>CM048748.1:241815080-244602580 GCA_026315105.1 Locusta migratoria
GAGGGCCTGGGCGGGGGCGTTACTGGTGGGACGGGCGTCGTAGCTGAGGCCGGGATCGAGACGCCGTCCGCGCCCCGGCATCCGCCTTGAGATCCTCCAGGGAACCCGCCGAAACCTGGGGAAGGGCGCCCGCCCCCGCCCAGAGGGAGCAGGTCATCTTCTTCTGAGGTGCGTGGCCCAAGCTGGGGGGGCCCGCACGGTCCCGGAGTCCCGCTCGGTGACGCTGTCATCTGCGGCGGCGACAGCGGCGGCGTCGCGTCGACCTCCATCGGGACGATCTCGTAGTCCGGGGACGAACGATGTGGTTGTGCTCCCTGGCGGTGAACTGGGTCTGGAATCAAGAAACCGGAGACAGGATCGCGCGGCCTATGCAGACGCAATTGGTTTGCGTGGCGCCGCAGCTCCGACCCTGTGGAAGAATGTACAACATACATATTTCGACCGAGCACGCGCTGAATGGTGCCCGGTAACCATTTCTTCTTGTTGCCAGCAAACACCGTGTACAGCACCGGCGTAGAAACCTGAAAACGCGTAGCGCCATACGAACCGACTCGGTGCGTGGGAGGCTGCAGCAGGTGAAGGAGAGTGCGGTGACGGCGGCCGTGTAGCAGCTCGGCAGGAGACTGGCCGTCACGTGGCATGCATCGATACGTAGACAGGAAAATTTGAAGAGCTTGCTGCCTGGAGTGCTGACCTTTCATCTTCTCCATGTGAGACTTGAATGTTCGAACGAAACGTTCTGCTTCACCATTGGACTGAGGGTGAAAAGGTGCGGTGGTGATATGCTGAATACCATTCACACGACAAAACTGTTGAAATTCCGCACTAACAAACTGAGGTCCATTGTCACTGACGATAGTTTCAGGCAAGCCTTCGATGCAAAACACTGATGTTAAGGCACTGATTGTACTAGAAGCTGTCGTTGAGTTCATGGCAATCACAAAAGGAAACTTGCTGAAAGCGTCGACAACAATTAACCATCGCGTATTCCATAAAGGTCCGGCAAAGTCAATGTGTAAACGTTGCCATGGTCCCTTGGGGCGCGGCCAGTCTGAGAAACGTTGCGGAGGAGCCGCCTGATGCTCCGCACAAACAGGACACTGTGACGTCATGTTCTCTATCTGAGCGTCCATACCAACCCAGGTACAATGACGTCTGGCCAATTGCTTTGTCCTAACAATACCCCAATGTCCTTGATGCAGGAGGCGTAACACTTCTCGTTGCAGGGAACGAGGAACAATCACTCTTGCTTGGTCGTTGTCGGTATGCAACAACAGTACACCCTGACTTAAAGATAATGCATGACGTTGTGCAAAATAACGTCGAACCAGAGGCCGATCAATGTCTTTGGCTCTGGCAGGCCACCCTGAGCGAACAAAACGTGCTACCACACTTAGGTCTGCATCCGCAGCTGTTTCCTGTGCAACCCGACGAGAGTTCAAAGGAAAGTCTGCGACAGCGGAAGCATCTCTGGTGTCTATCTGACAACATGCCATTTCTGAAGAATCAAATGATACATCCTGGCCAACCGGAAGTCGGGAAAGTGTGTCCGCGTTGGCATGTTTAGTGGTAGGTCGGTACAAAATCTCATACTGATAATTTGACAATATCAAGGACCATCTCTGAAGCTTTTGTGCCGTTCGTGGCGGAATTGGCTTTGTGGGTGAGAACAACGACGTGAGAGGCTTGTGGTCTGTCAACAAATAGAATTTTCTGCCATACAGATAATGATGAAACTTTGTGACGCCGTAAATGATTGCTAAGGCCTCCTTTTCTATCTGACTGTAATTCTGTTGCGTTGGCGTCAGTAGCTTGGATGCAAAGGCAATAGGACGATCGTGACATCCAATACGATGTGAGATTACAGCGCCCAGACCGTACGATGAGGCGTCAACTGCTAACACTACAGGCTTCTGGGGGTCAAAGGGAATCAAACATGCATCACTGAGTAGTGCAGACTTTAAGTTGTGAAAGGCAACCTGGCAATCTTTGGACCAAACAAAAGGAACATTCTTCCTACGTAAGTGATGCAGTGGAGCTGCAATCTGAGAGGCATTGGGAATAAATCTGAAATAATAGTTAAGCTTTCCGATTACTGCTTGCAATTCGTGCACATTCTTAGGAGGAGGCAAGTCTTTGATTGATCTAAGATGTGACTGTAAGGGATGAATTCCTTGGGCATTAATCACATGGCCTAGGTACTCTATTTCAGTTTGAAAAAACGAACACTTTGCTTTATTGCAACGTAGACCTGCTGCAGTCAACACTTTGAAAAGGCACTCCAGGTTTGCTAAATGTTCTTCAACTGTACGTCCGGATACCACAATATCATAGAAATAGTTCGAACAACACGGTACAGAAACTGTCAGCTGTTCCAAAAAACGCTGAAAAATAGCGGGAGCGGAAGAACTGCCAAAGGGTAGGCGTTGAAATTGAAAAAGGCCCATGTGAGTATTAATGACGAAAAACTTTTTTGACTCGTCATCAAGTGGAATCTGTAAGTATGCCTCTGCTAAATCAATCTTGGAAAAGAAACGAGACTGTCCTAATTTGTCCATTAGTTCGTCAGGTCTGGGCAAGGGATAAGTGTCTACAATTGTTTGACTGTTCACTGTTGATTTGAAGTCCGCACAGAGACGAAGTTTTCCTGACGGCTTAGGTATAGTTACTATAGGCGAGGCCCACTGACTCGCAGAAACAGGAGAAATCACCCCACTATCTTGCCAACGTTTAAGTTCTTCGGCAACTGAATCACGCAATGCGATAGGCACTGGTCTAGCTTTACGAAATTTTGGAACTGCAGATTCTTTTAAAGTCACATGTGCCACGAAGTCTTTTGCACAACCTAGTTTCGGCGAAAACAAGTCACTGTATTTGTCACACAATGCATTGATTTTATCCTGAGGCACTATTGACGAAATTTGAAGCACATCTCTTTGAATTGTGAAACCAAACAAGTCAAAAGCATCTAGTCCAAAAATGTTCTGTGTTGATTTGGCCTGAAGAACTACAAAAGCAACTGTTTTTGTTACACCTTGAAAAGAGGCGGGCAGGCTACATGTTCCTAGCACGGGAATATTTTCACCTGTATAAGCTGTTAACACTTGCTGTGACGGCGACAATTTTGGCGAACCCAGAAGTTCATAAGTATCTTTATTTATTAATGTAACAGCGGAACCAGTATCAAGCTGAAATTGCTCAGTCTTATTTTCTATGGAGAGATTTACAAAAAGTTTGTGCTTCTGGCGCACGACAGGTGCGCGAATGTGGGCAACGTCTGCTACGGTTTGTTTGCTGCACTTGCGCGGGCCGCGTAGTGAAGGAAGCGGCGCAGACTCGGCACGCAGCGGATTAACAACACTGTCACTAGATGGCACTACCGCCGGATCGGCGTCCGCGCAATGCGAGGCTACAACAGATTCACTATCTACTGCACTAAAGTTTTGAGTAGCTACAACAAGTCTACTGTCACTATCTACACAGTACTGGGCACTTTTACAATGAGAAGTTGCAGAAGGCACTAGGTTCACTGCAGGATTGCACTGTACAGAGTCATTTTGCTTGTCCCGAACCCTTTTCCGTTGCACGGTTTTACGCGCTCGACGGCGCTTGCTACGTGGTGCACTATATAGTTTTGCCATAGGCGCAGAACTACTTTCTTGCAATTGAGGTCCAAGGAAAGCACTGCTCAACTCCACAGCCCGTATAACATTTACAGAATGAACTGTTCTCGCACTTTGCGAAGCACTGTTTCTAACGTTACCGTTCTTTGAGTTTTTAATTTGCATACACACAGACTGTACATGTCCCGATTTGCCACATTGATAACAGGTTGCGTTGCGACTAGGGCAATGAGCACGCTTGTGGCGAGACACACACTGGGGGCAAGATTTACGTACATTTTTCTGAAATGAGCGTTTGCGCCCGTTATTCAAATTACTGTTTCTAACACGACGGGGCGACCTTTGTGTCGCACTTTTACACTGGCTACTGTTCACTGTCTGTTCAGCACGGCCTGTACTATTGTAAGAATCACTAGTGCTACACTGAGAACTACGGCTAGGAAAGCGTCCGTTACGGCGCACTGAATTTACACTGTGGCTTTGCATTTCTACATCAGCTAAGTCAAAAGTATCATGCACTTCTATAAGCTGCAGTACACTGTCTAAAGAAGGGTCTGACTGTTTTAGAATTGCTGCCCTAATTCTGGGGTCCTGAATGTTCTGTGTAATCGCATCTCTTAACATCACATCACTATAAGAAAGTCCACAAGAACACGTAAATTTACATTTGCGGGTTAAGCCCTTCAACTCGGTGATCCATTCTTGGTGTGACTGCTGCGGTAATTTTTTAAGTCTGAAAAATCGGTATCGTGCAGCGGCTACAAGAACTTTTCTCTCATAATGAGCATTCAGTGCATCTACAATTTGTTCAAAGTCTACATCACGAGGAGATGCATGGGGAAATAGTTTCTGCAGTAATACAAAGGTTTTGGGGCCCACCACGGACAACAAAAGATGCTTAACAGTCTGACCTGTAATTTGATGAGCCACGACGAGTTCTTGAAACTGCGCGAAATAGTCACTCCATTCTTCCTCACGTTCGTTGTACTGGCGAAATGTAGGAAGCTGTGCAGCGGCAGGTGTGGGCTGCTGATGTGACGGCTGTTGTTGAGTTGCCGTCAACTGCGCCACTGCGTTGAGAAGTTGTGAGATTTGCGCCGTCTGTAACTGAATAATTTCCATTAAGTTTGGGTTCGGGGTAGTGGCCATGCTGACCGATTAGGCGCCGCGTATACAAGTAACTTATAACAAAACACAAATGCAATATGAAAGAGGACGCTCTGCAACAAAAAAAAGTCCACCAACACGTAACTGAATATGTTCCCCCAAAAATCTTATAATAAGGGTGGGTGGGCGGGAGCAATTTTTGCGTGCTCCGACTGCTGCTGTCTGGCTGCTGTAAGCGGGCTGGTCCAAGGTTCTATCCCATCCTCGTCGCCACTTTTGTGTCCCGACTTCGTCTCCGCTTTTGTGTCCCAGCCTCGTCGTAGGTGTCGGTGGCCGAGTGGAACGAGACCGACACAGGAACAAAGACAGCACGCTGGTGCAGGTACGGAGGGGAGCAGCCAGAAACTATAAACACTCGAGTAAATTAGAAAGAGATATATATTGCACAGAATGTAACAATACTTAACTTTTACATAGTACTGCAGAATGTTGATACATGGTTGTTAGAGGCCTGCCTAGTGCCTGTACAATAGCAAAGTCTTCACTGGTGCCTATCTGATTACGAAGGTCCTAACTCGTTGCTATCTCAGTCCGAAGTGCGAAGTGGCCGATGTCCTTCAGTGGTGGCCACGAGCGGCATTGTCGCAGAGGGCGCTCGTGGCTGTCGTCGTGAGAACGCCGCGCCGTGCGTGCATGGCGGCGCGCGGCGAAAGTAAGTGGCGCGCACTTTGTACTTGTGCGACACCACAATTCCCACATAGAACGCTTCACAATGGGGGCATGTCAGTTGGTAAATCACGTGGCTCTGCTCTTGATCGTGTACACCTTCCGGGTTACGGAACTGGGGTAAGTGGTGGCGGAAGGGTGCATAGCGCAGGTTTTACAACGGGGGCGGTTACATGGGTGGGAGCCAGAGAGTAGGGAAGATGGTTTGGGGATTTTATAGGGATGGAATAGGAGGTTACAAAGATTAGGTGGGCGGCAGAAAGACACTTAGTGGAGTTGGAAGGATGTCATGGATGCACGGCCAGCACATCTTGGCACAGTGTTACACCGTCCGGGTTATTTGGATACTTCCCACTGCCACAAATCTTTCAGAACTCCAGAGATGGGAACTTGCCCTTGAGCATATTCTCTCTTCCCATTGCCCACCTGGTCTCAACCTCCGCTAAATTCAAAATTCCACCCACCATCTTTAACATCTTTGCCTTGGTTCTCTGGACAGTCTCTACCTCAAGGGGTATCTCTGTCCAACTTCTTTGCTTTCTAGAATATGTCTGCCTAGGTGTGTGTGTGTGTGTGTGTGTGTGTGTGTGTGTGTGTGTGTGTGTGTGTGTTTGTTTGTTTGTTTGCCTTCCTTTTTCCCCCCCTAAGGTAAGTACTTCCACTCCCTGGATTGGAATGACCCCTCATTCACTCCTTTAAAACCCACATCGCCTGTGTGGCCCCACCTAGCAGTAGATGTGTGTTGCGAGTCCTGGGTTGTGGATGAAAGATGAAAGTGACGTGCCTTGCACAGATAAGCATCATACACCCTGTCAATGATGCGGATGTGTCCAGTCAGTGGCTGGAGAATGTTGTATGTGAGGGCGGTCTGAACTGCGAGCGGAAGTTTACTCAACATGAGTGTGAAGTCCAGCATATCATGTTGATTGACAAAAAGGCGGAGGTAGTGCCAGAGTTGTGACAGTTTCTTCTCTGGATGATGCACTTTGTGTGTCTTCAGGAGTGTGAGTAACCCTCATGGAGATGCGTGATGAGACATACGTTGAGAGTAGTGATCAAATATATGTTCGAAGATGGCGAACCACATTTTGGGAGCCTCGAGTGAGAAAGACGGCAGCTTGGGAAGGCACCCAGGTGACTGTGATGGTGGTGCATCTGAAACATCAGCTGAGGGGTTGATACAGACATGTTGAGGCATCAAGAAAGAACCTGACACAGCAGATATCTTTGGCAGTACATTGAAGATGACTTAATGAATTGCGGCAGGAAGAGGCGAGACAACACAGACACCCAACATAGTTGAGGGACTGGTGTGTGCCATGAAAGCGGGCGGATGAAGGAACGATTGCAGATGAGAATGTTCCTGTAGGTCAACAGTGCAATAAAGTAGGAGCAATTTTTGAACTCGCGACACAGCAGATGTGTTACGATATGTGGGGAGCACAAAGGACACACCAGAACCTTGAGAATAATCTAAGTTCAAATAAGCACTGACAGGACGAGCAGCCATGATCAGAGAATCACTGAATATGCTTGGTGGTGCAGACTGCACAAGACTAGCTGACATATTGCTCACATAGTCCAAGTGTGATGCGCAGGTAGAAAAAGGTGCACCCAAAGTATGTGAAAATTGTTCATGATTAACTGGGCAGTTACTGAACAAGCCGGGGGGCGGGGTGGGGGGTGCTTTCAGAAGAGAGTCCAAGTCCAGAAGCACCGATAGAATGACTGGAGGCAACCCCACCTCATTGGCAGAGCACTTGGTTCTTCGGAAGGATACATACACACACACACACACACACACACACACACACACACACATATTTGGCAGGGCTGTTACAAGTCTGAAATTCAAATTTTGTAAGATCATGCATTGCAAAACTTGAGCATTCTGAGCACACAAGTTGTGGTGTGGGACCTAATTAACACTGTTCATAGAGGAAATCCTTGAAAACACAAATGGTGAACCAAGGTCTGAGTCCATTATGTTCGTTGGGGCACTTGAAGCACTCATCATGGTGATATATCCTGTGAGTATTTGAAGCGATGAAGTTGGTGCAGTGGAGGTTGCAGTGGTGTAGTCATTGTAGTGGACGGCGAAACAATGACTTCAGTATTTCACAGGCAAAATTCACACACAAAAGGTTACCACTGCATAATGTGCGCGATATGATGCTGCACTTAATGTCACCAGTGTGGGTCGAATGTGGGATTTGAGCCCCAGTGCGACCGCATGTATCTAAACTTGCACAACTTTGTTTACTCTACAAAAGGTCACAAAAGGCTAAATAAACAACATGGCCGGTGGAGCACAGTGAACCTGGCTCCCAAAGACGCCAGCTGGAAAGATGTTTGTACATTGTCCTCGCTATCGACATGGAGGTTGAGAGGTCATCACATGTATGTCAGGCTATTTTGGGTGTGATATATTGAAGCACTTCTCTATCATTTAAGAATAAATACATGTGGAATGCATATATGTTTTTGGTAAGAATGCAGTTTTTGTTTCATGTGTGATAAATCTTTTAATAACAGTCCTATGATTTTTGTCTTGTAAGAATAAGGTTTTTGTTTTGTATGACATAAGTGTTGTAGATAATAATAGTCGAATGATACTTTTCTGCTGCGAAACATCCTACAAGTACTACTAATTCAGCACAAATAAAGGAAGCCATGTACTTTATAGTAATGTGAGAAGTACAAATTCTTCCTCGCACATATGGAAGGCAACAATTACAACTACTCTTGCTCAATAATTCTTTGCAGACTAATTTTGCCCAGCCTCCAGAGAGCGCAGCACTATCAACAAATTCTCGGGAGTATAGGAGAATTTGGTCATTCATTCTAATGGACAGCTGGTTAGGCGTCATGCCAATATAGGAAGCTGCGCAGTTATTGTGGCACAGTTGTTAAATTACATGGGTGCTTCCACAGGTGGCCCGGGCTCTGAGAGGACAGGACTGAAATAGTAAGTGTTTGGTGGGTGGCTTGGACAGGTCTTGAAGTGGGGTCTTCCATAGGGATAGGATTCCTGTGGCAGTAGGCTGGGTTTCGGGTGCATAGGTATGGACTACGATGTTATGGAGGTTGAGAGGGCAATGGAACACCACTTTAGAAGGGGTGGGAAGAATCTTGGGCTGGGTGTCTCTCATTTCTGCGTGTGAGGACAGAAAATTAAAACCTTGATGAAGGATGCAATTTAGTTGTTCGAATCCAGGGTAGTACTGGGTAACAAGGCAGCGGTCTTTCATGAATGGTTACTGGTGGTAGGGGGAGGATCTGGGATGTGTGGGGATATGGCACAGGAGATCTGTTTGTGGGCTAGGTCTGTGGGGGTAGTTTGTGTCTGTGAAGGCCTTCGTGAGGCCCACATCATATTGAGACAAGCAGTTCTTGTCACTGCAGATGTGTCATCCACAGTTGACCAGACTGTAAGGGTGGGATTTTTTTATGTGGAAGGGATGGCAACTGTCGAAGTGTAGGTACTGTTGGTGGCTGGTAGGTTTAATATGGGCGGAAGAGTGGATGAAGTCATCAGTTAGGTGGAGGTTGACATCCAGGAATGTGGCAGGGTGGGTTAAGGAAGAACAGGTGAAGTGGATAGGGGAGGAGATGAGGTTTTGAAGGAAGGTGGATAGGGTGTTCTGGCCCTGAGTCCGGATCATGCAAAAATCATCAATAAACCTGAACCAAGCCAGAGGTTTGGGGTTTTGGGATGCTAGGAAGGATTCCTCCAGAACGCCCATAAACAGGTTGTCATAGGAGTGCCATGTGGTGCCCATGGCTGTGCCATGGATTTGATGGTAAACTTTCCCCCAAAGGAAAAGTAATTGTTAGTTAGGATAAAATTGGTGAGATTTATGAGGCATTGGGTTTGAATTCAGAGGGACATTCAGAGAGGAAGTGTTAAAGATCAGCAAGGCCATGGGCATGCGGGATGTTGGTGTATAGGGAGGTGGCATCCACTGTGACAAGTAGGGAACAAGGAGGTAAATGGGTAGGGATGTGAGAGTCAGTGAAGGAAGTGGTTGGCATCCTTCATATGGCAGGACAGATTTTGGACAATTGATTGAAGCTGAAATACTTTCAGTAGGAACACAGTAACCTGCCACAATTGGGCATCCAGGATTTTTTGGGTTTTGGGGAGCATATAGAAGGTGGGTGTTAGCGGTGCTGATGGAGTGAGGAGGGAAATGGATTCTGGACAGAGCTTCTGGGAAAGGCTGTAGGATTTTAACAGGGATTGGAGATCTTGTTTGACTTTGGGGATGGGGTCATTCCAGCACAACTTGCAGGTGGAGGAGTCAGAAAGTTGGTGGAGCCCTTCTGCCAGAAAGTCAGAAAGGTTTGAGTTCGTAGGAAGGGGCTTGAGGAAAGATGTTAAGACCAAGTTGGAGGTGAGAAATTCTTGGAGGGTAACCGGGGGTGGTTAGGTGGGAGTGCAACGAGATCTCTGTTGGATGTTGGTATGAACTGGGAAAGGCAAGGTTCAATGTTGGGTTTAGGTTGGCTACGGTCAGAGGGATTTGTGCCAAAGTAGTGTTTCCATAGCAGGGATAAGGAAAAGGAGGGTAGGTCTTTGATGACACCAACATGATTGAACTGAGGTGTAGGACTGAATGATTGAACTGAGGTGTAGGACTGAAGGTAAGACCTTTGGACAAAACATAAACTTCTGTGGGGGTGGGGGGGGGGAGTGAAGTTTTTTTGTGGACAGTGGACAGGTTAACCACAATGTTCTGGGGTTGTTATGGCATTGAATGTTGTGGAGTGTTGACAGTGAGTTTGGAAAGATGACGTAGGTTCAAGAGGTCAGCTACGCAAGGTTTGGTGCTATTAGGGGTTCACGAGGAGGAACACTGTGGGACGGATAAGGATTGGATATAGATGCTCCAAGGTGGCAATATGTTGTCAGCAGGCTGGACAACTTGTGGAGTTGGAGTTTGGAGTGTTCCTCCAGTCGCTGGAGAGCAAGGGATTCAATCTGAGAGATGGGATTTAGTTACTGTTGTTTGGGTTGCACAATAATAATATATTACGGAGAGAGAGAAGGTAGCTGAGTTGATTTATGAGCTATGGAGAGGTGAGTTTGTAGAACTAGGTTTGTGAGGGATAAGGATTCGTGGAATCTGAAAAGGTGCAGGTCATTGTGGAAGGAGGGGTCTGATCCTGAGAATGAAACTTTTATGGTTAGACCATTGGAAGGGATTCCAAGATTAAGGCAGCATTTTAGGAATAAGATGTGGGATTGGGTTTTGGCCAGGGAAAGGGATACTTTTCTGAACTGGTGCAGATAGATGGAGCAGGGGTCCATTTGGGGCAGGGCTGGTGCAGGGAAAATAATGGGAGGGATGGTGCCAGGAGATTATGAGGAGTCTGATGCCTGAGAAGAGGTGCCTAAACACGCAAAATATGCACTAGGCATGCGAGGGAAAAGATATGCAAATACACCCACACAAGCATGCACAAAACACGCCCAATCACACAAAATAACAGCAAAGAACGCAAAATTATGCACAAGAATGCGAGATAAAGTACTTGAGCAAGCAGCGAACTGCAAAAATTGCACACAAATACATAAAGCAACATGCCATCAGGGGAATTTGACCATTGAAATGTGAAACAAGGACTAGTACTGGTGCTTCAAGAACACAAAAACATGTGGCTCAATTATGTAAATGTATGTAATTCGTATATAATGACGGAAGGGGAGATGTATTTAAAAGAATGGAGCTAATGATTTCGTGTGCATACGTGTGGGCTAGCTTGTTGGTCCGCGTAAGTGGGTTTTGGAATTCATTGATCGTTAATACAAAATCATGCATAAAAATACAAGAGGGAGAGGGAGGAAATGTGTATAGTAGGATAACTGCAAGGGGGAGGAGGTAGCTGCATCACAGTGGCAGTCACAGTTGAGGGGGGACATGGAGGCCTGCAGCATTGCCATTTTGGTAATTGTTGATTGCAGGTGATAAAACCCTATTTTGTGAGCAGGCAGATTATTAATATTGGCTCAGAACTTGAGTTGACAGTTGCAAAGTAGGCAGAGGCGCACTTGCGTTTGATTCACTTATTTATTTTATTTTATTTATATACCTCCCCTCACCAACCAACCAACTCAGTTCCTAAGCTGCATCCCATTCCTACCATCTAATATGTATATGCTCTGCAAGGCCGTGATGTATTCAACTGTGATATAGGGGATGGGTTTTTCAGCATTGCCAGTTGATTAGGAGTGGTGCAGGGCGAGGTAAGTGCATTACCAGCCATCTGCTTGACCAAAGCATTATTTGCTGGTTTCTCGAGGGGATCGGCATTGTTGGAAGTGGTGTTGACATTGATCGTCTGTAGGAATGTGGTCGAGATGGAAGGCCAGATATCAGCATGTTAGGCAGTTTTCAGCCTATTGATCGAGACAGTGGTAGGGGTGGCTTTTATGTTAATTAAATATGTCTTGGAGTCTCACCTAAGTACTTGTGAGGGCCTGAATAGTGCGGGTGAAGCAGGGGGACTGTTGAGTGTCGTGCACAGCATGACGTGGGTGCACGAAGCGAGATCGCCATGAAGGAAGGTTAAGTGTAAGCAGTAGTGGTGGGACAGAATGGGTCGCAGCTGTGCTTTATGATCCCATAAGCCAGCAATTAATTCAGTGGATCATCCACAGGCAGGTTGATTGCATCTAGGAAGTCATCCAGCTGTGTGACTGCCCATAAATGAGGTCAGTGTCAGGCATGTCAACTTCGATGTTTTGGGCAGTGT
This sequence comes from Locusta migratoria, assembly GCA_026315105.1. Lineage (NCBI taxonomy): Eukaryota > Metazoa > Arthropoda > Insecta > Orthoptera > Acrididae > Locusta > Locusta migratoria. The sequence continues at coordinate 241,827,296 of CM048748.1, forward strand.
GGTGGTCCAGCAGTACAAGGGGTAGGGCAACAGTCCACTTTGTGTAATGGTGGTGAGGGTGATCTTCAAGGTATGGTGAAGGCAATCCATTGGCTGCTGGATGGTAGCTCATTGCCATGTGAAGATTGTTTCAGCATAGGTCCTTAAGTGCGTGAAAGAGTTGGGTCAAAAATATTTGGCCCCGGTCTGTTGTAAAATGGCATAGGTAACCGAAATGGGTGTTCAGTATCGACATGAAGGTGCCAGCTAATGTGGCGGTGGTGATGTCAGGTATTAGTGTTGCCTCGGACCAGCAAGTCAATCTGTCTACCATAGTGAGGAGGTTGTGTCAACCGTTAGAGAATGTTAGGGGGTGAGACCATGGACATGGGTGAAGCAGTGCCTGATTTCTGGGACGCAGACCAGAGGGGAGAGTATGCAGTGGCCTACCACAACGTGCTGCCTAGCAAGGCAGGTATGGGCCCAAGTTTTGTATTCATTTTCGATTAAATGTTTCTTTACCAGGGTTTGGCAAATTCTGAAGTCAATCATATGCAACTTCGCTGAAGGCAGCAGGTAAGAAAGGTCATGGTGAACCAGTGGCTAAGTTGCACCAGTTTGTGCTCTGAGACCCGAGGACTACCATACTTTGAAGGCGGAGCCCAGAAGTGGAGGCCTGGTGTAGAAGAGTGAGTTCTTAGTCGTGCTTTTGTGTGTTATTGAGTGCTTCAAATGCAGGGATGGACAGTGCAGGTGCAGCTCAGACAGTTGGCGACAATACTGTAAATTCAGGCGACATGACAGATGTTAGTTGTTAACTTGGAGATGAAAAATAGTTACTGGCACTGGTATGGAAAGCACTTTTCAAAGTCTTTCATGAGGGCAAATGTTATTGGTTTGTGGTCGGTCAAAATTGTGTAGTAATGAGCCTCCACTGGCATTCAAAAAAGTATTTGATGGCCTCATATTGGTGAGTAGTTCTGTCATATGTGCTCCAGCACCAGTGGGTGGCAGAGTTTGCGGGAGAAGAAAGTGAGCGGCTGCCAGCTAATGTCGATGTACTGTTGCAGGGTGGTGCTGATGGGTGTCTCACTGGTTCAACCACAACAGCCAATGGGTGGAGGGGTGTGGGCGAGCAAATAGGATAGTATCTGCCAAGTCATATTTGGCAGCAGTGTTACTGTCCTCCATCTGTGGTGTCTACAGCACCAGCTTCTTCCCTTTTCTTTGAGGCCACAAAGGACAGCAATGAGTGACACCAAAATAGCAGCGACAATCCTCAGATGACGACAGAAAAAATTCAGCATGTTAAGAAAGCAGCGGGGTTCCTTGAAGGTAATGGGACACGAGAACTCGAGGATTCCTTGTACCTTATTGGGGAGAGTATGAGAGCAGGTAGCAGAGATAGTGTGGCCAAGAAATTCCAGCTCACTGGCACCAAGGACACACTTTCATCTATTGATGATGTTGCCAGCATCCTGGAGGCATTGAAAAATGCTTCCAGGGGTGCTCATAATGTTCTTGGGGGGGGGGGGGCAAGGAGAATATAAGTATGCCATATAGGGTGAAAGACCAGGGCAAGCTCTGCAAGACACTGTCCAGAAAATGAGACCACATTTGTGCAGCATTACAAAGGTCATGAAAACATTCTTGTATAGGCCGAATGGCATTATTATGACCATCTCTGGATATCCTTTAGTGTTACCATCATTTGTGTGTAACCTCGGCACAGTCAATTGTGCTGACCAGGCCAGTGTTGTAGCTCTGCAGGCGTGGCACCAGATAAGTCAGAGGTGCTGCATGCATTGAGTCTCTGGTAATGGTCACAACAGTGTCAGAAGCCATCCTTCTTCTTCACAAGGTGAAGGACTGATGCCCACAGGCTGTTTGAAAGGTGCAAGGAGCTGGAGGCAAGCAGCTCATCAAACTCGGCCTGGTAACCTTGAGCTTCGTTAGGTTCAGAGGCCATGGCTAGCAAAACACTGGCAGCCTGGGAGTGGTGTCTATTTAGTGCACTGTTCAAAGGTGGACCTCCTAAGATGAGTGGTCAGGCAAGTGAGGTTGGGGTGATTCCACCAGGATTTTAGTGAAGGGGCCACAATAGGTGACTTGCTTCACATTGAAAAAAGCAGCAAAACTGGAGATGCATTATGTGGACCTACCAGTGTCACTGTCGAGCTGGCAGCAGCCGGCAATGTCAGGGTGCAAGCAGTAGTGGCTGATGAAGTCTGGGGTAAGTGACAGTGAAGTTCCAGGGTAAGTCCTGCTGCAGGTCAAGGTTAAGGATGTAATGACGTGCAATGTAAGTGTGAAATTATTTGGTGCTGTCAGGAGGATGAGGTGGCAACACCAGGGTGTGTTAAGAACTGCTGCAGGAACATAGGTAACTCTGAGCAAGTGTTGACCAGGAATGGTGTGGCAGAGTGCATGTCCTAGATGAACATCACTGGGTGATGAGCAGCAGCCGGACTCATCTATTCCTGGCAGCTGTTGACATTCGGGTTTCACAAACAGGGCTCCCTACAGTTAACAGCATCTGGGCCTTAGTGTTCATGGTACCAGCAGAGACTTGGTGAGTTGGAAGAAGTGTTGGCAGGGAGGCTCAAGCTGCAGTGGCAGAAAGCATTATCACATTGGCGGCAGGTACTCTGCACACAGTGGCAGTCACAGTTGAGGTGGGACATGGAGGACTGCAGCATTGCCATTTTGGCACTGAGACAGGTTAGTATGTAGTATACTCCAGGAGTTCAGTGCTCTGCCTTGGGCTGGGAGGGAGGGGTACAGATCTGGTCATTAGTGGCTCGTCAAGTGAGGACAGGTAGCACATGGAGGGGTAGCCAGTAGTGTGGAGGTTGATCGTGGGTACTGAGTAGGGTGTGGCTGGCACACTGTAGTGGTGATCACAGGAAGAGCAGGCAACATCTCATGTTCCTTTTCGGTGTGGCTGGTGGGGGACGGGTCAATGTGTGACACCATTGCTGTCTGTATCAGTGCTGGGAGGCAAGCCAGCCAGAGGTTGTACAGGGAGCTGTCTGACACCATGTAAGGTACCGTTAGGCTTCAGAAAAGGTTCAGGTATTGCAAGAGTGCCGATTCCCACATTGTTTCAGGAAAAGGAGGACCCTGGACGTGGTGCATTTTGTAGAATGTCAGTTGTATCACTACGCGGCATCGGAGTGTCTTGTATTACTTGGTGGCTGAGGACAACGGAATGATGTCAAGGTCCTCCATTGTGCACATTAGTTCCAGCTGGCTGATCACCATTGCAAATTTGGTGGCATCATGGGTGATGCCGCAGCTGCCAAAAATGGCATTGACAGAAGTCTACCACAGGCGGGGTTGAAGGGGGGTAAATGCACTGCTGTTCAGCCTGTCAGGGCAGTGGCGGTAAATGGTTCGGGTGTCATAATGTAGATTGTGGGAGTTGTGGCATCGCTGGCAGTGACAGTAGCAGCAGGAGCAGGTATCATGCTGTAGTATGGGTTGCCTGAGGCCGAATTGCCAAGAGTTGCACATGCAAGTCAGTGCTCCAGTTCTGCGAGGCATCCTGTGAGCTCAGGAGTGATGTCCTGTGGATAGTCACAGGTGGGGTGCCATATGTTGAGCTGGTAGTGGAGTTAATGTTCAGTAAAAAAGAATCAATGGCGGTCACAAGTGTGGTATCACGCTTGTCCCCTCTAAGTCATTAAACAAAGAATTTATAAGCACAAAATGTTTTCTTTTTTACTACATGGGATAAATAGCAGTGGAATGTTTCTAGATTTATAGACAGTCCTTGACATTGTGGAATTATAGAATTGTCATGGTAGCAACATGGCGATGCAGATGTGGCACAAACATGCAACAGTAAGGAGACAAAAACAGTACAAGGAAAAAAGTGTTGCAGTGCACATGGAAGGCAGGCCCAAAGATATGTCAGCATCATGGTATGCGTAATGTTAGGGCAAGAATGCTGGCACTGTCTCAACACATGGCACGTTGTTCAGCACAGGTAGAGAGCTGAGTTGTTCGGCCACCGCAGATAAAAGGAGTGAACTAGTGAGGCCTAGCCAGAGAAAGATTTTACGTGGGCCAGACCTGCTTTATTGTCCACAGCTGGCACCAGTTGCACTGTGAGAAAAAAATGTTGCACACAGTGTGTGGATGCAGCATATTGCCATGTGTGAAATGCACAGTCTCACAGTGCAACCAAAGGCCACCACAGATCAAACAGCCATATTTCTGAAAGGCAATATTCCAGAAGACCTGAAATGCAATAAATGATAAAAATTCAAAAGTAATGTTTCTATCTGTTGCTGTACCAAACCAATCCAAATCTGTGTGCCCTATTGTTGCCCATATATGGCTACCCTCAATACGTTACAATACAGTCTGAAGAATATTAAATATAATGTTGCATAATGATTGTGAAATTGAGAAGAGAACTTACAAAATTAGAAAATGTAGGCTATAGTTATCAGGAAATCAAATGACAGCATCAAACTAGTTGTAGGACTGGTGACTATAATTAGTTTATCAAATAACACAGTATTTTTAAAATTCTGCAAGTACATTTTTTTTGTCCCAACCACAGTTTGTAGCAAGCTTCTCAGTATGAAACCTTGCCTAAATCCATTAAGAACACTTCAGCACATGTCTGTTCAAATTTATTTTTAGACTTAAGTGTTTGTAGTGTCTTACTACATGAAATGTCACATAAAAATTGTTGGTTTCTTTTATTTATTTATTTTTACCCAAGATTGTTGTTAGAAATCCAATTTATGATAGTAGGTACATCATGAAATTGCATTTTGAATACGTGCCCCATTTCTGTAATTTTATTGTTATATGTTAAGTTTTCCACATCTATTTTTCAGTATATACAACATATCTAGTATTTTTAATATTGGCCCACTTTAGGTTACGGTAGTAACACTAGAAGTGGGCCTTTGCGATCGTCTTGACAGCTCAAAATTTAAATGAAAATAACGGCTTAACCATGCATCTGACACAAAAATTGGATAACCGAATTTGTAGAGGAGAAAATTCTCTACAACTTTGTTCCCTTATGTTTTTTTCATATCTCGTATCGTTTGAGAGATATTTGCAAAAATAATGGAGTTTTGACACACTCCATTAAATTAACGAAAACCAGCCATTTGCAGATGTCACATGACATTCCTCGCCCAGAACTGTCTTTGAAATATGCCATCTTGCGTTGCATATATGATTTTCTTATTGTAACTTACACATTGTCATTTCAAAGCAATGCCGCACTGAAGAATTAACAAAAAGACGTCGTTCTTCGTACAATAAATGATAATCTAGTGTCTACAAATGCCATATTAACGTCAGTTAACAACGGCCATCAGTAGTATAAGATTAAAGAATGTAATTCATAACTGTTAGCTGTAGCGTAGTGTACAATGTGTTGGACTGTGACGCTCAAGGTCAGTGGTTCGGAACCCGCCAGTACCTATTTTTTTTCCCCTACAAGGTTTTCAGACACTCTTATTAATTAATTTTTGATGATTTAGATTATTATTTTGGTCCAAAATGTTTGCAAAAACTTATAAAACTACAAATCTAAAGTGGGCCGTAAAACACGTCAGTGCGATTTTGTTAGGTGACTGCCATATTGGTTGGTTCTTCTGACGGTGTAGAAGTCTTAGTCCTGTTGCTAAAATGAAGATTTTTTATTTTAGTAAATCACCTGCTCAAACTCTGTATATTTATTTTCCTATTCCTGTGAGCTTGGGGAGGCCAGGTGTGGGCTGCCTTGCTTGCATTACTCTGATCTTTGTCTTACTGTGTCAGAGTGAAAAATGCGATCACAGGAGAATATGTCCTGACCAGTCAGTGGCATAAATGAGGAGGCCTAGCTTCTCAATGTACCTTGCAGCTTCAGAAACACTTAAAACTAAACAACCTGGCATATTCCCACATAAGTAAAGCAAAACAATCTCATGGCACAGGGCATATTTTTGTCATGCAATATGATAGTTTTGTGCATAATAGTTCATGACCGGTAGTAAATATTTTAGTTCACAGCTCGGTCGTGAAGTAGGTCGCTCTTTCTAGTTCATCAGCTCCTAATCCCAAGAGAGATCGTTACTCGTTAGCTCTTTTTGGCTTTTGCTACCGCTGTTGTAAGCCCTCTTTCTTTTGTTATGGTAGCCTTTTTAATAATCATCGGTGTTGCCCAAGCATGTGCTATTATCCGTATTTTTGGGCAATTAGACATCAAATATGCATATAAACCAGTTATTTACACAAATGGGTGATATAATGGTATTCAACTAATTCACATACAGAGTACTTCTAGTATTTTATTTTTAAAATGGCTTTCTTTATTTTTTATCAAGTAATTGCATTACCTACATGGTATGCTAAATGCATTTATTTTGGTGAATAAAAATACACTATAATAAATTGATTTTTAAATTTTTATACAGTTTTAGAAGTGATCAACAAAAAATATTACTACTATAAGCTACAGGGCAAGTGTTATATGGCACAAACAATATTACCTTTGTTGTTGTTGTAGTCTTCATTCCAGAAACTGTTTTGATGCAGCTGTCCACAATACCCTATCCTGAGCAATCCTCTTCAAATCCACATAAGAACGGCAACCTACATCTGTTTGAATTTGCTTACTGTATCCATCTCTTAGTCTTCCTCTGCCGTTTTTACCCGAAACACTTCCCTCCAATGCTAAATTCATGATTCCTTGATGTCTAAGAATGTGTCATACCAAGGTATGCCAGAAATTCCTTTTCTCCCCAATTCTGTTCAGTGCCTCCTCATTAGTTATGCAATCCACCCAACTAATGTTCAGCATTCCTCTGTAACACCACATTTCAAAAGCTTCTATCCTCTTCCTGTCTGCACTGCTTATTGTCCATGTTTCACTCCCATACAAGGCAACACTTAACACAAATTCCTTCAGAAAGAACTTCCTTATCCTTAAATTAATATCCAATGTTAACAAATCTCTCTTTTTCAAAAACGCTTATCTTCCCATTGCCATTCTGCATTTTATATCTCTATACTGCGACCATCTTGTGTTATTTTACGGCCCAAGTAACAAAACTTATTTACCACATTTATTGAGTGGTTACCTAATTTAATTCCTTCAGCATCACCTGATTTTCTAATACTGCATTCCATTACCCTTGTTTTGCACTTGTTAATGTTCATCTTATGTGCTCCTTTCAACACACAGTCCATTCCGTTCAGCTGTTCTTCCAGGTCCTTTGCTGTCTCTGACAGAATTACAATGTCAACAGCAAAATGCAAGGTTTTTATTTCTTTACCCTGAACTTTAAGTCCTACTCCAATTTTCTCCTTGCATTCCTTTATAGCTTGCTCAATGTACAAATTGAATAGCATTGGGGAAAGATTACAACCCTGTCTTACACTCTTCCCAACCTCTGAATCCCTTCAACTCTGAAACTGCTGTATGGTTTTTCTACAAGTTGTAAATAACCTTCCATTCCCTATATGTTACTTCTGCTGATTTCAGAATTTGAAAGAGTGTTTTCCAATCAAACTTGTCAAAAGCTTTCTCCAAATCTACAAAAGTTAGAAATGTAGGTTTGCCTTTCCTTAAGCTATCTTCTAAGATAAGCTATAAACTGAAGGTTGCCTCACGTGTTCCTACATTTCTCCTGAAGCCAAACTGCTCTTTCCCAAGGTCAGCTTTCACCAGCTTTTTTATCCTTCTGTAAATAATTTGTGTTAAAATTTTGCAACCATGACTTATTAAACTGATAGTTCTGTAATTTTCACACCTGTCTGCACTTGCTTTCTTTGGAATTATTACATTTTTCTCAAAGTCTGAGGGTATTTCCCCTGTCTCATACATATTACGCACCAGGCGAAATAGTTTTGTCATGGCTGGCTCTCCCAGTCTTCAGTAGTTCTGAGGGAATGTCGTCCACTCCAAGAGCCTTTCAGTGCTCTGTCAAATTCTTCTCTTAGTATAGTATCTCCTATTTCATCTTCAACTACATCCTCTTCCCTTCCTACAATATTGTCTCTAAGATCATTTCCTTTGTAGGGCCACTCTATATACGTTTTCCACCTTTCAGCCTTCCATTCTTTGTTGAGAACTGGTTTTTTTATCCGAGTTCTTTATATTCATACGGCTGCTTTTCTTGTCTCCAAATGTTTCTATTATTTTCCTGTAGGGAGTATCTATTTTTCACTATTTATACATTCTTCTACAGACTTGCATTTGCCTTCTAGCCACTCCTGCTTAGCTTTTTATACACTTCCTGTCAATTTCATTTCTTTGTCGTCCGTACTCCATTTTGGCTGTTTCATTTACTGCATTTTTATATTTTCTCCTTTCATCAATTTAGTATTTTACGAATATTATAGAGGAAAAATTCCTAGCAGGAAAAAAATATATATATAAAAAGTAGATGAAGTTTACTTACCAGGCGAAGGACAGGTAGTGACAGTAACATAAAACACACAAACACACACATATACACACAAATGCAAGCTTTTGCAACCCAGTTGCTTATTCAGGCAGAAGAAGCAACTGGGTTGTAAAAGCTTGTGTGTGTGTTTTATGTTACTGTCACTACCTGTGCTTCTTCGCCTGGTAAGTAAACTTCATCTACTTTTTATATAAATTTAGTATTTTCTATGATATCCCAGGATTTTTGGAGGTCTTTCCTTTCTACCTATTTTGCCCTCTGCAGCCTTCACTATTTCATCTCTCAATGCTACCCATTCCTCCTCTACTGTTTAATTTCCCCCCATTTCTGTCAATTGTTGCCTATAGCTCCCTCTGAAATTCTCAAGAACTTCAGGTTCCTTGAGTTTATCCAGGTCCCATCTCCTTACTACCTTTCTGCAGTTTTTCTCAGTTTCAGCCTACAACTGATGCCCAATAAGTTATGGTCAGAGTTTATATCTGCCCCTGGGTATGTCTTACAGTTTAAAACCTGGTTCTGAAATCTATGTCTTACCATTATAAAATCTACCTGGTATCTCCCAGTGTCTCCTGGTCTCTTCCACGTATATTACCTATATCATTCACAAAAGAAACACTAACATTTCTAATTTGTTGCTTAACAGTTACACACAAAAAATAATCAAGAGTTCTGACTGAGATCGTTTTTATTCATGTTTTGTATTTAATATGATCATTCTTTATTCATAATTCTTCTCATTATGAAATTAAATTTCACAAAACCTTACATATTATTGTACAATAATATGTAATTTTGAAACTTTGTTCATAGATAACAATGTTCTGCATTCATTGAGGATTTCTGCCGCCGACAAAAAATACATTTGCAGGGTACTGATGTGCAAAAACTCTTTATAATATATGCATACACATGAGAATACAACTGATGGTGCTCATACCACCATTCAGCAGATCTTTTTCCAATCATAAACTATGAAACTATATCTGTGCTGCATGTCATCTCGAAATGATGGTAATTGGCAGAAGGGAATCACGTTACTCAGCGTACTCTAAAGTTCTCTCGCTGTTCCCCGACAGTTTTTAGAAAATAAAACATTACCACCTTACAGTGTTCTGTTCACCGACTCAGTGATTGTGGATTTCATATCTTGATAAAGCTCCACAGCATCAAAGTTCAGGATAGTTACCTTGATATCTCGTAGATGCAGAATCTTCTTAAAACACAGCATCTACGTAACGTGCTTATAGGAATCCCTAGAATTCATTCAGAATACGTGCAGTTAGAGAAATGTTCTCTATTTTATATGTATGTCAAAATTATGGCAAGAACTCTGAGCAAACACCAGGTATCTGAAAAGCTGTTCAATTTCATCACTTTTACCTTACAATGCATTACAATATGTACATCGGTGCCCAAACCGGCATAGTGGCAGCTTGGAAAGCTGTTACAAGACTGCCTTTTTCGCTCTTTGTGTGGCCTCCTTTTATAGTCTGGCCAACAATATCGTACATTGTTACAACTATTAAAGATATGAAAAACAATTAGTTTGGCCATGTTATGGCAAGATAATTGCAGCTTTACATTAAAAAATTAAGGTAATTATCAATTTGCATCAATTCATAACAATCCTGCTTTCATATATTGAGTTGCAGATCTGAAATAAGCTTAACTATAAAAATACAATAATACATTGTTTATTTATACTAATATCTTGAAAAATAGTGAAGGGCGAATGTTCCTATCATGTACAGAATAATGAAATAAAGTATCAGTTGTTTTGCTGTATACAAGAACCCGGTAATATTTCATATAGGCTTAGTTAAACTACAATGCTGCCCATGCTGGCAAGTTTATATTCGAAACATTTATTCTATTTGTTTTTTCATGGCCAGTTCCTACTCAAATAAACAATAGAGTATATCTCTAAGCATACTATTTCACTTTATGTTTTCCTAAAGTGCATATTAGGTGGTTTTAATTTCATGGCCATGTGCTCATTTATTTTCCTATTTTATGATGAAATGTTATTTGTTTGTCTTCCTAGCAATGTATGTATCTTCTCTTAACAATTACTTTATCTAGAAATCATGTTTCCTATATTACACACACTCTGAGATCACAAACCGGCATTTAACACTTGAGGTTCTAATAAAATAATTTGTTATTTGGATGATGAAGTAGTAAACATTTACCTCTGTAGCTTGCCTATTACATCTCAAAAAGGAGCAAATGAACTAAGAGGCACGGGATTTGGGAACTAGTTCACGTAATGGGAGCACTCTTGTGAACTAGTTCATTCGTGAAATACACAAGACTACAATATGACACTAAATGCCATCAAGTTATTTTCATTTTCAGAAAACACATTTTCCAAGAAATCTAGAGAGGAAACTTTTACAACTGTCACACATTCAACAAGAAGTGATGATAGCCAATTGAGCCAGTGTGGTATCTCAACACACTGCATCATATGGCCGATCACCACCTGTAATAAAAAACCTGAGCAAAGACTTCATCAATAAACTGATCAAACTTGATCCAATGCAAAATAAATTTTTAAATTATCCACTTAATTTAGAGTTGTATTAGTGTCATGAATTTTTAGGGCAGTTTTGCCTTTGTTTTCTTCAGGTATCTTCTTGTTAACACACACAATCTTAAATTCTCTTATTGCTGGAAAAAACAGAGGTTAGTATTGCACACAACAGTAATCCTGGTCATGGCACCAGATGTAAACTTACCAGTTCTCATTTGCCGTACCACTGTAACATGTTCTTACGGCTGTAACCTAAAGGCTAATACACTTCAGATTTGCCTATCACTTGAACTGAGAGTGTGGTAAGACAACTGGTCAAAATACATAAAAGTTTTAGAACATTGCTTTGTATGGCACTAAACTCGAGGAACTGTTGCGGGTAATGTTGTGCAGTAGATGACAATGACGAAGACTACACCATCGAAGTTCTTTTTAAGTTTAATCTTCCATTTACTTACTATCGCAGTACACTTTAGGCTTTTTCACACTATGCCTTTCCAGTCAATTTTTTTTGTAACGAAACATTACACTTTTAGTCTTCAAAAAATAAAACAATGACAAGAGTTCACCAACAGAAGTTAAACAAGACGGCTGTGACGCTATCAAGTCCCTGACACCATCAAAAGTCAGAGTAATTATGTTACATTTTTCTTCTGAATTAGCGATCTACTTAATTTTAATAACTCTCTGAATTTCTGTAGAGTATTGTCTATTGTTTTAAATTTAGTAGAATGTAAATATTGGCTTGTGATATTTAATTTAAAGACATGGCAAATACGATCTTTGATTTGATTTCAGTTTTTTATACTGGGAACTGATTCAATATAACATTTGAAATCTTGACATTTGATGTATTCAGTTACACATGGGTGCGTGTGAGCGTGCGTGCGCGCCCTTGTGTGTACTTGCAATGTGCACGCATTTTATTTTATTTATTTATTCTTTAATGTATATTTATTTTGTTTATTTTATTTTTCTCCCCTAACCCACCTCCACACTCCATTCCTAAGCTGAATCTCATTACTACCATCTAACCCATCTCCACCACCGTGACATAACCCTCCTATCCCCTCTCCCGATTTACTCGCTGCAGAGCGTGATTCGAAGTGCGGCAGCCGGAGGTGATGGTTGTATGACTGTGTTGTGTGCCTGTGTGATTACGTGAGTGTGCTATTTTCTGAAGGAGGTCATGGCCGATAGCTGAAAGTGTTGTATGTGTGTGTCTTTTGTATGTGCCTGTCGCAGCTCATCGCCACGTCTTTGCGGTGAGTTGTAACTATAACTAAGTTACCTTTTATGGCAGTAACTTACTTTAAAAAGGTACCTTTCCCAACACTGCAGGCTGCTGAGTTGTGTAAATGAGAGATGAGTGTGTTTATAGCAAGTTAACTTGAAATTTAAACCAACAAGAATTTTTTGCTGCTTCTCCCATACATTTATTTATGAACTGTCCAGGCAAGGTAATATGTCATAAGGTAAAGATAAAGCAGTCAACAATCCGAAGATTGGTTTGAACACCACAGTGCTTTACTAGGCATGGTCCTGATTGGAGGTGGTAAGCTGTTGCCTTCCTCCGACCTTCGAACTGATTTACCCAGCCAGTTATAGGGGGACCTACAGTTTAACGTGGGTTCCGAACCACGGTACTACTCGGTATTTTTCACATGAGCAATACTGCCAGAGGTGAAAGAAGTCATATCACACAATAAACAGGAAAATAATATTTTTTTTTAATAGAAGTTAAAGAAGAGCCACTGCTTAATTTTGATGCATAGGATGCAGCACCTCAATTGGTGAAAAAGAACTCTTAAAGGTTCACTTAACCAGTAAAATTATTTTTGTAACAAAGAAATATATCCTACTCAAAGAAACAATGAAATTTAAAAAGAAATTAATAAACAAAACAAGTGAATCTGTGTATTTTAAAACTTAACTCAATTGTAAGCTGCTCAGAAGGTTCATCAGCAGTGACTGGCTATTGACTCATCCTCAGCGCAGAGGGGTCGACAGATGGCTTATGAAGAGGCGTGTGATCAGTACACCATTGAACTATGATATAATTTTGAAGGTACATTCAGTGGCATGTGCACATTGTATGAAAAATTTCTATAGAGGCATAATAAATTGAAAACTCTTGAGCGATGGTGCAGCTTTTTATCAACAATATTCTTTATGTCCTCATCTCATGAACTATGGGTCATTGTACAATGACATTTTGGATGTACATTCAGTGATGTGTGTGTATACTGCCTGTAAAATGTCTTGTGAATACAATTAATAGAGAAGAAGTAAAAAAATTGTTGTTATGCTGAATGCAATAGTTTTAATGTGTGAAGAGTAGAAAAGTAATAGGTATTAAATGTCTTTCTTTATATTGTTGGGGCTTTTGTAAGGGTTTCAAATTACATGTAAAACACACATTTTCATAATATGTATAGATTTCCGTGATTTGATTTTCATGTAACACATGATAAAATCAAATCAAGGGAGAAATCCCCAGGTCAAATTCGTCAAGTAGTTTAACAAATGTGATGATTCAGGATAAAACTAACCATTGATTCCCTGACATGATTATGATTGCCTGTGTTCAATTTTGATGCAGTTTCTTGCCCCAACACATCGCTGCAGACACAGTGTATGCAATCAGTATCTATCTAAAAGATTTTCACCTCCCACTCCCCCCTCCCCTGCCCTTAGGTTTTACAAGAGCTTCTTTCAGCTTTCGACTTTGTTCTAGCACAATGACACCTTACAAGAGACATGTTTTGAATTGGGTGTAAGTTTTCATAAGAAGCATGTGGTTATTGTATGATCAAAGACACACACCATTAACTAAAAATTGCCTGTATATTTCACCTTGTATAATCAGTGATTTTAATCAAGTACATATTTTTCATATTTTACTTTTCATACTGCACAGAGTGCATATTAATCAGCTTATATTTCTTATCATTGATTTGTTCAGGTATCCACACGAGGATATAATTATAATCTTACAAAACTGGTAGTACTTTCAATAAAGTATACATACAGCTGAAGTTGTGTGTTCAAGACATGGTCAAATAAAGATTCTCTGTCACCAGAATTTGTTCAATTTACCTGTCAAAATGCATGCAAATTCAGGGGAGAGGTTTAATGGCCCACCGACAGCATGGTCGTTTGAGGTGAAAATTCATGTAGTAGTTTTGCTGATTTGTGTGTTCAAAGAGACGTAGATGAAACTTTTGGATAACATTTTAAATTAATTGCAACTTGTATGGCTTGCCATGGGTGACGTGATGCCATTGCTTAGTTAACACCAATAGCGAATCAGATTTTCCCACCACATCTCTACCAGTAAGGTGGCCCAATTTTCCACCTCATGGATAAACAACATGGTGGCAGGTGTTCACTGTTGTTTCTTTATTGCCAGACAATGTTCTCTGTTCAGTATTGTCAGGTGCATTGCGAAAGAATGTTCCCCTGGTGGCTCACTATAAAGGTAGGTCTTGTTACTGCCTGCTGGTACACACAGCACTCACTGGCAAATGTGTTGTCACTCGCTCCACACTAACCTGTCAAAAGTAATTTAGACGCACTATACAATATCTTTTGTTTCCATGATTCAACTGTAGTGACATGTTTCACCTGTGAAAACCCCATGCCATTATGTAGTCGTACACACACACACAAAATTGCAGGTGAAACTTGTAATCACAATATCACCTTTTAATAGATTAACGCCTGTGTGTTGTCACTAACATTACTCAAATTACCTGTTAATTTGTTGAATAATTTTGGAGGTGTGTCCAAAGAGATTAATGACAGAATAAGTGTGAAACTGCCCAAATTAAAATGTAGATATTATTATGGTCTTCAGCCCAAAGAGTGATTTGATGCAACTCTCCATCTTCGAATTACAACCTGTTTAGTGTACACATCTCAGTCTTCTTTGCAGTCTTCCCCCACCCATACATGTCTCATAATGTGCCCTATCAATCCATCTCTTCTATTCATCAAATTATGCCACATTAATTTTCTTCCCAATGCCATTTGATAACTTTATGTACACATATAATTTTCAGCATTTTTCTGTAACAACATTCCAGAAACAAATGTCTTCTTCTTGACAGCTACTTACACTCACAAACAACACAATACTTCAAATGTTTTCTGAAAAGATTTCTGAACATTTAATGTTAAGAAATTTCTCTTCTTTAGGTATCATTTTCTTCTATGTGCCATTCTGTGCAACTGTGGTAACCCATTCAGTGCTCCAAACCTCTTGTACCTTCCAGTGAAAAGCCAACTTGAGGACTGATTCCGTGATGACTATCTCCAGAGGTGGTGCTGTAGTGGCCTGCTTGAACAACCGATCGACACATTCATTTCCTGGTATGCCAATGTGGTCAGGGGTCCAAACAAAGGCCACAGAATAGTCAGATCTGCCAAGAGAGTAAACAATGTCCTGGATCGACCGCACTAAGGGGTGGCGAGAGAAACACTGTAAACCACTCAGGGAGTCACTACAGATGACAAATTACTTCCTGGGGCAGGCTTTGAGGTGTTCCAAAGCCCTTAGAATGGCGACCAGATCTGCAATAAAGACACTAATCCCATGCAGCAAAGAATGCTGTTCAACGTGGTCGTCATGAAGATACGCAAACCCAGCATGACCATCTGCTACGGAACCATCAGTGTAAATGGCTTTGACACCACGGAATGAATCGAGGAGCTGCAGGAACTGGTGACGGAGATATATTGGGAAAAGTAAGTCCTTCGAGGTATGGGACAGATCGAGATAAAGCTGAAAACAAGGAATGAACCAAGAAGGGGTTTGATAGGAATAGTGGAAAGTGGCAGGGAGTGGATGGGATTCGAGGGACAAAAGAAGAGAATGTACTCAGACTGCAGTATGGTAACCTGAATTGGGCCATTGTGGAGGGATAAGGAGTGCAGCATCTGGAAAAAGGAGCTGGCGGTTTGGGTGGTGTGGCGAGGCCTCAACATGGGCAACATAAGAAGCTAGTAAGAGTTGCCAGCGAAAGCGCAAGGGGAGAACCCACGCTTCGACTAGGAGACTTGTCACAAGGCTTGTGCGGAAAGCCCCCATCACCAAATAAACACCGCAATGTAAAATTTGTGTCCAATGCCTGTAATGCTGAAAGTGCGGCCGAATTGTATACTATGCATACATAGTCAACGAGAGACCATATGGTCTGGTGAATCAGTTAGCACGAAATCCTCAGGAGATGCAAGAATCTCGACTTCATCCTCGGAAGCAGAGGATGTGGGTGACGCTTTGCAGCCACCATAGTTTCCTTCTTTTTTGCCTCTCGCTCTGCTGGGAGGGCTTCTCAGATGTGTCTAAGGGAGCTGACAAAGAGCTGGAGGCCCTTTGACCAGCATTTTGGGGGATACTGCAGCAATTTGCTGCTGCAATCCTCATAACCACACTGAGAAGCCATGGAAGGGAGTGTCCCAAAGGATCCCTTCCCAGCAAGAGGAGCTGGGGAAGGCTATTGCTTCTCCGGCTGTGGGTGGGGATTGATGTGACTCTGGCCACAGTTGACACATACTGGAGGGGGGGTGGGGTGCAAGGGACATTTGGATGAACCGTATGTCCGCACCCCTGTCATGTAGGGTTAGCTTCACATCGGGAACTCATATGGCCAAACCTCCAGCACTTAAAACAATGCATAGGGCTTTACGTCGCACCGGTAGATCACCACCTTGACTTACTCGGGCAATGAATCGCCCTCTAAAGCCAAGATGAAGGAACCGATGGTGACCGTGTTGTCCTTCGGACCCGCCAAATGAAATGTACCCCCGCTGTTCTAGGTTGGCACGCAATTCGTCATCTGACTGCAGCAACAGGTCTATATGAAATAATATTCTCTGTACCATATTTAAGGTCTTGTGCGGCATGATGGTAATGGAAACATCAACCAGTTTATCACAGGTAAGCAATGCCCCTGACTGGGCTGGGGATGATGACGTTATTAAAATTGACCCAGAGCGCATCTTCGACATCCCTTCCACCTCACCTAACTTGTCCTCCAATTTCTCGACGAAGAACAAGGGCTTCGTAGTCTTGAAAGATTCCATTTCATTGTGGCTACATACCAGATATTCAGGGGCATAAACCTTGCCCTGATGTCAGGCCCGACGTTCCTCCCATGATGTGGTAACGGAAGGGAACATTTAGGGATCATATTCTGCAGCATTGTATTCGCCTCTACCTCTCAGAAACAGTGATTGTACGTCCGCGAACGTTTCATGTTCATTTCATGGTGTTCTCACAAGCAGTTTGGGATCTAAAGGTGCACCCAGGCAGAGCCTCGCTTGGCTGGGTAAGCCTAATACAACTGAGGTGCAGCAGGTTCCTCA
The DNA here is from genome assembly GCA_026315105.1 of Locusta migratoria. Lineage (NCBI taxonomy): Eukaryota > Metazoa > Arthropoda > Insecta > Orthoptera > Acrididae > Locusta > Locusta migratoria. The sequence goes on from CM048748.1 coordinate 241,844,609, forward strand.
GAGATTGCTCACTAGTGACTGTTCTACCTCAACAGCCATGCATCTCCTCAGCACGTAGCACACCTTGAGATTGAGTTTTTTATTTTAGTTTTATATAAAGGTTTGTACCTACCTCACGAGCCGGGAAGATCCCCGGGCTCTGAGATGTACAAAGTTCCACCGTCGCACCAAATGATGGTCGATGAGGCACACACGGAGTTTATTTTGTGGCGGACTGTTGGCACGACAGTCCACAGCTAGGGACCCTGGGTTAGCCAAGCCCGTACTCGGCAAATTAATGCTGAGACGCTGAGGAGTATTGTTCAGTACTTTGAAGGATTACTTCATCATGAATTCATGCCCAGGTACTATCAGAACTTTTTGTGATGTCTATGAAAAGATAATGGCATGAAATGTGGCAAGACAATTCATGGTTCTTGCATCACAAAGCATCCCCACAAAATCACTGGCTGCCTCATCCTCCGTACTCTCCAGACCTGGTCCCTGCAGAGATCCCCCCCCCCCCCCCCCCCCCCGGCGCTCTATTTTCCAAAGTTTCAAATCTTCATCCTTTCAATGCAGATTTCAACAACAGATGTGTCAGAAATATATTCACGTAATTCAGAAGAGGTGTATCAAGAGTGGAGGGGACTATTTCAAAAGAGACAATGCAGAATAAGTAAAATGTAATGACAGAAGTTTTGTAGACAAAGTTCCATAATTTTTCAACCGAGCTCATAAATAGGGTTCTCATCGCCAGATGGAAAAATGTAGCTCACAAATAGTCACTGGCTATCAAACTTAGCACACGGTATCAAATGGTGACCAAGTTAAAATCACAATAACCTCTGAACAGGTGAAGACACCAAGTATGGACACACACATCGGAATGCAGCACTGACAGAGGGCCCAGGGGCAGCCAAAGGCAACACACAGTACAATTGAAAGTTTTTGCACATTAGGCACCATAGCTATCTCTCGCACTACAGATTAGGAATTCTGCACTATTAGCCACTAATTTTGGTGCATGCACACCTTTCTGTTCCCTTAATACAATGACATGAATAGGAAGCGTCTGTCACAGCACAGCAGTGTGTTTGCTGTACCTGAATACGTCAGTCAGGTAAATAATACTGCATTCACGGCAACATCTGATGTGTCATCCCCATGATCATACTTAAATAGATATTGAGACAAAATGTCTCTGCGCATTATGTATTTGATATTTATATACCCCCTAAATCATAATTCTGCACTGGGCTTTTTCAAACATTTTTATTATAGCACTGCCACTGTTAATTATAAAATGTTGTACTAGCATAGATCTTCACTACCTTGTATCATAGGCATCATTTTATAACAAACTGTACTTCACAAATTTGTCAATGTTTTTTCCAGAGACTTTCAACTATATTTTACCATTAATATGATATCCTTAAAGCACTTCTCACTGAATCCCCTATAAATGTTTTTAATAAGGGTACTAAGGCCTGACACACCAGTGCAATTATTGCTACAGAGATTTATTTAATTATAAATAACCTTTCACCATGTGTGACACACTTTGTTCTTTTACATGTAATCATGCTTTGAAGTCTGTAGATTTTTTTTTTTTCCAAAATGATTTAATTTCTTAAATCTGTTACACAGTAAGCCACAATAAGAAAAGTACAAGAAAAAGTAATTTTATGTAAGTGACACTGAGGAAATCTTTCATATTTCCCTTTCATCTGGTGACACATTAAAGAGAATTCCACACTCAATTACACATCAAACTTCTGCAGCTAAGGTAGCAACAGTTATAGGTGGCAGGTCCTTAATACCATTCTTGTCAATCACTTGAACTTTAAAATTCGGAAGATTAATAATTAAACGTTTCTGAACTTCTCTCACACATTTTTTCAGTAATTCATAACCCTCTTCAACAGTCATTCCTGCAAACAAATGAATGAACAAATGAATGAATGAATTATTATCAACACATCAAATTTTAAATACAGATAAATTCTCCAGTGAGACAAAAAAAGGAAGCTAAAATTTCATATTTTGTGGGTACAGATATTTACCTGGTTTGTGGTACCTGTCCATTATACTGAGAGCAAAGTATCCTCCAAAACCATGTGCTGCATATGGGATCTTGACAAGAGAGGCCAAATAATCGAGAAAATATAGCTCAGGGCCACCAGCATCGTCATAACCGGCTATCAGCATATTTACATTATATGGTGTCTGTAAATTTCAAATAACTTACTATATACAAAGCTCTCAACTTAAATGATATATTTAAACAATGAATTCATAGCTCCTGCATGCAACCCGCGTGATTCAATACATTACACATAGTGACTGATAATTATGTACACAACTTATTGAAAACTTGTGTGAGAATATAGCACCTGATTATAAACCCTAGACAGGAAGACCAAACCGACATGAAAAATATTGTGCGTCCCATATGATAGGTGTATAAACAATGTATTAAGTTAAAGACATTTATATGATTAGAAAAATTTGTCATTAAGAAGTAAATGTCGATCAATGTTCTACATTAATCTTATCACAATTTTTTGCTGAATAAAGTATTTATTTTGGTTTCACTGCACTAGTGACATTGCATCCTAACAATAGTTATAAGGCTGAGCCAACACTTTTTCCCTCAATTTAAAACAACAGAACCTTTATAAGATCACTGTGTCGTAAGTCTGTCTGTTGAATCCCCTCATGCTCACAAAATGGCAGATGTATGGGGGTGAATGTTTATGTCAGTGTTGGTCCCTCCGTAGCAAAAAAATTTAAGCTCTAACTCAAAAGTTATTGCCATTTATGCAACAGGGCAGGCAGGCAGGCACAAAAACCCAATTTATTGGTCCAGAAGCTGAACTGACCTTCACTAATATCGTGGCCAAATCAAAAGTACATAGCTGAATTAGGAAGCAGCATGGAGATTATTAGATTAGGATCCAAAAAAGGAAAGTTAATGACACTGAAACCATGTTCTAAGAAGATTTCAGTAAAGCAATAGCTTGGATGGGAGACATTGAACTCAGCAGGACTAATGAGTTGCAGCAGGAACCTTAAAAAAACACATTTACACATTGGGCAAAAAAAGCAGTCAATAATCTGAAGATTGGCTTTAACACCACAGTGCTTTACTAAGCTTGGACCTGTTTGGATGTGGTATGCCGTTGCCTTCCTCTGACCTTCAATATATATATTGACATTTTAACATGGATTCTGAACCATGGCGCTACTCGGCATTGTTCACATTAGCAACACTGTCAGAGGTGAAAGAAGTGGAAAGTGACAGATAAAAATCCTGGGACCTGGCGGGGATCAAACCCGTGACCTTTGGATTTATAGCCTGGCACTCTACCACCGTCCTACGGAGCCGCACACTGTGTATAAAAGTAAAATGATATTTTCACTCTGCAGCGGAGTGTGCACTAGTATGAAACTATCGGTTAGATTAAAACTGTGTGCTGGAATAGGATTTAAAACTAGGGCCTTTGCCTTTCACAGGCAAGCAATCTACTATCTGGGCTACCTAGAATGCTTCACAGTCCATCTTCACAGACATTCTTCTGCAGGACTAGCCATGTCTATATCCTTTCTTCCATGAGGACTAGTCCAGGTTTGCAGGAGAACTTCTGTGAAGTATGGAAAGTAGCAGGTGAGGTACTGGTGGAAGTAATGCTGTGACTATGGATCGTGAAGCATGCCAGAATAGCTCAGGTAGCTTGCCCACAAAAGACAAAGGTCCCAGGTTCAAATTCTGGTTCCAGCACACAATTTTAATCTGACAAAAAGTTCTGATATAGACACAGTCTAATGCAGATTATGTGGTGAGGATGAGAATGCACAAATCTTCCAAAGGGAAGACCTGGAACACAAAGAACACTTCGGATATTGAGACACAAAAACAAAATTTGTTTAATAAAGACATAGTAAAGGTTCTTCTCCTACTTTTTAAAGGAAAATTTTGACTTTACTTGAATTAGTGGCAACAGAACCATGGAATAAACACTTTCAGTGAGGACAACAGCAAGCTAAAACCACTACTGTTCCTGTTTCCATGAATAAATCAATCTCACTCATCAAAATCTATTGATGAAGTGCCTATACACACATAACTATGTATGGAATCTCGAATTACCTTTTTTAAGTTGTCAAGTTGTCCACATAATAGGCAGTGTGTGTCATTAAAGCAATTTTTGCAAACATTTGGATGATTTTAATATTTAGTAAACACTTACTTGTGAAATTTAATCAGACATGAAGAAAAAACATCCCAAACTATTTTGCTGGGGAATCCCCACACCAAATTTGTTCTAAAGAACATTGTTCAAGCCATGACAAATGTTGATACCCAGTAGAAACATAGCTTAAGTTAGAATCACAGTCAGAGGGGGGGGGGGAGGCACATCGGTGGTATTTCCATAGAATGCGTCAGTTGGCAATGCACCAAATTTAATGTAGCCATGGCATGCCATTTTCACATGACCGATGACGGAATGAATTGATTCTGTAGAATTTAAAGCAATGGCATAACTGAAGACTGCGATACCACCCGTCAGCTTTGACCCACGATGTCTTCAACATTGCGGGAATGACGTATATATTGTACTCGTATCCAATATGGTGACCAAAACAATCCCTGCAAATGACCGAAAAAATGCCCATATAAATACGCAAAAATTACCTAAAAACCAATAAAATGATCCTAACAGAACAAGTGGGGAAATGTGGGGGTTCTGAGTGGGGACATTCAAAGCGGAAAGACAACTTAGCAACATTGCAAAAGAGTATCCCATAAAAGAAGCCATAAAAAAAGTAACGAAAACTTTAAGTGAACTCGGGATACCAAATGACCCCCACGATGGAAAAGCAAGAAAACAGGCATCACACACATCAATTAACCTAAATCACACCTCAAACTCTGAATACCAAATGATACCAAAATAAAAAAACATCCTATGTCACACCTCAAATCAAACTTGCAATACAAAACAATCACCACAACCTCAAAATAAAAGAAAACTGGTATCGTACCTCAAACAAAATTCAGGATACCAAACACCCCCTCCTCCAAAACGACAAGGGGGGAAAAAAAAGGAACATTATTTTACAAAGTGATTCTACCCACCTGCTTTGAGTCATAACAACAACATTTACTATAAGTGTCTATCAGCTACATGGGCTAATTGACTTATGTGACATGGTGCGGCACTGTTGGCAACATACGCTGCAGATGCTGCGACGAATGGCGGCACAGAATCTTCACAAGATGTGAAAATCAACATGTTAACATCATGTTTCAATGATTTTATTTTCGAAATGAATCACAGGATTCAAATGTAGAACATCGCACACAACAAAACCATGTTTCTCCACATGCACTGTCTTCCTGTTCAGATTCAACACTTTCTTGATACATAAATTGAAATATCTGTGCCTGTCCCTCAAATGATACGAATTGCTACAATATCTTCAATATTCATAATTTTTCTAACTACTCTTCATTTCTAAACCATGTACCATGTGGTGGTACAAATACTATGCGACAATTAAAATTCATCACTTACCAATCAGGACTCACGTTCCCGCAGCCCATAAGACGAGTGTTACAATTCTACTATGTGAATAAATCAAAGCGGCTTAAAATGAATATTTAAGATCACTTGATCACTGTTTCAGGCAGATCATAAAATAAATGAATCTGTAAATCGACTGAGTGTTTCTGAACCAGAGATTTGGGCTCTAGGCGCCCTCACATACTAAAATAAAAGTTTTGTTTAACCTATACCTAACTCACTTTAAATGATCACTGTTTCATACAGATCATACAATAAATAAATCTGTAAATCGATTGAGTATTTCTGAACCGGAAAATCGGGCACTACGCGCCCTCACATACTAGAAAAACTTCTTGCTTAACCAATACCTAACTCTCTTCAATTATCACTGTTCATACAAACCATAAAATAAATAGCACATGCTAGTAATTAGCAACCTAAAAATGAAGATTTACAATCACTTGATAACAGTTTCATACATGCTATTGGCTACTTGAAATGTACTACATTGCCAATCTAATGCTGCTATGGACGCACCGCGATGCTCCCCATGCTGCTGATCGAGAATTTAGTTATTTTAATAATGTCATCATTTTACCTATTAAACCATAAATTTGACAGAAAACTGCTTCCAAAAATATTACAAACGAGTGTAACAGAATGCCCAGATGAATGTACTGAGTCAACAACACAAAAAAGTAATAATATTTAAAAATTACTTACAATTAGTGACTCTCATATTCCCACCCTCACACACAATTAAAACATAATACAACACACATCACTCAAAAAAGAGCTAACTGCACTCCTTCGGATGGTATATCTTCCCCACACCACTCAAAACCACAATTGCGCCAACAGTACTCATCAAGATGAGCCTGCAGACTAGAAGATACTTTCCCCTCCCCACAACAGATTTAACAGCCCCCAAACCCCCTCTACGGTATTCATACAGGCCTCAGATTCATAATTTTAACTCTAAACGATCTTATCCCCTCCTCTCCAACCCACCATATGAAGATAACCCATCAGACACGACCGTCAGCCACACCTCAACAAACTGTTCAATTAACCCCACCAATACCTTATTTGACCTATTTTCCATAACCCTCAGCACAACTACAGAACCCCCACTCCCAGAAACTACATCTCTCCACACCCACAACCCAATACGCGGCCCAACCCTCCCATATTTCCTCTTCCCAAAACACGACTGTTCAATTTCAACCACTACCCCCAGGCCCCCCAAACTACCCTGATACAAGACTACCAATCAACAATTGTCCTCTCACACCAGTCTCTTACACACAAAACTCCACTGACGAACGATAACAAAAATGGTACGTAATGTAAACAATCTCCCTAAGGGCCAACCTCTATTTTTCAAACCAGGTTCCCCTTTGAACAGACGTCCAAATGTTATCACGACGACAATGCCAAATGAACAGGTTCCTGGTTCGAGATGGTGAGACACTGACCATCTTCATCGGCTGCTTGCATGACGAACACCTGACAACCTCAGCTAAAAGGCCAAACAGCTGCTGAAAATTAATTATGTCACCCATGGTTTCTTCCTTCAGTCCAAATAAATTGTACTTTCTTGTCAAATCCATTCTAACAAAGCCAAACATTAACAATAAGAAACGAATAAATAAACCACAATATTTGCACAAGCAGTCCACAAACAAAGCCATACACACTTTCTTCCAAGTTACAACAAAACACACAAAATTTATTACCGGCAACACGATCAGTAAAACCTTGAAACTAAACTAATGGTACAAAATGCAATGACAACAAATCATTCCAATTATACCACACTAGAGCACCACAGCATAATTATGCACACCACCTGTCAACACACACCTCAAAACTACCACGTCGTGATGACAGCACACACCACAACATGTCGACATCACGGGTCAAAGCCAATGGGCATAATCCCAGACTTCAGGTGAGCCAAAACAACTGTACAGATTGTTGTATTTGATAGTTGTACTTTCCATTATTATATAGAGTTGTTTAATAGTGTCTTCAGGTCTTCCCTTCTTGCTTCATTCATTATCAACTGATGTTAACAAGTCTCCCATGTATATTACTATTTTCCTTACATTATGGTCATTGCATGGGAACTCACAGGGGGTGATAAGGTGACCATTTCAGAATTTGATCATATTTGGTACATGGGGACCTACATGTCTTAACAGAAAAACTACGGTACCAAATATCAGTGTCCTATCTCTAACCATTTTTGAGAAAATTATGTTAGAAGGCTTAAAGGCGTGTGTGCAATCAACAGTTGTGCACTGTACATGGATGACCTGAAGGGCAGAACTGTATACAAATGATAGCTGAAAGCAGTTATCAGTTATTAAGCATTTACTTAATAAATGTGTTATATTTAACTTTTCCTTACACCATAACTGCATATTAAAATAACAAGCCCATGAAATAAAATTGAGAATTAAAGCAATAATGAAATCCATAAAGAAATATACATATATGTAACCTATTCTAACATATAATATGCAAATACTTTGCAAAGAACACTCAATTTACACCAGTGACATTTGTGGCAATGATATTTACACCGAATTCCATCACAACATTGAGTTATTTCTTATGAATGTATCATGATTCTGCTACATAAACATTCACATCACAAAGATTCACAGTACCATTTGTAAAAACATATTTTCTGCAAATAGGCCTATGAGAAATTTTGACTAAAAACATTTACATAGACAATGCAGATTTTTTTACAGAACAAAATTCAAAGATGGTTTAATGGCTCTCTCAAAGGCACTTTTGATTGGCTGCCTTCGGTTCCCGCCAATCACCGCACCACTACCAACATTGATACATGAACGAAGCTAGTGTCATTTAAACTACAATTTAACCAGGAATCACATTAAAAGCAGTGTATTGACACTAAAGTTGACTATTCTTAATAATTTCAACAACTGCACTGATCAGCTCAATACCTTCTTTGCACCATACCCCAACTTATTTCTTTAAAGGAAAATCATGCACATCAGAACAGATCTCCTATCATGAATTCACACTTTCTGCAAGGGAACTCTCACAATGGGATTGGTAAAGTAAACAACCCTCATTTCACGATCATAATGACTTGTGACACTCTGTAGACATCTTCAAAAAGATTAATTTACTGCATTAACAAACTGCAATAGCTTACTTCTACATCTGATGATTTCTATGACTGAATTAAATTTGACTTCGGACAGAAGTGTCAATGTGCAAAATTTGGCATCAAACTGCTTGCTTTACAAGGGTAATTAATTTACTGACTACACAAGAGTACACACAAGAAGTTGTGGTTCACATCTAGTCTCCGATACCACTTTGACCAATGACTTAATGTTTTACATCATTTCCTCCCATGCGTAATTTCAATACTCACAGTTTACATGTCTGATATTTTTGAAGACACCTAGGTGGCGCTGTATTATGCTTTCAGTGTTATTCTATTTTTGCAAGGTTTAGGCCTTGTTTGACCAATACCTTAACTACTTTTCAATTTAAGAAAAGTTATCTCTAGCATAGCCCTAACAACAAGAAGTAGTGTTTTTTTAGTACATGATGGCGCTTAGTGCCTGAATCTCCGGTACAAAAACACTCAATCGATTTACAGTTGTATGTTAGACATAAATGTCATTTCAGGCCGTACAACTTCAAGTGCAAGATTTCTTTAAAATCACCTGATCATTAAATGTATTTGGAAGAGGTGGTATTATTAAGTAGATTTGACCTATTTAGGTGAAATCTAACTACCAATACCATGTTGTCGTAAACATGTGTTCATAGTATCTCTCGATTATGTATGACATGATAGGTCAAAGCAGTATTGGAGACTGGAGTTTATCCGAACGAACGAAGAAAATTATTTAATTTAAAGGTCAACTTGGAAGATTATTTCTCTGAATCTATATTATTGCATTTACAAAGAGCACTCAGTGACCTTTGAAAACATCAGTACTATGCTGCAGCTCACATGTACAATATATCAGAGCAAGTCCAACAAATGACTGTGATACTAATCTCTAAAGTTCTCTCATTTGCTCTATTTGCCTAAGGCCTGTAACACTCTTACTATACAGCTACAGTACTTTGCAGCATTTAAACTGTGCAGCTTACATATTGGCAAACATCACTTGACATCAAAATATCCACGGGTGTACTGCCGGTCTATAGTGTCCAACGGGGACATGCCCATTGGACATTATAGACCGACAGTACACCTGTGGATATTTTGATTATCAAATACGCTAAGAGAAAATGAAGAATCACATCACTTGACATGTTCATATTCGTAGTTACACGATGAAGACAGCTGAAGGCAGAAAACAGACAATAAGAATGCACCTTATGGCCTACACTTATCTCTTTGTAAGAAAAGTGGACGTTGTCTAATATTCGTGTTCGTTGGTGGTTTGGGACAGAGAAGAAGTTAAGATAGGAAAGTGGGGGAGCGGAAAGTAAATGCAATCCGGGAAAGAAAGATTGCTCCAACTTAGAGGTCCAATGCTCACCACGAATATACTCACTACCGTGAGCCCCCTGGAGAGAATTATTACTTACAAGAAATATATTGCAAAGTTGCTTCCAGATTCTAAAAAGGTTACTACGTAAGGGTTTAACGATCTTTGGACAAGATCGTTGAATGTACTTATTACGCCATGCCCAGGACACTACTTGACTGTACTACACAAAATGTGTGCCATACTAGTAATAAATTCAATAATAAAACAAGAAGGGTCAATTGAAACATGGGATACCTTCCGTTGGCTTTGACCTCTGGCTTCCGTGTGTTATGCTGTGACTCACTTTTTTTATTGTTTTTTTTTAGAAAAATGTTTGTATAGCTTATGGGACTTAACTACGGGTTCATCAGTCCATAAACTTACAAACTACTTATGAACTAACTAATACTAAGGACGGAACAAATATCCATGCCCGAGGGGGGATTCGAACTCCCGACCGTAGTGGCCGTGCAGACCATGACTGGAGTGCGTCAGTCCCCTCGGCCGCCTTTTCTATTGTTACCAATGTGTACTACAGTTGACAGTATTTCAGTAACTTTATAGAATAACTTGTGTAACAATATGTCTGTGTGCAGATATCACACTTACCCTACTCCTCAGATATTCCGCTAAATTCCGTCGAGTGAAACTAGCTGCAGCTGCAGGTGACAGTTCGTACCCATTCCTCATTTTATATAGCTGTATATTTTTTGCTATGTACTCAGAAAACTGTGTTGTATCACCAGCTTCCCCAGCAATTGCCATAACTAGTTTTTCGGACAATTTCTGAAGCTTATCTTCATCTGAAAAGCAAGTGTTTCGTTATTACATCTTACATTATCATTTTAATTAGGAAATACCGAACTGCACAAAGCAGCGTTACCATCTTTCATAACCATTATGCTCTTGGCGTGCGTCATATCGGCAGCAACCATTACAAAATCCCTAAATGCAATTCCAAGTAACGTTTCCATTTCTATTGTCTTCAACTGTAACTTACAGAAAACAGCAACAACCTCCGTCAACAAATCAGCTACTCATTCATCAGAAACATCGCTGGTCATTGCCCAAAGATATTGTAGAAAATAACCATTGCCATAGATTGTCCATATGGTAAGTCTTCCGATGCCAAAGAAACTTGTGAAGTGACAGCACAGCTGCGAGAATGTTTCGGTACAATAATCTATCAGTAGAATTGTAACGATTCGGAAATGAAGCCAGGTTTCCGCAACCAACAATTTCTTACACATGCATTTCAACATATGTATGGAAAAACCGGTCGTGCATACTGTCATGCTTACTAAAGCGGGGTTGACACGGAAACGAATCGTTGGCGCACATTGACGTGCGCACGTCGAGATGCTCGTGTGAACCCCCAAAATCTCAACTGGCGCACGTAAAAACTAAACTTGACGACGAGTCTACTTACTTGCGCAAGTTGGCTTCCCCTACTACTTTTTCTGAGTTAAGAAGGATGGCAGTTGCTAAAAATTGGCCGTTAAAATATACAGTTTAATTTCTGGAACTATATGAGGAACATACATGTCTGCAGAACATACATTTGCCAATATCTAAGTGTAACATAACAGTTTTCAAAATACTGATTAAAAACGGACGGCAAATGACCTTCAGATACATTTATAATGCTTTGTATATTGCATCCAGCACGTCAGGCATGAACTCTGGAAGGCGATACATATATTGCAGTGAAGCAAATGAATCGCCGGAAGCAAGATACCTTAGAGCGACTTGTAACTTTAAATGGCAGGAATAGCATTCTGCATTAGTGTGTTCTTTCTTTGAATAGAAGGCCCTACTCGTCTTAATAAACGTTCAAAATTGGTTACGTTCATCCTAAAATGATTTTCAGAGGACGCTTCGTCCTCGTTTTCCGGTTTCCTGATTACCACTGTAGACGTCCCCAAACTCATTTCTCCTCGCAATCCGGTTGCCTATCCAAAAGCTGCGTTTTCCCTTTATTCTGTTTCAACATTCTGTGATTTTCTGGATGGCAAATAAAGTCACTACTCGGAAGCCTGCACGTAGTAAAACCAGTTGGCGCCATGTTAAAAAGCTACATTGGACTTGTATCGACTCAAAATTTCCGCGCTCGTGTGAACTGTCACTTGCGCAAGTTGAAGTTCATTGGCACATGTCAACATGAACGTATCAATTACGAAAGTTCAAAAGTGTTTAATTTTCTTGCACGATGTCGCTTCCCCCACCTTCGCTTATAAGCTTCAGCAACTGCCGATAGGTGGATGTGTTTTCATTCTGGCATTGCTCGTTCGACAGGACGGAACACGGATCTAGAACTACTATTTGCGTATATACATGATGCGTTTGTGTCACACCAAACTAATGACTTTTCTCTTTAGCTAAGTAAATGAATACTTTGTAAAGTTATAAAATTTTCATAAACAATGCGATGGGAAGATCAATATAGAATTGAGCTGCTCCTTATTTATACACAGAGTAACACACCAGCGTTTGATGTGACGAATTTAATTTGAAAACATTAAAACTTGCTTACTTTCATAGTATTGCCTAACAGTTAATATTGTAAACGTATATTCTGATTCATATAGGGCTAATAATAAGTAATCATTAACAGTTTCATCAAATGAAAATTCATATGTGGCTTTAGAGATTTAAAAGTAGGCCTACTTTGTTGTTGTTGTTGTGGTCTTCTGTCCTGAGACTGGTTTGATGCATCTCTCCACAATACCCTATCCTGAGCAAGCCTCTTCATCTCCACATAAAAACGGCAACCTACATCTGTCTGAATCTGCCATCTCTTGGTCTTCCTCTGCGATTTTTCCCCACACACTTCCCTCCAATGCTAAATTCACAATTCCTTGATGTCTAAGAATGTGTCCTAACAATCTATCCCTTCTTTTAGTCAAGGTATGCCAGAAATTTCTTTTCTCCCCAATTCTGTTCAGTACCTCCTCATTAGTTACGCGATCCACCCACCTAATCTTCAGCATTCGTCTGTAGCACCATATTTCAAAAGCCTCAATCCTCTTTCTGTCCACACTGTTTATCGTCCATGTCTCACTCCCATACAAGGCAACACTCCATACAAATGCCTTCAGAAAGGACTTCCTTAGGCTTAAATCAATATTCGATGTTAACAAATTTATCTTTTTCAAGGACGCTTTTCTACTGCGACCATCATTTGTTATTTTACTGCCCAAGTAACAAAACTCATCTACCTCCTTTATTGCTTCGTTTCCCAATCTAATTCCTTCAGCATCACCTGATTTTCTTACACTGCACTCCATTACCCTAGTTTTGCTCTTGTTAATGTTCATCTTATATGCACCTTTCAGCACACTGTCCATTCCGTTCAATTGCTCCAGGTCCTTTGCTGTATCTGACAGAATTACTATGTCGTCGGCAAAACGCAATGTTTTTTAATTCTTCACCCTGAACTTTAATTCCTTCTCCAAATTTCTCCTTGCTTTCCTTTATAGTTTGCTCAATGTACAAATTGAATAACAAGGGAGAAAGACTACAACCCTGTCTTACTCCCTTTCCAACCACTGCATCCCTTTCATGCCCTTCAACTCTGACAACCGCTGTCTGGTTTTTGTACAAGTTGTAAATAACCTTACACTCCCTATATTTTACTCCTATTCTAATCAACATTGTCAAAAGCCTTCTCCAAATCTACAAAAGCTAGAAACGTAGGTTTGCCTTTTCTTAATCTATCTTCTAGGATAAGCCGTAAAGTGAGTATTGCCTCCCGTGTTCCTACCGTTCTCCTGAACCCAAACTGATCCTCCCCGAGGTCGGCTTCTACCAGCTTTTCCATCCTTCTGTATATAATTCGGGTTAATATTTTGCAGCCATGACTTATTAAACTGATGGTTCTGTAGTTTTCACACCTGTCTGCACCTGCTTTCTTTGGAATGGGGATAATTACATTTTTCTTAAAGTCTGAGGGTACTTCGCCTGTCTCATACATCTTACACACCAGGTGAAACAGGTTTGTCATGGCTGGTTCTCCCAGAGACTTCAGTAGCTCTGAGGGAATATCATCTACTCCAGGGGCCTTGTTTCGACTTAGGTCGTTCAGGGCTCTGTCAAATTCTTCTCTCAGTACAGTATCTCCTATTTCATCTTCATCTACATCCTCTTCCCTTCCTACAATATTGTCTCGAAGTTCATTTCCTTTGTAGAGCCCCTCTATATACTCTTTCCACCTTTCAGCTTTCCCTTCTTTGCTGAGAACTGGTTTTCCATCAGTGTCCTTGATATTCATAGAGCTGTTTTTCTTATCTCCAAATGTTTCTTTTATTTTCCTGTAGGCTGTATCTATTTTTCCCCTATTTATACATTCTTCTACATCCTTGCATTTGCCTTCTAGCCACTCCTGCTTAGCCATTTTGCACTTCCTGGCAATCTCATTTCTTAGTCGTCTGTACTCCATTTTGCCTGTTTCATTTACTGCATTTTTATATTTTCTCCTTTCATCCATTAAATTTAGTATCTCCTGCGATATCCAAGGATTCTTTGTAGGTATTGCCTTCCTACCTATTTTGTCCTCTGCTGCCTTCACTATTTTATCTCTCAGTGCTACCTATTGTTCTTCTCCTGTTTTATTTCCCCCTGTTTCTGTCAATTGTTGCCTAAAGCTCCCTCTGAAATTCTTAAGAACTTCAGGTTCCTTCAATTTATCCAGGTCCCATCTCCTTATTTTCCTACCTTTTTGTAGTTTCTTTAGTTTCAGCCTACAGTTCATAAAGAACAAGTTATGGTCATGCCCCTGGGTATGTCTTACAGTTTATCACCTGGTTCCGGAATCTATGTCTTACCATTATAAAATCTATCTGGTATCTCCCGGTGTCTCCTGGTCTCTTCCACGTATACAACCTTCTTTTGTGATTCTTAAACCAGGTGTCTGTTATAACCTACTTTGATCATCTTAGAAATCTTATGTGAATAATATAAGGTTCATGACTGCTTAAACAAGTAGGGAATCTCTATTTTACGTCATTTGTTACCTATCCAATCCTTAAAAGATTGACTATTGACACAGAAACCTTACTTTCCAATTAATACTGCTGCAAGTAGTACCGATATTGTCACGGTACAATGGAAGTAGGCTTGACTTCGAAGGCAACTAAACACAGCACTTATACTGAAAGCACGTTTATTACGAACTCAACATACACGCAGCACTGACTGCCTCTCAGGCAGAGTGCTCTGCTATTTATACACAGACAGAATTTACCAGAAATTAGAAGAACAGTTAACATAAGAAACAAGTAGAATTTACAAGTGAACATAAGAAAGATGTAGAACCTTCTGGAATTGTAAATTACAAAGAAAATAATTTTTGCCGGTGGGCGGGATTGAACTGGCGACCTTCTGCTCCGCAGTTCGTGATGCTGTCCCCTGCGCCACGCCGGCAGTTGGTGTTCGTCGACTCTCACGGCATTGCTCCCTCTCCTGGAGAAACAGCGACCCGCTGTTATGATCCCTGTGGAGCCAGCTGCAATGTCCTGGATCTTGACCTTGTCATGGGTCCTCTGTATGCCAGTTCAAGAGAATCCTTCCCTTCTCCTTGATTATCGAGGACAGACGTTCCTGTCGTGGCTTCATCAGGAACATTACCGTCCTTAAAGTCCTTGAACAAGAAGCCATTGTCGTCTACCTGCTCTTCAGGATCGTAGTAAGGCTTCATGCGCAGGACGTGAACAATGTCTCTTCGTTTTTGACGTTTCGACGACGGCTCATAATCCTCGATTTCGTATGTGACGTCTGACAGGCGGCGTATGACACGATACGGACCAAAGTATCGCTTCAATAACTTTTCTGACAGTCCAACCTTCCGTACAGGGGTAAAAATCCATACCAGATCTCCTGGGCTGTACACAACAGGTCGGTGCTTGTCGTTATACCGCTGACGGTCCTTCTCCTGGGCGTCCAGAGTCCGTATGCGAGCCAGCTGTCTTGCTTCTTCGACCCTGGTGATGAGCTGTTTATCATAGTCATCCTGAGTGTCGTCCGGTTGGAACGGGAACAGTGTATCCATTGTCGTCTCAGCTTCACAGCCATGGAGCAGGAAAAACGGAGTGAAGCCTGTGGTGTCTTGTCTTGCGGTATTGTAAGCAAATGTCACGACTGGCAGAATTGTATCCCAATCCTTCTGCTCAACATCGACGTAAATCGACAGCATGTCGGCTAACGTTTTGTTAAAGCGTTCCGTAAGACCATTTGTCTGAGGATGGTACGCAGTTGTCATTCTGTGGACAATGTTGCACCGTGACATTACCTCTGATACTAGTTTTGACTGGAATACTTTTCCACGATCAGATGTCATGACACGTGGTGCCCCACGCTTCAAAATAATGTCTTCTAAAAGGAATTTTGCGATCTCTGGAGCTTCTGCAGTCGGCACAGGTTTGGTGACAGCGTAGCGTGTGAGGTAGTCAGTGCAGACTATTATCCAACGGTTACCGGTTGTCGACTTCGGGAACCTCCCTAAAAGATCGATCCCAACTCGGTGGAATGGAGCTGCTGCCGGCGGAATCGGTACGAGATGTCCTGGAGGTAATTGCGGCACATGCTTCCATCGCTGGCACTCTTTACAGTGACTCACATAGTGCTTGACAGATCGGTAGAGACCTTTCCAGTAATACCTGCGTCTGATTCTGTCTAGGTTCTTCACGAATCCCAGATGACCGGATATTGGAGCATCATGGAAATATTTGAGAATAGCTGGCTGGAGATGAGCTGGAACAACAAGTAGCCATTTGGGACCCAGTGGATCATAGTTGCTCTTGCACAATGTTCCGTTTATAAGTTGGAACTCTCCATTGGTCGCTTCTCCTTTCTCCAAGGCCTCTATCATTTTTAATAGTGTTGGATCTTCCCTCTGTTCAGCTGTAACATCATCTAATTCAGCGAGAGCTGAAATTTCATTAATGCTGTTGTGTTCCACTAATGGATTCCTCGAAAGGCAGTCGGCATCCTTGTGTTTGCGCCCGTTCTTGAATACCACTGTGACATCGTACTCTTGGAGTCTTAGTGCCCATCTTGCTAGTCGACCTGATGGATCCTTCAAGCTAGTCAGCCAACACAAAGAATGGTGGTCTGTCACGACGGTGAATGGTTTGCCGAATAAATACGGCCGGAACTTGTTGATAGCCCAGATAACTGCGAGACATTCTTTTTCAGTTGTAGAGTAGTTTATCTCAGACTTTGAGAGTAGTCTTGACGCATAGGCTATCACTTTTTCGGCACCTTCCTGAACTTGTACAAACACTGCACCAATCCCATAGCCACTGGCGTCTGTGTGAAGTTCCGTGTCTGCATTCTCGTCGTACAAGGCTAGTACTGGTGCTGAAGTTAGAGCCTCCTTAAGTGCTCGGAAAGCTCTTTCTTTTGTCTCATCCCAGTAAAATTTGGCGTCTCCCTGCAGAAGTTCTTGTAATGGACGTGCCTTGTTACAAATCCTTTTATAAAACGTCGGTAGTATGAGCACAGCCCGAGGAAACTTCTCACATCACGAATGTGCTGAGGAGTTGGAAATTCTGTGACTACTCTTACTTTATCTGGATCAGGACGGACACCATCTCCGTTGACTAAGTGCCCCAGGATTTTTATCTCTTTGGCGACGAAGAGGCACTTCTTTGGATTGAGGCGGAGACCTGCAGCCTGAACACACTGCAACACAGTTGACAGGCGACTCAGATGTTCTTCGAATGTTTTCGAGAAAATGACAATGTCATCTAAATAGCAGAGACACGTCGTCCACTTAAGGTGTCGAAGCAAGTTGTCCACCATGCGTTCGAATGTGGCTGGAGCATTACATAATCCAAATGACATTACTTTAAACTCATAGAGGCCGTCAGGTGTAATAAAAGCCGTCTTCTCCCTGTCAGCATCGTCAACCTCGATTTGCCAGTAACCTGTCTGCATGTCCATAGTTGAGAAGTATGTAGCTCCTTTCAAGCAGTCTAAGGTGTCGTCAATACGCGGCAGTGGGTAGACATCTTTCTTTGTGATTCTGTTCAGCCGCCGATAGTCGACACAGAATCGCCACGTGCCATCCTTCTTCTTTACGAGGGCACCGGAGACGACCAAGGACTCTCCGAAGGTTGAATAATGTCATCTCGCAACATCTTCTCCACTTCCTTCCGAATTATCCGTCTTTCAGCTGGCGACACTCTATATGAACGCTGGCTAATTGGCGGATGGTCCCCAGTATTGATACGGTGCTTTATCATGGGCCGTTGCGTCTGACTTTTCCCCTGCTGAGGTGTGAATGCACCCGAAAATTGGCGTAGTATACCTAACACCCGCTGGCGTTGTTCCTTGGTCAGTCCAGGCCCTATTGGCAGTTCCACGTTTGTTTCCTCCAGCGTGTTGTCTGTACTAACAGCAGGGCATGGGTCTTCATTGATGACATTGAGCTCACCGTCCTGGATTGGTTCAGCTGTCCCGATACACATTCCCTTGGGGATAAGTTGTGACTGCTCGCGACAATTTGTGATCCAAATCTCTCCTTGACCACCGGTAATGCTTATGATAGCCGCTGGTATGTAAATTTCTTTTGTGAGCCTCATAAACTTTTTACTATCAACAAGAACTTCACAGTTTAACCAGTCATGCGTGTTTGTGACTGCAACTCTTCTCATTGTCAACGGCGGTATCGTCACATTGTCAACGACGAATAGCTTCCCAGAAAATTCTGTATTATGTGTATCCGGCGGAGCAACTTCTTCAATTTGCAGCTCAGATCTTCCACAGTCAATGATAGCTTGGGATGCCTGAAGGAAGTCCCATCCGAGGATGACATTGTGACTACATTCTGTTAACACGATAAATTCAAACGGCTGCGTCCTGTTGTTGATGGTTATTCTTGCGACACAAGTTCCTGCTGGACGGACGTACTTTCCATTCGCGACCTTCAGCACAGTTGCTCCTGTATCACAGAACATTGTCTTTTTTAGTGTGCGGCGGTAATTATCCGACAACACAGAAAAAGACGCTCCTGAATCAACAAGTGCCCGGACAGGTTGGCCGTCGATTATGACGTCGATGAGATTTCCCGACATCTTGGCGACTGTGGTCCATGGAGGATTCTCATCTGCGGCGGCCTCACCTCCGTAGATGGTCGCCTCGCTTAGTTTTCCTGGGCGCGGCGGCTAGGGGAGCGGCTGGTACCTCTGTACGGCGACGGTGAACGGCTGCGGCGCGTCGGGGAGCGACATCGTCTAGGGTACGGCGATGGGCTTCTTCCCATAGGTCGACTGAACTCATCAGCAGGTGACTGCCTTGGATAGAACTGCTCTGACAGCTGACGTCTTGCGGCAAAATAATTATCGAATACTTGCCTCCTCTCTCTGCAGTAGCGTACGACGTGTCCAGGGCGTCCACAGTGGAAACACAGTGGTGTGTTTTTTTTTTTGTCCTCCAGACGTCTGTTCTTCTGCGGGGCGTCATAGTTACCGGGGGAGTTGGCTATGGTCGCGTCGGTCGGTTCATGGGCTGCCGTTTGGCGGCTGCAGCGTAAGTCATAGCAGGGCGACGCCATTCTTCACGTCGGTTGCGACTTACGGGGCAGACAAGAGCTAATGTTTGAAATACCTCGTCCTCAGCGGCGTCGTCTACCTCGTGACTTACAGGGCTCACGTCCATGGCCATAATCTGATGCTCGCTCGGTCTAATAGTCCCGGCTGCCATGCACTGTTGTAATTCTTCTCTCATGATTTGTCGTATGAGAGAAGCCAAGTCCTGCTGGTCTTCCACAACGGCCATAGGGACTACATTTGGGAGTCTGTCATACTTCTTGCGTCCAACCCTCCTTTGTTGCATCTCTTCAATGCGCTGGCACCACTTGATGAACTCTTCTGTCGTAGCGACGTCTTTTATCAGAAGAGCTTGGTACATATCTTCTGCAATTCCCTTCATCAGGTGTGTGATTTTGTCCGCTTCAGTCAAGTTCGGATTGATTACGTTACACAGGGCCAAAACACTCTGAATGTACGATTGTGTCGGCTCACCATGTCGTTGGGCCCGGTTCTTCAGTTGTTCTTCCGCCAAGCGGATTTGTCGCTGGCGGTCTCCAAACGTCTTCTTATGTTCCTCCTGGAACGTCTCCCAGTCATTCAATTTGTCTTCGTTGTTTTCGAACCATAGCTGGGCTGTTCCGTCCAGATAGAAGCAAACGTTGGCCAAGCACATCGTATGATCCCACCTGTTGTACTTGGCGACTCGGTCGATCCCTTTTAGGCATTTGTTTGGGTCCTGTCCAGCGTCTCCAGAGAACACCGACTGGTGCCTGATGTGTAGCTGGCTTACTGCTGGTTTCGTTTCCATAGTTCGTCTGATGATACGGACTCTTGGAAGGACGTACTCGGTGTATCCCTTGTATTCCGGTTCCAGTCCATGTAAGCGACGGCTTTTACGTTACATAATCGGAGCCACGGTGATGCAGCTGTTGCTCAGTGTACCCAGCGCCTCCACCAAACAATGTCACGGTGCAGTGGAAGTAGGCTTGACTTCGAAGGCAACTAAACACAGCACTTACACTGAAAGCACGTTTATTACGAACTCCACATACACGCAGCACTGACTGCCTCTCAGGCAGAGTGCTCTGCTATTTATACACAGACAGAATTTACCAGAAATTAGAAGAACAGTTAACATAAGAAACAAGTAGAATTTACAAGTGAACATAAGAAAGATGTAGAAACTTCTGGAATTGTAAATTACAAAGAAATAAATTTTTGCCAGTGGGCGGGATTGAACCGGTGACCTTCTGCTCCGCAGTCCGTGACGCTATCCCCTGCGCCACGCCGGCAGTTGGTGTTCGTCGTCTCTCGCGGCAATATAAACGTTATTTTCTGAAGTATATCCTCTGTTAATTGTAGATAACATACGGTAAACACAGTGTTTTTCAGAATGTAAGTAGCTGCTTGTTCTTGTAAATACGAACTGGTATGTGTGTTAACTTATGTATAGTACCACAAAAGGTTTCCAAAATTGGATTGAATCTCAATGTATCGACGACGTTGTGCTTTGTTGATAGCGAAATGTTCGCTTTACGAGTATAATTTACCGATTAAACAAGGGTAAATCCAAGACCCTGCACACAATAGAGCATGGTCTAAACAAACGATTTTTCCCTTGTTCTGATTGTGACAGTTATCAAACATGAATTTCCGAGGTTGTGGCTTATATTAGCACATTACACTGACACAGCAGTTACTAAAAGTTGAATCACCATTTATTTTACCGCCCCAAACACTTCCTACGAAATTCCAATTTCTATATTCAGTATTAGTACATCTGTTTTTTTCTTCGTCGACGTCTGTATTAACTCTACAGCTAAAAGGTGTGCAACTCACGAACGAAAAATTTCACTAGGGGTCATCCTGAACGTCGCGTAAATAGCGTATCCTAAATTGTCGTGTGGAAACGCTAACATGTATATAGGGAATGGTGGTGGGGGAATGCATATGTAAGAAATTCATGACTGTGGAAACCTGGCCTGAGTACTGGTAGCTCATTTGAACGAATGTAAATAAAGAATCGCAAGAATAGAATCGTGTTCCAGACGAATTGTTCAAAAGAATCGTCTGTCTCGTGACGATTCCAAGTTCCTACGATTCATGATTCGGAGGCGACTGCCGAATCGTGCCGAATAATTATGAGTGGCAGAGGTCAGTCAAGAGCGGGACGAATCGTTGTTCAAAAGAATCGTCTACCTTTTGACGATTCCAAGATCCATCGATTCATGATTCGAAGGCAACTGGCGATTCTTGCCTAATGATTATGAAAGGCAGAAAATAGTTAAGGACGACCCATGTGAACAAAGGAAGCACAGAACGAAGATCCTGAACCGTTAACTATTATTTACGAACTAGCTGAAACCCTGACTTTGCCCAGGTATTTAATTATTTATTCCTGCCTTGAGTTAGTACTTCTCCTACCACTTCTGTCTTTGTACATGTTCTTTTCTTTTCTAAAAACGTGTTATATTTATTGAAGAAAAGAAATAACGCTGTCTGGCATAATGTACATAATTATAAGTCCAATATCCGAACAAAGAAATATAGTAATCAAAATATAAATGACATATAAAATACGTACGATCTCATATTTATTGAGTTACATGTTTTACAATTGTATAATTTTTCAGGTATGTATTCATTTGTATAAGTGCTGTATGTCTGTAAAATCTGATGTGAATACAATTAGTGGTAAGGTGTAAGGAAGTAATAGATTAAAAGTTGCTGCATGATGGGCCAGTTTTCCATGAATGTTACTGTTTATGTGCTCATATCTCATGAACTATGTGTTGTATTGTGACACAATTTAGAAGGTACATTCAACTATATGTGTGTATACAGTCTGTAAAATTTACTGCTCCTATAATTTGGATGTACAAATTATAAATTGTAACGTCATACTGAATGCCATAGTTTTACTCCATAAACATAGGAAAAGTACTAAATGAGAAACTTTTTTTCCTTTCATCATTTTGGTATGGTTGTCAGCGAGAAAAAGTTTAATAAAAGTGTGAAATTATGTTCAAAGTTTCTTGCTAGTCCCTAAGTACTATCATTCTCATATAGCGTATTTTTAAGTCTCGCTGCCTTATGTATCAGTTTTTTGATATTCCTATTGTTTATGGCGTCATATCTTCTGAACCCTGTGTCATATGTGCTCCTTAACACAGCAGTAATAGTTACCTCACGCTAAGGAATCATAGAGTAGAAATATCTCTGGAGTGAGCATTCAGATGCACAGAAGAGATCTTGTGTCGTCAGCATCTATTGCCGTTATGGTCATGTGATCTCGGGATGACGTATGTTTGTCTGTAATGGGAATGACCTAAACAGTGACGGTCCGAAAACAGTGTCTTATGTGAATGCTACTTTTCGGTAGCTGTAACATTACTTGTGATTTGTCATGGTTTATATCAGAAGTTTGCGAATTCACAGCAGATCCTTTTAAAACTTTACCAATTACGATTTCTCCAATTTCTGAGAATCTACGATGAATCACCTTATATGCTAATTCAAGGTGACACATTCTCAGGTAGCAAATGGCAGTCACTGGCGAATATATATGCTAACTGGTAATTCTGGGTAAAATTTTATTTACAACTTTGGCGGCATAGTGTGCCAATGTTGGTAATAACCATGTAATGGTGTTTGAAAACTGAATCACATAGAATAAGAGGGAATCATTTTTCGTGTTGACCATGAAATAAATAATTATTGATGTTCCTGCTCTATGATCAACAGATTCTTGTATGTACTTATCTGTGGCCAGCAGATTTATTATCCTGATGTTGTTAACATTTTGTTGCCAACATTACCACACTAAGTGGCCGAGGCCATAAGTAAAATTTAACAGTATCTCTGTCCAGGTGTCAGTGATATCTTCTTGCCTGTAAAGTGGGAAAAATGAAAATTTGAACAGCATGTTGTTAAAGTCGTTAAGCAATGTAAATGGTTGAAAAGTCCAGTCTCTTGTCAAAGCCATTCCATATTTTGCAGTTTTCTATAGTTATTGATAGGCATTGATTATTTACTTTACAGCAGCTAATATGCAAATGATAAAAGTGCTAATTTGGTAAAGTGTTTTTCGACTTTGTTGTGAACATAGGTTATGCTATACATTAATCTCTTAATCAACTTTATTTGACATTCAGATTTGCTGTCTTCAGCAATTCTCAAACGAGTTATTCCGTTTCACACTCATATAATGGATCAGAACCAAAATTCCAGGGTGTTGCAATATGACATGATTGTAAACCTTGTCCTTCAAATAGGTCTGGAAAAATTACAG
Organism: Locusta migratoria; assembly: GCA_026315105.1. Lineage (NCBI taxonomy): Eukaryota > Metazoa > Arthropoda > Insecta > Orthoptera > Acrididae > Locusta > Locusta migratoria. Next base: position 241,868,526 of record CM048748.1, read on the forward strand.
ACGGAATTGATTTTTCATTACTTTTTTCGTTTTTTTATTTTTATTTATGTATTTATTTTTTGTTTTTTTGTTTTGTTTTTGGAAGCTGGTACTCAAATTTACTTGCTGGTAACACTCCTATGTAAATACATTGTGCATTCTATGTACAATCCCTTAGTAATTAACAGATGAAATCTCAAGCAACTGAAAATCAGACAATTGGATGAACAGGCTACAAAAAAAAAAAAAATAAAAAAATAAAAAGAAATCTGTAACACATATAACAACAAATGTAATTTACCTATGTTATTATGAGTAAACAAATGGATCACATGCAACATAACCTTTGAACATAAGGAAAAGGCTAATTCACAATGGCCATCATGTTAAGTTGTACGTTACGTCACGTCAACTTGCTTAGCTCTGTACTGAGCAATGGAAGTGGAGCTATAACTACTACCCACGATAAAATATTTGGAGTATAGTGTCAAATCTGAGATAATAACAAGTATGAAATTATTTAATGACCTTTGTAAAGGTCGTGTTCTTGATCAGTTGTATGTGGGAAAGTACTGAGAAGGAAAACATAATTTCAGATTATCGACATGAATTTTCTAGCAAAACCATTGACCAATATTCAAACACATAAATCAAAAACTCAAAACTCAGCTTTGTTCACCTCAGTGAGTTTTCATTTTGAGATATTTGAAATTCTGACATTGTTTCTGGAACAATATTCAATGAAAAAAATGCAATTTGTAATGTTACGTTTGCAAATCACAGTCATAAACTGAAATTAAGAAACAACAAAAGCACAAAATCAACTACAGGGCGCGTCGAAAATAAATTTCCAAGTCAGCAGAAGACGATGTTGTTAAAACGTTGCTACTGAGAAACCCTAACACGACATGAAGTGATACTTAGTGTGAATTAAAGAACAGCGTCGTCCCCAGATCATGTGATAATTCCAGCTTAATGTTGAGAACATGCACAGAATGCAATGCTCACTCCAGAGATATTTCTTTCCTATGTAAGGAATGTGTGTACCAAATTTGGTTAAAATCGGTCCAGTGCTTTAGGAGAAAATGAACAGCATTGCTAAATGCAGCAGTTTTTCGCGCATCTCATTGTTTATGACGTCTTATCTCATGAACTAGGTGCCATACATGATTGTTATACTTACAGCGACCGTACTCATGTATTGAAGATTACATGTACAAAGTTTTATAAAGATTGGGACAAAACTGTAGATTTGTAAGCAAAACATACACTCAAACATACGGACACTCTGGTTGATATATTAGATTACATCAAGAAATCAAAGTATGATAAAAATTACATATCTCTCATGCATTCCAGATGCAGTGCAACCCACATGTCCTTTATATGTAACATATTTAACCGAGCAATTCTTGCATATTTATATTTCGCATATCCTTGAAACGGCCATAACGAATTGGATCATATTTTGCATTTAGACAGGTTTTTGTATTCATCTATGTAGTTCTATTTTTTGTAAAACCCAGTTTAAGAAAAATATCCTTTTTATTTAAAAGGCGATTTTAAATGTTGTTTAAAGCCATCTCGAAAATATTTCTTACTATTAAGGTTTTTTATGTTTATCTTTCCTGAAAGATGCAGTTCTTTTATAAAAATGCGAATTTTTTTATCTACAAAAAATTTTGTATTTTTTCCTGAAACTACATGATTTTACATAACAATTAATTTTATAACAATTAGACATGTGTAAATTACCATATACCTACTATGTTTAATAAAATTTTATATTTAAATGACAGAAGTGTTCGAATTCAACAAAAAAATTATAAGATTACAGTAGGATACGAACTATGTGACTTATATTCACCAATTTGACAACTCACAATGCTACTAAATGAACTATGTCGACTGCATAAGTAAATGGTAGCTTAATATGTATTTATATGTGCTTGCAAAACTTCAACGACTATTTTCTCGAGAATTGTTGAAAGTTGAATTGAATAGCTTTACATACATGATTATGAAAAAAAAAAAATCCCACAGCCTACCCATGTTGTCTCGTTTTTGGCATTCTGTAAGAATCATGCTGACACAGACCAGAAAGAACAATGAACGAATTGTAGGAATCGATTCACAATGCTGAATAGAATCGCAGGAATCTATTCCTAAAAAAGAACCGTGTTGCCCAACTCCACCTGTCAGAGTTCACATGTCAAGCTGTATACTACAGTTAAATAGATGATTGTGAACTTCAAAATCAGGTGGAATATAAGATTATTTCGTATTATAAAATGCATGTCCATTTCGTCCTTTTTAGCCCTCGATTATATTTATGTACTGGTGAGTACACTAAAACCGCTGACAGCTTGTGAAGTTAGCATCTAGATGTGTATTTCAAATATGTATTAAATTTTAAATGTATATAGGTTGTGTTATAGCTTTTACCATAAGTGATGTATTTCGTAGTTTTGTTTAGTTTGTTTATGTGAATTTATATAATTTATTATCTGTGTATCTGGGTAAACGCCAATAGGGAAGTAGGGAACATCTTTGGTGTGGTATGTGGTCTTTGGAGGAACAGAGATGGAGCAGGAGTAGTAGCTGTGGAGTCTGAGAAGGAGTCGAGCTCTGTTGTTTGAACAGTTCGGACGCTAGCAAGTGCGCAGGATCATTCAGCGCCTCGCTCTTTGCAGTTGCCAGGCCTTGTTGGCGGAGTTCCATAATTAGTGCACATGTTTCCAATATGAGTGGAGGCACATATCTGTGTATGACAAGATTCTGCCCTCAAATTGCTCACTGGATTGAACCTGTGCCTGTATTGTGACCTGCAGTATTGCTGGACACGGCGCATCCTGCTCTTCAACAATAAGGACGCAATGTAAGACTGCTCCAATAATTTCCGACCACATAGAGTTTAGACATTTTGTAAGGCGTTTTGTACTTGAGAAACTATTTTTCTTAATAATAACCAAAATTTCAAAGAACTTGTTCCACGTCATTGTTCTAAGACATTGTTACCAAGTAAGGTCCTATCATTTCCAGAAGTTTCCCGAGTGTCGTTGAAAGTGAAAAGAATTGTAAAGTCAGTGCAAAACTATAAAATTTAAGTACTTAAACTTTGAATTTTTAAGCTAATTTCAACATTTTACAATTTTGGACATAAAGAATTGCTTTCTTTAAAATATAGTTGGCACTATTAAGTAACTAAACAAAATTATATATTAATTGTAAATTAATTGCTTCATTACTATTTTAATATTTCATTGGTGTAAAATTTATGTCTCAAGTGGATTTCCTATGTTGGTTTGTACTTCGGCGTTTTTTATCTGTGTCTAATTGCAATTCATTTTGAGTAATTTCTTCCTGGTAATCTTAACATCAATTATTCTGCCAACCGAGTGTTTTGCTGCCTACTGTGTAATTCTCATGCAGGTGAGTGTTAGTGAAGGGACGTTGATAACTGAGTGCAAAATTGGTCTCCAATCCAACACTGTTTCCGAACTAATCCAGGTTAATCAAATAATAATTTTATTTTCTTCTTGTTATAAACTGATAAAACCAAAGCATCGTTTTTCGTAAGTTTTTCGATTGCAAAAGTGTTTGACAGCCTTCCGTTGTGCAATACTAATGTGTGTGATTACCCATTCATAATGGTCGTGGTTAATTACAACACACTCTGAGTGCCACATTGGGCTGGCGACCGTGTTAATTTATTAATGTTTTTTCTGTTTCATTGTTTGTCATGTCCTATAATTTGAAGTACATACGTGTGTGAGTGAGATTGTTCTATAATTAAAGCAGTTCAATTAGTAATTAGTAGAGAAGGAGGAACAGGCTATCTGATGGGTAGTTCGTTGTGGTAGCATTCCCTCACTCGTTGGTTTTCTTTTGCACAATAATTTTTCGGTAAAGATAGCCTTGTCCAACTTTATTTTGTAGGCAACACATGGGTCAATTTTAATATTTATCTGTCAGAAGATTAAACAACCAGTTAGTGAGGGGAGTGTAACAAGCTGTCAAAAGGAAAAACATTGACCTCATTACAATTTTCTGTTAACCTTACGAGGTCTCTACTGACAGAAAAAAAACTGCATCACTTTTATCTTTGTCACAGATGTGGTGTGTGATCTCATTCTAGAAACAACCTCAAGATTCAGCCATAGACAATGTTTATTGTAATATTCATGAAGGCAAAAAGAGGGGAGAAAGCATGACATCACAAAGTTGAAGCTGACTTGAACCTAGCACCGCCATTACAGTTTGTTCAAACCTTTAGTTTTCTGCTAAGCGTTGTGAAGTGTTGATGATACTTTGTGATTGATAATGCCTGTATGAGTCATTTACGGTTGTACTAACCGTTTTGATAGACCTAATAAGTTAAAGGGAATCACCTTCCATTCGTAATTGAAAACTACTGACATTTCCTGACTTTTACCCTAAAGAAAAGTTTCTATTGATCACATGTAACATGTAAGACTGTTTTGTCATTAGTAATCGCACACAGAACAACATATCAGTTACATTTCATTGTGTTCAGATGTTTAAAATTGTACTTAAAATCCTATTGTGTGTCCTTTGAAAGACAATTTCGCCATGTAAGCAAAGACAAAAGCACTAGTCCTATAATATACTTATTTATATACCCATTTTCTAATTGTACAAATTTATGGAGGCAAAAACCACAAAAGGGTTTACATTTTCAAATGACAGAAAGCAAATATTGCCTCCTTATCGGAATTTACTTAAATGAAACACAAAGGAAAGTTTGCTGATTCATTATCTGGCACGTAATTCAGTCTAATGTGCTTTTAATAACAGCACACAGAACACCATATAATGGGTATGTATCAGATCATGTGTACTGGGAAGGCAAACATACTGTGATAACGATTACAAAAGCAGGACACTATGCCTACTGAAGTATGCATTTTCTAATTTTACAATTTTCTGGACTAACATGAAAATCATATAGGAGTTTTGTATTTATAAATATGAGCAATAAAATACCGTACAACAATATGAATGAGAAATGCAACAACCAAGAAACAGTCTACAGTATGTAACAAAAGCATTACTTTCGGCGCATACATCGAACATATACTGTAACACATGAGTTTACGTGCGTTTCAAGGAGCTTATCCCTATATGCACTAACATTTTTAGCTATTTGAAGTCTGTAACCAAATCAAACATTGTATTTTTGACGATACCAAAGGCATTCTATTGCTGGGTCATATGTCCATTTTAAAAATAAAAGCAAGCCTGAAAAGCCTTTTCTGAGCTTCTACTATCCATTGCAATACCGTAACGTTCAATATTCACTGAAATTTTTCATGGACAGGTTGTGAAACGTGCAGAACAAGCATTCCTCTGTAAGGGTCAGTGAGTGTTTTGAACAAACAAAGATGGCTGCAGACTACGCCCATAATGACTTTCCCCTCTTTTCTATCTCCATTGTAATAATCTTGCTTAACTTAATTATCACTGTATATAATTATAGAAAAATGTATCACAGTTTTAAAATTTTAGAGTGTTCATTAAAATTACTTTATTCCCAAACATTTTAGCACTTTATAACATTAATGATTACATGTCACATCCTGCTACAAACAAAAAGAAAAAAATAAGCTCCCAGCTTGTTCTGTTCCACAACTAGGTGACATAACAACAACAGCACAGCCAATACCGACAGCTTCAAATGACATTGCCATATTATTTATCCAACATTTTCTGAAGACGTTCACAGCTGTTGTGTAATCAATTGTCATTTAATATGCAAAGGTAATTTGCTTGTGGTACTCTTAACTGCATTGTTGCCATGAAAGGCATACATAATACACAAAGAAAGCCAACGAGCATGCCACAATAGATACACCGGTTCCTGCTAGATCACTGAAGTTAAACTCTGTTGGGCTTGGCTAGCACTTGGATGGGCCACCGTCTGTGTCTGCTGAATGCTGTTGGCAAGTGAGGGGCATTCAGTCCTTGTGAGGCCAACTGAGGAGCTAATTGATTAAGAAGTCATAACTCAATACACGAAATCCGACACAATGTATTGGGCACTGACCACGTCCCCCTGTATATCACATTCTATGACGCTTTTGAGCGGAGGATGACATGGCGGTGGGTCTCTCTGGGGCATGGTGTTTACAGTTTACAATACGCAATTAAATATGACGTCTTTCCAACACCAATTGGCGACTAACAAGCGCTAATGAAGCATCTGTCTATGTCAACGTTTTGACCGGAAATCAAATCAAATATTTCTAATTTGTGGGACTCAACTACTTTTTTCGTCAGGCTCAAGGGCTACAAACTAACCCAAGGAAAACACACACACACACAGACACCTATGTTTAGGAAGAGCTCAAACATCTGGTGGAAGGAACTGTGCCGTTCTTGATATGGCGGCTAAAACCACAATGCTATTCCCATGTGACGACTGGAAATCATTGTCGCAAGACTTACTGCTGTACATGCTGTAAAGATAGTGAAACTGCTTATTCAACGACAATAGAGTTTAATTAGATTGTTTCATCAAAATTATAGAAGGCATGTCGTATCTTTAGATCTATGCAATAAATGAATTGCTCTCTTGTGTAATATTCCTTTCGTGCATGCTGAAAGGTGCATTAAACGATATATACCATATAGCAGGGTATGATGCACTATCACATAGCCACATTAAAATGGCTTACTGCAATGGGAACATTCTGCAGGTTATAAAAATGTTTTAATGGTACCAAAAAATCCATCATAATCATTAAATCAAGCAAAAGATTGTAGTCCACAAGACTACATGCATCTAGTTAAGGAAATATAACAATCTTCAAACAGTACGTCCGTATTGGTAGCCCTGCACAAGGCCAGACGTGCAGTGTCCGAGCGATCGGAAATGATAAGAAATTTAGGTAGAAATAAAACATAGTTTAAGACTATTAAGTGGCTAGAGACATTTATTAGTCTATTCTTCAACTATTAAAAGTTTTAGTGTTTCTCTGTAAGTTTAAGTACATTTAACACAGTTAACTAATTAGTGTGCTCTTGAAGCTCACAATTAAATGTTTCTTCTTTTTTTTTGTATTGTCTCAATAATAACGAAAAATTGTTTGTGCATATTCATAGGCCAAATTCGCGAGTGTGCAGGTAATAATAATAATAATAATTTTATTGTCGTTCAGCCATAACAGCGATAGACAAAGTCATACATATATTATATAAATTGATAATTCAAAAGAAAAAGGCTTGCTGATAGGATTACCATGCCATATTACAGTAGAAATATTCATTTACCTCATAAAATGGGTGGGCAACTAGCCAGTTGTACAGTGTTTGTTTGTATGCATGTTCAGGTAATTTTTGTACAGATTGTGGGAGCTTGAATAATTTGTGTCCCATGAGTTCATAGCTGTCAATAGTTTTCGACAATCTGTGGTATGGGGTATAAATATATCTGGTCCTTCTGGTGTTGTAGCCACGAATGTTTTCTCTCCAATTTGTCTCCAGTAACATCTTTTTTTGTGTAAAGTAAAACATATTATATATATAGAGGTTTTTTACAGTCATGATTTTTAGCTCACAGAACAAAGGTTTACAGTGTGCCTTTTATGTACACCAGAAATTACCCTAATAGATTTCTTCTGCAGTATCAGGATGTCATGCACAGAACTTGAGTTTCCCCATAAAATAATGTCATTTTAGTATGCTTTGGAAGAAAGAAATATAGGATGTTCTAGCATACTTTTCAGATACACAATTCATAAGTTACCTTAACAAATAAATCACTCTGGACAACTTAGCACTTATATATTGTATATGTTGAGCCCAAGACGATTTATTATCGAAATATACACCAAAAAACTTAACATAAGTTGGATCATATGATGGAACCTTGTCTTTTAAACTGACAACAATTTGTTGTGTTTTATCATTATTAAGTAGGACGCCATTTGCTTTAAACCAATAGGATGCTTGATCCATTGTCTCTGCAATACAGGCTTTGAGGTTACTGAACTCATTGCTACAGTGGAGAAAAGTTGTGTTGTCTGCTTATAAAATCGTAGGAGACTTCATAAATGATGGCAGATCATTGATCATGATTCACAACAGAAAAGGGCCTAATACAGATCCTCGTGGAACACTTATCTTTACTTGTTGCATACTGGACATTACTTTGCCGACACAAACTACCTGCTTTCGGTTCTGTAGGTACAATTCTAATAATTTAAGGCTGTTACCTCTAATGCCATACAATTCCATTTTTTCAAAGAGTGCATTATGCTCTACACAGTAGAATGCTTTACTTAACTCACAAAAGGTGATTTCAACAAAGCCTTTATACTCGAGAACTTGATAAAGATATTTAACTACTAAGTCTATAGCGTCATGAGTTGACAGGTTTTTTCTAAAACCGTACTGTGACTTTCTAATTATTTCTGCAATTTCAAAATAGGCAGATAATTGTTGGTAGATTACACATTCAAATACGTTAGAAAGGATTGAGACTATGGAAATTGGCCTGTAACTAGAAGGGGAGTCGACATCACCTTTTTTATATATTGGAACTTCCCTGAATACTTTCAGCTCATCCAGAAAATATCCTTCAGTTTTACACTTGTTTATGCAGTATGTTGAAGGGTACAAAATACTATCTATTACTTTCCTTAAAATAGAGCAAGAAATGTCATATATATCTACACTGTCAGATGATTTTAGGAGTTTTACTATTCTTAGGACAAGACTGGGAGACACCTCAGAGAAGGTTGCGCCATATCGCAATTTTAAGTGCATTTCCAACATTTATACATATGTTAGTTTCTAGTAACCCTTTGTATCTGTAGTTAATATATATTATCGACATCAAGTAAGTAAATCTCATAACAGTCATGAATACAAAATGTTTGAGCTGCTGTAGGTTCGCTCATGCAGGGATTCTCTGCAGCTGCTGTAACAAGTGATTTCATTGGGGTGGGGAGGGGGATGTAGCGATGTGGGAAAGGGTGAAGCAAACGAGTCTCTTCATTTGTTTTGCAAAGTGTGTTCAAGGAACACAAAAACAGTTAAACAAGAAGGGAAGACTGAAAGGTGCTGGTCCTATTTTTAGAATTATTTGCTCCATTTCATTTGGATAATATTGTTGCGATTTATTCCGGAAGGATATCAATAGTATTATCTTGTTTATATTCATTTTGTCTTGTAATTATCAGAGGATAGGAGTTTGGGAAGTAAATTTATGTTCTCTCAGAGTATGACTCTGTTTTTGATTATTGTAAGTATCGCCGATGGGATAACTGTCTTCCGAGGCGGAATGCGCTGGCTACACCTGCAGACCGGCAGGACCCGCGAGGGGGCAGGGGTCGCTGGCGGCACGTTCTCTGATGTTGCTTTCAAGGCATTCTGCCGACACCGCTCGGAGGGCGATCGCTGGCCGCCAACCACCCATGGTGAAACCACTCCGTCTGCAGACTGACATTTACATTTGGGCTGGACACGTCTGTGGCTGACCTGAGTCCAGGTAGTTTGTTCACCGCTTCGATGCTGCTTTTTTGTAGGGAGGCTCTACGGTCATGACCCACTGGAAGGGCACTAAAGTACAATGAGCAGAGGCAGTAAAGGTTGGCGTAGTTCTGGTCTGCACGTGCACCCGAGGTTTGAACACCAGGGACGGGCGTCTGTGATGTTTGTGTAAATTGCCAGAGGCAATTTCTAGGGAAGTTAGAGCGGCGCTCTCGCGACGGGACGCTGGCGTCTGGTCGACGGTAAAGTCATTTCAGCGTCTGCAGATTCATTCTAATGGTATGCAAATTCTATGTATTTCTGAGAAATGTTGGCTTACGTGCAGAATGCAGTGTGGGACAGTTTTGTGTGGACTGGCATGTTGAAAAATAGCTCTCATATTCCATTGGTTTGACCATTAAGCAAAATTTGTGATTGGCTTGACGTCACCGATGGGAGGGACTTGAGAGGAAAATTTTGGAGTTGTAGAATTTTTCTGTGGAGAGAGTGAACTCTGGTGTCAGTGGCGCTGCTGGCTGCATCATGCTGTTTTTGGGGACTCGGGTCTGGGCCGCGCTCCTGACCGGATCACGCTGTTTTGAGTTGTGTAATTTTCGATGTTAACTTTGAATTATTTCAGTGTGCTTTTTGCACAGTCAGGTGTTAGTCCTGCGTGGTTACTATAGAGTAAATTGAAACTTGTAATATTCTGAAGTCATGTTTGCTGTCAGCTACACCACTCGTAATCAGAATTTTTACCATTTCTTGAGAGTACAGTTTTATTTTCACTTTAGTATTGTCGTTGGCTTAACCGACAAAACGTGTTCTAATTGTATCAATCCACATTCGCGATCACTGCTGTCAACACTGCACTGCCCTCAGCTGGTCTTCTCCACCTGCAATGCCATTCAACAGAAAGACGGTAAGGTTGTGCCAACGCATCTACTGAGAAATGGGAGTTGAATGGTAGTATAAAGTGGGAGTTTATTGTGTGCCAGAAGGGACGTCCTTATTCTTGTAGATCAAAAACAGACTTGATCAGAGTTGGGGTAAATTTTCATTTTCGTATTTAATTTTATACTTTGTGGGTTTGCCACTTCCCTCCTGTGACTTAGCCAATCAAAACATTTTATTTCGTGTACCAGTTTTATTTAATTTCTAATTGTCATGTAAAGTCACCCATTTAGATATTAAGTATATTTTATTGTCTTTAAAAACTGATCTATTTGTAAATTTTATATATATGTGGCATATGGTCACATGTGTTGTTGTATCAAGCAGGTTGTAAGATGGAATTTGTGAATATAGTTTTTATTCAAATTTGTGCCTACCTCATTTCAACCACCCTTAACCGTAAATATTTTGGAGGGAAAATTCTTCTAAATATAGGTAGGTCAGGGAGGGAATACTTCCATTACACAGAGTGTGCAATTAAATAGCTTTCATGTCGCCATTGCATACAGTTAGTAACAGTATACAGTAAATTCACTTTATGGATATATATTTTTCTTCTAGATATTTTGTATCTAATAAATAAAAGCTAGTGGAGACCCTTAAATCAGACTTCCACAGAGGTAGAAGAAAAAATGATTGCATCAATCCAACAAGGAACTTAGTTTCACATATAACATTCCTATTTTAAAGACCATATACTTTCAAGTGGCGTACCATGCCATAGGATCTTCGAGCATTGGATGACGCTGAGATGCAGTCACTTTGATTTCCTTGGACGACAGGTCCAATAGTTTTAGGAATATAAATATGGCGCTGTGCGTAATCTTATTTATCCGTAGCTGTTGCTGAATTATGTGGTTTCTGTACCACACTGACATCGTTCAAAGCGTGTGGTGAGCACAGTCAAGATATTATTTTGGAAGGGAAAATAATTTTATTTGTGAAAATATTAATTGTAGATTATTCATCTTTGCGAATATCTCATTTTATGGTCCCAATCTGTATTAGAGTATTCTCTAGTGGTGGTTGTATGCAGAGAATAAGACCAATTTGTATATGTTTGTCATATTTCTGTAAATGTTAACAAGGTATCGTGTAAGATTATTAGGTTGCAGTAGCAAGAATTCGGTCAGGATGAGTGATAACGAAGATAGTCAGATGGAAAGCTAGAGACAAAAGTGTCGGTTATCTCATAATCGCCGCGATATGTCGCAAGAGTCAAATAATTGTAATTTGTCTGGCCATGATTCTCATGTTGATTCCAGTGATGATGATATTGTGCTACACAACAGCCGTCAGGAAACCAATAGAATGAATAAAAATTATGCTTATAGTGACGATGGGGCATCCTACTCAAAAGGGAATTGTACAAAAACAGTGTAGTCCAGGGCACCATCCTCGGGGTATCACAATAGTAATTCTTAATTTGCTCAAATTCTAAATTTGATTCAGTATGGGCAGAGAGAAACCAAGTTAATGTTTAAGGAGAGTGAAAGGAAGAATGAGAAAGGGATAAAACAGATTAGAGAAGAAATTAAGGAGAGTGAAAAACAGGTAAAAAAGGAAATACCTTTAAACAGGGAAGAAATTGTGAAAGTAAAAAGGGATGTTAAAAAGAATACAGAAGAGACAAGGAAACTTTCAGGGGAAATATGTGATATTAAGGAACAGGTAGATACTGTTGGGAAGTTGGCCAGTGAGGCGAAACAGATTTCCACAGAAGTTAGGAGAGTAGCGAAATTGGATAGATGTGAAGCAGGAGCTACTAAAAAGGTTGCCGATAGTGCCGTAAAGGCTGTGGCAAGAGCCAATGTCAGAATAGTTAGCATAAGTTAATCTGTAAATAAACTTGGAGTGCATGGAGCAAGTATCGTGAAAGAGACAGAATCCAGATTGATTAGGTCGGAAAACAATATTGCTCACCACGACAGTGAGATAGCAGATATAAAAATCAAACATTCTGCAATTTCGGAAGAACAGAAGAAGCTGGCAGACCAGCAGAAAAAAAATTGATAGAAAATTGAACGAGACGAGAAATGAAGTATTTTTAATCTCGTCTCGGTCCTTGGATGCCACAAAGTTGTTAGTGACGACAAAGGTTCGTCTCGATCGGTTAACAGAACCGACTCCACATATGCTAGGGTTCAAAATAAGGAAAGGGGTGGAATGTCTCCATCGGGAGATACCTGCCTTCGTAGATGCTATTACGATTCCAACAAGGGAAGGGAAATTTTATTCGTCTCAGACGCATTGCAAATTGTGTTGACAGGACACAAGATACTGCCATGTTTGTATGTGACAAAAGAGACCGACAGTCATGCGAACGGCACCGGGACAGTTTTGGACAGAATGAAAAAGCGGATGATTCATTCGACTTCAGACATTATCTTTCCATACAAAATATTCAAAGTTACAAAAAAACGACAATTCACTCCATCCAAAGACTTTCATGTCTCAATTCAAGGGTGTATTGCCCCATAACTAGTCGGTAAGGTGTCAGTTAAATTTCATATGCTGATATTTACAGGGGAGTGTTGCTGAGAACATGCGGACGGTCGCCATTGATTGTACAACATTTGAACAATTCAACTCCAAGTTTTTGGGATCATATTGGTCTGATCGTGCCCAGAACAGGATCAGGGACGAGATATCTTTCGGAAAAGACATGGAAAGTGCAGGATTCAAGGACGCAGAAAAGTATTTCAAGTCCTTGATTAAGAAAAGTAGATACCTTCACAATAAATTCTCCGACTGGGAGATAATGAGATATTGAAGTTACCGGTGAACCTGCAGCAGGCAATGATTGGTAAATGCGATGGCACCATCGATCAGTATGTCAGCGCATTAAAAGATGCAGAACTGGTCGAGTGTCACATTGGTATGAATCGGAAAGATAATAATAACGAACAGGTCAGTTCCGCCCCATTCTGGGAAGCGAACCAAGATAACAACTCTGACAACTGGGGTCAGAAGACTAAACCAAATAAGAATGGCAACAAGAACCGTGATTTGAGGAATCACGGTAGTAATAGTGGACACACTGGTAATTACCAGGGTAATTATCAAAACCAGGGACAACAAGGCCAGCATTGGCCCAACCACTCTAATAACAACTGCCAGAATCAGGGCAATGGTAATCAATTGCGCCTGCAACCAAACCAGGGACAATATAATAGTCCTCCACCACAGGGTGCAGCTATAGTTGAAATAAGGCCACCTAATCCCGCCACTAGTGTTAATGAGAATTATCGGCGGAACAACCACAACGGACGTGATGTAGCTGCGGTATGTGCGCATAATTGCACCGCAGAGGCACTTGGTAATCGCACACAGTATCTCCTCGGGTATGAGGATCTCCACGAGATACTCCTCTTTGAAAAACTACCACTGGGAAAATCGGAAATTCATCCCATCATTGCTGTGCAGATCGGCAATATTAACCTAACTGGAATAGTGGATAGCGGTAGTCAAATGTCTGGTTTCTCCGAATTCGTATATTCCAAATGCATGAATGATTGTCCTTGGCCTGAATTAAAAATAAAGAAGGCAAAGGTAAAGGGTGCCATAATGGGGAAACAAACCGAGATACAACTACAGAGCAGGATGACAATGCAATGTCAAGGTTTCTCTTGGGAAATTAACCTGTACTTGTGCCATTATTAGCTATAGATATAATCATAGGAATGGATTTCCGAAATGAGCAAAAGGCTAATTTGGACATAGGACGGGTAGAACTTTCCCTTGGTACAAAGAAAGATATCACAATTAGGTTTGGTGAATTATGTCACAAAAGTGAGATACCGGCCAATTGTTTACAATTCAGTAGAGCAGATGGTAATGTACAGAGAGAACGAGGTACTAACCAATTTCATCCAGTGCGAGATGAGCAGTATGAAATTCTGCAGGACCAAGTAATAACAGTGATTGACAAAATGGTCAATAATCAAAATTACATTTCGGATAGGGAACATCTTAGAACGATACTAAAGGAAAACGCAATTGTATTCTTTCCGAAAACAGGTGTGATCCGTGATTTTGTGTATTCATTTAAAATCAAACCACACAACAAGTTCGCTGTACCACCATATCAGATTCCGGCAGCACACAGGGAGGCTGTACGGCAAGAACTAAAACGAATGGAATGGAGAAAGCAACATTAACTTACAATTCCCCCATTGTCGTAGTGGAAAAATCAGATAAATCGGTTCACCTAGTTTTGGACTCAAGGCAAATAAACACTATTATTGAGTCGGAAACTGACAGGCCTGAACGGATTGAGGAGCTACTTCAGAATTTTAATGGGGCACTTATTTTTACCACCCTCGACCTGCGTTCTAGCTTTTTGCAGGTTGTGCTTGAACCGGAGTGCAGGCAGTATACGGCGTTTATAGCATTCGGTAATTGTTACCGTTTCAAACGGTTGCCGTTTGGACTCAATATCAGCTGTGCTGCGTTCATACGCGGGTTGGACACTGTTCTCCCAAGCCTTATTAGAGACCACATAATGATGTATGTTGATGATCTCTTAATTGCTGAACCAAACTGGCAACAGCATAACCTCATACTATCTGAAGTGCTTAGAGTCTTTCAGAAATGCGCAGTGACCGTCAACATTCAGAAGTCGTGTATCGGAAACTCCAGTGTAAAATATTTGGGTCATATTGTTTCTGCGGAGGGGATAACACCAGGTACTGTAAAGATAGAGGCAATAGTCAAATTTCCGACTCCCATTAACAAAACACAATTGAGAGGTTTTTTTGGGAGTCAACATTTTTATAAACGTTTTATTTTTATCAAGAAGCTGGCGTCGCCATGTTTCTGTTCCCTTACAGGAAAGAACACCCTCTGGAATTGGGACGATGATGCAGAAGAGGAATGTCAGTGTTTGAAGAAAGCTCTGGTTGAAGCTCCAAACTTCAGCTCCTCCGAACTTTTCGGAGGCTCTTATAGGGGTATGAGGGTTATG
Source organism: Locusta migratoria (assembly GCA_026315105.1). Taxonomy (NCBI): domain Eukaryota; kingdom Metazoa; phylum Arthropoda; class Insecta; order Orthoptera; family Acrididae; genus Locusta; species Locusta migratoria. The sequence continues at coordinate 241,883,920 of CM048748.1, forward strand.
GTCTTCCAGAGATTTATGGAAGCTGATAATACTGTTTTTAAAACAAGCGCTTTTGGAAGCAGGATTCTCAGTAAATCAGTGCGCAATTATTCCGTCATGGAATTAGAGGCCCTTACGGTTGTATGGGGATATGAGAAATTTCGATATTTCCTATACGGTCGCAAGACTCGATTATACACCGACCACAAAGCATTAGAGTCCTCTCCGGGGGACACCACCTTGACGAAGCACTGTCCATGTGGCTGGAGAGGCTTGTGCATCTGTGGGAAGCTGAGGGCTATACCGAAGGTAGAGAACCTACTGCCGGAAAGGCCTCAGATGATGGATCAGACTAAGAGTGTCCCACAACGTCCCGTCTTCCTTATCCTCTCCCAGTCCTTTCCCGTTTCCTTTCCCAACCCAAGGTGTGATGCGATGCATGCCGAGGGGTGCATGGCACATGGGTGGATGTGTCTCAAACGGAACCTCAGGGATATCAGGCGACCTCCCTGAGTAAGTAGCCTTGCGCCGCCCGAGGTTATCGTGGTGTGGACCATATAATCCCCCAAATCTCTTGGGACTAAGATGAACAAAGAGAAAGAATGTATTTTAAAAGAATCTGAGGGGCGATCTGAGCCAACGGGATCAGGACTGATGGAGTGCACTCCTACTTCTGAATCACGGTCTAGACCTGCGCAAGAAGTGGGAAATGTAACAGAGAAGTTGGACCAGATTAGGATTTAGGCCTTGTCTGGGGCTCAGAGGAGGAAACTTCTCAAGGAACAGAAGCAAAAGGAAGGAAAAGAATGGCTTCCTAAGCATAGGTGGAAGGGATCAAAAGGGCTTGAGCCCAAGAGCCCCAAAAAGAAACTACCTCAGGTCGAAGGGGATACACAGACCCCCTCGACGTCAAAGACAGGTGGCAAGAGCATTAGGGAGGAATCTAAGACTCCCTCCTCTCTGGACAAGTGTGACAAGCCTGTCATCGGCAAGGTGACGAACTGTTGGTGGGATGTGATGCCAATGCCCACAATCTATCGTGGGGCAGCAAGGACACCAACAGTAGAGGTGAGCACCTTCTTGAATTTATCCTATCTAACAACTTGGAGATCCTGAATAGGGGTGATGAACCTACATTTGGGAATAATGGAAGAGAAGAAGTAATTGACATAACTTTTGGTTCCATGATGATGGGCAGTTATGTCAAACAGTGATATGTGTCTTGGAGCCATCCTCATCAGGTCACATGTATATTAAATTCAAGGTTGAAACGGGTACCAAACAGACCATGGCCTATAGGAATCCCAGGAAAACGGACTGGGACTCATATAGGAGAGACCTTGACTTCAGCCTATCGGAAATTAAAACTTCGATAAGGAATCCAGCAGAGTTTGAGGAAGTAGCAGAGGCCGTAACCTCTGCTATAGTGACCTCATACCAGGACAACTGCTCAATCACAAAGAAGTGCACAAATAGGAGTGTGCCTTGGGGGAATAATACCCTGGAAATTGAAAGGAAACAGGTACAAAGACTGTTTAACCTTGCAAGGCACAAAGGACAATGGGCAAAGTATCGTGAGGCCCTTGTCAATTACAACATTTCCATCAGACGGGCAAGGAGGCATCCTGGAAGGTATTCTGTGAGGAAGTGGAGGGCACGGCTGCTCAAGCGAGACTTCATAAAATTCTCATTAGGGTACCAACTAATCCAGGAGGAACATTGAGGAAGGAGGATGGGGAGTATACAAAAACAGCACATGAAACGCTGGAACTGCTCCTCAAGACTCACTTTCCTCAATATACTCTGGTGGATAACTCAGACCAGAATGCGATTCCTGAGAGACAATGGTTCTCAGGAATTTGCAAAGAGGACTGAGATTTGGCCAAGGAGTGTGTCGATTTCAGTAAGGTCCGATGGACGGTGGGAACAATTTCAGCCGTTCAAGTCACCTGGCCCCAATGGAATCTTTCCAGCTCTCCTGCAACAAGCAGGAGAAAATCTTATTAGATTCCTGTGCAGGTTATTCAGGGTTAGCCTAGCAGCAGGAATCATTTCGAATGCCTGGATGGCAGTGAAGGTTGTCTTCATTCCAAAACCAGGGAGAATTGATCATACCAAGGCCAAGGATATGAGACCAATCAGCCTGTCCTCCTTCATTCTTAAGACATTGGAAAAGCTGGTTAATGTGCATGTTGGAGAAAGGAGGTTAAGTAGGGCTCCTCTTCATTCAAACCAACATGCATATCAGCCAGGTAAATCATGTGAGACAGCTCCCCACCAACTCGTTGGGAAGGTGGAGAAAGCACTACACTTTCAGGAAATAGCCCTCTGTATCTTCCTGGACATCGAGGGGGCTTTTAGCAGCACGACGTTTGATTCCATGGTTAGGGCAGCAGAGGTGCATGACCTAAAGACTACTGTATGTAGGTGGACTAAGGCCATGTTCAGTGGAAGAAAGGTAGAGGTTACCATGATGAATGAAAAAATGGTAATCAACACCACTAAAGGTTGCCCACAAGGAGGAGTTCTTTCCCCTTTATTGTGGAATCTAGTGGTGAATGATCTCATTGGAGAATTAAACTCTAGGCAGTACTTTTGCCAAGGATACGCAGATGATCTTGTCATAGTAGTACTTGGAAAATTTGCTGACACAGTCAAGAATATGCCACAAGGTGCGTTGGACATTGTGCAAGACTGGTGCAGAAAACAGGATCTGTGGGCTAGTCCTAAGAAGACTGTTGTTCTACCATTCACAAAGAAGCATATCCAACATTCAAGTTGGAATCTAAAGCTTTTCAATGAAGCGCTACCTGTGAAGGTGTCAGTGAAATATCTAGGGGTTACCTTAGTTGAGAAACTGACATGGACACCTCACATTAGGAATATTTCCTCCAAGGCAAAAGGTACTCTGGTAAGTACCAGGAGAGCTTGTGGCAAAAATTGGGGCCTGAGCCCCAAGGGTATGCACTGGATATACACCCCGGTGATTAGACCCAGGATCACCTAGGGGGCTATCGTGTGGTGGAAGAAGGTCGAACAGCAAGTTGCTGCTAAGGAGCTTGGTAAGGTGCCCCCATTACACCTTTGGGTCAAGATGGAGGCAGCAGCTGGTGCATACAGACTCAAAACTGACAAAAACAAATAGTGAGTGAGGTAAATATAGGAAAGGTTGGGGAAATGCCAGCCGACTATATTATAACCCCATACTGCTTCAACAAGCCTTTCAGTATAACAATTGGAAGTAGGGAGCAGTGGGAGAAAATAGTTCGACACCATACAGGGTATATTGTCTGGTTCACTGATGGGTCAAAATCAGACCAAGGTGTTGTGGCCGGGGTATACAGGGTGTAGCCAAGACTGGAGGGCGTTATCTCTCTAGGGAAACTGGCCTCAGTATTCCAGGCCGAAATCACTGCCATCTGGGCGTGTGTGGAGGAGGATTTGCATAGGTGCTACAAAGACTGTAGCATCTATATCTATTCAGACAGCCAGGCAGCCCTGAGATCACTGGCAGCTCCTGAAACAAGGTCTAAAATTGTTGCAGAATGTCACAGGGTTCTGGTGGAGCTAGGGGAAAGCAATGGAGTAAACCTATTGTGGGTCCCTGGCCACTTGGGGATCAGTGACAATGACCAAGGTCACAGATTAGCCAGGATGGGGGCAGAGACTCTATTTATTGGACTGGAACCCGTCCTGGCAATCACCAAGGCAATGATCAAATTGGAGCTACGTAACTGCCTCAGAAGACAGCACGTATAATATTGGACCAAAGTCTGTCAAAGAAAACATGGCAAGGTAATGATGCCAAAGCCATGTTTTAAAAGAAGCTCTGCAATCCTGGGCCTGAACAGGAGAGAGATTAGACTCATGGTTGGATTGCTGACAGGCTATGGGAATTTCAAGAAACACCTACATACAATGGGAATAATAGAAGAGGATCCTAAATGTAGGATCTGTGATGACGCTGATGAAACTGCATCACATCTAATCTCCAAATGCATTGCATTGGAGAGTAAAAGGCACAGAACATTTGGGACTACCAGACCTGAAGAAATTTCGTCTAATAAAGGACTGGTAAAGGGAGTCCTTGCATTGTTCAAGGGCATTGGTTGGCTTTACTAGATATACAGGGAGCGATACCGCACAATAAACTTAGTTATGGTGTGGGCAGTGGCGGGTTGGACCAAGAATGTTTTGGCTTCCCTGAGAAAATCAAATCAAATCAAGCATTAGAGTCCATTTATCTGCAAAATTAAAAAGTAAGAGAAGTGCCCGTTGGGTACTCACACTCCAAGAATATGATTTGACTATAGAACATGTTCCTGGGGTGGAAAATATTATTGCAGACGCTCTTTCGAGATCACCTGTTGGTTTTGAGCAGTTAGGCCATCAGCCATTGGAACAAGATCATTACAGCTTATTTCATATTAAAAAAAATGTGGCTTTCGAGCATTTTATAACAACAAGTCTTAAAGACATCGCTAAAGAACTGGATAAGGACGCAGTTCTGCTGAAAGTGAAAACAAGAGTCAAAGACAAGAACGAAGCTGCGTTTCGAAAACACTACATGTTACGAAAAGGGGTTTTGTGCTTCACCTTTGGTGGTGAGGGAGCTCCATGGCGTGTGTGCATGCCGGATGAACTCGTTAGTAAGTTAATTTGGCTCACACCTCTGTCGTATGGACACTTTGGTCCAAAGAAGTGTTATTTGAAGCTTAGATCGTTACGTTATTTTAAAAATATGGAGAGTAGAATTAGGAAGGTGCTTGCAGTCTCCAAACCATGCCAAAAGGCAAAACATTGCACAGTAATTACGCAAGCACCACACCATCCAATTATCCCTGAATGACTTCGACAGGTAGACTGTGCAGATTTAATGTGTCCTCTACCTAGGACGAGTAGAGGATTCTGTTACATCTTAGTGGTTATGGAACTTGCATCGAAGTTGGTTATGTTAACTCCACTCAGGAGAGCTACAGCACGTACTGTTAGCAGCGCTTTATGTAGAGACTTTATAGAACAAGTTGGCAGGGTCGAACGGGTTATCTCAGATAATGGTCCTCAGTTCCGTCGGCAAATATGGAAAGACACGTTACGTCGAATCCCGATTCAGCCAATCTTTTCATCTGTCTACCATCCCCAAAGCAATCTTGCAGAAACGGTGATGAGTAAGATTGGCTATCTGTGCCAGGTATATTGCAGTAAAAATCACGTGGCTTGGGATGTATTCCTTAGAGATTTCCAAGACGTGATCAACAATATCTAGCATAGTACAACGCGTCTTACCCCTATCACGGTTCTGAAAAACATTGAGCCTAATGACCGAATAAAAGAGATTGTGGATTTTCCGCCATTATGCCGACCTCGTCACAAGAAGGTGATTGAGTTAGCCATTCAACACATCAAGGAAGTCGCACCTAAATGTAAGCAAGTTGCGGTCAGGCATGCCAGTGATCGGAAATTTGTAGCTGGGGCCAAGGCCCAGGTTAAAAGTTTTCGCCTTTCCAATAAAGAAAAGAAACTATGCCACTAGTCTTCTCTGTGTATATCAGCCCACTGAGAATTCGAAAAATGGTACATTCCTGTGCTGCATTGCTGGAAACCATAAAAACCAGCAAAGCAATGGGGGTGCACCATATTAGTCACCTGAAACCAAATCTGGAGTAAGGGGCCATTGTAAATTATGCAGCATATTATTTTGATATCAAGTACTATGTGCAAACTGTATTGTTGTCCTATGTTTTGGAATAAGTATTGTAGATATAAGAATATGTTTTGTTGTTGTCAATGTTTGTCATAGAGAAAGATGTTGCTCATGATGGATAGTTTTTATTGAAGCAGAGAATTGTCATATTCCAGTCAGCACTGCTTACTTGTCTTCTTGTTCTTGGCCAGAAAATAGGGTTTCTGTGTCGGAAAATATAGTGGCTGTCATATATTGATCTTGGCAAAGTGATTTGTCAGTTCGTCGTCTGGTTAAATTGTTGTGAAATCTGTCGCCGTTGTATTTCAATTGTGCGAATTTATGGCATTCCATCTAGTAGGGATTGGGTCTTGGTTTTGTATGGTGTTCTGGACTGTGGATGATTCTGTTAGTGGACACAGACCATGCCACCGTGCGCGTGTTTAAAGGGTTAACTTGTTTAGTGTTTTTTCCATTCTTACAATGTCTGACAGCTACCCACTTGAGGTTAGTTGTAAAGAAGGAATTTGTAGTTTCTCTATGGCCACGATATGGTGTGTTGGGCCTATGGGGTTTTGAGGTTATTTGTCCCCAGTGGCCGCCGTGAGGACAAATTGAAGATTAATAGGATAGTCGCGTTTGGCGGTGGTCTTTTGTAATTGAGCGACAATGGAATGTTTCTCCACAAGTGTAATAGTCCACGTAACCCATGTTCGTCACCTTTCTTGTACCAGATGGTGTTATTTGAATTTGGATAAGATTTCAATTAGTTATATTGTTAACACGCCTTATTTAAGTTGCAGATGACAACCTGTATGACGAAACCAGGGCAGAGCTGGAGAGGACAAGATGTCCGATTAAATAAAGAAATTGTAATTTTCAGCAACAAAAGGATGGAAACGAGGAAAGTATACAATCCCTTTCCTTTATCCCATATTTTCTCTCCATTCCTTTACTAGCTAGAGAACTTTGAGTAGAAAAATATCTTTCTTCTTGTTATTTTACTGTAGAAAGTTGTAGTTTATTATAGTAATGTTGAAAAGACTAGCCTTTTTGACAAATAGACGTAATGACTACTATCAGTAGAGCCTATAGACAAATAAGTAAATTTGAAAATATATGTTATAAATATAGAATTTTTGTAAAGTTATAATAATTTTAATTAGAAATGTATGCTTGTTTAGGGTTTCATTTTGTTGGTCTATGTAAAGTTATTAGAAGGTCCATAATTTCTCTTATCATATAAATGTATATATATATGTAGATATAAATGTAATCTGAGTCTAATGCAAGTGTATGAGTTTTGTGCAGAGAATGCAGAATGTGGTGTATTCGTCGACTCCAGTCACACACCACACCACAAGGCAGAAACTGCGTCTGCCTGCCAAGACGAGCGATGGTGACTTGGCGAGACACCTGTCGGGTGCAGGCGACCTGTTTCATGAATGACGCAGTGAAGGCAAAAAGGGAGAGTCCCCCAGGACTGTCTGTTTACAAGTGTGCAGGTCAGCTGGGGAAGCGACACCCAGAACGGCACACACCAGCAGCGGCACACAATGGAGGCAGCGTGGTCCACTCCGGCCCCAGTCGACCCACCAAAACATCGGCGCGGTTTATAAGCAGTCCTCAATGGGTAGCAGTCCCTCACAGTCAGAGCCAGCTACACGGCCACGTGTGGCAAGAGAAACAAGCTCGCCACCGCAGGCAACTCCCCACACCGCTGGTGGGACAGGGACTCTAGACAGCATGTCGCCGGGCACACCTTGGAGGTGTCAAAGCGGGCACCGCGCCACACGAACAAGAGGGTCCCACAAAAGCGACTCCCCTCCCGGCAACCTGCGTGGCCCGAAACAGCAGACGGCTTGGCGCCTTGTACCAGCCAATAAGTTTACCAACAAGGCCACTGCCCAGCTGTTAGCAGGCGACCGCACATACGGCCGTTGCCCAAATACTCCGCTGCTGCTCCGAGACGTCATGGCGCCACGATCTCAGTCCCCATCTGCGAGCGTGCGTTTGGCCGAGGGATCTTTATATGGAGGGTAAACATTGGCTTTGGATTGAGATCTGCAGTGCCGATCATCACCTGAGGATCAACGAGATGGGTCTGCATAATTGTAAAAGTGTGGGGTCTCCAAGCCTTGCCATTCGAACTTCACATCGGAAAGTCCTGCTCAATAGGGTGCACAGCCATGCAGAACCTGGGAAACCGACGCCATGCACAATCCACTATCGCCGTCAAGTCTACCGCTGTGTTTACCAGTGTGTGTGTGTGTGTGTGTGTGTGTGTGTGTGTGTGTGTGTGTATCGTGCGAGAGTCTTGGCTCAATCCGCAGTGTTAGGCTCAGAATTTAATTTTCTCTTTTGAATTCAGGATATTATTTTGTAATTTTTTTCAGCATGAACTTTAAATGGATATTTAAATTTTATTATTATCAATTAATTAATAAAAATATTATGTTTGTTTATACTAAGTAAAATTGTAGGATTTTATGAATGATGTTTCTTATTTGATTGATTATTAATATTTTACGATAAACAACGTGAAATAATTTATTTAAATTTTCTATATGAAACCTTTAGAATATATACTTTGGTTCTTAATAGATCTTGTTTTGTTATGTTATGTTAGTAGAATGTTTCGTTTCTTGTTCTGTTTCCCTCCATTTTTCTTATTTTTGTTGGATGAGGGTGTTTTATTAACACCTGCAGACCGGCATGGCTCGCGAGGGGGCAGGGGTCGCTGGTGGCACGTTCTCTGATGTTGCTTTCAAGGCTTTCTGCCGACACCGCTCGGAAGGCGACTGCTGGCCGCCACCACCCGTGGTGAAACCACTCCGTCTGCAGACCGACATTTATATTTGGGCTGGGCACGTCTGTGGCTGACCTGAGTCCAGGTAGTTTGTTCACCGCTTCGATGCTGCTTTTTTGTAGGGAGACTCTATGGTCATGACCCACTGGAAGGGCACTAAAGTACAATGAGCAGAGGCAGTAAAGGTTGGCGTCGTTCTGGTCTGCACGTGCACCCGAGGTTTGAACACCAGGGGCGGGCGTCTGTGATGTTTGTGTAAATTGCCAGAGGCAATTTCTAGGGAAGTTAGATCGGCGCTCTCGCGACGGGATGCTGGCGTCTGGTCGACGGTAAAGTCATTTCAGCGTCTGCAGATTCGTTCTAATGGTATGCAAATTCTATGTATTTCTGAGAAATGCTGGCTTACGTGCAGAATGCAGTGTGGGACAGCTTTGTGTGGAAGGAGACTGGCGTGTTGAACAATAGCTCTCATATTCCATTGGTTTGACCATTAAGCAAAATTTGTGATTGGCTTGACGTCACCGATGGGAGGGGCTTGAGAGGAAGATTTTGGATTTGTGGAATTTTGCTGTGGAGAGAGTGAACTCTGGTGTCAGTGGCGCTGCTGGCTGCATCATCCTGTTTTTAGGACTCGGGTCTGGGCCGCGCTTGTGACCGGATCATGCTGTTTTCAGTTGTGTAATTTGCAGTGTTAACTTTGAATTATTTCAGTGTGCTTTCTGCACAGTCAGGTGTTAGTCCTGCGTGGCTACAATAGAGTAAATTGAAACTTGTAATATTCTGAAGTCATGTTTGCTGTCGGCGACACCACTCTTAATGAGAATTTTTACCGTTTCTTGAGAGTACAGTTTTATTTTCGCTTTAGTATTGTCATTGGCTTAACCGACAAAACGTGTTCTAATCATATCAATCAACATTAGTGATCACTGCTGTCAACACTACACTGCCCTCAGCTTGTCTTCTCCATCTGCAATGCCATTCAACAGAAAGATGGTAAGGTTGTGCCAACGCATCTACTGAGAAATGGGTGTTGAATGGTAGTATAAAGTGGGAGTTTATCGTGTGCCAGAAGGGACGTCCTTATTCTTGTAGATCAAAAATAGACTTGATCAGAGTTGGGGTAAATTTTAATTTTTGTATTTAATTTTATACTTTGTGGGTTTGCCACTTCTCTCCTGTGACTTAGCCAATCAAAACATTTTATTTCGTGTACCAGTTTTATTTAATTTCTAATTTTCATGTAAAGTCACCCATTTAGATGTTGAGTGTATTTTATTGTCTTTAAAAACTGATCTATTTGTAAATTTTATACATATATGTGGCATAACATGTGTTGTTGTATCAGGCAGGTTTTAAGATGGAATTTGTGAATATAGTTTTTATTCAAATTTGTGCCTACCTCATTTCAACCACCTTTAACCGTAAATATTTTGGAGGGAAAATTCTTCTAAATACAGGTAGGTCAGGGAGGGAATACTTCCATTGCACAGAGTGTGCAATTAAATAGCTTTCATGGCACCATTTCATACAGTTAGTAACAGTATACAGTAAATTCACTTTATGGATATATATTTATTTTTTCAAGTTTTTTTTTTTTTTTTTTTTTTTTTTTTTTTTTTTTTTTTTTTGTATCTAATAAATAAAACCTAGTGGCGAACCTTAAATCAGACTTCCAACAAGGAACTTTGTTTCACATATAACATTCTTATTTTAAAGACCACGTACTTTCAAGACAAAAGCCCTTCAGGCTGAACTGGATAGTGCTAGGGAAGAACTTACGAGGTTAAGGTGGGAGAAGGGTGAGCACATGTAGGAAGTGGTAGCTAGGAACAGGGGCCACAGAGAAAGTATAGTTTCTGACAGCTTCACAAATTGCACAACCAACAGATTTACCTTGCCACCACAGTTAAGTGAGGACGAGGCTCCTTTAGAAGTAAGTGCAGTTAAGGACAACAGACTTTCACTAGGAAATCAACGGTTTCAAAAAAAGTAGGAGGAAAGTTCTGTTGTTTGTAAATAACCATGGAAGAGGTGTGAGCCAGATTTTAGAGGAAAAGTTAGGTGACAGGTACCAGGTTACAAACTTCTTCAAGTCCTGTGCAGTTAGCCAGGTGGTAGAGGATATTGGTTCTCTGTGCAGGGGTTTCTAAGAACAGGATAATTTTGCGATAGTGGGTGGGGTGGGTAACAGCATTGATAGGGATCAGGGCTTCAGTATCGAGTGTGACCTGGTTAAAATAGCTTCTGCACCGACCCAGACAAATATTGGACTTTTGCCTGCTTCCTTGCGGTATGATCGTCCCTAATTGGACCGCTCTGTCAGGAGGGTCAATATGGAGATTGATAAACTTCTTTGGATGGCTACTCTGTCAGGCATAGGTTGTGTTTCCGTTGATTCCATTGTTAGGTGGGATTTCACTAGGTCTGCATCTCATAGGAAAGGCGGGGTTGATAGCAAAATCCTTAAGGGGGGACACTGAAATACATGGAAGTACTTCTTTTTTAGGCTAATTTCAGTGTCCAGTGAGAAGCTCAGGCATGCAGGTGCTAAGATGTTGAAAAATCAAACGTTTCTCACAAATGTAAAGTAAAAAATAATGTCAGCGTATTTCACCAGAATATTGGGAGACTAAAGTATAAAATAGATGAGCTTTAGATTTGTTTAGACGTTATAGAAACTGATAATGTAATAGGTATACTATGCCTGTCTGAGCATCAAATTGTCACTGGTATGGAAAATGTGAATATCAGTGGATCTAAATTAGCTGCAAATGTAAGTGGAGATAATAAGGTAAGAGGAGTAGTGTCAAAAGATATCACTGAGTAAATAAAATTAAAAACAAATAAGTTCTGTATAGAACAACATATTGAAGCCTGTGCCTGTCAGCTTAAACTCAATGGTGACTGTCTTATAATTGTCGCAGTATATAGGTCTCCTTCAGGAAACTTCCAGTTTTTTCTGGAAAGCTTGGATGTCCTGTTGTGCTACCTGTCAAATAGGGGGAGGCAAAACACTGCATTATTTGTAGTGATTTCGATGTTGATTCACTGAAATAGTGTAATAGGAAGAATGAGCTGGAAGTTTTACTTGGCTTGTACAATCTGACATAAGTTATTGATTTTCCTACTTGGGTTGTAACAGACAGCAGTACATTGATAGATAACTTTTTTATAGACCAAGATAAGTTTAACAACGTAAATGCTCGTCCTGTTGAGAATGGTCTTTCTGATCATGGTGGACAGCTAGTAACAGTACATGTCATAGCTTCATTCAGTAATTAGAAACAGGCCTCCAGAGTTGTGCACTCGATTAATTACCTAACAACTAGAAATTTCAAAGAAAGCCTACAGCTGTTAGACTAGGATGAAGTTTATAAGGAACATGATGCCAATTTACAATATAACTTATTTCATGCTACATTTGTAAGGGTATTTGAAAACTGTTCCCCAAGAAATTAGTTAAATATAATTGTTAGAAACTATACAAAAAGCATGGCTTACTAGAGGAACAAGAAAGGAAACTATATCTATCTGCTAGAAAGAGTAGTAACCCAGAGTACTACATTACAAAATCCAGAAGCATGTGCATCATATCCAAGATTAGTTCCTCTGATAACATAATTAAAACAATTTTCAACGTCACCAAAAGGGAGACAGGGCAACCAAGTGCACAGGAAGAGGGTATTACCATCAAACCAAATGGAAATTTTAGTAACAAAGAGCCAGAAGTTTAAAATATTTCTAATGATTACTTTTCAAATGTTGTAGAGAATATAGTATCTAAGTGTTCATTAGAAGGAGCCGGGTACTTAATGGAAGAGGACATACCTGCACAATTTGTTACAATCCAAATTCCACCCATCTCTCCTTCAGAAATTAAGAAAATAATAAATTCTCTCAAAAGCAAAAGGTCACATGCAACTGATGGCATTTCCAGCAGGGTATTAAAAGCTTGTTTCCAAGAGGTAGGTAGGATTCTTAGTCATATATGTAATAGCTATTTACAGCAGGGTATTTTCCGGGATAGAGAAGAAGGGGGTATGTCTGATGTCAATAACTACCGCCCGATCTCACTTCTGACAGCTTTATCCAAAATTTTTGAAAACGTTATGCATTCTCGAATAGCTTCACATATTCGTAAAAATAAACTTCTAACAAAATGTCAGTTTGGTTTTGAAAAACGTTTTTCAACAGAAAATGCTTTGTATGCCTTTACTGATGAAATATTAAATACTCTGAATAACCGGACATCACCAGTGGGGATTTTTTGTGCTCTCTCAAAGGCTTTTGATTGTATAAATCATGTGATTATTCTAGATAAGCTTATGTATTGTGGTATGAGTGGGACAGTGCACAAATAATTTAAATTATACTTAACTGGAAGAGTGCAGAAAGTTGAAATAAGCAAAATCACATGCTACAGAAGAAACAATTAATCCTATGGCTGGGGAGTTATAAAAAATGGGGTCTCACAAGGTTCGGTCTTGGTCTTTTGCTGTTCTTAATATATATTAATGAATTGCCATTCTGTTCAAATTTTTATTGAGATGTGGTTCAACAGCCATAAGATATTTGAGGAAATGCATACTGTAAACCATCAGCTGTTTATTATTTTTCAATCTTATAACGGTTTTGGTTATAAACCATCTTCACGGAAGACTATTAAATAAAAACACAAAAACAGAATTGTACACAAGCTGAAGTATATGTAATATAAATCAGTATTTTCATATAGTAAGTACTTACAAACTACACAGACTGATCAAACAGGTGAATTATATACCTCCTTATGCATACTGGCATACTTTGACAGATAATTGTTGTTGTTATACATTTTTATTGTTTTCATAATCCATCCTGTTATTTTCGTAATGTTTACATCCTGCTTTCTGTAACATGTCGCCATGACACCTTGTCAAAGATATAACCTATGATGGTTGCCTAAGATATATCATTTTCACACCGTGTATACTTTTATCATTGTTAATATTAACTCATTTGACTGATGTGTTCAATAGTTGTGTTAGGTTCTCTTGTAATAGTCCTTGGTTCACCAGCACACAGCCTGGCATTGCTTTTATGTTTTTAATCAAGACTTGACGCCTAGTGACGTCTTACTTATTTTTATTGTGTGACATGCATGCCAGTATGTATAAGGAGGTATATAATGCACCTGTTTGATCAGTCTGTAGTAGTACTTACTATACGAAAATACTGATTTATATTACGTATTTTACTTCAGCTTTTGTACAATTCTGTTTTTGTATTTATATTTAATAGTCTTCCATGAAGATGGTTTATAACCGAAACCGGTAGAAGATTGAAAAATAGTAAACAGTTGATGGTTTACAGTATGCATTTCCTCAAATTGCCATTCTCTAATCTTTTTGCTGACAATACAAGTATAGCTATTACGCCTGACAAGCTGGGATTAACTGATGAAATTGTAAACGATGTCTTTCAAGAAAATTATTAAGTGGTTCTCTACAAATGGACGCTGATTAAACTTTGATAAAACCCAGTATTTGCAGTTTCATGCAGTAAATGGCATGACGCCATTAATAAATTTAGACTTTGAAAATAAATCTATAGCTAAGGTAAAATATACAAACATTTTAGCTGATTGCACTGATGAGGGATTGAATTGGAAAAAAAACACATTGAAAGATCTGCTGAAACGTTTGAGTTCAGCTACTTATGCTATCAGGGTCATTGCAAAATTTGGTGATATAATCTCAGTAAATTAGCGTACTATGCCTATTTCTATTCCTAGTTCATGTGGGATCATATTTTGGGGCAATTCTACATATAGTAAAAAAGGTGTTCATTGCACAAAAGTGTGTAGTCAGAATAATTGCTAGAGCCCACCCAAGATCATCCTGCAGACATTTATTTAACGATCTAAGGATCTTCATTGTAGCTTCACAATATATATTGTTATTAACAATCTGACCCAATTCGAAAGTAATAGCAGTGTGCATAGCTACAAGACTAGGAGAAAGGGGGATATTCTCTATTCAAGGTTAAATCTAACTTTGGCACAGAAAGGGGTGTTATGCTGCCACAAATGTCGTCAGTCACTTACCATGTAGCACAAAAAATTTGACTGATAGCCAACCGGTTTTCAAAAAGAAATTAAAGGAATTTCTAAATGACAAATCCTTCTACACTTTAGATGAATTTTTAGATAAAACTCAAAAAAGTAAAATGAATATTAAAAATTCGCTCAGAGCCTTCATACATGACGCCAACTATAATGCATTTGATAAATAGTAACCCCAATTTGAGAACAATTCTATATTCTGATGTACTGCCAGTAGCATGGTAACGATGCTCTGGGGACAGTATCTCTCTACCGTGCACATTTGTGTCATCATGATCAGATACTGTTACTCCCCAAACTTCCACCCTCAGACTCTTGACCAGCTGCTAATCAAAGGATGCCCCCATAGATGATTGACAGTAAACACATATTTGCACTTAGTAGGACACTGATGCTTTTGATGATGATAGATACTGAGCATGTACTTGCACTTAGGATACTAGAGATCAAAAGATAATGCATTGCCTAATAACATGAAACATGAAATTACAATTAAGAAGAGTTTTAAATCTTATAAACAACAACAACTTGGGCTACCTCCTCCATAACTCCATGTCCTTAGCCTTAATTGAATTTTTATAGCACTATTTGCCTTATTGTACACAGTGCAAAAGTGTTTTATTCCTAGTGACTTGTCCTATATCACTGTGTGCTCTACTGTACAAATGTTTTATCTACATGACAAATAAAACCAAACTAACTAACCAACCATTCCAGGAAGTCCCCGGCGAGACCGCCCCTACCACCAACCCTGCCAGTCTCCGGCCGCCGCCAACAGACCCAAATTCAATTTTATTTAAATCGTAATTTACATATCAATTTAACTGAGGTAACATATATTTACATTAACAATTTCAAAAAGAACATTTCGCTTTCTCTAGGAAATCGTCAGTGAGCTACAGTATGTGCCATGCTGTTTGTAAGAAATATATATAATAATGACAATTGTTTATAAACAATTACTACTAAAGTCAAGGAAACTGCAAATGCATTAAATTCAAGTGAGTTACACGATAGGTCAAATGGGGGATGATAGCATGATGAAGGGTCAGGTAGTAACATTGAATCAGGAGTCCTGAGTTCGAAACCTTGTCAGAACCATCCATCACCTAAGTTTCTTTGGCAGGAAGAAAAATTGTAATTTTCACTACTACAAAGTGTCAATACATTCATATGTAAATGTAGGAGTTGATAAAAGAAACCTATGTACATTCATCTACAATTATTTAAACTATTATAACTAAACTCAAACATTTGGAACAAAAAATATCGTTTTTGGAATTCGTTTGCCACCTAATGTCTCTGGGCCAAAAAACAAAAAGTCTGCATACTACATTATGATACTCTATTAGGTAATGCAATACAATGAATCTTACTTACAACACATACAGTATGCAAAATTTACGTGTAAGTCATAAATAATATCATCTGTAATGTAATATAACCGTATGCGCACAAGTACATACAACATTACGTTCACACTACCAACCATGCTCTTTGTATAAATGACATATGCGACAGCCAATAGCCGTGTTTATAAAATTGCATGTATTAGACCACCCACAAATACTCTTCCTGGTGTGAAAGTCCACAGCGCACAACAACTATAACAGCAGCAGAAGATTCAAGGACAACATCTGTGTAGAAACTATGGTTTTCAAAGACTGGTGCTTACATCCAGTATCTTAGCGACCGTCTGCCGCCGGCGATGAGAGCGCCTACCACAAATGCTGCCCAATAAAGAGAAAGCTTGCAGTTGGCGTCCGTTATACCTCCTGCAACCCATTCTGACAACTCTGTCAGGAAAGCGTCGGTGAATGTCTAAATATAGATCTGCAAGTACTGTATGGCAGTGTTAACAGTCGCCAGGTCTCAGACAGAAAAGTCAGAAAACGAAACAAATTAGAGTAAAATTACATTTTAATTCGAACCCACAACAAATCGAAGGTAGTACACTTCCCACATTATTTGCTTGCAACTACTCATTGTGTGTGCATTAACTCAGTCCAAAAATTCTTCGTTTTCGGAATTCGATTGCGACCTAAATTCTCTGAGCTAATCTGTATACTACATCTTGCTACACTCCATTTGGTAATGTAATATAACTAATCTTAATTACAGCTTGTATACTATGCAAAGTAGCATGTACATATATGTACAGAACTCCACAGTACAGTAACAACACAAGTAATCATTTTCCTGTCACCCAGTCCACAAGACAGCAAACCCATAATTAAACTACAGATTGAAACACCATTGAAACTAATGGTTCATCTCCAAGGAGTTTGAGAAGTGGAAGTCCCTAACGATCAAAACGTTCCTCAAGGAAATTACTAGCCCCTATCAATCACATAATCATCGACATGACACACCTCTAGGAATAACATTACACTGTAATATTCGAACTAAAACTCCTTACACTTTGAAATTTCCATACTCTGTGCTCATATATTCACTTTTTCTCTCACTCAGTTCACATGACAACAAGCTCATAGTTAAACTACAAACAGAAACCTGCATGAAACTAATTATTAAATTCCAAACACTTTCAAAAGTGGATGTCTCTAAAAATCAAAACATTCGTCAAGAAATTTACTAACTTCTATCGATTAACAACCATTGACATGACGTGTATCATGATGTAGTATACAGTTTTTCGTTTTTTTTTCTTTCTTTTCTATTTTTTTTTTTCATTTTTATTTTTGCGCCCACAGACTTTTGATGGCAAACAAATTCCGAAAACTATTTTTTTTATAATTTCGAATGTATGACTTCATTTACGATATTTTAAATAATTTTATATAATCAGGCGGAGTTACCCCATGTAGTTTTAATTGGCCTTAAATCTGGACTTCAGCCACAGATTTTCTACGTCTGCTGCAGCATCATTACTGCAATGTCGGTAGAAAAGAAAAAAAAGGATTTCTTTAGAATATTAACATATTACTAATGACTCTTTTACGTAGTGTTTTAAAGGAGCAAGCCAGAGCTGAACTATGCATAATAAGCCCAATAGTGACTGAACTTCATAACTATATAACAAATTTTTCATTAACTAACTTATTGAGAAAAAAATTCTTGAATATAGTAGGAATTTTAACTATTTATTTATTCATTTCCAATACGATTAGTTAAAATAAAATACCATTCTATTTACTACCTGTTACATATATTATAATTAATAATTATTATTTTTTAGTATATCAAATTGTAATTGTTCAGATTTCTGCGAACTAAGTGTTCTTTTGGAAATTGTTAATGTAAATATATGTTGCCACAGATGTATAAATCAGGATTTAAATAAAATTAATTGGGATCTGTTGACTGTCACGGGCTTTTGGTGGAAGTGGCGACGGGCGTGGGGTGGGGGGATGGCTTTCTGAAAGGGCTAGTGGATGAGGTTGCGTAAGTTGTTCTTGTTTAATAGATTTAAAACTCTTGTTAAGTGTAATTTCATGTTTGATGTTATCAGTCATGCATTATCTTTTGATCTCTACTATCCTAAGTGCAACTACATTCTCAATGTCAATTAAGTGCATCAGTGTTGTACTAAGTGCAAGTACCAGATAGCTGTCAGTCATCCTTGGCAGCGTCCTTTGATCAACAGTCAGGCAACTGTCTGAGGGTGAAGGGTTGGGAGGGGTGGGGATAACAGTACCTGTAAATAATGATACTAACATAGACAGTCGAGAGATATTGTTCCCGGAATATTGTTACCATATTACTGGCGGTATTTCAGTTTACAGCACTTCCCTTAAATTGGGGTTACTATCTATCAAAAGCATTATAGTTGGTGTAATGTAGGAAGGCGCTTCCAGTATATGTTAGCAGCGGAAAAATACCACTTCCGTTTTGGACCAAAGGCTATACACAGCATGCGTAGAATCTTTGGCTTGAAGTGACGGCGCCATTTTATATTCCTATTATTCACAAACGGTGATGTTTAAACTTGCAGTATGCCATTATGATTCCTTAAGAGTAATAACGAAAACGCTTACCTTACAAATAAATAGTAGTTTGTAACAAATTAATTGCATAACTATTCAAGTTTAGGTATATACACTTTTAAAGGAGTATTTGGCCGTGTGTGGTAGGAATGTAATGGATAGCATTGTGGACTCGCATTTCGAATCTTTCACTACATGCAACACATCTTCCAGAAGATGAAAACCAATTTTTGTAAACCGTTTTTCGCTGTCGTGTTTACATGGCATAGCTTGAATCGGATTTCCTAGTCCACTTAAAATGGCTGCTGTAAAACAGCTGATTCAGTTCCTCATTTAGTCAGCACACTCCCTATTTGTCTTTATTTAAATATAGAGATTCATGCTCATTCTAATATTTATAGTTTTATTTCATATTAGAAAATGTCACTCTTTTCATATGTGCCGAAAATGCTTAACAAGAATACACAATTGACAAGCCAAGAACGCTTCAAAAACGATTGCGTTTACATGGGCACAAAAATCGATTGTGGAACTGGAAAACCCAGTGATCTCATAGAGATCACTTGGAAAACCGCTTTAGAGAAGCGGATTTCCAGAATCGATTTTGGAGTGTTTACTTGGCCAATCTAAATCGGAACTGGTAAATCGGTTTACGAAATCCAGTTTTGGGAGCCCATGTAAATGGGGTGTTTGTGCAGCCCTAAGTTCGGATCATGTTGTCTTATAAATGTTTTATTTCATCTTTTCATTTTAATTGAACTTCTCTGCATGTATTAACAGTTAGTTCTACGTTTCTGCTTTTATTTACATTTACAACTAATTGGAAAACAAAGGACGAAACAGTTATTTCGATAGTAATTTCCGAATATGTGACGGTTTCTGAGTGTCTGTTTAAGGGAATACTGTCTAAATAACAATCTATTGTAAATCTAATGATGTTTTCGGATGGGTAATATCAGTTAACAAAGTATACTGAAAAGGATAAATAATTCTGTATTTGAGACTTCACAGTAGACATTATTCTTTGGTGGGATCATTAATAAAGAAAACACTGCTAGCCTAACTCAGGTTTGTCTGAGTAATGTGGTAATACAAAATATAATTTACAAGCAACTTCTTCTTCATCTCCAGAAAAGGTGCCCTAAATGAACTAATGACACATTGTGAAGTGTTGGTTGTTGTAGTTTGGGTGTTTTAAGGGAACAAAACTGCAATACAATGTGCATTAAAATGTTTATTGTGGGTACATAGTAGCTGCAATCCAAAAAATCTATTGGTATTGGAAATGATATGATAAATACCGTAACTGTTGCAGCTACTGGATATTCAAGATACTGGGAAATACAGATGTTGTGAAGACGTGTCCCAAATTATTATCTACTGTACATTTTAAGCTTTTATGGCCATTTGTTGACATGTTGTCCGTTGGCATCTGTCTCGAGATTTTCTGTCGAAATTTGAGGTTTGTCAGATGTTTTGTCCAGTATGAGCTGCAGACATTCCCCAAGTTTCACCTTCCAAGGGCGATGAAGTTTGAAATTTTAACAGTGCTAGCCAATCTGAGTCTGAATTGGTGCTAGCGAAATGTCCATTACAAAATGAAACACACGTGGGCTGAAAACTCCGAAACAGAAGCCAGCAGCTCTGTGTACAACATAGATTCTAGTCGGGTACATGATTTAAAGAATGCTGTTATTGAATTTTTTTTTTAAGTATTTGAATAGTCACCAAAAGATCTGTACTGACTGTGAAACAGTTAATTTTCACTCAGATAGTAAAGAAAATTAAACAATAAGTGAAGAAACAACAAGCGATTTCGCGAGTAATGAACAAACTGAGATCAACACTAACCGAGTGTCAACGAAAATGGCATGATCATCTGCTTTGTTTAGATTCTAAGTTGTCACTTTGCATTGCGTAGCCTACTCAAAGATCTTGAAGACACAGATACTATACTTCTGACTGCCAAATTATAGGCACTGCCGGTTGCTATTTTTCCGCCTCTAACGTCATGTAGGCACTTTCGCACATATAGGTGGAGGGCTAGGGAAAGTGTGAAGGGGAGGAGCTACGGCCCAGCTCCAAGAGTGGAGCCTATGGATGAAACGTTGCATAACGTGCGGCCAGACATGCACCTAGGAAATGAATATTGTTGGCTGCCAGTGCGGTAATGTATGTAACTGGCTACTTCTGCAGTTGTTTTTTTAAACCTCATAGAATAGATGGGTTCTTAATTTTAGTTGGGTTGTCTGTTGGAGTGGTAGGTTGGTACTCTTACTTATTTTATTTTATTTTGTGCAATAAATTGCTGTCTTCTGTTTAGCATGAGAAACTGAACAGTCTCTAATTTTATTCTTTCTGTCTTTGTAAGTTAAACCTTTTTAAAGATATAGCATGAACTGGTGCGCCTCGGTTGCACAGTGGTAGAGTGCCAAACTAAAAATCCAAAGGTCGCGGGTTCGATCCCCGCTCGGTCCTAGGATTTTTATCTGTCACTTTCCACTTCTTTCACTTCTGGCAGTAATGTTTATGTGAAAAATACCGACTAGCACCGTGGTTCGGAACCCACGTTAAACTGTAGTTCCCCCTATAACTGGCTGGGTAAGTCAGTTCAAAGGTCGGAGGAAGGCAACGGCATACCACCTCCAAATAGGACCATGCCTAGTAAAGCACTATGGTGTTCAAACCAATCTTCGGATTGTTGACTGCTTTACCTTTTTTACCTTAGCATGAAACTTCTTTTTTCTCGGGGATTTGTTATTTGAAGCAAGAATATTTGAAACATTTACCTTTCTCGGTTATTTAATTTAAATTGGAGCCAGTTACAAAAAAGAATCTACCTCACAGTTTATGATGATATTGTCATTGCATTTAAAATTTTACGTTGGATCTCTTTTGCCTTGTAGCTAATAATTTATTCATTCACACATAAGATTTATTTAAGAGTGAAATATGTTATTTATAGTCACTTTCAAAACCATTGCACAGATGCTGTTAAGGTTTCTAATTACAAAATAAACTTGTAAAGACACTTTTTATAGATCACCTGTCTATATATTTGCATAAAGCTCAGTTCGCAGTTATTACACTTAAATAAGGCACATCTAAAATGATTCAAAGTCTGGGAAGTCAATTCCTTACAATTATAGATTTCTTGCACAATATTTTTGCTTCAGCTTACAGTTTGTACCAATACTGATTTCTGCTAAAATAATGTTCATAACCTCAATATCAGTTGATCTTGACAAAAATTATTGTTCAAATCTAACTGACTTAGTGCATACTAATATCAGGAGGCAGAATTTTAACACTATCTCCTGTCGCCTAACCCTGATCTAAAATTCATAGATATTGTTACCATGAAGTGCTTTATACTTCGAAATCAAATCTGACTCTGCAGAAAGTTCCATACATTACAATAACTAAACTTTGAGTGAGGGGTTTAAAAACTTAGAGAGAGAGAATAACCTGCATCCATGTCAGTGTGCGGCATGCATGTCGGTTGTTCTTTCTTCAGTGTGCAGGTGTGGCTGTCATGACTGACAGCACACTGCACACAAATTACCTGATTCCTACAATGTTCTGCAACATGTCCATCTTCTTGACACCTGAAACATTGTGATTTGGTGTCTAGGCCCAGTGGGAGAGTTTCAAACTTCTTGTCGAAGCCCACCAGGCGCGTCTCCTCAGAGATGTCAGTGATTGCTTCCGGATCCTCCATGTTTCACTGTATACCGCCATGTCTATCGTCAGCATGAACAGCTGTTTCCTCTTCTTGTTTTTGCGGTTGTGAAGCCTCACTACTGCAACATACCCATGACATAGTAATTCTTGCCATACATCTTGGACGTCTAACATCCATGGCATACCTCATAGGAGGGCCATTAGATGTGGTGTTTTCTTCTGAAGAGTATTCTGATCATGGTATCGACCAGAGACTCTTTCATCTCCTCCAACAGGGTTCATTCAGTGTGAATGTGCGGTGTCGTCTTCAGCCGGTGCAGGTGTAGGTCTCTACCCAGTTGTCCCCTTGTATTGTATGTATACTAGAGTCGAACCTGTTCCATGGTGAGTTCTAGTCATCTTATTCCTCTTCAATGCTCCTTGCCATTTTTGCGTCTTCTTCCATTTTAGCCACCTTCTATGTCTTCCGGTCGTCGATCGTTAGTTGTAAGTCCGTCGTCATTTACGTTAGGCGTCATGCCAGTTGGCACAATTAACCACCTAGCACCGACCTAGCGCCTTAATATTCCCATGCTGCTCGGCAAACACAACAATTCTGCTTTGCGTCATTAGAACGACACACAACAACTTTGCTCTGACGAACAGCAGTGGAAAGTCCTCAACTCACTCTCCCAGCTCCTCACATTGTTACTGGCAGAGGAGCGCTCTGTAGCATCGACCTGCTCATTACGTCTGCTGCGGTGGAACTGGCCGAAGTCGGGTGCAAAACTGACTCTCCCATTTTATATTTGTCTGCAACATTAGGTTGTCAGTCACCTGAATATGGCCTAGGAAGCCGAAAACTGCTTGTTGACGAAGTAAATAGATAAATATTATTTGCAGAACAATTGGAAGTCTTTATTTTCTGTTTAAAATCGTTGTTACTACAATATTACGAATAACAAACATGGGTTCTTTATTTAGCTAATCTTACAATCGTCAGTTAAAATAATTCGATTGAGTGAACCAACGCCAGATTTACGTGCACAGTGATGATATCTTTTCTTTGTGTAGTAAATTTAATGAATATTGAAAATAGGTTTTGCTTTCGAAATTATTGACTTTATATTTTATTCCTTATTCATTCGTAAATAGTAAGTGGGGGAAATAACTTAAATCTTTAGAAAATCGAAAATCATAAGAGAAAAATACGCTACATTACAAGTAAAGATGTTGTATAGGTTCGTTCACAGTAAACGTAGTAAAATAGCACGTTAGCAAGGCAATTCACACATGAAATGGTATTTACTTCGATTTTGCGTCACAATCAGAACGATTCGTGAACATAGACATCATACAAGTCACCAAATAGTGCAAAATCCTTCCAAAAACGAGCGACAGGCTTACGCAAACAAGGTAAATACAGCAGTGTTTGGTTGGATCCAGATGGCTACCCTTGGCTTCACAGCTGTGGCGTCAAAGCGCCTCCGTTTGTTCTTACCTCAGTGATTTTTACCTTTTCGTGTAACGAGATCTTTGATCACGAAACACTGATGTCCAAGGGCCAGTGATCTCTATTCACTGCCAAGGGCCCACAATTCCATAAGCAACCGACTGTGAACAGCTGACAAATTGAAAAGCTCCTCGGTGGCCATTATGGTGTAAAGCTTCTGCGCCAACTTTCAATGAGCGGAAGATTCTTTTGATTAGAATGTGTATTCATTCTATTTAAGCCGCGAAAAATATGTCTCATTTAAATATGTAACTACAAAACGGCTTCAGACTCTTTGGATATACAGCAACTGTCGGTTGTGTGTAAATTTATTATACATACAGTGTAGAAATCGGCTAACAGCGTTGCTTCGTCCTAACTAAACCGAATTATAACATTTAGTTTTTTAGCGTTCTAAGTGCTGCACATATACGGAATTTATCGGCAGACACGATTTTTCTGGCACTTTATTAGTATATTCTACAATGGTGAAACTTTTGAGCAAACATTAATTTCGGAAGAGTTTCACACACTTTCCGTCTTTGCTTGAGTGCCTGCTATTTTATCCAATATTTAGATATTTTACAGCATCAAATAACAAAACAGGGCTGACTGAAACAGCAAATTTTAAAAATCGACTATGAAAATGAAATACCCCATCAGATACATAACTGTAAAATAGCGCCATACCTTGGGAATACAGCAACCAGCCATTACCAAATTCTTTTAAGAACACGAAGTATGCCATAACTTTTTCTTAACTAAGTGCATCTAACATTAGCGTTAGGGTATCTAGTACGAATATTAGCATCTTTAATGTTGTAAGCCAAATACCTTAAGTAGCTTGAACTACACACTCAAAGTCACCAACTATCGTCACAGGGTTCAACTTCACAATGTGCGTCCAATATGGCTATGTGTCATTCATATATGGAAACATACATTCTCCAAACCCCTTTCAGTTGTTATACCTAGATGTAAAGCAGATGACCTTTAAAGTATGTCGTACAAGTTGCTAATATTAATTTCACAAGCAAAATTTCGAAGTGCAGTGAAGCAACTGATCTCCTGACCCCAATAGTTAGTTTACACAATCATAAAATGCGAGTTTTTCAAATTCCTGCCCACCAGTACTGCCCAAAGTAGCTCGTTTCTAAGAGCTACCAGTATTGTAAAAGCCTGTCATTTATTTCATTCAAAATCCTATATTGTTTTGAATAGAGTCAGTTTAGGAAGAGTAACTATTTCTGAACACAAATAGTAGGACCACTTGTCTTCCTGGGAAATATAAATGTGAAGACAGTATTCGTTATTTTTATTCTTTTCTTAAATCGATTTATGCAGTTAAACGCTGAGCAGCTCTTCACCATGGTGCTTCATGTATACTGCAATAGTCCAACAATACAGGCGTGACTACCAAATTAGTATATCTACCGCAGTAGCTATACAATACATGATTTATCTTCTAGCGACACTCGTATTTATGCGACGCTTACCACTATCAAGGTGGCTGGCCGAAGGTTCAAATTATCCTGCAACTGCAACGACGTTAGTGAATCTACTTATTTTTTACTATGATGATGATGATGATGTTATTTTTAATAGCTTTTTGCGTCTTTGCTGATGTTACAGACAATGTATGTCAATGAATATCATGGCATCTTTTGTTTGTTTTCGAATAGGAGTGTGAGTGATTATTTTCCAAGGTTTTTTTTTTTACAATAAAAATAAATAGTTAAAGAGTGGGCTGACTTTAAAAAGCAGTTCTAAACCATTAAAACGTCTAAACAGCCAACTATGACAATAAGTATGGACATTGGCCCATTTGGGGAGGGAGGCAGCCTCCCCCCCGATGTGCACTCACTCGATCACGATTTACAAGCGGCAGAAGCTCTTTTAAAAATGAGCATGGATATTGACCAAGCGACCAGTTCGACGGCAAAAAGGACGATGGCACGAAATGAAGAACTGAAGGAGAAGAGACGAGCTATCATCACCCAACAACAGCAACAACAACAAGTACAGGAGGTAACGAATTCGACAACTCTCAGCTCAGGTATGTTTGACAATTTTTTTTTTCATTGAAGGACCCTTTCCTCTGCCTAACAAGGGGACACCGATGACCCCACTGGTCGATACAGTAAGCAATCAACAGCATGTACATGAAACACAAAGGATGCAAATGGAAAGTATTACACAAACGAATGTGAAGGAAATGTATGAGCAACAGAAAACTAACAGGTGCAATAGTGTTGCAGTAGGCCCATTTTATGTATTTGTTGAAGGTCTCAATGGGAATGTTGGTAAATACCATCACATGGCTTTGGGGAAGATACTTTTTACTTCGAATTGCGAGTATTAGAATAATATGTCAAATATCAAGGTGTCTGGGAAAAACAGAATCCGAATTAATTTTACAACCAGGGAGGCAGCAAACAAGTTTGTAGAGGACAACCCATTTATGCAGAAGCAGATGGTGGCCTATACACCTCATCACAGAACACATCGACAGGGTGTAATAAGAAACGTAGATACAGAATTGACGGAACCAGAGTTGATAGAAGCTATACAGTGTACAATTACAGTCACCCACGTATGTAGAATCGTCAAGAGAGTAACTGACGCTGGTGTAACCAAACACATACCCCGACAAACATGTGTGATAAACCTTGCATCACAATTCCTACCGGAATATGTGACAATCTATGGCATGAAGTGTGATGTTAGATCTTACATACCAGTAGTGAGACAGTGCTTCCGATGTCTTAGATATGGACGTCTTAGTCATCAGTGTCAATCAAAGGCTCGTTGCAACACATGCGGAGGGAATCATGAAGCAGCTCAATGCACAAGTCAAACAAAATGCTGTGTACACTGTCAAGGGAGTCATTCATCACGTGATAAGTCTTGTCCAGTATACATCAAACAGCAAGAAATTAAGACAGCATCTGCAACACTAAACCTCATTTAAGGAAGCTGAAGATTCCATCCAACGCAGACCGTATGCTTCTGTGATAGGAAGCCTTAAAAGGAACCAGTCGGACTGGGTGAGAAATTTCCTCCTCCAAGAAGTATACAACACAAGTACACAGCACGTGTATACCAAAGTCAGGACTACACCAACTTCAAGCCCTCTATTTGCTAATGTAAACTTACCAATGTCTTCCTTTAAAGAGAATCCATATACACCACGACAACATTGTCTTCAGTCTCAAAAGACGAATACTTCAGGAGGGAAGGATCACAATACAGTTATGATTGAACAGCTGGTGGCTAGAATAACAAATCTATTCACACAGTTTACCTCGTCAAATATGGAAAGTGTGGATCACACAGATATATACAACATGCTTACCTCAATAATATCGAAAAATAAATATAGATCAGGACAAAACTAACTTTTCTCTACTACCTGCATACAACAATAAATTAATGGAAGTAAAAATTCTTCAGTGGAATGCACGATCCTTGTATACCAATAGAGAATCATTCATGCATGAACTACACTCCAATGAGTACGAAATTGCTGCAATAAGTGAGACTTGGATTAAACCAAATATGACTTTTAGATGTCAGGGCTATCATGTGCTAAAACTAGATCGGGAGGATGGTAATGGTGGAGTAGCCATACTGATTAGCACGAAACTCCTCTAGAAACCAATTTCAATACCACTGCCTAACTCTGATTTTCAAGCAATAGCTGCAGAGGTAACTACTAACAACTACCGATTCTATTTCGCATCTGTATACCAACCCCCTAAGTGTCGAAACTTTGAACTGTACATGCGCACACTGTTGCAACATACGCCGAAACCATTCCTAATTTGTGGAGACTTCAATGCACACCACACAGCACGGGGGTGCTCCATTAATGATAAAGCAGGCAAGTACATCTTGTATTGTATTGATGACTATCATATGATTATATACAATGATGGATCTCCAACTTTAAATTAAGGACCATGGATGAGGCCAACTGCAGTGTATTTAACACTGGGATCTTCTTGTATGAATCAGGGCACAAAATGGTACGTCCTACAAGA
Organism: Locusta migratoria; assembly: GCA_026315105.1. Lineage (NCBI taxonomy): Eukaryota > Metazoa > Arthropoda > Insecta > Orthoptera > Acrididae > Locusta > Locusta migratoria. Next base: position 241,911,639 of record CM048748.1, read on the forward strand.
TACCCTGGGTTCAAATCATTTTCTTATAACTATGTGTGTTCAAAGTGGGAAAAATAAACAAATAGAAGTTCTCATAAAGTCAACTTGGAACATGGAAAAAGCGGAGTGGTGTAAATATAGACAAATCCTTGAAAAAGAGGTTAATTCAATACAAAAAGACCAATCGCCCCACAGAGCCTACACAGAATTGCGGAACAGTATGTATTTAGCAGCAAATGAATCAATTCCCAAGAGACAGTTAACATCAAAACCATGAAGAATAGGCAATCCATGGTGGAATAATGAATGCACTAAAGCAACAGAACAAAGACAGAAAGCACTAAGAGAATATATTAAACATCCTAACATGAATAATTTCTTCATCTACAAACAAACAGCAGCTAGAATCAAGAAGATATTAAAATCGGCTAAGAGGAGTAGCTGAGTAAAATATTGTAACAGTCTTACAAGAAATGCTAATCCACCAGATGTATGGCACAAGATTAACAGATTTAGGAATATTGGATACACATCTACTCGCATACCAGTACAGTCATATGAATGGATAGAAGACTTCTGTGAACTTATTGCTCCACCTACAGTGTCCGCAACAAACCACTTAAGAAAGAAAGGGACCTAATAACAACTCAGAGTGTTTTAACTGCTCCTTTCAGTATTGATGAGTTGACATCAGCCATCAAACACACCCCCAACAAAAATGTTCAAAAGTTTGTAGAGCTTATGGGACTTAACTACGGGGTCATCAGTCCCTAAACTTAAAAACTACTTCTGAACTAGCTAATACTAAGGACGCCACAAATATCCATGCCCGAGGGGGGATTCGAAGCCCCGACCATAGTGGCCGTGCAGACCGTGACTGGCGCGCCGCAATCCGCTCGGCCACCGCGACCGACCACCCCCAACACAGCTCCAGGAATAGATCAGATCACTTACCCCATGATACGGAATATGCCAGAGAATGCCTTACAAATGCTTCTCCATATCTACAATGAAATATGGATGCAACAAGCATTAGTGCATGAATGGAAGACACAGGTCATAGTCCCTATATACAAAAAAGTAAAGGTCCCATTGCTAGCCACCTCCTATAGACCGATAGCATTATCATCATGTATAGCAAAAGCATTGGAAAAACGCATAAAAAGGTGGTTGGAATGGTGGTTAGAATCTTCATCATTAGTTGCTGACTCTCAGTTTGGATTTCATAGAGGTAAAAGTTCTATGGAAATATCTCTATATTAGTCACCTCAGTGTTAGCTGGATTTGGTGAGGGTAAATATACAGTTGCACTATTTTCAGATAGCGTAAATTGAATCGTACTACAGTTGTGCCACATCCCCTCCACAAGGGCAGAAGGAGGCGGGGCAGGTTGTGCAAGTGACTAGTCTGCAGTAGCGCTTTCCAGTGGCAGAAAGAAAAGCCTAACGCTGTCAGCTGTTGCTGTCTTATATTCTGAGTTCATTTTTATGTTTTTGACGTCTGTAGCTCATGAATGAATGTTCCTATTTTAGTGAAATTTCAGAGTAGGTACTACGTTTGTCCCTACTACCCCTACAATAGGCTACATAAATTGCAAGCCTGAAGGAGCGGGACAGGTCTGAGGTACAAACAATATGATAGAAATGGAAAAGTGTAAACATTAACATAGGCCTTCCAGTACCGTAAATTTTATCTCATACATTATTTGATTTCTGTTCTAATTATCACAGTCTCCAGGAATACAAAATTATGATCTTTATCCGTCTGTGTTGATGGACTGCCATTGGTGTTTTTACTAATAAACAGCAAACTTAAACTCACACCTACGCTACTGGCAACGAGTTTAAAGAGAATAAAGGCATTTGACAACACGCATTCTTTTATGCAAGTCGCCGAAGCGCCGTCCAATTTCAAGACTTGCATCTGGCCAATGAGCCGCACGAAATTGTTATTATTATAAGGAGAGGACTGTATCCCACGTGTCTTTGATATGTATAATTGTAAATGTTTCATAAATTCTGTATTTAAAACGCACTTAAAGCACATGAAACACTCTATATCAGATGGTGAGAAATATATATTTTTCATTTCATAAATTTGGCATAAATTACACTCTTCGGCTCTAATATTCGGATATCGGTACAACAATGTTGTGCCAGCATCATTCTTTACATTTTCTTCGATGGAAATACGTGAGAGGTGCTTCCACACTCAATTGACATTCATTACAAAACTAATGGTTTTCTTCACGGGCAGTTACATCACGAATAGAAGAATAAAATATTGAAGCTTTCCGTTTCGTTTGAGGCTACTACAATCTTATAAGGAAGGCAGAAATTCACTTCTGTGTTCAGACTGATGTACAATATTTTCATGTTACTTTGGAGAGTCTGCTCTGGGAATGGAACTCACACAATCTAACCTACACGTAAATTCACGCACTAATGCACGTAAACTGTAAACAAAAGTGACCGAAGCTTTTGCTGTCTGCCGCTTGGAAGCGCTACTGAAAAGCAGTCACGTGCTTAAGAGACTCCGCCTCCTGTTACCCATCTGGAGGGGGTTCGGCAGAACTGTAGTACGATTCAATTTACGCTTTTCAGATATTTCAAATGCTTTGATAATGTCCATATAAGCATATTATTGAAGAAACTACTACAATTAGGTGTACCATGCCAGTTTGTAGAAGGAATGTCAACTCTTATCAGTGAACGAATAGTATATATTAGAAAAGATAATGATCTCAAACGCCCACTTACAGTGGACAAAGGCATACCACTAGGATCAGTACTCAGTCCACTAGTATACGCAATATATACCTATGACATTGAAAGTGTATTGACTAATTCAGTGAATATTATTCAATTTGCAGATGATATATGTGTGTTTACTTCTCATGCGGTTCTGCAGGAGGTGATAACCAAACTCACATCATCTATCAAAAACTTAAGTCACTGGCTCTGTGAAAATGTCCTGGAAATGGTACCAGATAAATCCTCTGTAGTCTTATTTACTAGAAAAGATGATCTACCAAGAGATTGTTACATACATGCAGATGGCAAAAGAATACAGATAAAGGCGAATATTCGGTTTTTGGGAATGCTATTGGACAGTAAGCTAACGTGGGCAGCACATATCAACACTGTAATTGAAAACAGCGAGCAAATGCTAAATATCAACAGATCACTGACAACTACATGGTGGGGATGGGGGGGGGGGGCGCATCCTTCAGTGCTATTGCTCCTGTATCGCTCTCTCATTTGCTCTAGACTCGATTACAGATGTATATTCTACAGCCATGCAACCATCAAGCTGTTAGAAAAAAATAGATAGATTCCAATACCGATGCATACGTGTATGCTTAGGATGAAGTCTACACCAACAAATGCACTACTAGTGGAAGCGCATGAGATGCCCCTTCATATAAGGAGGAATTTAGAACGATTCATTGTAGAGAAGCTATCTTTTTCACAACATCCAATACATCAGATTCTACGAACCTGCCGCACACCTTCAGGAAATCAGGATAAAAAGCTATATGGATTTGTCTTGACTTACAAAAATGTTGCAGATAGGTACAGAGACATTGCGTCGAGCATACAGTTACCTGTCTACAGTTACAACTACCTCCTCCTCAGGGATCACATTCCGTTTCTAATAATAGAGGACCAGAGAGAACTCATGGAGAGAACCATATTGGTAAAGCAGTCAACAATCCGAAGATTGGTTTGAACACCACAGTGCTTTACTAGGAATGGCCCTGTTTGGAGGTGGTATGCCGTTGCCTTCCTCCGACCTTCGCATAACATTGGAAAATGAAAGAACAGAAGCAAGGAATTGGGTAATCCAGGGAATTGGGTAATACAGATGGGTCTACAATGACAGGTTATAACAGCACAGGATGCGCTATATTTAGTCCTGAATTATAGATAGAATAGAAATTGAAGCTACCTCCAAATACCTCTATATACTTAGCTGAAACCATACCAGTGATAACGGCGATACAGTGTTGTCTAGATCAGAAACATTCGTATTTTGTCATTCTTTCAGACTCTAAGATCTAACATTAACTTATCAAAAATTACCAACGACTAAATACTCCAAGTTCGCTATTGGTACTACGAGTGCTTATGAAGGCAAAAACAAATTACATTTATGTGGGTGAAAGCGCATTGTGGAATCAAAGGAAATGAAAAAGCAGATGACCTCGCAAAGCAAGCTGTATACAGTGGAACTCCATTGGAACTAAAGCTTCCCTTTACGGAATATCGGCACAACATACGCAAAAGAGCATATGAATTACGGCAAGATGAATGGAATCTGAGCTCACAACACAGAGGACGAACATGTGCAAAAATTCAACCCCAAATTCCTAAATGACCATGGTTTGATCTTATTAGTGGACCACGAGAAGCTACCTCTACGATAAGTAGATTAAGATTCAATCATGGGTCATTTCCAGACCACCTTTATAGAATACATGTAAGTCAAACACTGGCTTGTAACTGCGATGGAAGTACTCTGGGAGATGCGAACCACATATTATTTCAATGCCAAAGTATCGAGAGACGAGGATCAGATTTATAGCTTCGATAATTAAAAACAAAGTGCCACAACCAGTGTCAACCATATCTTTGTTATATGGTAACGACATGAGAGTATACAGTAAATTGATTGAATTTTTATGTATCGGAAATATTAAGATATGAAAACTGACTGTAAACAACGGGTTACATAAGTAATATTAGGATAAAAAAGAAGAACTTTATTTAATAATACACAGAAGTTACTAAATGGTGTAAAACCGAAGTCAATAAATAAATATTTAAAAACTAAATAAATTAAGACAATGTATGTCTGTGACTGGTGTCTATAAACAAATTATCTTTGGCGGCTAAAGTTTTGTATGTAAACAACTGTGACGTTTATGTAGCATGTATTACCAAACCATGGAGTTGTTTTGTTTACCACCATAATATCGTTGATGTTTGGTTTGTATTTTCTTTCTTAGTTTGTGTCATGGAAACGTCATTACTGTAATCATAATTATGAAAGAAATTGCTGAATTGGGCTTATTGTATGTAGAATAACAATGTAAGAATATTTTGTTTAGACCTTTTCAAAAACGTTGCTATGTAGTTTTGCTCTATGTACGTGTGTTCTACCTGATTTCTAAATTTCTGTCTGGTTCTGTGCTCCACGTATCATTCTATTATAGGGAGTTGCCTTTTCCTTGGTTTATGTATTGCACCATCCACGATTATATGCAATCTAGACTGTTTCACAAGAAATTATAAACTTCATTACTGTTAACTGTTGTGAGTTGCTCTTAAACATGAGTACCCAATGTACTTATATCATTTCTGCCCATTTTTGTTTCAGTGAATGTACATAAAGTCCTTCAAAATAAAATTATGAAATTCAGTAGGCCTAGTGGTTGTACACCATAAGAAGCACATTGTAATTAACTTTATAATTTTGTGTACCCTAAATATACAGCTTTCCTTTTAAGTCCTGCCATAATCACAACTTCGTAATTACTAACATATTTATTAAAGGCAGTGTAGTGCATATGACAACACCAGGGAAATGAAGGCTTTCTATTTTTGTGTTAGAAATTCATTCCACCCTCTTTCTTCACATTGGTTACATGGAAGTATGTTTGACACTACCTCATTTCCAACCTGTGAACACCTGTAAGGCTATTAAATAGAAGGAGAGGTATTGAATTAAAATTTATGCTGTGGCCGGGATTCGAACCCGGGACCTCCTACTTGCTAGGTAGGTGCTTTAGACTACTCAGCTAACACAGGGCTGCAGCCAAAGCGACTACACGGATTGTCTTAAAGCATGTCTCCCTCCACACCGCATACTTTAATTCTGCCTCAATGTTCCCTGTGAAATGTTTAGCAAATTGCCAGGGTTCTCCTATATTAGAATAGCACCCTAGCAAAGAATGCAAATGGGTACAATCCTACATTGTTCCTCAGGCCGAAGTGATATAAACATCAACAAATAATACATTTCCTTGAGACAACATTGTCTCGTTATATAAATATATATCTAATATCTTTGGTATAACGAGACAATGTTGTCTCAAGGAAATGTATTATTTGTTGATACCTCTATGGCTGTTACATAGGCCCTGATCTAAGCTTTTGCCTGATACCCTATACTCTATCTCTTTTTATATTGAGAGAGACAGTACTTTCATACAGGTGCTGCTTTGCTTCTTGAGATGTTGGTGCCATATCAGGGATGTGACCATGTATTTTGTTGAAAATTAGTCTCTAAATTATCTTGAAACAACAGCTTTGCAGAGCTACAGGTCTCTAGCTCATTTTTCATTCTGATTCTCAACTTTTATTCGTCAAAGACTTACTCTCCTTTTCCCAATCTGTATGATGGAAACTCTACTTTGTCACCAATTCCTCTGACTGTAACCAACCTAATCCCAACATTGTGCACTGCCTTTCCAAGTTCATCCAATAGAGATCTCTCTGCACTCCCACCTAACCACCCCCTGGTTACCCTCCAAGAATTTCTCACCTCCAACATGGCCTCACTGTATTTCTCCAAGTCCCTTCCTACGAACTCACACCTTTCAGTGGCAGAAAGGAGAGCCATCCACAACCTTAAAACAAATCCTGACACAATCATCCTTCCCACAGATAAAGTTTCCACCACTGTAGTTGTGCCAGTATGACCCCATTCCCAAATTCCAACAATATCTCAAATCCCTGTTAAAATCGTGTGGCCTCTCCCAGAAGCTCTCCCCTGAATCCATCTCCCTCCTCACTCCAACAGCACCCCGCACACTCACCTTCTACATGATCCCCAAAATCCACAAACCAAATAATTCTGGACGCCCAATTGTGGCTGGTTACTGTGTTCCTATCAAAAGAATTTCAGCCCTTGTTGATCAACACCTTCAACCAATTGTCCAAAATCTATCCTCACACATCAAGGATACCAACCACTTTTTTCACCGACTCTCCACCGTCCCCACCCCTTTACCTCCTGGGTCCCTACTTGTTACAGTGGATGCTACTTCACTATTCACCAACATCCCACATGCCCAGGGCCTTGTTGCTCTCGAACACTACCTCTCCCAACACACTTCTGAATTCAAGCCCGATACCTCAGTCCTCATAATCTTCACAAACTTTATTCTAACTAACAACCATTTTTCCTTTGAGGGGAAAGTTTACAAGCATTTCTGTGGCGCTGCCATGGGCAGTCGCATGGCAGCCTCCTCTGCCAACCTGTTTACAGGCTATCTGGAGGAATCCTTTCTAGCATCCCAAACCTCTGGCCTGGTTCAGGTTCATTGATGATATTTTCATGTTCTGGACTCAGGGCCAGGACACACTATCCACCTTCCTTCAAAACCTGAATTCCTTCTCCCTCATTCACTTCACCTGGTCTTCGTCAGTCCACCATGCTACATTCCTGGATGTCAACCTCCACCTCACCACCACCAACAACAGCACCTACACTTTGACAGTTGCCATCTCTTCCACAACAAAAAACCCTCCATTACAACTTGGCCACCCGAATATGGCATTTCTGCAGTGCCAAGAATTCCCTTTCTGAATATGCTGAGGGTCTCAGAAAGGCCATCACAGACAGAAACTACTCCACATACCTAGTCCATAAACAGATCTCCTGTGCCATATTCCCACACATCCGAAATATTCCCTGTACCACCAGTAAACATCCATGACAGATCACTCCTCTTGTCCCCCGTACTACCCTGGACTTCAACGATTGAATTCCATCCTTCGCCAAGGTTTTGATTTTCTGTCCTCATGCCCATAAATGAGAGACATTGTGTCCAAGATCATTCCCACCCCTCCTAAACAGTCGCGAAAGCTGTGTTCTGTTGCTCTCCCAACTTACATAACATTAAGAGTATATCCCTATGTCACCCCAAAATCCAGTCCACTGCCACAGGGATCATATCCCTGTGGATGATCCTGCTGCAAGACCTGTCCAATCCACCCACCCAGCAGTTCCTACTCACAGGCTTATCCTACCCTATCAGAGGTCGGGCCACCTCTGAAAGCAGCCATTTAATTTACCAGCTGTGCTGCAATCACTGTGCAGCTTTCTATATTGGCATGACCACTAATCAGCTGTCCTTTAGGATGAATGACCACCACCAAACTGTAGCCAGTAACAAGGTGGACCACCCTGTGGCACAGCATGCAGTGGAGCAGATGCCTGATTTTAATGGCTGCTTCACAACCCGGGCCATCTGGACCCTCCCACTCACCACCAGCTTTTCTGAACTGCACAGATGATAGATATTCATACAGTACATTCTCTGATCCCGAAATTATCCAGGACTCAACCTACGATAACTTCTCTTTTTTCCACACCCAACAGTTCCTACCTCTCTATCCTAAACATCTCCTATTGTGAGTGGTGGTGGTGGTGGTGGTGTGTGTGTGTGTGTGTGTGTGTGTGTGTGTGTGTGTGTGTGTGAGCAAACGTGCGCACATGCATGTATGCTTTTGATATATTTAATTTATGTATTTTCCTCCCCGCTCCATTTCTAAGCTGCATATTGTTCCTCCTATCTAGTACATGCATGCTCTGCAAGGCTGTGCTGTATCCATCCCCACCACCGTGATGTAACCTTGCTATCTCCCCTCCCCTCCCTTATTTCCAGACCGCAGAGCGTGATTTGAAGTGCGGCAGCTGGAGCTGATGGTTGTGATACTGTGTTGTGTGTTCTACATCTACATACATACTCCGCAATTCACCATAAGGTGCGTGGCGGAGGGTACACTGTACCACTACTAGGCATTTCCTTTCCTATTCCACTCCCAAATTGAACGAGGAAAAAAAGAATGCCTATATGCCTCCGTACGAGCCCTAATTTCTCTTATCTTGTCTTTGTGATCTTTACGCGAAATGTAAGTAGGCGGCAGCAAGATCGTACTACACTCAGCTTCAAATTCCGGCCCTCTAAATTTCCTCAACAGAATTTCACGAAAAGAACGTCGTCTTTCTTCCAGCGATCCCCAATTGAGTTGCCGGAGCATTTCCGTGACACTCGCACATTGGTCGAACCTACCGGTAACAAATCTAGCTGCTCGCCTCTGAACCGCCTCTATGTCTTCCTTCAAACTGATCTGCTGCGGGTCCCAAATACTTGAGCAATACTCAAGACGTGGTTGTACAAGCATTTTATACGCGGTTTCCTTTACAGGTGAAGTACATCTTCCCAAAATTCTCCCAATAAACCGAAGTCGGCTGTCCGTCTTACAACTGTCCTTACATGCTCATTCCATTTCATATCGCTCTGCAATGTTACGCCTAGATATTTGAACGACGCGACAGCATCAAAAGCTCACGACTAATGCTGTATTCGAACATTATAGGATTGTTTTTTCTACTCATGTGCATCACCTTACATTTTTCTACATTGAGAGCTAGTTGCCATTCTTTGCACCAACTAGAAATTTTGTCTAAGTCACCCTGTATGCTATTACAGTCAGTTACAGACAACACCCTCCCATACACCACAGCATCATCAGCAAACAGCTGCAAATTACAACTTACTCTGTCCATCAGATCATTTATATAGATAGAAAATAATAGCGGTCCTATCACACTCCCCTGGGGCACGCCTGACGATACACTCGTCTCTGATGAACACTCGCCGTCGAGAACAACGTACTGCGTTCTATTACTTAGGAAGTCTTCCAGCCAGTCACAAATCTGTGAACCTATTCCATAAGCTCGTATCTTCGTTAGCAGCCTGCAGTGTGGCACCGCGTCGAACGCCTTTTTGATGTCAGTGATGGTCAATTTTCTGAAGAATGCCATGGCCGATAGCTGAAGTTTTCTCTTTTTGCGAACATAGGCTTACACGACTGTTGTCACTATCAATAAAATTCTTCCGGGTGTGAGACCATGTCGTCATTTTATAAACTCTACAGACTGTGTCTGACTCTGACTCAGGCACAGACCCTGATGAAGGCCGTCTGCAACAGTGGCCGAAATGTCGGTAGAGTCTATAAAATGATGATGCGGTCTCATACCAGGAAAAATTTTATTGATATTGTCTTTTTGTGTGTTTTTTAATGTGCCTTTTGCAGTTCATTGCCATGTCTTTGCATTGAGTTGTAAAATGTCCTCATCGCTATATTGTTAAAAGCAAACACATCAGGTATACAAACAGTCGGGTTTTAATTATGGCTGCTAGTAGCTGGCTGGGAGACTGGAATTCGGTAGTAGTAAAAGGAAGAGAAGGAAAAATAGTAGGTGAATATGGACTGGGCAGAAGAAATGAAAGAGGAAGTCGCCTGGTAGAATTTTGCATGGAACATGATTTAATAATAACAAACACATGGTTTAAGAATCACAAAAGAAGGTTGTATACGTGAAAGAGACCAGGAGACACTGGAAGGTATCAGATAGATTTTATAATGGTAAAACATAGATTCCAGAACCAGGTTCTAAACTGTAAGGCCTACCCAGGAGCCGATATAGACTCTGGCCATAACTTATTGGTCATGAACTGTAGGCTAAAACTGAAAAAACTGCAGAAAGGTAGGAAAATAAGGAGATGGGACTTGGATAAATTGAGGGACCCTGAAATTCTTAGGAATTTCAGAGGGAGCTTTAGGCAACAATTGACAGAAACCAGGGGAAAGTAAAACAGTAGACGAGGAATGGGTAGCATTGAGAGATGAAGTAGTGAAGGTAGCAGAGTACAAAATAGGTAGGAAGACAATACCTACAAAAAATCCTTGGATATCATAGGACATACTAAATTTAATAGATGATAGGAGACAATATAAAAATGCAGTAAATGAAACAGGCAAAATGGAGTACAGACGACAGACAGACGACTTGACAGGAAGTGCAAAATGGCTAAGCAGCAGTGGCTAGAAGCAAAATGCAAATCTGTAGAAGAATGTATAAGAAGGGGAAAGTAGATACTGCCTACAGAAAAATAAAAGAGACATTTGGGGATAAGAAAAACAGCTCTACAAACATCAAGAACTCAGATGGAAAACCGGTTCTCAGCAAAGAAGGGAAAGCAGAAAGGTGGAAAGAGTACATAGAGGAGCTCTACAAAGGAAATGAACTTAGAGACAATGTTGTAGGAAGGGAAGAGGAAGTAGATCAAGATGAAATAGGAGATACTATACTGAGAGATGAATTTGACAGAGCCCTCAAAGACATAGGTCGGAACAAGGCCCCGGGAGTAGATGACATTCCCTCAAAGGTACTAAAGTCTCTGGGAGAGCCAACCATGACAAAACTATTTCACCTGTTGTGTAAAATGTATGAGACAGGCGAAATATTCTCATACTTTAAGAAAATGTAATAATCCCCATTCCAAAGAAATCAGGTGCAGATAGATGTGAAAATTACAGAACCATAAGTCTGATAAGTCATGGCTGCAAAATTTTAACACGAATTATCTACAGGAGAGCGGAAAAGCTGGTAGAAGCTGACCTCGGGGACGATCAGTTTGGATTCAGGAGGAATGTAGGAACCCAGGAGCAATACTCACTTTACGACTTATCATAGAAGATAGATGAAGGAAAGGCAAACCTACATTTTTAGCTTTTGTAGATTTAGAGAAAGCTTTTGACAATGTTGACTGGAATACACTCTTTCAAATTCTGAAGTCAGCAGGGGTAAAATACAGGGAAAGGAGAATTATTTACAACTTGTACAAAAGCCAGACCGCATTTATTAGACTCAAAGGGCATGAAAGAGAAGCATTAGTTGGGAAGGGAGTAAGACAGGGTTGTAGCCTTTCTCCGATGTTGTTCAATTTGTACATCGAGCAGGCGGTGAAGGAGAGCAAGGAAAAATTTGGAATAGGGATTAAAGTTCAGGGTGAAGAAATAAAAACATTGTGTTTTGCTGATGACATTGTAATTCTATCAGAGACAGCAAAGGACCTGGAAGAGCAGTTGAATGGATTGGACAGTGTTTTGAAGAGAGCGTATAAAATGAACATTAACAAGAGCAAAACAAAAATAATGGAATGCGGTCTTAGAAAATCAGGCGTTGCTGAAGGAATTAGATTAGGTAATGAAACAATGAAGGTGTTAGATGAGTTTTGTTACTTGGGCAGTAAAATAACAAATGATGGTCGCAGTACAGAGGATATAAAATGCAGAATGGCATTGGGAAGAAAAAAGTGTTTTTGATAAAGAGAAATTTGTTAACATCAAATATTATTACAAGTATAAGGAAGTCCTTGCTGAAGGCGTTTGTGTGGAGTGTTGCTTTGTATGGAAGTGAAACATGGACGATAAACAGTGTGGACAGGAAGAGGATAGAGGCTTTTGAAATGTGGTGTTACAGAAGAATTCTGAAGATTAGGTGGGTGGATCGTGTAACTAATGAGGAAGTACTGAACAGAATTGGGGAGAAAAGGAATTTCTGGCATACTTTGACTAAAAGAAGGGGTAGATTAGTAGGACACATTCTTAGACATTGGGGAATCGTAAATTTAGCACTCGAGGGAAGTGTGTGGGGTAAAAATCGCAGAGGGAGACCAAGAGACGCATATAGTAAGCAGATTCAAATGGATGTGGGTTGCCGTTCTTATGAGGAGATGAAGAGGCTTGCTCAGGATAGTGTAGGATGGAGAGCTGCATCAAACCAGTCTCCGGACTGAAGACCATAACAACAACAACAGTAGCTGGCGTTGAGGGAGAGGTGGAAGAGGGAGAGAAGAGTGAGTATAATAATACAGAAATAAGGAGGTATATCGGAAAAGCAGGTGGTGTGATTTATGGTGAAAGCAAGAACAGGAAGAGAAATAATGGAGAGAAGAGCATTGGTTTAACTATTAGAGAGAGAGGATGTTGACTGTATATGAAAGGTTTGGGAGAAGTACTAAGAGGATAACAGAAGGAATGTTTCATTTTTTTTTTCTTAAATGTTGCAGAAGGTTGAATTGTGTGAAGAGAGATGTAGCTTATTCCAGAGGCCAATAACAGTTACAGCAAATGAGTTTGCAAATGTTTTCATTTTATGAACGGGCACAGCTAGGATACTAGATAAGTAGGATCTTGTGTTAATATTAGGATGGCAAGAAAGATGTTTTAATTCTGATAGGAGGTACTGAGATGCTTGCTGACTGAACAGTCGATGGAGAAGCCACAGCGTATAGTGCTCCCTTAGTTTGTCTGGCCGTAGCCACCTTAACTGGGTATATGAAGAACTAATATGGTCATATTGACAAATTTTGGGTATACGTGCATTCATGGTTAACTCTGACCATCTTATATTTTTCCTTCTTGTACCATGCTGAATCATATCACAATAGTGAAGGTTCGATAGAATGAATGATTACACCAGTTTGGATTTTACGTCTTGTGGAAAGATGTTACTAAACTTTTTGGGGGCATAGAGGCAATTGGAAGTCTTCCTGCATATGGTGACAGCATTATCTGCCAAATTTAAATGTTCATTGATAGTTACACCCAAATTCTTAACTGTTTTCTGATAAGGTATTGGGATATTGTCAAGTTGAATCAGAGGGAACAAGTCAAATCATTCAGAAATTATTAATTTCTGATGGCTGACTAAGATTATTTGCAATTTTTTTGTTTTTAATTTTAGTCCCGTGTTTTCTGCCCCTGTTACAACTAAAGACAGATAATTGTCATCATCCATCTGGGCACAGTATTTATATCTTTAGTTCTTTGGTTGAGCTGGAGGTTGTCTACGTAGAAGTGATACTTACTGCAAATCAAAACTGATGAAATATCATTGACATACAAGGAGATGAAAAGTGGATCTAAAACTTATCCTGTGGCACTTCAGAAAGAATATTTTTCCAGGAGGATTTTTGGTTTCCACAGACAACACTTTGCTGTCTATTTTTAAAGTATTTTTCAAACTACTTCAGTGTACTACTTGAGAACTTTAGTTGTCACATTTATTCAGCAGTATGTCACAATTGACAGAATCAAACACTTAGCTGAACTCTAGTAGTGTCAATTTAGCAACTTCACCATTGTACATGGCAAATTTGAACAAGTGTTCTGTAATAACACTGTTGTTGTCTATTACTTCAGAACAGATTCTCGTTGTTTCTTTTCTTATTGCCGTTAATGTTATGTGTTTTATGTAGAATGTGTTATTGTTAATTATTTGGCTAGAGGATTCTCCAGGGTTGTTATTATTTGCTGTTGGCAGTTCACTGGCATGGAGAAAAATTAAATAATTGTCAGCTGAGATATGAATAATGAGTTCTGGTGCAGCCTTTTCAACACCCAAAGTACGGAGAGTCTTCTACAAGGTTGCTGGGGTAGTGTTCCAGCATACAAAAGAATGAGTGTACCTAATTTTGGCATTTTTAACTCAGTGTTGTACTCTGTTCCATAACTGTATTCTTCTTAATGTTTGGGTTTCGGACTTGCTTTGAATTGTCTATGAGCAGCATCCCCATTTGATAAAGTTTTGAAATTGCAGCCGCATTACGTCAACCTTCTGGCATGATATTTTGGATGTAAGATTGTCAGCCGAAATATCATGGCAGGAGGTCAGTGTTATTTGGCTGCAAACCTGAAACTATGTTGCATACTAGTACCCTGAAAGAACTTCAAGAATTACAGCATCCCTATTGTCCATAATTTGACATAAATTCTTTTGTCAGTTATGGAGCAGTGGGTTTTCTTACATGAAATGTATGTATTAGGGGCATGCTTGTCATGTAGGGAAGTACGATGATTCATAAGTTCAGATATTTTACCATCAGTTGTGGATTCTCTGGTTATTTGATGCCATGAGATTTTATGGAAGAGATCACCTCCCCGTCCAGATTCATCTGCCAGACAAAGTGATGTCCAAAAGGAAACCACCGGTAGAGTAAACTGGACATTGTATAGCTATCTTGCTAAGCTTGAACCTCCTGACATTGTTCAGGAGTAAAAGGTAAAGCAGTCAACAATCCGAAGATTGGTTTGAACACCACAGTGCTTTACTAGGCATGGTCCTGTTTGGAGGTGGTATGCCGTTGCCTTCCTCCGACCTTCGAACTGACTTACCCAGCCAGTTATAGGGAGACCTACAGTTTAACGTGGGATCCGAACCACGGGTAGGCAAATCATAATACCCAAATGATCCTCCAAGCTTTGAAGCATCCATTATACAGTTTACAGGACAATTATAAAGGCAACCTCTTCCTTGGTGGACAGTATAAGGTGTGTGGCTCTGCGTAGCTTCAGTTGCTGGCCAACTGCATAGAATGAGACAACCTTTCAGTTGGTGAGAGCAAAAGTCGCCAAATTAAATAGAGAGTAAGAAGAGATTGTGGCAACTGTTCTTGAATACCATTAATCAATTCTCAAAAAATATCAAAGCATGGGACAATATTATGAGGATATCTGGGGGAGAAGGAAGATGTCCAGTGGCGACTGTAATGGGGAAGACAACTAGAATCCTGCTTTTCAGCACAAAACAAAGAAATATTCCTCCCTGTTTTTAATGTCATTTGGACAACAGGTCAGTTTTCCAACTCATGCCATGAACCAATTTAATTCCTCTTTTAAAACCTGGAAAAGATTCCACAAGCCCAATAGTTATTGTGGTGTTGCCCTCATTAGCTGTGTGGATGGTCAACTGCCATTGTGTCTAGGTATTTCAATACAGACAGCTCCTTCATTGATTTCAGTATAGGTTCAGTAAATATTACTCCAACTTTGATTGTCTGGCATTTATGGATGCGGCTACACAAAACACTCCCTTGCCCCAGTGTCACGTATCGATAAATTTTTTGATATCAAGAAGTCCTGCGGTCCCTGGTTGTGTTTGTTCCAGATTTATAGAACCTTCATACAACCTCAGACAGATTATGGTGGTACGAGTCTTCAAGACACTCTTATTTAAAGACGTTGGATTTGGTACCCCCTAAAGGGTTACAGTAGTCCACTAAGGCATTCAAAAGAAGCCCTGTACTGATGGTCTATCCTGACGCTGCTTAGCCTCCACTTCACATAAAGTGACAGCTACTTGTGGTGCACTAGGCACTGTTGTTGTGTTTGTTGTCTTCACTCTTCATCTTTGAATAAGAAAGGCAATCCATATCTTTTTAAATTCTTGAATGAAAAGATTGTCTCGGTTGCAACAATTTTTATAGAATGACACATTTCACCCGGTTAGGGCATCTTCAGATATCTGACAACGAAGAAATTTAAGCTAGAACTTACAATATTTACATGACTATATTTTAAAAAAAAATTAGCTACAAAACAATGCTTGCTGAAATCAGTAATAAGGATTGTAATAATATACAGTACCCTCAAAAGGGGTGATTTCGGACAATATGGTTTGTCTTCTCTTTCCCACTGCATAGCAACGAATTAGCGCTAATTTCCACCACCGCACAATGCTTATTTTATGCACCAGACTGTAATTGCCACGTCCCGTGCTCACGTGTTTGGATCGATTGTTTACCGACGCAATAATGAGTCAGACAGTCTCATTGTCGAAAGTTCTCGCTGTGTTATGGAGCAGTATGGAGTTTCTGTTGTTGCGACTGGCAGAAAAGTATTGTAGCGTCATTTGCCAACAAGATCTGTCGGCTGCAACACTGTGAGAAGTATTCTACCAGTTTGTCACGAGTTTTGTGTAAAGTTTCAAAGTAATGGAGGTTTTTTCGAAATTGTGGGGTGATTTCGGACAATGCCGAGAATGTATAAAAGTAAGAAAGGTGTTCAAGATCAATGTAATTATGACCCGGCAATTTTAAAGAAAGCAGTTCAAAATATTCAGTGTGGCAAATTAACATTTAGAAAAGCCTTTAATAAATAAAATTACTTATCTCAGTCCTTATCCCTTATTTTAATGATGGATATTCTTAAAATATGTTAAAACCCACTAAAATCAAACAGTAAGAAAGTAGAATCATCCCATATATGTTGAAACACCGGACAGAGATTGAAAATACACATGCGTCCAAAATCACCCCAGTCCCTGGGGTGATTTCAGACACTTTATTTGTCTGTCTCAGGCAAATGTAGATGCACATTGACTTTGTGTTTCTTGGATATTTTATTGATTATACATATACCCCACCACTTCCATAAAAAACAAAGAAATCTGACAAAACCCACTAAAGTTATAGTGAAAATAAACTCAAAACTGTCCGAAATCACCCTGTTTGATGGTAATGATGTTTTACCTACTTTGTGATAGAGGGTGTTTAGATTAAAATGCAGCCATAGGATATCTTACAGTGACAGTAATAATGTAATCCCTTGATCTGTGGTAACATTGACCGTTTAAAAACAATTTGATACAATGTTTGACTGAATGGCTATTAAAATAATTTATATTCCAAGATTTACCTTGTCTGATGTCTCTGTACCATAGAGTAGATCTTCAACTCATTTATAAGACATGCATCGGTATTGGTACTGCCTGGGGCAGTGTTCAGATGTGTACTGTGAGTAACCGCCAATAAGTCGTAGTGCTCCAGAACACTGTAGGTGTTGAGTCAGTCGGGTAACAGTTGTTAATTTCAAATATGGACACCATTTACATAATATACCCAATATCACATGAAATAAATTTGAAAGGATAACACAAATATTACTTTAATATTTCCATTAAAGTATCAAAAAATGTTTGGTCTTTTGAGGTCAACTGATCATTTAGAAGTCTCGGGTGTTTAAAATGAACCCGCTTAAATATCTCAAAATGTTTTTGAATCTGCTTACTGCATTGATCTCTCAGTCAGAAAAACTGTCCATTCGCATGAATGGTCACAAGCAGACAGTGTTTGTTGGTAATAAAGATCACCCTGTGGCTAAACATGCCTTGGTGCACGGCCAGCACATCTTGGCACTGTGTTACACCGACATCAACCTTTCAGAACTCCGGAGATGGGAACTTGCCCTTCAGCTTATTCTCTTCTCCCGTTGCTCACCTGGTCTCAACCTCCACTAACTTCAAATTCCTGCCCACCATCTTTAACACCTTTGCCTCAGTTCTGTAGACAGAGCCTCTGCCTCAAGGGGTATCTCTGTCCAACCTCTTTGCTTTCTACAAATGTCTGTCTAGGTGTGTTTGCGTGTGGATATGTGTGTATTTGTTTACCTTCTTTTTTTCCCCCTAAGGTAAGTCCTTCCACTCCTGGGATTGGAATGACTCCTTTTCCACTTCCTTAAAACCCGTATCCTAACCTTTCTCGTCTCCTTCCTTCCTCTTTTCCTGAAGAAGTGACCAACAGTTGTGAAATCTACTGTGTGTGTTTGTGTGTGATTTTATTTGTGCCTGTAGGCGAACCTGTCCTTTGGGTAAGTCATCCGTTTTCTATTTTATATATATATATATATATATACCTTGCAATAAACTTTGACAGTGTTTCATTGATTAACACGAAAATTGGCAGATATGTATATGAGATTTCATAGATAAGGAGAGTAGTAGATGGATTAGAGAGCTGGAATAAACAGAGAGATGATGAGGAGATTGGAGAGTAGGGAGGGAAGAGATAAGCCAAGAGAGGGGGAAGGACGAGATGGGCAGAGAGATGGGGGAGCAAGAGGAGAGTTTGGAGGGAGATGGAATGTGAGAGTATAGAATAAATACGTACCCTGGCAACACTGGATTTCTGATAGTATGGTAATAAAATGTTGCATTATGTATACATTGTGCAGATATGTGAGCTGGATTTTGGTACTTGATTTAGAGTGTGTCAGTGTCCACACTTAGGTTCTTAGTGTGCTTTTTAAGCACTTATTAATATGACATTTTTGTGTGTAAACTGTCACTGAATTCAAGTCCGTAGTGGTCTGATTGGAGCGTAACGCCTGAAAAGTAGGCCTAAGTGCTGCTTTTTGTTAATAACTGCCATCTTATGGTAATTATACCTACGTTCCACTCTTGCCATCACTTTGAAAGAGAATGTTCTATTCAGTTCCTATAACAATACTCCTAAAATGCTTCAGTTGTCAGTATCTTAAGTTTTGCTAAAGACATTAATCTCCATAGTAAGGTAATTTAAAATTTAGGATACTTATTAATGTTATTATTGTCTAAATAAATACCTGTGAAACTTATCAAAAGCCTGAATTTATTGTATTTTATTTTTCCTTTTGCAGGTACTGTTAGAATGTCTGATTCAAAGAAGCGGTCATTTGAAACTGATGGGAGCTCAGATGATGATGATGGATGGGTTGGGCCCCTTCCTTCCGAAGCTGCAGAACCACCAAAACCAAAGAAAGTTAAAGGTATAATTTGCTTTAAGTCATCAACATTTTATGTCATTCTCTTTATAGTTTAATATACTTTGCTGATGTTGGTGAAAGGTGTATCAAGAAATGTAGAAGGGCATCAAGCATTTATGTTGTAGCTTGAACTTTATATGCCGGCATTGGGGGGAGGGGCCAGGGAGATTGGCCATGTTGCATAACTTTGTTCACCTGTGGGTAATTTAAAATACATTAATTTCTAAGGTGATTTTGATTTTTCTTTGTTTTAGAACCAAATTTACAAAAAATGTTCAAATTCATGAAGATTACTCTAGATTCAGATATGTATAAAGGCCAATTCATACTGTCTGTCATGTCACATCACCATCCGTCAGAACATTCCACAATGTATTTCTAATGGCGTCATTTGCACTGACCATCACGTCAAGCTAAGTTTTCTTGAGGAGAATGTTTTGACGGAATGTTTGTCTACTAACATTGGAAGATAACCTATTTTTGTCACAAGATTTTCCTGTTTTAGTCAATGATTACACTGTTTACATGCAAATGTGTCTTATTAATCATTATTTTAATATCAATAATGCAGGATAGGCAACTATCAACTCACTGTACACAGACTCACTGACCTGCTGACAGACACAAAAATAGATAATCACTTTCACACAAATTAAATTTTCGGCCATTCCCTTCATCAGAAAAAGAAGCACATAAATTCATGCAATCACTCAGACAACTACACACGCAAGCATAATGTCCGGCCACTCCAGTGCCACAAGTATCTAGACTGTCAGTGGAGGGGGAAGGATGCCAGGTAAAGATGCCGATGGAAAATTCTGCATTGCATGACGGATTTTAAAGGCTCTCATAGGTAATTTGAAGTACGGCAATGAATTATACTTTGTGTTAGTGGTAAATTCCAAATGTTTTGGCCACTTAAATGTTGGTGTTGTTGTGGTCTTCAGTCCGGAGACTGGTTTGATGAAGCTCTCCACCCTACTCTATCCTGAGCAAACCTCTTCACCTCCTCTTAAGAACAGCAACCAACATCCATTTGAATTTGCTTACTATATTCATCTCTTGGTCTCCCTCTGTGATTTTTACCCCACACACTTCCCTCCAATCCTAAATTCATGATTCCACCTCTAAGAATGTGTCCTACCAATCAATCCCTTCTTTTAGTCAAGGTATGCCAGAAATTCCTTTTCTCCCCAATTCTGTTCAGTGCGATCCACCCAAGTAATGTTCAGCATTCTTCTGCAACACCACCTTTCAAAAGCCTCTATTCTCTTCTTGTCTGCACTGCTTATTTTCCATGTTTCACTCCCATACAAGGCAACACTTCACACAAATGCCTTCATAAAGAAATTCTTTATGCTTAAATTAATATTAAATGTTAACAAATCTCTCTTTTTAAAAAAACGCTTATCTTCCCATTGCCATTCTGCATTTTATATCCTTTGTACTGCGACCATCTTATGTTATTTTACGGCCCAAGTAACAAAACTTATTTACCACATTTATTGAGTGGTTACCTAATTTAATTCCTTCAGCATCAGCTGATTTTCTAATACTGCATTCCATTACCCTTGTTTTGCTCTTGTTAATGTTCATCTTATATGCTCCTTTCAACACATAGTCCATTCCGTTAAGCTGCTCTTCCAGGTCTTTTGCTGTCTCTGACAGAATTACAATGTCAACAGCAAAATGCAAGGTTTTTAGTTCTTTACCCTGAACTTTTAAGTCCTGCTCCAAATTTCTCCTTGCTTTCCTTTATAGCTTGCTCAATGTACAAATTGAATAACATTTGGGAAAGATTACAACCCTGTCTACACTCTTCCCAACCCCTGAATTCCTTTCATGCCCTTCAACTCTGAAACTGCTGTCTGATTTTTGTACAAGTTGTAAATAACCTTCCGTTCCCTACATTTCACACCTGCTGATTTCAGAATTTGAAAGAGTGTGTTCCAATCAACATTGTCAAAAGCTTTCTCCAAATCGACCAAAGCTAGAAATGTAGGTTTGCCTTTCCTTAAGCTATCTTCTAAGATAAGCTGTAACTGAGGGTTGCCTCCCGTGTTCCTACATTTCTCCTGAATCCAAACTGGTCTTCCCCAAGGTTGGCTTTTACCAGCTTTTTTATCTTTCTGTAAATAATTTGTGTTAAAATTTTGCAACCATGACTTATTAAACTAATAGTTCTGTAATTTTCACTCCTGCCTGCACTTGCTTTCTTTGGAATTGGGATCATTACAATTTCTCAAAGTCTGAGAGTATTTCCCCTGTCTCATAGATATTATGCACCAGGCGAAATAGTTTTGTCATGGCTGGCTCTCCCAGAGTCATTCTGAGGGAATGTCATCCACTCCAGGGGCCTTGTTTCGACTTTGGTCTTTCAGTGCTCTGTCAAATTCTTCTCTTAGTATAGTATTTCCTATTTCATCTTCGTCTACATCCTCTTCCCTTCCTACAATATTGTCTCTAAGATCATTTCCTTTGTAGGCCCACTCCATATACTTTTTCCATCTTTCAGCCTTCCATTCTTTGCTGAGAACTGGTTTTCTGAGTTCTTTATAGTCATATAGCTGCTTTTCTTGTCTCCAAATGTTTCTATTATTTTCCTGTAGGCAGTATCTACTTTTCCCTATTTATACATTCTTCTACAGACTTGCATTTGCCTTCTAGCCACTCCTGCTTAGCGATTTTACACTTCTCATCAATCTCATTTCTTTGTCGTTCGAACTCCATTTTGGCTGTTTCATTTCCTACATTTTTATATTTTCTCCTTTCATCAATTTAGTATTTTACAAATATTATAGAGGAAAAATTCCTAGCAGGAAAAATATAAAAAGTAGATTAAGTTTACTTACCAGGCGAAGGAGCACAGGTAGTGATAGTAACATAAAACACATTACACACACACACACACACACACACACACACACACACAAACGCAAGCTTTTGCAACCCAGTTGCTTCTTCTGCCTGAAGAAGCAACTGGGTTGCGAAGGCTTGTGTGTGTGTGTGGGGGGGGGGGGGGGGTGGGTGTGTTTTATGTTACTATCACTACCTGTGCTCCTTCACCTGGTAAGTAAACTTCATCTACTTTTTATATAAATTTAGTATTTTCTGTGATGTCCAAGGATTTTTTGTAGGTCTTTTCTTTCTACCTATTTTGTCCTCTGCTGCCTTCACTATTTCATCTCTCAGTGCTACCTATTGTTCTTCTCCTGTTTTATTTCCCCCTGTTTCTGTCAATTGTTGCCTAAAGCTCCCTCTGAAATTCTCAAGAACTTCAGATTCCTTCAATTTATCCAGGTAACTTAATGGTTTGTCTTAACTGGTGTAACAACTTTGGGATCAGTAAAGTACTTGAAAATGGGCTCATAATCCCAAACCTAGGTCGTAAAGTGCTTTTGTGAAACAGAGCAATAACAAGTGTTCAGTTATGTAACAGATCCCATCTCCTTATTTTCCTACCTTTCTGCAGTGTTTTCAGTTTCAGCCTACAGTTCATGACCAACGAGTTATGGTCACAGTCTATGTCTACCCTGGGTATGTCATACAGTTTAAAACCTGGTTCCAAAATCTATGTCTTACCATTATAAAATCTGTCTGGTACCTTCCAGTGTCTCCTGGTCTCTTCCACGTATACAACCTTCTTTCATGATTCTTAAACCTTGGAAGTGTTTGTTATGATTAAATTATGTTCTGTTCAAAATTCTACCAGACAATCTCCTCTTTCATTCCTTTTGCCCATACCATATTCAACAACTATTTTTCCTTCCCTTCCTTTTCCTATTACCGAATTCCAGTCTCCCATCACAATTAAATTTTCCTCTCCCTTAATTGTCTGAATAATTTCCTTTACCTCCTGATACACTTCTTCGATCTCCTCATCATTGGCAGAGCTAGTGGGCTTAAGAAAAAGTAAAGCAGTCTACAATCCGAGGATTGGTTTGAACACCACAATGCTTTCCTAGGCATGGTCCTGTTTGGAGGTGGTCTGCTGTTGCCTTCCTCCGACCTTCGAACTGACTTACCCAGCCAGTTATAGGGGGACCTACAGTTGTTTAATGTGGGTTCTGAACCGTGGTGCTACTCGGTATTTTTCACATGAGCAACACTGCCAGAGGTGAAAGAAGTGGAAAGTGACAGATAAAAATTCTAGGACCTGGCAGGAATCGAATCCGCAACCTTCGGATTTGTAGTCTGGCACTCTACCACTGTGCAACCGAGGCGATAAACCTGTACTATTGTGGTCGATGTTGGCTTCATATCTATCTTCACTGCTCGTAGTAGTGTACCCTCATTCCTATTTTCTTATTCATTATCAGACCTACTCCTGTAATACCCCCAAGTGATATTGTATTTATAATCCTGTACTCGCCTGACCAGAAATCCTGTTCCTATTTCCACCAGACTTCACTAATCCCCCGCCTATATCTAACTTCAGCCTGTCCGTTTACCTTTTTAAATTTTCTAACTTCCCCACCCAGAATGCCAATGTTGTCTTTCCTGATGATCACATCATTCTGAGTAGTGTCTGCCCGGAGATCAGAATGGGGGACTATTTTACCTCCGGAATATTTTACTCGGGAGGATGTCATTATCATATATTCATACAGTAGAGCTGCATGTCCTCAGGAAAAGTAGTGGCTGTGTTTCCCCTTGCTTTCAGCCGTTCACAGTAACTATGTGGCAAAGCCACATTAGCGGATGTTACAAGGCCAGCTCAGTCAATTATCCAGACTGGCCCCTGTAACTACCTAAAAGGCTGCTGCCCATCTTCAGGAACCACATGTTTGCCTGGCCTCGCCACAGTTACCCCTCTGTTCTGGTTGTACCTACGGTACGGCTATTTGTATCATTGAAGCACACAAGCCATCCCACCTCTGCAATGTCTGTGGTTCATGGGGGTGGGTGCTTTAAATATTTTTCTCAATTGAGTGTCGTCCTAAAAGCGAGGTTGGATATCTTAAACTGAAAAATTGTTTATGTTTTGTAACAATGTAGCACTAAAGACTGAAGCAAATTTATTTGAATAAGATTATTATTTGATGATGCAGTTTTCTTAAATAACATTTTAAATGTGCTACTGAAGGACAAAAAATCAGTTGTATTAGATGGTATTAACAACATCAGCTGCCAAATCATAATGGATAAAGTAAACAGGCTTTATTTATGCTCCTATAAATATTGTTTGATGTGTTTGTATGTTTATTTTTTCGCTTGAAAGTAGGTGTCAATTATTTGAAATGTTGTTTCAGTTCCCAGCACTTTACCATGCGAATTTGGCCAAAAACATACATTGTAAAGATTTCTTTGGCTGTCAATAACATTCAGCATTGTTGTTTCTTGAATTCCAGTATTAAACTTTGACTTTCTACATAACAAATTGCCTCTCATAACCTCATTTTCAACATCGGGTATTGATATAAGTGAATTGATGTGACAGACAGTGTGATTACATCTTGACATGACATAACGTTGATGACGTAATAGGCAGTGTGAATTGGCCTTAACCCTACAAGCACCAAGCATGGGAAAAAATTGCTCGTACCCTTTTCCTTTATTAAAAAAAAAAGAAAGAAAAAAAAAACACAAAAAAAAAAAACACAAAAAAAAAAAACATAATTAATATCCTTCAATGTTTATGGGATTTTTTCTATTTGTCTCTCACCTTATAAAGTACTATCTTACACATTTACATGGTTACAATTTTAAAAACAGATAACAAAATATAGCAATTTTAGGCCCAAGGGCACATTTTGCCCTGGGTTGGTAGTCCATGCGACCATAATTCTTCATGCCCCCTACAAATTCCAAGCACGGGCAAAAATTGCCCCTACATTTTTCTTATAATAAATTTCGTTTGGCAATAATGCTTGTGAGTTTTTCGTGCCATGTTGAGAGTCTGATTGTTGCATTTTGATATTCATTGTTGAGACTAACTATCGTTACTAGCAGTTTTCACAGTAGAGCAAACGCCTTTCTTGTAAATTACATTTTCTAAAATGAGTTGTAGAGAGTTGAACGATGAAGAAATTCTTGCTGAACTTTTAGTAGATGATGAGTTATGAGATTTCAGTGACTCTGAATTGGGTCAAACAGTAGTAGAAGAGAGCTCAAATGAAGAATTGGAGGACGAAGATGGAAAAAACCATGCAGGTAATGCTCCCAATAAATATGTTACTAGTTCTGGTAGGGTGTACCTTGCAGAAGCTCCAAGGCATTGTAAAAGGAATTTTGCCAACATAGTTCGTGAACTTCAGGGAGTAACTACTGCTGGGAAAGTAACAAGTATATGTGAATCATTCAAGATATTTTTCACACCTGAAATAGTACAGAAAATTGTTGAGCATACAAATGAAGAAGCTGAAAGAAAAAAATGTATCTCCTGTTGACGAAACTGAAATATATACTTTGATGGGAATTTTTATTCTAATGGGACTTTACCAGGAAACCAATATTTCGTTATCTGATTTATGGTCAAATTTATGGTGAAGAGCTGTATGTAGAGGCACTATGAGTAAGACAAGAGCATATCAGCTATTGAATATTCTTCGTTTTACTGACAAAGGAACCAGGACAGAAACACGTGTAAGTGATAAATTTGCGCCGCTGCGTGAAGTTTTTGAAGCACTGAATGGAACATTCCCAAGGTACTACAGAAGTGGACCTCACAATACAATTGATGAAATGCTATGTCTTTTCAGAGGTCATTGTCCTTTTAAAATTTTCCTCAAAGACAAACCGGGAAAATATGGTATACTTGTTAGATTTCTTAGTAGTTCAACTGAATGATACATACAAAATGGAAGTGTATGCTGGAAAAGACAGTAGACCTGCCAGTGAACAAGGTCCTCTTGAGGTTGTGAAGAGACTGGTGGAGCCAATAAAGAATACAGGCTACAATATCACAACCGACCATTTCTACTCTTCTGTGGAATTAGCACACATTCTGTATAAAGATTACAAACTCACATTGGATGTGACACTAAAATCCAACAGAAAACATATACCGCAAGAACTTAAGACGACAGCATGTAGAGAGCTGCATTCCTTCAAATTTGCATTCACACATCAATCCACTAAGAAGCCTCCAGTAACAATTGTCTCTTACATCACAAAGGGGGTGAGGGGGGTGGGAACCTATTGATGTCAACACAACATCGTGATGCAGGAGTAGATGATGATACACCATAGAAGAAAACCCATATAAACCTATACTACAATGACACTAAGCGAGGAGTGGATGCCATAGATCAAATGGCTAGGGCGTACTCTACAAGAATGTATACGAGAAGATGGCCACTGTCCATGTTCTACAGCCTACTTTATATAGCTGCAGTAAACTCGTACACACTGTTCAAGATGAATGTGCCTAAGTGGACTGAAGGGAAATCGAATGCAAGGAAACTGTATCTCCATGAATTAGGCCTTCAACTTTTGAAACCACATGTAGAACAGCGATCCAGGGACTTGCAAGGACTCCAGTTGTCCATTATTTTTGCGATGGGAGAGATCCTTGGAAAGCAGCTAGAGGTGACCAAAACTGCTGCAGATGAAGAACCAACTAGGAAAGCAAGATGCTACATATACTTGAAGAATGCAAGTAACCAGAGAGCAAGGGACATCACAAAAACCAAGTTAACACGTGCAAGTTGTGGCCTCCATCTGTGTAAGAGACATTCAGAATAATCCATTTTGTATGCAGGAGGTAAATGTCACCTGTAAATGTTAGTATTCTCTCCAAGTGAAGAGAGAGAGGGTTTTTTAATTTCAATGTACCTTAAAACATATTTGTTCAAGTGTTTTTATGTCAGTTTTGGTGAAACTTCCTGTCAATAATTAAACTAATTTTACATTGGAAACAGAATTAATTAAAATAAATAAATTTTTACAGGATTTACAGCTTTTTGTAACATGGGCAAAATTTGCCCTTGGTTGGTGCTCCATGTAACCTAAAATACCTTGGTGCTCCTAGGGTTAATACAAAAATTCTTGTTTGTACCCCAGATTTTAATGCTAGCATCTATTGATAGAGAAATATGAAGGGTTTCTGGAAGGTTTTTACTGTTTTTCACATTCTTGGCGGTGTAGTGCACATGATTTAGGAACTGAAGATGTCCCCCCAACTCAACCTCTTCTTCATTTAGGATCTACTTTTATTTTTTGTAATTTGCATTAGTTTCTGGGGCATATATTCCTATTTTCCTGTGGTTCTTATGTCCCATCATACAGGACTAGCTTTATTTAACGTAGAAGGACTTCTATTGAGAAATTCTTTGTGGTGCTTCCGAACACAGTCAACTAGCCTGCCATTAGATTAAATTTACAGATTATTGTAATTGAGGGAGGGTCACCTGTGTTCCTGTTAGCTTTTTTATATCTTGTACCTATGCACTAGGGAGACATAGGATAGTTCATACAGTAAGCTGGGGTCAGTCATAACAGTTGGTAAGTACTGTATTTATTCGTGTAATCTTCACCCATGTGTATTTTGTGCACCATTTTTAAAACCAATTTTCATACTTGTTAAATCCTCACGTATTTTGCACACCCTAATTCTTTAGCATTTTCTAGTTTTTTTAAAACTTTGTAAAATTTTCTCTCATATGATATTTGTGAAACGGCAGGGATTGTAGGAGCTGTGGTTAAGTGTTTTAACGATCCGTTCCCAGTATGAAACATGCTGTAGTCATTATCGTTACAACTGGTACAAGGATATGAGTGGACGTAAACATTCCCCCTCCTGCCTACCTCTTGCACGGCACCACGGAGTCGCGTTCGTGTGGCCAATAAGAAACAGCTTAAATGTTTATGGTTTGTAAACAAATTGCCATAGTGCAAATAAAGGCATAAAATCAAGATTTACCTTCTGAAATGGAGATGATAAAATAAATAAAAAATTCTGTTCCTGCTCTATGATTGACAGGTTCAATAGACACGAAACAAACAATCTTCTTCGCGCATGAATGCGACTGCTGATTGGCTGCCTTCGCACCCTTGCCAACATCTATATGCCAACAAAAAGACAGGGCTCATAAACTAGGATTTAAACCAGGTTTGTGTTGGTTTTTAGAAGGTGAAAGACTTAAACGGCGAAATATCGAAAGTATCACACCATAGTTACACTGCGAGTTTCAAACTTTGCGCAATTGAATTTGCGGAGAAATTGGAAATTGAGCTGCCACACGAGTATGGAATTGCCGAGGCTTATCTGAGATATTGGCAAAAACAAAAGGATTCTCTACTACTTGCAAAATGTTCTTCGTGGTTCAAAGGAGAGAAAGTATCCAGAGCTGGAAGAAGAACTTGTTAGTTATGTCCAAGAATTACGCAATAACGGCAATGCTGTAAGCCATGAAATGTTGCAGTTTCGTGCAAAAGAATTAGCTCGTGCCAAACCAATTCCCCATGGCGATTTTAAAGCTATCAGGGGAGAAAAAACTTGGGTCTCAGAAGAACAACTTCATTATGCCAAAGACTGCCACAGGACTACTCGGACAAGGTAATTGCTTTCCACAAATTTGTCATCAGAGCATGACAAAAAAATCAGTATCTGCTTTCACAGATATGCAATGCAGACCAAATACCAGTATATTTTGATATGCCAAGTAGCACAACTATTGAAGTGAAAGGCACCTCGAGTTTCAAGACAGATTTTTTTGTCCAAAAAAGTGCGCAAATTATGCGAGTAAATACGGTACTCAATTCCCTCCCCCCCTCACAAAAAGAATACTTCTTATTTCCCTAGTACTAAGACATGACTGTTTTAACAATACAAAGAATCTGGCTCTTGAAAATCTTGTCAGTATTATGGATGTATGCTTGTGGAGAGATTTCATTCACTAGTTCTAACACGATTGATTACTACTAGTGTGTTCTTTGAAACTGTGTCCATGAGATGTGGCCACAAAAATCTCCTACTATAAGCAATTTATGATCAACATATCATGTTTGAGACTTTATCTGTTCTTGACACTGCCTTATCAAGTGGGAATTTTTGGACCTAGTAAGTATTAATGTGGACATTTTGCATATTGGTGCAGCTGGTAAATGTGGGTTATGACATTTCAAGAGTATCATATAAAACTTGTTTAATTTGACTATTGTTCCTGTCACTTCTATGTATGGATGTGTTTTAATTTGTGAACCTGTTCAACTGCAGAATAATTGTGGACTAATCCTTTCTTATTTTGACTCAATGTTATTAGCTAATTATAATGTTTTTCTCTTTCAGTTCTGAAATATGAGCAGCTGTATTTAGACAATTTACCCTGTTCTGAATCCTATGAGAGAAGCTACATGCATCGTGATGTTATCACCCATGTGGTTGTCACTAAGTACGTATAAACAGTTTCAGATATTTTTAGTTTAAATAGTATTCCCATATTAGATATCTTAAGATAGTTGTAATTAAATGAAGTTAACTAGTTATTTGTAGTTCTGCATGGAGATGTCCTTTTTTTTTACCAGAAATATATAATTAATTTTCTCATAGTAGCTTTTGTGTAGTGAAACAGGTCTGTAGGTTTATGTTATGTTGTTACTAACAGTGAAAATAAGATTATTTAAATAATTTAAAATGTGTTTGTGGTCAGATGTTGCATTTCTTTAAGAATATTGCATGATAGCTGAAATCGTGATGAGGACAATCATTACATATAATTTTAAGTGTGTGTCTGTAGTGTCCCATGTTGTTTGTAGATGTGTGACTGTTTAACTGCTATTTGTAATAATAATTGCTCAATTTTCAGGACAGATTTCATTGTTACTGCAAGCTGTGATGGCCACATAAAGTTTTGGAAAAAGATTGAAGAACTGATAGAATTTGTTAAACATTTTCGTAGCCATCTTGGTCCTGTGCAAGATCTAGCAGCTAATTGTAGTGGTTCCCTCCTATGTTCAGTTTCATCAGACAAGTCATTGAAGGTTTTTGATGTTGTTAATTTTGGTAACTATACTTCATAATATTGATCATTTTATCTTTATTTATATGTACTTAGGATAAGTTCCTAAATGTAACAGTGGAAAGTCCAGATTGATGCTGATAATATGAGAATAGATACTCTCTCACCTTAAGGATGATCACTGAGTTGCAGACAAGGGTGTAGAAGAGACAATAACATTCACACAACTTCCAATTTTTGCCCACAGCCCTCATCAGAAAAGAGCATACATACATTCACATAATCAGTCGGGTATAACTCATGAACACATGACCACAATGGGGTTGCTATCCATTTACATACTACCGCGAGACTCCAAGTTAACCAACTGCTGGTGTGGCGCAATGGATAGGATCACCGATTGCGGTGCTGAAGATCATCGGTTCAATCCCGTCCACCGGCAAAAATTTATTTCTTTGTAATTATCATTTTCAGAATATTCTACATGTTTCTTATGTTCACTTGCAATTTCTACATGTTTCTTATGTTAACTACTCTTCTAATTTCTGGTACATTCTGTCTGTGTATAAATAGCAGAATACTCTGTCTGAGAGGCTGCGTGTATGTTAAGTTCGCAATAAACCTGCTTTCAGTATAAGTGCTGTGTTCAGTTGACAACCTTGCCTGTGAAGTCAAGCCTGCTTCCATTTCAACGCGACATTGTTTGGTGGAGGCACCGGGTGTTCTGTGCAACCGCTGCATCACCGTGGCTCTGATTAAGCAATGTAAAAGCTGTCGCTTACACGGACTAGAACCAGAATACAAGGGATATACCTAGTACATCCTTCTGAAAGTCCATATTATCAGAAGAATCATGGACATGAAACCAGTGGTAAGCCAGCTGCACATTAGACACCCGTCAGTTTTCTCTTGAGACGCTGGACAGGTCCCCAACAAATGGCTAAAAAGGGGTGGACCACGTCGCCAAGTACAACAGGTGGGATCATACAATGTGCTTGGCCAACATTTATTTCTACCTGGATGGAACAACCCAGCAATGGTTTGAAAAAAATGAAGAGAAGCTGAATGACTGGAAAACGTTCCAGACGGAACTCAAGAAGATGTTTGGAGACCACCAGCGACAAATCCGCTCGGCAGAAGAACAACTGTAGAACAGGGGCCAACGACATGGTGAGCCAACACATTCATACATACAGCATGTTTTGGCCCCGTGTAACATAGTCAATCCGAATATGACTGAGACCAACAAATTCACGCACCTGATGAAGGGTATTGCAGAAGTAATGTACCAAGCCCTTCTGATAAAAGATGTCACTATGACGGAAGAGTTCATCAAGTGGTGCCAGCGTATTGAAGAGATGCATCAAAAGAGGGTTGGATGAAAAAAGTATGACAGACTCCCCAATGTAGTCCCTATGGCTGTTGTGGAAGACCAGCATGACTTTGCTTTTCTCATACGACAAGTTGTGAGAGAAGAATTACAAAAGTTTATGGCAGCCGGGAGTATTAGACTGAGCAAGCATCAGATTATGGCCATGGATGTAAGCCCTGTAAGTCATGAGGGAGCTGACGCTGCTGAGGAAAAGGTATTTCAGACATTACCTTCTGTCTGCCCCGCCAATCGCACCCAATGTGAAGAATGGTGTAGCCCTGCTATGGCTTACGCTGCAGCCGCCAAATGGCAGCCTATGAACCGGCCATCGCGGCTACAACCAACTTCCCCATCAACTATGACACCCCGCAAAAGAACAGACATCTGGAGGACAGAAGACAAGGCACCACTGTGTTTCCACTGTGAGCATCCTGAACATGTCGTACGCTACTGCAGAGAGAGAAGGTGAGTATTCGACAATTATTTTGCTGCAAGACGTCAGCCATCAGAGCAGTTCTATCCCAGGCAGTCACCTGCTGATGAATTCAGTTGACCTATGGGAAGAATACCCTGGGCAAGGTCGAGCCACATGACAAAGGATAGTCAAAAAGACTTGCATTTCTTGGAAGAGAAGATGTTCATTGCTTACTATTCCTTCACCAGTACAGGAACTGAAAAAGAGGACATCAAGGATTGTTGTCTTTGAATTGTTGTGTGTTCACTACAATCATAATTGCTCAAAGAAGACTTATCCATGAAATTTGTTCAGTAAGTCTGTTACTTAATTAATAGGATTCTGTAGTTTCTCTGAGTGTATTTGTTGATCGAACAATCCTTGAGTATACTTCCAACCCATAGTGTCCAGAAGGTACTGTATTTTGCTGATCAGCCATGTCAATATAATCAGATGTGTTGGCCTACTGAGCTCTCAGTGATGTGCAGCCATCTTATATCCCCTTCCTCCACAAGCCATCTCCATTCCCTATGGGTAACACTTGTAGTAGGAAACATTGGTGGCCATGGAAACAGTGATGTGTGTAGAATCATCAGCAAATTTTCTGAATGTCATTCTGATTAAATTTAGTGCTGATTCCATTCCTTGCTGAAATTGTTGCCACAGTCCTGGTTGATCAGGTTGTCTTTGGTGTGTACTACAATTAGACTGTCTAATGATGTTGTTCCAGTATTTTGATGTATGCGCCAAACTTTTGATTTGTTTGTCTTCCATGGCTTGATTCTTGGACAAAAAGTGTTATGTGACTACTGTCTTGTTGGTATACCTTAGTTGCTTGTGCCACCAGTATTCTCAACATTGATCTTCAGTGGTGCACACTGTTTGTCCAATAAATACTTTTCCACATTAGCACAGCACCTGATACACTCCATTCTACTGCTAACTGAGGTAATCTTTGATGCTTCCCAGTAAAGCCCAAATGCAGTTTAGTGATGATAGAATTGCAGTTCTGGAAAGGGGAGTTATTTCACAACATTTCGAGTTCATTCCAGTTACAGACAGCATGATTGCCCTTTAACAAATTACAGTGCTACTTCCCTCAGGGGTCTCAGCATTTAGTTGTTGGGTATGGGCTTGGCGAACCCGGAGACCCTGAGTTGGGGACTGGTAAGCGCCTTCAGTCCTCAGGACACTGTAACCTCTGGCACACTTCAGTGACCACCATGTGGTGCAGCGGTGGAATGTTGTATGTAGCAGGGAATGGGGATCTTGGCTTGACTGCCTGGGTCATGAGGAAGGAAATACCTCTATAAAAAAGCCTCAATCCTAATGTGTTCTACGTGCTGAGGGGATCCATGGCTGTTGAGGTGGAACAGTCTCTAGTGAGCAACCGCTGGGGATATTGCTGAACCTTAGTTGTATAAGGCTTACCTAGGCATGAGGAACTCTGTCTAGATGGTCATTTAGTTTTCTAGCTACTTGTGGGACCATGATGGGACTATCGAGTAATTTACCACTGGGGGGGTACTAACACCCACTCAAAGATGATGACTCAGGTCGCCAGTCCTCCGGATTTTGGAATGAACTAAAGGGGAACTGTGAATAGTAACAGAGCACTTTCTGCTCCGCAGAATGTGTTTATAATAATTAAGAGAAGAGAGGGCACTTTTGAGAAGATCTCACCTTTTTATATCCAGAAGGTACTATAATACATTGCTGGTAATTTGAAGATCGTGAAACGTTTGTGCAATGGCACACTGTTGCTGGAGACATCCACGTCACAACAGGTAACTAATATCCAACAGGGTCAATACCTTGGGGAGTATTCCATTGAATTTGAGCTACATCACACCCTGAACTACATCAAAGGTGTAGTTACTTGCAGGGATCTGGTCAAATTAAAAGAAGAATGGGCTTTGGAAGGAATTTTAGATGTCCAAAATATTATGAAGAGGATAAATGGCAAGTTGGTAAAATCAGAGTCATTTATAGTAACATTCAATATGCCAAAGCTCCCAGAGCATGTTAAGACAGGTTTCCTGTGGTCGAAAAGTCTGATCTTATTACCCCAACCCAATGTGCTGCTTTAAATGCCAGTGCTTTGGGCATACCACCTTGGGGGGTAATGGCGAACAGACCTGCGGAAAATGTGCTAAGGCCACTCATGATGGAGCGATTGTTTGCCTCCCTTGAAGTGTGTCAACTGTTCTGGTGACCATTCTGTTTGGAGTAGAGATGTACTGCTTACCTGGCAGAACGCGAGGTTTAGTCTCGAGATAAAGACTGCCATTGCATCTCCTATGCTGAAGCCAGGAAAATCTATAAGTCCATGCAACTGCCATCATTTACCATCTCTTTTGCAGCAGCCCTTCAAAAGTCTGCTCCGAAGGTTGAAGGCATCTACACAAACTGAATTTGCCAGTGTTGGTACTAACACCTGCTCATGCCAGTGCACGTGTAAGGCGGCAGAAGTTACAGCCCCTGTAGCCCTTCCAAAAATGGTGGAACAAATTACTGCCACCAACAGTGCAGAGCTCCCTGCCACCTTCACTGCCAGAATCCCGTCTAAAGATCAGTTTAGTGACCACTTCAACTGCTGACACATCCAAAAAGCAGTTTAAAGCAAAAAAGGAAATTGAAAAGTCCCATGTGAAACCTATCAGTAAGACCAGATTGATGTAATTAGGGTTGTTGTGCCATGCGATTTAGTTCCAGAACCCATGGAGTTTGATGTCACTCTGGGACAGTCCACTCGCTCCAAAACTAACCTTCCACTGGGGCAAATATCTCACCCCAAAGGTGATCCCGCTCCCGTTATAGGTGGCCAGTCCTGTCAGAAAGATAGGGTGAAGATTAATCTTCCTTGGTAAATAGCTCCCCTCCTGCAGTGGAACTTGCAGGGATTTAGAACACATCTGGAAGAACTACGACTATTATCTCAGGGACGACCTATGTGTATATGTCTCCAGGTGACAAATTTCAAGCCTGTTGATAATCCTGAGATACTGTCTCCACAGAAAGGGCGACCTTGGTGGAGAGAGAGCTAGATGAGAAATGGCTGTTTTCAACAACACAGCATGCCACTCTGCTCTCGTCTCACTCAACACACCCCTACAAGCTATTGCAGTGTCAGTACACGCGTGCCACCCCCTGACTATATGCTCCCTGTATCTGCCTCCTCATGATCCTCTGAATGAAGAGGCTCTTGAAGACCTCCTCCAACAGATCCCCCAGCCATTCATCCTTTGTGGTGATTTTAATGCACACAGTGTCCTTTGGGGCTCTGTAGCGACCTGACCTAGGGGTATAGCAGTTGAGAGGTTCCTCTTATCTTCATGTGTCCATTTATTAAATCGGCCCTTGCCCACTTTGCTCAATGGGAAGTGGATGCAGACTTACATTGTAGTAATCACTTTCCGATTTTGATTGA
Source organism: Locusta migratoria (assembly GCA_026315105.1). Classification (NCBI taxonomy): domain Eukaryota; kingdom Metazoa; phylum Arthropoda; class Insecta; order Orthoptera; family Acrididae; genus Locusta; species Locusta migratoria. The sequence goes on from CM048748.1 coordinate 241,947,001, forward strand.
TCTTCCAGACAGAGCAGAACCCAAAAGGCAGCCACCATGATGGATGCTTAGTAGGGCAGACTGAACTCTTTACAGCCAGCTTTCTGAACTTAAGCCCTGTGATGGCATCCAGGAAAGGGTAGATCAGGCTACCGAAATGATTCACCATGCTGCCGCTGTGTCCATTCCCAGGTCTTCCAGGCACCCAACAAGGTATCCATTCCCTTGGTGGAATGCTGAATGCTGTTCTGCCATCAGGACCAGAAGAGCGGCTCTGAGGTGGTTCAAGCGCTGTTCGACTGCAAAGAACCTCACAGCTTTTTGGGTGGCAAGGGCCCAGTCTCGCCAGATTATTCGCGAGAGTAAGAAGAGGTCATGGCAACAGTTTCTAAATTCTGTAAACCATTCCACTAAGACTTCACTTGTATGGGAGACTATCAGAAGGATTTCAGGAAGAGGAGGGAGGTGCCCAGTGGCTGCTGTGATCGAGAAAGGTACTTTCCACACCAGTCCGCGCGACATTGCCCAGACCATGGTGGCCCATTTTTCATCAGTTACTGCCACCACCAGTTACAATCCAGCTTTCCAGCACCACTGATTGGCTGCTGAGAGGGGTATTTTGGACTTGGTGAAGATTATAATTGCCCCTTCACTATGTGGGAGCTGGAATCAGCATTGTCTGTGGCGCATGACACATCCCCAGGTCACAACGGAATCTACTACATTATGATGTGGCACCTTATGAGGCAAAATTAGGAAATCCTTCTTGACCTTTTTAACTACATCTGGGTGTCAGGCCAGTTCCCTGACTCGTAGAGGAAGGCCATTTTAATCCCTCTTTTAAACCCCGGGAAACACTGCACAAGTCCATAGCTATACGTGATCTTTAAGGCACTACAGTTGATCCATCGCATATGGAGAAAACAATTTTTGCTTTGCTCTGATTCTCTTAGTGTTCTGCAGTCATTACAACAGCTATTTCCCTCTGTGACTTTGCTGTAACAAATACATGACAAACTGTCCTTCCTCCAATGTCATGGGAAGGTGGTATTGTTTTGCTTGGTGCCAGGCATGTGGGTACTCAGGGAAATGAAGAAGCTGATAGGGCTGCCAAAGAGGCTATCAGAGTACCTGAGGTGACAATGTGCCCGATTCCCTTGTAGGATATCACTTCTTTGTTACGGCAGCGGTCCCTGCAATTGTGGGAGGAAGAATGGCTTTCAGTGGCAAATAACAAACTGCGGTTGCTGAAGCCCGCTGTCTGTCCATGGTGATCCTCCTCCCGGCCTCTCAGGAGGGAAAGTCATGCTTACCCACCTCCGAATCGGGCACTGCCCATATACACACAGCGTCTTATTCCGACAAGAGGAGCCCCCATTCTGTGATAACTGTGGCGTGCAGATTACTGTCCGCCACATTTTAATTGAGTTTGGTTTATATCAAGCAGAGAAGGTAGCGGCAAATCTTGGTGTAGATGTGCCCTCTGTTTTAGGTAATGACAAAGTGAGTGTGAGCAAATTTTTAAAATTTTATTATTTGTCTCAACTTTGGCTTAAGCTTTTAGGCTGGAGGTTTTAATATGTTGTAGAGTGGCTGGCTCACCCTTTTTTATCACAGTGTTCTGCCAGCCATGGTCATCTGCTTAGTTACTTTAACAATCTCTCCAACATGTCTAGTGGGTACTATTCTCATCTTCACCTCTAACATTTACTTTTTGTATTTTACTTCAGTTGCTCATGTTACCAGCTGGATTGCTCTCCTTTATTAAAATAAATTAAATTTTGTTAGCTCACACTCATTGCTTCTTAACTTCTTAAATTTGTTCGGGCACTGATGACTAAGTTGTCGAGCGCCCAAAACCCCTATCCATCCATCCATCCATCCATCTACAGTGCTACTACCTAAAGCAGCTGATGAAATATATCATGAAACTTTTCAGTCTTTGATGATAACCAAGCCTAAGGAGTCAAACATAACCAGCACAAAGAGGGTGATCATTCAGGACTAGAGAGAGTGCTCTGAGATTCTTATCTTTCCTGTTGACAAAGGGATGTTGTTGTTCTCTCCCAGAAGGACTACACTGAGAAGATGCAAACTTCCATAGGAAGATCAATGCTGAACCCACCAAAAAAGTGGAGAAAAGGTCCAGGGCACTTATCAAGGACTCATATTTACTAGAAGTGATCATCAATAGATTGTTACCACAGACATCTCTACATCTCTACTGCCATGACTTTGTGGACTTTCTAAGGTTTACAGAAGTGGGGCATGATTACATCCCATTTTCAGCAACATGAGGGCACCCACATATTTATTGGAAATTTCCTGATAGAAAATGGCTGAACTACAGCCATATTTCTGTGGATTTTGTGACTTACCTCACCAACATCAGTCTGAAGAGTTCACATATCCTGATGATTATTAATATTGTTTCATTATACCCCAGGATGCTTCTAAGAGAGTCACTAGAACTCACAGGTCAAAAATTTGAAGAAAAGATAACCTGTCCCTTCAAATGTGTATTGATCACCAAGTACCTTTTATTTAACAAGGATAGTTTACAACTCACTGCAAAGATGTATAATGACATACAACTATTTAACTGTGATCAAACAGAAGGAGATCCAATGAGAAGCTCACTATCACCATTTTGATGATGAAATCCTGCCGTCATCCAGATGGAAACCCACTTGCTTTTTCTGTTATGTAAATGGCACATAGATCATCTTGCCCCATAGAAGAGATAAATTTCTAGAATTTATTACTCTTCTGAACTCCATACATTCAAATATCAAATTTACTATGAGACCAAAGCAGAAGGAAAACTCTCATTCCTGTATATTAAGTTCAAGAGACAAAATGATGCACAGAGGAATGGGGAACTAAAAGCATTAAAGATAGAGCACTTACTTTCTCAGTTGCAGAGATTTTTATCCAGGAACTGGAACACCTAAGAGTGTGTTCCGAAAAAGTGGTTACCGGGAATGGCATATTACGCATGCTCTCCATCCCACCACTACAATACAACCATTGGAGACAGAAGAGGCAGAGGAGAAAGGTAGCCAGTGCCTTTATACCGTCCACAGGTGCACTCTCAAGGAAAATCAGTCAAATACTTAAAAAAGCACCATGTGAAAACTGTTGGTTGCTTTCCCAATAACACAGACATTATTGGTAAATGTTGAAGCTGATTTTGGTTTGCAGAAGCCTGGGGTGATGAGATTTCTGCCACTGTGTCAAAGCATTTGTTGGATGAATAATCGGTACCGTCAAAGATCAGTACTGAAATACCAACAGCACACCCTACCAATGTATCCTGACATGTTGGTGGTCACAAAGCATTGTTTGTCCAAGAATCGTGCCATGGAGTACAAACAGACCAGGATTTTGACACAAATGTTGAAATACTGGGGACAGGGTCATTAGAGAGACCATTGAATTTCACTCCAGTGGCAGTTTCATTAACTGGGACTGTGGCTACAATCTCAGCAAGACCAAGGAACCATTATTAAGTTTAATCAGGAAGACAGCAAACACAGTGATGTAGCAGTAATGTTGGACAGAATAACAATACATACACTACCACAGATGCCAACGTCATTGTCTCTGTGGCTACTGACATTCCTCCCTGGGCATAGACTCTGTAAGAAATGTCTGCTCTTCTGATAATGCTGACATGTCTTATCACTGAAATATTATGCTTATAATTTGCTGATAACTAATTAGTGATTGCATGTTCAAAAATTATGGTTTGCTGGCAACAGTACTACTTGCAGTTCTCTTGTAAAGTACTTAGGAATATGATTTTGCTGTGTTGTCAATAAGTAAAAACCTCGTTTTTACATTCTTGGTTTTTACGTTTTCCCACCATTTACACCATTTTTTGTCAGTCCCGTCAAATTTCCTATGTTTACAATGTTAATTCGCCCTCGTTTTTGCGTTAACATATTTAAACTTTTCCCGTGTTTTACGATTTTCGAAAGAATTTTCGTGAAGAAAAATGATGTAATGTACATAAATTGACGCTAGCATGGCTTTCCCCATAAAGTATAGCGCATAAAAATTATTCGCAGTCGAGTTTCTTGACACTTTGCATTTATTCAAACGTATATTTCGCCTTTCATTGTTGACTTACGATGCTCTGATTTGTGGCGATGTAGTCCCTCTTTCCACCAGCTTCTTTGCCAGATCGCTTGGCATGAGAATAACGCTGATTCGTGGCGGTGTAGTTCCTCTTTTCGCTAGCTTCTTTGCCAGAGCGGCTGACGTCTACTCAAACATTCAAAAACAGTTGCTTTGTTGAAGTAAGAATGAAGAGTTGCATTGTTTTTGTGATACATATTTCTGATTAATAAAGAACGTTATCTGTCAAAGTTGGGTATCATAATACCCACAACCTCAAAAAAGCGATAATAGTGAGAGATGCCGATCCTATGCAAACATCACAATAATTAAAAAAAAAATTGTTCAAATGTTTGTATAGTCTATGGGACTTAACTACGGGGTCATCAGTCCCTAAACTTACAAACTACTTATGAACTACTTACGAAGTAGGACGGCACAAATATCCCTGCCCGAGGGGGGATTCGAACCCTCGACCGTAGTGGCCGTGCAGACCGTGATTGGAGCGCCTCAGTCCCCTCGGCCACCGTGACCGCCGTCACAAAAATACTTGTGCATATGTTTGTACTCGAGAACGCGAATAAATTCTCTAATATCGTTGTGTGAAACATCTAAAAATACAAAAAGAATGGAACTTTGAGTTTTACTACGTAAATAATTACGTAATTCCGCTAAAAGGCAGTAATTTTGAAGATATGTTACATAGCCTGGCAGCAGCGTCCAAACGATATCGAAGCGGTTCAGGTAATTTTGAAGATGTGTTACATAGCCCAGCAGTGGCGTCCTCGATTATGATGAATGGAATTACGTCAAAAATTTCTACTGCCCATAAAATTACCAGTTCTGCCTGGCGCTTAAAATAGCGGCGTCCTCAATTATAATGAATGAAATTACGTCAAAAAATTCTACTTCCCATAAAATTACGTTTTTCCTGGCACTTAAAATTGTAAAAATTTGGATAACCTTTATTGTATAATAAACTTCCTGGCGAGTATTTAGATGCCTATTATGTACATATGTAAACTACGAAAATGCAAGGCTGATGCAGTAAGCATATTTTACCAAATTATTTCCTGCATTTTACATTTTCCTGCATTTTACACCATTTTACTTCAGTCCCTTGAAAAGCGTAAAAACGAGGTTCTACTGTAGTTCAGTCATCCATATTCACGTTTTTTAACTTACCTTCATGAAATACATTTCTAATTAAAAGTTTATATTGTTCATATAAGTTTTCTCTTTCCTTCCTTATTTATAAGCAATTGAATTTCTAAGTCTTTATTCAAATTAAATTTTTTCAACTAATTAAACTATCTAAACTGTCTTTCCCTATACAATTTCTCTTGTTGGATAGTAAGTTTAATTTTATGCACATATGAATAATGTGTCTGTATGACTATTTTTGTGTTCAATGGGAGGGACGGGGCAGAGAAAATCTGAAGGAGGAGAAATTAATGGTTCTTTGTAATAGAAAAACTGTAAAATATATAAGAATATGTGCCTGGTGAAACAGGCAAAGAGGTTACAACTGTCATGATTGAGATAATGCTCTGCAGCAGGAAATGTGTTGCCACACTACACCCTCTGTCCATGCCGATTTATAATTTTGTGCAAGGCATGCCAAAGTAAAAGGCCCAGCAGTGTTTACATAACAGCTAGGATACAACATCTGTCATTTCTCAGGTGGCTCTCTCTTTGATGGTATATATTTTACTGCTAACATTTCAAGTATAGGTCATAGTAGGATGGTACATTTGGTAGGTTTTACAGTGTAGGCAACCACAAGGGTAGGAACCATATGGTAAGGAAATAAGTGCAGAGGGGGAACATTGGGTCTGACCAAGATATTGTGGAGGGACAGGGAGGGCAACAAACTATTCTAAAACTATTCTATGTGTACTGAGTGAGGAGGTATATGGGGAGACACTGGACTCTTTTTGGAAGGATGGCGGTTCAAACACACCATCCTCATTTAGTTTTCCTGTGATTTTGCTAAATCCCTCAAGGAAAATGCCAGGATTGTTACTTTCAAAGGATGTGGCCAATTTCTTTCCCCATCCCTGGCAAAAACTAACTTTGTGTCTGTGGTATCTCTAATTACCATGTTGTCAATTGGACATTAAACTCTTAACCTTTTTACTTCCTTTCAGTCTAGGAATGATGGGTAAAATGTCAGATAGCATAGACCTCATGTTGGGGCTCATAAATTATGTTAGTTGTGCAGATAAAATATTATTGAGAGTGTAATTAAACCATCATCACATATCCACTCAGGATTAAAAAAAAAAAAAAAAAAAAAAAAAAAAAAAAAACAATGTTATAAGAGTTAAATTAGTATTAGTGTTTATTAGATTTGCCATTGGTTGCAGCAGATGATAGTTTCACTTTAGATTACATTGACATACTTTATATGAAAATATGTACTAACATTTTGTAATGTGACTTCTTTTTAAGGGTATACTATTTCATAGTTTTGTAGATTTCTGTACACATTAAGACATTTCTGTTTAGATTTGTTATTCTCTTTACACTGTAGTAGACTGTTTCTTCTATCTCATAAGGCTTGTTTTTACCTTTGAACAGAATATGTACTAAAATTAATCATTTCCTTATAGATATGATAAACATGATGCGTCTTGACTACACTCCATTATGCTGTGAGTGGATTCATTGTCCTGGTGATGCAATTTCAGCTCTTGCTGTGTGAGTGAACTCATTTGTTATTTCTTTCTCTTAGGGTATTATGACACGTAGAAACATTGAACTTTTATTGTTCACCATGTACATTAGTGGTAACTTAGCTTGTTACAGGCTGTTTAATAGAGTAATTACATGATTTGTCATTTAGTAACCACCGAATGTGTGTAATGCCTTTAGTTATAGTAACACAGACTTGCCACTGCAGATTAATTGACTGTAAAGTATGTATATTAACAACAAATCATGATTAACGCAACTCTATTAATATTTCTTTTCCTTTTATTCTACTCAGCTGCTGTTTTTAAGACATCAAACAAAGCATTCATATAATGTTGAATGAAATACTATCAGTTAATCGTATTTGACACTAATATTAAGCATTAATCGAAATTTACATGTGTGAGTCCGTGGCAGGAAAAATTTCTCTGCAAGCTTGACTCCATTGTGCAGTAAGCTAATAATTACCAGCAAACCATGTTACACACAAATAGTCAGCAATATATCCTCTTCCTCTGACTGCACACTGTGTAGTGTTGTTTTAGGGACAATAAACCCAAGAAATTTTATGTTTTGTACTCTCATAACACCATTGCATGTTACGGGTAAAAATATGCTCAGTTGAGTCTCTTGTGTAATGTATTTACAAAGTATGTTTCCATTATTATATGATCACTAATGTCTGTTTACAGGTCTTTTGTGTTTGTTGCTTATTTAGAATTGCATTGTAATTATAACTCTTTATGATATTAGCCCTTTCATTTCTATGTCTGTATGAAATACAGGCGGCAATTGCTACACATCAGGTGCAACAAACTTTGTGTATGATACGGAATTGGAAATAAGACAACTTTCATTTATCATAACAAATTTTAAACACCTATTCTAAATTGGCAAAGCACATGAATTTGAAAAGTGAAATCTTATACAGCTGTAGCGCCTGTCATGTAGCAATTTCCTGCTGTTTATATACAGGGATAGCCTAGAAACGGTACAGACTTGAACTGTTCGCTGGTAACTGTGTAGTTGTCAGCCTATTCAGCTATCTCTTAATTGTATGTGACAATGTTGAGTGTATATACTGCATTAGTATTCTTGTGTCAACAACAAACATTACAGTTTTTGAACCATCATTAAAAGTCATTGCAGTACTATTATGTAGGTTAATAGTAAGAGTTGGTGACTACCAATTGTTGTAGCAACCTGCATGTTCTGTTCCCCCTTTCTGAAGTTATTTTCATTGCTGTGACAAGACTTTGAGCTTTACATTGTGAAGGTAGAACTCAGTTCAGCAAATAGTGATGCAGTTAATACCACAATAATGTAATTTTCGATTAATGATGAAAATTCTCTTCAGAGATGATAAATATTGTTGAAACGAGATAGAATGGCTGGCCAGTACTTACCTTTGTGCTGTACCGCCGATAGTAACACAAATGAAGAAACAGAAAAAAAGGGGAAAAAAAGGACAAGCTTTCGGAACACAGTTCCTTCGTCAGGTAGGAGAGAAGGGAAGAAGAAAGGATGAGAACGGAAGGGAAAGGTAATTCACGACGTAGGGCATGAAGGTGGTGTTTCGGGATTAATGCTTTCCTGAATGACAATATCCAGTCTTTCAAAACTGACAGTGTGAATATAGATCAGATGTGGTTTATAAGCAAATAAATAATATTGACAACCATTGACAGATTTATATCAAACAAGTTAACAAAAGAGGGCACTGACCTACAATGGCACACAAAGCACATTAGATCACTCTTGCAAAAGCAAAGATGAAACTTGCCAAATTTAAACATACACAAAATCCCCGAGACTGCCAATCTTTTGCAGAGACTAGAAATTTAGCTTGACGTTCAATGCGAGAAGCTTACAATAGTAGTTACCACAAAGAAACACTGTTGCATAATTTGCTTGAGAATCATAAGAAATTATGGTCATCTGTAAAGTATACAAGTGACAAAACACAATTGATACCTTCACTACACGATAGTAAAGGTGATGCTACTGGTGACAGTTCTGCTAAAGTAGAATTGCTTAACACAGCTTTTCAAAATTCCCTCACTAAAGATGATGAAGCAAGTACTCCAGAATTTGTATCAAGAACAGCTGCCAGCATTCTTAATTTAGATACACCTAGAGTATTAAAACAACTGAAATCACTTAACAAACATAAGTCTTCTGGACCTGATTTATACCCATTAGGTTCATTTCACAGTATGCTAATGCAATAGCCCCATACCTAACTATCATATACAATGACTCGCTCAGTGAAATATCTGTCCCCAAAGACTGGAAAGTTGCACAGGTCATTCTAATATTCAAGAAATGCAATAGGAGTGATCACAGAATTACAGGTCTATATAATTGATGTTGGTTTGCAGCAGGATTTTAAAACATATACTTTCCCCAAATATTATGAACTACCTTGAAGAGACTGTCCTATTGACACAGTCAACAAGTATCCAGAAAGTATTGTTCTTGTGAAACCCATCTAGCTGATTACACACATGATGTGATGAGTGTTATCGACAAGGAATCGTTTTTTCTAGATTTCTGGAAGGCTTTTGACACTTGACCTCACAAGCTTCTTATAATCAAATTACTTGCTTGTGGACTATTGCCACATTTGTGAGAGTGGATTCATGATTTCCTGTAAGAAAGGACACAGTATGTTGTAATTGACAGTAAGTCATCGAGTAGAACAGAAGTTATATCGGGCTTTCCCCAGGGAACTGTTATAGGGCTCCTACTCTTCCTTATTTTTATAAACGATTTTGGAGACAAAATCTGAATAGCTCTCTTAGACTGTTTGCAGATGATGCTGTCATTTATTGTTTAGTAAAGTCACTGCAAAATGTTTTAGATAAAGTATCTGCATGGTGCAAAAATTGGCAATTTGACCCTTACTAATGATAAGTGTGAAGTCATCCATATGACCTCTAAAAGAAATCCGTTAAACTTCATTTACATGATAAATTGGTCAAAGCTACAGGCTGTCAATTTAACTAAATACATAGGAGTAACAATTACAAATAACTTGAATTGGAAAGGGCACACAGAAAATATTGTAGGGAAAGCAAACCAAAGGATTCATTGCCAGAACATTTAGAAGATGCAGCAGTTGTATTAAAGAACTACCTACACTAAACCTGTGCATCCTATTTTGAAGTATTGCTGCGCTTTGTGGGAAGCACACCAGGTAGTACTTAAGGAGGATTTATAGAAAGTTCAGACAGGGCTACTCATTTTGTTTTATCACGAAGAGTTGGTGTTATCATTATTTAAAAAAAAGGTGTTACTCGTTGTGGTGAGATCTATTTGAAAAAATTCTTTCACATACTTTCTCTTCCAAATGTGAAAATATTTTCTTACCACCCGCCTACATTAGAAGACATGATCATCACAATAAAATAAGAGAACTCAGATCGAAAACAGAAAGGTTTAACTGTTCCCCTTTTTACCGCGAGCTATTAGAGAATGGAACTGTAGAAAAATATCATAAAAGCAGTTCAATGAGCCCTCTGCCATGCACTTCATAAATACTCTGCAAGTGACATTGAAGTGCACGGCAGAGGGTTTATTGAACCACTTTTAGGATATTTTTCTACATTTCCATTCTTTGATAGCTCATGGGAAAATGAAACACCGAAACCTTTCAGTTATCGATCTGACTTCTCTTATTTTATTTTGATGATCATGGCTTCCTATGTAGGTGTGCGCTAACAAAATATGTTTGCATTCGAAAGAGAAATTTGGTGAAAGAAATTTCATAAATAGATCTCGTCACAATGAATAACACCTGTGTTTTAATGATTTCCACCACAACTCTGGCATCATTTCGATGACACACTCCCCCTATATTGCAATAATACAAAATGAGCTGCCCTTCCCTGTACTTTCTTTAAATCATCTCAGTCCCATTTGGTGGGGTCCCACAACACACAACAGTACTCCAAAATAGAATGCACATGGTGTACGCAATTTCTTTAGAAGAAATGTTGCATCTTCTAAGTGTTCTGTCAATGAAACATAGTCTTTGGTTCACTTTTCCTACAATTTTCTATATGTTTTTTCCAATTTAAGTTGTTTGTAATTGTTAGTTCTAGGTATTTAGTTGAATTTACGGCCTGTAGTTTTGATTGATTTATCATGTAAATGAAGTTTAATGTTTTTTTTTTTTTTTTTTTCTCCCATGAACAGTCTAAGGGAGCTACTCAAATTGTCTCCTAAATTGTTTATAAAAATAAGGAACAGTAGGGGCCCTATAACACTTTCCTGGAGAATGACAGATATCATTTCTGTTCTACTTGATAACTTTCCGTCAATTGCAACGTACAATTGCAACTGAAAGGAAATCATGAATCTAGTTGCACTTTTGATGCAAAGTGTTAAAAGCCCTCTGGAAACCTAGAAATACAGAATCTATTGAACATCACTTGTCGATTGCGCTCATCACATCATGTGAGTAAAGAGCGAGCTGCGTTTCATAAGAATGATACTTTCTGAATCCGTGTTGACTAAGTGTCAATAGGTCATTCTCTTCGAGGTAGTTCATAATATTTTAGGAAAGTATGTTGTTGTAGTCTTCAGTCCGGAGACTGGTTTGATGCAGCTCTCCACAATACCCTATCCTGAGCAAGCCTCTTCATCTCCACATAAGAACGGCAACCTACATCTGTCTGAATCTGCTTACTGTACCTATCTCTTGACCTTCCTCTGCAATTTTTACCCCACACACTTCCCTCTAATGCTAAATTCACAATTCCTTGATGTCTAAGAATGTGTCCTACCAATCTATCCCTTCTTTTAGTCAAGGTATGCCAGAAATTTCTTTTCTCCCCAATTCTGTTCAGTACCTCCTCATTAGTTACGTGATCCACCCACCTAATTTTCAGCATTCTTCTGTAGCACCATACTTCAAAAGCCTCAATCCTCTTCCTGTCCGCACTGTTTATCGTCCATGTTTCACTCCCATACAAGGCAACACTCCATACAAATGCCTTCAGAAAGGATTTCCTTAAGCTTAAATCAATATTCGATGTTAACAAATTTCTCTTTTTCAAAAACGCTTTTCTACCCATTGCCATTCTCCATTTTATATCCTCTGTACTGCAACCATCATTTGTTATTTTACTGCCCAAGTAACAAAACTCATCTACCTCCTTTATTGTTTCGTTACCTAATCTAATTCCTCCAGCGTCACCTGATTTTCTTACACTGCACTCCATTACCCTAGTTTTGCTCTTGTTAATGTTCATCTTATATGCACATTTCAGCACACTGTCCATTCCGTTCAATTGCTCTTCCAGGTCCTTTGCTGTATCTGACAGAATTACTATGTCGTCGGCAAAACGCAATGTTTTTAATTCTTCCCCCTGAACTTTAATTCCTTCACCAATTTTCTCCTTGCTTTCATTTATAGCTTGCTCAATGTACAAATTGAATAACAATGGAGAAAGGCTACAACCCTGTCTTACTCCCTTTCCAACCACTGCATCCCTTTCATGCCCTTCAACTCTGACAACCGCTGTCTGGTTTTTGTACAAGTTGTAAATAACCTTACGCTCCCTATATTTTACTCCTGCTTGCTTCAGAACTTGAAAGAGCTTATTCCAATCAACATTGTCAAATCTACAAAAGCTAGAAATGTAGGTTTGCCTTTTCTTAATCTATCTTCTAGGATAAGCTGTAAAGAGAGTATTGCCTCCCGTGTTCCTACATTTCTCCTGAACCCAAACTGATCTTCCCCGAGGTCGGCTTCTACCAGTTTTTCCATCCTTCTGTATATAATTCGTGTTAATATTTTGCAGCCATGACTTATTAAACTGATGGTTCTGTAGTTTTCACACCTGTCTGCACCTGCTTTCTTTGGAATGGGGATTATAACATTTTTCTTAAAGTCTGAGGGTACTTCGCCTGTCTCATACATCTTACACACCTGGTGAAACAGGTTTGTCATGGCTGGTTCTCCCAGAGACTTCAGTAGCTCTGAGGGAATATCATCTACTCCAGGGGCCTTGTTTCGACTTAGGTCGTTCAGGGCTCTGTCAAATTCTTCTCTCAGTACAGTATCTCCTATTTCATCTTCATCTACATCCTCTTCCCTTCCTACAATATTGTCTCGAAGTTCATTTCCTTTGTAGAGCCCTTCTATATACTCTTTCCACCTTTCAGCTTTCCCTTCTTTGCTGAGAACTGGTTTTCCATCAGTGTCCTTGATATTCATAGAGCTGCTTTTCTTATCTCCAAATGTTTCTTTTATTTTCCTGTAGGCTGTATCTATTTTTCCCCTATTTATACATTCTTCTACATCCTTACATTTGCCTTCTAGCCACTCCTGCTTAGCCATTTTGCACTTTCTGTCAATCTCATTTCTTAGTCGTCTGTACTCCGTTTTGCCTGTTTCATTTACTGCATTTTTATATTTTCTCCTTTCATCGATTAAATTTAGTATTTTCTGTGATATCCAAGGATTTTTTGTAGGTCTTGCCTTCCTACCTATTTTATCCTCTGCTACCTTCACTATTTCATCTCTCAATTTTACCCATTCCTCCTCTACTGTTTTATTTTCCCCTGTTTCTGTCAATTGTTGCCTAAAGCTCCCTCTGAAATTCTTAAGAACCTCAGGTTCCTTCAATTTATCCAGGTCCAATCTCCTTATTTTCCTACCCTTTTGTAGTTTCTTCAGTTTCAGCCTACAGTTCATAACCAACAAGTTATGGTCACAGTCTATATCTGCCCCTGGGTATGTCTTACACTGCAAAACCTGGTTCCGAAATCTATGTCTTACCATTATAAAATCTATCTGGTATCTCCCGGTGTCTCCTGGTCTCTTCCATGTATACAACCTTCTTTTGTGATTCTTGAACCAGGTGTTTGTTATAACTAAATTATGTTCCGTGCAAAATTCTACCAGGCGGCTTCCTCTTTCATTCCTTTTGTCCAAACCATATTCACCTACTATCTTCCTTCCCTTCCTTGTCCTACTACCGAATTCCAGTCTCCCATAACAATTAAGTTTTCCTCTTCCTTAATTGTCTGAATAATTTCCTTTAGCTCCTCATATATTTCTTCGATTTCCTCATCATCGGCAGAGCTAGTTGGCATATAAACCTGTACTACTGTTGTCGGTGTTGGCTTCGTATCTATCTTGACAATGATAATGCGATCACTGTGCTGCTCATAGTAGTTTACCCGCATTCCTATATTCTTAGTCATTATCAGTCCTACTCCTGTGATAGCCCCAACTGATTTTGTATTTATAATCCTGTACTCACCTGACCAGAAATCCTGTTCATCCTGCCACCGAACTTCACTAATCCCCACTATATCTAACTTCAACCTATCCATTTCCCTTTTTAAATTTTCTAAGTTTCCTACTCGATTAAGGGATCTAACATTCCACGCTCCGACCCGTAGAATGCCAGTATTGTCTTTCCTGATGATCACATCCTCCTGAGTAGTCCCCGCCCGGAGATCCAAATGGGGGACTATTTTACCTCCGGAATATTTTACCCGAGAGGATGCCATCATCATATGTTCATACAGTAGAGCTGCATGTCCTCGGGAAAGGTCACGGCTGTAGTTTCCCCTTGCTTTCAGCCGTTCGCAGTAGCTGTGTGGCAAAGCCACATTAGCTGATGTTACAAGGCCAGCTCAGTCAATCATCCAGACTGTTGCCCGTGTAACTACTGAAAAGGCTGCTGCCCCTCTTCAGGAACCACACGTTTGTCTGGCCTCCGCTGTGGTTGCACCTACGGTACGGCTATCTGTATCGTTGAGGCACACAAGCCACCCCACCTTGGCAATGTCTGTGGTTCATGGGAGTGGTAGGAAAGTTTTGTGTCCCAGCCTCGTCGCCGCTTTTGTGTCTCGGTTCCGTCGTAGGTGTCGGTGGCCGAGTGGAATGAGACCGACACAGGAATAAAGATAGCACGCTGGTGCAGGTACGGAGAGGAGCAGCCAGAAACTAGAAACACTAGAGTAAATTAGAACGAGATATATATTGCACAGAATTTATACAATACTTAACTTTTACATAGTACTGCAGAATGTTGACACATAGTTGAGCTAGAGTCCTGCCTAGTGCCTAACTGATAGCCAAGTCTTCACTGGTGCCTATCGGATTCCGAAGTCTTTACTGGTTCCTAACTCAGTCCCAAGTGCACGATGTCTTTTCGTGGTGGCCACAAGCGGGATTGCAGCAGAGGGCGCTCGTGGCTGTCGTCGAAAGAACGCCGTGCCGTGCGTGCATGGCGGCGCGCGGCGAAAGTAGGTGGCGCGCACTTTGTACTTGTGCGACACCACACCCCTCCCCCCCAAACAGCCGCGCCGTCGTGGCGTCGCGCTGAGGGCCACGGCAACGGCACTGGGAGGAGGGCCTGGGCGGGGGCGTTACTGGTGGGACGGGCATCGTAGCTGAGGCTGGGATCGAGATGCCGTCCGCGCCCCGGTATACACCTTGCGATCTGCTGGAAAACCCGCGAAAACCAGCAGAAGGGCACTCGCCCCGCCCAGAGGGAGCAGGTCATCTTCTTCTGAGGTGCGTGGCCCAAGCTGGGGGGCCCGCACGGTCCCGGAGTCCCTCTCGGTGACGCTGTTATCTGCGGCGGCGACGGAGGCGGAGGGGCCGACTGCGTAGGAGGCGCGTCGACATCCATCGGGAGCTCGTAGCCCGGGGAAGCTGGGCCCGGCGGCGAGCGATGTGGCTGTGCTCCCTGGCGGTGAGCTGGGTCTGGAATCAAGAAACCGGAGACAGGATCGCGCGGTCTGTGCAAGCGCAATTGGTTTGCGTGGCGCCGCAGCTCCGACCCTGTGGAAGAACGTACAACATACATATTGCGACCGAGCACGCGCTGAATGGTGCCTGGCAACCATGTCTTCTTCATACCAGCAAACACCCTGTACAGCACCGGCGTAGAAACCTGAAAACACGTAGCGCCATACGAACCGACTCGCTGCGTGGGAGGCTACAGCAGGTGAAGGAGAGTGCGATGACGGCGGCCGTGTAGCAGCTCGGCAGGAGACGGGCCGTCACGTGGCATGCATCGATACGTAGATAGGAAAATTTGAAGAGCTTGCTGCCTGGAGTGCTGACCTTTCATCTCCTCCATGTGAGACTTGAATGTTCGAACGAAACGTTCTGCTTCACCATTGGACTGAGGGTGAAAAGGTGCAGTGGTAATATGCTGAATGCCATTCACACGACAAAACTGTTGAAATTCCGCACTAACAAACTGAGGTCCATTGTCACTGACGATAGTTTCAGGCAAATCTTCGATGCAAAACACTGACGTTAAGGCACTGATTGTACTACTCGCTGTCGTTGAGTTCATGGCAATCACAAAAGGAAACTTGCTGAAAGCGTCTACAACGATTAACCAGCGCGTATTCCAGAAAGGTCCGGCAAAGTCAATGTGTAAACGTTGCCATGGTCCCTTGGGGCGTGGCCAATCTGAGAAACGTTGCGGAGGAGCCGCCTGATGCTCCGCACAAACAGTACACTGTGACGTCATGTTCTCTATCTGAGCGTCCATACCAACCCAGGTACAATGACGTCTGGCCAGTTGCTTTGTCCTAACAATACCCCAATGTCCTTGATGCAGGAGACGTAACACTTCACGTTGCAGGGAACGAGGAACAATCACTCTTGTTTGGTCGTCGTCTGTATGTAACAACAGAACACCCTGACTTAAAGACAATGCATGACGTTGTGCAAAATAACGTCGAACCAGAGGCCGTTTAATGTCTTTGGCCCTGGCAGGCCACCCAGAGCGAACAAAACGTGCTACCACACTTAGGTCTGCATCCGCAGCTGTTTCCTGTGCAACCCGACGAGAGTTCAAAGGGAAATCTGCGACAGCGGTAGCATCTCTGGAGTCTATCTGACAACATGCCAATTCGGAAGAATCAAACGACACATCCTGGCCAACCGGAAGTTGGGAAAGTGTGTCCGCGTTGGCGTGTTTAGTGGTAGGTCGGTACAAAATCTCATACTGATAATTAGACAATATCAAGGACCATCTCTGAAGCTTTTGTGCCGTTCGTGGCGGAATTGGCTTTGTGGGTGAGAACAACGACGTGAGAGGCTTGTGATCTGTCAACAAATAGAATTTTCTGCCATAGAGATAATGATGAAACTTTGTGACGCCGTAAATGATTGCTAAGGTCTCCTTTTCTATCTGACTGTAATTCTGTTGCGTCGACGTCAGTAGCTTGGATGCAAAGGCAATAGGACGATCGTGACATCCAATACGATGTGACAAAACTGCACCCACACCGTACGATGAGGCATCAACTGCTAACACTACAGGCTTCTGTGGGTCAAAGGGAATCTAACATGCATCACTGAGTAGTGCAGACTTTAGTTTGTCAAAGGCAACCTGACAATCTTTGGACCATACAAACGGAACATTCTTCCTGCGTAAGCGATGCAGTGGAGCTGCAATCTGAGAGGCATTGGGAATAAACCTGAAATAATAGTTAAGCTTTCCCATTACTGCTTGCAATTCGTGCACATTCTTAGGAGGAGGCAAGTCTTTGATTGCTCGAAGATGTGACTGTAAGGGATGTATTCCTTGGGCATTAATCACATGGCCTAGGTACTCTATTTCAGTTTGAAAAAAGGAACACTTTGCTTTATTACAACGTAGACCTGCTGCAGTCAAAACTTTGAAAAGGCACTACAGGTTTACTAAATGTTCTTCAACTGTACGTCCGGATACCACAATATCATCTAAGTAGTTCGAGCAACACGGTACAGAAACTGTCAGCTGTTCCAAGAAACGCTGAAAAATAGCGGGGGCGGAAGAACTGCCAAAGGGTAGGCGTTGAAATTGAAAAAGGCCCATGTGAGTATTAATCACGAAAAACTTTTTTGACTCGTCATCAAGCGGAATCTGTAAGTATGCCTCTGCTAAATCAATCTTAGAAAAGAAGCGAGACTGTCCTAATTTGTCCATCAGTTCCTCAGGTCTGGGCAGGGGATAAGTGTCGACAATTGTTTGACTGTTCACTGTTGATTTGAAGTCCGCACAGATACGAAGTTTTCCTGACGGCTTGGGTATAATTACTATAGGCGAGGCCCACTGACTCGCAGAAACAGGAGAAATCACACCACTATCTTGCCAACGTTTAAGTTCTTCGGCAACTGTATCACGCAAGGCGATAGGCACTGGTCTGGCTTTACGAAATTTGGGAACTGCAGATTCTTTTAAAGTTACATGTGCCACGAAGTCTTTTGCACAACCTAGTTCCGGCGAAAACAAGTCACTATATTTGTCACACAATGCATTGATTTTATCCTGAGAAACTATTGACGAAATTTGAAGCACATCTCTTTGAATTGATAAGCCAAACAAGTCAAAAGCATCTAGTCCAAAAATGTTCTGTGTCGATTTGGCCTGAAGAACTACAAAAGCAACTGTTTTTGTTACACCTTGAAAAGAGGCGGGCAGGCTACACGTTCCTAGCACGGGAATATTTTGACCTGTATAAGCTGTTAACACTTGCTGTGACGGCGACAATTTTGGCGAACCCAACAGTTCATAAGTGTCTTTATTAATTAATGTAACAGCGGAACCAGTATCAAGCTGAAATTGCACAGTCTTATTGTCAATGGAAAGATTCACAAAAAGTGTTTGCTTGCGGCGCTCGACAGGAGTGCGAATGTAGGCAACGTCTAATACAGCTTGTTTGCTGCGTCTGCGCTGGCCGTGTAGTGAAGTAAGCGGTGCAGACTCGGCACGCAGCGGATTAACAACACTGTCACTAGATGGCAATACCGCCGGATCGGCGTCCGCGCAAGCTTGCGAAGCTACTACAGATGCACCAACTACTGCACTAAACTTTTGAGTAGCTACATCAAGTCTACTGTCTCTATTTACACAGTACTGGGCACTATTACAAGGAGAAGTTGCAGAAGGCACTAGTTTCACTACAGGATTGCACTGTACATTGTCACTTTGCTTGTCCCGAACCCTTTTCCGTTGCACTGTTTTACGCGCTCGTCGACGCTTGCGACGTGGCTCACTACATAGTTTTGCCGTAGACGCAGAACTACTTTCTTGCAATTGAGATCCAAGGAAAGCACTGTTCAATTCCACAGCCCGTATAACATTTACAGAATGAACTGTTCTCGCACTCTGCGAAGCACTGTTTCTAACGGTACCGTTCCTTGAGTTTTTAATTTGCATACACACAGACTGTACATGTCCTGATTTGCCACATTGATAACAGGTTGCGTTGCAACTAGGGCAATGAGCACGCTTGTGGCGAGACACACACTGGGGGCAAGATTTACGTACATTTTTCTGAAATGAGCGTTGGCGCCCGTTATTCAAATCACAGTTTCTAACACGACGGGGCGACCTTTGTGTCGCACTTTTACACTGGCTACTTTTCACTGTCTGTTCAGCACGGCCTGTACTATTGTAAGAATCACTAGTGCTACACTGAGAACTACGGCTAGGAAAGCGACCGTTGCGGCGCACTGAATTAACACTGTGGCTTTGCATTTCTACATCTGCCAAGTCAAAAGTATCATGCGCATCTATAAGCTGCAGTACACTGTCTAATGAGGGGTCTGACTGTTTTAGAATTGCTGCCCAAATTCTGGGATCCTGAATGTTCTGCGTAATCGCATCCCTCAACATCACGTCACTATAAGAAAGTCCACAAGAACAAGTAAATTTACATTTGCGGGTTAAGCCCTTCAACTCGGTGATCCACTCTTGGTGTGACTGTTCCGGTAATTTTTTCAGTCTGAAAAATCGGTACCGTGCCGCAGCTACGAGAACTTTTCTCCCATAATGAGCATTAAGTGCATCTACTATTTGTTCAAAGTCTACATCACGTGGAGATACGTCGGGGAAATGTTTTTTGAGTAACACGAAGGTGTTGGTGCCCACCACAGATAATAGCAGATGCTTCACTTTCTGACCTGTAATTTGATGAGCTGCGACGAGTTCTTGAAACTGTGCGAAGTAGTCGCTCCATTCTTCCTCACGTTCGTTGTACTGGCGAAATGTAGGAAGCGTTGCGGCGGCAGGTGTGGGCTGCTGAAGCGGTGGCTGTTGTTGTTGGTTAGCTGCTTGCGCTGTGAGCTGGGCCACAGCCTGCAGGAGTTGTGTTATTTGCGCTGTCTGTAACTGAATAATTTCCATTAAGTTTGGGTTCGGGGTCGTGGCCATGCCGACCGATTAGGCGCCGTGCATACAAGTAAATTATAACAAAACACAAATGCAATATGAAAGAGGACGCGCTGCAACATAAAAGTCCACAAAACACGTAACAAAATATCTTCCCCAAAATTCTTATAATAAGGGTGGGTGGGCGGGAGCAATTTCTGTGTGCTCCGACTACTACTACTGCTGTCTGGCTGCTGCAAGCGGGCTGGTCCACGGATCGTCTATCACTCCTCGTCGCCACTTTTGCATCCCATCCTCGTCGCCACTTTTGTGTCTCGGTTCCGTCGTAGGTGTCGGTGGCCGAGTGGAATGAGACCGACACAGGAATAAAGATAGCACGCTGGTGCAGGTACGGAGAGGAGCAGCCAGAAACTAGAAACACTAGAGTAAATTAGAACGAGATATATATTGCACAGAATTTATACAATACTTAACTTTTACATAGTACTGCAGAATGTTGACACATAGTTGAGCTAGAGTCCTGCCTAGTGCCTAACTGATAGCCAAGTCTTCACTGGTGCCTATCGGATTCCGAAGTCTTTACTGGTTCCTAACTCAGTCCCAAGTGCACGATGTCTTTTCGTGGTGGCCACAAGCGGGATTGCAGCAGAGGGCGCTCGTGGCTGTCGTCGAAAGAACGCCGTGCCGTGCGTGCATGGCGGCGCGCGGCGAAAGTAGGTGGCGCGCACTTTGTACTTGTGCGACACCACACCCCTCCCCCCCAAACAGCCGCGCCGTCGTGGCGTCGCGCTGAGGGCCACGGCAACGGCACTGGGAGGAGGGCCTGGGCGGGGGCGTTACTGGTGGGACGGGCATCGTAGCTGAGGCTGGGATCGAGATGCCGTCCGCGCCCCGGTATACACCTTGCGATCTGCTGGAAAACCCGCGAAAACCAGCAGAAGGGCACTCGCCCCGCCCAGAGGGAGCAGGTCATCTTCTTCTGAGGTGCGTGGCCCAAGCTGGGGGGCCCGCACGGTCCCGGAGTCCCTCTCGGTGACGCTGTTATCTGCGGCGGCGACGGAGGCGGAGGGGCCGACTGCGTAGGAGGCGCGTCGACATCCATCGGGAGCTCGTAGCCCGGGGAAGCTGGGCCCGGCGGCGAGCGATGTGGCTGTGCTCCCTGGCGGTGAGCTGGGTCTGGAATCAAGAAACCGGAGACAGGATCGCGCGGTCTGTGCAAGCGCAATTGGTTTGCGTGGCGCCGCAGCTCCGACCCTGTGGAAGAACGTACAACATACATATTGCGACCGAGCACGCGCTGAATGGTGCCTGGCAACCATGTCTTCTTCATACCAGCAAACACCCTGTACAGCACCGGCGTAGAAACCTGAAAACACGTAGCGCCATACGAACCGACTCGCTGCGTGGGAGGCTACAGCAGGTGAAGGAGAGTGCGATGACGGCGGCCGTGTAGCAGCTCGGCAGGAGACGGGCCGTCACGTGGCATGCATCGATACGTAGATAGGAAAATTTGAAGAGCTTGCTGCCTGGAGTGCTGACCTTTCATCTCCTCCATGTGAGACTTGAATGTTCGAACGAAACGTTCTGCTTCACCATTGGACTGAGGGTGAAAAGGTGCAGTGGTAATATGCTGAATGCCATTCACACGACAAAACTGTTGAAATTCCGCACTAACAAACTGAGGTCCATTGTCACTGACGATAGTTTCAGGCAAATCTTCGATGCAAAACACTGACGTTAAGGCACTGATTGTACTACTCGCTGTCGTTGAGTTCATGGCAATCACAAAAGGAAACTTGCTGAAAGCGTCTACAACGATTAACCAGCGCGTATTCCAGAAAGGTCCGGCAAAGTCAATGTGTAAACGTTGCCATGGTCCCTTGGGGCGTGGCCAATCTGAGAAACGTTGCGGAGGAGCCGCCTGATGCTCCGCACAAACAGTACACTGTGACGTCATGTTCTCTATCTGAGCGTCCATACCAACCCAGGTACAATGACGTCTGGCCAGTTGCTTTGTCCTAACAATACCCCAATGTCCTTGATGCAGGAGACGTAACACTTCACGTTGCAGGGAACGAGGAACAATCACTCTTGTTTGGTCGTCGTCTGTATGTAACAACAGAACACCCTGACTTAAAGACAATGCATGACGTTGTGCAAAATAACGTCGAACCAGAGGCCGTTTAATGTCTTTGGCCCTGGCAGGCCACCCAGAGCGAACAAAACGTGCTACCACACTTAGGTCTGCATCCGCAGCTGTTTCCTGTGCAACCCGACGAGAGTTCAAAGGGAAATCTGCGACAGCGGTAGCATCTCTGGAGTCTATCTGACAACATGCCAATTCGGAAGAATCAAACGACACATCCTGGCCAACCGGAAGTTGGGAAAGTGTGTCCGCGTTGGCGTGTTTAGTGGTAGGTCGGTACAAAATCTCATACTGATAATTAGACAATATCAAGGACCATCTCTGAAGCTTTTGTGCCGTTCGTGGCGGAATTGGCTTTGTGGGTGAGAACAACGACGTGAGAGGCTTGTGATCTGTCAACAAATAGAATTTTCTGCCATAGAGATAATGATGAAACTTTGTGACGCCGTAAATGATTGCTAAGGTCTCCTTTTCTATCTGACTGTAATTCTGTTGCGTCGACGTCAGTAGCTTGGATGCAAAGGCAATAGGACGATCGTGACATCCAATACGATGTGACAAAACTGCACCCACACCGTACGATGAGGCATCAACTGCTAACACTACAGGCTTCTGTGGGTCAAAGGGAATCTAACATGCATCACTGAGTAGTGCAGACTTTAGTTTGTCAAAGGCAACCTGACAATCTTTGGACCATACAAACGGAACATTCTTCCTGCGTAAGCGATGCAGTGGAGCTGCAATCTGAGAGGCATTGGGAATAAACCTGAAATAATAGTTAAGCTTTCCCATTACTGCTTGCAATTCGTGCACATTCTTAGGAGGAGGCAAGTCTTTGATTGCTCGAAGATGTGACTGTAAGGGATGTATTCCTTGGGCATTAATCACATGGCCTAGGTACTCTATTTCAGTTTGAAAAAAGGAACACTTTGCTTTATTACAACGTAGACCTGCTGCAGTCAAAACTTTGAAAAGGCACTACAGGTTTACTAAATGTTCTTCAACTGTACGTCCGGATACCACAATATCATCTAAGTAGTTCGAGCAACACGGTACAGAAACTGTCAGCTGTTCCAAGAAACGCTGAAAAATAGCGGGGGCGGAAGAACTGCCAAAGGGTAGGCGTTGAAATTGAAAAAGGCCCATGTGAGTATTAATCACGAAAAACTTTTTTGACTCGTCATCAAGCGGAATCTGTAAGTATGCCTCTGCTAAATCAATCTTAGAAAAGAAGCGAGACTGTCCTAATTTGTCCATCAGTTCCTCAGGTCTGGGCAGGGGATAAGTGTCGACAATTGTTTGACTGTTCACTGTTGATTTGAAGTCCGCACAGATACGAAGTTTTCCTGACGGCTTGGGTATAATTACTATAGGCGAGGCCCACTGACTCGCAGAAACAGGAGAAATCACACCACTATCTTGCCAACGTTTAAGTTCTTCGGCAACTGTATCACGCAAGGCGATAGGCACTGGTCTGGCTTTACGAAATTTGGGAACTGCAGATTCTTTTAAAGTTACATGTGCCACGAAGTCTTTTGCACAACCTAGTTCCGGCGAAAACAAGTCACTATATTTGTCACACAATGCATTGATTTTATCCTGAGAAACTATTGACGAAATTTGAAGCACATCTCTTTGAATTGATAAGCCAAACAAGTCAAAAGCATCTAGTCCAAAAATGTTCTGTGTCGATTTGGCCTGAAGAACTACAAAAGCAACTGTTTTTGTTACACCTTGAAAAGAGGCGGGCAGGCTACACGTTCCTAGCACGGGAATATTTTGACCTGTATAAGCTGTTAACACTTGCTGTGACGGCGACAATTTTGGCGAACCCAACAGTTCATAAGTGTCTTTATTAATTAATGTAACAGCGGAACCAGTATCAAGCTGAAATTGCACAGTCTTATTGTCAATGGAAAGATTCACAAAAAGTGTTTGCTTGCGGCGCTCGACAGGAGTGCGAATGTAGGCAACGTCTAATACAGCTTGTTTGCTGCGTCTGCGCTGGCCGTGTAGTGAAGTAAGCGGTGCAGACTCGGCACGCAGCGGATTAACAACACTGTCACTAGATGGCAATACCGCCGGATCGGCGTCCGCGCAAGCTTGCGAAGCTACTACAGATGCACCAACTACTGCACTAAACTTTTGAGTAGCTACATCAAGTCTACTGTCTCTATTTACACAGTACTGGGCACTATTACAAGGAGAAGTTGCAGAAGGCACTAGTTTCACTACAGGATTGCACTGTACATTGTCACTTTGCTTGTCCCGAACCCTTTTCCGTTGCACTGTTTTACGCGCTCGTCGACGCTTGCGACGTGGCTCACTACATAGTTTTGCCGTAGACGCAGAACTACTTTCTTGCAATTGAGATCCAAGGAAAGCACTGTTCAATTCCACAGCCCGTATAACATTTACAGAATGAACTGTTCTCGCACTCTGCGAAGCACTGTTTCTAACGGTACCGTTCCTTGAGTTTTTAATTTGCATACACACAGACTGTACATGTCCTGATTTGCCACATTGATAACAGGTTGCGTTGCAACTAGGGCAATGAGCACGCTTGTGGCGAGACACACACTGGGGGCAAGATTTACGTACATTTTTCTGAAATGAGCGTTGGCGCCCGTTATTCAAATCACAGTTTCTAACACGACGGGGCGACCTTTGTGTCGCACTTTTACACTGGCTACTTTTCACTGTCTGTTCAGCACGGCCTGTACTATTGTAAGAATCACTAGTGCTACACTGAGAACTACGGCTAGGAAAGCGACCGTTGCGGCGCACTGAATTAACACTGTGGCTTTGCATTTCTACATCTGCCAAGTCAAAAGTATCATGCGCATCTATAAGCTGCAGTACACTGTCTAATGAGGGGTCTGACTGTTTTAGAATTGCTGCCCAAATTCTGGGATCCTGAATGTTCTGCGTAATCGCATCCCTCAACATCACGTCACTATAAGAAAGTCCACAAGAACAAGTAAATTTACATTTGCGGGTTAAGCCCTTCAACTCGGTGATCCACTCTTGGTGTGACTGTTCCGGTAATTTTTTCAGTCTGAAAAATCGGTACCGTGCCGCAGCTACGAGAACTTTTCTCCCATAATGAGCATTAAGTGCATCTACTATTTGTTCAAAGTCTACATCACGTGGAGATACGTCGGGGAAATGTTTTTTGAGTAACACGAAGGTGTTGGTGCCCACCACAGATAATAGCAGATGCTTCACTTTCTGACCTGTAATTTGATGAGCTGCGACGAGTTCTTGAAACTGTGCGAAGTAGTCGCTCCATTCTTCCTCACGTTCGTTGTACTGGCGAAATGTAGGAAGCGTTGCGGCGGCAGGTGTGGGCTGCTGAAGCGGTGGCTGTTGTTGTTGGTTAGCTGCTTGCGCTGTGAGCTGGGCCACAGCCTGCAGGAGTTGTGTTATTTGCGCTGTCTGTAACTGAATAATTTCCATTAAGTTTGGGTTCGGGGTCGTGGCCATGCCGACCGATTAGGCGCCGTGCATACAAGTAAATTATAACAAAACACAAATGCAATATGAAAGAGGACGCGCTGCAACATAAAAGTCCACAAAACACGTAACAAAATATCTTCCCCAAAATTCTTATAATAAGGGTGGGTGGGCGGGAGCAATTTCTGTGTGCTCCGACTACTACTACTGCTGTCTGGCTGCTGCAAGCGGGCTGGTCCACGGATCGTCTATCACTCCTCGTCGCCACTTTTGCATCCCATCCTCGTCGCCACTTTTGTGTCTCGGTTCCGTCGTAGGTGTCGGTGGCCGAGTGGAATGAGACCGACACAGGAATAAAGATAGCACGCTGGTGCAGGTACGGAGAGGAGCAGCCAGAAACTAGAAACACTAGAGTAAATTAGAACGAGATATATATTGCACAGAATTTATACAATACTTAACTTTTACATAGTACTGCAGAATGTTGACACATAGTTGAGCTAGAGTCCTGCCTAGTGCCTAACTGATAGCCAAGTCTTCACTGGTGCCTATCGGATTCCGAAGTCTTTACTGGTTCCTAACTCAGTCCCAAGTGCACGATGTCTTTCCGTGGTGGGCACGAGCGGGGTTGCAGCAGAGGGCGCTCGTGGCTGTCGTCGAAAGAACGCCGCGCCGTGCGTGCATGGCGGCGCGCGGCGAAAGTAGGTGGCGCGCACTTTGTACTTGTGCGACACCACAGAAAGTATATGTTCTAAAATCCTGCTGCAAACCGACTTAAATGATATAGGCTTGTAATTTTGTGGATTACTCCTATTGCCTTTCCTCAATGTTGGTGTAACCTGTGCAAGTTTCCAGTCTTTGGGTATGGAACATTCGCTGAGCAAGTGGTTGTATATGATGACTAGGAATGAGGCTATTGCATCAGCATGTTCTGAAAGGAAACTACTGTATTTGCATGAATATAGGCCGCACCTAAACTTTTGACACAAGATTATAGAAAAACAAAATATTGAATATAGGCCACATGTTTTTATATTTATTTTTTGTCGAATCACACTTTCTCATAATCAGAAAAACATTGTTATGAATCAATCTCCTCTTTTCATCAAATTCAAAAGCAATATGGAAAACTGTAAATCGACGAATAAGAAAGCGGGCCGATCAAGGAGGTTAAAATAAGGGGAGATGGCACTACTATTCGAAGCTTAGCTGTCGATTGTAACCAGTCTGCCATCTTGTGGATTTAAGAAAATATGTTTTCAGATTAAAGTACTCTGTGGTTGTTACCCAATTAACTTTCATACATTTAAATGACTGTCGAGTACATATTTGATATAATATACTTTTGTGGACAAATACAGACCCGATAATTGAATACACACTATTCACCACAAATGTTGTTGGCACCATAATATGGCTGCAATAGCTTCACTTCTGTGTCGTTAAGGGCATCTCTGCCTATTCCAACCTCCTTGGGGCACTAACCATGTAGCATTCCAAGTGAGGGGAGGATGAACCAAGGCGTGTTACCGGGAGCTTCAAGTACTATAGAGCATAGACATGTGCTGCGTAATATCAAGTTTTTTCGCAGTTCATTATGAGAGAAATTATGTGTGTGTTACAATTTGAAATATTTCACATGTAATAAATCACAATGTAACTATAATTTACCAAGCACAAGTTAACATGACAGTGGGTTGCCAACATGATGCCGCCACTGAGAACATGTGCTGCTGTTATTGTGAGTGGTTTTAATGCCACTGCAACCAGCTTTGATGCTGCCTCTATTGTTACTGCTATGCGGAAATTATGAGCCGATTGTTCATATGCGGCAACCCGCTGCTTAGCAGGTCAGCGGCACCACCAAGTGGAATCTTATGAAGGCCGCCAAAAACTGCGAAGAACAATATTGTTACTTTAGTTCAATTTTTACACAGGCTCATGTTAATTAAACAGTTATAACATTGGTGAGCTTCTTATATTTCTGATAGCGAATGATAAGAACCCTTCACTATTAACAAATTCAGTAGGCCAGAGGTGCCCACAGGGGGAGGGTGTTATGACGCAAACTGTGTCATTGAAATTTCTGGGGTGAGGAGGTCGCAGTTTGAGGTGGGGGGGGGGGGGGCGAGTCATTGACTAAGGGGAGGAGGGCACCTCTGCAGTCGGCTTTATTTTTAAAAAATGATACCCGGTCCCCCCAGAACCAAATACTGGCTATGCCAGTGCCAGTAACAGTAAGAAACTTGCTAATATGGAAAGCGGGAGGTTAGATGTAAATTTGACTTCAATGAAAAAAATCACACTGATGTTTTTTGTGGCCTACTTTAGGTTTTCCTGTATTTTTGTGCTGTTTTAAAAACATTTTGGACAAAAATAATAAAAATATGAATAATAAAAAAAAATATGGATGATACAATGACGACTCATTTGACGTTAGGAAGAGCTCGGTGCAAAATGAGAATAGCAGTAGCATCGCAAGATAGCGAGAGCCAATAGAATTGCATACAGGTGTAAACAGTGCCTCAATGCAGCTGTTTGAACTCATTCTGCCTCTTTCTTATGAATGTAATGCGAGTATATTCTACAACATTCAGTGTTATTTACATTTCCATCTGATTACAGAACGAAGGATGAAATAAAAACTCTCTCTTGTCCTAAATATTCTGCTGTTTATTTTGCAATATGTTGCCATTCATGAATATATATGCTCAGGTAGGAAAGTAAACTTAAATAGCTTCGAGTGAAACATTTAGAAGTAAAATTCATGTTCTTCCTTATCACAAATATTTGTGTCTCTTTCCAGATAAGAGACAATTTCCGAGAGTGTGGTCAGCCAGGAGAACATGTATTTCATTGCTGCCCTCATAATTCCCTTCCTGACCAGATTTATTTTATTTAGGCCCCTATTTATTTTCGAGGTCCATGGAACCTTGACAGGAGTGTATCGCTAGGATGTAGAATGTGTCATACTATTGTAAATGTCATGATGCTTTCTGTCTAAATTGTTTGTAAACAGATGCATGAAATGGTTTACACTTTACTTGGGCTGCACGGGCTTAGTCTACTAATGGGCAATGAAATTTTTGCTTTAAGATTATAATTAATTTATTAACCAGATAAGGGTACATATAAGAACCTGTCAGTCGTAGAGCAGGAACAGCATCAATTACTTATCTCACGTCCAACACAAAAGATTATTTGCCAGCATCAGCACACTAGGCCTCTACCATATGTAAACTTTTACAATAAAGCTTACATTCTAATTCGTAGAAAAATTATGCAACCAATAAATGACGGTCAGTTCTTATAGTGAAGCTTAAAATTAAACATGAAGTAATACAGATTATTAAACAATTCCTATAAAGAATAGATATCTAGAAGATGAGGTGTTAGTTGCTTTTTGAATTTAGTCATATCCCCAGTGACTGATATAATGTCAACTATAACTTTATTCTATACTTTTCTGCTTGAATAATTTACTGTGTACCTTATTGTCTCCGGATAGAATTTTTAATAAAGGCCTATATTTGAAGATCGTGTTTACCTCTTGTATCATTAAGTTCACATGCACTCTTAGGTTTGTGAACAGTATGATTATAGTTCAGAGAGCAGATAAGGAAAAAAAAAAAAAATAGACAGGACTTGGTGAAGATTGTCAGCTGTTTCAATAAATCTCTGCAATAGTGTCTAGAGTGCACTCTGATATTACTCTCAAAGATCGCTGCATTTTGGAAGTAGACAGCCAAATATATGTGATAAGCAAGGATATTAATATTTTTACTGCCCGTGAAGCTGTCCTATTGGGTTTCTGCCAAAGTGCACAATGAAAAATTATCATATATCAGGTAATTACATTAATAAGCAATTCCTAGAATGTGTTTAAATAAAAGATTTTAAAAAATAAAAGGAAGTGTGCAGATGTGAACTTGGATCCCTTGTAATGGGAGCTCATGACGCCATCCATTACACCACACTGGCGATGGGTGGTTGAAGGGCTTATCATTGAATTTATTAGAACATCATAATGCTGCATTACAGTTTGATGTGTAATAATAAGGCACATCTTTCTGTGATACATTGTCAGTGTACTGTTGCTTTGAAATGGCACTGTGCAACCTTAACACAAAACATTTAACCTATTGTGCCAGAATGAACAACAGCGTCTGCTGCATCGAGTCAAAGATATACCAGTATGGTGTTCTCAAAGGTTAAAATAAATTCTAACCTCCTTGGTGTTCTCTTCGACCATGGTCGAAGGATGTTCTGCAATCCTATTGGTTCTCACTATTTTGCACTGCGATCTCCTTAAAAGGTATATTACATGGAGCGTATTTGGTTGCTAGTCGCTGGCTGTAGCTTGGCGTATAGCGAATAGTGAATGAATATGCTGACACATTGACACGCAGATGCTAGTGTCTTCGTAAAAACAATAGCAACGTGAGATAGCGTATGACATATTGTTTTTGAGGTTAGGTGATACCAAATGGTTGTTTCCTACCAAACAAAATATGAAGTGGAATTGTAATCAAATTTCCAAATTTCTGGAAATTTTGTTCTTGGCGAGATCGCCATCCTTGTGGCGGTATTCTGTTTCCTTATTTTATCCTCTACCATTTCCAGTAATGTATCGAAATTTTCTGATGTCATCCTCATTATATTTCTGTAGGCAGAAGGATCTTCACAGAACAATACTCTCAAAAGATTTGCAGAAACACCATGTTTAGCCCTCCTTGCAATCCACCTTCTAATCCATTTTCTTTTATTTTTTCCCTACTTTTCCATTTTGCTTTTGGTAGATTAATTGTTCTTTTAAGACTGTTGTGAGAAACAATGCCAGCATTTATTACTTCCTTTGACATTTTTACTCAACTTGTGGCTACTTTATACGGTCCTGTATATCACACTGGGTGACCAACACCTGAAAGCGACCAAAATCGCCAGTAACCAGTGTCTAAAGTAGCTCACCCTTCAACTTTAGACGCTTGTGTTTCAGAGCAGCGACTTTGTTTGCTGTCCTTGTTTACACGGAGTGAATTTAGCAGCTGTGTCCAAATACGCCAGTGACTAGTGACCAAATGTGCTACATGTAATATACCCTTAAAATTAACTCGTGACTTTACTATTGTGATGATATCTATGCACGCACCACGTAATATTTTCTCTGACCGGCCAAATTATTTGATATTTCAGTTTAGCTTTGACAAACATACATTTTCTCTTAACTTTTACCTCTTTAAACTAATATTTTAATCTCTTTCCCATATTTCCATAATCTTATTGCATTAAAATATTATCACTTGTTGTGCCGTAGTAGTTTGTCCCCCTTTTAGTTTTTTTTTTCTTTGCCTGCACTGTTTTATGTAAAATCAAGTGACGGTGTCAAATCCTCGTTATTTTTGTGCGAGTTATTGAAATGCAAAGTTCTTGGGAATTTACAACTCTACAAATACATATATTCAATTTTCGTCCCAGATGAACGGTTAAGCTATTATTTTCATTTTGAGCTTTCAAAAGGCAATCGCAAAGGCCCAGTTTTAATGTTGCTACTGTAAAATAAAATGGGCCAAAAATGTTTTCACTAGTGAGGACAAACTGTTAAATTGTTCAGAGAGTCATCGTGCATTGCGAGAACGAAACTGTAAATATCCTGATGTAAAAAAAGACTTGATTGATGTTGTAATTCAAAGCAGGAACTGTGTTTTTGCAGTTATAAGAAAAATGATTCAGTTGAAAGACTGCAAAATAGCCTTGAGTTCCATGTGCATCGTTTCTTGGAAATTACCCCCCAATGAATGTGAAGACAGTGAAAAATTTAATTAGAGGCAAGGTGACTTTTGACTCGCCCTGTGGATTAGGAATAGCAGACGGCCTTTGACACTTCCTTGGGCTTTGGGAATGGCAAGGATGTTTTACATGTTGATTCTCCATCTCTCACTGTGAACTATAACCTTTTTCATCAGGAATCAAACCACACAACTGAGATAATACTCCATAGGCACATTATTTGATTAAAAGATGTAGTGTAGGGAATATTGGGTGAAGCTGTAGCTGTGGCTGAATAAGAAAAGATGGGAAAATTACCTTTCAAAGAGTCCCCAACTATCATTGTTCCCTGACAGGCAACTCACTTGCATATCGTCTGTCCCAGGCGACTGGACTTTGTCTCTTACAGCAGGGGCTTCAGCCCCTGGTAAAAGGTAAAAGGAACAGTAAGGGAAACTACAGAAAAATTAAAGTTGGAATACTAGTCGAAACATATATTAACAACAAAGCACATAGAGGCGAGGTAGCCCTGTCACGAATTTCGATAAACCCTCACACACTGAATGCAGTCACTGGACGTGTAATAGACTTGCTGTAGGCCAAGTCGCAAAATACATACAAGAGTGAGAATAAAAATAAGAACCAGTCCTCAGAGAGAGTTTAAGACAAAAGGTAAGAAACTAGCCATGAGTTCATGCACGATTACAAGAACAGGCGTTGGACCTAGGCATCAAACATGTTACATACCGGAATAGCAGTTCCTGAAAACATTGCGTAATTGCAGAAGTAAGGCGATTGCATCCACAGAAGATGCTAAGTATGTCGTATCGGTGATCATGTCGAGTCCGGCACGGAAGTCTAGGACAGGCTGCTTGCTTCCAAGGTAATGGAAAGCACATATCACTAAATGACGGTAACTGTGCATGCTGATGTTCCGCGTTTTATTTATTTGTGGTACTATCACTACCTGTGCTCCTTCGCCTGGTAAGTAAGCTTCATCTACTTTTTATATATATTTTTCCTCTATAATATTCGTATAATAAATATGGAATTTAGTTTGAGATCTGAGGTCAATACTCATTTCTTCATGAGAATAAATAGGTAATTGTTTTGCACAACAACAATATTCTGTTAAACCATGTTGATTATGTATTAATATATCATTATATACAAGATAATTTGTAATGTTTGAATACAATGTAAACTCCAAAATCCTACTGCAAATTAATATCAGAGATATGAGTTCATAATACAAAGGCTTTCTTGAGTATTGGTCTTCTGAATCTTAAACCAAAGGATTTTGGAATACTGTATTTCATAATCATGATTAGGGGCAATGTCATCAATAACATTTGTCTCACTATCATGAAGTAAAGGTATTGACAGTATCTTGCCACTAGAGTACTTAACATACTATAAGATTCACTTAGGGCTTTCTACCACATTACGAAGCATTTCAAAGACACTGTGTCATTGTGGAAACTGTTAAAAGCTATTTACATTGAAATCAACACTGAATTTTGAACTTCTGTAAAACTTATCCAGTTTTGTGGATTTTGTGTTCTTCTAAATTTGGCATGTTTTCTTTTCTGCCTCTGCAACAGGGTTCTGATCTGTCTTATGTACTGTTGGGGATCACTTCTGTAACTTATTTATTTGATTTGAATCTCTCATTTGCAATTAATACTACCAGTTTGAATTTAAACCATATCTGTTCTACACCTAAATTGTAAGTTAAGAGGGAATGGGGACTGTCTCTTAGGCATTAAGCAAAGTGTTGTCTATATTTTTAAATTGATATATTTTGTGATTGGTCTTGGTAGGTTCGGTTCATATAGCATGTTTTCTCCATCCATCATGAAGAGTCCTGTTTGCTCAGGGTTATTTATGGCTAAAAGGTGAAGTGAGTTTTTGCAACCATTTACAATTTGCATGGGCCCATGAATGAATTCTTCAAATTACAACTCACTGCAAAGACGTGGCGACGAGCTGCGACAGGCACACACAAAAGACACAAACATACAACATATTCAGCTATCGGCCATGACCTTCTTCAGAAAACTTATGCGATCACACAGGCACACAACACAGTCATACAACCATCACCTCCAATTGCCGCACTTCAAATCACGCTCTGCAGCGAATCGGGGATGGGAGGGTAGGGGAGAGGGGATAGGAAGGTTACGTCACAGTGGTGGGGATGGGTTAGATGGGAATAACGAGATGCAGCTTAGGAATGAAGTGGGGAGGCGAGTGAGGGGAGAAAATAATATAAAATAAATATATATAGAAAATTCGTGCACACTGCAAGTACACAAGACCGCATACACACACACGCATGCACGCGCACGCACGCACGCACACACATTCACGCGCGCACACACACACACACACACACAAACACACACACACACACACACACACACACACACACACACACACTAACGCACATTCACACACCACTCAAAATAGGCGAGGTTTGGGATAGAGGTAAGAACTGTGAGGTATTCTTTCTCCATACCTTACAGTTTCTACCTCTCTATCCCAAACCTTGCCTATTTTGAGTGGTGTGTGAATGTGCGATAGTGTGCGTGCGTGCGCGTGTGTTATGCGGTCTTGTGTATTTGATGACGGATGTATGAAAGATTGTATGATGGACCAGCATTGTCATTGTGAAGGGTGAAGGTTGTAATCATGACTTACTAAAGTATTTAGATACTTCTGTTAAGTGCATCAATCTCCCAGAGTGAGACCTTAAAAAAATTCTGCATGTAGTAAGCCACTGCAGGTGAAATGTAACAAATTCATAGTGATCTTATGACTTGACAATGGATACACAGCTAAAAATGTACAGTTGTAAAAAATACAAACTAAACTAAAATTTGAATCCTAGTAACAGCCAATGCAACTGATTTATCATTCAGACAGTAAATGAATCGTTATAATTGTCAATAATAGAGGATAGATAATAAACTGTGAAGATGTATCACTGAGCCGCAGACAGTCATAGAAAATAGACAGTCAGAAAAAGAAACACGTACGTTCACACAGTCATAAGTTAAGCATACATGACCCCCATCTCTGGCTGTTCCAACCTGTATTTTCCATTGTTAGAATTTTGATGAATTTTGTGTTATTAAATAATCCCTTTTTCCATTTTTATATGAAATATTTCTTCCAGATCTGATGCAGCCACAAATAAAGTGTATATATATGATGGGCAGGGAACTAATGTACCTTTGCATGTGTTTGAGAAACTTCACACAAAACCTGTAGTCACAATAAAGGTAATATTCATGGTTTTACTTTTTATTTGTTATAGTACTGAAATGCTCAGAGTATTATCATAGTAACAGCATTGTTTATTTTTATTGTTACTATTCATTTCAGTATAATCCAGCATATGAAGTTGTAGTTTCTGTTGATCAGTCAGGCATTTTGGAATATTGGACAGGTCCAAAAACTGAATACAAATTTCCTAAATGTGTCTCGTTTGATTCAAAACTAGACACTGATTTGTATGAATTTGCTAAGCATAAAACGTTTCCAACAGGACTGTGTTTTTCTCCAGATGGAAAGAAGTTTGCTACTCTCTCATCTGACAGGAAGGTAAGGGGAATGATTTGAAACAATATGTAATAACTAGTGTTGTATCCAATGAAAAGTGCTATACATAGTACAATCTTTTATTGAAAACTGACTTTTCCTTATCTTCTCTTCAGGTTAGGGTATTCAACTTCCTATCCGGTAAGCTGAGTCGTGTGTTTGATGAGTCACTGCAAAGATTTACAGAACTTCAGCAGATGCGTCAGCAGCTTCCCAACATGGAATTTGGTCGAAGGTAATTATTCTCAGTATACTTTTGTCTTCAGTGAACTATCAAAGTGCAAGCAAGTCTTCATTCAACATGACATGGTTTGTAAACCTCTGCAGGCACTTTATGATAGACACTGCAGTGTCTCAACAGAAATGACAGACTGTTTAAGCCCAACATTGGAGTAATTCCACCTACAGTTTCAATCGACAGATTAAAGCCTACTTACTGCACCGGCTCCAACAAGTGGGGCAAAATACCTGGACAACCCATCACAGACACACCAGCCTTGCACACTGAACCACACCCTAACATAGGCACACCACAACCAGAAGCCACTTACAGTGTCGGTGACACTATGTACACAAGAAAGCTAGTGATTATGTGATCAGGGATAGGTGGAGTCAGGAATGGCGAGTGAGTAGGCATCTGAATAATCAAAGCAGGATTCAATATTCTTTTTTCTTTCTCTTTGGCCATGTTCCTGCACATGCAGTGTCAGCTTTGTTAATTCCAGATTTGGCATGTTAATATTTATGGGGTAGCCGGATGCCCTTTCTGATGCCACCCCATATCCCCCTGGAGGAAATGTGTACCCCAAATGTCTGCGTATAGTGTTACATGTGTGAAAGTGTAAAGTGTTATGAAATGTTTGCGAATTGTGTGACTGAGGAGGGACTTGGGTACCAGCCTGGTATTCACCTAGGGGGAAGTGGAAAACTGCCTAAAACCCACATCCAGGCTGACCGGCACTCCTGGCAGACTCGAACTGGGTCCGGTATGCCTCCCCATCTCAGAAAGTGGTGCATTAGACCACACGGCTAACCAAGCAGGTAAAGCAAGATTCGATATAATGTGGGTTTATTTCCCATAAAGCTTCTACATCTTACAGGGGGCCAGAAAGGGAAGGTGCAAGGCAGATTTCTAAGAAGGTAATGTGACTAAAAATAGAAAAATAGAAATGGTTTTGCCAAGGCCAGCAGAGACGCGTGTGGTTGCCAAGGAGGTGGATTCAAGACAGCAGTCCTGCAGAACTGACCCACTCACGGACCCACATCGCGTGCCCATGTGATCGGTACATGGTTTAGTGAGTGGCGGCCATATTCCGCCGACACTACCAAGGGTAGCATTCTCTTATCAGTGGATTACGGACACTAAAATTAACTAAAACTCTATGATTGTGTCAAGATAATCAGCTTTTATTAATATTGTAGAACATGTGAATCTTAATAAACCAGGTAAAACAAAGCTCAGTGTTAAGGAAATTGTACAGTGTGCATACAATTGTCAATACATTTGCAATAAATGTTCAAAAGTGTCTCCAGTTCAATGCATTTAGTTGCATGTGTATGAATAGATTTTTCTCAGGGTTGTTCTCAATTTCTTCTATGGCATTCATAATGTGAGCAACTATTGCCTAATGTGTATTGACTTGTTTCAAGGTTAGTAAACAAATTTACTTGTATAATCTCTGGAATTTCTGTAACCTCCTGCAGTTTTGCAAAGGCTTCATATTCATGAGGTTGCTAAATTTCAGGCAAAATCTTTTATTAGCCGTAACTCCAAAACCAAACATTTTCAGACCTTTGTTTATATGAACCTTTTTCTTTAGTTTCACTTGTATAATAACATGTTAAAGTATTAGCATATCTTTGTGAATTGCCCTATATGTGAGTTTTCCCCCATAGGGGTTAATTTGTTTTACCTGTACACTCCCTGACCGAAAAAGTAATGCACTCAGAAACAGTGATTGGTAGTGTATGAAACTACATATGTTGGAAGATCTGTGATTCTATTGAATTGATTGCAATGTGGAAAGAAGGAGACAAGGCCATTATCAGTTACAGATGGAATGTTGGTGGCAGGTCAGTAGGGTGGTACACTCCCTTTGGTTGCAATGCCTGCCATTATGCAGTTTTGAATGGTGTTGAACAGTGGAGTGTGCGCCAATATGAAACTTTCAGGCAGATTAAAATTGTGTGCTGGATCTGGAACTCAAACCTGGGACCTTTGCCTTTCCCAGGCAAGCGCTCTATTGACTGAGCTATCCTGACACTACTCACCATCTGCCCCTACAACTTTTATTCTGCCTTAGGCTGTGGCTAAGCCATGTCTCCACCATATCTTTTCTTCCAGGAGAGCTAGTCCTGCAAGGTTCGCAGGAAAACTTGTGTGAAGTGTGGAAAGTGGGAGTCAAGTTACTGGCAGAATTGAAGTTGTGAGGATGGATCGTGAGTCGTGTCGGGATAGCTCAGCTTGTAGAGTCTTTACCCGCGACAGGCAAAGGTCCCAGGTTTGAATCCCAGTTCCGACACACAATTTTAATCTGCCAGGAAGTTTCATATTGGCGCACACTCCACTGCAGAGTTAAAGTTTCATTCTGGTACAGCCCTTATGCTGTGGTCAAGCTATGTCTCCACCATATCCTTTCTTCCAGGAGTGCTATTCTTGCAAGGTTCGCAGAAGAACATCTGTGAAGTTTGGAAAGTAGGAGGTGAGGTACTGGCAGAATTGAAGTTGTGGGGCAGCACTGAGAGTTGTGTCAGGATAGCTCAATGGTAGAGCACTTGCCCGCAAAAGGCAAAGGTCCCAGGTTCGAGTCCCGGTTCCGGCACACAATTTTAATGTGCCAAGAAGTTTCAGTGTTTTGAAAGTTTGTCCACAGTTGTGTCAGTTGTCCCTCCAGATTCTGTGAGCTGGTACTGGGAGAGAGACCTCTTCCAATGTCAGTTCACAAGTGCTCACTGATTGAGATGTCCGGGGACCTTGCTGGCTACAGGAGAACCTCACATGCTATAGGCAGTCGATAGACACTCATCGTGTATGGGTGTGCATCATGTTTGAACACTGTTCCAGGGTGGTGTGCTATCAGAGGTAGGATGTTCATACACACAATGTCCGTGACATATCACTGTGCTGTCAGTGTCTGCCAAAGCATGACTAGAGATGACCTGAATGCACATCGTTTGACTCCCACACCATAATGCCATGGGTTACACCTGTGTGTATGTCTCTCCTCTACTTTGGCAGGATGTGCACTATGTCCTGGACTCAGCGAAACCCGAACATGATGGTTACCAGAGGTTATGGACAAATGGGAATAATTACTGAACATGATACGACCGAGCGAGGTGGCGCAGTGGACTTGCATTCGGGAGGACGATGATTCAAATCCATCTCCGGCCATCCAGATTTAGGTTTTCCATGATTTTCCTGAATCACTCTAGGCAAATGCCGGGATAGTTCCTTTCAAAGGGCAAGGCCGAATTTCCTCCCCTTATCCTTCCCCAAAAATCCGAGCATATGCTCTGTCTCTAATGACCACGCTGTCGACGGGACGTTAAACCCTAAACATACTTACTTCCTTCTTTGAACATGATATGACACCATTTGTCTTCTGTCCATGCTCCCCAGGTGTGGCACCTCTCCAAATGCTGGTATTGGTTTTCTGGTGTCAATGGCAATATCATTCGCCAGTAGGATCCCAATGTAACAAATGTGAGTTGTTGAGCCGCTGAGCGGAACCAACGCCACCTTGATTAACAAGACCTTTGCACTACCTACCAAGAGTAGTCATAACACAAGCTAACTATGTGTATTATGTACCATCCTGCTGAGTTTGGGAATTCGTTCACATTTCACACTGTGTTTCAGATTGTTTTTCGGTTATTTGTGTGATTCTCTGTGCAGATTATTGCTGGTAGGAGACTAAATGCCTAATATGAATCGTCTGATTTCAGTCTTGGTAAGATATCTTACTAATAGTTCATACATATCTTATACCAACACAAAATTGTCTGTGAATCACATAAAGAACACGAAGAACACTCTCAAAAGCACTGTGCAACATGTATGAATTTCCAAACTAGAGTAAAATATTACATATGACAAATAGTTTTCTTGTGTTATGACTACTCTCAGCAGGCAGTGCACAGGCCTTATTCATCTAAGTGGCGTTGTAGGGTTTCTAGTATATGTTTGCAGACAGCGGATGCTGAGCTCATGGCATTCTGCATTGCTTGGCATACTACACTTTGGTCCTTCCTTTGGGTAGTGTTATGACATCATTGGGTGCCCTCATGTATCCATTGGTTCCAACTTTTTGCCACTATGAGAGTTGAGTGGCACACATGTCTGGCAATTGCACGATATGACCAACCCACTTCACGCAGTCCAGCAATGCTACCTCTATCAAATACCTAACCAGTTGGTGGATAATCTGTTAAATGCATCTGTGAGGCATCCCAGTTTCTCGTACTAATGTCTTTCTTCACTGTTCGACTCATGGTAGTTGACAGGTACCAACTTTGCGACAAAGCAGTAACATCACAAATGCACTCTGATGGATGTCCTAGACATTACATTGCCAACTAAATCCAATAATTTATTCACTTATCAATGGTATACCTCTATACCAAAATGGGATATTTACTATACCACTTCTTGGGAGAACCCACCTTTTTTGTCAAGCAGTGTAACTATCACTTGGTTTTCTCATTTGTATGTGTAATGTATCAGGTACAATCAAGCCTACACCCACTTATTGGTTACCATCATGGAGCTACATAGCCACCTGCCATAAACATGTTCTTGTCAGGGATTATAGGAAATGTAACACCAATCCTGTTCTCTGGTCCCTTATTGGAATTATCATTAAAGACATAAGCAGGTTATGCTCAAGTAACCCTCATCTGAAAACTGCAAAAATATTAATTGATAAGAACTGCAGCTTGACTGAGTGCTGCAGAGAAGACTGGGAGAAGAATGCAGTGCGTGCCAACCAAGAAATGCCTTGTGTTACACGCAAGCCAGACAGTTTCGACCAACCAAGATGAATATTGACCACACCCAACAGAATAAGGACAAACTGCGGCAGGTGCTCCGATTCACTTGTCAAGTGGGGGGAAAATACCCTACCCAAAGTGCAATTGTGGATCTGAAAGGCAAACCATTAAACACATAATGGAGGAATGCCCAATCAAATCCTATAGCAGCAACCAATCCGATATCCTATTTGCAACAAAATAATCAATTTAATATATTTGTAACTAGATGTTTGTTTGTAAAATTTATTATTATTTTTATTATGGCTGTTTCCACCATATTGTATTGTTCATCCTTTTTATTTTTCTTTATGTACACAACTATTTGTTCTTACAAATAACCTGTGATGTAGCCATACATTAAATAAAGTAAATCTCATTTTTAGACTTCCCTGTGTGTTGCACAATTGCAAATATTGTTAATTTGTATGAGTTATAGAGTTTTAGGGCCGGTTTGGAACCCATGTTAAACTGTAGGTCCCCCTATAACTGGCTGGGTAAGTCAGTTCAAAGGTCGGAGGAAGGCAACGGCATACCACCTCCAAACAGGACCATGCCTAGTAAAGCACTGTGGTGTTCAAACCAATCTTCGGGTTGTTGACTGCTTTACCTTTTTTTTAGGGCCTCCATTTCAATTAAATTGTGTTTCGGTAGTACAAAATTACCTTGGAATCTTGCTTCATTCCAGAATGGCTGCTGAACGTGACCTTGAGAAATCTGATGCGATCAATCTTGCAAACATTGTATTTGATGAAAGTGGATACTTTATAATGTATGCAACAATGCTGGGAGTGAAAGTTGTTAATTTATTTACTAACAGATGTGTTCGTATGATTGGTAAACCAGAAAACTTGAGACTCCTGAAGTTGGCATTGTTTCAGGTATGTACTTACTTCAATAATTTATTCTTTACATATATGATTTATAATATTTATGATATGTTATGTGCTTTGAATTGTGTCATCAAAAAATCAAGTTGCTGTGTATCAGTACTGATTGACGTGACTGTGGATTTTCCTACATTAATCAGCTCACAAATGTAGTGGAGCGTCATCATATTGATGTGTATTATTTCGAACATGGCACTCAGCTCTAAGTAGCATTATTTAATGATTCTGCATTTTCATTACTAGTCAGTTCTTAAATTTTGTTAGTGCTTATGTTTTTAAGTCCTGCATATTTGGTAATTTTTTTGTTAGTTTTTCTGTTTTCAAGGGCTATATTCTTGCATGTTTTGGTACATATCGTAATTTTAAGTAACTTTACAGAGATGGGTAGGGACTGCACGTATTGTGTACAAATTCGGGAGGAGTTCACAGCTGGAGGTTGTGTCGGCTACCTTCAGCAGTCTTTAGGCTGCTGCACATGGCTCCTGTGTCACCCAGGCACCTGAGGCCATTGCTATGGTACCTTTGGTGCCTACTGCAGCAACCCCAATCCCTGAAGCTGCTGTGATTACTGTTTCTGCTGTACCTGCCAGTCACCAGTTGCCTGACTGTGCTTGTCGAACTGTGCAGGGTTCACAAAACTCTGTGTAGAAGGCAATACCGGGAACCAGATGTGAGAGTGACCCATTATGCCTCAGAATTAGGTTTGAGGTGTTGTCCTCTGTTGTTAATACCTCTGAGCCAGCTTGGGCTGTCTTGCCTGTTGTGGCATTGGCCAGTCTTTAGGAGAGGTCCATACAGATGCAGAGGGTGAGAGAGGGTGAGTTTGCTAGTCATTGGGAGCTCCAATGTAAGGCAGGTGATGGAGCCCCTTAGGGAAATAGTGGAAAAGTCGGTAAAGAATGCCAGTGTGCACTCTGTTTGCTTACTGGGGACTCCTGCCACAGGAGTTCAGAGGTCAACCTCGGCTCCTTCAGGCGGCTGGCGGATTTCGTGAAGGCAGCTAGCTTCACCAATAGAGAAGAAGTGGATCTTTCAATTTGCACTATCATTCCCTGGAAGCGATCATGGTCCTTTGGTTTAGAACCGTGTGGAAGGCTTAAACCAGAGGCTCAAACAATTCTGTCATGATCTTGGGTGCAAATTTCTCGACCTCCTCGATAACGTGGAGAAATGTGGAATCCCCCTGAATGGGTCAGGTATGCACTACATACAGGAAGTGGCTACTGGGGTAGCGGACTATGTGTGGAGTACTCATGTGGGGATTTTAGGATAGAGAAATCTCTCCCAAGGCCTGTTAAGTCACTTACTTATTCTTGACATGGCATCACTCAGTACAACTGAATGGAGAAAGAAATGAGAGACATCCTACCCAAGATCTTTCTGACCCCTCCTACAGTGGTGTTCCATCGCCCATTCAACCTCCACAACATCCTAATCCATCCCTATGCCACTCCCAAACCCAACCCCTTACCACAGGGATCATATCTCCCAGTCCACCCACCCAGCACTTTCTATTCCAGTCCTATCACAGACTCAACCTATCCCATCAGAGATCGGGCCACCTGTGAAAGCAGCTAACTAATATACCAACTCTGCCGCAGTCATTGCACAGCATTTTATATTGGTATGACAATGTACCAGCTGTCTGTGAGGATAAATGGCTACCGCCAAACTGTGGCAAAAAGCAAGATGGACCACCATGTGACACAGCATGCAGCTGGATTTCAATAGCTGCTTCACTACCTGAACCATCTGGATCCTTCCCTCCACTACCAGCTCTTCTGATCTGGAGTTGTCCCTTCAACACATTCTACAGTCCTGCAACCATCCTTACACCTTATGGCTAACATCCCCCTCCCCTCTTCCTTTCCAACTCATTATCCTGTATCTCATGTCTTCCTCCCTACTGTGTGTTGCCACATACAATATCCCCTTAATCAATTACTTTTTATTGTTATTTATTTATAAAAGTAATTTCTGTCGGTGCTTGACAGAACATAAGACTGGGCTCCTGACAACAGTTAATTGTGTCTCGATACCTCATGGTCTGTTCTCCCTGATGCGGGAATACAGTATTGTGGCTGTGAGCATTACAGATCAAATAGGCTGTGGTATAGGAAAGAGCCAGTGTGGCGAATGGAGATTTGGGTGTGGCGGGAGACGTGCAGGTAAGAGTCCTCTGCAGTCGGGCTGGTCACTGTGTCCTCAGTGGCGGAGTGGTCAACGCGTCTGCCTAATAAGCAGGAGATCCCGGGTTTGAATCCCAGCCGGGCACAAATTTTCATTCCCTGCACTTTGGTATTCCATCTA
Organism: Locusta migratoria; assembly: GCA_026315105.1. NCBI lineage: Eukaryota > Metazoa > Arthropoda > Insecta > Orthoptera > Acrididae > Locusta > Locusta migratoria. The sequence continues at coordinate 241,990,152 of CM048748.1, forward strand.
AACCTAGTACAGTGAAGTCACAACTGATCGCTGGTATTCCATCTAAACCTAGTACAGTGAAGTCACAACTGATCGCAAATTGCGATTTATTTCATTCATTGAATGCTGTTGATTTTGGATGCAGTTTTAATGTCATGCCCAGACAATATTGTTAGGAACTGAAAAACGACAAGGAAAAAGGATAGGCTTAGGATGGGATAGAACAGGATGCAGGATTTATAGGTCATCTGGCTCCCCCCCTTTGGCCTGTTCAGCATGGGTGCCCCTGCTGGTAGCTACATTACCGCCAGCATAGTCCTCTGGATCCGAGCACGCAAAACTCCTCGCCCACACCGATGTGCTACATTAAGGCGATGTCCCCTGAGGAAGATGGAAGCAGTTACTTCCATAACATATGATTTTATATGCTAGGGTCATTTCAAATCGTCCCTTATGTCCCCTCCAGTTATTTTATGGAAGCAATTACTTCCATTGTTTTTTGTGGTGGGGAGGGGGAAACAGACAGTAAAAACTGTAAATTATGACATATATTCATAACAACATAATTTGGGGGGTGGTTAATCCCCTCCATCCCATCACCTTGGCTAATCCTTGGTTAGGGTCAACAAAGGACAGATACCACACCCAAAATGGAAACAGTCAGGGAAAGGCTTTTAGTAGAAAACCATCATTGTTAGATGACATGTCTCCTTCCTGCAGTTCAGGCTGGGTGTAATTGACAGCTATCCTGTGTGATTGACAGCCTTTTTTCCTGTCACCCATTTTCCCACATGCTCTACATTTGACCCAGCGATAATGGCACAAAACATTGACTACATGTGGGCAGCCACTGTGGACTGCGGTTGATCGCCAGGACCAGTGGAGGGGAGCGGCGGGTGGGCCTAGTAGAAAAAACCAGAGACTCATCTTGCAAAATAGATTTGGAATGCACAGACTGTTCTAAAGATTTTATGATGGGTAAACATGTTTCTAGAGAGAGATCTTGCAATTTCAACATCATGTCCCTCACCAAAGCTGCTGCATAAGACCTATGGCAGATCTGATTTTAGCATACAGAATGACAATCTTGCGAGAGGCTCTGTAAACAGGTGATCAATTTTCTGTATGATTGCCTCGCCTGTTTGTGACTGCTGAAGAATCTATGTCGGGTAGCAGCAACGTGAACTTGGGAATAAAAATAGTCACACAAACTGGACTGGACCTGGGCATATGGAAAGGCATGGGGTTCTGTGCCCGGGTTCAGGTGTTGTTCCAGCAGATATACCTCAGGCCCAGCATATTCCAATAATAATGTGCATTGCTGCTTGTCACCAGAGATATCGTAAACCAAGAAGTGTTGTTCATTCGAGCGATATAGTTGGCCCATGGCTTGATCTTCTGGTTGAATGGTGGAAATGATGGAGCTGCTGTCCCCATGTTCTGGACCATAATGCCGATGCAGGAGAGGCGATGGGAGACATCGGGCAGCCAACGACTTCACCCTGTCCATCAGCACTTTGAAGGCACGCTTCAAGTGTTGGAGTGGGCACATTATCTGGGAAGAAGCATTTAGTATGTCATCCATTATGAATATTAAGCAGAAGGATCAAGTTCCTAACATGCACATGCAAGTGAGAGAAAATAAATTAGCGCACAAAAAAACAACAACCTTGTCACCATTGAAGAATCCACTGTGCAGCGCACAAAAACGGAAATCATAAAAAGAAAAGGTACAGTTTATTGTACAAAATGGTCCATCAACAATGACATACAAATCCAATGGAGGAAACAGAATACGTGCTGTCCTTACTGTTAATGAAAAATAAATAAATTAAAAAAAAAAAAAAAAAAAACAAAAAAAAAAAAAACAATCTGCCTACTTTGGCAAGAAAAACAGTCGTCACCAATAGTCAGAGCCCCGTGCGTGAAGTCCTCCCACTGTCAGTGGTGTCAGCGATGCTGTGGAGTCCAGACGGTGTCAGGAAGTGGCGGGGCTGGTCGGCAGTGAGGCGTCATGGAAAGACGATGTCCTGACTGTGACTGCGATTGCCCTGGCTCGGCCGTGTCAGGGCTTAATTATCTGTGGGTGGCAGAATACTGTAGGAACTATTTCCTGATCATGTGTGTGATGGCAGGAAAGTAGTTCCCTCACAGCACGCCCTCTGTGTGTGCTGTTGATGCCATCTGGCATCTTCCTCCGACACATTGCCCAGTTGTCTGATCAACTGGCAACTCATGATCTTGTGCTTGGCGGGTTGCCAGTCACACAGGCTGAGTGCCTGAACACCTTCACTGCCAATTTCTATCAATTATTGATGGATCCCGGGGCTCTAAAGTGATCTACACCGATGGCACAATGGTAGATGGTCGTGTCGGCTTTGCCTATGTGCGTGAGGACATGATGAATTGCCCTCTCTGCCGAATTGCTGCAGTGTATTCACTGCAGAGCTGGTAGCCATCTTTCACACTCGCACATATCTGCACATGCCCCAGGGAGTCCTTCATCATCTTTAGTTACTCCCTGAGCGGTCTCGATAAGTGCTCTCGTCACCATCCTTTGCTAACAGCCATCCAAGAGTCTGTATATGCCATCAGTTGACGTGGATGGGCAGTAGTATTTCTTTGGATTCCAGGGCACGTCGGGATAGAAGATAACAAACCACCTGACAGGTTGGCAAAGGAGGCTACCCATAAACCTATCCTCGATATAGGATACCATCTACTGATCACCATTCGATGTTATGTGGTAGAGATATTGGTTTTGTGGAGTACTGAATGGTGCACCCTACAAGTGCCCAATAAATTGATGTTTATAAAGGAGACAACAAACATGTGGAGGTCCTCTGTGCGGACACCTCTCAGGGACTCTGTCATCTTCTGCTGGCTCTTTATGGCTGACTCACAGTCATTTTCTACATTGCGAGGATCCTCCTCAGTGTTGATGTGATATCCATGTTTAGCCACTCAGAGGTGGAATTTTAATCTTACCTCTTGTTTTAGGCTAATTTAGTTTTAAATTTTATTCATGTGAGTGTATTGTATTGTTACATTTGAGCTTTAGTGAAGTGTTCATTATCTGTCTGTTCTCCATTTGTGTGTGTGTGTGTGTGTGTGTGTATACATACATCCTCACCTTGGTGTAGTTTTACACACTTGTTTTTGCAACATTAATGTCTTTGATTGGAAAAGGGGACTGATGATCGTTGAAGTTTAATCCCTTTCAATATCAAATGTGTACCTTTGAAGAACTAATCTGACTTCCTTTTCAGGTTTTATAGGTGCCTTACAACAAAATTTTTAATTATATTCTATATTATCTTAAATGGTACAGGTCTGGAGAGAGAGAGAGAGAGAGAGAGAGAGAGAGAGAGAGAGAGAGAGAGAGAGAGAGAGAGAGAGAGAGATAATCTGCAGAACTGTATCCAGTGAATTTGTAACCACTCACTCAAAATGTCATTGGTTGTAGTATTCTACTGATGATGCACTAATATCTTGTGTAACATCATTTAATCGCCAATCTAATAAAAACTTTTTCAAAAACAACAAAAATCATCTCCACCAATGAAAAACCTGTCTTCAAATGCTTCAGTTCACTGAAAAACCATCACAATAATCACTTTTATATATAAAAAAATAGACGAAGATTACTCACCAGGCGAAGGAGCACAGGTGTGACAGCAGCACAAATAAATAGAACACACACAGACACAGACACACACACACACACACACACACACACACACACACACACACACACACAAACACAAACACAAACACTAGCTTTCACAGCCTAGCTGCTTCGTCAGGCAGAAGGGAAGGAGAGGGAAAAGGAAATGATGAGGGTTTAAAGGAGTGGGTAAGGAGTCATTCCAATCCCGGGACAGGAAAGACTTACCTTGGGGGGAAAAAAGGAGGGTATGTATTTGTTTACCCTCCTTTTTTTCCCCCAAGGTAAGTCTTTCCTGTCTCGGGATTGGAATGACTCCTTACCCACTCCTTTAAACCCTCATCATTTCCTTTTGTGCTGCTGCCACACTTGTGCTACTTCGCCTGGTGAGTAATCTTCGTCTATTTTTTATATATAATTTTGCCTGCTGGGAATTTATCGTCTATAATATTCTTACAATAATCACTTTCTATTATATAAATCAATAATTATGGAAATCACAAATGTTTGAAACAAGAACATTGGCTATCTTTCATATTATTTCTGTTTCAAGCAAAAACATTATGTTCAAATGATGTGATCGGTTTGAAGGCTGATAGTCAACTAACTAATAGACTCATTCATTTTGCAAAATATATTTACTTTGTTTTATGGTATTCTTTTTAATATAGTCAAAAAGAATTGAGGCCAACTGTCACAGTAGTATTGCCTTCCTCATGATGGCCTTTGGTTCACATACAACAGTGACCAGGCTATTATCTCTGATAGCAGTGGCAAAAACGCTAGTGGTACAATGCTGAGTCACTTTCCAACAAAATGAAACAGAAAGGGACTAATAAACTTTCAGTACATTTGTCAAATACAATAATATTTTATTAATAAATAATTAAGGGAAGTATTCTTATATGAGGTTTGGAACTTAAATAGTGCCAACTGTTTATTCACAACCTAAACATAACCATTACATTTCTGCACCTGTTACTGTCCTTCAAAGTAGTCACCGGCATTATGTAGAACCCGTTGCCACCAATGTGGAAGGCATAGTATACCGTTAGCAGAGCCTGTTCTGTTGATGGTGCAAATGGAGTGGTCTACTGCCTGTAGAATCTCTGGAACAGTTCTGAAGCAAATGCCACGAAACCTGGGCACTATCAACCAAACAGAGCAGTCACAGCTTGCGCTGTATGCGCTCGCACATTGTCGTGCAAAATGATGGGACAACAGTTTATGGCAGCCAGGACTGTTGGACCAAGTGAGCACCAGATTATGGCCAGGATGTCAGTCTTGTACATTATAAAGGAACTGACACTGCTGAGGAAGAGGTATTTCAAACATTAGTGCCTGTCTGCCTCGCCAGTCGCACCCGATGTGACTATGACCTTGACCTACTATGACTTACGCTGCAGCTGCCAAACTCCAGCCTAGAATTGACTGACATAGCCACAATGAACTCCCCCAGCAACTGTGGGCACTGTGGGCTTTCATGACATGTACAATACTGTAGGAAGAGAAGATGAGTATTTAACAATTATTATGCCGCAAGACACAAACCATTGGAACAGTCCTTTCAACTGCAGATGATTACTGTCAAGCTATCGCGTGAAGCCCGTTACATTATCCTGAAAGTGGTCGCTCTCCAACTTGTCAGCACCGTTCGCTGTCACCTTACAAAGATACCAGCTGCTTGCTTAGCCACCGTGTCCAGGGAAACTGGATGAGGTGACCATCTACAGAGGTGTGGCTGCTGCAAATTAAAATCTTCTGTAGACAACAGTCACTAAGATGTTGGGAAATCTCAGTGACGTCATCATCGACAGCTAACCTGTCTGGGAACTAATTGATTCAGGAGCTTCCTTTTCTGTATTGTGGAATGATTAACATCACAGACTGAAGAAGACAATGTTCTGTGAAAAAAGAGCAAATGTACTGAAGGTTGCAAATGGAAAATACGTCTGGCCGGCAGGAAGATGTGTTGCAGGAATAACTATCAACAACAGAAATCAGCCATTTGAAGTTGTCATTTTAACAGAATATAGCCACAATGTCATTCTCAGGTGGGACTTCTTTGAGTCATCCCACACTGCCATTGACTGTGGAAGATCTGAGCTACAAATTGAGGAAGCTGTTCCGACAAGTACACACAGCACGTACTCCCCTGTGGGGCTGTTTGCTGTCAAGAATCTTGAGATTCCACCGTTAACAATGAAGAGAGTTGCAGTCAGCAGCCGAGATGACCAGTTGAACTGTGAAGTGCTTGTTGATATGAGAAGCTTTTTGGACTGTGCACACACTATCGATGTTTCACAAAAGGTTTTTGTAACAAGGCACATCCATCGCAAGAACTTCAGGGAGATGTCACATTTTACTGGGAAGAGATGGATGAAAGACTTTTCCAGGCACTTAAGGTGGCTGTAGCTTCCCCACCAGTTCTAGTCTTATACAATAATGCAGAAACCGAACTTCACTGATTCAAGAGTACTCTCAAAGTCCAAGATAAACTACTCTACAACCAAGAAAGAATGCCTTACATGTATTTGGGCTATCAACAAGTTCCGGCCATATTTATTTGGCAAACCATTCACTGACGTGACAGACCACCATTCTTTATGTTGGCTGACTAGCTTGAAAGATCCATCAGGTCAACTAGCAAGATGGGCACTATGATTCCAAAAGTACGATGTCACAGTGGTATTCAAAAATGGGCACAAACACAAGGACAATGACTTCCTTTTGAGGAATCCATTAGTGGAACAAAACAGCATTGATGAAATTTCTACCCTCACTGAATTAGGGGACATTACAGCTTAATAGAGGGAAGATCTAGCATTATTACAAGCCATAGAGGCCATGGAGAAAGGAGAACCAATGAAATGAGAGTTTCATCTTATAAATGGGACATTGTATAAGAGCAATGAAGATCCACCAGGCCCAAAATGGCTACTGGTCATTCCAGCTCATCTCTGACCAGCTATTCTCAAGTATTTCCATGATGCTCAATATCTGGTCATCTGGGATTCATGAAGATCTTAGACAGAATCAGATACAAGTATTACTGGCAATGTCTCTACCGATCCATCAAGCACAATGTCAGTCACTGTAAGGAGTGCCAGCGAAGGAAGCATGGGCCGCAATTACCTCCAGGGCATCTAGTACCAACTCCACTTGCAGCAGCTCCGTTCCACATGATTGGAATCCATCTTTTAGGGAGGTTACTGAAGTCAACCACCAGTAAATGATGGATAATAGTCTGTACTGACTACCTCACTTGCTACGTTGCCACATGTTTGCTGACTAAAGAAGCTCCAGAGATCACAAAATTCCTTGTAGAAGACATTATTTTGAAGCATGGTGCACCATTTGTGAGGATATCTGATTGAGAAAAGTATCCCAGTCGTAACTGGTATCAGAGGTAATGTCATGTCCACAGAATAATAACTGCCTACCATGTTTAGACAAATGGTCTTACAGAACGTTTTAACAAGACGTTAGCAGATATGCTGTCAATGTACGCCAGTGTTGAGCAGAAGGATTGAGATACAATATTGCCAGGCTTGACATTTGCTTATAATACAGCAAGGCAAGACACACAGGCTTCACACAATTTTTTCTGATCCATGGTCATAAAGCTGAGATGACAATGGATATGCTGTTTCCGTTCCAACCAGATGACACTCAAGATGACTATGTGAAACAGCTCATCACCAGGGTCGAAGAAGCTAGACAGCTGGCTAGCATATGGACACTAGGTGACCAGGAGAAAGACCAACAGCAGTATAACAACAAACACTGACCTGTTGTGTACAGCCCAGGAGTCTGGTATGGATTTTTACCCCTGCACAGAAAGTTGGACTATCAGAAAAGTTACTGAAGCGATACTTGTGTCCATATCATGTCATACGCCACCTGATAGACATCACATAGGAAGTTGAGGATTATGAGCTGTCCTCAAAATTACAAAAACAAAGAAACATTGTTCATGTCCTCCGTATGAAGCCTTACTGTGATCCCGAAGAGCAGATAGATTGAAACAGTTTTTTGTTTAAAGACCATTAAGATAATGATGAAGCCATGACAGAAGGGTCACTAGTCATAGTCACCGCATGGAAGGCGCGTAGTCAGAATGGCAGGATTCTCTGGACTGCCATACAGAGGACCCAAGACAACATCAAGATCCAGGACAATGCAGCTCGCTCCGAAGGGAATGTCACAGCAGGTTGTTGTTTATTCAGGAAAGGGAGAATGCTCGAGTCTTCTTATGGAACGCGTGATTCAGTGGGTAGCACAGTAGATTGCTGTGCTGGAAGTCCCTGATACAAATCCTACCACTGGCAGAAAAAAATATTTCTTTTATTTGTTATTTCTTGAATCTTTTATGTGCTTCTTATGATTGATGTACTTATAAGTTCCAGAAAATTCTTTCTTTATATAAATAGCAGAGTACTCCAACCAGGAGGCAGTCTGTTCTGAGCATATGCTTGTGTCAGCAATAAACCTGTTCTAAGTGTAAAGTGTTGTGCTCTCTTAACAACCCAGCCTTTGAATTCCAACCTACCTGCAGTTTTGAACATGGAAATATCAACATCACTCTCAGCTTTTCAGTATGGTCTGATTAAGGTATTACACCTCAGCCAAGTGTCAATTTCCATATGCAGGTTGATAAAATCTTTTACATACCCTATTTTACATAATCTATTTTATGAAATTATCATAGACTGCTATCATTTATTATACTTTGCTTCTCCATGTGGCATTATGCTCATCAGTCTAAAAACAAAATAAACTAAATCATCTACACATTTTGTTTGATGTTGATAAGACGAAGTGTTTTTCTTCTTTTTAAGTAAACAGAACATGGATTTAATTTGCTGTTTGTTCTTTCAGTCCCTCAGACATATTTTCTTTTCATAATTTTTGAATGTCTTAGTCTTTGGTGTCATACTTTGTAATTTTTAGTAGTGTTGCATAATGGTGAACTTATGTAATTAATATTTGTTACCTATTTGAGATTTTATCTATGCTGATGTTTCCTAGATGACTGCATGAATATTATAGTATATGAAGGGTTGCCAGATTTCTCAGCTGTCAAACTGGAACATTCTCAATTTCTCAGTAATGAAATTTGGACACAGTAAGAAACAAAAATTGCAAAATAAAATAATTTATTAAGAACAAAAACTAAGGAAGCAAAAAATGTATAAATGTACATATATGCAAAACATGTTTAATAAGCCAACAGTGATGAATAAGTATCCAGGAAGTAAAGAGGAGAAACGGGGTGGAGAGTCAGTAAAAGAAGTAGTTGGTATCTTTTATATGGGAGGCTATATTTTGGGCAGTTGGAGGTGACTTTGATCAATGAGGGATGAAATTATTTGAATGTGAACACAATAACCAGTAATAATTGGGTGCCATAAATTATTTGGATTGTGGATTATGGGGAGCATGTAGAATGTGAGCGTTTGAGCCATGTACAAATATGTGTCTCAAGCAAATGTTCCCGTATCAGCAGAACTGGGTCGTCAGCCACGTTTGGGGCAATATCAAGTGCTTCACAACACTGTTATAATTTGATGCTTGTGCAGATCAGTTATAAAGCCACACTGTCAGTATTCCAGAAACATGGTTTCTGTTACCAAGTAGGATACTTTTATTTGGGAATTTGGTAGGTAGTGTTGATCAATGAGGGCTTACAGTATGTGGTTCATAGATTATGCAGTAATTTGAACAAATGAGTATATATTATTTTGAGAAAGCTTTTTTATTTTTTTATTGTATCTAATTTTTGTTTATTATGTGGATTGTATAGTAGAAACTTGTGGAATGATGAAATCCTGTAACATGAAAATTTGTTTTGAAGAAGAAACCCTAAAATAGAGACTATGTTGCCTTTAATTTTTACACTCTGAAATGCTTCATTGAAATAAAGACAACATTCACATTCTATATGTGACTTTATTTTTCATCATTATTTTTAACAGTTATCTTTTGTGTTTGAGTAACTAGTAAATCACAAAACTCAAAAAGTTATCAGATACAAAATATGAAAATAGTATAAGATAATTTTGTGTTAATTGTGTTGGGAAAATATTAATGCTGCACTTTCTCTGATAAACCTCTTTGCCATTTTCAGGGAAGAGGAAGAAAATCTAAAGCTGCTGTTACAGTGGAAATGGAAGCATCAGAAAACCCAACACTTGATTCTATACGAGCTGACCCAATACTCTTCTGCACTGCTTTAAAGAAAAACCGATTTTATATGTTTACAAGGTACGCATTAATTACATTAATTTATTATTATTATTTTTACAATGAGTCTACAGTGTTAGTGTAGCAGACTTGTTCACCAATCTGATCTTGGGAGCTGATATAGCCATGAACAACTGCTTAACTAACATTGGTTGATGATAGCTGAAGGCGTAATGATGGAAAAGAAATTGAGGGTGAAGTCAGAATAAGGTACCTTCACGGGAGAAACTATTATCAATGGGTCTAATTCTAATGGCCACTTATATTCTATAAAGATTTTTCACTTCACGGTTACTCATTAATGCATTTCATGACAAATTTATTTTCAAAGACTATTGTATTGATTAGAAATGATGCTGCATGAAATTTACATCTCTTTTTAATATTCTCTTGAAATAGAGAACATGAAGCAGAAGCAGCCCAGAACAAAATGTGATGTTACTTGTAATTGATGCAGCCTAATGATGAATGCTCTAATAGGACAAAATTACAATTGACATCAACTTGTATTTTGTGACCATTTCCTTAAAAATGTTAAGGAATGGGCACCCAAATGGCAACCTCTTATGCCAACCTGTTTATGGGCCGTATGAAGGAAACCTTTCTAGCACCCCAAAACCTCTGGTCTGCTTCAAGTTTATTGATGATATTTTCATGATCTGGACTCAGGACCAGGAAACCTTATCCTCCTTTCTTCAAAACCTCAACTTCTTCTCCCCCATCCGCTTCACCTGGTCATCCTCAACCCACCATGCCACTTTCCTGGATGTTTATCTCCACCTCGCTGATGGCCCCATCTACACTTCCATCCATATTAAACCTACAACCCACATACACTTTGACAGTTGTCATCCCTTCCATATAAAAAAAACTGTCCCCTACAGCCTAACCACCTGTGTACAGTGTATCTGCAGTGACAAGCACTCCCTTTCGCAATATGCTGAAGGTTTCACTAAGGCCTTCACAGACAGGAACTACCCTGCAGAACTAGTCCACAAATAGATCTCCCATGCCATATCCCCACTCACCCCAAATCCTTCCTATACCACCAGCTACAAAGGAGCACCCCTGTTATCACCCAGTACTACCCTGGACTCAAACAATTAAACTGCATCCTTTGCCAAGGTTTTGATTTTCTGTTGCCCTGAAATGAGAGGTATCCTGTCCAAGATCCATTCCAGCCCCTCCTAAAGTGGTATTCCATCAATTTTCCAAGCTCCATAACATCCTAGTCCATCCCTATGCCACCCCGAAACACAGCCCCCTGCCACAGGGTTCATATCTACCCACACAGCACTTCCTGTTCCAGTCCCATCACAGGCTTATCCTACCCAATCAGAGGCTGGGCCACCTGTAAAAGGAGACATGTAATCTACCATCTGTGCTGCAGTCACTGCACAGCTTTCTGCATTGGCAATGACCAAACTGCGGCTAAAAACAAGTTAGACCACCCTGTGGCTCAACAAGCAGCCGAGCATATGCTCGATTTCAGTGGCTGCTTCACAACCCGAGCCATCTGGGTCTTCCCACCCAACACCAGCTTTTGTGAACTACACAGATGAGAGTTATCCTTACAGTACATTCTCCGATCCCAAAGTTGTCCAGACTGAACCTACGATAACACCCTTTTTCTCCAAAGCCAACAGTTCCTACTCCTTCTATTGTACACCTGTGTGCTGTGTGTGTGTCTTTTTATGTTCTTGTCACAGGTCTTTGTGGTAAGTTGCAAACTGTCCTTATTATATTGTTGAATATTACTTACTAGCTGAAAACCCGGCGTTGCCTGGGTATTTATTTATTTATTTCTGCCATTTTCAGGTACCGGTATATATTCATTTGTATAAGGGCTGTATGTCTGTAAAATCTCTTAGGAATACAATTGGTAGTAAAGAAGTAATAGATTAAAACATGGTGCATGGTGGGGCGGTTTTCCAAGAATGTTACTGTTTATGTGCTCGTATCTCATGAACTACATGTTGTATTGTGATACAATTTAGAAGGTACACTCAAGTACATGCAGCTACAATTTGTAATGCAGAAATTATAAATTGTAACGTCATACCGAATGCTGTATTTTTAGTCCATGAACAGCGGAACATTACTGTTTATGTGCTCATATCACATGAACTACCTGTCTTACTGTGATACAATTTAGAAGGTACATTCAACTATATGTGTGTATACTGTCTGTAAAATTTCCTGTGGCTACAATTTGTGGAGTACAAATTATAAATTGTAACGTCATAGTTTTACTCTATAAACAGTGGAAAAGTAGTAAGTGAGAAACTCTTTTCCTTTCATTATTTTAGCTGTGGTTGTCAGCGAGAAAAAGTTTAATAAAGGTTTGAAATTATGTTTAAAATTTGTTGCAATTCACTAAGTACTCTCATTCTCATACAGCGTACTTATAGTCTCACCACATTATGTGCGGTTTTTTGTGAATCCTATTATTTATGACACCATATCTTCTAAACCATGTGTTGTATGTGTTTCTTAACCCTGCAGCAATTGTTACCTCATGGTAAGGAATGTGTGTACCAAATGTGGTTGAAATCGGTCCAGTGGTTTAGGTAAAAATAAGCAGCATTGTCGCTAAATGCAGCAGATTTTCGCACATCTCATTATTTATGACATCATATCTTGTGAACTATGTGTTGTGTGCGATTCTTACACTTCTGGTGACCGTCCTCATGGATCGAAGCCTACAAGTGCAAAATTTCATAAATATTGGAACAAAACTGTAGATTTGTATGCAACATGTACACACAAACCCACAAACACTCTGCTTTATGTATTAGACTAGCTGAAAACCCGACATTGGCCAGCTATTTATTTATTTACTTATTTATTCCTGCCATTTTCCAGGTATATATTCAATGTATAAGGACTATATGTCTGTAAAATCTCTTCGAAATACAATTAGTAGTAAAGAAGTAATAGATTAAAACTTGGTGCATGATGGGGCGGTTTTCCATGAATGTTACTGTTTATGTGCTCATATCTCATGAACTATGTGTCGTATTGTGATACAATTTAGGAGGTACACTCAACTATATGCGTGTATATTGTCAGTAAAATTTCCTGCGGCTACAATGTTTAGTGTAGAAATTAAAAATTGTAACGTCATACTGAATGCCTTAGTTTTAGTCCATGAACAGCGGAACATTACTGTTTATGTGCTCATATCTCATTAACTACGTGCCGTACTGTGATACAATTTTGAAGGTACACTCAGATATATGTGTGTATACTGTCTGTAAAATTTCTTGCAAATTATAAATTGAAACATCATACCAAATGACGTAGTTTTACTCCATAAACAGCGGAAAAGTAGTAAGCGAGTAACTTTTTTCCTTTCATCATTTTGTTATGGTTGTCATCTAGAGAAAGTTTAATAAAGGTTTGAAATTATGTTTAAAGTTTGTTGCAAGTTTCTAACTAATCTCATTCTTATATAGTGTATTTATAAAGTGTCACTGCATTATGTGGCAGTTTTTTGTGATTCCTATTGTTTATGATGCCATGTCTTCTGAATCATGTGTCATGTGTGATTCTTAAGCCTGCAGCAACTGTTACCTCACAGTAAGAAATGTGTGTACCAAATTTAGTTGAAATCAGTCCTTTGGTTTAGGAGAAAATGAGCAGCATTGTCGCTAATTACAGCAGTTTTTCACGCATCTCATTCTTTATGATGTCATATCTCGTGAACTATGTATTGTACATGATTCTTACACTTACAGTGACTGTCCTCATGGGTTTCATAAAGATTGGAACAAAACTGTAGATTAAAGAAATCAGAAAATAACAGCAACCAGTCACCTTTTTTATGTATTTATCACAACAACCGGTTTCGAACTGCCTGGCAGTTCATCATCAGGTGGTGTACATGCTTTAGATGTTGCTTATAACATTGTGGAACACGTTTGGCTGTGGTGAGATAGAAAATTATTATGTGTGAGCTTTGTCATTGGCACTAAATTTCAATATTTGCAAGTTTAAATTGTATTCTAAACAGCTACTTACAGTTGGTTCACATTTCTGATTGATGTTATGTGATTTTTTAAGCATTTTAGTGCTCAATGGATGCACACATAACACAACACTCGCTTTCCACGTGTTTTACAAACATAAACAATTCAGAGATATGTACAGCTAATTGTCAAAGATCACAGTTGATGCATAGATATTATTTTAAACTAATTTACCAGTTACAGTTTCAATGGTTTAAGTGTTCATACATTTCTATTTACAATATTTTCTTACAGTGGTGGTTTCTTTATTTCTTATTACTGTAATGGTAGCACTATCGTTACATGTGAAGAAACATCCATAGATTGCATTTATAAGATTAAACATCTGTGGTTGGAGTAGCATTTGGGAATGGCAAAGGGGGGGGGGGTAGGTGTTACGTGATCTAAGTATGTGTATGTAATTTGGTTTCTGGCTTAAAGACTTATGTCCAGAATGGATATAAGTTTAAAAACTGTAGATTTGTGTGCAACACGTACACACAAACATACGGACACTCTGCTTTATATATTACAAGATGTTATTCTTGAGGGAAGCAACAATGTTTCATTTTCAAGCAAGCTTGTATGTTGAAAATTGTCAGTGCAAGGATTTGTGGATGTGTTTTATTCTTTCATTTTGGAAAAAATTACTTGGACAAGTAGGTAAATCCTAATATTTCAGTAATGAAACCTATAGACTTATAAAATTATGACTGTTTATGTCGAGGGAAAATCTTATAAAATTAACAAGACTAATTTTGCTATGAAACTTACCAGCTCACCACATAGCTGCCTGTCACACTTGTGGGTTGTTCTGCAATCATTGACTAGATGACCAAGCGAGGTGGCACAGTGGTAAAATACTGGACCTGCATTCGGGAGGATGGTGGTTCAACTCCACCTCCGGCCATCCAGATTTATGTTTTCCATGATTTGCTTAAATGACTCCAGGCAAATGCCGGGATGGTCCCCTTCAAAGGGCATGGCCAATTTCCTCCCACATCCTTAACTGAAAATCCAAGCATAAGCTCCATCTTTAATGAGCACACTGTCGATGGGTCATTAAACCCTAAGCTTCCTTCCTTCATTGACCAGATGCTTTTAATAGGTAAGATATCTGGAGAACAGGAAGGTGAAGTCAGCAGTGAAATCCGATCGATGACTGAAAAGTTGTTAACATTGTGAACAATGTGATCATGTATAGTCTTTGTTGCATTGTAGGCATCAGTAAGCTCTGAAGATATGGGACAACAGGCTCCACCACTTGAGATGTGCAGTTGTTCCAATCCCGATTCTGCCTGCACCATCACAATGATTGGATTACAGTCGGGAGAGACTGTGGTGAGAGGCTGTTAAACTATCATCTTATGCATTGCCATACTGGTCGTGGAGCTGGTATTCTTCTCCCATACCTTTGGAGCTTGCTGACGGCCACATTGCAGCAGGGTAATGAATGCCCACATGTAGCATGCAGCATTAAAGACTTCTTTGTTGTCCATCGAACTGCACTGCTGCCTTGGCCTCCCTGTTCTCCTGATCTCTCTCCTAGTGGAAACATCTGGTTGATGATGACTAGGCTAAGATACACCACCCACTACTACACCAGATAAGCTTCAGCACTATGTGAAAGCTGCAGAGACTGCTAAACCCCAACAGCACATGCATAGTCTCTTTGATTCAGTGCCGAGGCATGTAGCCGCAGTTATAGCCAACAATGGCAGCAACATTCGGTACTGACTTCATCATCTTTCTCACTTCTCATGGGGATGTATTTACAACCATGTGATCCTTTAGAGTATGTTATCTACCAAATAAATGTGACTGTTATATCTAATAATGGAAAGTCCAGGTTAGGATTAACAATATAGTAATAGGATAGTTTACAACTCACCGCAAAGACATGACGACGAGCTTCGACAGGCACTTTCAGCTATCGGCCATGGCCTTCTTCAGAAATAGGAACATTCACGCAACCACACAGGCACACAACACAGTCACACAACTGTCATCTCCGGCTGCTCCACTTTGAATTCGGCTGCTGAACTCAAAGTGCAGCAGCTGGAGATGACAGTTGTGTGACTGTGTGATTGCATGAATGTTCCTATTTCTGAAGAAGGCCATGGCTGATAACTGAAAGTGTTGCATGTGTCTTTTTTTGTGCCTGTTGCAGATCGTCATCATATCTTTGTGGTGAGTTGTAAACTGTCTTATTACTGTATTGTTGACAGTTATATCTAAAGTACTTGATGTTGCTTTTTCGATGGCCAGCAGTGTATTATACTGTATTACAACATGTGACTTTAACTGCTTTCTCTATCTACCAGAAAGGCTTGACAAATTTGTTTTACAATCACCATACTTACAACTTCCCTTATATTCACATTTTTATCACATACATTCTATTAGATCACGTAACGAATGAGGAGGTGCTTAATCGAATCAGGGAGAAAAAGAGTTTCTGGCATATACTGACTAAGAAAAGGGATAGATTGGTTGGACACATTCTGAGACATCAAGGAATTGTCAACTTAGCATTAGAAGGAAGCATGTGGGGTAAAAATCAAGAGGGAGACCGAGGGATGAATATAGTAAGCAGATTCAAAAGGATGTAGGTTGCTGAACGTATTCTCAGATGAAGAGACTTGCACAGGTCAGGGTAGCATAGAGAGCTGCTTCAAACCAGTCTGTGGACTGAAGACCACAATAACAACATTCTATTAGTGGAGACTGAAATGTATTGCAAAAATTGCATGTGGACAAAATTTAGCATCTCTTGAAAAAGTGTCACAAAACTGATATTTCAGTGTACCACAGCTGTTGGCGGTCTATACCCACAGAAGAGAGATTATTTCTTGCATACCCAAATTGTCAATACTTGTTTTGCACCCCTTTGAGGATATCTATCCCTGTTGTAATGGGTCTTATGAATAACAAAGAGCACATGCTCTGGAGAAAATTGTCAGAACAAAAGATCATTCTCTGAGTAAGTTCACAATTTTATATGAATAAAATATTTGAAACATTTGCTCTGAACAGAAAGTTCTTTCTCACTACCTCCCCTCCTTCTTGTGTAAGTCCTTGGTGTGTATGTTGTATTGTCATGTCTGGCACAGAACAGCTGTGCAGCCATATATTTCTTTCAACTTTCTCACTCAGGCAAACTGTTTATTGTACAAATATGGAACACGCTTAATGTTCAGGGAGAGTTGTACTATGTTAGATTTTAGTTTCATGTGCAGCAGAAAATTATTAATACTAAATATGGACTGTAAACTAATATGAATTTTCTGACAATGTTACCGAATTTTCAACATGTGTGAAACTTTTTTGTTTTTGAAGTTAGGTTAACACAATATGCAGACAAAATTTTATGAATGTATGAAATTTTCATCTATTCTAATCTGGAACTGTGAGAGCCTGCTTGTCCATAAGTATTAAGCTATAGGCTGTAAGGTATGGTACAAGAAGCAGACTGCTAGGTTTGTAATTAATGAGTGAGGTATTAATTTTTCTGCTGATTCTACTTACTTCTAACATAACAGAAATTAGTCTTGTTTATGTGATATTAAATGAGCAACACATCACTATATTCATTTAGATTTATGTACATTTATTACATACACAACTTGTTCCTGTTATATTAACTTGATTAAATTTGAAAGGCTTCTTAATAAGAAGAACAATTCATATGAATTACCATCATGTTGGATACATAAATTATTTTGAAGATTCGTATACTCACAAAAGCATCACAATTGTGCTAACATAATTACACCAATTTACTAACCATTATTACGGTACTCAGTATGAGATATTTGCACGTTGATTATGTTGCCTGATAAATCATACCTATTCTCTCATCAGTTATTATATGCACACACAAAAATAAATAAATAAAAATAAGACATTAGGGGGATTTTACTTACACCAAAACAACAACAAAATGTGTAGTAAACATGAGAATATGGTAGAATTGAGCAAATGATGTAGTTTAAGTAACAGTTATGGACTAAATATAGATGGTCAAATGCTCATAGCTCTTTAGGTACACTTTTTAAAACCAATGTTTTTTGTGCTTCTTTCCTTTTTTGATTCATATTACTTCCTCCCAAAATATGGAACACAAAGAGTATGCTGTAGAAAAAAATGTGTTTCACAATATCAAAGATAAACAAGTGCTCATAGCTCTAAAGGAACATTTTTCTTTGTTTTGCTGTAAGAAACAAGACCCTGCATAACAATGCATCGACATGTTAAACTTCATTTACTAGAAAGTAGAAAGCTGAGTTTTCAAGACTGCAAATATTATATTTCTTTCTGCCATTTCAGGCGTGAACCAGAAGATGCAAAGAGTCCAGATGCAGATAGGGATGTATTTAATGAAAAACCATCAAAGGAAGATATTATATCTGCAACAGAAGCCTCAGGTAATGCAGCAATTTTATTTACTGTGCTCTAAATGATACACTCTTTATTAAGAATGCAAATAGTTGATTTGATTCTGTGGTTGCAATTCAATTGTAAAGAATTGAAAGGGCATGTAGTAGCCATTTCTGGGTCTTTCTGGATCGGAAAGGCATTCTTTATGGTTCGTAGGCAGAGAATGAGGCGTTTGCGTCTTACTGTGTTTAAGGCTATTGATAATATTGACAGTTGAACAATTAATGTTCTCAAGTGCTTTTATGTGTGTGCTAAATTTGATTTTAAGATACTTATCTGCAGAAGTCATTTAATCTTCAATATTTACCATTAATAATATGTTCATAAAATGCAGACAAGGTAATTTTCATTGCAGTGCATTGCTTCTTTACATATTGCTTAATACTTTGATGAAAAAAATTTTGTTACCTATTAGTGTTGTTTTAACTTTTTTTCTTTTGATCAGGTGTTCAGCGTATCTATGACAGTGCCATTATTCATACTGCAATGGGGGATATTCATGTGAAATTATTTTCTAAAGAATGTCCACGTGCTGTTGAAAACTTTTGTGTGCACAGCAAAAATGGATACTATAATGGACATATATTTCACAGGGTCATTAAAGGATTTATGGTGCAGACTGGTGATCCCACAGGTAGTATAATCTCTTTGAGTGATTTGTTTGTCAAATTTTTGAATGATGTTCTGTTATAAGAATAAATTTTATTATTAACATGACACTGCCAAACTGCTGGAAAGCAAAAAGTCGCCTCAGTAAATATTCTCAGTCATAATTTTTATGAGGCAGTAAATGACATGTCTTTCTTTCCTTTATCATCACTTACAGACCCATTCTATCTCTACCCTCTTTTATTCCTTGCTCTTCTCATTTGCTCCATCCAAAGAGCATTTTGATCCATATGACAGCTGGATGTGAGGGTAGCAAGAGAGGACACTTACCACCTTCCCAGTATATTTAGCAGTTTGGTTGTTTCATGATAAATGCTGCTGTTTCCTTCATGCAGTGACAGTTATGGTGTTGTTTCATGGCAATGGCAGGTGTAAACCTCAATTCTGTTCCAACTCTGGCACCACTTCATACAGCATAAAGGTCTCATTCCAGTACCAAGCAAAATTATGGCTGCAATATTAATACCTCACATCTGTTCACAATTCCCTAAAGTACACCCTCTTCTCCTACTGCACAACTTAATTACAACATTAATTTACTATTTTCCTATATGCCTCTACACAAAGAAGAGTCCTAGTAACTGAGTATTCTCTCTTCATTTTTATAAACAGAGCTACTGTAGTAGACATTGTTGTGTGCCCTCTCAGACCGTGTGTGGGAGAGTGGGACTCGTAGAATTCTCCCTGAGAGAGGTCTGGTATGAGGATCAAATATGTATATCTTATTAATAAAATGCTCTTAGTGCTCTGAGTCCTCTTCTTGTGTTGACTTTCTCTTCTTTCAGCCAATTGTCTGCACTATATGAGGATAAGGCACATCGGACAGATTGCAGCAGCAGGGGAAATCTAATGTTAATCTCTCATAATAAATGGTGTACTTGAAACTATAGTTTAAATTAAATAATAACTATATTGTCATTTAGTACATCAATGTGCAATATAATACCTGAACTGCTTAGCAGCATTCAGAACACATCTTTACTCGATGCCTTCACATCAAGGAAGCTTAAATAATATCAACTGTTTTATTACAAAAGAAGATCAAGAGTTTGTCGATGTAGATTAGCCTTCACTATTTGTTTATTCCATGACATATAGAGCTTTCTCTCCAGCCACAGCAAGTATATTCCACTAGTCTGTACTCCCCTGCTCTTGAGTATTGCGCATATGAGTACACAGTATCTTAAACTAATTTCAGGCAAACCCGCACATTTCCAGGCAGGCTATGGACACAGTGTAACCTCAAACTGTTTGTTACACAGCAATGTGGGAAAAACACAGCAGTTTCATTTATGGATCCAAATGCATCAGCAACAAAGATGAAAGACAATTTTCAGTGCTTTCTAGCACTAGGATTTCAATTTCAAAGTCGGAAATAGGTACTCTCCAAAAGTTGTGTCTTTCAAAAAGAGTATAGGGTGCTACACTGGACAGCATGTAATTATCAAGTTTTGAATTCAGTAGATCAGTTGACGTTTCTGCACAATCATCTTCAGTTCAGGAATTATGCTAAATGCCTGTTCTGTGTTCAGAGGTTATTGTTGAGCCCATCTTTTTTTGCATTCATTGGGGAATCTGTATCTTCACCTGATCAATAATAGTTTCCTCAATGTTTTGGTACAGTCAGCATAGAACAAAACTCCAGATGGAATCGATGGCATTTATATAATTTCTGAAGAAAGTAAGTATTGCCATCGAATCAACTTCTGTAGAAAATTTGGCATTAGATAACATAAGCCACAGATATCACTGTAACAAGTGTAGTAAAACTCGGAGTAATGTGTAATTGTATTAAAAGAACAAGAAACAGGCCACAGTACAAACAAACATTTTTAGACAGAAGGCTCACTAAAAGAACTGAACTCTACAAAATACATCACATGTAGCAGACTACATTAGGCTAATGGTTTCCATAACCAGAACAAGAATGAATATCTAAATGCAGTGGCAACCAAATCTTATTAGACAAAACACTGTGAATGTTGCTGCAGGCTATCAACTGACAATGTCCACCAGAACATTAGAGCCATGTAAAATAAATTAAATGACCACTGTGCATGACTACAAAACTATAGGTCACGCCAGATTGAAACAGAAAGTTACACAAAAGAAGTAGAAAAGATGATAAGGTCACCCATAGCTGATTTGGTCCTGTAATCACCTTTTGCAGATGTATAACATATTGTGAATTGTATCTGACAAAAATATGAATTACATTCCTAGTAGAATAAATTTTATTTAATCCTTCCATGGTTTAAAATGGTCTTTTCTTTTCACACAACTGCCACATTTTTGGCGAGCAGCCAAACTCAATTTTTGATCCACTTCGTCAAGGGTGATAACTTTAGCATCCAATCGAATATATTATATCAAAAGCATCTTCATATTCTTCTGTGTCATATTTTTCAAAAATTGACATATCTGTACAGTTGGATGCAGATCACAAAATTATATGAGACATCATTACAGTATTGCCAAGTAAGACAATGAAAAATACACATCCTCATATAATCCTTTAGTATCTGGTTCATGGAAGAATAAATCTCTATGGAAGGAAGTCCATTGTTGCTCTTCAGTCATGTGCAATGAAGTATCACAGGGATTTACTATTGTACTGGTGGTCCAGCTTCTTTTTCTTACCCCTAACCAAAATATTGATTTTGATGTACAAACTTGCATAATGTTTTGTTTATAATGTTTTGATACATTTGTGATCCCAACAGCATACATGACCATGTCATCCTGACACCAATGGCTTTCTTAATTTCTTCCTCAATCTTGGCAATCTTGACCATACATGACCATGTCATCCTGACACCAATGGCTTTCTTAATTTCTTCCTCAATCTTGGCAATCTTGAAGATAGTACTAGGTATAAAAGACAAACCGTGTACAATGAGTGTAAGAGCAAGTATAAAGGGAACGGTTTTATTTGCATGAAGGAAGGGGAAGCAGGAATGTAGGAAATTATGTTTTCTAGGTACAATAGTTCTGTGGAGACTTATTTTGCAATAAATAAAAATTGAGAATAAAAATAAGTTTGATGCAAAAGTGTTTAAAAGTAAATAATAAGGATGAATCTAACAATTGCAAGTCCAATTGGTATAATATGAGGATAGGTAATAACTCATTGTAAAGACGATCACTGAGCTGCAAACAGGGACAGTCACATTCAAGCACTTCAATTTTTAGCTACTACAGATGGCAATCATATGTGATTTTTCTTGATGATGGCTCTAGCCGAAAACTTAAGTTGGCTGAATGTGATTAGATAGTTATTAAAAAAGGACAGGAAAACAATATCCAGGCTGGGAATTGAACATGGAGGACCACACTGTCAGTAATTGAGTGCTCATCCTGTTAGATATATAACTTTGGTGATGGCTTATAAGTATGGGTATATGATTAAATACAAAAGTCAGTCTAGATCACAAATTTTACATTTTTGGTAACTGGTTTCGACACCTTAAATGCCCATCTTCAGACCACAGCAACCATAGTGTTGGCCACTGGTTGGAGCTGTCTGTGATCTAGACTGACTTTTGTGTGCATTGATCATTAAGATTGCTATTATTCCATGATGTTTAAAAAAATAATGGGTATATGACACATCACATTGCTTATACCAATGAGCCTCTGAAAAAAAAAAAAAAAAAAAAAAAAAGTGTTGGCAACTGAAAGTGGAGCCATTAGTTAACTTATAACAAGTACTTTCATATCCTAAAACGACTTTAAAATCTTTGACCTCAAGTTGAGACTGCCTTCTTGCTGGATCTAAAGTTGGCTCACATGTAGCTGAAACTGCAATCAAACAAAAAATATGTAATTGGGACTTAGGAAGTTTTTAATTCTTCATATATACAAATAACTACTGAATATTTTTCTCAGTTTCTTCCCGTAAGTTGTTGGAGTTAATCATATGAAACTGTAATTTCATATGCTTAAATCTAAAAGTTGGAATCATACCATACTCTTATTAATAATCACAAAATATTTATTTTTTAAACAAATGGGAAACTTTTATCTTTTGTAGATATCTTGCTAAAAAATATTTAGTATTCAACTATCAAATGTTTGATACACAATATGTTTTGTGTAAACCCTGTGAATATTGAGTTTTTGTGGTATCACACAAACTCTCCAAACTGTGAGTACTCTGATAATCTTTATAAGTATACAGTTTCAATTCTCATGTGCTTGCCAATCAGCTGTTTAATGTCTGTTCTATGTCACAAACAGTTTGTATTTACTGATATTTTATTCTATTATGTAACTGGTGTTGTAATATATTGTCATGACCAATTAACTGTTGTTGAAACTTTAGAACCAAATATGTGTTTTAGGCACTGGAACTGGAGGAGAAAGCATATGGGGTGGTGAATTTGAAGATGAATTTCACCCTACTTTAAGACATGATAGGCCATACACTTTAAGTATGGCAAATGCGGGCCCAAATACAAATGGAAGTCAGTTTTTTATAACTGTTATTCCAACTGTAAGTGCTTATTATTATGTTTGAATACAATTAGTATATGACAAGCAGATGTCTTGTAAAAATTTGTTCTTGTCTCATAATTATTTGTAAGAATGGAAAAACTACAAACTAAAATTATAGATATCATAGCCTAAAAGTTATATTTTGGAGAATCATCTGTGTGAGTAGCTTGCAGTGCCTGTGGCATATTAAATCCATTGATACAATACTTTGAAGTGGCTACCTTATATTAAGATATGAATGCCATTCTATAATTTGACCTCTATTGTAGCTGATAATGAAACAATAAATAGATAACTTTTAAGATCATCTAGGACAGTTTTTTCCTTTCCAAAAATAAGAAGGGGATTATGTTCTTTTGGCTCATTCGATTTTTCTAACCACATTTTAGGTTTTATAATTGTAAAATTTGTCACATTATTTTGTTTAAGAGTAATTCTAAACAAAAATTAAAATTGTTTTAAAACATCTGATACAATCAGCACACACTCTGAGCCCAAGTGCTGCTTGGCACTGTGTTTGTAATCCCCTAGCCTGCAAGATGTTTATTTATGAATCAACTAGTTTCATAGCATCAGCACATAATCAAGAACAGGGTTTTCATCACCTTCATTTACAACTTGTTTTGTACGTTTACACCCATCTGATTTACTACTTTCATCCTCATGCCTTTCTTTCTTTCTTTCTTTTTTCCATCAGAGTGATTTTCTATTCATTTTACAGTATTTTAACTTGAATATTGACTATCTGTTGAACATTTTTATTACATTCGGACAGAGAAGAGTGGGTAGTCTGCTTGAGCTAACAAGGAGGGTTTGCGGGAATGGGTCACATTGATTTTATTCAAACTGTGCAAGAAGAAACAACTAGGTGGAAAGAAATATCTCACCAGGCTGGGACATAGGAAAAGAGAAGAGACTTACAAAAGATTTCCGATTACAGTATGACAACCGATATGCAAGTTTTTGTAACATTTTCATTTATGTCAGTAAGGCACAGTAAGTAAGGTGATGGATTGCCAGTTGTGTGATCAAGGTTTGACTCTTGCTTCTTTCGAATTTGTTTATTGATTTTTTTTTTTATTGTGTCAACTTTTGTTGGTGATCTAATTCGTTTAAAACTTCAAAAAAGTATTTTTGTTTAAGATTGCCTCAGAAGACTTTTACCCTGACATATTCCCTTTAATAACCATTGGCATATTAAAATTCTCATCTGACAATGAGGCACATTTTTTAGCTGGAGAATTGCTACTGGTGCCACTGTCGATATTGGAATGCAAAATACTAACATTCCTTTTGTATTTTCCTCGACCGGATCCTGCTCGACTCTTTCTTCACACCGTAGGGACTGCGATTTATGGCATCTCCTCATGTGCTGTTTAAGATTATTAAAGCTCCAGTGGTGAGTCTTGATGATTGATATTTTTTGGAAGGCACAATTTACGGATGAAAAGTATTTGTTCTCCTGATCTAGATATAAAATCAACAAAATCACTTTGTCATCGACTGTTGAGCCCCAACAGGTGCACTTAATGCGACCTTAACAAGCAACAAGATACTGCCGGTGAGTACAGACCACCGACATGGGGCGAAAAACTCTCAATCTTTCTTTGTTCCAAGACTCACTCAGTAAAGGTACACACAATGTCGTGGTTTTCCCTCAGTTGGAGCAGGCTTACACTAAGTTGTGGGTTTCCCCCGGGCCCGCATTTCGCTGTTCGAGTCTTGGCGGCACCATTTAGCAGATCAACCACACACTTCCAGGGAGTAATTCAACCCATAACCTGGGAGTAGCCATATACAGAAGGGACCTGCACTAAAATGAGCAAAATGTACGCGGTGCGAGAGTGAAGGTCGGGGTGAGAGTTTAAAATAGGGAAAGTTTAATTTTTTAAAACTCACAACCACCAGCTGCGAACCAAATTCCTAAACATGCAAAAACACTGGAGCTGTGATTGCTACTGTTTGACTCGTTTTCTAGGGGATGATATCACACGTTCGCAGCTTTCCTTCCCTGCATATGATTAACAAAAAAAATTCATAATAAAGTCAAGTTCATGAGAGAAAAGGGTGTACTAACTACTATTTTTGAAAACACGTGAAAGTTCACTTTATGTTGTTTATTGCACAATATTAGAACCCTGTGGCTGATACGTCTGTACGTCGACACATTTATCAAATAAAGTTATAGCTCGTGAGCCCCCACACAAAATGAATATTTGTCGCAAATTGTTTTCACACTATGTGCCTGTCTCAAACACCGTTTATGTTCATGCCTATGCGACAACACGTGTTACATTAACAAAACACAGTTACTTTAATTTAGTGCGATGCACACCTTGTTCCACTGGCTAAATATTCACAACACACAGTAGAACTCGATACAACTGGTGCAGTATACGAGGAGCAACCACACCTGGCAATTGCTACACCAAAATCTAAAGTCTCCACCTGGAGATCCACATGCCGACCGTCGTAGAGCGACGCCGCCCGGCCAGCCACACCACTTGCTCCCGCCTCGTCACTTTCTGCCCTTGCGCGCGCGCCCAAGGCCCAACTGCCGGGTTTTTTCCCTACGTCATCAACTTCCCCATGTGAGCTGTTCTAACCGACTTCCAACGTACAGCGCTCAGCCAATACATTTCTAAAACTTTACTTAAAATCAAAATAATTACACTACACATTAAACAAATTTCTTATAATGTTTTTATATTGGTAAAAACATCCTTTGCATTATTTATTACAATCGTGCAATTTCTTATATCACAGATAAGTGATTTAACTGAATATTTCAAGATAAAATACACAAGATTAATTGAAAATAAAATGAGAAATAGTTAATATATTACTTTTATAAACAAACATTGCCATGCTAGTTGTGTAACTGTCTTGTATTCATTGGTAATTTATTACTTTTCATTGTCAATTAAACATATTACGCCAGATGTGACTATATACGCGAATGTATTGTTTATTTATCAACAGGCTATTTAGTAATGAGGGCCTTAAAGGTTCCTAACTGCATCGTATTACTTCAAACGCAAGTAGTATTAGAATATTTTCTTTCACGCTGTGCACTGCACTGCACCTGGCACTCGCCATTGTCCCTCTCTCCCCTCACCGGAAACGAACCTGGAAAATCCTAAGCTGGAACAAGCCACCAACGTCAGCCTGCTTGCTGGCTTCCCGTCAGCTACAAGCACACAGCAAATCTCAACGTGGAGAATTTCTACCTATGGCCTAACTATAAATGTTGTCACCCAACTGCGTACCTACATTGCTACCATAATTAATAAGATTAAAATTGTGTAACATTTAGTGCATTGGCATGGTCAATGTTTGCAGTGAACTTCATACTGTTTAATTATCAAATGCTATTAATTACCAATATTTCTATTGGGCGGTAATCTCACAGCGGCAAGATTTTTGTCATAAGAAGTGGGTACAAAATTAATGGACTTCGGCAAATTAAAGGAAGTTAAAGAGTCCGTTAATGTTTTTTTTAATTAACTTAAAAGTTAATCTGTTACTCAAAAACTTAACTTTGTTAACTAATGATTAACGGACTTGTGCCCAGCTCTGGTTATGGGACCGTAGAATGTGTTGAAGGGACAACTCCTATATGTGCAGTTTAGAAGAGCTGGTGGTGGAGGGGGAGGATCCAGATGGCTTGGGTAGTGAAGCAGCCATTGAAATCCAGAGTGCTGTGCTCAGTTGCATTCTGTGCCACAGGGTGGTCTATCCCTTTTTTTTGTCACAGTTTGGCAGTGGCCATTCATCCTGACTGACAGTTGGTTTGTCTTCATACCAATATAAAACACTGTACAATGATTGCAGCAGAGTTGGCATATCACATAGCTGCTTTCAGGGATATGATCCCTGTGGTAAGGGGTTGGGGATGGGAGTGGCACAGGGATGGATTAGGATGTTGTGGAGGTTGGGTGGGTGATGGAACGCCACTTTAGGAGGCATTGGAAGGATCTTGTGTACAATATCTCTCATTTCAGGGCATGATGACAGATAATCATAGCCCTGATGAAGGAAGTGATTAAGTTGTTCCAGTCTGGGGTGGTATTGGATGACAAGGAGAACACTCCGTTGTGACTGGTTAGTGAAAGCTTTTTTAAGGCCTTTGGCATGATGGGTAAGGGACTTCTCATCACTGCAAATTCGTCGTCCATGGGTGACAAGGCTATATGGGAGGAATTTTTTGATGTGGAATGGATGGCAGCTATCAAAGTGCAGGTACTATTGGTGGTCAGTAGGTTTAATGTGGATGGAGCCATCAGTGAGGTAGAGGTTAACATCCAGGATGGCGACTTGCTGGGTTGAGAAGGGCCAAGTAAAACTGATGGGGGAGAAGGAATTGCAGTTGTGAAGGAATGAGGATGGGTGTCCTGGCCCTGACTCCAAATCATGAAAATATCATCAATGAACCTGAAACAGATTAGGAGTTTGGGGTTTTTGGAAGCTAGATGAAATATCGTGATCCGCTTACTACCAAACTTCACAGTATACGTTCTAAGCTAATGTGAAGATTTCATCAAAATTGCTGTAGCTATCTTGGAGTCTATAGAGAAAACACACACACACACATACACACACTGATTTTTACAGATATAGATTATTCCATTGAATGATAATCTTTTAATAATGAAAGTTTAATTAACATAAACATTTCAGTTTGTTTATGTGAAGTGTGAAGTTTTGAATGAAATTATTTTAAAAAATTCAATTAGTTATCTGCAGAAGTTACATTACATCTTTAGGATGATAATTATCAGAAAACATAATTTCCACACCATGCACATTTTATGAACTTTCTTTTATTTCTTTTTTTATTGCACGAACATTTTTCCGAAATATGTTTCAATGCAAAACATACTTCATTCATGTTTTTAATTGGAAGTCTTTGCTGTGTAAATTTTGGTGCATAGCAAGCATACTGAATAATTATTGTGTAAACAGGAACACTGAGATGAGACTCTACAGCCAGCGTCTACACCTTAGGCTGCGGATGCGCAAAGCCCACTTTAATCCGCGCATACGTAAAAGCCTCCTTCCCATTGCCTTCATGCGCTCGCTGTGTACATAAGCATGGAAAGTGTAGTCCTCTGCATTCTGTTACTGATTAGAGAAGTAAGGGGGCCACATCAACTTAACTACATGTTTCTATGAACTTTAATTACATTTGCTCCTGCTAACATTTTCAGCTACAGATGACGGTTTTGGTGACAGAATACTATTTAGAATAATAGTATAAATATTGCTATAAAATGAAATGCAAGTAAAATTATAAAAATAAAACTTGAGCATACCTAATTGGATTCCAAAGGAGGCTCTACCTGCAGCATAAGCAATTTGTTCCACAATATAAACGGTGGATCAGGACTAATGTACTGAATGTTTCAAAATTGCTTGTCACACGAACTGCATATAAATGACTTTTTGGAAGTTTATTGATTTGCAATACCTAGTGACTGTAGATAAGTAGCACATAAAAACACATGGGATACTCAACAGAACACACAAAGAACATTGTGAACACACTTAACGCATAAAAATAACACAGCACCACTTACAGACGATTTATATTTACTGAAAACGTTTCATTCGAATGCTTTAAGATATAAAGTTATCGCTACACTTTTACCACCAACAATAGCACACAGTTGACAACAATGGCGTTGACAGAAATAACAGACGCAGGCGAACGCCTGAATAAAATTGTGAAATCCAATTACTTTCTTAATGTTTTATTTCAAAATGCTGTTATGTGCATAACTGTACTTGCATTTCATTTTACAGCGATATAAATATAATTCTCGTAAAGAGTATGGCCATGAAAATCGTCTGTTATGCAAAAATGTTAATCACCAATACTGAATGAATGGGCAGTTTCTGGAATTTTTTGTTAGTAATTGTGGTGCCTTTATTCCTCCAATCAGAGTGAGAAGCAGAGGCAGACATTCAACACTGTATAATTTTTATTAATACATGACATAAAAAAATAACAGGTGGATTTCGCACGTCTGTGTATAGGATGACAATGCACGTTGCACGTGTTTACACTGTTAAAAGCAAATGCAACAACATCATCGAAAACTCTTAGCTGAGGGAGCGGGATTGGGGGAGGGCAAGCTTTGTGCATAATTAAGGTGAGATTTACAGCAGATGCTGGGAACGCACTAAGGCTCTGCGCATGCGCAGGGATATGCGGGAGAGCTGGCTTTGCACATGCGCAGGATGAGTTGCGGACACTGGGTGTAGAATCTCGTAGCACTGAGTTGATGCTGGGTGTAGAGTCTCGTAGCACTGAGTTGATGCTGGGTGTAGAGTCTTGTAGTACTGAGTTGATGCTGTACAACTGAATGTGTTTTAAATGCTTCTTCTGTTGGTGTTTTTCTTGCCACTTTCTTATGCCAGAGTTGTAAATAACAGTACACAAACTTGTTTATAGTTATGTCATTCTGTAATTGTATATTTTTTGTAAGCAACTTCTCTTATCCTATGGCCCACTCATGAGAGACATTTCACATCCCACCCTGCGACCTATCCTGGAAAATTATGAGATAAATGCGAGTAAATATTTTTCCTGTGCAGTATTCATGTACAGTTTAACTGTACATTAAACAAAGCTTAATCTGTATGTTTTCCCCCTTGTTTATAAACAGATGTAAACCAGTATATATGACACTAATGCCATGAAAATAGGTTCATAAACAAATACAGTATTTATCATATGCCTGAGGTAACATTTATCATTCTGCTACAATTCTGCAACTCTGCATAACCTTCTGTGACATTAATCTTCATATGGACCACACTATTGACTGCCCATTTGTCTAATCATCATCAGAATGGCTAAGGGAAGAAAAGCATTTCTGAAGAAGTGAAATTTGTTGACATCCAAAATTTAAATGTTAGGAAGTTCTTTCTGAAAGCATTTGTCTGGAGTGCAGCATTGCACAGGAGTGATATGTGGATGATACGGAGTTCAGACAGAAAGATGGTATAAACATTTGAAATCTGATGCTACAGACAAATGCTAAGGATTGGGTAGGTAGATCACATAAGTTATGAGGAAGTGGTGAACAGAATTGGAGAGTAAAGAAATTTCTGACATATCTTGACTAAGAAAGGGGACAATTCTGAGACACCAGGGAATTGTCAAATTAACACTGGAGGGAAGTGAATGGAGTAAAAATCACAGGGGGAGACTGGGAGATGAATACAATCAACACCATCTGAAGAGAAGACCTGCGCGCTGCCATGCCACGTCATGCAAGGTAGGTCGTGAACACATAGCTCATTTGCTGGCCAATGGGGCACAGCTCACAGCCTCACATCAGTCAGCCAGTGAGCTACGCAATCGCGACCAACTCTGTGCGACGTGACACAGCAGCACACAGGCCTTCTCTTGAGACAGTGTTGATACAGTAGGCAGGTTCAAAAGTATGTAGGTTTCCGTTCTTAATCAGAGATGAAAAGGCTTGCACAGGACACAGTAGTGTGGAAAGTTGCATCAAACCAGTCTCAGGACTGGTGATCACAAGAAAAAATCAGAATGCATTACATAAAATTGTATTTTACTGCTCTGGTGGATTCATGAATGTGTGCAATTTTCAAATGAGTAAAATTAGCTTGTGCGTGCGGCAGTCCGCTGTCGGGAGTTTGAATCCATCCTCAGGCATGGATGTTTGTGTTGTCTTTAGTATAAGCTAGTTCATAAGTAGTTTTTAAGTTTAGGGGCTGCTGACCCCGCAGTTAATTTCCTTGAGCCTTACAAACATTTGAACATTAGCACAAACATTTTGTTTAATGTTTGTAATTCCCACAAGAAGTAAAATATTCACATATAATGAATTTTATGTATTTCTTAAACTATGATGGATGACTAAAATACTTTTATGGCTTAATTACCTGCATTACACTATAACTAATTTTTTTTATTGATACAGCCTTGGTTGGATAATAAACATACAATATTTGGACGTGTGGTGAAGGGTATGGAAGTGGTTCAAAACATCAGTACTGTCAAAACCAACCCCATGACTGATAAACCCTATGATGATGTTCAGATTATCAGCATAACGCTGAAGTAAATGGAATTTTTGGTAAGTTCACTAGTTTATAGCCAAAAGTATGAGACCTCATTCTATATAGAAAATTTATAACTTTTGATAAAATTACATTTTTGCTCAGGTGTTTTTTTTAATTATTATTATCTTAATATTAGTACCATACTGTTTGACATATAATCAAAACTCCTGTTTGCTAATAGAGTAGAGCTGCTCTTACCAGTGAGTAAGTGTGCCCCCTCTGAATATTTACAGTAACCTACTACTATAGAAAGTGACAAAGACATCACAGGCAAGCACAAGAAAACTGTGGAGGTGGTCATTTGAATGGAGTAGAAATGGACAGTGGAAGCTATGTAAGTCTGCTTCTTCAACAGCACATATGTAATTAAGTGCAACTTATTTGAGGATAATTGCAACTCATAGCATGGAGAAGGTTGTGACTCAACACCTCCAGTATGTGGAGAGTAGCAACCTATCCTTATCATATTGTTGCTTTCCGTCCTGAACTTTCCATTGTTTAAAATTGATCACTAAAAACAAAAGACTTCAGAAGAAAGATACTCCAGTTAAAACAGTTCTCTGAAAGTTTGTTAAATAACGTGTCGTAGAGAACACTGTAGAATTGACTGATTAGAAAATATTTTGATACAAACCACTGTTATTGCGCTCATATACCATTATTTCATTTATTGAAAAGGCAATAGTTGGTTAGATAGTAGTTGAATGCAATGCCACATTCGGCAGGCAGGTAGGCAAATCTATCCACATGCTGAATGTCATTGAAGGATAACAACAAAGTCCAAAACATAGTCCAGAAGAAAAACACATAACACATAGTCGTTCTCAATAGATAAACTGCAGAGCTTGCTACAAACATCAGCTGAATGACAAGTCTATTATGAGCTTTAAACATGTCACAAATGTTTCTGCCATGTGAACTGATGGTGGCACATGTATCCTTCCACACCAAGCCTAATGACACTGAGAGATCATATTGTAGGTTCATGCCAAAAAATTTCAAGTAAAATAAACTGAACAATACTTATAGCCCTGTTTCACAAAATTTTACTTAAAATCGCATGACAGGTTTTTGGGCCATGAGCCGAGTAAGGTAAAAAATAAATAAATAAATAAATAAAAGTTTGTGAAACAAGGTAATAATTATTGTTCAGTTTATATTCTGAGATGTATGCTTAATTATGATAGAATTATTTATTGATACATTCATCAGTATTAAAAATGGTACACATGTAAACAAGTCAAGGAGCATACTTTCTCTGGGTGTTGTATACTTCACAAGCATATAAAGAAGCATTTTCTTTGAGCATAATAGTGCATTTATAGAAGGGGGAGTGGAGAATGTGAATCCAAAATCTGGATTGATCCCCCATTGATACTAGGATATTTTCTATTAAAGTCATCACTTTTTTTCTTTATGTCAAAACAAATACCAGGCATGTAGCTGTTGTTTTACAAAGTAGTGAGCTCTTGGAAATAATGATTACTTATGATACATTTTAAGTAATTGTTTTAAATATGGCTGGCAATAGTCATAACTGACTGATTTCTTGTTACATAGATAATAAAGACATGCATGCCAGTATCCTTGATTATTATTATTATTTTAGCCACTTAATTCTTACTTGACAAAATACCAGTTTTATACACAATTCATTTTCAAAGCTTTAAATATAATTTTAAATTATTAATTATCTGTGTAAGGGTCAATTAGGGTTTTTAATTGATGTAATTGAAAGCCTTGTTCATTTGCATATCCATATAACTTTGTGATGGACATTTCTGAGGAGAAAAAAGTAGAGTTGTTAGTCAGTGTGGAAATGTCACATTCCCCTTCTCCATAGCAGCAAAGCTATGTCAAAGTGGTACTCTGAGAATTAGTAGGAGAGCAGATGCAAGAATCTTTCTTCACAATGTCCTAATGGAGATAGTCTGCTATCCCCATCCAGTGGATGGATCACCATCAAGTGTCTGCCATGTGCCTTCACTTCATGAGAAAATGCACATGACAACAGCAGGTTCACTGATTACTTCCACTGCTAAGCTACCTGTAAAATTGGCAGTATTTGAATAATTAGTAAGTCCTGCATGAGAGACATTAGTTGTCAATTAACAAATTACTGTAATTGAAAAACCATTACTCCTTTCTGTTGATAAATGGTTATGGAAAGAAAAAGATAATATTTGAAAGAATATGGAAAATGTACTTGAGATATACACTTACAAGGAAAGCAGATGCAACAGCATGAAACTGTGTATCATTATTTAAAATAATTAGGGTTTTTCTAACTTAAAAGATAATCTCCGACAACCATGTCATTATACAATCTATAATTAAGTTCCCAGAATGACTTCTTTATCATAATTTCACCACTCCATAA
This sequence comes from Locusta migratoria, assembly GCA_026315105.1. NCBI lineage: Eukaryota > Metazoa > Arthropoda > Insecta > Orthoptera > Acrididae > Locusta > Locusta migratoria. Next base: position 242,024,140 of record CM048748.1, read on the forward strand.
ACCATCAGAGTCATATCTGAATGTTTGTAAGTACAGTGTTCTGAATGTTTTGCTGAATGTCTGTTAATTTCTTCAACAATTTAGTCTGTTGTGAGCAGTAAAAAACTTTTCTCATTTACAGCTAACAGAGAATGGAATACTTTACAAGAGCAAAGTTTCACTTAATACATGGGGGAACTTATATGAGAAACAAATTCGAAATATTCTAACATTTCGACTGTTTCAGGGCATTGATATAAATTCAAAGACAAAACTGAAAATTTACATTGGACTGGGACTCAAACCCAGATGTCCCACTTCGGGCCAGCAGTCTCTTTATTCAGTTAGGCTATCCAGACACACTTCCTGTCCTGCCCAAATTCACAACTTATAGCACACTATGATGGCAGAGCCCCTTTCCAGTTAGTTTCTCTTGTTCGCAGCCAAACTGTGTTCCTAGATCGAGCATATTTATGCATTCACATAAAAATTTTCAATTGCCATTGGACATGTCTGAAAGAACAGACACCTTATCAGTAAGTATATGAGAAACATTTGAAATAGACTCTTGGCCACATGTCTGTAGAAATGTCATGAGAAAATGTTTTTACATAGACCCAAAGTGCACACTGGAATGTGCAAAGTGCAAGGAATATTCTGTAGAATAGGAATATAGGTGTCAGAGTTATTCATATGAATGTGTGGATGCCAGTTCCAATGTTCCACATAATCCAGGACAAATAAATTCTGCAGGACATACAGCAGTCTGGGAATAGTTTATGGACTACTAAACCTTCTGCGAGATTGTAACCATTTGCCGGACCAGGACTCAAACCCAGCATCTTTGTCTTTTACAGGAAAGTGCTCTATCGATTGGACTACGTGGGAATAACTCATGGCCCATCCTCACACCTTTACTTTCACCAGTACCTCAACTCCTACCTTTAAAATTTCACAGAAGTTCTCATGCAAATCTTGCAGAAATAACACTCCCATAAGAATAGATATTGAAGGGAAATGACTTACCACAGCCTAGGGGATGTTTTAATAATGAAATTTTCGCTTTGCAGCTGAGTATCAACTCCCTTAGCTGTAATTAAGCCAAGTCTCGTTTGGGAGCACTAGTTCTGTAAGATCCACAGGAGAAATTCTGTAATGTTTAAAAGGTAGGAGGAAAGGTACTGGTGGCAGTAAAGCTGTAAGGACTTGCTGTGAGGTGAGGTCAAGTCAATCGGTAGAGTGCTTACCTGTGAAAGTCAAAGGTCCTGTGATCAAGTCCTGGTCCAACACAGAGTTTTAATCTGCCAGGAAGTTTCATATCAGTGCATACTACACAACAGAATGAATTTTTCATTTTATGGACTTAATTCAACATTTTTATTTTGAAATTTTTTGATAGAGTCTTCAAACACACTTCCAGGATAACTTCACTGAGGCCTATGTGCCAAGCTAGTCTGTCATTCAGGATATAATCCATTCATTCCAATAAGGGTTGCTGACATGGTACACTTTCCATTACTCTGTTGAATAAACAAGTCTGTCACATTTGTAGTAGCAAATAGGAAGCACAAGGAAGGAGTCCTTTGATTGTGGCTGATAGTTCACAAACAGCAGACTGTGGGCCAGACTCTCCCTTCCGACAAACCAGACTGCTCTCTGATGCTTGCCTCTGTGCTTCATAACTGCTCACCAGCAAAATGTAAAGCCAACAAACTTTTGTCCCATTTCCTATTTCCAGACTGGCAGTTGTCCTTTACTCTTGCCCCCACATAAGTCCTTTGCAATCTGTATTGTCAAAGTTTACTTCATTTCAAAAACTTCCCATCCCATACCCTTCTCTCAATTTCTGTCCAGGCTCATTTCTTGCATCTGTATCGAATACTGTGTATATAAAAAATAAAAAAATTAATAAAAAATCTGCATTGTCTGGAAAGTACAGGGAAAAACGCCAGTTACAGAACTTAATGATTCAATTACTAACAATAATTATTTCCTGGCCAAATTTTTAATTATTTCACCTGTTTTTAAATTCCTGTAGTAGTGGGAAAGGAAAAGCACTTTGGCAACTTTTATGTTGAGGACATACTCATACTGTCCTGCAAGTTAATTATTGTAGACCATCATACTTTGTAACCAATTTTCCATTGCTTTTGACACTTACTTTGTATTGCAATCTTCATTGTCATAAGACTATTTTTTCTTCATATTACCAGTTTTTACAGTTTTATATGTTAAGTCTTTCCTGTCCCGGGATTGGAATTACTCCTTACCTACTCCTTTAAACCCTCATCATTTCCTTTTCCCGCTCCTTCCCTTCTGCCTGACGAAGCAGCTAGGCTGCAAAAGCTAGCGTTTGTGTGTGTATGTTCTATATATATATATTATCGGAGTTCATATACACAAGACATGTAGATTAGTATGTTCTGCAGAAATTATTAGCATTTGAACTATGTCTGCTCATGGTTTCAAGATCAACACCAATTTGGGTGCAACACCACCCACCAGTAAAATGTGTGTGTGGCACTCATTGTTACTGTAAACTGAAAATAATGCATCAGCGTGATTGGACCAAACATGCAAGATGCCTAGCAAGCATACACACAAACAGTATCATCAAATCAGTGAGTTTGAAAGAGGGTGCATTATTGGCATGAAAGAATGTGATGCAACTATCCATAAATTGCTGCTTGTGTGGGACGATTGTTTTTGTCAGTACACCATGTGTCTGCTGAATGGTTCACCAAAGGTTGTAGAACACACTGGTAAGTTTCAAGTCACACAACCCTACCCACGCCCCCCTCCTCAAAAAAGTTCAACGCCTCATCCGAACGGTCTCGCTCGACAGACCTGTGTTCTCATCACCTCTGGCATAAGTGTGGCATGTCACACAATATTAGGGTTTGTTGTTTATTAGAGCATGGATTATGTACAAATCTGCCACTTCTGTGCCTACCTTTGACTAATATAGAGAAACATGCTAGATTGCAGTACTGCTGTCACACAAGACATACAGTGCCAACCCAAGGCCTTATGTTGTGGATTGCTATTGGATAGAGTGACAAATTACAGTAGGTGTGTGTCAAGGGCACCATGACCCGTTTAACTAAATGAAAGATCTCCTGCGGTATGACCCATTTGAGCCAAGTGAATGGATATCCTGCAGTCTATAGCTACACCCTTTCTGTATGACTCCCCAGCACCATTTTTAGCAAAACAAAGCACAACCACATGTTGCTGCATGAACATGTGCATTTGGTGTCACACAATGTCAGCCTTTTCTGTGCCCCTCCAGATCGCCAGACTTGTTGCTAATTGAAAATTTGTGGAATGTGGTGAAATGATCAGTGCAGTGATGACCACTAAAAAAGAATTTTGGAATCAGGTGATTACAATATGGATGGCTATGCCAAAGGACAGCATTTGCAACTTTTACGTGTCAATGCCATCACACATGGAACAAGTTACAAGGCCTATTGTGGATCCTGTGCCTACTCGGCAAGAGGAAACATGCTAAACCGAGGTGACTGAAATGATAATCATTTCTTGAAAACCTACTTTTGAACATGTCCTGTGAATACGAACATCGTATTTCTGGTCTTTCAAGGTGTTCTGTTTGTTTTGAACATGGGTGTAAATTGCTCAATTAATCAATCAGAGATAATTTAACTTCTCACACCCCCTTCTTTTAAACGTTTTGATACACACTACATTTTCCTGATACAAAGATTGAACTTCTCATAATTTACAAGCCAAGTGACTAATTACAGTGACAGAGCATCTTGTACAATAGATTCCCATCTCAGCTAGTTTTGGTATTCATTATATGCTAACATTATTGAAAGCTCACACCAGTGTCTGCGTGTGTATGTTGTATGAGAGAGAGAGAGAGAGAGAGAGAGAGAGAGAGAGATAATTCATATTTTATCTCGAAAATGAATTTGAGTTATATTTGATAATTGTCTTCACGGTAGATTCATGTAACAATACATGTGAAAAAATTATTATGTATTTTAATGATAAAAATTTTGAAATAATTATCTTATATTTGCTTGCATCCATGATATTCATCAGAATAGTCAAGTAATAGAGACAATAATGTTTGTAATAATAATAATAATAATAATAATAATAATAATAATAGGACAAATTCATCTTTCAATTTTTTAAAGCAGAATTCAATTTCAGTTTCAGGTTACCTTTATTTAATGTAGCAATGCAGATTCATTGAAATGGGAGCAAGTGTGGTCTGATAAATCATAATACTAATTACCAAGAAAAATGTAATACTAAACTGACAATTGTATTTCAGAGAAGAGTGGAATAGGCATTTCAGAGAAAAAATAGGAATACTTTGTATGTATATAGATTGTAAATAATTTAAGCTCCGATTATGAAGTTAATATTTTTTAAGATAATGCAGTTGTTTAAAAAAGAAAACCTATGTCAGCAAATGATTGTGATTTCTGTGAAATACAAATTTATTTTTTAAAAAATAAAAGCTATTTTATTTGTAGATTACAAGTGATTTCACTTTTTCTTCCAGAGTGGAAAGTGTCTGTAAAGCTAACAACAACAGCAACAGGAATAGTAGAGACATTGACATGTACATATACAAAACAGAAAACTATAGTTTTTGACAGTTTCCCTTTTGAAGTGGGTATACATATACATCCATACAGTTTTTCAGCGACATTCCAATGGGACTGCAGTTCTACAAGGTGCACATGGGCAGGAGCCAGTTTGGATGGAGTGGACAGGGAGAGGGATGAGGCAGGGAGTGTTGGGAAAGGGTGGCTCTGAGGGATGCTGCATGTGCTTGAGATAGAAGCTAAGAGTGCATACCATAAGTATGTGATCTCTTCAAAAACTAAAGCTGCACTACACATAATAAAATGTCCCCAACAGTACTTGGCTGAACATTATCACTCTTAGTGAAATAATTACTACCCATAAATATCCAATGGTTTTACTTAGCTGCAATTAAACTGATTGATTAGTAACCAGGAGCACGTTGCAAGGCCTAATGATTTAAAGACATTTGACATTGCTGCTGAAGATAGGTAGGAAATATACTAAGTGAGAACGAAACTGAGACTGATTTAAATGGTGCAAACTTTGCCCTTAATAAAATAATGAGGGTGGTTTACGACTCACTGCAGAGACACACATTGAGCTGTGATAGGTACATAAAAAGACTCTTATGTACATTTGACCATTAGCCTTTGTCAGAAAAGACATCACTCACTCAAGGCACACTACACAGACACACAACGACCATCCCCAGCCACTGCACTCCAGATTTAGAGTTTGTGTCTTTGAAGTGTGACTGACTGGTGTCTTATCTGACAAAAGCTTGAGTTCTGTGTGCATGAGTGGTTTTTTTTGTACCTACCACAGCTCAACATGTGTCTTTGCAGTGAGACATAAACTATCCTCATTATATTATTGATCTCCAACCTGGATTCCATTGCTAAACTTTGTACTTAAAAAAACTTTCACTAATACTTTATACATTTTTGAATGATTCATGAGTGTTTGTAAATTTGTAGATTAAAAGTGTTTGATTTTAACCAGCTGGCAAAATTATTATACTTTGTTTACATATTATTTTGCTACTCAATTATGTAGTACTCAATTATTCATAGGATCTACCTTCAATATTAAAATTTTAGTTAGCAAAGTTTTAGCAGTTATTAATTTGAAACTTTTTTCATTCAATATGTGTGTCACTAAATTAAATTCAAATGATCAGAAGAGTGTTAAGGACAGATAAAAATCCTAGGACTTAGGGAGGATCAAACATGCAGCCTTTGGATTCGTAGTCTGACACTCTACCAGTGTACTACTGAGCCACAAGGTGAAATGTTGAGTTACATTTGGGCTAAGATAAACATTTTACTAGAAAGAGAAAATTGCTGTTCAAATTAATGATGGTCTCTCTCTGATCTATGTATAAGTGTTTGTGTTTTTTAGGCTAAAGGTACAAAATTTTATCATTGCAGTACCATAACTTTTGTCTGTTATCATTTCTGATAAAACTAATTAATTAATAGATTACAGTCAGAACAATTTACTGAATAATAAAATTATGTCTGGAAAAAATGTTTCTACAGTTTTTAATAATTTGGATAACAGGATTTTGAAAAAGAACATTATCAAAAATTTTATATGGCCCTTGCTGTTTTTTGTTGTTGCTCTAGTCAACATTATCAAAAGCTTTCATCAAACAAAGCTTGCCCTTCCTCTCTATCATGTAGTCTGAATTTATACATCAGTAGCTCTGAGGAACCTTGTTTTGACTTTGGTCTTTCAGTGCTCTGTCAAATTCTCCTTGCAATATTGTGTCTTTTATCTCGTCTACATCCTCTCCCCTTTCTACAATACTTTCTTTGTATAGCACCTCTAAACATTCCTTCCGCCTCTCTCTTCTTTGCTTAATACTGGTTTCCCATCTGTGGTGTTAATATTTTCTTATATGGTATCTATTATTTGCCTAATTATATGCTTCTACAGAGTATCAATTCCAGATTAGCCATTTTATACCTTTGACAATTTTTTGTTTGTTGCACTTGTTTCATGTTGCCTACTATATTTGTTGCCTTTTTTTCATCAATTAAATTCCGTATTTCCTGTGAAATCCAAGGATTTCTGCTAGGTGTTGTCTTTCTACTTATTTAGTCAATGTGGCTTCTTATTGTTGTTGTGTTTGGGACAGCAGCTGATTGAATCGTGTTTTAAAATATTTAATTATTCACCAACAGCCATAATTTGTGACTGAACTTTATTGTTATATTATTCTACCGGTTTCAATATTTCAGTTATATTATCTTCAGGCAATGAACTGTCACTATGACCACGTTTACTGGTTTTTGCAGCTCCTGAAAAACCACACGTCCTCACGTGTTCAATAGCTGCAAAAACACATAAACATGGCCACAGTGATGGTTCATGGCCTGAAGATATCACTGAAATCAGTAGCATAACAAAGCACTAAAGTTCAATCACAATTTATGACTGTTGGTGAATATATAAATATTTTAAACACAGTTATGCTTATTTGGTCCTATGTGAATTCACTCTCTCAAAGCTACCCATTCATCTTGTACTTTGATCTTCTATAAATTAGCAGTAGTTTATTTATAGCTGACTAGGTGAACTCTTTAATTACTAATATCTTCAAAACTAATTATGTTTGGACTAAGATAAACATTTTACTGTAAAGAGTGAAATTGCTCTCTAGTTTAATGATGGTCTCTTCTTTAAGATCTATGTATTAGTGCATGAAATTTTTCCCTATGGCTAGAGGTTCAAAATTTTATAATTGCAATAACTTTTGACTGCCATCATTTCAGATAAAACTAATTAGTTCATTACACCCTGAATATTTAATTGACTAATAAAGTTGGGTGTGAAAAATAATTTTCACAAAATTGACTTTTTATTATTGTCTAGTTTCGACCCAATGCTGGGCCATCTTAAGGATGGCACCAGAGCAACATCCTGAAGATAGCCCAACATTGGATCGAAACTAGTCGATAATAAAAAGTCAGTTTTGTGGTCTAGACTGTTAATATATAGAAAAAACAATGACAGTTCTGTTCTCCCATAGGAAACAAAAATGTTTCCAAAAATATTTGATAATTTGCACAAGATGAGGTCCTTGTAGTAATGATAATGTCAGGATTCTGAAAAGGACAATATCAAAAATTTTATATGGACCTTGCTATTGTTGGTGTTGTCTTCAGTCAGAAGACTGGTTTCGTGCAGCTGTCACACTGCTGTATCCTGTACAAGTCTCTTGGTTTCTGGATAACAATGGCAAACCACATCTATTCAAACCTGCTTACTGTACTTGTCTCATGGCCGTCATTTGTAATTTTAATGCCCCCTCCTCCCCCCCCCCATTTCAGACAGTTTTTGCCTAATGTTCCTTCTAAACTGCCAAGCACCTCAGATTCCTGCGATTTATCAAAGTGTCACCTCCCTACTTTCCTACTGTATGCAAATTCTTGTTTCAGTGTACAGTTCATAGTCAAATGATTTACATTTTAACCTGGTTCTGTAATCTTTGTCTTACCATTATATAAGCAATCTCAAGTCTTCCATTGTCTCCAAGTCTCTCCCTTCTTTCATGATTCTTGAACATAGTGTTAGTGATGGTTAAATGATGCTCTATGAAAAATTCTACTGGGAGCTTTATCTTTTATTCCTTTTTCCCAGCTCATATCCACTTAATATTTTTCCTACTACTGAATTCCAGTCTCCCATCAAATCATCCTTTAATTGTCTGAAGTACCATACTTTTTTTTTTTAATCTGAGCAGCAGCAGAGCTAGGTGGCATATAAACTTTCACTGCTGTGGTTGGTGTTTCCCTGTATATCTTGGCCATGATAACACATTCACTAGGTTGCTCATAAAAGATTACATGCATTCCTATTCATTATTAGACTCCTGCATTACCCCCAATTGATTTAAATTTATATAATCCTGTAATCACCTGGTCAGCCTGCCAACAAACTTCATTACACCAGGCAGTCATCTAGATTGTTGCCCTGCAACTACTGCCCCTCTTCAGGATCCACACATTTGTCTGGCCTCTCCACAGATACCCCTACTGTGATTGTACCTACTATATTGTTAGCATATCATTGAAGCATGCAAGCCACCACACTTCGGCAATCTCTCACATTCTTCATTTAAGGGGGTTGATATGGCCACCACTGTTTAAAACTGGAGTCTGCTTTGTTACTTACAGACAACTAATAGCCAATATAAAAATGAAAAAAAGTGTAAAATACTATTAATCATAAAAAAAAGGTAAAGCAGTCAACAATCCGAAGATTGGTTTGAACAACACAGTGCTTTACTAGGCATGGTCCTGTTTGGAGGTGGTATGCCGTTGCCTTCCTCCGACCTTCGAACTGACTTACCCAGTCAGTTATAGGGGGACCTACAGTTTAACGTGGGTTCCGAACCACGGTGCTACTCGGTATTTTTCACATGAGCAATACTGCCAGAGGTGAAAGAAGTGGAAAGTGACAGATAAAAATCCTAGGACCTGGCGGGGATCGAACCCGCGACCTTTGGATTTGTAGTCTGGCACTCTACCACTGTGCAACCGAGGCGTAGAAATATCCTTTGATCACATGGATTAGTTAACTGTTTTGTAAGCATGTATATCCCACTATGCTAATAGAAAGTCTTTAGTGGGATATAGAAATATTGGGAGGAGAACAGTTAATAACTCACCAAATAATAGTCACATACAGTGAGTGAGAGGCACACAAACGTACAGCTTATTCAGTCTTGTTTTTGTACTTATTGACAACTCAGCTGTTCATTTTGGAGCCAAAATTTGGTGATTTCTAGGAGGGCAAGTGGAGTGTAGGCCAATGGGAGTACACAAACAAGTTAGAGGGTGTTACCACAGTCTAACAAATAAAACACACACACACACACACACACACACAAGCTTTCGCAACCCAATTGCTTCTTCAGGCAGAAGGGAATGAGAGGGAAAAGGAAATGAGGTGTATGTTACCACAGTCTAACAAATAAAACACACACACACAGTTGGTAAATCACATGGGTGCTATTGCAAGTGGCTCTGCCCTTGATCGTGTACACCTTCTGGGTTATGGGACTGGAGTAAGTGGTGGTGGAAGGGTGCATAGGGCAGGTTTTACAACGGGGGCGGTTACAAGGTTAGGAGCCAGAAGGTAGGGAAGGTGGTTTGGGAATTTCATAGGGATGGACTAGGAGGTTAGGTGGGCGGTGAAAGACACTCTCAGTGGAGTGGGGAGGATGTCATGAAGGATGGATCTCATTTCGGGGCAGGATTTAAGGAAGTTGTATCCTTGTTGAAGAGTCACATTCAGAGTCCGCTCTAGTCCCGGAAAGTATCCGGTGACAAGAGGGGCACTTCTGTTGAAGGTTCTGAATATACGAGTGAGAGTTGTTAACAAGTGACAGTTGCAATGACACTAGCACTCCTAGCAGTGGGCAAGCTGCTGAAGGAGTGATGGTTGTTTATAATTATTTTTGTACATAATTAAAGAAATAGTTAGTATAATTTTGGTGTTACAAGAATTAGTAAAATATCAAGAGACGTACATAATACAGAAATTAATGTAAAAATAGCCGAATTTAACTAATTCCTTGGTGTAAAGACCTGCTTCATCCTGAACAAATATTACGAATATGTGTGTATTTGCAGCTTATTCCCCTGAAATTAACTAGAATATAAACATAAATTTCTATTGTGGTCTGTTCTTACTATGATAGGGAATTTTTTGCCGCATATCAGTTCGGTGTGGAGTCCAATGATTAGCACACTTTTACACCTCACTCATCTTTCTTATACACACATATTCTGTTGGGTGTAATTGCTTTAGCTTGAAAAGCCAAGTTTTGAAGATTCTTGCTGTTTGTGGTTCAGCTGTAGCAACAATTGTGGAATACGGTTCTTCTTTGTTGGAAAACAGTTTGATTGTTTTTCCGTTTTATTGCCACGCCTGTGATTTTTTCCTTCAGCTACAACTGTGGTGGCTGATTTGGCATGTTAAATACTGCTTTATTGCATTCTATATATGTTTCCTACGTTCCACCCTCACTGATTTTTACTGGATTTGTAGTGTAGAAACCTTAACATTCCTGAGGAGAAAAGCAACGTCTTTCTGCGAAAGGGCAGGTCTTCTGGTGTTTCCTAGCATTTTTTTTATTTTTAATAGAAAATGAAATTATTCAATAGAAGCCTGTAGGTTACAAGATAACTGTAAATAAACGGTTATGTAATGCACCATTTCGTACCTTGTCAGGGACCTTGGGAAACTTAAGAAAGACAAATGTGGAACTAATTTTATTAGGGCCTACCTATTTTTATGGCATTACATATGTTTCCTAATGTAAAGAGTATGTTAAAATCAATATCATTCGCACTCATCAAATGTCATATTCAGAAATGTAGCTTGCCGTCCATTTGGAGCTCTGCTGTCACAGTGTATAACAACCTGTGAGAGTGTTGTGACTGTAAATGTTAGATTGTAGTTTTACTGTTAATCCTTAAGTTATAGTAATAATTGTCCCCATAGATCATGAATATGACATTTTGTAATATGTGGGACATTATTTTTCAAGAAACAGGATGAATGTTAAGGTTTTGTGTCATACTTTGCAGAAATATAAAGTGAAACTTAGGGTGCCCCTCTTTTTTTAAAGCTCAAAATGTTGTTTGTAGATTTAAGGTTTGATTGTTGAGTAACTAGTAGGATTAGCAGCACAAAACTGTTGCAGAAGAAGGTTGTATTAAATGCGTTCAGAAGTCCATAGATTACTTGGAATCAATAAAAGTCATGCAAGAGCATTTGATTACTATCATGTGAGTCCTGTGGCATATATAAGGAGGCAGCTCAGCCCCCCTCCCTTCCAAAATGATGAATACAAAGAACAAAAATAATTTTGTAGAAATGATTGTACACCTTTTCTGTAAACACCATAACCAAACATCCAACAACTGTTTCTTTTTAGGCAGCAGTTTGAGATACAATGCCACAAAATTTTTAATCTTGCCCTGCCACCCCGTCCCCCCCCCCCCTCCAACTATATCCTATATTCACCACTGTTTGAGCCTAATTGATTCAAAGTCAACGTTACAGAAACAGCATACATTGGTCTATTCCCAGAAATTATAAAAAGCTTATAATTAATGTTAATGGAAGCATAACACTTTGGCATTGTTTCATATTCCTCCTTATTACCGTACTGTATGACCAAAGTTTAAGTTAGCAGCCCATTTTCTAGTCCATAACAGATCCAAAATATTAGAACTAAAGATAACAACTTCCAAATCACTTTTTATCATAAACTGTAAATGTTATCTCTTTTGCGATTCTTATATTATTACACATAATTTTACTGAATTAATTAAAACAGGAAAGGAGTATTTTACTATCTACCAAAGTTCTTCTATATATAGGTAGTAATATTATCTAAAAGGAGTCAATAATTGAATTGTGCTTGTTTATTAAATAATAAATCTGTTTATTAATTTTGAAGACCTTGCATCCCACAGAATGTGTTGAACCACATCTGCAAGTCTTTGACACTTGTCTGTGAATTTGCCCCTGTTGATAAGTATATTGATGAATTCTTAGTTATATTAATTTTGATGCATGCTTAACTGTCAACTCTGTCATTATAAGGTGTTAAGTGATGGTGATAGAAAGTTAACAAACTCTACTCAACAGGCAGCTAGTGGACAGATATACATCTTTGTAAACCTATTTAACATAATTGATCTTATGCTTCAACAACATAAAGTCAATAGGTGCATTTGAAGCTAGTGTTGCTAGAAGACTGATATCATTTCTAGCTTCATCAGAGTGGCCAAGTGCTCTAAGGCACCTTGCTGCGGAGTGTGCGGTTGCTCGCCATCGGAGGATCAATTCGTTCCTCAGGCATGGGTGTCTGAGTGTGTTGTTATTAACATAAGTTAGTTTATGTAGTTTGTAAACCAGGGACTGATAACCACAGCAGTTAAGTTCCTTAGATTTACAAACATTTATTATCATCTGTTTTATAAGTTTAAAAAGAAAGATGAATTCAGGTAGTATAAATGCATCATCTTATAGCAAAAGAAACTAGTAGACTAGATATAATTGAAAAATGTCATTAATAAATAAATGGGAAACCTTTAGCAAATGAAGTAATAACAAAAATATCTTTCATGATGTGAGATATAAACATGTTGGGAAAAGGTGAGGAGCACTACAGAAGAGGTGACGAAGGCAGTCAAATGCCTAGTGTTGATATTTAGAACAGAAGCAGCATTTATGACAGTACAATCCAATCAGGGGAGTCACAGTAGATACTTTGTTACTTTCAACACTAGTTCCAAGTAATTTTCCAGCTATCATGAAGATGCTATCCACTTCAGTCAGCTTCACATTTGTATGTTTACTTTGAACTAAAGGGAGAAAATAGTGACCATTTACATTTTCGTCTGTAGTTTTAATGGATGCCACTTTTCATGTGGTTTTTGAGCAAGCCTTAGTTCATAATGTGTTATACATTAAACTGAACTGATCTTGAAGGCACAACTTGATTATTGCTGTATTGTTCATAATCGGAAAAGCTTAAGATATGTATTAACTAAATTAAACTTTCCTGTTTAGCCTTGTCTCACAAATTTCACTAATATTGTAAGGCCTTGGTTTAAGGTTATAAGCCCATTTCCTAGTACATAACTGACAACAAAGATAAAACTATTCAGTTTGTTGTAAAACAATTTTTACTTGTTACTGGAATGGTGACAGTACTGTGTCTGTACAAGAGAACTGATGAATTTGAAGATATTGTGATATGTTTACTGTGTCTGTCTGCATGTGTGTGTGTGTGTGTGTGTGGTTGGGGGCGGCGCCTCAGTTTTTAATGCAGAAATAAAGAGTAACAATGTATTTTGAAACACTAACTCTGTAGCAAGTCACTCATAATTGATATATTTTTATTAATTTGGAATTATCAAACCAAGGATTTTTTAATCAGGAATGTCATATATATATATTCAAGGAAGCTGATAAATTATGACAGGATTGTGGTCAATACATGCCTCTTGGAGACAAAAAATATAGTACAGCCAATAGACATAGTGTCTCTCCTTTTATTTCAAAGGGTGGGGGGAGCACATTTCTTATGATGCATTATTCATCTTTCATGGAATCTGTGTGTTGGGCTATGCTGTAGGTCAGTCTGTCACCCAATATTTCTCTGATAGTGACATGACTGGTCAAAACATAACAACTTTTCACAAACTTCAATACACAGCACTTAATCTTGTGATACACAAACAAAAATAACTATGATATGCTAAATATTCACACAGCAGTTAATACAATTCTCCAAAGACATAAATACACAAAATAATGACCTCTGTGAAACATGAAGCCAACGAGGAGAAAGATAGTCTAATTATAGATTGTTTAATACTAGTTTCCTTCATAACCCTATTAATAATTTATAGCAGCAGAATAAAAGAAAAGAGAAACATCATTTTTAGTCCACCTGCACTACTTTGCCATCATCATGACTCTTGCCATACTGAATGAAGAACTGTAGTGCAGTGTTAAGTCACTTGAATTTATGATGAACAGTCTTAAAATTAATATCTGGCATCCAGGATAAAGTTTTCTGCAGTTTTCCCTAAATTGTTTGTGCCGTACAACAATAGCTTCTTGTCTGATACTAGGTACTGATTGCTCCACCTCTAATACTATTGTCATTGGCAGGATGTCAAATCTTAATGACTGTGTTGTAAATATATAACTACTGCATGCAAGTCTTTTGTTTCATAGGTTACTACTTCTGTTTTGACAGTTCTTCTTGAACTTCATACTTGGTTACAGCACTGTGCATATTTCAGTAGTATCAGAGAAAATAAATAACCCTTATCAAGACTGGAAGATTCAACTACATTATTATTAACAGTGGTTTATCTTGTAAAAAGATGTCTAGATAAAAATTTCTTGCCTGTAACATGATCTGGATCTACATATCAGCTAGCTTTTACTTTCTTAGTACTGAACAAATTTCAGTAACATCATTTGGAGAAAAAAAATGTAATATTCAACTCTTATCAAGAATGGAAGATTCAACTGTTTTGCACACAGATTTATTCTATAGCTTGTCATACAGAGCTGAGGGAAAACACCATTCTGGTATGACAATGATATTGCATTTATAAAAGAACATAGGCCTATTTCAGTACCATGACTGATGTTTTATTATTTATTCCACTCTCATGCTAAAGTCTAATGATGTGTAAGTAAATTTGTTGTAATTTTGTATGTGTATTACCCATTGGGATGCAAGTGACAAGGTTTAGCTAAAAAGTAAATTATTTTCATTGAATTCCAGAAAATAGTGGTGTTACCTATGTATGAATGCAAATAGTATAGTTGTAATTTGTGGTAGTACAAACATTGGCTCTTTACATACTAGTAGTTGATAGTCTTTATCATTCCTAATGTCATATACATTTCCGCTTTTGAACTTAGTTACACTCTGTTTCAAAGAAATGTGTCAGGCCTCACCATATGATAAACTGAATTAAAAGGTGAACTACAAGTATGATACATTACTGCAAAATATGGTAGCACATTTCATCACAGCTTTATAATCATCCAAATATGCTTAATTTACAAAGAAACATAATCAGATTCCGAATGCATAACATTACTTTCTCAGATTATCATTTGTCTCCTAACAGTGCAGTTAACTATATCAGCTATGTGGTGGCATTCATTGGTATCTCCCTATTTGATCCTGATACCTTTAATTAGGAACAACTTAATATTTGCTGCATAGTTCAAGACTATGACATGTCATAATGATGTGGAACATGTCAGATGATATAAGTTGCGGTTGAAATGAGAAATAACCAAATTATGTTCTCCAATAATCAAGCTTTCATGCCTGAATTCTGATTTTAAAACTGAATAACAAATAGGTCTGTCAGTGGGTCAGTAATGCCATGGCAACACAAACACAGACACACACAGTTGTTAAAAAGTAAAGAAATATCTACATTTTATACAGACTTTATTCCTTCAAACACTCTTTTTTTTAACATACAATGAGACTGCAATAGGCCTATAGTTTGAAGTTACCACCAAACGCATTTGTGTGTTTTTACATAACCTTAATTCAGATAATAGACTGCAAGTCACTTTATAATTTCCATTTCTACACACTATATGTCGCTTCTATTGGATACTTTGAAAGATAGGGTCACAGATACTCTTTTCTACAGGACTACTTTGTGCTCAAGTTGTGATCGACAACTACAGCAAAATATCTTATTGTATACAATAAATGTAAAATATTACGGTTTAGATTTCAGCTATTGTGACAAGAACACTTTTAAAGTTTCGCAATGTAGACCTAAGTAATTACGCGGGTTTTAATTGACCTTCAGATAATTGCAGGAAACTATACTGAGAAGATGTGTAGGCCTATATACAATTTATTATGCACTTTTCATTGACGTCCTCATGTCATTGCACTCATAGGTCAGAGGACTACTGCTATTTTGTACGCACGTAAGATACGTGAAAAAGTTTCACAGATTAGTTAAATCTACTATAATTTCATTTTACATTACACATTTCTTAAAACCAAACGACACTTCACTGTCACCGATTTGTATGTATAGCGTATCGTATCGCACGTATTCATTTCTAACTACAACATGAAACAGACAATACATTCATTTGTATGGAACGTAAAACACAGATGTATATAACATTACAATATTTTCTATTTACACTTCAAATGTAAATCACATTTGATTTCTAACGTGAAAATTGTGTGATACTTGTATTGGCCTCTCTCCACGCATGCGCGCAGCCAACAGCCAGCTCGCTGACGGAGTGGGGACACGACCAATGAGAAAGAAGCATTCGGTCATCACTAGCCAATAGGAGGCATGGAATGACGTCATCCTAAAAATAGAACGCATGAGTCACTTTTATAAGGCCTGAGACCCGTCTGTAAGGCATATGCTTGTTGGCAAGTCTGAGGAGTGGACGTGCGGTAGTTGTTTCGCGTGTCGTGTAGCGGCCGTTCTCACACGGCGCCAGTGTTGTATTGATCGTAGCGCGACGTCGGTAGTCCTGCAAGTGTGAGCGGTGACTCACGCTCAGTTGTTGTTGTCGTTCGGTGGCAGGCTGTAGATGGTTCGCAACTGCGCCGTTCCCGTGATGGAAACGACGTTCTATGAAGACCCTGCGTCGTACCAGCAAAGGCTGGGCGATGTCAACCACCTGAAGCGTAGCCTCACATTGGACTTGAACAGCGTGCGGTCAGCATCTAACGCAAAGAGGCCACGATTCAACGCGTCAGTGACAAACGGGATGGTTGGTGGACCGCCAGTCCTGTCATCACCGGACCTGAATCTCCTGAAGATTGGTTCTCCCGAGTTGGAAAAACTAATCATCGCGCAGAGCGGCCTGGTGACGACGGCACCCACGCCAACCCCGTCGCAGATTCTATTCCCGCCGACAGTCACGGAAGAGCAAGAGATGTACGCGCGAGGTTTCGTCGACGCGCTAAACGAGTTGCACACCAGTGACTCGAGCCAAATGAGCGCGGGCCTCGATGTCCCTGTTACTTCAAGCAATGGTGTTACTTACACTACGCTGGAAAGCCACGCGGGCGGTAACGGAGGCCATGTGATTCAGCAGACGACGTTTCCTCGGCTGTCATCGTATGGTGTTGTTATGTCACCTCCGGAAGTGGTGGTCAAGGACGAACCACAGACTGTACCTAGCCTAGGCTCCTCCCCGCCCCTGTCCCCCATCAACATGGAATGTCAAGAGAAGATCAAACTGGAGAGGAAGAGGCAACGCAACAGGATAGCTGCTTCGAAGTGCCGCCGGAGAAAACTTGAACGCATCTCGAGGTTAGAAGAAAAAGTAAAGCAGCTGAAAGGAGAAAACAGCGAGCTCGGAAGTGTTGTCCATAAGCTGAAAGAGCAGGTGTGCCATTTAAAAGAGCAAGTTATGGATCACGTGCACAGCGGCTGTCAAATAATGGTGTCTTCGCATTTCTGAACGACGCATCCTCAATATTTTTTTTGAGTCTGCACTTCGTCATACGGGTCGACAGAAGATATGGAAGACGATGCCCGTCGCTGTTTGACAAGCTGATCCGACTTCCCACAGTCAGTGTGCCGTGCAATTTGTTTACATTCTGTGTGGGTGGGCTGCGCATGCGTGTGTTCGTGACGGATGAGTGGCTCGCAGCTTCAACGTGAGAATCTACATCCCTACTCCGCAAGCCATATCAGGGTGTGTGGTGTCAAACAAGAATGTGGGTGTAGGCGAGCTATCGGCTGTGAGAGGGTCGGCCAGCTGTTTGGCTGTGAGTGCGTGTGAGTGCGGCCAGCCTCGCTTGCGCAAGAGCAACGGGAATGCGTGGCCGAGCATCTGGGAGAATATGCTAAGTTTCTTCCAAGCCAGTGTATACTCCGTGAGTGAGTAATCATATAGTATTAATAATGAACTGTGAATAGACTAAGCTGTTTGTTTACAAATAGTAAATTCGGAGTTCATAAGCATTCCTAATCTGTAATGTAAATTCGGGACGTCCATTGCTTTGCGTAACTGAAGTCCCGCTTTGATACAGACACTTTATTTCTCGAACCAAGGCAAGTTCTGCATCTAGTCACGACCTATGAAGGTCATGAAAGTTCTTTGTATTAAGTGCTAGGTAATGTGATGTAATTTTGTTTTCAGTGTGAAGGTATGCTAAGCTTTGATGCTACCAGACAGTTTTCAAGAAGTCATATTTTGTATCTTGTAAATGTTTGCAAGTTTTGTGCCGACATTAGCTTTCTTATCGTCGAGCTTCATATTTAGCTGAAGAGATATAAATGATAACTCAATGTCTTTCCAATAATGCAACGTGCCTTTTTAGAAGTTTATTTTGGATCTGCTATCTGAATCCTCATATTCCCAAAGTGACCTGCGGCAATTTAAGCTTTTGTAAATACAAAGATTTTTAAATACCATTTTATACTTCATTTCATCGAGCAATAAGCATATGATGAAAATGTGTGACCGAAATGTGATGTTAAGATGAAAATAATTATTGTGAAAACTTTTTTATGAATAATTTTATTTTTGACAAAATAAATTGATATGTATATACATGTGTGCACGTACTTTAAACCCTTTTACACCAAAGCTCCATTCCTACTCCATTTCCTTTGATGCATAATGAGCTTTTTTTTTTTTTTTTTACTTGACTGAATTGGTGGTGCTCACATAATTTTACAGTTCATCTGTAGGAGGAAAATCAGAGTAGCTTTATCAGGTACTTCACCGATTTTTATTTATTGTTGCAAGCTTATTGTGACAGTAACTTGCTATTGAGATTTCATACTGTTTGGAATATGAGTATACAATTGGTTAAGAAACTGATCTATTTTGATCAAAAAGCAAAATAAATAAATAAATAAAATGAAATTTACAAACACAATTGACTTTTGAGTAATTTGGCTCACTTCCAACTATGCGATGTCAACAAATGATAAATTTTGACAAGTAGTAACGGTGTACAGTACTAATGTTAGCATTTGGAATGTATTCCTTTTAGTAAACATAAATACTTGGGTTACGTGCGTCATACTGAAAATTGTCTTGAACACTTTCATAAAATTGGAAACATCCAAGGTCATTTTTTAAAAATAATTTGTTTATGGAACTTTACAAAGGTTATAAAAGGTACGTCTTACTAATGACACACTTTGACCCATGATTTAATTTTTGCTCTACTTCCATGGCGCTATTTTGATTTTTATTAATTACTGATTATCAAGTATGTGATGTATGAGTACAGAAACTATTTTCAATAACACAATTTTTGCTATTAATCTCCAGTTTGATGAATCAGACTGGGTACTGAACACTAGTTAAAACCGCAAATTAACTTTTTTTTTTCTTTTGCTGCTGAATACTTTCGGCATTTTTTTTTTTATTTTTTTTTGTACAACACAAAAGTTATTTCCATTCACACTTTCGAATAAATCGTTCAGAAGAGGAAAACGCCGATGTGAAATGTCTGTGCAATTTTTTATTACCGTTCCTGGTTATAATTGCTTCTAATCTAGCTACGCCTTTCCCGGATTTGTAAAAACGTGGAAGCTGCTGTTTGCAAGAATGAAGTAAGTATATTGTTAGGGCTTTTCACTCTGTCAAGATTCTCCCTGCTGTTAAACGAAGCTACCAGTTTCGTACATGAAAGAAATAAAACTTTATTCATTTCGCTTGATCAGCTTATATCATAGCCTATCACCGTAAAGAAAAGATGGATTTTTAATTGGCGCAGTACATAAATTGTATCACACTTTGATGCAGGTCTGCGGACAAAAGTGATAATGCTTATCCGTAAATATTTTACTCGCCGATATTGTGTACATACATTACTTTCAACCTCCTAGGTTCGGTACACGGGGTCTTTGACGGTAGTGATGTAACTGGCCTAAATTTTCGTCTGCTGAAGTCGAACCTCGTAGTTCATTATCCATTAACTAATGATTAGGGTTCCCATTCCTCCTGAGTTTTACAGGACAATCCCGATTTTTAACAAAATGTCCCCAAAGCCTCCCTGGGGACAGTTAAATGTTCTGGATTTTCGTCTCTCAATGACTATTTTCTGTTCTTTTTTACCCAGCTCTCCTAACTAATTGACTTTGTAGGAGGCCGTGAATATTATGGTTTGTTCAAACTGAAATTGGTAAATTGTTAAAAATATATCAACAATTCGGAATTTATGCTGCACGTGTTGAGAAACTAAAATCATTCTGTGAGATTGTTGAAGTGGAGTGAAAGAAACTTTTAGATCATAGTAAAACACGTTGGTTATCACTTCTCCCGGCGGTAGTGTTCTTCCAGCATTGAAATCCTAGTTCTTATTCCTTGACAAATGTCTTATAACACTAAATATTTTTTGTTCTCAATATCCGCTGTCTTTCATCACCCTTGCGTTCCTTTCAGACCCGTTACGCTTATTCCGCAATTACATTTTATGCATCAAAAATTAAAGTGTAACTCTGATTGAATTTGCTGACAGTGAATATTTTTCTTAATAAATTAGAAGCAAGGATATCCGAAAGATTTTGGACTTATACAATAAAACAGTTGTTACATAACTTGGAAAGAGAGGGACTAGTGATAGTTGATCAAAAATATAATTGCAGCTTTCTATGATACATGCTTAGGATATATTCGTGAATGCTGTGAGCTACTTTTGGAACCTTTTGGCCAATGGAGTGGATTGTCCTGAATAAAATTATCAGCTGTATTAATGTTCAACACTTGTACATTTTTGTAAAATATAGTACTAACAACTTCACTGTGGATGAGAGAAACTTATTTGATGAGTACTGTTGTGGGAAAAAAAAAAAACAAAAAAAAAACAAACACAAAAAAAACCACCTGCTGAACTGCAATATTAAATCAGATGTTAGAGAAAATGGCAGGAAAATTTTCTGATTTTCATTATGAACGAATGTCTCTAAAACATATTACAAGCTTAGTTGAATTTTTCCCTGCTATTCCAGTTTCCAATGCATCTATTGAAAAAGCGTTCTCAATAATTACAGCTTTGTGCGCAGATCAAAGGGGAAGAAAAAAGATGCAATTTAGAAACAGTAAAAATTCTGACAGTTATGAATACCATGTCTGTTAGGCTTCCTTGTGTGCGCTTCTACAATTTTATCACTACTGAAATTTGTGTACTTTATTACATCAAAACTTGGAACTACTGTCAACCTACCATCGGTGATACAGTAGAATATTTAAAAATAAATTACATGTTTTACCTGTATTGACATTTGTTCCAGTGTGTCCAGATTTCTACGCATCCGTCAAGAATTTTTGTTCATTGTTTTGAAAAGTGTTCTGAATTTCATTAAAAATAATATGGGAACCCTACTAATGATACATTTAAATGCCACATGCCGCCATAATAATAGATACGATCCGATAGTTTAAACTATTGTAGTTATGGCACGAGATACGTGAATTCACAGATTCGTCTTCCCAACATTCGATATCAAATAGTCAGTTGCTTGCTGTATTAAAGTTAACCGCATATTTCATTTAATAAATGTACTTTACTTCACCATTGGATTGAATCATCCAAAAGCGCCTATGTAGAAGTTCGTAGAGGGGAGTAGGGAGTGTTTCTAATATTTTCAAAGATGAAAGGCAGCTTTTAAGACGACCAACACCAGGTGTCGCCGAAGTGCCGTCCAATTGAGAAACTACATCAGGCTACTCACTCTGGAGAGAAAAAAAAAAAAAAAAAAAAAAAAAAAAAAAAAAATTAGGAGCCATAAAAAAGTTCCCGTTACGAGTGTAATAAAAATTCATTCTTTTTTCTAAAATCATTTTTCAAAACGGGAGTACTAAATGTTTTCTTTCCATAATAATCAGGAGTATGTACAGCCCTCCCTTGTTGACGGGGATGGCGTCCTTGACTGCATCCCAAATTGGTAACTATAATGACTTTAAATAATAATGGTTTTTATTATTTTTACGTGAACGAGGATCCTAATGGTGACATAATGGCAGAGGGGCACACATCCATCTCGAGTACGACAAATTTGTAGACTTTAAAACTGTATTTGGTCCTAAATCTGTAGGCTAATTAGTTTTGACCAATGTAACGTTCATACGTCTAGAAAAGACAAAGCTAAAGGTGTATTATTATCTGTGAAAGCATGTCATTAATTTACAGTGCGGCACTGTAACATTTATTTGAGTTCCTCATCAGTGGGCCCAACATATCGTTCACGTGAATAAATATGAAGGTCAAAGTGTAGTTTTTTATTTTAAAATATTAATATATTGACTTTAGACAATAGCTAATAAAATTCAAAATAATAGAAGGCTATAGTGGCGAATTTAGTTCGTAATGCATGTTAAATTTATGTCTTTGTATTGAAATGTGCTGCTACAGACGAGTGCTGAATATTAGGTGGGTGGAACGCGTGACTAATGAGGAGATACTGAACAGACTTGGGAAGAAGAAGAATTTGTGGCATACCTTGACTAAAGGAAGGGATCGATTGGTAGGACACATTATTAGACATCACGGAATCGTGAATTTAGTGCTGGAGGGAAGTGTGTGGGGTAAAAATTGCAGAGGGAGACTAAGAGATGAGTACCGTAAGGATATTCAAATGGATGTAGGTTGCCATTCTTATGAGTAGATGAAGACGCTTACTTAGGGTAGAGTAGGATGGAGAGCTGCATCAAACCATTCTCCGGACTGAAGACCACAATTACACAGTGTGTTTATAGTCACTGTATAGTAATTGTGTACATTTTATATATGCAACAATGGAATAAAATTTCATAGTGTGATATCTGCAGCGAATTGACATTCTATCCGGCATTCTTTCTGGAAGTCTAAGGCGCCCGATTTGTGCACCCACTTGGACATTCTATATCGTGTCTCTGTTTAACTTGTAATATCTCATAGTAGCCTTTTTTTTTTTTTTCGAAAAATAGTAAACAGTTCAATGTACAGTGGCAGCAATAAGTTAATTATGGACAATCTTTCTTTTATATGGTCATAAATAGCCACCCTACCAAAATTATTTTCGGGGTTCTGAATCTTTGTAAAATTTATTACGATGACCTTACCGTTACAAATTATAGGCCTACATTAAATTAAAGATAAACTAAAACAGTTTGTCCTACAAGTGTCTGACGGTACAGAAGCAACGAGACTCCCCTAAATTATTATCATTTGCCATAACCCGGCGAAAGGTGTAAGGGCCGGTCTTTTCTTTCACCAAATCACGCCTTGCGATTTTTTCCCTTTGGGGGTTGTAAAGGAACGGGTGTATGTGTCTCCGCTACCATCTTCGTCATAGGATTGAAGCTGCAGCTGCATTAATTCCTTCGTAATGGTAATGTCACCGTAATAATTTCTATAAAGCTTCAAAACCCCGATATTCGTATTGGTACGCCCTGTACACAAGGCTCTCCAATGCTACCTCACTATTATTACTTCCTTCGCCACCCTCCCGTAAAATCTATATAGCCTGAAAAATTCTAAATATATAGGGCCTTGTTCTGGGAACAATGTAAGTAATACAAAATAATTAAATAAATAAGAAGAAAGTAAAGAATACTTAACAAAAGCCGCAACACACTCATATACCGTACATAAATCTACTTCCTGGTAATACACTCGCTACAAACGGTAAAATGCTGAAAAACATTTCCATTCCTATATCAGAAATTTAAAAAAGACCATAATATATCTACAAAAGTAAAGTTTTCGGCAGATAGAATAAACTGTTCGTATTGAGATACCGAACTGTAAAATGTATTCTTTTATGTTTATATTATAGTGTAGGGCATGGTAGTCTCAAATGAAATGCGTGATTCTTGGAGTACTTCCAGATTTTGAACTGAAATGGAAATGTGGTGGGAACTAACATATGGCCTTTTCGAAATGACTGATACATGCTTGTATTGGAAACATAAATACACATAAGTTATCTTTTCCATTACACCCATTCCCTACTAAAAGCATTATTTTGAAAGGGAACGTACTGATATGAATGTAACCCACTTCCTGAAATGCTATGTAACACTAGCAAATTATGCCTTAAAACATACACGTCATTCCTTTATGTTCACCCGGAAAACAGCAAAACTAATACCAGTGAGAAGAAAACGAAAAACTGTGAATACAAAATACAGACAGGTGCTTACTTACTTTCAAAACAGAGTCATCCTTCCGGTATGTGACTGATTTCGAATTCATCAGCCACTCTTTGCATGTCAATGGTCTTTGGTACAGCTCTTTCCTATTTCAAAAATAGACAACTCCGAGATTATCAGATATTGAATTCCTTAAATAACAGAAGAAGAATCTGTGCGAAGATGAATACATTTACACTTTCTTTCAATGCATAAGAGAAACCTGCGTCCCACACATTTCCTTGTAGCTACAAGTGGCGACTTAGTTGATTGCAGCAACAATATCACAGTCTCTGCTCTGAAGGAAATCAGGCGGAGACTTGAACTTTAACCTAACAAACGTGTGAACAGGCATAATGCAAAAATAAAACTAAAGTTTGACTTTGCACTAAATTCAGGTGGATCTACAGCTCTTTTTCAATGTTTTGCTTCACTTTTTACCAGGGTTACAGTGATAGCTTCAATTCTCTTATTCACAGACAAACTTGAAGAATACTGACAGGTCCATATAGTGTCAATGAATTTTCTTAATTCCAACTTTTGAATCTTCATTTTAATTTGTATGTCAATAAACATTTGGTGCACTGCCGAGCCACTCATAAAAATACAATGTCCCAGTTAAATGCATTGAACTCGGTGGGTACATTTTTGAATAGTTATTAGGAATGTATTGTGAAATTGTAAGTACTCTGTACAACTTCTTTAGCACTGAGCTCTGTTTCTCCGGTTTAATATGAATTACGTGTGCTATGTTATTAATAGAAGCAGATTATCTTACACGTTCATACAGTTTTAGTTAACTTTATTACTATTATTTTCCAAAATTCAATTCTCTTCAACTTCTGTGGAAAACATTGTGAAATTGTCTGGAAGAGAAAAAATGGACAAATAGTTAGTAAATTATAAATTTCCCCAAATTATTTCTTTCCTTCTCTGGAATTTCTGTGTAACTACTGCAGATACACGTCGAGTTTTATTAGATTCGCCAGATCAATAACAACAAATTATAATGGAAATTTTGCTTTACTGTAACCTCGTACAGTTTTTACAGTTTTGCGATGGCTTCATATTTGCGAGGTTGCTAAATTTCAGGCAAAATCTTTAATTAGCCGTAGTTCTGTAAAAAATATTTGCGGACCTTTGTTTATATGAACTTTTTTCTTTAGTTTTACTTGTAGAATAAAGTATTAAAATATTTCTATGTCTTCATGAATCTCCCTGTATTTGTAGCACTCCAAAGATATGATCACACCATTGATCTCAGAGAGCTTGAATTTCACATGGTTAACACTGAAATGTCGCTTCCAGTAGTTTCTTCTTCGATAAATATCTATATCCATTGTGGAGCTTATTGGTGTGTTGCGCTAAACACCGACCGGTGTTCCGGCGTCTCACTGGTTTCATTTTTTCTAAAGAAATAAACAGCGAACGGAAATGAACTGAATGTTTGCCACACACCAAATTATTGCAAAGTGACATCAATCCAATCGTTGTAACATCAAAGATATTATCACCACAATAACGCACTGAACTGTCGCTTCCAGTTGTATTCTTGTTCTCAGAATATCAGTATTCAACATGGATTTATTTTTATGAAAAAAAAAAAAATAAATAAATAAATAAATAAAATAAAACGCGACAGCGGAACTGTCAAACTAAACTTCTTTTTTTAAATGAAAATAGGTGAAGTGGAACTGTCAAACTGACAGTCACCTTTCCTTTATTGAGTTTTTCGTACAAAATTGCAACAAAAATTTCCGTCTTTTCCGGTGGATTTTGAAAAACCGTTCTTTCATACAAACCTTGTCGTGGCAGTTACGAACACAACTAAATCAGTCATATCGGTTGAGCCATTCTGAATTACTGATCCTGCGTCGAAGTCTGTTGCAAGGTACCCTCCGCCATGGACCACGCAATGTGTTGCGGATCATAAAACTTTCTCGATGAAAAAGTACAGAAATGTTTGACATTATGGTCAACGGTTAAACTAAATATGTCGTCCCTATGGTCAGCTATGATGGATAGTGAACACAAAAATTATGATTTCTGCTCTTTGTTAGAATTTTCCGACTTTCCTTTGTAGCTGTCCCAATTTTTTTATTTATTTTTTCGGCACCGTGAAGGGTGAAACAAATAAAGGATTACCGCTTTCCAACGGCGGAGTCGTTAATTTGAGATGTTGGACTCATTCTAAAACGCAATGAAATGTTTTCAAATTTTCCTATTTTTCCGGTAGATTTTCCAAAAATTGTCTTCCATACAAACTTTGTCTTGAGAACTGCGAACACGACGAAAAAGATCAGCGAAATCAATCGAGCCGTTCTCGAGTGATGCACTTACTAACATTTCATTGTTATTATTACAGATTATAACATAATTCTTTAATGTGAAACATTTAACCTCTAAAAGGAAAAAGTTGACTGTACTATGAATGAGTGTGTTAAGTAGAACATGGCGAGAGAAGCAGCACGGCACAATTTCTAGCGCGCCTCGCAGAGCCCGTTGGTGGCCTTGAGCCGCGCACAAACAGCAGAAGGCGAGGCCAGCCGTTGCGTCGGCTACGTTTGCTGTCTGCTGGCGGGACCGCGCGCAGTCGCCGATGAACTTATCCCAACCGAAACTGTCAACTGTTTCAGCATTCCGTTACCCATTCGCGATTCTTCCTTTTGTGACGCGCATGTCGCCAATCCCTGACAGTCACCCGGTTTAGATGGGCTCCCAAAACCGGATTTTGTAAACCGATTTCCCAATTCCGCTTTTGGTTGGTCAAGTAAACACTGCAAAATCGATTCTGAAAATCCATTCCTCTAAAGCGGTTTACCAGTTTCCACAGTCGATTTTCGTGCCCTATGTAAACGCAACCGTTTTTGAAGTGTTCTTAGGTTGTCAGATTGTGTTTTCTTGTTAAGAATTTTCGGTACATATGAGCGAGTGATATTTTCTACTGTGAAATATAAGTATAAATATTAGAGTGAGCCTGAATGTGTGTATTTAAGTAAAGAAAAATAGCGATTGTGATGACTAAATCAGAAACTGAATCAGTTGTTTTTCAGGCGTCATATTGAATAGGCTAGGAAATCCGATTCAGGCTGTAACATGTAAACATGACAGCGGACAACGGTTTACGAAATTCGATTTTCGTCTTCCGGAAAATGTGTTGCATGTAAACGTAGTGAGTGACTGTGCGTTGATTAGTCGCATAAATGCAGGCGCAGCGCATTGCTAATTTCCTGATTGGTGAGCCTGCAGTGTAGTACATTGTAATGAAAGGTCCTGTAACACTGCTACAAGTTTGACCCATTAATTGCCCAATTGTTTTTCTTCAATCTATGTTAATTTTTTAGTTGTAGCATTGACACAGAGACTCAGAAATGTATGAGAATTATAAAAAAAAAAAAATCGAATAATTTTGAAATAAATGCTTTATTTTAGTTAATCTCCCTCTTTTTACATCATTATCACCATCATTATTAGAGACTGATTATGCCTTTCAGCGTTCAGTCTGGAGCATAGTACCTCTAATAAAAAATTCCTCCGTGATGCCGTATTCAATGCTAACATTGAAGCCTCGTCTGATGTTATGCCTTTTACTTCAAAATCATTCTGCACCGAATCTAAGTACTTTCTTCTTGGTCTACCTCGACTCCTCTTACACTCCGCTGCCGAGCTCATGAGTGTCTTAGGTAACCTTGCTTCTTCCATGCGTGTAACATGACCCCACTATCTCAGTCTGTTCGCTCTAACTGCTTTATCTATGGTGTTCATTCCAAGTTTTTCTTTGATTTCCTCCTGCCATTGTTACTCTTTTTACATTGGCTTCTTTTTTGTGCCCGACAACAAAGCATTTAATATGAAATTGCATACTGACACAAAACACTGCTCCCTTGCAGTTTTCTTGCAAACTCATTTCCTTGTTTCCCATATTTTATACGTTGAATCACGTGTCCGTTTGAAGAAGTCCTGAGTTCAACTGGAACTTATGAAGTGAATGCCTTTGCGTATGATGGTTGTCCCACTTTGGATCAGGAAAAGAACGTCGTCTTTCCTCCAGCGATCCCAATTGAGTTGCCGGAGCATTTCCGTGACACTCGCGCATTGGTCGAACCTACCGGTAACAAATCTAGCTGCTCGCTTCTGAACCGACTCTATGTCTTCCTTTAAACTGATCTGCTGCGGGTCCCAAACACTTGAGCAATACTCAAGACGTGGTCGTACAAGCGTTTTATACGCGGTTTCCTTTACAGATGACGTACATCTCCCAATAAACCGAAGTCGGCTGTCCGCCTCACTCACAACTGTCCTTACATGTTCGTTCCATTTTATATCGCTCTGCAATGTTACGACTAGAAATTTGAACGACGTGACTGCATCAAGAAGCTCACAACTAATGCAGTATTCAAACATTATGGGATTGTTTTTCCTACTCATGCGCATCACCTTAAATTTTTGTACATTGAGAGCTAGCTGCAATTCTTTGTACCAACTAGAAATTTTGTCTAAGTCATCCTGTATGCTATTAAAGTCAGTTAAAGACGACACCCTCCCATACACCACAGCATCATCAGCAAACAGCCGCAAATTACAAGTTAGTCTGTCCATCAGGTCATTGTTATAGATGTAAAATAATAGCGGTCCTATCACAATGCCCTGGGGCACACCTGACGATACACTCGTCTCTGATGAACACTCGCCGTCGAGACCAACGTATGGCCATCGGTAGAATGACAGAGTAACTTAGTCGAAGCTTTTGGGGCAAATTTATAAAGTCTAATTGCCATATGGATGACATTCGTTGGAATACGTAAGTAGATTCCCTATTTCTACTGTTGATGTCTTCATGTACTTTTCGGGCAATTTTGATACGGTTAACAAGGTATGAAAATTGCTCAACATTTTCTAACACCGTCTGTTGCTTATATTTCTGGGGTTGGTTCAAAGGTCAATTTATGACGTCTCTGTCCTTTTTTTTCTGGGAGAGATGTGCTGATCCCTGCATTTGCCTGACAACGAAGGGAAATTTCCAAAACCCCATTCGGAAAAGAAGTGGTTGCACAATGATGCAGCAACACAATGTATTTGCAGTTTTAATGATTTCTATAAATTGACTTAAGACGAAGTGCGCCCTGAGCTGACGCCGGCATGGTCCCGATGACATACGTCACCTTAAGTCGTTACTTCCGTGTTCCCTTGCTGATGTAGTGCATATTGATAGACACGTAATTTTCCACGTGGGCATAGCCGAGCGGTTCAAGTCGCTTTGTCAGGGACTGGGAAGCTGTTCCCGCCGGACGTTTGAGTCCACCCTCGGGCATGCGTGCCTGTGTGTGTGTTGTTCTTAGGTTACTTTAAGTAGTTTCTAAGCCTTTAGACTGATGAGCACAGTAGTTTGGTCACACATTTTTACAAACATTGGATTTGATTTGAAACATAATTTGCTTTCCACAAGTCGCAGGCTATGGTGTAATCATCTCGAATAAATTTGGAATGTCTATGCCATTATAACTTACGTTGATGAAGGAACTAATCTGCAACTCGATTTATGAGTTCAATATAAGTCAATTAAAATACTCGCCCCACGTTTCCCCTAGACTAAAGGCTTTCTCAAACAAGTTAGTGATATATTTTTTAAAATAATTATTCTAAAATTTCTAGAGATTGCTTAAATAATCAAAAGATGTTATCAGTAGATTATTTATTTTCAGTTCACAATATGTTTCGGGCGTAGCCCATCATCTGGTGATCGATGTTATATAAATTTAGATTTGATGTATTCAAATTTATCAATACTTAACAACAGTATTTTACATGATAAATTTGTATACATCAAATCTAAATTTATATAATATCGATCACCAGATGATGGGCTACGCCCGAAACATGTTGTGAATTAAAACTAAATAATCTACTGATAACCTCTTTTGATTATTCAAGCAATCTCTTGCAATTTTAGAATCATTATTAAAATTTTACAATGAAGTTTGCATACCTGTACCAAGACTTTCAGTCTAAAATAAGTTAGTGATAATTGCCCAAGCGAGGAAAAGAAGACTATAGGGAAGTGTTAAACCACTAGCCATCATCCCTAAATACTCGTTACCAAGACCCAATGAAGTGCAATTAAAAAAAAAAAAAAAGACATATCAAAGATCAACAAGAATAAAAAGTGCAGAATATCGACTGACAGTGAATAAATATAGAACAGTGTATAATCTAGGTTTAGGAAATAGCACTTAATCAAATAATATGCCGTAGCTCTATCTTAGGAGAAAACGGCAAATTAATTCATACTCAAACAGAGCACTCAACGAGTTGTCTACTCAACCACTTCTTTTCGGAATGGGGTTTTCGAGATTTCCCTTGGTTATCAGGCAAATGCGGGGATCAACACCTCTCTCCCCGAGAAAAAGGGCAGAGACGTCTTAAACTGACTTGACCTAACCTTTGAACCAAACTATAAATAACAGACGGTGTTTCAAAATGTTGAGCAATTTTCATATCTTGTTAACGGTATCAAAAGTGATGGGAACGTAGATGAAGACATCAGCAGCAGAAATAAGGAATCTTACTACGTATTCCAACGAATGCGATCCATATGGTAATTAGACCTTATAAATATGCCCCAAAAGCTTCGACTAAGTTATTCTGTCATTCTACCGATGGCCATACTCGCAAGCAAGATCTGGAAAATGTCAGACAGTGCCTCCAAATTGCGAAATTTCCCAGTAGCAGTCAAAAAGCTCCCCAAAAATGGTACTATTTCGGCAACTTTTTCCAAAATATCTGGAACATAACTATTCCTTCAAACTATAATTCTTTGGCGGCTTGTTGAGACAGAATTACGTGTTTAGCGTCATAAAATTGCTACACCTATCAAAGAAAAGATACTACAAAAACTAAAATTTTGTCTTATAAATAAAGAGTTTAACGAGAAAAAATGCTATAGTACATCACATTTTCTTTTCTTTTTGACTTTTTCCTTATTGTATTTGTTTACGTTTACATGGTAGGATATATAAAGACTGAAGGAGACGGGAGAGCTTTTGACAAATGTAAAATTACGGAGTCATAATTTAAATATGTTTTGAGTATCTTAAGTATATGCCACTGCAAGATACACATTTTCTCTGCCAAAAAATGGTAGTAGATTGATGTATTATGGTAAAGATATTACTTTAAATGATACAGTAAATGGAACTGTAATCATCGTGCTAATGTCAGCATTTTTATTATTATTTATTTTGAAATAAAACAACAGTTAAATGAGTATAATCAAATTTATTATGGCAGAAGCGACGTGTCAGCGACAGCATTATGGATGTTATGTACATCCTCCGATTTAATTGTGTTAATCATTTTTAGTATTTGACTAGAATTCATTACGTACCTAATTTTTCAGAGAGTACTACTTTGTAATTCTGTGCTCTGCTGTGCTTGTGTGGATTTCATTGCTCACTTTGTGTTTTACCTAATTTATTATGTAAATAGCCATCTCTATACTTAGCATTTGAGAATGACAGGCCGGCCGCGGTGGCCGAGGGGACTGAGGCGCTTCAGTCACGGTCTGCACGGCCACTACGGTCGGGGGTTCGAATGCCCCTCGGGCATGGATATTTGTGCCGTCCATAGTTGTAAGTAGTTCATAAGTAGTTTGTAAGTTTAGGGACTGATGACCCCGTAGTTAAGTCCCATAAGCTTAACAAACATTTGAACATTTTTTGAGAATGACAGGCTCAAAACACCCATAGTGGGCCGCGGTTGAGTAGCCGAGTGGTCTAAAGCGCCTCGCTGCGGAGCGCGCTGTTGCTCGCCGTGGAGGTTCGAGTCCTCCCTGTGGCATGGGTGTGTGTGTTTGTCCTTAGGTTAGTTTACCTTGGTTTAAGTAGTTTGTAAGCTACGGACTGATGACCAACGCAGTTTGGTCCGATAGATTTACAGACATTTTTGAACTCCCATAGTGGAGGAGTTTTGATGTCTAACAGTATCTTCAGGGGCTGCTTCTTGGCCCCCAAAAGCGTCTGCTGTTTAATGATCAAAAATGTTCAAATTGATTGTAAAGCTTAAGGGACGTAACTACGGGGTCATCAGTCCCTAAACTTACAAACTACTTATGAACTACTTACGAACTAGGACGGCACAAATATCCATGCCCGAGGGGGGATTCGAACCCCCAACCGTAGTGGCTGTGCTGACCATGACTGGAGCGCCTCAGTCACCTCGGCCACTGCGGCCGGCGTTTAATGATCATTGTTCCATTGTATGTATGAGAGAACTCGACATTTGCCCAATTCTTTATAATTAGCCATTTTATCGCCCACATCAAGCCGGACTTAGTTAGTTGTAAAGGCGAGTGAAGGAGAGGAAATTTTTACCAAGCCTTTCCCCCCTCCCCCCAAAACACTTCCGCAAGCCGTTTCCTCTAAAAATACTTTTCCCCAAAACTGCTAAAAATCGCCAATCTGGACACACTGATGTAAGCAGAATCAGCAAACAAGCTAATTGTTTTTCTTCAACAATTCTAGAGGCTAATTCTGAAGATCATTAATAGCGAATACGTTTCAAATACTGGAGTACTCATAAGAAGTGCTCTGCACAGTCGGCACACGCTCGTTTCTGATAGAAGATTACAGTTTTTCGGGGGTGTTCTACGCATGAAAGATGCAATAATCTCTCAAAGCAGCACTGTTAAAAACTGTAGAGGGAGACCAATCACTGCGTACAACAAACAGCTACAGAGAGTTTAAGATGCTTGCAAATGAACACGTTCTGTAGCAAACCAGTCTTCGGACCGAAGACCGTAACAACTTTAGTGTTCCTTACCTCGTCATATTGCACAATTGAGGTGGCATTTCGACAGTCTCTAGTAGGGATGGCGGTTGTTGCTGAAACAACCGGTTTTCGGTTATACCGATTCTTTTCATCTCCAGTTTAACCGCACTGTAAAAATTGCTCAAGTTAACCGGTTTTCGGTTTTTTTATTGCTATTATTTCCAGTAGGGTTCGACCGAAACATAATTTGCGGCCGAAACAGAAACCGAATTTTCGGTTCTTCTAGTTTCGGCAGGAACCGAAACTTACGAAATTTAGTTACAATTTGGGAAAATTTACGTTATACGACAAATCACTAGTCTTTCCATATTTTGCAAGAACCCCTCCCAATACTACGCCTTCTTGAGTGTGTGTAAGCCAAGCCAGGAGTCCGTAGAAGACGATATACGAAGCATACAGATTTACTGGCCTAGTATTTCCATCCGGCAGTTGCGAATATTGAGCCAACCACTCCGTAAGTTGTACTTGTGAGCCAGCGCATACGAATATATATAAGCAGTGGCGTAACTAGGACTTGGCTTTGGGGGGGGGGGGGGGGAATAGATCTGCTTGACGAGCAAAATTTTAGTCAGTTTCCAGACAGACTACCATCTACCACTCCCGTTGAAGAAAGTAATTCACTCCCTTCCAATGAAAGCTTATGGTAAAACACCCCAAGTTCCAAATCTTTACCTTTACCAGATTGCTGTTATACGATTTCTTTTCTTTTTTCCCCCATCTCTTTCTTTTCTTTTCG
This sequence comes from Locusta migratoria, assembly GCA_026315105.1. Taxonomy (NCBI): domain Eukaryota; kingdom Metazoa; phylum Arthropoda; class Insecta; order Orthoptera; family Acrididae; genus Locusta; species Locusta migratoria. The sequence goes on from CM048748.1 coordinate 242,057,963, forward strand.
GGTTCTGGGGAGGGGGGGGGTTCTGTCCCACTCATCCCCCCACTGTATATAAGTTAGTCAGTAAATGAACTTCAGTCAGTACTGCAGAAGCATTTCGAAAAATAAGGCACAGTTCCGACTAACAGTATGATTGTTGTCAGTGTAAATAAATGCAAATTGAACTAGGAAAGCTGTGTACCACATGATCAAAGAATGTTCAAATGGGTGTGAGTTCTTATGAGACCTAACTGCTTAGGTCATCGGTCCCAAGACTTAAAAACTACTTAATCTAACTTAAACTAACTTACGCTAAGGGCAACATACACACCCATGAGCGCGGGAGGAGGGAGGACTCGAACCTCCGACTGGGGCAGCCGCGCACTCCGTAACATGGAGCCTCAGACCGCACGGATACCTCGCGAGGCACCACATGATCAATGTTACCTAAACCCATATTGGTTATTAAAAAAGCCCCACGCTTTCAATTTCAAGGAGTCACATCAATAAAACTTGTTAGCATAACAATATGATAATACATTAAAAATTATTATTCCAAGCTTATAGTACATCACTTACATAATAGGTATATGAATCGAATTTACCTTCTCTTCCAAGAAACATTTTGGATGCTTTCTCCTTAAATGACACAGCATCTTTGTAGTACCTCCACCCGTTTTCAGCTTTTTAAAGCAAATGGAGCATTGTACCTCACTGCTCCCGTACTTCGTCAAGTACTTCCACACTCGGGATGGTGCCATCTAAGACACAACCGATGTCTGGCGACGACAGCAAGGAACTGCCGCATGACCAGACGGAGGCAAGTCCTGTACACTACGGGTGCACGCGCGTCGTCTAATAGGCCACGCCACACGTCAACAAGTGCATCGATGCCTCAATAGCTGCACCAGTTCTGAAGTTCTTACGCCACGCGTTTGTGGCGCGTTTCTGACTGCCGGGAATGTTCTTAAATTATCACTGATCACTTTTCTTAGTTTCTGCGATGACCTAATATTTCATAGCAGTGAGAATTTTAGGAATAGCCCTAAATATTGGGGTCTACTAGTTTTAATTTTTTTAATTATTAAAAAAAAACACATTTTGAACCACTACTACAGGAAGTAGTCGTAACGGTTTTCTTCCCCGGTTCTTGGCAATAACTAAAAAAACCGGTTACAACTAAAACCAAACAAATACAGAATAAAATACCGGTATCGATTTTAACCGGCCGGTTTTTCCCATCCCTAGTCTCTAGTGAACGGCACAGGAGTGGACAAAAGCGGCACCAGCAAGCGTACAGCTGAAGTACCTCGCCAGCCGGACCGTGGCGGAAACACAGACCGGATGCTTTCATGTCGTACACCTGCGGCTTGCATAACGCTTCGCAAATACACTGCTCTGTTGCCTTGTTAATTAAATTCCGCAGCTTTTCTCATTTGCTGTGCGATTCTTCAGCTCAACGCAAGTTTCCCGGGTGTATTGCCAATATTCACTGGTAGGCTTTATGAAAGATTTATCTGTGACACCATAATTAAATTTTTCATACGTATTTACGTGATTTATAATTTTTGTACTTTCCATATAAGACGTGTCTTGTATCGATTACTATTGCTGCATTCATGATTGCAGCTGTATTATCTTTGGACATGTATGATAATTTGTTCAAATGTTTAAATGTTTGTATGGCTTATGGGACTTAACTACGGAGTCATCAGTCCCTAAACTTACAAACTACTTATGAACCAGCTAACACAAAGGACGGCACAAATATCCATGCCCGAGGGGGGATTCGAACCCCCGACCGTAGTGGCCGTGCAGACCGTGACTGGTGCGCCGCAGTCCCCTCGGCCACCGCGGCCGACTGAAAATTTGTAATTCAGTATTGTATATTATGAGTAAGCATTCTTGAAATTGTAACACTTACTCTGTTAAATGTTAAGGAAATTAATAATATTGTAGAGGTTCTGTCTTAGGTAATTTGTTACTCATATTCATGTACACTACTGGCCTTTAAAATTGCTACACCAAGAAGAAATGCAGGTGATAAACGGGTATTCATTGGACAAATATCTTACACTAGAACTGACATGTGATTATATTTTCACGCAATTTGCCTCCATAGATCATGAGAAATCAGTACCCAGAACAACCACCTCTGGCCGTAATAACGGCCTTGTTACGCCTGGCTAGGGCTTGGATGGCGTGTACAGGTACAGATGCCCATGCAGCTTCAACACGACACCACAATTCATCAAGGGTAGTGATTGGCGTAGGGTGACGAGCCAGTTGCTCGGACACCATTGACCAGACATTTTCAGTCGGTGAGAGATGTGGAGAATGTGCTGGCCAGGGCACAAGTCGAACATTTTCCGTATCCAGAAAGACCCATACAGGACCTGCAACATGCGGTCGTGCATTATCCTGGTGAAATGTAGGGTTTCGCAGGGATCAAATGAAGCGTAGAGCCATAGGCCATAAAACATCTGAAAAGTAACGACAACTGTTCTAAGTGCAGTCGATGCGAACAAGAGGTGACCGAGACATGTAACCAATGGCACCCCATACCATCACGCCGGGTGATACACCAGTACGGCGATGACGAATACACGCTTCCAATGTGCATGCACCGCGATGTCGCCAAACACGGATGCGACCATCATGGTGTTGTAAACAAAACCTGGGTTCATCCGAAAGAATGACGTTTTGCCATTCGTGCACCGAGGTTCGTCGTTGCGTACACCATTGCAGGTGCTTCTGTCTGTGATGCAGCGTCAAGGGTAACCGCAGCCATAGTCTCCGAGCTGATAGTCCATGCTGATGCAAACGTCGTCGAACTGTTCGTGCAGATGATTGTTGTCTTGCAAAGACAACCATCCGACCTTTATCAAAGTCGGAAACATGATGGAACGCATTTCTCCTTCTTACACGAGGCATCACAACAACGTTTCACCAGGCAATGCCGGTCAACTGCTGTTTGTGTATGAGAAATCGGTTGGAAACTTTCCTCATGTCAGCACGTTGTAGGTGTCGCCAACCTTGTGTGAATGCTCTGAAAAGCTAATCATTTGCATAATCCTGTTGTTATATTTCTCGTCTGTAGCACGTCATCTTCGTGGTGTAGCAATTTTAATGGACAGGAGTGTATAAAAGATGGGGGCATCCCCGCCTCAAGGGAAAGTTGTGACGTGGAGGGAAAAGGTGGAAAAAGCGCGTCAAATGGCCGGCTAGCGTGACTAAAAAGTTAGTTGGCGAGGAGTCTTTGTCTGTCGCTGGACTGTGAACAGTGCCAGTGACATGTGGATGATTTGTTACAGGTCATACTCTTCAAGAATAATACTAAATGGCCGCGGATGAAGAATATTTTGTAGTATGTTTTCTGGCGTAATATTGGAGGCGTATTGTTCAAATTAATTCGACGCTAAGATTGAATTATGTCACATCACGATCCAGGAATGGATAATATTACGCCACAGTGATACACATTTCAGCGCCAATCTTCCACCACAGGCAACGTAGACTATCTTTTAGTTCTATAATATCAGCCTGAACCTCACATTTGTGATTTTAGTGAATAATTACCATAATAACTTTAAACACCTTTTTAACCCGTTATTGTCTTATGCAATTGTTCTGTCCTTTGCTTATTAAAGTGAAAATATTCCGTTTCCTTGTGAAATACTTTGAAAATCTTAATAATATTTACTACATTGCAAGCTGAAAGTCATATAACTTTTTGTTGTAGGCTACGTTCACTTTTTATCTCCACAATGTACACAACTTTCAGTCAATATTGCATTATTAGAGTGTTCCCTTAACTCAATTAAATAAAATTTGCATGCTAGGATTACATCTTCCTACATCTACAGGGATACACTGCAAATCACATTGAAGTGCATGGCAGAGGGTTCATCGAATCACTTTTATGATATTTCTATATAGTTCCACTCTCTAATAGCTCGCGGGAAAAAGGAACACCTAAATCTTTTCGATCTGATTTCTCTTATTTTATTATGATGGTCACGTCTCCCTATGTAGGTGGGTGCTAACAAATATATGAGTAGCTTAATATAAAACCTGGACATCTGACCTAATTGTCGAAATTTAGTTAGCAGTCGATCCTAAAGGAAGTTTTTCCACTCTTTTCATTGGTGAAGTCCGTTTCTTCCAAAAATTGACGTAAATGTGATAAATCACATGTTAAATTTAACTGTTCACATCAAAAGCTGACACCTACATAACAGCTTAATATCAAATTCGCACACTTGTTGAATGAAGCAGTGTGCACCAATGGGAACACAGTATGTGATCACATAACCTCGAAAATTAGACATGGCGACAGTATGTGCCAGGTACTAAGACGTATTAGCCTGTACTTAAGTTTTTCAGTAATTTTTTATAGTATTACTACTAATAACCATCTTAAAGCGATTAAAATGGAACATATCAACAGCGTCCGAAGGAAAAGCTAGGAAGCGGTTGAGACAACCTGGAAAGTGGAAAATAAACATTAAAAAGAAACAAAGGTAAGATTAGCTTGTAAACTACACTGTTCTATTGTAAGGTGTGCGAAATTATCACTTGTTGGAAAGAAGTTCGATGTCAGAAATAACGTAGGGATATTTACTGAAAAATCTGGCGACAGTTTCAACAGACCTTATGCTAATAATTTTAGAGATTCAGTTCCGTAACATTTCATTTTGTGTATAATATTGGAAAGATTATTATGATTACTGTAGATTAAAATTGTGTGCCAGAACCGGGACTCGAACGGGACCTTTGCCTTTCGCGGGCAAACGCTCTACCAGCGAAAGACAAAAGTCCCATATTCGAGTCCCGGTTCCGGCACACAATTTTAATCTGCGAGGAAGTTTCATATCAGCGCACACTCCGCTGCAGAGTGAAAGTTTCATTCTGGATGATTACTGTAATAGAGATTACATGTAATAGAGTTCAGAATTTAATATTTTCTACTTCGTGTTGATATTCCTATAATTTCCCAGATTATACACCTATAAAAGATTCTCGTCAGCAGTAAGCGAATCTCTGTGTATCAAAAATGGACATCTGAAAGCGTGTTCACATAAAAGCGAACACCTACACGCTTTCGTTTCAAAGACGGACATATGTATTTTTAAACACAATTTGAAGGTACTTGAGTAATCAAATTGATATTAGCCACTTCCAGGTATAAATCCTCAGTATTAAAGTTGATAATTCTCAAATCAGCTTATAAATATATTAGCTCTACGTTTCGCAATAAAATGACGTTTATCTCAGTTTCTGGCAAACGACAGATGTCCGTCTTTGATAAAGGCTACTCATATGTTCGCATTCTGAAGAGAAAGTTGGTGAAAGAAATTTCGCAAATAGTTCTCGTCGCAACAAATAACGCCCCTGTTTTAATGACTTCGCCGACTCGTGCATCATTTCCGTGACACTCTCTCGCCTATATCGCGATATTACGAAACGAGCTGCCTTTTTCTGAATTTTCTCTAAATCGTCCGTCAGTCCGACCTGTTGTGGATCCCACAATGCGCAAAAATACTCCAAAATAGAAGGAAGGAAAGAAGTAAGGAAGCTTAGGGTTTAACGTCCAGTCGACAGCGTTGTCATTAAAGACGGAGCTTACGCCTTTAAAGGAACCATCCCGGCATTTGCCTGAAGTGGTTTAGGGAAATCACGGAAAACCTAAAACTGGATGGTCGGAGGTGGATTTGAACCACCGTCCTACCGAATGCGAGTCCTTTGTGTTACCACTGCGCCACCGCGCTCGGTTACTCCAAAATAGGACGCACAAGTGTAGTGTAGGCAGTTTCTTTCTACCTTGCAATATTAAAGTTTATTGCTGCTTATATTGGCTGAAAGACTAAACAGAACAGATTCAGATACCACATTTTGCAAAGTTTGCGTGTTTTTAAAACCATTGCAATACTGAAACATTTCATGTAAACAAGTTAGTACAAGGTAGGCTTATTCCTATGGTCAAAGAAGTAGTTGAAATAGCAATGGTTAATACATGTTTAAATATTTGACACAAGTTTTCTTAGAAACTTGCTATTTGATTAGTCTTATAGAACAGTTATCTGTGCTTTTTACTAAACTACAGCATTTTGAAAAGACATAAATGAAAGTTGGTCATATTAGCTTTTTGGAGTCACATTTTTTAATGAAAGAGCTAACATTATTATACGGAGCCTCAGTAGTTTGCTATAGTCCACAGTTTGACAGGAATCATATTAATGATGTTCAATATTTACCTAATTACCACCTTTGAGTATAGATTACTGATTGCTTTCGGATATTTACAAAAGTGACTGAGTTTTAAGTGGTGTGGTGTTCAGAGTTTGTACTAACTATAAATTTTAATAGATTCGGAAAGTAACATTTCTCTCACTGCATAATTATATTAAAGTTGTAAACAAATAGACTGGTGAGCGCAGTTATAACAAATTGTGATGTTTTACTACCTCTGATCCTTGAGGAACAGACGCGGTCTATATCTACATACACACTCCGCAATCCACCCAAAGATGCGTGGCGGAGGGTACTCAATACCATCACGTGTTACTTACTTTCCTGTTCGACCCCCATATACAACAAGGGAAGAACGAATACTTATCTGCATCAGTACGAGCCCTAATCTCTCTGATTTTATCCTTGTGTTCCATACGCGAAATGTTGGTTGGCGTTGGCGGCAGTAGAATCGTTCTGCAGTCCGTCTTAAATTCCGGCCCTCTAAATTTCTTCAACAGTTCTTCTCGAATAGAACGTCGTCGTCCCTCCAGCGTTTCCCAGTCCAGTTTCCGAAGCATGTCAGTAACTCTGGCGCATTAATCGAATCTACCAGTTACAAACCTCGCCGCCCGCCTCTGAACTTCCTCTGTATGTCCTCCTTTAAATCGATCTGATGGGGATCCCAAACACTTGAGCAATACTCAAGACGGGGCCGTACAAACGTTTTATGTGCGGTAGACGAATCACACCTTCCCAATTTTCTCTAGACGGCCGCAGTGGCCGAGGAGACTCAGGCGCTTCGGTCACGGTCTGCACGGCCACTACGGTCGGGAGTTCAAATCACCCCCCCCCCCTCGGGCATGGATATTTGTGCCGTCCTAGTTCGTAAGTAGTTCATAAGTAGTTTGTAAGTTTAGGAACTGATGACCCCGTTGTTAAGTCCCATAAACTATACAAACATTTGAACATTTTGAATTTTCTCTAAATAAACCGAAGTCGATCGCCGCGGTGGAGTAGCCGAGCGGTCTAAAGCGTCTCGCTGCGGAGCGCGCGGTTGCTCGCCGTGGAGGTTCGAGTCCTCCCTGGGGCATGGGTGTGTGTTGTCTAATCTGTGACTAAAGGTAAAGCAGTCAACAATCCGAAGATTGGTTTGAACACCACAGTGCTTTACTAGGCATGGTCCTGTTTGGAGGTGGTATGCCGTTGCCTTCCTCCGACCTTCGAACTGACTTACCCAGCCAGTTATAGGGGGACCTACAGTTTAACGTGGGTTCCGAACCACGGTAATCTGTGACTAGTTACGGCTTATTACCAGCTGTTCTACAAGCAGCTGCTAAACTAAAACGACCGACAGGAGTGTTGCAAGTTCTATAGGGATCACTAATAGCCAAGACCGTAGAACTGGAGTACATTAAGGTGAAAAAATTAATAAGACACTTCTTAATACCGTGTCAGACCTTGTTTTGCTCTGCTAAGTTCAGCACCTCGACTTGCTATGGACTCGATAAGGCTGGATTCACACGGTAGGCAACGTCAAGCCAACGCCAGTGGCGTCACACACCGTCAAAAATCCAAGTGTATTCCTACTGGACGTAATGTCAAGAGACGTCAAAAATAAAACATTTCCGCACAGTAGTTGGAAACACGCAGTAGTGGTGCTATTTGTTCATAAAAGAGAACGGCAAACATTAAATTTAGTGTCGAAGCATTAACTATAACTGCAGTTGCCTTAGATGACGAGAAAGGGGAGCAGAAATTCAAATCAAATGTTCAAAAGTTTATAAATCTATCGGACCAAACTGCGTGGTCATCAGTCCGTAGCTTACAAACTACTTAAACTAAGATAAACTAACCTAAGGACAACACACACATACACACACCCATGCCCTAGACGGGACTCGAACCTCCGACGGCGAGCAACCACGCGCTCCGCAGCGAGACGCCTTAGACCGCTCGGCTACTCCACCGCGGCAGCAGAAATTCGCTCAAGGCAAGAACCGAATAGGGGTTAAGAAAATGCTTTTGAAGAGAATGTATAGAACACGTAAAGACTACATTTCACAAAAAAGAAGACCTTTGGCGAGATAATTTTTCAATTAACTGTCTCTGATAAACGGGAGTATAAAGAAAGCAGACACAAATATGAGCAAAGTAATGAAAAGAATTGCACTGATGGTGTGTTTGAATTGCGGCTGGTGTTTCAGCTTTACCAAATTCTTTACGATTTTTCTCTTCCTATATTGCCGTATTTTATGAAATACTGCACACCATAGAAATATACACTGTCAAAAACTGGCGATTAGTTTAAGGCCCTAACTAAGGTCTTTTTTAAATGAATTAATTGGATGACTTTATGCCGCTTATTAAAAAGGCAGTATCAAGATCCTGGATTCATTGCTGATATTGTTTAACATATGGTAAATAATGTCATAAGACAACAGTAAGTACTGTTGGCATGTATGCCTTTATCTGCTACAGTTTGTCTTAAATAATGTCATTCTACTATAATAACACACTCTGAAATAATTTTTGCTGCTCTTTATCATAGAGTACTAAATGGTAGTCAACAAGATCAATTAATATTTCGTCGTTCAATTTCTAATACAGGAATAACCCAAAATTTGGCGACGAAATATATTTTAAATGCGAAGAACACAACTGTGAATGGAAAGCAACCATGTTATCACCCACAAACCAATCAAATCCGTAACAGTCAATCGTAAGTAGTTGATCGAACACGTGACCTTCACCGTCAACATCAAACTATTCTTTGCAAGCATACTGACCGCCAGGCAAAATGACGCTGCCGTGACGTTGCCCACCGTGTGAACGAAGCCGCTTGAAAGCATGGGAGAGTATTTTGACGTCACGTGATCCGACTTCAAAGTGACGAGACGTTGCTTACCTCGTGAATCGAGCGTAAGTCGTTGCAAGTCACCTACAGCAATATCGAACCATGCTGCCCCTATAACCGTCCACAACTGCGAAAGTACTGCAGATTTATTTTTATATAAATGCAACCAGATGCTTTTATGATTTTTTTTATTCTTCCACTAGCTGCTTCGCACGCGTAGTCTGGATAGTCTGCATAGGTAGTTTCTACTTCTAAATAGAAATTTTCATCGATTTAGCTTTAAAAATGCTTTCCTAATCAAGTATTTTGATACAACTTGGGCCACCCCCTATTGCACCATTGATGGAAGAATTCAATACATCCAGAAACACATTAAAAAAATTCTAACCGTGGTTCCAAATACAAATTTTCGCACTTCTAGCATCAAAAGAGTCTTAGTAGCATACTTAGAAGATGTTCCCTTATTTCATGCGCTTAATGGTTGAATTTCCAAAAATATCCAAACACGTGTTTTTAAAATTACAATCAAAAATCTAAATTCCAAGTTTGGTATTTCTTCCTTCAAAATTGCCTAAATAGCAACGTATTTTCAAAAAACCGTTCATTCCCTATTTCACCCCCTTAGGGATGGAAATATCGAAAAATCACTGATGCCTAAAGTGTAAGATAAAAAAACGACTACAAATTTCAAGTTTCTATCGACTGTAGATTCACATTTCGTTTTCTGTCTTTTAGAAACGGATCGAGAACGCGAAATTTCTTTCTTACGCTTTGGCACCTTTTTTGGTAGTTTTACTTTTCAAACTGTAATATGCACTTATTTTTCTTTATTCGTACGTTTGTTGCAGAGAAACAACTGAATAATGTGCATCACGTTTCGCTGTATATAACTTCTTTGCTATTATAGTGTCAAAAGTCATCGTTGGTCTTCAGTCCGAATTTTATATAAGCTGACGACTTTCAGTCACTGTATCTTCCATCCTCTTCTAGCTATTCACATGAAACTGCTATGGTGTACAACGGGAGACTCTGTACTACAACAACACAGGGAGATAGTTCGTCTACACTGTGTAGTCTTTTGCTGAAGAGAAATATATTGACACCCACACGTAGAATTTTATATAAGTAGGCAACTTTCAACTCCCATATCTTCCAGCCCCTTATCGTTATCAACCATCTACCACCATAGTGCACGATGGGAGACTGATACGCCGGCCGCGGTGGCCGAGGGGACTGAGGCGCTCCAGTCACGGTCAGCACGGCCACTACGGTCGGGGGTTCGAATCTCCCCTCGGGCATGGATATTTGTGCCGTCTTTAGTCTTAGCTAGTTCATAAGTAGTTTGTAAGTTTAGGGACTGATGACCCCTTAGTTAAGTCCCATAAGTTGTACAAACATTTGGGAGACTGATACCTACTACCACATACAAACACTACTCATTTGCGATGTGTAGTTTTGGCTGCAATTGAAATATAGGCAAAAACACCTCAATTTTAATAGGAGGCACAGGAGGGTGCCATACTTCTCCTTTGAAGGAAAAGTATACAATCAAATCCGCGGCTCAGCCATGGGCACCCTTATGGCACCCTCCTTTGCAAACCCTTGGTCTGGTTCAGGTTCATTGATGCTATTTTCATGATTTGGACTCAGGGCCAGGACACTCTACCCTCGTTCCTTCACAACCTCAATTCCTTCTCCCCCAACAGTTTCACTTGGTACTTCTCAACCCGGCAAGTCGCCTTCCTGGATGTTAACGTCCACACCTCACTAACGGCTCCATCCACACCTCCGTCCACATTAAACCTACTAATACCTGCACTTTAATAGCTGCCATCCATTCCACACCAAAAAATCCCTCCCATAGAGCCGTGCCACCCATGGACGATGAATTTGCAGTGATGAGAAGTCCCTTACACATTATGCCGATGGCCTCACAAAGGCCTTCACAGGCAGGAATAACCCTCCCGTGCCATATCCCCACACACCACCAATCCTCCTCCCCAACCCCAGAACCCAAGTAACCAGTCACAATGGAGTGCCATCCTTGTCACCCAATACCACCCCAGACTGGAACAACTTAATCACTTCTTTCACCAGGGCTTTGATTATCTGTCATAATGCCCTGAAATGAGAGATATCCTACCTAAGATCCTTCCGACCCCTCCTAAAGAGGTGTTCCACCGCCACCCAACCTCCACAACATCCTAGTCCATCCCTATGCCACGATCTGCTCTTCTTTGGACTCTTTCGATGTCCTCCGTCAAACCCACCTGATAAGGATCCCACACTGGGCATCAATAATCCAATAATAAAAATAATAAACGACAGACAAGCGTAGTGTATGCAGTCTCTTTAGTAGTTCTGTTACCTCTATTATGGGTTCTGCCAATAAAACGCAGTCTCTGGTTCGCCTTTCCCACGACATTATCTACGTGTTCTTTCCAGTTTAAGTCTGAAGTAATAGTAATTCCTAGGTGTTTTGTGGAGTTTACGGCCTTCGTGTTTGATTGATTTAACTTGTAAACAAAGTTTTTTTTTCTTTTCGTACTCATGTAAACGACTTCACACTTCTCATTATTTAGAGTCAATTGCCAAGTTTTACACCATAGTGATATCTTATTCAGATCGTTCTGCATTTGGTTTTGATCTTCAGGTGTTTTTACTAGCCGGCCGCGGGGACTGAGGCGCTTCAGTCACGGTCTGCATGACCTCTACGGTCGGGGGTTCGAATCCCCCCTCGGGCAGGGATATTTGTGCCGTCCTTAGGATTAGCTACTTCATAAGTTATTTGTAAGTTTATGGACTGATGACCCCGTAGTTAAGTCCCATAGACTACACAAATATTTGAACATTTTTGTTTTTACTAGACGTAAATGACGGCGTCATCTACAAACAACCTAAATCGTTTATGGAAATAAGGAACATCGATTACTACGAACTGTGTCCTTTCTGACAGGAAATACCCTATCCAGTAGCAAACTTGGGGCGATATGCCATAACCAAGCAATTTCATTAAAAGTCGTTTGTGAGTTACGGTGTCAAAAGCCTTCTGGAAATCAAGAAATACGGAATCGATTTGGGAACCCTTGTCGATAGCACCCATTACTTCGTGTGAGGAAAGAGCTAGTTGTGTTTCGCATGAATGATGTTTTCTAAATCCGCGTTGACTTTGGGTCAATATATCATTCTGTTCGAGATCATTCATAATATTTGAATACAGGATATGTTCCAGAAAATCAAATGTTCAAATGTTTGTATAGCTTATGGGACTTAACTACGCGGTCATCAGTCCCTAAACTTACAAACTACTTATCAACTAGCTTATCCTAAGGACGGCACAAATATCCATGCCCGAGGGGGGATTCGAACCCCCGACCGTAGTGGCCGTGTAGACCGTGACTGGAGCGCCTCAGTCCCCTCGGCCACCGCGGCCGGCTATGTTCCAGAACCCTGCTGCAAATTGACGTCAATGAAATAAGCCTGTAGTTTAGACGGTTACTCGTACTGCCTTTCTTGAATATAGTAGGTTTGACCTGTGCAACTTTCCAATCTTTGGTGGAGATCCTTCTTTGAGAGAGCGGTTGTACATGCCTGAAGAGAAGGCCTGAGCACTGCCGTGCCACGTCACTGGCTGGCCGATGTGAGGCGGGCCCAGGCACCACCACCTAGACAGAAGGCCGCGGCGCTCTCGTGTGACGTCGGGCAGAGTAGGTTGCGCGCGCATAGCTGACTGGCTCGCTGCTTCGGCTTAGTGGGCCGTGCCCCAGCGGCTACCCAGTCAGTAAAGCTGTGTTGTTATTGTTGTTGTTGGTTTTAAGGGGACTAAACAGCTAGGTCATCAGTCCCCTGTCCCTAGCTAAGAGTCCTCTGTCAAGAGTATAAAAAGTAAAACACAGCTCCGAAGATGAAAACTCACAAATGGGGTAAGCTGACATATAGGGAAAGTATGGCCAGCCTGCCAGCGGCAGCCATGCTGGGCCTATTCCGCTCCTGCTTCCGCACCGACCGCTACAACGTTCCCACCGCTTAACAATACTTCTCAACCGATTTTGAGTAAACTATTCAATGAAAAAAAAAAATAATTTTTTCACGTGTTATAGTATGATATATTCCCTCGATAATGATCTGATTTTCTATTCATTAATACTTATAGTTTCCGTGCTACATCAAATTAAGTAAACTACTGCGCAAACTTTTGAAGAGTTTGCAGAGGAAAAATTGCATTGCGTAGACTTAGCGTATGGTTGCTTTTAGCCCATACAATGCTGCAGACGAAATGTAGGTAAGATGTCGGAGTTTTATTTGATGTTGGGAGTAGAACGATAACTCTTTTCATTCTCGAGATACAGTGTTATATCGGACGGACAGATGCGGGAACTTCGCGTAGTTCTGTCCATGCGGACCTGGCTGCTGTACGGAATACTTATCGTCGGATTTCAAGAAAACTGGTTTGTGGCTCCAGATCTAAAGAGTTCACCTATAAATTCAGGTTGACCTGTACCGTAGCCAAATATTCCAATAGACCGCGAACATGTCGTCATCGGTGCGTAGTGTAAATTAAGAAAACAATCGAGTCTTTGATGAGTATTTTCTTGCGTATTATGTACTTATATGAACTACGAAAAATGCAAGGAGATACCCAGGATTATGAAGGAATTTTCTTCACAAATTTATTCAGGTTAAAAATTATAGGTATTCGCTGCGTGATCCATTCGTCAGTGAATATTTAATCTATTAATTTACACAATGAATTAAAATCATCACAGCAGAAGAACCGAAGTTCGCTTCTGTGCTCCTAGTTTTCTCTAACGACTTTCATCAGCCAGACTGTTCATCTTCCTGTGTTTCTGATATCTAATGTTTACCTTACTTCTTCGCTCCTTAAAAACACCCAAAAGTACAACACTGTGGCATTATTCAAACCAAAAGATACGAATATTCACAAGGCTTCTCATGGCAGCCAAGCAACGTATAGGACCAAGATGGCGGAATGAACCATGTGACTGGATTTCAGCCAATCACGAGCTGCAGACGGCGGCACGCGGCGCGGAAAAGGATGGCCATACTTTCCCTATACAGAGCTTTAGCCAGTCAGCTATGTGCGCGCAACCTACTCTGCCTGACGTCACACGAGAGCGCCGCGGCCTTCTCTCTAGGTGGCGGTGGCACAGCGCGCTGGACGGGCTGCGGTCCCGGCGTGGGCCGGACGGTAGCGGGATGGTAGCAGCCGCGGCGGCGGCGGCGGCAGTAGCGACGACTGAACGGGGCGTCGAACGACGACAGGGCGTCGACACGACAGGCCGCTGTCCGGATCGATCGGACGAGACTCTCGTCGGCAGTCGGCAGCGGCAAATCACGGCGAAATACACGCCAAAACTTGTAAACACAACGGACGACAAACACAAATAGCCGTTGAAGCACGACAAAACAGCACAAAACACGCGATAGTATCGGTAACAGATGTCGAAGTGAATCGTGATCTGTTAAAAAGGGGCATGACGGAAATTAAAGCAAACGTGTCATTATAATAAATCGAGAAGACATATCAATTACATTCATAAGAGAAAGATCGTTTACATTTAAAAACGAGACGTGCCTTATAAAGTCAAACAGTTGTTATATAAAATAATTTAAAATGCGTAGGTGCATTATGTCATTGTAATAAAAGTATACGTAGTGACAGTAGAATACTGACACATTAAACAAGTCAAAGATATAAGAACACGGCGCCAGATGGCAGCACAAACTAACGTAATGTTGTTTCCAAAAAGACGCCGTCATTTACCGTCTAGTAAAATCATCTGAAGATCAAAACCAACTGCAGCTTTAATTGGAAAGATCACGTAGATAATGTCGTGGGAAAGGCGGACCAGAGACTGAGTTTTATTGGCAGAACCCTTAAAAGATGCAACAGAACTACAAAAGAAACTGCATACACTACGCTGGTCCGTCCTTTTATGCAGTATTGCTGCCCAGTGTGGGATCCTTATCAGGTGGGTTTGACGGAGAACAGCGAAAGAGTCCAAAGAAGGGCAGCTCGTTTCGTATTGTCACGATACAGGGGATACAGCGTTACGGAAATGATACAGGATCTGGGATAGGAATCATTACAACAACGGCGCTTATCGCTGCGGCGTGGGCTACTTACGAAACTCCAATCGCCAACATTCTCCTCCGAATGAGAAAATATATTGTTGACTCCCACTTACATAGGTAGAAATGATCATCAGAATAAAATACGAGAAATCAGAGCCCGAACGGAGATATTCTGGTGTTCATTCTTCCCGCGCGCTATTCGATAACGGAATGGGAGATAAAATAATATAACGGTGGTTCGATGAACCCTCTGCCAGGCACTTAAATGTGATTTGCAGAGTGTCCCATGTAGATGTAGATGTAGAACACAAAGATATTAAATAACATTGTATTTTCATGGCAGGGACTTTGGGCAGAGGGTCAAAGAAGAATATTTATTGTGTTGCACAGATTACAAAAGTAGTTAGAAGTCATTTGAAAACAGATAACTAAGTTCATGTCGTATTTACAGTAATGGTTTGTGCATACGACAAAAATATCTGTACAAAAAACGACAGTCAATTATAAAAGGACGGCCGCAGTGGCCGAGCAGTCTGCGGCGCGCCAGTCACAGTCTGCACGGCCGCTAAGCTCGGGGGTTCGAATTCCCCACCGGGCATGAATGTTTGTGTCGACTTTAGTATAAGGTAGCTCATAAGAAGTTTGTAAGTTTAGGGACTGATGATCTCGCAGTTAAGTCCCTTAACCTTAACATTTGAATTATAAAAGCAAATACAATAATGGTCAGAATGTAGCGGTCGTACAACAGAGTAGTACATCTTGACATTAAAATGGACGTCCACAACTCCACAACAACTAAAAGAGATTACAAGTAATATACTGGGTGATCAAAAAGTCAGCATAAATTTGAAAACTTAATAAATCACGGAATAATGTAGATTGAGAGGTAAAAATTAACATACATGCTTGGAATTTATTAAAAAAATAAAAAATAAAAAAAGAGAAAATAAATAAATAAATATAATAAATAAATAAATAAATAAATAAATAAAAAAACCTTGTCTTACAGATGGCGAGTGATTCTGCTTTTGTAACCAGAACGGGTGAGAGGTACGCCGATATGTTACAGAACCGCATCATTCCCAGCCTGGCTGATAAACGTACGATTTTTATGCAGGACGGCGCTCCACCCCATATTGCTAGACGCGTGAAAGATCTCTTGCGCGCGTCGTTTGGTGATGATCGTGTGCTCAGCCGTCACTTTCGTCATGCTTGGCCTCCCAGGTCGCCAGACCTCAGTCCGTGCGATTATTGGCTTTGGGGTTACCTGAAGTCACAAGTGTATTATGATCGACCGACATCTCTAGGGACACTGAAAGACAACATCCGACGCCTATGCCTTACCATAACTCCGGACATGCTTTACGGTGCTGTTCACAACATTATTCCTCGAGTAATAGCTATTGCTGAGGAATGATGGTGAACATATTGAGCATATCCTGTAAAGAACACCATCTTTGCATTGTCTTAATGTGTTATGCTAATTATTGCTTTTCTGATCAAATTAAGCGCCATCTGACGGACATTTTTGAACCTTTTTTTTTTTTCTTTTTTTTCTAATAAAACCCATGTCATTCCAAGAATGCGTGTCAATTTTTTACCTCTATATCTACATTATTCCGTGGTTTATTAAGTTTTCAAATTTATACTGACTTTTTGATCACCCGGTACGTGTTGTATACCTTTAATACTATATACCACAGTGGCTATTATGTGGTAGTCATATAACTTGGTAGTGCATCTTGATATTATAACGAGCATTTACAAAATAACTAGAGAGGCCATTTATAAACAAGTATACATATTGTACCATGGTCTGGACTAAAAAATGGGGACATGTACATTGTATTATTGGTGCTTACATGAAAGCAATGACTTAATTGTATCATAATATGTCTCCAAAAGATATTATTAAGGAAGGAAGCAAGCTTAGAGTTTAACATCCCGTCGGCAGCGTGGTCATTAGAGACGGAGCTTAGGCTCGGATTTTCTGGGAAGGATGGTGGAGGAAATCGGCCGCGCCCTTTGAAAGGAACCATCCCGGCATTTGCCTGAAGTGATTTAGGGAAATCACGGAAAACCTAAATCTGGATGTCCGGAGGTGGATTTGAACCACAATCCTCCCGTATTATTAAGGATGCCTTAGAATAGTGTATTTTTGCACGGACTTTTCAAACGTCCTCGTATAGTGAGCATGTGTCCCCCGTCCTATATGGCCCGGCTGTATCTGAAGTAGAGTTGGCTACGGTTTAATGGTTTCGAAACCAGGTTTCGATACACACAACAGTTTCAGGGTTTCAAAACCGGCATTATTCACGGTTTCGAAACCATGCGGTTTCATTCCGTTCTGTTTCGGTTCACATTCGCGGTCGATTGTCGATACACTGAAACCGTTTCTTCCTGTCGGTTTCATGGTTTAGTGTCGGTTTCACGATTTCATGTCGGTTTCGCAACACCGGTGTTTCAAACCACTAATGCAGAAAGGCAGAACAGACTAATGATATCTAACTGTGGTGTTTCATTTTACTGAAGCTCCGCACAGATATACATATAACTTACTAGTATATAAACCATTTAGAGTGTGTCAAATAGTAGTTGACTCTCGTGAGTCTACAGCTTATGATTACTGAAATCAAGACTCGTTTGCAAGAGACTGCTATATTCCGAAATGAAATAATGTCTGTTTTATAAATGTAAAATAACAATAAAACAACGTTCACTATTTGTATTGAAATAACCACTTAAATTCTAGGTTTATCTACCATATTAAAAACATACGAATGAAACTACATTTTTAAAAATAAGATAAACATGAAGCCTGAAATGACATTTTTTGTACTAACAAGGGTAGATCGCATATTTAATCTCGTGTTAAAGAGTTAGTTTCTTACGAGCGAAAACAAAGTTACTTACTGACGTTATAATTTTTCGACAGTCATGTTAAAGGAATTGCGGTGGTGGTGTAACGGTCAAGACGTACAAGTGGTGTACTTGTCTCTTATTTTATTATTTTTGTTATTCCATAGCATTATTTGTGATTATTTAGTGTGCCCTTTATTCCTTATAATTTATTTAGTATGTATAGAAAGTAGCATTTATGATCCATCACTGTAATATGCGTACCGTATTGCAGTTTATGAATTCCTAATGGGGTAAACTTTTACCTTTCATACCGGCGGCCTCGTGTGACTATGTTGGCAACATCAACGACACGGGAGAAAATCATTGTCAACATGTTTCGTACAGACCAATAAGTAAATATATACTATATGGTTGACAGGTTCTTGTATGTACCCTTGTCCACATAATGAAATATATTGCCCTCCTAGAACGAAGATTCATGACAAAACATACATTGCTTCACGAATCCATGGTTTCGAAACAGTGCTTCGAAACCACAGATGGTACGGTTTCATTTGTTTCGAAACCGTCAGATGTTTCAGATTTCCCATCTCTAATCTGAAGCCTGGCTGCAGCGCCGCAGAGCACTGTTGTGCTGGAGCTGTGGCGGCATCGGCAGCTGGGCCTCCCCGGGGCCCTCGGACGCGACGCTTAATTGTATTGAGCTGGCGGCGGTGGCGGCGCCTTTGTTCGCGTGGAAATGAAGCCATTACGCGCGTCCTTGTGCGCTTTGTCCGCTCCCGCGCCTCTGTGCTCCACTCACTGCAGCTCCCGACTTCCTGCTTACACCATCACCGGCGCCGCAGCAAGTGCGACAGTCTTTTCTCACTTACTGTAGTCCCTAAGGCAAGTCGTTGTTTAACATTGCTACTAAAAAAAAAAAAAAAAAGAAAAAAAATTCTAGAAAAGTTCTTTTACACGTTGATCTAATGAACATTAGCATATACAGAGCCTACGTGTATTATACATAATTGTTGTTGTTGTTATGGTCTTAGTCCAGAGACTGGGTTGAAGCACCTCTGCACCTCTCCACCCTACTCTATCCTGAGCAAGTCCCTTCATATCCTTATAACAACGGCTGTCGGCAACCCACATCCATCTGAATCTGCTTACTACACTACTGGCCATTAAAATTGCTACTCCAACAAGAAATGCAGATGATTGATTTGATTTTACCAGGGAAGCCAAAACAGTCTTGGTCCGACCCGCCACTGCCCGCACCGAAACTAAGTTTATTGTGTGGTATCGCTCCCTGTATATCTAGTAAAGCCAACCACTGTCCTCGAACAGTGCAAGGAGTCCCTTTACCAGTTCCTTATTAGACACAAGTTCTTCGGTTTTGGTTGTCCCAAATGTCTGTGCCTTTCACTCTCCAATGCAATGCATTCGAAGATTAGATGTGATGCCGTTTCATCACCGTCATCACAGATCCTACATTTAGGGTCCTCTTCTGTTATTCCCATTGTATGTAGGTGTTTTTTGAAATTCCCATGGCCTGTCAGCAATCCAACCATGAGTCTAATCTCTCTCCTGTTCAGGCCCAGGATTGTAGAGCTTCTTTTAAAACGTGGCTTTGGCATCATTACCTTGCCATGTTTTTGTTGATGGACTTTGGTCCAATATTCTACGTGCTGTCTTCTGAGCCAGTTACGTAGCTCCAATTTGATCATTGCCTTGGTGATTGTCAGGACAGGTTCCGGTCCAATAAATGGAGTCTCTGTCCCCATCCTGGCTAATCTGTCGGCATGTTCGTTGCCACTGATCCCCGAGTGGCCAGGGACCCACAATAGGTTTACTCTATTGCTTTCCCCTAGTTCCACCAGAACCCTGTGACATTCTCCAACAATTTTAGACCTTGTTACAGGAAATGCAGATGATAAACGGGTATTTATTTGACAAATATATTATACTAGAACTGACATGTGATTAAATTTTCACGCAATTTGGGTGCATAGATCCTGAGAAATCAGTATCCAGAACAACCACCGCTGGCCGTAATAACAGCCTTGATACGCCTGGGCATTGAGTCAAACAGAGCTTGGATGGCGTGTACAGGTACAGATGCCCATGCAGCTTCAACATGACATCACAGTTCATCAAGAGTACTGACTGGCGTATTGTGACGAGCCATTTGCTCGGCCACCATTGACTAGACGTTTTCAGTTGATGAGATATCTTGAGAATGTGCTGGCCAGGGCAGCAGTCGAATATTTTCCGTATCCAGAAAGGCCCGCACAGGACCTGCAACATGCGGTTGTGCATTATCCTGCTGAAATGTACTGTTTCGCAGGAATCGAATGAAGGGTAGAGCCACATCTGAAATGTAACGGCCACTGTTCAAAGTTCTGTCGATGCGAACAAGAGGTGACAGAGAAGTGTAACCAATGGCACGCCGGGTGATACGCCAGTATGGCGATGACGAATACACGCTTCCAATAATTATATAAATTTCACTGGCTTCGTTGTGTAATTAATAGTAAAACTAGGTATTTTTTTGTTCAGGTTTTAATATTATGATTAAGAGAAAATCTGTGATTAAGTTCGCCTGTCTGTATGAAATTAAAGCTGTTATCTAAGTCAGTGCAGTGGGCAGGTACGATGCCAGGCATGTTCTCATTTTAGCGTTTAGCTACCATAGCACACGAAGAGATTTTACACTTTGACGGTAGTGCCACCGAACGAGGCGAACCCTCATTAACGAGGGAATTCAGCTGTGGAGATATAAAACAAACATCACCAATGGTACTGTTGTACCTTCTGTTTTATTCTTGGTAGATGGCAATTGTGTGTCCAGCTGGAAGTAAATGTCCAAACGCTATAAGTCGATCCCCTGCGTCGGATATCGGATTGAGCTTACTCAGCACAAAGCATCTAATGGTGAGTTAAGAATGACCTAATTAGCTGGCCTTTACTTAAGTAACACATACAGTCTCTATTTCCGTGGAATGAAAGTGAAAGCCTGTCAGTCAACGTCACTCTTGCCTCAGAAACCGGTCAAGCATGCTTTTTCAATAGCCGCTCCTGTGCTCTAAAAACACACACATACACACACACACACACACACACACATTCAAATGTTTCTAAATCTAAGGGACTTAACTGCTGCCGGCCGCGGTGGCCGAGTTGACTGAGGCGCTCCAGTCACGGTCAGCACGGCCACTACGGTCGGGGGTTCGAATCCCCCCTCGGGCATGGATATTTGTGCCGTCCTAGTTAGTAAGTAGTTCATAGGTAGTTTGTAAGTTTAGGGACTGATGACCCCGTAGTTAAGTCCCATAAGCTTAACAAACATTTGAACATTTGAACTTAACTGCTGCTTACAAACTACTTAAACTAAGGACAACACATCCATGCCAGAGAAATCGCGCGCTCCTCATCAAGGCGCCTTAGAGGGCTCGGCCATTCCACTGCGGGCACACACACACTCACTCACACACACACACACACACACACACACACACACACACACATTTTCGCCGGGTAGGAACACTGCACGTGTCTTCTCAGTCGTCGACATTCACTACGTTTACATATAACACATCTTCCGGAAGACGAAAACCGATTTTCGTAAACCGTTTTTCGCTGTCGTGTTTACATGGCACAGCCTGAATCGGATTTCCTAATCCACTTAACATGGCTGTTGAAAAACAGCTGATTCAGTCCCCGATTTAGTCAGCATAATCGCTATTTTTCTTTACTTAAATACACAGCTTCATGATCACTATTAATACTTTGATTTCACATTAGAAAATATCACTCTGTCCATATGTGCCGAAAATTCTTACCAAAAAAACACAATCTGACAAGCCAAGAACGCTTCAAAAACGGTTGCGTTTTCAAGGGCACGAAAATCGATTGTGGAACTGGAAAACCGCTTTAGAGAAGTGGATTTCCAGAATCCATTTTGGAGTGTTTACATGACCAACCAAAAGCGGAATTGGGAAATCGGTTTACGAAATCCGGTTTTGGAAGCCCATGTAAACGGGGTGATTATGTGCTTTTAGATGCTCAACAAGAATGAGGCGGTTCTATTTTTTTCTTCGGTATATTTTATCAGGAATAAAAAACAGGACCAATTTCCTAGGTTTTTCCTTGGCTGTAAGACGTGCAGTATTATTTCATTTACAGTTACGTAAGTTATCGGAAAGTCTGCAAAAATTCTGGAAACGCGTCATTCATAATTTAAATAATAAAACGTTACTAGTTCAGTGTTGTTATTATTTAAACAAGCGACAGTTCTCGTCGTTGGACGGGCGAGTATTAATTCCATTCTTACGTTAGTCCATCTTCCACGACTGCCCATTGCCTTCTGTCATGCACTCTGTCCACTTTAGTTTAGATTTCATGCAATTCAATCCTTATTACGTCGTATCTCCTGAGAAATATGATCTATATTTTTCCAGGTATGTAGACTAGAATATTGGGAAACTGTGCGCGAAATATGTTGCGAATAGGGTTAGCAGTAAAGACTTAATACGTTATAGGCTCATGCGGTTTTTCATGTTATTGTTTATGACGTCATATCTAATGAAACATGTGCCGTACAATAATATAATTTCGAAGCTGTATTCAGTGGAACTACCTGTGAAATTCCTCGCGAACACAGGTAGTAGTGTAGAAATAACAAATTGTAACACAATCAGAATTAGCCTACTGTATGAACACCGGAAAAGTATTAGCTGAGATTGTTGTTAGTCGCTTAGAGCTCTCACAGTTAAACAGTGGAAAAAATGTTCAGATCTATGTGAAGCTTATGGAACTTGACTGCGGGGTCACCAGTCCCTAAACTTACAAACTACTTACCCCGCTACAGTTGGGTGTTCGAATCCTCCCTCGGGCATGGATGTTTGTGTCGTCTTTAGACTAAGGTAGTTCATAAGTACTTTGTAAGTTTAGTGACCGATGACCCCGCAGTTAAGTCCCTTAAGCTTAACAAACATTTGAGCATACTAACACCTCAATGCGCTCGGCCGCTCAGCCGCGGCTAAACCGTGGATGCATAAAATTTAGTTATTCGAGCCTAGCATTATGCGCCAGTTTTTTTGAGAGCATTGCTTATATCCTGAACTGTGTGTAGAAGCGATTGTAGCAATTTAGGTTGAAATCGGTCTATCAATTTAAGACGAGATGTGGAACATTTTCGCACGATGCAGCAGTGTTTATGACCTCATAACTCCTGAACCACGTGCCGTAGGTGGTTCTTATTTCAAGAGTGAATGTTGTGTATTAATAAGGAATAAGTGTACCAAGTTTAGTTGCAATTG
The DNA here is from genome assembly GCA_026315105.1 of Locusta migratoria. NCBI lineage: Eukaryota > Metazoa > Arthropoda > Insecta > Orthoptera > Acrididae > Locusta > Locusta migratoria. The sequence goes on from CM048748.1 coordinate 242,081,288, forward strand.
GTCCTGTAGTTTAGGAGGAGATGTGAAACATACATATCCTTTTATAATATTTCAAGATCATAGATTACCAATACCACGTTCCCAACACTTATTCTCATTATCAAGTGCAAATATTTACATTGTATTTTACGTGATGCTCTCGTGTTTATTCTTCTGTCTGTCTAAAACGCTGAAAAAGGGAAAAGAAAAAAACACACAGAGAGAGAGAAAGAGAGAGAGAGAGAGAGAGAAAGAGAGAGAGAGAGAGAGAGAGAGAGAATGACGGCTACAGGCCAAGAGAGGTAGAACACCACACGTAAATGTAAGTATTTGAACTTCATAAGTACAAGTGTAAGTCAATAAATAAGATTTTTTTTTAATCTTATGGGGCTTAACTACGGGGTCATCAGTCCCTAAACTTACAAACTACTTATGAACTACTTACGAACTAGGACGGCACAAATATCCATGCCCGAGGGGGGATTCGAACCCCCGACCATAGTGGCCGTGCAGACCGTGACTGAAGCACCTCAGTCCCCTCGGCCACCGAATAAATAAGTTGCAAACTGAAGTAGACACGCCGGTACTGCGTTTACAAGCCTGAAAATTGCTTTACTTTTCACCTGACTCCACCTGTAAATTTAAACACTCGAACCATCGTCTAGAAGGCTTTAAAAGAAGCATGGAGCTTGGAATTTTTCTAGCAGCGTTTGCATCCTACAAGTGACGCCCTTGAGCTGTAACTTTATTCGGTTCATGCAACCCATACGACGGATGTGTCGCAGTGGTAGAGAAATACCCCTACACAGAGCGCAGTATTGGCGTGTCTACCTCAGTTGTTGTTGTTGTGGTCTTCAGTCCGGAGACTGGTTTGATGCAGCTCTCCACAATACCCTATCCTGAGCAAGCCTCTTCATCTCCACATAAGAACGACAACCTACATCTGTCTGAATCTGCTTACCGTATCCATCTCTTGGTCTTCCCCTGCGATTTTTTCCCCACACACTTCCCTCCAACGCTAAATTAACAATTCCTTGATGTCTAAGAATGTGTCCTACCAATCTATACCTTCTTTTAGTCAAGGTATGCCAGAAATTCCTTTTCTCCCCAATTCTGTTCAGTACCTCCTCATTAGTTACGCGATCCACCCACCTAATCTTCAGCATTCTTCTGTAGCACCATATTTCAAAAGCCTCAATCCTCTTCCTGTCCGCACTGTTTATCGTCCATGTCTCACTCCCATACAAGGCAACACTCCATACAAATGCCCTTAGAAAGGACTTCCTTAGGCCTAAATCAATATTCGATGTTAACAAATTTCTCTTTTTCAAAAACGCTTTTCTACCCATTGCCATTCTGCATTTTATATCCTCTGTACTGCGACCATCATTTGTTATTTTACTGCCCAAGTAACAAAACTCATCTACCTCCTTTATTGCTTCGTTTCCCAATCTAATTCCTTCAGCATCACCTGATTTTCTTACACTGCACTCCATTACCCTAGTTTTGCTCTTGTTAATGTTCATCTTATATGCACCTTTCAGCACACTGTCCATTCCATTCAATTGCTCTTCCAGGTCCTTTGCTGTATCTGACAGAATTACTATGTCATCGGCAAAACGCAATGTTTTTAATTCTTCCCCCTGAACTTTTATTCCTTCACCAAATTTCTCCTTGCTTTCCTTTATAGCTTGTTCAATGTACAAATTGAATAACATTGGAGAAAGGCTACAACCCTGTCTCACTCCCTTCCCAACCACTGCATCCCTTTCATGCCCTTCAACTCTGACAACCGCTGTCTGGTTTTTGTACAAGTTGTAAATAACCTTACGCTCCCTATAATTTACTCCTGCTTTTTTCAGAACTTTAAAGAGTTTATTCCAATCAACATTGTCAAAAGCCTTCTCCAAATCTACAAAAGCTAGAAATGTAGATTTGCCTTTTCTTAATCTATCTTCTAGGATAAGCCGTAAAGTGAGTATTGCCTCCCGTGTTCCTACATTTCTCCTGAACCCAAACTGATCTTCCCCGAGGTCGGCTTCTACCAGCTTTTCCATCCTTCTGTATATAATTCGCGTTAATATTTTGCAGCCATGACTTATTAAACTAATGGTTCTGTAGTTTTCACACCTGTCTGCACCTGCTTTCTTAGGGATGGGGATTATAACATTTTTCTTAAAGTCTGAGGGTACTTCACCTGTCTCATACATCTTACACACCAGGTGAAACAATTTTGTCATGGCTGGTTCTCCCAGAGACTTCAGTAGCTCTGAGGGAATATCATCTATTCCAGGGGCCTTGTTTCGACTTAGGTCTTTCAGGGCTCTGTCAAATTCTTCTCTCAGTACAGTATCTCCTATTTCATCTTCATCTACATCATCTTCCCTTCCTACAATATTGTCTCGAAGTTCATTTCCTTTGTAGAGCCCCTCTATATATTCTTTCCACCTTTCAGCTTTCCCTTCTTTGCTGAGAACTGGTTTTCCATCAGTGTCCTTGATATTCATAGGGCTGTTTTTCTTATCTCCAAATGTTTCTTTTATTTTCCTGTAGGCTGTATCTATTTTTCCCCTATTTATACATTCTTCTACATCCTTGCATTTGCCTTCTAGCCACTCCTGCTTAGCCATTTTGCACTTCCTGACAATCTCATTTCTTAGTCGTCTGTACTCCATTTTGCCTGTTTCATTTACTGCATTTTTATATTTTCTCCTTTCATCGATTAAATTTAGTATCTCCTGTGATATCCAAGGATTTTTTGTAGGTCTTTCCTTCCTACCTATTTTGTCCTCTGCTACCTTCACTATTTCATCTCTCAATTTTACCCATTCCTCCTCTACTGTTTTATTTCCCCCCGTTTCTGTCAATTGTTGCCTAAAGCTCCCTCTGAAATTTTTAAGAACCTCAGGTTCCTTCAATTTATCCAGGTCCCATCTCCTTATTTTCCTACCTTTTTGTCAGTATGGGACGTAATTTACTGACTCACCCTCGTATGTCCTCCACTGACATCTCGCCTGGGTTTTCGTTAAAAGCAACTGGATATATAATCGATCGCATCCCGAAAATACCTCTGTACCTTTCTTCTTAGAGGATGGAACGAATAAAAAAAATAGTTGGAAAGACAGAGGAAAGAGGGACAAATGGACTGCAAGAGTGAGGAGGAAGAGATGGCTGGTATTGGAGAATATGGACAGAGATGGTGGAGGTGAATATGAGTACAATGAGATAGATGTTAAAGTGTAAAAAAGAATGCTTTTAAATGTGTTCTCTTCAAAAGCTCTCATCATACTGAAGAAATAATAATATTACACTCCTAGCCACTAAAATTACTACACCAAGAAGAAATGCAGAAGACAAAAGGGGAATCATTGGACAAATATATTACACTACAACTGACATGTGATTACATTTTCACGCAATTTGGGTACCCAGAACAACCGCCTCTGGTCGTAATAAAGGCCTTGATACGCCCGGGCATTGAGTCAAACAGATATTGGATGGCGTGTACAGGTACAGATGCCCATGCAGCTTCAACACGATACCACAGTTCATCAAGAGTAGTAACTGGCGTATTGTGACGAGGCAGTTGCTCGGCCACCATTGACCAGACGTTTTCAATTGTTGAGATATCTGGAGAATGTGCAGGCCAGGGCAGCAGTCGAACATTTTCCGTATCCAGAAAGGCCCGTACAGGACCTACAACATGCGGTCATACATTATCCTGCTGAAATGTAACGTTTCGCAGGGATCGACTGAAGGGTAGAGCGACGGGCCATAACACATCTGAAATGTAACGACCCCTGTTCAAAGTGCCGTTGATGCGAACAAGATGTGACCGAGGCGTGTAACCATTGGCATCCCATACCATCATGCCGGGTGATACGCCAGTATGTGCGATCACAGCGATGTTGCCAAACACGGATGCGACCATCATGATACTGTAAACAGAACCTGGATTCATCCGAAAAAATGACGTTTTGCCATTCGTGCACCCATGTCCGTCGTTGCGTACACCATCGCAGGCGCTCCTGTCTGTGATGCAGCGTCAAGGGTAGCTGCAGGCATGGGTGCGATCTGATAGTCCATGCTGCTGCAAACGTCGTTGAACTCTTCGTGCAGGTGGTTGTTGTCTTGCAAACGTCCACATCTTTTGACTCGGGGATCGAGACGTGGCTGCGCGATCTGTTACAGCCATGCCGATAAGACGCCTGTCATCTCGACTGCTAGTGATACGAGGCCGTTGGGATCCAGCACGGCGTTCCGTATTGCCCTCCTCAACCCACCGACTCCATATTCTGCTAACGGCCATTGGATCGCGACCAACGCGAGCAGCAATGTCGCGTTACGGTAAACCGCAATCGCGATAGGCTACAATCCGAGCTTTATCAAAGTCGGAAACGTGATGGTACGCATTTCTCCTCCTTACACGAGGCATTACAACAACGTTTAACCAGGCACTCCAGTGAACTGTGGTTTGTGTATGAGAAATCTATTGGAAACTTTCCTCATGTCAGCATGTTGTAGGTGTCGCCACCGGCGCTAACCTCGTGTGAATGCTCTGAAAAGCTAATTTGCATATCACAGCATCTTCTTCCTGTCGGTTAAATTTTGCGTCATCTTCGTGGTGAAGCAATTTAACGGCCAGGAGTGTATTAACATTATAAACGGGCGGAACATGCCAGGTAACTGTATTTTTCCCGTATCCCCGATCACCAAGGAGTGTGGGGTAGGGGTGAAGAAGGAGCGCCTAGCTGCGGAGCGAGCCGCTGCTTGCCGTCGGAGGTTCGATTCCTCCCTCGGGCATATGTGTATGTGTGTGTTTGTGTGTGTTTGTGTGTGTGTTCTGCCCTTATCATACGTTTAAGTAGTTTGTGACTGATGACCAGAGTAGTTAAGTCCCATAAATTTACAACATTTGAACGTGTATTGAACAGCATTATGCAAGAAGTACTTGGAGATGTTACTACTCTTAAGCAGAACCTTTTACATCACGTTCATAAGCCAGGACGAGCCTTATTTAATTTGACTGAAGACTCTGAATGTTCCACGCGGCCGCTGGGGGCCTTCTCCCTGACATCGGACATTGACCTGGGCGCCTGCTCTCGACTGGCCTCTGCACGGGATGCTCAGTATTGGGCGGCATCCTTTGATGTTGGAGCTGCGGGTGGGACGTTTCTTCGGTGCCGGGCTTACAGCGCTGCATTTCACGTACACGCGAAATGTGACGGGGAGATGTGAATATTGCGTAGGGAATACAAGAACTTATTCATTTTCCTTGCTGCAAAACACTTTTTGTCGTGCAAATTTTCGAGATTATGAAGTGTCTAGAGAATCTGCTCAACAAATGATGACACATTACTCTATTATCTTCCGTGCAGTAAAAAAATTGTTGGTGATGAGAATGCAATTTTTACTCTGCTGCAGAGTGTGCGCTGATATTAAAATTCCCGGAAGATTATAATTGTTTGCGGGATCGGGACTCGAAACCACAACTTTATCTTTCACAAGTACTTGTTGTATCGACAGAGCTGCCCAAGCAGTACTCACAACTCCCCCTTCCCCTCACAGCTTCACTTTTGGCAGTACCTCGTCACTTACCTTCCAAACACAAGTCCTCCGATTTAATTTTCGAAAGGCATAACTCGTGTATTAGAGTTCCCGTCCGGCACTTATTTTTAACCTTCCAGGAAAACCAATAACAGTCATATGCAGTCGTATACTGGAGGGAAGAGAAGGGTGTAGAGGCACCATTCCATGACTGTACAATCTCAAGCTCAAACACAGAAATAATTGACGCCTTCCAGTCGTTAGCATTCAAGAAGTCTGCAACTAAGTGACTAAATCCGCAGATTCAAAAACGTGAGATCTTTATATCGAATATAGGTCCAAATTTTTCCAGTCCCATGTAATTCTAACACCTGATAACCGTACAGATTATCTCTATTTAATAGTTCATTTATTATTTTTTAAATCTTTATCTTGTAATTTAATGGAATTTTTTAAAGGGTTGAAAAAAAAAGGATGTCTTGAACTTTCAATCAAACCATTGTAGTAATTTTCATGTATCTACATTAGCGACCAGCAAAATGTGCAACATATGGAGCACTGTACGTATCAGGATGACACTGACAGTAATAACATAGAAAACAGAAAGTATTGCGGGTGCAGTTTTAATGGGAGACCACTTTACGAAAACAAATGGTGTTGATAATTTCCACGGCCATAATAAATCTGTTGTTAGAATTAAGTGAGAATGAAAAGGAAGTTCGAAACCCCCCTCGGGCATGGATGTTTGTGCCGTCTTTAGTATAATGTAGTTCATAAGTAGTTTGTAACTTTAGGGACTGATGACCCCGTAGTTAAGTCCCTTAAGCTCGACAAACATTTGAAAAAAGGAAGTATTGGGAGCGAGATTCGATCCAGAAAACTCGCACATATAAATCTATCCTCTTACTCGTTCAGCTCTGAACTCCTTGAATACTAACAACCTTACAAAGTATAAGAGGCTGCCTTTAAACTTCAAACTCGATTTTACCTAAAACTTTTGACTGTTACGACTTCCTATTTTCACGTGTTGAAATCCTAATAATGTGATATAAACCTTGTCAACATGAATCAAATAGTAAGTTCATAGGATCGTCTTGAAATGTTCAAAAGTTTGTAAAGCTAGGGACCCAACTACAGTGGTCATCAGTCCCTAGACTTACAAACTACTTAAACTAACTCATGCTGAGGGCAACAGATACACACACACACACACACACACACACACACACACACACACACACACACACACACACATTCCCGAGGGAGGACTCGAAACTCCGATGGGAAAAGCTTCGCACTCTGCAGCAAGCACGACCACACCCACACGGCTGGATCGCCTTGAAAGCGCCAAGTCTAATACCGTTTTTATCGTTCGGTAGAGCTGAGGAGTGTCCCAGGAAGTTTGATAGGGTCGCTATTACTTTCTATATACACTATTGGCCATTATAATTGCTACACCAAGAAGAAATGCAGATGATAAACGATTATTGATTGGACAAATATATTATACTAGGACTGACATGTGGTTTCCTTTATTACGCAGTTTGAGTGCATAGATCCTGAGAAATCAGTACCCAGAACAACCAAATCAAAATGTTCAAATGTTTGTAAATCTATCGGACTGCGTGGTCATCAGTCCGTAGCTTACAAACTACTTAAACTAAGGTAAACTGACCTAAGGACAACGCAAACACCAATGCCTTAGGGAGGACTCGAACCTCCGACGGGGAGCAACGGCGCGCTCCGCAGCGAGGCGGCTTAGACCGCTCGGCTACTCCACCGCGGCCCAGAACCACCAACTCTGGCCGTAATAACGGCCTAGATAAGCCCAGGAACTGAGTCAAACAGAGCTTGGATGGCGTGTACAGGTACAGATGCCCACGGAGCTTCAACACGATACTACAGTACATCAAGAGTAGTGACTGGCATATTGTGACGAGTCAGTTGCTCGTCCACCATTGACCAGACGTTTTCAAGTGGTGAGAGATCTGGAGAACGTGCTGGCCACGGCAGCAGTCGAACATTTTCCGTATCCAGAAAGGGCCGTAAAGGACCTGCAACATACCTGTCATCTCGACTGCTAGTGATACGAGGCCGTTGGGATCCAGCATGGCGTTTCATATTGCCCTCCTGAACCCACCGATTTCATATTCTGCTAACAGTCATTGGATCGAGACCAACGCGAACAGCAATGTCGCGATACGATAAACCGTAATCGCGATAGGCTGCAATCCGACCTTTATCAAAGTCGGAAACGTGATGGTACGCATTTCTCCTCCTTACGCGAAGCATCACAACAACGTTTCACCAGGCAACGCCGGTCAGCTGCTGTTTGTGTATGAGAAATCGGTTGGGAACTTTACTCATGTCAGCACGTTGTATGTGTCGCCACCGGCGTCAACCTAGTGTGAATGCTCTGAAAAGCTAATCATTTGCATATCACAGCATCCTCTTCCTGTCGGTTAAATGTCGCGTCTGTAGCACGTCATCTTCGTGGTGTAGCAATTTTAATGGCCAGGAGTGTATGTAAATGATCTGGACAGAATGAGTTCCAATCTGCGGGTGTTTGCTGATGATGCTGTGATTTGCAGGAAGGTATCGATATGGAATGAATGTAGTAAGATGCAGGACGACTTGGACCAAATTTCTAGGTGGTTTGAGAAATGGCAACTAGCGCTAAATGTAGAAAAATTTGTATGTGTGTGACGGTGATGAGTAGGAGAAACAATCCAGTAATATTCGAATACACCATCAGTAGTGTGCTGCTTGACAGAGTCGCGTCAATTATTATCTAGACGTAACGCTGCACAGTGGTATGAAATGGAACGAGCATGTAAGGACAGTCGTGGGGAAGGCGAATTGTCAGCTTCAGTTTATTGAGAGAATTTTGCAAAGGTGTGATTCGTCTGTAAAGGAGACCGCATATAAAACGCTTGTATGGCCCCGTCTTGAGTACTGCCCAAGTGTTTGGGATCCCCACCAGATCGGTTTAAAGGAGGACATAGAGGCAGTTCAGAGGCGGGAGGCTGGGTTTTGTAACTGGTAGATTCGATCAACGCGCGAGTGTTACTGAAATGCTTCGGAAACTCAACTGGGAATCGCTGAAGGGTCGGTGACGTCCTATTCGAGAAGCACTGTTGGAGAAATTTAGAGGGCCATAATTTGACGCGAACTGTCGAACTATTCTACTGCCTGCCGGCCGCGGTGGCCGAGGGGACTAAGGCGCTCCAGTCACGGTCCGCACGGTCACTACGGTCGGGGGTTCGAATCCCCCCTCGGGCATGGATATTTGTGCCGTCCTAGTTCGTAAGTAGTTCATAAGTAGTTTGTACGTTTAGGGACTGACAGCCCCGTAGTTAAGTCCCATACACTTTACAAACATTTGATTTTTGATTCTACTGCCGCCAACCTACATTTCGCGCAAATACCACAAAGATAAGATAAGAGAGGTTAGGCCTCGTAGGATGCATGCAAGCATTCATTTTTGCCTCGTTCTATAGGGGCGTATGTATGTAGGTGTAGATATTTCCGGTAATAATAGATCATTGTTTATCGACGTTATTTACTCACAATGTAAGCTTCTTCTTTTTCCAGGTATTGTAACGACTAAATACCTTCTTGCTCTCTGTTATTTGGCATCTGTTGTGCGAGAACACCAGCCAGTCGCAAAAATATCGATTTATCATGCAAGTATTTCGTCTAAATAAAACAAAGAACGCAGTAAAATCAATAGTGACAAGAAGAACGTGCCATATGTAAATCATTGTCATACTGAAAAAAGGGTGAAAATGAAGAGAAACGCGTTTTCAGTCAAGTAACAATGCTAAATACTGCTAAATACTTTCGGAAAAAATACCGAAGTTTAACAAAGCTTAGGCGCTGTTTATCAAGCCACACAAGCTGCGCAGCGCACTGGATTAGACAATGCTAAATACTTTTTTAAATTTTTATTTATTTAAATTGTACTCATCATTAAACACAATGGAATATATTTAATATTAAACGATTAATAGTAATTAAACGTTGGTATTTAAATATTGCTTTGACTTTTTTAAGTACCCGAGAAACAGAAATTCAAATGTTTGTTAAGCTTATGGGACTTAACTGCGGGGTCATTAGTCCCTAAACTTACAAACTACTTATGGACTACTTTACACTAAAGACAGGACAAACATCCATGCCCGAGGGGGGATTCGAACCCCAGACGGGGAGCGACTTCGCGCATCGAAACACAGCGCCTCAATGCGCTTGGCCACTCCGCCACGGCCCGAGAAACAGTGCGTTCTTAAAATTGATATGCCTATCTATCAGAAAAATATTCGAAACATAAAAATTCGAGACACCATGAGCAAGACACGAGGCACAGGTGTCATACTCACAGTCTTTTCATTATTATGTCACTGGAAAAAGAAACATTGTTCACAGACACACCCGGTCACCCACGTCGTGATTCGCGGATGATTTTTACCCAGGTCCGTATCGCGTGTCCTTCAAAAGTTGTCCGATTTTCAGCAGAAAGTTGCCACGCTAAAACGGGCAATATACTGTGACTGGTGAAAGCAAACAATAGAAAGCAAGCAGATGGGATCGCGTGCTTGCTGTTGGCGCTGCTACGTTACTTGGCGCCGCGTGCAGTATTGCAACTCTCGCGCGGTTTTCTTTCCCAGAACTTCCAGACTCGAAAATTAATTTTCTGCGAACGCGGCGTTACGTAGTTAGGCCTTGCGGGGTTTCGGCGCCGGCTGGCCACTGTGGGAACAGCGCACTGTGGGGGGCAGGTGAGGGCAGCGGAGCGGCTCGCTTTGTTCCCAGTAGCGCCAATTACCTGGCCGATGCTATCGCTGCAACACCAGCCTGCCTCCAGCAACCAAGCGGCTCTCATCTCTTGTACCATAGGCGCCGACTTTTGAAAATCTTGGAGTAGGCTCAGTGGTGTATTCATGGAGCGGGATATATATATATATATATATATATATATATATATATATATATATATAGTGTTCACTAAGTGTGTTTGCCTCTGTAAGTTATAAAATAATAGGTGACGAGAAATTTTAATGAGGTAGGTCAACACAAGAAATGTTACACTTTCTGCGGAGCTATGAACATAATTTATTGTATCATTTTCCAAAGAGTTACAGCACAAAGATATAATTTTTTAAATGGAACAATAGTTTTTTTCTATCGTGCATTGGATTCGTTGAAACCAGCTGCGTCCAAATCAGTTTAAACTACATTCATATCACTGTTAGTTTGGGAGCTACAACCCTTCAAAGTTTCAAGGGCAGATACCACAAACGCTGCGCATAATGCAATGCGCCTTCTAAATGTGGTACGGCCAAGTTGTAACGTCGCCGGTGTCATGGAGCGACAAGCTTTCTCGATGCGCTATTGTTCGTGTATGCCATCGTCATCCGATGTCAGTAACTGTGGTATATTGAGCCCCGGTTGTTTTTGTGGCTCCAACGGCCGTGTGCGGCGACAGTCGGCAGTCTAACAGCGCATCGAGGAAGCTTCTCGCTCCGTGACACCGGCGACGTTACAATTCGGCCGCACTACATTTAGAAGGCGTTGCATTATGCGCAGCGTTTGTGGTATCTGCCCCTGAAACTTTGAAGGGTTATAGCTCCCAAACTAACAGTGATAGTAATGTAGTTTAAATTGATTTGGACGCAGCTTTAAGGCTTAAACGAATCCAATACACGATAAAAAAACTATTGTTCCATTTAAAAAATTATATCTTTGTGCTGTAACTCTTTGGAAAATGATACAATAAACCATGTTCATAGCTCCGCAGAAAGTGTAACATTTCTTGTGTTGACCTACCGCATTAAAATTTCCCGTCACAGAGTTACAGTTCAAGTTACAGAGGCAAACACACATAGTGAAACACCCTAGGTTTGCAGCCAAGATCGCTTTCTTCATTTAATTACGTAACCGGTTTCGGCGTACTAGACGCCATTTTCAGACCTGTAGTAATTTTTTACAGCAATTCACTCCTATTACAACAATTTTTTACGTTGTACTTGTCTTCAGTCAGTATTAAATCTGGATTCTGACGTGCCTCTGGTTTACACCTTACGAAAGACGGGTTCAGACGTTTTATTATTGACGTGTAAATTTTATTTTGATGACACATCAGTGTGGATGTACACCGTTTTGCCATGTAAAAAATTAATAGCAGTGAATTCATGGTAAAAAAATCGCACTCATGCGTTTTACGGCCCACTTTGGATTTGTAGTTTTATAAGTTTTTGCAGACATTTTGGACGAAAACAATAATCTAAATAATAAAAAATTAATTAATAGTGTCACCTTCAGCGTCACAGTCCAACGCGTTACCCACTACACTACGGCTAGCAGTTTGGAATTGCGTTCAATGATCTCGTACTATTGATGGCCGTTGTTAACTGTTGCTAATAAGGCATTTGTAGACACTAGATTATCATTTATCGTACGAAGAACGACGTGTTTTTGTTAATTATTCAGTGCGCCATTGCTTTGAAATGACAACGTGTAAGTTACAATAAGAAAATCATCAAATACGCAACGCAAGATGGTGTATGCCAGAGAGAGTTCTGGGCGAGAAATGTCACGTGACATCTGCGAACGGCTGGTTTTCGTTAATTCAATGAAGGGTGTCAAAACTAGTTGTTTTTGCCAATATCTCTCAAACTATACGAGATATGAAAAAAACATAAGAGAACAAAGTTGTAGAGAATTTTCTCCTCTACAAATTCGTTTATTCAATTTCGCGTCACATGATCGGTTTATTTGCAATTAAAATTACATTACAAACAGCTTTTTTTGTATTACTAACGTATTTCTTGTCCTAAATATTTCAAAAAGTGAGGTTCTGGTCTCTGGTAGCCAACAATTATGTCTGTAAAATTTGGTGCCGATCGGTTAAACGGTTCGACCTAAAAAGGGGGAACACGTTACAGCCAGACAGACATCGTCAAATCGCCATTATTTTTGCAAATATCTCTGCATCGATGCAAGATATGAAAAAAACATAATAGAGCGAAGTTGTCGAGAATTTTCCCCTCTATCAATTAGGTTATTCAATTTTCGTGTCAGATAAACGGTTGGTTTGCAATTACAATTATATTACAAACGGCTTTTTTTTTTGTATTACTACCGTATTTTTTTGTGCGAAAAATTTGAAAAAGGGAGGTTCTGGTCTCTGGCAGCCTATAATTTTGTCTGTAAAATTTGGTGCTGATCGGTTGAACGGTTCGTCTTAAAAACACGGAACACGTTACGGACAGACACAGACAGACAGACATCCCAAAATCGCCGTTATTTTTGCAAATATCTCTGAAACGATACGAGATATAAAAAAACATAATAGAGCAAATTTGTAGAACATTTTCTCCTCTACAAATTAGGTTATTCAATTTTCGACTCAGATGAATAGTTAAGCAGTTATTTTAATTTAAATTTAGAGCTGTCAAAAGACGATCGCAAAGACCCATTTTAGTGTTACTACCGTATCCTAAAGTGGGCCAAAATTACTACAGGTCTGAAAATGGCGTCTAGCACGCCGAAACCGGTTATGTAATTAATGAAGAAAGCTATCTTGGCTGCAGACATCTTATTAAACAATTCTAGATCGCCCCAATAACGAGTTCCTTATATATTAAACCCTCATACAAAGCATTTTGATTTTAACATTTTTCCAAATCATTTTCAGAGCTTTTGTCTTCTGAGACATACATATCAGGTAATGATTTACCTGTATTGTGAATACTGTGTTCACTATCGCAATCACTTATATCGGATCGTCTTCCTGGCTGCATTCTTTTGTAGATTTATTTTCTATACCGTATTACCAAAATAGTCCATAAACACTTCTGCTGTCATATGTATGCCCCACATGCTATGCTGGCACATATACTTGGGTGTGTGTATGCGAATGTGACACTGTTCTAATCTGTTTACGCAGGCACCTGAGAGTGCAGTTTAAATTGGTACCAGTGAAATGAGCAAGAGTCATATTTACTCTCTTGCTTATAAAAAGTAGATTCGTTTTTTTAACTAATATGTCATCATTTTGAAGGACGCACTTTACGAGAATAATTAATTTATTGAACGGACAAGATTTCACACAATAATCTTTCAACCATAGAGCAGGAATCCAGGAAGAGCATTAAATAATTTTCCCTATTATGTCGCAAATTACGAGATCATTGTTAGGTTGGAACTGAAGAGTAAGACTGAAATTGCGCAACCGAACATTCGTGACGAGAACATTTTAAAATTTCACTGCTGCTGTGTTCTGATCAGGTAACTACATCTAATATGGTCTACTCCAACTCTGCCTTCTGATTTGCTAACCATAACGCGTGCACATCACACAGCGTTACTTCGATTTGACACTTCGCAACGCTCTCGCGCCGTATTTGCCAAATTTTGTATTTATACTTCAGCATGCTATACGAAATTATAGGTCTCCACAAAATGACTCAAGAAGTATATAGTAAAGAAAAAAATAATATCATAATTTTCAGTGGGGTATGCCGAGTATACCGACTCTAATTTTGGGTTATGCTTAAGCGACCGAGCATACCGTAGTCGGCGCCTATGTCTAGTACAAACTGATACTGTATTGTCATTTCTAACGAAAGCGAAAGATAAAAATCCTAGGACCTAGCGGGGATCGAATCGGGGACTAGTCTAGCACTCTACCACTGTGCAACCGAAACCAACTCTACCAACGCACAATCCGGGCACCATATCGACCTGGAGAAACTAGACCGCTTCAGCTAACAAAAGCTTAAATATACCACGAACATCTACATCTACATCTACATAGATACTCTGCAAATCACATTCAAGTGCCTGGCAGAGGGTTCATTAACCACTTTCATAACTTTTCTCTACCGTTCCATTCTCTAATAGCGCACGGGAAGAAAGAACACCTAAATCGTTCCGTTTTCGATCTGATTTCTCTTATTTTATTGGGATGGTCATGTCTCCCTAAGCTAAAACGAGTTTTTATCAAATGTAATCGTTTTTGAGAAGGCAAAAATGTACTGTACAGAATCTCTCATCACGGGGCATCAATTGAGACGAATCGGGAATGCCCAGAGGATGGGAAATGACAGACTTCCGCGTCAGATGCTGTACAGCAGGGGTGCGCGGACGATTACATCAGTACAAAAATGGATATAATACGAATGAACCAAGTTTATGCACGGCGTGGTGGCTTTTATGGGAGTTTACCCGTCATTCACCCTGGCCAGGCGAATTGTTGGCACTTCCAGTCCATCTGGTTTATTTCTGTCTTGTCTAACCAACAGTAAATATACAGAATAAAACTTGTAACTCTGTAGCGAAGTGTGCACGGACCAATTGTGTGATTGGATTGAGGAGTTCCTAGATAACAGAATCAATGAAGAGAAGTCTTCCGAAGTAAGAGTGATGTCAGGAGTGCCACAGGGGAGTGTCGTCGGTCTGTTGCTGTTCACAATATATATAAATGACCTTTCGGATAACATCGGAAGTACACTGAGGCTTTTTGCCCATGATGCCGTAGTATATAGAGAGGTTGTAACAATGGAAAATTGTATTGAAATGCAGGAGGATCTATATAGAATTGACACATTGTGCAGGGAATGGCAATTGAATCTCAATGTAGGCAAGTGTAAAGTGCTGTGAGTACATAGAAAGATCATTTAGCTACACTATAGCAGGTCAGCAACTGGAAACAGTTAATTCCATAAATTATCAGGGAGTAGGCATTAGGAGTGATTATAATATCAGTCGTCGGTAAAGCAGATGCCAGACTTAGATTCATTGGCTGAATCCTAAGGAAATGCAGTCCGAAAAAAAAGGAAGTAGGTTACAGTACACTTGTCCGCCCACAGCTAGAATACCGCTCACTGGTGTGGGATCCGTACCGGAGTGAAGTAGAGAAGATCCAACGGAGAGCAGCGCGCTTCGTTACAGGATCACTTGGGAATCGTGAAAGCGTTACGGAGATGATCGATAAACTCCAGTGGAAGACTCTGCAGGAGAGACGCTCTGTCGTTCGGTACGGGCTTTTGTCGAAGTTTCGAGAACATACCTTTACCGAGGAGTCTAGCAGTATATTGCTCGCTCCTACGTACATCTCGCGAAGAGATCGTGAAGATAAAATCAGAGAGATTAGAGCCCACACAGAGGCATACCGACAAGCTTTCTTTCCGCGAACAATAAGAGACTGGAATAGGAGGGAGAACCGATAATGGTACTCAAGGTACCCTCCGCCATACACCGTCGGGTGGCTTGCGGAGTATGATGTAGATATGAAACTTCTTGGCAGATTAAGATTGTGTGCCGGAACCAGGATTCGAACCTGGGACCCTTGCCTTTCGTGGGTAAGCGCTTTACAGTCTGAACTATCGTGGCATGCTTCACGGTCCGTTCTCACAACCTCGCTTCTGTCAGTACCTCGTCTTTTGTCTTTAGTATAAGGTAGTTCATAAGTAGTTTGTAACTTTAGGGACTGATGACCCCGCAGTTAAGTCCCTTAAGCTTAACAAACATTTGAACCGGTTCCGGCACACAATTTTAATCTCCCAGGAAGTTTCAATAAGTATACAAATTTATAACTTCACTGGACTCACCAGCTCCGCCAGCCTCCGAAAAGTGTAAAATCGACGGTAAATGACTTGTTTTTATTGAAGAAGGTACATACACAAGTTTTCTTTTTTGATATAAAGCAGTATGTTTTGTGTATCATGTAAGAATAGTCGTGTCTCTGGGCCGCCGGAGATTGCCGTGTGCTGTGACGCTCCTTGCGGCTCCAAGTCGGAGGTTCGAGTCCTCCTCCGTGTGTGTTGTCCTTAGCGTAAGTTCGTGTAAGTAGTTTGTAGGTCTAGGGACTGATGACCACTGAAGTCTGGTTCCACAGCTTTACAAACGTTTCCTGTGTCAAGAGTAAAATTTGAAACATCAAGAAGAAAAGTTTCCGTGACTTTGACTGCAAACTTTCGAATGAAGAACACAAAATAAAACAAGATCTACTTGCAAGGTAAGAAGCTGTTATTCGCCTTCATGGGGATACCAGGAAGTATTGAAGTTGTTACTACAAACATCAGGTATCATCTGCACAGTCTGGATGACAATTTGAGATATCGAGATTTAAAATTCGCCCCAATATCAGTTTACTATTTTATCCTATCACTACTGATATTAATGCAGTACCCGAGTTGCCGGGAACATGTTTGTCAGCAATAAAGGCCACAGAAGTCACTGTATATTCAGCTGCTTTAGGTAGTGGTGCAAATTAAAAAAAGCACGCCGAATCTGTCTATCCGTATAGCCGCTTTTATTGAAGACAACCTTGTTGCAGCTCCTGTGGTAAGTTCTTATTATCCGAGATAGCATACGCTCTTTTAACCTAGGTCCGTAGGACTCCTGCACGTCGAAAAGGTGGATGGCAGCTGGTAACATATAAATAACGATCGGTAAGTGCCTGTTCCTTGTAAACTCTGCGTCATCTTTTATATAAAGCAACACATCCAAAAAGGGTAACTTCCCCTCCTCGATTTCCATTCCGAATTTGACGTTTTCAGGGCCAATTCCTCAAAGTCTTCCATAAAAAGGTTAGCAAGTATGGGGGATAGAGGACTCCACATAACGACACCGCCTGTCTGCTCAAAATACTTGTCACTGAATATCTACATAGATACTCTGCAAATCACATTAAAGTGCATGGCAGAGGGTTCATTAACCACTTTCATAACTTTTCTCTACCGTTCCATTCTCTAATAGCGAGCGGGAAGAAAGAACACCTAAATCGTTCCGTTTTTGGTCTGATTTCTCTTATTTTATTGCGATGGTCATGTCTCCCTAAGTAGGTGGGTGCTAGCAAAATATTTTCACGTTCAGAACTAAAAGTCGGTGATTGAAACATCGCAAACAGATCGCGCCGCAATGAATAACGTCTTTCTTTTAATGATTTCCACCCCAATTCTTGCAACATTTCCGTGACGCTTTCCCCTCCGTAACGTGATAAAACAAAACGAGCTGCCCTTCTCTGAACCTTCTCAATGTCTTCCGCCAGTCCCACCTGGTGAGGGTTCCACAAGGGGCAACAGTACTCCAGGAGAGGACTCACAAGTGTGATGCAGTCAGTCTCTTTGGTGCAGCTGGTGCATCTTCGAAGCGTTCTGCCGATGAAACGTAGCCTTTGGTTCACCTTCCCCACAATATTTTCTATGTGTTCTCTCCAGTCAAAGTTGTTCGTAATTGTAACTCCTAGGTATTTGGTAGAATCTACGACCTTAAGATTTGACTGATTTATCGCGTAATTAAAGTTCAGCGGATTTCTTTTAGTGGTCACGTGTATTAGTTCACACTTTTCTTTATTTAGTGTCAATTGCCAATTTTCGCACCATGCAGAAATTTTGTTAAAATCGCTTTGCAGTTGCTTTTGATCTTCTGTTGACTTCACTAACCGATAAACGACAGCATCATCCGCGAACAGTCTAAGGGAGGACGTCAGAACATGGCGGCACAGCTTTATTTCCGTATCTAGTTGTTTCCAGAGGGACCCGAGTTAAAAGTGACATCACATTGAAACAAACTCACCACTGGAGGCGCTGAAACCTCACTTGCGCCAGGAGGCAGCAGCTATGAGCGTTCTGCGCGTTCTGTCATTCACAGTTTCTACCAATCACGGCGAGAGCGGCATAATCTGCGGCATCTGTTGGTAGAAAAGAAAAAAAAAAGTGGGGGGAAGCATGCCTACCAATTGGTAGGGAATCCTAAGAAATTCTGGTCGTATGTGAAGTATACTAGCGGCCAAACACATTCAGTACCTTCATTACACAACAGAAATGGTGATACGGTACTACTGCTGACAGTTGTACTAAAGCAGAATTGTTTCACATAACTTTGTGAAATTCCTTCACGAGATAAGACGAAGCAAATACTCCAGAATTCGTATCAAGAACAGCTTCCAGCATGCCTAATTTAGAAGTAGATAACCCTGGAGTATAAATCACTTAACAAATCTCCCGGTCCCGACCGTATACCTTATTAGGTTCCTTTCAAAATACGCTGATGCAATAGCCAAATACCTAACTATCATCTACAACCGGTCCACTCAGAGAACGTTCCGTATCCAAAGACTAGAAAGTTACACAGGTCACTCCAATATTCAAGAAACGCAATAGGAGTGATCCGCAAAATTACAGGCCTATATTATTGACATCGGTTTGCAGCAGGATTTTAGAACATATACTTTCCTCATATATTATGAATTATCTGGAAGAGAACGAACTATTGACTCATAGTCAACACGGTTGAAGAAAGTATCGTTCCTGTGATGTGATGAGTGCTATCGACAAGGGATGTCAAATAGATTCTGTATTTCTAGATTTCCGCAAGGCTTTTGACACTGTACCTCAGAAGCGTCTTCTATTAAAATTGCGTGCTTATGAAATATTGCCACAGTTGTGCGATTGGATTCGTGATTTCCTGCCACACAGTACGTTGTAATTGACAGTATGTCATCGAGAAGAACGGCGTCCCACAGCCAAATATGTGTGTACTGAACAACTTTTTTAAATGCATGTATTTCTATAAGAGTCGCTGCCTCACAAAGGAGATACAAATCTGATGATGGTAATTCCAAAACGTGTCATTGAAGTCGCATATACATGAAGTGTGGCCTGCATTAAAAATTTTGCGACCTAACTAGCTTTCGCAGTACCGCCAATTCAATTCGTAGAAGGTGTTATTCGAGGATAAGGGAAACTAGTACTGATTGTACACAGACTTAAAACCTTAGTTGAGGAACTGTTACATTAAAAACAAGCAGAATTTCCCGAAGTGATGCAAGATGAAAAGAGTAGTGAGTATTCCCGTGCAAGCACTAGACATCCGTTAGGCGTGTTAGTTCACCTACATACATACTCCGCAATTCACCGTGAGGTGCGTGGCGGAGGGTACACTGTACCACTACTAGGCATTTCCTTTCCTATTCCACTCCCAAATTGAACGAGGAAAAAAAGAATGTTTATATGCCTCCGTACGAGCTTATTGTGAAGCCGCTAGTCGCTGCGCGTCTGCTGGATATATGCAGTGATTTTTGTGTTTGAGTGTTCCTTTTGACTTTTTTAAGAGTGAATTTCTCCTTCTTGTGTAGAGATGTATCAGGTTCATTTGATTTCCAAATTAACGTAAATAATTAACATATTGTCAAGGATAAGTGTATCAAATAGTTAAACCGAGAGACTTGATTATATATGTAAGTAAATTAATGAATTAATCAATCTCAGCGTCTTCCTTACTCTCTAACGATAGATATTTTTACAACCTACATTTTCATGCTTTTGCACATACTTGGGACAAGAGGTTTCTTTTTTTTCTACTTTTAACATGAGTGGTGTCTTTTTCATGTCCTATTCCCTCGTGCTGAATAAAATTCATTTGTGATCATTTGGGATTTTATTTCATCAGCTTTGAGGTGCAATTCCAGAAGGTCTTTTTTGACCTCCTTCCGATATTTTTCAAATTCTCGGATTTTTGTGGCTCCTAAAATTTCAGCTTTGGCTTACGTCCCATTTTATCTTTCCTAATGGATGTTTCTTAGGGTAGCAATTAGTAGTCTATGATCACTCTCGGACCATTCACCCGGGAGGAAATCTGTGACTGTGTTTCAGCTTTTTAGCAGAGATAATACAATCGTGTTGCCAACTGGGCCTTGTGATTTCGAGACTACTTTTTTTAAGTATGTATTTGTCATACTGAGGTTATTTCTGAGGCGGAAGTCTAGTAGGCATCCTCCTTTTGTTATCAAGTATCCAAATAGATTGGGGCCAATTATATTTCCATATCTTTTTCCGTCCCCTTTCCCTGCTTAAATTTGCAATTATCACTCGATTTATAAGCCAGGACTCGTAGTAACAACGAAATGGTACATCAGTTTACCAGACAGAAACAGGACTAGCGACTTGAGCATGCTGTCAACTATGCTGTGGTTGCTTTCAATAGCGGCGACAATGCATGATGCATGAAATAACTCGCAATTTGCGATAAATCATGGCTTCACTGTACTAAGTTAAGATGGAATAGCAAAGTGTGGCGAATTAAAATTTTTGCCCGGCCGGGATACGAACACGGGATCTCCTGCTTACCAGGCGGAGTGGTCAACGCTTCTGCCTGGTGAGCAGCAGATCCAGGAGATCCCGGCCGGGCACAAATTTTAATTCGCCGCATTTAGGTATTCCATCTAAACCTAGTAAAGTGAAGCCATAACTGAACGCAAATTGCGATTTATTTCATTCATTGAACGCTGTAACGTCTTCAAAAATATATAATTATGCATGATGCGAGTTGGCACGGTGTGTCTGGCAGAAAACAAGCGACACTTGCCGACCTCTGTCTCGTTTGTGGCTTAGACATTATGGCCATGCGGTTCAAACTTCTATAAAACAATAATAAATATTTTATGCAGTAGTGAAAGACTGAAAAAAAAACACCTGGCAGAATCCGACCTCGAGGAAGACCAGTGCCGGCCGCAGTGGCCGAGCGGTCTGCGGCGCGCCAGTCACGTTCTGCACGGCCATTACGGTCGGGGGTTCCAATCCCCCCTCGGGCATGGATATTTCTGCCGTGTTTTTAGTGTTAGCTAGTTCATAAGTAGTTTGTAAGTTTAGGGACTGATGACCACGTAGTTAACTCCCATAAGCTCTACAAACATTTGAAGATTTGATTTGGAAGACCGGTTTGGATATTGGAGGGATGTAAAACACGAGAGGCAAGTCACCTTACGGCTCATCTTAGAAGATCGGTTAAAGAAAGGCAAACCTATTTTTATGGCTTTTGTAAATTTGGAGAAAGCGTTTGATACATTGGCTGGAATACACTCTTTAAAATTCTGAAGGTAGCAGGTGTAAAATGTACGGAAATTTATATACAATTTGTACAAAAACCAGACAGCAGTTATTAGAGGGGCATGAAAGGGACGCAGTGCTAGGGAAGGAGGTAAGACAGGGTTGTAGCGTTTCTCCAATGTCATTAGATCTGTATATTGAGAAAGCTGAGAAGGAAACCACGGAGAAATTTGAAAACTAAATTAAAGTTCATGGAGAGGGAGTAAAAACTATGTGGTTTGCTGATGCCATTGTAATTCTGTTAGAGACCAGAGAACCAGGAAGAGAAAGTCTTAAAAGGAGGGTATAAGATGAACGTAAACAAGAGAAAAACAAGGATAATGGAATATAGTCTAAGAAAATCAAGCGTTGCTGTAGGAATTAAATACTAACTAGTGAATAAAAGTTGTAGATAGGTTTTATTATTTAGAAAGAAAAATAATTTCTGATGCCCGAATTAGATAAGATATAAACTGCAGAATGGCTATGGACAGAAAATCAGTTGTAAATAACAAGAATTTGTTAAGATCGAATATTAATTTAAATAGTAGGAAATCATTTCTAAAGACATATGTCTGCAGTGTAGTCTAATACGAGAGTGAAAAGATAGACGGATAGGTCGCATAACTATTGACGAGGTATTTGAACAGAAATGCGGAGAAAAGAATTGCATGTTGTTGTTATGGTCTTCAGTCCGGAGACTGGTTTGATGCAGGTCTCCATCCTACTCTACTTCAGCAAGCCTCGTTACCTATCATAAGAACGGCAATCAACATCCATCTGAATCTGCTTACTGTATTCAACTCTTGGTCTCCCTCTGTGATTTTTTCCCCACACACCTCCAGCCAACACTAAATTCACGATTCCTTGATGTCTAAGAATTTCTCCCATCAATCGATCCCTTATTTTAGTCAAGGTATGCTAAAAATTCCTTTTCATCCCAATTCTGTTCATTACCTCCTCATTCGTTATGCGATCCATCCACCTAATCTTCAGCAGTCTTCTGTAGCATAACATTTCAAAAACCTCTTTTTTCTTCCTGTCTGAACTATTTGTCGTCTATGTTTCATTCCTGTACAAGACAACACTCCACACAAATACCTTCAGAAGAGACTTCATTAATATTTGATGTTAGTGAAGTACTCTTTTTCAAAACCACTTTTCTTCCCATTGTCATTCTGCACTTTATATCCACTGTACTGCGACCATCATACGATATTTTACTGCCCAAGTAACAAAACTCATCTAGCGCTTTTATTGTTTCGTTACGTAATCTAATTCCTTCAGTAGCCTGATTTTATTTGTCTGAATTCCATTTACCTTGTTTTGCTCTTGTTAATGTTCATCTTATTTCTTAAAACTCGAAGTTTTCCGTGTTGCGTGGAGAATAGCTTCCTGACACTATGGTATGACAATAAAATTAAGATATACGCTATTTGAAAAAAGCTCTAAGGGGGAAAAACACACCATGAAGGATTTATGAAAATTAGTCACAAATTGATATTTGTACAGGTTTCGGCGATAAATGCAAAATTGTAACTTTTGGTGGCCGGAGCATGAATGTGAGACATTGCAGCGTAATTTCACCCCGCAGTTGCTAAGGATAGTAATAAGGGAACATGTCGATAGCAGGCCACAGTCTTCGTGCAGATATGCGCTTGAACAACATGCGGGTATGTCAGCATTTCAGAATGGAATTTTAGTTGGGTTCAAGGTATCCGGTTGTAATAGCGGACGGATTGCTCGACGTTTGGATGTGAGCGAAAGGGTGAACCATAACTGTGTTAAACCTGTAAAGGAATTAAGTTTTGGGGGTCATCATAACTGATGCTCTCTAATATAAAAAGCATATTGAGTTAAATAGCACTGAACGTAGTAGAGCATGCCATATGATTAGGGCAATAAGAAATATCACTAAGCAGAATTCGCTAACAACGATATACTCAGTACTTTGTTATGGAATAACAGCCACAGTTCTGAATCAATTAAGTTATTTAAACTCCAAAGAAGGGTAGTCAGAATAATTAAGCTGAGAGAGCAAAAATACACATGTAAACCATTATTTAAGAAACTAAATGACCTACCCATGTTAATAAATACTAAAAATACTATATTTTACAATTAAAAAAAAGGGTATAAATAAACTTGAAACAAAATCAGAAACTTCTTTAGGATTACTTTCCAACAAAATTATGTAATAATGGCGTTAAACATATGGAAATAAAATGATTTATTCACCTTCCAACACGTATATAAGAAATACATAAAATACATAATTTATTTTTAAGAGAATACTGTTTCTATTCTATTCAGCTACATGGAGTCAAATCAGTCTTATTAACATAATAACATATATTCTGCAATTTTTGAAACAGATTCTGTGAATATCTGGTAACAATACTCTCTAAAGGCATAACTTGAAGTACCGGATTTAAATATGTAAAAGAAAAACGACCATGCCCGTATCTTGTTCGAGCCCACTTTTGTAGTTAGCTTTAATTAGCAAATACTCTTCTTCGATTTTTCGACGGATGATATTGTGCACGTCCCCCTTGCCGAAACAGGAGCAACCAGCAATTGAAGACGTCGAGCAGTTACATAAGGGTGCCGCAGGTAGCTTGGCTGTTCCGACCAACCGGTTCCTGAACAAGGTGTTGGCGAACAGAACCTCCCCCATTGCCTGCCCCCCCCCCCCCTCAGTCGCTCATCATCAGTGCCGGTGTTGTCACTGTTTCTCTGACAGTGTTGTCGTCGATAGCTTTCGCTCCGTGCATTTTCGTACGCGATTTCTGGTATGCACATTGTACTCAATGGAAGTGATAACAACAACGAAAGGGAGGCCGTGTCTTGTCATGGATGGTCATCGCTACAGTAATTATAAGAAAACGGAACACAGGACACAGTATGAAGTTCGTGACCCCATACCTATGGAAAATATAAAAAATACCTACCCAAGTTCCTATTATCACGTCAGGGTGTCTGTAGAAGTGCTCAAATTTTTTAGAATGTTTGTAAAATTTTGAGTGAAACTTAAGTAGCACAGGATAATTACCAGTTTTCTGCTGGACTTAAGTATTCTACGTGAAACGTTGTTTTTAATACTGTAATACCCACACAGGTATGCTGTATAAAAATAAGCACATATGTGCATTGAAGTGGTTGCCAATGATTTAGTTTTTCAGCCTAATTATAACTTTCCAAGAATTATTTCTTCAAAGGTCATACATAATTATTATATAGTTCATTTTATAAAGATTAAATTACAACTAGATGAACTTGGGTGGACTCATCTAAATTAAGCAACGAATTGTGTCATCTGTATACATAAGAAACGACACTCTAGTTATACGCTGGATCTAACTGTAGCAAAACATTCTGTAATTTCTTTCAGACGATCACACCCATTATTGCGTAAATATTTATTTTCATTATGGTGAGCACCTTAAACGGGGTCCCCCGCTCGCTGTATTGCGAAACATATGTGTATAATACATTCGAACAACAAAAATCATGTAATGATTACTGTCGTATACGGGCAATATAGCTATCAAATAATAGCGACGAGATTACGAGAGAAGTCAGTTTCAGTGTTACCGCCGTAAAACTACGTTACACCTTGTAACTTGCCACGACAGAAAATTAAGATGATAACCAGGCTTCGGTGTATGGCGGTGGGTACTTTGCGGGTCCCGGTGGAATAGCCGTGCTCACTGAGGCGCCGCGCTGTGGTGCGCGCGGCCGTTCGCCGTCGGGGGATTCGAGTCCTAACCTCGGACATGGGTGTATGTCTTTAGGTTAGTTTAACTTAGTTTAATTAGTTTGTAAGCTAGGGACTAATAAACAAGCAGTTAAGTCCCATAGATTTACAAATATTTGTATTTTTGCATTTGTGCTTTGCGTATTATTGTTACTTCCTCCTACTTCAGTCGCGTAAGGTTTGCGGAAAAATGATTACCTGTATTCCTCTCTGATCTCTACGTTGAGGCTCAGCTGCCATTCCTTACACCATGTGTCAATAGGCTACAGGTCATTCAGCATTTTGCTACCCTTTTCAGTGTTCCGACTTATCAATAAACTACAGCATCACCCGCGAAAAGCCTTATTGAAACCTCGATGTTATCTTCGAGATAATTTATATAGTGAGAAGCAAAGCCTGAGATCGCTTTAACGTCTGAAAACTTCTCTCCGTTGAGAATGATATGCTGTGTTCTGTTAGCTGCAAACGGCTCAATCCACTCAGTTGATCTGAAAGTTCATATGCTCGCACTTTGTTCATCAGGCGAAGATGCGGAACGGTATCGAACGCCTTGAGGAAGTCAAGGAACACGGCATCTACCTGGGACTGCGACCTGTATCAACTGCCCTGTTAATATTGTGGATGAATAGGGTATTTGACTGTTTTCTGGAAATCGTTTTAAATTGTTAATTATGTCATATTATGGTCCGAACATGCTTTTTTACCTCGTGGATTTCAGTACTTCTTTTTTAAAAAAAGAAATGAAATTCAAATAATTTGAAAGCCCGCTAAAACGCTACGTTTAAGTCACGTGATGCCTGTGACGTCATACAACACGCTGCTGCTGCTGCTCTCGTAAGGTAAACAAATACCTATGTCCACTGAGTAAGGCAGCATGACACTGTTTCGACGAAAAATATGATGGAACACAAAAGTTTTACTAAACGCAAATAAAATAACGTAAGCCTTTTCTTCTGCACAGGGCTCTACCAAGCAAGTAAATAACGTTTCAACTGATTAGCGTTTTTTTTTTAATTAAAGCATGGGGCTTCGTATGTGGACGAGTAAACGTAAATGGATTAGTTTGTAGTGTCAAAAGTAGTGACACATTCATATCAAACCAAATCTTGAATATGTAAGGAAAATACTGATATGCATGGCAGAAAGTTTACACACAATCGGAAACATTCACTCACAAAAACAACAAACCAGAAAAGCGCTGTAATTTCGGCGCTATAAATTTATTCCATCGTGTTTTGCTCGCAATGTTTACGTGAAAGTGACATGCATTTGGCTACGCGAAATGTGCGTAGACAACCTACGAGCGATATGAAAACACCGCCGACGCAACCCGCTGTCCCTGTTCTAGACTATAGATATATTGTATAACTATACACAAGGCATTGTTGCTGTATTTTACAGGTTTTAATGTTTCACTTTGCACCAGTATTGAAGTAGTTAAATAAAATTACTCCCTTAACTGCGTGCTTTACTGGGTTAAATTTTACTAACTATCCCGGAGGCTTCCTGTGACTATGTTGGCAAAAGATGCTGAATAGCGAGAATCATGAGACGTCGCCATTAGCCAATCGCGTGACAGCGCAAATATTTTGTCGTGAAACCTTTGAGAGCAGGAACAGCAGGAACAGCATTATTTATTTACTTCATGGTCTGTACGATACACTAATCTAGTCATTCTAAGTGGTCTGAACATCTCGACAAAGATTTTCTATCGTGTTGTTGATGTTGCCAACATAATCACTCAAGGCCGCTTTGATAGAAGATAAAATATCACCCTTTATTGCATAATATGGTGACTTCAGATTAAATCTGCTGACATCAACAAATAGGGTACATTTTTCCAATGGCATAAAATATCTCTCGAAATAATTAGCTTTAAAATGTAGGTATGCGTTACTTACAATGCAGTTTTCACGTTTCTTGTTTCTGGCACGTAAAAATTTGGATTGATTTTAAAGAATGAAGACACCATAATTGCATCAACTTTAGGAAGGTTTCCGCTGTCAGCCTTCACATAACCATCTTCCATTGTGGCATAAAAACTGTAAACGCGTTTAGATCACGAAAAAACTGAACTTAAAGCTGCGAAATGGAGGAAACGCGTACAATAATGTAGCTCCGACTTCTAGTTGCCGCGCTGTAGGTGTTCTATGTCGTCACCAGTACTTCAGCCAATAACGGAGCGTTTTCGATCACGTGATCTTATCGTGAAATTTGATGATTTTTAAGCTTTAATTACGTAAAAATAACAGATGTTTTGTAAGAATTATGAGCGAAATGCTGTCTAAATGTTATAACCAGTCAGAATAACAACAATTCGAACCATGTTTTTAACACAGGAAAATACCCTATTGCGCAAATTGTACGCGTACAATAATGCAGCTCCGACTTCTAGTTGCCGCGCTGTAGGTGTTCCATGTCGTCACCAGTACTTCAGCCAATAACGGAGCGTTTTCGATCACGTGATCTTATCGTGAAATTTGATGATTTTTAAGCTTTAATTACGTAAAAATAACAGATGTTTTGTAAGAATTATGAGCGAAATGCTGTCTAAATGTTATAACCAGTCAGAATAACAACAATTCGAACCATGTTTTTAACACAGGAAAATACCCTATTGCGCAAATTGTACGCGTACAATAATGCAGCTCCGACTTCTAGTTGCCGCGCTGTAGGTGTTCCATGTCGTCACCAGTACTTCAGCCAATAACGGAGCGTTTTCGATCACGTGATCTTATCGTGAAATTTGATGATTTTTAAGCTTTAATTACGTAAAAATAACAGATGTTTTGTAAGAATTATGAGCGAAATGCTGTCTAAATGTTATAACCAGTCAGAATAACAACAATTCGAACCATGTTTTTAACACAGGAAAATACCCTATTGCGCAAATTGTACGCGTACAATAATGCAGCTCCGACTTCTAGTTGCCGCGCTGTAGGTGTTCCATGTCGTCACCAGTACTTCAGCCAATAACGGAGCGTTTTCGATCACGTGATCTTATCGTGAAATTTGATGATTTTTAAGCTTTAATTACGTAAAAATAACAGATGTTTTGTAAGAATTATGAGCGAAATGCTGTCTAAATGTTATAACCAGTCAGAATAACAACAATTCGAACCATGTTTTTAACACAGGAAAATACCCTATTGCGCAAATTGTACGCGTACAATAATGCAGCTCCGACTTCTAGTTGCCGCGCTGTAGGTGTTCCATGTCGTCACCAGTACTTCAGCCAATAACGGAGCGTTTTCGATCACGTGATCTTATCGTGAAATTTGATGATTTTTAAGCTTTAATTACGTAAAAATAACAGATGTTTTGTAAGAATTATGAGCGAAATGCTGTCTAAATGTTATAACCAGTCAGAATAACAACAATTCGAACCATGTTTTTAACACAGGAAAATACCCTATTGCGCAAATTGTACGCGTACAATAATGCAGCTCCGACTTCTAGTTGCCGCGCTGTAGGTGTTCCATGTCGTCACCAGTACTTCAGCCAATAACGGAGCGTTTTCGATCACGTGATCTTATCGTGAAATTTGATGATTTTTAAGCTTTAATTACGTAAAAATAACAGATGTTTTGTAAGAATTATGAGCGAAATGCTGTCTAAATGTTATAACCAGTCAGAATAACAACAATTCGAACCATGTTTTTAACACAGGAAAATACCCTATTGCGCAAATTGTACGCGTACAATAATGCAGCTCCGACTTCTAGTTGCCGCGCTGTAGGTGTTCCATGTCGTCACCAGTACTTCAGCCAATAACGGAGCGTTTTCGATCACGTGATCTTATCGTGAAATTTGATGATTTTTAAGCTTTAATTACGTAAAAATAACAGATGTTTTGTAAGAATTATGAGCGAAATGCTGTCTAAATGTTATAACCAGTCAGAATAACAACAATTCGAACCATGTTTTTAACACAGGAAAATACCCTATTGCGCAAATTGTACGCGTACAATAATGCAGCTCCGACTTCTAGTTGCCGCGCTGTAGGTGTTCCATGTCGTCACCAGTACTTCAGCCAATAACGGAGCGTTTTCGATCACGTGATCTTATCGTGAAATTTGATGATTTTTAAGCTTTAATTACGTAAAAATAACAGATGTTTTGTAAGAATTATGAGCGAAATGCTGTCTAAATGTTATAACCAGTCAGAATAACAACAATTCGAACCATGTTTTTAACACAGAAAAATACCCTATTGCGCAAATTGTACGCGTACAATAATGCAGCTCCGACTTCTAGTTGCCGCGCTGTAGGTGTTCCATGTCGTCACCAGTACTTCAGCCAATAACGGAGCG
This sequence comes from Locusta migratoria, assembly GCA_026315105.1. NCBI lineage: Eukaryota > Metazoa > Arthropoda > Insecta > Orthoptera > Acrididae > Locusta > Locusta migratoria. The sequence goes on from CM048748.1 coordinate 242,110,756, forward strand.
TTTTCGATCACGTGATCTTATCGTGAAATTTGATGATTTTTAAGCTTTAATTACGTAAAAATAACAGATGTTTTGTAAGAATTATGAGCGAAATGCTGTCTAAATGTTATAACCAGTCAGAATAACAACAATTCGAACCATGTTTTTAACACAGGAAAATACCCTATTGCGCAAATTGTACGCGTACAATAATGCAGCTCCGACTTCTAGTTGCCGCGCTGTAGGTGTTCCATGTCGTCACCAGTACTTCAGCCAATAACGGAGCGTTTTCGATCACGTGATCTTATCGTGAAATTTGATGATTTTTAAGCTTTAATTACGTAAAAATAACAGATGTTTTGTAAGAATTATGAGCGAAATGCTGTCTAAATGTTATAACCAGTCAGAATAACAACAATTCGAACCATGTTTTTAACACAGGAAAATACCCTATTGCGCAAATTGTACGCGTACAATAATGCAGCTCCGACTTCTAGTTGCCGCGCTGTAGGTGTTCCATGTCGTCACCAGTACTTCAGCCAATAACGGAGCGTTTTCGATCACGTGATCTTATCGTGAAATTTGATGATTTTTAAGCTTTAATTACGTAAAAATAACAGATGTTTTGTAAGAATTATGAGCGAAATGCTGTCTAAATGTTATAACCAGTCAGAATAACAACAATTCGAACCATGTTTTTAACACAGGAAAATACCCTATTGCGCAAATTGTACGCGTACAATAATGCAGCTCCGACTTCTAGTTGCCGCGCTGTAGGTGTTCCATGTCGTCACCAGTACTTCAGCCAATAACGGAGCGTTTTCGATCACGTGATCTTATCGTGAAATTTGATGATTTTTAAGCTTTAATTACGTAAAAATAACAGATGTTTTGTAAGAATTATGAGCGAAATGCTGTCTAAATGTTATAACCAGTCAGAATAACAACAATTCGAACCATGTTTTTAACACAGGAAAATACCCTATTGCGCAAATTGTACGCGTACAATAATGCAGCTCCGACTTCTAGTTGCCGCGCTGTAGGTGTTCCATGTCGTCACCAGTACTTCAGCCAATAACGGAGCGTTTTCGATCACGTGATCTTATCGTGAAATTTGATGATTTTTAAGCTTTAATTACGTAAAAATAACAGATGTTTTGTAAGAATTATGAGCGAAATGCTGTCTAAATGTTATAACCAGTCAGAATAACAACAATTCGAACCATGTTTTTAACACAGGAAAATACCCTATTGCGCAAATTGTACGCGTACAATAATGCAGCTCCGACTTCTAGTTGCCGCGCTGTAGGTGTTCCATGTCGTCACCAGTACTTCAGCCAATAACGGAGCGTTTTCGATCACGTGATCTTATCGTGAAATTTGATGATTTTTAAGCTTTAATTACGTAAAAATAACAGATGTTTTGTAAGAATTATGAGCGAAATGCTGTCTAAATGTTATAACCAGTCAGAATAACAACAATTCGAACCATGTTTTTAACACAGGAAAATACCCTATTGCGCAAATTGTACGCGTACAATAATGCAGCTCCGACTTCTAGTTGCCGCGCTGTAGGTGTTCCATGTCGTCACCAGTACTTCAGCCAATAACGGAGCGTTTTCGATCACGTGATCTTATCGTGAAATTTGATGATTTTTAAGCTTTAATTACGTAAAAATAACAGATGTTTTGTAAGAATTATGAGCGAAATGCTGTCTAAATGTTATAACCAGTCAGAATAACAACAATTCGAACCATGTTTTTAACACAGGAAAATACCCTATTGCGCAAATTGTACGCGTACAATAATGCAGCTCCGACTTCTAGTTGCCGCGCTGTAGGTGTTCCATGTCGTCACCAGTACTTCAGCCAATAACGGAGCGTTTTCGATCACGTGATCTTATCGTGAAATTTGATGATTTTTAAGCTTTAATTACGTAAAAATAACAGATGTTTTGTAAGAATTATGAGCGAAATGCTGTCTAAATGTTATAACCAGTCAGAATAACAACAATTCGAACCATGTTTTTAACACAGGAAAATACCCTATTGCGCAAATTGTACGCGTACAATAATGCAGCTCCGACTTCTAGTTGCCGCGCTGTAGGTGTTCCATGTCGTCACCAGTACTTCAGCCAATAACGGAGCGTTTTCGATCACGTGATCTTATCGTGAAATTTGATGATTTTTAAGCTTTAATTACGTAAAAATAACAGATGTTTTGTAAGAATTATGAGCGAAATGCTGTCTAAATGTTATAACCAGTCAGAATAACAACAATTCGAACCATGTTTTTAACACAGGAAAATACCCTATTGCGCAAATTGTACGCGTACAATAATGCAGCTCCGACTTCTAGTTGCCGCGCTGTAGGTGTTCCATGTCGTCACCAGTACTTCAGCCAATAACGGAGCGTTTTCGATCACGTGATCTTATCGTGAAATTTGATGATTTTTAAGCTTTAATTACGTAAAAATAACAGATGTTTTGTAAGAATTATGAGCGAAATGCTGTCTAAATGTTATAACCAGTCAGAATAACAACAATTCGAACCATGTTTTTAACACAGGAAAATACCCTATTGCGCAAATTGTACGCGTACAATAATGCAGCTCCGACTTCTAGTTGCCGCGCTGTAGGTGTTCCATGTCGTCACCAGTACTTCAGCCAATAACGGAGCGTTTTCGATCACGTGATCTTATCGTGAAATTTGATGATTTTTAAGCTTTAATTACGTAAAAATAACAGATGTTTTGTAAGAATTATGAGCGAAATGCTGTCTAAATGTTATAACCAGTCAGAATAACAACAATTCGAACCATGTTTTTAACACAGGAAAATACCCTATTGCGCAAATTGTACGCGTACAATAATGCAGCTCCGACTTCTAGTTGCCGCGCTGTAGGTGTTCCATGTCGTCACCAGTACTTCAGCCAATAACGGAGCGTTTTCGATCACGTGATCTTATCGTGAAATTTGATGATTTTTAAGCTTTAATTACGTAAAAATAACAGATGTTTTGTAAGAATTATGAGCGAAATGCTGTCTAAATGTTATAACCAGTCAGAATAACAACAATTCGAACCATGTTTTTAACACAGGAAAATACCCTATTGCGCAAATTGTACGCGTACAATAATGCAGCTCCGACTTCTAGTTGCCGCGCTGTAGGTGTTCCATGTCGTCACCAGTACTTCAGCCAATAACGGAGCGTTTTCGATCACGTGATCTTATCGTGAAATTTGATGATTTTTAAGCTTTAATTACGTAAAAATAACAGATGTTTTGTAAGAATTATGAGCGAAATGCTGTCTAAATGTTATAACCAGTCAGAATAACAACAATTCGAACCATGTTTTTAACACAGGAAAATACCCTATTGCGCAAATTGTACGCGTACAATAATGCAGCTCCGACTTCTAGTTGCCGCGCTGTAGGTGTTCCATGTCGTCACCAGTACTTCAGCCAATAACGGAGCGTTTTCGATCACGTGATCTTATCGTGAAATTTGATGATTTTTAAGCTTTAATTACGTAAAAATAACAGATGTTTTGTAAGAATTATGAGCGAAATGCTGTCTAAATGTTATAACCAGTCAGAATAACAACAATTCGAACCATGTTTTTAACACAGGAAAATACCCTATTGCGCAAATTGTACGCGTACAATAATGCAGCTCCGACTTCTAGTTGCCGCGCTGTAGGTGTTCCATGTCGTCACCAGTACTTCAGCCAATAACGGAGCGTTTTCGATCACGTGATCTTATCGTGAAATTTGATGATTTTTAAGCTTTAATTACGTAAAAATAACAGATGTTTTGTAAGAATTATGAGCGAAATGCTGTCTAAATGTTATAACCAGTCAGAATAACAACAATTCGAACCATGTTTTTAACACAGGAAAATACCCTATTGCGCAAATTGTACGCGTACAATAATGCAGCTCCGACTTCTAGTTGCCGCGCTGTAGGTGTTCCATGTCGTCACCAGTACTTCAGCCAATAACGGAGCGTTTTCGATCACGTGATCTTATCGTGAAATTTGATGATTTTTAAGCTTTAATTACGTAAAAATAACAGATGTTTTGTAAGAATTATGAGCGAAATGCTGTCTAAATGTTATAACCAGTCAGAATAACAACAATTCGAACCATGTTTTTAACACAGGAAAATACCCTATTGCGCAAATTGTACGCGTACAATAATGCAGCTCCGACTTCTAGTTGCCGCGCTGTAGGTGTTCCATGTCGTCACCAGTACTTCAGCCAATAACGGAGCGTTTTCGATCACGTGATCTTATCGTGAAATTTGATGATTTTTAAGCTTTAATTACGTAAAAATAACAGATGTTTTGTAAGAATTATGAGCGAAATGCTGTCTAAATGTTATAACCAGTCAGAATAACAACAATTCGAACCATGTTTTTAACACAGGAAAATACCCTATTGCGCAAATTGTACGCGTACAATAATGCAGCTCCGACTTCTAGTTGCCGCGCTGTAGGTGTTCCATGTCGTCACCAGTACTTCAGCCAATAACGGAGCGTTTTCGATCACGTGATCTTATCGTGAAATTTGATGATTTTTAAGCTTTAATTACGTAAAAATAACAGATGTTTTGTAAGAATTATGAGCGAAATGCTGTCTAAATGTTATAACCAGTCAGAATAACAACAATTCGAACCATGTTTTTAACACAGGAAAATACCCTATTGCGCAAATTGTACGCGTACAATAATGCAGCTCCGACTTCTAGTTGCCGCGCTGTAGGTGTTCCATGTCGTCACCAGTACTTCAGCCAATAACGGAGCGTTTTCGATCACGTGATCTTATCGTGAAATTTGATGATTTTTAAGCTTTAATTACGTAAAAATAACAGATGTTTTGTAAGAATTATGAGCGAAATGCTGTCTAAATGTTATAACCAGTCAGAATAACAACAATTCGAACCATGTTTTTAACACAGGAAAATACCCTATTGCGCAAATTGTACGCGTACAATAATGCAGCTCCGACTTCTAGTTGCCGCGCTGTAGGTGTTCCATGTCGTCACCAGTACTTCAGCCAATAACGGAGCGTTTTCGATCACGTGATCTTATCGTGAAATTTGATGATTTTTAAGCTTTAATTACGTAAAAAATAACAGATGTTTTGTAAGAATTATGAGCGAAATGCTGTCTAAATGTTATAACCAGTCAGAATAACAACAATTCGAACCATGTTTTTTAACACAGGAAAATACCCTATTGCGCAAATTGTACGCGTACAATAATGCAGCTCCGACTTCTAGTTGCCGCGCTGTAGGTGTTCCATGTCGTCACCAGTACTTCAGCCAATAACGGAGCGTTTTCGATCACGTGATCTTATCGTGAAATTTGATGATTTTTAAGCTTTAATTACGTAAAAATAACAGATGTTTTGTAAGAATTATGAGCGAAATGCTGTCTAAATGTTATAACCAGTCAGAATAACAACAATTCGAACCATGTTTTTAACACAGGAAAATACCCTATTGCGCAAATTGTACGCGTACAATAATGCAGCTCCGACTTCTAGTTGCCGCGCTGTAGGTGTTCCATGTCGTCACCAGTACTTCAGCCAATAACGGAGCGTTTTCGATCACGTGATCTTATCGTGAAATTTGATGATTTTTAAGCTTTAATTACGTAAAAATAACAGATGTTTTGTAAGAATTATGAGCGAAATGCTGTCTAAATGTTATAACCAGTCAGAATAACAACAATTCGAACCATGTTTTTAACACAGGAAAATACCCTATTGCGCAAATTGTACGCGTACAATAATGCAGCTCCGACTTCTAGTTGCCGCGCTGTAGGTGTTCCATGTCGTCACCAGTACTTCAGCCAATAACGGAGCGTTTTCGATCACGTGATCTTATCGTGAAATTTGATGATTTTTAAGCTTTAATTACGTAAAAATAACAGATGTTTTGTAAGAATTATGAGCGAAATGCTGTCTAAATGTTATAACCAGTCAGAATAACAACAATTCGAACCATGTTTTTAACACAGGAAAATACCCTATTGCGCAAATTGTACGCGTACAATAATGCAGCTCCGACTTCTAGTTGCCGCGCTGTAGGTGTTCCATGTCGTCACCAGTACTTCAGCCAATAACGGAGCGTTTTCGATCACGTGATCTTATCGTGAAATTTGATGATTTTTAAGCTTTAATTACGTAAAAATAACAGATGTTTTGTAAGAATTATGAGCGAAATGCTGTCTAAATGTTATAACCAGTCAGAATAACAACAATTCGAACCATGTTTTTAACACAGGAAAATACCCTATTGCGCAAATTGTACGCGTACAATAATGCAGCTCCGACTTCTAGTTGCCGCGCTGTAGGTGTTCCATGTCGTCACCAGTACTTCAGCCAATAACGGAGCGTTTTCGATCACGTGATCTTATCGTGAAATTTGATGATTTTTAAGCTTTAATTACGTAAAAATAACAGATGTTTTGTAAGAATTATGAGCGAAATGCTGTCTAAATGTTATAACCAGTCAGAATAACAACAATTCGAACCATGTTTTTAACACAGGAAAATACCCTATTGCGCAAATTGTACGCGTACAATAATGCAGCTCCGACTTCTAGTTGCCGCGCTGTAGGTGTTCCATGTCGTCACCAGTACTTCAGCCAATAACGGAGCGTTTTCGATCACGTGATCTTATCGTGAAATTTGATGATTTTTAAGCTTTAATTACGTAAAAATAACAGATGTTTTGTAAGAATTATGAGCGAAATGCTGTCTAAATGTTATAACCAGTCAGAATAACAACAATTCGAACCATGTTTTTAACACAGGAAAATACCCTATTGCGCAAATTGTACGCGTACAATAATGCAGCTCCGACTTCTAGTTGCCGCGCTGTAGGTGTTCCATGTCGTCACCAGTACTTCAGCCAATAACGGAGCGTTTTCGATCACGTGATCTTATCGTGAAATTTGATGATTTTTAAGCTTTAATTACGTAAAAATAACAGATGTTTTGTAAGAATTATGAGCGAAATGCTGTCTAAATGTTATAACCAGTCAGAATAACAACAATTCGAACCATGTTTTTAACACAGGAAAATACCCTATTGCGCAAATTGTACGCGTACAATAATGCAGCTCCGACTTCTAGTTGCCGCGCTGTAGGTGTTCCATGTCGTCACCAGTACTTCAGCCAATAACGGAGCGTTTTCGATCACGTGATCTTATCGTGAAATTTGATGATTTTTAAGCTTTAATTACGTAAAAATAACAGATGTTTTGTAAGAATTATGAGCGAAATGCTGTCTAAATGTTATAACCAGTCAGAATAACAACAATTCGAACCATGTTTTTAACACAGGAAAATACCCTATTGCGCAAATTGTACGCGTACAATAATGCAGCTCCGACTTCTAGTTGCCGCGCTGTAGGTGTTCCATGTCGTCACCAGTACTTCAGCCAATAACGGAGCGTTTTCGATCACGTGATCTTATCGTGAAATTTGATGATTTTTAAGCTTTAATTACGTAAAAATAACAGATGTTTTGTAAGAATTATGAGCGAAATGCTGTCTAAATGTTATAACCAGTCAGAATAACAACAATTCGAACCATGTTTTTAACACAGGAAAATACCCTATTGCGCAAATTGTACGCGTACAATAATGCAGCTCCGACTTCTAGTTGCCGCGCTGTAGGTGTTCCATGTCGTCACCAGTACTTCAGCCAATAACGGAGCGTTTTCGATCACGTGATCTTATCGTGAAATTTGATGATTTTTAAGCTTTAATTACGTAAAAATAACAGATGTTTTGTAAGAATTATGAGCGAAATGCTGTCTAAATGTTATAACCAGTCAGAATAACAACAATTCGAACCATGTTTTTAACACAGGAAAATACCCTATTGCGCAAATTGTACGCGTACAATAATGCAGCTCCGACTTCTAGTTGCCGCGCTGTAGGTGTTCCATGTCGTCACCAGTACTTCAGCCAATAACGGAGCGTTTTCGATCACGTGATCTTATCGTGAAATTTGATGATTTTTAAGCTTTAATTACGTAAAAATAACAGATGTTTTGTAAGAATTATGAGCGAAATGCTGTCTAAATGTTATAACCAGTCAGAATAACAACAATTCGAACCATGTTTTTAACACAGGAAAATACCCTATTGCGCAAATTGTACGCGTACAATAATGCAGCTCCGACTTCTAGTTGCCGCGCTGTAGGTGTTCCATGTCGTCACCAGTACTTCAGCCAATAACGGAGCGTTTTCGATCACGTGATCTTATCGTGAAATTTGATGATTTTTAAGCTTTAATTACGTAAAAATAACAGATGTTTTGTAAGAATTATGAGCGAAATGCTGTCTAAATGTTATAACCAGTCAGAATAACAACAATTCGAACCATGTTTTTAACACAGGAAAATACCCTATTGCGCAAATTGTACGCGTACAATAATGCAGCTCCGACTTCTAGTTGCCGCGCTGTAGGTGTTCCATGTCGTCACCAGTACTTCAGCCAATAACGGAGCGTTTTCGATCACGTGATCTTATCGTGAAATTTGATGATTTTTAAGCTTTAATTACGTAAAAATAACAGATGTTTTGTAAGAATTATGAGCGAAATGCTGTCTAAATGTTATAACCAGTCAGAATAACAACAATTCGAACCATGTTTTTAACACAGGAAAATACCCTATTGCGCAAATTGTACGCGTACAATAATGCAGCTCCGACTTCTAGTTGCCGCGCTGTAGGTGTTCCATGTCGTCACCAGTACTTCAGCCAATAACGGAGCGTTTTCGATCACGTGATCTTATCGTGAAATTTGATGATTTTTAAGCTTTAATTACGTAAAAATAACAGATGTTTTGTAAGAATTATGAGCGAAATGCTGTCTAAATGTTATAACCAGTCAGAATAACAACAATTCGAACCATGTTTTTAACACAGGAAAATACCCTATTGCGCAAATTGTACGCGTACAATAATGCAGCTCCGACTTCTAGTTGCCGCGCTGTAGGTGTTCCATGTCGTCACCAGTACTTCAGCCAATAACGGAGCGTTTTCGATCACGTGATCTTATCGTGAAATTTGATGATTTTTAAGCTTTAATTACGTAAAAATAACAGATGTTTTGTAAGAATTATGAGCGAAATGCTGTCTAAATGTTATAACCAGTCAGAATAACAACAATTCGAACCATGTTTTTAACACAGGAAAATACCCTATTGCGCAAATTGTACGCGTACAATAATGCAGCTCCGACTTCTAGTTGCCGCGCTGTAGGTGTTCCATGTCGTCACCAGTACTTCAGCCAATAACGGAGCGTTTTCGATCACGTGATCTTATCGTGAAATTTGATGATTTTTAAGCTTTAATTACGTAAAAATAACAGATGTTTTGTAAGAATTATGAGCGAAATGCTGTCTAAATGTTATAACCAGTCAGAATAACAACAATTCGAACCATGTTTTTAACACAGGAAAATACCCTATTGCGCAAATTGTACGCGTACAATAATGCAGCTCCGACTTCTAGTTGCCGCGCTGTAGGTGTTCCATGTCGTCACCAGTACTTCAGCCAATAACGGAGCGTTTTCGATCACGTGATCTTATCGTGAAATTTGATGATTTTTAAGCTTTAATTACGTAAAAATAACAGATGTTTTGTAAGAATTATGAGCGAAATGCTGTCTAAATGTTATAACCAGTCAGAATAACAACAATTCGAACCATGTTTTTAACACAGGAAAATACCCTATTGCGCAAATTGTACGCGTACAATAATGCAGCTCCGACTTCTAGTTGCCGCGCTGTAGGTGTTCCATGTCGTCACCAGTACTTCAGCCAATAACGGAGCGTTTTCGATCACGTGATCTTATCGTGAAATTTGATGATTTTTAAGCTTTAATTACGTAAAAATAACAGATGTTTTGTAAGAATTATGAGCGAAATGCTGTCTAAATGTTATAACCAGTCAGAATAACAACAATTCGAACCATGTTTTTAACACAGGAAAATACCCTATTGCGCAAATTGTACGCGTACAATAATGCAGCTCCGACTTCTAGTTGCCGCGCTGTAGGTGTTCCATGTCGTCACCAGTACTTCAGCCAATAACGGAGCGTTTTCGATCACGTGATCTTATCGTGAAATTTGATGATTTTTAAGCTTTAATTACGTAAAAATAACAGATGTTTTGTAAGAATTATGAGCGAAATGCTGTCTAAATGTTATAACCAGTCAGAATAACAACAATTCGAACCATGTTTTTAACACAGGAAAATACCCTATTGCGCAAATTGTACGCGTACAATAATGCAGCTCCGACTTCTAGTTGCCGCGCTGTAGGTGTTCCATGTCGTCACCAGTACTTCAGCCAATAACGGAGCGTTTTCGATCACGTGATCTTATCGTGAAATTTGATGATTTTTAAGCTTTAATTACGTAAAAATAACAGATGTTTTGTAAGAATTATGAGCGAAATGCTGTCTAAATGTTATAACCAGTCAGAATAACAACAATTCGAACCATGTTTTTAACACAGGAAAATACCCTATTGCGCAAATTGTACGCGTACAATAATGCAGCTCCGACTTCTAGTTGCCGCGCTGTAGGTGTTCCATGTCGTCACCAGTACTTCAGCCAATAACGGAGCGTTTTCGATCACGTGATCTTATCGTGAAATTTGATGATTTTTAAGCTTTAATTACGTAAAAATAACAGATGTTTTGTAAGAATTATGAGCGAAATGCTGTCTAAATGTTATAACCAGTCAGAATAACAACAATTCGAACCATGTTTTTAACACAGGAAAATACCCTATTGCGCAAATTGTACGCGTACAATAATGCAGCTCCGACTTCTAGTTGCCGCGCTGTAGGTGTTCCATGTCGTCACCAGTACTTCAGCCAATAACGGAGCGTTTTCGATCACGTGATCTTATCGTGAAATTTGATGATTTTTAAGCTTTAATTACGTAAAAATAACAGATGTTTTGTAAGAATTATGAGCGAAATGCTGTCTAAATGTTATAACCAGTCAGAATAACAACAATTCGAACCATGTTTTTAACACAGGAAAATACCCTATTGCGCAAATTGTACGCGTACAATAATGCAGCTCCGACTTCTAGTTGCCGCGCTGTAGGTGTTCCATGTCGTCACCAGTACTTCAGCCAATAACGGAGCGTTTTCGATCACGTGATCTTATCGTGAAATTTGATGATTTTTAAGCTTTAATTACGTAAAAATAACAGATGTTTTGTAAGAATTATGAGCGAAATGCTGTCTAAATGTTATAACCAGTCAGAATAACAACAATTCGAACCATGTTTTTAACACAGGAAAATACCCTATTGCGCAAATTGTACGCGTACAATAATGCAGCTCCGACTTCTAGTTGCCGCGCTGTAGGTGTTCCATGTCGTCACCAGTACTTCAGCCAATAACGGAGCGTTTTCGATCACGTGATCTTATCGTGAAATTTGATGATTTTTAAGCTTTAATTACGTAAAAATAACAGATGTTTTGTAAGAATTATGAGCGAAAATGCTGTCTAAATTTTATAACCAGTCAAAATAACAACAATTCGAACCATGTTTTTAACACAGGAAAATACCCTATTGCGCAAATTGTGTTTCACATGATCATCGATTTCGGAAAGCATGCTGATTTCCTACAAAGGAGATTACCAGTCTCCAGAAATGACGTAATATTCTCACATAAAATGTGTTCCAATATTCTGCAACTGACCGATGTCAGGGATATAGGACTATAGGTTTGCGCATCTGGTCAACCACCCTTCTTGCAAAAGGAAATGACCGGCGTCCTCTTCCAATCCTTGGAAACATTTCGTTCCTCCAGGGACCTTCTGTACACTGCTGCTAGGAAGTTCCAATATTCTGCAACTGACCGATGTCAGGGATATAGGACTATAGGTTTGCGCATCTGGTCAACCACCCTTCTTGCAAAAGGAAATGACCGGCGTCCTCTTCCAATCCTTGGAAACATTTCGTTCCTCCAGGGACCTTCTGTACACTGCTGCTAGGAAGGGCGCAATTTCCGTCACACACTCCGTGTAAAATGGCACTGGTAACCCATCAGGTGCAGCGACCTTTCATGTGTTGATCAATTTAAATTGCTTTTCTATACAGTTCTCAACAAAGAAGGGAAAGCTGAAAGGCGGAAAGAGGAGCTCTACAAAGGAAATCAAATTAGAGACAACGTTGTAGGAAAGGAAAAGGAAATAGATGAAGATGAAGTAGGAAGTACTCTACTGAAAGATGAATTTGACAGAGCCCTGAAAGACCTAGGTCAGAACAAATCCCCTGGAGTAGATGACATTCCCTCAGAGCTACTTAAGTCTTTGGGAGAGCCAGCCATGACAAAACTATTTCATCTGGTATGTAACTTGTATGAGACAGGCGAAATACCCCAGATTTTAAGAAAAATGTAATAATTCCCATTCCAAAGCAATCAGGCGTAGACAAGTGTGAAAATTACAAAACCTTCAGATTGATAAGTCATGGTTGCAAAATTTTAACACGAATTACTTACAGGAGAATGGAGAAGCTGGTAGAAGCAAACCTCGGAGAAGATCAGTTTGCATTCAGGAGAAACGTATGAACACGGAAGGCAATACTCACTTTACGACTTTCTTAGAAGATAGATTAAGGAAAGGCACACCTACATTTCTAGCTTTTGTAGATTTTGAGAAAGCTTTTGACAGTGTTGATCGGAATACACTCTTTCAAATCCTGAAGTCAGCAGTGATAAAATACAGGGACAGGAGGGTTATTTACAACTTGTACAATAGCCAGACTGCAGTTATTAGAGTTAAAGGACATGAAAGAGAAGCATTGGTTAAGAAGAATGTAAGATAGGGTCGTAGCCTTTCTCCAATGTTATTCAAGTTGTACATTGAGGAAGATATAAAGGAAAGCAAGGTGAAATTTGGAGAAAGAATTGAAGTTCAAGGTGAAGAAATAAAAACATTGCGTCAGAGACAGCCAAGGACTGGAAGAGCAGTTGAATGGAATGAACACTGTGTTGAAGAGAGCATATAAAATGAACATTAACGAGATCAAAACGAAAGTAATTGAATGTTGTCTTAGAAAATCAAGCGATGCTGAAGGAATAAGATTAGGTAACGAAACAAATAAGGTGGTAGATGAAGTTTGTTACTTGAGTAGTAAAATAACATACAGATGATATAAAATGCAGAATTGCAAAGGCAAGAAAAGCGTTTTTGCAAAAAAGGAATGTACTAACATCGAAAATTAATTTAAGTGTAATAAAGGCTTTACCTGAAGACATTTGTGTGGAGTGTTGCCCTTTACAGGAGTGAAAGTTGGACGATAAATAGTTCAGACAGGAAGAGGATAGAGGCTTTTGAAATGTGGTGCTACAGAAGAATGCTGAAGATTAGGTGAGTAGATCACATAACTATTGGAGAGGTACTGAACAGAATTGGGGAGAAAAGGAATTTTTGGCATACCTTGGCTAAAAGAAGGGATCGATTTGTAGGACACATTCTTAGACATGGAGGAATCGTAAATTTAGCATCGGAGGGATGTGTGTGGAGAAAAAATCGCAGAAGGAGACGAAGAGATCCGTGTAGTAAGCGTATTCAAATGGATGTGGGTTGCCGTTCTTATGAGGAGATGAAAAGGCTTGCTCAGGACAGAGTGGGGTGGAGAGCTGCATCAAACCAGTCTCTGGACTGAAGACCATAACAACATCCCGCTGACATTCAAATGCCGCGGTGGAGTGACCGAGCGCTCTAAGGCGCCTTGCTGCGGAGCGCGCGGCTGCTCGCCGTCGGAGGTTCGAGTCCTCCCTCGGGCATATGTGTGTGTGTGTGTGTGTGTGTGTGTGTGTGTGTGTTTGTGTGTTGTCCTGAGAGTAAGTTAGTGTTTGTTTATAAGCCTAGGGACTGATAACTGCAGCAGTTAAGCCCCTTAGATTTACAAATATTTGAAATAATTGAAAATATTTGATATTCAAATATTTCAGTTTTTTTGTACTTTTTTCAATATCCGCGATTTTATCATTCGTGGGATGGTTTAGAGCAGGTAATACAGTGCAGTTCTCCTATGTGAAACAACTTTCGAAAGAGACATTTAGTATTTTCGGCCTTTTGTGTGTCACTCTCTGATCCAACCCCCTTATGGTCACAAAGTGACTAGATATCTGATTTCGACCCGTTTAACGATTTGACGTGGCACCGAAAATTCTTAGGCTTTTCTGCCAAGTCGGTACACAAAACATTGCTCTTGAAGTCGATGAATGCCTCTTGCGTGGCAGCCCTTGCGCTAATTTTGGCATCATTTAACTTTTGTTAGTCTGCAAGACTTTAGCTACATTTATATTTGCGGTAAATTTCCCTTTCATTTCAAGGCAGTTTCCTAACTCGGCTGTTGAGCCACGGTTGCCATTAGTGGCAAACCATCCTGGGCTTACATTTCAGCAAGACAATCCTCGCTCGCTGACGTTGAGAATTCCTTCTGCTCATCTTCGTACTTGCCAAACCCAACCTCGGTCAGCAAGGTCACTAGATATCTCCTCAATTGATAATCTTTTCGAGCATTATTGGCAGCTCGGGATATTTTCGATTTAATGTCGCTTAATTTGGCAAGATATCTCTCTGAAGGGCATTCAACAAAGATGTCAATAAGTGCCAAGGCGAATAATAGCGTAGACAAGGACCGGTGGTGGATCGTCGCGTTGTTAAATTTCTCAATTTGTGAAACTCTCACTCTCTTGAACAAATCATATATTTTTTCTGAAATTTTAATCATTTAATTGTTTGCGCATCTTCATCACATCTACTGATTTCCGTCCTATTTAAAAGTAGTACGTCGTTTAGTTAATAATTGTTTTAATTAATAACATACTTTTTCCACACCACCAGGATGCTTGTTAGGATGATTGAAGCGCGTATTTGAAAATTTAATCTCGATAGCTTAGCCAAGCATTAGCGTGTAAGGAATATTCTGAAATCGTTTAGTAGGTCACATACACTGTATGAAGAGTATACTGACTAAAAACAAATGGTATTAACGGCGACGATCGAATTACATGTAAAGCTAATAGTAGGTAATAATGTTTGCTTGTACGATTCCAGATAACTAAACTACTTCATACAACTATGATGCTCACTGACCTTGTTGTTGTTGTTGTCGTTATTTTGGTCTTCAGTCCGCAGACTGGTTTGATGCAGCTCCCCACGCTACCCTGTCATGTGCAAGTCTCTTCATCTAAGAATACGTTCGGCAACGTACAGTCTTTTGAATCTGCTTACTGTATTCGTCCCTCGGTCTCCCTCTACGATTTTTACCCCACACACTTCTTCCTTCTAATGCTAAGTTGACAATTCCTTGATGTCTCAGAATGTGTCCTACCAATCTATCCCTTCTCTTAGTCAGGATATGCCAGAAACTCCTTTTCTTCCCAATTCGGTTAAGCACTTCCTCATTAGTTTCGTGATCTACCTATCTAATCTTCATCATTCGTCTGTAGCACCACATTTCAAAAGCTTCTATAATCTGTTTGTCTGAACTCCTTATCATCCACATTTCACTGCCATACAATGCTACACTCCAGACAAATGCTTTCATAAAGGACTTCCTAACATTTAAATTAATATTGAATGTTAACAAGTTTCGCTTCTTTAGAAACGCTTTTCTCGCCATAGCCATTCTGCATTTTACATCTTCTTTACTTCGGCCATCAGAAGTTCTCTTGCAACCCAAATAACAAAATTCATCTACTACTTTTATTGTCTCAATACCTAATATAATTCTTTCAGCATCGCCTGATTTTCTGACATTCCATTCCATTACCTTCGTTTTACTCTTGTTAATGTTCATCTTATATCTTCCTTTCAAGACACTGTCCATTCCATTCAATTGCTCTTCCAGATCCTTTGCAGTCTCTGACAAAATTACTATGTCATCGGCAAACAGCAAACTTTTTATTTCTGAACTTCAATTGCCTCTCCAAATTTCTCCTTCCATTCCTTCACTGCATGCTCAATGTACAGATTGAACAACATTGGGGAAAGGCTACAACCCTGTCTTACTCCCTTCCCAACCTCTGCGTCCCTTTCTTGCCCTTCAACTCTAATAACCGCTGTCTGGTTTTTGTATAGGTTACCTTACCGCACGAAAATATCTAACTTTTATGATATTTTGCACTCTCCTACTTAATGACAGAAATAAAAATAAAATATGTAAATGCACTTCATATAAATGCTTTTTCGATCAGTACATTCACATACCACATGTACCACCCCCCCCCCTCCCCTACTCACGTAGGCGCCATGGTCTGCGCCAGTGTCCCAACAGCGCGTTGATGATAATAGAATACCGTTACACTTGTGCCCAGGAATTTCAAAGACTGCGATAAGGCAAAGGGCTCGCTTAGCTGTCCCGTTAGCCCCTTACGAGGAGAAATCGGGACGCTGTCCAAGCCTACCTAAATTAGGATTGTCTCGCTGCTATTGTTAAGTGCACCTTCAAACTAGAGGAACGACACAGTTTCATCAAAAGCTGTCGAGAACTGAGCCTAGTAAGCGCGAACTAAACACAGCCATTAGTCTGTGGGAGGGATATATCTGTAGCAGAAACGAGACGATTTTGTAACAATAATTTGTATCGATGGTCCAATGTTCAAATGTTTGTGAAGCTTAAGGGACTTAACTACGGGGTCATCAGTCCCTAAACTTACAAACTACTTATGAACTACCTACAACTAAGGACGGCACAAATATCCATGCCCGAGGGGGGATTCGAACCCCCGACCGTAGTGGCCGTGCAGACCGTGACTGAAGCGCCTCAGTCCCCTCGGCCACCGCGGCCGGCTATCGATGGTCCTCGTGCGTTACTATGCATACTATGCAGTCCCACCCAGTGAGCGTTCATAAGATAACAAACAAAACTCGCTTTGTTTATCTTAATGAGGAGATTACGTTAGTAGGAAGTGGAGTCTCGTCCGGTGTTCCTTGAGGTAGTGTGATAGGCCTACCGCGTAAAAGACCTTGCCGGATAAATCTTTAATAATAATTTTCATAAATTAGACTGCTCCTATAAAACCACCAATAGTCGACCCCGGTCATTCCTAATCACTTTCACTTCTAGCTGTGTTTGTTGATGTGAAAAATGACGAGATACACTATGGGATGGACCCTGGCTAAACAGCAAGTGTCCCCTACAACTGGCGGGATAAGTCACTCATAGGTCGGAGGAAGGCAACGGCATATCACGTCCAAGAGGACCATGCTTAGTAAACCACTGTGGTGTTGAAAACAATCATTATTAATTATAATCGGTTTTTTCGTCTTACGCCTACTGTAGTTAAGGACAATTTCTACGCCAGACGCGTTTGTTTTTTATTTACAAAGCAATCACTGTTCTGTAAATATTGATACACAGGTTCGTATATTTCGTTTTTTACGTATACTGAAACATATAAACTAAAATTTCCCTCATTTTATGTCAGCGGCCGATGCGGCAACCTGTTTAAAGGATGGGGTGGCCTTGGTTGTGGTGCTTTATTTTTATCAGATGTTAATGACCCACTTCGCCATTACCAGGCGTCATCAGATCATCTGCAATGGAGAAAATTACAAAATGTTGGGGAGATCTAACAATTACTACGTTCGCACTAGTTACGATCAGGACATCACCCGGACTCTTCGTAATTTTTTCTATTGTAGATGATCTGGCAAAACGCGTCATTAATATTTGAGGAAAATAAAGTACCGCATTCAAGCCTGTGTTTTCTATCTCACAGTATAAACCTTTCATGGACGTTATGTATTTCTAAGGTTGGAATGTAATTTATTTACAACTTCCTTACATCGTCCTGCATTTTCGATTTGGCCGCCATGGAGTGGCCGAGCGCTCTATGGCACCTTGTTACGGAGCGCACGGTTGCTCTCCGTTGGAGGTTCGGGTCCTCCCTCGGACATGGGTATGTGTTGTCTTTAAGTTACTTTAAGTAGTTTATGAGCCTACGGTCTAATAACCACAGAAGTTAAGTCTCTTAGATTTACAAACATTTCAACATATTGATGTCGATTTGCCATGTAGGCACCTTGAATTGATTTCAGGTTTTAAAAAAGGTTCAAATGTTTGTACAGCTTATGGGACTTAACTACGGGGTCATAAGTCCCTAAACTTACAAACTACTTATGAACTACTTACGAACTAGGACGGCACAAATATCCATGCCCGAGGGGTGATTCGAACCCCCGACCGTAGGAGCCGTGCAGACCGTAACTGAAGCACCTCAGTCTCCTCGGCCACCGCGGCCGGCTTCAGGTTTTAGATTTGACTATTTCAACCGGCCAGAGCAATTTAAACTGGAACGAGCTCACAAAACAAACCGTTGGGTTAGGCACACGCGAAACTCAGATTTCCTGGAAGAACAGTTGACTAACGAACCGGTTCATACAAGAGAGTGTATGAATTTCTGAGTGTTGTTCATCGCCCAGAGATCGTTACCAATTATAATAACAGAGACACAGAAAACTTGAAATGAAACTTCGCATGATTTATCTCTAATTTCTTTCGTCGGTATAGAGGATTAAGGGAAAAAATGCAGTGTTCTGTGTTACAGGAAAGACCCAATGAACTGAGAAAAATTTCAATAAAAAACTTCTAAAAACCCATTAAAAACGAATGAAGAAACCTTGTTGTTATTTTTTCTTCAGACCGACGACTGGTTTGCGAAGCACTCTATACTCTACTGCATGCCTGTCCATCTCCGTGTATCTATCGTAAGCTACGTTCTTTTACAACTTCTTATTGTGTACAAACGTTAGTATCTTCCACCATAATTTTTACTACCTCCCTACCCCCTCCACATGCACACATTTTCCTTCGTTATTAAACTGACAACGGCTTCATGTCTCAGAATGTGTTCCGTCAATTTATCCCTTCTTTTAGACAATTCGTCACAAATTTCTTGTTTTTATCCAATTAGACTCTTACAAGCAGTTGAAAATATAACTTGTGTATGTGTATTTTGCCTAAGTGCAATGTTGCACTTTCTGTTTGTGGCTGAACACGATCTAAATAAGATATCACTATGGTGTAAAAATTGGCAATTGACTCTAAATAATGAGAAGTGTGAAGTCGTTCACATGAGTACGAAAAGAAATCCGTTAAACTTTGTTTACAAGATAAATCAATCAAACGTGAAGGCCGTAAACTCCACAAAATACCTAGGAATTACTATTACTTCAGACTTAACCTGGAAAGAAAACGTAGATAATGTCGTCGGAAAGGCGAACCAGAGACTGCGTTTTATTGGCAGCACCCTTAACCTTGAGAACGGAACATCGGTCTCAGATACCGTCATAGTGTACGATAGCAAGGCAGGTGTAGAAGTTCCTTTGGCTCTTCGGTGTGGTTTAAAACACGTTATACATCAATGCGTGACGAAAACAACGTACAGGCGCGAAAGAGTCAGGAAGGTGGAGGAAAAGTCCTAGGGGTCTAGGAGACCGGTGTTCCTCCGAACTGCAGTATAAAAGATGTTCCGGTTAGAGGGTTAAAAGATGCAACAGAACTACTAAAGAGACAGCATACACTACTCTTGTCCGTCCTTTTTTGGAGTATTGCAGCCCAGTGTGGGATCCTTATCAAGCGGGTTTGACGGAGGACATCGAAAGAGTTCAGAGAAAGGCAACTCGTTTTTGTATTGTCTGGATACAGGGGAGACAACGTTACGGAAATGATACAGGATCTGGGATGGAAATCATTACAACAACGGCGCTTATCGCTGCGGCGTGGGCTACTTACGAAACTCCAGTCGCCAACATTCTCCTCCGAATGCGAAAATATATTGTTGACCGTCACTTTCATAAATAGAAAAAATCATCAGAATAAAATACGAGAAATCAGAGCTCGAACAGAGAGTTTCAGGTGTTCTTCCTGTGCGCTATTCGAGAATGGAATGGGAGATAAATAGTATAACGGTGGTTGGATGGACGCTCTACCAGGCATTTAAATGTGATTTGCAGAATATCCCATGCAGATGTAGAATCTCCAATAAAAAAAAAAATAACTTCACATTGTAGTACTTATACCACCAGAAGACGATGGCATAACCCATGGAAACTGGTCGTCAGTAAATTAATCAATGATATCGCGATCTTGGCGTTTTCCTTTAAAATGGCACGCGTTATTGGACGAGTGGACGGGCACACACTGAGCAACATAGATGGTGTCGAGATAAGCCTTACTAATCTCCGCACACGAATTGAGCTACTTTGCCCTCAGGTAGAAGAGCGCAAGACCTGGGACTTCCCGCTTAAAAGGTGCGACTGACTGCGTAAGCACCGTCGTAGACCCAGTACGCTTGTTTCCCCTGCTTAGTTCGTGTTCGCCCGTGCCCCGTGATGAGCACGTAGTGGCGAGTTACAGTATAAAGTTTTGTTAAACGCGCAGGGGAGTGATACTGAATATTGAGAACAGTGTAAATGTTTAGCGAAAGAAGTCAGACATTCCTTGTTTATAAAATTTTCACCTTTAAACGCTATAGGGAGGTGAAATCGCGTGGCGATCAGGGCTGGAGATGATCTAAGAATAACTGTAATGCCAAAATTTTTACAATAGGTAATGATCATATGTTGTCGAGGTGCATTTATGTTTATGGGTTCAGCAGGTACAAGTTGCTCAGTTCGTTTGAGCCGGGACGAGTGAGTGCTTAGCAGATGACACGCTTCTTATTAGACTCATGAAAGTGGGTTGCAAATGAAGCAGTAGCTCACGTTATGTTAGGGAACACGAAGGGAAGGCGGCAGGGATTTGTGGGAGAGACAACGTCCCACGTGCGTGATACAGGCCAGCTTAACTCAGTTGCAGAGACACATCTGGGCACGCGGCCAGCTCGGCTCATCCCGGCTCGTTGTATTGGGTGTCACTGCACAGTCGCACAACGTTCAGACGGCTCCCGGCAAACTAATAGCCAACTCCCGGATGGCGAAATGTGGCAGTAGCGCGACAGCTGCTGTAGCCACACACCGAGCACGTGCAACTGCCCTCGTTGACGCCTGTGAGACGCGTCAGAGTACCTCAGCGATCTATGCCAACGCCACGTAGATACAAGGCCTGCCAAGAGTAGTCATAACACAAGAAAACTGTTTGTCTTACGTTGCGTTGTGCTGAGTTTGGGAATACGTATACGTTGCACATTGTGTTTCAGAATGTTTTTCGTGTTATTTATGTCATTCTCCGTGCATATTTTTGCTGGTATAAGACAAAATGCCTCATATGAATCATCTGAATCCAATATCGGTAAGATATCTTATCAATAGTTCGTAAATATCTTATACCAAAACAAATTCGTATATGAATCACATAAATAACATTCTGAATCACAGTGTGAAACGTGTACCTATTCCCAGGCTCAGCACAACGCCACATAAAGCAAATAGTTTGCTTGTGTTATGACTACTCTTGGTAGGTAGCGTGCAGGCCTTATATCTAGGTGGCGTTGTCTATGCGCTGGTCACTGTTGCCTTGCACTATCTTTTTGTCAGTCACCATTTCTTATCCTGCCACAACAGCACATATACAAAACGTGCACAATTACGTTCTCCGGCTTAGAAGATACCCAGGTAAATATTAATAACTAGCTTAATTCTCGCTGCTTCGCACACATAGACTGGATGGTCTGCATTGGTTGTTTGCACTTCTAAATATAAATGTTCATAGATTTAGCTTTAAAAATGCTTTCCTAATAAAGTATTTTGATACAACTTGCCACTATTGCACAATTGATGGCAGAATTCAAAAATCCCAAAATACATTTTTAAAAATTCTAACCGTGGTTCCAAATCCAAATTTTCGTATTTCTAACATCAAAATAGTCTTATTAGTAGCCTTCAAATATTTTGCCTTAGTTCACTCGCTTAGTGGTTGAATTTCCAAAAATATCGAAACACGCGTTTTTAAAATTCCTATCAAAAATCTAAATCAGAAGTTTTGTATTTCATGCTTCAAAATTGTCTTAATAGCAACGAATTTTCAAGAAACCGATCATCCCCTATTTTACCCCCTTAGCGATGGGAATATCGAAAATCGCTGCCTACACTGTCTACAAATTTCAAGTGTCTTTCGTATGTACATACACTTTTCAGCACCGTTTTCTGTCTTTTAGTAATATCGAGAACGCGAAATTTCGTTCTTACACTTTGGCATCTATCTTGGTAGTTGTACTTTTCAAACTGCGATATACACTTATTTTGCTTTATTCGTACGCTTGTTGCAGAAAAACAACTGAAGAATCAGCATGACGTTTCGCTGTATATAACCTCTATGCTGTTCTACTGTCAAAAGTCATCGC
This sequence comes from Locusta migratoria, assembly GCA_026315105.1. Classification (NCBI taxonomy): domain Eukaryota; kingdom Metazoa; phylum Arthropoda; class Insecta; order Orthoptera; family Acrididae; genus Locusta; species Locusta migratoria. The sequence goes on from CM048748.1 coordinate 242,133,098, forward strand.
TGGTCTTCAGTCCGAATTTTATATAAGCTGACGACTGTCAACCTCTATATCTTCCACCCTCTTATAGCTATCGACACGGAACTGCTATGGTGAACAAAGGGAGACTTTGTACTACAACACAGAGAGATCGTTCGTCTCCGCTGTGTATTCTTTGTTGAAGAGCAAAATATTTACAGTCAGACGTACAAATTTATATAAGTCGGTAAATGTCAACTCCCATATCTTTTACCCCCTTATCGTTATCAACCCTCTCCCACCATAGTGCACAATGGGAGACTGATACCTACTACCACATACAAACACTATTCGTTTACGATGTGAAAGAGTGAAATATAGGCACTAACACACACCTATTACTCACCAAACTGAATGGTATTAATCTGTTAATAACGCGATACTGTCCGCTAAACCAAAATAACCTACGACTTACGAACTTTCCGTCACAGACATACATTAACGTATGTCTACAGTCTGTGTATTGCAGTGACCTCAAAGATAATATGGAGATGGTACTATGTATTATGAAACTGTGACTCTCGACGTATATTTATCTCTCCAATCCAGTTGTCAGTATTTTGCTCTTAAGCACTACAGTTGTCTTTCCAGTGTTAATATTGAGATCATTGGTGTATTACCAGTATAGTTCATGCCCAGTTAATGTATATCTGTGTTTCCCAGTGTTTTATCTTTGAGTCTTTTTATCTTTGAGCATCTGTTGATCGTCGCATTGCTCCACGTTTTACGGATTTTTGTTCGCAACACACTCCCACCGGCACACACCGCGACCAAAAAAACCATAGTGCACACCACGAACCTAAAGGCTACTCTCATGCATAACCGCCATTGGTCTGCAGTGAATAATTTTGGCTACCAAGTGAAATATACGGACACACGTCCCACGTTCCATTTTTGTATATGTATATTGATTTCACGAAATAAGTCCAGGTAGCTGCAAATCTTTTTAATTGCTTGCATTATAATATTTAGCACGACAAGCCTGCTTGATGCGGCGTACTGCCATTCTGAAGTGCACGTCTAGGTATGATTGTCGGACATACTGCATCAACTGACATTACTATTACAACTTTTAGTATTTTTATATACTGCATAGGAAATTTCTGTGATTATTTGTTTTAGATGCTGAGAATAGATCAGTAGATGCAATATGTGAAAGCGGCCCACCGTCACGGATTCTGCGAGGCAGTCACGCATTCGGACTCCATGTCCCGCACTGGGATACTTACTGAAAATGTCCCGCAAAATGGCAAAAGCGTCACGCATTCCAGTGTGTTTAAAAGTGTTGGTCTAAGAGATTAACCCGAAACTATTTGTGTACGGCACGCTATGTCATACTGCTTGCAAGTCAACTTCACAATGCATCATCTACGCGAAAGGCAAATGTCCCAGATTCGAGTCCCGGTTCCGGCACACAATTTTAATCTGCCAGGAAATTTCATATCAGTGCACACTCCGCTGCAGAGTGAACGTTTCGTTCTGGAAACATCCCTTAGGCTGTGGCTAAGCCATGTCTCCACCATATCCTTTATCCTATTTTATGCTATTGATAATTACGCAGTACCCGATTTGCTGGGAACGTGTATGTCAGCAATAAAGGCCACAGAAGTCACTATATCTTCAGCTCCTTAGGTAGTGCAAATTAAAAAAGCACGAAGAATCTGCCTGTCCGTATAGCCGTTTTTATTGAAGACAACCTTGTTGCAGCTCCTGTGGTAAGTTCTTATCATCCGAGATAGCATACGCTCTTTTAACCTAGGTCCGTAGGGCTCCTGTACGTTGAAAAGGTGGATGACAGCTGGTAACATGTAAATAACGTAAAGTAAGCGCCTGTTCCCTGTAAACTCTGCGTCATCTTTTTTTATAAATCAACACATCCAAAAATAGTAACTTCCCCTCCTTCTCGATTTTCTTCGCGAATTTGAAATTACCTAGGCTCCAGACAATTCAAATGATTCCAAACAGAAAACATATCATCAACACACCTTAAAAAAAAAAAAAAAGAAAAAAAATGGGCTTCAAAACCTTTTCAGGGCCATTTCCTCAAAGTCCTCCATAAAATGGTTAGCAACTATGAGGGATAGATCTAGCGACACCGTCAGTCTGCTCAAAATACTTGTCATTGAATAAAACATGTGTGAACGTCAGAACATGGCGGTACAGCTTTATTTCCGTATCTAGTTGTTTGTTAATTAAAATCAATGACTCTTCAAGAAGGACCCGAGTTAAAAGTGTCACCACATTGAAACAAACTCATCACTGGACGCGCTGCAATTTCACTTGCGTCAGGGGGCAGCAGCTACGAGCCAATACATTCATAGTTTCTACCAGTCACGGCGAGAGCGGCATTATCTGCGGCATCTATTGGTGGAAAAGAAAAAGAAGGAAAAGAAAAAATGCATACAAATGTCACGTAAATTGGTAGGAAATCCTAAGAATTTCTGGTCGTATGTGAAGTATACTATCGGCAAAACACATTCAATACCTTCATTACACGACAGAAATGGTGATACGGTACTACTGCTGACAGCTGCACTAAAGCAGAATTGTTTCACATGACTTTCCGAAATTCCTTCACTAGAGAAGACGAAGCAAATACTCCAGAATTCGTATCAAGGACAGCTTCCAGCAAGCCTAATTTAGAAGTAGATAACTTTGGAGTATAAATCACGTAACAAATCTCCCGGTCCCGACTGTATACCTTATTAGGTTCCTTTCAAAATACGCTGATGCAATAGCCCAATACCTACCATCTACAACCGGTCCACTCAGAGAAGGCATCAAAGAAAGCCCAGGAACAAAGATTACAATGGTACGGGCATGTGACGAGAAGGGATGGGGTACACCTGTTGCAGATAACAACGGAGTTACTAGTGGAGGACAAGAGAAGAGGCAGACCAAAGAGAAGATTGATGGACTGCAGCACTGAAGACCTGAGAGAGAAGGGAATGAGCCGGGAGGAGACGTGGGACCGACAGAAATGGAAGGCAAAAATCAGGAAAAGCGACCCCTGAACTAGGAAAAAATTTAAGAAGAAGAAGGTAGGTATGTGAACAACGTGTACCATCAGCGACAATAGTAGATTCCATTGCTTAGTGCCTTGACAGCAGTACTGCCACTGTTTAAGTTCCAACCATCGCATCTGAAGGGCCAGTTGTTGCGAGTGTGAAGCACCCTGCTATTGTTTCCCCGCAGAGCCGCGGGCAGCGCGGCGCGCGGTGTGGCGGCGTGGCGCCGCTGTGACGTCACGCAGCCACCTGTTCGCAGCGCGTCCTGACCCGACCCTCGCAGACTGCGCCTGCGCGACCTTCACCCACTGCACTGCCGGGGCGCGTCACCGCCACAGCTGATCCCTCCCAGCCGTCGACACGTCACAGCGCGAGGCAGCCGCAGGCGCTGCAGACACTGGCGCCGTGCCATGCCATACACTGATAGCGACCTGGAACACATCGGAGTAATGACAGACAGCTCACCATATATCGTCTACATTATCTGATGATGCCTCAAAAGGGCGAAACGTGCCATTGATTAAAAATAATAAGGAAAAAATAAAAACAGGATAAAATAGAAAAAAAGATAGGAAAAAAAAAAACAAGCTAGAAACTCTGGGTCAAGCCGCGGGAAAACCATTTTGGAGCGTAATTAGCAATCTTCGAAAGAGAGGGAAGAAGGAATTAACAAGTGTTTTGGACAGCTCAGGAAAGCTGCTAGTCAATCCTGTGGATGCCTTGAGCAGATGGAGGGAATATTTTGAAGAATTGCTCATTGTAGGTGAAACGTTCAATGATGTGTCAGATTTTCAGGTAGAGTGGGATAGGAACGATGATGGAAACAGGATCTCATTTGAGGAAGTGGAGAAAATCGTCAGTAGATTACAGTGCAATAAAGCGGCTGGAGTGGATGAAATTAAGCCGGAACTCGTCAAATATAGTGGAATATCAGGTCTCAAATGGTTACACAGGATAATTGAAAAGGCGTGGTAATCGGGACAGGTTCCGTCTGACTGGACGAAAGCGGTAATAACATCAATTCTCAAACATGGAAACAGAAAAGATTGCAACAACTCTCGAGGGATCTTCTTAATTAGCGTTGTAGGCAAAATATTCTCAGGTATTGTTGAAAGGAGAGTGCGAGTATTAATTGAGGATAAGTTATATGAAATTCAGTGTGGGTTTAGGCCTCTTAGAGGCTGTCAGGACCAGATCTTCAGCCTACGGCAGGTAATGGAAAAGTGCTATGAGTGGAACAGGGAATTGTTTCTATGTTTCATGGATCTGGAAAAGGCTTATCACCGTATTCCTAGGAGGAAGCTACTGTCAGTTCTTCAAGATTATAGTATAGGAGGCAAACTTCTGCAGGCAATTAAAGGGCTTTACGTAGACTGCCAGGCAGCAGTTAGAGTAGATGGCAAATTAATCTCACGGTTCAGGATAGTTTCAGGCTGTAACCTGTCACCACTGTTGTTCATACTATTCATGGATCATATGTTGAAAACAGTAGACTGGCAGGGCGGGATTAAAATAGGTGAAAACAAAATAAGCAGTCTCGCATATGCGAATGACTTAGTCATAATGGCAGAATCGATTGAAAGTTTGCAAACTAATATTTCAGAGCTCGATCAGAGTTTCAAGGATTATGATATGAAGATCATCATCTCCAAAACGAAAGTAATGTCTGTGGGAAAGAGATTCAAACAGATTGAGTGCCAGATAGGAGGAACAAAGTTAGAACAGGTAGACAGTTTCAAGTACCTGGGATATATTTTCTCACAGGACGGCAACATAGCGAAAGAACTGGAATCGAGGTGCAGCAAAGCTAATTTCAGTGAGTGGCCAGCTAAGATTTACTCTCTTCTGCAAGAAGGAAGTAAGTACCAAGACTAAGATAGCAGTGCACCGTTCTATCTTTCGACCAACTTTGTTGTATGGGAGTGAAAGTTGGATGGATACAGGTTACCTTATCCATAAGGTAGAGGTTACAGATATGAAAGTAGCAAGAATGATTGCAGGTACTAATAGATGGGAACAATGGCAGGAGGGTGTCCATAATGAGGAAATCAAAGAAAAACTGGGAATGAAGAAAAAAAACCAAAAAGGAACAACGTCCTGATGTTCTGAAAAAAATAATTTATCACAAACCGGCTTTCGGCTTGTTAGGCCATCATCAGTTGACAACTGACTGTAGTATACATGTTTTCAAAGATGTTACAAACATGTTACGATATACAAAGATGTTATCACAGAAAATCGACTAGTTCACAGGAAAGTACATTACACTTACATATTTATGAGTGTTATTAACATTCATATAAAAATGTAATAAGTATATGTAAAGGATCAAAACTGACATGATTATTTTTGTTGAAAGGGAAAGTTGGAAAATAAAACTTATTTCAGAAGAGGTGTAAAAGGAAACTGGATCAGATCATTTAATACTAAACTGTATCCTGAGCCAAATGTTTATTGATTTCCAATATTTCCAGTAGTGTCATCTTTCTGCTTTTCTTCAGGGGACGTAGGATTTCACAGTGTACATCGTAATCATGGTTTTCTCTGAGCAGATGTTGAGCAAAAGTTGAATCTGCCTTTTTTCACCTCCAGCTTCTCTACGTGTTCTGACAATTTAATAGCTACAGCCCTGCCAGACTGATCACAATACACTTTTCGCACAATGTTTGCACGTGATCTTGTACACACCACTCTGTGATAGGGGTTCAATTTTGTCCTTGCTATTGAATAAATAAGATTCGGATTCGTTTCGGTAAAATTGGGGTTCGACGCATGCCTAATTGAAACTGAGACTGACTTTCGAGATAAATTCATAACTCGTTGCTGTACCAGCCACCAGTATGGAGTGGAACCAGTTTTACGAAATAAAATTCTTTACGGAAAATAATTTTATTTCGTAATATTCGCATAATTAATTCGGAAAGACATGTTGCAATACATTTCAATTTGTATTAGTGTTTTCAGTAATAATAAAACATATAAATTAAATACAAGGTTTTGTAAGGAATGTATAAAATAATGGCCCATCTTATTTCCACACAGCACTTAACATACAAACATCAGCATTAAAAAACAAAATCATTATCTACATCTATATGGGTACTCTGAAAGTCACACTGAAGTGCGTGTCAGAGGGTTCATCGAACCACTTTTATGATATTTCTCTATACTTCCATTCTCTGAAAGCTCGCGGGAAAAAGGAACACTTGAATATTTCTGTTTTCGATATGATACCTGTTATTTTATTATGATGATCATGTCTCCCTAGTAGGTAGGTTCTAACCAGATACGTTCGCATTCGGAAGAGAAATTGCATAGGACTGTGACGGCCTGATTAGTTTTGTGATTTATAATTGGAATAATTTTTCTCGCCTTTTTGATCTTGTTCTTCGCCGGCCGCGGTGGCCGAGGGGACTAAGGCGCTCCAGTCACGGTCTGCACGGCCACTACGGTCGGAGGTTCGAATCCCCCCTCGGGCATGGATATTTGTGCCGTCCTAGTTCGTAAGTAGTTCATAAGTAGTTTGTAAGTTTAGGGACTGATGACCCCGTAGTTAAGTCCCATAGACTATACAAACATTTGAACATTTGATCTTGTTCTTCGCTCATGAGAGACGTAGTATAGCTTTGTCACACTGTCTCTGGAATCACTATGTATATGTAAATTAGAATGTCATTTTCTCTGCCGCGGTGGAGTAGCCGAGCGGTCTAAGGCGCCTCGCTGCGGAGGTTCGAGTCCTCCCTGGGGCATGGATGTGTGTGTTTTCCTTAGGTTAGTTTACCTTACTTTAAGTAGTTTGTAAGCTACGGACTGATGACTACGCAGTTTAGTCCGATAGATTTACAAACATTTGAACATTTTTGTAATTTTCTATAAGTAATTTTGTATAAATGTTTTTCTTTTCTATGCTATGTTCATATTATGGAAATTTGTCAACATTCTGATATTTGCTGAGGTTCATGTTTAGATTTTTAGCGTTAAACCTATATGTAAAAGCCTGTGTGATGGTGCATACAACGTGGCAAGAAAAGGTGGAAAAGCGCGTTAAAACATTTTTACGCTCCATCAAATCTTCGAGATAGAGTGCTTGCAACCGTTGTGGTCGGACGCACAGTCAGTAGTAGTGGCTACTCGGTTTTATGGCACTCAATTTGGGGAGTCATTTACTTTAAGAGTTGCTATAATTTTGCCTCGGTGACGTGCTAAATACACCGACAATTTGGTGGCTATTGGCTTATTTATTTCGACGCTAAGAAAAAGTTTGTTGGTCGCTACTTACCAAGAGTTAATATGATGTACTGTACTACAATGGCCAACCAAACTCATCGCTCTTCTCTGCACCACAAGCAAAGTAGTTTTCCTTAGGATTGTATGCAAGCATGGACCTGGTTTGGATAATAAGTACTACTTTAAAGACAAACTTATCTAATCCGTAATTATTCTAAGTCATGTATCAAATAGGATCCAATCCTTTGAATGTATATATCTCAGTGCCCTCAAAACCATATATCTGAGAAAGTAATGCTGATATTTTACTAATTTACGGTGCACTGAAGTGCATCAGGTACTAAAATTACTAAAGAAAGTTTAGACCTAATTTTATAGAGCCCACAACTTTGCGTTTATTGTGGAGATAAGTTATATTTCAGTAATTATAGAAATTTGTTACTATTTTATAAATTAACAGACGTCTATGATTCGAATATTTAGTTTCATGAATGTCTTCTTCTTATTATTATTTATTCTTTAGATTTGGCTAAAGAAGCTGTAATACAGTTTTAAAGCCGCCACTTACAAAATGAAGGCACCAAGGGAAAAAGGGGAAATGTCAAAAAATCTTTTTTTTAGTTATTGACGGGTTCGTATGCTCTGTGAGAGCTCCATTTGTGCTGTAAACTGATCTAGGAATGAAAGTGTAATGTCAAGAGATATAAAAATGTTAAATATAGACGTACAGGGTAGAAGGAATAATGTCCATTGTACACCCCGGATTAGATTTTTTATACTATGCTGTTCATGAAATGAGGCGATTCGATTCCGTTAATCACATTACCCTTTCGAGAGCACTCTTATGTGCCAAGTGACACGGACATGGCTTTGATAAACCAAAACACACCAACAGATACTCCTGGGCAGTGAAATGAGGCGTTTACAACTGCAGGAACTAAGCCCACTCCATATGCGGTTGTCGATATGGACCTTCTAATGTTTCGAGATTGGACAGATTTTCTTTCAATCAAATGTTCAAATGTTTGTATAGCTTATGAGACTTAACTACGGCGTCATCAGTCCCTAAACTTACAAACTACTTATAAACTAGCTAATACTAAGGACGGCACAAATATCCATGCCCGAGGGGGGATTCGAACCCCCGACCGTAGTGGCCGTGCAGACCTTGACTGACGCGCCGCAATCCCCTCGGCCACCGCGGCCGACCAGATTTTCTTTCTCCACTCTACATTAAAAGAGTCATTTTCCTGGTCAGGCCAATACAGGAGATACGAATTCGAGTACATCAAACAGAGACATTGAGTACCGAACTACTTACAACGGCGGTTGGTCTTTGGCTGCTGTTGTTGCTGGCGAAAACAAATCGACAGGCAAACAAAAGAAGAAAACTCCGACAGCAAAAAACAAAAAAGATGCTTCAAGAGAAGCCATCAAGAAGGAAAGGAAAAACAAATTTGCTGCCTATAAATCTTTAGCAAAAGCCATTCAGCCTGGTGAGCTTTTACTCAAGCGAGGAATCAGTGAGAATATTCAAAGCCAAGTACTAGTACCTTCAGGACCTCATTAAACCTCTGTGTGGACCAGAAGGGAGAGCATTTGTGGACAGTATTAAATTTGCCTTTTTTTTTTCTTTTTTTTTTTTTTTTTAAAGATAGGGGCCGCCGCGGTGGCCGAGGGCACTGCGGCGCTTCAGTCACGGTCTGCACGGCCACTACGGTCGGGGGTTCGAATCCCCCCTCGGGTATGGATATTTGTGCCGTCCTTAGTGTTAGCTAGTTCATAAGTAGTTTGTAAGTTTAGGGACTGATGACCCCGTAGTTAAGTCCCATAAGCTCTACCAACATTTGAACATTCAAGATAGGCCTACTGTTAATTGTTCAATTAAATGTCTTAATATGTTCAAGAACTCATTGACTTCTAAATAGGCCTTATTTCTTAAAGGCCCTCATTTCTCTATGTGATATTTTCTGTTCATTTTAAATCAGTAAGTCGATTATGGACATTCTCCCTTTTTAACGTGTGGAAACCTGTTTCTGTGTATAAATATACAAATAAAATCAATGTTTATTGCAATATGTGGTTTTTATTGCCTGATTACTATTTCCAAACAGTTATTTAAAAGGTATTTATAGATATGTATAAATAAATGTATATATGTATATATGTATAAATAAACTCCACTCTCATGAACCACAGACATTGCCGAGGTGGGGTGGCTTGCGTGCCTCAACGATACAGATAGCCGTACCGTAGGTGCAACCACAGCGGAGGGGTATCTGTGGAGAGGCCAGACAAAAGTGTGGTTCCTGAAGAGGGGCAGCAGCCTTTTCAGTAGTTACAGGGGCAACAGTCTGGATGATTGACTGAGCTGGCCTTGTAACATCAGCTAATGTGGCTTTGCCACACAGCTACTGCGAACGGCTGAAAGCAAGGGAAAACTACAGCCGTTACCTTTCCCGAGGACATGCAGCTCTACTGTATGAACATATGATGATGGCATCCTCTCGGGTAAAATATTCCGGAGGTAAAATAGTCCCCCATTCGGATCTCCGGGCTGGGACTACTCAGGAGGATGTGATCATCAGGAAAGACAATACTGGCATTCTACGGGTCGGAGCGTGGAATGTTAGATCCCTTAATCGGGTAGGAAAATTAGAAAATTTAAAAAGGGAAATGGATAGGTTGAAGTTAGATATAGTGGGGATTAGTGAAGTTCGGTGGCAGGATGAACAAGATTTCTGGTCAGGTGAGTACAGGATTATAAATACAAAATCAATTGGGGGTATCACAGGAGTAGGATTGATAATGAATAAGAAAATAGGAATGCGGGTAAACTACTATGACCAGCACAGTGATCGCATTATCATTGTCAAGATAGATACGAAGCCAACACAGACAACAGTAGTACAGGTTTATATGCCAACTAGCTCTGCCGATGATGAGGAAATTGAAGAAATATATGAGGAGCTAAAGGGAATTATTCAGACAATTAAGGGAGAGGAAAACCTAATTGTTATGGGAGACTGGAATTCGGTAGTAGGACAAGGAAGGGAAGGGAAGACAGTAGGTGAATATGGTCTGGGCAAAAGGAATGAAAGAGGAAGCCGCCTGGTAGAATTTTGCGCGGAACATAATTTAGTTATAACAAACACGTGGTTTAAGAATCACAAAAGAAGGTTGTATACGTGGAAGAGACCAGGAGACACCGGGAGATACCAGATAGATTTTATAATGGTTAGACATAGTTTTCGTAACCAGGTTTTACAGTGTAAGACATACCCAGGGGCAGATATAGACTCTGACCATAACTTGTTGGTTATGAACTGTAGGCTGAAACTGAAGAAACTACAAAAAGGTAGGAAAATAAGGAGATGGGACCTGGATAAATTGAAGGAACCTGAGGTTCTTAAGAATTTCAGAGGGAGCTTTAGGCAACAATTGACCGAAACAGGGGAAAATAAAACAGTAGAGGAGGAATGGGTAAAATTGAGAGATGACATAGTGAAGGTAGCAGAGGACAAAATAGGTAGGAAGACAAGACCTACAAAAAATCCTTGGATATCACAGGAGATACTAAATTTAATCGATGAAAGGAGGAAATATAAAAATGCAGTAAATGAAACAGGCAAAATGGGGTACAGACGACTAAGAAATGAGATTGATAGGAAGTGCAAAATGGCTAAGCAGGAGTGGCTAGAAGGCAAATGCAAGGAAGTAGAAGAATGTATAAATAGGGGAAAAATAGATACAGCCTACAGGAAAATAAAAGAAACATTTGGAGAAAAGAAAAACAGCTCTATGAATAACAAGGACACTGATGGAAAACCAGTTCTCAGCAAATAAGGGAAAGCTGAAAGGTGGAAAGAGTATATAGCGGGGCTCTACAAAGGAAACGAACTTCGAGACAATAATGTAAGAAAGGAAGAGGATGTAGATGAAGATGAAATAGGAGATACTGTACTGAGAGAAGAATTTGACAGAGCCCTGAAAGTCAAGTCAAAACAAGGCCCCTGGAGTAGATGATATTCCCTCAGAGCTACTGAAGTCTCTGGGAGAACCAGCCATGACAAACCTGTTTCACCTGGTGTGTAAGATGTATGAGACAGGCGAAGTACCCTCAGACTTTAAGAAAAATGTTATAATCCCCATTCCAAAGAAAGCAGGTGCAGACAGGTGTGAAAACTTCAGAACCATCAGTTTAATAAGTCATGGCTGCAAAATATTAACACGAATTATATACAGAAGGATGGAAAAACTGGTAGAAGCCGACTTGGGGAAGATCAGTTTGGGTTCAGGAGAAATGTAGGAACTCGGGAGGCAATACTCACTTTACGGCTTATCCTAGAAGATAGATTAAGAAAAGGCAAACCTACATTTCTAGCTTTTGTAGATTTGGAGAAGGCTTTTGATAATGTTGATTGGAATAAACTCTTTCAAGTTCTGAAGCAAGCAGGAGTAAAATATAGGGAGCGTAAGGTTATTTACAACTTGTACAAAAACCAGACAGCGGTTGTCAGAGTTGTCCAATGTTATTCAATTTGTCCATTGAGCAAGCTATAAAGGAAAGCAAGGAGAAATTTGGAGAAGGAATTAAAGTTCAGGGTGAAGAATTAAAAACATTGCGTTTTGCCGACGACATAGTAATTCTGTCAGAGACAGCAGAGGACCTGGAAGAGCAATTGAACGGAATGGACAGTGTGCTGAAAGGTGCATATAAGATGAACATTAACAAGAGCAAAACTAGGGTAATGGAGTGCAGTGTAAGAAAATCAGGTGATGCTGAAGGAATTAGATTGGGAAACGAAGCAATAAAGGAGGTAGATGAGTTTTGTTACTTGGGCAGTAAAATAACAAATGATGGTCGCAGTACAGAGGATATAAAATGCAGAATGGCAATGGCTTGAAAAAGAGAAATTTGTTAACATCTAATATTGATTTAAGCCTAAGGAAGTCCTTTCTGAAGGCATTTGTATGGAGTGTTGCCTTGTATGGGAGTGAGACATGGACGATAAACAGTGCGGACAGGAAGAGGATTGAGGCTTTTGAAATATGGTGCTACAGAAGAATGCTGAAGATTAGGTGGGTGGATCGCATAACTAATGAGGAGGTACTGAACAGAATTGGGGAGAAAAGAAATTTCTGGCATACCTTGACTAAAAGATAGATTGGTAGGACACATTCTTAGACATCAAGGAATTGTGAATTTAGCATTAGAGGGAAGTGTGTGGGGTAAAAATCGCAGAGGAAGGCCAAGAGAAGGATACAGTAAGCAGATTAAGACAGATGTATGTTGCCGTTCTTACGTGGAGATGAAGAGGCTTGCTCAGGATAGGGTATTGTGGAGAGCTGCATCAAACCAGTCTCCGGACTGAAGACCACAACAACAACAACAACAACAACAACAACATAAATAAACTGTAAAATGTATAAATTTTGGGAGCGATTGAAAACACTAATTCGCCGTTCTCTCAAAATCTAGTTATTATGACAGTCCTCCTTTTTCCTCTGGTGTCTTCAAATGTATAAAACACAAATAATTTAATTTAGATAAAGTGGCTATAACAGTAACATTATTTAAAAACAAACCAAAGAGTAACTTTTTAATCTGATGACAAAACTTTTCAATATTGCTCTGGACTTAAACTTATCATAGTGGCAGTCAGAACGCTAAAAGTATTAACTGGTTGCTAAGTTCAGTACTAAACAGTTTTGACTTAAACCGAACAATACTTGACAGTTTTATTACTAATTTTGCTATATTGAGGAATATATTCATGCTGCCCAAATTACAGTTCTCAGATTTCTGTGCAACATTTCATATTAATGCTCCACTATGTGAAGCTACATTACTTAATGATTTACTATGAAAAAATTAGACTGTTGCTTGATTGCTGTAAGCTGTGTCTGTCATCATCAAGGGAGACTGCAGGTATGTTTTACCATAATTTGTACGATATTTTCATACTGCCATGCTGTGTATTTTCAGTGTTTGTATGTTAAATCTTATTAGCTCACTTTATTAAAAAATAATCAGTCAGAGAAATATTAATAGTGATCAGAGTACGTTTATAATTGACCTGTGCCTAATTAGACTGGAGACTAAAGTGTTTTTGTGTAGTCACCGTCTCTTCCGATTCCGAACATATTTTCTTAGCACCCACCTTCATAGGGAGACATGATCGTCGTGGTAAAATAAGAGAAATCAGATCGAAAACAGAAAGGTTTGAGTGTTCCTATTTTCCGCATGCTATTATAGAATGGAACGGTAGAGAAATATTATAAACGCTGTTCGATGAACCGTCTGCCATGCAATGCAGTAAGATATGCAGAGTATTTATGTAGATGTAGATTTTACGTTAACTCTCTCATTGTCCCTATCGGATTTCATCTTAGCTCATCTAATATATAAAAATTAATATTTCTTTGTTTGTTTGTCTTTTTGTTCGTCTTTTATGCACAACCATACTGTACATCCGATTGCGATAAAACTTTGTCAACTCATTGCTTGCACTCGCGCGAAGGTTTTAGTCATACTAAAATTAACTTCGTATGGTGCATGACTGAGGGTGCTATACAATTAGTTAATCCGTTTCTTACGCCTTCAGTCTGGAATGGCTGCACGAATATGAATGAAATTTGTAAGAGAGGCAGCTTATACCCTGATTAATACGTGGTGTGTGTATGTTTGTTACTTTTCTCGCTGAAACGGCTGGACGTAATTGACTGAAATGTGGAATGAAGATAGCTTACTCCCCGAATTAATACATTGGCTACCTTTCGTATGCCTTCGTAGGTACAACAAACATCCAAATTGTTTGACTGATCACCACGAAAGACAGCACATAAATGTATGTTTTCATGAAGGAGATTTTTATAACCTGAAAGGCAGTGAATTTAGCACGGCGGAAGGTACCTGGCGGGTTTTCAACTAGTGTGATATGAAATATTTGAGTGACGAAATCAAAACCCCGACATTGTCTATTAAGATTGTATCATGGTCAGCCGCAGAGGGGCACATTTTAGTCTGTGTCACAATATTCTCGGTGTAGGTTTTGTACGCCTGTGGATCAGTGGCAGTGTGATACAGTACTAGACGTTGATCACTGTTATCTGTAGCTGTATACTAGCCTGTGAGGAGTCTATGAAAACTAACTATCGTGGTGCATTCCTTCTCCCAAAATATAGAAAGCAAAAAGCGCGCAGTAAAATTCTCAGTACCAAAGTTGCTCACAGTGGCATTGGATGACGTTTACTGACATGGTTTTCTATACCGAACCTGATCTACTGTCTCCTCTACAATTTATCGAAATTTGTAAATGTGTCTTAGGAGAAATACCCTCTACACAGGAATATAATCACTATAGTTGCATCACATGTATCGACATTGATACTCGTGTTCTTGATAACAGTGAGGCAAGGAAGTTACTAATGTTATCAACAGCAGAAAATATTAGCGAAGGCAAACAAGATGCACAGCTCAGATTCCACCCGTCTGCAATGCATTCACTATTTTCAGTGGAATACAGAAACAAAGGTAAATAGGCCAACAAACCTGACGAAACACAATAACTATGTAGCGAGCCGTCGAAAATGTTCAAATGTTTGTAAATCTAAGGGACTTAACTACATTGGAACTTATGCTAAGCACAACACGAATACCCATGCCCCAGGGAGGGCGATACTTTTTTCTGATAGGCGGAAAGCTGCTTATGTAGGGAAAGAGAAAACGTTGAAGATGATTTCTTATGAGAAAGTGTTGGCGAATTCTTATCTGGCTCACTGCAAATGAGTTGTTTATTGGGAAGAGGAGGCCTGGTACACCACTGCAAAATGTACAATTTGTACAGAAGAAGAAGAAAACAATATATCTTACAGTGGTGAATTATTTACGATGTGACATATATGACAATTATTGTCATTTGCCAGATTCAAAAAAAAAAAAAAAAAAAAAAAAAAAAATGTTCAAATGTTTGTTAAGCTTATGGGACTTAACTACGGGGTCATCAGTCCCTAAACTTACAAACTACTTATGAACTACTTACGAACTAGGGATTCGAACCCCCGACCGCAGTGACCGTGCTGACCGTGACTGGAGCGCCTCAGTCACCTCGGCCACCGCGGCCGGCATTTGCCAGATTATCGGCCAAAATGTATATGCATGTTTTGTCAACACTGGCACTTGACTATGAAACTAGGAAATTGTGCGATTGTTATGGACTTTTGTACCAAAATACGATCATTTCTATAGCCGTAAGAACAACAGCGTAGTATTTATATTGTGCCGCCCACGCGCTTTTTAGGGCAATGTTACTTACAGGCGGGAAACTATATTTGGAAAAAAATCATATAAAATAGTTCACATAGTCCTAAACGTCTAATTCCAGTAACCTAATATTTTTTCTTCGTGTCTGTGTGCGCCAAATAAAGGGTTAAGTAGTTTGTAAGTCTAGGGACTGATATTCGCAGCATTAAGTCTCTTACATTTACAACTATCTGAACGAATGAAGATGCTTGCACAGGACAAAGTAGTGTGAAGAACTGTATCAAACCAGTCTCAGGACTGAAGACCCCAACTGCAACGACAACCATGTGGCGACATCTATGTCAAATTCCTTGTAGAGTTTAGTTTTTGAGCTCCGTGCTTCGTGAGCTGCCTCAAACAACTCCACATACATTTATAACAGCCAATTGTTTCCTATACGATTTTTCTGCGATTGCGAAGTAAAAAAAATTACAATACCATGTATGGAAAAAATGGAAAAATTTAACACAAACATGATAAATTTTGATAATCCCACCAAGTATAGTTCATAAACGATGTTTAGTGTTTTAATGTCAGTCTTCAAAAACTAGTGATATGATAGCAACAAAAGTAGCCATCAGTTTGAGGAAAAAAAAAAAAAAAAAAAAAAAACTAGTTAGTGGTTTACATGGCCCGCCGCATAAATATTTAATTTTAACCGATTAGTCGTGTTAAAAAATTTCAATGTAGTTGCAATATAAAGCATACGAAAATACCTGTATTGGTGTCATGGCCAACGTCCGTCAATTGTTTCTGATTATATGTGTCTAGGTAATCGTGCAGCACTAAAAAAAAAAGTTGTAAAGGACGGGATTATTAGGACATAATATGGGTGGCAATGTTCCCGAGGCAATTCTCCCGCGTGAAGCAATCTGCGATACTACCATGTTTGTTTGCTGGCGAACTGATAAGCTGCTCCCAGAGCGTGTTGCAATGCCTGCACGCGGACCGCTAGCACAGAAAATTATCTTCCGTGCTGTGTTTCTCCGTGCCTTCCTCTACTTACTAGCCGTTTATCTTTGTTATTATGTACCACCCACAGACATACATTACTAGACTGGCAAACTAGCCTCTATGACTGAAGCCGCCATCTTGGCTCACCTCACGTCAAAAAGTTTCTCTACGGTATTAGTATGAACTTCTGACACGACATGACGATGTAAGCCATATTATTAGGTTTGTATTTGCATTTGAGCCAATACTTCCGCAATGAATTAACACATACATTGTCGAATCGTGTTATGAGAAGAACTTGTTAAGTACGGTAAAATTTTACTTAACACCCTGGCGCCCTCGCGCTACTACGTTGTCAGTCATGTTTCGTTTATATTATCCTGTCGCGTGACAACGCAAATGTTTATAATGAAATCTTCGTTTTACCAGAGCAGTTTCTTTTACTGATTGGACGAGGGTACATACAAGAACCTGTCAACCATAGAGCAGGAACAGCATTATTTATCTACTTCTGAGCATATTAGCATATTGACAAAAACTTTCTTCCGTTTCACTGATGTTGCCAACATAATCATGTGAGACCGCTGTATGTTACCCACGTGCAGCAACATTTATCACGGTCATACTATTGAAAGAAAAGCCGAAATTGACCGAAACTGACATCCGATTAATAAAAACAGGAAACGCGACTCATTGGTGTATATGTCAAAGCAGACTATAGATTACCTGAGAACTCTCAAAAGAATGATACGTGTTATCCACGATAAACAACACTTTTATAATTACCATACTACTGAAGGAAAATCCGAAATGGACTGAAATTAGTAAGAGATTAATAATAACAGCAAATCGATGCAGCTTGTTACTGTCTGTGTCAATTTTACTCCAGATGAAAAAAAATTACAGTCATGTAGAATACACCAATTTCCCATACGTCAAAACTCCAAAGACAGCATATTTTACGACTTTTTTTCTGTAATAACACACGCGACTGCTCTCACGTTTATAGTATAGAAACATGGCGGCGAGACTTCACTGACACCAATGATACAGTATATGGCATTGCCAGTCTAGTAATATATGTCTGTGGTACCACCGGACTGGAGGAATTCCGCTAAAGCTAAGCAAGTCGACATCGCCGTGAATGAAACTGTGCGTATCGCCACAGGATGCTTCAAGTCATCTCCCACGGGCAAAATTTATCCCATCATAGGCATAGCACCACCCGCTAACCGAAGAGAAATCTCAGTCGAGCTCGAAGATCAAAACATGTGGACGATCCTCGGCACCCGATGTGTTTGCACAGCAAACAACGGGTCCGCTGAGATCCGACGAGAGTTTTATTGACAAAACTGAAGAGCTCGTTACGTAGCCCAGAATAAGGCGGCTATCTCTGTGGACAGAAATGCTGCCACACTCCACGATGGACATTCCTGAGAAGAGATCAGCAGGATTTCAACTTCCCTTTCCAACTTGGAGGGCATTAAACCGACTGCGTACTGGAGTAACTGGGAGGAACTCAAACCACTTGAAATGGGGCTATAGTGATTAGTCCGTCTCTAATGATCACGCTGTCGACGGGACGCTAAACTCCAAGCTTCCTTTTTTTATAGTGATTAGTGACAGACATGAATGCGGGTCGCGGCGGAGCGGCCGAGCGCATTGAGGCGCTATGCTACGATGCGCGAGGCCGTTCCCCGTCGGAGGTTGGAATCCCCCCTCGGGCATGGATGATTGTGCCGTCTTTAGTATTAGCTAGTTCATAAGTAGTTTGTAAGCTTAAGGACTGATGACCCCGTAGTTAAGTTCCATAAGCTCTACAAACATTTGAACATTTTGTGAATGCGGAGAAGTACAGGACTTAGACTATCTACTGACTTCTCCAAATTTGTCAATACTATTGACGATATTCTTAAGGTTAACGACAAAGTAATCTACGTTTGTAATTACTGGAAAGGGGCATCAAAATACTAGAGAAACTCTGTAACAAAATATACAACACAGGTCATTAGCCCGCCAAATGGTTGTTATCAACTTTCATTCCCTTGCCAAGGAAGAGGAATGCGATAAAATGTTAAGCCATTGCTTGAAAATATTCCTGAGCGTCATTCATCAAAGGTTATAAAAGTGTGAGAAATTCATTGGTAAGACACTGTGTGGATTTAGAAAAGGTTTAGGCACAAGAGAAGCAATAGTTACACTACGAGTCGTAATACAAAACTGCTATGATCAGGGTAAAAATATAGGCCTTTGTTTGTTGTATTGTTGTTTGTTTTATTGACTATGAAAAAGCATTCGATACAACATGAGTACAACATCATAAACTCATGGAAATTCTCAAAAGAACTGATACAGATGGAAAAGATATCCGCTGTATAGAGAACTTATAGAACTTATAGATGACAAAGGGCCGCGGCGGAGGGGCCGAGCGCATTGAGGCGGTATGCTACAATGCGCGAATCCGTTCCCCGTCGGGGGTTCGAATCCCCCCTCAGGCATGGATGTTTGTGCCGTCTTCAGTATAAGCTAGTTCATTAGTAGTTTGTAAGTTTAGGGACTGATGACCCCGTAGTTAAGTGCCATAAGATCTACAGACATTTGAACATTTTGTGAATGCGGAGAAGTACAGGCTTTAGACCATCTACTGACTTCTCCAAATTTGTCAATACTATTGACGATATTCTTAAGGTTAACGACAAAGTAACCTACGTTTGTAATTACTGGAAAGGGGCATCAAAATACTAGAGAAACTCTGTAACAAAATATACAACACAGGTCATTAGCCCGCCAAATGGTTGTTATCAACTTTCATTCCCTTGCCAAGGAAGAGGAATGCGATAAAATGTTAAGCCATTGCTTGAAAATATTCCTGAGCGTCATTCATCAAAGGTTATAAAAGTGTGAGAAATTCATTGGTAAGACACTGTGTGGATTTAGAAAAGGTTTAGGCACAAGAGAAGCAATAGTTACACTACGAGTCGTAATACAAAACTGCTATGATCAGGGTAAAAATATAGGCCTTTGTTTGTTGTATTGTTGTTTGTTTTATTGACTATGAAAAAGCATTCGATACAACATGAGTACAACATCATAAACTCATGGAAATTCTCAAAAGAACTGATACAGATGGAAAAGATATCCGCTGTATAGAGAACTTATAGAACTTTGTCAATAGCCTGTACTATTGACAATATTCTCAAGGTTAATGACAAAGTAATCTACGTTTCTATTTACTGGAGCTGCCAATCTTTCATTTGGGTAAATTCATTGATTGAGTGTAACTTTTACAGGAAGAAAATAACGGCTAACTAAAAACAAAGGTATTAAATTCCCCATACTCTCAACCGAATTAGTTTTGTTGCTCCCACAGCACCGCCATTTCCGAAAAGCAACAAATAACAAATAATGGAAAAGAAATAAGAAGTAGGGGAACAAGGGACAGGACGGGATAGTGAGGCAGAATGGGGTATAAAACTTTATTTGTGCTTCCATATATCGCGAAATGTTAAAACTATGTCGAGAGTTCGAGGCGAAGTATCTAACAACGCAGTGACGCCATTACATGCTGTGTCTTACTTTTCCTGCGGTGATGCTTCCCACATGTCCCTGCTACATTCACTTCTTATTATCTCACAATTAGTGAACATATGTTCGTGCAGTTGAACTAAATTACTATCATTGTTCTGACTGTATCTTCAGCTTCATTTTTCATACAGTTGAAATATTTATTATGATTTATGGTGGTCCGTGAATAATCTGAAAGTGTAATCTTGTGAGAGAATGAGGTAGGTCAGTACGAGACTGTACCCCATGTTGTCCCTTGTAATTTCTGAATTTCTTTAGCTTTTCTTTTTCAAAACATACTTTTTTCGATGTAGAATAGTTCAACTATACAAAAGAGAAAAAAGAGGTAAAGTTTGTATATTACATCAGTGCAAGAGACTATGGAAGCTATAATAACTGGAAGAATGGGCTATAAGAAAGCGTAACTCGGCTTATCAACCCTCTTACGGCAAGAGAGCGTTACGTGAATAAAAAAATTATAAAACAAAGACTATTGTGTTAAAATAGCAATAAACATTTTTTGTCTGTACAACATTACTCATATGACATAAATTTATCCACGTTATGTGGATTGATCTGAGGTCTGCGACTGTATTATAAACTTTTATGAAATAATTTATACTGCATCAGTCACTTTTTATTAATATTTTAATTAGTACGACGCGTTTCGGCAGCAAGTTGCCATCATCGAGTGGATTTCACAGTTACAAGTTCACAACACAAAACATAACGAAACAATAATGAACTTTTAATTTGAAATACACTCGATGATGGCGGCTTGCTGCCGAAAGGCACTGTGCTAATTAAAATATTAATAAAAAGTGACGCTTCAGTATAAATTCTTTCAAAACTCGTAACACCACAATCATCGAACATGCTTCAATATTCAGTAGCTAGTAGTATGTAGTTTCCACGTATCCATACAGAGAGCTTATTAGAAGATGAAAAATTAGCATAGAAAAACAAACATTTGTCAAAAAATGGAGGTAAAATAGCTGTTCTAGAAAGTAAGTAAAGAAAAACACAAAGACAGAACTGGACTGAAAATAAGCAAGTTGAATGCTCCAAGTACCAAACATCTTCAAAATTAAAGCATCCGAATTCATCCAATGTTAATGGTTAATTAAAAGAAGCCAATGAAAGCTTCTCCTGTCTTGAATATGCAGCTGAATTGAATTGCATTAGATGTAGCATGCATCTCAGAGAGAATCAAAATCCGCGTCGAGGTCGACATTGAAGACGAGATTGTCTATGTATTCACTTTACGAGAGGTAAAAACGTGTACTGTTTATATGCCTTTTAATACTTTTTGTATGTGAAATATATATTTAAGCTATTGATAATATGGCGAGGCATTGAATTAAAATTATATAAATGAGAACTAGTATCCCCACCATTGCGACAAAACGGGTAAATTTATCATTTTCCAAATGTATATTTACAGTATAATAAAACTATAAAAACCACCGTGACAGTAGTTAATCTCTTTGAATACTACTCAACGAATTTTCACGGGCTTTTCACTGATAACTTATGTATTGTTTGGGATAATATTCAATTATTATTGCAACATAATCATATAGTGGAAAAAGAAAATCTTGATTTAGATTGATTTGTAAGCGTCACTAGTGTCCGGAACAACAACAAATTTTATATGTGATTTTTACAAGTTAATCGATATTAACTTAGGGCAATGTCTATGCTTTACATAATGAAAATAGGACAACGAAATCAAAATATAAATTTAAAATATATATATATTTAAAATATCATATCTAAACACGCAGCTTTTGTTTTTCCGCCTGTTTGACCATGCTTATGTGCAGAATTACGAGATGCGTTTTCATAGGATTTTCACAGGAAAATTGAGCAAGTAATGGGGCAACATACATGCTTTATTTAATAAAAAACGGACTATGGAAAGCAAATATACCGCGATTTAAAAATCTTTGGTGTCTGCTCTGCTTGTTAGTATGGTACAGTACACCAAAGAATAATGGTGCTTTTCTGTGCTGTTTTCTTGATATATCGAACCCTAGATAGCAAACGTAGACGAATGCCTTTTTTTAATTTCAGTTGCAAAGAACGGACTTATGGGTAGTTTCAATAAAAATGAAAAGTTAGGTAATTATATATTGATATAGTGTAATTTTTTGGAAGAATAAATATTATTTATTGGCTTACTATAATACCCTTGAACTTCAAAATGACTCTTGAACATTAAGTTCCCTGTTCGATGACAGGGTCCTATACTTATGTCACAGCACCAGACAGCCAGTATACTCAAATATTATAGCGTAAGCACGGTTGTAGGAAAACTTCAGTAGGCTTACGTAAGTTCGCTCTCGTATTAGATATTGCTCATAAAAAAAAACACGTTACAATAACGACAGTTTTGGCAACATCTCCAACGGCTTTGTCGTAGATAGGACGTGTAATGCCAAAACATGCCCGGCTTCTCAAAATGACGAAATATGTGTTACAAAAGTATTAATAAAAATGCTGTTCTTCGCTTAAAGAATATAAAATATGTCAAAAATTTTAATTATTCATTTCATGTTACAATGAAATACATTGTTAAGAAGATAAATACAAAAAATAATTTACGTCTGGTTTAAATTACAGTCGTCTAATGTTTTGTTATGGTGATGTACCAAAGTCTTCATTTAAATTTGTTGTTATTAAAATATATATTAAGTGAAGTTTTATGTCATGCTTCATTCAGTAATTAGAAGCATACATTTACGACGATAAATTCTAAACTAGAAGAGATCTATCCAGAGACGCAACGATACTAATACACGATGGCGCAAAGCCGACATCTGGTTAAAGTTTATTAAAAATTATACCTTATGGTCCATATATATAACAAAACAAACTACAAAGTTAAAGAGCCTCAAAATCAAATACCCGATGAAATAAAAGAATTCTGCTGGAAAAAATATTTAATAGTCACTTCGCCAAGAAACAAACACGTATCATCCGCACAGAAGCAATTCAAAATTGAGTCACATACTAAGAGAAAACCTAAACGACATGAAATCATTACTTCAGGAATCAGGTACGGACGAGGAACATCTTTTTTCAAACTATTCAATATTAATCAGAAATACATATTGTCTAGACGCTGTATTTGTTACTACCGACATCTTGTGCCTGTATCGTTGCCACGTAATCCTTTTAAGAGTATGTGCTGTGTGTTTCAAGATCTGGGCAGTAAGAAGTGGTCACAGCGAGAGTAGCGGGGAAATTATAGATAAACGAAGGCACCATTACCCACACGAAAGTTACTTTATCACAATATATAAGAAACATAAAAGAAAAGAAACTGGCAGTACAGACGTTAAATACTTCCCAATTACCTCTACGCTCGGATCAAAACGTAGAACTGCCGAAAACAAACGTCCGCGTCTGTGAATGGCAAGAATACATGACGCATTTTGTGTCCGATGACAGCAGAAGCCGAAAACAAGTCACTCGGAATAAAATAAATTCCGAAGCAATCTAGACAAGTTTCCTACAGCAAAATGCTGCGCAGAGCCAGGGAATTCCCGCGAACTGGAGGCTATTACAACACCGAGGGAAAGCTGCGAACATTTTGGGACGGGAGCACCTGCATAACGGTTTACAGGGAACACCGTTCGAACCATTACCTGGCACGCAGCTCCGCATATAACCCATTACCGCCGCGATTTCTCTTCAGAGACACGGAGAATGTGTTGAGATCCTCATCAGCAACTAAAAGCGTGGCATTCAACGAAGATGCCTTTATGTTACCTGGCATTTCTCTTCCAGGTATCACTAATACGATTGAAACCATTCCCAGAAAAGATGAAAATGATAGCTGCTGTCAATACGAAATAGAGTTACCGTAACTGTGAAGAAACTGTTAATTCGGAAGTGAAACAAATACGAGACGCGTCCCGAAAGTAAGTTCCGTTTGGTAATAAAATGAAATTGTACACAGATACAGAAGAAATTTTTATTGCACAAAATTCTACAACTCTTAAACTACTTTTCCAAATAACTGCAGAAATTTTGTAGGCACTTGTCATAGCGTGCCACAAGTGTTTGCATGCGTCCTTCACAGAAGGTTGCCGCCTGTGTATTCAACCATGTGGTAACAGCTCTTTATCATCTTTGAAGTGTTGACCACCAAGGACAGATTTAAGTGCAAGAAGAGATGAAAGTCGCTAGGAGAGAGGTTCGAACTGTATGGAGGATGATCAAACAGATCCCATTGAAATTTCCGTAAGAATTGTTTGGTCACATTCGGTGTGTGAGATCTGGCATTATCGTGAAAAAACAAATCTTTTGACAGTAATGCTTTTCTTACACCTAAAATCTGTCCTTGGTGGACAACATTTCAACGATGATGACGAGCTGAAAGGTCATGTTACCACATGGTTGAATACACAGGCGGCAACATTCTATGAAAAATGCACAAAAAACCTTTTGCCATGCTATGACAATTGCCTACAAAATTTCGGAAACTATGTAGAAAAGTAGTTTAACAGGTGTACATTTTTCTACAATCAATACTTTTTCTGTATCTGTACCCGTTCGTTTTACATAACCAAACGGAACTTACTTTCTGGACGCGCCTTGTAAATAAATAAAAGACTGAACTTATTTAATTTAGAACGACAGACTTCCTTGTAATAAACTACTAATTTCACATTAAAATATTGTTTTACTTATTACATATTTTACGAAATTTTGTCATTTATTCATTTTAGAAAAAAGGTTCATATATGTCTGATCAGCACTCCGCTTGGCATAGTCGTAAGATTCCAAATTTGACATGAATTCACTAATGAGGTATGCGCCCATTTTCAATTTCGTAATTAAACATTAAGGGACGCTTTAAAAAATTTCAAGGGCCACAGATGGTGCTGCAACTGTTAGTTCAGCAGACCCATGACGTGGTACAATTGTACGAAACTTTACCCCATGTTTTTTTAATTTCATTTTTTTTTAAATTCTATGGGACTTAACTACGGGGTCATCAGTCCCGAAACTTACAAACTACTTATGAACTAGCTACAACTAAGGACGGCACAAATATCCATGCCCGAGGGGGGATTCGAACCCCCGACCGTAGTGGCCGTGCAGACCGTGACTGAATCGCCTCAGTTCCCTCGGCCACCGCGGCCGGCCCCATGTTTTAGATTCTGACGAAGACAAGGTTGAAACGCGTAAATAAATAACAATCGCATCACCACCTGTGGCCTTTAAATTTTTTAAAACGTCTCTTATAGCACTGTTTAATTACGAAATAGTCGTAAGAAATATCCGGTCCCGATTTGACTATTAAAACCAAACTGCTCTCGACACATCCTCACTAGAGGCCAGTTGCGTATCTTCGTGAATCTGAATGTGTGTGTGTGTTTGTGTAAAATTGAGCTACTGGGAGACCTTTCCGCAGCTTTACCATAAACGTAAGATACAGTTAACAAAAGGCTTAATCGTTAATGGACGTTTGATGGAGATCTCCCTGTGAACAAAGAAATATTAATATATGCCGTGTTAAAAAGGAAACAGTTGATTGAATCCCTAAAAGTATTTGTGCGTAACTGAATTTAGGAGCAACTTTAAAATTCTTAAACAGAATATCGAAAGTAAAAATAATTTTCGCTGCGGTTTTACGTCCCTACGTAAGGATAAAAATGGAATTTTATATTCCGACAGAAAAGGATTTAACTGGTTACCAGCAGAAGCAGGTCAGAAAATTGTAATCTCCAGATATTCATAATGTAGGGAAAGACTGCGTTATCCGCCATTTCTTTTGTAATTTATCATAATATTTGGGAAAGGGGATGTCAGTTCCTATTAACGCTGATGAGTGGGTTAAATACATAATCTGCTGCGAACGACTCTCTGAAATAAGTACGCTGGTAAATGTAACAAAAACTGTGCGTTATTTTAGGCCTCATATTCCTTATCGTAATATTGAGGATAAGTTGCAACTTTTAAAACATGTAAAGATATCAAATCACAGCTAAACTGCTAGGATCTGCCATTCCTTTTTCTGCAAACTCTTCGTAAAAATAAGGTTCTTTTTTTTTTTTTTTTTTTTTTTTTTGAAGTGTGTACCAACACGAGATTGATACGATGTTTGTTTATTTATATTTTCAAACGAAAGATTAGGCTTCTGTTCGGATGAAAAGTGACTTTCTATGGTGGCCCTACATTCATTCATTCGTGTCGACCAACTTAGGGGCACGATATTCCATGTATTACTTACTGGGTTTGACGTTTGGCAATTCCTATCGCACTTTTCTCGGTTTAGTTATTTTTCCACTTGAGCCCAAGCTTTTTGCATTTTATTGCAACCCCTGGCACGTCTGAAGTTTCTTTTTGAGTGGGACACTTTCCAGGATAACATTTCGCGTGATCCACACTTCTTCCAGATCTCGCTCCACCTCACTGAACCAGGACCATTTTGTATTTTTCTCCAGAATACCACAAGACGGTTGGTGGTTCTTACCGGGCTCATCTGTGTCACATGTCCATGAAAAATAATCCTTCTTTTCTGTACACCACTTATCTCCTCACATGGGAAACCAGTTCATGGTTATGGAGTCTCTACAATTATAATAATTACTACAACTGTTCCGATGATGTCGGTGCTTTAAAGAGAGTTTTTAGCGTGTTATACCATGCAAATCGGATGCTTGTATTGCCGCCAATGTATCGTAATTTGCATAATCACCAAGGTGCTGTTTAATTACTTAGGTCTTTCGTCTTCATAAATGCGCAGCCCTTTTGTTAAGGAAAGTTTAACATTTCGTCTTTAGAACATAATATGCACAACTGACACAAGTAAATAATAAACTATATGATCATTAATGTAATTCCTTTTACTTTTGTATTCGTAAATCTGAAAGTGAGCACAGAAACATAATAGCGTTTTGCCCGTAACAGCAACAGTAATGTAATACAAGGTGACAAGAAAAAGTGTTGCAAGTCCACGTCTACATGTAAATGACTACACAGCAATTTGTAAACTTGAGTACCCCACAGTCTACACTTGTTTGGCAGAGGGTTCACAGAAACACTTTCTCGGTCGTTCCACTCTTGAAATAACACGGGAATAATTAACACCTACATCTCTCCGTGCGAGCTCTCAATACTGTTGTTTGGTTCTGATGACCGTATCTCCCTAGGTAGGTGAGAGTCAACAAAATATTTTAGTATTCAGAGAAGCAACAGAGTGAGAGAAAAACTTTTTGCCCTTCTGATTGAAATCATAACTAGTTTTCTACATCCGTGTCACTTCTCAGCACTATTTTGCGATTGTACCCTACCAAACTAACAGCGGTTCTTTGAAATTTTCAATATCCTTCGTCAGTCTTATTTGGCAAGGAATCTTACAGCGCAGCAGTATTCTACGACTGGACGAAAACGAAGTGTAGCTTCCCGGCGGAGGTTCGAGTCTTCCCTCGGGCATAGGTCTGTGTGTGTTGTTCTTAGGTTAGTTTCAGGTAGTTTAAGTAGTTTGTAAATCTAGAAACTGATAACCACAATAAAAGAAGGAAGCTTAGGGTTTAACGTCCCGTCGACAGCTTGGTCATTAGAGACGGAGCTTACGCTCGGAGTTTTGGGTAAGGTTGGGGAAGGAAATCGGCCGTGCCCTATTGAAAGGAACAATCCCGGGATTTGCCTGAAGTGATTTTAGGGAAATCAGGAAAAACCTAAATCTGGATGGCCGGAGGTTGATTTGAACCACCATCCTCCCGAATGCGAATCCAGTGCTTTATCACTGCGCCATCTCGCTCGGGATAACCACAATAGTTAAGTACTACAGATTTACAAACAGTTCGAAATATTGAAACATCTCGGTCGTTTAGGACACTGAAATTCATTGGGGAAGTTGAAATTTGTGATGGATCAGGATTGGAACCCGGATTTCCAGCTTCGGACCGGCGGTCGCCTTAAACAATTACGCTATCCAGGCACGCTTCTTGTTCTACCCAAACTCCCAACTTATAACACACTAGGATGTTAGTGCCCCCTACCCATTAATCCCTATACTGGATTTCCGCAAGGGATCAGGCGCATTTGTTCATTTGTTCAAATGTTTGTAAACTTATTGGACCGAAATACTACGTCATCGGTCACGAAACTTACAAACTACTTAAACTAACTTACATTAAGGACAACAGACACACACACACACACGCACACACACACACACACACACACACACACACACACACACACACACACACATGCCTGAGGGAGGACTCGAACCTCCGACGAAAATTGTGCATGTGGACAGGTATTGTCAAATGCGTGTTGGGAGCATATATACAATTGTATTTCACTGTAATGTTTTTAAAGTAAACGCCTTTTGCTACTGCGAATGAAGGGTTTTATTTTTATTTTTATAAGTGACCGATACGCGTTTCGCCTTTGTCTCAAGGCATCATCAGTGGGTGTCAGCACTTGCTACTCAACGTCAGTCTCTTTCTGGCAACCAGATCGAAAGGTTATGCTGGAACACATTGCAGTTATCTGGTTCCACTGTCACCTGCTGCCATATTGTGTCCACTGAGTGGACACAGTATGGCAGCAGGTGACAGTGGAACCAGAAAACTGCAATGTGTTTCAGAAAACAGTATAACCTTTCGACCTGGTTGCCAGAAAGAGCCACTGATGATGCCTTGAGACAAAGGCGAAACGCGTATCGGTGACTTATAAAAATAAAAATAAAACCCTTCATTCACAGTAGCAAAAGGCTTTTACTTTAAAAACATTACAGTGAAATACAATTCAGCTGCTGCTCAAAAGGGCCACTGCAAGCAACGTATATATACAATTACTTCTTTCAGATGGAAAATTTAGGACACCTTTTTTAATGGGGGACTGGGGGTCCTTATGTGATTACGAAAGACTGAGAGGCAGTAACTAGGACCTAGAATGCTTCATTGATGGGTCGTTAGACACTGGAATGAAAAGCGATGAAGACTGGCGCGCAATAAACGTGAACTGTCGCTTACTGAATGGCGTAACTGCGTAGCTCGGGCTTCAACGTGCTTCTCTCTATTCTCCGCATTTAACTCCAACTGCCTTCAATTCTCCAACAAAAATTCTGTTTTTCAGAAAGAAATTTTCGTCCACTTCGGAATCTTGTTGCAATTAATGAATATTTTGCACAGTTTCGATAAAAATATTTTAACAAGGGATAAGAAGACGAATTATCGGTGCACAATGGCTGTTTAAAAATTAAAATTTTAATTGGAAGAGGGTCGCCTATTGGAAAAGGTTGAAAAACGTTGTACTACAGCATTATCTGCGAAACGCCTCATGGAACTTTCAGCGTTATGTACTTGGACATTTTCTAATTTCTAAAAATACTACGACAAACTTCGATAGGATGGAGAGGGAACTTAGCAGTTCACGTTTCACACAGGAGCCCATGCACGGAAATGAAATCTGATGACCGACCCCTTGAGCACTTCGATACTGTTAAACGTCTTTTTCAGCACTCTCTTTGCTTTCTATATTTGTGGAAAGTACCTAGGAGGTTAGAATCTCTGGAGACGCCAACGCTGAAAAAGTGAAACCAGCAAAATGAGCATTCCGGGATTTGTTTGTGCCCAAAATATTTGGGGCACTGTGTGATAAAGTAGTTGTAGTCGTTGAAATGTGTGTCATATCTAAGTAAATACCCTGATGTGACTACCAATATAGTGGCTTTACGTAAAGAGGGCAATAGTTACACAGGATTTTAAGCGATAAATCCTTGTTTTGGGCACAAAAGCATGGCTCCCTAGCTTCAACCAATGGCTGTTCTAAGCATAGGTAACGGCAGCTCCCCTTATTGTAACCTCCTTGGGAAGTACAATTGACCAAAAGAAGAAATAGATGTCCGGTAAACGTGGGCTCTCAAATGCATATCATAAGAGCTGTGAGCCCTCCTTCATGTTTGACACAGTAAGACACCTCACTTCTGTTACTCAAATGCTTAAGTATAAAAGAACAGTCTAGAGTGCAAAAAATGTTATTGCTTTCGACAAGTTTCGGTCTTATTTTAGACCATCTTCAGGGAAATAAGCTCCATTGATGTGGAGCTGGCAGGAAACTTGGAGCCCTCCAGTGCGTCACTGAGCAGTGACGCATTATACGAAAATACCCTAGATTCGTAATATGACATTTTAATAAATATAATCACCTTTACTGCTGCTTATAACTTTATTTAATTGTCCACTACAGCTGTTTCGCCGTATTTGGCATTGTCAAGTGGTCTGCAATAGTTAAATAAATTTTGTGAAAATATTTTTTTCGATAACATAGGGAGCATACTATACAGTTTTAAATTTATTACTTACTGTCTATTTGTTGCCAATATACACACAGCATCTGTACCTCTATATGATTTTAATAGGTACTTTCTTAGAAAGTCGTTTTTAAATAATTTTTAAAATAATGACTTTCTTGTTTGACTGCTATTTTGATGCTATGTGTTTACAAAGATGTTCTATTGCATTATACCCTAGATTCGTTGCAGGTGTTTAGTTTCACGCAACATTTCAAATAACTACTAACTAACTTCAATCGAAAGATAGTTTACCATTAGTTATATGGAACTGTGTTGTAAAAATACTCGTACAAATCGGAGATCTTAAGTAAAATTTAACCCATACTGAGCTAGCCGAGAATCAAAAGGAATAAAATAAAATACAGAATAACCTATTTAAGCATAATAAATAACAAATACTATACATTAACGAGTATTTTTACACAATGTTGATCTGATATTCCGTTCCATCATATTTGGATCACTGGGCAGTGCGAAATCATATCGATCGCCTTCCGAAAGCCAAGGAACACGGCACGATTCTGTATCTAATACTTTCTGCGTGTCGTGGGTGAATAGAGCGAGCAGGGTTTCACGCGATCCAACCAATGTTGATTCCTAGAGATGAGATTTGAGATTTTCTGTTTCAAGAAAAGTCGTAATAATAGAGCATAAAAGATTTTCCATAATTCTTCAAAAAAAAAAAAAAAAAAAAAAAAAAAAGTTCAAATGTTTGTTAAGCTTATGGGACTTAACTACGGGGTTATCAGTCCCTAAACTTACAAACTACTTATCAACTACTTTATACTAAAGACGGCACAAATGTCCATGTCCGAGGGGGGATACGAACCCCCGACCGTAGTGGCCGTGCAGACCGTGACTGGAGCGCCCCAGTCTTCTCGGCCACAATTCTTCAACACACCGATGTTGGACGTCTATAGATTTCCGCATCTGTTCGACGACCCTTCTTAAAACGGGACTGTCGTCGTTTTATTGACTATTACTTTCAAACTATGCGGGAATTTTTGCTGTCATTGAATGCAATCAATAAAACAGAATTGCATGGAGTGGGTATTTTGAATTGAGTATCTCGCAAAAGACCGTTGCTTAAAGTGACGAATAAAGCCATACGACGATGAATGCTACAAACGGTTAAGAAGCTGCACGCTTGCTGACAGGAGGCAAGTAATATCGTCCGAAGAGTGATGCAGGCTTAAAAGCGCAATGTCACGACAGTCGGGCGGACTTCGGAGCAGCCAATGAACGTTGAGCCTATAGATGGGCCATAATGGTTCTCGTTGGTGACCTTCGGAAGACCACCACTTCCTTCCTTTGTTTCCGAATAGGGAGATGTAAAGGGCGGCTAGCCTGTGGCGAGTAAACAAGCTAATTACTGATTAGATAAGTGCCCGGAAACAGCGTCGCGCAAAAGATAAGGGGCTGCGGCTGTCCATTCCCTAGAGGCGTCCTGCGGCTATACCAGTGGACTTGTGCCCTGCTTTCATAATACAGTTGTTGATCTTCACTGTGTCCCTTTCTGCATTCTGTTTATGCCAACTGGTTTTATTTTCAGCGCGTCCTGTTATTTCGAGTCATCCTTTCTTGAAAGCCTCTGTAAGCGAATTGAATAAAACAACACGACGATAAATTTGGAGCTTGTTTACATACAAGCTAGGTCGGTTCTATGGCATGAGAGGGGAGGGAGGGGGCGTGTCCCCAGTCCAGGCGGACGACTGTAGGGGGCTGAAAATTTTTTATTGTTTACGATTCCAAAAGGATGAATTACGAAGACGATGAAATTCTTGCAGAAAAGTAGTGAGAATAAGTTCTAAATACAGATCTATATATATAGAGTCTGAGCGTCTTAGAAGTTTCTTTTGAAACATTTGGAAAAATGCAAATCGGGTTAAATAAAAGTTGAAGTTGTTTACCTTGAAGAGGGCCATTCATTAACGAAGTTCGACCCCCTGCAATACCTCAGCGGGCGAGAGGGGTGTTACTTTGACATAGGAACCCCTATTTTTTATTGTAGATTCTGATTCTCCGTAAACAAAATGTGTACATTTTGTATGAAACAGATATCGGCGGTATTCTTTCCTATCTCGTTCACGCTCTGAGACAGGGAAAGCACACAAGTGTTAACACGTCTCAGACATGTTCTGATCCGTCTTATCTTATCCTTCCGCAAAGATACGAGAGAGGCAGCAGGATCTGACACAGTTTTCCTAGAAAACCGGTTCTCTAAATTTACCCAATACTGATTCTCCCAAAAAATCCCTCGTTGTCTATTGCCATGTCATTTTGATAAGTCCATCAAATGCTGGAGAAACGCTCTAAAAATGGTTGCACTAAAGCACTCTATGCAAAATCCTTTACATCTGCAGTGTATCTCCAAGAAAAATTCCATTCGCTTTCTCTAATACTAATGTTATATGACAGCAAGGCTTACTGGATGTGTCAAGGGGCGATAGTTCTTTGTAATAGGGTAGGTGAAAAGTAAATCGTCGGCTTTCACAGATTATAGTAAATCGGTCTAATTATGTCCCTGGTCGCGGTGGAGTAGCCGAGCGGTCTAAGGCGCCTCGCTGCGGAGCGTGTAGTTGCTCGCCGTCGGAGGTTCGAGTGCTCCCTAGGGCAACGGGGTGTGTGTTGTCCTTAGGTTAGTTTACCTTAGTTTAAGTAGTTTGTAAGCTATGGGCTGATGACCACGCAGTTTGGTTCGATAATTTACAAACATTTGAACATTTGAATTATGTCACTGTTGCCAGCTAGCGCTAAGGTAGGTATTTATTGACAAAGAAATTTGATCAAACAGTTGTCCTGTTTCTGTGCTGTAGAACATACTAAGTTTAACTTAGTAAATTTCCTTAAGACGGAAAAGCTTCTGTCCATGCATCAGCACGGCTTTAGGTAGCATCGATCGGGCGAAACTCAGCTTGCCTTTTTCTCTCATGACATCTTGCATGCTATGGATGAAGGGAAACAGTCAGACTGCATATTTCTCGATTTTCGAAAGGAGTTGGACACGATGCTGCACAGCAGACTGCTAACTAAGGTACGAGCATATGGAATAGGCACCTAAATATGTGGGTGGCTCGACTACTTACGTAATAAAACCCAGTCCGTTGTCCCTGATGGCGAGTGTTTATCAAAGACTAGGGTATCAACAAGGGTGCCCCAGGGAAGGGTGATAAGACCGCTATTACTTTCTCTCTATAAATGATCTGACGGACAGTGAGTTACAACCTGCGGCTGTTTATTGATGGTGCTGTGGTGTACAGGAGTGTGTCGTCATTGAATGACTATAGTAGGATCTAGGTTGACTTGGACCAAATTTCTAGGTGGTGTGAGGGTTGCCAGCTAGCTCCAAATGTAGAAAAATGTAAGGTAATGCAGATGCTTAGGTGAAACAATCCCATAATGTTCGAATACAGCATTACTAGTGTGCTGGTTGACAGAATCGCGTCAATTACAGGCGTATCGCTGTACAGCGATATGAAATGGAACGAGCATATGACTGTCGTGGAGAAGGCGGATTGACGACTTTGTTATATTGGGAGAATTTTGGGAAGATTTGATTCGTGTGTAAAGGAGTCCGTATGTAAACCGTTTGTACCACCCCGACTTGAGTATTGCTCAAGTGTTTCGGCTCCCCATCAGATCGGTTTAATGGAAGGTATAGAAGCAATTCAGAGGTGGCTGGCTTGGTTTATTACTAGAAGTGTTACTGAGAATCTTCGGGAACTCAAATGGGAGTCGCTAGAAGGAAGGCGACATTCTTTCCGAGAAACACTGTAGAAAAAATTCAGAGGGCTAGAATTTCAAGATTCTACTGCATTTTCCCTAAAGACCACAGGGATAAGTTGCATACAAGTTCGTATAGCTTATGGGACCTAACTACGGGGCCATCAGTCCCTAAACTTACAAACTACTTATGACCTAACTAAGACTAAGGACGGCACAAATATCCATGCCCGAAGGGGGATTCGAACCCCCGACTGTAGCGGCCGTGCAGACCGTGACTGGAGCGCCTCAGTCCCCCTTTTTTTTTTTTATCTTCTATGGGTAGTTCTCTTCGTTGCGGACGCTGATCGTTTTTGTTCGTTCTTGTTCGGTGTGTTGGTGGCTCAGCTTTTTTTATTACAGAGGGCGTTCAGCCCTCTGACCGGGCGCGCTGAGCCACGGCGCCCGGCATAAACTACTACACTAAGGACGGCACAAATATCCATGCCCGAGGGGGGATTCGAACCCCCGACCGTAGTGGCTGTGCAGCCCGTGACTGGAGCGCCTAAGTCCCCTCGTTCTATATGGGAGTGGAACAGGAAAGCAAGTAACTAGGTACCGAGTACCCTCAACCACGAACCTTTGGTTGGATTGCGGAGTATGTCTGTAGACATGTAGATGTTGATAGATAGGGCAAAGGTCTTTGACATGGCGCCAAAAATGAATTTTGCACTGGCATCCAACATTTCGGCAAAGTAGCGACACAGTGTAGGACTACGACTTATTACTATATTCTGAAGTTGCGAATACAACAGGTGTAGGGAGCGGCAAACAAAAGTGACGCGGACATTTGGAACAAGTTGTGACGGCATTAACAGCGGAGGAAACAGGAGCATGTTTACACCATCTCCACATCTGACGGTAGTAGAGATCAATCGGGGCGTAGGCCTACCTGATCTGTCAATGTGCATCAACAATCCTTAAGTCTAACGTGTATTGAAACAATGGTTATGAATCCCTTTATGAGATATTTATTTGCCATAGATCGCTTATTGATTTTTCATGATGACTAGTTTCTACTCGTTAAAGAGTCATTATCGAATCTTAATTGTCCATGCACGGTAAGAAATATACTTCAGATGAACCATTTCTTACCATGCCTGGACAATTAAGATTTGATAATGAACTGGTATTCCATCCGGACCAGGAGACTGTCGTATTTGGCTCTCTTAGCTGCTTCTCTACACCTGAAATACCTATTACTATGTCCTCCATTTCGAAATTAGTACGTTGATCAAATGATGGTACATTTGTGCGGTCCTCCTGTGTGAAAGATTTCTTAAAGGTTAAATGTAGAACTTCTGCTTTCCGATTGCTTTCTTCCATTACTTCCTCGCAATACGTTGATTGAGAACACAATCACTATAACTGACTGCAGAGAGTGAGACGTCATATGCCCCTGCTGACACATTTGACGAAGCTTCTGTCCGAATTTACAGCGTCGAGTCCTATAAATTCGTTTTATCTCACAAAGTAGGCTTTTCTGGACATCTACATAGATAATCTGCAATCACATTAAAGTGAATGGCAGAGTATTCATCGAGCCACTTTTATGATATTTCTCTATCGTTCAATTCTCTAATAGCTCACGGGAAACAGAAACACCTAAATATTTCTGTTTTCGATCTTATTTCTCTTATGTTATGATGTTGATCATTTCTCCCTATGTAGGTGGGTGCTAATAAAATATGTTAGCATTCGGAAGAGAAAGGTGGGGAAGGAAATTTCTCAAATAAATTTCGCCTTAACGAATAACGTCTTGTTTGGTTGGTTGGATGTTTGGGATAGGGGGATCAAACTGCTAAGGTTATCAGTCCCCCGGTAGGGAGGGGAAGGAGTGAGGATGCTGACTGTAATAGCATACAGGATGACTTAGACAAAATTTCTAGTTGGTGCGAAGAATGGCAGCTAGCTCTCAATGTAGAAAAATGTAAGATGATGCGCATGAGTAGGAAAAACAATCCCATAATGTTCGAATGCAGCATTAGTAGTGAGCTTCTTGATGCTGTCGCGTCCTTCAAATATCTAGGCATAACATTTCAGAGCGATATGAAATGGAACGATTATGTAAGGACAGTTGTGAGTAAGGCGGACAGCCGACTTCGGTTTATTGGGAGAATTTTGGGAAGATGTACTTCACCTGTAAAGGAGACCGTGTATAAAACGCTTGTACGACCACGTCTTGAGTATTGCTCAAGTGTTTGGGACCCGCAGCAGATCAGTTTAAAGGAAAACATAGAGGCGGTTCAGAGGCGAGCAGCTAGATTTGTTACCGGTAGGTTCGACTAATGCGCGAGTGTCACGGAAATGCTCCGGCAACTCTGTTGAGGATGGCTGGAAGAAAGAAGACGTTCTTTTCGTGAATTTCTGTTGAGGAAATTTAAGAGGGCCGGAATTTGAAGTTGACTGCAACACGATCTTGATGCCGCCTACTTACATTTCGCGTAAAGATCACAAAGACAAGATAATAGAAATTAGGGCTCGTACGGAGGCATATAGGCGTTCTTTTTTTACTCGTTCAATTTGGGAGTGGAATAGGAAAGGAAATGCCTAGTAGTGGTACAATGTACCCTCCGCCACGCGTGAATTGCGGAGTATGTCTGTAGATGTAGATGTAGAAAGGAGGGGAAGGGAAAGGAAATGAAGGCTAGGGAGGAAAGAAGGAAGAATGACTGCATTAACTCGGGGCCCAGTGCTCGCCACGCACGTACTCACGAAAGAACAGTGAGCCTCCTGGGAGGTCTTTTAATGATTTCCACCCCAACTCGTGTATCCTTTCCGTGACATTCTCTTCCCTATATCGCGATAATACGAAACGAGCTGCCGGCCGCAGTGGCCGAGCGGTTTGCGGCGCGCCAGTCACAGTCTGCACGGCCGCTACGGTCGGGGGATCGAATCTCCCTCCTCCCCCCTCCGGGCATGGATGTTTGTGTCGTGTTTAGTATATGGTAGTTCGTAAGTAGTTTGTAAGTTTAGGGACTGATGACTCCGCAGTTAAATCCCTTAAGCTTAACAAACATTTGAACATTTTTTTTTCGAAACGAGCTGTCCCCTTTCCTGAGTTTTCCCTAAATCATCCGTCAGTCCCACTTTGCGGGCATCCCACTGTGCACAGCAGTATTCCAAAGTAGGACGCACTAGTGTAGTGCAGGCAGTTTCTCTAGTAGGACTGATGCACCTTCTAAGTGTTCTGCCAATTAAACGTAGTCTTTGGTTCGCCTTCCCTACAATATTTTTCTATGTGTTCTTTTCAACTTAGGTTGTTCGTAATTGTTATTCCAAGGTATTTAGCTGATTTGACGGCCTGTATATTTGCCTGATTTATCGTCTAACTGAAATTTTTGCTGATTTCTTTTAGTGGTCATATGAATGACCTCGCGCTTATCATTATTAACGGACAATTGCCAGTTTTTGCACCAGGCAGATATCTTATCTAAATCATATTTATTGGTGTTTTTTTCCTTGTTTCGATAAGTACTGCAACCTGTCTAATTGTAAGTATTCGCCATTATTTTCGATCACTTTCTATGTACTAATTAAAGCTGTTCGTCAATGTAATAAGGAGAAAATGTCCTGGGAAATGATATATCCACAAAAGACATACGTTACTAAGACATTCTCTGAGACCACAATACATAACCTCTGTAATACGAGGCGCATCCAGAAAGTAAGTTACGTTTTGTTATATAAAACGAACGGGTACAGGCACAGAAAAAATATTGATTGTAGAAAAATCTACACCTGTTAAACTACTTTTCTACATAGCTTCCGAAATTTTGTAGGCAATTGTCTTAGCATGGCACAAGGTTTTGTGTGCCTTTTTCATAGAATGTTGCCGCCTGTGTATTCAACCATGTGGTAACATGTTCTTTCAGCTCGTCAACATCGTTGAAGTGTTGTCCACCAAGGACAGATTTTAGGTGTAAGAAGAGGATTACTGTCAAAAGATTTTTTTTCACAATAATGCCTGACCTCACACACCGAATGTGACCAAACAATTCTTACGGAAATTTCAATGGGACCTGTTTGATCATCCTCCATACAGCTCGGACCTCTCTCCTAGCGACTTTCATCTCTTCTTACATCTAAAATCTGTCCTTGGTGGTCAACACTTCTGACGACGCATAGGATACCGTGCTCACGGGTGCGGTTCCTGTAGGGGGACTTGACCACTGTGGTCGAGCTGATCTCTACGAGTTTAAGAGAGTAACTCGGGCGTCCGATCCTTATTGTCGTGAGTGCACTCGTGTTCTCTCGATAATCCATTTTTAGTCCGGGGCAAGTCCCGGAGATAAATTAAATTGGTCCCAATCCCTCGGCTCCGACCAAGGTTTTCGGGAGGTTTTCCTTGGTTGTAAGGCGTATGCCGGAGCTGGTAAGCCCCTCCCACATATTCCCAATTGGGATTCTCCCATTGCCCCACTATCAGCTTGTCTGATATTTGGCTGAATAGAACCGCGACCCTTTATGGGCCGGATCTCAAACAGCCCGCTCCACTCCTCGGAGTGGAGAATGAAAAGAATAAGTTTTTTTTTTTTTTTTTTTTTTTTTTTTTTTTTTTTTTTTTTTGTCAACACTTCAACCATGATAAAGAGCTGTTACCACATGGTTGAATACACAGGCGGCAACCTTCTGTGAAGAATGCATGCAAAAACTTGTGTCACGCTATGACAAGTGCCTACAAAATTTCGGCAGTTATGTGGAAAAGTAGTTTAAGAGTTGTAGAATTTTGCTCAATAAAAATTTCTTCTGTATCTGTGTACAATTTCATTTTATTACCAAACGGAACTTACTTTCTGGACGCGCCTCGTACTTGACGGGGCTGTACTTAGTAAGAACTGTAGGGGAAGACAGATACTGGGATATATCCAGCATGCAAAAGATGAAGATAAACGCAAGTACTGCTCTGAAAAGACGATCTTTGCGCTTATTAGGGGAGTCGACGTGGCCCGCAACAAACCCGGGAAGGAGTGACGCAGGAAAAGTATTATCCCTTTACTGCGAATAGCAAGTGAGCCACACTGATAGCAATCATGACCGTATGTTTGTTATGTATTTCAGAAATTAGTGCAAAGACGATGGTGATACAACCGAAACCGGTAGCCACCGGTCAAAATGAAACTAATGCGTTTTGAACTGATGGTAATAAACTGTAATGTTTTACCTCTATCAAGAAATACTGCCAGATAATTAGGAAAATTGTGACATTATAAAGCTTCCAAGGGCTGTTGTGTACTTGTGTTGCTGCGACCTTGATTTAATGCGTCCTTTCTATTGTTCTGCAGGAAATAGGCGTTTAATTGTGGCGGCGTGTTTGTGCGCCTGTGGTCAGCGCGGCAGGGCGCGGAATTCCCGCTGTTATGTGGGGCACGGCCACCTCACACCGTTAGGAACTCCTGCTGTGCTGCAATAGTTCACAGCTCTGCAGCACAGGGACACAGGGGCGCCAACTGATCCGTAGCAAAATGCTGTTTTATAACCAGCTAGCGGCTGTGGGCGAAGTTGCCTTAAACGATAAATGTTCAAATGTTTGTAGAGTCTATGGGACTTAACTACGGGGTCATCAGTCCCTAAACTTACAAACTACTTATGAACTAGCTAATCCTAAGGACGGCACAAATATCCATGCCCGAGGGGGGATTCGAACCCCCGACCGTAGTGGCCGTGCAGACCGTGACTGGAGCGCCTTAGTCTCCTCGGCCACCGCGGCCGGCCCTTAAACGATATGTGTGTTCGGAAGCTGTACGATATTGTTTTTCTTTTCAGCCAAGCAAAAATCAAACGTTACAGTCAGGATAAAAGCAGCTATTCGACAAAGAAACGTAACTTTTAACCGGGTGTAGTTAAGCGAAGTAGCGGGATGATAAAGTGACGCCACCACAGAGGGTATTTTGAGTGTGTTATTTCTTCTTCTTGTGCTGTTTACCCATTAATGGATGTTGGCGACCACACGATGCATTTTTGGTCTGTGAACCGCATTTTGTAACAGCTGGTCTACACTTCTTATTCCTGTCCACTGCTTTATATTTTCCAGTCAAACCATTCTTCTTACCATGTCTTCTTTTTCCGTAAATCTTCTATTACTAACTGCAGGAGTATATATTTGGTGTTCCGTAATATATGTCCTAGGTACATAGTACATTTTCTTTTAAACAAACATTTCTCGCTGTTTGTTCATTCGTTCCGATACTTCTATGTTGGTTACTCTAGCAGTCTACGCTTTTTTTTTTTTTTTTTTCTCTGCGATTTTCAAAGGCGTCTAACTTCTTGGTTGACGTTGTATTTAGCGCCCAGCCTTCAGAGGTACATAGAAGCCCGGCCCAGATGTAGCATTTTACAAATCGGACTTTAAGGTTGAGGTCTAGATCTGTACTTTTAAGAATTTTCTTAAATTTCATAAAGGCTTTACGGGCGCTTTCTGCGCGACGTTTTATCTCCATGTTCTGTTCGCCAGTCTTGACAAAGCCAGGTTGATATTTGAACTTGTCTACTCTTTGTATTACAGAACCTTGAAATCGTAGATTTGAATTTGTGCATTTGTCGGACTGTCGTGTGACGACATTAGTCTTTTTGACGTTAATATTCGGACCTAGAGTCCTGCTGTTTAACGTACTACCATGTTGACTAGCTGCTGAAGATCATATAAAGTATCAGCTATCAACACCACGTCATCAGCATAGCTAATGTTGTTGATCTAGACTTCATTAACTTTTATGCCTTTTTGTATATCATCAAGTGCCTCCTGAAAAATACTCTCAGAGTATGCTTCCTTGTCGTATTCCTCTACATATATTGACGAAGTCAGTGACCTCATTATCAAATTTAACATGTGCTGTCTGATTCCAATATAAATTCTCTATACAGCGGATATCTTTTTCATCTGTATTAGTTCTTTTGAGAATTTCCATGAGTTTATGATGTTGTAGTCATGTTGTATCGAATGCTTTTTAATGGTCAATAAAAAAGGCCTACATTTTTACACTGATCATAGCAGTTTTGTATTACGACTATTGCTTCTCTTGTGCCTAAACCTTTTCTAAAACCACACAGTATCTCACCAATGAATTTCTCACACTTTTATAGGCTTTTATGGATGACGCTCAGGAATATTTTTAAGCAATGACTCATAAAACTAATGATCTTGTGACCTTAACATTTTCTCGCATTCATCTTCTCTGGCAAGGGAATAAAAGTTGATAATAGCCAGTTGGCTGGGTTATTACCTGTGTTGTATATTTTGTTACAGAGTTTCTCTAGGATTTTGATACCTTCTTCATCAATCAGTTGAATGAGTTCGACTGGAATTTCATCTGGCCCTGTGACTTTACTGGTTTTGAATTTTTGATGGTTTTCTCGATTTCCTCTTTCATGACTAGAGGTCCTTTGAAAATATTGTTCCTAGAAATCTCAACATTTGGTCTATCATCTGAAAAGATGTTCTTAATGTAGTCTTCCCATATATCTTTCTTCTCCATGGATCAAGAATATTTTATTATTTTTTTGTTGCTTAATAAAGGATTTTTTTTTCTTTTTATCCCAACAGTTTCCTTTCTTTGTATGTGAGTTAAAATTATAATGTGAAGCTTGCAAGCTTTCAATTTCTTCATATTCGTGTTGTAGTCATTTATTTTTTTGCTGGTGTAGTCTTGGATCTAATAAGCTTCTGGATATTATTGTAGCCGCGTCGGAGTGGCCGAGCGCATTGAGGCGTCATACTCCGATGCGCGAGGCCATTCCCCGTCGGGGGGGTTCGAATCCTCCCTCCGGCATGGATGTTTGTGCTGTCTTTAGTATAAGTTAGTTTATGTTTGTAAGTTTAGGAACTGATGACCACGCAGTTATCATAAGCTTAACAAACATTTGAATTTGATATTATTGTAATTAGTTTGATCTGACTGGGCTTTATACTTAGCGTTCTTATGTCCTTCCAATTTTTACCGAAATCGGCGATTGGAAAGTTTAGTGCTAATATAGACGCATCATGTAACAAAAGGTGTCTATGTATACACCCGTAACAAAGAGTAATTATTTTAATGTGTGTTATTGTCTTTGTACAATTAAAATATATAAATGTATGTAATGTGAATAATTAATCTAGTTGTATCCTGTTGTATCTTGTTGTACCTGGTTGTATCTTGTCTCTTGTCTGCTCTGGTCGATTCATGTATCGTGACGAGATTGTTTTTGATGAAAACGAAGGAAACATTGTAATGCGGTCTGTAAATGTGTTTGAAGATTTTTAAAGTCTTAAAATATATGTATTAAATGAAATTAGTGTACGAACTTTAATTAGTTAGAAATACCCTGATCATTTGTATGAAATGCTAAAGGTCGCCATTAGCATCTGTTTCAGCAAGAAGTTAACGACACAGATTACATCAACCGTCGCCATTACGTGGCAAATGTAGAATTCCTAACTGATAAAGCAAGGGTGGGTGGAAAATAAGGCTTAATAATAAGAAAAAATAATAATATTCTATTTCAGTTCTGCAAAATACAAACTGAACTTATATAAAAATTACGCCAACTTCTGTGGTAACGTATGGTAAAATGTGGTATGTTACAAAGATCTATAAATTACGAAGTGCATAATTATTCAAAGGGACTATTATTATTGTTCTGAGTGAGAAGTGATTAATATTTCATTAAATAATTTCCTGATAGCCATATCTTAGAAAGTTAAAATACGGTTTTCATTTAGTTTCAGTGAATTTAGACTTTGCGATTTTACTTAAAGTTGGACATTCAATTACAGTTTCAATGATATACGTAACTGAGAGTAATATTCAGAATTTTAATATAAAGAATAGGTTCCACATTGACTTCAATAGGAAATATTAACAATATATGGTTTTCTATAGCATTTAATGTGGGACTACTTTGTAAGAGTACTCGCACCAGTTGAAGACCTTCAACTAAAATTTAACCTGAATAATCACGTCCCTGAGAAGGTTCATGTTTCATCCATTTACTGAGCTAGCTAAATAACTAAATAAATAAAGTAAAATACAAAGACAATATTTTAGAATATTCTTACAAACCTGGCAACCTTTTAAAAATATTTTTTTCCAACAACTTTTTTTAGAGTATTACAGCGTTCATCCTCTAATCAAGGAATTCATCAGTCATCCATTTCTGTTTTCGATCTCTTGATTTATATCCTATGTTCTCTCGAACAGTGGCTTCTTCATCTCTTTCGATTCTCAGCTTGGCCAGATGGGGTATGTGCGAATCCCTATACATAGGAA
The DNA here is from genome assembly GCA_026315105.1 of Locusta migratoria. Lineage (NCBI taxonomy): Eukaryota > Metazoa > Arthropoda > Insecta > Orthoptera > Acrididae > Locusta > Locusta migratoria. Next base: position 242,176,508 of record CM048748.1, read on the forward strand.
GATATGCGAAATTGGCATTGGTTTCTCTACATATTTACAACTTTATTTCAATAAGAGATTTCATTGTTGTCACTATTTTATTGTTGATGTCCTTGCTAACTTGGCTTCTCAATTCAGGCTGTTTGAGTTTTTCATAAGCTATCTTCCTGTGTTGAATTCGGTTTTTGTTTTGTTTTACCAGGTTTGTTTCTAAAGAAACTACTAGTAGTATATGGTCAGATGGTACATCTGCTACAAGATAAGTGGATGCTCTTGTTACTGAAGTTAATTAAAATATGGTCCACTCCATTTAGTTACAGACTATGTTGTCAGCTGGAGATTTCCATGTAAAAAGTCGACGAGGTGGTAATTTGAACCACGTATTAGTGATTTCATGTTTTCTTCTTGGCAGAATTGTAGCAACCGATCACCTTTCTTGTTATGTGTTCCTAAACGAGGAAGGCCCTACTATATCCTCACATATGACATTTCCCACCTTGGCACTGAAGTCTCCCATTAATATATTAATTGTGTGGTGTTTTATAAGGGGTAGTAGCCTAGTTCTTTGACTTGGTTATAGAAAGATTGCACTTCTTCCTCATTTGCATCTGCAGTTTGTGCATATACTTGAATATGTGTTATGTGTTTGATTAAATTCAGAGACAAAAATTAAAGTGTATCAACTTGTTTCACAAGTAATGACTGTAGTTTGGAACGCGTCAAAAACCTGGAAGGGAAATTGGATTATTAAACTTTTTACGTGTCCACTAGATGAATTAATTTTAGCAATAATAAAGATAAAAAGAGATGGATTGTTGCTTTTTGCTCTTTTTTACGTCCAAAAAATGACATTGGCGTTCTCTCTCCGTCCTTTGCATTTTAGTTTTATTTTTCTATATGCATGGAACTATGAGTAGACGAAATAATAGTCGTCTTCTCCTTACTTACTGGCTGCTGTGCATTATCTCACTTTCTTTCATATAGTAAAAGAGAGAGAGAGAGAGAGAGAGAGGCAGTGATAAAGAGGCAGGGAGAGTGATAGAGTGTCAATATTTTGCATTTAGATGTAACCAAAATTATTAGGAGATGATCAGACTTCTTCCTTTGTTAATCGCAATGTTAGTGAATTTTGTTTCATTCGATCACTTGTGTCAATTTTCTAAAAAATTTTCACTAATAAATGCATACTAACTTTGTACGTTCTACCTCAGGTCACCCTGAGCTTCCTTTGATTTGTCCCTGATGACTTAAGAATCTTAAGCGATCTGCTTCTTATACCCCTTGGCGTATTAAAATAGTTTCTTTTCTGAATTTCATTTCCTCTGTTGCTTCTTTCAAAAAAAAAAAAAAAAAGTTTAAATGTTTGTAGAATTTATGGGACTTAACTACGGGGGTCATCAGTCCCTAAACTTACAAACTACTTATGAACTAGCTAAGACTAAGGACGGGACAAATATCCATGCCCGAAGGGGGATTCGAACCCCCCGACCGTAGTGGCCGTGCAGACCGTGACTGGAGCGCCTCAATCCCCTCGGCCACCACGGCCGGCGTTGCTTCTCTCACAGTACCAACAGATGCCAATGACGCAGACTTTTCTACGTGGGACAGGTATTGTACAAATATTTTACTGAGATCTTTGTGGCCATTTGCTGAGAAATTGTTGGGTTCTGTGTTGGGTTATTAGGCCGAAGTTTTTTTGACGATCACCAAACAAACGTCGGCTGAAGAATTCAGGTCAGACGTCAACATGCAATTTATCATTCTCATCTGTACTGAGGATAAACCAATAAAAGTAAATTGTAAATTTTAAAATTTAACTAGTGTCATCGGTACCCAGTCTACTCGTTCCGAAAATACCTTTAATTTCCTTTTATTCTAACCCCGTGTATTTGATAACTGGAAACGACTTTTACAAAAATGGATGGTCGGCCACTAATAGCAGTTTCTGTGTGTGAATAATCCGTTATATCTTTCCCAACCTTCGAAAGCCCTTCCCGCTCGCGCGCAAGAAAGGCAATAACGGGAGCTGTGAAACTGGAGTTGTAGTAGCTAATGGTTCTCTGAATAGGCTTTAGGCTTATACCTGCGGAAGCGTTCTTCTAGTGGGCCTACAGAAGCTGTCACCTACTTCGGCTAATCAGTTTTCCATCCTGACGTGACCTTGAGGACGACTGATGCGCTTTCTTATGGTTCCAGAAAAGTGGACAGACACCTGGGAATAATGTAAGAAGGTATTCCATTCTCTCAACTGGAAACTACTAGGTTTATCAAGAACATCGTGGCGTAGTCTCCTTCAATAGACCAGGCTGTCAACACTGGGGTAACTCTTCGATTCCTCGACAGTAGAAATCACGCGTTTATAAGGCGCATGGACTCGTCGTGCCATGTTCGAAGCGTATTTGCATCCGGCAAGGAAATTCCTTAAAACTTCTGTGATAGAAAGCGTATAAGCTAATAATTTGAGGGCCCAAGAGCAGGTGAATAAAGTAAGTGCAGAATAGAGTTGTATCGATTCAACAACGAATCGCTCATCTGTACTAGGAATGTTACGGAGGTTCGATTCCGATTCCCAAAGTTCGGAACTTCTGATTCATTTTGCTCCTTAGATTCCGATTCCGGTTCCGATATATTTTAAACGGAAGCTACATCAGATGTTGATGTACAGTATCAAAGACAGTCTAAATTAAAATTTTCAGACCTATGTTTCATCAGTAATAACACCTAGGACTAACGCTGGAATTCCATTATTTGTCAGAATGCACTGGATATACCAGGGCCGGCCAGAAATTCTGTACACGTGCAGTGCTGCTGTACATGTGCAACTTCCGGGTCCAAGTGTGAACCCGAAACCGTAGATGCTCACGTACGCAGATGTCGCTGCTCTCTCTTTACCCAATATACTGACTACAGCATTGTAGTGTGCGTTTGGTACACGTGTCTAATCATATCCGACAAACATGCTGTTTTGGACAGTTTTTTCTTACTGAAGAATTTACTTAATGAGTACAATAGAGAAACACGTATTCCAATCAGTGACAATCCTTTGTTACGGTGGAAAGTGAATACAATATTTCAACCCCTGTACTCGATTGTCAGCCAATATTTGTCGTCTCCACCAAGCTCAGCAGCCAGCGAGCAACTTTTAGCGGTGCTGCCCTAATCTATGACCCACTGAGGAGCAGATTGGACGGAGAAAAAGCTGCCCAGCTTTTTGTTTATAATATTTTGCTACTGCAAATGAAGGGTTTTTTATTTTTATATTTCACCCATACGCGTTTCGCCTTTGTCACAAAGCATCATCAGTGGGTGTCCTGAAATATTTACATCTTTCTGTTTACACATAAAGGTTACGTTTTTTTACACATGTACAAAATATTTCGTTTCTGATTCAAAACAGTTTATTGTTTTATAGCAAACAACGAACATTATGGGATTGTTTTTCCTACTCATGCGCACCACGTTACATTTTTGTACATTTAAAGCTAGCTGCAATTCTTCGCGCCAACTAGAAATTTTGTCTAAGTCATCCTTATGTTATTACAGTCAATTAAATACGACAAGAAAATAATAGCGGTCCCATCGCACTCCCCTAGGGCACGCCTGACGTCTCTGATGAACACTCGCCGTCGAGAACAACGTACTGCGTTCTATTACTTAAGAAATCTTCCAGCCAGTCACAAATCTGTGAACGTATTCCATATGATCGTATCTTCGTTGGCAGTCTGCAGTGTGGCACCACATCAAATACCTGTTGCCCTTCATCCGTGGCTAGCAAGATGTCATATGGGAAAAGAGCAAGCTGAGTTTCACATGAACGGTGTTTCATAAACCCATACTAATTCGTAGAAAGAAGCTTTGCCGTGTCAAGGAAATTTATATATTCGAACTGAGAATATGCTCCAAAATTGAACATGAAACTGATGTCAACGATATTGTCCTTTAATTATATGGATCAGTTCTCTTTCCTTTCTTATAAACGGGAGTCACCTGAGCTTTTTTGCAATCACTAGGAACTTTGCACTGAATAAAAGATTCGCGATAAATGCAAGCAAGAGCAGGAAATTTTTTCGTATTTAGTTCTCTCAGCTGCTGCTCTACACTGGAAATACCATTTACTATGTCCTCCATTTGGGAGTTAGTGCCTTGGTTAAATGATGGTGCATTTGTGCGGTCCTCCTGCGTGAAGTGTTTCTTAAAGGTTAAATTGAGAACTTCAGCTTTCCGTTGGCTTTCTTCTATTACTGCCCCGGAATGATGAACGAGTGACTGGATAGTGGCCTTTGACCCGCTTATCGATAGGAGTAGGATTTTTTCCGTACCCCGGTTTGAAGAGTAATGTTGAGCATGCAGTGCGGCTAGATTCAGCATGGCACTGTTTCAGCTGTGAAGAGATGGCTGGTGCGAGCGGACACAAACAGTTGAGGAGCGATTAGAGCGGCGTGTGTGTGGGTGCACGCATGTCCACTGGCAGTGGCGGTGGCAGCCAAACAGCGACACAGATAGCGCTGGCAAGGCCCCGCCTCGTAAAGTAAACGCGCTTGATTGGGAGCGACGGGCTCTTGTTTCAGCCGGCGACAAAGCCAGGCCGTAACAAAACGCGCCAGGAAACGTCTGGCCCGGTCAACTGAGCGGCCGGACTGAAATCCAGCCGACTAGCGACTCCCGTGGTCAACTGTGTAACAAAACTTTATAAAAAATGTTTGGAACAAAGAGGTCTTCGAGCTATGATCGTGGATGAATTATGCAGAAGCCGGCCACGGTGGCCGAGGGGACTGAGGCGCGCCAGTCACGGTCTGCACGGCCACTACAGTCGGGGGTTCGAATCCCCCCCCCCCCCCCCCGGGCATGGATATTTTAGCCGTCCTTAGTGTTAGCTAGTTCATAAGTAGTTTGTAAGTTTAGGGACTGGTGACCCCGTAGTTAAGTCCCATAAGCTATTTGAATTATGCAGACCACTGTCCTGACTTGTTCACACAATTGCCTATTTCGATTGCTATTTCCTGATGTATGATGATGGAGTAGTCGACAAATGTCAGCGTGCGAAACATTCAACGAAACATCATCGAGACATCGATATAGGCTTTTGGGGAAGAAGGCCCACTCGTGCACTCTTGCTGACTGCACGACACAAAGCTTTACATATGGAATTTACGACATTAAATGCAAATGGACGATGTTGAAGATGTGTAGCCAGCTGGGATCCGAACTCTGCTTTCTAGGCCGTTGCACTGACCCCTACACCACTGGAGACACAGCAATCATCACAACCATAGGCGGATCCAAGGAGGAGGGGGGGAGAGGGTCGTTCGCCCCTTCCGCAGTAGATTCCTCCCCCCCCCCCCCCGCCCTTAGAATTCGTAAATTCGTAGCTATTCGTGCTATTACTGCACTGATTGTTCAAAACTATGAGATTTTTTTCATAGGGCGTGGGGTAAAAAGGGGTAGCCCGCTACTAGAGTCTTTCTACTGAGCCCCACTTTACCTGACGATGAGAAATTCTTTCACCGCCCCCCTCCCCCACCCCCAGCAGGCCACTTTGGATCTGCCCCTGATCACAACTGCAAGGACTACTCAAGCACGCATCCCGTCAGATACAAATTCTCAACTTTATCCTGCCCACTAGAACTCGTATATATCCAACCTAATCCCTTAAGAGAAAGGGCCTAAGAGTACTTCCACACTGAAGAAAGGATCATTCACGTCATCAGCTAATTACACAAGTTCTTATATACAATGAAGTTTCACACCTCGCCGGAGCCCGTCGACACCGATATTGGACTATTGATGATTGGAAACATGTTGTTTGGTCTGACTAGTCTCGTTTCCGATTGTATCGAGCGGATGGACGTGTACTGGTACATAGACAACCTTATGAATACATGGACCCTGCACGTCGGAGTTACGTTGAGACCCAGATACGTCTAGATACGATTTTCGGCAGGTGACATTAACGTACGCATCCTGGCTGATAATGTGCATCCATTGATATCCATTGTGCGTTTTGGTGCACTAGCGCAGTTCCAGCAGGGCATGCGACACGCCTACAGAGTGGCTCCGAGAACACTAAACACCTTCACTGGCTACCAATGTCCACAGATACGATCATTATTGAGCATATCTAAGATGCCTTATAACGTGCTGTTCAGAATAGTGTACTCGTACGGATTTATGGACAGCCCTGCAGGGTGCATGGTGTCAACTGCATCCAACACTATTTCAGACATTAGTCTAGTCCATGCTAGACAGTGTTGCCGATCTTCTGCTTGCTCACGAGACCCCTACACGATATTAGGGAGGTGTACCAGCGCCTCCGTAGTTACCGGGCACCGTGGCTCAGCGCGCCCGGTCAGGGGGCTGAACGCCCTCTGTAATAAAAAAGCTGAGCCAACCATTCCACGAACAACAACGAACAAACTGAACGAACGACCGCGAACCAAAGATCTACCAGATGAGGGGGAAAAAAAAGTAGTCTAGTGGACAGCGCGGTTGGTTACCACGCAGGGGATCCGGGTTCGATTCCCGGTCCCTTTCGATATTTTGTCCGCTCGGGGACGGGGTGTTCTCCTCATCATCATTTCATCATCACTGACACGCAAGTCGCCAAAGTGGTGTCAGATAAAAAGACTTGCACTAGGCAGGCTGAAAACGACCCCAGTTGGGCTCTAACGGCCGTAAATGCCACACGATCACCATAATCATCAGGGAGGTGTACCAGTTTACCTGGCTCTTCAATGTATATTCAGCTTCTACAGTTACAGGAATTCTTTGGAGAAAGCCAAAAACGTTTGTAAATCTATCGGACCAAACTGCGTGGTCATCAGTCCGTAGCTTACAAACTACTTAAACCTAGGTAAACTAACCTACGGACAAGCACACACACCCATGCCTCAGGGAGGACTCGAACCTCCACGGCGAGTAACCGCGCGCTCCACAGCGAGACGCTTTAGACCGCTCGGCCACTCCAACGCGGCTGGAGAAAGCCCCCTATTTTCTTCAAATGTTCAAATGTTTGTTAAGCTTATGGGACTTAACTACGGGGTCATCAGTCCCTAAACTTACATACTACTTATGAACTACTTACGAACTAGGACGGCACAAATATCCATGCCCGAGGGGGATTCGAACCCCCGACCGTAGTGGCCGTGCTGACCGTGACTGGAGCGCCTCAGTCACCTCGGCCATCGCGGCCGGCCATATTTTCTTGATGTCTTATCAAAACCGAGTAACAGAGTTGCATGTATATTGTACGATTTAGATATGATACGCAAAATGTGAACAGTTCTGGGCTGACATTGCAGAATGAACAGCCGCGCCGTTGTGAATCCGGACTTGATCAAATTACATAAACGTTCAGTCTTTCATTAAGTGAGGCCATGCCACCCTGTTGTTGGTGATCTGTCGGATGGGGACATTAAGCTTGGGTGCCCCTTCTGGTGCTCTTCGTGAGTAGCAGTCAGCATCGGGCATCGTTCTCTCATTTCTTTCATGAGAGACTTAGGCAGCTGAACTGGTTTTCAACGTTTCAAAATGTTCAAATGTTTGTTAAGCTTATGGGACTTAACTACGGGGTCTTCAGTCCCTAAACTTACAAACTACTTATCAACTACCTTATACTAAGGACGGCACAAATATCCATGCCCGAGGGGGGATTGGAATCCCCGTCCGTAGTGGCCGCGCACACCATGACTGGAGCGCCTCAGTCTCCTCGGCCACCGCGGCCGGCTTTTCAACGTTTCCGCAACTATGTTAGGGGGTGATGATTTCCCCTAACAAAGAAATTTCCGGTGATTGTCTTTGCTGCTTCGTATCTTCAACAATTTTAGTGTTGTCATATTGACTTGTGTTTTTGGTATTGTCTGTACATGACAGTGCATTGTGGATTCTTTACAAGCACGTCACCTTAATACATTAATGTCAATTAATGACGAGTGTCAGTTAATGACAACGGAGGACAATAATGAACGATAAAAGGGGTGAAGTTATCGATATTCGTTGTGGTCAGAGAAGTCAAGTTACAAAGTAAAATAGAAGGAACTGTGGTTTCGCGTCCTGATTTTCTTTTCGGTTGTAGAGGATTCCACGGCGTTATTATTAGTCTAATGCTAACTGTTCTCCAATATTCGGCCGTGACGTCTTGGCACCGTTAGGTGACGATGTGTTCAGCCAGTCACACAAAGTCAGTTCGCTTAGCCCGATACCGAAAGTTACGAATAGCATCCCTGATAGAAGAACTCAAACAAGAATATGAGAATTTAGTAACTAACAACGACAGGGTTTATTAATCTCCAAAGCAAACATTATATTAATGAAATGTGTGCGAAGTGAAACAAAACTTCTAAACATCGAACTCTGCCAGCAAATATATGTATACAGAAATACCTGAAAAAAAAAAAAAGAAAAAAAATCAGACATGTTTATCTTATACTTTCGGTTTATGTTTTCTTACATTCTAATAACATCTAACCTCTACGTTTTTCTCCTTCATTACAGTGACTTTTCACTTAATATTTTGTTTAATGAAAATTACTTTTCAACGTATATTTATATACAGTGTGAACGTCAGATTTCTTCCGTTGCCGGCCGCGGTGGCCGAGGAGACTGAGGCGCTCCAGTCACGGTCTGCATGGCCACTAAGGTCGGGGGTTCGAATCCCCCCTCGGGCATGCATATTTGTGCCGTCCTAGTTCGTAAGTAGTTCATGAGTAGTTTGTAAGTTTAGGGACTGATGACCCCGTAGTTAAGTCCCATAAGCTGTAAAAACATTTGAACCTTTTTCGCCTTTCGAAAGTCATTCTATGATTACTTTGAAAGCGAGATAGCACGAACGGCTTGTGAGATAAGTAATTGGCGATTTTCTTTTAATAAGCATGGCCAATGTTCGCGCAGCGTATAACTGCATGCACAAAGGCAATGATATAACGAATATATCTGTTAAGAAGTGCGGACAGGTCTGTTTAATTTATCATTTTACCCTAGGTTTCATCATTTTCAATCATCTACCATGGTCCTTTCTTTGACTTTCTACAGAATGGTGCTGTCTCTTTGATCTTACAATAAGGAATGTCTACATTTATTAATCTCAAAAATGTTCAAATGTTTGCATAGCTTATGGGACTCAACAGTCCATAAACTTACAAACTACTTATGAACTAGCTAACACTAAAAACGTCACGCCCGAGGGTGGATTCGAACCCCCGACCGTAGTGGTCGTGCAGACCGTGACTGGAGCGCCTCAGTTCCCTCGATCACCGCGGTCGGCCATTATTAATCTCTTGCAGCAATCAGCCAATTATGAATTACACATTAACAAAATGTGCATCTAATTCAAGTGCATGTTTTTACAAAATAACCAATCATATGCGCGTTCTAGATCAGAGTGTTTACAAATTGATTACGGACAAACAATAAGCTCACTGAGTGCAATGCACCAAGCACATAACATTACGATTGCTAATATACTAACTCCGACACATGTTCTAAAAAATGTTCAAATGTTTGTATAGCTTATGGGACTTAACTACGGGGTCATCAGTCCCTAAACTTACAAACTACTTATCAACTAACTAAGACGAAGGACGGCACAAATATCCATGCCCGAGGGGGGATTCGAACCCCCGACCGCAGTGGCCGTGCAGACCGTGACTGAAGCGCCTCAGTCCCCTCCGCCACCGCGGCCGGCCATGTTCTCATAATTCACTTGCTAACAGTACACGTTGGTTGATGTGTTCCACACAGAATGAGGATCTTTGGTTCTGTTGCGTGCCACCTCGTAAATCGCAGCAAGTCAGTAAAATATACGGCCAACTAAGTGTGTCAAGGAAGAATATGAATGTTATTGTGGCCCAGTCGCAGCATTTTATGCTGTTCCTGCCTCAAGGCTAATTCACACATGGCTCTGTCACGTCTCGCATCCCACAATGCATTTAAAAGTCGGCATTCACAGAGACGGTCAGCGGACCGTCACGCCACGTGAAGGTTTTTCAAAGGTTAGTCGGAAGCGTTGTCTGCTAACATTAGAAGTAACCTTTTTTTTTTTCACACTCTGTCATTCCATTGTAGTGGATTTCGTGCTGTTGTGTTTTTTAACCTTTATTTTACTTTTATGTTATGTTTTAGTGGCAGATTGTCCCCGTGGAGACGTGGATATTTTGTTAGTGTCCTTCAACAAGCGTGGTCAGATATATGAAATTGAAAAATTCACTATAACGGAAGGAAAAAAAAAATTCAAATGTTTGTAGAGCTTATGGGACTTAACTACGGGGTCATCAGTCCCTAAACTTACAAACTACTTATCAACTACCTTATACTAAGGACGGCACAAATATCCATGCCCGAGGGGGTATTCGAACCCCCGACCGTAGTGGCCGTGCAGACCGTAACTGAAGCGCCTCAGTCCCCTCGGCCACCGCGGCCGGCTTTTGAAAGGCGTATAAGAGTACAGCGTGGTACCGATGGGAGAGATCAATGATCTCTATACTACCAGTATGCTGAACTTCAGCTGCCGTAGCTTGCCAAATTAAAACATGGCTCTTAAAGAGTGTTGTTAGAACAGGAAAAGAAAAATCTTTTCGATTCCGACCCATACAAGCCTCTTACTTCGCATATTGAATGAAGTTCAAAATAATGTACAAACTGATAGAAAGCAAATTCCAACAAAATGTATAATTGAGCAAGCACGCTACAGTTCTATGCTCAAAGACTAGAGTTATACATTGAGTTTGTATAGAGACCACTGTATACAGGTCACTGCCTCAGACGCCCTTAATGTGATCTGTCACTAGAGGTGAGGTATTACCGCAGACATTATCTCTAGTCTTCTGTGCAATATTTTGACATTAGTCCTGTATAAAATGATGCAAATATTTACGTGATATGGTGATGGTTGTGAGTTCATGGTTATATAATAGAACCTGCAGAAACTTTGGTGACGATTTTTATTCATTTATAACTAGTAACAATGAGAACGCCGACCAATAACATGAACCATTGCACATCGCTGAGCTGTGTACCGGTCACTGAAACAAATACGGCTTTGCATACAAGGAAAAAGTGAATACATTACAAATAATTGCCGCGCTGGAGAAGCCGGGCGATCTAAGGCGCCTTGCTACGGACCGAGCTGTTGCTCGCCGTTGAATTTTCGAGTCCTTCCTTGAGCATGTATATGTGTGTTTGTTTATATATGAAAGTTTGTATGTCCTCTACGTGTTCATAAACCATTCATTCGATTGCAATGAAACTTTGGTGAACTGTTCACCTTACGCCCACGAAGGTTCGTGACCCAAAATCAAATGAACACGACACATACCTCAGGAGATATGACGCCATAAATAATTAGAGGCAACCACGTGAGAATACCCACATTTATGCGTCAATTAATGGAAAATGGGAGTAGTTAGGGACCTGCAACAAAGATTGCATGTAATTTCGGGCGTTTATGAAACGTTTTGTAACTAACCCCCCGTCCCACACACACACACACACATGCACACACACAATGATGAAACGAAAAGAAGTCTACCTCTCAACTGTATCGCTGTAGATGCCGTAAAACTTTCGCATCAGGTATGACCTTGTATCAAATAAAGTTAGCGTTACAGATTTGCGTGTTACTTTTTATTTTTGTCTGCAAGTCTCCCTCAGTTCTCTTTCATCCAAAATTAAGCAATCTGTTTTCTTAATCTCTATGTATATAAAAGGGAAAGGACACTCACTCACTCACTGACTAAACACGAAATCTCGAAAACTACTTCAACTATGAAGTTGAAATTTGGCAGGAATGTAGTAGAAGAGGTCAGCTAAGAAAGAATTTTGTGACAGGTGCATGGCGGAGCATACTTCTCCTATAGACTCACGAAATCTACAGTTTCATGCCGATCTTCACGAAATTTCGCACGCTTGACCTTCAAAACAAGAGGAAGGTCACTGTCTACCTTAAGTTTCGTACGGTGCATGGAGGAGGGTGCTTTGCAACATAAAAATGGATCCCTAAATACCTTGGTCGCGTCATAACTTGAAAACGGCTCGACCGACTTCACACATCCTTTTTTTGTTTCTCAATTTGACCCTGCGTTCCTATTACATATAAATCTACAGTTTTGTTCTAATATTGATGAAATTTTGCACACACGACCTTAAAAACAAATGGAATGTCACTGTATTTATAAAATTTCGTTCGGTGCTTGGTGGAGGGTACTTAACTTACGGAATTTTACAAAATGCATAGTTTTGCTCCAAACTTTATGAATTTGTACACACATGACATTTAAACCAATAGGAAGATCACTGGGTACATAAATCTTTGTATGGTACATGACAGAGGGTACCTTCTTGAAAATTTTGCCGAGAGAGGGAAACATGGAAACGAAGAGATTGACGGGAGAGAAAAAGCTGGATGCAGAGAGAGAGAGAGAAAGAGGGGGGGGGGAGGAGATGTAGATTACGAGAGTGTAGGAAAATAAAACACCCGGGCAACGCCGGGTTTACAGTTAGTTGTTCATAAAGAAGGATCGCATTTAGTTTCTATTGCGTTGAAGAAGAGGTTTTTATTTTTATTTTTACCAGTGCTGATCATACTTGGATGACACTGAATGAAAGCTACATTTTCTCTGTGCTTCTATTACTGAGAAAACACCGGTGTTACTTTGTTACCTGATGTGACATTTTCTTGTTTAGGTATGGCTACACTAACTTTCGCATCATGAGGCAATCAGTTCTATCTTCAAAATAGATTAATCAAAAGTTTTAAATATTGTTGTTACTACGAAATTTGCAATTACATGTTTACCAGTGCTTCGCCGTTGAATTCGACTCGTTTTTAACTACGATACTAAATCAGTAAATTTACAGACTTGTGCTTGAAAAAGCGGTGCTACGGGTATGAAAAAGAGTGTACGTTCTGTGCTGCCGACTTCATTACTTTTCATTTGGGTGAACACAGAAATGTTGTTTCTATTGTGGGCTTCATTACGAAGACTGGTTTGCTGCAAGTTTCCACGCTAGTCAACTCTGTGCAAGTCTCTTCAACCCCCAATAACAACTGCAACCCACATCCACTTAAATCTGCTTACTCTAATGTTCAAATGTTCGTAATGCTGTGGGATGAAACTGCAGTTCTTAAACTTATGAACTACTTAAACTAACTTATGCTAAGGACAACACAGACACCCATGCTCCAGGGAGGAATCGAACCACCAAGAGGTAGCAGACGCGCTCTCCGCAGCATGGCGCCTTAGAGCGCACGGCCATCCCCGCGCTGCTTACTATATACCTCTGTAAATGTCTCTCTGAAGAATCCTCAGGTCTCAAAAATGGGTCCTATCAAATGGTCCCTTCTTTTAAGTATGTGACCCATAAATTCGTTTTTCCCTCAATTCGGTTCAGTAGCTCTTTGTTAGTGTGGCTATCTACCCATCTAATCTTCAGCATCTTAATAGCTTCAATTCTTTTCTTGTTGCTTATAGTTTACGATTCACTGTCGTACAAGGTTACACTAAGAAAAAATGTATCTTAATACATTTATATTCTACTAACTTCGTACGTGTTGTTATCTGCAATTAAAAAAAAAAAAAAAAAAAAAAAAAAAAAAAAAAAAAAAAAAAAAAAAAACAAGTTATTGACAAAAAACTCATTTCCGATAGTCATTATCCACATGTATGTCCCATCTCTCGGGATTCTTGTGACACGTGTGATATGAGGTCCAGAAAACCGAGCAACAGCGGAACAAAAGACAAACACATTTTAAGACGACTGGAAAAACTGATAAACTCATGTCGCTCAGAATTACACGTTTACTTCACGGATACTGATAGACTCTAATGTAATGAAAATACGAGGCGCGTCCAGAAAGTAAGTTCCGTTTGGTAATAAAATGAAATTGTACACAGATACAGAAGAAATTTTTATTGTACAAAATTCTACAACTCTTAAACTACTTTTCCACATAACTGCCGAAATTTTGTAGGCACTTGTCACTGCGTGCCACAAGTTTTTGCATGCATCCTTCACAGAAGGTTGCCGCCTGTGTATTAAACAATGTGGTAACAGCTCTTTATCATCGTTGAAGTGTTGACCACCAAGGACAGATTTTAGAGGAAGAAGAGATGAAAGTCGCTATGAGAGAGGTCCGAGCTGTATGGAGGTCCCATTGAAATTTCCGTAAGAATTGTTTGGTAACATTCGGTGTGTTTGACAGTAATCCTCTTCTTACACCTAAAATCTGTCCTTGGTGGACAACACTTCAACGATGATGACGAGCTGAAAGAACATGTTACCACATGGTTGAATACACAGGCGGCAACATTCTATGAAAAAGGCACACAAAACCTTGTTCCATGCTATGACAATTGCCTACAAAATTTCGTAAGTTATGTAGAAAAGTAGTTTAACAGTTGTAGATTTTTTCTGGATCTGTACCCGTTCGTTTTATATAACCAAACAGAGCTTACTTTCTGGACGCGCCTCGTATTTACGTGGCCAGAAAACGGAGTAAATAATATAACAAGAACAGTTGTGTAATTCTACATGTACATATATACTCCGCAATCCACCGCAGTGTTACCCCCGTCATTCATTGGTCAGGGCCGTCCAGGAGTCGTCGCTGGCTCTTCATGACTCTGCTCGCTCGGTGACGTTTATTTGGACCCCGGGCCATGTCGGCATTCCAGGTAACGAGAGCGTTGAGCAGCTGGCCAAACAAGCTACCACTCGCCGCCCTCTAGCGATTGGCCTCCCGGAACCAGACTTACGCCCGCTGCTGTGTCGTAAAATAAAGAGAGAACTGTGGAGCGCCGAATGGTCTGCTCTGGACGTGCCCAATAAGCTGCGAACGATCAAGGAGACGACATCTGGCTGGAAGTCCTTGCAGCTGGGGTCCCATAGGGACTCTGTGGCCCTCTGTCGTCTCCGCATTGGCCACACCCGTCTGATGCATGGTCACCTCCTGTGCCGAGAGGATCCATCCGTATGCCAATGTGGCGCTCCATTGACAATGGCCTATATTATGCTTGACTGCCCTATTTTAGCTCCCCTACGGTGTTCTTTTAATCTCCCGAACACGCTCCCTTTATTAATTAAACCTTCCGGGCTAAGTTGCCGTGGTCCAACAGTGAAACTTCTTACTCCCGACGTTTCGTTGCCGGCCGCGGTGGCCGAGGGGACTGAGGCGCTCCAGTCACGGTCTGCACGGCCACTACGGTCGGGGGTTCGAATCCCCCCTCGGGCATGGATATTTGTGCCGTCCTTAGTATAAGGTAGTTGATAAGTAGTTTGTAAGTTTAGGGACTGATGACCCCGTAGTTAAGTCCCATAAGCTTAACAAACAGTTGAACGTTTCGTTGCCTACTGCGGGCAACATCTTCAAGGGTGAGTCGACGATTGCCTACTAGGCGCTGGAGGTCCTGCTTATATAAGGGGCAATAGATGGCACCACCACTTGTCACTATGAAGCTATCTTTGACCAACGTCATCTCTCTCGATTACAGGTAAACGATTGTCATATCTTTGGTTCAAAGTCGAATGCCAAATCTTACCTAATTTCAAACCTTCTTCTTTCCTGTTAAAAATATTGTGGTGTTTCTGTATTTCTATAGCGTCTCTGTACATGCGTGTGTAATAATGCGAGGTCCTGGCTAGCACGCTAGTTTCACTGAATTTTATTTCATGGTCACCGCGTGTAAAAAACATACTGTGCCACAGCTGTCTTGTCTGTGTGACCTAGACGACAATTCCTTTAATGTTCCAATATGGGAGTATTAACAATTCTTTTTGTTGTTCGTATATCACCATACCACAACTACAGGGAATTTTATACACCCCAGGCGTTGCTAGGGGATGTCGTGCGTCTTTCGCCGATCGTAAGCGTCCCCCTATAACTGGCTGGATAAGTTAATTCGAAGGTCGGAGCAAGGCAACGGCATACCATCTCCAAAGGACCATGCCTAGTAAAGCAATCTTAGGATTGTTGACTGCTTTACTTTTTACCTTTAAGGATTCACTAATTTTTTTGGTACGTCTAAAAACGGTCTGCACTTGAAACCTGGCCAAAACTTTCCCAATACGGTCCGTAATTTTATGGATGAAAGGAAGAAAAACTTTTCCAGCCGACAGTTGTTGTTATGGCTCGTTTTCGGACCCTTTTCTTCTTATCGGTGTATCCATTTTTCTTGAAAGCTGTTCGCAAATGGTTTCAAAAATCAAATGTTTGTTAAGCTTATGGGACTTAACTACGGGGTCATCAGTCCCTAAACTTACAAACTACTTATGAACTACTTACGAACTAGGACGGCACAAATATCCATGCCCGAGGGGGGATTCGAACCCCCGACCGTAGTGGCCGTGCTGACCGTGACTGGAGCGCCTCAGTCACCTCGGCCACCGCGGCCGGCGCAAATGGTTTAATTCATCTCTCAAAGATATTATTAGCTCAATCCACCAATGTTTTAATGACACCTCTCTTCTGCCTAGGATGATGATTCGACTCCTTGTGAAGATAACGATCGGTGGGGATGTCTTTTCTGTATACCTTATACCTTATGCCTGTTTAATTACCGATACATCCAAACAATTCAAGTGTCCGTTTTCCTCTTTCTCCATAGTAAATTGTATCCGCGGATTAATACTATTCAGGTGCCCCAAAAATCATTTAATTCTTCATCACCGTGATTCCATATCACAAAAGTATCGTCTACGTACCGGTACCACTTTTAGGGACTTTTGTTGGCCGAATGCAGCGCTTGATGTTAAAAAAATTCCATAAATAAATTAGCGACAGCTGGACTCAAAGGACTTACCCATGGCCACCCCTTCAATTTGCTTATAAAATTCACTGTTGTACTCGGTGACGACGCCTCTGTGGCTGATTCCGTTTTACGATTTCTTCGTGCGGAAGGGTTTTACCAGCTGCTATAAGTTTTATGGCTGGTCTTTTAGTTCAACATCTGTGTTATTCTTGTTCTGTCTTCCGACTAGAGGTTTTCTTGTGTAAGCCATGTGGTTGGCTTTTTCCCTGTTATCCTCATGGTCGGTCAATCACATCTATTGGCTCTGTTATTTCACCCCCTTTTATCTACTACCTGTAACGGTGTGATCGGTATCTTTTGTATCGTCTCTTGTTGACTTTGTCAATACTTTATTAACAATGGGTCCTTTTATTTGTCGCTTTTTTAAATCCAGTTCAGGCGCTTTTATCAATAATTCTGTTTCTCTGCGTGTCTTCTAGTGTTGCAGTGGGGGAATGTTGGCCTTAGTAGTCTAGTCCCCTTAAAACTCCCAACCCAAACCAACCAAACACAGCAAGGTGCGTGGCGGAGGGTACATTGTACCACTATTGGGCACTTTCTTTCCTATCCCACTCCCAACTACACCGAGAGAAAAAAAAAGAATTTCTATATGCCTCTGTACGAGCCCTAGTTTCTCTTTTCTTTTCTTTTCTTTTCTTTTCCTTTTTCTTTTTCTTTTTCTTTTTCTTTTCTTTTCTTTTCTTTTCTTCGTGATCTTTACGCGAAATGTAATTAGGCGGCAGCAAGATCGTGCTGCAGTCAGCTTCAAATTCTGACCCTCTACATTTCGTCAATAGAATTTCTCGAACATAACGTCGTATTCCCAAAAGCAATTCTCATTTGAGTTCCCGGAGCATTTCCGTGGCACCCGCGCACTGTTCGAACCTACCAGTAACGAACCTAGCTGCTCGCCTTTGAACGGCTTTCATGTTTTCCTTTAAACTGATCGGCTATGGGTCCCAAATTCTTGAGCAATACTCAAGACGTGGTCGGTCAAGCGTTTTATACGCAGTCTCCTTTACAGATGACGTATATCTTCCCAAAATTTTCCCAATAAATCGAAGTCAGCTGTCCGCCTTACTTACAACTGTCCTTACATGTTCGATCCATTTCATATCGCCCTGCAACGCCTAGATATTTGAACGACGCGACTGCATCAAAAAGGTCACTACTAATGCTGTATTCGAACATTATGGGATTGTTTTTCCTACTCATGTGCATCATCTTATATGTTTCTATATTTAGAGCTAGCTGCCATTGTTCACACCAACTAGAAATTTTGTGTAAGTCATCCTGTATGCTATTACAGTCAGTTAATGACGACACCCTACTATACATCACAGCATCATCAGCAAACAGCAGCAAATCACAAGTTATTCTGTCCATCAGATCATTTATATAGAAAGAAAATAATAGCGGTCCTATCTCACTCCCCTGGGGCACGCCCAACGATACACTCGTCTCTGATGAACACTCGTCGTCGAGAACAACGAACTGAGTTCTATTACGTATGGAAGTCTTCCAGCCAGTTACAAATCTGTGAACCTGTTCCATATGCTCGTATGTTCGTTAGCCGTCTACAGTGCGGCATCGCGTCAAATGCCTTTTTGAAATCGAGAAATCTATCCATGGCTCGCAAAATGTCCTGTGAGAAAAGGGCAAGTTGAGTTTCACACGAACGATGTTTCCTAAACCCGTGCTGACTCATAGCAAGAAGCTTATCCGTCTCAAGGAAATTAATTGGTAACACAAGAAAATTTGACTCTTACCGGGACTAGAACGCGGATTTTCCAGTTTTCCCGAGTGGTTGCGTCAACTATTTCGTTATCAGTAAACGCCTCCAGGACCGACCGATATGGCACACTTTTTGCTACACGTGAGTGCCCGTATATTTCAGTATGTAATCCCTGCACAAATGTCGTATGCATTTCAGTGGTTTTCTTTTAATACGATGTGCAGTGACCGTGTTTAACGTTGTAAATGCTCTTCAGACGTTTTTTGCTTAATGCAATGTATGAGCACTCAAGGGGAGTAGGGAACGGGTGCCATATGAAAGGATCGGGAAATCTCGATCATGGTCCAACGCGAGTACCGTTTGCCCAGCCCTAACAAACACACTAACTCGATTGCGTTGGGAGGCGTGTAGAGAAAAGGTTCTTTAAACGGTTAAGTAGTTTAGCCACTGTGCTATATAGACTATGTGCATGAGCATGTGTGCACTTCCAACATAGGCAGTTGGAAAATTGCGCATGTTATCACCATTTTCAAGATGGGACGTCGAACGTATGTCCAGAACTATAGGCCTATATAACGTCGGCTAGTTGTAGAATTTTGGAACATGTATTATATTCGAGTATAATAACTTTTGTGGAGACTAGAGCCGGCCGCGGTGGCCGAGGTGACTGAGGTGCTTCAGTCACGGTCAGCACGGCCACTACGGTCGGGGATTCGAATCCCCCCTCGGGCATGGATATTTGTGTCGTCCTAGTTCGTAACTAGTTCATAAGTAGTTTGTAAGTTTAGGGACTGATAACCCCGTAGTTAAGTCCCATAAGCTTAAGAAACATTTGAACTTTTTTTTTTTTTTTTTTTTTTTTTTTTTTTTTTTTTTTTTTTTGAGACTAGAAATCTGCTCTGCAGGAATCAGCATGGGTTTCAAAAAAAGCGATCGTGTGAGACCCAGCTCGCGCTATTCGTGCACGAGACTCAGAGGGCCATAGACACGGGTTCCCAGGTAGATACCGTGTTTCTCGACTTCCGCAAGGCGTTTGATACAGTTCCCCACAGTCGTTTAATGAAGAAAGTCTTCTGAAGTAAGAGTGATGTCAGGTATGCCACAGGAGAGTGTCGTGGGACCCTTGCTATTCATATTTGACCTTGTGGATAACATCGGAAGTTCATTGAGGCTTTTTACGGATGATGCTGTTGTATATCGAGATTTTGTAACAATGGAAAATTGTATTGAAATCGGAG
This sequence comes from Locusta migratoria, assembly GCA_026315105.1. Taxonomy (NCBI): domain Eukaryota; kingdom Metazoa; phylum Arthropoda; class Insecta; order Orthoptera; family Acrididae; genus Locusta; species Locusta migratoria. The sequence goes on from CM048748.1 coordinate 242,196,238, forward strand.
TAGGAGTAGGGGTTATTTAAAATGGAATGACCATATAAAATTAATAGTCGGTGAAGCAGACGCCAGACTGAGATTCATTGGAAGAATGCTAAGGAAATGCAGTTCGAAAACAAAGGAAGTAGGTTACAGTACACTTGTTCGCCCACTGGTTGAATAGGCTGACCGGTGTGGGATCCGTACCAGGTGGGGTTCATAGAGGATGTAGAGAAGATCCAACGAAGAGTAGCGCGCTTCGTTACAGGATTATTTGGTAATCTTGAAAGCGTGTTGGAGATGATCGATAAACTCCGGTGGAAGACTCTGCGAGAGAGACGCTCTGTAGCTCGGTACGGGCTTTTGGACGCGGCGGATTAGCCGAGCGTACTGAAGCGTCGTGCTGCGGTTCGCGTGGCCGTTCGCCGTCGGGGGGTTCGAGTCACTCCTCGGGCACGGATGTGTGACTTGTCCTTAGGTTAATTTACCTTAGTTTAAGTAGTTTGTAAGCTACGGACTAATGGAAATGAGCGTATGGCTTTCTTGGCCGGGAGATCCCTTACGGGATTGTTCGGCAGCCTGAGTGTAAGTCTTTCTATTTGACGGCGCGTGGGCGACTTACGTGCCAATGATGATGAGATGATGATGATTGGACAACACACAACAACTGTCGGGAATCGAACTCGGGCCTCCTGCGTGGTAGTCAGCGACGCTGCCACTGAGCTACAGAGGCGGACTACGGACTAATGACCACGCACTTAAGTTCGATAGATTTACAAACATTTGAGCATTTTTGAACGGGCTTTCGTCGAAGTTTCGAGAACATACCATTATTGAGGAGTCAAGCAATATATTGCTCCCTCCTACGTATGTATTTCGCGAAGAGATCAGAGCCCACACAGAGGCATACCGACAAACTTTCTTTCCGCGAACAATACGAGACTGGAATAGGAGGGAGAACCGTCAGTGGATATCAAGGTACCCTCCGCCACACACGGTCAGGTGGCTTGCGGAGTGTGGATGTAGATGTAGATGTAGATGTAGATGCGGTGCGCGGCAGAGCAGCGCGCTCGTCTGCAGGAAATGCCAGCACGCTTGGTGCGAGGCGTCCAGGAAGGCACAGGCAGTCTGCGCCTGCGCACACACGACGCCCCACTTAAAGGCGCGCTGCCTCTTCTGCAGCCAGCCGCCCGTTCCCTGCATCTTCAGGACATTATCCCTCCATTGCCACCATGCGTGACTGCCATCACGCTTTCTGTTAGACGTTTACAATCTCTATATATAAAAGGAAGTGTCCCGATTGACTGACTGACTGATTGACTGACTGACTGACTCATCATCGCCCAGCCCAAACCACTGAAGATAGAAACTTGAAATTTGTGGAGGGTGTTGATCTTACTCTGTAGGCGTCATTTAAGAAGCGATTTTTCGATATTCTGTCCGTAAAGGGGTGAAATAGGGGATGAAAGGTTTTTTTATTAAAAAAAATACGTAGCTATTTAGGCAATTTTGAAGCTAGAACTACAAAATTTCGGATTTTAATTCAGGGTTCGAATTTAAAAGACACGTGTTTCGGTATGTTTTGAAATTCGACAAATAAGGGGGTAAAGTAGTTGACGCAAAAAAATTGATTTTCAAAAATATGTTGCTGTTAACTCAAATTTTAAGCTACAACTACGAACCTTCGGATATGGAATCTTGGTCAGGATTAAAAATCCATGATTTTTAGTATTTTTATAAATTCAACAAGTAAGAGGGTTAAATGAAGAATCAAAAATTCTTTTTGAAAACACGTTGCTATTGATAAAATTTTGAAGCTAGAGTTGCAAAAATTGTTATTTGTATAGTTGGTTAGACGTTAAAAAAAACGTGTTTCGGTATTTTTGGAAATTCAACCACCAACGGGGTTAAATTGGAGAGGGGGTATTTTTTCGAAAATCTGTTGCTATTTAGGCAATTTTGAAGTTAAAATTACAAATTTACGGATTTGGATTCGGGTTTCGAATTTAAAAGACACGTTTTCGGTGTTTTTGGAAATTCAACCAATAGGGGGTGAAATACGAGATTCAAAAATTGATTTTCAAAAATATGGTACTGTTAACTCAAAGTTCAAGCTGTAACTACGAAACTTAAGATATGGATTCTTCATCATGATTAAAAAGAAACAACTGACGCAGTCCAACCAGCCTACGCATGAGAAGCAGCGGGGGTTCAGCTAGTCTTATCTATAAAAATGAGGACTGTATGAGGACTACAGAATCTGATTATTCCTTCCCGGCCTATCTTTCAGGAAAAGGTCTGGTCAGGACGCGTGGGATGCGTGGACAGATAAACCAGCTAAGGAGAAATTTGGTGAAGGAATTAAAGTTCACGGGGGAGGAATTGAAAACATTGCGTTTTGCCGACGACATAGTAATTCTGTCAGATACAGCAAGCCGGCCTCGGTGGCCGCGGGGACTGAGGCGCTCCAGTCACGGTCTGCACAGCCATTACGGTCGGGGGTTCGAATCCCCCCTCGGGCATGGATATTTGTGCCGTCCTTAGTATTAGCTAGTTCATAAGTAGTTTGTAAGTTTAGGGACTGATGACCCCGTAGTTAAGTCCCATAAGCTATACAAACATTTGAACATTTGAGATACAGCAAAGGACCTGGAGGAGCAATTGAACGGAATGGACAATGTGCTGAAAGGTGCATATAAGATGAACATTAACAAGAGCAACACTAGGGTAATGGAGTGCAGTCTAAGAAAATCAGGTGATGCCGAAGGAATTAGATTGGGAAACGAAGCAATAAAGGAGGTAGATGAGTTTTGTTACTTGGGCAGTAAAATAATGATGGTCGCAGTACACAGGAAAAGCGTTCTTGAAAAAGAGAAATCTGTTAACGTCTAATATTGATTTAACCTCCACAAAAAAAAAAAAAAAAAAAAAAAAAAAAAAAAACCTGGTCATGAAGCAGCTCTTTGTGCGATGGGTGCCGTACCTTCTCAATTTGGACCAAAAACGGAATCGAAAGAACATTTCTGCTCAGTATCTTACACTGTTCAGGCGCAATCAAAAATGTTCAAATATTTGTAAAGCTTATGAGACTTAAATGTGAGGTCATCAGTCCCTAAGCTTACAAATTACTTATGAACTAACTTATATTAACGACAACACAAACATCCATGCCCGAGGGAGGATTCGAATCCCCGACGCGGGAGGCCGCGCGATCCCCAACGTGGCGCTCCAGACCACTCGGCTACTCTCGCGCGGCCAGGCGCAATCCTCAGGACTTTTGGCTCGTAGCTGTGGATGAAACATTGATCCACCATTACACTACACTCAAGACGAAGAGTGGGGAGAGTGCAGCAAAGAAGGCGAAGACTGTTTTGACAGCAGGAAAGGAGATGGCCTCTGTCTTTTGGGATTCCTAGGGTATAAGCTCGATAGATTATTTGGAAAAAAGCAGATCCCTAACTGGTCCCTATTTTGCAGCTCCGCTGGATCGTCTGAAACAGGAATTAATTGAAAAACGACCAAGATTTGCACGGAAGAAAGTGCTGTTTCATCAGTCCATGCAGTCCATGCAGCGGATATCGCAATGGCAAAAGTGCACGACTTGGGATTGGAATTGGTTCCTTATACATTCTGTTCATCAGACTTGGCTCCGAGTGACTTCTTCTTATTCCAAAACTTGAAAATTTGGCTTTGGCTTTGAGGTAGTGTCCACCTCTCTGACGGACTAGTTTGCACAGTTTCCAAAGCCTACTTTCTCGATGGGTTGAGAAATCTGGAAACTCGCTGGACCCTGTATATAGCCTTGTAAGGAGAATATGTCGAGGAGTGAAGTGGGTTTTCGCCTTCAAAACAATTTTTTATTATACAGTATTTTTACCAGACTCATCAAACCGACCTCGTAAACAAGCAATTAGTCCAAGATGGCTAACACGAAACACAGACTTCGCTCAACTGAACTACGATGTGTGTGTGTGTGTGTGTGTGTGTGTGTGTGTGTGTGGGAGGGGGGGGGAGCAGGTTGTCAACACCGGTCGTAGTGCAGGTGCGGCGTTGTGGATCGCCCCTGTTGCCGGATCAACCGTTCTCACTTCATTCACCAAACTTCAATGTCAGAGATGGTAGAAGCTTTCATTGGGATTGAGCTGTCTTTGGGAAAGTTACATAGTAACTCGGCTCTCTCTTAGTACCGCGTAACATCTGCGCTCAGCCATCGGTTCCCATGTAGCACAAGTGGAATGATGCAGTCGCAGATGCGTAGAGCGCACTTGAGTTGAATGTAGAGCCGCTGGCAGAGGAGGAGCGCATCGTGTGGAGTAACAGACTTGCCGTAATGTCTCGGGACGGCCCGCCCTCAATTTATTGGCTCATTTGCGCGGCAGCTGCGCCGCCGCGGACAAAAAGAAAGTCAGATGTAATCCCAGCGGCAGCAGTGGCCGGAGCCAGCCGGTTTCTTACCTCGTGCCAGGCGACATTTTTCACTCAGCTTCAGAGGCCGCGTGGCGTGCGGACGCAGTGCCGGCCGGAGCTCACCCTGTAGCGCTTTTATCCCTCATGTAACTTATTAACGCCATCACTGGTGCCGGCACGCTAGTGACTGAGTTCGGTCAGGGAACAGCCGTCAAGCGGCATCTGCAAAGTGCCGCTGTAGAAAAACTAATCAGCTAAAATTTGTATCCATTACTACATGAACTTTGTAATCACACACCTCTTAATATAATCAATATGTTCAAATCTGCATCTTCATGTTTTCGCGGCGCAATGACTGTTCAAAGAAGTTTCGGGCGTGCAGCCGCATAAAGTTTCCTTCTTCTAATATTTCGGCTGAGAAACGTTCAGTCATCTTCAGAGACGAGTCGAAGACTGACGCTCCAGCATACGCTTCGTGCTTATAAACGCGCGGGCCGCGCTACTGCGCATGCGGCTACAGATACAACAAGGCGCCAAAGACGTTACTCGGCGGCAAGGAAGTACACGTATATGTAAATTATGTCTGTGGCTGCATGGTCGATTACTGCGGAGAAATCGATGTATTGTGATCTGCGCGTTTATAAGCACGAAGCGTGTGCTGGAGCGTCAGTCTTCGACTCGTCTCTGAAGATGGCTGAACGTTTCTCAGCAGAAATATTAGAAGAAGAAAACTTTATGCGGCTGCACGCCCGAAACTTCTTTGAACAATATGTTCAAATGTTTGTAGAGTCTATGGGACTTAACTATGGGGTCATCAGTCCCTAAACTTACAAACTACTTATGAACTAGCTAATCCTAATGACAGCACAAATATCCTTGCCCGAGGGGGGATTCGAACCCCCGATCGTAGTGGCCGTGCTGACCGTGACTGGAGCGCCTCAGTCCCCTCGGCCACCGCGGCCGGCTTAATATAATCCATATTAATTTTGAATGGAACTTTCACTCTGCAGCTGCAGCGGAGTGTGCACTGATATGAAACTATGAAACTTCGTTCGTTGATGTTCAAAGTGTTCATGGCTCAGCTTTTTTTATTACAGAGGGCGTTGAGCCACCTGACCGGGCGCGCTGAGCCACGGCGCCCGCTAAAATTTGTATCCACGGACTGAGCTATCCCGACACGACTCACGATGCCGCGTCACAACTTTACTTCCTCCAGTTCCTCGCCTCCTACTTACCAAACTTCCCAGAAGCTCTCCTGCGAAAGGAAAGTTTGGAAGGTAGGAGGCGAGGTACTGGCGGAAGTAAAGTTGTGAGGCAGCATCGCCCTCTGTAATAAAGAAGCTGAGCCAACAACACTCCGAACAAGAACGAACAACATCGATCAGCGTCCGCAACGAAGAGAATTGCCATTGAAAAGAAAAAAAAAAAAAAAAAAAAAAAAAGTCGGTAGAGCGCTTGCCCGCGAAAGGCAAAGGTCCCAGGTTCGAGTCCCGGTTCCGGCACACAATTTGAATCTGCCAGGAAGTTTCAAGTTAATTTAAATAATATGTATTTTAGACCCAGTAGCTTTATAATGGCATCATCATATAGTCTAAGTATCGGCTCGATAGTGGGCGGAAAGAGTGGGCAGATCACGCACACGTGCCCAGGATAACATTCTTGTCACATTCGTGAAAGTTCAGGAAAGGTTTAAACGGTGATAAAATATGGAAAAATTGCGAGGAAAATTTAGATTTAAAACATGTAAAATAATGACGTGGTTACAGTGTTACCTAGTTGACCCAGCAATGCTTTGCAATTGCTAATATGTATATACTCATGCTTTGAACGTCATATGTGCAAAATTTTGTCGCAATCGTACTAATAATATTGATATCCCAAAGAAAATGGCTCTTTCAGTTTTCCACAAATTTTCCTATTTTCTGTTCAACTATTCCAAACTTTTACTTCACTCAAACCTTCCTTTCACTTTGGTCAAATGTGCAGAATTTTATCGCAATCAGATGAATGGTATTGACATTTCATAGAAAACTCTTTTTCTACTTTTCCTGAATTTCCAATTTTCCGGGAAACTTTACCAAATTTTTATTTCATAAGAACGTTACTCTTCCTTTGAACATCAAATGCAAAATTTTACCGGAATGAGACAAATGATATTAACATCCCATTGAAAAAAGCTCTTTCAGTTTCGCGCGAATTTTAAAATTTTCCTGATAACTTTCCCAAATTTTTAGTTCATATGAACGTTCATCTGTCTTTGAACGTCAAATGATCAAAATTTTATTCCAATCGGATGAACGGTTCTCAACTTATACTGTTGAGTACATTTATAAACACAATGAAAAAGGAACTTGATTCGAATTTTGCGACTTTCTTTTTTACTGGCCCTTTATTTTTACTGAAAACGTTTCCAAGACCATAATGAACAAAACAACAAAAGGAATTACCCCTCTCCGTCGTGCGAATAGACAGTTATAGAGTTATAGAGCTGAATTCAATCAAAAACACATTGAAAAACACACTTTCAGTTTTACTCAAATTTTCCAATTTTCCGGTAGATTTTCCAATGACATTATTTCATACAAACCTTGTCCTGTCCAGCCGTACTCAAGTGAAGCTCTTACAATCATGTGGCAATTGATTTTTATTCATATAAAAAAAAACGCTTTCGGTTTTTCCTAAATTTATTTACTTTCCGGGTGACTTTTCCAAATTTTTATTTGATGCGAACCTTGTGCAAAACTTTATCACAATTGGTCGAACGGTTTTGATAGCGCACTGTTTCAGTTTTTCCTGATTTTCTATCTATGACTTATTTTTACACTTTTTTTTTTATATTTTAACCGCCGCGGTGGAGTAGCTGAGTGGTCTAACGCGTCTCGCTGCGGAGCGCGCGGTTGCTCGCCGTGGAGGTTCGAGTCCTCCCTGGGGCATGGTTGTATGTGTTTGTCCTTAGGTTAGTTTACCTAGGTTTAAGTAGTTTGTAAGCTACGGACTGATGACCACGCAGTTTGGTCCGATAGAATTACAAACACCTGAACATCTATAATTTAACCAATTATGTTTCGAAAAACAATTGCTCAAGAATGAGTAGACTCGCATTAATTTGAATGTGGTGGAAATGGAATGTATATAATGAGCTCGTAAAATGACTAAGCAGCTTCTATGTTTAAAAATTGAACTAACTTAGCACTATTGCTGTTCATAACATTCCACTCGGTGGCGCCGCTGACCTGCTAAGCAGCTGGTCGGCTCGTAACTTCAGCATAGCAGTAACAATAGCGGCAGCATCAAACGTGGTCGCAGCGGCATTAAAACCGCTCACAGGAACAGCAGCACCCGTTCTCAGTGGCGGCATCGGGTTGGTGACCCATTGTCACGTTCACTTACGCTTGGCAAATACTAGTTAAGTTGTGATTTATATTCATACAATATATGACATCAACTGCGATTGGGCAAAGCTGAAAATGTGTACCCAGCCGGGATTCGAACCCGGGTCTCCTGCTTTCTAGGCAGTTGCGCTGACCCCTACACCACTGGGGACACAGTGATCACCGCACCTGCAAGGAATAGTTAGTGGGGAGGGGTGGGCAAAGTTTGAAGCCCTTACTCTTACGGGAATTAGTTAAACTACGAGTTTGAGTACTGTGGGCAGGGCGAAGCTGGGAATTTGTATCTGACGGGAGGCGTGCTTAGGTAGTCCTTGCAGGTGCGGTGATCACTGTGTCCCCAGTGGTGTAGGGGTCAGCGCAACTGCCTAGAAAGCAGGAGACCCGGGTTCGAATCCCGGCTGGGTACACATTTTCAGCGTTGCCCAATCGCAGTTGATGTCATATATTCTATGAATATTAATAATAACAACTGCAGGATCAGAAGTGTCGTCTGTTCTCTCGCAACAGACGCCACGTGTATATAAGTTGTGATTTATTAGATGATTTCAAATTTCCGATGCCGCCCTGTTTAAAAAATAAATAAAAACGAAAACAAAAAATAATAAAATTTAAAAAATCTTTGGGCGGTGCTGGAGGAGGGGGGTAGCTGCGCCATTGATTTGCAGTATTGATTAAGAAATCAATGAGCATTTCCTCACAGTTCCAGGAATTCCAAAGGCCGTAGAAGCATGCACAGTAATCGTGAATAGTATCGATATTATAAGAAAAGTTATTCGAGATACCTCGCAAGAGAATTTAAAGTATCGATAGTACTTCACGGATTTCAGGTATAACAGCGATCACTGACCAAATATACGGGAGAAACACGCAGAGAGTAAGGAGGACAGGAGAATTAAAAAAAAAAAAAAAAAAAAAAAAAAAAAAAAAAAAAAAAAAAAAAATGCTAAAACAGGGGAGAACCCGTATAAAGCGGAGAGTTGGTTACCCTGCCCTCATTTAGTGAACTTCGGCAGAACTTGGAAACTACATCAAGCGACACGGATACCGCCAGTCGGCTCCGGCGTGTGTGTGGCTTGTGTTGGGTGCTGGACTGGGCTGGTTACTGTGTTGAGGTTAGCTTCCCGGCAGTGAGTCAACAGCGGAGCTACCACCGCACCGGCACCGGCGCCAAGTAGGTCGCAAAACAAACACACGCGCCACAGGCCACACACCTCGCCGACAAAGGCGGCTCATTCTGGACGCTCACTCCACACCCGCCTCCCATTGTCCACTAAGACGTCTTAGCTTTGAAGTGTAGTGTTTGGAAGATAATAATATTGCCCGTTCTATACTGGACGTTCAACGCGCACAAGAAACTCTTTAGAAATCTTGAAATGGCAGTCACCATTCACGTTTTATGTAGGTTGTTTTTACTTATCCATTATCCGTTTCAAATCGCGTTTCTAATATTTCTGGCTTACAGCCATCATATTCAGAACTGAGAATCGCATCCGTACAGTAAGTTAGAAACAGAAACTGACAGATGGTACGAATAATATTCATCTCGGGTATGCAGCCGGATACCGTCGTCAACTATCAGTTTCCGGCGAGTTAGTGTAGAAGCGCTCTCACCTGAAGATGGCAGCCAGTTGGTCTGCCGAAATATCGTGTCTAGTTGACGACGGTATCCGGCTGCATACCCGAGATGAATATTATCAGTTATTACGCTGGGAAAGTCTACGCAACCACGACAAATAGTACAGGTAGTGTGAGAAGCGTTACAGGTGCTACTAATAGGTTTGGTTCCCTCGGGAAGAAATATATAAAAGATCCCCGAGTTGCCTATACCTCACGCTGATTGGCTGATGTACAAGGCGGTCGCCCGCCAAAACGCTATCATATCTTGTATATTAAAAACAAAGTCAGCCGGCCAGACCAAACTACCCGGCTGATTTCCTTCACTTTTGTTTAAAAAAAAAGGTATTCATTCGAAGATTTGTCATCAGTATCTCTCGCCTTCCTCGCCTTTCTCTTTCTATACTCAACCGCGATTTCCTTCTATATATTTCTTATAGGGATGTCCTTTCTTCAATTTTGCTTTAAACGAAAGGCATTCATTTGCAGATTTGTCATCAAGCTTCCGAATTAAGTCTCTCCTTTCTTTATATTTAATCAAAAGCGATCCTTCTGTCCTTGCATACAATATTTTAATCGGGTTGTTTTACGATATCGTCGGTTCTAATTAAGGTACGCAGTTCTTTTTGACCTAACAATACTCTACGAATCATTTTTTTTATTTGCACTTTTAAACATTTGCACTGATTTAGTCTGAAGAAAGTTATGCGTGAACATTCAACTTTACTTCTATTTTTTCCCAACTTTTTTGTCATTCCATTAACGGTGCGAAGTATTCGCACGGGTCTTCTAGTTTTAAAAAATCAGATGTTTGTGTAGCTTATGGGACGTAACTACGGGGTCACCAGTCCCTAAACTTACAAGCTATTTATGAACTAGCTAATACTAAGGACGGCACAAATATCCATGCCCGAGGGAGGATTCGAACCCCCGACCGTAGTGGCGGTGCAGACCGTGACTGGGGCGCCTCAGTCCCCTCGGCCACCACAGCCGGCTTCTAGTTTTAATTAATTTTTAACGAACTAATTGTGGAACACAGGTAAAATTCTGAGTTGGGAACCCCTCAATGTTAAGCTATGTCACAATAAAATAAAATGTATAATATTTATTTAAATGAGAACAAAATACTAACAGAAAGGCAGACGACGCACGTCGGCCATGTTTTGATGCCAGCCAGTGCGAGAGAAGTCTAAAATAAAACAAATAAATACATAAATAAAACATTTCAAAATGTATGTATCTGTATTTATATTATTAGTATTATCTATTATTCAGCTTGTAAATTTTGTTTCTTGACATGTTCCACATCCACGAGGATCCCCTCAACATGGATCTACGGAACGAAAAACTAAACTAATCTAATCTAATCTGCGGGTCGCGTTGCCGAAGTTCAGTTCAGGTCGGGTATTCAGACTGTGAACATGTACGAGTCCAGATTCGATGCTCAGACAGGGTACACCTAGTATTACAGTTCGGAAATACTGTATGGTCGAAACAAAATAAAATGTTTGTAGAGCTTATGGGACTTAACTACGAGGTCATCAGTTCCTAAACTTACGAGCTACTTATGAACTAGCTAATACTAAGGACGGCACAAATATCCATGTCCGAGGGGGGATTCGAACCCCCGATCGTAGCGGCCGTGCAGACCGTGACTTGCGGCCGCAGAGCGCTCGGCCACCGCGGCCGGCTGGTCGCAGCAGATTAATGTTTTATTTAATAGTTATGAACTTGAAGGCAGACACCAGGAACAATGTAGTTAATTATGCGCAGTATGCAAATTTTTTGCGGTTTCATAAATTGGCTGGCATCCCAACTTTCGTTCATTACTTAATAGAAGCCGGCCGCGGTGGCCGAGGGGACTGAGGCGCTCCAGTCGCGGTCTGCACGGCCACTACGGTCGGGGGTTCGAAGGGGTTGGAACACTTGCGGGGAGTGACACTTGCGCGGAGTGACACTTGCGCGGAACCTGGGACCCTTGGGGCGGTTAATGGCTTTTCCTGGGTACAGGCACACCAAGAAGTCTAGCACTGCTGTTGTCAAGTTTCCACACTGTCAACATAACACGAAACTCAGTGAAATTGCACAACCCTTTCAAAGCTGAAGAGCAATATAGTAACTTTTTCTAACTACACATGAATTCGTTGAGTGTTCCTCCTGAAAACAAAAAGGTATTTTAATAGTGATAATGTTTGGAGAGTTATTAAGACATTCTTTGCTACTAAAAGACGATGACTTTCCGCAGTCATACCTCCTAAAAGCATATTATTCAGAACACTAAGCATATCAAGACACCTGCGCAAGCAATAAATATATTAGGCATCCTGCACAGATACGTTGATGTAATTGACCGCTATGTAGTTAACCCCACTATCACGCAACTTCCGTCTCTTTAAAAATAGCTACTATGCTTTTTAATAGGAGACGCAACCTTAAACCTTCAATTAAAAAAAACGTGAATAATAAGTCAATGAGTATTTTACATACTTGAAGCGCTTATTCGTAGACCCCAAAACGATTTGGCTGTATTCGAATTAGAAATACATCTGGAATGTCACACACCGAAAAATGCTAAAGATAAATTCTATTTTCCATTACCGTCATATAGAACCATTTTTACTCCGAACTTGGCATAAACCAACAGGGAGAAACAAGTTGCAAGACTTCCAGGAAAAATGAAGCGAAATTGACAGCCAATAGTTGCTTATAAATTACATTGCCTGTTAACTGTATAAATATAAATTACAGAATACGCGGAACTCCTGTTCAGTACAGGTCTAAGGTCTTAGGTAATAGGCAGTGGTTTACAATCAGATATCCGTATCACTCTCCTCCTCATGAAGTCTGTGTGAAGATTTATATTCAGAACATTCAAGAAAAAGGTGTTGAAACTACAAGAAGCAGCTCATTTACTCAGGAAGGGGAAACGTTATGGTGCCCGTAAATTTGAATGGCTGTATCTCTTGCAGTAACATTCATTTTTTGATAAAATGTTAAAATTCAATATACCAGAATTTTGTTTTTCTAAACTCAGTGCCAACTTTTTTTGTCGAAATTTTTGCAGGAAGTATTCTTGACGTGATTTCATACTTCTATGTATTAATATTATCAAACATGTAATTTGTGTCACAAATTGCGCGGCGGGTCCGGTCGGAGGTTCGAGTCCTTCCTCGGACATGGGTATGTTTGTTTGTACTTTGCCTACGTTATTTTAAGTTAGATTAAGTAGTGTAAGTCTAGCGACCGATGACCTAAGTAGTTTGGCCGCATAAGACTACACATATACACGTAATTTATTTATTTCATCACCACATTTAAGTACTAATAATTAAAGAAACTTAAATGTAGAAAAACTGAAAACAAATGATTAGTATTTCTCATAAAATGAATGCACAGAACCGTTGAATTATGTCTTGTGAATGTACCTACAAAATCTGTCATATGAAAATTGTAGTGTGAGTTCCAAATTTGTTTTTTATGTAATAACATTAAAAACATATCAAAAATTGGGAACTCGAAAACCAGTGAAGTTATGGACTTGAAGCGTTTTGTGTTGCTAAATCTTTACATAGTAGACATGATTTTAAAATTTGGTCGCTACCGCCAAAGTAGACGAAACGTTAAATTTTTTGGTGTAATCTTCGCCGTGTAGACTGTATGTTGTAGAAGTCTACGTCGAACCTAATTAGAATCATACCTCTGAGGAGAGAACGTCGTTTGCACTTCTCCTGCGTTTCCAGTCGCCGTGCTGTGCTACGTAACGACATCGTACCGTTCCACTTTACCGAGAGCTATATATGTATTGGTGTGATGTTTGTTCTTTCGAAATAAGACAGCACACCAATATATGTATCATTTAGACGCAAAGATTCTGGGTTCTGTTTTCATCGCTAACGCGACTAACAACCTTAGACCTCGTGTGTAAACAGTTAAACGTTATGAGTGCCACTGGAAAAATGCATAAGTAACACCTGTTGTTTGAGACTTGAAGATGACCTGAAATTAGCCGAAATCGATATCTCATAATAAACATAAGGTGTAGCTGTTTATATTTCATAATGCTATTCCTAACATATTTAAAAGCTGCTCAAAACCACCTACAAAAAACCTGAGATTTATATAATTCCACGATCAAATTGTGTTTTAGTTATTTGTAGTAATACACCCAAAGATCTGCCCTTGCTTTTGGTGCCTTGATCAGCTGTTTATTTTTAGAGGTATTACTAGGGACAGGAAAAATTCGCATTTGCGATAAATGCGAATATAGATGCGAATTCTGACTCAAAATGCAGTAAATCCGAAATTGTAGTAAGCAACGGTTGCGCTCAATTTCGATTTCATCACATTCCTCTTCACATGGTGCTGTATTGTAAATCGAGTGATATTTGTATGACGTGTTATCTCCCTGTTGAATGAGGCTGTGATATCTCCGGGCCGTTACTACACCTCCACCTCGCTCGGTGGGCCTCTCCCTGAATACTGCACAGGTAGCGGCTGGAGGGCGTGGAGTAGGGGTGGTGTATCCCTACTTCTGGAACACCCTGTTCACTACCTGCAGCGTCCGGGTCTCCCCGCAAGTGTCTACAAATTCCCTTTCCGCGCAAGTGTCACTCCCCGCAAGTGTCACAAACTCGGGTTCGAATCCCCCCTCAGGCATGGATACTTGTGCCGTCCTTAGGATTAGGTAGTTCATAAGTAATTTGTAAGTTTAGGGACTGATGACCCCGTAGTTAAGTCCCATAAGCTATACAAACATTTGAACATTTGTTCAATTAAAAGAAAATCAAGAAGAGACTAGATAGGGATGTTCACCTATGGTGAAAGTAGTGAGACAACCAAGAGCTAGCTCTCGCAATCACGATATCAAGTCAAAGTTAAACCCATCGCTACCTAAATCTTTTATTTTTCTTATACCCGCCCTACCTTGCAGTTCATTATCAAATCGTAAAAGAAGTTTTTACATTTCCAACAGTGTGGGAATAAGTTTTATAAATGACGCAAATTATTTATAACTAGCTGAAAACCCGGCCTTGCCCGGGTATTTATTTTTTCCCGTCACTACTTCTTTTCTCCCTGTCCACCTTTGTTCATCTTCTCCTCCCTCTGTCGCAGCCCATCTCCCACTATCTATTCCTTCGACTTCTCAGTCCAGCGGCTCCTATGTATATCTATTAACTTCTATTCTGATCGGAGCACCGTATGAAAAATTATATAGACAGTGATTTTGCTCTTGTATACAAAATTCCAGCAAAATCGGAATAAAAATGTAGATTGTATGTGTCGTACGTGATTCTTAACCCTACAGTAATTGTTACCTCAAGGTGTGGAATATATATGCCAAATGTAGCTGAAATCGGCCCAGTGAAGATGATATATCAACATTGACGCATGATGCAGCAATTTCTAGTGCCTTTCATTGTTTATGAAATATGTTGTACGTCATACTGACACACATAATGACCTTCCTCTTGATTTGAAGGTCAAGTGTGCACAAGTTCAGCAATATCTAAACAAAACTGTAGATTTTGTCGTGGTCCATAGGTATATTACCCTCCGCAACGCATCATATGCGTCATCTCTCCTGAATTTGTGTCGTAGGTGTTTCTCACGCCTGCAGCAATTGTTACCTCACTGTAAGGAACATACGCACCAAACTTGGTTAATATAGGTCTAGTGGTTTGGGAGGATGTGTGCAACTTTGTCGCTTGTCGTGGCATTTTTCTATATTACTATGTATTGTAAGTAAAGCTTACACCGATAGTGTGACCTTCCTCTTGGTTAGAATGTCATGTCTGCAAAATTTGATCAAGACTGGAACAAAACTATAGACTGGTATGCAATGGAAACACACTTGCTGTCCTCCTATCCGGCCAATGCTTCAGGTGAGCAAAGCGATGAAAATCGAGTTGTGTGGTGAGTGATGAGATACTCCCATCGAAAACGCTGCTGGGGAGTCTTTGTTGCCGCTACAGTGTTCGGCCGAGCGCTGCCATGAAGAATGGCGTTGCCGGATGATAACATTCCTTCTCGGTTGTCCTGAATTTCCCATCGTGGACGCTTGAAGGATAACGCTATGTAAAGCTATTGCGGTAGTCGTGCCACGTTCCATGAGTTCCACAAGTAAACGTGAACTAGCCACACACTTTCTGATGGAGACGTTTCACTAGTATTTCTTTGCATCACCATGATGATCGGATTAAAGTTTGGAGACACCGCGATGAGATACTGTTGCCATATGCATTGCGGTATGGCATCGTCTTCTCAAAGAGGCCTTGTGACTAAGTGGTTGGACTGGTTGATGATAGCTTGGGGTGGTATTAGAAACGATACTCGCACACACTGCTGGTACACTGATCAGCAGTCAGCGTTACATCTCTGAAATGTTTGCCTCTGTTGTCCTTGTATACTTTCGGAAGTTGCCGACGGCTATACTACGTGGGGGTAATGCACGAACACACGTGACAAGCAACGTTCAAGACGTTTCAGTCGACTCTCGACATCAACCTAAGCCGACACAAGAAAATGCAGTAGGATGTAAGGAAGAGACATTAACGTAAATGCTGCAAGAGCGGGTTGTATGTAATGTTTTCTCCCCAACTCCTGTATCACGTAATTGATCTAACTGGTATCTCTCTCTCTCTCTCTCTCTCTCTCTCTCTCTCTCTCTCTCTCTCTCTCTCTCTCTGTGTGTGTGTGTGTGTGTGTATGTGTGTGTGTGAGAGAGAGAGAGAGAGATACTGTGTGTGTGTGTGTGTGTGTGTGTGTGTGTGTGTGTGTGTGTGCGTGTGTTCGTGTTGAAAGTAAGAGGGGAAAGCTGCCATCTTTCAGAAGTTACAATAACTTAATAATGGGATCAATATTTTTGCTGAAATACAGTCCATTGTGCTAATACAGTACTTATTTTCAGCACTACACTGACAGCATTGGCAACAGTATCTAATCATAGTCGTTGAACTTATTTAACGCTTTTGGGTTTGAATAAGAAGTAAATAACCCTGAAATACTTGGTTGCTGGCCGCGGTAGCCGAGGGTACTGAGGCGCTCCAGTCACGGTCTGCACGGCCACTACGGTCGGGTGTTCGAATCCCCCCCTCGGGCATGGATTGTTGTGCCGTCCTTAGTTTTAGCTAGTTCGTAAGTAGTTTGTAAGTTTAGGGACTGATGATCCCGTAGTTAAGTCCCATAAGCTATACAAACATCTGAACATTTGAAATACTTCGTTATATAAGGTGAATCGTTCCATTTAAATTCCCATCTTCTGTTCAGGACATCAACGTGATATGAAATGTGAATGTTATGTAGTCAGAAATCAAGAAATCCATTGGATTGCCTTCTGCGACCATCTGTGGCGTATTGTGGCCCTGCTTAATGGCACCCAAAAAATCAGGGAACCTCCACCTTGCAGCACTCGCTGGACGATGTGTAACAAGGAGACCACAGGGGTAACAGATGTTAGTAGTTCTCCTTAATTATGGTACGTGAAGCATCTGTTGGTGTGGTAAAAAAATAAAAATAAAATAAAATAAAAGGTGGTAGCGTTTTCGAATCTTGCCGTGACAGGTTTTTTCCGTTGTGTTCGAATGCTTACACAATTTTGATATTTAATAGTAATTTTTACGAAAAATGCAATTATTTTTGATTATTCGTAATTTTCTATATTTTATTAAAGGTCGCTAATAATGATGGTTTCAATGAATAAGCATGTTTTCCAGTATTCGCTTCACTATCAACTGACGACGGTAGTCTGATTGTTCAGTTTTTGAAGAGATAGGACGCTGTTTTTGGAAAGTCATCTCCATAGATACAAATGGCTATCTAAGCAGCTAACCTACTCACCCGTCGTTATAGGTGACGACTAGGTATTGAGCTCCCACACACATAAAACTGAGCCCCACGTGGAATTAGTGATCCCAAAATGTTTTATATAATTGAATTTGAAGAGGAAAAAAATTCTATCACAGTGGGATTCGAACCAACGACTCTTTGGTTATGTGGCCATGACGCTACCAACTGCGCTACCTGACAGATGCTGTAAGTGATTTAATTATTGGTACTTACGTGTAGTATGCAAAACTTCAAATTCGAATTTTCTCGAGAATTTTTTAGAATTGCGTCGAATGACTTTGGCTGACTTTTATTTGAGTTTTAACCTTCACGTACTATAGCCGACCGCGGTGGCCGAGGGGACTGCGGCGCTTCAGTCACGGTCTGCACGGCCACTATGGTCGGGGGTTCGAATCCCCCCTCGGGCATGGATATTTGTGCCGTCCTTAGTTGTAGCTAGTTCATAAGTAGTTTGTAAGCTTAGGGACTGATGACCCCGTAGTTAA
The DNA here is from genome assembly GCA_026315105.1 of Locusta migratoria. Lineage (NCBI taxonomy): Eukaryota > Metazoa > Arthropoda > Insecta > Orthoptera > Acrididae > Locusta > Locusta migratoria. Next base: position 242,213,954 of record CM048748.1, read on the forward strand.
GTCCCATAAGCTCTACAAACATTTGAACATTTTTTCTCGTACTATACACACCAAAAAATTCTAAAGTCCGATACCCGTGTGGTCTCCTTGTAAGACGTTCAGTAGCGGTGGTGTGGCCGAGAGTACTAAGGCGCCTCGCTGTGGATCGCGCGGTTGGTCACCTTCGGAGGTTCGAGTCCTCCCTCAGGCATGGGCAAGTGTGTTGCTCTTAGCATAAGTTAGTTCAAGTAGTTTGTAAGCCTAGGGACAGTAACCAGAGAAGTTAGGTCCCTTAGATTTACAAACATTTGAACATTTTGTAAGACGTTGAGGCTGGCCCCAAAAACGCCTGCAACGATTGTCTGGTTGAAGGCAGATGCGAGTCTCATCTGTGAACACCATTTTATGCTAATTCTGGCGAGTCCATTCAACATGCTGTTGGGTCCATCTGTACCGCGCTGCATGGTGTCAAGACTGTACCTTGCCATGGACGTTGGGGGCAAAGTTGCTTGTCATGTACCCTGTTAAGCACAGTTTATGTAGAAACATGAAGACCTATCACTGCAGGAATATCATTATTCAGCATGGTGTCTTAAAAAAAATTGTTCAAATGTTTGTATACCTTATGGGAATTAACTACGGGGTCATCAGTCCCTAAACTTACAAACTACTTAGGAACTAACTAATACTAAGGACGGCACAAATATCCTTGCCCGAGGGGGGATTCGAACCCCCGACCGTAGTGGCCGTGCAGACCGTGACTGGAGCGCCTCAGTCCTCTTTTTTTTTTTTTTTTTTTTTTTGTTCTCTGGGTAGTTCTCTTCGTTGCGGACGCTGATCGTTTTTTTTTGTTCGAGGTTGTTCGTTGAATGTTTGGCTCAGCTTTTTTATTACAGAGGGCGTGGAGCCCTCTGACCGGGCGCGCTGAGCCACGGCGCCCGGCTCCTCTCGGCCACCGCGGCCGGCATGGTGGCTTACACCTGAGAGGTCATCATTTGCTTTCGTAGCCTTTGGGCGGCCAGAGAGAGCAAGTCATCGACGCTTCCTGTATCACTGTACCTCCTTCACACCTGAAAATCAGCGCTATTGTTCGCTTCAAGACGCCTGGAAACTTCCCCTGACGAGAGTCCTTCCTGCCCCAAAGTAACAATGTGAATACGATGACACTTCGGCATTGGACTTCTACGCATGGCAGCACTACAGTCGATAGGAGTACAAGCAGTACAGCTCCTTCCTGGTGTTATGACTGGAGCTGATGGGTCACCTTACGCACTCCATCCCACTGACACAGCTCATGCGTGTTTGTTAACAACTGTGTGTGTGTGCTGAGTGACATCTATGCACAATATAAGGAACTGTGTTCTTGTTCAAAATGTTCAAATGTTTGTAAATGTGGGACTTCACTGCGGTGGTCATTAGTCGTTAAGCTTACAAACTACTTACACTAACTTAAAGTAACTTATGATAATGACAACACGAACATGCCCAAGGGAGGGTTCGCAAATCGATTCCGTATTTCTTGATTTCCAGAAGGCTTTTGACACCGTACCTCACAAACGGCTTTTAATCAAATTGCGTGGTTATGGTATATCACCCCAAATTTGCAATTAGATACGGGATTTCCTGTCAGAGAGGACACAGTTCGTAGTAATCGATGGTAAGGCATCGACTAAAACAGAGGTGATATCGGGCGTTTCACAGGGTAGTGTTATTGGTCCTCTGCTGTTCCTTATTTACGTAAACGATTTAGGAGAAAATCTAAGTAGCTCTCTTAGGTTGTTTGCAGATGACGCCGTCAGTTACCGTCTAGTAAAATAATCTGAAGATCAAAACCAACTGCAGAACGATCTAAATAAGATAGCACTATGGTGTAAAAATTGGCAAATGACTCTAAATAATGAGAAGTGTGAAGTAGTCCACATGAGTACGAAAAGCAATCCGTTACACTTTGTTTACAAGAGGAATCAAATGTGAAGGGCGTAAACTCCACAAAATACCTAGGAATTACTATTACTTCAGACTTAAATTGAAAGAACACGTAGATAATATCGTGGGAAAGGCGAACCAGAGACTACGTTTCATTGGCAGAACCCTTAAAAGATGCAACAGAACTACAAAAGAAACTGCATACACTACGCTTGTCTGTCCTTTTTTGCAGCCCAGTGTAGGATCCTTATCAGGTCGCTTTCACGGAGGACATCGAAAGAGTCCAAAGAAGGGCAGTTCGTTTTGTATTGTCACGATACAGGGGAGACAGTGTTATGGAAATGATACAGGATCTGGGATGGGAATCATTAGAACAATGGCGCTTATCGCTGCGGCGTGGGCTACTTACGAAACTCCAATCGGCAACATTCTCCTCCGAATACGAAAATATGTCGTTGACTCCCACTTACATAGGTAGAAATCAGAATAAAAAAACGAGAAATCAGAGCTCGAACGGAGAGATTCAGGTGTTCTTTCTTCCCGCGCGCTATTCGAGAATGGAATGGGAGATAATAGTATATTGGTGGTTCGATGAGCCGTGTGCCAGGCACTTAGATATGATTTGCAGAGTATCCCATGTAGATGTAGATGAACCCCCGACGGCGAACGGCCGCGCGCACCGCAGCTGAGCGCCTTAGTGCACGGCTATTCTGCCAACTGTGTTCTTCATGCAACATACACGTTCAACGTCAGGAGACCTTGCAACCAAGGTGATGCCACACATTTTTGATGTGTGTATAAGTGCATCTCATTTTGCGCTCCGGCTGTAATGAGCATGTTACGGACGGGACGTTAGGCGGTGCAGTACTGTCTCCATCGAGTGCGGCTCTTCCTGGTGTAGCACAGCGCAGCGCAGCGCGGACGTGCCGCTGAGCACAGGCCGGACAATGCGTGGACGGCCGGCGATGGCGCGTGCCGTTTACGGCTCCATAAAACAGCCACGAGCCGGCCCTGGCCTTGGCGTAAAACGTGCACACCACGCTCTAGCCTAGCCTAGCCTAGCCTAGCCTAGAGGAGCTCCGCGGCGCGAAAAACTCATAGCTGTCTGCCAGGCTACCGCGCTCACTGTGTATCACTCAAAGGAAAATCGCCATTGGATGAATACTTTTTCAGTATGGACGCACTATGATAAATATTACATAGCCTTCTTTTTTTTTCATTTTTACAGGATGATTCTTGCAATCAAGAAAATAAGTCACCACCAATTATGAGGTGAGGCGTAATGGAGGGGCAGAGCGTTCTAAGGCTCCTTGCTTCGGAGAGCACGGTTGATCTTCGTCGGGGGTCCGAGTCCTTGTCCTTAGTATAAGGTAGTTGTAAGCCTGGGGACTGATAACCTACGTAGCTAAGTCCCTTAGATTTACAAAGATTTTAATATGTCGGTATATGCCCGCGAAAGGCAAAGGTCCCAGGTTCGAGTCCCGGTTCCGGCACACAATTTTAATCTGCCAGGAAGTTTCATATCAGCGCACACTCCGCTGCAGAGTGAAAGTTTCATTCTGGAAACATCCCTTAGGCTGTGGCTAAGCCATGTCTCTACCATATCCTTTCTTCCATGAGTGCTAGTCTTGCATGGTTCGCAGGTGAGCTTCTGTGAGGTTTGGAAAGTAGGAGGCGAGATACTGGAGGAAGTAACGTTGTGAGGCGGCATCGTGAGTCGCGTCGGGATAGCACAGTCGGTAGTGCGCTTGCCCGCGAAAGGCAAAGGTCCCAGGTTCGAGTCGCGGTTCCGGCAAACAATTTTAATCTGCCAGGAAATTTCATTTGAATATTTGATTAAATTCCAACTTGCTGGTATACATTTCATTCCATTCCATGATGGTAGTGGTGGCGGCTTGTGCAGCAACAGTCTTGGATAATTAAATAATTCTCAGTTTCTGTTGCAATATTTTTATTCTCCAATTACGCGTTTCGCGCTGTTAGCGCATCGTCAGATTGGAAAAAGACAAATGTTTTACTTGGGCGGAGAGGGAGTCACAGAACTATCTATAGCTGTAGTTCTGCGGCTCCATCTTCGCTCAAGTAAGTCTGACTTTTCAAAATTTACTCACATTAGTCACATTAGATTCGCTGCCCTCCAAGTACACGGACTGTAACAAAACATTTGTCTTTTCCCAGTCTGACAATACGCTAACAGCGCGAAACGCGTAATTGGAGAATAAAAATATTTCAACAGAGACTGAGAATTATTTAATTATCCAACTTGCTGGGTTGTATACGAACAGCAACTTCTTTACTATTTATGTTTGCTATTTCAAATCAACCAAAGTGGCATAAAATGTTTTTTATTTTTTTTTATTGACTAGTTTCTAGCTTGCCTGGGCCTATTCTTACGAGGGGCGTTTGAAAAGTCCGTTCAAAAATAAAAACTACTAACGTTATTGGGGAAAAACATTTTTATTTTTCGACGTAGTTTCCTTCGTCTAACGCTGTTCCAATTTGTTGATCGCTTCCGAATAACAGGAATTGCCCAAGCCTGCAAAAAGCTATTAGTTTCTGCTATCATCTCCTCGTTTGAACGAAATCTTCGTCCCGCCAGCCATTTCTTCAAATTGGGGAACAAACAGAAGTCCGAGGGAGCCAAGTCTGGAGAATAGGGGGGATGTGAAGCCAGTTGGGATCCTATTTCCAATAATTTTGCCACCACAACTGCTGAGGTGTGTGCTGGTGCATTGTCCTGATGGAAAATGACTTTTTTGTGGGCCAATCGCCGGCGTTTTGCTTGCATTTCGGTTTTCAAACGGTCCAATAATGATGAATAATAAGTACCTGTACTAGTTTTACCCTGTTCCAGATAGTCGATGAAGATTATCCCTTACGATTCCCAGAAGACCGCTGCCATAACCTTTCTGGCCGAAGGACCGGTCTTCGCATTTTTTGGTGCAGATTCTCCCTTGGTAACCTATTGTTTAGATTGTTCTTTGTTGGTTCATACACAGTGAAGAAACGACGCTTAAAGTCCTGCGGCTTCTTCCTGAACAGCTGCAAACCTTCCTTGCAACACTTCACAGGATTCCGTTTTTGGTCAAGAGTGAGCAATCGCGGCACCCATTTTGCGGATAGCTTCCTCCTGTCCAAATGTTTACGCAAAATATTATGTACCCGTTCATTCGAGATGTCCACAGCACTAGCAGTCACACGCATCGTAATTCTATTGTCATCAATCACCATATCATGGATTTTATCAATGATTTCTGGAGTCGTAACATCCACAGGGCGTCCAGAAACATACAGCGTCACTTGTGCCCATATGGCCATCCCGAAAATTTTGAAACCACTTATAAACTGTTCTAATCGAAGGTGCAGAGTCACCATAATGTTTATCAAGCTTCTCTTTAGTCTCCCGAGCCATTCTGCTTTTCATAAAGTAATGTTTAATCACCACACGAAATTCTTTTTCGTCCATTGACAATCCCTCGAGTTCCTTGATTCACACGAATGCCAAACACAAAGAATAAACAAAATATGGCTGAAACTTGGTGTGCGTTCTTTCCAAAGATCCTGTTAACTAAACATGACCTCGATAAGCGCTGGTGGTGCCATCTCTCGGACTTTGCACGGACTAAACACGCGCCCCTCGTAAGTCCTCGAAGTCTGTGTAATCTTCAATATACAAGATAGCATATCAACAAATTTACAGATGAAAAAGGTATTGTGCTCCATAAACCAAAGCATCAGCTTTATGGAGAACAATATCTTTTGTTGATATCAATATCTTTTGTTGATATATTGATAATATAATGATACCAAAATGCAGCTTTGTGTGGTACATATTATTTATTGCTTTAACATAGAGCAATAGGCATATTTCGGCTCTGTGACCATCGTCAGGCTATCTTCAGATAAAGCTTTTATGTTGAAATGATAAAAATAGAGCTACTTACGATTTTTTTCATGACATTAGTCCATACTTGCGTTCGTATTGCATCGGGGAGTTATAATTTTATTTAAATAGCTGTATATAATTGTTCTTTCGATCGTATTTATATAATTTCACGTTAGTCAGATTATGAAGTTATTAGTTCTTGTTCTGACATCTGATTCACAGATCCTCCAGCGATGCTTTGTTTATTTCTAACCTCCTTGGTTTATTTCATTTTATTGTATAATCTGTGATATGGTAGTGTGATCTTTGTTATGTTATGATCAGTGAGCTCAACGATAATGGGGTTAGCAAGAAGGTTAGCACTGTCGTGACGCTCGACGCCATAGTTTGATTCAAAACTAGTATTTCTCCAACATCTCATTTAATGAATAAATTACACTATTGCAGACAAATATATAAATGTGTAAAACCACAGATTCTAGGTGTATGATATAAGCATGATTGTCCACATAGCGTGCATATCCAGTCCGTGAGTGCAAACGGAAATGAATATAGAAAGGAGGCAAATATGAAACTTAACACGAGAAATATCGTCTACAGCAGTGTAATTTATTCATTAAATTAAATCTGATAGAAACACAACACCTGAATAAAAATAGGAGTTTTATGAAACTGAACTCTATTTCCTGTTCTCTAACTTCTCTGCAGGCATAAGCGATACAAACTTTATCGCTATTAAAGTAATCAATCATTCATAACTTATTTACAGAGGACACTAAGTTCAAAACAACACGACTTATACGTAACAGATTCCAACGTAACTATAATAGACCATCACGATTTTCACAGATCCAAACCACTACAGTTGTGTATCCAGTGTTAATAATTGAGATCATTGGTTATGAATCTGTGACGTATGTCGCTGTTTTTATTTCGAATCTAAAATTTCAATATAGTTCTCAATTTTTGTGTTTTAGTTCTGTTTGTACAATTACAATTTCGGCTGGGCTTTACTTCGAGTGTGCATAAATTTCGATCTCTTCCAGAACGTTTACGTGTTAACCTTTTGGTGTTAAGTGTAATATTCTCATTGAGTTTGTTATATGATTAGCTTCGTGAAAATTTTATGTTATGCTTTCTTGTACATTGAAAGGGACTTGAGAATGAGCTCATGACAGTCCGAAACTAGTAGTCAATAAAAACCAACATTTTATGCAACTTTGGCTGTTTTGAGCTAGTGAACACATTTAATGACGCTACTTATTTACAGAATAGCACAGTTACTGGTTTGAAACCTACAGATCATCATCAGACGGCTCTTCGCGTTTACATGCCCTCATGTCACCTACATGTTGGTTATGCTCATAATTTTGCCTTGTGGCGAAACGTTATTGGTTAGGTGGCGCCCTACAATACAAAAACGTGACTGACATGTTAACTTAAACGTAAGTGAGCTTCTTGATGCTGTCGCGTCGTTCAAATATCTAGGCGTAACATTGCAGTGCGATATGAAATGGAACGAACATGTAAGGACAGTTGTGAGTAAGGCGGACAGCCGACTTCGGTTTATTGGGAGAATTTTGGGAAGATGTACTTCATCTGTAGAGGGACCTGCAGCAGATCAGTTTAAAAGAAGACATAGAAGCAGTTCAGAGGCATTCAGCTAGGTTTGTTACTGGTAGGTTCGACCAACGCGGAAATGCTCCGGCAACTCAATTGGGAATCGCTGGAGGAAAGACTAGTTCTTTTCGTGACTTTCTGTTGAGGAAATTTAGAGGTCCGGAATTTGAAGCTGAGTGTAGTACGATCTTGCTGCTGCCTACTTATATTTCGCGCAGTTATCAGAGAGACAAAGTAAGAGAAATTAGGGCTCATACGGGAGCATATAGGCATTCTTTTTTCCTTCGTTCTATTTGGGAGTGGAATAGGAAAGGAAATGCCTAGAAGTGGTACAGTGTACCCTTCGCCACGCACCTTACGGTGGATTGCGGAGTATGTATGTAGATGTATGACTGATGATGATAAGACACATTGTAAAGAAACTTTTACAATTATATATTTGTTCTTATTCCTTCTCTCACACCGTAAAATCAGCTCCATTACGTTGCATTGTTGTTTGCTGCAGTTGTTGAAGCGATGGGCACTTTGTGTATCACTTAACTGACATGGTACGAGCAGCATAGCGTCATTCACCACACACACACACACACACCAAAATGTCATTGACATATGGGATACAAAATGGATGATATTGCCAACATAACAGTACCAAAGATGTTCTCTATCAGAGAAATGTACATTGATTTGACAATTAAGTAATTTTACAAACAAGAAACAAAAATTATTTTACATAGAATAAAATTTACACATAAGCATTCTATATTCAGTGTCGTAGACTATAAAGTAAGTAGACAGCTGTATTTAACAATTCTGTTAAAGTATTTTACTTAGTGACATAGTACAAGCTGTGTTATGCATAAGCTAACGTGAGGAGGACTGATTAAGTGTAATTACTTAAATGTTATCATGGTGTGTATTATGTTGCTTAAATGAAGGCCTGATAAACTTAATGACTGTCCTGTTGTGCACCTGAGTGGTTTGTTATCATTTGCTTTATGTTTATATTTCATTACTGCATCAGCACAAGACGTAGACTGGCCAAAATTAAAATAGGACAAACTATCATTAGTCACGTAAGTGCATTTAAATATCTTGGAAGCACAATAACCGAAGACTTGAGATGCCACCAGGAGGTGAAAACTCGAACTGGCATAGCGAAGGAGGTATTCAACAGAAATAGGAGCCTTTTTTGTGGTAAAGTAGATAGAGTGTTAAGGAAAACGCTTGGCAAATGTTTCGTCTGGAGTGTGGCACTATATGGTACAGAAACATGGAAGCTGAGGCGAGAGGATGAAAAAAAAAAAAAAAAAAAAAAAAAAAGAAGCATTTGAGATGTGGATGTGGAGGACAATGGAGAGGATAAGCTGGATGGGACGAAAAAGTGTTGGAAATGGTTGGCAAGAGAAGATGTCTGTTGAAGCTTTTAAGAGAATGGAAATAGAACTGATTGGGACACTCGTTGAGATGGGAGTGCATACTAGCAGATGTCTTGGAAGGACTGAGCGGCGATATAAGATGACAGATGACATAAAGGGAAGAGGAAAATATGCGGACCTGAAGAGGATGACAGAAGACCGGACAGCGCGGAGAACTACCATGTCAAAACCTGCGTTTTGCCAGAAAACTGTTGATGATGATTGCATGTTTATTATTTATATTCTAAATTCGAAAGGAGCTGAATAAAATTTTGTAGAAAGCCTGCATTGGTCAACTCATTTGTTCATTCAGGAGATGACGTGGCGATTTATATTTATGTATATATACATCTATCTCTTCAATCAAATTCATACGGCTGCCTTTATTCCCATAATGCAATTTTTTTTCCCAGAGTGTTGACTCTGGCAGCAGTAATCTGTGTAATATATGTACTGTTCGTGTCTGGCTCCTAAAAAACGCAGAAGATGAAGTGTATGCCAAAACCAACTATGACAAAGCTACCAATATATGATGTTATAAAAATGATCCTACACAGAGGTATTGAAACATTCTTCGTTTTTGAAGATGACAAAAAGCCTTGTGTTTGCTGCGATTGATTTTATTTCTCCCAGACGCGTTTCGCCTTTTATTTTAAAGGCATCTTCAGTGGGATCTACAAGTACAATTTTTTGGTGAGATGTATTGTTTCCAGAATATAAACGTATTTTTTTACATATGGAAGAAGTTTTTACTTACATTTTCGTCGTCTTTTGAGTTATCTTCTGCTGTTTCCTCCATCTGGTCAAGGTCACATGTTGCACATTGTACACACTTTGGAGGTGTTTAGCAGCCATGATTTACTTTCTATATCTTTGTATTTCATTTGTTTTGTTGCCAACATAGCGAAATGTATATTGATTGTTAATCATTGTATGTGAACAAAATGAAAGACTAAGAATGTTACTTGAAGCAGAAAAATAAGAAGAGTAGTGTGTGTGTGTGTGTGTGTGTGTGTGTGTGTGTGTGTGGTGTGTGTGTGTGTGTGTGTGCGCGCACGTGTGTGTCAAGAGAGAGAGAATAGTCTTATTTTGCGTGTATATGATTGCATTATCTGTATGATATTGCAATCATACACATACAAAATAAGACTGTTCTCTCTTGACTCTTTCTCTCCCTATCTCCTTATTTTTCTGATTAAAATAACAATCTTACCCTTTCATTTTGTTCACACACAAAGGTTAGCAACCAACATACATTTCTTTATGTTTGTAAAAAAAAAAGGAAGTGAACTCTTTATAATCTGTAAACAATACATCTCACAAAAAATTGTACTTGCAGATCCCACTGAAAATGCCTTTAGAAAAAAAGGCGAAACGCGTCTGGGAGAAATAAAATCAGATGCAGCAAACACAAGGCGTTTTTTCACCCTGAAAAACGAAGAATTTCGGCACTTGCTGCGGAAGATGGCCACCCAAACAAACTTGTAGTGAAACATGTTTGGGTGACAAGAGAAAAACTCAGTGTTTTGCGTATCAGGCGGACTTAATGCCCAATGCAGAGAACACTTTCAATGATTCTTCCGTCGTTTCTTCGTAGGCCATCTTCATACTGAATTAAAAGTCTGAAGATAGCCTTGGAGGCTGAAAACTGGCATACTTAAAATTGTGTTTTTAATTCAAAATGAAACTGTCCTCATTTGCCTTTGTTTTGATTACATACTAACTCGTATTGCATTTTATTGCAATTCGTCTATTCTACCACCTCCTAAAATATTTACTATTTCCTCCTGAAACACCTTAAATGTAATTAGTCTGACTGATGGATGAGCAGCAGTTTGTGGTTCTTTGCTACTGATGCTGTAATGTACGGAAGGAGTCCACGTTGAGTGATTGTAGTAAGATACAACATGACATTAAAATTTTTCTAATTGCTGTTGCAAATTTCAAATTGATGAAAACAAGAAAAAATATATTATAATAATAGTGCAACATAAAAATTGAAGTAGGACCTGCGAATCGTTTTATTATAATTATCAGAATGAAAAATGATACTGTGGGGTCGCACAAGTATGAAGTGCGCGCCACGTACTTACGCCGCGCGCCGCCATGCACGCAAGGCGCGGCGCTCTTACGGGCGCCCTCTGCTGCAACTCCGCTCGTGGCCACGACTGCTGCATCGGCCACTTGGGAATCAGACATGCACCAGTTAAGACTTGGCTATCGGATAGGCACTAGGAATCATCAGTAGGCAGACCTCTATCTAATCTATGTACCAGCATTCTGCAGTCAAGAACTATGTAAAAGTTAATTATTACTAAGTCTCTATGAAATATATATCTCGTTCTAATTTACTCTAGTGTTTCCAGTTTCTGCTGTCCCACTGGCTGCTCACCTACGTACCTGCACACGCGTGCATTCTTTATTCCTGTGTCGGTCTCTTTTTACTCGGCCGCTGACACCACGAAAACCGGCGGAAACGAACACAAAAGTGGCGACGAGGATGTGATACAAAAGATACTCCAAAGAAAGAGGCACAGATTAATATAGCAACACGATGTCCTATACATATCATCCAACATGACATTTAACATGTCCTGCTTTATGAATTCTATTCAACTGAAGTTCAGAAAGCCACTCAGGGTTACTTGCTTTTATACGTGCAGCCACTCCAGAGTGCAGTGTACTGGTTAGTAGGGTTAACTCGGAAGAAAGCGCTTGCGAAACACAGCCTGGCCTTTATTCACATGAAGTGATAAATGCCATCGATAAGGTATCTCAAATCGATTCCATATTTCTGGATTTCCGGAAGGCTTTTGACACTATACCTCACAAGCGGCTTCTAATGAAATTGTGTGCTTCTGGAATATCGCCCCAACAGTGCTATTGGTTTCACGACTTCCTATCAGAAAGGACACAGTTCCTAGTAATTGACGGTAAGTCATCGAGTAAAAAAGAAGTGATATCTGGCGTTCCCCAGGGAAGCGTTATAGGTCCCCTACTCTTCCTTGTGTTTATAAATGATTTAGGAGACAATCTGAATAGCTCCCTTAGACTGTTCGCGGATGATGCTGTCGTTTATCGGTTAATGAAGTCAACAGAGGATCAAAAGCAACTGCAAAGCGTTTTAAACTAAATTTAACACTAAATAAAGAAAAGTATGAAGTAATACACATGACCACTAAAATAAATCCGCTGAACTTCAGTCACATGATAAATCAGTAAACCTTAAGCTCGTAAATTGTATCAAATACCTAGGAGTTACAATTACGAATAACTTACACTGGAGAGAACACATAGAAAATATTGTGAGAAAGGTGAATCAAAGGTTACGTTTCATTGGCAGAACGCTTCGAAGATGCACCAGCTCCACCAAAGAGACTGGCTACATTACACTTGTGCGTCCTCTCCTGGAGTACTGTTGCCCAGTGTGGGACTCTCACCAAGTGGGACTGACGGAGGCCATTGAGAAGGTTCAGAGAAAGGTAGCTCGTTAAGTTTTATCACGTTATAGGGGGGAGGGGGGGGGAAGAGTCACGGAAATGTTAAACGATTTGAGGTGGAAATCATTAAAAGAATTATTCGTGCAGCGAGATCTATTTGCGAAATGTCAAACACGGACTTCTGAATGTGAAAATATTTTGCTAGCACCCACCTACTCAGGGAGACATGACCAGCCCAATAAAATAAGAGAATTCAGATTGAAAACGAAACGGTTTAGGTGTTCTTTCTTTCAGCGCGCTACTAGAGAATGGAACGGTAGAGAAAGGTTATGAAAGTGGTTAATGAACCCTCTGCCAGGCACATTTGCAGAGTATCTATCTAGATGTAGATGTATATAGCTGTTTTTTTTTCCAATGTTTTTGAAACTGCTAGATAAGTCGGGACATATTAGCCTTTTCTTGTGCTATGACTGGACCAATTTTTATTCTTGATCCCAACTTTTATTTTAGCGTAGTAGATTAGCTATGGTAGCCGATAGTGGTTGTGAATTAAAAAGTCTTGGTAATATCTCCACGCAATCGGTGAAACTACTACACAAAACTAGCTACAAAACAAACATATCTTGTGAAAAATACACAAAATGTACACCAGTATGCGCAAGTCATCAAAACTATTCAATGACATTTGTTGTTCGTTTCACGTGTTCTTCTGTAATTTCTGTACAACTACGTGCAACTAGCACTACCCCGTTTGTTAGCTCCTTGGTCAGCCACTGATTATATTTTCCCTAGACGGTGATTTACGGTATTTCGTTATTGTTATGTCTCTTCTGGTAGTGTATTAAAGATTAGTCAATACAGGGAACGGAGGCTTATTCATTTTGTGCAAAAACCAGACAGCAGTTATTGAGTCGAAGGGCATGAAAGGGAAACATTGATTGGGAAGCGAGTAAGACAAGGTTGTATCCTTTCTCCAATGTTATTCAATTTGTGCAGTGAGCGAACTGTGAAGAAAAGCAAGGAGAACTTTGGAAAAGGAATTAAAGTTCACGGCGAAGTAATAAAAATATTGCGTTTGTTGATGACACTGTCAGAGACAGCTAAGGATCTGAAACGGTAAGTGCATGGAATGGACAGTGTTTTGAAAGGAGGTTATAATATGAATATCAATAAGAGCAAAACACAGGTAATGGAATGCAGTCTAAGAAAATCCGGCGATACTGTAGGTATTGCATTAGTTAACGAAAGAATAAAGGTGGTAGATGGGTTTTGTTACTTGGGCAGTAAAATAACATACGATGGTCGCAGTACATATGATATAAAGTGCAGAATGTCAAGTGTTTCTGTAAAAGGAAATTTGTTAACATCGCAATTTAACTTTTAAGAAGTCTTTTCTGAAGGCACTAGTGTGAATTTTAGCCTTGTGCGGTAGTGACACATGGACAATAAATAGTTCAAAGAGGGACAAGATAGAAGCCTTTGAAATGTGGTGTTACAAAGGAATACTGAAAATTAGGAGGGTTTGATAGCGTAACTAACGAGAAGGTCTGAACAGAATTGGGGAGAAAAGGAATTTCTAGGATAAGTCGACTATAAGAGGGGATGAATTTGTAGGACACATTCTTAGACATCATGGAATCGTCAATTTAGCACTGTAGGGACGTGTGAGGGGTAAGAATCGCAGAGGGAGACCAAGAGACGAATACAGTAAGCAGATTCAGATGGATGTGGGTTGTCATTCTTATGAGGCGATGGAGAGACTTGTTCAGGTTAGAGTAGGGTAGAGAGCTGCATCGAACCAGTCTCCGAACTAAAGACCACAACAACAACAACAACAAAAAAGCTGAAACGAATAAACTCTTTCCTTATTAGATTTAGTTGGGGTATTTTTGTCACAGTTGCTCGTAAATATAAAACCATGTGCTGCGGCAGTGACTCGCTCTAGGATCTTCTGTTTACTAGGCAGGTGCGCTAAACCTTGCATCAACCCAGGCAAACAGGCTTCACACACCTGCACGGACTATCAAGCTTGTACTCCGCCCGACCCACACTCTTATGTGTCCTACTTGGCTCGCAGCTAATCCTGCATTCTCGCTAGGAGTTCGGTCCTCGTGTGCTCCTGTGTTGAAGTATGCTTCAGTCCTCGAAGTAGTGAATTTAGAATTACAGCGTCTATTCTTCCGGACGGAGTATAATTCGTAACTTTCCTTACTTTAAGTTGTATATGACTAAGCGTGTGTATTGGTCCCAGTTCACAGAACAGCAGTGTAAATATGAATAAGTAGACCGCCTGTCATATCGTAGAACCGCAATCACATCGCGATTACGAGCAATTTTTTTTGCGAGGGGGGCGGGGCGTTCACGTTTGAATCTCGCAATTTGCAGTGGTGATACTTTTCCTATATTTAAAAAAAAAAATCTTCGTTTTGCAATTTCTGAACATGTACTCGACATATTACCATGCAACTAACGACATTCAAATGTTTGTTAAGCTTATGGGACTTAACTATGGGGTTATCAGTCCCTAAACTTACAAACTACTTATCAACTAGCTTATCCTAAGGACGGCACAAATATCCTTGCCCGAGGGGGGATTCGAACACCCGACCGTAGTGGCCGTGCAGACCGTGACTGAAGCGCCTCAGTCCCCTCGGCCATCGCGGCCGGCTAACGACATTCTTTTGTGTTTTTTCATGCTATGAATTGCGTGAGGGGAAAAAAAATACCGGCTGTCCATTAAAAGAATGGAAATCTGTGTTGTAAATAATATATGATATCATTTCAGAATACCTCATAGTATTTTCATGAGTTACTAGCTTACGTTGATACCATGAAAGTGGTTTTTAATAACTATCGTACTTGTAGAGTCATGTGCACCGCATGCTGGACCACCCTGTATATGAAGAAGTTGCAAAAATCTAAGTGTTGGGCTTGGTTGGTTGGGACAAGGGGATCAAACAGCTAAGGCCATCAGTTCCCCGGTAGAGAGCGGAAGGAACGAAGATGGGAAAGGAAGGGAAGGAAATGCAGTCCATTTCTTTCTTTCTTTCTTTTTAACTCCGAGGTCATCAATCCCTAAACTACTTATGAACTATTACTAAAGACGACACGAACATCCATGTCCGAGGGAGGATTCGAACCTCCCACGACGGAGGCCGCGCGATCCGCAACGTGGCGTTCCAGGCCGCTCAACTATTCCAGCGCGGCCACGTACGTACTCACGGAAGAACCGTGAGCTCCCTGGGGGGAAAATGTTTGTCCTCAGTGATCCAGACAGAGACTTTAAAGGAGGGTGGTAACACTGGTGCTCTTTTGTTGTGCCCCGGGCGCTGGCGCCGAGACGCCGGCTCCCCTAATGTGTACAAGCACAAGGGAAAGTTGCAGAATTTGGTTAGCGGTATTAGCGGACCCTTCCTGACCTGCGGAGCCCTCGTCCCTCCATTAGACGTGTAGGAAGGGGCTACGACTGCGCCGGCCTTTGTTCTTAATCTTATCTGGGGCCGCCCATGCCTTTGTACTCGGGAAACACAAACGGCCGCCTTTGGCCGCGTGGTCACATGACATCTGGCGAGCTTATCTCGGACATACTTTCCGAAGAAAATATTTATGTGTTTGTACAGCTGTCTTTTCGTCTGACTGCTTTCAGCCTTCGTGTGTGGTAACATATATTTCAACGGCTCTGTTGCTGTGTTCCTTTCAACGAGGATTACCTTAAAATCCAAATGTTTTCAGTTGTTGTTCCTGAATTTTTGCTCCTTTTGCGTTCAAAGCTCTGTGCCTATGCTCTACGCCCTATAAATTTGCGTGCAAAGACTACTTCGTCTTTCTGAACTCCGCAACTTACCCTACAAGTACAACACCGAGTGCAATATTTTACTTGATAATACACATTTTCTGTAACATTTACAACAAACGTTACACTGCCCCTAAATATCTGTACACAGTTGTTGGCTAAGCAGGGAAGGCTACAAAAAATTATTTTCTGGAAAGATAATCCAAGAAAAGCGGCTTTAGAAGTTCAAGTATATCAAATGGAATGTCATGCGATATAAATAAACACCTTCACCATAAACGTGCCTGTTTAAAAATGGAAACCAGAGCTTTACAATGCGGTATTGAATCTAGAATGACTGTATGCAAGCAAATATCCAGTGTTAACTATAATTTAGATAAATTAGAAATGCTAGAAAGGGGTATAATTACGAAAACACTAGGCTTCCGAAAAGCTATGGGGTTGGAAATTACAAAGTAACGATGTAAACATACATAATACATTATCATAGAACATCTTGTTGAAAGGAGAAAAAGAGGTCAATAAGTAGTTGGATCCACAAAATACAGAACGGGTTCAGAAAGAGAAATAGCCCCGTCGAGGATTCGAATCCCCTCTCGGGCATGGATGTTTGTACCGTCTTTAGTATAAGCTAGTTCATAAGTAGTTTGTAAGTTTAGGGACTGATGTTCCCATTTGAAAGAGAAATAATTTGGGTGAAGATAAGTGAACTGTCGATAGAACAAAACCATCGGATGTGCTCTTTCTCACTAGTAGTAGTGGCGGGGCACCTGGAGAAAAACTGCAAAATATTTCGCATAAATTTCCTGGTCGTGTTGCAGCTTTAGATGATTTTTAACTTATCAGATATAGAATAGGAGAATCAAGTGTTTAGGACGGGTAGTAGGGATAAAGAATCGAGCGAAATTGTTGTACAAACTTTGTGGGAAAACTAGCTCGCACAGTTACACACAGAACCTACTCGTGAAGATAGCACCATGTGCTGATGTCAAACAGAACCCTCAGGTAATACAGAGCAGTGAGGCAATTATCATGAGGCCGTTGTAGCATCAGTGAATACAGTTATAAAGAGGAATACGAAGAAAGAGATGAAGTCATTTCCAAGTATGCAAAACAAGAAACAGATTTAAGATTTCGTGGCTGTTCACCCGAAAAAAATTATCATCAGCACTGACAATGTCGAACATAAATAGATAAGGCTCAAGAGAATCTTATGTAACAGGATCAGAGCTCTAAGGATGCGGCTATGCTGAAACAGTATTATCTACACATGTAAAGTTCCATACCATTTTGCTCCGAGGGAAGGGACGATCGGGAGCACGAATACGGATAGCGCAAGATGGAAAATGAAACTGCTCATTTTCTCAAAAGAACCAAGAATTAATTGTATTTGTGGTACCACGGAAAGCTATAGGAAGCTCGGATGGGGAATTTCATTGTAAACCTTACGAATGTGAGTTCGGTGTGTCACTTTGCTTGCTGCAGTATGTGAGTCTGCGTCCTCTCCTTCGCATTTCTGTTATATTAAGTATTTAAATGACGTGATTCATACACATTTATTCCCGAGGAGAGGTGTCTTGGTATAAGTGGAACGAGGTAATGATGGACTTTTTATTTTGAGGAATTCTATCGGTATATTAAATATTTTAAGTACCAATATAAAATGTATTGTCACTAAAACGACTATTTTACCAAATCGTATGAGAGCACTCTTCAATAATGTAGTAGATAACGCCAACAAAGAATTTAAACTAGAAAGAAATAATGGGATATGCGTTTGATATTTCATTTGTATTGTGACATCCCAACAATAACGTTGGTGAATAAGTACATTCTTAAAAGGTTTCTTTTGTGATGTGGCGTATGAAATGAAAAATACGATTAAGACAGTTTAATCTACTGAAAGCGG
This sequence comes from Locusta migratoria, assembly GCA_026315105.1. Taxonomy (NCBI): domain Eukaryota; kingdom Metazoa; phylum Arthropoda; class Insecta; order Orthoptera; family Acrididae; genus Locusta; species Locusta migratoria. Next base: position 242,231,922 of record CM048748.1, read on the forward strand.
TTATCTTAATAAAGTTAATTAGCGATCTTGATTGTTTTGCATAATAAAAACTGGCAATAGAATACAGACTTCCGAGCAAGTCACTGGTTTTGCAGTCATTAGTGTGGAAGTTACGATTTTTCTCCGACGCCGTCTTACTCGGATAAACATTTATTACTACTGATGGTCTTATTCTGGACGATATGCTAATTATTAAACGCAGCTGAGAACGCGGATGCGAGGCTGATATTCTGATACTCTACATATCCTAATAATCTATCTTGCAATCTTCTGAGTACTATAATATGACTAGCCCAGACAGAGCCTATGTTTCTATTACTGACGTGACGGATATATTTACTAAAATTATAAATATCCACAGGAGAATATTTATTACAATTTTTATTTGGCTTTCTTACGAACACACACTTTTTGTTATTTACAGACAACTGAACACACACAACTCAAAGATATGATGTAGATATTTGCAAAGAAGTTATTTACACAGTTATGTCACTGTCCTGTACACTTCCATTAAACGAAAACTGCGATACGACTACTCGTTTGAATCCTTATGACAAGTATTTCACTACCACCGATATGTAAACACGAGAACAATATAATATCTACTATTTAAAAGTTGTTTATGCTTAAAATGTAAAAACTCTACTACTAATAACGAACTGAACGATGACGAATGATTTTAATGAGTTTGAATTTAAAATAAAATCAATATTCCATACCCATACTATATATTAACAGACAATTGTACTGATGTTAGTATTAAAATCTTTGATACAGTTAATGAGATAATCAGTTAATTACAGTGAGACGTCATGTTTCTTCATAAAGTAATAACAAATATTCAGAAAGCTGCTAAGTACCTTATTGTCAGATAATTCTACAAAATTTACATTACTCTTCCTGATCTGTATTGTTCATGTTCAATTTTAAGGAATAAAATATAGCAAAACAATAATCATCCAAACCATTGGAATTTCATATATCTAGAATAACTTAATACTTTGTGTATATTTAACTTGTTGTTCCATAGCAGTAATATTAGTATTGATATTTAACTTGTCAATGAACTGTTAATGTTTTGTGTATAACATTCTTACCAAAATGAAAAGTGTTAATCTATTTCAAAAAAAGGACCAAATCTATTTATTCTTCTGTACTAACTTCTTACAAAGTTAAACATATTTTCTGAAAAAAAAAAAGGGCTGCATTGAAATCAATTTTAATTGTATTGTAATACCTTTTATTATTGTAATACTGATTGCTCAAAGATCATCTTGTGACGCGGACGCTTATGTAAACAGCATTGCTGGGCTATCTGAGGATTGGTTGGAAACTCTTTGTAAAGGATGCAAAACCCAGCTCTGAAGTCAGAGTGCTTTGTGTTTAATTCTGTGCTGTTATACATAATAAAATGCGAACTGTTCTGAATCACTCTGCGTTATTTTGGAACACCTTTCAATACATAAGTGTTGTGGATATTAGCGAAGTAATCTCCATTCTAAATTACATCGAGAAGTCTGCTGACAGTCAAGATGAGTATACAGAAATTACATTAAGAGTAGCCTGTTCCATTTGAAATGTTCTAAGGTGATGGTAACCGTGTAGTAAAGTTAGTCATCGTTCATCACAAAGTAAAATAAATTTTCATCGACGTTCGAGAAGGTTTATACGCTGTAACAAGTTTTGGGCTAAGAGAGGAAAGCTCTTCTGGTTCAGTCGCGTCAATTTTAGTACTGCGTTGTTATTTATGAGACTGTACTTATTTTGTTGGAGCCAAATTGTGTACTATTTTTACTATAAATTTGAAGCAAAGGTTCCCCTCGCGTAGATGAAAGTCCACGCGTTACATTCAAAAGTGTGTTTCGTAAAAGTGGAGTGCATTACTGAAACGCAAGTACTCACTGTGTTTTTAACGCAGTTTATTAATTACTTTGAGGTAACTGCCTGCGGCAGAAGCATAACAGACACTTCTGTAATCCATGACTGGGCTTACCATTCCACGATAAGGCGATAAAACGTTGAACTGTGTTGACGTTCAAACGCAACTCAGTCGCCTCGTAGCTATGATGATATTGACTACAATTCCACATTTTTATTAACATTCGCCTTTCAGAATAACTTATGGATCTTTATGGTGGTTTAGAATAGTGCATTTCCTGCAGACAGAGTTCAGTTTGTGCCTAGAAAACAATATTGCCACTGTTTAATCGGTGAAGTATGCGGTTCGATAGTTTTGGGAGTTCCTGCCTAAGGGTAAATACTGCGGTAATCTGTGATTACTTAATATGTGATGCGGTGTCTGTTCTTTCGGACTTGTGCGAAAGAACAGATACCACACCTGCTTCGCAGCCATATTGCATTATTGCAGTCGCTGTATTCCTTTCTTTCGTAAGCCTTCTTCCTTCCCTTCCTTTATCAATAGTTTGCATCAGTGTTTGGCAGTTTTCTAGATATACGCTTTCCGTATATATATGTTCAAATATTTGTAAATCTAAGGAACTTAACTGTGTCGGTGATCAGTCCCTGGGCTTACAAACTACTTAAACTAACTTATGCTAAGGGAAACACACACACACACAACCGTGCCCAAGGGAGGACTCGAACGACGTGTAGAAACCGCGCGCTGCGCAGCAAGGCACCTTAGAGCGCTCGGCCACTCCACTACAGCTTTCCGCGACGATAAACTTTTATTTGGACCATTAACTTTTCGAGGTTCGCTCTGACTTCCTTTCCTGTGCTAAGCTCTTCATCGCAGAGAAGACACACAAAGTACTCACTTATTTTCTTGATAAGAACAGATACCACACCTGCTTCGCAGCCATATTGCATTATTGCAGTCGCTGTATTCCTTTCTTTCGTAAGCCTTCTTCCTTCCCTTCCTTTATCAATAGTTTGCATCAGTGTTTGGCAGTTTTCTAGATATACGCTTTCCGTATATATATGTTCAAATATTTGTAAATCTAAGGAACTTAACTGTGTCGGTGATCAGTCCCTGGGCTTACAAACTACTTAAACTAACTTATGCTAAGGGAAACACACACACACACAACCGTGCCCAAGGGAGGACTCGAACGACGTGTAGAAACCGCGCGCTGCGCAGCAAGGCACCTTAGAGCGCTCGGCCACTCCACTACAGCTTTCCGCGACGATAAACTTTTATTTGGACCATTAACTTTTCGAGGTTCGCTCTGACTTCCTTTCCTGTGCTAAGCTCTTCATCGCAGAGAAGACACACAAAGTACTCACTTATTTTCTTGATATACTCCAATTTCTGTCTTGCTCCGCAGTTTTTACTCACATCTATAGTTCCATGGAAATTATTCTCTGTTGTCTTGACAAATACTATTGCTTTCCTTTCCGATTCTACAGAGAACTACCTCATTTGTTATCAGTCTACCTAATATTCAGCGTCTTTCTATAGCACCACATTTAAAAGTGGATTCTCTTCTTTTCCATTTCCCCTCGGTCTTTGATCCACTTCCATACAAGACTGTACTCTGCAAGTACATTCTCAAAATTTTTTTCCCTTGATAAAAAAAAATGACAAGAGTTGACTTCGTTTGCCCAGATAAGTCCTCTCTTCCTGTGTGCCTGCTTTGTACGTCTTCCTCGTTTCGTCCGTCATAGTAGCAGAATTCCTTTATCTACGAGTACAGTTTTTTAAAAACCTTATTTCTGCTGTTCCACGTTTGTTTCATCATCTTCTATTTACTCTTAGTTAACATTACGTATTTTTTATACGGTTCATTGCATTCAACAGATCCTGCAAATCTTCATAGAATTTACTGACGATAACAATATCATGTGCAAATCTTCTTCAGCTCTTTCATGGTGAATTTTAACACCACTCGTAGCCTCCATTTTACCGCCATTGATTCTTCGACATATAGATGGAATATTAGGGTAGATAGACTGCACCCATGTCTTCCATCAATTTTAATTGAGGACTTTTCTCCTCTACTTAGTATCCCAGGATGCCATTCCAGAAATCTGTATGATCCACCAACACAACAATAAGCTACACTATGCCACCATCGAGTGGCACTAGCAGACTGCTTGTTATTCTAAGCACGGTTTCGTGCGGTTCCGAGTGTTCGAGGTATAAGGTGACCTTGTGAGAGTCTCAGTTTTGTTTAATTTGATTAGCCAGAAGAGTTTTCCACCATTTCCGTTGATCAGTGGAACTGTGAAGTCAGAGCTATGGATCTGGGCCAAAGGGCAGTTACACAAAGTCAATTTTTCAACTGGTTCCTTATGCAGAGGTCGTTAGCCGCGACTGTGAGGTTAGTCACGTGTGTGCCTGTGTAAATCGGGGGCGCGAGGCGTTGCTAATGGCCGGCCCGCTGTGAATGAGCAGGTCTGTTGGCGGAGCACAAGGGCGATCGTCAGGAGTGACCCTCGTTGCGAAACCAGCACACCGGATGCAGCGAGCTTCTTGCTTCCTGCTTGCAGACCACCAGGAATTTCCTCCACTGCGGGCGCGGATGTGGGAGGCGAGCGGTTGACCGGTCAGTAGGTCTCTCCTCAGCACAGTAGCTCCCAAAGGCTTTTGATTGTGTAAATCACAGAATTCTTTTAGATAAGCTTAAGTATTGTGGTATTAGTGGGGCAGTACACAAATGGTGTACTTCCTACCTAACCGGAAGAGTGCAAAAAGCTGAAGTAAGTGGTTCAGGTGAACTACAAAAATCAGCTGATACTTCAAACTGGGGGAGGGGCTAATCAAGAATGGCGTCCCACAGGATTCAGTCTTGGGTCCCTTGCTGTTCTACTAATTCGTTTTGATGACGATACAAATATAGTTATCACCCCCGACAAACAAGAGTTAATTGATTAAATTGTAAATAACGCCTTTCAGAAAAGTGTTAAGTGGTTCTTTACGAATGGACTCTTATTAAATTTTGATAAAACACAATAAATACATTTGCATAAGATAAATGACACGTTACCATTAATAAATATACTCTGTGAACTGAAGTCTGTAGCTAAGTTAGAATATTCAAAGTTTTTAGATGTATGCATTGATGAGAAATTGAATTGGAAGTAACACATTGACGATCTTCTGAAACGTTTGAGTTCAGAACCTTCTGCTATCAGGAGTATTGCAAAGTTTGGCGACAAATATCTCAGTAAATTACCTTACTATGCTTATTTACTTCACTGCATTCATATGGCATCATATTTTAGGGTAATTCATCAATGATCAAACAATTATTCATTGCACTAAAGCGTGTAATTAGAATAATTTCTGGAGACCACCCAAGATCATCTTGTAAACACTCATTTAAGGATTTAGGGATCTTCACAGTAGCTTCACAATATATATATTCTCTTATGAAATTTGTTATTAATAACCCAACCCAATTCAAAATTAATAGCAGTGTGCATAGCTATAACACTAGGAGTAAGATGATCTACAGTACTCAAAGTTAAATATCTTTGATATACAAGGCGGTGAATTATGCTAACACTTAAGTCTTTGGTCACTTACCAGATAACATTAAATGTCGGACAGATAGATAACCAGCATTTAAAAACAAATTGAAAGAATTTATGAATGACAATCCTATTTAGTAGATGAATTTTAACATAGAAATTAGTATTAAAAATTAAGAAAATAAAACAAAAATAATAAAAAATAAATATATGTCACGAAATGTTATCTTTTACTAAATTGACAACTTCCACATCTCTACGATATCTAGTATTCATGTTATATGGAGCAAGTATTAATCTCATGTAGGCTAATCTGTGTGCTTGTAATGGAAATCTAATTCATATAATACCGAATATTTATCGAAACAGTAATTGATGTGCTGTTTTGACACATACTTTGATTCCAGCAGTGGCAGAAAACATGTGCTTTAAATAGAGAAATGCCTATTTCTACTGGGGAATAGCTAATATGGAAGATTTGAATCACATTCTCGTAAGATATCACAACTACATACTACGTTTTTCTTCTCAATTCAAAGACTACCTGCGCCCAATGCTAAAAAAGTTGGTTACGATCAGTGGAATGACGGTGGTCTTGAAATGTATACGTCTACTGAAAAATAGCAGAAATAATCTCGCTGAAATACTCTCCATAAATGGGTTACTGAATGCCAACAACGACGTCACCCAACTGAGATGGGTGTCTTCTGTCAATGTTACAGTGTGTTTCTTGATAGAGAAGGTACAATATTTGACATAAGAATGTGACTGTTCCCTTTTGTCTCTGTATGTATAAGGAGAAGGTCCACTAATGTATAGTTATTTTCTATATCCATAAACTACAGGTACTCTGATATTATAATTATTAGCATATCATAATTGCTGACACATACTTTTATCTGTCAGTACTTTATTTTCATTCGAAATTTGCCACAAAGATAGATAGTAATACACTAATTAACCAGATTAATTTTCGCAATATTAATGGAGTAAGCATTTCGAACCGCATTGCGCAGTAATAAAAGTCTACTGCATAATTATATTGTAATGTAATGAAAATACTTTGTCACACCTTAAACATTGCATTCTTGACCATTCTCTGTTAAATTGCTTTCGTTTAATTACAGTTTATAAAAATCTTGTAATAATAATAACACAGTTATCTTGCAACAGGATGCAATTACTCGTATTACTACAAGAAAATAATTACTGCCATTACCTGAAGTAACGTAATGTATCCTAAACAATTTGATAGAATCAGTGTATAACGAAATTATGCTGCTGTTTTATAATTTAACAATTTCAATTATCTAAACAAACCAACACTGCACTAATCATATTTTACTAGTAAGTTTGGTATGTAAATCTATCCGATGTATAAATATTTGTAAAATTGTGTGCTGTTTGTGCTGATTAATCTGATGTATATCTTATTTTAGAAAAACGCCTAATTTAATTACGGAAGCATAATTCAGGAATGTTATTGTAACAACTTTATTCTGGATCTTTCTAGAACCTAGAATTACCTATAAATATGTACATTTCACTCCATTCCATGATGGTGGTGATGGTGGCTGGTGCAGCAACAGTGTTGAATATTAAAAAATGCTCAGTCTCTGTTGCAGTATTTTATTTACCAATTACGCGTTTCGCGCTGTTAGCGCATCGTCAGATTGGGCGGAGATGGAGTCGCAGAAGTATCTATTGCTGTCTAGGAGGTATCTTAACAATTTGTGTTATTGGGCGCCATAGCAGCAGAGGAGTCGCTGTCGCGGCAGGTCCACGTTTACAACTAGTTGTAAACGTGGACCTGCCGCGACAGCGACTCCTCTGCTGCTATGGCGCCCAATAACACAAATTGTTAAGATACCTCCTAGACAGCAATAGATACTTCTGCGACTCCATCTCCGCCCAATCTGACGATGCGCTAACAGCGCGAAACGCGTAATTGGTAAATAAAATACTGCAACAGAGACTGAGCATTTTTACTATAAATATGTATTCGAGGCGTCACAGTCAGTCTTTAGTTGGTTCAGTCTCAGTGATTGTAGCACCATGATGTATATTTTTTGGAAGATAAAAAATAGAAGTAAAACATACAGCATTATACTTCCATTTACTACGAAAAACCCAGTTTGCGAGATTAAATAATTTCAGGACAACAGTGACACTGCGAAGAAGCTGATCAACACAGTAGTATTGTCGTAGATCAGCGAAACAGCTAATTGAATTTAAAACATAACTATAAGAACTTCTGTCTGGGTTATGGTGGTCCTGTTCTAACTGTTGGGTAGGATCGTCACAAAGTTCAGCTTGCCCCTCTCTTGGTTTTACCTTTCCAAAAGTCTAACTGAATGCCACTTTCTAGTTACTCGATTTTCTTATCCAATGACAACTTTTATTAGCTACTGCTATGATCACTTACTAACTACTTTCTTCAGAGCAGGTCTATAACGTAAATTATTTTATACGAAGATATCGTAAAGTTTATGAGACACATTTGTAACTTTCATCACGAAATAGCTGAGGATAATTAAAATTGGTTTCCTGATAGTTCATTAGTCAATTTACTGTTTATCGTTACTCCTCGAGAATGATGACTTGCTGTTACAGAAAAAGCTGAGATTTTTAAAAAAATGACGGAGGAGGGGGGGGGGGGGGGACGGCGAGGAAGGGCTTTAAAAAGTGACGATTTACGCCATCGGAAGTGACACACTTGTATCGGTGTTGAATCAATTAACTTAATTTTTCGTTTAATCCGAAGCTCTCCGATGTAGTAACCCCTGCAATATTTCTTCTATATCTTAAGGGGGGGGGGGGGGGAAGCACAACCACGATTTTTCGGGAAAAGTGCCAGTTGTTCTATTCTAGGCAAATTATCAAAATTCGCAGAGGAGAAATAAAGGAACACTGACAATTGAAGAGAAAAAACTGGGAAAAGATAATAGCTGTGGGACACACATACAATGAAATAGGTAGAGAAAGGGATGAGACACGGGAGAAAGGTCTAATGGAAGTCAAAGGAGACAACAGAAGAGAGACATATGTAGACGGCGGCAGGGCGAACAGATAAGATGGCTTCAGTACACAGATGCACCGGGTGAAAGGTTTTATTGTGTAAAAAGAGTGCAAATATGTTTGTATCCCAAAATGTTTGGTGAGGAACGCGGAATGAGGATGGAGGCAGCTAGTTCTACATTTTATCTGCCAGAGCCTCTTAACAGAAAGATTTGCACTGTGCTCATTATCATTAAACTGCTTGAACAAATGTAAAGAGGCGACAAAATATCGGAATGAAGGCTAAATTTATATATGCTCCTTGTGACCAAAAAATAGATTGCCATATACGCAGGAGGAATAAAGAGTTTTGACCTTAATTTCCATATTTTTGTATTCTTTATAATTATTGTTCTGGTACTGGAGCTGTGGAAGATTTATTTCCATATCGGTGACCCATAACAATTTTCTCTGCAAAAATTGATGGTTTTTAAAAATAATATCAGGCATTAACTGCATAAAACCCATTGAGATCACAGAATTTCATTGTTTTGGAGGCAGTAGGATATCGTATTAGTCGTATTATTGAACTGTATTTATTGTTCAACAAAAATGTCTACAGCTCAAGAATACTCAGCCGTAAAAGAAATGGGAAAATGGAGGCGAATTTCAGGAAAGAATAGCTTTTTTTTTTTTTTTTTTTTTTTTTTTTTTACAGGAGAATCCAACGAAAACACCATTCAGTTTTGTAATACCTCATAAAGTAGCAAATGAATTAGCGGTAAACAAAAACAAAACAGAATTTACTAAAAAATACGACAATAACTTTGATGGAATAGGATATATCAAGACAACGGTGAAAGAAATACTTTAAGAGGTACATAAAAGAGCTAGGCTATATAAAACTAAGAAATGTTGAGTTGACAGGAGGGGAAGAATGAAAAATGTAAGAATTAGTTTGGTGCAGGGAGTTGCCTCGCTCAAGAAACGAAATATCTTTATACATCTACATCGCCATCTACATACATTCGTGAAGTCAATATACGCTGCGTGGTGGAGGGTACATAGCACGGCTATTAGCAATTTCCTTTCGTTTTCCATTGCCAAACACAGCGAGGAAAAATGTCTATATGCATCCGTAAGAACTCTAGTTCCTCTTGTGGTCGTTACGCGATATTTAAGTTGGCAGTCAGGTTCAAGTGTCGTCTCTCTAAATTTCCTCACTAAGTTTGTTCCTCGAAAAGGATGTCGCCTTCCCTCGAGAGACTTCAATTTGATTTCCCGAAGCATCTCTGTGAGACACGCGGGTTGATCGAAGCTAATGATTTGACAACCCGCCTCTGCTTCTACGTCTTTCTGCAAATACCTGGTGGGGATCCCAAGCACTCGAGCTGCACTGAAGAATGGTTCGCAATAATGCTCCCTTGACAGACGAACCACATACTAACAACATTTTCCCAGTAAGTCGGTCAAAAATCTACCTGACTCACAATTCCCCTTACACCGCTGTTCCATTTCACATCGCTCAGCCGAGTTATACATAGTATTTAATCCACGATGCTGTGTCAACACGGTCATCCAACACATAACTAATACTGTATTCCAAAATTATGGAATGGTTTTTCGTACTCTTCTGCATTAACTTACATTTTTCTACAATTAAAACTAACTGCCGTTCATCACACCAACTAGAAATTTTGTCTAACAAGGAGACCATATGGGTATTGGATTTTAGATTTTTTATATATATTTAAGGTACGTGAAGTTCAGGACACACACAACAATCAGCCAAAACCATTCGACGCAACTTTCAAAAATTCTCGAGAAAATCAAATTTGAAATTTTGCAAAATACACACAAGTACAAATAATTAAAGTAGTTACAGCATCTGTCTGTGTAGCTCAGATGCGCCGTGGCTCAACGCGTCCGGTCAGGGGGCAAACGCCTGCTGTAATAAAAAAAAAAAAAAAAAATATTGAGCCAAATATTCAACGAACAACTACGAACGATCTGAATCAACGCCCGCAAACAATAAACCTACATGAAAAGAAGAAGAAAAAAAAAAAAAAAAGAAGTGGTAGCGTCGTAGCCTTACAGTAATAGGGTCGATGGTTCGAAACCCGCAATGATAGGTTATTATTTTTTTTTTTCGTTGTGTTCGAATAATTATTTTAATATTAAATGGTAATTTTTACAAAAAACACACCTGTTTTTGTTTATTCGTAATTTTCTAAAGGTAAAGCAGTCAACAATCCGAAGATTGGTTTGAACACCACAGTGCTTTTACTAGGCATGGTCCTATTTGGAGGTGGTATGCCGTTGCCTTCCTCCGACCTTCGAACTGACTTACCCAGCCAGTTATAGGGGGACCTACAGTTTAACGTGGGTTCCGAACCACGGTGCTACTCGGTATTTTTCACATGTGCAATACTGCCAGAGGTGAAAGAAGTGGAAAGTGACAGATAAAAATCCTAGGACCTGGCGGGGATCGAACCCGGGACTTTGGGATTTGTAGTCTGGCACTCTACCACTGTGCAACCGAGCCGCACACTTATTTTATAAAATAATGATGGTTCTATCCCAAAAAGTTTTATGTAACTGAATTAGAAAACAACGGAAAAAAATACGTCACAGCCGAATTCGAACGAACGACCCTAAGATTGCGACGTCAGAACACCTGAGCTACACCGGCAGATAATTGAACTATTGTAATTATTCGTGCTTGTGTTCTTGCAAAGCTTCAAATTCGATTTTTTCGAGAATTTTTGATAGTTGCGTCGAATGGCTTTGGCTGTTTGTTATTTAAGTTCTGAACTTCACGTACCATAAATATAAAAAAATTCTAAAATACTCATGTTGTCTCCTTGTAAGTCATCTAGTATGGTCCTATAGAAACTATTACATCATTTAAATAGATAAAAAGTAACAGACGTGCTATAACTCTTCCATGGGACACTCCTGATTATACAGTTGTCTCTGGTGAACCTGGGCTGTATTAGGTTCAGTTGCTAACACGGTGTGGCCCTTCTTGTATAGGAACTATGTCGTGTGTCTCTCGCACGACAACAGCAGATATTCATCGGCTGCTCACCAGCTAGCCTTCATGTTGGAGGGCGGATCTGACGTTCCGAAATTGTTTGCCTCTTATTTGCATACACTTGGCATTCAGTCTCTCACGCCCACCGCAGACAAACAAGACGTGTTCTTCAGCAGCGTATAATTACTCAGCAGCTAGGAGAAGCTTATTACTCCGCGTACAAAGTGTTGCTTGAGAAAGAATTTTCAAGGCAGAGGAGTGGCCTTGCATAACTGTTGTTCCCATAAATAGCACACACTATGTGAGGGAAAAAGAGAAACAAAAGAAAACATAAAACATTCGCACTAACAGCCACTACTAGTAGAGATGAAAAAAATAAATAAATAAAAAGACAACTTTTACAGGTATAAAGAAGAAGTGAACATCTGTACAAACATCTAATAAATTTTTCCGAGTTTATTATCCAGCATTCAAATACCTATTCTCACTGATGTGCCTAGATATGTCAGTATTCCATGCACCTGAATTTTGGGCTAACTACATGTGCAACTTCGATTTTTTTCTATCATAAGCTAATGGTGCATAAGTTTGCCTACCAGCAAGTACCTTTCGCTCAGTTTGCATTGAAAAAAACTGACATGTTTGTACTTGTAATAAAGGAAACCAAAATAAACGTATATAACTGAAGAGCAGGGCTGTTCTAATCTGCCTACACGATAGCAACCAGCCGCGTCGACAATTAATCTTTTTGTACACAATCATCTCCCAAACTGATAGATGACTCTTTATGGGTGCTCAGTAGGTAACTTGAGTTATATTAGGGCAACATAATAGATTCTTTCGCACACGCTTGCATGTCCTCACATTCCTTCGTTTCTCGACACCCTTGTTACATCAATATGAATCTATAATCATTCAGAAAAGTAGCAGTATGGATGAACAAAAAATGGAGAGCGGAAAGGTGGAAAGAATTTATAGAGGGCCTTTACAACGGAAATAAACTTCAAGACAATACTGAAGGAAGGGAAGTACATTAATTTGAAATAGGATATGCTATACTGTGAGAAGGATTTGACAAAACAACTAAAAACCTAAGTCGGAAAAAGGACCCTGGAGTAGACGACATTCCCTCAGAGCTAATGAACTCTTTGAGAGAGATGGACGATAAATAGTTCATACAGGAAGAGGCTTTCGAAATGTGGTGCTACATAAGAATATTGTAAATTAGGAGGGTATATCGCCTAACTAATGAGGAGGAGCTGAACAGAATTGCAGAGAAAAGGAATTTATGGTATATATTTTCTAAAACAAGGTATCGTTTGTTAGGACACATTCTTCGACGTCAAAGAATCGTAAATTTGGCATTGAAGAAATGTGTGGGGTAAAAATCGCAGACGGAGACCAAGAGACGAATAAAGTAAGCAGATGCAAATTGATTTGGGTTGCCGTTCTTTAGAGGAGATGAAGAGCCTTGCTCAGGATAGAGTAGTGCGGAGAGCTGCATCAAACAGGTCTTGGGCTGAAGACGACGACAACAACAACAACAACAACAACAACAACAACGAGTATTCTTTAAGTGTGGATACCTATATGAACTTACTGAACGGTTTGTTCCTCCCAAGGAGTTCTTTGATCTTACTGTTGCGAACTTTTGTGATCACCGTGCCACGTCATTTTTTCTTCTGTGTTCATGATGCAAATTAATGGTTTGTTATTAACGTTTATTGGAGGTCGCCGATGTCCATTTTGTGAAATGTAATATAAACATCTCACGGTTACTCTTTTCGGTTGTTCTCCTGATGAATCATTATCAGCTGTAATTTTCTTATCATATTAGTTAATGCAAAACTTTCAAATGAGGCTTACTATGAAGTATTAAAATGCTAAGGTCACAATTAATTAATTCATTTTTCTGACGACCGGTTTCGATACACTTAGGGTACCATCATCTGGTCACTTGTGTCCTATGCTTTCATTTCGTAGGGGCGCACGACAAAAAATGGTTCATGTGCCTTCACGAAATGAAAGCATATAACACTAGTAACCAGATGATGGTAACCTAAGTGTATCGAAACCGGTCGTCAGAAAAAAAATTAATTAATTGCGATCTTGGCATTTTAATACTTCAAAGTAAGGAGATCACCGTCCTATCATTAAAAAAAAGTTAAATGAGGCTTAGTAGTTACCCCGGTCTCAAGGGGTTCCTTGTAAGTTTTAAGTATTAACCACAACCCTTTTTTTCCGCTCACTGTTGTGAACTCTGTGTATTTATTTCGTCTTTTAAATTATTTTATCTGAATTCTACCAAATTAATTTATAACTACACTGCATTTTTCGAAAGAAGTTTTCTAAATTTTCAGATAATTTCCATATGGAGGCAAATGCAGTTATCACAAGCACTGAACTCTGTGTTAGGCTCTGGCACATTTACAGTTCTGCAACTACAGCTGCGCTGTGGTTGAGAGAAAAAAAAAGTGGGCCGCGAAAAGGATCTGATTTTCAGCGACGGGACATCGCCATCGTGTCGCGTTTCGTCGCAGGCGAACAAAGACTCTGCGCGGGCAGACGGCGAAAAAGCGGAGAAAGAGTTGCGACACTCACCGGCGGCCGGTTTTTGTACGCCATCTTTGGCTAACAGGAACTCCGAAATTCTCGTTCAACACCGTCTCCAAAGCTTTCTGAAATAATGCAAAAACCTCGAAAGGAGATCCTTATTCCCTGATTGCATGTTATTTATTTCTCCAACTACCTGAAATCTTAAGTTGCCTGGGTATAATTTACTCCATACTCAGTTAGTCAATTTCGCTTCCAGTCCTTGTACATACAGGGTGTTTCACTAAGTGTGTTTGCCTCTGTAACTTATAAAATAATAGGTGACGGGAAATTTTAATGCGGTAGGTCAACACAAGAAATGTTACACTTTCTGCGGCGCTATGAACGTAGTTTATTGTATCATTTTCCAAAGAGTTACACCACAAAGATATATATTTTTTTAATGGAAAAATAGATTTTTCTATCGTGCATTGGATTCGTTGAAACCAGCTGCGTCCAAATCAATTTAAAGTACATTCCTATCACTGTTAGTTTGGGAGCTACAACCCTTCAAAGTTTTCGGAGCGGAGGCTACGACATCGTAGCTGAGTGGCTGGTGGTCACGAGACAGTGGGCCGTGCCCCAGGGGATAGCCACTCGGCCAGTCACCTACGCTATCGCAGCCTCCACCCCCGGAACTTTGAAGGGTTGTAGCTCCCAAACTAACAGTGATAGAATGTAGTTTAAATTGATTTGGACGCAGCTTGTTTAAACGAATCCAATACACGATAGAAAACTATTGTTCCATTAAAAAAATTATATCTTTGTGCTGTAACTCTTTGGAAAATGATACAATAAACTATGTTCATAGCTCCGCAGAAAGTGTAACATTTCTTGTGTTGACCTACCGCATTAAAATTTCCCGTCACATATTATTTTATAAGTTACAGAGGCAAACACACTTAGTGAAACACCCTGTATATATACAATAAATATGTCTGAGATAATAAATCAGTTGAAATGAACTCTCTCTGGTTATGTTCTGATAAGATGCTGCAAAAAGATTCTAAAAGAGAACAGTTTATTTGTTTCTCACCACCACAGGCTAGACGTTGTGGCGTCGATGTAGGTCGTAGATACTCGATTCATGATCTGCAATTGTGTGAAGCTATAAAACTTGAATTTATTTTTACATAAGAGAGAGAGAGAGAGAGAATCACGGAATTGACTCTGTCTGAACGGATAGTCCAGTACCCAATCTGGAATTGCTAGCTGTTCTGTGTCTAATGTAACAAACATTTTACGATCAATTTAGATAAAGTCCCGTGTGTATAGTCTGCAGGTTCTTAAATCCAGATGAGTCGCGTAGGCTACCTTTGTACTTAACAGAAATTGCCTATGCAATTGATTAAATTACTGTAGACAAATGCAGAACTTACTTTGAGTTGAAACATTCGTATATTGAGCGTTCGTCATACATCCAATAATTCCATAACCAAATATGACTCCTCTTCCTAGCCGTTACATAGAGATTTTATACGTTTTGAAAAATACTTTATATTAAATGATCAGATTTTTGATACATATTGAGTACTGAAAACTTCCTAATTAGTGTTGAATTTAATTCACAACATAACAAATTCTTTTATTGATCGTTACGTGATTAACAAATGTACCTATGTGACGCATAGTACTGACAGGTATCTTACATCCTCTCTCTGTCCACCTTTCCCTCTCCGATCTTTCTGCCTATCTTCTCCTTCCCCTCTCCCGACCCGTCTCTTCCGCCACCTCCCCCCCCCCCCTTTCCGTCTCCTCTCCGTCAGTTCATTCCACATGGTTTGTTCACCTCGTCCTCCCCCCTTCTTATTAAAACTCACACATATGTCAACCTTCGAGGTGATCAGTGAAACATTGTCAACGTTTATTGCAAGGTACCATTTACCATTCACCATAAGCCGACTTGCGGTTTGTTAAAATCCTCTCCATGAAAACGTTCATACTTGAGTGAACTTTGTAATTATTATTTAAAAAAAAATACACCTTAACACGTTACCACCTTACAGTGTTCTGTTCACCAACTCAATGATTGTGGTCTTCACGTCTTAATAAATCTCCACAGCATCAAAGTTCAGGACCGTTACCTTGATATCTCGTGGATGTAGAATCTTCTTAAAACACAGCATCTGCATAACCTGCTTACAGGAATCCCTGGAATTCATTCAGAATACGTGCAGCTAGAGAAATGTTCACTATATTATGTGTGCGTCAAAATTAAGGCAAGAACTAGGAGCATACACCAGGTATCTGAAAAGCGGTTTAATTTCATCACTTTTATCCTACAATGCATTACAACAATATGTACATTGGTGCCCAAACCGGCATAGTGGCGGCTTGGAAAGCTGTTACAAGACTGCCTCTTTCGATCTTTGTGTGGCCTTTTTTATAGTCTGGCCTACAATACCATATATTGTTAAGACTATACAACAATTAGTTTGGCCATGTTATGGCAAGATAAAAGCCACTTTACATTTCAAATTACGGTAATTATCAATTTACATCGATTCATAATAATCCTGCTTTCATATATTGGGTTGCGGATCTGAAATATGCTTAACTATAAAATACAACAATACAATGTTTATACTAATATCTTGAAAAATAGTGAAGGGAAAATGTTCCTACCATGTACAGAATAATGAAATAAAGTATTCGTTGTTTCGCTGTATACAAGAACACGGGAATATTTCATATAGGCTTAATTAATCTACAATGCTGCCCATGCTGGCAAGTTTATATTCGAAACATTTATTATATTTGTGTTTTCATGGCCAGTTATGACTCAAATATACAATAGAATATATCGCTAAGCATACTATTTCACTTTAGGTTTTCCTGAAGTGCATTTTAGCAGGTCTTAGTTTCATGGCCACGTGCCCTTGTTTATTTTCCTATTTTATGAAATATTATTTGTTTCTTTTCCTAGCAATGTATGCATCTTCTCTTAACCATTACTTTATATATAAATCATGTTTCTTATATTACACATACTCTGAGATCACAAACTGGCATTTAACAGTTGAGGTTCTAATAAAATAATTTGTTTAATTTGGTATTTGGGTGATGAAACAGTAGACATTTAGCTCTGTAGCATGTCTATTACATCTCAACCTTTAGGTTGTTACTCCAAGATCGCTGATAAAATATATATATTTTACTTTCCCGTTTCAATGATTTAAATCATTATCTTCATAATGGTTTACAAGGTCTTCACTGCAAAATTATACAAATTGGGTTACCATCTCTAGCGTAGTTTTGTATACAAATTATATGAATAGTTTCATACTTTAGGAGCACATGTCAAATGAAAAGTTACTCGTTGAGATATAAAATGAACAAAAAAGCATTGTCGACATGTTGAAGAAATACCTCCGAAATTGATCATATTAGATTAAAAGGTAAACTGTTACTATTTCTGACGTAAGTATAAGACAGTTGGCGTGTTGTTAAGGCTCTCCGCCAGGTGGCAGTGAATTCAAAGATAGATAAGACGGATACATTTGTCATTACTGATGCATACTGTGCTTAGCAGTTGACTTTTTTTATAAGTAGGTTAGTCATAAACAACGAACGCAGTGAGTCGTATTTACATCTTTATATTTAGGCGTTATAAGTATATCTACGACGATAATTAGATATTAATACATAGTAAAAAATTTAAAAGATTGTGAGACCAAAATTTTACATGGGGAGAAGTGATAAATAGTTTGCGAAGGCTGACGTTGTATAACTTTTCTCTCACAAACTTCTCTCTTGAAGCGCCAAACAAAGCCGAATTCACACTGTTCCAAATGCCATATGTTGACCATGCTGTTTTATTCATTTTATATCTCAACGAGAAACTTTTCATTTGACATTTGCTCCTAAGGTATATTACATATTTTGTAAACTTAAACAATCAATTTAATTTTATCCAAAAATATTCTGGAGATGGTAACCAAATTTGTATAATTTTGCAGTGAAGACATTGTAAACCATTCTGTAGATGATGATTTAAATCATTGAAACCGGTCAAGGAAAATAAATATATTTTACCAGCGATATTGGCGTAACCACCTAAAGCTGTATTTTTATTAAAATTTAAACAGTTCGTTCTCCATTGGCATAACATACCAGGTAACCATTTGTAATAATCAGTAAAACAGTGCCAAGATTAGGTACCACTCGTGGTGACAGACAATAGTGCACCAAAATTGATCAGATAGGAATGGAAACTTTAGTTACGTGTCGAAGTCATATAATACGATGTCATATAACACTCTTCTTTATCCATTAGATTAAAAGTCGGTACTTCGTTTTCCGTGTTCACGCATTAATGTTATGAGGTACCAAAGCAGCAGCGGCGTTTCTTCCCACTGCTGCAGCTCCCAAACAGTCGTATATGGCGGGTAGCCTTTCGAGGAGTAACAGGCGTCGAGTTTAGACTGTTTTCGATTTTTCACCAGTTCCTCAGGGTTTTCCCTATTCTTTTCTAACCATCCTTGTATTAAAGCTTTAATAATAACAATAATAACATTACTGAAAGCGGCCAAGCAATTTCTGAATTTCAGCAACACTTACACACACACACACACACACACACACACACACACACACACACACTATCCAGATACCTGGCTGAAAAAGACAAATATTCGTGGCGCCCTCCGTCGGAAATTACTGGAAGTCAATATGGAGTTGGCCCACCCTTAGCCTTGATAGCTTCCACTCTCGGAGGCATAAATTCAGTCAGGTGCTGGAAGGTTTCTTGGGGAATGGCAGCCTATTCTTCACGTAGTGCTACACTGAGGACAGGTATCGATGTAGGTCGGTGAGGCCTGGCACGGCGTTCCAAAATATCCCAAAGGTGTTCTATAGGATTCAAGTCAGCACTGTGCAAGTCGGTCCATTATACGGATGGCCGTGCATTATGAACAGTTGCTCCATCGTATTGCAGTATGTAATTGACATCCCCAAATTGCGCTTCAGTAGTGGGAAGGTGTTAAAAACAACAATGTAGGCCTGTACTGTGATGGTTCCAAGCAAAACAACAAGAGGTGCAAGCCCCCTCCACAACAACACCGCCTCCGAATTTTACTGTCGGCACCACACACGCTCGCAAATGATGTTCAGTGGGCATTCGCCATACCCACACCCTGCCATCGGATCGACACATTGTGTACTGTGATTTGCCACTCCACACAACGTTTTTCCACTATTCAATCGTCCAAGGTTTACGCTACTTACACCAAGCAAAGGGGTGGTTTGTCATTGACCTGCGAGCCGGCCGCTGAGGCCGAGGAGACTGAGGCAATCCAGTCACGGACTGCACGGCCACTACGGTCGGGGGGTTCGAATCCCCCCTCGGGCATGGATATTTGTGCCATCTTAGTTCGTACGTAGTTCATAAGTAGTTTGTAAGTTTAGGGACTGATGACCCCGTAGTTAAGTCCCATAAACTATACAAATATTTGAACATTTGAATTTGACCTGCGTGATGTGTGGATTATCGACAATCACTCGACCATGAAATCAAAGTTTTCTTACTTCCTGCCCAATGTCGTAGTACCTGGGGTGGATCCCGATGTGTGGTGGTCTGGATAGATGCCTGACTAGTACACTGTATGACCCTCTTCAACTGTCGGAGGTCTCTTAGTCAACAGACGTGGTCTGCCTGTACGCTTTCGTGCTGTACGTGTTCCTTTACGTTTCCACTTCTGAAACAAGTGACACCCAACTACCTGACCACGTTTGAAGTTCGTGAGTTCTGCGAAGCGCCTCATTCTACTCTCTCACGACTACCGATGTCGCTGATATGGAGTATCAGGCAGTACGTGGCAGCACAATGCATCTAATATTAAAAACGCATGTTTTGGCGGTGTCCGGATGCTTTTTATTAACCCCCATGAACCACAGACATTGCCGAGGTGGGGTGGCTTGCGTGCCTCAACGATGCAGATAGCCGTACTGTAGGTGTAACCACAGCGTAGGGGGCCAGACAAACGTGTGGTTCTTGAAGAGGGGCAGCAGCCTTTTCAGTAGTTACAGGGGCAACAGTCTGGATGATTGACTGAGCGGGCCTTGTAACATCAGCTAATGCGGCTTTGCCATGCAGTTACTGCGAACGGCTGAAAGCAAGGGGAAACTACAGTCGTTACTTTTCCCGAGGACATGCAGCTCTACTGTATGAAAATATGATGATGGCATCCTCTCGGGTAAAATATTCCGGAGGTGAAATAGTCCCCCATTCGGATCTCCGGGCGGGGCTACTCAGGAGTATGTTGTCATCAGGAAAGACAATACTGGCATTCTACGGATCGGAGCGTCGAATGTTAGATCCCTTAATCGAGTAGGAAAATTACAAAATTTAAAAAGGGAAATGGATAGGTTGAGGTTAGTTATAGTGGGGATTAGTGAAGTTCGGTGGCAGGATGAACAGGATTTCTGGTCAGGTGAGTTCAGGATTTTAAATACAAAATCAGTTGGGAGTATCACAGGAGTAGGACTGACAATGAATAAGAAAATAGGAATGCGGGTAAACTACTATGAGCAGCACAGTGATCGCATTATCATTGTCAAAATAGATACGAAGCCAACACCGACAACAGTAGTCTAGGTTTATATGCCAACTAGCTCTGACGATGATGAGGAGATCGGAGAAATATATGAGGAGCTAAAGGAAATTATTCAGACAGTTACGGGAGAGGAAAACTTAATTGTGATGGAAGACTGGAATTCAGTAGTAGGAAAAGGAAGAGAAGGAAAAATAGTAGGTGAATATGGACTGGGCAGAAGGAATGAAAGAGGAAGTCGGCTGGTAGAATTTTGCACGGAACATGATTTAATCGTAACAAACACGTGGTTTAAGAATCACAAAAGAAGTTTGTATACGTGGAAGAGACCAGGAGACACCGGAAGGTATCAGATATTATAATGGTACAACATAGATTCCGGAACCAGGTGATAAACTGTAAGACATACCCAGGGGCAAAAATAGACTCTGACCATAACTTGTTAGTCATGAACTGTAGGCTGAAACTGAAAATACTGCATAAAGGTAGGAAAATAAGGAGATGGGACTTAGATAAATTGAAGGAACGTGAAGTTCTGGAGTAATTCAGAGGGAGATTTAGGCATCAATTGACAGAAACAGGGGGAAATAAAACAGTATAAGAGGAATGGGTAGCATTGAGGGATGAAATAGTGAAGGCAGCAGAGGACAAAATAGGTAGAAAGGCAAGACCTACAAAAAATCCTTGGATATCACAGGAAATACTAAATTTAATTGATGAAAGGAGAAAATATAAAAATGCAGTAAATAAAACAGGCAAAATGTAGCCGGCCGCGGTGGCCGAGGAGACTGAGGCGCTCCAGTCACGGTCTGCACGGCCACTACGGTCGGGGGTTCGAATCCCCCCTCGGGCATGGATATTTGTGTCGTCCTTAGTTGTAAGTAGTTCATAAGTAGTTTGTAAGTTTAGGGACTGATAACCCCGTATTTAAGTCCCATAGACTCTACAAACATTTGAACATTTGCAAAATGGAGTATAGACGACTAAGAAATGAGATTGACAGGAAGTGAAAAATGGCTAAGCAGGAGTGGCTAGAAGCCAAATGCAATTCTGTAGAAGAATGCATAAGAAATAGAAAAGTAGATACCGCCTACAGGAAAATAAAAGAGACATTTGGGGATAAGAAAAGCAACTCTACGAATATCAAGAACTCAGATGGGAAACCAGTTCTCAGCAAAGAAGGGAAAACTGAAAGGTGGAAAGAGTACATAGAGCAGCACTACAAAGGAAATGAACTTAGAGACGATGTTGTAGGAAGGGAAGAGGAAGTAGATCAAAATGAAATAAGAGATACTCTACTGAGAGATGAATTTAACAGAGCCCTGAATGACCTAGGTCGGAACAAGGCCCCAGGAGTAGATGACATACCCTCAGAGCTACTAAAGTCTTTGGGAGAGCCAACCATGACAAAACTATTTGAACTGGTGTGTAGGATGTATATGACAGGCGAAATACCCTCAGACTTTAAGAAAAATGTAATAATCCCCATTCCAAAGAAAGCAGGCGCAGACAGGTGTGAAAATTACAAAAAATGTTCAAATGTTTGTATAGTTTATGGGACTTAACTACGAGGTCATCAGTCCCTAAACTTACAAACTACTTATGAACTACTTACTAACTAGGACGGCACAAATATCCATGCCCGAAGGGGGATTCGAACCCCCGACCGTAGTGGCCGTGCTGACCGTGACTGGAGCGCCTCAGTCACCTCGGCCACCGCGGCCGGCGTGAAAATTACAGAACCATCAGTTTGATAAGTCATGGTTGCAAAATTTTAACACGAATTATCTACAGGAGAATGGAAAAGCTGGTAGAAGCTGACCTCGGGGAAGATCAGTTTGGAATCAGGAGGAACGTAGGAACCCGGAAGGCAATACTCACTTTACGTCTTATCTTAGAAGACAGATTAAGGAAAGGCAAACCTATATTTTTAGCTTTTGCAGATTTGGAGAAAGCTTTTGACAATGTTGACTGGAATACACTCTTTGAAATTCTGAAGTTAGCAGGGGTAAAATACAGGGAAATGAGAGTTATTTACAACTTGTACAAAAGCCAGACCGCAGTTATTAGACTCGAAGGGCATAAAAGGGAAGCTTCAGTTGGGAAGGGAGTAAGACAGGGTTGTAGCCTTTCTCCAATGTTGTTCAATGTGTACATTGAGGAAGCTATAAAGGAAAGCAATGAGAAATTTGGTGAATGAATTAAAGTTCAGGGGGAATAATTAAAAACATCGCGTTTTGCCGACGACATAGTAATTCTGTCAGATACAGCAAAGGACCTGGAAGAGCAATTGAACGGAATGGATAGTGTGCTGAAAGGTGCTTATAAGATGAACATTAACAAGAGCAAACAAAATGGAGTGCAGTCTAAGAAAATCGGGTGATGCTGAAGGAATTAGATTAGGTAACGAAGCAATAATGGAGGTAGATGAGTGTTGTTACTTGGGCAGTAAAATAACAAATGATGGTCGCAGTACAGAGGATATAAAATGCAGAATGGCAATGGGAAGAAAAGCATTTTTGAAAAAGATAAATTTGCTAACATCTAATATTAATTTAAGTGTAAGGAAGTCTTTTCTGAAGGCATTTGTGTGGAGTGTTGCCTTGTATGGGAGTGAAACATGGACGATAAGCAGTGCGGACAGGAAGAGGATAGAGGCTTTTGAAATATGGTGCTACAGAAGAATGCTGAACAGTAGGTGGGTAAATTTGGCATTGGAGGGAAGTGTGTGGGGTAAAAATCGCAGAGGGAGACCAAGAGACGCGTATAGTAAACAGATTCAAGTGGATGTGGGTTGTCGTTCTTATGAGGAGATGAAAAGGCTTGCTCAGGATAGGGTATTGTGGAGAGCTGCATCAAACCAGTCTCCGGACTGAAGACCACAACAACAACAACAACAACAACAACAACACACACACACACACACACACACACACACACACACATACAGATATAATTTGTCAATCCTGCTAGTCTTAAGATAAAGCCATCGAATCTGAGAGGTCGTGAGTTCGAAATCCAGTCGAATCACAAATTTTTGATTCTCTCAGTGGCTGAGGAATCTCAATGTAATCGGCTGTTGATTCTATGTCAACTGTTTCAATTTAACCCAAAAACGTTTCATACGGCCTGTATTTTTAATTAAATGGGAATTACATATATAATTTCGTGCGGGTCTGTGGCCTGGTAAAAATCTTTTAACTGGATGCCACTTCGGTGACTTTCGTTTCTTAAGGATAGGGTACCTACAGTTTAACGTACAATCGGAACCACGTTTTTCGAGACTGTTCTCCTGTCCGAGAAAATATGATGTTTCAATACGACACCGCGCCAGCCCACTTCCTTGTTAACACCCGCAAGCATCTGAACGACACTTATCACGCTAGATATACTTGGAGTAGTGAAGCAAGTTTTCCGGTCCAGAATGTATACCAGTTCGGTTATTTTCATAATATGCTGATGCAGTAGCTTCATACCTGTTTGTTATATACAACCGCTCGCTCATCGACAGATCCGTACAAAAGACAGGAAAGTTGTACAAATCACTCCTATATTAAAGAAAAACTATAGGAGCAATCCGTAAGATCACGGGTCGATATCACTGACGTCTACTTGCAGTAGATTTTGGTACATACACTTTCCTCAAACATTATGAATTACCTCGAAGACAACGACTTTTTGACCCATAGCCAATATCAGAAATTATCGTTCTTGTAAAATGCAACTATTTTTTTACTCACATGAAGTGATGTGATCTATCCACAAGAGATCTCAAATCTATACCATACATGTAAATTTCCGGAAGGCTTTTGACTCTGTACATCACAAGCGCCTTCTCATCAAATTGGGTGCTAATGGAATGTCGCCACAGTTGTGGCGATTGGATTCGCATTTTCCTGTCAGAAAGAACACAATATGTAGTTCAAAGTTCAAATGTTTGTTAAGCTTAAGGGACTTAACTACGGGGTCATCAGTCCCTAAACTTACAAACTACTTATGAACTACCTACACCTAAGGACGGCACAAATATCCATGCCCGAGGGGGGGATTCGAACCCCCGACCGTAGTGGCCGTGCAGACCGTGACTGAAGCGCCTCAGTCCCCTCGGCCACCGCGGCCGGCTAGTATGTAGTAATTGACGGAATGTCGTCGAGTAAAACAGAAGTGGTATCTGGCATTCCCCAGGAAAGTGTATAGGGACCCTACTGTTCCTTATCCTTATAAAAGATTTAGGAGACACTGCAGTTCTCTTACACTGTTCGCGGATGATGATGTCGTTCATTTGTTAATAAAGTCACCAGACGAACAAAAGCAACTGAAAACCGATGTAGACAAGATATCTGCATGTTGCAAAAATTTGCAATTCATCCCAAATAATAAAAAGTGTAAAGAAATTCGTTAAACTTCATTTACGCGATTAATCAATCTAAAGGCAGTGAATTAAACTAAATCCGTAGTAATTACAACCTAAAAACTTAAAGTAGAAAGAACATAGACGAACCAAAGGATGCGATTAATTGGAAGAACAACTAGAAGAAGCAACAATTCTACTAAAGCAACTGCGGAGAATAGTTCAGAGAAGAGCATCTCCTTTCGTATCATTGTGATACAGGAGATGGAATGTCACACAAATGATACACGAATTGGGGTGGAAATTATGGAAAGAAATGCGTTATTCGTCACGACGATATGTACCGGGTGATCAAAAAGTCAGTATAAATTTGAAAACTTAATAAATCAAGGAATAATGCAGATAGAGAGGTAAAAACTGACACACATGCTGAATGACATGGGGTTTTATTAGAAAAGATGTTCAAAAATGTCCTACAACTGGCGCAGGACAGCAAAACGTCAGTGACTGCGCATGAAAATCGTGTATAAAAGGAGCTGTAATGAGAATCAGATGCACCAGCAGTCGCAGCATGTTGACGTTCCCTGAAAGGCGCTTTTAGTAAAGCTGTATTATCAAAATCTCTTGCGCGCGTCGTTTGGTGATGATCGTGTGGTTGGCTTTGGGGTTACCTGAAGTCGCAAGTGTATCGTGATCGACCGACAACATTCGACGCCAATGCCTCGCCATAACTTCGGACGTGCTTTACAGTGTTATTCAGAACATTATTCCTTGACTACAGCTATTGTTGAGGAATGATGGTGAACATATTGAGCATTTCCTGTAAAGAACATCATCTTTGCTTTGTCTTAATTTGTTACGCTAATTATTGCTTTTCTGATCAGATGAAGCGCCATCTGTTGGACATTTTTTGAACTTTATTTTGTTCTAATAAAACCCCATGTCATTCCAAGCATGTGTGTCAATTTGTACCTCTCTGTCTACATTATTCCGTGATTTATTACGTTTTCAAATTTATACTGACGTTTTGATCTTCCGGTATTTGCAAAATTTCTTTCAACAACTTTCTCCTACGAATGCTAGTATATTTTGTTAGCTCCCACCTTACCTACATAGGGAACATGGTCATTATAATAAAATAAGAGAAAGATTTAGGCGTTCGTTATATCCGCGCGCTATTAGAGACTAGAATGGTAGAGAAATAACATGTAAGCGGTTCGACGAACCCTCTTAAAGGCACTTAATTATGATACGCAGAGTTAATATGTAGATGCAGAATTAGATATATTCCAAGGCCAGCTTGATCGGCGGAGTCCACTTATGAAATTTACCCTCTGGCGTTACGGCAAGTTATTGAATTTACACAGCCCCATAGGATCCGAAGAAGACCTGCTTGCTACGGTTCAAGCTGCCTGTCTCCTGCTACAACAGACACCAGGGATCTTTGACAGAGTGCGGCTCTGATTCACGCTCTGTTGTCTGGCAGTGAACGAGCGCTGCACACTTTGAACAAATTTTTACTGAGATGAGGGGCAACAGCCGTAATATATTTTAAGATATGCATATTGTCAACTATCAGCTGTTTATTATAGTTCTAAACCATCTTCAGGAAAGTCTGTTAATTAAAAATGACAGACTTGAATTATACACAACTTAAAACACATAACCCAGTAGTTTCAGCCAGAAAGTACTCACAAACAGACTCATTAACTTTGTACATTATTTGCTACCTTATCCATGTCAATCAATAAAAAATTCGTAGCATGTCACTTGACATTAAGTCTTGATGATAAATAAAATCAGTGCCAGGCTATGCATTCAAAGAGTAACCAACAAAAATACATCAGTTGATGTGATAAAGTTAGCAGAAATCAAAGTATTCATGGGATGAAAATAATATATCGTTGACAGCCATCACAGGATATATAATGGAAAAGGTGTCATGGCGACTGATACACAGAGTGGTATGTAAACATTATGTAAGTAACAGTTTGGACCGTGACAACAAAAATATATGCCATAACAAACATTATCTGTCAAAGTACAAAAATAGGTAAACGAAATTGGCATTAAAAACGTAATGTTAGGGGAATAGCAGACTGATCGTACAATTAAAATCAACTGGTGCAGAGGTAGACTAAGGGATTGTATTGACCATAGCATTAT
The DNA here is from genome assembly GCA_026315105.1 of Locusta migratoria. Classification (NCBI taxonomy): domain Eukaryota; kingdom Metazoa; phylum Arthropoda; class Insecta; order Orthoptera; family Acrididae; genus Locusta; species Locusta migratoria. The sequence continues at coordinate 242,259,055 of CM048748.1, forward strand.
AACAGACCATTCATAATACATCTGAATGCAGCTTTAAATGATCTAAAATTAACATATTATAATGAAGTCTAAAGTAACGCATAAAGACGAGAGGGTGTATTATGTAACAAAGGGTATATGAAGTTACATTCAATGTGGATACAACTTCCAGTCACAGCAAGTAATACAATTATGTCAAGGACATGTTGTCGTTGTGGTCTTCAGTCCGTAGATTGGTTTGATGCAGCTCTCCACGCTACCCTGTCCCGTGCAAGCCTCTTCATTTGAGAATGCGAACGGCAACCTACATCCTTTTGAATCTGCTTACTGTATTCGTCCCTCGGTCTCCCTCTACAATTTTTACCCCGCATACTTCCTTGTAATGTTCAGTGAACGATTCCTTGATGTCTCGGAATGTTTCCCACCAACATCTCGTAGGCAGGATATGACAGGAACACCTTTCCTCCTCAATTCTGTTGCGCGCCTCCTCACTAGCTACGTGATCTACCCATCTAATCTTCATCAATTGTCTGTAGCACTAAATTTCGAAAGCTTTTATCATCTTTCTGTCTGAACTCCTTATTGTCCAAGTTTCGCTCCCATTCAATGCTACACTCCAGACGAATGATCTCAGAAAGAACTTCCTAACATTTAAACTGATATTGGATGGCAACAAATTTCGCTTGTTAAGAAAGCTTTTCTTCCCATAACCGTTCTGAATTTCATAAATTATTTACTTCGGCCATCAAAAGTTATCTTGCTACCTAAATAACAAAACTCATCTACTACTTTTTATTGTCTCGTTACCCAATCTAATTTCTTCAGCATCGTCTAATTTTCTGACATTATATTCCATTACCCTCGTTTTACTCTTGTTAATATTCACCTTATACCTCCATTTCAAGACACTGTCCATTCCGTTTAATTGCTCTTCCAGGTCTTTTGCTCTCTCTGACAGAATTACTACATCGTCATCAAACCGCAAGGTTTTTATTCCCTCTCCTTGCATTCCTTCACAGCATGCTCTATGTATACACTGAACTACATTGAGGAAAGGCTACAACCCTGCCTTACTCACCTCCCAATCACTGCGATCCTTTCATGACCTTCGACACTAAGAATTGCGTCTGGTTTTTGTACAAGATGAATATAACTCTTCGGTCTCTGTATTTTACCCCTGCTACCTTCAGAATCTGAAAAAGTATATTCCAGTCAACATTGTCAAAAGCTTTCTCCAGGTCCATAAATGCTAAAAACGTAGGTTTCCCTTTCCTTAGTCCATCATCTAAGATAAGTCGAATGTTAGTATTGCCTCGCGTGTTCCTACATTTCTTCTAAATCCAAACTGATCTTCCCCAAGGTCGGATTCCACCAGATTTTCCATTCGTCTGTAAATAATTCATGTTAGTATTTTGCAACCATGACTTACTAAACAGATATTTCTGTAATCTTCACATATGTCTGCACTTTCTTTCCTAGGAATTTGAAACACTACATTTTTCTTGAAGTGTGAGTACACGAGTGCCGGCCGCGGTGGCCGAGGGGACTGAGGCGCTTCCGTCACGGTCTGCACAGCCACTACGGTCGGGGGTTCGAATCCCCCCTCGGGCATGGATATTTGTGCCGTCCTAGTTCGTAAGTAGTTCGTAAGTAGTTTGTAAGTTTAGGGACTGATGACCCCGTAGTTAAGTCCCATAAGATTTAAAAACATTTGAACATTTTTAGAACACGAGCAAACGAATTAGGCATGTATGCCTTGGACATGTTGTGCATTTATTTAAGTGTGTATGATAATTATGTATCGATATAACTACAACTAGAACAGTTAGACAAACGAATCGATGTTATTACTTCGTTATTTTATTAATTCACAAGATACAATGAACGATCCTGGAATTCATACCTTGCTGCTAATGTAACAAGTAACTTTTCCCCCTCCCCGACTATCTCCACCCGTATTTTCCCACAAATGTTCCACTACACTACGCTTTTTTCACAATCTAGTCATAGTTGTACAACCATCCGGATTTCCGTTTTCCGCGATTTCCCTAATACCGATTACGAATTATTTCTGTGAAGCGATACAGTCTATTTTCTTCACCAATCGTTCTGCGATTGAAACTTGTAGTTCGACTCTTAACGCCGAGCGGGATGGTCGCGTGGTCTAAGTCACCAAGCGACGTATTGGGTGGCCGTTCCCGCCAGAGGTTCGAATCGTCATCAGTGTGTGTGTTTTATTCTTAGTGTACGTTAGTTTAAGTAGTTTGTAAGTCTAGGGACTGATGGCCATTGCAGTTTGGTCCAGAAGGTTTACAAACATTTGAATATTTTTCGACTGTAACGACTTCCTCATTGACAGGACATAAAACCGTAATCTTCCTTCCCAATTGCTCCTTACGAGCTTATGTTCATTTTTTTTTTTAATGAGGTTTCTGTCCATTTCCAACCATTGTCAGGGCACTGCCACAAAAATTTTCAAAGCTAGTCTTAGTTAAAATTTAATGCTGACTAAGATGCTATCTGTAAAAAAAGTCGAGTATCTACCTTGGAAAACAGGTTCCAACTTGTGTATTCCAAGAAGCTAAACTAAGCTTACTGCATTGTAAGATATTGTATATCTGAATAATTCTCTCTATCTTTGAATTACATGCCTACTGAAAGCAGTGACAAACCCCTTCGTGTATAGGTAACACAATTTAGTTTTGTGGTCATGAAGGAATTATTAAACGAAAGACGTTATTCAATGCAGCGAGATCCAATTGCGAAATTTCTTTCACCGACTTTACCCTCCGAATGCGAACATATAGTGTTAGCACCTAGCTATGCATGAAGCCAAGATCATGATTATAAAATAACAGAAATCAGATCGAAAACTGAAAGGTTTTGTATTTCCTATTTCCCGCGTGCTGAGTTTACACTAGCAAGTTATTGCAGCAATTTAGTCGCTGGTTGAAACTTGCCGAACTATTTGCGAGTGTGAATAGTCACCAAGTGGACTTTCGGCCGTAGCTATATATTGCACAAGTGACTTGCTGCAAGTCTCCGACTGTCAGTGTGTACGGTGTGCAAGAAGCATCTGCAAGTTACTTGCAGCTTTTAGGATTCATTTCTATCTTCTGCAAGTTGAAATCACAAGTTTTTGTAAGTATGTCGTCTACAGCACCACATAGCGTACTGAACCTTTTATTGAATGTCACGATTAATTTCATACAACCATCCCACGTACTATTTGTTAAGAAATAACAGAAATGAAGAATAAATGAGTATGAAGAAAGCAAGAGACGAAACGTTGAATGAAACTGTGGAGTAATTCCCTGAAATATGGAATGTGTACAGTGGTTTTAAATACAGAATAAAGAAACTTCCTGGCAGATTAAAATTATGTGCCGGAACCGGGTCTCGAACCTGGGACCTTTGCCTTTCGCGGGCAAGCGCACTGCGCACTGTGCTATCCCGACACGACTCACGTTGCCGCATCACAACTTTACAACCGCCAGTACCTCGCCTCCTACTTTCCAAACTTCACAGAAGCTCTCCTGCGAAACATGCAAGACCAGCACTCCTGGAAAAAAGGATATGGTGGAGACATGGCTTAGCCACAGCCTAAAAGATGTTTCCGGAATGAAACTTTCACTCTGCAGCAGAGTGTGCGCTAATATGAAACTTCCTGGCAGATTAAAATTGTGTGCCGGAACCGGAACTGGAATATATATATCATAGTAGTTGCCCAAATCAGATAAAATATATTTTGTCTCTGCGTCAGAGGGCTAACGTTTGATTTCATATACGGTCTCTGAAGATACGTAGCCGTGTTTAAGACCTTTAAATGTCATTTACGTCTATTCGCGCAGACTGCAGCACCACAGGGCCTGCTGTACTGTGGTGTACGCCTGGACGCCTCTATTGATGAGTGTTAACACTGCAGTCCGCCTGTTGCCGCTGCCGTCGCGTGTCGCGGGTGAGCGACACGCCGCCTTGCCGACTGCGTAATGAAACTGTTTACAGCTGCGCGGATTCAAAATACCGCGCGCTGAGTCACGGCAGACAAGTTGGCGGCCGTGTGCGACACCTGCTGCTCTGCTGGGGCCTGGCCAGCTTGTCGCCTTTGCGCATGCGCGGAGAGCCAAGTGCGCGTGGCCGTTTGCACCGCCCTGACGGTTAACACTTGCCAGAGAATTAGAGCGAAATCGCTCGCTTAATAGAGCATTCACGCTGGATCCTATGCACTGGCACTCCGCGAAATTTTTCACGAACAGACGCACGAGAATGCCGAGACGCCGACTCGAACTGCATACAGACCTGTGGACGAAGCGAACATGCTGGCAGACGTACCGTCAGAAGGGGCGAAGTCGATCAGGTGGGGGGGGGGGGGGGGGGGAAGTCGACCGGCAATACAGCATTATAATTTACAATATTTCCGCCTGGCGGTACATCCGGGAACTTCACGCTACACATACTTGTAGTAAGCCAATGAGTTGCAGAGTAGTGTTTACCTGTAGAATTTTCTCTCTGAGTATCCGTTCAGCGAGATTGTGGGGTATAAACAAATGCATTTTGGTGGCCTGTGAATGAAGAAAGACTAAACCTGTCACAATACGACCTTGTTGTTGTTGTTGTTGTGGTCTTCAGTCCGGAGACTGGTTTGATGCAGCTCTCCATAATACCCTATCCTGAGCAAGCCTCTTCATCTCAACATAAGAACGGCAACCTACATCTGTCTGAATCTGCCTACTGTATCCATCTCTTGGTCTTCCTCTGCGGTTTTTACCCCACACACTTCCCTCCAACGCTAAATTCACAATTCCTTGATGTCTAAGAATGTGTCCTACCAATCTATCCCTTCTTTTAGTCAAGTTATGCCAGAAATTTCATTTCTCCCCAATTCTGTTCAGTACCTCCTCATTATTTACGCGATCCACCCACCCTTCAAAAGCCTCAATCCTCTTCCTGTCCGCACTGTTTATCGTCCATGTCTCACTCCCATACAAAGCAACACTCCATATAGTCATATAATTCTGCTGTTTTCGGAGTGTTAGTCGGCAAGTGAACTCATTGTCATTTGATTTATGCATTTGAAAAAGCAGAAGTTTGTTGTATGGACGAGTAGTCATCTAAAAATTGAATTGTCGTATTTTGTAGGGTGAAGTCGATCATGCCGCGAACATACGTGAAGAAGGTGGGAAGAGGGGGAAAAAGGAACTACAATCCAGTATATCTGAAAAATGCCGTTCAGGAAGTGAAGAAAGGGAAGTTGAGTATTCGTAAAGTATCTGAGTGTTACGGTGTGCCCTATACAACGTTAAATGAGTGGGCGAATGGCAAACGTAGATATAAATATGGTGGGCAGCCTGTTCTTAGTTCAGTAGACGAAGAATGTTTAGTTCATGGATTGATCAAGTGTATTTCCAGATGTTCCTGATGTACAAAAGACTCCTTTCACATAAATTGTAACAAAAATGAAGCCGAAGGGCGTTGGTAGTGGACGCTACAGTTTCCCAGATTCTGACATTTCAAACATTGAGTGAGAATGCTTTAAGGTGCAAGATAATTTTAAGGACAGTGGTTATTTTTTGAAGGAAAATACAATGTTCTAACCATAAATAGTCTATTCGTCCATTTTAATAGATGTTTCATCCCTGAGGAAGACTCTGTACTATTTTAAAACTTCATATAAACGTGGCCTACCATACCTTGGGAGATATTTCAATGTACAAGACGATCGGTTTCACACCATTGTCTGGGTTAAGCCGTTGTAGGTATTCAAAAAATGTGATTGGCTTCACCTTTAAATTAAAAGAATTTCAAAATCACGATAGACTATTTCTATATTCAACATTAGATATAATGTCGAAATCCTAAGGATTACACGTAATATTTTTGAAACGAATTCTTCCAGAGGTTCCCTCGAAAACAACAGAAAAACTGTATTTTGTGATCGACTTCACCCCTTCTGACGGTATTCGAAGCAAATTTCCAACCTCTCAACGATCGAGTTGATGCTCAGCGCATCGCCACCATCGAACGTCAAGCAGAAGACCTCCAAGAAAATAACGATGAAGATGACCCTATACCACCAATAACACCTGAAGAAGTACAAAAAGGTATAAGGGCACTACCATCGAACAAGGCTCCAGGCTTCGACGAAATTGAGGGTCGTGTACTTAAACAGTTACCATGGGCAGCTATAGTACACCTCGCTGCAATTTTCAACTGGATTCTAACTGCTGCTACATTCCCAGAAGCATGGAAACAATTGTTATAGCAGTACCGAAGCAAGGAAAGAATAAAAAGGATCCACGCAACTACAGATCCATCAGTCTCTGCCACATGTCAGCTAGCTTTTTTAAACAATTCTCCTCCGTCGACTACAAGTCGTCCTCAGCGAACAAGAAGTACTACCACCACAACAGTTTAAATTCCGAGCAGGCCATTCCACCACACAACAGATACTACGAGCGGTGGAATAAATCGTCACAGCCTTCAATAAAAGAGAATTTTGCGAAGCCATACTATTCGACATGTAGAAGGCATCCGATAGCGTATGGCATCATGCACTTATAAGGAAACCCGTTGGACACTATAGACCGGCAGTACACCCGTGGATATTTTGATTATCAAATACGCCGGGAGAAACTGAAGAATCACAAACCCACTGATATGGTTTCCCCAGGATTTATGTTCGTCGGATTGCCTCCTACCTTCGGCAACGCACTTTTGCGGTACGAGTAGAAGATGCACCAGCTACAGCGCGTCCCATCGCTGCTGGCGTGCCTCAAGGATTGGTTCTTGGACCGTTCCTGTACTCAGTATTCACGACCGACCTTCCAACTATTCCACGAGTCGAGAAGGCAGTCTATGCCGATGACACAATGCTCTTCACCCGCAGCAGATGGAGAGAAGTAGACCTTGCACGACTGCAAAGTGCCTGCCGAGTACTCGAAGAATGGGCTGCGAAATGGAGAATAAGCTTCAACTCTGCCAAAACACAAGCGGTTGTATTTACTAGCCGTCGCGAGATGCCTGAACGTCGAATTCGCCTCTACGGAGTTGAACTACCCTGGGCGGAATCAGCCAAGTAATTATGGACAAGAAGCTCACATGGAAAAGAACATATTGACGACGTTCGTGCGAAGATCAGCCAACACATAGGACCTAATGACGGATCGGCTCTCTCAGTTGCCAACGGGTTACTTATCTATCGAATGTACATACGACCACTCTTCGATTACGCCTGCGAAGTCTGGGGAACAGCAGCCAGAACTCACTGGAGAATAAAATTCTCCGACGCATTTATCATGTGGATCCTCAATTCCCACATCAATACCTCCATGAAGCGGCTGAAGAACTAGAGGGTAGCTCATCGATTTTATAAACGATGTGAATCGTCTCCCAATCATCTCATCAGTGCTTTGGAAGCCCAGAAAGATCCCAGAGAAAAGTTCTATCGTCTAATGGTTCTGCTAGAACATTGAAGGTGTAGCACACCTCCTGAAGTCTTCAGTTGCCAACAAGGCAACCAGCAACAGTTTTTAAATAAATAAAGAAATTTATGCCCATATACAAAAGTTCCCACAAAACATAGATGACAAAAATAAAGAAGTTACTCCTTACCCCAAAATCAGAAGATGTAGGAAATGCCTAACGGTAAACAAATGTTCAAATGTTTGTACAGTCTATGGGACTTACAAACTACTTATGAACTAGCTAATCCTAAGGACGGCACAAATATCCATGCCCAAGGGGGGATTCGAACCCCCGACCGTAGTGGCCGTGCAGACCGTGACTGAAGCGCCTCAGTCCCCTCGGCCACCGCGGCCGGCGCTAACGGTAAACCCTCCTCCCAATAGCCGTAAGAAAGTGAAGTGAGTTCGCTTAATAAATTGCCTGTCTTTGCAAGACAGATTTATGAACGAGTCTGGAGGACTCGGTGTGATACTACTCACTGCTTATAGTGTGTTACCCGTAATCGTCTGCGTTTCCTAAAGGTCGAGCGCTTTTCGCCACACTCTTCAGGAGGAGCTCTTGAACTTTCAAATAAACACGGTCGTTGGAGAATCTCACTCGACAGTATGACGCACTACAGAGAAACTTATTATTTCACGCTGCAAATATATGAAGTATTAGTAGGGCAAATCACTAAGGGGTTAGACTGTTGATTAGATGAAAAATAAATAAGACTTAACACTTACAGGACGGCGCCCGTATGCCTTACGGGTGCACTCGAGCCGGCGTTGCCGACGGCGCATGTAAGGTGTACGGGCGAGATCGTTCCTTTCATCTTACGCGCGTTTAGCGTGTCTCTCAAGCAGGTTGTTCACGTAATGTGGAGGTAGTTAACTGATATTTCACTAGACGGCAGCGCTTATTGGTTACATCAAGAGAGAGGCCATTTATTGCTCGTTCACCAGATGGCTGCGATTAACGGCTGTCCCAACACTGTGGCGATTGCGAGAAGTGCGAGGCTGAAGTCAGTTGTTCTTTCGCAGGTATTTACGAAAGTATAAATGGCGCGCAACAAGCTCACAGAGTCCGAAATCCTAGATATTTTATGTGGGAAACCTGGATCAGAAATTGAGGATAGAGAGGATTCGCACTCTTCAGGCGAAAGATCAAGTGATGATACAGGTATGTGTAAGTATCAATTATTTGTAAAGTGATTATTTTATTCCCGCGGTTCTTTATTGTAAGTACAGATGGCTAATTTCATTTACGTTTGTCACTTCCTAGTACTGATGTTCGCATGTGTTTCTATACAGACAGTGGTACATACAATCAGTCACAACGTGTGCTGCCTGGCCATGAGCGTGATTCTAAGGTAAGGGAGCAGGACTGATCAGAACTGGCCTATCAGCCACAGTTGCCGGTGTTCCAGCAGGTAGTCCATGTTGCCTCGCATTTTTCAGACGTCACTGAAGAGTTTGAATATTTTAGTTACTTATTTGATGACTGCATAATTCGACACATCAAGAGTGAAAAAATCGATATGCTGGCAGTATTATAGCAGCAATGAAACAGAAAAGCAGTCTAAAAATTAGCTTCATATTGTACAAACGGTCTGCGGTAAAGTTACACGAAATATACTGATTTGATCTAAAAAAAAAAAAAAAAAAAAAAAAAAAAAAAAAAAAAAAAAAAAAAAAAAAAATAAAAAATAAAAACAAATAAAATAAAAATAAAAACTTTTTGTTGCATGTATTTAGACTTCCCTATACAATTTTCGTGAAAGTACATACATAAATAATTGTTCTACATAACAGATTCAAATTCTAATATTTGTAGAGCTCATGAGACTTAACCACGGGTTCATGAGTCCCTAAACTTACGAACTACTTATTAACTAGCTAATACTAAAGACGCCACAAATACCCATGCCCGAGGAGGGATTCGAACCCCCGACCGTAGTGGCCGTGCAGAACGTAACTGATGCGCCACAGTCCGCTCGGCCACTGCGGCCGGCTTCACATAACAGACAGAGCTCGCACGAGATTTCTTTTTCACGACTTTCATGTGTTTCTTTTTATAAATTGTATCACTTGTATATTTTGTACATTCTAAAATACAATGATGTTTATCCAATGCACCTTTTAAAAGACGCAAAACCCATATTGCCCTCACATTTCTGTACTTTGCACTCTGTTTTGTTTTATAAACATCCTAAAATATGCCAGTTCACAGGCAAGTCCTGGGTGTGAATAGAGTAGTGTTGAAAGAAACTAAGTTAATCTAATCTAAGGACAACACACACATCCATGCCGAAGGGGGGATTCGAACCCCCGACGCGGGAGGCCCCGCAATCCGTAACGTGGCGCTCCAGACCGCTCGGCTACTTCCGCGCGGCTGCTGCGTAGCGCCGTTGGAGGTTCGAGGCCTCCCAAAAATGTTCAAATGTTTGTAAAGCTTATGGGACTTAACTACGGGGTCAACAGTTCCTAAACTTGCAAACTACTTATGAACTACTTACGAACTAGGACAGCACAAATATCCATCCCGAGGGCGGATTCGAACCCCCGACCGAAGTAGCCGTACAGACCGTGACTGAAGCGCCTCAGTTCCCTCGGCCACCGCGACCGGCCGAGGCCTCCCTCTGGCATATGTGTGTTCCTTAGCGTGAGTTATTTTAAGTAGTTTGTAAGTGTAGGGACTGATCAAAGTAATTAAGTCCCTTAGATTTACAAACATTTGATTTAGTTAGCAAAAGTCTCGAGAAATACTGGACTGATTCTTATACGATGGGATGGACTGTATAAAGTACGCCAGAGAAACATATAAACACTTTAAGCAACGAAAAGTATTACTTATGCGTTTATTTTACATTTAATACTTGATCACATATGTTGTACAACCTTCATTTTAGCACATGTTTACTTTAAATATTCAAAATGTTGACCGTTGGTGCTTATATACATAGTGGAACGACGAGCGGTCTCTGCAACTACGTCAGTCAATGTTCCAATGGATAATGCTGCACATGTCACTGTAATCTCCTAACGAAGTTCCTCCAGCGTTCGTTACTTACGTTGATAGACGTTATCCTTAACAGTTTTCCACAAGTAAAAGTCGAGAGGTCTTAGCTCTGGCGACCGTGGAGAGAACTCGCCGCGGTGGAGTAGCCGAGCGGTCTAAAGCGTCTCGCTGCGGAGCGCGCGGTTGCCTGCCGTGGAGGTTCGAGTTCTCCCTGGGGCATGGGTGTGTGTGTGTGTTGTCCTTAGGTTAGTTTACCTAGGTTTAAGTAGTTTGTAAGCTACGGACTGATGACCACGCACTTCGGTCCTATAGATCTACAAACATTTGAACATTTAGAGAACTCAATCGGCCCTCTTCGTCCAATCCAATGTCGCTGAAAATTGTCATCCAGGAAAGCTCGTTAGTTTAGGTGGTAGTGTGATGGAGACCCGTCCTGTTGGTAGAAGACCTCTTCATCATCTCCATAAAGCGCACGTACACCTGGCAAAATTTATGTGCGTAACATTTCCAGGTACACTTCTCCAGTGGCAGTAGCATAAAAAAAAGGGGGTCCTACTAAGACGCTAGATGTCCCCACCACACATGAAACCCAGACATCTCGCCTTATCCAGATAAACATGTAGATTTTCCGGTGCTCAGTACACAATGTTATGTCGATTTACGGTTCCATTGAGTTTAAATTGAGCCTCGTCACTCCACACTACCTTCGTCACAATTGTTCGCCATTACTTACCATTTGCTGTTACAATTCGCAAAATTGCATTCGGCGATCCCGATCGTCATCATTAATCGCGTGCAGTATTCGTGGAATCTAAACTTTGTGAGCCATCACGTCACTGGTGTTGTTGCAGAGTGTGTTGAACGAGCTGGACGGTTGAGACGATCTGTGTGAACTGTCTTGATTGCTTTTGTAGGTACTTACTTACTGTCTCGTGTCCGGGTTTCAAATTCAGAACTGAAATATTTCAGCCCAGTACTGGGCCACGTTGATAGCATTTTCTCGTGCGAGCCATAAATCTTCGGTACTAGTGGCGGTTGGACCTCTTCTTGCCTGGGACTAAATACCAAATTTTTAATGTGCCGTGTCAGACTTTAGGATCCGAAAGTCGTCCGCTCGTCAACAAGAAAAAAAAATCCAAATAATATAATCTTCCTGTATTGTGAAAATTCAACGACAGATCCTTGCGCAGAGAGAAGAAGCATATGATTCTACTTTTGCACTTCTTTAAAACTGTTACTTTGAAATAAATGTTTTAAAGTTCCCTTAAAGATCGAACTGTCAGAAGTTCGTAGTTGTGCTGGTTGCTATAGACACAGATATTACAAGTCGTGTTCACTGCTGTTCGATTGATATATAAGATCGATTGATTAAAATACTAAAATTAATAAAAGTCTTCTTGCTTTATCTGTCAAACAAAATAACTTTCCCTAAATGTCTTCTTTCAAATTGTAAAATGGTTTGACATAAATATTTTTTTTTTTAATAAAAAAGTTTATTAAGCTTATGGGACTTAACTAGGGGGTCATCAGTCCCTAAACTTACAAACTACTTATACTAAGGACGGCACAAATAACCATGCCCGAGGGGGGATTAGAACCCCCGACCGTAGTGGCCGTGCAGACCGTGACTGGAGCGCCTCAGTCCCCTCGGCCACCGCGGCCGGCCAATAAATAATTCTTCAGCTCCTGTCAATGAATATATTTCTTGTATAACTCATCGATGTTTATCACATGTATACAAACATTTCTTGTTTAATATTAACGATAATTTGTTTTTCATCATTAGTTTTACAAGTGGCACACAGAGAAAACTGGAGAACAAGATGAAAGTGGCAAATATCATCACTTTAGGTTCGTCTAATTCTTACTGATTGAAACATGTTTTCATTGATTTCTCTATTTGTTTTTATTATTTTAAAGGTATCGTGAGAGAGAAACATCGCACATACATGGTTCTAGTTTCGGTGTTGGAAGTGTTCTTCCGCTTATTACCATTCGCAGCTTCATTAAGTCAATAAAAACGAATACTTATTCGCTTCATGATATGTTGTTTGGTTTAACTTGTAGACACCATGAGGCTAAATCTAACACCGATTGCAATAATACATAGATTAGACTAGATTAATGCTTGTTCCAGAGATCATGAATACGACACTTCGTAATGATGTGGAACGTGTCAGGTTAATGAAGGGTGTCTGTACAAGACATTACATTACACAAAATGTTACATGACACATTTTTATTTATTATTTATTTTACTTTATTTTACTAATTTATATCTAAAAACTCCTCTAATGAGTAGCAGCAGTTGTCATTCAGAAATTCTTTTATTTTTAAATGCTAGTTGGCTATCTGCCAGGTTTCTGATGCTGCTTGGTAGGTGACCAAAGCCTTTTGTGGCAGCATAATTTACCCCTTTCGGTACCAACTTCAGATTTAGCCCTACATAGTGAAGATCATCCTTTCTCCTGGTGTTATAGCTGTGCACACTGCTATTACTTTTGCACTGGGTTGGGTTATTAACAACAAATTTCATAAGTGAATATATATACTGTGAAGTTACTGTGAGGATACCTAAATCCTTAAATAGATATCTGCAGGATGATCGTGGGTGGACTCTAGCAATTATTCTGATTACACGCTTTTGTGGAAAGAATACTTTTTTACTCACTGATAAATTACCCTGTATATTAAAAATGTTCAAATGTTTGTAAATATCTCGGACCAAACTGTGTGGCCATCAGTCCGTAGCTTACAAACTACTTAAACTAACGTAAACTAACCTAAGGACAACACACACATACCCATGCCCCAGGGAGGACTCGAACCCCCGACGGCGAGCAATCGCGCTCCGCAGCGAGGCGCCTTAGACCGCTCCGCTATTCCACAGCGGCACCCCTGTATATGATGCCATACGAAAGCAGTGAATGAAAATTAGCATGTAAGCTAATTTACTGAGATTCTTATCGCTAAAATTTGCAATAACCCTAACAGTATTCGGAGCTAAACTCAAACGTTTCAGCAGACCGTTTATGTGTTGCTTCCAGTTTAATCTCTCATCAATGCACACACCTAAAAATTTTGAAAATTCTTAGTTACAGACTTGTGTTCAAAGTCTATATTTATTACTGGAGTTGTGCCATTTACTGTACAGAAATGTATATACTGTGTTATCAAAATTTACTGATAGTCCGTTTGCAGAGAACCACTTAATAATTTTGTGAAAAACATTATTTACAATTACATCGCTTAGATATTGTTTTTTGGGGGTGATTACTATATATGTAACATCAGAAAAAAGAACAAACTTTGCATCTTCATCATTGTAGAATGGCAAGTAATTTATGTATAACAAGAACAGTAAGGGACCTAAGACCGAACTCTGTGGCACCCTATACTTGATAGTCCCCCAGTTTGAGGAATCGGTTGATGTTTTGACATTACATGAACCACTTATTCCAACTTTCTGCATTCTTCCAGTTAAATATGAATTAAACCATACTACACACTAGACGGATCTGATGTAAGGAAGATAAGCCCGGAAAAAATAAAAACCACACTTGCAATAAGAATCTAATGCAGTTTTTCCGGTATTTATTTATCCAGTCTACTGTTAATCCGTCTCCCCTCCTCTCCATGTCCGTCTCCTTTTTTCACCACATCTGTCAACGCAAAGCTGAAAAGAAAGAGGTGCCATGATCATGAAACCTACACACTTGACGACTGGAAGTGTGTGATTTGGACCTATGAATCATCATTTACATTCCTCTTACAAACAGCCTCGTTTATGTATCGAAACCCCAAGAGAAGTGTACGACACGAGATGTCTGCTTCTTATAATCAAGCATTTACTACGCCTTAACCCTTTCAGACCAAAGGTTGTAGGTGACGAGACATTAGTATAGAGAGGGACGTTTAAGATACAAAATACCTATTGTAATTCATTACAAAAAAGAAATAAATTTATTTTCAAAAAATTTGTACCCTCACAATTCTCTGTTTTGGGCCTTCACTACAAATCTTTATATTCACAGAATATATGACTTCAACTGCGAATGAACAAAGCCGAAAATGTGTACCCAGCTGGAATTCGAACCCGGGTCCCCTGCTTTTCTAGGCAGTTGTGCTGACCACTACACCACCGGGGGCACAGTGATCACCGCACCTGCAAGGATTACCTAAGCACGCCTCCCGTCAGACACAAATTTGCAGCTTTACCCTGCCCACAGTACTCAAACTCGTAGTCACTATGTACTAATTCCCCTAAGAGTAAGGGCTTCAAACTTTGTCCAATGTCCCCACTAACGAATCAGGATCATTGCCTGTCACTGGCATATTATATGTATACATGTGGCGTCTATTCCGAAAGAACAGACGTCACTTCTGATCCTGCAGTTGTAATTGTTTTCATATTCAGAGAATATATGAGTTCAACTGTGAACGGGCAAAGCTGATAATGTGTACCCAGCCGGGACTCGAACCCGGGTCTCCTGATTTTCTAGGCACCAAGGACTACCTAAGCACGCCTCCAGTCAGTCACAAATTTCCAACTTTACCCTGCCCACAGTACTCAAACGCGTAGTCACTATGTACTTCCTAGGCACCACTGATCACCAAACCGCACCACTAGGTACACATTTTCGGCTTTGCCCAGTCGCAGTTGAAGTCATATATTCTGTCGATATGAAAACAATAAAATTGCAGGATCAGAAGTGACGTCTGTTCTTTCGGAATAGACGTTACATGTATATACAAATTTTTATGATCTGCACCATTTTACAGTAAAGTCACAGGATCATATACAATCAACTGGCTGTCAGACATGATAGCTTCACATGTCAAAACAAGGATATCGACACCTTGTCAAAAAACCTTCCTTGGCCGACTGCTAGTACTACACACTGTAGAAACATGGAACTAAAACACGTTGCGCACGTTACGGCAGTCCATCCACGAATGTATGATGCAGGCCCGAACTTCCCAGCGTGAAACAAAAGGAATAAACCGAGCAAAACGAGAAAAAAATGTTTAAATGTTTGTAAAGCTTATGGGACTTAACTATAGGGTCATCAGTCCCTAAACTTACAAACTACTTATGAACTAGCTTATACTAAAGACGGCAAAAACATCCATGCCCGAGGGGGGGGGGGGGGTTCCAACCCCTGACGGGGAACGGCCGCGTGCATCGTAGCGTAGCGCCTCATTGCGCTCGGCCGTTCCGCCGCGGCGTAGGCAGACAGATGAATGAATTCAGTAGCAGAAGAAACTCCGTGGGAAAAATTGTAGAGGGAAATCAAAGCTTGAGTAAGAAGGTCCTAATGAATGTGGGTTGCAGTAGTCACGAAGAAATTAAAAGGCTTCTGCTGGTTAGAGCAGCGTAATGGTAACTTGTCTTCGGACAAAAGAGAGAAGCCACAAAAAGAAGACTCAAAAAGGTTTTTGTTCAGACTATACGTGGCAAACGACGCACTGGCCATCGCAGTTTCCCCGGCCAGGACGTGTGAGCCGTCAGCAGCGCTGTTGGGAACCTCACCGCGCTGTGAGGAGGGCGGGCCGCTCCGTGTGGGCGTGTCCCACAGGCAGGGGCGTGGCCGCCCAGCCGCCGCCAAAACATCTCAGCACACCGCGCGGCCCCAGGCCAGCCCGCAGGCGCCGAGTGGCGGAGTTCGCAGTTCACCCTAAACAATGAAGAGTCTCAAGTTATGCCAATGAACACTACAAGAAATATACAACTTTGAACATGGCTGATTAACAGCAACCGACAACCTACTTTTTTAAACGAATTTGTATATCAGCCAACCGGTTGCGTATTTTTTAGGTGCTTGACCTAGGTTTCGTTGCCACTAGCGACGACGTCAAAAATATTACGAGCAGGATTGTTCAAGCCGATTAAAAAAAAAAAAAGGTCACACTAACGTGTTTTACGACCCACTTTAGATTTGTAATTTTATAAGTTTTTGCAAACATTTTGAACAAAAATAATAATGTAAACAATAAAAAATTAATAAGAGTGTCTGAAACCCTTTTAGGAAAAAAAAACATTAGGTAGTGGCGGTTTTTGAACCACTGACCTACAGCGTCACAGTTCAACGCATGGCCCACTACGCTACGGCCAACTCATCGAACTTGTATTCTTTAATCTCATACCGTTCATTGCCGTTGTTAACTGATGCTAATATGGCATTTGTAGACACTACATTATCATGCATATTACGAAGAACGACATGTTTTTGTTAATTCTTCAGTGCGCCATTGCTTTGAAATTACAACGTGTATGTTAAAATAAGAAAATCATCAAATACGCAACGCAAGATGGCTTATGCCAGAGAGTTCTGGGCGATGAATGTCACCTGACATATGCGAATGGCTGGTTTTCATTAATTCAGTGGAGGGTTTCAAAACTCAGCTATTTTCGCAAATATCTCTCAAACGATACGAGATATGAAAAAAAAAACATAAGGGAACAAAAGTGTAGAGAATCTTCTCCTCTACAAATTCGGTTATTCAATTTCAGCGTCAGATGAACGGTTTATATGCAACTAACATTACATTACAAACGGCGTTTTTTGGTATTACTAACGTATTTTTTGCCCGAAACATTTGAAAAAGCGAGGTTCTTGTCTCTGGTAGCCAAAAATTATGTCTGTAAAATTTAGTGCCGATAGGTTGAACGGTTCGACCTAAAAAGTGGAAACACGTTACAGCCAGCCAGACATCGTCAAATCGACGTTACTTTTGCAAATATCTCTGAAACAATACGAGATATGAAAAAAAAATAAGAGAGCAAAGTTGTAGAGAATTTTCTCCTCTACAAATTCGGTTATTCAATTTTCGTCTCAGGTGAATGGTGAAGCCGTTATTTTTATTTAAATTTCGAGCTGTCAAAAAACGATCGCAAAGGCCCACTTTTAGTGTTACTACCGTAATCTAAAGTGGGCCAAAATTGACATTCTTGCCGTGTGGTGTGAAGGGCATGAAGGAACTCCTTCATGCCCTTCACATCATACTGGTTTTATTTGTATGGCAAGAATGCCAATCTTTTTATTGCAATCGACTTGAGCAATCCTGCTCGTAATGTTTTTGACTTCAAGTGTTTCAGTGAACTGTTTTTTTTTTTTTTTTTTCTGATGAAGTTGTCCCTAGTGCCAACGAAACCTTAGGTCAAACACCTAAAAATTACGAAACCGGTTGGCTGATACACAAAACTGTTTTTCTAAAAGAAACACACTAAACTTCATTTACACGATAAATCAGTCAAACATAAAGACTGTAAATTCAACTAATACGTAGGAATTACATTTACGAACAACTGAATTTGGAAAGAAGACATAATGAATATTATAGGAGAGGCGAACGAAAGGCTACGTTTCCTCGGCAGAACTCTTAGAAAGTGCATCAGTTCTACTTGAGAAAGTGCATACACTACACTTGTGCATCCTAGTTTGGAATATTGTTGCCCATTGTGGGATCCACACTAGATGGGACTGACGGATGGTATAGAGAATGTTCAAAGAAAGACAGATAGTTCTACATTATTGCGGTACAGGGAAGCAGAGGTGCCCAAAGCCCCCCTTCCCCTTCCTTAGCTAATGACTCACTCTCAAATGTTTGTAGAACTTATGGGACTTAACTACGGGGTCATCAGTCCCTAAGCTTACAAACTACTTATGAACTAGCTAAGACTAGGGACGTCACAAATATCCATGCCCGAGGGGGGATTCGAGCCCCCGACCGTAGTGGCCGTGCAGACCTTGACTGGAGCGCCCCAGTCCCCTCGGCCACCGTGGCCGGCGACTCACTCTCCCCTCTCAAACTGCGACCAACCACCCCCTCCCACCCATACCGAGATATTAGGTCCTGGATTCTGAAGATAAATTCATTTTGCGTATAAACATTGAATTCATAGATTATTACCTAATAAATATGATTTTGCCATTTAGTATTGACATTAAATATCTTTCATTTTACGTTTTGTAAATTGTTTTATAAAGCCTCCCCCATCCCAGTCTGACCGAAAGTATTAGTTCTTCACCCGCCTCCGCAAGAAATTCCAAAGACTTAGTTTGCGTCAAGATTCCCTCCCGCCCCCCCCCCCTTTTGTGGACACATCTGGAGGAAAGAGTTTGTTACAGAAATCATATGTTTAGACGCAATCACACAACTGTTTCACAATTATTACTGTACTTCACGCACCAATTGTCAATGATAAAATATATATGTCAACACGACATGTTTCGGGACGGCATTATCCCATTATCAAGTTCTCTAAAACAAGGAAACGTAGAATAATAAGGGTACTATATACAAACGACTGTACCACAAATATTCCAATGAAACTAACCTCCTACCTACCATAAAACTTACCTGCTGCAAGGCAGCATCGTTAAACACTATAGCTGTGTATGTACATTGTCAAAAATAAATAAAGCATTGCGCAGTACCACATGTTTCTCAGATGGCAGCAAGTAGTGCACTAACGGACAGCTGATCCAACTTCATAGGTTGTCCATACGCTTAACCGTTGGCATTGATGGCCAAAGATATTCTAGTCAAGATACCTAACATTTATCATAAAATCAGTCACTAAATTAAAGGTTTTGTAACAGAACTATGCTCTAAATTTTTCAGTGAAATTAAAAGCAATAAGTCGCTATTTAATACATGCACACACATGAGTGTTTCTCAAGGATGAGGTTTGATAAAATGTGACTAGTAATGGTTCTTAGATACTTGTCTTTTCGTTGAACATGCTGCTGGAATCCTCTCTCAACGCACAAAAGATCTCTGTTGCACGAGTTGGGGTGAAAATCACTAAGCGTTAGACTTTGCGGCGAGTTTTATTGCCGAAATTCCTGTCAGCAACTTTCTCTTCCGAATGCTAACATATTTTGTTAGCATCCGCCTACATAGGGAGAATAGAAATAAAATAGGAATCAGATAGAAAACAGCGGAAGATTCATGTGTTTCCTTTTCCCGCTCGCTATTGGAGAGTGGGACGGCAGAGAAATAATAGGTTCGTTCGAGTGGCGCTCAAAACGATCTGAAACGGTTTGAGGCGTTCGAGTGGCTTTCTCGATTCTTTCTGACGAGATCTGACTGACCAATCAGGTGTTAGAGTGGCGGAGCTGATAGTTTGCAATCGTTTATTTGAGTAAGCAGATTTTCCTCAAACCGTTTCTGACTGACTTCAACAAACTTGCTCCAAAACACAAGCCTGCACATTTGCGAAGAGTTTACAGTTTTTTCTGTTTACATATTGTAAAATATCTGTAATAAATTGAGTTTTGTATATTAGACAGGAATTCTTTCAACTTATGTGGCCTTTTAATACAGTACACCCACTTTTTATTACATCCATATAGATTATAAATAACAGTGAGTAGTGGACATTTCATAACATACGAATTTAAAGGTGAATTCAGATGTTTTTACAGTTTGGATTGTGATATATTGACCTGAAAATGGAGTCAGAGTAGTTCCACTAGATTTTCTGTGGTATCTGTTACTGTAGTGGCTGATACATGGGGATAAAGTGTTGGACTGTATTCCCTTCACAACAGGTATTGGCACTGAAAGAGTTTTATAACCAACATGTAGCTTTATGTGTGCCGCTATAGCGTCTCACAATTGCTGCTTCTGTCGTTTCCCCTCGTGGTTATTATAGAAATCTATTAGTACCAATGTGGGCGTTCCTACACCAAAATCGTTTCTTTGTAACGTCTGGGAAAATCATGTACGATCATAATTTCTGCAAATTTTTGTAATTCTTGTAGAAATTCGCATATATATATATATATATATATATATATATATATATATATATATATATATATATATATTGCGAAATGCATATGATGTATGTTACTGAAAATTTCTTTCACACAACACTATCCTAATTTACCTCATTTTTGCGAGTGGTTTTGTCAGGTTGAATATGCTACATTTATAAGTGAGGGAAATATTGGAGAGAAATACTGAGGCCTGCTGTTTCAGATTCAAATGATTTATAGTGTAAGGTGCAGTATCAAGAATTTAACAAATTATCTGCATGTTTAAAGTTGGTTAATGGGTACGGTAAGAGAAGCACATTGGGGGACTGACGAAGACAGAAAAGGTGCTAACTAGCGCTATGGATAGCTAAACTGCGAAACAGGTAAAATATGCGTTCGTGTTGGTTTCGGATTTGCAAACTGTGGAAAAGTACGCATGCGTAGTGAAGGCCTTCCTCAAACAAACCTAATATAATAGCTGTTCCATGAACCCTCCGCTATGCACTTAAATGTGATTAGCGGAGTATTTATGTACACTCCTGATCATTAAAATTGCTGCACCAAGAAGATGACGTGCTACAGACGCGAAATATAACCGACAGGAAGAAGATGCTGTGATATGCAAATGATTAGTTTTTCAGAGCATTTACACAAGGTTGGCGCCGGTGGCGACACCTACAACGTGCTGACATGAGGAAAGTCTCCAACCGAGTTCTCAAACACAGACAGCAGTTGACCGGCGTTGCCTGGTGAACCGTTGTTGTGATGGCTCATGTGAGGAGGAGAAATGCGTACCATCACGTTTCCGACTTTGATAAAGGTCGGATTGTAGCCTATCGCGATTGCGGCTTATAGTATCGCGACACTATTGCTCGCGTTGACTGTTAGCAGAATATAGAATCGGTGGGTTCACGAGAGCAATACGGAACGCCGTGCTGGATCCTAATAGCCTCGTATCACTAGCAGTCGAGAAGACAGGCATCTTATCCGCATGGCTGTAACGGATCGTGCTGCCACGTTTGATGGGGACGTTTGCAAGAACAACCACCTGCACGAACAGTTCGACGACGTTTTCAGCAGCATGGACTATCAGCCCGGAGAAAATGGCTGCGGTTACCCTTGACGCTGCATCACAGACAGGAGTGCCTGCGATAGTGTACGCAACGACGAACCTTTGTGCACGAATGGCAAAACGTCTTTTTCGGATGAATCCAGGTTCTGTTTACAGCATTGTGATGGTCGCATCCGTGTTTGGCGACATCGCGGTGAACGCGCATTGGAAGCGTGTATTCGTCATCGCCGTATCACCCTGCGTGGTGGTATGGGGCGCCATTGGTTACAGGTCTCAGTCATCTCGTGTTTGCATCGACGGCATTTTGAACAGTGGCCGTTGTATTTCAGATGTGTTACGACCCGTGGCTCTACCCTTCATTCGATCCCTGCGAAATCCTACATTTCAGCAGGATAATGCACGACCGTATGTTGCAGGTCCTGTACGGGCCTTTCTGGATACGGAAAATGTTCGACTGCTGCTCTGGCCAGCACATTCTCCATATCTCTCACCAATTGAAAACGTCTGGTAAATGGTGGCCGAGGAACTGGCTCGTCACAATACGCCAGCCACTACTCTTGATGAACTGTTGTATCTGTTGAAGCTGCATGGGCATTTGTACTTGCACACGCCATCCAAACTCTGTTTGACTCATTGCGCAGGCGTAGGAGAGACCGGGGCTAGTTGCTACAATTGTTTTTGAAATCTCGTATACCTCGACACAAAACACGTATGTCGATTGGACATATGCCAAAAGTTAGCAAACTATTTAGTCTTCAGCTCAGATTGTTAAGCTCTATATCAACTTTTTTGCTAACTTGTATGATGTAACAACCTACCCCAATGTGGGGCATCTTGTTACACTATATGGGGTTAGTTGTTACATAATAATTAAGAAAAAATATATTTTGGTTCCATAACACAGATTTACTTAATCATTAGTTTTAATGCAAGAGGTGGTAACAAATCATAAAACTTGAAACACAGTACTAATATTGACACACGGTCATCATTAATCTGATGAAGACATATCAAATTCATTATCAGAGCTACACATTTTACAAATAAAGAAACTGTCATGCTTGGCACACCTAACATGTGCCCACCTTTTACATTTTGTGAACTGTAGCCATGTGGTTGGTGGTCTTGAAGGAGAGTATGGTTCCATACACTCAATACACACGCAGTCGTCTTCTTCACCAGAGGATTTTAAGATCTCACATTTTCGATTCCCCATATTTGCTTTCTTATTTTTATTTTTCGGTGACAGCACCAGTCGTCGTCTTGCAGGTTTCTTCTGTCTATTTGTCTCAGCTGTAAATGCTGCTTTTACTGGCGAATCAGTCAGCATAGCACTCACTCGTTTATCCCTTCTTACTGTTTTCTTGCGGGCAGGAGCTTTCCGGAAAGGCCTCAGTTTTTCATGTGGCACATGTGTGTCTATGGATTTTGCAGAACCAACTGTTTAGGTGCAAGGCGTCGGACTTGATTCCACACTTGTTGATGTGCTGAGAACGCCATCCCCTACTGAGATCGTAAGAGACACAGAAAGCAGAGTTTCATCTTCACCAATAATCTACAGCGCCACAGTTGGCGACGCTGACAATGAAAAATAAGCTGCCTATCTCCCTTTGTTGATTCCATTTGCTTACAAAACCTCTGCAGCGTCATAAAATTTATATTGTACTTTTGGGCAGCTTTCCGCAGTGAAGGAAAGCCACTTAGAACTTCATTTGCCGCTTCAGCATATGTTTCCTTGGGAATAGTGCCTCTGTCAGTCTTCTTCTTATAATTACGCATTATACATGTAGTATAATTGCTTACATTAAGGGGAACAAAAACTCTTTGGGGCAAGTTGTTACACCGTAACAACTTCCCAATGTGCTAATTCTTTCAGCAATCAGTCGTAAAAAATATATTTTTTTATTTGTTTGCAAATCTAGATTTCGACCACTGTGTGGTCATTATCAATGATTAAAACCAATTAAAATACTTAAAACATCTCGACCTCCATGTTGGAGGTTGTGTTTGCACTGACGCGTTCGTACGAACGCAACCTCCAACATGGAGGTCGAGATGTTTTAAGTATTTTAATTGGTTTTAAGCATTGATAATGACCATACAGTGGTCGAAATCTAGATTTTCAAACAAATAAAAATTTATATTTCCACAAATCAAATACAGTTGTGGAGCACCAATTCCAACATAGAATCAAGCCTGATAAAACTGACCCTATGCTACGCCATTTTCTCTTATTGTGGAAATAAAATTCTTGTTTGGGAGTTTAACGTATACTACTACGTACCTGAATGTTGGACGCTGATATGTTGCAAAATTTAAAATGAAATCAGCAATTTCCTGTGAACTATGAAAAAATTCATAGAGAGTAAAAAAATTACTCCAGCACACGAAAAACACGTTTTCTGTCACTGGCGCCTTATTACCAACTGACGGCCGATATAGTTACGATGGGAGGAGGGAGTCTCTTAGTGCTACCATCTGGCGGGGCAACGAGTAAACTGCTCTAACGCGGAAATTTTTATTGTCAAGTAACAACTTGCCCCGTGTAACAACTAGCCCCGGTCTTCCCTATCAAGGCCGTTATTACGGCGAGAGGTGGTTGTTCTGGGTACTGATTTCTCAGGATCTATGGCCGGCCGCGGTGGCCGAGGGGACTGAGGCGCGCCAGTCACGGTCTGCACGGCCACTACGGTCGGGGGTTCGAATCCCCCCTTGGGCATGGATATTTGTGCCGTCCTTAGCAGTAGCTAGTTCATAAGTAGTTTGTAAGTTTAGGGACTGATGACCCCGTAGTTAAGTCCCATAAGCTGTACAAACATTTGAACATATCAGGATCTATGCACCGAAATTGTGTGAAAATGTAGTCACATGTCAGTTCTCGTGTAATATATTTGTCCACTGAATACCCATTTATCATCTGCATTTCTTCAAAAAAATGTTTGTTAAGCTTATGGGACTTAACTACGGGGTCATCAGTCCCTAAACTTACAAACTACTATGAACTACTTACTAACTAGGACGGCACAAATATCCATGCCCGAGGAGGGATTCGAACCCCCGACCGTAGTGGCCGTGCTGACCGTGACTAGAGCGCCTCAGTCACCTCGGCCACCGCCTGCATTTCTTCTTGGTGTAGCAATTGTAATGGCCAGTAGTGTAGATGTAGATGGTATCGTCTGCATGTGAATGCTGCCTAAGTTGTTGACTGACTGCACACGAAATGTCTGCCTCTCATGTGGGAGTGTGGGTTCCCCGCGGCCAGTTGTCTGCGGTGCGGCGTCGGGTGGAGAGTGGTGGAGGAACGCGACCGACCGCAGCGTCGGCGATAGCGTTATCAGCGGCCGGGCTGAAGTACAGGCCCACACGTCGCAGGGCAGCGCCTGCCGTAGCGGCGCGCTCCAGCAGGCTGGCCTATCTCAACGCTGCAGCACGCCCAGTGTGACCGCGGCGTAGCTGCCGCGGCAGGCCAACGACTGATCTCAAGAACGTTCCGATATACGGCACCATCAAGAAGATTCCGACTGAAGGCGTTGCTGCAGCGTACGTGTTTCTTAGCGCGACTTTGGTGCGGATATGCAGGGTGTTTGACACAGTATCGAATACTGTGAGAGACAAAGTTGTAGGAATGGAAGAGGAAGTAGATGAAGATGAAATATGAGGTATTGTTTTGTGAGAAGATTTGACAGAGCATTGAAAGACATAAGTCGGAACAAGGCCTCTTGGAGAGCCAGCCACTACGAAACTATTTCACCTGGTGCGTAAGATGAATGAGACCGCCCAAATACCCTCAGATTTTAAGAAAAATGCAATCATCCCCATTCCAACGAAATCAGGCGCAAACACGCGCGAAAATTACAGAACAATCAGTTTATAACAAATCACGATGCAATATTTTAACATGAATTATTTACAGAAGAATGGGAAATCTGGCAGAAGCTGGCTTCGAGGAAGATTACCTTAGATTCAGAATAAATGTATGAACACGGGAGGCAATACTCAGCTTACGACTTGTATTAAGGAAACGCAAATCAACGTTTCTAGCTTTTATAGTTTCAGAGAAAGTTATTGGCAATGTTGATTACACTAGACTCTTTCAAAATCTGAAATCAGCAGAAGTATAGGGAACGAAAGGTCATTTACAACTAAACTAATAAAATCCTGCGCCATTGTGCTGCATCTAGACGTACGGTTCTTTCTTAAATCATATCTACTTATTACTTCATTACTTAGAGCTCACTATTTCTTTTTCAATAGTTGGTCAAGATTTATTTGATAATAATGTATAACTTGTGTCTTTAGGCGAAAATAAGTATAAAACGTATGGGTAAAGCATTTCCCTCACGCCATCATCAGATTATTCCTTTTGCCACCGCACTTTTTCTGCACAGACCAGGTTCCACTGTATATGAGTTCCGCAGAATCCTTTTCAACAGCTGCGGACATTGTCTGTTTCCGCTACAGACAGTCTTTTCTTTGACTAAAAGCAGATTCCATTAGTGAGCTCCCTCAACAGAGGTGCTTTTGAGGATGTTTGCCACCAGAGTTTCGCAAGCTGGTAGGAAAGAAAAATAGTGGTGTGACCACAGCAACAGGTAAACCGCTTTACAGCGTCACTGCGGGGCACTAACGTTAACCACATAATAGCAAACTGTACAAACAAACAAACAAACAAACACACACACACACACACACACACACACACACACACTTGCCTGAGGAAGGACTCGAACCTCCGAGGGGAGCTGTCGCGAAATCCAATCATTATGCATAGAAATATACAAATGTTCAAATGTTTGTAAATTTAGGGAACTTAACTACACTGGTGATTAGTCCCTAGGCTTACATAATGATCATCATCATCTTGCAGTTTCCAGCCAGCATCTCTCTGTTTTCACTCTGGTCCAGTCCTCTCCTCCACACAATCCTCCACACCTTTCAGCCATCTATCCTCTTGGTCGTTTCTTCTGTATCTGTAAATCGTGTATTTTCCTCCTCCATTCTCTTTAAATGGCCATTCCCTGATCTTCTCATTCCTCACCCTCTCTCTTCTTGTTAACCCATTCTGCATCGTAGAAATTTCATTTCCCCTGCTTGTATTTTGATCCTATCTCTTTACTTTGTCACCCACTTCTCAAAAATTCTTCTGCCTGTCTGACACGTTCTATAATCTCCTTGTAATCCTCCCATTTTCCTCAATTACACTTCTCAGGTACTTTAAGCTTTTTACCCTCTTCAGTTGTTCACCTCCAAATGTTATTCCCTTCACTGGTCTATCCTTTTACCTGCTGGTTACCTCGAACTCACATTTACAGATGTTGAACTTCGATCCGTATTCTCCCAATGTTTCTTCCCACACATCTAGCTGCTCTTGGATTTCCTCCTCCTTGTTGCCCCAGACCATGAGATCGTCTGCAAACACCATTGCTTTTATCTTTCCTTCCTCAAGTTTCCCTAATACCTTTGTCATTATGTCATCCATAATCACAATGAAGAGGAGGGGTGACAATGCACTGCCTTGCTTCAGCCACACACTTGTTTGAACTGTTCTGTTCTTCCCTCTCCCACTATCACACAACTCATACTTCCACAATACATCTCCTTTACTATGCTTAGAATATCTTTTTCCACTCCCCTAACTTCAAGTGCTTCCCAAACCTTCTTCCTACACACCTTTTCTATGTCTAGAAAGGTCATCAACAGTTCCTCCCCATATTCATAATGGTGTTCTTTAAGTTGCCTTACAGCAAATATGAGGTCCACTGTCGATCTTCCAGATCGGAATGCATACTGTTCTTCTCTCAGTTCCCTCTCGACTTTGGCTCAAATTCTACTTTCCAATATCTTCCGTAGGCTTACAAACTACTTAAAATAACATATGCTAAGGACAACAAATACACTTATGCCAGAGGGAGGACTCGAACCTCCAACGGCGAGCAGTTGCGCGCTCCGCATCTAGGCACGTTGTAACGCTCGGCTACTCCACCGCAGCTAGAAATATGCAGATAAATATTTTTGTTTACAAATTAATTAAATTTGGGCTGGAAAGGGTTAATAAGCCTTTGGCGATACGCTGAATCTGTGGCGAAGCAGAGAGTGCTGGTGTTGGAAAAGCGGCGCGGGTGGCTCAGGCTGTCGGGCAGTGGTGTCGGCCGATGAAAGCGAGAGTCCGTCTGCGTGACCGCGCTGCGGCAACTTCATACGTGCCGCTCCTGCCTAGCCGTGAGCGAAGCGCGGCGCGCCGCACCGAAAAGGGAGGCGAAAACGTGGTAAGTCGTGCTTAGCTGCCGCTAGTACACCGACACGGTAGGAAAACAACGACTATGGTGGTAATTTCAAAATTTTCTATGTAAGAAAATCTAAACTGAGTAAATCATGTTTTTGAACTACAATAACATTTCAGTTCAGCCACATTCGAACTTCAAATCACTACAAATCTACATACATAATCCGCTATGCACCCGAAGTCGGAGGGTACTCAGTACTAGTGGTGGACTGTAATAGAGGGGGGGGGGGGGGTGGAGGGGGCGGTCCGCCCCGGCCCTCTCGTCTTAGGGGACCTTCAAATACCTCAAATGTACTTTTTTGTTTTTTTGAGCGCCTTTGGCCTCTCGTTCAGGGGCCTCCAGATCTTTTATTTTACATGTATCTCCAAGTGGACGGGGGGCCTCATTTTGTTTTGCCGCCGCACAGTGGGACGGAATCCCCAAAACGTAGCCAAAACCCCCAGAAGACGTTTAAAAAAAAAACTCATCACACGAGAGTTTTTTAGGTTGCTCATTACAAATTTGATGGTAAAAATTCTCAGATAGCATTCAGACACTAATAATTAATACTCTGCAAACGTGATTTGTTTATTATAACATAATAACAGAATATTTGTCGAAAATATATCGGAAAAAAATTCGTCGATACCACACACATTGAAGATTGTTTATTATGTTATTGAATTACAAAGTGGGTGACGGTACACAAATAATAATTAACGATAGAAGAAATAAATCAAATGTTCAAATGTTTGTTAAGCTTATGGGACTTAACTACGGGGTCATCAGTCCCTAAACTTACAAACTACTTATCAACTACCTTATCCTAAGGACGGCACAAATATCCATGCCCGAGGGGGGATTCGAACCCCCGACCGTAGTGGCCGTGCAGACCGTGACTGGAGCGCTTCAGCCCCCTCGGCCACCGCGGCCGGCTAGAAATAAATGTAGCTAATAAAGACAGTCGTTCTAGACATTCAAAACTTAATATGATTGAAGATGTTTTCATGCATACAAAATGGTATGATTGGTTTTACATCTAGCAATCAGTCAGTATCGCTCTCGTTGTTTTCAGAGTCAGAATTTTCCATGGACGATCGTGATGTAATTGCAACTGCAGGGGACAGTAACAGCTTAATTGCCTCCTTACACAAACTTTCCCCGTGTGTTTATGGCAGTTTTCTAATACTGGATATGTATGGATCCAAAGTTACCAGAAGCCTCTTTAAAACGTCTTCTATTGCTTTTACACGTGAACATTTTCTGGAAAGGTCTTCCCGATATCTTTTAATGACTTTGGTCCTCGCTTCCTGACCTTAGAATAATTGACGGATCGGCAACAGTGCGTGGGCACTTGTAAATATTCATTAATCAAGAGAAATGGCAGATCTTGGCAGCTGATTCTTGTCAATTCCATTAGATAATTAATCACTCTATAGTTCGAGAGTTCAAATTCCGCAGTATATTGCGATGTATGCTACTTTTGCTCTAACTGAAAATGCAAGTTCGGCAAAACATGGTCGTTTTGTACAAGCATCGGAAAAAATATAAATAGGATAAGCAAGAAATTTATACCGATTTACTCTATGAACATTTTACATATGCCTATAGCAACCGTGTCCGTCTTGTAGAACCGAAATTCTTCACTTCACTACCAAAATATTCACTCACAAACCGAGAGTAAATTTCCTTTGCTTTCACAGCGCCGTATGTGCTCTCAACGAAGATCACATTTGAGCTGACGTAAGTCTACAGGTATCGAAGGTGGCGACCTCTGCTTGTGGAATGAGATGCATCAATCCTTCCCCTACCCATCCCACCCGTCAAAAGTCCGAGAATCGAAAATTCATTTTTGGGTTTTTTGTCACGTTTTGGGATTCCGTCTCACTGTGCGCCGCTCCGGGCCTCTGACAGCCTTAGTCCGCCACTGCTCAGTACCAAATAATGTTCAAATGTTTGTATAGCTTATGGGACTTAACTACGTGGTCACCAGTCCCTAAGCTTACAAACTACTTATGAACTAACTAAGACTAAGGACGGCACAAATATCGATGCCCGAGGGGGGATTCGAACCCCCGATCGTAGTGGCAGTGCAGACCGTGACTGGAGCGCCGCAGTCCCCTCGGCCGGCTGCTCAGTACCGTTACTAGTTAATTGCTTTCCTGTTCCACTCGCGTATTGAACAAGGAAAAACGAATGCTGCGATGCATATGTACGAGCCCTAATCTCTCTGGTCTTTGTCGTCTTTGCGTGAAGTGTAAGTTGGCGGCAATAGAACCCGTTCTGCAGTCTGCTTCAAATTTTTGCCCTCCAAATTTATTCAACCGTGTTCCTCCAAAAGAACGTTGCCTTCACTCCAGCGATTCCCATTTGAGTTCCCGAAGCATCTCAGTCACACTCACGCTTTTATCGAACTTACCAGTAACAATCCTAGCCGACCGCCTCTGAATTGCTTTGCCGCGGTGGAGTAGCCGAGAGGTCTAAAGCGTCTCGCTGCGGAGCGCGCGGTTGCTCGCCGTGGAGGTTCGAGTCCTCCCTGGGGCATGGGTGTGTGTGTTTGTCCGTAGGTTAGTTTACCTAGGTTTAAGTAGTTTGTAAGCTACGGACTGATGACCACGCAGTTTGGTCCGATAGATTTACAAACATTTGAACATTTTTTGAATTGCTTTTGTGTTCCTTTAAACGGATCTGGTGGGGATCCGAAACACTTCAGCAATACTCAAGATGGGATCGCACAAGTATTTTATATACGTTCTCTTTAACAGACGAATATATTCCCAAAATTTTCCCAATAAACCGAGTCAAACATCCATCTTCCCCACGCCTGTCATATGCTCGTTCCATTTTATATCGCTGTGCATCTTTACTCATAGATATTTAATTTATGCGACTCTATCAAGCAGAACACTACTAATGCTGTATTCAAACATTACGGGATTGTTTCTCCTACTCATCATCATCACCTAATTTCTCTCTCTCTCTCTCTCTCTCTCTCTCTCTCTCTTTCTCTTTCTCTTTCTCTTTCTCTCTCTCTCTCTCTCTCTCTCTCTCTCTCTCTCTTTCCAGCTAACTACCATTCGTCACACTACTTGTAAATTTCGTCCCAGTCATCCTGCATCCTTCTACAGTCATTCAATAACGACACCTTCCTGTACGCCACAGCATCATCAGCACATAGCCGCAAATTACAACTCACTCTTTATCTTCCGTCTTTGTTCTGCATGTGGTTAATTCTGGAATTGATATATTAATTTTAATGTTCATCAGAGACGAGTGTATCGTCAGGCGTGCCCCAGGGGAGTGTGATAGGACCGCTATTATTTTCTATCTATATAAATGATCTGATAGACAGACCAACTTGTAATTTGTGGCTGTTTGCTGATGATGCTGTGGTGTATGGGAGGATGGATGATTGTAAGAGCATACAGGATGACTTAGACAAAATTTCTAGTTGGTTCGAAGAATGGCAGCTAGCTCTCAATGTAGAAAAATGTAAGTTGATGCGCATGAGTAGGAAAAACAATCCCATAAAGTTCGAATACAGCATTAGTAGTGAGCTGCTTGATGCAGTCGCGTCATTCAAATATCTAGGCGTAACATTGCAGAGCGATATGAAATGGAACGAACACGTAAGGACAGATGTGAGTAAGGCGGACAGCCGACTTCGGTTTATTGGGAGAATTTTGGGAAGATGTACTTCACCTGTAAAGGAGACCGCGTATAAAACGCTTGTACGACCACGTCTTGAGTATTGCTCAAGTGTTTGGGACTTGCTTAAAGGAAGACGTAGAAGCAGTTCAGAGGCGAACAGCTAGGTTTGTTACTGGTAGGTTCGACCAATGCGAGAGTGTCACGGAAATGCTCCGGCACCTCAATTGGAGGTCGCTGGAGAAAAGACGATGTTCTTTTCTTGAATTTCTGTTGAAATTTAGAGGGTCGGAATTTGAAGCTGAGTGTAGTACGATCTTGCTGCCACCTACTGAAATTTCGCTTAGTGATCACAATGAGAAGATATGAGAAATTAGGGCTCGTACGGAGGCATATAGGCATTCTTTTTTACCTCGTTCTATTTGAGAGTGGAATAGAAAGGAA
Organism: Locusta migratoria; assembly: GCA_026315105.1. Lineage (NCBI taxonomy): Eukaryota > Metazoa > Arthropoda > Insecta > Orthoptera > Acrididae > Locusta > Locusta migratoria. The sequence continues at coordinate 242,290,695 of CM048748.1, forward strand.
ATGCCTAGTAGTGGTACAGTGTATCCTCCGCCATGCACCTTACGGTGGATTGCGGAATTTGTATGTAGATGTAGAACCTCATACCGGATTTCACTGAACTACGGTTCAGTTTGAAACATCTGAAGTTGATGTAGGTATATGAAAATAACATGACAATAATTAAGTAATTGTAGCAAAACCTTTTTTCATTTATTAAACGTAAATGCCGTTATAAGGATTAATCTTACTTAGGCTCAACTTCTTTCATTGCACGTTGATTTCCGTATTAAGTATTATGGAATTCCTTACCTGCAACGTAGAAAAAAATTATTAACATAAATACGTAGGCTCGCGCTGCGCTTACAAGTTAGACCACGACGGGCTGCCGTCCGACACTCAACAGGAGAAGAGGCCTCGCAGCTGGACACAGATGGTCAACTGCGGACTAAGGACTGAAAGTTTGCGTACAATGTGTCGTAGTGCAGCCGGCAAATTTGGCGCAGGTCCTAGATATATTTCATTTCTTCTACAGCTCTCTATTCAAGATACCGTAAAACTATTTACTGATACTGTTTGTAAATCAAACTCTGAAAATATGGAATTAGTTTTATTGCACTTAAAAATGCATTTTATAGACAAAACGGGATAAATGATGGAAACTATATGAAATTTAAATTCTAAAAATACCACATAAATACCACGTTAATCTATACAAAGGTGGCTTAAGTTTGTAATTTATTTGATAATTTTACTTTTCCGAAATACGTTCACCAAAGAAGACGAAGCCAGCAAGCGAAATTTAGAAGTGGAAGTTTCTGGAGTAGTAAAACAACTTAAGTCACTAAACAAAAACAATTCTTCCGGGCCAGACTGTATACCAACTAGATTCCTCTCAGAGTATGCTGATGAAATAGCTCCATACTTAGCTTTCATATACAACCGATCACTCAGCGAAAGATTCGTACCCAAAGACTGGAAAGTTGCCCAAGTCACTCCAATATTCAAGAAAGGCAATAAGAGTGATTCCCAAAATTACAGGCCCATCTCATTGACGTCGATTTTGGAACATATACTTGGTTCGAACATTATGAACTACCTCGAAGAAAACGACCTATTAAACGATAGTCAACACGGATTCAGAAAGTATCGTTCATGCGAAACACAGCTTGCCATTTATTCACATGAAGTGATAAGTGCCTTCGACAAGGGATCTCAAATCGATTCCATATTTCTGGATTTCCGGAAGGCTCTTGACACTCACTATACCTCATAAGCGGCTTCTAATGAAATTGCGTGCTTATGGAATATCGCCGCAATTGTGCGATTTGATTCACGATTTCCTATGAGAAAAGACACAGTTCGTAGTAATTGTCGGTAAGTCATCGAGTAAAACAGAAGTGATATCTGGCGTTCCCCAGGGAAGAGTTATAGGTCCCCCACTCTTTCTTTTGTTTATAAACGATTTAGGAGACAATATGAATAGCTCCCTTGGACTGTTCGCGGATGATGCTGTAGTTTATCGGTTAGTGAAGTCAACAGAGGATCAAAAGAAACTGCAAAGCGATTTAGATAAAATTTCTACATGGTGCGAAAATTGGCAAATGACACTAAATAAAGAAAAGTGTGAAGTAATACACATGACCACTAAAAGAAATCCGCTGAAATTCAGTTACATGATAAATCAGTCAAACCTTAAGGTCGTAAATTCTACCAAATACCTAGGAGTTACAATTACGAACAACTTAGACTGGAGAGAACACATAAAAATATTGTGAGGAAGGCGAACGAAAGGTTACGTTTCATTGACAGAACGCTTCGAAGATGCAACAGCTTCACCAAAGACCACTGTGTCCTCGGTGGCGGAGTGGTCACCGCGTCTGCCTATTAAGCAGGAGATCCCTGGTTCGAATCCCGGCCGAGCACAAACTTTCATTCGTCGCACTTTGGCATTCCCTCTAAACCTAGTACAGCGAAGCCATAACTGATTGCAAATTGCGATTTATTTCAATTCGTAAATATTTTGTTTATTCAGATCTACATTTCGACCAATGTGTGATTTTTATCAATGCTTAAAAGAAACAGTTAAATCATGTAAAGCATTTCGATGATGCTCAAAAGTGGTCGAAATCTAGATCTGAATAAACAAAATATTTACTACTGATTACTAAAGGAATTTCCCCGTTCATTCAGATAGGAATCCAGTCAGTCACTTAGGCGCCGTATCGCCATAGGTCGTGCAGAATCTCCTGTTTTTCTGCAGGAATCCTCCTGAGAGAGGAATGTCGGTCGTAAAGTCGAGATTAAGTGTGCAGACGCGCCGGCGAGCAAAACAAAGCGTGCCCAGACTTGTCTCCTGCGGTGTGGCGAAACGGCGGGCAGCAGGCTCTGCTTGCGACAGCGGTCGCAACAGCCGCGGAGAAACTGGTTCCGGAAGCCGCCGCCTTCGCCGAACGCGCGCTGCTGCAGCGAAACGGTTCCGGTCGCATACTTACCTCGCCTTCTTTGTCTTCTTTTACGTATCAGCCCCTCTGCCATTATTTCAACTGTTTTTTCCTTTCTTTTCTTTCACATTGCTTTCTTCGTTTCTTGATGTTTCTCGCATCTTTCTTCCATTCAAATGGCTCCAATCGTCCTCTTAACTTTTTCATGTCGACCTTTAGTATTCTGAATGTGCTCATTCAAACCAGGGCCACGATCCGATACACTGGTCAAACCAGGGGATCAGTTAAGATATCTAGGTTACGAAGTACCGGGTGATCAAAAAGTCAGTACAAATTTGAAAACTTAATAAATTATGGAATAATGTAGGTATAGAGATAAAAATTGACACACATGCTTGGAATGATATGGGATTTTAGCAGAAACAAACAAAAACATTAAAATAAAAAACGAAAAAAATTTAAAAAATGTCCGACAGATGGCGCTGGACAGCAAAACGTCAGTGACTGCTACCGTGACGGGTGAGAGGTACGCCGATATGTTACAGAATAGCATCATCCCCAGCCTGGCTGATAAACACCTGCTGGAACGTACGATTTTTATGCAGGACAGCGCTCCGCCCCATATCGCTAGATGCGTGAAAGATCTCTTGCGCGCGTCGTTTGCTGATGATTGTGTGCTCAGCTGCCACTTTCGTCATGCTTGACCTCCCAGGTCCCCAGACCTCAGTCCGTGCGATTATTGGCTTTGGGGTTACCTGAAGAAGCAAGTGTATCTTGATCGACCGACATATCTAGGGATGCTGAAAGACAACATCCGACGCCAATGCCTCACCCTAACTCCGAACATGCTTGACATTGCTGTTCACGACATTATTCCTTGACTACAGCTATTGTTGAGGAATGATGGTGAACATATTGAGGATTTCCTGTAAAGAACATCATCTTTGCTTTGTCTTAATTTGTTATGCTAATTATTGCTTTTCTGATCAGATGAAACGCCATCTGTCAGACATTTTTTGAGCTTTTTTTTCTTTTCTTTTTCTAATAAAACCCCATGTCTTGCCAAGCATGTATGTCAGTTTTTACCTCTCTATTTACATTATACCGTGATTTATTAAGTTTTCAAATTTATACTTTTTGATCACCCGGTATTCTCTTCGGCAGAATGAACTAAAATGGTTCAGCATCTTTCTCTCGGTTCTATGCAGTCGAGACAACAACATTATTGAACCGAGTTAGTCGTAATAACAGGAAAATCTTGCAAAGGGGGTTGGTGTTGGCTTGTGTTCACTCTACCGAACGAATTACACAAAATAACATTATTGCAACTGAGTTAGTGGTAAATTTGCTGCAGACGGGGTTGGTGCCGACGAAATACACAAACGAAATACACAACCAGTGTAGTCTCCAGATAGTGCAATAAAACAACTACGTGTATTGACCGAAGCTATGGCATGGAGCCATACGAAGGTTGGAAGCGGTACAGACACAGAGAGAGAGGAGGCTGCAAAAACCGTTAAAGAAAGTGTTCAAAGAAGAATGACATGATAGTTCCATCAGGGGGTCTTCCTTGGATGTTGATAGTTTTATCTGTTTAAGGTCCTACTTTAAAATAACTGATTTCTTACCCACAACAATTCATTATGAATTCTTGGGAAGAATCTACTAAAACAAAAGCCAATTTCAAGTAATACTCCTAGAAAAAACAAACAGGCTTCTCTGGGCCTGACTTGACAATATTACTTCATAAAAAGCTAAAACGTCAGACTATAACCATTACCATTTTAAATAAGGAATCAGTGGCGATCCACCTGATTGGATAACAAGATCCACACCTTAGGAACCACTGACAGAGTATTACGGATATTTATTTGTTATTATATATGTGCTTAGTATTCGAATGTTTGTAGAGCTTATGGGACTTTACTGCGAGGTCATCAGTCCCTAAACTTATAAACTACTTATGAACTAGCTTGTACTAAAAGACGGCACAAACATCCATGCCTGAGGGGGGGGGGGGGCATTCGAAGCCCCGACGAGGTACGGCCTCGCGCATCGTAGCATAGCGCCTCAATGCGCTCGGCCGCTTAGTGAGGTAATATAATGTTATCATTTTATTAGCTCTTGATTTGAACTGCTGCTTTCTCCTAAATGTCTTATCCAATTACTTCTCATAGGTACTTCTCATAGGGGCTGTCTTTGTAACGAATATGATTTTCGAAATTGAGATTTGTATGCCAGCTTTTTCAGCTTGAAGGCAATTCTGTTTCTATAGTGACAGTTTTCACCAAGTCTGTAAAAATAGCTAGGTCATTCGCGAAACTTAATGCACTCTATTTATAGGTTTTCCCTTATGTAAACTAATCTAACTCCCTCACTGATTTAGCTTTCTTCTAATTGCATTTCTCATTACTGCAACTGAAGAGCAGACCATCACCCAGTCTCCTTATTTAGCCACGGCGGAGTGGCCGAGCGGATTGAGGCGCCATTCTCCGATGCGCGAGGCCGCTCTCCGTCGGGGGGTTCGAATCCCCCTTCGGGTATGGATGTTTCTGCTGTCTTTACTATAAGGTAGTTTACAAGTAGTTTGTAAGTTTAGAGACTTATGACCCGCAGTGAAGTCCCACAAGCTTGACAAATATTTGAACATCTCCTTACTTAAAATCTCTCATTTAAAAAACAAATAAATAAATAAAAATAATAATAAAAAATCTTCTGTCTTCCGTCTATTAAATGATTTAACGAAATATACCACGACTTTGTGTCCAACTGTTCATCCAACAGTTTAAATACGCGCCCGTCCTTCTAGATTGAGATTTTCGAAATAAAGCTGCCCCATTTGGTCATTAGTTGATGGTGGACACTTGCAGAGGGTTCTTCCGATGAATCTGCCTTCCCCACGTTTAATTTGATGTGATCGTTCCGCTGCCAATCAGACGGTAATCATATTCCCAGATATCTCCCCTATGGCAGGGTGTTTGTGTTGTCCTTAGGTTAGTTTACCTTAGTTTAAGTAGTTTGTAAGCTACGGACTGATGACCGCGCAGTTTTGTCCGATAGATTTACAAACATTTTAGCATTTTTAATAGGCATAAGAAGGAACAGAAAAAAACCAGCAATGGTTTGACGAAGACTGCATGTCGGCAATAGAGGAAGCGAACAGGGCAAGAATAAAAGTGCTACACAGAGAAATCAGAAATACTGTGGATCAATATAGGGAATTAAGGAGAAGGACTAACAGACTGTGAAACGGACAAAGGATTTGACAATAGCATCATGGAATGTGAGGACAATGCTTCAGCTTGGAAAAATGAAAGAAATGGCCAATGAAATTTTCAAATTCAATTATGACGCCGTAGGGCAACAGGAAATAAGGTGGAAAGGAAATGGGCACGTAGATAAACCTGAGTACTCATTGGGATATAGTGGACCAGGAGGAAGAACAGGCCAATTCGGAACAGGGTTTATAAAAACTATGGAAGTTAGGAAAAGTCTAACAGAAAACTATGGAAGTTAGGAAAAGTCTAACAGAATTCGAAGGATGTGCAGACTCAAAGGGAAATTCAGAAACATGTCAATGGTAAACGCACATTCACCAACAGAAGACTAAGAGGATGTAATTATAGAACAGTTTTATGGGTACTTCGAAAAAGTGTGCTGCACAGTACCTAAATAAGACCTGATGTTAGTTATAGGAGATCTGAACGCAAAAATAGCGAGGAATGAACATCAATATGGAGTTTCTGGAAAATATTCACTGCACGAAGAAAACAACGAGAATGGAGACTTACTATGCCAATTCGCAGCAAGGAATAACATGATATTTAAAAGTACCTACTTCCCACATAAAAGGATCCTTCTGGGTACTTGGAAGTCTGCAGTTGATGGAACAATCAATCAGATTAACCATATTTTGGTGATCGCATGACACTTCACGTCAGTTATAGATGTACGGAGCTGCAGAGGACCAAACTGCGACTCAGACCATTTTCTGGTAAACTCGCTCTTGAGAGAGAAACTGTCATTAATTAAGGCCAACAGAGCAGAAAAGAAGGTGAAATGGGATACTGACAAACTAAAAATCCCTGATGAAGTGGTAATAATTATAATAATAATAACCCTCTAAGCAGGAAGTTGAGCAATGAAGAGACTGTTCAAACGTTCAAATGTTTGTTAAGCTTAACTACGGGGTTATCAGTCCCTAAACTTACAAACTACTTACGAACTAGGACGGTACAAATATCCATGCCCGAGGGGGGATTCGAACCCCCGACCGTAGTGGCCGTGCTGACCGTGACTGGAGCGCCTCAGTCACCTCGGCCACCGAGGCCGGCAATGAAGAGACTGCAATAGGAGTAGATGAAAGGTGGAGCAGGATCGAAAAAGCCATTAAAGACACTGCAGAAGAAATAATAGGCATAGCCGTGCGCACTGGGGCGCCGTGCTGCAGTGCGCGCAGTCGTTCGCTGTCGGGGGTTCGAGTCCCTCCCCTCTGGCAGAGTGTTTATGTTGTCCTTAGGTTAGTTTACCTTAGTTTAAGTTGTTTGTAAGCTACGGTCTAATGACCGCGCAGTTAAGTCCGATAGATTTACAAACATTTGATTGTTAATAGGCATAAGAAGGAACAGAAGAACCCAGCAATGGTTTGACGAAGACTGCAGCAAAGGGCAAGAATAAAAATGCTACAGAGAGAAACCAAAAATACTATGGATCAATATAGGGAATTAAGGAGAAGAGCAAACAGACTGTGGAAGACAAAGAAAAGAGAGTGCACTAAGAAGAAATTTCAAGAACTAGAAGAGTTAAAGAAACAAAGTGAAATAAGAAAGTTCTACCATGCTGCAGGCAAAATAAAGAGCAGATTCCAGCCAAAAATAAAAGCATGCTCCAGTAAAGATGGGAAAATGATCTGGGAGGAAGAACAGATAACAGTGTAGTACATAGTGTAGAAAATAAAATAAAAAAGAGGTACCATATTTATGAAAACCAGCCAGATATGTGCGTATGCTGATGACATTGTTATAATAGGAAGAAATATCAATACACTTTAAGAAACTTACCGGGCAATGGAAACAGAAGCAATAAAATCGGCCTCATAGTAAATGAAAGCAAAACAAAATATATGGTAATGTCACGATCTGAGGCCAGAAGAACCCCTAAAGACCCAAACATCAATGGGAAATGCTTTAGAAGAGTGTCATCTTTTAATTACTTAGGAACCCTAATAACAAGTGATAGCAGTATTGGAAAGGCTAGAAGAGAAAGAATACAAACAGGAAATGGGGCTAATTATGAAAACATACCACTTTTCAGAAATAGCCTTATTAGAAGAAAAACAAAACTGTTAATATACAACTCCCTAGTTCGTGCAGTTATTGCATATGGGTCAGAGGCAAGGACACTGACAGAACGTGACAAAAATGCTCTAACAACATTTGAGCGGAAAACACTGCGCAAAATCTATGGTCCAATAAGGGATGAAGAAGGCTGGAGAATACGATACGACACGGAATTACGAGTATTAATACAGGGTAGGGATTTGGTAAAATTTGTGAAATCACAGCGAATACGATGGCTAGGAATCGTGTAGAGAATGTCGGAGAATAGAATTCCAAAGAAAACGATGAAGGGTGAAATCCATTCAGCTAGGCGAAGAGAGAGACTGACAGAAATATCGATTGATAATAGAGGATCTTACTAGTATGGGTGTCAGGGAGTGGAAAAGAGCAGCAAACAGCCGAGAAATGTGAAGGAAAATCGTTGAAGAAGCCAAGTCTCACCAAGAGCTGTAGCGTTGAAGAAGAATATTTATTTAATTGTATCTGTATTTGTTTATATTGAGGATCAGTTGTCGCTTCTCGCAGCAAGCGGCGATACGCTACAGGCCCTACTGCGTGTTGCTACAATTCTCCAGCGTTACGATTTCTCTCTACACATTACATCAGCCGCGTAAAGCCTCACGGAACTTTTGAAGTAATGTAGTGAAAAGCATTTTGCCCCAGAAGACTTTCCTGTGTTGAGGACGACATGTTGGGTAGTCTTCAGTAATTACACAGTTGCCGATATTTCGTGCGCACGTATTTTGTTCACTAAGCTACAGTGCGAAACCACATCCAACATCAGTCGCAACGCGGCACGTACCTCTGTAATCTTTTTGGGTGTCGTGAACAAGCAGAGCAACCTGGGATGCACACGGTGGTTGTTTTTCTAAACCCCGGTTGATTCCTGCAGAGGAGATTTTCGGACTCCAACAATGTCATACTATATAGATACATGTGGCGTCTGTTCCGAGAGAACAGACGTCACTTCTGATCCTGCAGTTGTTATTATTTAATATTCATAGAATATATGACATCAACTGCGATTGGGCAAAGCTGAAAATGTGTACCCAGCCGGGATTCGAACCCGGGTCTCCTGCTTTCTAGGCAGTTGCGCTGACCCCTACACCACCGGGGACACAGTGATCACCGCACCTGCAAGGACTACCTAAGCACGCCTCCCGTCAGATACAAATTCCCAGCTTCGCCCTGTCCACAGTACTCAAACTCGTAGTTATGAACTAATTCCCGGAAGAGTAAGGGCTTCAAACTTTGCCCACCCCTCCCCACTAACGATAGGATCATTGCCCGTCACTGGCATATTATATAAATTTTAGTTGAATGTCTTCAACTGCTGCTAGTATTCTTACAAAGTAGTCCCACATTAAATGCTATAAAATAATGTTGAAGGGCAAATGTTATTTATATTTCCTATTGAAGTCAATGTAGAACCTATCATTTATATTAAAATTCTGAATATTATTCTCAGTTACGTATACCACTGATTTTTAATTGAACGTCCAACTTGAAGTAAAATAGCAAAGTCTGAGTCCACTGAAACTAAATGAAAACTGTCTTTTAACTTTCTAAGATGTTGCTATCAGGAAATTATTTAATGAAATAAATAATTTTAATTTAATTTCTCACTCAGAATAATAATAATAATAGTCCCTTTGAATAATTATGCACTTCGTAATTTACAGATCTTTGTAAGATACCACAGAAGTTGGCGTAATTTTTATATAAGTCCAGTTTGGTTTTGCAGAGCTGAAATTTTTCCATCCGTCCTTGCTTTACCAGTTAGGAATTTTATATTTGCCACGTAATAGTGGCGGTTGATGCAATCTATGTCGTTAGCTTCTTGCTGAAACAGATGATAATGGCGTCCTTTAGCATTTCATATAAATGATCAGGGTATTTCTAATTAATTAAAGTTCGTACACTTATTTCATTTAATACATATATTTTAAGACTTTAAAATTTTCAAACACATTTACAGCCCTCAATGTTTCCTTCATTTTCATCAAAAACAACCTCGTCGCGATACATGAACCGACCAGAGCAGACCAGATACAAGACACAACCAGATACAACAAGATTACTTTTTTAACATAAAATACATTTATATATTTTAATTGTACAAAGATAATAACACACATTAAAATAATTATTCTTCGTTACGAGTGTATCCACAGACACCTTTTGTTACATGCTGCGTCTATATTGGTGGTACCACTAAACTTTCCAACTGTCGATTTCGGTAAAAATTGGAAGGACATTGTGCCGTTCAGAATTAATGGTGGAAGAGACTTCCCTGTACTACTGGGTAATGAGTCTTTTGTGAGCGACTAAGGTCGCTTGCGTTTTGAATGAATTTAACTTAAAACTGATATTTTGTGCCCACTTTGATAAGGGAAGCAGGTCAGCCTTGATACGCTGGAATGCTGTCTACAGGTCTCTTGCGCTAGAGGTCAGATATAACTGAAGGTCATCTGCATAAATATGGTACTTGGAGTGGGAGAGAACTGTTGACACACTATGAACACATAACGGGAATAGGAATGGGCCAAGTACTGATCCTTGCGGGAACCCTGATAACAAACCCTCCCATTATGATCTATTTGTTTCAATCATTACACCCTGGTGGGGGATGTAAGAACGGAACCACTTTTAGAAAGTTACAGTACACTACTGCTAGAAAGCTGTGTAGACAATAAACAGTTGGACTGTTGCATATTGTGTAATTTGCATATACGTGGTGTCTCTTCTTTCGGACATCTCCGAATATGTCGACGACGGGCAATGGTCCTTTCTTCACTGCGGAGGCACTCCTAGCCCCTTGACAAAACTACGAGTTTGAGTTCTAGTGGGCAGAGTAAAATTGCGAATTTGTATCTGACGGGAGCCGTACTTCAGTAATTCCGTGCAGGTGTGGTGATCGGTGTGTCCCCAGTGGTGTAGGGGTCAGCGCAACTGCGTAGAAAGCAGGACACTCTGGTTCGAATCCCGGCTGTGTACACATTTTCAATTTTGCCATTCACATTTAATGACATACGTATTGCATATTTTTTATAAAAATGTACTAACGCATGAAACGCTTATCTATTGAATCTTCATGAATATCCGCACACTTTTCTTGCTATCTTTCAACAAATTAGCTAAAATACTCAAATTTTTCCAATTACAGAACTTCAATTTGTGTAAAAGGCGCTGCAGTTCATATCTTACACAAGATAAAAGATAATTATATAGTAAAAGTGGGATTTATAAAATCACTTGCATTGCCTGTAACAAACAAACTATTGGTCAAGCAGGCAAGGCTATAGAAACTAAACTGAGTGAACATGTGCCTACTTGGAAATTTAAAGAGTCACACTCCATCTTTGCATAGTATATACAGAAGTGCTACACACAAGAAAGGTAAAAAAAAAAGACTAAACCTCGTAAAAAAAAAAAAAAAAATAAATAAATAAATAAATAAAAAAAATAGGAAACCACTGGAAATAAAAATTTTGCGATAAATCTCTTTCTGGTTGTAAATAACCAATTACAGATAAGTACATCCTCACTATTACACTTAAAAATGAAACAATGAACCAGCCACCTACCAAACACCCTCTTAATGATCACAGACTTTTAGACAAATTTATACAGTTTCCTTTTTTTACCTTGTTTACTATGTAAAATTTAGCCCTGAAACAGTGGGCCTAAATAATTGTAATACTGTAATGTAATTATGTATACCGTGTGTGATTTTGACAGTTTCTCGTGTCATAACTAAAGATTCTGTGTGTATGTGCGATAATTTTTTTAAATATATTTGGTAACGTAAGAACTATCATCTCTTGTCGACAACATGTTTAGTAGTCTCCCATATTTTACCAGTTCAGTATTTATGCCATCAATACGAGTAGCTTTTCTATTTATTTTTATTTTAATTTTATTTTTTAATTGAGTTTTTGTTTGTTTTTGTTTTTTTGAGCAACTTCTTTATAAGCTACATATCATTTGCCTAATGTGATTGTCATCCTCAGTTATGCTTGTAAACGTATCCCAAGATATCCGCTGAGCCCGTTTCATTTCTCAATATTCCGCATTTCAATATTGTTTAAAAATGTCTATTTTTCGTATCTGATCTAATATATAGAGTGTCCGTATGTTTGTACGTGTTGCATACAAATCTACAGTTTTGTTTCAGTCTTTATGAAATTTTGTACACGTAAGCTTCAATCCATGAGGACGGTCGCCGTAAGTGTAAGAATCACGTACGATATATATAGTTCACGAGGTATGACGTCAAAAACTGCTGCATTTTTGCGACTATGCTGCTCATTTTCTCCTAAACCATTGGACCGATTTCAACCAAATTTCGTACACACATTCCTTACCGTGAGGTAACAATTGCTGCATTGTTAAGAATCACATACGGCACATGGTTCAAAAGATATTACGTCAAACCAATAGAAATCGCAAAAAATGCCATATAATGCGGCGAGACTCTCGAAATACACTGTATGAAAATGACAGTACTTAGCGACTTGCAACAAACTTTAAACATAATTTCAAACCTTTATTAAACTTTTTCTCGCTGACAACCATAGTGAAATGATGAAAGGAAAAAAGTTTCTCGCTTACTACTTTTCCGCTGTTTATGGAGTGAAACTACGGCTTTCGGTATGACGTTACAATTTATAATTTCTACACTATGAATTGTAGTCACAGGAAATTTTACAGACAGTATACACGCATGTAGTTGAGTATACCTTCTAAATTGTATCGCAGTACGACATTTAGTTCATGTGTTATGACCACATAAACAGTTACGTTCATGGAAAATCGACCCATCACGAACCAACTTTTAATTAATTACTACTTTTCTACTAATTGAATTTCCGAGAGATTTTACAGGCACACGGCACTTATACAAATTAATATCCACCTGAAAATGGCAGGAATAAATATATAAATACCCGGGCAACGCCGGGTTTTCAGCTAGTAAGTAAGTAAAGCAGTCAATAATCCGAAGATTGATTTGAGCACCATAGTGCTTTACTAGGCATGGTCCTGTTTGGAGGTGGAATGCCGTTGCCTTCCTCCGACCTTCGAACTGACTTACCCAGCCAGTTATAGGGGGACCTACAGTTTAACGTGGGTTCCGAAACAAGGTGCTACTCGGTATTTTTCACATCAGCAACACTGCCAGAGCTGAAAGAAGTGGAAAGTGACAGATAAAAATCCTAGGACCTTACGGAGATCGGACCCGGGACCTTCGGATTTGTAGTCTGCCACTCTACCACTGTGCTATGGAGCCGCTTTTACACGTTTACAAGTTAAAACATTGAGAGCTGGTGGTAAAGTATTAACAAATAATGACACTTTCGACCAATGCCACAATGCGGATTTTGTTGTTAAAATAAAACTTTCTAATTTGTCGTAGTTAGGCTTGAAAGACGGGCACGGCAGACGATGCCTTTGACTTTGTTTCCCAAATGAGTGACAGTAATTTTGCAGCCAGTTTTTACTGAGAGTATTCGTGTGCGCGGTCAGAGCGATTTGCATGTATTGAGCGGTATGTATGTTGCAAGCTAACTCTGCTATTGCGCAGTAAGGACAAATAAAATGTGTTGAAGTTTTTGAGCGACCCGAGTTGCGCTGAGATAAGCACGAGGCCTGCAGATCTTTCTCCTAGTTCCAGGCTGCCGAGCAATAAAACCCGACGGTGTCTTGCAAAAATATGGTTATAAAACGCGCGGCTACCGTAATGCCAGGGAATATTATGAAACGCCAGCGAACTTGGCTCGAATTAAACTGCAGCCACTGCTGCCCTTCCCAGCGACGTAAAGTGTGGGACTATAAAAGCAAACAAAAGGCTGTAAAGATGATAAAATACGGGGGACGGCTGGGATAGTGTCACGGTGCTTTAATATCATTAAAGCCTCAGCGCACACGCCGACAAGAACTGCCGAGCCTTGTAAAAACGAGGGATGTTTCCAAGTCTTTTATGCGATAATAACACCGGGCCTTTCTTGTGCGATGCAAACAACCTTGGACCTTATTCGCAACGGTGGCGATCACGCCATATTTATGTGCCTCTGCTTCTACGTTAGGTGGCAGAATTAAGCCTAGTGTTCCGTATTTTTCATTTTTTGTTCTTTTTACTACTAAATATTCTGTAATTCCGTACACTAGAAAAAAAAATTACAAGGAAAAAATCGCACTGACGTGTTTTACAGCCCACTTTAGATTTGTAGTTTTATAAGTTTTTGTAAACATTTTGGACCAAAATTTTTGTGTCCCAGCCTCGTCGCCGCTTTTGTGTCTCGTCCGCCGGTTGTCGTAGGTGTCGGTGGCCGAGTAGAAAGAGACCGACACAGGAATAAAGGATGCACGCGTGTGCAGGTACGGAGGTGACCAGCCAGTGGGACAGCAGAAGCTAGAAACACTAGAGTAAATTAGAACGAGATATATATTTCGTGGAGTCTTGGTAATACTTAACTTTTACATAGTTCTTGACTGCAGAATGCTGATACATAGTTTAGATAGAGGCCTGCCTACTGAGGAGTCCTAGTGCCTATTCGATAGCCAAGTCTTAACTGGTGCCTATCTGATTTCCAAGTGCTAACTGGTTCCTATCTCAGTCCCAAGTGAACGATGCAGCAGTCGTGGCCACGAGCGGAGTTGCAGCAGAGGGCGCTCGTGGCTGACGTCGTAAGAACGCCGCGCCGTGCGTGCATGGCGGCGCGCGGCGTAAGTACGTGGCGCGCACTTTAGACTTGTGCGACACCACAGAAATAATAATGTGAACAATAAAAAAATAATTAATAAGAGTGTCTGAAACCCTTTTAGGAAAAAGAATTTTTTAGGTAGTGGCAGGTTTTGAAACTCTAACCTTCAGCGTCAGAATCCAACGCATTGCCCACTATGCTACGGCGAACACTTAGAAATTGCTTTCTTTAATCTCATACTATTGGTGGCCGTTGTTAACTGATGCTAATATGGCATTGTAGACACTAGATTATCATTTATCGTACGAAAAACGACGTGTTTCTGTTAATTCTTCAGTGCGCTATTGCTTTGAAATTACGACGTGTAAGTTAAAATAAGAAAATCGCCAAATACGCAACGCAAGATGGCTTATGTCGGAGAGAGTTCTGGGCGAGGAATGTCACGTGACATCTACGAACAGCTGGGTTTCGTTAATTCAGTGGAGGGTGTCAAAACTCTGTTATTTTTGCAAATATATCTCAAACGATACGAGATATGAAAAAAACATAAGGGAACAAAGCTGTAGAGAATCTTCTCCTCTACAAATTCGGTTATTCAATTTTAGCGTCAGATGAATGGTTTATATGGAATTAAAATTACATTACAAACGGCTTTTTTTTTTGTATTACTACCGTATTTTTGGCCCGAAAATTTGAAAAAGGGAGTTTCCGGTCTCCGTCGACCTACAATTATGTAAAATTTGGTGCTGATCGGTTGAACGGTTCGTCTTAAAACCGGCGAACACCTTACGGACAGACGGACGGACAGACATACATCCCAAAATCGCCGTTATTTTTGCAAATATCTCTGAAACGATACGAGATATGAAAAAAAAAAAAACATAAGAGCAAAGTTGTAGAGAATTTTCTCCTCTACAAATTTGGTTATTCAATTTTCGTGTCAGGTGAATGGTTAAGCCGTTATTTTTATTTAATTTTCGAACTGTCAAAAGACGATCGCAAAGGCCCACTTTTAGTGTAACCGTAACCTAAAGTGGGCCAAAAAACTTTTTTTTTAACGGAAACGGAAACGCAGGAAACGGATAAAGCACTAGAGCCGCACCAATGAAACGCAGAGATTGTTTCGTTATTCTCCCCGGAGATAGAAGGAATTCAATGTGACTTCACAAAGCCAGTGAAATGCTCAATGAAGCAATTTGTTATCAAACTTACATTGCACTACAAGGCTCACTTATAAGAAGTAGATCAAAGAATACGCTAAAATCGGAGAGTTGCGGCATGCGGTATAGCCTGTGCAGTCGTCGTAATTTTACGAAAATCCGATACAGTATTTGCTTATCGCACTGCAGTTTTTAGTGGGCGCCAGGTCATAGTAAAATATTTTCGTTTCGTCCGAGAAACTGTACATAAGCTCTGAGGGAGGGAGGAAGACATAGAAGCAGTTCAGAGGCGAGCAGCTAGGTTTGTTACTGATAGGTTCGACCAATGCGCGAGTGTCACGGAAATGCTCCGGCAACTCAATTGGGGATCACTGGAGGAAAGTCGACGTTCTTTTCGTGAAATTCTGTTGAGGAAATTTAGAGGGCCGAAATTTGAAGCTGAGTGTAGCACGATCTTGCTGCCGCTTACTTACATTTCACGTAGTGATCACCAAGACAAGATGAGAGAAATTAGGGCTCGTACGGAGGCATATAGGCATTCTTTTCTTCCTCGTTCTATTTGGGAATGGAATAGGAAAGGTAATGCCTAGTAGTGGTACAGTGTACCCTCCGCCACGAACCTCACGGTGGATTTGGAGTATGTATGTAGATGTAGTTTCAAACGATCCAGCACAGCAGCACAATAGGGCCCAGTTATGGATCTACGTTTTTCCAAATAATCTATCAGGATTATACCCTGGGACTCCCAAAAGGCACTGGCCAGATGACAAAACAATCTTCGGCTTCTTTGGTGGACCTTCTCCACTCTTCGTCCATTGTTTGGACTGTTGTTTGGTCTATGGAGTGTAATGGTGGATCCAAATTTCATCTACAGTTATGAATCTGCTCAAAATATTTGTGGATTGCGCCAGAACAGTGTGGGATTCTGAGGAGAAATTTTCTTTCGTTTCTGATATTGGTCCAAACTGAGCCGGCACGGCAGCAATTGGGCACATAGCTTCTTCATGGCCAGTTTTTCGTGTAGGATGTAATGAACTCGTTGAGTTGAGATGCCTACAATGTTAGCTATCTCGCGAACTTTTAATCTTCGACCTTCCATTACCATATCATGCACCTTATCGATGGTTTCCTGTGTCGAGACTTTAACGGGCCTTCCGGAGCGTCCTCCATCTTCTGTGCTTCTACGATCATTCTCATTGATCCAGAAGTAAAGGGTCTTCAATGTTTGTGCAGAACCCACATGGACCTCATCTGCGCAGCTGTCCAAGCCTTCAAATGAAAATATTTGATGATCGCACGAAATTCTATTTTCTCCATCCTGAGGAACTAACTACGCAGTTACCACTTCAGCTGGCAGCCAACAATCAACTAGTAACAGCTGCCGTTCGCAACTTGATGTAATATCATTGGAAATATCAGGCTTACTAACAACGGTGCAGGTTTCGAAATTTCCAGCCCTTTAATACAAATTTACCAGACTTATCAAACCATCTTCGTAAGGAAACCGAAACGGGACGTTGGCACAAACTAAATATACGGTCATACGCCTTAAATATTTTCGTCGATTACATAGAAACTACCGATTAGCCTACGCGAAAATGGTACACATAAACCATTTGGAAAGGAATGGACGCAGTGTGTTGGATTAAGGCGCACAACAAGATTCTGTGGAACGAGACACATACTTGCTAAGGAATCTGTTACCTCAGGTACCTACGAAGACTATACGCACATTCCAGCGGAGCGCCTGTTACGAGATCCCAGAGAGAGAGCATTAGTACTGAATACAACAAAGAATAGCAAGCTTCTCAGACAACTAAAGGAAAATGCTATGCACAAGTAGAATCAGTGCTACAGACCAAGCCTTGTTACTATAGAGTTAGGTGTTCAGGGAAGTTTGTAGTCAGCACAGCGATCTACGCAGCACCTACATCGTATCTGCACAATGATATTTCAACTTTGTGTTTGCGACGAAGTGTAAGGCACTAATCATATTTTTTAAATTTTGTTTTATTTTATTTTTTTATTTTTTATTTTTTTAGTGCATCAACAGGTGGGACCCTACATCGAAGTTCAAAAAATGTTCAAATGTTCGTAAGACTATGGGACCAAACTGAGTACCTAGACTTACAAACTACTTGAACTAACTTATGCTCAAGAGAACAGACACACCCATGCAAGAGGGGGATCGAACCTCCGACGGGGAGGAGCAGCGCTCTCCGCAGCAAGGCGCCTTAGAGCACATCTAAGTTGCTAAATATGTGTTGTGAGAAGGAACTACCAGTTACCTACATCTGTGACAACATTATTGGCAACCACAGAGTTTGCGGTGTATTTACCAACAGCCGTAAAGTTTGTTTTATTGAACGACCAGTTTCGATATTATAATAATATTCTCTTCAGGCTATTTCATAACATATATCCAAGTAAACTGTTGTAATGGCCTTTTATACCGATTTATATAAACTTCTTTGACTTTATTGCTGTTACTTATTTTGATAGCTGCTGTCACATGTGTGATTTAACACACGTTTGTTCAGGATCTTTGAATTATTAAATATATCGGTATAAAAGGCCATTCCAACTTTTTATTTGGTTATATGAGGCGAGGTACTGGCGGAAGTTGTAAGGCGGCATCATCAGTCGTGTCGGGATAGCTCAGTCGGTAGAGCGCTTGCCCGCAAAAGGCAAAGGTCCCAGGTTCGAGTCCTGGTTCCGGCACACAATTTTAATCCGCCAGGAAGTTTCATATATGAAATAGCCTGAAGATGTTATTATTGTAATATCGAAACCGGTCGTTCAATAAAACAACAAACTTTACGGCTGTTGGTAAATACATTAATTATTGGAATTAAAACTAGACTAGCCGCAGTCTCAATGGAGATACATCAATCGATACGTGACCTTCCATCTGCGGGTTGATTACAGAGACATGTAATCGCATTATACTTGTAAAAGTTTTGTATATTTTTGTGAACTAATATTTTAGGTATTTCTTTACTTGTTCATTTCATGTATGTTATCTGTTTAATTTGTAATGTTAAATGAATATTTTGATTGTATATATGTAAACTATGCTGACAAAGATATTATGTACGAATGTAAGCAGCGCGCTCTACTGCGCCACTATATTATTGCGAGACGGACTCTGAGTGTGGGTCTCAAGGCGCGCGGACGCTGTCCGCGTGTGTACCGCTAAGTTCGGTTCGTCGCGTGAAATCGCCGGTACGAAAACCGCGGAACGTTTATTCATGTATATTGGAAGAAGAAATGTTCACAGTGAAAGTTTATTTTGAAAACTGCGGAGTGCCATTTATCGAAACAGTGTCTGCAAGTGTCAGACTCGGTGATCGCGTCGTACGTTTGCAATCGCGTCGCGCGTGTTAAAACGGGACTACGCAATGTGACTCCGTCGTGAGACGATTCGCGTATAGCGGAACTGACCCACTCGCGTGAATGAACATTTAATGAACTTGTTTGAAAATAAGTTTTTCCTCGCAGCTTCATCATTGTCAACTGGACCACTGTATGGATGTATATGTCATTGCTGATGGATTCTTATGTGAAGATTATGTGAAAAAACGAATGCTACAATGAGTACTATTTTGTAACTTTTAATTCACCCATATTCTAACATAAGAGTGAATTAAAAGTTAACAGAGACTTTTTCTGTTAATACCTAACAGACCTTATAAGAAGTAATTTGCAATAATAATTGAAGTCATTAAAAATTTGATAGGAGTGTGAAAGTTTAACTGACGAGGACATATCACCTTCAGTCATTCAATAACGATTGAGTTTGAACTGAGAAAATTAAATATTGTGTGCACTAGAAATAGAAATCAGTGATTATAGTTAGAATTTTGATGAAAAAATAATAAACAATATCATATTAACAATCAATCAGTTAGCCATTTTTGACAATAATGAGAGAAAATTAATAAAAATCATTAACAGACAATTTTTTATAATAGTTCATCGTCATCATCATTAGAGACTGATTATGCCTTTCAGCGTTCAGTCTGGAGCATAGTACCTCTAATAATACTCCTCCATGATCCCCTGTTCAATGCTAACATTGATGCCTCGTCTGATGTTATGCATTTTACTTCAAAATCATTCTGCACCGAATCTAAGTACTTTCTTCTTGGTCTACAACGACTCTTATTACCCTCCGCTGCCGAGCTCATGAGTCTCTTAGGTAACCTTGCTTCTCCCATGCGTGTAACATTACCCCACCATCTCAGTCTGTTCGCTCTAACTGCTTCATCTATGGTGTTCATTCCCACGTCAATAATTTATCTGATTACGTAAATGTACTTGTGCACAGCTATTGTTTCAGTATAACAAAGCCCACAGCAAATATCAAAGAATCAGTCATTTTCAAAAGTAAAATCATAATTGCATTTTTAGATTACGACAAAAAAGAGGCCATACAGAATTTTTTGTTATTTTAGCAAAACTATTACATCTGTTCCAGTTAGCAGTATATATATCCTCAGGATATTTTATAAGATAGGGTGGTAAGTACAATCTTCTGGGAAGTGATCAGATGTGCAGAGACTAAGTAGGAATTATATTCATTCAGTTAATTAAGAAGCCAATTAATTTGATTAATAGTGACAGGGCCTAAATCAGAAAAATGAACTGTATGTTGTTTGTGTGGATCTGACTGTTACGTTTACCAGTGTGTTTCTAGCCAAAACATTAACGAACCCTTTTATTCTCATTTTTCCATCAAAAATATTTATCCACCACCACATCCCACCTTATACATGCAGAGAGCCTGAAGGTGGTGTGATGCGGAATTCGGTAGCGAATGAACAGAGTCAATAAATACAGGTATTGGCCTAATCATTGCACTGTCTGTCACACAGCAGGCAGTACTGGATGTGTGAGTGCGGGAGTCCGGCGAAGCTTCAGGGAGCGGGTCTGGATCCCACGGTATGGCCGTGAGGGACGGCGCAGTTAAAAAGCGTCTCCACAACTGGCGGGCCGGGTTGCGTGCTTGTTGCCACTGGAATCGAGGGTCACGTCCACCTATCGATTTCGAAATCCGGGAAAGCATTCGTTTCGTAGGAACCTGTTTGCTTCGTAACGCGTTTTTCTCGGGAAGCATAGCTGGACGCTCGCCGCGAAAGTCTCCGAACAGGTTCGCTGGCAGGTAATCCACGGCGCTTTTTGTTCGTGGCTTTTTGCACTTTGTCTCGCAGGGTTCTGAGAACACACGTGCGATTCCGCGCCCGCCTTCCGGAACCGCTGGATGCGTTTCGTGTGAGATACGGCGCAACTTCGATAAGCCTGCTGCACGATCGCACGGAATTTTATAGCGACTGCCTCAATAGCGGACGTTGCTCAGGAATGCGGCGGATCTGGATAACATACACTGTCATATCTTCTTTATTACATGCTGCCATTCGACTGGCAAATAATTAACAACTTTAATGATAAATCTGAAGCATTGAATTAGAATTTGTGATGCGACCGGGAATCGAACCCGGACCTCCATGCTTACTAGGCAGACGTCTTACCGCTGGACCACCGCATCACCAGCGACTAAAGCGTCTCGGAATAGTCTAAGCACGATTTCATTCAATTAATTCAAAGCTTCAGATTTATCATTAATGTCTTTGACATATTAGAGACGAAAATCTGTCTCAGGGATTGTTTATTTGTATTTACATTCATATTTATATCACCTTACACAGGAATGTCCCAATATGTCCATTGCCAAGGTGCTATTCCGCTGCATGGAGAGCCCTGGCAGTAGTGGCAATGTTCTATGGAACACAGAAGCTGAATTAAAGCTTGTGGCGTGAAGGGAATCGTGCTTAAACTATTCAGAGGCGCCTTAATCGTTAGTGATGTGGTGGTCTAGCGGTAAGACGTCTGCGTAGTAAGTATGGAGGTCATTGGTTCGATTCCCGGTCGCATCACAAATTTTAATTCAATGCTTCAGATCTATCATTAATGTCTTTGACATATTCGAGACGAATTGATAATTAACAACCTGTTATACATCCACGAAAATATAAATTATGTTAAATGAACCAATAGTTTCATAAGTATATAAAAAAAACAGCAACATATATACAAGCTGTAGATTGTAAGGTTGTAAGGTAGTATGACATGCAACTATATATCATATTGCACATATTTATGTACTGCAGATACGTCCTCATATGATGCAACTGATATGTATTATCTGATGTGTGTTAACGATTATGACTTGTGTTTCACACATGTCTGATGATTGTTTTCGATATTGTAACACTTGAAAATGACCTACGGTCGAAACCTGTATAGCGCAATAGACATAGCAAATACAAATGGCGCTAATATCTTTTAAAAATAAATTTATCTCGCTCCTTACTTCTTCTCGCTGAAATTAAAGAAGACGTTAAACATTTATCTGAATTTGAAAGCCTATTTCGGTTATGGGTAGAAAAAGTAAAGACAGATGTTCTGAAAAGGAGTAGACAGACGAATAGTGCCTTTCTATGCATCCAGATTAGGGTAGACCGAACAAAGAACTGAAAAAGAATTCAAATGTTTGTAAACCTTTTCGGCCAAACTGTTATAGTCCCTAGACTTACAAAGTTCATAAACTAACACTAACGACAACATATACACCCGTGAGAGGACTCGAACCTCCGACGGCGAGAAGCCGTGCGCTTCGCAGCAATGCGCCTTAGAGCACTCGGCCACTCCAGCGCGGCAAAATAAATAAATAAAATATCCGTTGTAAAGACAACGAGGAAATCGGCCGAATCAAAAGATGCATAAGAAGTTGATCACTACGGATCAGAAAGCTTCCTTAACCAATGTGCATTTGGTATCAAACTGCGACTTGGAATTCAGGAATTTGTGTCTTGAAATTTTACTCTCGTTCACAACACTTCATGACACTGCGAGGAAAGTATGCAAAGAGCTCTGGAAATGCAGTGCAAAAGTAGGAAAACTTACTGGAAAAGCTAGAAACATGGAAGTTATATTTTCTACAGAAATGTAGAAATCAGCGAAACGAGGCAATATGTGATAGGATCATTTAAGACCAGAGGTACAGAGCATAGCAAGTAATATATGCAAAGACCTGAAAAAGGACATTTTCATTGTTACCATAGACGTAGTAAAAGGTCAACTACTGTAGTGTGTTAGGCTTCTAAATTTTTATTTCGTTTTTGAAGTGTGATTGCGTGTTCATAGGGACTAACTTGCCAACTCTCTTCTTTATTATGTACACTGGTTTCCACGTTCCATAGTTCTGATTAGAAGCATTTCACTTATGAAATTCACAATTCTCGATGTAGCCGTGAACAACGAGAAGTATTAACATGAACATTCTAGTGTTTTTTAAAATATATCTTAATGAAATCTAAAACATCTTATAACGTCACAGCTGCGTCCACCTATTCCTCGATGGGCGAAGGTGCCGTTATATTCTATTTGCTGCTTAATTAATCCTTGATAATTTAATAATTGTTCCAATGGCATGACTGTATGGGATGCGGGCAATGACTGGGTTGATCCATAACAATAAACTTTGTTAACTTCCTTTATTACGGAACGACATATGTTAATAACTCCTTCTTTAAGTACACAGATTAAATAACCGCGTGCCACTACGATAAATGTCTACAAGTCCACACTGAAACATTTCAATACGCAACTGCAACCGAAACTCATATGCGATACGACTGATGGGAAAAACTTTAGCGACCGCTAAACGCGGATTATGGACTCACTGTCGACGTGCTACTGCCTCGCTCTGCGGTCGGCGGGAGACTGCCGCACACCGTCCAACAAACAAGAAACGTTCAAACCTAGGCATTGTCGTCCAGCAGCTATCGCTCGCTGCATGCCAACTATAGCTACTGTTCGACCAAAACGTACCAAAAAGGTTACTAAGCTAAAACCCTGCCAAATCGTGGCAAACGTCTGTACCGAGAGATACCGATGCAATGAGCTCGTCAAAAGTACATCAAACATACGTATGAAACAACAGTAGCAAACACCGGAGGATTATCGCCAGTGCCATTATCCGACGATAGTTTTGAACACCACATAGCCGTAGTAGACATGGTTCTGTAATATACCGTTGCTTTCCTTCTATCTCTGAACTGTCTAACCCTAGCTAGATACAGGAGGACGTACAGCAGGCCAAAGCTTCCGCAGGACCCCGAGCAAAACTTCCGCCCGGGACTCCCCCGCGCCGCGGCGGAGCGGCCGAGCGCATTGAGGAGCCATTCTACGATACACGAGACCGTTCCCCGTCGGTGGTTCGAATCCCCCCTCGGGCATGGATGTTTGTTTAATATTACAAAAGACCGTCTTGATCGCCAAAATTAACAGTTTTTATTGACCGGTTTCGACCTGATGTAGGTCATCTTCGGAGCAAAATGTAGCCCATGTGGCCAGTGCTGGACTCGGCTGGACTGTCCTGGATATTCTGCTGCCAGCTGGCAACTGCTGGCAGGCCGGCCGCGGTGGCCGAGGGGACTGACGCGCTCCAGTCGGGGTCTGCACGGCCACTACGGTCGGGGGTTCCAATCCCCCCTCGGGCATGGATATTTGTGCCGTCCTTAGTATAAGGTAGTTGATAAGTAGTTTGTAAGTTTAGGGACTGCTGACCCCGTAGTTAAGTCCCATAAGCTATACAAACATTTGAACATTTGAACTGCTGGCAGCAGAACAGCCAGGACAGTCCAGCACTGGCCACATGGGCTACATTTTGTTCCGAAGATGACCTACATCAGGTCGAAACCGGTCAATAAAAACTGTTAATTTTGGCGATCAAGACGGTTTTTTGTAATATTAATCATAACAAATAGATCGCTGTTTCTCTCCTTTGACAATGTTTTCTAAATTAATGGATGTTACTGCCGTCTTTAGTATAAGATAGTTCATAAGTAGTTTGTAAGTTTAGGGACTGGTGACCCCGCAGTTAAGTCCCACAAGCTCTACAAACATTTTGACATTTGGCTCTCCCGCATCCTCCCTTCCCGCCCCATCTATCAGAGATTATACACCTTCGTCACGTTCAAAGGAATTGTAGGAATTGCAGGATATTGACGTACTACCAATATATCAAGAGACTTACTACAGCAGACTTACTGTTATGATAGGAAAATAATTAACTGGAGAAAGAATCTTAATACGTATAGTAATTACTAAAATGTTATTAATAAAAAAAACAGTTTACCTATCGAAATCCTTCCAAGTTTATCAAATTCAAAATCGAAAAAGGTTCACAAGTCTTATTCAGGATATAAACTTATATATTTTCAGCACTTGACGTGCTCCGTATACATAAAATTATCTGAAGGTTATAAACACCAAGAGTCTTTTCCTTTACAAACTTAACATCTTTTCCTTGCTTTTTGACAAGAAAATTCATCAATAATATCTTCAAAACTCAATTTTGAAACCACGACGTGTTCCACTGACATGGCAAGACAAGAGAGAAGCGTTCTTGAGAGATGTTGCTTTTGAAATAATTCTTGATAAGCTTTAAATGTGAAAAACTGTATCCAGCGGAGGCGGCAGTCACTGGAAAGGTGACTTTCCTGGGATTCCGAGAGACTTCAGTAGATCCGGAGAATGTCGTCTACTCCGGGGGCCTTGTTTCGACTTATGTCTCCTAGTGATCTGTGAAATTTTTCTCTCAGCAATCTTCTATTTCATCCTCATCTAAATCATCTCTCTTCCTACAATATTGTCTCAAAATTAATTTTCTTTGTAGAGTGTCTCTATATTTTCTTTCTACGTTTCAGCTTTCCCTTATATGGTCAAAATAGGTTTTCCCATATGAGTTTTTGATGTTTATACAGCTTCTATTCTTGTCTCCAAATGTGTGTTATTTTCCTGTAGGCGATATCTGTTTTTGCCCTAGTTGTACATTCTTCTACATACTTGCATTAGTCCTCTAGCCACTTCTGCTTACTCATTTTGCACTCATTTTGTCAATCTCATTTCTTCGTCGCATGTACACCATTTTGTCTGCCTCATTTGTACTTTTTTTTAAATATCTTTTCGTTTCATCAATTAAAGTCACTACTTCCTTTTATATTCAAGGATTTTTGTAGGTCTTGCCTTTCTAGCTATTTGGTTTTCTGTTGCCTTCTCTATATCATCTCTCGAAGTTACCGTTTCATCTTATACTGTGTGGGTCACCAGTCCCTAAACTTACAAACTACTTATGAACTAGCTAATACTAAGGACGGCACAAATATCCATGCCCGAGGGGGGATTCGAACCCCGACCGTAGTGGCCGTGCAGATGGTGACTGGAGCGCCGCAGACCGCTCGGTCACCGCGGCCGGCGATTGTTATTTCCCCCCCCCCCCCCCCTTCCTGTCAACTATTGCCTAAAGCTCCATCTGGAACGCTCAAGAACTTAACGTTCCTTCAATTTATCCAGGTTCCTTCTCCTTATTTTCCTACCTTTCTGAAATTCAATTTCATTCTACATAACCAATAAGATATCTGCTCCTGGATATGTATTACAGTTAAAAACCTGGTTTCGAAATTCATGTCTTACCATTATAAAATCGATCTGGTTCCTTCAGATGTCTCCTGATCTCTTCCACGTACACAACCGTCTTTCATGATTCTTGAAAAAAGTGTTTGCTATGTTTAAATTATGTTCTGTGCAGAATATTACAAGGCGGCTTCCTCTTTCATTCTTCGTATTCACCTACAATTTTCCTTTCCTATTCCTACTATCGAATTCCAGTGCCCCATCACAGTCAAGTTTTCCCTTCTCTTAGCTGTCTGAATAATTTGCTTCACCTCCCCATATACACCTACGTCCTCATCATTGGCAGAGCTAGTTGGCATATAAACGTGTACTAAAATGTGGTCGTTGTTGGCTTTGTACATATCTTGACTAAGATAATGCGATCACTGTGCATCTCACAGTAGTTCATCCACATTCCTGTTGTCTTATTCATTATTAGACCTACTCCTGTAATAGCCGAAATAGATTTTGTATTTATAACCCTGTACTCACCTGACCAGAAATCCTTCACTAATCCTTACTATATGAAGCTTCAACCTATCCACTTCCATTTTGAATTTTCTAACCTCCCTACATGATTAAGAAATTTAACATTCCACGCTCGGATCCGTAGAATGCCAGTGATGTCTTTCTTGATGTCACACCCTTCTGAGTAGTCGACGCTCAGAGATCCGAATGGGGAAATATTTTACTTTCGGAATATTTTACCCGAGACTAAGCTATTATCATATAGTCATACAGTAGAGATGCATGTCCTCGGGAAAAGAAACTACTATAGTTCCTCTTGCTTTCAGCCATTCGCAGTAATAGTGCGGGAAGCCATACAACCTGATATTACAAGGCCAGTTCAGTACGCGCGAACTTTGCACAGTACGGTTCATTGACTTAGTTGGGGAAAAAGTTCTTCGTGCTTTCCTTAGCATTTTTGATGATATCTCTCTATTTGACGAAATAAAAGCAGAAGAAATGTATTGTATGAAAGATTGAAACATTCTTAGGTGACAAACTATGCAGCAGAATAATTGAAATCGCTCAATTGAGGGCAAAAGCATCTAATAGCTCACACGTATGACCAAATGAGAGCTTCATGTTTGTTTGAGAGGCAGATAATTTAATTTTAACATCATTCAATCGCTTGTCATTTTAAATATACGCGTAGGTGCCAATTACGTAAGTACCAAACGAAAAGGAGGAGGAAGGAAGATTAGGGTTTAACGTTCCCGCCGCGGTGGAGTAGCCGAGCAGTCTAAAGCGTCTCGCTGCGGAGCGCGCGGTTGCTCGCCGTGGAGGTTCGAGTCCTCCCTGGGGCATGGGTGTGTGTGTGTCCGTAGGTTAGTTTACCTAGGTTGAAGTAGTTTGTAAGCTACGGACTGATCACCATGCTGTTTGGTCCGATAGAATTACAAACATTTTTATCGTTCCATCAACGTCCTGAGACTATGGCGTGAACTCCATGCTGCCTGTAATCTTAGAACGTGCGATAGCCGCTCGTTTCGCGTACTTCAAGCGTCAACTTCGCGTCGCAATATCTCGGGATTTAATTGGCGTATTACGAGGCAATCATCGCCATTGTTTATGTAATTTGTAGTACTATAGACTGCGGGTGCTCATTTAAAAAGTCATAAGTTTGTGTTAAAAAACGAATGATTTCGTTTTAGAATGTTTCAAAATATTTACATTCATGCCGCTGAAAGTTGTTTTACAATAAAAAGGTAAAGCAGTCAACAATCCGAAGATTGGTTTGAACACCACAGTGCTTTACTAGGCATGGTCCTGTTTGGAGGTGGTATGCCGTTGCCTTCCTCCGACCTTCGAACTGACTAACCCAGCCAGTTATAGGGGACCTACATTTTAACGTGGGTTCCGAACCACGGTGCTACTCGGTACGTTTTATAATAGCTGTTGTTTTTCCAGAGATATTTTGGGTGGTCAAGATACATGAGACACCCTGTAGATTGTGTTTCGAGTGTCCTTTCGGGTCACACAGAAAGACCGTATGGTCTAAGGCGTCATGCTCCGGACTGGGCGGCCGTTTCTGTCGGAGGTTCCAGTCCTCCATCTGGCATGAGTTTGCGTGTTGTCCTTAGTGTAAGTTAGTTTAACCCTGAATTACTATCGAAATTTTTCACTATTACATCTGCTGTCGTGGGGTTTTTAGTGGCCGCAACAATTATTAGTATTTCCACTTACTTTGATTCAATATTTTATGGTAATTTTTGATTTCAACTTGTTTACAACTGCTTTAATCTATATATGAGGCATAAGAAAGCCAGAAATCATACAAAACGTTTTTTTAATGTCGACATTTTTTTCAATTCTCAATAACGTAACAAATTGTTAATTTTAGTACTAACTCTTGTTTCTTGTTGTATCTGTCTTGTTGATTAAGGTCCAAATTAATCTCTGAATTTTGTGCAATAAAAATTTGTTCTGTATCTGTGTACAATTTCATTTTATTACCAAACGGTACTTACTTTCTGGACGCGCCTCGTATAAAATCTTTGGCGCAAAAGAGGCGCCGTGCCAGAGATAAATAAAATAATGTTTATTCTGGCCGGTCGCGGTGGCCAAGCGGTCTGCGGCGCGCCAGTCACGGTCTGCACGGCCACTACGGTCGGGGGTTCGAATCCCCCCCTCGGGCATGGATATTTGTGACGTCCTTTGTAGTAGCTAGTTCATAAGTAGTTTGTAAGTTTAGGAACTGATGACCCCGTAGTTGAGTCCCATAAGCTCTACAAACATTTGAACATTTTTGTTTATTCTGGGGTCAAAAAAGACTCCACGGCAGTAACTGAGGTTTAAGTCGTTAGCAAGTTGTAACATTTACATACTATTTAAGTAATTGCATTTCATTCTAGCACTTTCAAACAGAATACTCAGCTTTTCGACATTACGATGTATGTGGGGTTCTGCTCGCTGCAACATTATTCTCCTGGGGCGTCGTGGTAGAAATAAATACTCGTAGGTTCAATTTTTCACTTCTTTAATTTGAACCACACTTCTTCACCACAAACCATTATAAATTCAAAACATGCACAATACATCAGAACTTAGCTGACAGAACTTCCATTTTAAAACAACAGACTGACATAGCTTCCAGTGCAATTTGCAAACGCTAAAACTAGAACTTCTCCACGTAAGGCGGTGAGGCAAATATATAGCATCGGCAATAATGGCATTACAAATGTTTCAAATGTTTGTATAGTTTTGGGACTTAACTACGGGGTCATCAGTCCCTAAACTTACAAACTACTTATGAACTAGCTAATACTAAGGACGGCACAAATATCCATGCCCTAGGGGGCATTCGAACTCCCGACCGTAGTGGCCGTGCAGACCGTGACTGGAGCGCCTCAGTCCCCTCGGCCACCGCGGCCGGCAATGGCATTACATTACGCATTGTTCATAACAATTGAATATACTGATTTACAATTAACAAACATAACAGAAAAACATTTCATGTACACAAAAATAATCACAATAAAAAAATGAAAACTATACATACAATAATTTTAGATGACACGTTTCTTTTTGAATTTAAATCTCCGATCTTGCTGTTTGACAACAAAGTGCGATGTTAAATGTCAATTAGTTAATGAGTACATCATACATGTTCCTAACATACATTGAACTACCAAATATTGTGGCCTTTCTCAAAATAGGTTCAAAATAACACGACAGTCAATATATACAAAGAATTGCAATATTGGAATTTCGACTATTACATTAATTAATACAATTAGATGGTCAACACAACTTGTTTCGAGCCTAACATATATACAGTGCTATTTATTTTCATTTCTTTGTGTTTTATAAAAGTTTTTACTCTTCGTCTGTCTATTTATTGAAATAATGTACAATGACAAAAGTATTGTTTATAGAACTGTCTGGAAACGTCTTTTACAAATCTCTTAATTAATGAAATCTATCACTTGTTTTGATTACAGTATCACCGAGACACTGTCCTACACTGATTCCTAGGCTGGCTATTTCGTTTGTAACTTCACACTCAAAATGTATCAGTATTGAACCACACGATTCCGGATCCGACGCAGACGGTATCGTACAATAACATTGAGATGAGAGGGTCATGCAGACGGTATCGTACGATAACATTGAGATGAGAGGTCCAGCAGTATCGTCACAAAGGACTGATGAGCATAGCAGTTTGGTTCAATAGTTTTAGAGACATTACATCTTTTCTTCTTTCGAAATATCCGACAGAACATCCTGAAAATGTTTGACGGTCAATATTTCTGGACCATGTTGTCTGTAGCTTGCAATTTGTGTATTCGGCGTAGCGTTACGTTCAGTTGTGAAGGGCTGACAAATGGCCGAGCCTGTAGCACTTGGTGTGGTGGATTGCGTGTGAGCGAACAACGAGGTCGCCGGCGCACGCGACGGCCGTGACCCAGAGCACAGGACACGCCCACCGCCCCTCCCCGCCCCCACACCCGCCTCCTGGCGGCGCGCCGGCGCTATCGGCGCCACCATCGACGCGGCCCTGGTCTGGTCGCGCGGCAGTGCGAGGCCGCCGCGACAGAGCAGAGCACGGCCTGCTTGCAGCGAGCTGCACCACTGGCCTGCCTTCACCTGTTGCAGCGGCGCACTGTCTTACGTCTCTCACCCCCTCTCTGTGCAAAATCTCTCCATTTTGGCCCACTTTAGGTTACGGTAATAACACTAAAAGTGGGCCTTTGCGATCGTCTTTTGACAGCTAGAAATTTAAATAAAAATAACGGCATAACCGTTCACCTGACACGAAAATTCAATAACCGAATTTGTAGAGTAGAAAATGCTCTACAACTTTGCTCTCTTATGTTTTTTCTTTTTTTAAATCTCGTGTCGTTTTAGATATATTTGCAAAAATAACGGCGATTTTGGGATGTATGTCTGTCTGTCCGTAACGTGTTCCCCCCCCCCCCCTTTTTTTTTTAAAGACGAACCGTTCAACCGATCAACACCAAATTTTACAGACATAATTCTAGGTCGACAGAGACCAGAACGTCCATTTTTCAAACGTTTGGGACAAAAAATACGATAGAAATAAAAAAAAATAAAAAAAAATTAAAAAGAAAAGCCGTTTATAATATATTTGTAATTGCAAACGATCCGTTCATCTGACACGAAAATTGAATAACCTAATTCGTAGGGGGGAAAATTCTCTACAACTTCGCTATATTATGTTTTTTTTCATATCTTGCATCGTTGCAGAGATAATTGCAATAATAACGGCGATTTAACTATGTCTGGCTGTAATGTGTTCCCACTTTTAGGCCGAACCGTGCAACCGATCGGCATCAAATTTTACAGACATAATTGTTGGCTACCAGAGACCAGAACCTTGCTTTTTCAAATATTTCGGACAAGAAATACGTTAGTAATACAAAAAAAGCCGTTTGTAATGTAATTTTAATTGCATATAAATTGTTCATCTGACGTTAAAATTGAATAACCGAATTTTTAGAGGAGAAGATTCTCTACTGCTTTGTTCCCTTGTGTTTTTTTTCATATCTCGTATCTCTTCAGAGATATTTGCAAAAATAACAGAGTTTTGTCACCCTCCACTGAATTAACGAAAACCAGCCGTTCGCAGATGTCACGTGACATTCCTCGTCCAGAACTCTCTCTGGCATAAGCCATCTTACGTTGCGTATTTGATGATTTTCTTATTGTAACTTACACGTTGTCATTTCAAAGCAATGACACACTGAAGAATTAACAAAACACGTCGTTCTTAGTATGATAAATGATAATCTAGTGCCTACAAATGCCATTTTAGCATCAGTTAACAACTGCCATGTAGTATGAGATTAAAGAACGGATATCCTAAGTGTTGGCCGTATAGTAGTGGGCAATCCGTTGGACTGTGACACTGAAGGTCAGTGATTCAAAACCCCGCCACTACCTAAAAAATTTTTTTTCCTGAAACGGTTTCAGAAACTCTCATTAATTATTTTTTTTACATTATTAATTTGGTTCAAAACTACAAATCTAAAGTGGGCCGTAAAACACATCAGTTCGATTTTTTTAAATTCTCATGTAAATTATCTCACGCATTTGATCTGATGATGCACTGCTATAGTCCGAAACGCGTCACTGAGGAGTAATTTAAAAAAAAAAAAAAAAAAAATGTGCAACCAACATGGCTTTTATTGCAAAATTTATTTCTTATCTTTGCTTAGGTCCCCCTCCCCTCAAGCCCGTTTTCTTAACTTTATTGATTTATTATATATAATAATCCACTGGTTAAATGGGTTGTGCTATTATACGATGAAATTTTGCAGAGTACATTTTTCCTCTTTACAACTATCATTATTCTTATTGTTAGTTTACTTAACTCTAACTTATATCTACTGTTAATTTTATGATTGTTAATTTAATTGCAACCTGCAGTGTTTCAGGTTGTGCCAGTGATTATTAACCTACTTTGTTGCTTTTGTGCCCGCCGAGCTAAACCCGACAGACGTACCCCTGGAAATCCAAGATACTTCCCCTGATTTTCTACTACCTGCAACTAGATGACTACGACTACATCTAACGTAGGAAATCTGAAAACTTGTTGTTGTTCGTCCGCGTTTTCCACCCTCCCCCAGATCCACGTGACGGTGGATTGCGTCCAGTGGCGCTATTTCCCTGCCCGACGGCATGGCTGGGTGTTGGAGTCTAAATCGGTGTTTTGATTGTCACGTTAAATATTAATCCCCATGTAGTTATCCCTGATCTTTTTGGAGATTACTTCACTGAGTTTATTCAGTATATTGGAAGTTTATTCGTCTCGTATTAGTTGAAACGTGTCATGGTGAGGCAGCTGGAGACATAGATCAGCGCATTCCCTATTATATATCGGGCACAAGTACACCGCTGCTCTGGAGTGTCTTCTGGAGATCCACAGTCACATGCGAGTGTGGACCTCTTCCTGAATGGAAATAGATATATCGGTCAAGAAATGCAGCATTCGTCTACTATGTTTCAAACATACCCGAATGTTGGGCAGTAACGGTTTCTCCTCCCTGTTTCCTCCTTATCTCAGGCTCTCTGCCAAAGTTCTTCTCCTCTTCTCTTAATTTCCAATTTAGATCCCACACTGGCCGCAATTATTTCTTCTACTATTTCTAAGTTGCCTTTCTTTGCCCAATACCTGTCTGCCTGCTCCTGTATCTAGATGTCAAGGGAGCAAACCCCACGACACTAAGAGACCCCCGTCCGGTGCGGTTCTGTTGAAGGAGGATGTTAGGCCATGACAGGCACCACCCTCTTGACCATGTGTGGCCACATGCCAGAACAAATGTTCAAATGTTTGTAAAGATTATGGGACTTAACTACGGGGTCATCAGTCCCTAAACTTACAAACTACTTATCAACTAGCTTATCCTAAGGACGGCACAAATATCCATGCCCGAGGGGGGAATTCGAACCCCCGACCGTAGTGGCCGTGCATATCGTGACTGGAGCGCCTCAGTCCCCTCGGCCAC
Organism: Locusta migratoria; assembly: GCA_026315105.1. Lineage (NCBI taxonomy): Eukaryota > Metazoa > Arthropoda > Insecta > Orthoptera > Acrididae > Locusta > Locusta migratoria. Next base: position 242,324,311 of record CM048748.1, read on the forward strand.
CGCGGCCATATGCCAGAACCGTAGTCCATAGTCCATCATACGAGGCGCGTCCAGAAAGTAAGTTCCGTTTGGCAATAAAATGAAATTGTACACAGATACAGAAGAAATTTTTATTGCACAAAATTTTACAACTCTTAAACTACTTTTCCACATAACTGCCGAAATTTTGTAGGCACTTGTCATAGCGTGCCACAAGCTTTTGCATGCATCCTTCGCAGAAGGTTTCCGCCTGTGTATTCAACCGTGTGGTAACAGCTCTTTATCATCGTTAAAGTGTTGACCACCAAGGACAGATTTTAGGTGTAAAAAGAGACGAAAGTCGCTAGGAGACAGGTCCGAGCTGTATGGAGGATGATCAAACAGGTCCCATCGAAATTTCCGTAAGAATTGTTTGGTCACATACGGTGTGTGAGGTCAGGAATTATCGTGAAAAAAAAATCTTTTGACAGTAATCCTCTTCTTACACCTAAAATCTGTCCTTGGTGGACAACACTTCAACGATGATGACGAGCTGAAAGAACATGTTACCATGTGCTTGAATACACAGGCGGCAACATTCTATTAAAAAGGCACACAAAACCTTGTGCCATGCTATGACAATTGCCTACAAAATTTCGGAAGCTATGTAGAAAAATAGTTTAAAAGTTGTACATTTTTGTACAATCAATATTTTTTCTGTATCTGTAACCGTTAGTTTTATATAACCGAACGGAAGTTACTTTCTGGACGCGCCTCGTATTATGATAAAGTCTAACAAATCGGGCATCAGATGAAAACCCCGGTGCCCTATCCCAGCCAGACTTGTGGGAGGAGACTATGAACAATAAATAGAAATTAGCGCAGAATAATTTGTGGACAATGTTTCGAAATTTTCTGAACAAACCGCGTAATCACAAAAGAAAAATGTTCTAATATAATGTGGCGCTTTGCAGGATTTAACAAAATTTAGCAAAACATCATCGATATGGTGAGCTGAATCATCCTATTTACTCCTGCTGCTTTAGGCGTAGCCAGGATTTGATTTCCAGAGGGGTTTTAACGAATGGTCGTCTTGTAACCGAAATGAAAACAGTTGTACTGTAAATATCATATCTCTGAATATTTTCATTCCAAACTATTGTGTGCTAGAGAGCTCCATCATATACAACCAAATAAGTGAACTTTTTAAAAAGAATTTGTGTGTTCTCTGTATGAGGAATAAGACAAACCACATCCTGAAAATATGGAATGACGCGGTGGAGTAGCCGAGCGGTCTAAAGCGTCTCGCTGCGGAGCGCGCGATTGCTCGCCGTGGAGGTTCGAGTCCTCCCAGGGTGTGTATGTTTGTCCTTAGGTTAATTTACCTAGGTTTAAGTAGTTTGTAAGCTACGGAATGATGACCACGCAGTTTGGTCCGATAGATTTACAGACATTTGAACATTTAGAAATATGGAATGCAAGTCGGACCTAGGGGGGCCGATCAGAAAGTCACAACGTGAAACTTTCAGTAACGTCTAAAGCAGAAGCACTCACTAACTCAAATTTTAGGGTTGATTGTACATTCAGTCTTTGAAGATAAAAAAATAAAATAAAAAATAATAAAATAAAATTGTATAACCTTAGTCATCGCGTCCTCTGTAAAGGACATAAAACTACATAAATATGGTGACAATATTCCGATGTTTGTGGCAGTACTTCGCATCTCAACACATGTACGGAAGATGGCAGCTAATGCTTGCCACCTGGTCACTTTGCAGCAGTGCTTAACTGCCTGGCAGAATTGAAATGCGGATTGTTGTCTATGTGAGCACTCAGATTTCCATGGAACTCTTTCGTTAATGTAAAAGCAGCCTATACTATTATTAACACAAATAAAATAAAAGCATGTTAAGATAAACTGCATAGTGAAATATCACACGCCATACTGACTGTTGAGGTACCTAGTGTCCTGATGAGTTTCTGTAAAATATAAAGTGGGAGGCATTTTTTTAATATTTTGAGGACTTTTTGGAATATTATTAATCATAAAATAAAACAAAGTGCAAAAACACTGAAAAACTCCCTATGACTGAGGAGGATTAACACTTTTGGACGTGACAGGAACCAGGATTCCTTTACTTAGGGAGGTAAAGAAAAATTATCTTCTTCTTCTTCTTCATCATCATCATCATCATCATCATCTTAAGATGTTGCAGAGCTTATTGTTTCCATGCTTGTTCTAAAAAAAAATGGAGAGGAAATCCAATTTATATAAGGCATATTTTTTCGTTTTATTTTTACGAGAGGTAAAAGTAAAACAAAAATGATGCCTTCCATAGGGCGGAATTCCTCCGCAGTTGAAAAACTATTGCCGCCATCCAGTAGTAGTCCCACTGACAGACTGGGACTGTCATCCGTTTAGTGTTACTGAAATCTCAGATCTCTAAAGCACAGTGAAGCTCCAGGGGCCAACGAGGTCATTGTCAGCTTCTACTCAAAACCTCACACCGAAATCGTCCCCCTCTTTGCCGCAATTTACCGCGGGTAACAAGGAATTGCTCCTAGTGACTGGGAAACAGCAACTCACAATCACATACAAGTATCAGTGAAATTGAAACACAGCAGGCGCGAAAAACTACTGATTGTTTTAAAAATTACACTGTTAATACACATTCCAGTGCGGAACGAGAGAGTCAATTTCGGGCAGGGTTTGGACATCCCCCCACCCCACCCCCTCTTTCTCACTGGCTACGGACATTGAGTAAGATATTTGTCTGTGCTACGGCCATGCCATCTCCATTCATCGCTACAAGAACGATGCGGATCGCGATGGATTACCGAAAAAGCTTTAGAGGACAGGTATTATACTCCGTTCACCGAAACGAGAGACTGTAAACACAGCGAGGCGCGTGACCAGGTGTGCACAAAACAGGGGCGCTCGCTCAACGTCGCCGCATTCGTTTCAGGTGTAAAGCGTTTGCGTGTGTTATGAGGGGTGATGTTAGAGGCTGGCTAGAAATTTGCCGAATAGTAGCATAAGTATTAAGCTTTAATATCTCATTTTCTCTTTCTCGTCTGTATCGCGCATGAATACTCATTATGTCATTCTACATTTTGAATCCACGCAAGAAGCGATCAAAGAAGAAATCATTAAGTTATTAATATGTGTGCGCTCGGTTGCACAGTGGTAGAGTGCCAGACTACAAATCCAAAGGTCGCGGGTTCGATCCCCGACAGGTCCTAGGATTTTTATCTGTCACTTTCCACTTCTTTCACCTCTGGCAGTATTGCTCATGTGAAAAATACCGAGTAGCACCGCGGTTCGGAACCCACGTCAAACTGTGGGTCCCCCTATAACTGGCTGGGTAAGTCAGTTCGAAGGTCGGAGGAAGGCAACGGCATGCCACCTCCAAACAGGACCATGCTTAGTAGAGCTCTGTGGTGTTCAAACCAATCTTCGGATTGTGGACTGCTTTACCTTTTAAACGGGGCTATTGTTCCAGAATAATAAATGACATTGTTATGAAAAAAAACTGCATCTACGGGTGTTGGTCGGTCCTTAGTTTATCATACGTTAATTGATTAGTTCAAAAATGTTCAAATGTTTGTATAGCTTATGGCACTTAACTACGGGGTCATCAGTCTCTAAACTTACAAACTACTTATGAACTAGCTAATACTAAGGACGGCACAAATATCCATGCCCGAGGGGGGATTCGAACCCCGACGGTAGTGGCCGTGCAGACCGTGACTGACGCGCCGCAGTACGCTCGGCCACCGCGGCCGGCCATCTTTGTCCACCGCTGGTCACGCGCCCCGGTCTGTTTACAGTCTGTCTCTGGTTTCGGTGATCGGAGTATAGAGGACACTTGACTCTCCTGTTGAACGCCTACCAGTACTGACAGGAAATGATTTTCGAAATTGTACAGTAACTTCGGTTATCTGCGCAGTGACGCCACTTGGGTCCACTGGCGACGGCCTTGTAGCGAGTCCTCGGTGCGTTGCGAGTCGCCACTTGTAAACACGCGTGGCCGCGCGAGAGAAAGCTAGCGCGTCCGATAATAGAGACCGGTGCTAAAAATACCGCCCGCCGCGCCGCCACATCGCGAACAATGCGGCAGCGGGCCGCGACCGCGCCTATCTGCCAATCGCGGCGATGCGGACCGATGCTGCTGATGATGGCCAGCCGCGAATGCGAAACGTCACCACGCGAGGTCACACCTATCTACATCAACACGGGTACTCTGCACGTCACAATGAAGACCATGGCAGAGGGTTCATCGAAACACTTTTAATGATATTTCTTTATACGTCCACTCTCTAGTAGCTCGCGGGAAAAGCTAAATCTTTCTGTTTTCGATCTGATTTCTCGTCTGTATCGCGCATGAATACTCATTATGTCATTCTACATTTTGAATCCACGCAAGAAGCGATCAAAGAAGAAATCATTAAGTTATTAATATGTGTGCGCTCGGTTGCACAGTGGTAGAGTGCCAGACCATTTTATTATGATGGTCATGTCTCCCTCCTAACCATGATACGAGCTTATGGAATACGTTCACAGATTTCTGACTGGCTGGAAGACTTCCTAAGTTCTTCTGTTGTTCTCGACGGCGAGTGTTCATCAGAGACGAGTGTATCGTCAGGCGTGCCCCAGGGGAGTATAATAGGACCACTATTATTTTCTATCTATATAAATGATCTGATGGACAGAGTAAGTTGTAATTTGCGGCTGTTTATTGATGATGCTGTGGTGTATGCAAGCGTGTCGTCTTTGACTGTAATAGCACACAGGATGATTTAGACAAAATTTCTAGTTGGTGCGAAGAATGGCACCTAGCTCTCGATGTATAAAAATGTAAGGTGATGCGCATCAGTAGGAAAAACAATCCCATAATGTTCGAATACAGCATTAGTAGTGAGCTGCTTGATGCAGTCGCGTCGTTCAAATATCTAGACGTAACATTGCAGAGCGATATGAAATGGAACGAACAGTTGTAAGTAAGGCGGACAGCCGACTTCGGTTTATTGGGAGAATTTTGGGAAGATGTACTTCATTTGTAAACGAGACCGCGTATAACACGCTTGTACGACCACGTCTTGAGTATTGCTCAAGTGTTTGGGAACCGCAGCAGATCAGTTTAAAGGAAGACGTAGAAACAGTTCAGAGGCGAGCAGGGAGGTTTGTTACTGGTAGGTTCGACCGTGTCACGGAAATGCTCCGGCAACACAATTGGGAATCGCTGGAGGAAAGACGAAGTTCTTTTCGGGAATTTCTATTGAGGAAGTTTAGAGGGCCCGAATTTGAAGCTGAGTGTAGTATGATCTTGCTGTCGCCTACTTACATTTCGCGTAGAGATCACAAAGACAAGATAAGAGAAATTAGGGCTCGTACGGAGGCATATAGGCATTCCTGTTTTCCTCGTTCGGTTTGGGGTGGAATAGGAAAGGAAATGCCTAGTAGTGGTACAGTGTACCCTCCGCCACGCACCGTACGGTGGATTGCGGATTATGTATGTAGATGTACATGTATATATCTAAGTGGATACTAACAAAATATGTTCGCATTCTGAAGAAAGAGTTGGTGAAAGAAATTTCGTAAATAGATCCCGCCACAACAAATAATGATTTCCACTCCAACTCGTGCAACCTTTCCGTGACACTCACTCCCCTATATCGCCATAAAACGAGCTGCCCTTTTCTGAATTTTCTCTAAATTGTCCGTCAGTCCCACCTCGTGTGGATCCCACAGCAATAATCCAAAATAGGACGCACAAGTGTAGTGTAGGCAGTTTCCTTAGTACAACATCTTCTGAATGTTCTGCCAATGAAAGGTAGCCTTTGATTCGTCTGCTGAATACGTTTTGTTTACTTTACGAACTGTACTGTACATATTAACTTTTTGGATTACGCACAAGTAAACCATTATTTGTTGCACCATAAAAATAAAGCCGGCCGCAGTGGCCGAGCGGTCTGCGGCGTGCTGGTCACGGTCTGCACGGCCGCTGCGCTCGGGGGTTCGAATCCCCCCTCGGGCATGGATGTTTGTGCCGTCTTTAGTATAAGCACGTTTATAAGTAGTTTGTAGGTTTAGGGACTGATGACCCCGTAGTTAACTCCAATAAGCTCTACAAACATTTGACCATTTGAACGAAAAACAGGTGGTAATACTTGAAGCTGCATTATTGTTAATATGAGCGGCAATAAAAGGCGGCGAATGATTTTCAGCCCCTAATTGCCGAAATAATTCTAATGCAATTAAGAATACAAGCTTTTCCACCTTTCCAAAAGATGTAGAACGGTAAGTGAAGGTCACTATATATTTAGTAAGAGTTAAAAGTTATCAATTTGGAATCAAAGCACTGTGTGTGTGTGTATAATTAGGTCTAGCCCCTCATCTAATTGGAAAACTGTATATATACCGTACAATTGAGTGTGTTTTAACTGGATATTCTATTGGCGCTAACTCTCGCTATTGCTGTAGCAATTCGAGACAAGCGAAATGCCGCGGTGGGGTAGTCGAGCGGTCTAGAGCGTCTCGCTGCGGAGCGCGCGGTTGCTCGCCTTGGAGGTTCGAGTCCTCCCTGTGGCATGGGTATGTGTGTTTGTCCTTAGGTTAGTTTACCTAGGTTTAAGTAGTCTGTAAGCTACGGACTGATGAACACGCAGTTTGGTCCGATAGATTTACAAACATTTGAACATTTTGAACAACTGAAATATTTAAGTTTATTTATATTTCAAATTAAAAGTTTAGCCGAGGTCGAATTGCCGAGCGCTCTAAGGAGCCTTGCTGTGATCGCGGTTTAGAGCCGCCTTCAGCAGCCCTAAAATAATGTGGCCAACTTTCTCAAAACTCTATGCGGGACATTTCGAGGATGTGTAGGAGGACTAAGATCACGTGACTCATTGTGCCAATTATTCTGAAACTAGGTAAGAAATTCAGGCGACCAGAGAAGGCCTACTCATTTACTTTTAAAGTAACATATCTATCATTGACATTTTCTTCTCAATTTTCAATCTTTATTTACATTTCATAAATATTTTCTCATGCTCCTATTTTGAATATTAGAGTCTCAATTTTTACACATCCTTTCTCCATTACGTTTTTTCGATCACCTTCGTTATCTGTACTAGTTTTTTTTGTTTCTCTCTCCACACATTTTGATATGTTCCTTACTCCACCGAAAGTATTATGTTTCGCTCTAACTTCGAACTGAATTTGATATAAACTACTTTTTAAAACCATTTGAACTACTATATTATAGAAGTCCTTTCGTTGTTGCATTTTCAGAATTTCGCCATCTTTATATTCCTGAAGGAAGTAAGATCAATGCTGATATTGTATTTGCATGTCAGATTTTAAATACGTTCATACAGACTGTGATAATATTACGTCATGTTTGCCACCTTGAGCACCGAAAAATATTCCGTTACACTTACTGAAACGTGCTTAAGAAAACACAGAAAAGCTGCCAAAAACAGAATTTTGTAATAAATAATCCTTTCATGAAATGCAGTATCACCTTAAAACCAAAACAACTGCGAATTTGTCCTTTTGAAATAGTCAGATGATGTGTATTTTTTTCTTTTGTATTTAATGTAAGAAGACTAATGGCTGTAGCTCTACCCTGATTGACAATGTACTACATATAAGAAAATGAAAATTACACCACTTTTGTATTCCGGCCAAGAAGAGTAAGTCAGTAGAAAAATTGGTGTGTCATTTCATATTTAAGCAAAATCTGAGATCGTCTTTCTGAACAGTTAAAATTTCGAAATTACACGCCTGAATTTTATTACTTAAATAGTATTTCAAATATTTATTCAACAGTAAAGACAAATGTCAACCCTTATCACAGAGTGGTGTGTATAAGATGGCATGCAGACATTGGTCAATTTTGCAGGGCTGTAGCATGTAGCATGTTATCAGAACACGAGAGAAGCTGGAGATTAAAAGATTCAACCTTTGCCGAATATGTGCTCATAGAAAACCACGTTTATGATGTAGACTATGATATCTTACATTCTCTGGATATACTAGAAATCACTGAACGTATGTCAGTGGACGCGAGTATAGTATTAGATGACCAAAATCAGTTTTCCTTCCCCCACCTTCTGAAACAAGTTTTAATTATCAGTTAGTTAAATATGTCAAATGTTACCATTTAACACTATTTCGCAATGTAATAACCTCCACCTTCTTCTCCCCCTTTCCTGCTTTTAACGATAATATTCGAGCTTAGAACCACAACACATCAGCCATTTTATATATTCATATGTATTAATAAATGTAATTCAATTCTATAAAAATGTAACACTTTTCTGTGAACATGTGTAATTTAATAACATAAGTGGAATATCTGTGAAGAAATGTTAGCGACATTCAGTTGTTACATGATGGCCTAAGAAGCCGAAAGCCGGCTTGTAACAAAATAGTTACAAACCGGCTTATGTTAATAAATTACACATGTTCACAGGAAAGTGTTACATTTTTATAGCATTGAATTACATTTATTAATAAATATTATTTAAATTATTTATTTTAATAACTTAGCAGAATATCAGGAAGTTTTCCTTTTTCATAATAAGAAGATGCAGATGATGCATTGTGATGTTGACTTGCAAGCAGTATGACATCGCGTGCCGTACACAAATAGTTTCGGTTTGTGCCCTTAGACCAGCAGTTTTAAAATTACGGAAATGCAGGACGCTTTTTCCATTTTGCGGGACATTGTCAGTAATCATCCCAATGCGGGACAAGAGTCCAAATGCGGGACTCCCCCACAGTATCCGAGACGGTTGGCCGCCTTACCTTAAAGTTAAAGAAGTGAGCCGGCCGCAGTGGCCGAGCGGTCTGCGCCGCGCTAGTCACAGTCTGCACGGCCGCTAAGATCGGAGGTTCGAATCCCCCCTCGGGCGTGGATGTTTGTGTCATGTCGTTAGTATAAGGTAGTTCATAAGTTTAGGGACTGATGACCCGCAGTTAAGTTCCTTAAGCTTAACAAACATTGAACATTTTTTAAAGACGTGATTACTGGTCAGTTTCAACATCTGCTACAGTCAGGATAATACTGGATTTCCTTTCCTCTGTTGTTTTCTCTGTGCACCGGGCAATTTTCATTTGCCCCAGTCAGTACAGAACAAATCTCTCAGACTGCCAACCTACTTCATCTACACCGTAGTTATACCACACTGCACAGTTGCAGATGAAACAGGTGGTTCGAAAGTAGTCCCCATATAAAGAGACTGCAATTTTGATAGAAGTGAAATAAAGACGTGAATACATTCAAGTTGCTGGTTGAAATCTCAGTGCACGCTCCATGACAGAACATCGAAATAACAAGGGGAAGGAAGGTGCAGGATGGTCTTGCGGGAAAGCATTTGTTGCTTCACAGTTGTAGATAATGTTTAATTTTAACAAGGTATTCTTAAAACACCAATTACATACAATAAATTCAATTATATAAATACCTTTCAAGCAACTGTTTATGTTTCAAAGGGCAGGTAATGCCTCTTTGAATATGTTCATATGTTTGTTAAGGTTATGGGACTTAACTGCGGGGTCATCAGTCCCTAAACTTACAAACTACTTATGAAAAAACTTATACTAAAGACAGCACAAACATCCATGCCCAAGGGGGACTCGAACCCTGACGGGAAACGGCCTCGCGCATCGGAGAATAGCGCCTCAATGCGCTTGGCCACTCCGCCGAGGCAATGCCTCTTTAAATACACATCTAAACCAGCTGGAAATATAACTTGAAAATTTTAAAACAAGAGTTAAGTTACAACTTGAGGCCAGTTAATACCAAAACACCGTAAACTGCTGGCAAGAATTTAAAAGGGTGAAAATGTAACTGCAGAATTTTAATGAAGTGGTAAAATTACAACTATGGAGAGGGGGCCAGTTAGTACCAGTTAGATAGATTTGACATTCACAGTTTTCATATAGGGAGATAGCATTTCGAGCATACAAACACTGTAAGTGAAGTAAAGAAATATTGTGCGACTATTTTGATTAGCCTGTGTTACTTACCATTTATGAAATTGTTCACTTTTAATGTTGTGAAACTTTCGCCCATAATTCCATTATATTCTGGGTACAGCAGAGGTTGGCAGCGCCCAGCTTTCAGCTCTATGCCCAGCTGTCACATTCCAAGTGTTTTCCTCCGGCTTTGTGCCGCGTTGCCCGCTGACCCAGCGTCAGCTGACGTCACTAAAGTGCTGCGGCTGACCGTCGCAACACGTGATTCACACTGCAAGCTATGCAAAGCACATGTGTCGTATTCCATACTTCCTGAGGAGAGGAATCTCAAAGGTGTGAAAATAAATGATTACTTTTTTTAAGCATAACTTTACTCTAACATCTGAAAATAGGAATTAACTGATGAAACTGTAAATGATATCTTTCAGAAAGTTATTAAATGGTTCTCTACAAATGGACTCTCATTAAACTTTGATAAAACCCATTATATACAGTTTCATACAGTAAATGGCCTGACGCCATTAATAAATTTAGACTTTGAACATAAATCTGTAGCTAAGGTAGAATATTCAAAATTTTTAGATGTTTGCATTAGCGAGGGATTGAATTGGAAGAAATATATTGAAGATCTCTTGAAACGTTTGAGTTGAGCTACGTATACTATCAGGGTCATTGCAAAATTTGGTGATATACATCTCAGGAAATTAGCTTACTAGGCGTATTTTCATTCACTGCTTACATATAGGATCATATTCTGCGGCAATTCAACATTGAGTAAAAAGGTATTCATTGCACAAAAGTGTGCTGGAGCCCACCCAAGATCATCCTGCAGACATTTATTTAGGGATCTAGGGATACTCACTATAGTTTCACAATATATATATTCACTCATGAAATTTGTTATTAACAATCCGACCCAATTCAAAATTAATAGCAGTGTGCATAGTTACAACACTAGGAGAACGGGTGATATTCACTATTCAACGTTAAATCTAACTTTGGCAGAGAAAGGAGTGAATTATGCTGCCACTAAAGTCTTCGGTCACTTACCAAGTAGCATCAAACGTCTGACAGATAGCCAACTAGTATTTAAAAAGAAATTAAAGGAATTTCTGAATGGCAACTCCTTCTACAATGTAGATGAATTTTTAGATAAAACTTTAAAGAAATAATAAATAAAAAAATGCGAGTAAAAAATCTTTAACATATTGATTGTCATGTATAGACAACATTTACTAAACTGACACGTTCCACAACATTACGAAATGTCGTATATATGATCTATGGAACAAGTATTAATCTAATCTAATCTTTAAGTGAAATACCATGGATTGCGTGAACATGATCAAATGTGGTAATACGCTAGCCTGTTACTTTATATGTATAGGCTCCTTTTTATTATAATATTTAATTATTGACGTCTATTATTATAATAATTTTATTCTTGTTATATCATTCTGTACATCATTTGTGAGAAAAGACATATATTCCTAATGATTAAAGACATGTAGATGTAGACAAATGAATGTTTGTACTATGAAACAATTTTCAAAATATGCCTTTTTTGAAGGGGTCTTAAAAGAACTTATAGAACCACTTACACTAATTATATATTCTCGTTATCAGAAAATAATATACGAGTAAACTGAGTTTTCCGAACATCAGGGACAGGAAATATGCAGAATATACTATTTTCTGCATTTTGAAATTGACTCATTCTGTTAATAAGTGAACTACAACTTCAGATAAATTAATTCCGGCCGGCCACGGTGGCCAAACGGTCTGAGGCGTGCCAGTCACGGACTACACGGCCACTACGGTCGGTGTTCGAATCCCCCCTCGGGCACGGATATTTGTGCCGTCCTTAGTAATAGCTAGTTCATAAGTAGTTTGTAAGCTTAGGGACTGATGACTCTGTGCTTAAAGTCCCATAAGCTCTACAAAAATTTTGAATTAATTCCGTTGTGATAAATTTTTCACTTCAAATCAACTGCCAACGAAACAACGCACTATCTCCTTCTTGAGTTTCACTGTTCGCCTATCGATAACATCTTCTCAGTGATTGCGGATCGACTGCCCAGAATACTCCGCCAGCTGGTGCACTATATCAACTTGGGGAATATGTGGAAGCCATACCCTGACACCGTGTTTTCAATCGTAGCGGAATTTGGCTGCACTTTTCGACATTTTTTGATACTACCGGCCTATCGGCAGAATTCTAAAACAGTTAAAAACGTAGCATGAATTTAACTTCCGCTGGCTGTAACTAGTAAATTTCTGTTCCCAAATACAAAAAAATATTTAGTTCAGTGTTATGTTCATTTTAACTGTTGCATACAGTTTAATCTGCAAGCTTTCATATTTTGTCCGATATGATTGATCTGATAACATCTGAGGTGATAACATTAAAGACATCACATATACTGATAATAATTTCGTGGTTCATTGGCCTGGCGCAAGTCTTTCAATTGGGTGCCAATTCGGCGACTTGCGTTTCCCTAGCCTATCCCAGTTATCCAACCGGAGGAAGGGGACCTACAGCTTAACGTGGAATCCGAACCACGTGTCGTTTCTGGCGACTCCTCACATCGTTGAGAGGTGAAGGATGGGTGCAACCCTTTGGTTTCCAGTCGAACACTTTACCCCAACATCACCGGGCCCGACACATATACTGATGTAGACCGTCAATTGACACACGAGGTGGCAGAAATACACAGCGTGCCCCTGATGTTAAACATCTAGGATACGGAAAACACAGTAGATACGACAATGAGGGATGCACCTCATTGTAGAGCGTCCTAAAGACTTTATATTGCCGCGTCAGAAGCGCCAAGTATCGTCACCAGAGTGCAACATGGTCGCTTGAAGTGAAAATGGCGACTCTACAGCGGCGGTGTGGTTTGCAGAAACCTCATACTTTCCAAACTTCACATAAGTGCTCCTGCGAAACTTGCAAGAGTAGCACTCCTGGAAGGATATGGTGGAGACATGGCTTAGCCACCGCTAAGGTATGTTTCCAGAATGAAACTTTCTTTCTGCAGCGGAGTGTGCACTGGTATGAAACCTCTTGATAGATTAAAATTGTGGTAGAGTGCTTGTCCGCGAAAGGCAAAGGTCATAGGTTCGAGTACCGGTTCCGGCACACAATTTTAATCTGCCATGAGGTTTCATATCAGCGTACACTCCGCTGCAGAGTGAAAGAATTAATAATATTATGAAAGAAAATGAGTACTAGAAAATGTCCATTGTATCTAGTGTAAGTCTAAACATTAGGAGGAAGGTGGGGAATATTCGACCCTTCTCCCCTCAATCGGGGCCTACTTCTAGGATAAGTCGTAGGGGTCAGTATCGCCTCGCTTGTTCCCACATCTCTCCTAAATGTCCTAAATTCAGTTTTATAAAAATGAAGCTGTATGAAACATCTCAAGATATTCTTATATTGTACATTTGAGAATCTTGAGAACGGCTGTTGTGGCAAGACTTTAGTACCTCGGTCACTTTTCAAGAGCTTCGGTAGAATTAACAGAAAGTACTGAATTATCATCCGACATTTCAGTCCTGAAAACCGGGAGAAGAAGTAGCAGTTGCCATGTATCAGCTAACAACGGCTTTGTTCCAAGCTTTCGGGCCTCCTGAGCCACGTGTTTCCAAACAGAAACGCTGCGCCCCCTGTTCTGACGTAACGTCGACTCTCCTATGTAAATGATGCAAGCAGCCGGTAAATTTTACGAAACACGGCTACTAATGGTGACATTAGGCAACTGCCGACGTGAGATCAGATTGTCTAATTAGTGCGAGTATCCCATTTTACGCCGCGAGCAGAGAATTCCATTAAAAAAGATACCTATCAATCTATCTGCTTATTCCGACGGCGTACACAACGGTTTAATTATTTTATATCGTGGAAAGTGGGACGCGACTAAAAGGCGGCAGTTTTCGGCAGTCTCTGTGTTGTTTCGTCACGGGCCGGTGAGCGCACATATTTTTACCGCAAAGGCCAGCGAAAATGTTTTTCTTTTAGAGTTTTTGTCCTTCGGAGGTATTAACGATGATGTGAGACGATTGCATACTTATCTTCCGTTTCAAAGCTGATTTATAAGCAGGCACTCTTCTCTCTACATGGCCACTTCATACACACTCACGCCGCGGTGGAGTGGCACAGCGCTCTAAGGCGCCTTGCGAAGGTTCGAGTCATCCCTCAGGCATGTGCGTGCGTGTGTGTGTGTGTGTGTGTGTGTGTGTGTGTGTGTGTTTGTGTTGCCCTTAGCCCCTTAGCATAAGTTAGTATAAGTAGTTTATAAGCCTAAGCCGCAGAGCTTTTCAGACTGGGTGTCGCGACACCCTGGGGTATCGCGTAGTAGTATCAAGTGTGTTGCGAGACTAAAACAAATTTAGACTTTAAATAAAAAAAGGAAACAAAAATTGTCATAAAATAATACAAAATATACTTCTCTTCATACTATCCTGAAGACTCGCCTGCAGCTAGCCATCCTCTTCATTCAGTGCACCACAGATCACGTATTAAAGGAATGATCGGTGCTCATTAACTGCGTGCACAGCCGCTAGGCAGCAGCTCTGCTTCAGCAGCAGTAGACACTCAAAAGTTCGTTCAAGCAGCTGCCAGTTGCCAGATTCCAACAAAATGTGCATGCGCAGAGCTGCTGTAATACTCGATTACAGCTCTTCCCGTGCGCAGTTTGCTGGAAGTGGCAGCTGCTTGAACGAACCTTCACTGTAGTCTGTTCCTTCTCAAAAAAGCTGCAACTGAGCGTCTTTTAGTGGATTTTTCAAAGCCACGTCATCCTCGGTAGCGTTTCTTACCATTAAATGTCAATCAATGACACAGTGGCTGTAAAAGCTGTCACAGATTGTAAAAGCAGTCACAATTGTCCACTGACTATAGCTATTCAGTAGCGATGTTTAGTATGGAGTATAGCCGGGTGATTAACGGAGAGTAGTATTTTAAATGCAATGGTTGTTGGTTCGAACCCTGGTATGCGTGAATGTTTTTTTTCTCTCGGTTTTCTGTATGTAACAGATTCTGGAACCAGAAATGACATTCATATTCTTACTTCCCACAAATATTTATCCATTTTTTTCCGAATATGTCGGGACTTCCGACGTCGTGGTGAAGCAAGACCCTAACAATACAACTTAAATAATAATCCATCACTTGTCATAAATGCATTCTCTTTATTTCTGAAAATAATCTGATAATATTGAACTGAGAAGGAACAGCCACTGTGCTGTTTAAATAAGAAATCCGAGCAGCTAATTTCCAGATGCCGTTGTAAATCGATCTAGCAATATCGTATCTGGCCCTGAAATGTACACACGACAGCGAAAAACGGTTTCCGAAATTCAGTTTTCGTGTTTCGAAAGTTGGGTCGCATGTAGAAGAAGCAAGTATTACTGTTTGAGTTAGGCATTGTTGTCTGCGGTGTTACTCTGTTGTACATCTTCGTAGTTCCTAATGTTTCCTTTTCTTGCGATGAGTGTACGTAATTGCTGCAGTCAGGATCAACATTAAACATGTCAATGCGTACGATGATTTCCGTTTCGTTTACAAACTACATTTAAGCGATACTTTATTTCCGTCCCTCCCCCCCCCCCCCCTCGCTAGAACCATCGAAATTCTTCGATATGTATTTATATTAGTGAAAGTGTGTCGCGCAAAACTGTAAGCTATAAAAGGGTGTCGTCATGAGGGAAAGTTTCTGTTATACGCCACGGCAGCAGCGCTCCAAATGGCTGGCAAGGTACATTCCTGAATACGATATTGGATGAGTATGAATAGTGTCGTTTAATTGATTGTAACATGCTTTTTTACAAAAGGTTAAGTACGTAGTGCCTTAAAATCGGTAATAACTACAAAATACTTGCACATTTATCTTCATTAGGTTTCGTAAGGACCATTAAAAGGTTTAAAACCGTACATTACAAGACCATTTATTTAAGATTTTCTTGAAATCTACGACTTTTTTATGAAGAATTTCATTTTGTATTATGAACAAAAATGGCTAATAAACAACAGAAGAACCGACCTTTTGCAGAAAGACGTCCGTTTTCTACTCAGAAACAAACAGTTTACCAACAAAGCAGAAGTGAGTCCACAATTGTTGCTACATCCGAACCACAAACGGTTAGGATCTTAAAGACTATAAGGCCGCCAACCGTTCCGGATTCTGCGGGACAGTCCTGCACTTGGACTCGTTGTCCCGCATTGGAATAATTACTAAAACGTCCCGCAAGCATTCCGCAGTTTCAAAATTGTTGGTCTAAGAGCACAAGCCGATACATTTTGTCATACTGCTTGCAAGTCAACGACACAATGAATAATCTCCGAATAAATGACAGTCTTCTTACATTAAATACAGAAAAAAAGACGATACACATCATCTAACTATTTCAAAATGACAAATTCGCTAGCAGTGGTAGTTGTTTTTGTTTTAAGCTGGTACTGCATTACGTGATAGGATGACTTATTACAAAAATTCTGTTTTTGGCGTATTTTATGTGCCTTCTTAACCCAGAGAGCGCAGAATTATTTTTGGTTCAATTTTTTTTCTCAGAAGCTATTAATTACCTTCATATGACGGTACAAGATCGTCATAAGTGATTTTTTTTCACAATCACGCAATTAGTTTTGCAATATTGCCCTTCTTTCTGGAATGACGTCAAAAAGAATGTTTTATAATTTTAATTTGATGAATCATTATTATTAAAACAACATTTAAGATGAAATATATACATCTAAATGTCTCAAAAAGTGAAGAAAATTCAATTCCACTACTGTTTCATAGCCAGGTTATACAAGCCTATTGTAATCAGAACTGTTTGGCTGCTTACCAGATATAAATTGTAATGCCTTATTTTACTAGTTATAAAATTCTTGTGTAATCACAGTTGTTTTGGCTGCTTATGTGATATAAACATTAATGTCTTATTCTACTAGTAACCTTAGTTTAATTTAACCAGTTGAAAATTTTTTAACATATTTACAGATGTTTCATTCGACTTTGTCACATGCTTCCATGTTCCAGACATTGGTCCAGTTTAAGGTAATTTTTTGGTTAAGTTTAATTTAACCAGTTAAAATTTTAACATACATTCACAACGCTTCCATGTTTCTAGACATTGAATCTGTTTAAGATAGATACGTTTTGATCACTATTTTTCAGCCAATTTCTATTGTTTCACTTTATATTTCTTAGGATAACGCCATTGTCATGTATTTTATCAATGTCAGGAATTTACACCACAACTTGAATTGTAATATTTCCCGGATGTTAGTTATAAACCAAAACATTAGTCTTCTTCGAAAATTATATATCCAGCAAGTTAAGATCTTTGTAACTTAAACTTGTAATGTTTACCTAATGATGGCGTGACAGCCGAAAACCGATTCGTAAACCAATAAATTTGCAG
Organism: Locusta migratoria; assembly: GCA_026315105.1. Taxonomy (NCBI): domain Eukaryota; kingdom Metazoa; phylum Arthropoda; class Insecta; order Orthoptera; family Acrididae; genus Locusta; species Locusta migratoria. The sequence continues at coordinate 242,341,682 of CM048748.1, forward strand.
AATATCTCAGTTATCTTGTGTATGTCATTCATAATGAAAATTCAAGAAATATAAAGCCAAATGTGAGGAAGTCTTCAGTATCTTCAGTATGATTCTCAACTTTGTAGCTGTATCCAACCACTTTGCAAACAACAATACAAGCTAAAATTGTTCTGCAGGCGATTCAAAAAAATAAAATATGACACTGTACACGTATTCTTACAGACACGAGTAAAAAATGTAAGCTGCCGATCTCGTCCTTCTGGAAGGACGTCAACGCTATCTGGGTTAAGAACGTTTCAATAACATCTACATCTACATAGATACTCTGCAAATCACATTGAAGTGCCTGGCAGAGGGTTCATTAACCACTTTCATAACTTTTCTCTACCGTCCCATTCTCTAATAGCGCGAGGGAAGAAAGAACACCTAAATCGTTCCGTTTTCGATCTAATTTTTCTTATTTTATTGGGATGGTCATGTCTCCCTAAGTAGGTGGGTGCTAGAAAATTATGTTCACATTTAGAAGTAAAAGTCGATGATTGAAACTTCGCAAACAGATCACGCCGCAATGAATAACGTCTCTCTTTTAATGATTTCCACCCCAATTCGTGCAACATTTCCGTGACGCTTTCCCACCCGTAACGTGATAAAACAAAACGGGCTGCCCTTCTCTGAACTTTCGCAATGTCTTCCGTCAGTACCACCTGGTGAGGGTCCCACAAGGGGCAACAGTACTCCTGGAGAGGACGAACAAGTGTGATGTAGGCAGTCTCTTTGGTGGAGCTGGTGCATCTTCGAAGCGTTCTACCAATGAAACGTAACCTTTGGTTCGCCTTCCCCACAATATTTTCTATGTGTTTTCTCCAGTCAAAGTTCTTCGTAATTGTAACTCCTAGGTGTTGTTGTTGTGGTATTCAGTCCGGAGACTGGTTGGATGCAGCTCTCCACAATACCCTATCCTGAGCAAGCCTTTTCATCTCTACATAAGAACGGAACCTGCATCTGTCTGAATCTGCTTACTGTATCCATCTCATGGTCTTCCTCTGCGATTTTTACCCCACACACTTCCCTCCAACGCTAAATTCACAATTCCTTGATGTCTAAAAATGTGTCCTACCAATCTATCCCTTCTTTTAGTCAAAGTATGCCAGAAATTTCTTTTCTCCCCAATTCTGTTCAGTACCTCCTCATTAGTTACGCGATCCACCCACCTAATCTTCAGCATTCTTCTGTAGCACCATATTTCAAAAGCCTCAATCCTCTTCCTGTCCGCACTGTTTATCGTCCATGTCTCACTCCCATACAAGGCAACACTCCATACAATTGCCTTCAGAAAGGACTTCCTTAGGCTTAAATCAATATTCGATGTTAACAAATTTCTCTTTTTCCCGAACGCTTTTCTACCCATTGCCATTCTGCATTTTCTGTCTTCTGTACTGCGACCATCATTTGTTATTTTACTGCCCAAGTAACAAAACTCATCTACCTCCTTTATTGCTTCGTTTCCCAATCTAATTCCTTCGGCAATACCTGATTTTCTTACACTGCACTCCATTACCCTAGTTTTGCTCTTGTTAATGTTCATATTATATGCACCTTTCAGCACACTGTCCATTCCGTTCAATTGCAATATTATCACAGTCTGTATAAACGTATTTAAAATCTGACAAGTAAATGCAATATAAAGATTGGCTATATAGTGATACAATAGAGATTGGTGTCGAGTAGTAAAATGAAGGCGTACTCCAGGCGTAACATTACATTGTGTATCTTTATTGCAGGCTGCGGCAGTGGCGAGATTAGTGTGCGCTGCCGAGTGTGAGCAGCAGAGCGGCAACATGCGGTGGGTGGTCTGGCCAGAGATAAGCCGCAGTGGCCGGATGTCGGCGCGTCCAGCGGCCTGGATCACCAGATAGCCCGGCCTGCTGGGGCCCCACCAGGGATCAAAGTGCGGCCGCCCAGCCTTATCGCAGGCAGCTACCTGCACCTTCAACGCGGGGTCGGCTGCCAAGCCACACCAGCTGTTCACGCCCCACACACAAACATCTTTGTCTGTGACCCCGACTCACAGTCGCCAAAACGCATTGTGCGTCCTCAGCCGGGAGGACACCATTAGGCCAAAACTGTCTCGCAGCCCTCAAAGGATTAAGCGGGGAGTAAACATCTACAACTAAACTGTTCAGCGCTTTGAGGTTCAGTAGTCAATGCACTGTTTTCGCAGGGCACACCCGGACCCGGCAACTTTTCATAATAGCAAAAAATGGGACTGGCAAAGGATCAGTTAATCCCTCACTCGAAACCGGCAAGTCTGACCCCGTGTAGCAGGGCGACCCCGACCCTTTGAGTGAGTCACCAGGGGTGGAACTTCTGGTCTGTAAACATGTCTCGTCGCCTCCTCTTCAACTGGCTGGCATCTCTGCGCAGCTGTGTCTTTCAAGTTAAGATTTTAGAAGAGAACAAATGGCAAACAGGCTTATTTTCTAAATTGTTTATAGTAATCGTGGTACGGTACCTTTAGTTTGCGATCACTATAAAATCAAACCTAATGAAAGTATTTCAAGATCCGAAGAAAACAATTGGCGATGCTGCGGTAACAGTTCACTTTCAAATTGTTCCATAAATGCATCGTACACTTTTTTTGCGTTTCGAAAGTCAAAATGATCACACAACAGTTCCAGAAGAATTCTTTAAAGGCTTATTCGCGATCTATATGCAAAATATGCAAAACTTAGGCAATACGACGTGAAAAAACCTTTGCAGGTATTCTAATGTTTTGCTCAAGGTCAATCGTCATAGAGGAGACAGTTGGTTGACTGGCGTGTCTAGATCTTTTTTTATTTTTTTTTTTTTTTTTTTTTTTTTTTTTAATGATTCGACCGACAACAAAACCTATAACGAACCGCAACTCCAGATCTCCGTTGAGAAAACTGAATATATTAGTGACTCAAATAAGGCGAAATCGAACAAATGGAGAAGTTTAAATATCTACGCGAGTGGACAGTCATGCACTCCTAAGAAACAAGCTTCTGAAGATGTTCCAATAGGATTGAAACATGTAAAAATAAAACCATTCGCAATTGTTGGATGATTGATAATAAATGCTTTCAAACTCGGGTATCTATTAACGCCAAAATATCTCATTACTGAACAATAACACGACACCTACATGGTACAGAATGCCTCGCCACGAATAATAAATGTGTGATCGAGACTTTACAAAATAAGAGAAAACAAGGCTTGATGAAAATTCAGGATAATTTGGGAGAAATCGTAGCCATGTAAAATAAGATCTCATACCCGTTTTAGGAGGACGTTTGTTTTCTGTACTGGAATTGTACGTAAGACTTATGTAACAGTGAGGAATCGTATCTTCTCTATCTATTCCTCTTTGCATATACAGTAAGTATATACGTACAATGATATACAGAGAAGCCACTGAAATTCTAAAGCACAAAAACAGTATCAATCGAAAGAAAGAGTGACTACATCATTTGGAAGAACGAGGAATGTTTATAGCAAAAGGTCAGTGGCTAAAAATTTGAAAATGAAAAATTACAACGCAGTAGTAAACCCAGAGTGTCTTTATGCAATTGAGTGTTTAGTATTGAATTGCAAACTACAAAAACCTGAAGTCCTAGAAAGATGAATCATTCGAAAAACACTCGGTTCACAAAAACATAGAAAGGTATGGAAATAAAGTGCTAATGAAGAAGTTTATCGCAACATAGAAAACGTAACTGAAATACCACGGAAGAAGCGACTGCTATTTGTTGGACATTTATATAGAGCAGGGGTGGGCAAATACCGGCCCGCCAAAGGATTTTGTGCGGCCCGCGAGACACTGCCAAAAATCTTCAGAGAAACAAGATTTCCGGAGGATCCTAGTTGGCGCAAACTTTGTAGACTCGATGCGGTGGCTGATGGAACACTCAATCTTTCCTCCGAATATCATAATACGGGCGCGCAGTATTTTTCGGGTTCACCTCTTGATTTATTTCTATTTTATAGAAGGAACTCATAGTTCGATCTATAATTGTTTAATAATGATTTTGCAGCCAAGATCGCATTTTTCATTTATTAAGTTACCGGTTTCGGCGTGCTCGACACCATTTTCAGACCTGTCGTTTGGTCTGAAGATGGCGTCGAGCACGCCGAAACCGGTAACTTAATAAATGAAAAATGCGATCTTGGCTGCAAAATCATTATTATTTCTGTTTTGTCTGTGGGGTAATATATAAATTATCCGACTTTGTGCAATCATGAACCCTCAGAGTGTTGTATGTTTAAAGAAGACTTGGTGAACAAATGCCTCTTTTTTGATACATGGAATAAAGCAGCATTTTTACTGTGTTGTGAAAGGATAACCGTATTTGAGTTCAATTTGAAACCCGTGCCGCCACGAAACATAACACATCGAATTTATATATTTTTTAAATCAAAGAAAAAAGTCTCGATCGCGAGAGAATTTTTATTGTTTCTTAGGCAACTGGTTTTAGTCTGCTTGTGAGACCCTCTTGAGGCCGACTACAAAACAGTAACGTTACAAATATTAAGAAGGACGTACAGAATATGATATTATGGCAATAAACAGTAAAATAACGACAATGTGAAAAGTTATACCCAAGGTAGCCGATTGTGGTCAGGTCGGGAACCGTTGGCTGTGAAAATCAACTGCGTAATACTGTAGTAACGGTCCAGTTTCTATATAGCCAGCTCCGCCCCTCTCATATACTTATTTATAATTATGTTGTTTTCTTGCAGGCTACAGTTATGATTTTAAAAACGGGGGTAAATATTCAAGAACATACAGATTATTACACCCGTTGTGACTGTTAACAATATAGAGAAAATCGTTTTGAATAAAGATTAAAAACATTTGGTTTTATCAATTTTGTTAGCTAGCTGCTCTCTATAGCCATTTAAAGATTCTCGCTGGGCATATTGGAGTCAGAGACAGTAATACTTCATTGCTACTGCAATGACTAGCGCACATTGATGGTTACACGCCAGCAATGCTCGTCACAGCACTCGTAGCAACAGACGATGGGTTGATGCTTTGGAGAGATTCGGCATATTCCTGCTGTGATTCAGAATTACGTTCATTAACGGCCACTTATCCAGAAATGTATTCTAAAATTATAATATCGAATTTAGCTCAGACGTTCTTATGAAGGCCGCAGAATAAAAGTTGCGGAGTGCACGAAAAAGTAGTAGAAGCTACAAGCATTATTTCCAATACAAATACCACTTTAGAAGCATCAGAAGTGCTCTTAAATCTACTCTCATGGTCGCCTGTAACCTTGCTAAACGTAACAGGCGAGTTTATTAAGCAGGATATGATAGTGTGTGAGCATGTTGTGTCCCGATGTTCAAATCTTAAAGTATATTCCTCCTAGACAATGATATACTTTAAGATTTGAACATCGGGAAGTGGTGTTTGTATTGGAAATAATGCTTGTAGCTTCTACTACTTTTTCACGCATTCTGCAACTTATCGGAACGTTTGAGCTAAATTCGATATTTCAGAACAACTGACGACTGTGAGTGAAGATTTGCTCGATTTCTTTTTCTTTTCTTTCCTTTTTTTGGTAATGGGCGAGATCACACATAACGAAGACAGTGCAGAAGTACTCTCCCTATCCGTGCAATTAATGAACATTTCGTCATAACAGAGGAATTATAATTAGCCGGCCGCGGTGGCCGAGGGGACTGAGGCCTTCAGTCACGGTCTGCGCGGCCACTACGGTCGGGGGTTCGAATCCCCTCTCGGGCATGGATATTTGTGCCGTCCTAGTTCGTAAGTAGTTCCTAAGTAGTTTGTAAGTTTAGGGACTGATGACCCCGTAGTTAAGTCCCATAAGATTTACAAACATTTGATTTGATTTGAATTATAATTAAAGATAGAACCACTAGTCAGGATTCGTCTCAATGTGCTGTGTGGAAACAACTGGCTTGTCCTGGATCAAAATGTTGTGCATACAACGGATGGAAAACTAAAAGTATCTTAAATTTTTTTAATGGAACCTTGCAAATTTCAAGCACAAGGCAGGCACGAAATCTTTACTTTTCATTGCATTTTACATAAGGTAATACTCTGTAAATTTGCACTGGAGATACGGAATGTGGTAGACCCTGTTGTTCGTGTCGTCAACACAATCACAGACAATCGAAATATCTTCTTGAGGATGTCGGAGCAGAGTAAGTACAATATGTAATTTGTGATAAGATTGTAATGTAGTGACATTAGTTGACTTTTGTAAATCTTTGTCAATTGAAAAATTTCCACGTGTAAAGAAATTTCTGAGAAAACATTCTGTTTTTGAATCTGTATATATTTGTGAACAAAGTTTCCTTGATCAACAAGAACAAGTACCGAAGCTCTTTAACGGTCATTAACGTTCATGCTGTGATGACCATTTGAACTAGTAGTCTCACTCCTGATTAAAAAAATTGTGCAAAAGTGTGATACTATGCATTTATCTCATTAAACTTGTTCGGAATTTAAATATACCTGGAGTTACTATGAAATTAGCAAAGTAAATTAAATAGAAGAACGCTATGACTAGGTTATTTATATTTATTGATTTTTGTTGCAATTTATACCTTTTGTGAAACGCAAAGCTAACTGATGAAAGCATTTTGGAAAGTGCGGCCTTCCACTAACCTCTGTATCGGCATTGCGGCACCCGAGCCAAAACTACAATAGGTTAACCAAACACATTTTTAAATATGTTTTCTACAAGATGTCAACAATAGCTTGGATCAAAGAAGTTGGGGAAGATTTGGAAAGAAATAACGTTAAGTATTGTCAAAAATGGAAGGTTTCCTAGGCAGGCGGAAAAAAAAGACAGCGTAAATGGCCTGAGGAGAGGATACATAGTGAAAATATGAAAGAATGCTGGAGGAAAAAGAATACCAAAGGAAGAAGCACTGACATTTGTGCATGGTCCTCAGACGACACAAACGGAAAAGAAGAAACGAAGACTGACTTACATTAGGCAGATCGTCAGATGCGACTGGAGTGCACGAGCAGAGGTTGTATGGTACCAGTTCACGAGTCCGCGTGACCTTGGTGGGTCAGGAAGTAAGGATATTCTGTAGTGACAGCGCGCATAGAGGGCACTGAATGGTGGGTGCACGTCTCGTGCCAGACGAGCTGGCCGCCGTCCAAACATTACGTGGGTGCGGCTGTTGGCAGCATTGATTGGTCGCAGATGTGTCCTGTGATGCGGCAAGCGGGGTTTCCCCGAACTCCACAAACATCTTTATTCAGCGTATTCATTCGGCCGGATTTGTCAGCTAAGCTAGTGGCGCTCGTATCCACCAGCGAAGTTTCGTTGTTGGAGCAATTAATTTTCCGCATGCTACCGACACTCTAATTGATGAGGGGACTTTCCTTCGCAGTTTTGTGTAACTACATAGTTGTGCTGGTAGTGGGACTTCCTGTGGCTTTCTGCAGAACAATCATCTACTATGCCACAAACGTTTTCCCCCATTTCCTTTTATTTCAGTCAAATAAGATAGTGATACATAATTAAAATTTTGATAACTTTCGGCAGATCGAAGTATACACAAATACGCTTCCCTCCAGTGGTTTCTCTAATTGCAATTTCCGAGATATTTCCTTTGAAAAATAAACTGTCGTTTCACGACACTTTCTTCCCCAATACTAACTTTAGCTCTGTAAATATTTCACTATCATGAAGGGCTAATTCGATTACTGCGAAATGGTTCCCACTATTATTTTTGAGTCAATGTGCTCCTGTATAGCTTACACATTCTGTTGGAGCCACCTGATATTGGCTGCCAAGACCGTTTATGTTGATACAGTTTACGTTATTTAATTTCAAGTTTCAGCAAAACTAGCTCTCCCTCAGATGCTTTCATCGTAGTCGTTGAAACGGGAATGTGCTCAAGTTATGAAATATGTTACCATACTGCAGTGTTTTTCAACCTTTTCGAATATGGGACCCCTTCCAAGTAAAAACTGATTCCAAATCAAAATATTCTGGCGACATCCCTCCCCTTCTCTCGAGCCTTAACAGAACTTCGTTAGCTCATTGGAAACAAATCTTCATTCTTTTGCTTCAGCTATTTTAAAATTCTTGGACGAAGTTTTTTGTGTTTATTATCATTATCCCATTTTTACATAACTTCCGTTAGAAAAATGTATTTTGCTCGACGAGTGTTTCGGATTTCAGGCAAGATTCGGAAGCGAATTATGCCCATTAAGAAATGTCCCACTGTATAGACAATTTCTAAATAAGTAGATTTTTTTTCGTATTTTTCAGAATAACTTAGTGTATCATGTGCTTTTGCCTATTGACTGGCTTATGAAAACAGTTTTCACACATTTCGCTGATTCACCAGTAACACACTGTAGTATAAAATAATCTTTGATCCATCAATTCATTATAAATGTTCCACAAGAAACTTCGTAATTTTAACATTAAATACATTTCACTTCGGCATAAACTTTTGTATTAGTGAACCCCTAGTTCTTTTATGGTGCAAGTACTTCCTCCTGTGATGGCGATCCTCTAACAAGACTCTGCGACCCCCCCCCCCCCCCTGGGAGTCGCGAACCATAGTTTGAAAAACACTGCCATAATGGGACTCTCAATAATAGAATTACTGAAATAAAATTTTTGAATACGTCAATGTTAAACTGTTCTATTCTTTGTAATTTTAGAATACATTTCTGCAGAAACAGCGATCGTTATTGAAATTGTGTTTTTTAAAAAACACAGTCTCGATCGCAAGAGAATTTTTATTGTTCTTAGAAAAACCGGTTTCAGTCTGCATGTGAGACCGTCTTTAGGCCGACTGCAATACAGTAATGTTACAAATATTAAGAAGGATGTACAAAATACGATATTATGGCAATAAACAGGAAAATTATAACAATGTGAAAAGTTATATCCATGCGGCCGATTGTGGCGGGTCGGGAACCGTCGGCTGTGGAAATCAACTGCGGAATACTGCAGTAACGGTCGCGTTTATATTTAGCCAGCTCCGCCCCTCTCAACCCCCCCCCCCCCCACACACACACGCGGCATTACAATATTGAGAGTCAATCATGTACTTACTAATAATTTTGTTGTTGTTGTTGTTGTTGTTGTCTTACAGGCTACAGTTATTAAAAACGGGGGATAAATATACAAGAACATACAGATTATTACACTCGTTGTGATTGGTAACAATTTAGAGACAATCGTTTTGAATAAAGATTAAAAACATTTGGTTTTATCAATTTTGTTAGCTAGCTGCCCTCTATGGGCATTTGATTCTCGGTGGGCATATTGGTGCCAGAGACAGTAATACTTCATTGCAACTGCAATGACTTTCGAGTATTGATGGTTGTACGCCAGCAATGCTCGTCGCAGTATTCGTAGTAACGGACGAAGCGTTAATGCTCTGGAGAGAATCGGCATATTCCTGCTGTGATTCATTATTATGTTCATTAACTGCCATAATTTGATTCTCGGACCTAGACATTGGCACCGCCACTCGCAACAACTGTGCACAGGGATGACAGTCTTTGAATAGTTACCCCCCAGGGGGCTCACGGTTCTTTCGTGAGTACGTGCGTGGCGAGCACGGGGCCCCGAGCTAATGCAGTCTTCCTTCTTTACTTCCCGGACTGCATTTCATTTCTCCCTCCCCTCCTTTCCTATCCTCACTCCTTCCTTTCCCCGCCGGGGGACTGATAACCTCAGTAGTTTAGTCCCCCTACCCCAACCAAACAACCCAACCCAACCCTTTGAATAGTTATGAAATACACTTGAAGTTGCCTCCCTACTTCACAGGCGACATGAATCGTGTCTCAAAGGAATACATTTATATCAATATAATACGTTTTAGATTATTTAATAGAACAAAATAGGTAACTGTTGTTGAGAGTAGCTTGCCTAAGAACAATAAAAATTCTCTTGCGATCGAGACTGTGTTTTTTTAAAAAATACAGTCCCATTCTTGTACATATTGCATCATCGGTCTTGCAGTTAATATAACAAGTTAATATGCTTCCTTTTGTTTGACGAGTCAAGTTGAACGATACATTTGTGAGAACCATGTAAACGTCGTTTTTGTGTATTTATGTTTTAACTTCTCTTATACCATGCCTCTGAGATTACGATGGGGAAACAGTCTGATATTTTACTAAAGGGCAGAATTGTCACTTTTGTTATAAATGATTTGATGAGTTTCGAGGCATGTGACGTCACAAAAACTAAATGTAGTGACACAAAAAAAATTATTACGTCACTGGGAAAAGATTCTTAGCTGCGGTGGAGTAGCCGAGCGGTTGCCGGGCGCCGTGGCTCAGCGCGCCCGGTCAGGGGGCTAAACGTCCTTTGTAATAAAAAAGCTGAGCCAAAGATTCAACGAACACTCAAGAATGAACCGAAACAACGACCGCAAAGCATAGATCTATCTGAGAGAGAGAGGAAAAAAAAAAAAAAAAAAAAAAAAAGCGTCTCGCTGCGGAGCGCGCGGTTGTTCGCCGTGGAAGTTCGAGTCCTCCCTGGGGCATGGGTGTGTGTGTTGTCCTTAGGTTAGTTTACCTAGGTTTAAGTAGTTTGTAAGCTACGGACTGATGACCACGCAGTTTGGTCCGATAGATTTACAAACATTTTGAACATTTGAAAAGATTCATAATCAACTTAGCACACGGTTTAGGTTGATATTTGTGCAGTGATAACTTTTGATTGCAAAGAAAGCGCACTGAAATTTAGAGATGGCTACAGAGCAAAAGAAGACAAAGGAACGCCTCTTTAGATTATGTGAACAAAAATGCTTCTAGATACCTTGATGTCGGCGAGAACTAAAAATGAGGAAAATATCTCGAAATCATTTTACTACAAAGAGAATGAAATAAATCTCGAAGAAGAAGCCTATGATTTTCTGAAGTGCTAAAGCGGCTTAATAGCACAGTAACAGAGAAGCATCTCACAAAAATACTGGAAACTAAAAGGACACAGATGATACAAAAACATAAAATTGGCATACTCAACATACATTCTAGTTTATTTTGGGGTTATTAAACTTGAAAAATATCAGTTTAAGTATTAGAAAGAAATTAATTACTGGACATATGTCAAGTGGGCCAATCTGCCCCTACCTCGGGGTAAGTTGGCGCAAAGTTTGGGGTACGTTGACCCATTTAGTCTTTTGGTAAGTATAACTTAGAAATCAAAATAAAATAACAGTTATCAAGAAATATACTTTAATGCACATAATATCAAGTTGAATACTGAGTGAAATGCTTAACATTGAGGACTATGACTACAGGACAGGTTAAATTTATTACGATTTCTAGTGTCTTAATACAAACCGGTCAGTTTTAATCAAAATCCAGCTCCAAAGGATAAGGACAGTTTTAACAATCATAAAATAGTCCACGGATTTCATCTTCCACTCATGAGCCCAACACTTACAGTTCGTGAAGTGAATTCCTTGTTCTCCAGTTGACTGTTTCCAAAAAACATTGTAACTCTTCCTCATCGTTATCATTATCACAATCTCTCCTTTTTGAAAAAAAAAAAAAAAAAAAAAAAAAAAAAAAAAAAAAAAAAAAGCTTTTTTTTAGCCTGTGATTTAATTTTTCTTCAGTATTTCTTTCCAATACTTTGGTCCAATAGGAAGGGTTGAAATTCAATTTCTGTTTCCTGAGTATCAATTACCTGTGCAAACTGACGTAAGGTCTATACAGTACCTCCTGTACGATTTTCTCGGTACCCCAAAGTCTTCGATAACGGTCTTCACAGATCTTTCCTTTCCTTTCACTTCTGAAACTGCTCTTAGCATCGTATCTTCAGAAATAATTCCCCTTTCATTCTTTTATAATTTTGGATCGTTTTTATGATACTACAAATAAAACAAAGGTTCAGAGCAGTAACTCATGTTTTATAAACAAGGAACTGAACGAGAATCTGACTTCTCAGATCACTGTTTAAGATTAAAATATACTGGTTGACGTTTATTCAACGCATTTTATCTCGTGAATATGACTATGTTTTAACCTCTAAATCATATCAAAATATGTTTAACTTCGTCAATTACGTTAATAATTTAATGAACTCCAAGAATTATAAACGTTGTTATCATTAAAAGTAACAAACCTTTCATCGAGGTTAAAGAAGTAAAGCTCCTATAGGACGTGACAGGTTGTCAGAAAACTCACAGAAGCAATTAAGTTTGTATGACATATAAAAATTATCCTGAAAGTACGACCTTTTATTATAATACTCACTCCGTTGCGCCCTAAGCAAGCAAAAGTTAAATAACACACATTAACCGACGAGTAGAATTTTACTGAAACACGCACAAAAACAATTAAGGACCACAGCTTGTCCAAAACTTCGCCGCCTGCGATATTGGCCCTGTATAAGGAGAGGGGCAGTGCTATTGATTGATTCCTAAGACGATCTAGCGTCTACTACATGAACTAATTCTAATGGGCCATGCTGCTCCTATGGCCAACGTGCCCCGGTCTCCCCTACAAATGTTTATAAATCGAAGGGACTTAACTACGTTGGTCATCAGCTCCTAGGCTTACAGACTACTTACTCTAACTTACTCTAAAGTAACTTATGCTAAGGACAACACAAACACCCAAGCCCGAGGGAGGACTCAACCCTCGATGGCGAAGGGCCGCGCGCACCGCAGCTGGATGCCTTAGTGCGCACAGCAATTGATTTATCGCACATTGACCCAGTTGTCAATAGCTTGGAACGATAATTACCATTGGTTTTAAAATCAAGTATGGCCTGCCATCGGCATTGATCCACCAACGACGAACAAGGGCTACACATCAGCACATCTCAAATCGCGAAGCGACCTGGTAGTACTCTCGTAAAATCAGCTTTCCTGCCACCTCATGGCTCACTGTAGCAAGATGCTGCGGACGGTCGGGGTATTCTCAGGGATATTGGAACAAGACAATCTTCATTAATAAACAATCGCAAAAGTTACGCACATTGAGAACCATGAAGCGACCTTCCCTCCACTCTGTACGATATACTTTGATTGAATTTAAACGACTTTTGTGAAATAAAATATAAATGATGCAGTGAAAATCAATTAAATTTCCCTAATGAGTAAAAACAACATGTTCAAATTGCTAGCTGGTCGTATGACGCCATTTGAGAAGAATTCGTAGCTTCATGACTCTCAACTTGGCACTAACCATTTAACTAAAAACTAGTCACTTGTATCTACTGTCGCGAGCAAGTGGACCATACCAGCGTAGAAAGGATAGGAAGGACAGAACTCCCAAGTACAATCGAACTTGCACCAATCTCTGTCCATAAGACGTCTAACAATTACGTTGAGATACACACACTTTAGACTCGTTACTGACTTTGTGAAGACTGTACAAGAAACAAGTAACAGAGGATTATATATATATTGAGGTGTTTGTGGTAGTGGGTATCAGTCTCCCATTCTGCACTATGGTGTTAGAGGTTTGATAACGATAAGGGGGTGGAAGATGTGCGAGTTTAAAGTTACAGACACATAAAATTCTACGTTTGGGTGTCAATATTTTGCTCTTCACCAAAAACTACACAATGGAGACGAACGATCTGTTTTGTTGTAGTACAAAGTCTCCCGTTGTACACCATAGCAGTTCCGTGTCGATAGCTGTTAGAGGGTGTATTAAAAAGTGCAAGAAAAAAAAAAAAAACAGTCAAGGTATTTCTGATTTTTATCGAGACTAATGCACATTTGATTTTTATAGATGCAAATTTTCACGTAACACAAATTCTCACAGGGAGGGTAGAAAAAATAAGAGTAAGGTACAACCATTGTCTTCGCATTGTACGAACTTTGTACGTTTCTCGTCTGAAGCCTGGACTACAGCATCGTACTTTTTGCAGACTTCACTCTTCCTCCTGTGATGCACATCTGCATTTGTATACCCTGCTTCCCATAACTTCGCTCTTACACTCTCCAACAGGGCAGAGCTAACAAATGTGGAGGCCTAGGGCTAGGGAAAATGTGGGCGTATATTGCCTCAGTAACATAAGCATTTGGTAAGCGTACGTCAGAATCAAGCGCCGTAATCGACAATAGGGAAGTTAAAGAAATACATCAACCATCCTACACATCAGATGGTTTACACTACCTAACCCGGCGTTGCTCGGGTGTTTTATATATATAAAGGAATTTGTGAAATCGGTCGAGCCGTTCCCAAGTTATGGCGCGACCTTGGTATTTAGGGATCCATTTTGATGTTGCAAAGTACCCTCCCCCATGCACTGTATGACACTTATGGTAGACGGTCACGTTCTTCTAGTTTTGAAAGTCAAGTGTCAGAAATTTCGTGAAAATCGCAATGAAACTGTATATTTCGTGAGTCTGTAGGAATAGTATGCTCCTCCATGCACCTATCACAAAATACTTTCTTAGCTGATGATTTCCTATATTTCTGCCAAGTTTCAGCTTCATAGTTGAAGCAGTTTCCGAGATTTCGTGTTTAGTCAGTGAGTGAGTGAGTGTCCTTTCGCTTTTATATAGATAGAGATTAATAAAACAGATTGCTTTATTTTGGATGGAAGAGAATTAAGGGAGACTTGCAGACAAAAATAAATAGTATGATGCAAATCTGTAATTTTAACTTTATTTGATACAAGGTCATGCCTGATGAGACAGTTTTACGTCATCTACAGCGAAACTGTTGTGAGCTGTAGACTTCTTTTTGCTTCACCATTTTGTGTGTGTGTGTGGGGGGGGGGGGGGGGGTCAGTTACAAAACGCTTCATAAACGTCAGAAATTACATGCAAACTTTGTTGCAGATTCACAGCTACTCTCATTTTCCAATAAGTGACGCATAAATCTATTTATTCTCACGAGGTAGCGTCTCATTATTTATGACGTCATATCTCCTGAGCTATGTACTCTTATTTTTGGGTCAGGAACCTTCGTGGGTTTTATTGCAATCGAATGAATGGTTTATGAACACAGAGGACATACAGACAAACACACACTCACACACACACACACACACACACACACACACACTTCTCAGATGCATAAAAAATCACTGTGGAGGCTTTGCTCTCCAAGGGACAATCGAATTCTGCAACTCTCAATGAGCACAAAAAAGTACTAGAAGACGGTCAGTTAACATCGGCAACTCTGCACTGTGACAAAAGGGCAGCCGGTTCCGCTGAGTCACCAGTGATGAAGTTCCTAGCTGTAAACAAACCCCTCAGATCCCTATTTGTCAACCGGTTAACATCTGTGCAGGCTTAGGTCGTATTTCGTTGTGTTCTTCAAGTTGTTTTGTTTGTTCCGGTCTTCTGTCCTGAAACTGGTTTCATTCAGCTCTCCACCATACTCTATACTGCACCAGTCTCTTGATCTCCTCATAAGAACGACAACTCACATCCATTTGAATCTGCTAGCTGTATTCTTCTCTTGGTCTCTCTCTTCCATTTTTACCCTACACACTTCCATGTCGTGCAAAATTCGCGATTCCTTCGTGTCTAAGAATGTGTCCTACCTTCTTTCAGTCAAGCCAGAAATTACTTTTCTCCCCAATTCTGTTCAGTACTTCCTCATTAGTTACACGAAACAACTTTCAGCTTGAACAGCTTTATCGCTGTTGGAAGGGATAGGTTTTTGTAATTTTTGGATATAATAAGTGGATATTATTGTGTCTGCTGCTCGTGTAGGTATATGCAGGGAGAACGTTGTTCCAGCTATTTGTAGTGTCGCTCCCAAATATCTGAAAGTTGAAACGAATTCTTCAAAATGTTCGAAAGTCTTCAAATTTTTGTAAATCTATCGAACCAAACTGCGTGGTCAGTCCGTAGCTTACAAACTACTTAAACCTAGGTAAAGTAATCTAAGGACAAACACACACACCCATGCCCCAGGGAGGACTCGAACCTCCACGGCGAGCAACCGCGCGCTCCGCAGCGAGACGCTTTAGACTGCCTTTTTTTTTTTTTTTTTTTTTTTTCTTGGTTAGTTCATTTCCTTTCGGTCATTGATCCATTTTGTTTGTTGTCGTTCGATGAGTTTTTGGCTCAGCTTTTTTATTGCAGAGAGGCGTTCAACCCTCTAACCGGGCGCGCTGAGCCACAGCGCCCGGTAGCGCTCGGTTACTCCACCGCGGCTAGTTACACGATCTACCCACCTAATCTTCAGCATTCTTCTGTAGCACCACATTTCAAAATCCTCTCCTCTTCCTGTCCGCACTGTTTATCGTCCATGTTTCACTCCCATATATGGCAATACTCAACACAAATGCCTTGAGAAAAACTTCTTACATTAATATTCGCTGTTAGTTAATTTCTCTTTTTAAAAAACGCTTTTCTTTCCATTGCCATTCTGCATTTTATATCCTCTGTACTGCGACCATCATTATGTCATTATACAGCCAGAGTAACAAAACTCATCTACCACCTTTATTGTTTCGTTACCTAATCTAATTCCTTCAGCATCTCCTGGTTTTCTAAGAGCTCCATTCCATTACCCTTGTTTTGCTCTTGTTAATGTTCATCTTTCAACACACTGTTCATTCCGTTCAACTGCTCTACCAAATCCTTTGCTGTCTCTTACAGAATTACAATGTCACCTGCAAAACGCAATGTTGTTATTTCTTCACCCTGAACTTTAATTCCTTCTCCAAATTTCTCCTTGCTTCTATTTACAGTTTGCTCCATGTACAAATTGAATAATATTGGAGAAAGACTACAATCTTTTCTTACTCCCTTCCCAACCAATGCCTTACTTTCAAGCTTGTTTGTCATCGTTGTACAAAGATAAGAACTGTGGAAAAGGACACTTACTTCACTCCGCCTATCGACTCATTTGCCGAATCTCTCAAGACGTCCCTGATGTTGTTGACGTCCTCGCCAGCCTACAGTCTCAAGACGAAAAACTCGCGAAGTTTGCAGTTATACTGAAAAATTTCATCGATGAGCAAGATCAAAATCGGCCACACCAGCACAATGGATGCAAAACATCAACAAAAATGAGAGTTACTGAAAATGCTGAACTTCGCAAAGTAGATTTTGTACAGTATATGTCATACAAAGCAGTCACAATTTGATCATGACCATGCAACATAAATTATGTTCATGAAGTAAACGATGTTTCAAAAGAGACTTTACAACTTCCAAAATTAATATATATTTATTGAAAAGAGGTACAGAGATGGTTTTAGCGTTGTTTCAAAGGAAAACACAAGTTTTGACTCGCGTATTTCGCTAGTGCAGAATCGCGCCGCAACAAGCGCTATCGATAGTTACATTAAAGATGGCTGCCTTCACTGGACCCGAGCGTGCAAGCTGTTTTTCTTTTTTTATTTATTTTTTTCTTTTTTTTGGGTTTTTAAGAATCAAAGTCGGCGACAACAGTTCAGTGTAAATTTCGTACCAAGTATGCTACAGATCCTCCTAGTAGGCCTTCAATTTATGAGTGGCATAAATGTTTTGTAAAAACGGGGTGCTCAGTAAGACATTAGGAAGTATCAGGTCGTCCAAACACATCTGACGAAGTCGTTGAGCAAGTGAGACAGAGTTTTGTTAGCAGCCCTACGAAATGAGCCCGGCGTGCATCTCGTAAACTGCAAGTCCACATACAACAGTTTGGCGTGTGTTGAGAAAACGTTTGCATTTGAAATCGTACAGATTGTCGCTTTGACAAGCAATTAAAAACGCTGATAAGATTGCCCGGGAGAACTTCTGTGCGGATACGTTAGACCGAGTGGATGAAGATTAACATTTCTTGGACAACATAATCTTTTCTGACGAGTCAACTTTTCATTTAAGTGGCAAGGTTAACACAAATAACTGTAGGATTTGGGGCAGTGAAAATCCACATAAAACATTGTAACATACTCGTGATAGTCTTAAGGTGAACGTTTCTTGTGCTTTGAGCAAGAAGAAAATGTACGGCCCCTTTTTATTCCAAGAACGAACCGTTAACAGGATAGTGTGCAACAATTTTTGATTCCACACATCGATGACGACGGAGAACGAAATGTTTACTTCATGCACGACGGCGCACCACTACACTATCTGAATGACGTCCGGGATTTTCTCAATGACCGTTTTCCAGGTAAATGGATTGGCCGTGCTGCGCCAATTGTATGGCCTGCCCGTTCCCCAGACCTGACACCGCTAGACTTTCTCTTCTGGGGCTTCATCAAAGATGTGGTATACCTAGCCCTACCTCCTTTGGCGGCCACTCTGCCGGAACTTAGAGCAAGAGTCTACGCCGCCGCTGAGCAAGTTACACCTGCAATGCTGATGAGAGTTTGGGAAGAAACCAGTTACCGACGGGATGTCTGCAGGATAACCAACGGAAGCCACATCGAACACTTTTAGTTTAAGGTAAAAACGTGACGTGTTTTCCTTTGAAACAACACTAAAACCAGCTCTATACCACTTTTTAATAAATTAATATGAATTTTCAAAGTTATAAAGTCTCTTTTGAAGCACCCTGTATTTTAGTATCTGAAATGTTTTTCTGGACGTTCATTTTGTTTTCATTATTGTCGCAGATTTCTTTAATTCGACCGCTATTTGCACTGTCGTTTTCAAAGAAGAAAAATAGCAGCAGGTAGCAGGAGCTGAATTTGTGTGTTTAGTTCGAAAACTGATTTAGGAGAATCGTCGAATTCAAGTGTACTGTTTTCCAGCAGCAGGTAGGACTTGCAAAATTTGCGCGAGCCGCCTCTGCACAGATCAAAATACCACATCTTCGGCGGAGACCATCTGGTCGTTCATGTCCCACTGCCAGTATACGCTTGTGCTCTCCACTTCCATTCTGACGACCAGCCTCCCTGTAGTACGCTACAGTAGACTCGGCGAGACGAAAGGCATCACTACTGTTGTCAAACACCTCACACTCGCGCAACTACAGTAGGAAGGAAGGCAGCCAGTGTATCTCTTGACTACGGAATCTCCCCATTTCGTCCCCCTCAGATTTATGGTAACATGACGAACTGGATAGTCAAAAACAGGACACATATCAAGTACTAAAGATGTACGGAACTGTGAAAAAAGTAGAAACATACAGCGAAACGCCAAATAAACAGTTACACCTGCGTAATATCGTGCAAGATCCCCGTGAGATAACAGAAGTGGCGTGGACAAGATTAATGCGGGAAGTAGTGCTGGCGGAAATTAATACCATGCGTCCTACAGGGCTGTTCCATAAATCAGTAAGAGTACGAAGGGGTGAAGATCTATTCTGAACAGCACGTTGCAAGGGATCCCAGATATGCCCAATAATGTTCGTGGGGTGTTTGTTGGCCAGAGGAGGTGTTTAAATTAAGACGAGTGTTCCTGGAGCCACGTGGTAGCAAATCTACATCTACATGGGATTGCAAATCACATTTAAGTGCCTGACAGAGGGTCCATCGAACCACATTTATACTATTTATCTCCCATTGCATTCTCGAATAGCGCACGGGAAGAAAGAACACCTGAATCTTTCCGTTCGAGCAGTGATTTCTCGTATTTTCTTCTACTTATGTAAGTGGGAGTCAACAATATAGTTTCGCATTCGGAGGAGAATGTTGGCGATTGGAGTTTCGTAAGTAGCCCACACCGCAGCGATAAGCGCCGTAGTTGTAATCATTCCAATGCCAGGTCCTGTATCATTTCCGTGACGCTGTCTCCCCTGTATAGTGACAATACAAAACTAACTGCCTTTCTTTGGACTCTTTCGATGTCCTCCGTCAAACCCACCTGATAAGGATCCTACACTGGGCAGCAATACTCCAAAGGCGGCCGCGGTGGCCGAGGAGACTGAGGCGCTCCAGTCACGGTGTGCACGGCCACTACGGTCGGGGGTTCGAATCTCCCCTCGGGCATGGATATTTGTGCCGTCCTAGTTCGTAAGTAGTTCATAAGTAGTTTGTAAGTTTAGGAACTGATGACCCCGTAATTAAGTTCCATAGACTATGCAAACATTTGAACACTCCAAAAAGTGTTAGTTGTTCTGTTGCATCTTTTAAGGGTTCTGCCAATAAAACGCAATCTCTGGTTCGCCTTTCCCAAGACATTATCTACGCGTTGTTTCCAGTTAAAGTCTGAAGTAATAGTAATTTCTAGGTATTTTGTAGAGTTCACGGCCTTCACTGTTGATTGATTTATCTTGTAAACAAAGTTTAACGGATTTCTTTTCGTACTCAAGTGGACGAATTCACACTTCTCATTATTTAGAGTCAACTGACAATTTTACACCATAGTGATATGTTATTCAGATCGTTCTGCGGTTGGTTTTCATCTTCAGATGACTTTACTAGCGATAAATGACGGCGTCATCAGCAAACAACCTAAGAGAGCTGCTTAGATTTTCCTCTAAATCGTTTATGTAAATAAGGAACAGTACATGACCAATAACACTACTCTGTGGAACGCCCGATATCACCTCTGTTTCAGTCAATGCCTTACCATCGATTACTAAAAACTGTGTCCTCTCTGACGGGAAATCCCCTAACAAGTTGCAAATTTGGGGCGATAAACCATAACCATGCAATTTGATTAAAAGCCGTTTGTGAGGTACGGTGTCAAAAGCCTTCTGGAAATCAAGAAATACGGAATTAATTTGAGAACCCTTGTCGATACCGCTCATCACTTCGTGTGAGTAAAGAGCTAGTTGTGTTTCGCATGTACGATATTTTCTAAATCCTTGTTGACCTTGGTTCAATAGATCATTCTGTTCGAGATAATTCATAGTATTTGAATACGGAATATGTTCCAAAACTCTGCTGCAGATTGACGTCAACGAAATAGGCCTGTAGTTTAGTGGGTTACTCCTACTGTCTTTCTTGAATATAGGTTGACCTGTGCAACTTTCCAATCTCTTGGTACAGATCCTTCTTTGAGCGAGCGGTTGAAGCTATCGCTTTAGCATAATCAGATAGAAATCTAATGGGTATACAGCCCGGACCAAAAGACTTGTTCTTGTTAACTGATTGTAGTTACTTCACTAATCCGATGACATCTACTTCTACGTTACTTATTGTAGCCTCTGTTTGTAATTCGAAATCTGGAATATTGGTTTTGTCTTCTTTGGTAAATGAGTTTCTTAAAGCTTTGTTTAGTATGTTTTAGTACCTGAGTTAATACTTTGGATACATATGGGACCTCAAACTGTGACTACCTCTTATTTACTGAACGTATTTTGGCGTTGATCAGAATTTTATTCAGAATGGTCAGGTCCTGCAGGACCTCTACGAAGGTCTCGAGAAATGGAGCTCCCCCCCCCCCTCCGGAGGGGAGTCCCCATGCCCTCAGTCCACTCCTGGCCAGACGCCTGATTGTATTGAACCTGGTCGGAGAAGTCGTTGCCCCGTGTTGCTGCGTGTCCTCGGCGCCTGCGCTGAGCAACAGGTGGCGAAGCCTGTGCGTTTGTTGCCCCTGACCAGCAGAGCGCATGCCAACACGCCGCGAGCGTTGTTCGGAAGCGCAGCCGAGCCTGCGACCTTGCCCTGCCGTTGAGGAGCTGCGCAGTGGCGGCCGCGGTCTCTGAAAGCAGCCATCCTGCTGCGCAGTGCCACCGGCTGATGAAACGCCGTTGTCTGATAGGTAAGAAAGGCGAGCCGCGAGTTACCGCGCGCTGTGACGGACGGGGTTTGCGAAATGCCACTTACCGGTTTTGTTAGCGCAGACCTCTGATAAAGGCGCGTTATTATTCCTCAGACCAAACCGGTGCTCCATATTCCGTATCGTGATGGGTAATGAGACGGGGGACTGGAAGGGGGATCCAGCTGATAAAGAGACGGATGGGAAGAAAAGATTTCTTTTAAGAGACCGTAACGCACATCTTTTATGTGTCTCCGTGTCAGATGCTGAAGGGCGACGAAGTTTTATGAGCAGCCATAACTGTCATGTGCATGACATGATTTCTACATCTACAGTAATTAAAATTGCTACACCACGAAGATGACGTGCTGCAGACGCGAAATTTAACCGACAGGAAGAAGATGCTGTGATATGCAAATGATTAGCTTTTCAGAGCATCCACACAGTTAGAGCCGGTGGCGATACCTACAACGTGCTGACATGAGGAAAGTTTCCAACCGATTTCTCATACACAAACAGCAGTTGACCGACGTTGTGTAGTGGGACGAAGTATCGTCCCCGCTACTACCTTATATCAGCTCAGTTTTGCAGCAGACTGTGTTTGCATTTACGTTGAATGATTTTTCTATGTAAATGTGTTATATGATTCTTAAAAGAGTTTGTATGTTTTTTTATGTTTCATGTGCTATAGCGGCAATCCAACCTACGAGAGCAACATCTTCGACCCCAACCTCAAGGAATAGAACATCTGGCCACTTGAAGTCGCGGGTCGACGGCCACAAGGCAAGATGATGATGGTCTCTGCGGTTATCGTCTCCCTTATTTACATTGTCAACGAAATCTTCCTAAAATTTGAGCAAATACATTTTCAGTTCATCTTGACTTCGGACTTGTAAATGTCAAGTGTAATAAAGTTAAAGTATTTAAAGTTTAACTATGTGTTCGCCAACATCATTTATTTATTTTGAAGAGATCTACCAGAAATATTATATTAACAGGAATTGAGAATTATTTCCTGTTAAAGTTTCTACGATTTTTGAGAAAATATTTTATTTGAATTTAATTGATGTTTGACAGTTAAGTCAAAGGAAGACTTTGATAATTTTTCAGTGCTTTCTTAATCGATCGCCTACATCGGTCGATTTACTATCAACAAGATATATAGAATCTCTGTGGTCATCAAAATGTTTACTAGTATAAACTTTAGTTTGACAGTTAAAACTTGACAATAATTTAAAAAGTATATCCGATTAGGAGCGAGAGTCTAAATAAAAGAAATTCTTCTGACTATGCTTCTTTGAATGTGCAAGGACCTGATATAGAAGATTCACAACTTGGAATTCTTTTTTCTTTTTTTTCAGACTTAATGAATTTTATGGCGATGAGCGGACGACTCGAGGCTTACGGAGTCTGACACAGCCACATTTAAAGCTTCAATACTCACTTGCAAGTTATACATCAGAGTCGTTCCGCCTGGTGAAATGTTGTGATGCCACGTGTAAGGAGGAGAAATGCGAACCATCACGTTTCCGACTTTGATAAAGGTCGCATTGTAGCCAGTTCGACGACGTTTGCAGCAGCATGGACTATCATCTCGGACGCTGCATCACAGGAGCGCCTGCGATGGAATGCGCAACGACGAACCTGGGTGCACGAATGGCAAAATGTCATTTTCTCGGATGAATGCAGGTTCTGTTTACAACATCATGATGGTCGCATCCGTCTTTGGAGACATTGCGGTGAACTCACATTGAACTGGCGTATCACCCGGCGTGATGGTATGGGGTGCCATTGGTTACACGTCTCGGTCACCTCTTATTCGCATCGACGGCACTTTGAACAGTGGCCGTTACATTTCAGATGTGTTACGACCCGTGGCTCTACCCTTTATTCGACCCAGCGAAACCCTACATTTCAGTAGGATAATACACGACCGCATGTTGCAGGTCCTGCACAGGGCTGTCTGGATACGGAAAATGTTCGACTGCTGCCCTGGCCAGCACATTTTCCAGATCTAACTGAAAACGTCAGGTCAATGGTGGCCGAGCAACTGGCTCGTCACAATACGCCAGTCACTACACTTGATGAACTGTGGTATCGTATTGAAGTTGTATGGGCATCTGTGCCTGTACACGCCATCCTGATTTCTCAGGACCTATGCACCCAAATTGCGTGAAAATGTAATCACATGTCAGTTCTAGTATAATATATTTGCCCAATGAATGCTCGTTTATCATCTACATTTCTTCTTGTTGTAGCAATTTTAATGGCCAGTAGTGTAAATACATACTCCGCAATCCACCCTAAGGTGTGTGGCGGAGGGTACCTACTTACTTGCTCTCCTGTTCCACTCCCATATAGAACCAGGGAAAAACTATTGCTTGTATGCATCTGTACGAGCCCTAATCTCTCTGATCTTTGTGGCTTAAGCGACATGCAAGTTGCCGGCAGTAGAATTGTTCTGCGTTCGCTTCAAATTCCTGCCCTTTAACTTTTATCAACATTGTTTCTCGAAAAGAAAGTAGCATTCCTTCCAGCGACTCACATTTGAGTTCCCGAAGCATCTCAGTAGCACTCGCGCATTGATCCAACCTCCCAGTAACAAACCTACCCGCCCGCCTCCGAATTGCTTCTTTTTCTTCTCTAAACTGCAGCATTGTACATGTTAAAAGGAACAGTCAAACAGTTAAAATCTTATAAAATAATTGTAAGGTTGAACACTGATTAAAAGTCCCGTTCTCCGCTTCAGCTGTTTGATTGTGGTCGTTTTAGAATTTCACAAAAATGATCTGGTGGTCATCCTAACAACTTGAGCAGTACTCAAGTCGGGGTCTCCTTTACAGACGAATCTTCCCAAAATTCTCCCAGTAAACCGTCCAATAAGTCGTCCATTCGCCTTCCCCTCGACCGTCCTTATATGGTCGTTCCATTTCATACCGTTGTGCACTGTTGCGCCTAGATATTTAACTGCTGGGACTCTGTCTGGTACATTGTGTATTAGACAGCAGTTTCTGTAAGAAAGTGTGATTCAAAAGAGAGGTCACCTGGTTTTGTTTCCACTTCTACTCTGTAAGGTGAACTTCCAGCTCTTTGCTTTTAACTTGTTCTTTTTTTGTTTTCAGTAATCGGTGAATTGTATGAGAAATATCTGATGTATCTATCAGTCACCTAGGCTCGGTATCTGTAGGGTACCTAACGTGTTAATAAATGACCCAGAGTGTATTGTAGGGTTCCACATCAACCTCTACACCAACATGACAGTATTTATTTTGAATTGCGGAATGGATGACGACTTCGATCCGGAATCCACTCGCCTGTCAGATACTTTAATTACTGCTACTTTAACGACCATTGAAATTAAATCAAAAAATTCTTATCTCAACCTCAGTTACTTGGAGAATTATTCTTTCGTTCGTATTCGTTGCACTTGATATGGAGGAGACAATGGGGTTGTTCAATTAATAAAAAGGGATTGTTTTTAGTATATAACATTTGTTCTTTCTAGAAGATTGGTTTAGCATCTCAAAACCAACACACGCTGACAAAATTCTTCGATTACTTCTTATCCTATCTGGTCTCATAAATTCTTCCCTTAATTTATCCATTCTTACGTATTGGGTAGAATGAATGTGGGCGGGGGCAAGAGGAACACTGATCGTACACACGCACACACACAAACACATAATGTTTCATTCTCGTTAGCACGCTGCGTTTACTTCCTCATGCATACAAATAATGTGGTGCTAACAGAATCGGCAGAGAGCAGTAACATCACTAAGAATGCGCGGAAACTCAGTAATAATTCATTATATTACTTAAACAAGCTAGCAGATAAAACATTGAACAGCCGCGGCGGAGTGGTCGAGTGCACTGAGGCGCTATGCTGCGATGCGCGAGGCCGTTCCCCGTCGGGGCTTCGAATCCCCCTCTGGCATGGTTATTTTTTTCGACTTCAGTATAAGGTGGTTTATAAATAGTTTGTAAGTTTAGGGAGTGATGACCCCCGCAGTTAGGTCCTATAAGCTTTACAAATATTTGAACTCTGAACTCTTTAACCAAGTATAAACTGTCAAAAATATTTCACTGTAGCTTAAAAACACCAAAAAGTACATCCATACAGTTAACACTATCTGCGCTGAGCACACGATAATCATAACTAATGACGTTAAGCAAGCTCGCTATTAATCTAACAAACTTTATTCATTTGCTACGTAGAGTCTGGATCAGTACCCACATCTTGCACAAAAACAAGTTTATCATTTTCAAAAAACCGAAAGATAAAATCATAGTAATTAAAGAAGTAAACATTTTCGCTGTTTCTAACGTGAAAACCCCGTGTATTAATTAATTTTACTGGACATTAACACACATTAACAAACTGGCGTCAACTTTCGTCAAACACAATGCACAGAAAAGAAATCCACTAATCTTTACACAATCCTCACCATAATTACAGAATAAACTCGGCCACGTTGTTTTATAACATCATCCCCTTGGTTTCACACTAAAATTGTTCATAAAAAGACGGACCAGAAAGATACTTTGTCTCGTGGCTGACTCCTGATTCAAATACCAAGTTCCGACATTATTCACATAAAACTAGCTAATATTTCTGCGGAAGTCATCACAAACCACTAGCAAATGATTATCTGAGCCAATCCGTTCGTAATCACTATTGGCATTAAAATTACTGCATCAAGAAGAATGCAGATCATAAACGGGTATTCATTGTACAAATATGTTATACTAGAACTGACATGTGATTACATTTTCACACAATTTCGGTGCGTAGATCCTGAGAAATCAGTACCCAGAACAATCACCTCTGTCCGTAATAACGGCCTTGATACGCCTGGTCATTGAGTCAAACAGAGCTTGGATGGTGTGTACAGGTACAGATGCCCATGCAGCTTCAACGATACCACAGTTCATCAAGAGTAGTGACTGGCCTACTGTGACGAGCCAGTTGCTCGGCCACCATTGACCAGACGTTTTCAGTTGGTGACAGATCTGGAGAATGTGCTGACAAGGTAAGCAGTCGAACATTTTCCGTATCCAGAAAGGCCCGTACAGGACCTGCAACATGCGGTCGTGTATTATCCTGCTGAAATGTAGGGTTTCGCAGGGATCGAATGAAGCGTAGAGCCACGTCTCGTAACACATCTGAAATGTAACGGCCACAGTTCAAAGTGCCGTCGATGCGAACAAGAGGTGACCGAGAGGTGTAACCAATGGTACCCCATACGATACGCCGGGTGATACGCCAGTATGCGACAATCATGATGCTGTAAACAGAACCTGGATTCATCCGTAAAAATGACGTTTTGCCATTCGTGCACCCAGGTTCGTCGCTGTCTGTGGTGCAGCGTCAAGGATAACCGCAGCCGTGGTTTCCCAGCTGATCGTCCATGCTGCTGCAAACGTCGTCGAACTGTTCGTGCAGATGGTTTTTGTCTTCCATGCGTCCCCAGCTGTTGACTCAGTGATCGAGACGTGGCTGCAGGATTCGTTACAGCCATGCGGATAAGATGCCAGTTACGTCGACTGCTAGTGATACGAGGCCGTTGGGATCCAGTACGGCGTTCCGTATTACCCTCCTGAACCCACCGCTTGCATATTCTGCTAACAGTCGCAGCAGCAATGTCGCGATATAATAAACCGTAATCGCGAAAGGCTACAATCCGACCTTTGTCAAAGTCGGAAACGTAGGTT
Source organism: Locusta migratoria (assembly GCA_026315105.1). NCBI lineage: Eukaryota > Metazoa > Arthropoda > Insecta > Orthoptera > Acrididae > Locusta > Locusta migratoria. Next base: position 242,368,931 of record CM048748.1, read on the forward strand.
AAATTTCGCGTCTGTAGGACGTCATCTTTGTGGCTTAGCAATTTTAATGGCTGGGAGTGTAGATACAACGTTAACACAAATTTCACCCATTCTTCACCTTTACCTCAGAAGCCCCTATAATTACATCCTCTTCAGTCAACGTACAGACCAACTCTGCCGAACATGGCCAATCCCTTGCCTAAAATACGGTCAGGACAGGTTTATTTACTTCATGTTACACGAGTGATGACAATCGATTAATGTTATGTACCAACACAGAAAAGAAATCGGAATAAAACTAACGATGCCACAATATTAAAAGTGTGAAAGGAAAGGGATGAAAAGAGGCAAAAGTTACTAAAGGCCTTTATGCGACGCAAATATGATGATATTGAATTATATTCTCGCTATATCAGTGCAGTTTTACGTAGTTCATTTCCCATATATATGGCAGAATCGAAAGAAATATAATAGTCGTATTGTTTCTGATTACGAAATGATGCGTCCACAGTGCAACACAAATCAGCAATCAAGAGATAATAACACACCTTCAACATTCACATCGCTGGGACAATACTCCGTTCCAGTTGTTGTAAATAATGCACGAGTTTTCGTGTACTTCTCAGTTATTGCATTTCTTAGGCACTGTAGTTTTATGTCATCCGAAATAGAACTCAGTACGAAGTTGAACTGTGTTTTATTTAAACGACAATAGCTGCCGCTGTGTTCATTTACGGGTCGACAGCAGACGGCAGTGTCACGGTCGTTGTCGACAGTTGCGGTGGGTCGCTGTCGCCGTGTTCGGACTCGCACCTTTGAGTTACTCCGATTGATTGATTTTTTTTAAATCAAATGTTTGTTAGCTATGTGAAAGAACAGCAGTAGTCATCAGTACCTAGACTGACGAACTACTTAAACTAACATATGCTAAAGGCAACACGCAGCCGCGGCGGAGTGGCCGAGTGCATTAAGGCGCTATGCCCCGATGCGCACGGCCGTTCCCCGTCGGAGGTTCGAATCCTCCGTCGGGCATGTATGTTGTGTTGTATTTAGTATAAATTAGTTTATAAGTAGTTTGTAAGTTTAGGGACTGATGATCCCGCGGTTAAGTCGCATAAGCTTAACAACCATTAGAACTTTTTTTTTTTTTTTTTTTTTTTTTTTTTTTTTTTTTTTTTTTGCGCAAGACACACAGCCCTCCCCGACTCTTGAGTTAGTACCTTTCTTATACCTTCTCTCTTCGTCCATCCACCTTTTGTCTAAAAACATGTTATATTTACGTTACAATAGACACTCCTGGCCATTAAAATTTGCTACACCATGAAGATGAGCATTCACATAAGGTTAACGCCAGTGTCGACAACGTGCTGACATGAGGAAAGTTTCCAACCAATTTCTCATACACAAACAGAAGCTGACCGGCGTTGCCTAGCGAAACGTTGTTATGATGCCTCGTGTAAGGAAGAGAAATGCATACCATACGTTCCCGACTTTGATAAAAGTGGGATTGTAGCCTATCGCGATTGCGGTTTATCATATCGCGACATTGCTGCTCGCGTTGGTCGCGATCCGATGACTGTTAGCAGAATATGGAATCGGTGGGTTCAGGAACGCCGTGCTGGATCCCAACGGCCTCGTATCAGCAGCAATCTAGATGACAGACATCTTATCCGCATGGCTGTAACGGATCGTGCAGCCACGTCTCGATCCCCGAGTCATCAGAAGGGGAAGTTTGCAAGGCAACAACCATCTGCACGAATAGTTCGACGACGTTAGCAGCAGCATGGATTAACAGCTCGGACACCATGGCTGTGGTTACCCTTGACGCTGCATCACAGACAGGAGCGCCTGCATGGTGTACGCAACGACGAACCTCGGTGTACGAATGACAATACGTCATTTTTTCGGATGAATCCAGATTCTGTTTACAGCATCATGATGGTCGCATACTGGCGTATATCATAAATTGTAACGCCATACCGAATGTCGTAGTTTTACTCCATAAACAGCGGAAAAGTAGTAAGCGAGAAACTTTTTTCCTTTCATTATTTTGATGTGGTTGTCAGCGAGAAAAAGTTTACTGAAGGTTTGAAATTATGTTTAAAGTTTTTTGCAAGTCGCTAAGTACTCTCGTTCTCATATAGCGTATTTATAAAGTCCCGCCGATTTATGTGGCAGTTTTTTTTTAGATTCCTATTGTGATGACGTCATATCTTCTGAACTATGTGTCGTATGTGATTCTTCACCTTGCAGCAGTTGTTACCTCACGGTAAGGAATGTGTGTACCGAATTTGGTTGAAATCGGTTCAGTGGTTTAGGAGAAAATGAGCAGTATTGTCGCTAAATCCAGCCTTGTCGTTAAATGCAGCAGTTTTTCGTGCATCTCATTGTTTATGACGTCATATATCGTGAACTACGTATCGTACGTGATTCTTTCACTTACGGCGATCGTCCTCGTGGATTGAAGCTTACGTGTACAAAATTTCATATAGATTGGAACAAAAGTGTAGATTTGTATTGAACACGTACACACATACGGACACTCTGCTTTATATATAAGAGTAGCTGAAAACCCGGCGTTGCTCGGGTATTTATTTATTTATTCCTACCATTTTTCAGGTATATATTCATTTGTATAAGGACTGTAGGTCTGTATAATCTCTTGTGATATAGGAGTAATAGATTAAAACTTGGTGCATGATGGGAGGGTTTTTCATGAACGTTATTGTTTTATGTGCTCATATCTCATGAACTACTTGTACTGTGATACAATTTAGAAGGTACACTCAACTATATGAGTGTATGCTGTTTAATTTCCTGCGGCTACAATTTGTAGTCTAGAAATTATAAATTGTAACGTCATACCGAAAGCCATAGTTTTAGTCCATGAACAACGGAACGTTACAGTTTACGTGCTCATATCTCATGAACTACGTGTCGGAATGTGATACAATTTAAAAGCTACATTCAACTATATATGTGTATACTGTCTGTAAAATTTCCTGCCGCCACAATTTGTAGTGTTCAAATTATAAATTGCAACGTCATACCGAGAGCCGTAGTTTTTACTCCATAAACAGCGGAAAAGTAGTAAGCGAGAAACTTTTTTCCTTTCATTATTTTACAATGGTTGCCAGCGAGAAAAAGTTTAATAACGGTTTGGAATTGTGTTTAAAGTGCCGGCCGCGGTGGCCGAGGGAATTGAGGCGCTCCAGTCACGGTCTGCACGGCCACTACGGTCGGGGGTTCGAATCCCCCCTCGGGCATGGATATTTGTGCCGTCCTTAGGATAAGCTAGTTGTTAAGTAGTTTGTAAGTTTAGGGACTGATGACCCCGTAGTTAAGTCCCATAAGCTATACAAACATTTGAACATTTATGTTTAAAGTTTGTTGCAAGTCGCTAAGTACTGTCATTCTTATACAGTGTATTTCCAAAGTCTCGCCGCATTATATGGCATTTTTTGCGTTTTCTATTGGGTATGACGTAATATCTTTTGAACCTTGTGCCGTATGTGATTCTTAACCATGCAGCAATTGTTACCACACGGTAAGGAATGTGTGTAACAAATTTGGTTGAAATCGGCCCAATGGTTTAGGCGAAAATGAGCATCATTGTCGCAAAATGCAGCAGTTTTTCGCGCATCTCATTATTTATGACGTCATACCTCGTGAACTATATATCGTATGTGATTCTTACACTTACTTCGACTGTCCTCTTGGATTGAAGCTTACATGTACAAAATTTCATAAATATTGGAACAAAACTGTGAATGTGTATGCAACACGTACACACAAACATAGGGACACTCTGCTTTACATATTAGATAATGTATGGAAATGGACTTTATCGGCCAGTAGTATCGTATGGGTGGCTATCGGTATCAGGAGCACGATCTGGCCGGCAGCTGTTGTCGCAGCTGAGTAAATAGAAGAGACACAAGGCCGCCGCGGCCGCCGCTTCCACGAACAGCGCGTGACTCCGAGGCGACGGAGCGACGTGCGACGTGCGGCTGCTCGCATAACCGAGCGTGCGAATTTTTGCGACCGCGACCGCGGCGGAACATTCTTTGTGTGCGGGGGCCGTGGAATGACGAGCACAAAGCCACATGCCGCTGGACGGAGAGAAGCAGAAACTGCTGCTTACAGCTGTCCATAGTTAATATGCCAACACAAGAATAGTTACACAATACGATTTCCAGACGTGGCATAAAGTCGTTGATGAGGTATGCGCCCGTATCAGTATTAATTGATAAACAGTGCTATTAGGACGCTGTATAAAATTATAGGGCCACAGATAGTGATGTGGTCAACGTTTATTTACGCGTTTCGATTAAATCATCTTCAGAATCTGTAAAGTTACAAACATCAGTAAGCCTGGTGTCACAAAAGGTAACGAACTGTATGGACAAAAGAGAGACTAAAGTACATTACAAACACAAATATCTTAAGTACATACCGTGGAGAGGATTAACATAATAAAATTGTATGGCGTCAAGGCCCTGCTGAACATTACTAAAGCCATGTCACCCAGCATCGTTAAAGTAAACGGTAGACGCCACCAGGAGGCTCTAGTGTAAATGACAAAGGTAAGAAAAATAGAAACTATATAAAACCAAATAGATAGAATTAAAACCTAGTAATCCTACAAATATTTAAGTTTAAAATGGAGAGGACGGGACTATACAATACAGCTGTATGCAGCTCTTATTGTTAAACTCACACACCTATGGTGGGGCCCAATGGCATGGCGAGAAGGCAGAGAGACTAGAACATATTCAAATGGGAGTAAAATTGACGGATACTGTCAGCTATTATAAAATACCACTATTTAACGGTTGACATGATAAAATCCCTACGTTACATTAGTAGGGTTACACATATTTGTTATAAAACAAGCGGAGGTTAAAAGTAATAAAATAATGCAAAGTAGGGTTTTGGTTTTATATGGTTTCTATTTTTCTTATCTTTGTCCTTTACACTAGAGCCACCTGGTGGCGTCTGCCGTTTACTTTGATGATGCTGGGTGATTCGGCTTTAGTAATGTTCAGCAGGGCCTTGACGCCATCCAATTTTATTATGTTGACCCCCCCCCCCCCTCCACGGTATGTCTTTAAGATATTTGTGTTTGTAATGTACTTTGCTATCTCTTTTGTCCATACAGTTCTCTACCTTTTGTGACACCAGGCTTACTTATGTTTGTAACTTTACAGATTCTGAAGATCATTTTATCGAAACGCGTAAATAAACGTTGACCACATCACTATCTGTGGCTCTATAATTTTACACAGCGTCCTAATAGCACTGTTTATCAATTAATACACAATACGTTTCAAAACATTTATAACAAACACTGGGACGGGAGGAGGGGATGGAACAAAAGAAAGGGGAATTCCTACGAACAGAACAGCACAAAAAACCTATCAAGTGATGAACTTCAGATTCCACAACGAAACTGTGTCTTGAAATCTGCCAAGAAAGTCCAAAGAGAATCTGGTCATATGGAAGTACGGTAACTTAAGAAGTAGTCATCGTCGGTGTAGTAATGCAACTTCAGTCACTGAATATAGACCAGTTTTCTGGACCAGATTTCATACCGTTTACATCTTTTTCAGAATATGCTGATGTAATACCTTAGTACTCATCAATCATGTATAGCCACTCACTCGATGAAAGATCTGTACCGATCTGCACCGCTAACGGAGTTATCTTACTATAAATATGAATGTCTCTTCGGTGTATATTTATCACGTCTGAACCACAAGAAATAAAGAGCTAAAATTTTGTACAGTTACTAATGTCTATCCGGGGAAGGCTTTAGGCACGGTTTTATGGCGATCGGATAGCTATATATATATATATTAATGTGAATGTCTGTTCGATGTACGCATATCACGTCCGAACGACAAGACGCAGAGACGAATATTTTTACGGTTACTAATTTATACCTGAGGAAGGGTTTAGGCACGGTTTTATAGCGATCTGATAGATATTTAGTAATTTGAAGAATAAAATCCGAAATGCGGAACAATAATTACTCTTTGAAAATTATATTTAAAATGGTTTTATTGGTTCCATTGTTGCTTGAGGGTTGATAATGATAAAAGCGTGGAGTTATCGGTGTATATAAAATTCTACATGTGTGTGTGCGTTAATACAACTACAGCATGCAAACGAATGGTCTGTGTGTAATTGTTGTCCGAAGTCTCCCGTTGTATACCATAGCAGCTCCATGCCGATAGCGATAACGGGGTGGTAGATATAGTGGTTGAACGTCGTCAAATTATTAAAAAAATTCTGACTGATCGCCAGCGATGACGTTTGAGACTCTGTAGCAAGGAGGTTACATACAGCGAAACGTGATGCCACAGACCATATCTTTGGTCATGCAACAAACGATATCTTTTGTCTATGCGTTCTACAATGTCTTCAGCTCTTTCTCTGTAAGGAAAAATAAGAATAAATAAATAAAGCAGTAAAAAAAGAAATTTCTTTTAATACGTCTCTTTAAAAAAATCGATTTGGCGTTTCCCGCATCATATCAAGTGATCGATCTCCATTTCAGTTCAAAAGACTTCAGTTTCCAGTTCTTCTAGCTTTTGCCATGCTCAAGGACAATCATTAAACGTCGCAGGAATCCATTTACAGCCCTCATGTTTTTCACCTGGTCAATTATATTACGTCGCTTGTTCAAGGGTGCGCAACCCAAAAAATCTCTACATTTACGCTTCAAACAATACTACAAATAACGTAGTTTACTAGAATGCCCTAAAATGAAATTAAAATGAATTTGGACATTACTCTCACCCTACGTGTTGAGATATTGCAACACAGGCTATAAGGAATAATGTATGTATAATTTATTGTAAATTATTAAGCACTTCACTTTTTTTTATTCGAATGATGATTAAAAATGTTTGTTTCTAAAGAAGGTATTGTATTTCATTTCATCCTCTCATAGCACACTACTGAAAGATAGCTTATGTATCATAATCAACCAACACGCGAGCGGAGCCGCGGGTTAAGGCTAGTATGTAATAAAACTGTTTTACTTCTGATGAAGACTCCCCTAGTGAAGCCGAATCCATGGTAAAGAAAATATTTTACCAAAACTGCCGCAACCGAAGAGATGTTTTCAAGTGAGTATGTTATATTTTGACGAACGGATGCTGTCTTTAAAATTGTTTAAAATTGTTTCTAGACTGTGATTCTTCAGTTTCTCCCGGCGTATTTGATGATCAAAATATCCACGGGTGTACTGCCGGTCTATAGTGTCCAACAGGCACAATATTTCGGGGATCATACATGTCGCCATCATCAGGTGAACTGACGGACTGAGCTCCTGGAAACGCGCCGGCACGGAGATCCACACGCTACGGCTGCTCGAAGGGAACTGGGTTCTAGCCCGGTAGCCCATGAAGCCCATGAAGTCGAACATCACCGGTAAAGAGAGGGCGGCCATTCGTGACCTGAGGGAGCGCCCTGAAATTGTTGTCTTACCGGCAGACAAAGGCAATGCTACGGTTGTTGTCTCCCATAAGGACTACACGGAAAAGATGCAGAGCCTGCTAAATGACGATTCCTACCGGAAGATCAGCGTTGACCCCACAAAGAAGGTGGAAAACAAGACGAGGGCGCTTCTCAAGGATGCGGATTTACCGGAGGGTGTCGCCAAGAAATTGCTACCTCAAGGTCCGGTACCGCCAAGACTTTATGGACTTCCTAAGGTTCACAAAGATGGGGTGCCGTTACGTCCCATTGTCAGTAACATCAGAGCACCTACATATTTGTTGGACAACTACTTGAAGGGAATATTAAGTCCTTATGTGGGTAAATGCCCTCATCACATCCGTAATTCCGTGGATTTTGTGAAACGCCTTAACAACTTCAGGCTGGATGAGTCAGATATCATGGTGAGTTTTGACGTCGTTTCATTGTTTACGAGGGTGCCCCTTCGAGAGTCACTAGATTTGATTGGTCAGAAATTCGACGAGAATACCACCGAACTTTTTAGGCATGTCTTGACCTCCACGTATTTTCTTTTCAATGGCGAATACTTCGAACAAACGGAAGGAGTCGCCATGGGTAGCCCACTCTCCCCTGTGGTCGCCAATTTGTACATGGAGAAATTCGAGGAGGAAGCCCTGGCATCATCGGAATGGAAACCTACTTGCTTTTTCCGTTACGTGGACGACACTTTCATCATCTGGCCACATGGTATGGATAAACTCCTTGACTTCCTTACACATCTGAACTCCATACACCCCAACATCAAATTCACTATGGAGACTGAAACGGAGGGTAAATTGTCGTTCCTTGACGTCTTGGTCAAGAGAAGATCTGATGGCACCCTGGGTCATAGTGTATATCGGAAGACAACGCACACTGATCTGTATTTACACGCAGACAGCTGTCACCACCCTTCACAGAGGAATGGGGTGCTTAAAACTCTAGTACATAGGGCGCGCACTATCTCCGACGCAGAGAGTCTACCCCAGGAATTGGAACACCTGAGAACTGTATTTCGAAAAAATGGGTACTCAGAGTGGCAGATTCAGCGGGCTCTCCGCCCGACCACTACAACACAACCTGTGGAAACGGATGACAACACAAGGGAGGATGTAGGCACTGCGTTCGTTCCATATACCGGCGCACTCTAAGGGAAGATCGCCCGCATTTTGAAAAAGCACCAGGTTGGAACTGTTTTTTGTCCGCCGAATAAAATTCGTGCACTGGTGGGGAGCGCTAAAGATGATCTCGGTTTGAGGAAGGCGGGCGTGTACCAGATTCCGTGTCAGTGTGGAAAGTCATATATTGGACAGACGATTCGTACCGTCGAGGATCGATGCGTTGAACACCAGAGGCACACACGATTGATGTATCCGAGCAAGTCGGCGGTCGCTGAACATTGTTTGTCGGAGAATCACACCATGGAGTATGAACACACTAGGATTCTGGTACAGACGTCGAGATACTGGGACTGCGTCGTTAGAGAGGCCATTGAAATTCGCACAAGTGACGACCTCATAAACCGTGACTCTGGCTATAATCTTAGCAAAGCTTGGGAACCAGCGATTGGGTTAATTAAGAGTAAATCTAGCAAACGTAACGAAGTGACGACCACGGCGGACAGAGCCCTCACACCGACGTCTTCTCAGACGCCGGCGCAATCGGTTCCACTGCGCGGCCGCGGCGCGGGGCGCGGACCGCGGAGGGGTCGCTCCGCGGGCCGAAGGGTATTTAAATGGCCCGCTACCGGGCTAGAACCCAGTTCCCTTCGAGCAGCCGTAGCGTGCGGATCTCCGTGCGCGTTTCCAGGAGCTCAGTCCGTCAGTTCACCTGATGATGGCGACATGTATGATCGCCGAAATATTGTGCCCGTTGGACACTATAGACCGGCAGTACACCCGTGGATATTTTGATCATGTTTCTAGACTATTTCTTGCGGCTTCTAATAAAAATTTGTGCTTATGAAATATATTGTGAGTTGTGCGAGTAGATGCGTCATTTCTTATCAGAGATGTCACAATTTGTATAACTCGCGGAAGGACAACGAGCAAACCAAAAGTGGTTCCTGGTGTTTCCTAAATAAGTGTTATAGCGCTCCTACGGTTCCTAATCTAAATGAATGCCTTAGAGGACAATCTGAACAACCACTTGGTTGTTTGCGAATGATGTGGTCGTTTACGAACTAGTAAAGTCATCAGAAGATAAAAAACAATTGCGAAATGATTCAGACGAGATATCTTTTGGGTGCGGAAATGGACCTTAAATAATGTCGTTGACATCATTCACATGTCTCTAGGATGGCCAACGGCTGTGTCTGAGGAAGGACTTTATTAATATTCTATTGAGGTTCTAGTAGAATCCAAAGATATTAGTCTACAATCGATACGCAAGTTCCTACACGAAAAGTAGACGATCTTGAGCGGCGTGACCTTGTGAACCTAAGTCGCGGAATCGTCCTAGTTGTAATACTAGACTAGGAAGATGGTCCGATAATAACGAAAGATAATAATGACCGCGCTTAAGATGCATGAAAGCGCATTCCGACATGATGGCGCAAATATAAGTACACCATTACGCAGACGCGGCCCGCTTTCAACCGCAGAGCGCGCCAATTCGACAGGGGGCGCGCTAGTACCTCCTCACTGCGCAGGCGCCGCCGCGCCAATCTTCAGTATATATATATGTGTGTGTTGTGGTCTTCAGTCCGGAGACTGGTTTGATGCAGCTCTCCACAATACCCTATCCTGAGCAAGCCTCTTCATCTCCACATAAGAACGACAACCTACATCTGTATGAATCTGCTTACTGTATCCATCTCTTGGTCTTCCTCTGCGGTTTTTACCCCACACACTTCCCTCCAATGCTAAATTCACAATTCCTTGATGTCTAAGAATGTGCCCTACCAATCTATCCCTTCTTTTAGTCAAGGTATGCCAGAAATTTCTTTTCTCCCCAATTCTGTTCAGTACCTCGTCATTAGTTACGCGATCCACCCACCTAATCTTGAGCATTCTTCTGTAGCACCATATTTCAAAAGCCTCAATCCTCTTCCTGTCCGCACTGTTTATCGTCCATGTTTCACTCCCATACAACGCAACACTCCATACAAATGCCTTCAGAAAGGACTTCCTTAGGCTTAAATCAATATTCGATGTTAACTAATTTCTCTTTTTCAAGAACGCTTTTCTACCCATTGCCATTCTGCATTTTATATCCTCTGTACTGCGACCATCATTTGTTATTTTACTGCCCAAGTAACAAAACTCATCTACCTCCTTTATTGCTTCGTTACCTAATCTAATTCCTTCAGCATCACCTGATTTTCTTAGACTGCACTCCATTACCCTAGTTTTGCTCTTGTTAATGTTCATCTTATATGCACCTTTCAGCACACTGTCCATTCCGTTCAACTGCTCTTCCAGATCATTTGCTGTCTCTGCCAGAATTACTATGTCGTCGGCAAAACGTAATGTTTTTAATTCTTCCCCCTGAACTTTAATTCCTTCACCAAATTTCTCCTTGCTTTCCATATTATATATATATATATATAGAACGACGCACACCAGTAATCTTCAGTCTCGTGCTCACCTGAAGATGGCTGCATGTTTGTCAGCCGAAAGACGTTAACGTTGGAAGACGTCAACATGATCCGGCTGCAAGCCCGAAATATGATGGACCAATCATTCACATAACTACCAAAAGAAATCCGGCAAATTTAGATTACGACTGAAATCCCTCAAAACTCAAGGCCATCAATTCAGCTAGATAGCTAGGGGTTATAATTACGAGAAATTTTAATTGGAACGTTCACATTTATGAAATTTGTAAGGAAGGTGAATCAGAGACACCGTTTTATTGGCGGAACAGTTACAATATGCAACAAATCAACGAAAGAGATTGCCCTCTAAAGAGATTCTTACCAGATAGTAGTGCCGGAGGACATCGAAAAAGTCCGTAGAAGGGCAGCTCGTTTTGTATAAGGAAGAAAGTGTCACAAGAATTATAACCAGTCGGCCTGGAAACCATTAAAACGAAGGAGTTTACGTTGCTTAAAAATCTTGTAATGAAATTACAGTAACCAATTTTCTCCTAAGAACGCGAAAAGAAAATTGTTTCCGGTAATCAACACAGGGAGGAATTATCATTTTAATAAAATACGGAAAATGGAGCTCTCATGGAAATATTAAAGAGTTCGTCATTCCCGCGAACTATTACAGAGTGGAACGGTAGAGAAATACTCTGAAAGAAGTTCGATAAACTACGTAAGTGTGAAGTGCAAAATAATCATGTGGATGTAGATGAACATTATGACGCCCCTCTATGGCAGAATTGTGAAGGAAAGATAAAGTATCATCACTTGATCACAAAAAGAACTCGATTGACAGGACACAGCAAAAGGCATCAAGGAATAGTAAATTTAGGATTACAGGAAAATAATGTATGTATGTGTGTGTGTAGAGAGGGGGGGGGGGGGAGAATTTGACAGAGCACTGAAAGACTTACGTTGAAACAATTCATCTGGAGTGGAGGACATTACCACAGAGCTACTGTAGTATATGCGAGAGCCAGCCATCACAACACTGTTTCATCTGGTGTCCAAGATGTATAAGAGAGGCGAAATACCCGCAGATTTAAATATAAATGGAACTATCCCAATTCCAAAGAAAGCAGGCGCAGACAGGTGTAAAAATAGAAAATCATCAGTTTAATGGTTGGAAATATCTAATACGAATTATTTACAGAACAATATAAAAGCTAGTAGAAGCCATTCTCGGGGATGAACAGTTTGGATTTAGAAGAAATGTAGGACCACGTTAAGCTATACTCACCTTGCGACGTATTTCAGAAGATGGATTAAGGAAAGGCAAACCTACATTTCTAGCTTTTGTAGATTTGGAGAAAGCTTTTGGCAGTGTTGATTTTAATGCACTCTTTCAAATTCTGAAGATAGAGAACGTGAAGTTATTTTCAACTTTTACAAAAACCAGGCGGCAGTTATAAGAGTCGAAGGGTATGAAAGGGTCGCAGTGGTTGGGAAGGGAGTAAGACAGAGTTGAAGCCTTTCCCCAATGTTACAAAATTTGTACATTTGAGCTGTAATGTAAGGAGAAATTTGGAGAGGGAAATAAAGTTCAGGGTAAAGAAACAAAAACTTTACGGTTTGCCGATGACATTGCAGTACTCTCAGAAACATTAACGGACCAGGGGAAGGAACAGAATGGACAGTGCCTTTAAAGAAGTATATAAATGAACACCAACAATATCGAAACAAGGTTAATGGAATTTCGTGTACCTAAATCAGGTGACGCTAAAGGAAGTGCATTAGCTGACGAAACAATGTAGGTGGTAAATGCGTTTTGTTATTTGGACGGCAGAATAACATAAGATGGTCACTCATAGGTGATACAAACTATAGAATAGCAGTGGGAAGAAAGGTGTTTATGAAAAAGAGAAGTTTGTGAACATCGAATACTGAGTGTTAAAAACTCGTTTCTGAAGGCATTTGTGTCGAGTGTTGCATTGCATGGTAGTGAAACAAGGAGTAGAAATAATCCAGACATAAAGAGGATAGAAGCTTTTGTAATGTGGAGCTACAGACGAATGCCTAAAAAATTGGTGGGTAAATCGCCTAACTAATTAGGAAGTACTGAACAGACTTGTGGAGAAAAGGAATTTCTGGTATCCTTCAACTAAAAGCTGGAATCGATTGATAAGACATATTCTTAGACATAAAGGAATCGTGAATTTAGCATTGGAGGGAAGTGTGTGAGGTAAAAATCTGAGAGGGAGACCAAGAGACTAATACAATAAGCAGGTTCAAGGAGATGTGGATTGCCGTTCTTAAGAGGAGATGAAGAGACTTGCTCGTGATATTGTGGAGAGCTGCATTACACCAGCCTCCGACTGAAGACCACAGCCGCGGTGGAGTAGCCGAGCGGTCTAAAGCGCCTCGCCGCGGAATGCGCGGTTGCTCGCCGTGGAGGTTCGAGTCCTCCCTGGGGCATGGGTGTGTGTGTTGTCCTTAGGTTAGTATATCTAGGTGTAAGTAGTTTGTAAGCTTCGGACTGATGACCACGCAGTTTGGTCCGATAGAGTTACAAACATTTTTTTTTTTTTTTTTTTTTTTTTTTTTTTTTTTTTTTTTGGAGACCACAATAACAACAAGTAATCTAGAATCACAGGAATGAAAGATCTTGAGGAAAATATTAGAAATATTAGGAGCAGCGAGGGAAAATAATACCGAAAAAGAAGAAACAGAGAATTATGAGTATTTGAAAAGAATAAAATAGAAGATATTGTTAGAGTTATGAAAAAGAGAAGAATGGGAATCTTCGGTCATCTTGAGAGGGTAATCATCAAAGTCTCACTTACGAAATCCATTGAACAATAGCTCTTAAACAATCGTACTCGAAATGGAACAATCAGGTGCAAAGACCTAGAGGAAGGAGGGACAAACGAGAACTAAGTTTACGATAGAGACAGTTTCAGATACTTTGCAAAGGACTCGAAGACTCTGCTCGCCATAACGACGGTACCTGCCTGAACTGCCAGTAAATGAGCAGAAGAAAGAAAACAGACCGACTCACCGAAAATGAAAGCGTACTTAAGAAAAAGGGAGCTGAAAAGAGCTGAAGATATCGTGATTCTTGAGTGACCGAAACGAACAAAATTTTGTGAGCAGACTGACATTCACCGAAGACAACTGGTCATTGCTGCGTAACGTTCGACAGTTGCTAGAAAACACTCGTTCAGTTATAGTAAAAATAGAGACAGAGAGGGCGAACTGCAGAGAACATTATGCACACACTCTCTGTAGGTATTCGATAGTTCCAGCAGTACGAAGCCGGTAAAAGTGTCACTACCGTGGCTGCAGTAATCGTCGCGTCCGAGAATGTCATTTCGCAAATAGGCCATCGAATGTGGAAATGTTTTGCGGAATGCTGCCGGTGGTCGTAGATGGACAACCGCACTGAGGATCGATACATAGCTCTAGAGACAACACGCACACATGTTGTAAATCTATCGGACCAAACTGCGTGGCCATCAGTCCGTAGCTTACAAACTACTTAAACCTAGGTAAACTAACCCAAGGACAACACACACATGCCCCAGGGAGGACTCGAACCTCCGACGGCGAGGAACCGCATGCTCCGCAGCGAGGCGCCTTAGACCGCTCGGCTACTCCACCGCGGCTCTAGAGACAAAAAGGAATGTCTCTCTCCTGGTCACATCAGAGCAGATCTTGCACCCGCTGCTGGTAAGGGTTGGAGCACTTGCACGGAGACGAGCTAACCGGCTTTTCGCAGGTACAGGTGCACTAAGAAGTCCAGCAGTACAGCACAGCCTTTCCTTCAGACTACTTTCTCTAAGCAACGGGACATTTTTAACGACCGAGAAGGTCTAAACACCAGAAACTAATTTGTTCAGGAAATCGTACAAGGTTCGTACGATTGCTTCACGGCGTAGTTTATCTCAACGGCCGAAGGTCCCTCGAGTATGTGAGGAACTGATAAACAGTCGTTGCTTCGTGCCAGACGTTGCTAAACAGTCGTGAAGCGGTTGCGGGTGATCTAGGTAGCTGTTTTGTTACCTATTTGTGGAAAAGTTTTACACACTGGTCAGCCGAAACGTTTGGCCTATTGGTCAACAGAAGATGGGATGGGTCTTTGTGGTGCTGTGGGTAAGCGACGTGGCAAGGGAAGTACAAACGTTACTTAAAAAAAAAAAAAAAAAAAAAAAAAAAAAAAAAAAAAAAAAAAAAAAAAAAAAAAACTTTCATAAACCTCGGGGACAGATTACGTTCACCTAAACAAGATCCGCAGGCAACCCGGTAACGAACACGGGACCAGCATCACGGACTGCATAGACAGTCGACTGCAGGTAGCTCTGTCTGCGCACTGCTCTCCGAACCCTCCGAGTAGTGCATTATGGAAAAATGAATGCAAAAAATTATTTCCTGAAAAAACAAATGGAGTATAGAAATGTAAACTTTAAACTGAGTTTCTATTTTAAGAAACTTTATCCATGATGGCGAACACTGTCAAAAAACTCCAAAATTTCGAAAAAAACACGTTTTTTTCTGAATTAAGTAAAATACTATAGCTCCGATGAAAAAATAATAAATTAGGAAGTTGTAAGGCTTAAAAGAAACGATCGAGTGTTTTATTTCTTAATTAGTATCGACTGCTTTATTAGGTTTCTAGATGGAAAAACCGAACAAACACTTAGGAACCGGATTTTTCCCCATCTCGTTATCCTAAACGTTCGCAAATTTACTACAGGTATACCCCATGGTAAGTCAAAAGTATACTTATTTAAAAAGTTAAAAAATTTACTTAATTATCGATACATTTTTAACGCCTTTTTCTTACTCAGAAAATGACATAGTGTAAAATACAAGCCCAAGAGAAGTGCAAGTTCTTGGAAGTCAATTTGGACCCTTAAAAATAACATAATCTAAATATATATATCTAATACCATGAGTAACACAAGCCTAAAACAGTTGCTGTAAGTGAATCACCTGAGAATATATAGCCAATTTCCGAAAAGATTTTTTAAAAATCTGTCTAAGTAATTAAGATTTTTAATTTTTTAGGAGATTTACGACTTGTCATGCGCTACTCTTGCAGTGAATAGCACGTTTGCAAATGAAAGGTTAATGAGTTAGAGAAAAATCGGTTTTTAAGGCATTGTGGCAACTTTCTATTTCGATATATTTCGAAGCCTAATAAAGCAATCCATACTTATAAAAATGATTGATAATTTGTTTTAAGTCCTACAGCTTTCTAATTTAACACTTTTGGATCGGAGCTATAGTTTTTTAATTAATTCGAAAAACTTTTTTCTACAAAATTTGGTATTTTTTGTCATGTTTGTAATCTTGGATGGAATTTCATAAAATAGAAACTGAATTTGAAATTTAATTTCCTATATTCTCATATGTTTTGTTTTCAGGTAATAAGTTTTCCAAATTATCGTCAAGCACTCACAGAATGCCAGAATGGACTAGAATGCCAAACACCGATCTACCAGCCACGTTTCATCTAGAGTGAGCGAACGAGCTTTGCCCAAGATGCTCCTCCACGGTAAGTTTCGCGAACTATTGATTCGCGGAATGGTTCAGGAACGTAGACGTCTGAAATGAGATTAGTAGCAAGAACAGAATGGCTAATAATTATACGTAGAGAACAAATGTAAGTCCAATAGAAGGATGTGTAAAGTAGGGAAAAGAATAGGGCAGCAGGTAACGGGGAGAGGGGGGAGGAGATGAAGGGTATCTGACTCCCCTTTCCCTCGAGTCATTTTCAAGGAACATTTTTATTTTTTATTATGATCTGCAGTGACTTCTTGAGTTCTTGCGAACCTCCTCCCCGCCAAAACATCCCCCTTACTCCTCGGAACAATACATTATCTACGCCCCCGGGAAAATTACATACCACCTCTGGTGGTCTTCAGGGCGAAGACTATTTTGATACAAAACTCCAAGCTTCTCTATCCTGTGCATATCTCATCATTTCTGAATACGAACGACAACCCACGTCCATTTGAACCTGGTGAGCTATATTCCTCTCTTGCTCTGCGCTTTTTACTACCCACACTTCTTACGAATATGAAACTGGCGATTCCTTAATGTCTGAAAAGGTCTTTTAATAAAAATATGCCTAAAATTACTTTTCCCCCATTTCTGTTCAGTAACTCGTCATCAGTTACCGATTTAATCTTCAGTATTGTACCGTACCGCCACATTTCACAAGCTTCCATCCTGTTCTGTCCTGTTTGACTCTCGTACAAGGCTACAACTTCATGACAAATGACTTCTGAAAAACCTATCTGGAAGAAAAACAGCTGTTTGTTACCAAGCTTTCTGATGAAAAGCCGTTACTAAGTAAAGAAGGGAAAGATGAAAGGTAAAATAAATGTATAGAGGGGCTGCACAAGGGAATATTGTATAAATGGAAGTAGACGAAAATGACGGAGGACATACTGCGAAAATAATTTGACAGAGTACTGAAAGACCTATGACGTTACGAGACCCCTGGAATAGATCACTTGTCATCAGAGCTACTGATATCTTTTGGAGAGTCAGCCACGATAAAAGTATACCACGTAGTATGCAGTACGTATGGGACATTTTAAATGCCCTCATTATTCAAGAATAATGTAGTAATTCCAAAGAAAGCAGGTGCAGACAGGTGTCAATAACACAGATCAGTGTAGTAAGTCATAGTTACAAAACACTAACGCTAATTATTTAATTATTTACAGAAGAATGGAAAAACTGGTATAAGGGGATCTCAGGGAAAATCACTTTGCATTTAAAGAAATGTAAGAGCATACGTAACAATACTGACCCTAAGACTTATCTTAGAAGGCAGGTTAAAGAAAGCGAAACCTACATTTATTGCTTTTGTAGCTTTGGAGAAAACTTTTGACGATGTTGACTGGAGTGAACTCTTTCAAATTTTGAAGTCAGGCAGGTATAAAACACAGGCAGGTATACATCAGCCAGTATAAGATGAAAAAGAAAGGTTAATGTCTCGTCGATAGCGTGGTCATTATAGACGGAGCACTTGTTCGGGTTGTTTTGATAAGCATGGGGACGGAAATCGCTAGAAACAAATGTGGATGGCTACTCGCTCAGTAGCAGTTATCAAAGGGGAAAGGAGCAAGACAGGGTTGAAGCCTATCCCCAATGTTATTCAATCTGCACGGCAACGAGAAATTTTGAAAGGGAATTAAAGTTCAGGGAGAAGAAATAAAAACTTCTTTTTTTTTTTTTTTTTTTTTTTTTTTTTTTTTTTTTTTTTTTTTTTTTTTCAAATGTAGTCGGAGACAGTGAAGTATTTGAACAGTTGAATGGATTGGACAGTGACTTCCAAGGAGGAAGATGAACATAAACCAAAGCCGGCCGCGGTGGCCGAACTGTCTGCGGCGCGCCAGTCACTTTCAGCACAGCCACTACGGTAAGGGGTTCGAATCCCCCCTCGGGCATGGATATTTGTGCCGTCCTTAGTATTAGCTAGTTCATAAGAAGTTTCTAAGTTTAGGGACTGCTGACCCCGTAGTTAAGTCCCATAAGCTCTACAAACATTTGAACATAAACAAAAGCAAAACAAAGATAATGGAGTTATGATCAAAGTATGTAAATCAACAGCCGTAAAAATAGTGATTTCATTATCTGGCAACAAATTTCAGCACCTCATTAGTGACATCTACAGACCCTAAATAAACAGAACGAATAAACAGCAGTTATATCTTTATATCCCATTATACTTTTTGTATGATACAAAAAGTGAAGAACAAGCAAAAACAAAAATAGACATAGATGGCCCTGAAGTAATATGAATGGCCTAATGAATGGCATACAATAAATTCCAAGTGAGCAATGCAGTTTGGTACCCATCGTCACCATTTCATATTTCTATGGGCTGCAGTTTTGTTTCATACATTAGTTATTTTGTCCTAATTTATTTATTAAAAATAAAATTATATATATATATATATATATATATATATATATATATATATATATATATATACTGATTGTATGCCGTTAATTAGGCCATTATATTACTTCAGGGCCATCTATGTCTATTTTGGTTTTTGCTTGTTCAAATGTTTGTGAAACATAAGGGACTTAACTGCAGGGACTTACAAACTACTTATGAACTACATTATACTAAAGACAACCCAAACATCCATTCCCAAGGGGGGGATTCGAACCCCCGACGGAGAACGGGTTCGCGCATCGTAGCATAGCGCCTCAATGCGCTCGGCTGCTCCGCCGCGGCTTTTGCTTATTCTTCATATTTTTGTATGATACAGTGTGTAATGGGATTTAGATATTTGACTGCTGCTTATTTGTTCTGTTTATTTAGGGCCTGAAGATGGCACAAATGAGACGCTGAAACTGGCTGCCAGATAATAAAATTATAAATGGATTCTTCCGTCACTTATTAGTAGAACGCTTCCATATTTAAGGGTGAAACACATTACATACCCTGTTCACTTGCAAATTACTATGTAAAAATGTTTAGGAGGCCACTGATCGTAAACAGAATTCTACGTGGGAACAGATAATTGTTCGCAATGCCAACAAATGTCATATGCAAATACCCAGTATTTTGTGTGTTGTATCTCTGTTTACCATCTTTGAGAACCTAAGCAATAGCGTCTTTGTCGACGCCTGTCAACAGTTTACCTGATGATGGCCTAGTAACCCGAAAACTAGTTTGTAAATATACAAAAAATTAGTAGAACAGAAACAGTTTGTTTGTTTTCAACCTTAAAGGTAATAAAATCATTGTTGTTATGGCAGTTGGTTTTATATATTTTTAGTATACTTCGATGATAATTTCAACCAGCCGTTGTCCCACTCTCCACACTAGTATTGAGCTATATGTATTAAGAAAATAGAGTGTAGTCGAATTAAACTGAGCAATACTGATACTTGCCCGCAAAAGGCACAGGTCCCAGGTTCGAATCCCGGTCCGGCGCACAGTTTTATTCTGCCAGGAAGTTTTATACTGAAAGAATCGACTTAGGAAACAAGAAAATAAAACTAGTAGGTTTGTTATTTGGGAAGTAAAATAATTTATGATGGCCGAATGGTGAAAACATAAAGAGTAAAGTAAGTACTACCGTGTACGTGTAATAGGAAGTCTTGTCTCAAGGCATTTGTGGGGAGTGTAGCCTTGTGTGGCATTGAAACAGGCTCATACATGAAGATGGAAACTGCAGAGAATGTTTTAGATCAGCGCTTCCCAGATAGTGAGTCGTTGGGACTGTTCATGTGGGTCGCCGAACGATTTGCAAAATATTTAAGCAAAATATCTTACCGCCTGAGAAAAAAATGAGAGTATTTCCAGAGGAAGGTTTTATAATCTGAATAGTCATGTACACCCTCCCCCCTCACCATCCTAAAGAAGAAACCAATGCGCCTAATAAAATACGACAAAAACGCGGCCGTAGCATTCGTACATAATTGTATCACGGCATCGTCTTCCACTAGTGACATGTGTCATGTAAGTAAGCTTCCATTGATTTATTCTTTCTCTGACCACGAAAGCGTACCCCATTTGCATGTTGTTTAGTGTATGCATCCGGGTTCATAGTAGCGGATTGTATTATTTTATGCTATGTTTCTATTCCTTTCACTACTGGCGCGTGGATTACATTGGATCGTTCCGTATCGAGTGTGGTAGGACAGTTAGCATGGTTAACGATTTACGCCTAACATTAACAAGCTTCAATCCAAATATAAAAATATAACTCCAAGACTAATCTCATGGAGTTTACCATTTCATTTGTATAAACTAATTTTATTGAAGAATTGTTTTGAAATAAATGTTCCTTTTGCCAGTTTTTAAATTATTACTCGGCGAAGTATTAGCATATAACTTTAATGTGATATTACATTTTTTTTCTGTGAATTGCCATGCTGTCAGTATATACTGAGCCGCAAAGATTTTTTCCAGCAAAATAAAGATTGGAAACCACTTATGTAGATTAGATGGGTAGATCACGTAATAATCAGGAGGTACTGAACAGAACTAGGGAGAAAAGAAAGTTATAGCACAAGTTGTCTAAAAGAAGGAATTGATTGATCGGATATATTCTGATTTCTGAGACTTGAAGTAACCCTAATTTTAATAGTGGGTGGTGGTGGTGGGGGGGGGGGGGGAATTGGTGGGAGGCAAGAGTAAGAAGCTACAAATGGATGTAAGTTGCAGAGATATTCAACGAAGCAGAGACGAAAAAGATTGTTGAGCGATTTATCATTGTCTGCAATGAAATATATTGAGCTAAATCGCCCATTTGTTGAAAAATAATAGTTTTATGGACGAAGTTCTTTATTTACTGTGCTTTTTACTCGACTTATAAATGTAACCTTGTACTCATCACAGGCATTTTCTGAATTGTGTCCTTCCGCGTTGGAAGATGTCTGCTTCCGAGACATTTATCTCTGGTGCGCTATCTGTTGTCAGGGGCGTCTACCGAGCCGTCTATCAGCGAGGAAAATATTTTGTAAAGATAAGGCGAACAAGCGGGCAGTTGCTTGTTTCAGAAATTGCTCAACAGCGTCCAAAGCAGTTTGTAAGAACGAAGGAAGAGGTTCTAAATTCGCCTTCCTTCCAGTCAGAAAGTGGAAATGGCGTGACACGATGTGTGTCTGTTACCGTTACGTGGATAAAACTGACATCGGAGAAGCTTATATCGTACTGAAATGTAGCAATTTTATGCAATAGCAAGTGATTACATTTTTAGAAATGCAATATATGTATTGTTATGCGTTAGTTTCACTAAAACTCGCAAATGGCCTTAGCGTTTTGAGTATTTATTGTGTTGTTCGCCTTCATATAGCGGTGGTTTCGAAAGAAATAGGGATAGCCCAAAGGAACAGCTGGAAAAAAAAAAATAAAAAACCGAAAGTGGTGACGTAATTCACCTTTGTTATTGTTTTTTTTCGGAAGTTGCAGTTATACAGTTTGTATTGGTTAGGTGATCGTCTTTTGCAACTGTAAGTTAGTCTACTTCAGACCAGACGCGTTTCGCTTTATTTTCATCTTCTGAGGTCAAGCTTTTTATGTTGCTCTCATCATGTATGTTTTGCAGCACATTACCACTTGCTGTCACTGTTTACAATTACACTTTTTTTATTTAAGTTTCTAAGAACTCGCCCTTTCTGTGGCCTGGCGGGCTGTTATAAAAATATATAATATATTTAATCGAAAACTAATACCTTTGGTGAAGTTCCAAAAATCAAGAAACATTGACATACCAGCGACTAAGCAGTCTGTTACTATATTCGGAGTGCTAGTTCCGTTGTTACTCTATTGTTTTTGTTGCCCAGTATAATGTTGTATAGAGTAACGAATGAAAACAATAGCGGAAATCTAGCAATGTTTGAAGTCGATAAATACAGTTGCAGTTATTGTCTATTTCTGGGTTATTCATTATTATGAAAAACTTGATTTTTTAAAACAAAATCTGGGGCAGCTAATTTGATCTTATCGGAAGAAAAAGAGCAATAAATACCAAAGGTTTATTAATTTAAAAGGAACGCAAAACATTAAATGATTACACATTTCACAAAATTGTTTTTAGCAAATGTTACTGCATTTGATTGACACTAGAAGCGTGTGATATGGCGATATACTGGAAGGCAAAAAAGGAAGAACACATTGTCATGACCAACTGGGAACTGCAGTGGAAAAATGTACAGCTTTCTGTGTGTGTACATCGGTGCGAGTTGATGTTGCGGAGACTGATAATCGCGTTTATGGGATTCATGGAGGATGGGTTTTGTGTTCATGGAGATGCTATTGCGGTATTTTATCGCCAAGCAAAACATGATTGCATCAAGTGTCAGTTAGCAGTAATAGGTGCAGCGGCGTTATCTTAAAAATACGAGGGTTGCTACTTAAAGAGTGGCAACACTGCTTTGTAGACACAATGCAATGGAACCTACTATTTTCGCTGATAGCACACGTTGTTGGCATACGTACCTCCGAGCATATGGACTCGACTGTCCCATGTCACCGGCGTGCGCACAGTTGAGGAAAACACATTCACTTGTGAGTGAGCGGAGTCACTATGTCTTCGAAATAGGAACAACGGAGATGGCTCAAGATTGAATGTGCTAGAGGTCGTACACCACGACAGTGTCATCAAGGTCTACAAGAGGAGTCCGGGAAATCGTCATTGCCGTGCAGAACAGTGGCACTTTGGGTAAAAGCCTTCAAAAGAGGTCGTCAAACTGTGGCAGACTTGCATCGGGCAGGTCGTCCTAGCGTCTCTGAACAAGAAGTGCATATTGTTGCCGCGGTAGTGAACAGTGATCGAACCCAGACGATACGTAAAATCGCCCACGAAACCAGATTATCGCATACGACTGTGTTTCGCGTCCCGAAAGAACGCCTGGGCATGCGAAAAATTGCATCACGATGGGTTCCGCGTGAATTGACGGAAAAGTAGAAATGGATGTGTTACGATGCTGCTCAGACGCACTTGGAGCGCTATGAACGGGAGGGAGAGGCTTTCTTACGCCGAATCGTAACACTGAATGACGCATGGGCCACATCATACGAGCCAAATCCAAACGCCAATCCAATGAGTGGCGTCATTATGGGTCGACGTAAATGTCGAAAGTGCTTCAGTGCTCCAATATGGTGAAAGTTGTGGTGATTCTTGTGTACGACGGTGCTGGTGTTATCCTAACTCACTACGTTCCTCCACGGCAGACCGTCAGTGCACAGTATTACTGTTCGTTTTTGGAGCATCATACGCGACCGGCTATGCCAAAGAAGCGGCAGCACTTTCTGCGCAAACCACCCATCGTTTTGCGCGAAAACGCGTGGGCGTATACAGCGCTCTGTTCGGTCGATGGGACTGGGGAGTACTGTACCGTCCACCACACTCGCTGGACTTTAGTCCTTATGACTTTGATTTGATTCCGAAGATTAAGGAACCGATTGTGGCGTTCTCTTCAAAACTCTTGCAGAGATTCGAAAGGCAGTAGACCGCTCCATTCACACCATCAACAGAACAGGCTCTGCTAACGGTATACTACGCCTTCCACATCGCTGGTAATGAGTTCTATACAACGCCGGTGACTACTTCGAAGGACAGTGACAGGTGCAAACATGTAACGCTTTTGTATCTGTTGCAAATAAATAATTGTCACTATTTCAGTTCCAACCCTGGTTCATCCTATTTCCAGTTGTCCAAGGTGCACAGTTAGTTTTTTTTTTTAACAATAGATATACAGCACAGTCATACAACTGAAATGATTCTCCATATTAACGCAATTTAATTAATAGCTGCTTGTTTGCAACGGCGTCATACATCTTACGGAAATCTAGAAATATGGTATCAAACTGAAACCTCCTGTCAATATCAGTTGTTACTTCGCGCGAATTAGAATCTGTTGTGTTTCAGAAGAACGATATTTTCTGAGTATGTGTACACAGATTGTTATTCGAGGTATTTCATACTGTTGAAACACATTTTATAATACCTGAAAGTGTGGTTCAGTTTGTTACATTGGAATTTTCACGTCATCCGACGTCTCGCCCTAAAAACATTTCTACAAAGTTTTATCCAACTTCTTTAGCAGGAAAAGTTATATCGCTGGTGCAAAACAGATCTTTGATATGAAGTGTTGGAATTCACATGAAAGTTCTATACCAGTCAATAGGCAACTGCGACAGGTGTGGCTTTACGAAAAACACTAAAGTGGTGTGTCGTATTTTCAGTTATTGATATAAATGACGTAGTTTCAGGAAATAATTTTTCATTTCGAAAAACAAAGGAAAGATTGGTAAGTCGTAATAAAAACCCCTTCCTCATGATTTTCCTTTGTAATAAGAGAAAAACAAAATCTATTTATCTCGTTTCTCATTCTTCGTGCTATAAAGGAAAATATAAATCTAGCATTACGATTCTACACAAGGAAGTAAGTCTCAAGGTTGAAATCACTAGGGATTTACTGCGAAAGATAATGAAAAGTGCACACGTGAAAAGTATTGACACTTATATATGATATGAATTAAGACAACAGTCTATCTCTGGTTCATAGGATGGCAGTCTTCCTTCCTTCTTTACTTCCTGGACTGCATTTCCTTTCTCCCTCCCCTCCTTTCATATCCTCACTCCTTCACCTCCCCACCGGGGGACTGATAACCTCAGTAGTTTAGTCCCCCTATCCCAACCAACCAACCCAACCTCATAGGATCAAACGATACTAAGATGTTGTGTAGGTATGGGGTTACACGATTATCAAGCCGGCCGCAGTGGCCAAGCGGTCTGCGGTGCGCCAGTCACAGTCTGCACGGCCACTACGATTGGGGGTTCGAATCCCCCCTCTGTGCCGTCCTTAGTATTAGCTAGTTCGTAAGTAGTTTGTAAGCTTAGGGACTGATGACCCCGTAGTAAAGTTCCATAAGTTCAAAAAATGTTCAGAAGTTTGTAAATCTATCGGACCAAACTGCGTGGTCATTAGTCCGTAGCTTACAAACTACTTAAACCTAGGTAAACTAACCTAAGGACAAACACACACACCCATGCCCAGGGAGGACTCGAACCTCCACGGCGAGCAACCACGCGCTACGCAGCGAGACGCTTTAGACCGCTCGGCTACTCCACCGCGGCGCATAAGTTCCACAAACATTTTTTTTTTTTTTTTTTTTGGAACGATTATCAAAAGCCTCACTTCCAAAGACTGATGGGACGTACACCACCAACTACACCGAAGTGTCTAGTGTGACCACTGTATTATTATTTGACCAATCCTCTTATTTACGGACTCGGACATTCATATGGACATGTGGTACACGAGACAGAAGACCGACAAGAGTGTACGGCTATGCGGTATCATGACGTGTGGCGTCGACAAAATCATATTGGGGCGATCGTTAGGAGGAAAATTCGTGTACAGAGCTGGC
The DNA here is from genome assembly GCA_026315105.1 of Locusta migratoria. Lineage (NCBI taxonomy): Eukaryota > Metazoa > Arthropoda > Insecta > Orthoptera > Acrididae > Locusta > Locusta migratoria. The sequence continues at coordinate 242,394,862 of CM048748.1, forward strand.
ATTGCGTCACTAAACGAAGACATTATTAGGAAAGAAAACGTCCAGAACTGCCAAACGTCCTCTCCACATCAGATCCAGCAATCGGAATGAGGTAAGAGATTAGCTGTGATGCGACTTTTCAGGTTATCTGATTTCTGAAGTAGAGGTGTTTCTTAGCTTGAAGTACAACATGAACACTTTCCTTGATGTAAGGAACAAGGGAAAAAAAACCGCGAGGTGTGAAAAGGGCATCCGTTTATGCTCACACAATTACCGCAGGGCAGCGGTATCAATAAGGTCTGTTTCCAATTAATCTCGTAAGTAATTGTGGAAATGTGGAGGGGCACCATCTTGTTAGAAGATGAAATCTCTGCTGTCAGTCTGTAATTGCAATATGAGCCACAATTTCAGCATGTCGAGGTAGGTGATAACAAGATTCTTTGAACCAGGAAGAAGATCCCATAGACTTGTTGCGGTTTGCAGTGCGGAGATTGGTTTGATGCAGCTCTCCACCCTTACTCTATCGTGGGCAAGTCTCTTCATCTCCTCGTAAAAACGGCAACCTACATCTATTTTAACCTGTTTACTGTATTCGTCTCTTGGTATATCTCTGCAATATCCCACACACTTCCCTCCAATGCAACGTTCACAATTTCTGGATGTCTAAGAATGTGTCCTGGCAATCGATCCCTTCTTTTAGACAAGGTATGCCACAAATTCCTTTTCTCCCCAATTCTGTTCAGTACTTCCTCATTAGTTACGTGATCTAGCCATCTAACTTTCAGCATTCTTCTGTAACACCACATTTGAAAACCTTCTATTCTCTTCCTGTCTGAACTATTTATCGTCCATCTTTCACTACCGTGCAGTGCAACACTTGACATAAATGCCTTCAGAAACGAGTTTTTTACGCTTAAATTAATGTTCAATGATAACAAATTTCTCTTTTTCAGAAACGCCTTTCTTCCTACTATCATTCTGTATATTATATCACGTGCGATCATAGCATTTTACTGCTCAAGTAACAAAACTCATGTGCCACCTTTATTGTTTCGTTAGCTAATCTAATTCCTTCAACATCGTCTGACTTTCTTAGACTCCATTACCCTTGTTATACTCTTTTTTAATGTTCATCTTATAACCTCATTTCAAGTCACTGTCCATTCCGTTCAATTGCTCTTTCAGGTCCTTGGCTTTCTCTGGCAGAATGTCATCAGCAAAACACGAAGATTTTTATTACTTCTCACTGAACATTAATTCCTTCACCATATTTCTCCAAGCTTTCCTTCACAGCTTGCCCAGTGTACAGATTGAATAGCCTTTATTTCCAGTCAATAATCCCTTTCTTGGCCTTATAATCATAACTGCTATCTGGTTTTTGTGTAGGTTGTGAATAACCTTCCGGTCCCTATATTTTACCCCTGCTGACTCCAGAATTTCAAAGAGTGTGTTCCAATCACATTTCTCGCAAACTGATCTTCCCAGAGGTAGCTTCTACCAGCATTTCCATTCTTCTGAAATTATTCGTGTTAGAATTTTGCAACCATGACTTACGAAACTGATGGTCGTAAGTTTCACACTTGTCTACTTGTCTGGCCGGTTTATTGTTCGTTTTTGGAAATACAAATGTCGTTTTCTTGCTGTAATATGTGGGTTTTAATTTTTTTTATTTTCCAGACGGGTTTCACCTGTTTAAGGCAACTTCAGTGGGTTAGTTTGTTGACTTTCAAGTTTGGATTTTTCGGTTCTTCTTTGTGGTGAGAGACCAGTATCTTACGATTGATCTACTCGCATAACTTTTGTTCATTTTTTATATTGTGAACATCTGCGTTTTGAAAACCTAAGAATTCGACGATTTCTGCCGAAGATGACTACGTAAACAAACTTATTTCATAGGTTGTCTTGTTGGACACTACACAGAACACGTTAACGTTCCTGAAATTCCGGACTTTTTCTACTGTTTCAAGTGTCATATTAAGTGAACTTTCCTGAAAGATGAAACATAGCTTCGTCACTGAATAATAATTTTCGCCATTTTCAAGATGATGCTGCCTACTCATGGAGAATTTCAGACGGCGTAATTTGTCATCAAGACTTCCGGCTAGTGAGGAGATGCGGTTTGTACAGCTATGCTCTTATTCGCTTACGGACGATTTTCCTTGCTGTCGACTGAATTCCCTTCTGCAATAGCTCTTAAAGGTGGGAGACCTGGCAACATCAAGTTGCCCACGTGGTGCAATGTCTGTTCTAACACGCCTGGTCTTCCCGACCGGTTTGCAACGGACAAACAACCATCCTCACGAATTTCTTGTACCACTTAACTACGCAGTCGTAAACTGGTGGTGTCTTGAGAAACTTGCAAAGGAAACATTGTTAGTTGTTTGCTGTCATTTTTCTCAGTTGCTTCTTATATTAGATATTTATAGCAACCGTCTATGCAATTGTAATAAAACAGTTTTTGCTGTACGCGTTTCGCCTTTATTTACAAGGCATCGTCAGTGGCAGTTTTTATAGATGCTGTCCTACGTGTGTCGTTGCCTCATGTTGGCTGTTTTCCTCTCTCGCTTTATTTCATTGGCGTGTTTCTATCGAGCACTAAGCACATGGCAATTTGTTTGTCCCACAAACACAAACAACTCAGGGTTGGCTGTGCTTTTTAGCAACTACTGTTAGTGGCAATCCGTCGACGGTTTTAAAAAGTAATTTGGCTGTACCACTTAAAATAATAATAACAACTTTAAGAGTTTGTCTTTTAAGTAATGTATCTTCTTATACATTAAAATTCAGCCTGCGTATGTTTGCGTTCCCAAAACTCGAAAAGTAGTAGGCCGATTGACTTGAGATTTTGACAAAACTTTGCATTTCTCAAAAAAATGTTTCAAATGTTTGTATAGCTTATGGGACTTAACTACGGGGTCATCAGTCCCTAAAGTTACAAACTACTTATGAACTAACTAATAGTAAGGACGGCACAAATATCCATGCCCGAGGGGGGATTCGAACCCCCGACCGTAGTGGCCGTGCAGACCGTGACTGGAGCGCCTCAGTCCCCTCGGCCACCGCGGCCGGCTGCATTTCTCATGGTGAATATTTTTATGCGGTCTAATTTGCCAAAATAATCAAAGGGATACGGGTAGTGGAGAAAAAAAGACATGTAGCTCACGACACACAGTACTTAACCGTGAGAGTACTTACTGTCTTGCAAAATATTTTACACAAATTTTTAAAAAATTACTATGTTTTTCCTAGTTGATACCCGCCTCTGCCCTCTCTCACACATAGAGATAAAATGAAAAAGGTTCCACGTTTCCACGTTTACTACAGTGACGCTGTTCCTACAGTATAACTGCCGGATAAGGCATAAGTTTTAATTTATTTTTAGATACTACTTACTCGATTTGCGATATATTTTGCATATGGCATTCACTTATGCCACTGAATATCCCTGAAAAATTATATGATTAACTTTTCAGAGCATTCACACAACGTTGGCGCTAGTAGCGACGCCTACAACGTGCTGACATGAGGAAAGTTTCCAACCGATTTCTCATACACAAACAGCAGAAATGCGTACCAACACGTTTCCGACTTTGATAAAGGTCCGAACGTAGCCTATCGCGATTGCGGTTTATCGTATCGCGACATTGCTGTTCGCGTTGGTCGCGATACAATGACTGTTAGCAGAATATGGAATCTGTAGGTTCAGGAGGGCAATACGGAACGCCGTGCTGGATCCCAACAGCCTCGTATCACTAGCAGTCGAGATGACTGGCATCTTACCGCATCGTGCAGCCGCGTCTCGATCCCTGAGTCAACAGATGGGGACGTTTGCAAGACAACAACCATCTGCATGAACAGTTTGACGACGTTTGCAGCAGAATGGACTATAAGCTCGGAGACCATGGCTGCGGTTACCCTTGACGCTGCATCACAGACAGGAGCGCCTGCGTTGGTGTACTCAACGACGAACCTGGGTGCACGACTGGCAAAACGTAATTTTTTTGGATGAATCCAGGTTCTGTTTCCAGCATCATGATGATCGCATCCGTGTTTGGCGACATCGTGGTGAACGCACATTGGAAGCGTGTATTCGTCATCGCCATACTGGCGTAGCACGCGGCGTGATGGTATAGGGGGCCATTGGTTACACGTCTCGGTCACCTCTTGTTCGCATCGACGGCACTTTGAACAGTGGCGTTACATTTCACATGTGTTACGACCCGTGGCTCTACCCTTCATTCGATCCGTGCGAAACCCTACACTTCAGCAGGATAATGCACGACCGCATGTTGCAGGTCCTGTACGGGCCTTTCTGGATACGGAAAGTGTTCGACTGCTGCCCTGGACATACATTCTCCAGATCTCTCACCAACTGAAAACGTCTGGTCAATGGTGGTCGAGCAACTGGCTTGCCACTATACCCTTGATGAACTGTGGTATCGTGTTGAAGTTGCATGGGCATCTGTACCTGTACACGTTACCCAAGCTCTGTTTGACTCAATGCCCAGGCGTATAACGGCCGTTATTACAGCCAGAGGTGGTTGTTCTGGGTACTGATTTCTCATTATCTATGCACCTAAATTGCATGAAAATGTAATCACAAGTCAGTTTTAGTATAATGTATTTGTCCAATGAATACCAATTTACCAATTGTAGTTGTAATAGCCAGCAGCGTACACATAATACCACAGTCTAACAAATACAGTCACGACACTTCCGCGGATTTTTGTTATACACTGCGACAGCAGCGCTCCAAGCGGAGGGCAAGCTACTTTTATTAATACGATAGTGGATGAGTGCGAATAGTATCGTTTATATCGATTTTAACACATTTTTTTACATTAGAGAACGTATGTAGTATCATAAAATAGATAATAACTTAAAAATAGCTCCACCTTTGTCTTCCTTACGTCTCCTAAGATCACTGATAAGGTTGGAAACGGTACATTACGACACAGTTTATTTACTGTTATCTTGTAACCCACAAGGTTATACTAAATAATTTAAATTACTATTAAAATAGAAAAATGACTAGGAAACACCGAATACCCGCCCTTTGGCAGAAAGACGTGTTTTTTCTTCTGAAGAACGTTAACGTTTGTCCACTCTAATTCCAGTGAAATCGGTGAGCGTGGAACGTAGGAAACGAATGTAGAATGCAATAACGACGGTATTTAACATACCAAATCAGTCACCACAACTGTCGCTGAAGGAAAACATCAGAAACGTGACAAGAAAACTGAAAAAGCAACCAAACTGTATTCAACAAAGAAGAACCTAATTCCACAATTGTTGCTACAGCTGAACCACAAACGGCAAGAATCTTCAAGACAATGTCTTCTTAAGCTAAAGTAATCACACTCAAAAGAATATGCGCTTATAATAAAGATGAGTGAAGCCTAAACATGTGCGAATCATTAGACCCCATACCACAACGATACGTGTCAAAAAACTCTTTGTCATAGTAAGAACACACCAAAATAGAAATTTATGTTTCTATTATGTTTATATTCTACTTACTTTCAGCGGAATAAGCTGCAAATATACACATATTCGTAAGTATTGGTTCATGACGAAGTTCTTTGTTATACCACTGAATCAGTAAGTTCGACTGTTTTTACATTACTTTCCGTATTATGTATGCCTCTTGATATATTACTGATGCTTGTAACACAAAAATTATATTAACTATTTCATTAATTACGCACACAAATAATTGCAAACAAACATCACTCTTTCGGTGGCTTACCCACCGCTAGGAGCGCTAGTGTCGTTGCAGCTGTCAGTTGGTAACAACTTTTACAGCAGTGAGTGTCGCGACTGTATATGTTAGACTGTGATAATACTGAAAGCCCAACGTAAAAAAACCGAACGACCTGAACAGTATTCTGCCTGATATGCATGCATCCTACATAACGTAACTGTCTCTCAATACCTCTAATCGCTTCGCGGTACAATCTTTCAACTACTTCAACACTGCTCTTTACGACACTCATTAGAGAAGTGACATTTCAAAAACATTAACACACTCATTACAATTAGAGACAATAAAGTGTGTCACAAAAATCATTGAATGGTCCTTGGACAAAATTAATTATTCCAATGAAAAAGAGATTGTTAAGACACTATCCGAACTCTTAAAGAACTATAGCAATTACGAACAAGTTCGTTTTCTGAATGGTTGCCTCGGAGCTACGAAGCGTCGTTCCTGTCGCGAATGTTTCCTCAATAACTGGCTGTTGAACTACCAAGTTAAAAAGAACGCGATTAACGGTGGGAAACGATGTAAATTTGAATAACAACAGCACACCACACGCAGCGTCTCTGTACTCACAACTGACCAAATATTTGTGCACAATTTTGAACCTGGAATGCTGGAATGAAATCAAATTCCTACAGCTATTGCTAACCAATCAAAGGTTTCGTACCTTATCGAGACTCAAGCACAACTAAGACGGCCATAACTAATCAAGTATGAAGAGATGTGTAGTTCTATGTGAAACTGTTGTGGATTCAAAACAACTTATGAATATTTTTCTATTGTATCATGATTCGAAACGTAAGATGCCCATAGCGTATATCTGGGAGACGATGATGCGGCACTCGGTTCAATGATAACTTTTGAGCATGCTTCTCACAAGGAACTCTAATGTCAGCGGGATGTAACAACGCTTCGGGCCATTATTCCCCCAACGTGAAGCCATTGTGGAATTACCAGTATTGCAACAAATATCTTAGTTCTAGAAATACCGTTGCAGATTGCGAAGTTACCTGACAACTGGGTTATTACAATCAATTTCATATTATTATCTTCTTACTAATGATAGCGTACGCGATTTTGGAGAACAATTCCTTTCACTTAGTTTTAAAATCAATTGTCCAAGCATTAAAAAAAATTAATTACTGAACTAAAATGAAAAAAAAAAAGAAAGAAAAGTTTGATGAGTTTAGCTTGAAACCGGTTGGTACCTACAGGCATGGAATCGGTAAACCATCTGAGCATAGACAGATTGTTCCAGATGACGTGAGAGAATTACGAACTAGCAATAGCTAAAAAACTTTTCTCAGATATGCTTTTTTTAAGGTTTCCATATTGATCTTCAATCTGGATACCTACAGCTCTTTCACAGAAAAAATGTGATACCCTTCGAGACCGGCTCCATGAGTCAAAGGCACCAAACTCTCCCATACACAACCATCAAATGCTAAATGAGTAGTTGAAGATCATTCTCAGTCGTGGCATTCAAACAAGTGACGATAAACAATTGTAATTTGGTAGAACACCCAAAGAAATTTTGGTCACACCTACACTAGCGGCAAAGAATAATCAGTACCTTAACTAAGCAATGGTGATGCTACTGATGAAAGTGCTACTAAACCAGAATTGCAAAACACAGATTTCCGGAATTCCTCCACCTAAGAAGACGAAGTAAATACTATAGAATTCGAATCAAGAAACTCCCAGCTTGCGTAATGTAGAAGTAGATATCCATAGAATTAAAGCAAATTAAATCACTTAACAAAAGCAAGTCTCCTGGTTCAGACTGTATACCAGTTAGGTTACTTTCAGAGCATGTTGATGCAAAAGCTCCATATCTAGTCGTTGTTTTGAGGGGACTAAACATCTAGGTCATCAGTCCGGCCATATCTAGCTATCTTATACAACCGCTCCCTCAGTGAAAGATACGTATCCAAAGACTGGAAAGTAGTACAGTTTACTCCAATTATTAAGAAAGGAAATAGGAGTTATAAGCAAAATTGCAGGCCCATATCAATGATATAGATTTGCAGCAGGTTCTTAGATCCACTACCTCGAAGAGAACGATCTTTTGACTCATAGTCAACACGGATTCGGCAAATATCGTTCTGTGAAACACAGCTTGCTCTTTATTCACATGAAGTGATGGATGCTATTGACAAAAGGGTATCAAATCGATTGTATATTTCTAGTTTTCCGGAAGGCTTTGGACACTATACCTCAAAGCGACTTATAATCAAATTCCGTACTTATGGAATATCGACATAGTTGTGCGATTGGATTCATGATTTCCTGTCAGAAAGGACACAGTACTTCGTAATTGACAGAAAGTCATTGAGTAAAACGGAAGTGATATCTGACGTTCCCTAGGAAAGTGTTATAGGACCCTTTATGTTACTTATCGTTATGAACGATTTAGGAGACAGCGTGAGCAGCTCTCTTAGACTGTTCGCAGATGATGCTGTCGTTTATCGATTAGTAATATCACCAAAAGATCAGAAGCAACTGCAAAATTATTTAGATAACTGCATGGTGGTGAAATTGGTAATGACACTAAATAATGAAAAGTGTAAAATATCCGTTAAACTTCATAAACAAGGTAAGTCAGTTACATCTAAGCCATAAAACACATGGGCCTTAACTAAGTAACTAGTAAATACAATTACGAACAATTAAAGTTAGAAGAGCATACAGAAAATATTGTATGGCAGGAGAACCAAAGGCTACGTTTCCTTGGCAAAACAGCAGATGCAAAATTTCTACTAAAGAAACTGCCTACTTTGGTGTATTGCATTTTGGTACTATACCAAGTGGGACGGACGGAGGATATACCGAAAGTTCAGATAAAGGCGGGCTCGTTTTCTATTATCGCTATACAAGGAGAGAGAGAGTATCGTTGAAATGATGCACGAGTTTGGGGGAGGGGGTGAGATCTGTTTACGAAATTGCTTCTACCTACTTTTTCTTCCGAATGCAAACATATTTTGTAACCACAAACGTAGGGAGACATGATCGTTATAATAAAATAGGAGAAATGAGATGGAAAATGAGGGGAGTTACGTGTTCCGTTTTGCCACGCGCTATTAGAGAATGTTACATGTTGAGAAATATCTTAAAAGGGTTTGACGAACCCTATGCATTGCACTAAAATGTGATTTCCAGAGTAAATAGAGTTATCGCAAATAATTTGATGTGCACAGGATCTATCTTAAAGGGTGATAGAACTCCCCCGCCCCCCATAATGAAATAATAACATTAAAAATAAAAGAACCGCATACGAAATTGTGTGTTGAGGGGCCGTGAGAGACTGTCAGTAAAAATAATTGTGACGACAGTTATAGAAGTCACTGCAGAACTGAATTTGGCTCTCAGTTATTTATGACAGCACCAAAACAAGAAGAGGACTCGTAAGCTGGGAAATACTGGGCTGGTTGGAATTCCGAAACCACACATTAGTGGCGCAAGTGTTGGTACCTGGAAAACGCCGTGCTGAAGCCATAAAACACAGACTGTGTAATATAAGAGGAAAGTCATTTGGTCCTAAGGAGCCTTGCTGCGGAACGCGTGATTGCTCTCCGTCGGAGACTAGACTTCTTCCCCAGTGGCGCGCGCGTATTTGTGTGTGTGTGAGTGTTTGTGTGTATTGTCGTTAGGTTAGTTTAAATTAGATTAAGTACTTTGTAAGGTTTATTGATTATGCCAAAGCCTTTGACTGCGTCGATCACAAATTATGGGATGTACTCAATAAAATGGGAGTACCAGTTTTCCTCATTCGTCTGATACGGAGTTTATACCTGGACAAAGAAGCCAAGGTGAGAACTTTTTATTGCACAACAAAATGGAAAAAGATTCAGAAAGGGGTCTGGCAAGGCTGCATATTGTCTCCGTTCTTATTCAATCTGTTTGCAGAGCACGTTATGAGTAATGCCAGGATAGATGAAGAAGAGACAGGAATTAAATTGAATACATGTAAACAACCTCAGATATGCAGATGATACCATACTGCTGGCAGAAAGAAGAGTCAAAGACTCTGTTGCTGAAGGTAAAAGAAGGAAGTGAAAAGGCCGGTTTCAGGCTAAATGTGAAGAAAACCAAAATTATGACAACTGCACCTATTAATTCATGGGATATAGGAGGAGAATCCATGGAGGTGGTGTTCACGTTCAATTATCTCGGTTCCCAGATCTCTGATGATGGCGACTGCAGCAACGAAATCAGGAGACGCTTGTTACTCGGAAGAAAGACGATGTCGAACCTTGAAAAGATATAAGGTCCAGAGACATAACTTTAACAACAAAGATACGTGCTGCAAAGGCTATGGTCTTCCCAGTTGTAATGTATGGATGCGAGACTTGGACCATTAGAAAGGCTGAACGGCGAAGAATTGACTCCTTTGAATTGTGGTGCTGGAGGAAAATTCTTAGGATTTCATGGACGGCAAAATGAACCAACAGATCTATATTAGAGCAAATAAAACCAGATTGCTCTCTGGAAGGTCTAATATTAAAACAGAAGCTGACCTACATTGGACTCATAATGCGAAAACATTCCTCACTGGAAAAAAAAAAAACATTAATGCTGGGGAAAATCAAAGGCACTAGAAGAAGAGGAAGGCAAAGGATGACGTGGATCGATGGCATCACAGAAGCAACGGGTTCCAATCTGGAAGGTCTACGGGAGAAAGTGCAGGACAGATGAAAGTGGCGTGCTTTGGTTCATGGGGTCACGAAGAGTCGGAATCGACTAAACGAGGAACTTTGTAATGTTGAGGACTGATAACCGCAGTAGTGTTAAGTCCGATATATTTAGAAACATTTGACAATTTTATTTTATTAAATATTGTTCTTATTTTCTGCCGTTCACGGTCGTGGAGGGTGTCTGGACGTCCGGAACTTCGTCTGATGTGGACTGTGACACCCTCGTTCAATCATTCACGCTACTCCGCGATCACGGTTAAGCGCGTGAAGCCGAATTCCTGCACCACTTCCTAAATCAAAATTCCGACTACTACACCGTTTCCTCCGGCGTCACCTCACGTCACGTTTCGTTTAAACAAATCACTTACACGACCATGTCTCTCCTACACAACCTCGGCTGGCAGGGGGGAAGTGTGGTTCACCAAAAAACCAACTGAGCCATCTCTGCAAAAGTATCACACGACAATTGCTAGGAAAGTATATAACGATTGGTCGATTTACTTCAATATGTCACGATTAATATCTTTCATTTCTTTTCGAGTAGAGCAAAGAATCGTAGCCAGACAGAAAAAATCCTTAAGACTATCTGGTTCTTCTAGCTTCGTATTTTAAAAAGTGATGACTGAAGCATAATTCTACAAAAACAGAAGTATGTGCCTCCACCTAAACAATAAGCAAACACATCCCAAGCTATATGTTCTCTTTAATGGTACTCTACTGAATCATAACAAGTTTACAAAAATCTTGCAATCACCCTTGACCGCACTCTTTCACTCAACACCCTGAAAATATATCTGCAAAGATCAGGAAATGGAATAATATTTTTCAAAAATTATACGACACGACACGGGGGAGGGTCGTTGGATACCCTCTAAATATCGTCAAGAGATTTTTTTTCCAGATGCTGAATACTGTGTTCCAGTGTGGATGAAAGCAGTTGCCATACCATCCTGGAAGATGTTCAGCTGAATAGTACTATGCGCCTTACATCTGGTACCATCAGATCAACACCTACGAACTGGCTTCCGTTGCTGTACAATATATATCAACCTGATTATTCTCAGAACTTCGCCCCTACTCGAGAATTTCAGAGAATTCGGGAGAACGTTGTGACATTACAGATACAGGGGGAAGTTAATTGTTTCCATGTGAAGGGCAGGTTTTTTCAGGCTGTTGGGTTCCCCAGCCTGCCAGCTAACAGTTTGGACCTAGTCAGGGTTTCCCTAATGTGTTCGGGAAAAGAAAGCGACTATTTTAGATGAGCGAGGGCGGCTAACCCAGATTGCAACTGAAATACAATATAGCCGTACACATCAGTCTAAAAATCCATATAAAATCAGGGAATGATCATAGGGCAAATATAATTATATGAATGGATTCATGAGACTTGGGAGAATCAAACGCTGTAATTACAATTTCAATATCCCTTACAGATAAAAAGCCGACAAATTTTAGTACTATAATAATAATATTATAAGACTTATATTTACAATTATTGATACATTGTGTTTATCAGTAACAATTTAACAAGCCAATGGGCAGCAATGCACCATGCTACCTATCTAAAAAGACGTACCGCGTTATTTCCGTATTCTTTCAATAAACTTTATTTTACTCTCTTGTTCTGCTTTTCGTTGAGGTAGTAATATTCTTGTGTCAGGACATAGATTGCACCACATAAACACAAAACATGAACCCAGCAAAGCGCATTACATTTATATCTGTATTTTATTATATTTAATATTCTTAGTAAAGTTCATTTTTTATGTTGTAGACTGTCACTTAAATATTTCATGGCCGACCAAAAATAGTAGACATGCAGCAGATAATTTATATATCAACTGTGGTGTCGCACAAGTCTGAAGTGCGCGACACGTACTTTCGCCGCGCGCCGCCACGCAAGCACGGCGCGGCATTCTTACAACGTCAGCCACGAGCGCCCTCTGCTGCAGCTCCGCTCGTGGCCACCACTGAACTGGATCGGTCACTTGGGATTAGGACAGGCACTAGGACTCATCAGTAGGCAGGCCTCTACGTAGCTAAACTATGTACCAGCATTCCACTAGTCTGCTGCCCTCCAAGTTAAGTATTATTTCTATGAAATATACAACTTGTTCTAATCTAGATTAGTGTTTCTAGTTTCTGCTGCCAACTGGCTGGGCACCTCCATACCCGCACACGCGTGCATCGTATTTCCATGTGTCGGTCTCTCTTTACTCGGCCACCGACACGTAGGACAACCGACGGCAACGAGACACAAAATAAACAATTATACGTATTTGTGGACAAGAACTGAATATATTTGCATAAAAAGGCATGATAAATTAAATATTAATTGTGTAACTATATTTCGACGGTGGCAGTATATTTGAAAAGTGAGACTCCACGCTTAATAGCTAGCTGAGCAAAGAGGTTCAGTCTCAACCGTTTATAGTATTGTTAAATATATATTTGTTAAATGTGAACAACATTTGTATGGGGTGGGCAAAGCATTTAATTCTGTGATATTCAAATGTATAATATTTTGGAAGGGAAATGGTATTTTAAAGATGAGGCGTTAGGATACGCGGAAGGATACAATTTTGGGAGCAAGGAGAGCATGCTTTCGAACGCTTGGGAAGGGACTCGTAACTTGGCCGCGGTGGTGAAAGACTGTTACGCTGGGCGGTCTGAAGCCCGGTTACGAACTTGTAATTTGAAGAGATAGGCATGGATGGACTTAGAAAATTTATCGGACTGTGACTGCAGCTCTTAGTGTCTGGTGAAAAGTGGTAAACTATGCAGGGTAGTAAGGCTGTGGAACTGTGGTAATTCAACAATCGTGTACTCGTGTGATGACAAACTGCGTTTTATAATAAATACTGTAATTAATCGTGGATTAATTTGGAACTGCAATGTTCGATGGACTTCACTAATTAACGAGTGATAATTTGGAACTTCTACTCTCGAGTGCGTGTGATACTTATTGTGGCTCTTATGAACAATAGTTGGACAAGTATTCAGTTATTTATCAATGTGTAAAATAGAACCACCTCCGCATTTTCATGTCCAAACAGCGTAATAAACTTCATTTATAAAGAATTACTTCGTGAGTGAATCACTTCTTTATCTTTTGTTGGTTATTCAGATTTTCAATTTATGTTTGTTTAGATATATTTTCACGTCATCATATGCAGATTGATAGACTATAGATTAAATATTGACCTTGTTTAAACAGATTGGGCAGCTGTTTAGGGCATAGTAGCTGACATACATAACTCACCCCTATGAACAGACAACGAGCCATAAACCTTTTACTACCCTGAGTTATGTATTGCCCAATTCTTATTGGTGAGTACCGATAGGAATGTCGCAATGTGGACCTACCTATTCATGACTGCATCGAAATAGACTTCGCTCAAGAAATCCAGCACTGAGTAAAGCTGAACAGCTAGTATCTGACAACATAACAACAGGAGATTTGTGGGAGGCCGAAACGCCAAAGCAATGAAAACCTCGAGATACGTAAATGCTTTTATGATTACAGTCACGACATTACTGGCGTAGCACTAGCACTTTCACTCACTTATGACGTACGGCATTGTTTTTTGGGGTAATTCGCCTGATGCAAAAAGGATATTTCTGGCTCAAAAAAGGGCGGTTCGAGTAATATCTGGTGTAAGTTCGCGAACGTCATGTCGACCCCTTTTCAGTAGTCTGGGAGTTTTGACTCTGGCGTCACAATACGTTTTTTCTTTGATGTCGTTATGTTGTTAATAATATCAGCTTATTCCTACGAGTTAGTAGCTTTCACTCGGTGAATACTAGACAGAAGTCTAATCTACATTTGCATCACACCACCTTAACACTTGTGCAGAAAGGGGTACAGTATTCTGCGGCATCCATTTTCAATAAGCTGCCACAAGAACTAAAGAATCTTACCACTAATCCATACGCTTTCAAATCTAAATTGAAGAGTTACCTCATGACTCACTCCTTTTATTCTGTCGAGGAACTCCTAGAAAAGTTAAACAATTAGGCTAATTTATTTTTTCTTTATGGATTCTTTTCACTTTGTCTTAAGATTGTCGTGTGCAAAGGACTACTTAAAATTTTTCTATTACCATTCTTGTGTAACAGTTAATGTATTGACTTGTTCCATGACCATGGAGTCTCACTCCTCAATTGGGTCCTATGGAACATAAAAAACCAATAAATAAAAATAAATAAATAAATGCGTACGGCACACGGTCGCTGTGCGGACTCACCGCATAAATGGGGTTTTGTGGAGTCTTCAGGATTAAACTGTGGAGCATCGAAAAATCCAAGTACATTAGCGGCGACTGCCCTCTGCTAGCCTTCCAACGGGCCTGGAGCGATTTCATAAGGACTGACCCTGCAGCGCTGACCTGGATCAGAAACATATGTATTAAAATTTGGTTTGTTAGTTGTACTTGTTCTGTATATATCATAACCTTTAATTTGTAAAAGTATTACGTTAATACTGCATTCAAGCCATAGGAAAAATAATAAATAGGAAGTTGAACATATAAACTGACTAGGGTCCCCAGTTGACACAGTATCGGCAGTAAAAAAATATACATTCAGGAAGATTAAAGGTTTTACTGACTTAGTTTTGACGACATAGCAAAGCACACCCTTTATACTTCTCTTACGGAATTTTCTATCCATCAGTTTATATATAGATACAGTAAGGGCAATGGCTTTCAATAAAATAATGAAAACGGCTCAATTTTACGGTAAATAATAGTAAATTTAATGCCGAAACCGATTGTATAACCTTTATAATCTTTCTCAAGTGTCCAGTCATTTTTTTAAAATGTACGATATTTGAAAAATACATGCCAACGCCAGTAAACCAGACTTGCCGTGTATTGACGACCACGTATATTTTAGGCAAGTCGTACATCTTTAAAAAGTGACTGGGCACTTGAGAATGGCTAGGACGGGCAAAAACCATGATTGTGTTTTGAATGAATAATTGTTTACTGTTGAATGGCGGAAATTTCTAAATGAATAGATCCCTCAAAATTCAGTGTCTGACCACTACAACACAGGGTAATCGCTTTATGGCCCATGGACGTGGTAACCCTTCCGTATCTGCGCCTCTCATCGGAGATCAAGTGATGGACTCAACCCGTACCAATTGCCGGAGACTAATAGTAGACAGATTACTACTTTACGTCCCATTCAGATATAGTTTAGAACTCCCACGAAACAAATGTCTGCGTTTCGGATAGTGTTGCGACAGGAAAGCATGATCTACTGTAAAAGCAATGCAATGATTGAAATAAAAGAAAGGTACAAGAGTAGGATAAAAATTATATCGCTGATTAGATTCTATGAAGAAATTGCTGTCCTCAGTGACACTGAAGAAGAATTACAGGATCTTTTTAGTTAAATAAATAGTCTAATTAGTACACAGTATGGCCTGAGAGTAACTAGAAAAAGGGGAAAGCAATGAGAAGTAAAAATGAAAATAGCGAGAAACTAAGCATCAAAATTGGTGATCACGAGATGGACGAAGCAAAGGAACCTATGATATACGATGCATGGACGTAAAAAGTACACTGGTACGGGTAAAGAGGGAATTCATGGCCAAGTATTTCAAACATTAGCCTTAATTTCAGGAAGAAATGTTGTATTGAATCATTCAAAATGTTCAAATGTTTGTAAACCTATTAAACCAAACTGCTATGGTCATCAGTCACTTACAAACTACGTAAAATAACTTATAGTAAGTGCAACATACACACGCATGCCTGAAGGAAGCCTCGAACCTCAGGCGGGAACGGCTTGCTAAGTTCGTAGCATGATGACGCGCGGCAGTGAATCATTCACTGGATAAACCAGAACAGCAGAGAATCGAAGCGCTTTTGTTGTTGTCCTTCAGAAGAATGTTGGAAATTAGGTATACCAATAAGATAACGAATATTGAGGATCTACACAGAATCGGCGATGAAAGGAACTAATTCGGAAACCACGGACACACAAAAAAGGAACCGACTGATCGTACATCTGTTACTACGTTAGGAATAACCTCTGCGGGACTATAGAGAGAGTAGAGGATAAAAACTGTAGGAGGAAACAAATGTTGTGAGACATGCAGCAAATGGTCGAGGAAGCTGATACAAGCACTGTTCTGAATTGCGAAGGTTGGTGCAGTAAAGGAGTTGCTAGTGGGCTGTGTCAGAGTAGTCATAAGACGAATGCCTCAAGGAGTTTACATTGGCATCTGACAAAGTCTCCGGCGTGCTTTACTTTGTCTGAGAAGCAGTGTAGGTTTGTGATGGACGTCGCGGGGAATCGACTGATTGGGATACACGTAATTCTCTCTCGAAGGTCGTGTGCTCGCTGTGTTGCCTGTTTTCGTTGCTTGTCTAATGTCACTACCATATGTCTAATTAATTTCCTATAAGTTATATACATGTGGTGTCTGTTCTTTCGGACATGTCCGAAAGAACAGACACCACATATATATATATATATATATATATATATATATATATATATATATATATATATATATATATATATATATATATAACTTATACAATTTGCCGATGGCGGGCAATGATCCTTTCTTTAGTGCGGAGGCACTCCTAGGCCCTTACTCTTACGGGAATCAGTACTAACAAGGGAACATCATCAACTCGACCTCAATTTTCTTGTGAAAAAATACATGAGCTAGATATCATCTCCAGAAATCGATACCAGGTGAAAATTGGGCCATTGTTCAGATACTACGCAGTTACGGCCTCCTCAAAGTACAGCTTCTAAACATTCGCGCGCTCGGGTTTTCCCTCATTCGGCCCGCTTCACTAATGCCCGAACGCGAAGTGCTGTGCAATGATGGGACAACAGCAAGTCCCCCAAAGTGTGAAATTTGAAGAGCTAGGGAAGTGGAGGAGGAATTAATATTACAAAATGAAACATATATACTGTAAGTCTTTCTAGTTTATTCCGCTTCAATAGTGTCAAGTTTACAAATAACAAAATGATGTGCATAAAATTTATTGAAAATTAAATGACACTGTTTGTTGAAAAAACATCTCATTCGTTTCCATTGCAGTTGTGACGTGCTGTATGAAACGCAAACGGCTCGTTGGATATATTCTTCTGTTACGGAGACTGGCAAAGTGGTTTTCGACGATTTAAAATCATCAAAGCAGCTTTCATCATCACTGACGACCTCAATTCTACGCCCAAGTTACGTTGAAGCAATGAAAGAGTTCGACGAATCTGACGATGGTGAACTGGCACCGTCGTTATCGTCGACGTCATCCCGCTATTTTCTTCTATATCCAGCATATCAGTGCAACTGTCTATGATATCTGCAACGCAGTTGAAACATACAAGGAAAAACATAAAGAAAGCGCCATGTATTTTCTTTTGCCGTGTATAGTACGTCTAATAACTGCAAATTATTATGCTTACCGGTGACGACTTTAAAGAGGTCTAATTCTTTGAGATTTAATCGTATCTGAATAATGGCCCAAATTTTTACGTGATATCGATTTCTGTGGTTAGTATCTAGCTCATTTATTTTTTTTTCTCAAGAAAATATGAGGTTGAGTTGATGATGCTCCCTTGTGAGTCCGCCTCCGTAGCTCAGCGGTATCGTTGCTGACTACTACGCAGGAGGCCCGGGTTCGATTCCCGGCAAGGGACTGGGTGTTGTGTGTTGTCCTAATCATCATCATCATCTCATCATCATTGGCACGTAAGTAGCCAACGCGGCCGACAAACCCGCAAGGGTTCTCCCGGCCAAGAAAGCCATACACTCATTTCTTTGTAAGTGACTACGAGTTTGAGTTCTAGTGGGCAGGGTAAAGTTGCAAAATTTGTACCTGACGGGAGGCGTGCTTGAGGAATTCTGTGCAGGGGTGATGATTTGTTCCCAGTGGTGTAGGCGTCAGCGCAACAGCCTAGAACGCAGGAGACCCGGGTTCGATTTCCGGCTGGGTACACATTTGCAACTTTACCCATTCGCAGTTAATGTCATTCATTCCGTGAATATAATTAATTTCCCACTGACGACAGAAGGATGCTAGGGGACTTCCGAATATCAAAGACGACATCTTTTACCATTAGCGCACATGTGTGGCAAGTTTTCTAATCAGGACTCCTGCAAGATACAAGGAAAACAATATTGAGCTCGTGACATTACGGCATTTGTCTATTCTTGTGGAAGCAAAAATGAAAGTATCCTTATCCCATTCACCAACATTTTTCATCGGTTGATAGTATGTATTATCATTCTTCCTCCCCAGTAACTACTGTTAAATCTGCGCCTATAGCGGCAACTGAACATACCTGACAGACTAGAGATCAGATTTCTTGCTTTATGTGAGTAGACGAGTTAACTATTTTTTAAAATGAACTATAGGTAGATATATTTTAAAAAAAAACGTTCAAATGTTTGTACAACTTATGGGACTTAACTACGGGGTCATCAGTCCCTAAGCTTACAAACTACTTATGAACTAGCTAAGACTAAAGACGGCACAAATATCGATGCCCGAGGGGGGATTCGAACCCCCGACCGTAGTGGCCGTGCTGACCGTGACTGGAGCGCCTCAGTCACCTCGGCCACCGCGGCCGGCGGATATATTTATACAAATAACAAGGAAAGAAGTTTAATGCCACTGACGCAACTATTTTTTATGTGATTGTATACGTATACGCTTAGTAGTGTTACGTATTTCTGCTTTTATTGAACGTTAACTTGTTTAATGACATTTGGGAATCTTATAAGTCTGTACATGATATTAAACAGTTTATTTTGAATTTACCGTTTTTCACATAAGAACAGTTATACACAAAATTTATACAACTATACCCAACGGTGATGACACAGTGATGGAAGTAGACAGTTGTAGCCGCGATAGATTAGCCGTGCGCACTGGGGCGCCGTGTTGCCGTGCGCGCGGCCGTTCGCCGTCGGGGGTTCGAGTCCCCCCTCGGGCATGGGTGTTTATGTTGTCCTTAGGTTAGTTTACCTTAGTTTAAAGTAGTTTGTACGCTACGGACTAATGACCAAGCAGTTGAGTCCAATAGATTCACAAACATTTGAACATTTAAACAGTTGTAGTTTAGGATAGATGAAAAGGGACACAAATTATTACGAATATTTCGAGGTATCACTGCTGTCGTTTTGAAAGAGCACTGGACATGTGTGTAAAAGGAGAACGAAGAGCCGCGGTGGGGTGGCCGAGCGTGCTAAGGCACCTTGCTGCAGAGCTGCGGTTGCTCAGCGTCGGAGGTTCCAGTAATCCTTGGGGCATGGGTGTGTTTGTCTTGTCCTTAGTTGAAGTAGTTTGTAAGTCTACGGACTGATGACCATAGCAGTCTGTTCCAATATGTTTACAAACAATTGAACGTTTTGAGAACGAAGGATATACATAAACAAACATAAATCACAATAGTAGGAATGATACCGTCAGGGAACATGTGCGCACTTTCTCACATGTATGTCCACTTCGAGAATGAATTTTTGATGCAGCGTAGTGTATGCTGATATAAAATTTAAAGGCAGACAAAACTTTGTGCTAGACCGGGACTCGAACACAGAACCCCACAGGACCTTTTCCTTTCGTAGGCAACTCTCTTCAAACTTTATTATTATTATTATTATTATTATTATATTCGGGTGAATCTGTTGATTGCGGACTTGGGATCGTATTGGTTTCAGATTGCTCGTCGAGTTCTGGGCTCTTTTTTTCCAGTTGGTGTTTAGCCTTTTAACCGACCGCGTCGGCAACATCAAAACGCGTCAGCACATCTTTCCACCGCAGGTGTCTAATCTCTTATTAGTGGGGCTAACACTCCTTCCTTCCTTTTTTCGGATGCCATATCACTAGTGATTGTTTCTATTCAGCGGGTATTTAGAAAGTTTTGCTCGATTCTACGTCATCTATCCTGCTCTGACATTATCAAGTTTATTGTTTCTACAATATAGATTTGTTATATTGCATGTTCCCAATATCTGACTGTTGAAGCTTGTATCTTCAATGAATATGTATGTTTATTGAGTACGAAATCAAAATGTTTCAAATGTTTGCATATATTATGGGACTTAGCTACGGGGTCATCAGTCCCTAAACTTACAAACTAATTACGAACTAGCTAATACTAAGGACGGCAGAAATATCCATGCCCGAGGGGGGATTCGAACCCCCGACCGTAGTGGCCGTGCAGACCGTGACTGGAGCGCCTCAGTACCCTCGGCCACCGCGGCCGGCTATAGAGTTCGTTCTCATCGAGTCACTGATTTGGTAGTCATCTAGATTTAGGTTTTACCTGTCTGTATTAAATTCTTTAATCCAATGCTCGGTTGAATCCTGGAAAAAGTGTCGCTTATTATCCTGATCTATGCATTCCTCCTATCAAATAAGAAATCAATTTGCAGAGACATATTTTGTCTTCATATACCAAAATTTTGAATAGAAGGAGAGGTAGAAATTTTAATTCAATGCCTTTCCTATTCATTCCTTCTGAGCTTATGTTCGACTCTAATGACCTTGTTTCTCTTTATTTGAATCCTTACGTCACATTTCTACTGACTGTGCTGTAATCTGATCAGTCGCACAAAGTAATAGACTGTTATATTTTACTTTGAGATTATGAAACATATAACTTTATACTATGAAGCCTCATTGAAAAATGTAAGGACAGTGATTTTGCTACAAGCAACAATTTCTCTATAGCAGGCAACGACGTATGAAGAGAAGTGGATACGGAAATGCGCCTGGAGTGTTGTAGACTCATTTCACCCAGTTTGGAGGTCACTCTGCACTTATTTCCTTACAATATAACTTTGAAAGTTAGACATCTCGTATGTGATCAAAGTTAAACTTAATTAGTTAACATAAATTGTTGGGGCTTCCGCAGCAAACTCTTGATACAAAGAAATTTACGACTTTACTTGGCCGTGGCACTGAATGGAAAAAAACCCTGATTATTCGCCGCAATTTGTCGATTTTCGTGATTTCCTTCCTGTTGTGCAGTTTAATACGAGGGTTGGTATTTAAATAGTGGCAACTATTTATTCACAACCGATACAAAAACGTTACATATCTGCATCTGTTAATGTCCTTCAAAGTAGTCACCAGCGCTGTATAGAACCCGTTGCCAGCGATGTGGAAGGTGTAGTATACCGTTAGCAGAGTCTGTTCTGTTGATGGTGCTAATGGAACGGTCTACCTCCAGAACAGTTCTGAAGCGAATGCCACAGTGTGGTTCCTTCATCTTCAGAATAAAATCAAAATGACAAGGATTTAAGTTCTATGAGTATGGTGGATGGTACAGTACTTCCGAGTCCCATCGACCGAAAAGAGCAGCCACAGCTTCCGCTGTATGCGCGCATTGTGGTGCAAAATGAGGGGTGGGTTGCGTAGAAAGTGTTATCACTTCTTTCGCAAAGCTGGTCGTAGATGATGTTCCAAAAACGAACAGTAGTACTATGCACTGACGTTAGGATAACACCAACACAGTCGTACATAGTGACATCGTTATGTTAGACCGCTGGCTCACAAGTTGTTTCCCTCAATTGTGCGCCTGGGCGAGACGGGTGAGTCCATTTGCTCGGAAGAAAGGAAGGTATTCAACAACGTGTTCTATCAGCAACAATAGTAGATTCCATTGCATAGTGTCTCCACAGCAATGTTGCACACCCTCATATGTGTATGCGGTGTGTCTGCATTCGGACGTTTTGCTTGTTAGCATCCATCTCACAAGGAAAATACTCGGGGCTCGAACAATCTGTATGAACGTCTGGTTAGAGTATCTCTACGTACACCTCAATGTGCTGGTGGGTGTCGTTTTTATGCAAAACTTTGCAATCATGCTCTAGATAGCACTGTATATGTAATTGTAGACGCCATACGTAATGCAGATATCTGAACTATAACTTATGTAATAATCGTCGTACATGTTCTCTAGCGTATTTTCATCAAAAGCCGTGATGATAGTTGCAACTTTAACCTTCTTCCAGGAAGACTGTTGATGTTCACTGCCACTGCTTCCATCGTCTCTTCCCGCAATAAGGGATCTTTACATTATCTTTCGTACGATTTTGATGTATATGTGTTTGTTCGAGCCCAAGTACTTTCCTTGTCAGTATCTTCCAACAACGGTCTCTGGTGGTATTTTTTTCGCTATCACGAGTAGTTGCCAAAGATTTACCCCGTATCTACCAACAGTGGGTGAATCTATAACAACCACTGCACTTATAAAACTGCAGAAAAAGACAATAAATGAACATCATCCTTACCTCCCAGAGAGCGCCCCAACCGGTATCACATTAATATTCTGACGAAGCAAATTACAGTATACGATTCATAGTCATTATACAAGCCCCAACTCGTGTTTAAACCAACAAGTGAATTAAAGAGTCTTGTCTCGTTATCAAAAGACTTCCAGTTCCCCGCGATCCTTCATAGCTCTAAAGGAGAACGGAATTCGTCGGCTTTGCAGGCCGGGGCAAGGTATAGCATTCCTGAGCACGCAGCCAGACGGTAGATGCAATGGCAGTGGTTAAGTGGAGGAATGCAGCAGGCATGCGGAAGACGGACAGTGGCGTGTCACAACACACGCCTGCTAATGCGGACATGGGTGATCGTCGTAATAAAGGACAAAGAGTGGGATGAAAATTCAGAGAGAAACGACATCAAGATTCTCTGATGACATTGCTGTCTTCAGTGAGAATGAAGAAAAATTACAGGACGTTTTGGATGGAATGAACAGTCTAATTAGTACATAATGTTGACAGAGTAAACCGGATAAAAGACAAAAGCAATGAGAATTAGTAAAAATGAAAACAGTAAGAAACTCAAAATCAAAATTCGTGACCACGAAGTAGATAGAGCAAAGTAACCCATGACGGGTAAATAGGGCATTTACGACCAACAGAAGTCTTGCGGTTTCAAAAAATAGTCTTAATTTGAGGATGAAATTTCTGATAATGTATGTGCAGTATTGTATGGGTAGTGAAATGTTCACAGCGGGAAAACCAGAACAGAAGACAATCGCAGCTTTTGAGTTGTGGTGCTTCAGAAGAAAGTTGAAAATTAGTTGGACTCATAGGTAACTAATATGGGGGTTTACTGCAAAATCGACGACGAAAGTATTTGGAAGATACAGATAGAGGAGTTACAAGTAACATTTCTTTAATAATAAAAAATACGTCCTCCTTTTTTTATGAAGAATTGTTTGGGGATACTCTCACACTAGATAGTCCACAATGAAAACTGCTGAAAGTTTCACTATCGCTAATTATTTATCTAACTATAAAAATACATTGTGATTAACATTCATCATTAGTTTTCTGATAATTCAGCAGGTCCTTTACACCTCCATTTTTTACGATCCATTGTTTCCCTCTTAGTGTTGCTGAAGGTACTGTCATACATCACATCATACAAGATATGAAATCTCTTCCTCCCTCGTCTTCCCTTCCACATAGCCGTATAATAATATTTTCATACGCTCCTCCTTCTTTCTAAATATACGCCCAATACAGATCCTTTTCCTAATTATTTATTCCATCCAACAATTGACTTTGTTCTCCCACTCTTCTCAATACCTCATCATTTCCCACTCTTTCCATCCAGTTCATTCTTTCCATCCTTTCCATGTCCGAATCTCAAGAGCTTCCAGCCTTGCCCCGTCTTCCATCCTCAACGTCCAAGATTTAGCACCATACAGAAAACGGATTATACAAACATTTTAATAATCATTTTCTTAGATCTCTGACTATATTGCTGCAGAAAAATTCTTCTTTTTCCAAAAAATGCTTCTTTCTCCACAGTTATTCTGATTTTAATTTATGTGCTGCTCCTCCAATCAGTTTCTATACTGCTTCCAAGATCTTTAAAGCTTTGCACTTGTTTTAATTCCTCTCCATTCTGCATTATCTTTACTTTTTGATTTCCTCTCCGGCCATAACTTTCGTTTTCTTTGCAATGATTTTTCATTCCCAAATAAGTTCTTTTATTTTTAATGGTATCCAGTATGTCCTGCAATTCTTTTTCATCTTCTGATAGAAGGACCATGTCGTCTGGAAGTTTCAAACACCGTATTCCTCTTCCTTTACCCCTTTTGTCCTCTAGTAACCAGTCAATGATATCTTGTAAGTATAGATTCAAAATTCAATTCACATTACCTAGCAGTAAAATACTTTTCGTATTGTCATCGGTTTATCGTACTCTCGGCATCAGTAGCTCAGGTGTTTACCTTTCATAAAACATGAACGAACATCTCATAGGTTGGAACAAATGCATTTTAACTATTATGAAGTCGCTGACTGAAGAACGAATTCGGGTGGATGTAATAAGGAAATTTTTTGTGAAAGCCCGCCTTCCTTAACTGAGAAGAAGACAAAGGGAATGCCGACATTTTATTCTCCATGAAAATATCTCGGAATCCTCTAACTATTCCTTTCTCTGGAAGACCAATACGACGCCGTAAGAACCTTATTAGACCACACATTATTCGAGGATTTCCAGGATAAATCGACGAGTCGAATACATCTGCACATTCAGAGATAGCAACATCTTCTGTCTGCAGAAGACGACTCTCCATCTCCTGGTTTAGATGATCATACAACTACTGGACTCAAAGCATTAAAATCTGCTTTGGTTACGACGCCTGATTTTTGTTTTCAGTCTAATTTCTCTATGTTCAGTTTTTCTTCGGCTTCTTTCGAAAGTTTTTAAACCTAAGGGACCAAACTGCTGAGGTCATCAGTCCTTATATTTACAAACTACTTTAACTTATGCTAAGAACATTCCCGCACACTTCCATGCCCGAGGGAGGACTCGAACTTCCGACAAGGAACGACCGAACAATTCGTAGCATGTCGCCTCAAAACATTCTCGCGCCACACAATTGTGAGAACGATTGCTCAGTTTCCTTTCTTTGAACACCAACCTTTCCCAGAACAGACACCTGCCGTTGTTCACAGTACGATTATCATCACGAGAACCACAGCTCTGTCCCTATGTTACTCAGTTGCAGAATACGCGTGTCCAGTATGGTATAATTCATGCCACGCTAAACAAGTGGTTGTGGCTCTCAACAAAACTTGGCGCATGTCATGGTATGCCTAAGGCCGACACCAGTTAAAAAAGTATACTATCTTGCTGGCATAGCGCCACCTGAAATTAGGAAAGTCACAGCCAGAACAAAGGCATTGACATCATCAACAGATTCCCTGTTTGGTTGCCAGCCTGCCCGTAGCAGAATTTTTGTGTCCCAGCCTCGTCGCCGCTTTTGTGTCTCTTTTTTGTGTGGCCGAGTGGAATGAGACCGACACAGGAATAACGATAGCACGCTGGTGCAGGTACGGAGGGGAGCAGCCAGAAACTAGAAACACTAGATTAGAACGAGATATATATTGAACAGAATTTATACAATACTTAACTTTTACATAATACTGCAGAAGGCGGATACATAGTTGTTAGAGGCCTGCCTAGTGCCTGTACGATGGCAAAGTCTTCACTGGTGCCTATCAGATTCCGAAGGTCTTAACAGGTTGCTATCTCAGTCCCAAGTGACCGATGTCTTTCCGTGGTGGCCACGAGCGGAGTTGTCGCAGAGGGCGCTCGTGGCTGTCGTCGTAAGAACGCCGCACCGTGCGTGCATGGCGGCGCGCGGCGAAAGTAGGTGGCGCGCACTTTGTACTTGTGCGACACCACACCCCTCCCCCCCCCAAACCGCCGCGCCGTCGTGGCGTAGGGCTGAGGGCCACGGCGACGGCACTGGGAGGAGGGCCTGGGCGGGGGCGTTACTGGTGGGACGGGCGTCGTAGCTGAGGCTGGGATCGAGACGCCGTCCGCGCCCCGGTATACACCTTGCGATCCGCCGGAAAACCCGCGAAAACCAGCGGAAGGGCGCCCGCCCCCGCCCAGAGGGAGCAGGTCTTCATCTTCTGAGGTGCGTGGCCCAGGCGGCGGGGGCACGCACGGTTCCGGAGTTCTTCTCGGTGACGCTGTTATCTGCGGCGGTGACAGCGGCGGAGTCGCGTCAACATCCATCGGGAGCTCGTAGCCCGGGGAAGCTGGGCCCGGCGGCGAGCGATGTGGCTGTGCTCCCTGGCGGTGAACTGGGTCTGGAATCAAGAAACCGGAGACAGGATCGCGCGGCCTGTGCAAGCGCAGTTGGTTTGCGTGGCGCCGCAGCTCCGATCCTGTGGAAGAACGTACAACATACATATTGCGACCGAGCACGCGCTGAATGGTGCCTGGCAATCATGTCTTCTTCATACCAGCAAACACCCTGTACAGCACCGGCGTAGAAACCTGAAAACGCGTAGCGCCATACGAACCGACTCGGTGCGTGGGAGGCTGCAGCAGGTGAAGGAGAGTGCGGTGACGGCGGCCGTGTAGCAGCTCGGCAGGAGACGGGCCGTCACGTGGCATGCATCGATACGTAGACAGGACAATTTGAAGAGCTTGCTGCCTGGAGTGCTACCTTTCATCTTCTCCATGTGAGACTTGAATGTTCGAACGAAACGTTCTGCTTCACCTTTGGACTGAGGGTGAAAAGATGCGGTGGTGATATGCTGAATGCCATTCACACGACAAAACTGTTGAAATTCCGCACTAACAAACTGAGGTCCATTGTCACTGACGATAGTTTCAGGCAAACCTTCGATACAAAACACTGATGTTAAGGCACTGATTGTACTAGACGCCGTCGTTGAGTTCATGGCGATCACAAAAGGAAATTTGCTGAAAGCGTCTACAACAATTAACCAGCGCGTATTCCAGAAAGGTCCGGCAAAGTCAATATGTAAACCTTGCCATGGTCCATCGGGGCGTGGCCAGTCTGAGAAACGCTGTGGAGAAGCCGCCTGATGCTCCTCAAAATCTGTACACTGTGATGTCATGCTCTCTATCTGAGCGTCCATACCAACCCAGGTACAATGACGTCTGGCCATTTGCTTTGTCCTAACAATGCCCCAATGTCCTTGATGCAGGAGGCGTAACACTTCTCGTTGCAGGGAACGAGGAACAATCACTTAAAGATAATGCCTGACGTTGTGCAAAATAACGTCGAACCAGAGGCCGTTGAATGTCTTTGGCTCTGGCAGGCCACCCTGAGCGAACAAAACGTGCTACCACACTTAGGTCTGCATCCGCAGCTGTTTCCTGTGCAACCCGACGAGAGTTCAAAGGAAAGTCTGCGACAGTGGAAGCATCTCTGGAGTCTATCTGACAACATGCCATTTCTGAAGAATCAAATGATACATCCTGGCCAACCGGAAGTCGGGAAAGTGTGTCCGCGTTGGCATGTTTAGTGGTAGGTCGGTACAAAATCTCATACTGATAATTTGACAATATCAAGCTCTGAAGCTTTTGTGCCGTTCGTGGCGGAATTGGCTTTGTGGGTGAGAACAACGACGTGAGAGGCTTGTGGTCTGTCAACAAATAGAATTTTCTGTCATAGAGATAATGATGAAACTTTGTGACGCCATAAATGATTGCTAAGGCCTCCTTTTCTATCTGACTGTAATTCTGTTGCGTCGGCGTCAGTAGCTTCGATGCAAAGGCAATCGGACGATCGTGAGAACCAAGACGATGCGACAAAACTGCACCCAGACCGTACGACGAGGCATCAACCGCTAACACTACTGGCTTCTGTGAGTCAAAGGGAATCAAACATGCATCACTGAGTAGTGCAGACTTTAATTTGTCAAAGGCAACCTGGCAATCTTTGGACCATACAAAAGGAACATTCTTCCTACGTAAGTGATGCAGTGGAGCTGCAATCTGAGAGGCATTGGGAATAAACCTGAAATAATAGTTCAGCTTTCCCATTACTGCTTGCAATTCATGCACATTCTTAGGAGGAGGCAAGTCTTTGATTGCTCGAAGATGTGACTGTAAAGGATGGATTCCTTGGGCATTAATCACATGGCCTAGGTACTCTATTTCAGTTTGAAAAAACGAACACTTTGCTTTATTTTAACGTAGACCTGCTGCAGTCAAAACTTTGAAAAGGCACTCCAGGTTTGCTAAATGTTCTTCAACTGTACGTCCGGATACCACAATATCATCTAAATAGTTCGAACAACACGGTACAGAAACTGTCAGCTGTTCCAAAAAACGCTGAAAAATAGCGGGGGCGGAAGAACTGCCAAAGGGTAGGCGTTGAAATGGAAAAAGGCTCATGTGAGTATTAATGACGAAAAACTTTTTTGGCTCGTCATCAAGTGGAATCTCTAAGTATGCCTCTGCTAAATCAATCTTAGAAAAGAAA
Organism: Locusta migratoria; assembly: GCA_026315105.1. Lineage (NCBI taxonomy): Eukaryota > Metazoa > Arthropoda > Insecta > Orthoptera > Acrididae > Locusta > Locusta migratoria. The sequence goes on from CM048748.1 coordinate 242,423,560, forward strand.
CGAGACTGTCCTAATTTGTCCATTAGTTCGTCAGGTCTGGGCAGGGGATAAGTGTCTACAATTGTTTGACTGTTCACTGTTGATTTGAAGTCCGCACAGAGACGAAGTTTTCCTGACGGCTTGGGTATAATTACTATAGGCGAGGCCCACTGACTCGCAGAAACAGGAGAAATCACCCCACTATCTTGCCAACGTTTAAGTTCTTCAGCAACTGTATCACCCAAGGCGATAGGCACTGGTCTAGCTTTACAAAATTTTGGAACTGCAGATTCTTTTAAAGTTACATGTGCCACGAAGTCTTTTGCACAACCTAGTTCCGGCGAAAACAAGTCACTATATTTGTCACACAATGCATTGATTTTATCCTGGGGCACTATTGACGAAATTTGAAGCACATCTCTTTGAATTGATAAACCAAACAAGTCAAAAGCATCTAGTCCAAAAATGTTCTGTGTCGATTTGGCCTGAAGAACTACAAAAGCAACTGTTTTTGTTACACCTTGAAAAGAGGCGGGCAGGCTACACGTTCCTAGCACGGGAATATTTTGACCTGTATAAGCTGTTAACACTTGCTGTGACGGCGACAATTTTGGCGAACCCAGAAGTTCATAAGTATCTTTATTTATTAATGTGACAGCGGAACCAGTATCAAGCTGAAATTGCACCGTCTTATTTTCTATGAAGAGAGTCACAAACAGTTTTTGCTTGCGGCGCTCGACAGGTGCACGAATGTGGGCAACGTCTGCTACGGTTTGTTTACTGCGCTTGCGCGGGCCGCGTAGTGAAGTAAGCGGCGCAGACTCGGCACGCAGCGGATTAACAACACTGTCACTAGATGGCACTACCGCCGGATCGGCGTCCGCGCAAGCATGCGAAGCTACTCCAGATGTACTAACTACTGCACTACACTTTTGAGTAGCTACTTGATGTCTACTGTCACTAGCTACACAGTACTGGGCACTATTACAAGGAGCAGTTGCAGAAGGCACTATTTTCACTACAGGAATGCACTGTTCATAGTCATTTTGCTTGTCCCGAACCCTTTTCCGTTGCACTGTTTTACGCGCTCGTCGGCGCTTGCTACATGGTGCACTATATAGTTTTGCCATAGGCGCAGAACTACTTTCTTGCAATTGAGATCCAAGGAAAGCAGTGTTCAATTCCACAGCCCGTATAACATTTACAGAATGAACTGTTCTCGCACTCTGCGAAGCACTGTTTCTAACGGTACGGTTCTTTGAGTTTTTAATTTGCATACACACAGACTGTACATGTCCTGATTTGCCACATTGATAACAGGTTGCGTTGCGACTAGGGCAATGAGCATGCTTGTGGCGAGACACACACAGGGGGCAAGATTTACGTACATTTTTCTGAAATGAGCGTTGGCGCCCGTTACTCAAATCACTGTTTCTAACACGACGGGGCGACCTTTGTGTCGCACTTTTACACTGGCTACTGTTCACTGTCTGTTCAGCACGGCCTGTACTATTGTAAGAATCACTAATGCTACATTGAGAACTACGGCTAGGAAAGCGACCGTTGCGGCGCACTGAATTAACACTGTGGCTTTGCATTTCTACATCTGCTAAGTCAAAAGTATCATGCGCATCTATAAGCTGCAGTACACTGTCTAATGAGGGGTCAGACTGTTTCAGAATTGCTGCTCTAATTCTGGGGTCCTGAATATTCTGCGTAATTGCATCCCTCAACATCACGTCACTATACGAAAGTCCACAAGAGCAAGTAAATTTACATTTGCGGGTTAAGCCCTCCAATTCCGTAATCCACTCTTGGTGTGACTGTTGCGGTAATTTTTTAAGTCTGAAAAATCGGTACCGAGCCGCAGCTACGAGAACTTTTCTCTCATAATAAGCATTTAGTGCCTCTACTATTTGTTCAAAGTCTACATCACGAGGAGATACGTCGGGGAAAAGTTTTTTCAGTAACACGAAGGTGTTGGTGCCCACCACAGATAATAGCAGATGCTTCACTTTCTGACCTGTAATTTGATGAGCCGCCACGAGTTCTTGAATCTGTGCGAAGTAGTCGCTCCATTCTTCCTCACGTTCGTTGTACTGGCGAAATGTAGGAAGCGTTGCGGCGGCAGGTGTGGGCTGCTGAAGCGGCGGCTGTTGTTGTTGGTGAGCAGCCTGTGTCGTCAACTGCGACACCGCTTGCAGGAGTTGAGTGATTTGCGCCGTCTGTAACTGAATAATTTCCATTAAGTTCGGGTTCGGGCTAGTGGCCATGCTGACCGATTAGGCGCCGCGTATACAAGTAAATTAGTACAAAACACAAATGCAATATGAAAGAGGACACGCTGCAACAAAAAAGTCCACAAAACACGCAACAAAATATCTTCCCCCAAAATTCTTATAATAAGGGTGGGTGGGCGGGAGCAATTACTGTGTGCTCCAACTACTACTGCTGTCTCGCTGCTGCAAGCGGGCTGGTCCACGGATCGTCTATCCCATCCTCGTCGCCACTTTTGTGTCCCAGCCTCGTCGCCGCTTTTGTGTCTCTTTTCCGTCGTAGGTGTCGGTGGCCGAGTGAAATGAGACCGACACAGGAATAACGATAGCACGCTGGTGCAGGTACGGAGGGGTGCAGCCAGAAACTAGAAACACTAAATTAGAACGAGATATATATTGAACAGAATTTATACAATACTTAACTTTTACATAATACTGCAGAAGGCGGATACATAGTTGTTAGAGGCCTGCCTAGTGCCTGTACGATGGCAAAGTCTTCACTGGTGCCTATCAGATTCCGAAGGTCTTAATTGGTTGCTATCTCAGTCCCAAGTGACCGATGTTTTTCCGTGGTGGCCACGAGCGGAATTGTCGCAGAGGGCGCTCGTGGCTGTCGTCGTAAGAACGCCGCACCGTGCGTGCATGGCGGCGCGCGGCGAAAGTAGGTGGCGCGCACTTTGTACTTGTGCGACACCACAGAATCAAATGAAGGAAAAGCTTCCTGTGAGCAACGACGGAGCTCGACAAATGACCGCAAATGACCAGGCTGGAGATGTGGAGAGCAAAGAGCGGGGACCTAGGTGGCTGGATGACCCCACAGGAAGCGCTCCCACCTAGCTACGACTGGATGACGTGGAAGTCCTGCACTACGCTGCGGACCAACTTAAATGTTCAAGTGTTTGTTAAGCTGATGGGACAACTGCGGGGACATCAGCCTCTAACGTTACACTTACAAACTACCTTATACTAAAGACATCCATGCCCGAGGGAGCCGCGATGGAGTAGCGCGGTTGCTCGCCGTGGAGGTTCGAGTCCTCCCTGGGGCATGGGTGTTTGTGTCGTCCTTAGGTTAGTTTACCCAGGTTTAAGTAGTTTGTCAGCTACGGACTGATGACCACGCAGTTTGGTCCGATAGATTTACAAACATTTGAACATGCCCGAGGGAGGATTCGAGCCCCCGACGGGGAGTCGCGCATTGCAGCATAGCGTCTCAATGCGCTTGGCCACGCCGCCGCGGAGGACCAACTAAGCAAGAACGAACGTCAACATAAGAAGGTGGGGCCTCCCTGACGCATCTGTCATTTGCGAGTGCGCAAAAGAACAAATCACCGTGAGCTTTGTCCAGCCTATTGTATCTTGGAGCATCTGACTGGTGCTACCCGTGATTGGGCACGGCATAGGGTTCATTGAACCGCTTTTATTATGTTTCTCTTCAATTCCATTCTCTAATAGCTCGCGGAAAAAGCAACACCTAGAATCTTTCCGTTTTCGACTTCATTTCTCTTATTTTATTTGATGATCATGTCTTCCTTTGTAGGTGGGTGCTAACAAAATCTGTTCGAATTTGGAAGATAAAATTGGTGAAAGAAATTTCGCAACGAGTAACGCCTTTCTTTTAATGATTTCCACCTCCACTCGCGCATGATTTCCGTGACACTCTCTTTCCCTTGTATAGCGATTATTCGAAACGAGCTGCCCTTCTCTGAACTTTCCCTAAATCGCCTGTCAATTCCACATGGTGGGGTTCCCACAATGCGCAACAATACTCCAAAATTGGACGCACCTGAGTGGTGTAGGCAGTTTCTTTAGTAGAGCTGTTGTAGCTTCTTTCTGCCAACGAAACGCAGTCTTCGGTTCGCTTTCCCTACAATATTTTCTGTGTGTTCTTTCCAACTTTCCGCGGCGGAGCGGCCGAGCGTATTGAGGCGCTATGCTACGACGCGCGAGGCCGCTCCCCGTCGGGGGTTCGAATCCTCCCTCGGGCATGGATGTTTGTGCCGTCTTCAGCATAAGCTAGTTTAGTTTGTAAGTTTAGGGACATGACCCCATAGTTAAGTCCCATAAGCTCTACAAACATTTGAACGTGCTTTCCAATTTAAGTTGTAGAATTTAGGGCCTGTAGTTTTGACTGATTTATCGTGTAAATGGAGTTGAACGGGCTTCTTTTAGTGGCCTTATGGATGACTTCACACTTCTCATTATTAAGGGTCTACTGCAATTTTTTCATTATGTAGATATCTTATCTAAATCATTTTGCAGCTGCTTTTGATCTTCTGTTGACTTCGATAAAACTGGATTTGTAAAACTATGTACTATTAATGGTTAATATGTATTTATATTTCTTGAGTTTCATTTTTGTATTTGTGTTCAAGCAATGGTTTCTGTCACATGTGTATGTTATAAGATGCTTCTGACAAGATTTTAAAAAAAAAAAAAAAAAAAAAAAAAAAAAAAAAAAAAAAAAAAAAAAAAAAAACCACAGTCCTGAAATTAAACTAATTAACTAATGCTAATATGGCATTTGTAGAGACTAGATTATTATTTATCGTACGAAGAACGACGTGTTTTTGTTAATTCTTCAGTGCTCTATTGCTTTGAAATGACAACGTGTGAGTTACAATAAGAAAATCATCAAATACGCAACGCAAGATGGCATTTGCCAGAGAGAGTTCTGGGTGTGGAATATTACGTTACATATGCGAACGGCTGGTTTTCGTAAAATAGATGGACGATGTCAAATCGCCGTTATTTTTGCAAATATCTCTCAAACGATACGAGATATGAAAAAAACATAAGAGCAAAGTTGTAGAGAATTTTCTCCTGTACAAATTCGGTTATTCAATTCTCGTGTCGCAAAGGCCCACCTCTAGTGTTACTGCGCCTCGGTTGCATAGTGGAAGAGTGCCAGACTACAAATCCGAAGGTCGCAGGTTCGATCCCCGCCAGGTCCTGGGATTTTTATCTGTCACTTTCCACTTCTTTCACCTCTGGCACTATTGCTCATGTGGAAAATATCGAGTAGCACCGTGGTTCGGAACCCACGTTAAACTGTAGGTGTCCCCCTATAACGGGCTGGGTAAGTCAGTTTGAAGGTCGGAGGAAGGCAACGGCATACCACCTCCAAACAGGACCATGCCTAGTAAAGCACTGTGGTGTTCAAACCAATCTTCGGATTGTTGACTGCTTTTTACCGTAACCTAAAGTGGGCCAAAAGATATGTGGTATAAATTATCTTATTAAGAACGCCGACCTTTTCATTGCTTAGTTTCATGGTTTCCGCAGGAAAAGAAAACTGACAGGGCCAGTCAGTAGGCGCAATTCACAGGGGGATACTTCAGTGGTGGCGTCGCAGAGTCATCGCGACTCGGATACTACGAGACTCGACTTGCTGTTCAAGGAGTCTTCCAGTCTCTTGGTTGCGTTCTTGCCATTTCCATGCGCAAAGTACGAAAAAGTCTTTAATTGGAAATTCGAGGAAGACATTTTTTGCTAGCTTCCAAATGAGTTATAGACGTGAAAAGTTCAATGCCTCAGAACATGCTGAAACTGTTTATCTGGTGTTTGACCAAGGACACTTTTCGTACCACTGTTATTTCCTTATTCCTGTTGCGACTGTTTCGGGATAAGAATGATTAATGATAAACTCCCTGTGAGCTCGAATATGCTTACTTTTACCTTCGCGGTCTTTTCACGATATAAACCGTAGACAGGAGAAGGTAATTAATTGATTGACACACAAAAGAAAACTCAAATTAACCCGAAAGCATTAGACCATTGTTTTATTTTAAAAAATATTTAAATATTTTTTTTTTAATCGACTAAAAAGTATAATTTCTCCTAATCCATAACAAATTCCTAACCGCATAGTGATAGACCTACAAAATGTGAGTGTTAATTTTAAATAGCTATGAGAATACTTGTACAGTTTGAAAGGAAATCAAATCACAAGTGACTTGGTGAAGTATTCGCTTCTCATTTATGCAAGTGCCCCACGTTTTTCGTTTTAATATTACGCATATTGCGCTAGATATTGAAAAATCGCAAGCACAAATTTTCGGGCCGTCTATCTGCATGTACTGCTTGTAATAATGAAACTATTATAATACCATCGTAACTACTAGAGTCACTAGATATTTTACTAAAGGCAGCAGGGTACATAAATAAGGGCGTTTCTGTCATCCTGAACCAATTGAATTGATATAAATTGCTCCGCGGCGGAATTGCCGTGAGCACTGAGGGGCCGTGCTGTGGTGCGCGCGGCCGTTCGCCGTCGTGGGTTCGAGTCCCCCCTCGGGCATGGGTGTTTGTGTTGTCCTTAGGTTAGTTTACCTTAGTTTAAGTAGTTTGTAAGCTAGGGACTAATAACCAAATAGTGAAGTCCCATAGAAGTACAAACATTTGAACACACACACACACACACACACACACACACACACACACACACATGAACTGCTGTTCGTTAGTCTCGCTAAAACTCGAGAACGGATGAACCGATTTGGCTAATTTTAGTCTTGAAATATTCGTGTAAGTCCAGGGAAGGTTTAAACGGTGATGAAATATGTGAAAAGTTGTCGGGAAAAACTGAAACAGATTTTCCATTGAGCTATCAATACCATTCGTCCAATTGCGATAAAATTTTGTACATTTCATGTTGAAAGCAAGAGGAAGGTTCGCATCAAATAAAAATTTGGAAACGTCGCCCGGAAAGAAGGAAAATTTAGGAAAAACTGAAAGCGACTTTTATCCATAAAAAAAGTCAATTGCCGCATCACTTGAGTACGGCATTAGCACGGCAGAGAGGGGTAATTCGTTTTTTTTTTCTTTTCATTACGGTCATAGAAAATATATCAAAAAAGAAAAAAAAGAAAACGGCAGTTAAAAAGGAAAGTCACAAAATTCGAACAAAATTCCTTTTTCAATGTGTTTCTATATGTGCTCAACACTATAAGTTGAGAACCGTTCATCCGATTGCGATAAAATTTTGCACATTTGACGTTCAAAGAAAGAGTAAAAACATACTTCTGTTGCTCTACCGTTCTATCCACTTTTTACAAAACGGACAATGTATTTTTAAAAGTTACTTATAACTTCTGAAAAATAGTTAAGAAGTCAAAGAGTAAATAGCTTTCCAGAGTAATTATTGTTCGATATTTCGCTTTATATACTTCAAATCAAAAAATATCTTGAATTACACGCTTTCTAAAATATCTTATCCGGTACTTCAGGCTAAAGCTACCTCCACCCCAGATTTCATCACAATAGATTCAGTGGTTTATGTAATGATATATAGCCAAATCGGTCCAGCCGTTCTCGAGTTTTAGCGAGACTAACAAATAGCCTTTAATTTTTTCACGGCACTTCATGAACTGGTTTAGATCGTGTAAAGCGACCAAGCAACCAACACAACAACCAAGTCATTGTTTTACATGTTTTAAATCTAAATTTTCCTCGCAATTTTCCCATATTTTATCGCCGTTTAAACCTTTCCTGAACTTCCACGAATGTGGAACATTATCCTGGACATGTGTGCGTGATTTTCCCACTCTTTCCGCCCACTATCGAGCTGTTACTTAGACTATCTGATGATACCTATATAGCTACTGGGTCTAAAATATATATGATATAAATTAATATGAATTATATTGAGAGGTAAGTGATACGAGGTTCACTGGGTCCTCTAGTTTGATATAAATTACATTTCACATCGCAAGGGACTCGGCTGAATGGGAAATCAGAGTCGTGCCTTTGTGAGTGTCAAGGGCTATTCGAGTCTCCCAGTGTCCTGGTTATCAGATAACTGGAGACGCAATTTGCGTATCACCGTGTGAATAGGGCCTAAGAGGGCATGGGCGGTAGGGGCGCTACAGCCATAGCGTGCGACTTGTGGAAGTTTGAGACGGACGGGAGGCGAGCACGGGAAGCCAAGTGGTTAAGGCGACCGCTGGTCCGAAGCGGGAGACGGGGGTTCGATCCCCGGCCCGACTCACGTTTTCACTTGTCGCCACTGTTTAATTTCAATGCCCTAAGGCAGCCAATGTCAATCCTTTCCTTCCTAATCCTTCATCAATAATTTGTAAATGGTGTAGCGTCTCATGGAATGCGGCATATGAAATGACTTAATAAATTGCTAACAGTGTACTGTGTGTTATAAAAGGAGACTCTTGAGAAAATATCCCTACAGTGTAAAATATGGCGATTATAAATGTTTTAAAAGACAATGACTGAATAGTCATGAACGATGGTAGATATAAGAAAAAGAACAATACCGGTACAATAGATAATATAAAACCAGAGGATCCGTGCGAGTACTTCGCATTATTAGTGGTATGACAAAATGTTGGGAACAAATGGTAGTAAAGTTTCACGTTCGCGCATAACTTTGTTCAGAATCAATCAATGCAAGTGTTTAAAAGCGCAAATGAAAGAGCTTGATCCTCTGCTAGGTTAAAAAGAACTGCGTACCTTAGTTAGAACCGAAGATGTCGTAAAACAAACCGATTAAAATATTCAATGGAAAGACAGTAGGATACCGCGTTTGAATAAAAAATAAAGAATGGAGAGACTTAAGTTAATTCTGATACTTTATGACAAATCTGAAGCAAAAATGAAGGAAATCGGTCGGGTAGAACGGCCTGACCGACTGACTTAAGCCGGCCGCAGTGGCCGAGGGGACTGAGGCGCTCCAGTCACGGTCTGCACGGCCACTACGGTCGGGGGTTCGAATCCCCCCTCGGGGTTGGATATTTGTGCCATCCTAGTTCGTAAGTAGTTCATAAGTAGTTTGTAAGTTTAGGGACTGATAACCCCGTAGTTAAGTCCCATAGACTATACAAACATTTCAACATTTTTTTGACTTAAGTTTACAGCAAGGACATCCCTATAAGAAATATACAGAAGGAAATCGCATTTGAGTATATAAAAAGGAAGGCGACAGTTATGTAAATTCGGATACTTGATGATAAATTTCTAAATGAACACCTTCCGTTTAAAACAAAATTGAAGGAAATCAGTCGGATAGTTTGGTCTGGCCGACTGACTTTAGTTTTCCTAGATTCTTTTAATATAAAAGATGGCGATCTTTTGTCTCTGGTTGTCAGCTAGTACTGATGTCAACCTGCTCGGGGTTCTAAAAAGTAATGTATTTAGTTTTACAAGGGCATACATTTAGCTATGTTTATATGTTTTCATTAATGTATACTGCTACCTTTGCAGCACATTAGTGCAGTATTTGCTGGCGAGATTAGCGGCTTTAGTACATTTTTTTCGCCTTTTATACAATTTAAGCGTCGCAAGGAGGACTGCCAAATAACTTCGAACGACAATAGGGACATCGTATGTGTAATGTCCGTTGTGTGTGGTTTTATGCCATTCTTGATGAAATACTGCACACTTGGGCTTCAAAACAAGAGTAAGACCAATGTCTACATTAAATTTTGAATGGTGCGTAGCAGAAAATACTTCACAACAGACTCATCAGCACTTTTCCTAACTCAAGGGATTGCAAGTATCTCTTTCTCTGTTCCTCTGACATCTGTCAATTAGAGGATCTGTTACTGTCCATTATTTATTGAAAGTTTTAAGCAATTTTCGACTTCTAGATGAGAAAAGTATTATGAACATGATTGTATGTGGCATCTTGTAATACTTGTCTGTCTGAACTTTTCACTTTATGCGAAAGTATATTCAATTCGACTATGAGAGAAAAAATGCTGTACTTATTAGAGTTTGTAATTTTCACGTTTAACATTGTGGCACTCTAGCGTTAACCGTGTTTTAAACCTTACAATTAATATAGTCACGTTAATTAATTTGGTATGTCACACTAAAACCGAATGTCGGTTCCAAATTATCAAAAACAAAACAAATAACGCGCCGGATAACGATATGTTGCACTGCTCACCATAATATTATTAATCGGCTAGAGCAGAACTCTCTATAGATAATGTAGTCTTTAATAGCAGTCTCTAAAGTTTGATTCAGTGGAGCTGATGCCTCATCAGGAAACTACACAATCTGTAGGTGCGTCACTTATTAATTGAACTTGTGATGATTGAAAGGTATAAATCATGTACTCATAAATCTGATATACATGTTTTATTTCCACTATTATATAAAAATCGTACCTTTCCTAGAAAGTCCTAAACGGACGAAGTAGCCACTAGAAGTGAACACAGTTGAAGAAATTTAGAGGGCCAGAATTTGAAGCTGCCTGGAGAACAGTTCTGCTGCCGCCAACTTACATTTCTCGCAACGACCACAGAGATAAAATAAGAGAAATTAGGGCTCATACAAAGGCATTCGGGCATTCGTGTTTCCCTCTTTGTATTTGGGAGTGGGAGAGAAAAGGCAATGACTAGTAATGGGACGAGGTACCCTCCGCCACACACCTTATGATGGATTGCGGAGTAGGTGCATACTTAGATGTAGGGTTACTCGGACATGTCCTCTTTTTTGGACCCTAAAAATGGTTTAGCTGTGGTTTTTTTTTTTTTTTTTTTTTTTTTTTTTTTTTTTTTTTTTTTTTTTGGGGGGGGGGGGGGAATGTCCTCATTTTTGCGTTGTGCAACTGTTTCAACTTGAAAATGCGTAAATACGACTCTTTGAAGTATCACAATCACTAAATCTAGATAATTTAACCGTTTTTCAAACAATTCTAGAATTCTATCTTCTCTATGTCGCCGCTGCTCTGAGGTAAAGCGCCGGCCGCGGTGGCCGAGGGGACTAAAGCGCTCCAGTCACGGTCTGCACGGCCACTTCGGTCGGGGGTTCGAATCCCCCCTCGGGCATGGATATTTGTGTCGTCCTTAGTATTAGTTAGTTCCTAAGTAGATTGTAAGTTTAGGGACTGATGACCCCGTAGTTAAGTCCCATAATCTATACAAACAATCTCTGAGGTAAAGCTACCTTAGAACAATTGAAATAATTGGCGTGGCACTTATCGCGGAATAGGAGCTGCTAGGCAGCCATTTATGAACACAGTCTGAGAGATGGCAGCCCATCTTTCATCTTTATTATCTGTTTTTATTGTCTGTATAATGACGTAGAGTGACCAGTACATGCATTTTTCTATTGCTATTGGGAATGCAGTGCAGGGAAGATATTTGCTGAGATGATAAACAGAGCTGACTGTCTTGACGGGGAAGAGTGGAATTCCGGTGGAGGCGGCCGTTACAGCACTACGTGCGACCAGCGGCGTGCCCTGGGGGCCGCGCCGTAAGGGTCCCGATAGCAAGGTGCCTCGGTGCTCTGGCCGAGCAGCAGGTTGTACATGTGTGAGTCTAGTGTTCCAAACCACAGAGTAACATATATATATTTGTCTGTGTCCAAACTGAGGAGGAGGAGTATTGTATGAGCTTTGAGAACTGCTCCTTCCGATTTTAGGAAAAGATAGCCGGCCCCTCCGCTGAGACAAGCGCCCAGATTCTTGTCTGCTAAAAAAGGTAGACGACACTGAAAGTGGCTCTTTTTTCTAGAAGCTTGGTTTGCGCTTCTATGGTGACGGTTGGGACCGTTCGTGAAGAATCGCGCCAAAAGTGTGTGTGGAAGGGGTAGCCGACTCTGAGTGGCTGATGTTCAAAGCGCTAGCTTTTTGAAATCGGCGGTCGTTTAGTGAAATTTTACTGGTCGGAGTTTGAGAACCCGACGCTGATTCTCCCCCCCCCCCCCAAAAAAAAACGGGTTTTTGTGGGGTCTTGCGCGGCAGACGCGGTATCAGGGACTTGGTGCTTTGCTCCGCTGGAGAACGGACGTGTCTGCTCGCGCCCTGTTCTCTTAATGGACGGACTCGGAGATTTTGCTTGTTGAGTCGATACTTGGACGGGTGAACTTGTATAAGTTTCAGGGTACACACTGAGGTTTTTACTTGAGCTGAATGTCCTTGTTTTCGGTTTGGATAAGGTCCGCCAGCCAATACTAGTACACCGAGGTACTAGTTACGATATACCCAACTTCTGGAGTCTTTTAGGCCTTCAGTACTTGTGCGTACTTGTCTACGCTACCTGAAGTGGCCCTGACTTGGTAGAACTGCTTGAGATCGTAGGCGCTGTGTACTGCCGAACACACAGAGGCTGATAGCAGGGAGTACGGGAGTACAGCTTCCGAGTAACGGAGCGTTTTTTATTTATTTATTTATTTATTTTTTTTTTTTTTAATTTCGAATTTTCAGCTTACAGCCACCCTGCGCCCACGCCACTGCAGCGCAGCGCCTTCACACGCAAGTCGTCAGTTTGGTAATGTATGGCAAAGCGCTCGCCAGCAACAAATAGTCGTTGCATCAGGTTCTGCATAATAGTGGGATTGTGTAATTAGGAAAATCAATCTTGCACTGATATTCTGGTTCAATTATTCCGTTACGAATATTGTATCAATTCATAGTAGGTATTTTTTTTTTCTTGTCAGTCGGTGTTAAATTCGAGTTTCATGCCGCGGTGGAGTAGCCGAGCGGTCAAAAGCGACTCGCTACGGAGCGCGCGGTTGCTCGCCGCGGAGGTTCGAGTCCTCCCTGGGGCATGTGTGTGTGTGTTTGTCCTTAGGTTAGTTTACCTAGGTTTAAATAGTTTGTAAGCTACGGACTGATGACTACGCAGTTTGGTCCGATAATTTACAAACATTTGAATATTTCAAGTTTCATAATGATCAATGTAACGTCATAATCATCTAGATTATTCTTTCATATTTGATGCTAATTGTAAACTTGGATGTTCAATCTAGTTTGTGTTTTGTATTGGATTTTCAATGTGAGTCTTTTTCTGCTTAACGGTGATAATAAACATATTGTTAGAAAAGGAAGGATGTTTTTCTAACATTAGTAGTTATCAGATCATAGCTAGCTTATTAGATTTTTGGTGGGGAAAAATTATTAATTTATATTTTATGACGCTTGCAGGAAGTGGAAGAGAGACTGTCAGTTAGTATTGAATCAGGACCATATTCTATCAGCCAAATAATTTTTAATATCGTGATTTATTCTCACAGTTATTTATTCAGGGTCAGCTGCTCCTGTCTCTCATTCTAATTCACATCCCCACCATATATATTTAGCGTTCCCTGCCAGTTTCCATTGCCCATGTTTTTTTTTTTTTTTTTTTTTCAAACCCCACACACCCGCCACACTTTACAAGATCTGCAACAATGCAAGATACACCGGCTTCTAAGAATTTCACGTTAAAACGATTATTTAAAACTGCTTAACTGTCAGTTGTCTGTTGGTTGCTGCGAAGGAAATCAGTGGTAACGTTTCATGGAAATCACGCCAAAACGCAAATGTGCGTTTAGTGAGAAACTAAAAAAACGGCCCGGAAGAAACAGCTACAAGACAGAATGTGTTATCTGTCCACGTTGTACATTCGTTTCAATTGCCAAAAAAGGTAAGGTTTATTATCCTGCAACCGTTTGTTCATAAACACCAATAATAAGAGTGGAAATTCGATTAAAATCGTTCAGTGTTTATGCCCTGAATCATTTACGACACAGCGTATAATTATTATTTTGCAGGGTGGATTGGACCTAGAAGCTCACCAAAACGTGGCTAAACGCAAAACGCGCGTTCGTACTGCCGCATCTTCCTCCAAAGTTGATGACGTTTTTGCAAAAATGGATTCTAAGCATAGTGATCTGGTACGTGCAGCTGAAGGCGGCTTATCTTTTCACACGGTCAAACATCATCAAAGTTTTAAATCAATGGACTGTACTGGAAAATTAGAAAAGTGTTATTCAAAGAATCAAATATAGCTAAGGAAATGCCATGTGCTCGCACTAAAACAGAATCAATTGTTAATTCTGTATTGTCACCTCACTCTGTTAATGTGTGCATTGACGTTTTAAAGGGTATTTCGTGTTTTGGTGTTGCAACAGACGGCTGCATTCATGGTTCTACGAAACTGTTTCCAATTCTCATTCAGTAGTATGACGTAAAATCTGGAGGCATTCAAACAAATGTTGTAGAACTTAAAAGCATGCCAAATGAAAAATCTATAACGATTGCATCTTATGATCTTACATATGCGATACTCTTAGAAGTAGCGGTATTGATAGCAAATGTGTTACCTTCTCTGGAGACCATACCAATACGAATTTCGGTGGAATCATTGGCATTGGTAAGGGGTCGAGAAAAAACGTTTCACCCACATGAAAAACAATATAAATGATGGCACAGTAGGAGTAGGCTGCCCTGCTCACGTCTTACATAACTGTATTCAACATGGTATTGATGCAGGACTCACTTTAGATGTTGATTCCATAAAATTGAAAATATTTAATTATTTTTCTGTTTACACAGTACACGCTGAAAGTATTAAGGACTTGTGAATTTGTAGACATACAATACAGGCAACTACTGGTTCATTCTAAGACTACGTGGCTGTCTCTTTTTCCTTGTCTTACAATACTAATTGAAATGTATCCTGCACTGAAATCATATTTCATGTCTCAGGATGAAATTCCAATTTTGATTAAAGTGTTTTTCCAAGATAACCTTAGTGACGCATGAATATGGTTTGTTCATTCTGTTATTTCATTGTTTCACCATAATATTTTAGGTCTAGAAAAAGAGAAAAATTCATTTGATGTGATACATATTCTTGAGAGTGTGTTGAATGTTCTTCAAGAAAATTACAGTGTTTCAAATCTTTAAAACTAAAAGAAATTTTGAGAAAAAAGAGGAATGAAGGTTATGATTTTAAATGTGATATGCTAGAAGAAGAAATAGCCCACGTGTATGATGCAGCAATTAAATATCTTAAGAAATGGTTGGTTCAGTACCAAGAGTTTTTTGTGTTTAGATGGATGGGTTTGAAGAATGTTCCAAATTGGGAAAATGTTGAACAAACAATTCTGTATCTAAATGATAAGCTTAATATTAAAACTGATGACATAAAGTGCTTTGACCAGTTCTGTGATTTTCAGAAGTTTTCGACAAATCAGGCTAATGTCAATGGAGGAGATCAGTTCTCAAATGACACTGGGTGTAAATATTTCCCATAGACAAAGAATATTGCTTGTTTCTCAGAGCTGATTAAAATGCCAGAATTTTTCTTTGCTGTACCCAGTCACAATGTCAGTGTGGAAAGGATTTGTTCACTAATAAACAGTTAGTGGACCAAAGACAGACTCGGTGTTGAGTCTGTTAAGGGAGTTATAAGTCTGCAGTATAATTATAAAGATGTCTCTTGTGTACAGTTTTATAAATATTTGTTGCAAAACAAGAAATTAATTTCATCAAATAAAATATTAGAGTACCTTAGGGACTAATGATATACATGAAGAAGACTAGTTTACTAATGATTATTCTGTTACTGTTTGTATTAAAATCTGCGTCATATTATTGTAACATTGTATGATTGAATAAATTGATATGAAATGATTCAGCTGCAACTCATACAGTGCAGAATACATAGAATTTGAAACTCTCCCCTTTACCTGTAGTCTTCCTTAAGTGAGAGTCTTGTGTGATACCCAAAAATAAGACACTCAATCTATGTCGTGCTGGGGCTTGGCAGTTCTGTGTATTGTCTGGTACCACACTTACGAGTTTAAGATCAAAAGCTAGTGGAATCTTCGTTATACATAAATTAAAAACTTGTTCAAAACTTCATACAAATGAGGTCAGAAGCCACAGTCACTATTGCCATTTCACCATGCGCCTGTTTAGGACCAAAGAGACATAACTACAAAAAGAGTGCTTGGATATAAATCGATTTAAAGCTTTTGTCCTAAAAAATGATTAGTTTCTAATAATATTTTGCGAGCCTTTGTACAGTAAATAAAAAGTTTATTTCATTCATTGCTTTTTCCCCTAGCTGTTACATATTCCATTCACTCACTAGATGCTAATAATGTATATAGTTATGTCGTCTGATCCCACATGTGTGCATAACTATATCAAGGTATGGTTAGATAATTTTTACAGCTATTTTATTCTTGACGATTTTACAATCAACAGTACTATGGTTTCCATAAATTATGCAAACAGCTTCTATTTATTACTATAGGCACCTATTTCGTCTTGAATAGCATAATCAGGATACTTGTGAAAATATGAAAATTTACGACACTTCAAAAAATTACAAACACCAACAAGATTCCAACTGAAAATAATACGAAAATCATAAATTAACTGCATGTAACCAATATAGAATCGTTCATTTATCTGCCATGGAACTGTCAAACGGTAATTACGAAAATCTATTAAAAATTATAATCAATACTGCTCCAGTAAGAACGTAGGCGTATAAAATAAACAGCTTGACAGTATCAAAACCACCTATATATATGGGTGTCTAGACCAACAGGCGTATTTAACTACACATATTTATAAATTTAACTTGTAATTAGTTATAAAATTCGATGTATTATACTGAAAGCATGCACATTTTCGATGATGGCTTTCAAGCTGAAATAAATGCCTATAGATAGAAATTGCCTTATAAGGCAGCATTGGAGTTTAATTACATAATGTCGTTTCACAAAATTAAACTATTTATTATCTCCGAAAAGAAAGCACTTGTTTTGCAACGCAAACACCGTCACAGTGAGGCAACAAAATAAATTTGCCAGTAATTGACAGTATTTCTTAAGTTTAGGATCACGTAGTCAGGATTGGATGTGGGCAATTGGGATTATAATTGCAAAGCAAGTGTGCTTTAAATAACATCGATTTGTGTCTTTGTAAGTACAATGGTACATGAATTAATGAAAATTATAATTCCTACCGTAAAAATAAGTTCCTAATATCAGAACAGCAAACAATTGCTCACTTGATTCTTTATTCGAGCTAAATATATCGTTAAGATCTTGGAGGATACCTCAAATCTAGATGGAAGACTGCTTTTGGAAAGTGTGACAAGTTTCCTAGTATGTGCAGCTCTCAATTGCAAAGTAAAACGAATGCAAGATACACCAAATAAAACGGCAACACTAGATGTTAATTGTATCTTGCAAATTGTTAACTGCTTATAGACCGGATAGCGTAAGCACAAAGTGTGGAAAGTAACATAAAAGTATAGCAAACGCTCCGTGCCTAATGCTGCATCCGAAGCTCCGCAGAGACACGTCGACAGCAGTCTCGTTCAGAATTTCGTTACTCACTCCTCCACAAAAATCCTCTTGGGGAAGGGGGCAATACTCTAGCCATACTCTTACTACAATAACCATCGAATTATGTAGACACAAAGATGAAACTTTCTTCCATAGCCAGTCAGCCACAAACATTGCTCCAATTTATTAAAATAAATAAAGAATAAAAAGACAAAAATGTCGCATGTGCCACTAAATATTTTCATGAGGTAACACTGTAGATATAAATTCATTTTAATGTCAGTTAGGTAAATGTCGAATAACCCACACCACCTTTGAAAATTTTTGTATATTTCTACAAATATCCTCATTTTTTGCAGCTCGTCATCTGAGTTACATGCAAGTTTTCCGAAACTCGACTTTTGTCTACGAATTTAGCAGAATTATCAAAGCTCGTCATCTGAGTTATATGCAAGTTTTTCGAAACTCGACTTTGTCTACGAATTTAGCAGAGTGATTATCAAATTTCGTGCCGTATTTCAATCTTAGTCTCTTTGAGCTTTTAACTTTATGTGGAAGTAAATTAAATTCGACTATGAGAGAAAAACTGCCTCTATAGATAATGTAGTCTTTAATAGCAGTCTCTAAAGTTTGATTCAGTGGAGCTGATGCCTCCTCAGAAAACTACACAATCAGCAGGTGCGTCACTAATTAATTGAACTTGTGATAATGGAAAGGTATAAATCATGCACTCAAAAAACTGATATACATGTTTTATTTCCACTATTATATAAAAAATCGTACCTTTCCTAGAAAGTCCTCAACGGACGAAGTAGCCACTAGGAGTAAACACTGTTGAAGCAATTTAGAGGGCCAGAATTTGAAGCTGCCTGGAGAACGATTCTGCTGCCGCCAACTTACATTTCGCGTAACGACCACAGAGATAAAATAAGAGAAATTAGGGTTCGTACAAAGGCATTCGGGCATTCGTGTTTCCCTCTTTGTATTTGGGAGTGGGAGAGAAAAGGCAATGACTAGTAATGGGACGAGGTACCCTCCGCCACACACCTTATGATGGATTGCGGAGAAGGTGGATACGTAGATGTAGATATTTATGAGCGCGTGGAAGAAATTTATAGCAAAGACTGCATAATGTTTAACTCAATATTTCTGTTTCGGATCTCTTACAAAGCACATCCGCTAGGAGCACACAACGTGAGCATCTGTAACAACATTCTCAAAAAATGTTGTTGTTATGGTCTTCAGTCCGGAGACTGGTTTGATGCAGCTCTCCACCCTACTCTATCCTGAGCAAGCCTTTTCATCTCCTCATAAGAACGGCGACCCGCATCCATTTGAATCTGCTTACTATACGCGTCTCTTGGTCTCCCTCTGCGATTTTTACCCCACATACTTCCCTCCAATGCTAAATTTACGATTCCTCGATGTCTAAGAATGTGTCCTACCAAGCGATCCCTTCTTTTAGTCAGAGTATGCCAAAAATTCCTTTTCTCACCAATTCTGTTAAGTACCTCTTTATTAGTTATGCGATCTACCCACCCAATCTTCAGCATTCTCCTGTAACACCACATCTCAAAAGCCTCTATTCTCTTCCTGTCCGCACTGCTTATCGTCCATGTTTCACTCCCGTACAATGCAACACTCCACACAAATGCCTTCAGAAAATACTTCCTTACACTTAAATTAATATTCGATGTTAGCAAATTTCTCTTTTTCAAAAATGCTTTTCTTCCCATTGCCATTCTGCATTTTATATCCTCTGTACTGCGACCATCGCAAGTTATTTTACTACCCAAGTAACAAAACTCATCTATCACCTTCATTGTTTAATTACCTAATCTAATTCCTTCAGCATCGCCTGATTTTCCAGGTCATTTGCTGTCTCTGACAGAATTACAATGTCATCAGCAAAACGCAATGTTTTTATTTCTTCCCCCTGAACTTTAATCCCTATTCCAAATTTTTCCTTGCATTCCTTCACCGCCTGCTCGATCTACAAATTGAATAACATCGGAGAAAGGCTACAACGCTGCCTTACTCCCTTCCCAAATGATGCTTCCTTTCCCTGCCCTCGGAGTCTAATAACTGGGTTCTGGCTTTTGTACAAGTTGTAAATAACTCTCCTTTCCCTGAATTTAAACCCCGCTGACTTCAGGATGTGAAAGAGTGTATTCCAGTCAACATTGTCAAAAGCATTCTCCAAATCTACAAAAGCTAAAAATGTAGGTTTGCCTTTCCTTAATCTATCTTCTAAGATAAGACGTAAAGTGAGTATTGCCTCTCGGGTTCCTACGTTCCTCCTGAATCCAAACTGATCTTCCCCGAAGTCAGCTTCTACCAGCTTTTCCATTCTCCTGTAGATAATTCGTGTTAAAATTTTGCAACCATGACTTATCAAACTAATGGTTCTGTAATTTTCACACCTGTCTGCGTCTGATTTCTTTGGAATGGGGGTTATTACATTTTTCTTAAAGTCTGAGGGTATTTCACCTGTCTCATACATCCTACACACCAGTTCAAATAGTTTTGTCATTGCTGGCTCTCCCAGAGACTTTAGTGGCTCTGAGGGTATGTCATCTACTCCTGGGGCCTTGTTCCGACCTAGGTCTTTCAGGGCTCTGTCAAATTCCTCTCTCAGTATAGTATCTCCTATTTCATCTTGATCTACTTCCTCTTCCCTTCCTACAACATCGTCTCTAAGTTCATTTCCTTTATAGAGCTGCTCTATGTACTCTTTCCACCTTTCAGCTTTCCCTTCTTTGCTGAGAACTGGTTTCCCATCCGAGTTCTTGATATTCGTAGAAATGCTTTTCTTATCCCCAAATGTCTCTTTTATTTTTCTGTAGGCGGTACTACTTTTCCCCTTCTTATACATTCTTCTACAGATTTGCATTTGGCTTCTAGCCACTCCTGCTTAGCCATTTTGCACTTCCTGTCAATCTCATTTCTTAGTCGTCTGTACTCCATTTTGCCTGTTTCATTTACTGCATTTTTATACTTTCTCCTTTCATCAATTAAATTTAGTATTTCCTGTTATATCCAAGAATTTTTTGTAGGTCTTGCCTTTCTACCTATTTTGTCCTCTGCTGCCTTCACTATTTCATCTCTCAATGCTACCCATTCCTCTTCTACTGTTTTATTTCCCCCTGTTTCTGTCAATTGTTGCCTAAATCTCCATCTGAAATTCTCCAGAACTTCAATTTATGTAAGTCCCATCTCCTTGTTTTCCTACCTTTCTGCAGTTTTTTTCAGTTTCAGCCTACAGTTCATGACTAACAAGTTATGGTCAGAGTCTATATCTGCCCCTGGGTATGTCTTACAGTTTATAACCTGGTTCCGGAATCTATGTTTTACCATTATAAAATTTATCTGATACCTTCCGGTGTCTCCTGGTCTCTTTCACGTTTACAACCTTCTTTTGTGATTCTTAAACCATGTGTTTGTTACGATTAAATCATGTTCCGTGCAAAATACTACCAGACGACTTCGTCTTCCATTCCTTCCGCCCAGTCCATATTCACCTACTATTTTTCCTTCTCTTCCTTATTCTACTACCGAATTCCAGTATCCCATCACAATTACGTTTTCCTCTCCATTAACTGTCTGAATAATTTCCTTTAGCTCCTCATATATTTCTTCGATCTCCTCATCATCGGCAGAGCTAGTTGGCATATAAACCTGTACTACTGTTGTCGGTGTTGGCTTCGTATCTATCTTGACAATGATAATGCGATCACTGTGCTGCTTATAGTAGTTTACCCGCATTCATATTTTCTTATTCATGATCAGTCCTACTCCTGTGATACCCCCAACTGATTTTGTATTTTGTAATCCTGTACTCAATTGACCACCGAACTTCACTAATTTCCACTATATCTAACTTCAACCTATCCATTTCCCTTTTTAAATTTTCTATTTTTCCTACCCGATTAAGGGATCTAACATTCCACGCTCCGTTCCGTAGAATGCCAGTATTGTCTTTCCTGATGACAACATCCTCCAGAGTAGTCCCCGCCCGGAGATCCGAATGGGGGACTATTTTACCTCCGGAATATTTTACCCGAGAGGATGTCATCATCATATTTTCATACAGTAGAGCTGCATGTCCTCGGGAAAAGTAACGGCTGTAGTTTCCCCTTGCTTTCAGCCGTTCGCAGTAACTGTGTGGCAAAGCCACATTAGCTGATGTTACAAGGCCAGCTCAGTCAATCATCCAGACTGTTGCCCCTGTAACTACTGAAAAGGCTGCTGCCCCTCTTCAGGAACCACACGTTTGTCTGGCCTCTCCACAGATACCCCTCCGCTGTGGTTGCACCTATGGTACGGCTATCTGCATCGTTGAGGCACGCAAGCCATCCCACGTCGGCAATGTCTATAGTTCATGGGGGTGGTCTCAAATATGAACGCTTAAATAATTAGATATTCGAAATAATAAGGGTGTCGTCTGTAACTGACTGTAATAGCATACAGGATGACTTAGACAAAATTTCTAATTGGTGCGAAGAATGGCAGCTAGCTCTCAATGTAGAAAAATGTACGGTGATGCGCATGAGTAGAAAAAACAATCCTATAATGCATTTCATTCCATTCCATGATGGTGGTGGTGGCGGCTGGTGCAGCAACAGTGTTGAATAATTAAAAAAATGCTCAGTCTCTGTTGCGACAGAGACTGAGCATTTTTTAATCCTATAATGTTCCAATACAGCATTAGTAGTGGGCTTCTTGATGCTGTCGCGTCGTTGAAATATATAGGCGTAACATTGCAGAGCGATATGAAATGGAACGAGCATATAAAGACAGTTGTGAGTAAGGCAGACAGCCGACTTCGGTTTATTGGGAGAATTTTGGGAAGATGTACTTCACCTGTAAAGGAGACCGCGTATAAAACGCTTGTACGACCACGTCTTGAGTATTGCTCAAGTGTTTGGGATCCGCAGCAGATCAGTTTAAAGGAAGATATAGAGGCGGTTCAGAGGTGAGCAGAGGGCTCGTACGGAGGCATATAGGCATTCTTTTTTTTTTTTTTCCTTGTTCAATTTGGGAGTGGAATAGGAAAGGAAATGCCTAGGAGTGGTACAGTGTACCCTGCGTCGCGCACCTTACGGTGAATTGCGGAGTATGTATGTAGATGTAGATGTAATCTGACAATCTCAATCTTAATATGCATCGGAATACAAAGCTAACTCAGATTGGAGTAAAGATATTGAACAAAACAACAAAACAATGTTACTGATGTACTATTTATAGAGTATTCTAAACAAACTACTGTAGTATATTAAATTCCCTTTTATTTTTGAGCTCTTTCTCATTTTGCTTCTTAGAGAAATTTATTAAAATATTACACGTTTAATATCGGAATTTATTCCGTAATATGGCATTATTTAATATTCTTGTCGAGAGGCCTGTGTGATGTCACAACCCCAGGCTACTTTCTTAGGATGATAAAAAAATATGGAAACGCGTCAATAAACACATAGCCGATTCACCACCTGTACCTGTGTATTTGTGACAACAGCGACCCTACTGAGTAATATTTGAAATTCATCATTGACGCATACTTTATGAAAGACTGTATGTCTGAAACTTTAATGATTGACGAACCGCTGACGTAAATCGGGAAAAGTGGGTTCGAGTTCCGGTCCGGCATAAATTTCCTCCCTCATAGTCAGAAATGATAATTAAATTTGTCTTGTAGTTTAGTATATTCTTTTTTGTGTCCCAGCCTCGCCTTGTGTCTCGTTTCCGTCGTAGGTGTCGGTGGCCGAGTAGAAAGACCGACACACTTGTGCAGGTAGGACGTGACCAGCCAGTGGGACAGCAGAAACTAGAAACACTAGAGTATATTAGAACGAGATATATATTTCTTAGAGATTTAGTAATACTTAACTTTTACATAGCTCAGTACTGCAGAATGCTGATACATAGTTGAGCTAGAGGCCTGCCTAGTGCCTATCCGATAGCCAAGTCTTCACTGGTGCCTATCTGATTCCGAAGTGTTAGCTGGTTCCTATCTCAATCCCAAGTGAATGATGTCGTTCAGTGGTGGCCACGAGCGAAGTTGTGGCAGAGGGCGCTCGTGGCTGACGTCGTAAGAACGCCGCGCCGTGCGTGCATGGCGGCGCGCGGCGAAAGTACGTGGCGCGCACTTTAGACTTGTGCGACACCACATTCTTGAAAACACGTGTCATGTCACAGACATCACAGTATTACGTGGGGGCGTTGGAAAATAAGTTTCCCCTGTCGAATGTAGACAGAGTTGTGTATGAAAGAGAGGAAAACTGGAATGAAATATTATAGATAAGTCAGATCTTTAGTTTTCTACATAATTTCCAATTACATCGAGACATTTGTCATATCGTTTTATAGGCTTCAAAAAGCCAACCTGGAAAAAATTAGGGCGTTGAATACGGAAGAAGCGTTGAACGACTTGTTTGACGTCGGCATTGCTTCCAAGGCACCTTCCGCCGAGAGTCTTCTTCGAAGCTGGAAACAGATGGAAGTCATTTGGCGCGAGATCAAGAATGTATGGCGGATGGTGTAGGCGCTCCCAACCAAGAGTTGCAATATGGTTTTGCGTTGGCGTCGGCGAGCGTGGTCTCGCATTGTCATCCAACAGCAGAACGCCAGATCTGAGAAGGCCAGGCCGCTTTCTCCGAATCATTTCTTTCAATTTTGACAGAGTGGCACAGTACCGCGTAGCACTGATGGTTGCATCCTCCAACAAGTCCAGCAAGAAAACTCATTGAGTGTCCTAGAAAACGGTGAGTAGTACTTTACCTGAAGACGCTTTTGCGCTTCTTTCGGACGGGTGATGACGGATGTTTCCACTCCATAGGATGCGGCCTTCGATTCGGGCGTGTAATGGTGGACCCACGTTCCATACCCCACCACAGTCAGTGCCACACTTATGGTAAACAATTAGCTTGTAAATGTGAATGTTGACGAGTTATAAGGAATCTAGTTTTTACAGATTCTTGAGTAGTTTTTCGATGTATCTTGAAACGTATCAGTGCACACGATATGTATAAAATAGCAATCGGTAGATAATCTTAACGGCTATCTCTATCTAATTTAACATTTACCCACCGGAGTTTTCGTTCTTTCTTTCTTCGTTTCGGCCATCTAAGGACCACGCACCAATTTCAATGTTTCCTCCTTCGTTCTTCTTTCTTTTTCCTCCAGTATTCATTCATCTTTTCACTATGCATCCTTTTTCTCTCCTCAGACCACTTTACTCCTGTCTTCTTCTCCCTCCCGCTTTGGAATTCTTCCATTTTTAACACTTTCTTCTTATAAGTTTCTCTTTATATTGCATCATTTTCACTTATATTGTTTCTTTCCAAATCTTTCCTAACTTCTTGAATCCATGCTATTGTTGACTTCTTGTCTCAGAGCTACTTAAAAATCTGTTTGGTTAACCCGTTGCTGTTCATTCGGTATAAATGTCCAAAAAATAGTAGTCGCCTCTTCCGTAGTGTTTCGGTTATGCTTTCTATGTTGCAATAAACTTCTGCATTACTTCTTAGTTTCCATACCTCTGTATTTCTTTGTGGACCAAGTATTTTTCGAATGATTTTTCTTTCTAGGACTTCAAGTTTATGTAATTTGTAATTTATTTAAGTAAATCGGATTTTTAATCTTTGCGAGTTTTTTGACAAATTTCGCCATCTCGACTCGAGTTTCATTAAATAGAAACTCTGTTTGAAATTTAATTTCCTATACGCTCTTTACTTTTTTTTCAGATAATAATTTCTGCAAATTGAACTTTACGCCGTCACAGAATGCTTGGACTAATAGCCGTTCAACGCTTCTTCCGTATGCAATGCACAGATTTTTTTTCTGGACGGATTTTTGAAGTTTATAAAGTGGTTTGACGAATGTCTCAATGTACCTGGAAATTATTTAGAAAAATAAAGCTCTGACTTATGTTTAATCTTGCATTCTATCCCTCCCCCCCCCCCCCCCGGCCCTTTTATACACAACTCTGCCCACAGTCGACAGGGGAAACTCATTTTACAACTCCCCCTCATATACCCAAGTCTTCATTTTCTTGCGAAGTAACTGTGCTCCGCTAACAGTAGTTTGCTCTGCAATTGGAGACATTGTGTCTGCCAACCGTTAGGTCGAGCCAAGCGCGCCTGTGCGTCGCCAGGAATGCTGGTCTGCGCTCAGTGGACCGTTACCCGCTGTCTTGCGAGATGCGCTCGCCAGATACGGAAGTCCGCTCATTCTGGACTCTATACTTGCACAACCCTCTTAAGGCGCTCTTCCTGAGGCGCCTTGTCGCGACACATTGGTGAGTCGCGAATGCCTCTCAGAGGTGAGCAGCTAGATTTGTTACCGGTAGGTTCGCCAATGCGCGAGTGTCACGGAAATGCCTCGGGAACTCAATTGGGGATAGTTGAAGGAGAGAGGACGTTCTTTTCGAAAAATTACGTTGAGTAAATTTAGGGCCGGAATTTGAAGCTGAGTGTAGAACGATCTTCCTGCCGCCACTTACATTTTGCGTAATTATCAGAAAGAAAAGAGAATTTAGGGCTCGTACGAAGGCATATAGGCATTCTTTTTTCCTCGTTCTGTTTGGGAGTGGAATAGGAAAGAAAATGCCTGGTAGTGGTGCAGTGTACCCTCCGCTTGACAACTTACGGTGGACTGCGGAGTATGTATGTAGATGTGAGTTGCGCAAGTGATTTGGTGCGTTGTCGCCACGCTCAGCTCGGCTCTCGGCGGTAGCCCACGCGAGCTGACGGTGAAGCGTCCTGCGTCCTCCTGACGAGTTAGGTGGTGGTGCAGCGGCAGGCGGCTGCCCCATCCGTCACGTCGCGACACACGCCGTAAACGTCTCGGCGTAGCTGCTTATGGACAACGCGCGAACCCCTCACCCACGGCCGACGTCTGGCGCCGTCTCCAATGCCCATTTGCAGATATCGCGCTACAGGAAAGTCAGTCACTGGGTTTATTTGATTCTCTGTACCAGTTGCATATAATGTTTTTATTACTGGTAACCGGTTTCGTATTTAATATCCATCATTAAGTGGATATTAACAGCAGGTGTCGCAGAGTTAATCCTCTGCAGTCCAATGGTGCCATACGGCACCGACATCTTTATCCTTTATTCTAGGCCCAACCGTTTGTCCAAAGACTACAATAATAACAGCAGGACTATCCAAAATTCAATGTGGTTAGGATTCAAATGTTTGTAGAGCTTATGGGACTTAACTACGGGGTCATCAATCCCTAAGCTTACAAACTACTTATGAACTAGCTACAACTAAGGACGGCACAAATATCCATGCCCGAGAGGGGATTCGAACCCCCGACCGTAGTGGCCGTGCAGACCATGGCTGACGCGCCTCAGTCCCCTCGGCCACCGCGGCCGGCAATGTGGTTAGGTTCACTACCATTACTTCCAGGAAGCACGGATCATTACGCTACAATGCATTGACAAAATATGTATTGTTGCCTGAAGATTCAGGAAAGAAAGTAATTCGAAAATGTAAGTAATAAATTATTGTCAGATTTCTAAATTAATAGTAAACAGATTCAAAATTCAAAATGTTCTAATGTTTGTAGAACTTATGGGATTTAACTACGGGGTCATCAGCCCTTAAGCTTACTAACTACTTATGAACTAGCTAAGACTAAGGACGGCATAAATATCCATGCCCAAGGGGGGGTTCGAACCCCCGACCGTAGTGGCCGTGCAGACCGAAAACAGTTTCAAAATGGTGTTAGTTACAGTAAACATATCCTGCCCATTGATGTCATGTTGACACAATGGAGAATGTGTTTCAAGTATTTTAACCGTTTTATTTGTGACGTACCATTGGTCAAAGAGAATTGTTTTATGACTGACGTAACATTTTAATGTCACACGCCTTGACAAAACGATAACATAGGACACAAGTGACCAGATGATGATCCCTTAGTGTATCGAAAACGGTCGCCGGGAAAAATAATTCAATATTTGCGATCTTGGCATTTTAATTCTTCAAAGAAAAATCGCCGTCCTACCATGGAAAAATTAAACTTATTTAGAAGAACGAGGATCAGATATTTATAGTCACATTCTCAAAACGAATTCATATAAATTACTGAAAGTAAGCTGTTGTTTTGTGTCGACAGAATCGGCACAAGGCTTCGGTCACTTCGGTGTCGGTTGAATGGGAGGCCGGGCGAGGGCGTCTGCTGTGGGTGTGTGGCGAGACGGGCGCTCCGTGGGAGGCTGGTGGGCGCCGAGGACCTGTGCTAGCCGACACTGTGCAATGCACGCGAGCCATTTCCACGTCACACGCAGCTACCAAATATACCAGCAGCTGCTAATCACTTACCTTGGCGTTCAGTAGTTGATTCCGTGTTGTAACTTGCATATTACGAAAGCATGCACTTTCAAGGCACTGGCACATCGAATCATAATACGAGGGTCACTCCAAAAGAAATGCACACTACATCTACATCTACATAGATAATCTGACAATCACATTTAAGTGCCTGGCAGAGGGTTCATTAACCACTTTCATAACTTTTCTCTACCGTTCCATTCTCTAATAGCGCGCGGGAAGAAAGAACACCTAAATCGTTCCGTTTTCGATCTGATTTCTCTTATTTTATTGGGATGGTCATGTCTCCCTAAGTAGGAGGGTGCTAGCAAAATATTTTCACATTCAGAAGTAAAACTCGGTGATTGAAACTTCGCAAACAGATCACGCCGCAATGAATAACGTTTTTCTTTTAATGATTTCCACCCCAATTCGTGCATCATATCCGCGACGCTTCTCCCCCCCCCCCTTCCACCGAAACGTGATAAAACAAAACGAACTGCCCTTCTCTGAACCATTTCAATGTCTTCCGTCAGACCCACCTGGTGAGGGTCCCATAAGGGGCAACAGTACTCCAGGAGAGAACGCACAAGTGTGATGTAGGCAGTCTCTTTGGTAGATCTGGTGCATCTTCGAAGCGTTCTGCCAGTGAAACGTAATCTTTGCTTCGCCTTCCCCACAATATTTTCTGTGTGTTCTCTCCAGTCTACGTTGTTCGTAATTGTAACTCCTAGGTATTTAATAGAATTTACGACCTTAAGTTTTGACTGATTTATCGTGTAATTGAAGTTCAGCGGATTTCTTTTAGTGGTCATGTATATTACTTCAAACTTTTCTTTATTTAGTGTCAATTGCCAATTTTCGCACCATGTAGAAATTTTGTCAAAATCGCTTTGCAGTTGGTTTTGATCCTCTGTTGACTTCACTAACCGATAAACTACAGCGTCATCCGCGAACAGTCTAAGGGAGCTATTCAGATTGTGTCCTAAATCGTTTATAAACACAAGGAAGAGTAGGGGACCCATAACGCCAGATATCACTTCTTTTTTACTCGATGACTTACCGTCAATTACAACGAACTGTGTCCTTTCTGATAGGAAATCGTGAATCCAATCGCACAATTGTGGAGATATTCCATAAGCACGCAATTTCATTAGAAGCCTCTTATGGGGTACAGTGTCAAAAGCCTTCCGGAAATCCAGAAATGTGCAATCGATTGAAGTTTGTATAGCTTATGGAACTTAACTACGGGGTCATCAGTCCCTAAACTTACAAACTACTTAAGAACTAGCTAACACTAAGGACGGCACAAATATCCATGCCCGAGGGGGGATTCGAACCCCCGACCGTAGTGGCCGTGCAATCGATTTGAGATCCCTTGTCGATGGCACTTATCACTTCATGTGAATAAAGGGAAAGCTGTGTTTCGCAAGAGCGATACTTTCTGAATCCGTGTTGACTATTGGTTAATATGTCGTTCTCTTCGAGATAGTTCATAATATTCGAACAAAGTATATGTTCCGAAATCCTACTGCAAATGAACGTCAATGGAATTGGCCTATAATTTTGGGGATCACTCCTATTGCCTTTCTTGAATATTGGAGTAACTTGGGCAACTCTCCAGTCATTGGGTACGGATCGTTCGCTGAGTGATCGGTTGTAAATTATAGCTAAGTACGGAGCTATTGCATCAGCATACTCTGAGAGGAATCTAGTTGGTACACAATCTGGCCGGAAGATTTGTTTTTGTTTAGTGACTTAAGTTGTTTTACTACTCCAGGAACATCTACTTTTAAGTTTCGCATGCTGGCAGATGTTCTTGGATTGAATACTGGAGTGTTCACTTCGTCTTCTTTGGTGAACGAATTTCGGAAAGCTGTGTTTAGTAATTCTGCCTTAGTAGTACAGTCATCGGTAGTATTACCATTGCTATCGCGTAGTGAAGGTATTGTTTGTGTTTTGCCGCTAGGGTACTTCACATATGACCAGAATTTCTTTGGATTTTTTACAAGATTACGAGACAGGATTTCGTTGTGGTAACTACTATAGGCTTCTCGCATTTAAGTCCGCGCTAGGTTGCGAGTTTCAGTAAAAGATTGTCAGTCTTGTGGATTCTGTGTCTTTTTAAATTTTGCATCCGTTTTTCTTTGTTTCTGCAACAGTGATCTGACCTGTTTTGTGTACTACGGGGGTCAGCCCCTCTTTTATTAATTTATTTGGTATAAATCTTTCGATTGCTACTGATATTATGTCTTTGAAGTAAGCCACAACTGAACTACACTCGCATTTATAGTTTTGGAAGACTAGAGACTATCAGGAAAGCGTGAAGCGAATTTTTATCTGCATTATTGAATAGATATATTTTTCGTTTATTTTTGGTGCATTTGGGAATTTTGACAGTCAGTTTCGCTACTACAATTCGATGTTCGCTAATACCTGTATCTGTTTTGATGCACTATTGGAAAAAAAGAAAAAATACAAGTTTCATTCTGCATATTTGAAAGTTTTAGTGTGTAGATACATCCTTCCCGCTTCTTTTCAAACTTAGTTCAACCTGTTCCCGTGAATGGCGCCGTGTCAGCATGTCTTCAAGATGACTGCTACACTTAACTTTCATCAGAAGCATAGACTTACTAAATAAAAAGTAGACCGCTCGCTGGCGCTAGTTTTGCGTCCCCACGTTGAACGTGGTAGAAGCAGCCATTTGCAGGGAAACAGTGCGTAAACATTGTTCGTTCGTGTGCTGCATGTAATTGTAATTTTGAGAATGGAAGCAAAGACGGAAACAATGTTTCAATTTGACAGCTCAATCATTATTTGTATACTCTATAGTATTTTCATAGATAAATAATAAATAATGAGCTTTTGCTATTGTTTAGGTTTCCTCTTATAAATGTTTCTCTGAATCTGAGAAAAGTACTTTGTTGCATATTAAGTAGTTATATTTTATTTGCATCTAAATTACTAAAAATACCAACATGATTAATGTACTAAGTTGAGCTGAATGAAGAGCTAGGCATATTTAGGTTTTTAATTATACCGGTATATATAAGTATGATGCAGACGTAAGACGAATAATTGCTTTCAGAAAGTTAACAATGGTTATTGTACTTCGTAAATGGTCAAATATTTGATAGAATGTTGCATACTTAACCAGTTTCGGATGTACTATCTCTGTTATAAAGTAATGTGCGAATGAAATGCCTGTTTAAAGTTATATGGGTTATTAAAAGTATTCATACCCAAATTGAAGCAATTTGAAAGAAAAATTCTATGTAATATGGAAAGGAAAGTAGACAAAATTGTGCTATACAGAAATAAACGTGCAAAACGTTCAAAATAGTCTACAAAAAGTAAACAGAACCTGATAGCAAATTACGCGAATCAAGTAATAATCGCACTCTCTTGTACTTTACAGGTCTCATGGAATTATGCAAATATCTCGTTGGAAAATCGCTCCACCTTCGCGGAAAAGAACCTTACATTCTAAAATTTCGTGTGTCAATGCAGACCTATTTCGTAAATTAGAATTAATTTAAAAATACTTTTTAAACGTTTTGCTATACTCAGTAATTTTTTTTAAACAAACATGCGTTTAGTTTGTCCTTCATTTTGCTCCTGTAGCGTCTCATACACATCAAATCACAACCCCAGTACTAGAATTCATCCCTGCAAATGGCGGCGATCAGTTGCTTCAATTGCTTCTCCGCTATGGCGTGGTAGGGCTTGGTCAGAAGTAACGCGCTGTCATTGAATTCCTGTGCTGTGAAAACGCGACAGTGGCAAACATCCACAAGAGGTTGAAAAAGCTGTATGGAGATGCTGCTGTCGATCGCAGTACCATTAGTAGGTGGGCAAGCAGGTAACGTGATGAAAGCGGACACGGCAATGTTGAGGATTGTCCTCGAAGCGGCAGGCCTCGCACTGCACACAGTCCAGACAATGTGCAGAGAGTTAACGAATTGGTGACTGCTGACGGACTCATCACAGTTATGAAACTACAAGCTCGACTGCGTCGGGTTCGACCACATCGGCAAAAGCAGGATGTTTTGCTGTTGCACGACAATGCACGGGCATATGTCAGTCAAAACCCAAGGAAGCGATCACAAAACTCGGATGGACAGCACTGAAACACCCGCCTTATGGTCCTGACCCGGCTCCATGTGACTATCATTTGTTTGGGAAACTGAAAGTTTCTCTTCGTGGAACAAGGATTGAAGATGTGCACGCTGCCAACCAAAGTGTTGGTGCAGAATTTTACCGTGCGGGTATAGAGGCGCTGATTCCAAGATAGCGTAAGGCAGTTGAGAGGGATGGAGATTATGTGGAGAAATGAAAATATTGTTCCTAAAGGATGTATCTACACACTGTAAAACGTGCAATCTTGTAGGATAAAAACTGTATTAAAAAAAAAATACTGTGCATTTCTTTTGGAGTGACCCTCGTACTAATACCTGAACACCGACTTTTAATATCAATTATACAAAAATGGGAAAAAAACTTTCAGAGTTTCTCTTCAAAATGATATCTGTACAATGTTGATTCGTGTGCAATAAATAACTGAAAGTGTTCCCAGTCTTTATGTAGACCCTATATGCTCTATGCCAGTTGAAAAACCCATTTCAAATCGGACAGCACGAAACCTTGCATTATTTGTGGGGTTTCATTTTTCTGTCATGTAAAGTAGATGTTAATAAATATCTCTGACAAACTCGTAGCTGTAATAATCGCTTCCGTTTTTTTAAGGAGCAAAAGTAATGTAAATTCGTGAAATCACGCGAATGTGATACTCGTACCTCTGAAAGTATTCAAAGTAACATTTTCAAATAAATTACAAAATGAAGACACTATTATTTCGATTGATGTGGTATTTATGCGGTATTTCTAGAAATTAAATTTCAAGTACTTTTCGTAATTTGTGATCTTTTATTTATATAATGAATTTTTCAGTTGAGTATAATGTCTACCATATACTGTTCGACATTTGATTTAAAAACAGTATCAGTAAACAGTTTTGTGGTAACTTGAATAGAGAGCTATAGAAAAAATATATCTAGAAACTGCGCCAAATATGCCGGCTGCACTGCACCATACACCCATATTGTATGCGACCATTCCATCCTTAAACTCTCTGTTAACTTTGTCCAGCTGCGAGGCGTCTTCCCATGTTGAGTTTTTACAACAATGAAGTAACTGGTGTCATGTTATTGTTATTCACTCACATCAGCTTCAGATATTCAGCTTCTCTGAAATCGGGTACGAGGTTCTTCAGTTACAAGGTACACAAAGTGTCGCGTTCGGAAAATAATGCTAACTTCGCCGAATTTTAAATTGAAAAATAGTAATCATTTAAGGGATAAATCCATGACAGTTGTTTTCTTTCACATCAATAGATGTAGAAATGATTAACGATTTAAAGAAGCGAGGTTGGTTTTCTAATTTATCGTCCGATTTTAAATGAAAGAGCCCGCGAGGGAAGACTTTCAGTTGTATCCAGCAGTTGTCCGTTCTAAAGACGACCACTGAAAAGTGATCGAAACGTGAATAGTTAACTTTATTTGGTGTTTTATAAAGATACGGCGCAACACTCAAAATTATTTTATTTAAAGAGAGATTTGTTTACTTACAACGCAGCCTTCATAAGGGAAAGAATACTCAATAGTGACCGCAGGCATGTCTGAGTTGCATAACCATAAGGCAATTCGTGTGTCCCACCTTCAGCATAGATTAACTAAATATTTGTTTGCCTTCAACACGGTGCACTCGTACAGATTAACGAAGTGTACTGTAATCGCCGTCATCTCTAAGGTATGGGAAAACAAAACTGTATTTTTGCTAAACGACAAGTAAACACCTGCGTGCAGTGTTCCCTCTAGTGAGCTTGCAGAAACCACGCGCCGTAAGAAATCCCTTGCAAGGACAGCCGTGCGGCACAAGTGCTGATGAAGACATACCGCCGGTAAGAGCGACCGTGACGGACGAAAGCCAGATACGTGGCGGAAGGTCGCGGAGGATCCGAAGGACGGCTTCCCAGAAGCACGACCATAAATCTCGGAACCGTGCTGCGGATTACACACCGCGGCGTTGCACCTGCAAGACGACCCTTCAATCACAAGCCGTATTTCTCAACATGTTGATTGGACAGGGCTACATTTCTCGTCAGTACCTGTATACATTATTATTGAATCTGTCTTCTATCTGTACCAGTACAGACCGACACGAATTCGTCTCCTATGCCGAGCTCTTCTTTCAGAGTAGAACCTCCAGAGAGGTGAGACTAGTCATGGGGTACCGATTTGTACAGATACAAATAGTACTAGTATTGCTTAGACAGAGCTATCGCCTGTAATCTGGCGGCTCACGTGAAAAGGTTACCGGCGTGATAATGAGCGCACGACGGGATTTGAGACTTTGAATGTAGAACAGTAGTTGGAGCTACACGTATGGGATATTCCACTGCGAAACTCGTTGAGGAATCTACAGTCACTACATTTACATGAAAAACGTCCTTCGGAAAACGAAAACCGAATCTCATAAACCGCTTTTCGCTGTCGTGTTTACGTGGTATAGCCTGAAACGGATTTTCTAGCCCACTTAATAAGGCAGCTGAAAAACAGCTGATTCAAATCCTGATTTAGTTAGCACAATCGCTACTTTTCTTTATTTAAATACACAGATTCATGTTCACGTGTTTGTTAAGCTTATGGGATAACTGCCGGGGTCATCAGTCCCTAAACTTACAAACTTCATATAAATTAGCTTATACTAAAGACAGCACAAATATCCACGCCCGAGGGAGGATTCGAATCCCCGACGGGGTACGGCCTCGCGCATCGGAGAATAGCGCCTCAATGTGCTCGGCCACTCCGCAGCGGCCACAGATTCATGCTCACTCTAATATTTATACCTTTATTCCACATTAGAAAATGTTACTCTGTCAATATGTGCCAAAAATTCTTAACTAGAAAATATAATCTGGCAAGCCGAGAACAGTTGCGTTTACAAGGGCATGAAAAATAGACTTGCGCATAATAGTTCGTGATCGGGAGCGCTCACTTTAATTCGGGGCTCTGCCGCGAACTAGTTCGCTCTTTTAGTTCGTCCGCTCCCAGTGACGGCTGAGCGGCGTGGTCTGCGTGTGGTGGAGGGGGAAGTTCCCCCATCTAGCTGCTTCATGCGCTTGCTGCTTGAGTCGCGAACGACATTACGCAAACCAAAGGATACAGTTTGTGGATAATTTCTCGCGTTTAAGTTTAGAGTAATCTCTATATCTTGGCATTATGGAATTTATTAGTTAGATATTGCAGAGTGCAGAACACATTAAAACAGAAATTTTGTAGCACTGAACTATGTAATCTAGCAGGCAGACGCTCACCTCGAAATAACTCATCAGCAGAAGGCAAACACGTGATTTTTAATTCTGCTACGCGCCCTCTCGCTATTGCACGTCGGTCTTCGGAAAAGAATCCAACGAACTATGAAACGAGATACGTTTGGCATAATCGTCCGCTGCTCCTAGTTCGTCCGCTGCTCCTAGTTCGTTCGCTCCTTCTAGTTCGTCCGCTCTTTTTGGCTTTTGCTACTGCTACTAAAAGAGCTCTTTTTTTTATGACAGCTTTTTTATATAATGAATCAGTGTTGCCAAAGCGTGTGCTATTACCCGTATTTTTGGGCAATTTGACATCAAATACTTAGGCAAATAAACCAGTTATATACACGAATGGGTGATACAATGGTATTCAACTACTTTGCATATAGGGTACACGTAGTACTTTATTTTAAAAATAGATTTCTTGTGGCAGTGAACTATGAAACTACAGTTGAGCTGCATCTCAGGTCGAAATGAAGGTAACTGGCAGAAGGGAATCACGCGATTCTGCGTCCTCCCGCTGTTCCCCGTCAGTCTTCGGAAAAGGAGCGGACGAACTAAGAGGCGAAGGATCTGCGAACTAGTTCGCCTAGTTTGCTCTTGCGAACTAGTTCGTTCGCGAACTACACAAGACTACATGAAAATCGCTTGTGGAACTGGAAACCCGCTGTAGAGAAGTGGTTTTCAAGAATAGATTTTGGAGTGTTTACATGACCAACCAAAAGCGGAATTGGAAAAACGAAATCCGGTTTTGGGAGCCCATGTAAACGGGCTGAGTGTCAAGAGTGTCCCGAGAATACCATATTTCAGGTATTGTTTCACACCAGAGGAGAGACATTGAATTAAACCTTTCGCAGTGGCGGGGATTCGAATCTAGGACCGCCTGCCTACTAGGAAGTCAGGAAGTTTAGCCCTCTGACCGGGCGCTCTGAGCCACGGCACCCGGCGATCGCTCAAAAAAATGTTTTATTCGGGAAAATTTTGCATTTAAGGTTTTCGCTTATATTTTCGTAGTATTTATTTGATATATGTGCATAATATGCACCAAAATACCGTCAGGAGCTTTGTTATGTAGTAAAGATTTTCTGAATTTTGTACTATTTTTAGTGCCAAGCGTAACTGAAACTGGTAACATCATAGGAAGTAGAAACTTTCGACGTAATTTCATTCATCATAATCGATTTTTTCGGCAATCCTGTAACGGTGCATTTATTCTTTGAATAATGAAACCCTGCTCACGTATTTGTCAATGTCTTGCCTGATGATACTTGAGAATTTATTAGCATTCTCAAGTGCAAATATGTACACAAGTATTTTTTGTGATGTTTGCACAGCTTCTGCGTCTCACAGTTATGTTTTTGAGGTTATAACATGCTGTGCCCCACACAGTTCGCCAACCAGTACGAAGGCGCAAACCATTCACCATTCTCACAGTTTATGGAACATCACAAAAATACTTACATAAATATTTACGCATCACAATAAATTCTCAAAACTCGTCATTTTAAAGCCTCTACTCGTCGCGCGAAGTTCCCGAACTGATATCCGTTTGAATAAGCGCAAACTATCAAGAAACTAGACTGTGGGAAGTTTATGAACGTTATTTGAAGGCACTGCCATACATATTTTTATGTACATGGACAAATGTATTTCAATTACGTTGCATTAGACGTATTAGGTGCGATTTATATTTTTTCCTAAAACAAAAAAAATAAAAAAAAAAAAAAGTAGAAAATGTTCTAAAAGTGGGGTGCGTCATACGCCGGTGCGTCTTGTATGACTACAATAGAGGTTTTTTTTCTTTGCCTCAAAGTTCCCTGCGAAATACATATCAAATTGTCAAGGTTCTCCTATATTGGAATAGCACCGCAGCAACGTGAATGGGAAATGTAGATCTAGGAACTATCGGTATATTGTAGCTTTGTCGGGAAAGTATAAGAACTCCAAGCGTTAATAGAAAGCATCGGAACACACGCCATTGTAGGCAGTGAAAGTCGGCTCAAGCCGGAAATAAGTTCAGCAGAAGTATTTGCAAAAGATCTGTGTTCAGAAAGGACAGATTAAACAAAATAGGTGGAGGCGTGTTTGTCACCGTCAAAAGTAGACTTTCGTGTAGCGAAGTAGAAGCTGATAGTTCCTCTGAGCTATTATGGATAGAGGTTGTACCTGAACATCGTAAGAAGTTAATAATTGGTTCCTT
This sequence comes from Locusta migratoria, assembly GCA_026315105.1. Taxonomy (NCBI): domain Eukaryota; kingdom Metazoa; phylum Arthropoda; class Insecta; order Orthoptera; family Acrididae; genus Locusta; species Locusta migratoria. The sequence continues at coordinate 242,460,736 of CM048748.1, forward strand.
TTACCATCCTCCCGACTCTGACGATACAATGGCAGAAAGGTTCAAAGAAAACGTACCCGATTCACACGATACTAGTGGGCAGTGATTTTAATTTACCCTCAATCTGTTGGCGAAATTATATTTTCAAATCAGGAGGTACGCATGATACATCGTGTGAAATTGTACTCAACGCATTCTCTGAGAATTACTTCGAACAATTAGTTCATGAGCCAACTAGAATTGTAAATGGATGTCAGAACACACTTCATCACTTAGCAACAAATAATCTTGAGCTCATAACGATCATCAAAACGGATACAGGTGTTACTGAACAAAGAGCTGTCGTAGCGAGATCGAATATCGAAAGTACCGAAAGTACCAAAAATACACGAAAAGTATACTCGTTCAAGAAAGCATTGCTTGTTGAAAGACAGCTTCCACTCGTTTCTATCACTAAACGTAGGTGTAGACCAGATGTGGCTCAAATTCAAGTAAGTGGTATCGACAGCAATTGACAGTTTTATACCAAATAAATTAATAAAAGAAGGTGGTGATCCCCCTTGGTACACAAAACAGGTGAGGACACTGATGCAAAAGCAACGGAAAAGGCATGCTAAATTTAAACGAACACAAAATCCCCAGCATTGCCGATCGTACACAGAAGCTCGAAATTTAGCGAGGACTTCAATGCGAGATGCCAACAATACTTACACAACGAAACCCTTTCTCGGAATTAGACTGGAAACCCAAAGAGATTTTGGTCATATGTTAAATATACTATGGGGAAAACACAAACAATACCCTCACTACGTGATAGTAATGGTGATACTGCCGCTACTAAAGCAGAGTTACTAAACATAACTTTTAGAAACTCATTCACCAAAGAAGACGAAACCAATATTCCAGATTTCGAATTACGAACAGAGGCCGTAGTGAGTAACGTAGAAGTAGATATCATCGGAGTAGTGAGTCAACTAAAATCACTTAACAAGAACAAGTCTTCTTGTCCGGACTGTATACCCATTAGATTTCTATCTGATTATGCTGAAGCGATAGCTCATTACTTAATAGCCTTATACAACCGCTCTCTCAAAGAAGGATCACTACCAAAAGATTGGAAAGTTGCACAGGTCAACCTATATTCAAGAAAGGCAGTAGGAGTAACCCACTAAACTACAGGCCTATTTCGTTGACGTCAATCTGCAGCAGAGTTTTGGAACATATCCTGTATTCAAATACTATGAATTATCTCGAACAAAATGATCTATTGAACCAAGGTCAACACGGATTTAGAAAATATCGTTCATGCGAAACACAACTAGCTTTTTCTCACACGAAGTGATGGGTGCTATCGACAAGGGTTAGCAAATCGATTCCGTATTTCTTGATTTCCAGAAGGCTTTTGACACCGTACCTCACAAAAGGCTTTTATTCAAATTGCATGGTTGTGGTATATCACCCAAAATCTGCGACTGGATAGGGGATTTCCTGTCAGAGAGGACACAGTTCGTAGTAATCGATGGTAAGGCATGGACTAAAACAATCGGGCGTTCCACAGGGTAGTGTTATTGGTCCTCTGCTGTTCCTTATTTACATAAACGATTTAGGGGAAATCTAAGTAGCTCTGTTAGGTTGTTTGCAGATGACGCCGTCATTTACCGTCTAGTAAAATCATCTGAAGATCAAAACCAACTGCCGAACGATCTGAACAAGATATCAGTATGGTGTAAAAATTGGCAATTGACTCTAAATATTGAGAAGTGTGAAGTCGTCCACATGAGTACGAAAAGAAATCCGTTAAACTTTGTTTACATCTACATCTACATAGATACTCTGCAAATCACATTCAAGTGCCAAACTTTTCTCTACCGTTCCATTTTCTAATAGCGCGCGGGTAGAAACAACACCTAAATCTTTCCGTTTTCGATCTGATTTCTCTTATTTTATTGGGATGGTCATGTCTCCCTAAGTAGGTGGGTGCTAGCAAAATATTTTCACATTCAGAACTAAAAGTCGGTGATTGAAACTTCGCAAAAAGATCACGTCGCAATGAATAACGTCTTTCTTTTAATGATTTCCACCCCAATTCGTGCAACATTTCAGTGACGCTTTACCCACCGTAACGTGATAAAACAAAACGAGCTGCCCTTCTCTGAAACTTCTCAATATCTTCCGTCAATCCCACCTGGTGAGGGTCCCACAAGGGGCAACAGTACTCCAGGAGAGGACGCACAAGTGTCATGTAGCCAGTCTCTTTGGTGGAGCTGGTGCATCTTCGAAGCGTTCTACCGATGAAACGTAACCTATGGTTCGCCTTCCCCACACTATTTTCTATGTGTTCTCTCCAGTCAAAGTTGTTCATAATTGTAACTCCTAGGTATTTAGTAGAATCTACGACCTTAAGTTTTGACTGATTTATCGCGTAATTGAAGTTCAGCGGATTTCTTTTAGTGGTCATGTGTATTACTTCACACTTTTCTTCATTTAGTGTCAATTGCCAATTTTCGTACCATGCTGAATTTTTGTCTAAATCGCTTTGCAGTTGCTTTTGATCCTCTGTTGACTTCACTAATAGATAAACGACAGCATCATCCGCGAACAATCTAAGGGAGCTATTCAGATTGTCTCCTAAATCGTTTATAAACATGAGGAAGGGTGGGGGATCTATAACGCTTCGTTGAGGAACGCCAGTTTGCAAGATAAATGAATCAAAAGTGAAGGCCGTCAACTCCACAAACTACCTAGGAATTACTATTACTTCAGACTTGAACTGGAATAAACACGTAGATGATGTCGTGGGAAAGGCGAAACAGAGACTGCTTTTTATTGGCATAACCCTTAAAAGATGCAACAGAACTACTAAAGAAACTGCATACACTACGCTTGTCCGTCCTGTTTTGATAGACGCCCAGTGTGGTATCCTTATCAGGTGGGGTTGACGGAGGACATGGAAAGGGTCCAATGGAGGGCAGCTCGTTTTGTATAGTCACGATACAGGGGAGACAGCGTTACGAAAATGATACATGGTCTGGGATGGGAATCATTATAACAACGGCTCTTATCGCTGCGGCGTGGGCTACTTACGAATCTGAAATCGCCAAAATTCTCCTCGAATGCGAAAATATATTGTTGACTCCCACTTACATAGGTAGAAATGATCATCAGAATAAAATCAAGTGTTCTTTCTTCCGGCGCGCTATTCGAGAATGGAATGGGAGATAAATAGTATAATGGTGGTTCGATGAACCCTCTGCCAGTCACTTAAATGTTATTTGCAGAGTATCCCATGTAGAAGTAGAACGACCCCGCCTTTTCTGCAGGCAGAGGTGGTATAAATATCAACAGTAATTCAGTTCTGCGGGACAAACATTGTCTCGTTATACCTTAGGTATTGAATATAAAGTGACTTTGAATTCAATTTTAAAATTACTATTTTAATTCCATGTCTCTCCCTACATTGAATGCCTTTGATATAACGAGAAAATGTTTAACTCAAGGAACTGAATTGTTGTTGATATATAGATGGCCCGCTGTTAACGACCAAGTGCAGCGGTTGTCAGTGCTAACAGACGATCGTTACTGGGAGCAATAAACGCAGAAATCAATGTGGGGCGTGTGACGAAAGTATTCGCTAGAGCGGCGAAATTCGGCGTGAATGGGCAGTGGCATCGGGCGACTGACATTTTAGTGATAGTAGCGGGAATTTTGTGGGTTTGGCGTTGTCGATCGTTGGCGATTGGTTTAGTAACTTTACATTAAAATAAATGTTAATTGATCCTGTAGACTGTCGACTACATTGTGCGATTGGATCCGTGATATTCTGTCAGAAAGGTCAGAGTTTGACAGTTCTTAGCAATAGCCGGAAAATCGTAGAGAAAGACGGAAGAGGTAACTGAAGTCCTCTAAGGAAATGTCATAAGTCCTCTTACTGTTCCAGGTAAACAGGAGGAAAGGTATATGCTTTGAGCGGAGATACTGTTGGCGATTCTGGAAAAAAAAGAAAAAAGAAAAAATATCTCTTGTAATAAACATAAGCAATTTTCTTACCTCTCTCCGGGAAAACGAATGTAAACGACTAGGAACGAGAAATGTACAAATGACAGTAAATTAAGATACTGTCATTTTATCTGATCATGCTGAAGCGATGGCTCCTTACCTAACAGCCATATACAACCGCTCTCTCAAAGAAGGATCTGCTATTTGCATCAGTCTATTTGGAACATATCCTGTATTCAAATATTGATCTATTGACCCAAGGTCAACACGAGATTCGAAAATATCGTCATGCGAAACACAACTAGCCCTTTACTCGCACGAAGTGATGAGTGCTATCGACAAGGGTTCTCAAATTGATTCCGTATTTCTTGATTTCCAGAAGGCTTTTGACACCGTACCTCACAAACGGCTTTTAATCAAATTGCGTGGTTATGGTATATGGCCCCAAGTTTGAGACTAGATAGGGGATTTCCTGTCAGAGAGGACACGGTTTGTAGTAATCGATGGTAGGGCGTCGACTAAAACAGAGGTGATATCGGGTCTTACACAGGGAACAGTTATTGGTCGTTCCTTATTTACATAAAAGATTTGGAAGAAAATCTATGTTGTTTGCAGATGACGCCGTTTTTACCATCTAATAAAATCATCTGAAGATCAAAACCAACTGCAGAACGATCTGAATAAGGTATCACTATGGTGTAAAAATTGGCAATTGACCCTAAATAATGAGAAATGTGAAGTTGTCCACATGAGTACGAAAATAAATACGTTAAACTTTGTTTACAAGATAAATCAATCAAACGTGAAGGTCGTAAACTCCACAAAATACCTGGGAATTACTATTACTTCAGACTTAAACTGGAAATAACACGTAGATAATGTCGTGGGAAATGCGAAACAGACTGCGTTTTATTGGCAGAACCCTTAAAAGATGCAACAAAACTACTAAAGAAACTGCACACACTACGCTTGTCCGTCCATTTTTTGGAGTATTGCAGCCCAGTGTGGGATCCTTATCAGGCGGGTTGCCGGCCGCGGTGGCCGAGGGGACTGAGGCGCTCCAGTCACGGTCTGCACGGCCACTACGGTCGGGTGTTCGAATCCCCCCTCGGGCATGGATATTTGTGCCGTCCTTAGTATAAGGTAGTTCATAAGTAGTTTGTAAGTTTAGGGACTGATAACCCCGTAGTTAAGTCCCATAGGCTTTACAAACATTTGAACATTTGAGGCGGGTTTGACGGAGTCCAAAGAAGGGCAGCTCGTTTTGTATTGTCACGATACAGGGGAGGCAGTGTTACGGAAATGATACAGGCTTTGGGGTGGGAATCATTAACGGCGCTTATCGCTGCGGTGTGGGCTACTTTCTAAACTCGAATCGCCAACATTCTCCTCCGAATGCGAAAATATATTATTGACTGCCACTTACATAGGTAAAAAAGACCATGGGAATAAAATACGAGAAATCAGAGGTCGAACGGAGAAATTCAGATGTTCTTTCTTCCCGAGAGCTGTTCGAGAATGAAATGGGAGGTGGATCGATGAACCCTCTGCCAGTCACTTAAAAGTGATTTGCAGAGTACCCCGTGTAGATATAGATTTTATGTTATGTTACGGTTTGTTTAATTCTCTAAGTTTCCTCACAGAAGATGTTCAAACAGTCCATAGTCAACTTCAATACATTTTGTTTACTCGAGTACAGGTATGTAAAATACGGAACGGAATTTGACGGTGGACTCTTTGAGGAATTTTACACAGTTGAACAAACCAAACTTCGTCGCACTGCTCTGGTTCAACGGACAGAGGTAAGGCAGCATGGGTGAATCAGCGAACAATGTGACGATGGAGATGTGAGAGATTTTGGCTACACAGGGAACGAATTACTTAGTAAAAAAAAAAAAAAAAAAAAAAAAAAAAAAAAGTAAACGGCATACATTGAAGTTAAATAGCGAAATCGAGCAAGAGATCTGTACAAATGTAAAAACTGATTGTTAACGGTGAAATTCTATGCATTTATAAGAGTTGCATGCCATAACTAATTTTCTTTATTTTTCGGAATTGGAATTTTTGTATTTTTACTGGTTTTCGGAACCATGTGGCTCCGGACTCCGACTTCGCGTCTTAATAGCTAGTCTCTTGAGTTCTCTTTCCTGCTAACAAACCAGTGCCCAAGTTGTGCATTATTTGATCGTAATTTCAAGTTTCCGTTTTGATTTCCATGAAATGTATCCGATTTTTAACCACTCCGCCTTCAGTGGAGTACGCTCATGGAAGGTACCAGGCCCGTGCCGTGTAACTCTGTTAGCTTGTTTGCTCATGGCCTAGTCTAGATGCAAATTAGTTTCACTATTCTCTCACACCCTCTCAAAACGGAAAAGACAGACCAAAGCCACCTGCGAAGTTTATTTTACTGGATGTGTGTAATCCATTCCGGGCCGCTGAATCTTGTCCACGCCGGCGGCGCCAGCTTTTGCTTCGCTTCAGCATACTGATTTGGTGAGTGTCGCTATTGCATTGCGTGCGAAAGAGCGTGTGTTTGATGATTGTAAATCTCCCCCCAATAGTGTTCAGATCACTGTACTTTAAAGTAAAATTCAATGCTGGGCATCGTCTACGTAAGGCGGATATGTGTAAACTATTGCAGTGGGATGCATTTTTAATTGTGTTTGTTTTGTGGGGAATAAATAATTTAAATTTAGTGAAATTTTGCCTTGCCTATATATAGTAGTTATGAATACCTTCCTCTTTTTAATATTGTTTTTCACTAGTGCTGATAACATTTCTCAGATACATTTATGAAGTTATGCCCGTTGCGCCACAAATGTTCTTCAGCCACCCCTATGAAATGATTTTGCTTACATTGGCTTACTTATTTATAATTGTATGAATTTACCGTTACCTAGTACGTGTGTTACCCACTTTTCCTTAGCTTCCCACTGCTAAATTAATTTTACTTTAAATTAGTTCCTAGTTTGGAGCCGGGGAAACAAGGTTTCGTAGTAGGAAGTTGACAGTTGTTAACTTTTATCTGGCTTTTGCTACCAGGATTTATTAACACCAATCTTTTATCTGGCATTTGCTGCCAGGATTATTTAACAGTGTACTTTTATCTGCCAGGATTAATTGACAGTGGTCTTTTATCTGGCTCCCTTCTGCCAGGATTAGTTAACACATAACTTTTATCTGGCTTCCAGAGCCAGGAATCTTTAAGTGGCCTACTTTTAACGGGCAGGAGCAGAAATGAATCGCTATTCAACATTCATAAACGAGCACTTCTGTATGTAAACTACACTGTAGAGAGGCAATAATTTACTCCTCTGAGAACAGAGGAACAAACCAATATAGTTCAAGCAATGAATTCCGCATCTTCGAAAAAATTGTGAGGCTAGGCACTGGATAGTGGACACAAGCCAGCGACCTCTCACGTACATCCTCCTGAGGAGCGCCGAAGGCCGATTCCCCTAAAAACTTTACTGCAAGCCACATCTCTCCCTAGCCCTTTCAGACCAAAGGTTGTAGGTGACGTGACATTAATACAGACAGGGATACAAAATACATAAATTCACAAAAAGAAAAAAAAAGAAGAAAAAAACTTTTGTACCCACACAATTGTTTGTTTTGGGTCTTCAAATTTTTATGATCTGTACCATATTACCGTAACATGCCTTTGAAAGAAATGACAGAATAACATCACAGGATCATATAAAATCAACTGGCTGTCAGATATGATAGCTTCACGTATCAAACCACGGATATCAGCACCTTGTCAACAAGTCTTCTTGCCGCCATTGTAAGTTTACTGGATGTTTGCCGACTGCTGCTGTCACCCATTATAGTAACATGGAACTAAAATATGTTGAGCAAGTTACCTCAGTCTATCCACGATTCTGTGATGCAGGCCCCAACTTCCTAGCGTGAATCACAAAGAAATAGCGAGCAAAACCAGAACCGCGCAATTGTGCTTGCAGGACCTGAAAGGTCGTTGACAACCGTTGAACAGCCGTTGACAACACCAGGTTCAAATGTATTGTCCCCCCCCCCCTCTCACCATTTCCTAACGTCCGAGCTTTTGCCCGCCAGAAGGAAGCTTCTAGGACTTTCTCGAATGTTCTGGAAGAATTCGACAGATTGGTGGTTGAAATGATCTGCCAATCGCATTGTTTCCTCGCTGTTTCAGAGCGAGGGAGCCCGCGGCCTCGACAACTCAGTCACCTGTGACCTTTCTCCGTTCAAACTTATGTAAATCTAAGGGACTTAAGGGGAGCCGAAGGTGCCTATGCTGCCCATGTTAAAGTCACTAAGTTTGAGGAACATTTATCAACAATCTACCAACCGAAGAATTTGAAATTTTTTCAACATGTAGAGTGGTTTGGTATTGCAGTTATGATGGAGGGATATTGCAATATCTTTTCTAGTTTTCTTTCAATATTTTTTTAGTAATGACCCAACATTTTTTTACAAATAAATAAATAAAAAAGCTTTATTCAATAAAATTGAAATGGAACTACTGAACATATTGCTAAATGGTTGTGTTATAATTTAAGCTTGACCACTTAGGAGTGCTGTATAAAAATTTGATCCCCCTAGTTTGAGTGGATTTTGAGAAAATGTCCCTTACATTCGGAAAATTCTAATTCACGGGAAATGGCTATCAAAGTTTTGCAATACATTCCTGCACTAAGGGATGGAGTATCAGGGTCTTCTTCTTCATCCTCCAAAAGCTTCCGTTTTGGTCTTTTCTGGCCTGTTGTTCATTATATTTCATTTTCCTTTCTCTTCTTTCTGCTCCTCTTACCCTCTCTTTGTCAATATTTCTCGTACTGTGCTCGTACAGTGTACACTCCAGCTTGAAATCCTAATGCCTTCAGTACTTCACACTTCACGCTGTTTCCCTGGTTGTAGGTTTCTAATGCATCATAAATGCCGAAGTGTAGTGTTTTTATGCTTACAAACACTCTTTAGGGAATCACCGTCCAAATTAAATTGTTTACGTTCTCATTAGGATTCTGCATTTTCCGTGTAGACATTTGTGTAACAATTCTGACTGTGCTAAGTCATGCAAAAATGGTTTTATTGTGTTTATCACAGCTGCTGGCAAGCCATCCTTGTGATCATAGTCCTTTCTGACATTATATTTGCACCATATTACTAGTATTTTTTCTTATTGCATACCCATATTAGACGTCACCTGATCAGTAAGCCTGCCTCTCCCTCCTATTGACTTTCCGTCACTGAGCTTGCCTGATCCCAAAGTTTGTTTGAGCCTTCAAAACCGTGCACCCATAGGCTTTTGCACATGCCCAATGCATTTCAACTTCTCAACTACAAATTCATGTCCATAATGTTTCAGTTCCTCCACAGTCTTGAAACCTTTAGAGTAAACCAAGTAGTTCGCCAAGAAGTCACTAGAGGGTGTTAGATACATTCAGCGGCCCATCCAATTTCCTGTTCAGGCGCGGGAGAAAATGGTAATAACTGCACTTCTAGGATGAGTAGAACAATAATTCAAAGTTTGCATTAAAGAGGAATGTTTTAATTAATTGTTGATACTTAAACTAACTTAAAGTAACTTACGCTAAGTAAGGGACGAGTCGAACCTCCAAAGGTGAACAACCGCGCGCTCCGCAACAAGGGCCCTTTGAGCGCTCTGCCACTCCACCGAGGTACCTTGCTCCGTGAGTTCAATGGCCGCGCCACCCTCTGATACCGTTAATGTCCGCATCAGCCCACTCTCTGTTTAGACTTCGTTATCTGCGTTTAGGCTTCCCCCCATCGACAAACTACCAGTGCAGTACTCTAATGTTAAGCCTTACCAGTCAGCATCAACCACATTTCTTAATTATCAAGACAACATGCATTAACTTTCCCCCTCTCCTCATCTAAATGAAATAGACATAATCCCGAATCAAAGCCGCGGTGGAGTGGCCAAGCGCACTAAGGCGCTATGCTACGATGCGCGAGGCCGTTCACCGTCGGGGGTTCGAATCCTCCCTCAGGCATGAATGTTTGTGTTGTCTTTAGTATAAGCTAGTTCATAAGTAGTCACTAGAGTTAAGTTAAGGGACTGATGACCCCGCAGTTAAGTCTCTTAAGCTTCACAAACATTTGACATTTTGAACCGAATCAAAGGGAAGCACGGGTAACTACTTGATACATTAATGTATCTTGCAATTTACGGACTCTTCCGTCGGTTCTTGACGGAACATAGACATGTTAAATAACTGCATACACTATGTATTTGTTCCAAAATGATATTTATTTTTGTTGTGAACTCGCTTTTCGGCTTCTTAGGCCATCTTCAGATAACTTAAAACTGCAGATTATCCACATCACGCCAGCTGCTGTGTTTCGAGTACTAAGATTTTACAAAGATAACTGTCAGTCATAGACTATGTAGCATTTAAGTGTTTTATAAACAGAGACGTCCAGCCAATTAAAACAAAACTGTAACTAAGATATAACTGTACATTAATTTTCAACATATTTGTTGAAAGTTAATGTACAGTTATGACTTATGGTCAGATGAAATTGATGCCAACGTAATAATCTTGAGATTCGTGCGATTTATTGTTTAATCGAAAGTTGACGGATTTCTTTAAGTACTCATGTGGATGACCTCACTCTTATTTTTATTTAGGGTCAAATGGCACTGTTCTCATCATACAGATGTCTTGTCTAGAACATTTTTCAGTTGATATTGAACTTTTTACTAGACAGTAAACGACGGCACCATCTAGAAAGAGTGATCCACTCGTGGATCATTTACGAGATTATACATGGTGAATCAGGAGGCAAGTTACCTGCTTTGAGAGAAGATGCTACTGGTGATTATGAACAAAAACTTAGGCCCTTTTCGTAACCCTTTCCGGGTAAAACTATAAAAACAACTAGGAACGGGAAAAGTGCATGTGATGGTAATTAAGATACTGTTATTTTATGGTTTGTTTAATTGTGTAGTTTCCTCGCAGAAGATGTTCAAACTGTTCGCCGTCAACTTGAAAACCAAAGAGAGGAACCTCTCTCTCAAATTTTACATTCTTGTGCTCAAGTAAACGAGTGAAAAATTAGCTCCGATCGGCAACGCAACACCTGATTCAAGAGCAGCAACATGCATTGAAGTTGATGGGCTGATTGAACATCATATTTGAAGAAACTTAAATATTTAAACAAAAAATATAACAATACCTTAATTTACTGTCACCTGCACTTTTCCCGTTCCTAGTTGTTTTCATTGGTTTAGCCGGAAACAATTAAGAAAAGCGAGGCACTATGTTATATAAGGAACTTGTTATTGGGGCGATCTAGAATTGTTTAATAACAGGTTTTCAGCTAAGATCGGTTTCTTCATTTAATTACATTACCGGTTTCGGCCGGCTAGACGCCATCTTCAAACCTGTGTGAGATTACTACAGGTCTGAAGATGATGTCTAGCACGCCGAAATCTGTAATGTAATTAAATGAAGAAAGCGATCTTGGCTGCAAACCTGTTATTAATTAAGAAAAGGGTATATGTTTATTTGATGCTTTTTTGTTCAGAATCACCAGTAGTATTACCGCACAAAGCACACAACTTTTACCCTGACTCAGCCTGTAGATCTCGAACAGTAGAGAGCCTATGACATTTCCTTGGAGATCAGATATCACTTCCGTCTCCCTCGATGATTTTCCGTCTATTAGTACTAACTGACGAACTCTGACCTTTCTAACAGGAAATTACGGTTCCAGTCGCACAATCTAGTCAACAGATTACAGACAATTTGATTAAAAGTCGCTTGAAAGGTGCGTCGTGAAAAGTCTTCCGGAAATCTAGACGTATGTAATCAATTTGATTTCTCTAGTCGACGGCACTCATTACTTCACGAGAATAAAGAGCTAGTTGCAGAAGAACGATTTTTTTTTCTGAACCCTTGTTGGTTAGGTATTAACAGATCGCTTTCTTCAAGGTGATTCATAAAGTTCGAATACAGTATATGTTCCAAAATCCTGCTGTAGTCGATACCAGTGACATTGGTGTGAAATTAATATTGGTGTGTAGTGTGTTAAGCATGGATCTTTCATCGAGTATGCAATGTATATAACGGTGAAGTATGGAGCTGTTGTACCACCATATTAAGAAAGGAAGTCTTACCTTTATTGATTTGTGTTGCAGGATATCTACTGCTATTTTAACTCATGGTAACTGCTGTTCATATCACGATATCTGGAATATTTACTACGTCTTTTATGATGGAAGAATTTAGGAAAACTTTATTTAATAATTCCATTTTAGCGGCACTGTCATCGGCAACTTTGCCAACTATATCGCGTTTACCTGTGGTGTACTTAACGTACGATCAGAACCTTTATGCATTTTCATATGGAGAAAATGTTTCCTTGTGGAAGCTATTAAAAACATTTCACATTGACGTTCGGCTAAAATTTCGAGCTTTTGTGAAAGTTAGACAGTCTTAAGGATTTTCCCACTAAGTTGTCACAGGTCTCCTCACCATTGCCATTGGTCAGCAGCATGGATGTACAAACTGATTTCACGGTATTAGCTATACTACAGTGACGTATAGTGTGTTATCTTCCCTTACATGTTGTAAAATATTTTCTTCTTTCCAGGTGTACCAGCGAATTCTGAGTAACGTCGATCAAGCGTTGCACTCCCACCGATTATGTTTCAACAATGCAACAAAAAAGAGCAATAAGATGATTCGGTTATAATATTTCTGAGAAGCATTTGAATGCAACCGGGTACTGTGTGGACTGTTTTCAGATGCGTAACCATACACAAAAATCTTAGAGAAGCAATATCGTGGAATTCCATGGTTCCCGCAGTGCTGACATGTATTCTGATTGACGAAGACCATTCCATGGTACGATGTTTCCTCCCAGATGGTGAACAGAGACAAGATTATTGGTAGGCGTGCACCAGAGAAGTGTGATGAACCTCTTTTATTTTTTATCTGTATGGAAGATCAGACTGACAGGTGAGCACGAGATGCTATCCTATGGTGTACGGAGAGGTCTCGCCGTTGACTACTGTAGGAGGGTACAGGATCACTTTAGACGAAATCTCTTGTTACGGTGATGAATGACAGCTAGCTCTCACAAGAGTAGAAGAACGTAATGCAGATAAACAGGAGAACCAGCTTAGTGTAAATGTCTAGTAAATTTCTGCGTAAGTGAGCTGCCCTAGCTATACCAACCATTGGGCTGGGTTTGTTTCCTTAGATACAGAAAAATGCAGTGTTATGCAAGCAACGGAAAGTCTCCCTCTAAACCGTGATCTGCGTAAAATCTTGTACATATTACACGGTCAGAATGGAAACCGCCCTTAGAGATTTACGAGAAAAAAGTGGGGAATACACTGACTATATGTTCTAATACTACAAAGTTAGTTGACTGCAGTATAGGAGCATGCATAAAATAGACAAAATTTCTGCAGTGTAATAGGTACCATAAGATCATTTAGGTACGCAGTTTTCTTTTTTAACTTTTCATGCGTGGTGAAGGAAGAACGAATTCGATGTTATTTCACCATCTTCGTCATTAGAAACTAGAGCCTTTGCTAAGAGGCGTTAATTTTGAAACAGAAAACCGCAGCATATCAAATGTTGTTGGAAACGAAACTGATACCAGAATGTCCTTCTCGCTGAAAGAACTGAATTACAGTCTGACAGCCTAGCGATACAAAATTGCCTCACAGAAGAGGGGAAGATAACACTAGTTTACGGTCTTTGGTGCTAATAGAGCTGTGGTATTGTTATGAGCGCGCAACCAATAATTAAGGCTCATAAATATCGAGTTATGAGCTGGGGGCAGCTACGCTTCAGATAATACTGCTGCGCTTTAATAAATCGAGCCGACAGAAAGCAGCAAGGACGGTGCACAACTGGTCTTCATTAGCTGCAGGGTTACATAACGCGGCTCATCGTTTCGGAGCGTTTGATGTCGAAATACAGAGTTACTGCTTCTTCATTCGTAGCAGATCTATCTTGCAGCAACTGCCGCGGAACGTCTTACGAAGCATATCTCTTAGCGCCCCACTACCTCTGACCTTACCGAAAACTTGTTGCGGATTGAGTTGTATGCTAAACATTTTAAGTGCATTAAAAAGGGAAAAAAGCATCAATGTTTAACACCCCACAAATGAAGAGGTCATTAGACACGAAACAAATATTTGTTTAGGACGAAGTTGCGAGAGGAAAACGGCCATTACCCTTTTCAGAACAACTATTAGAGCTTTCTCATTAATTTTGAGAAACTATGGGAAGAAAAAATCGGTTTGGATGGATTGGAAGTTGGAAAAGAACGCTTCCTGACAAAGGTCACGTTTGGCGCCGTCGAAACGATGCTTAGAATAACATTTGATCATAAAATAACAGTGACCTGTAACATTTACATGCAAATCGTGGCATTTAATAACGAGTGGCCTTTCACAGGAGTCAGTGCATCATTACCTTTTCATTCAACAATTTCAAAATTTCTCTGCGTAAAGTGATTGCAAAAGCAAAAACAGGGAAATGTTACCCACCTGGTAGTACTTAAAACAGCCCTCTAAGTGCGAATGCGGGATTTCGCTGAAGTGGTTAAAACAAAGCGGAAGATAACAATGTGGACACGTCATAAAGTCACGTTTTTATATTCTAAATCACTTTCGCATTCAAGCAACCCTATGTCAAAATCAACAGAATTACATTTTCAAATTATTTGGGGATGTTAATGTCAATGTCATGATCTGTCTTTTTCCGATAATAGTGCAATCTAGTCTTATACTATGGTGCTAAAACGTGTCTGTAACTGACAGGGTTAAGTTTGATGATAAAATGACGATCACGTGTCTGTTCCAGGTTATTTTATCCATCGACATTCAGCTCTTTGTGCTGCCACCTACTGCAGGTAATCCGTATCAGCGACCTCAGTATTCTTTGGACATAGTGAGAGAGCAGAATTGGACGCTCCGCAGAACTCGCGGAATTCGAACGCAGTGGACTGGGTGTCACATGTGTCAGAAGTCTGTAGGCGAGATTTCCACACTCCTAAACATTCCTACGTCCAATGATGTGATAGTGAAGTGGAAACGTGAAGGTCTCTTCACGGAAGCGTACAGGCCGACCTCGTCTGCTGACTGACAGAGGGCCGACAGTTGAAGAGAGACATACAGTGTAATACGCAGGCATCTGTCCAGACCAACACACAGGAATTTCATACTGCATCAGGATTCACTCCAACTACTATGAAAGTTAAGCGGTAGGTGAGAAAACTTGGATTTCATGGTTGGGCGGCAGCCCATAACCCACACGTCACGCAGGTCAAGGCAAATGACGCCTCGCTTGGTATAAGGGGCGTAAACATTGGATGATTGAAGAGTGGAAAAACTTTGTGTGGAGTGATGAATCACGGTACACAATGTGGCGATCCGACAGCAGGGTGTGGGTATGGCGAATGCCCGGTGAACGTCATCTGCCAGCGTGTGTAGTGGCATCAGTAAAATGCGGAGGAGGTGGTGTTACGATGTGGTCGTGTTTTCCATGGAGGGAGCTTGTACCTCTTGTTTTGCGTGGCACTATCACAGAAGGCTTACATTGATGTTTTAAGTATCTTCTTGCTTACCACTGCTGATCGAGCACCTGTTCATAATGCCACGGCCTTTAGTGGAGCGGTTACACGACAGTAACCTATAATATATTGAATCATCATCGGTGGTCGAAGCGGGACAGCGGCTGGTCAAGAGTCTGAAGGAACTGAGGTACCAACTGCCGTAAGTATAATGAAATATTTATTCTATTACAACCAGTTTCGGCATTTCACTATGCCATCTTCAGGTCCCTGTGTATTAAACAAACCTAATCAAGTGACTAAGGCAAAAACAAAAAAAACCACAAAAAAGTATTGTATGGTAGCACACAGAAATACAATATTACAATATAGGAATGAAACTACTATACAATACCACATAAAGAATATGTACAAAAGTAGTCAACAATAACATTCATTTTTATTATTATTATTCTTTTTTATCGTATTTTTATTTATTTTTTATCGTATAATAATGACTGGCCTGTACAGAATACTGACTTGAATACTACAGATCTGGGATGTGTTGCAACGCCTAGCCGACCAAAATCGATACCTCTCCTCAGCGCAGCACAACACAAACATTCATGCCCGAGGGAGGATTCGAGCCTCCGACGGGAGGCCGCGCGATCCGCAACGTGGCGCTTCAGACCACTCGGCACCTCCTGAGCGGCAAAGGTGCATCCTTTGAGGGGTGAACAAAAGAAAGCTTCTAATAAACATCTACCCTTTTCTTAACCATTTCCGCGTAAACCAATGAAAACAACGGGAAACGTGCATGTGACAGTAATTTAAGATACTGTTATGTTGTGGTTTAATTGTGTAAGTTTCCTCACAATAGATGCTCAAATAGTCCACTGTAAACTTGAATGCACTTTGCTGATCTTGTAGAGGGGTGTTGTGTTGCCAATCGGAGCTCAGTTCTGCATTCCTTTACTGAGCACAAGCATGTAAATTACGGGGCAAAGGTTTCTCTCTTGTGTCTTGAAGTTGACGCCGGACAGTTTGAACATCTTCTGTAAGGAAACGTACACAATAAAACACACCATAACATAACAATATCTTAATTTACTGTCATCTGCACTTTTCCCATTCCTAATTGTTTTCATTGGTTTACGCGATAACATATGTTTATTACTAGTTTTTTGTTCAGAATCACCAGTAGTATCACTCCTCAGAGCATGTACCTTGCCTCCTCACTCAGCCTGTCTTCTTTTCCATCGCCGTTTGTCCAGCCCGACTGCGGGGTCCAATACATGGGTCCGTTGTCACCATTTCAATCTGTCGCGGGCTGCATCTGGATGGATGTTCGCGCTCTTCAGGTCTTCATGCAGCGTACCAGCCCAGCCCACCGTTGCTTAGGTCGTCCTTTGGGTCTTCTGCGGACGACTTCAAGTGTGTAACTTGTCTTGGCAACAGAGTCATCACCGGCCCGTAGAACATGTCCAAACCATCGAAGACGGCTCTCACGCATCTTGTCTGTAATCGGTGCAACATCGAACTGTTTCCTGATGCTGTCGTTGGAAACGTTGCATCTTCTGTCCACCTTATCATCTTCATTTACTTAGGCGGCGTTCTGTCTCGACTATAGTCGGCCAGCACTCGCAGACGTACCAAGCGACTGGTCGGATGACAGTGCGGTAGATCTTTGATATCTTTCATCCTGCGGTCGAAAGTGACTCCGGTTGTTGTTCGCCACTTCATTCAGGTTGCCTGAGATCTGGAGTTGACATCTACGGTGAGTCGATCGTCAACAGTGATCGTGGAACCAAGGTAGGTACTTAAACTTATTCACACGAGTCAGATGTTCTCCATTAATCGTGATGGTTCCCATTCCATGCCTGTCTGACGTCATGTACTCTGTTTTCTTCGGGTTAAGACGCAAGCCATATTACGCCAACTAATCACTCCATTCTTGCATTTGTCTCTGCAAATCAAGTTAGCATGCCGCGCTGGAGCGCCACGTTGCGGATCGCGCGGCCTCTCGCGTCGGAGTTTCGAATCCTCCGTCGGGCATGGACGTTTGTGTTGTCTTTAGGGTTGTTTTTTTTTAAGTGGAGTGGGGTGGGGTGGGGGGGGTGGTAGCTCATTCTTCTCGGAGTGCTGCACTGAGGAGAGGTATCGATGTTGGTCGTAGAGACCTGATACGAAGTCGGCGTTGCAAAACACTCCAGAGGTGTTCTATAGTATTCAAGTCAGGATTCTGTGCAGGCCAGTCCATTATAGGTTACTGTCGTGTAACCACTCCACTAAAGGCCTTGCATTATGAACAGGTGCTCGATCATATTGAAAGATATAATCACCATCCCCGAATTGCTCTTCAACAGTGGGAAGGAAGAAGGTGCTTAAAACATCAATGTAGGTCTGCTGTGATAGTACCACGCAAAACGAGGTGCAAGCTTCCTCCATGAAAAATGCGAAATGCGACCACACCATAACACCACCACCTACGGATATTACTGTTGGCACTAAACAAGCTAGCAGATGACGTTCACTGGGCACTCGCCATACCCACACCCTGCTATCGCATCGCCACATTGTGTACCGTGATTCGTAACTCAACACAACGTTCTTCCACTGTACAGTCAACCAATGTTTGCCATGGATGTTTGTACTATCTGTTGTATAAGTTAGTTCATAAGTAGTTTGTAAATTTAGGGACTGATGACCCCGTAGTTAAGTCCCATAAGCCGTTACAAACATTTGAACAAGCTTGCTTTCTGCTGCCAGCATCATGTCATCCTCGTAAAGTAGGGTTCAACTGTCACAGGTCACCTGTCACAGTGTCCATTATAACGACGACTATGATGGGAAAGTCCATTGATAGCCCTGAAGTTGTGCGGACTCAGCTTCTTGGCTGTGCGTATAACAACTGTACCCAATTAATAAGTTGCTCTGGCACGTCATGCTGATGAGACTGTGTGACGCCAGCCGCGGTGGCCGAGGGGACTGAGGCGCTTCAGTCACGGTCTGCACGGCCACTACGGTCGGGGGTTCGAATCCCCCCTCGGGCATGGATATTTGTGCTGCCCTTAGTCTTAGCTAGTTCATAAGTAGTTTGTAAGCTTAGGGACTGATGACCCCGTAGTTAAATCCCATTTCTACAAACATTTGCACGTAAGACTGTGTGACACTCGCTCAAAGGTCTTTCGAGGTCCAGGAATGCCAAATGCAGCGTCTTCGCTTTCTCATGATGTTACTCTACAAAGAGTATTGCGGCATGAATCGCATCAATTGTGCTGCAGTTCTTCACAAATCCAGATTAGTTTTTGGAAATTATGCGATCTCACGGATCCTTTGGTCCATAACAGACTCAAAGATTTTCATGGCGTGGCGGATAAGTCGAATTGGACGGTAGTTTGTACACTCAGCGGGATTTCCCTTCTTTTTAAAGATAGGTAAGGCGGTACTTTGTTGCCAATCTGTTGGTGTTCTCGCTCAGCGTGTACATAGAAGATATTGTAAACTTATGCAGTACGACACACAACACAAATCACAAATATAACTGTTGGTTTCTGTGACAAAGTGTACGACGACGCTTCATTAACAGACAACAGACTCAAATGAATCAACAGGTTGTGTGTTATTAATAGGTAATCTACAATGACATAGTGGCTCGTGGGCGATTATTAACCACAACAGGCGACAGACAGTTAAGTGCTACATCATAAAGAACCAGACAAGGGTGAAACGACAAGGGAGCAGTAGAGCCCGGGATATACAGGAGGGTTGTGAGATTGTTTGAGGAGAAGGGTTGCCGGACGGGGTGCCTCGCCTTCCCTAGAGGCGTTTCAGATAAACAGCTCGGATAACAGTGGAGCTCCATTAAGTGGATGCGAGGCGGTAGGGGGGACCGCGAGGCATGAGCGGCAGCGAAACGTCGTCTGTAGCAGCGACGGCCACCAGCACTCTGACACATAGCGCGTGCTTCATTTCTGATAGTTTAGATGCCGGAATGCCTACCTTCAACCATCCTCCTCCCCTCCGGCCACAGAAAAAAATGTGATAAAATTTAAAACGAGAAATCATTTTTTTTAATACTGTTGTGAAAGTCAGGTTTTTAAAGCATAATTTCATTTTCATTGATTCATCTTTTGGTTTTTGTTCAAACATTGAATTACACTAAAAGAAACACTTTTTAACCTCGTATCACAAACTTTATTGGTACTGTGAGACCTAGGTTTCAGGTTATAAGCCCATTTTCAAGTACTCATTACTGATCACAAAGATGGTAAACAACCCAAAGGTAAACATGTCATAAACTCCGACTGTCGATTCTTGACTTAAACATACAGATTATCTTCGTGACAATTTCAACAAAAGTTACAATGGATTACCAAATACAACAGCACAGAACTTACAACCACATGGATAAATATACATCGGAAATGAAATTATGCCTAAGAGTAGAATTTGAAGTCATATCACCCATAATCCAAAAGGGGGGAATAACTGAATTGATTCTGCTCATTCAATAAACGCTGAGGGGATACCTACATCTGTCTTTTAATCTCTAATATTGCAAACTGAGTAAGCGTTGCACCCTTTTCTTGTGTGTGTAGTATTTCTACATCTATAATTGTGGATTGCATTTAAGCAGTGTTCCGCAAAATTATTTCTTTACATGTTTCTTCACATAGCGGTTGGAATAATGTATATTTTCTTGAACTTTTGAGCTCTTTTAGTTTTCGGAGGGAAATTTGGGATGACTTCATAAGGTGTCACTGTGCAAGATATGGTCCCTTTAACGTACCTGACCCCTTTTTCAAACATTTTACAATAATTTATTACTGAAATTTTCCAATAATTTTGTTTCCTTTACCTTGATATAATATTTTTAAAGTATTGCTGTTTGTACTCTAACTCAGCAAAGAATTTTGTATGACGGGCAACGACAACTAAAATATTTGTACATAATTAAGACACTTTCACACAGCTAAAATTGTAAATGTCTGAATGAAAGTCGTTGGTCCACTTGAGCTTTTATTTTTATTTATTTATTTATTTTTTTTTTTTTTATTGGAGTCGTGGAGACCCGCACTACCGGTTTCACAAAGTTTTCCATATATATATATATTATTTTTTTTTTATTTTTTTTTATTTTATTTTTTTTTTTTTTTTTTTTTTTGTGGTGGATAAAGGGGGTTAATGGTGAGGTTCTACCGCAAGCACCTTCCCTCTTTTCGTCAAACATAAAAACAGTCTACCGTGTGGTTCGTGTCATTTACTGAACTCATTGCCCACTTTTCAATACTTTTACCTATATATATATATATATATATATAGTTACCATTTTGACACCTAATTTTAACTGTGTGAAAGTATCTTAATTACGTATAACTTTAACTCAGGCCTTAAGCAACAATACATATTTTGTCAATGCTTTGTATCGTAATGCTCCTTTGTTTCCTTGAAATAATGGTAGCCAAGCTACCCGCAATGAAATTTGGAAAGGCCTGCAATGTTCTTTATAATCTTTGGTCAAATGGTTGGGCCGAGAGTAACAGATGACGATGCCATATGGTATCATTGGGCTGAAAAGGGTTAAAGTACTGAGTTGCAAGACGTTGAGTGAAAGTGATATAAAATTTATATACATGTTATGAAGGGGCTGTTACAGAGGCTTTTTGCCTAACTCTCCCGACCACGTTGTCAACAATTAAAAATGAAGCTGACACAGGAAAAGTTGAATGGGAGTATAAGAGAAGTATGAAGGGCACAGTGCGAGAATGTCCTGGGCGTGTGTGGTGAGCAGACCGGTGGCGGCGACGTGGGCGCCGTGTCCAGTAAATCCCTGCGAAGGCTGCGGTGGGCGACGGCGGAGCAGAGTAAAGCAGAGCACGGGCAAACAAGGACAGCGGCGGCTGCTGCTGCTGCTGCGACACCACGCCAGAGGTAGGCCTAGTGGGCGCGCGCTTTGGCCCTGCTCTGCTGCCGGCTGCACCCACCACACCACACTGCACTCTGCCGGTAAACTCACGACACCGAGTAATGCTGTTCCTGAAAGGGGGAGGTCGCCTTACGGTGAAGAACCTTGGGAATGCCCTACAGGGGAACGAAAAGTCAGTTGGACGTTACCGTTGGCGGGAGGTTTGCGGTGACTTAGACGACTGGGCTGTTGTGAGTAGGCACCAACATAATTCAAATCAGCTTGTGTATTTGTTGATATACGAGGTTTGGAACTTAAATAGTGCCAACTATTTATTCACAACCGAGACAAAAGCGTTACATGTTTGCTCCTTCAAAGTAGTCATCAACGACGTGGAAGGCGTTGTATACCGTTAGCAGAGCCTGTCCTGTTGGTGATGCGAATGGAGCGATCTGCTGTAGCGAACGCCACGAAGTAGTTCATCTTCGGAATCAAATCAAAGTCACAAGGACTTAAGTAGGGGGAGTGTAGTGGATGGTACAGAATGCTTCTATGCAGTAATAAATGTTCAAATGTTTGTACAGCTTATGGGACTTAACTACGGGGTCATCAGTCCCTAAACTTACAAACTACTTATGAACTACTTGCGAACTAGGACGGCACAAATATCCATGCCCAAGGGGGGATTCGAACCCCCGACCGTAGTGACCGTGCAGACCGTGACTGGAGCGCCTCAGTCCCCTCGGCCACCGCGGCCGGCATGCAGTAACAGGACGCACAAAACACAAACAATCCGAACTCGCCTTCTCAAATGTGGCCTCTATGCACGGAGGAATATGGTGTATATTCCATTAAAACCACGTCATCGTTTAACCAGCAGAAACTGGGTGGAGGGACATCAGGATTGGGGTCGTAAAGAATGGCGCCGGGTTCTGTTCACAGACAAGATTTTTTTGTTCGGCTGGAGAATCGTCATTCCCTCATCTGGAGAGAACGCGGAACTCTGAACAATCCGCATTATGAGTAGTACACATCACCAAATCATGGTGGTAGACGAATGATGTGGGGATAAGTCAGTATAGGCAGACGTACGGACCTCTACGTCGATTAGAATGCCGATTGAGTGCTCAGAGGTACAGAGACAAGAACCTCCGACGTTTTTTTGATGCCGTAGGAGACGGGTTCCTTCTGGTGGACGATAACGCTCATTCACAGATTGCAGCACTGGTGGACAACATGCTTGAAACTTGTTCACTGGATTTTAATCCGATTGATCATGTCTGGGATGCACTTGGCTGACGCATTGCAGCCAAACCAGCACCTCCCACAACGGTTGCATAGCTTGATATTGCACGCATAGAAGAATGGGTGAAGATCCCTCAACAGTCGATTGATAATCTCACAGTGTTCGTGCCACGCAGGTGTACAACTGTTCTGGCCGTCCGAGGTGATTACACACAATATTAGAGGGCAATCAGAATGTCTTTTTTCACTATTATGGTAGCCCCATTGTAAACGCCATGTAAACATCAAGTAAAGAAACAGAAGAATCGTACTGTATCACACACAAATCAGTATTGTAACTAATCTATACGTCTTATAAAATAGACTGTTTGTGTGTATGTATGTATGACCCACATCTCCTCCTAAACTAATGGACCGATTTCAAATGAACTTGGTACACATGTTCCTCACTATCAGGCAACAATCGCTGTTGGGATAATAACCACCTACGACACATACGTAAGCAGATATGGCGTCATAAACAATGACAGTCGTGAAAAACGGCCGAAAAATGAGGTGATATTCTATATTCTATATCTAATGTAACGATTTGATGCATCATTTGCTATGGTTGCAAAAACCAGCTATGATACATAGTTCATATGATATCAGGGCAAAAACAATGAAGACTTGCGGCGCGTGTTAGCGTGATTTTATTCAACTATTTGACAATAAAAGCTCTTAGCGACTTGCAATAAACTTTGAACACAATTTCAAATCTTTACGAAACTTTTTCTCGTTGACAATCCCAACAAAATGATGAGAGGAAAAAAGTTTATCGGTTACTACTTTTCCGATGTTCATTTTGTATATTTACGGCATTTGGCATGACGTTGCAAGTTGTTTCTTGTACACTGTGTATTGTATTCGCGAGACAGTTCAGACAGTACACATACACTGAATGTTCCTTCAATATCATATCACAGTTCAACATATAGTTCATGAGATATGAAGTCATGAATAATTTGGTGCATGAAAAACCGCATCATCACGCATGTCGTTACGATTTACCATTGACCATTCACGACTTGTTTTCCAGACATTAGCCACATATACCACTGAATGTACTTTCGAATTTAAATCATAGTACGACCCATATTTCAGCAGATATGACGTCATAAACAATACAATTTCTGAATAACTGGTACATCATGCACTATTTTTCTACATCTCCTCCTAAAATACAGGATCGATGTCAACTAAACTTCGTACACATATTGTTACTATCAGAAAACAATCTTTGATGTGTTAAAACTACCTACGACACATAATTCAGGAGATATGACGTCGTAAACAATGAGTCACAAAAACTTTCTCTTTACCCGACGTGTGATTTACGATACTTGCGTAGAAAGGGGGTGGGAAAGAAGAGAGGGGGAAGGATTATGTTGACAGACAAAGTGACAGAAGTGAAGGAAATACATGAAGATGAATTCTTTTTATTTTTTTATTTTCATTTCTAACATAAGACTGGAAAAATACACTCCTGGAAAATGAAAAAAGAACACTATGAATACATCGACCCAGCAGAGCGATATTTTATTGACGCATTTTTGAGGATGTATAGAACACACAGACAGAGCAATATGCACGTGAGTACAATCAGCAGAGAACGCACAACGTCGACGCTAATACCGTGTATACCCTCCTTTTGCAAGAATGCAAACTGAAATTTTTCCAAGAAGACTATCGTAGACGTGTGCCAAATATAGTCTTGCGATGTGGCCTGCCATGCAATTTCCACCTGGTGCCTCAGTTGGGCCGCTTTCGTTCCAAACATGCTCAATTCTAGACAGATCTGGAGATCGTGCTGGCCAGGATAGTTAACGTACACCTTGAAGAGCACGTTGGGTGTTACGGGTTACATGTGGACGTGCATTGTCCCGTTGGAAAAGCATATCATGTTGTTGGTGCATTAACGGTAGCACGACGGTTTTAAGGTTTCAGTGTACCGTGCACTGTTGAATGTTCCCTCGACGATCACCGGAGGAGAACAGTCAGGATAGGATATGGCTGCCCCACATGCTGCACGATCACGCGTGCCCTTAGGGAGTCTTCCGTTCACGCCCCAACATCTTTCAGTCCGCTTGTACTGGTGTCAGGGCAGTTCAATTCCGCAATTGAGCATGCTTAGGACCGGATGAAGCGTCGTCTTGGCGAGGTCTGCACGGCCGCCACGAAATCTGGTCCAGCTGAGGCACCAGACGGAAATTTCACGGAAGGCCATTCTGCAAGACTAAATTCGGCACCTCTACAATCGTCTCCATGGGAGAATTGCAGCTTACATTGCTGCAAAAAGAGGGCATACATATTACTAGTGTCGACATTTCGCACATCCTCAAGACTGTGTCAATAAAATTTCGCTCTGCTGGCTCGACGAATTCATGGTGTTATTTTTCATTTTCCAGGTGTGTATATGTTATAGTGAATGTGGAATTTCGACTGAATGTATACATTCAGTAGTGATGGTGCACCTTCACTGGCCCCTTTAGTGAATGTGGATTCACATTCACTAGGGATTGTGCACTAGAGTTGGCTACTGAGTTGATGTTTCGACTCAGTGAATCGAGTCAGCGAACTGTTCGACTGAGCCGAAACTTGAATCAGCAACGTTTCGAAACAACGAATCTTGTGATTCATGTACCATTAACATGCGTTTTGCTGTCCGTCTGCCTGGGTGAGTTCGACACAGCGCCCAGGCGTGCAATTGGTTTGAAGTTGTTCCGATAACGTGCCACGCCAGATTTTGAATTAATGCTACCGGTACCCTTCAACTGAGGTTGGAAAACTGGGATACCACCGAGAAAAGTTGTGATGTCCTTCGGTGTTTCGAGGTAGTTTCGCGTGAACTAAGCGTTGTTAGGCATTGTTGTTACATCTGTGCCAGGTGAACGCATCTTTTCGAAGCAAGGGCAAATAATTTCAGTGAAACGAAACCACATTCTCAGTAAGATGTCAAAAATAACGTGTTTTTTTTTTTTTTTTTTTTTTTAATTTCAATTTAAAGAAACTGTAACTGATTCTCTTTTACTTGACTGACTGAAGATGAATCTGATTATTAGAATACCTGTCTGGCCATTGAAAATGTTTAGTTCAGTTTTGTGGTTTCGTCACGTAAATTTTGAAATGTGTTTCCTTGTGTTAATACTTGTAGTAATATCTGTTGATAGCATTAAATATGTCTTAGGAACAAATCTTAAATATTTTGTTTTTATTGATTGGTTAGAAAAGTTATTCATTTCCAGATGCACGTAGACATTTCAACCATTATCTTTCTTGTTTTATTTAAACTTAATTATAGAATTTTAAAGGTTGGATTAAGTTTCATGGCTTTGGAATTTGAAGATTACAAATTTGTGCTTCCTATGTTACAATATTTGTTTGTATGAAAATACGAGTAACTTAGCAAACGTTTACTTTAATACGATAGTAAAATCGTAGTAGCAAACAAATCCTGCGCCGTTCAATTAAGTCTAGGGAATAACGTATTAAAATCATGTTGATATTCCACAGATGTTTCGAATTTGCTGTATCGCCCTACTGCAGCTTTCTCGGCTCATGCGAATCAGCGGAGGTAGCAGGACGCAGGGCTACCTTCACTGTCAAGAAGCAGGAAATGCGGACCACGGCTGCCATAAAGCGATCACTGCTATAACAGTGTACAGCAGCAGTTGCAGCCTTCTCGTTGCTTCCCCATCCCCTCGCCCAGCGACACGAAAGGCGCACCTGTTGTGTGCTGAGCCCCATCTGTTCCCACATAAAATTAAACAGCCCACATATTGTAAAAACTAAGAATTTTATCATTCGGCGGCGTTCACCGTGACCCGTCTTTACACGAGCGTCATGCATAATATCATATAATTCTTCATCGTAAACATAGTACTTAATCTTGCCTTCTTTACCTACAGGTTGCATTAATTTCGTTATTCCATTAGCCTCGAGCACCTCTTCAAAAACTTGTAGTCGTTGCCGTCCTTCTTTCCTCCAGATTTTAGTGTTTTATCCTTGCTGATGAGTGACTCGATCTTTTAAAAAATGTTCAAATGTCTGTATAGCTTATGGGACTTAACTACGGGGTTATCAGTCCCTAAACTTACAAACTACTTATGAACTAGCTAATTCCATCCGGCCGCGGTGGCCGAGGAGAATGAGGCGCGCCAGTCACGGTCTGCACGGCCACTACGGTCGGGGGTTCGAATCCCCCCTCGCGCATGGATATTTGTACCGTCCTTAGTCTTAGTTAGTTCATAAGTAGATTGTAAGTTTAGGGACTGATGAACCCGTAGTTGAGTTCCATAAGCTTAACAACCATTTGAACATTTTAGCTAATCCTAAGGACGGAAAAAATTTCCATGCCCGAGGGGGGATTCGAACCCCCGACCATAGTGGCCGTGCAGACCGTGACTGGAGCGCCTCAGTCGCCTCGGCCACCGCAGCCGGCGTACTTTTCCTTGTCGAAAAACATACTATTATAATTCGGCTTTTCCCGTTCAACTTTAAGATGTTCGTAGAACTTCACTGAGTTAACCATTGCTGCAATCTTGTCAAGCCTACGTGGCGACGAAAGCACTGCTGGAATGCGGTCGAAGCCAGTGGTCGAAGCCAGCGGTCGAAGCCAGCTCGGTACTTCCCCGCCCCTCCCCTCCCCTGCTGTGCGCTGCGCCCAATATGTTCCCACACCTGTGCACATCCACTGACTGGGGCCACTGGTGGTATACCTTCACTAGTGGATGTGTATTTCTCACTTCATGGAACGCTTTCACTGGTCGTTTCAGTGAAGGTACACATCCACTAGGGACGGTTTACATTCCCTAACCATCAACATCCACTACAACATATATATTGACTGGAGAGAACACATAGAAAATGTTGTGGGGAAGGCGAACCAAAGGTTACGTTTCATCGGCAGAACGCTTCGAAGATGCACCAGCTCCACCAAAGAGACTGCCTACATCACACTTGTTCGTCCTCTCCTGGAGTACTGTTGCCCCTTGTGGGACACTCACCAGGTGGGACTGACGGAAGACATTGAGAAGGTTCAGAGAAGGGCAGCTCGTTTTGTTTTATCACGTTACGGGGGGGGGGGGGGGGAAGCGTCACGGAAATGTTGCAAGAATTGGGGTGGAAATCATTAAAAGAAAGACGTTATTCATTCAAATGTTCAAATGGTTGTAACGCTTATGGGACTTAACTACGGGGTCGTCAGTCCCTAAACTTACAAACTACTTATGAACTACTTACGAACCAGGACGTCACAAACATCCATGCCCGAGGGGGGATTCGAACCCCGACCGTAGTGGCCGTGCAGACCGTGACTGGAGCGCCTCAGTCTCCTCGGCCACCGCGGCCGGCCGTTATTCATTGCGGCGTGATCTGTTTGCGAAGCTTCAATCACCAACGTTTAGTTCTGAATGTGAAAATATTTTGCTAGCACCCACCTACTTAGGGAGACATGACCATCCCAATAAAATAAGAGAAATCAGATCGAAAACGGAACGATTTAGGTGTTCGTTCTTCCCGCGCGCTATTAGAGAATGGAACGGCAGAGAAAAGTTATGAAAGTGGTTAATGAAACCCTCTGCCAGGCACTTAAATGTGATTTGCAGAGTATCTATGTAGATGTAGATCCGGGCGATGCCGGGTTTCACAGCTAGTATCTGAATACCATATGTATATTGTGTATGATAGCTGATCCCCTGTTTTGATCAGTGTAGGTTTTCGTCGCTCGTCATTTCGCACGAGATGCTTTCTCGCAACAGCGCGGCACGCTGGGAGAGAGACATCACAGGAAGCGGCGTCAGATGCGGGCAACGCGGGGGTCGGCTAAACGCCATAAACACCGCGAAATACGGCCAGCGGCGGGAAGAAGCAGGGCGTGGGTAGGAGCAGACTCCAGGGCGCCAGGCGAGGCGTTGTTGGCCACACAGCGCGGGACACGCCCCACACTGGCTCACAACCCGAAAAAGCCGGCCAAAATATAAGGCATAAGGTTTTGTTTAGTTTGTTCCGCCGGCCGCGGTGTCCGAGGGGACTGAGGCGCTCCAGTCACGGTCTGCACGGCCACTACGGTCGGGGGTTCGAATCCCCCCTCGGGGAATGGATATTTGTGCCGTCCTAGTTCGTAAGTAGTTCATAAGTAGTTTGTAAGTTTAGGGACCGATGACCCCGTAGTTAAGTCCCATAGACTATACAAACATTTGAACATTTAGTTTGTTCCACACTGCGTATGTAAGGGTCAACACGGATTCAGAAAATATCGTTCATGCGAAACGCAACTAGCTCTTTATTCGCACGAATTGACGAGTGCTATCGACAAGGGTTCGCAAATCGATTCCTGATTTCCAGAAGGCTTTTGACATCGTGCCTCACAAACGGCTTTTAATCAAATTGCATGGTTATGGTACATCGCCCCAAATTTGCGATTGGATAGGGGATTTCCTGTCACAGAGGACACAGTGCGTTGTAATCGATAATAAGGCATCGACTAAAACAGAGATGATATCCGGCGTTCCACAGGGTAGTGTTGTAGGTCCTCTGCTGCTCCTTATTTACATAAAAGATTTAAGCTAAGTAGCTCTCTTAGGTTGTTTGCAGATGACGCCGTCATTTACCGTCTAGTAAAATCATCCGAAGATCAAAACCAACTGCAGAACGATCTGAACAAGATATCAGTATGTTGCAAAAATTGGCAATTAAATCTAAATAATGAGAAGTCGTCCACATGAGAACGAAAATAAATCCGTTCTCCAATCCTTTAAATCGCTAACTATCGTGTTAATTTCAGTGTAATTCCTATACCCTTCAGTGATAAATTCACTCACTGCTGGTCTTTCAAGAATCATGCTTTAGATTTATTCCGAGCAAACACTCAAATTGCAATTATTTCTACCTTCTTCTTATTTGTGTCAGAGACATAATAGAATACCTACATATTATGAAAATACACTCCTGGCCATTAAAATCGCTACACCGCGAAGATGACGTGCTACAGACGCGAAATTTAACCAACAGGAAGAACATGCTGCGATATGCAAATGATAGCTTTTCAGAGCATTCACACAAGGTTGACGCCGGTGGCGACGCCTACAACGTGCTGACTTGACGAAAGTTTCCAACCGATTTCTCATACACAAACAGAAGCTGACCGGCGTTGCCTGCTGAAGCGTTATTTTTGATGCCTCGTGTAAGGAAGAGAAATGCGTACTATCACGTTTCCGACTTTGATAAAGGTCGGATTGTAGCCTATCGTGATCGCGGTTTTTCGGATCGCGACATTGCTGCTCGCGACCCAATGACTGTTAGCAGTGTCAAGGATAACCGCAGCCATGGTCTCCGAGCTGATAGTCCATGCTGCTGCAAACGTCTTTTAACTGTTCGTGCAGGTGGTTGTTGTCTAGGAAACGTTCCTATCTGTTGATTCAGGGATCGAAACGTAGCTGCACGATCCGTTACATCCATGCGGATAAGTCATCTCGACTGCTTGTGATACGAGGCCGTTGGGATCCAGCACGGCGTTCCGTATTGCCCTCCTGAACCCACAGATTCCATATTGTGCTAACAGTCATTGGATCCCGACCAACGCGAGCAGCACTGTCGCGATACGATAAACCGCAATCGCGATAGGCTTCAATTCGGCCTTTATCAAAGTCGGAAACGTGATGGTACGCATTTCTCCTCCTTATACGAGGCATCACAACAACGTTACACCAGGCAACGCCGGTCAACTGCTGTTTCTGTATGAGAAATCGGTTTGAAACTTTCCTTGTGTCAGCACGCTGTAGGAGTCGCCACCGGTGCCAACCTTGTGTGAATGCTCTGAAAAGCTAATAATTTGCATATCACAGCATCTTCTTCCTTTCGGTTAAATTTTGCGTCTGTAGCACATCTTCCTGGTGTAGCAATTTCAATGGCCAGGAGTGTAGATAATAGATACTTATGAAATGTAGCGGCACAGCAGAATGCTCAATATTAGGTGATTAATCGAGAAGCACTTGTCGAACGGGGAATAAATATTTTTGTGGTTCAACTTGACTGAAAAGAGGGAGGTAGGTAACTTGGCAAGTGAGTTGTTTCTGGCAGCAGTTAGAACGGTATCAGTTGCGGTTCCAGGCGCTCGTGGATGCACAGATGGTCGTCATACTGATCACTGTTTGTAGGCTGCAACGTGAACAAGGTTCGCAGTGAACAAGTTTTACCCTCTAAGGTGGAAATTAAAAATGTGTATTTTTTCAATTGCTTATTCCTAATTTTTCTTACACATATCCTTACAGTTATTTCCATTAAGCTTTGTTGTCCCGTGACCATTTGTTATTCAATGGGGGCCTCTGAATTACCGAAAAGTTAATAAGTTTATCATCTTGTGTACTGCGTTGCCATGCAGAGGTAAAGAGAGACATAATACTCTGACTCTGAGAATTGCGCAAAACCAGTATTTAGACCACAAATCTCTCTCTCTTTTTTCCTGATAGCGGTCGTGGGTCTACATCTACATGGGATACTCTGCAAATCACATTTAAGTGCCTGGTAGAGGGTTCATCGATCAACGCTACACTATTTTACTTCCCATTCCATTCTCGAATAGCGCGCCGGAAGAAAGAACACCTGAATCTATCTGTTCGAGCTCTGATTCCTCGTATTTTATTCTTATGACCATTTCTACCTATGTAAGTGGGAGTCAACAATATATTTCCGCATTCGGAGGAGAACGTTGGCGATTGTAGTTTCGTAAGTAGCCCAAGCCGCAGCCATAAGCGCCGTTGTTGTAATGGTCTCCAACACAGATCCTGTATCATTTCCGTAACGCTGTCTCCCCTGTATCGTAACAATACGAAACTATCTGCCCTTCTTTGGACTCTTTCGATGTCCTCCGTCAAACTCACACTGGGCAGCAATACTCCAAAAAAGGACGGACAGGCGTAGTGTATGCAGTTTCTTTAGTAATTCTGTTGCATCTTTTAAGGGTTCTGCCAATACAACGCAGTCTCTGGTACGCCTTTCCCACGACATTATCTACGTGTTCTTTCCAATTAAAGTCTGAAGTAATAATAATTCCCAGGTATTTTGTAGAGTTTACGGCCTTCACTTTTGATTGATTTATCTTGAAAACAAAGTTGAACGGATTTCTTCTCGTACTCTTGTGGACAACTTCACACTTCTCATTATTCAGAGTCAATTGCCCATTTTACACCGTAGTGATATCTTATTCAGATCGTTCTGCACTTGGTTTTTGGTTTGCAGTTTTTGTCTTAGTATTATTCATCAATGAATTTGGGCGGCGGTCAAAATTTGGTGCGGTGGTAGAAAACACTGTTTAATACTTCCAGCGCCAAGCCCGTAGGTTCAACGGGCCAGTTTATTTGTTGATTATAAAGTTCTGTAAATTGTTTTCACACTTCTGACGATGTTTAATAGCTAGTTATTTGTTTCAAGCGTAGATTGCTATATTTCGTGGATTATGCGTTGGTGGACAAGACCTAGACCGGCACTGAGCGTGTTAAATTTATTTTGAAAAGAAAAATTAGTGATATTGCGCTTTCTCTCGGTTGCACTCAATGGATTCTTAAGAGCCGTGGGCGCGCCAGCTCCATTCACTTACCTGACTTCTACGAAGAAACGTTGCGGTCGGCCGCACGGTACGTGTGACCTTTCCGCGGGAATTCAGTTAATTGCATGAGCAGCGACTTCCAGGAGGCGAGCGGCCATTCATGGAGCGACGTTCCAGCTCGCCGGCGACCGCTCATGTAGGAGCCTGGGGCACGAACCAAGACATGTTAGCAGTTGTGGCGATCGGAATGAGGTGTTTTGTGTAACGAGTCTGTTAAACGCCGAGGTCCAGCCTTCGAAATATTCTCTTCGGAACAGTAGGATTAACATCTTAACCAATTTGATCAGCAACAGTTGTTAAGTTTAAACTTTTGTATTTTTATGCACTACCCGAGTTTGGGGTCCTATTTCTCATCATCAGGTGCATCTTGCGCATATCCTGATTTCTGATCATCACACAACGATCTCAGAGAACAGTAACGGTATCTTTCTAAAGGAATTTCGAAGGTAATAATAAATAAATAATATATCAGTATCTGGTTCTGTCCTCTATGCAATCACGTAAAACACACACACACACACACACACACACACACACACACACACACACTGACACAAAGCAAAGATAGGACAAACACATACTCAACAGTTGTCAACACCAGCAAAAACAAAAACACAACACAAACAAAAATGGCATGTGCCTAGTGGTGCTAACTGTGAAGTGCTGGAACAACAAAAATATCAAAATGCACAGAATTGAAACAGAACAGCTGGAAGCAACCAATGAGCACCAGATGTAAAACTATATCCATGAAATATTGTAAGTACAACATCCAGATATCAATACTATACCAAAATAACGCATCAGAACTATTCATAACCTAAAAGTACTGAGAAATGTAAATATAAAATATTGCAAAACATAATCATGTATATATTACAGGCCACCGATGATGCCTTCCAAATAAAGGCGAAATGCATATGGCAATAACATATTTTATTAAATCAGTTGCATAGACAGATAACTGAAATACCTACACTATAATATTATAATATAGCAACTGTGGGAAAAACAGGACAAAAGGAACTAAAAGTGTTTTACAATGTCTATAGCCTCTTTCTACAGTCTTCCGTGATATCCGTTTGTCACTGCCAAAACCTGTGTTTTATCAAATTAAATAAATAATCATCCTATCAAATACATGTTCAGCTACAGCTGATCTGCCAATCTCTCCCCTTTTAGTTACCCTTGTGCTCTGCTAGTCGTTTTTTGAGTGTTCTTTTTGTGGTACCCACGTATACGTCTCCACAGC
This sequence comes from Locusta migratoria, assembly GCA_026315105.1. Classification (NCBI taxonomy): domain Eukaryota; kingdom Metazoa; phylum Arthropoda; class Insecta; order Orthoptera; family Acrididae; genus Locusta; species Locusta migratoria. The sequence goes on from CM048748.1 coordinate 242,494,279, forward strand.
TACACGGAATTCCTGCTTTTTCCAGCTTTTTTTTGTGAGCATCCTTTGTCGGTTTCAGGCGATCCTGTATCTTCCGAGTAGGTTTGTATATCACGGTGACATTCCACTTCGTCAAAATTTTACCGATGCGGTCGGTGACGTCCTTAATAAAAGGCAGTAAGACTTTAGATTTAATAGCAACCTTTTCATCGTTCTGAATTATACATGGCGGTTTAAAGCTCTCCCTATATCTTGAGCGAATAGCCATTTTGAGTAAAGCATTAGACAGGTGTTTTGATTCCGCGTCGAGTATTTCCGGTTCGCAGATGTTCCGCCAACGTCTTTTTAATGCCCCGCTTTTGCTGTGGGTGGTGGTTTGCAACCCGCTAGAGATAACTACCTCTGTGTGTGTGGGCTTCCGATAAACTGGGTGGCTTAATCTGCCATTCCCTAATGTTGCGTCTATAAGACAAAAAACCGGTTGTGATATCCTAAAAAGGACCACAATAAAATAGCTGAAGCGGAGAACGGGACTTTTAATCAGTTTTTAACCTTACAATTATTTGATAAGATTTTACCTGTTTGACTGTTCCTTCCAACATGTATAACAGTTCTAAGAACTTTGTCGATGGGATCTTTACTTTGTTTCCTGTATGACTGCGGATATAACAATTCTTTAATCATGCAATGAGGACAAAATGTCGGGTTTCATTAACAAATCCACAAGACCACGGCATAACGAACCCGGAACATTTGAGCAATTTTGACATTTCCGGCCGTGAAAGTTTACATTTTACAACGAGAGAAAGATGGTCATTACGAGAACCTGGTGATGCAGAGTTGCAGAGCTGAATGTAGAGGCCACTTTTCGTGTCTCCGTATCTGTGAACAAGCATAATCATAATGTTCGAATTTAGGTGTCACAGAATCCATACAATGTCAGGGAAAAGTTACGGCGCGGTGTAATAGCCGAGCGGTCTAAGGCGCCTCGCTGCGGAGCGCGCGGTTGCTCGCCGTCGGGGGTTCGAGTCCTCCCTAGGGCATCGGCGTGTGTGTTGTCCTCAGGATAATTTAGTTTAAGTAGTTTGTAAGCTACGGACTGATGACCACGCAGTTTGGTCCAATAGATTTACAAACATTTGAATTTATTTATTTATTTATTTATTTATTTATTTTTTTTTTTAAATCTAAGAGATTGCCCGAAAGTGGACATTTGGTGCGGTCTCAAGTGTGACAAGATAATTGGACCATTCTTCTTCGCTGAAACAACTGAACAACTGTCACAGAAACGACGTACCTAGACATGTTGGAGATCTTCGTCTTTTCCCAGGTTAAATACTTGCAACCAAGCCCTTTGTATGAGCAATAAAAAAAAAAAAAAAAAGAAAGAAAATATATAAAAAAAAAAATAAAAAAAAATCACACACTCATGCCTGAGGTAGGACTCGAAACTCCGGCGTGAACAGCATTTCCGCGCGTTTAGGCGACCCTGCACTCTCTCCGCTCCGGCGAGTCAAAAGTCACTTAATTTGCTCATACTTGGGATCGGCGATCTCCTTTTGATTTCAAATTAATAATATCCATGATCGCAATTTGTTTTTTATTTATTTGTCTTCACGAACGGTATCGGCACACTGAGGTACCATCATCTGGAGTCTTAGAGAATTTATGCCTTCGTAGACGTGCTCGACATAGTTGTTGTTAGTGCAGAAGGTGAGTCAAGTTTATTTACCTCGCCATCTGTACCAACAACTACTATATCGAGCTCTTCTAAGACACCAGACCATAAGATGTACCTCAGTGTGGCGAAACCAGTTGTCAAGACAAATACGACGGTCACTCCAAAAGAAATGCACACTTTTTTTTAATACAGTTTTTATTATACATGTTTGATGTTTTACAGTGTGTAGATAAATCCTTTACGAACAATATTTTCATTTCTCCACATAATCCCCATCCCTGCCAACTGCCATACACCATATTGGAACCAGCGACTATAAACCCGCACGGTAAAATTCTGGACCAACACGTTGGAGCCACTGTTTGCCCGCTTTCATCACGTATCCTGCTTGCCCACCGACCAACTATACTGCGAGCGACAGCTGCATCTCCATACACCTATTTCTACCTCTTGTGGATGTTTCCCACTGTCTTGTTTTCACAGCAGAGGAAATCAATGACAGCACGTTGCTACTGACGAACGTCAGGTGTAGCAGCCATCTTGTAGACATGCTGTGACGCCGGCCGCGGTGGCCGAGGGGACTGAGGCGCTCCAGTCACGGTCTGCACGGTCACTACGATCGGGGGTTCGAATCCCCCCTCGGGCATGGATATTTGTGCCGTCCTTAGGATAAGCTAGTTGATAAGCAGTTTGTAAGTTTAGGGACTGATGACCCCGTAGTTAAGTCCCATAAGCTATACAAACATTTGAACATGCTGTGACGGCGCCACTCACGGGAACAGGTTGAACCAAGTTTGAAAACAAGCGGTAAGGATGTATAAACACACTGCAAAACTTTCAAACAAACAGAATGAAAACAGTATTTAAAAAAATTATGTGCATTTCTTTTGAAGTGACCCTCGTAAATAGATAAATTAATAAGAATTCGAACTTGGCATATTGCGAGGGTTGGAACTTAAATAGTGGAAACAATGTTGCGGACAGTGCAGGATTTACGAATAAGCTAAACAAGCTATAGTTTAAGACCCCCATTTTCTTGGGGGCCGCAAAACTTTGTCCAAGGAAGCAATGTGAAATATACAATTAACGGATACTTAAAGTAATATGAAAACTTGAGAGGATATTGTTATTTTTATTATTTATGTTTGTTGGTAGTGAATAGTAGGTGAATATGGACTGGTGATGATGATGATGATAATGATGAAGAGGATGCTTTAGAGAAGCTTGTGCCAAGAGCCAAGTTCAGAATCAAATCATTAATACCTGTGATCGCTGCATTAGAGTCAAGCCTGGCACAGAAGACCTGCAATGATGTTGCAAAAATGTTTTCATTCTTAACAGGATTAGAAACTACAGTTGAAGATATTCGTGAAGAAATTACTCCTTTATGCCAAACGTATCTTGTAGATATGAACATGAATGTTGTAGGGGAGGTAAAGCATTTTCACCTATATGTTACACATAGTCAAGCATATGGTGTAGCGGAAAGTGACTGTCTGACACATCGGGGTTTGTATAGGGTTACATTTGAAGATCATGTCCAAATAGCGTTCCCTAATGTAGAAACAGTTTTGAGATTGTTGCTTAGTATGACGGTTACAAATTGCTCTGGAGAAAGATCTTTTTCTCAACTGAAGAGGATAAAAAATGAATTTAGAACAACATTGACTCAAATTATGTTCCATCAGTCTCATGTGCATAGAAAGTGACAAATTACGCAGTTTATCATTTGATAATATCTTCTGTGACTTTGCTCTGGCAAAGGCACGAAAGAAAATATTTTAGTGTTAATATAATTTCGGATTCCTTAAGAAAATTTTCAAGAGATTAGATTATAAGCCTTTTGTAAACTGTGCATTTTAAAAGAATTTTAGTTTCTTTTTAACAGAGTTACTTTTTTAAGTTTGTAATGAATAAAAATGATTTTAAGTTAAACATTCATTATTTCCCTATTTATAATTGTATATGAATTAAATCCTTTAGGTATAAGAAAATCATTTTTGGCACTAACATACAATATCTGGATATCTAAAGGGCCCCGTATCTCAAGTAGCTTAGCACCTCTGCAAGTCTAACTCTGGCCCTGGTTGTGGAGACACTATGCAATGGAATCTACTATTCTCGCTGACAGCACACGTTGTTGACATACCTATCTTACCTCCGTGTAAATGTACTCCCTCGTCCCACGTCGCGTGTGCACAAGCGAGGGAAACGCAGTCACTTGTGAACGAGCAGTCAAACTTAACGGTGTCACTATGTTTTCAAAACAGGAACAATGGAGATGGATTGAGACTAAATGTGCCACAGGTCGTACAGCACGACAGTGTCAGTAAGGTCTTAAAGCCATCAGAGCCCCAGTATGGTGATTCTCGTGTACGATCCTAACGCATTACGTTCCTCCATGGCAGACCGTCAATGCACACTACTACTATTCGTTTTTGGAGAATCACCTGTGACCAGTTTTGCGAAAGAAGCGGCAACACTTTCTGCGCAACCCATCCATCATTTTCTACCACAATGCGCGGGCGCATACACCGCAAGCTGTGGCTGCTCTGTTCAGTCGATAGGACGAAGAAGAACTGTACCATCCACCATATTCCTCGGGCGTAAATCCTTGTGACTTTGATTCGCTGCAGAACTATTCCAGAGATTCGACAGGCAGTAGACCGCTGCATTCGCACCATCAACAGAACAGGCTCTGCTAACGGTATACTACCAACTGGTTCTACACGACGCTGGTGACTACTTTGAAGCACAGTAACAGGTGCAAACATGTAAAGCTTTTGTATCGGTTGTGAATAGTTGCCACTATTTCAAACCCTGGTATTAATTGGAGTCAAAAGACGCAACTAATTTAATACGCACTATATTACGTATTGCCGGTGAAATTAGTCAGCGTAAGAACGTGTTGTCCTCCCATATATCCGAAGTTTGCGGAAACAAGAAAGTAAGGAAGGGAGATTAATGTTTAACGCCCTGTCGGCAGTTGGTCGTTAGAGATGGAACTCATGCTCAGATTTTTGGGCAAGGATGGGGAAGGAAATGTGCCGTGACCTATGAAATGACTCACCTCGCTCTGGTTTTGGGAAAACTACATCTACATCCATACTTCGCAAGCCACCCGACGGTGTGTGGCGGAGCGTACTTTGAGTATCACTATCGGTTCTCCCTCCTATTCGTCACGTATTGTTCGCGGAAAGAAAGATTGTCGGTATGCCTCTGTGTGGGCTCTAATCTCTCTGATTTTATCTTCATGATCTCTTCGCGAGATATACATAGGAGGGAGCAATATACTGCTAGACTCCTCGGTATAGGTATGTTCTCGAAACTTCGACAAAAGCCCGTACCGAGCGACAGAGCGTCTCTCCTGTAGAGTCTTCCACTGGAGTTTATCGATCATCTCCGTAACGCTTTCTCGATTACCAAATGATCCTGATCTCCGTTGGATCTTTCTACGTCCTCTATCAACCCCACACCGGTGAGCAGTATTCAAGTTCTGGGCGAACAAGTGTACTGTAACCTGCTTCCTTTGTTTTCGGACTGCATTTCCTTAGGATTCTGCCAATAAATCTAAGTCTGGCATCTGGTTTAGTGACGACTGATTTTATATGGTCGTTCCATTTTAAGTCACTCCTAATGCCTACTCTCAGATAATTTATGGAATTAACTGCTTCCAGTTGCTAACCTGCTATATGTAGCTAAGTGATAATCTTTCTGTCTATGTATTCGCAGCACATTACACTAGTCTAAATTGAGATTGAATTGCCATTCCCCGCACCATGCTTCAATTCAATGCAGATCCTCCTGCATCTCAATACAATTTTCCATTGTTACAACCCCTCTATATACTACAAAGCCGGCCGCGGTGGCCGAGGGGACTGAGGCGCTTCAGTCACGGTCGGGGAATCGAATCCCCCTCGGGCATGGATATTTGTGCCGTCCTTAATTGTAGGTAGTTCATAAGTAGTTTGTAAGTTTAGGGACTGATGACCCCATAGTTAAGTCCCTTAAGCTTAACAAACATTTGAACATTTGATACTACAGCATCATCCGCAAAAAGCCTCAGTGAACTTGCGAGGTTATCCGCAAGGTCATTTATGTATATCGTGAACAGCAACGGACCCACGACACTCTCCTGTGGCACACCTGACATCACTCTTACTTCGGAAGACTTCTCTCCATTGGGAATAACTTGCTGCGTTCTGTTATCAAGGAACTCCTCATTCCAAACACACAATTGGTCTGATAGATCATATGCTCTTACTTTGTTCATTAACGTCTATGGGAAACTGTATCAAACGCCTAGCGGAAGTCAAGAAACACAACATGTACCTGAGAACCCGTGTCTATGGCCCTCTGAGTATCGCGGAAAACTTTGATCTGGAGGGCTGGACGTGGATTTGAACCGCCGTCCTCCCGAATGCGTGTCCAGTGTGTTAAGTGTGCCATCTCTCTCGGTGGTTTGCCGAAGGCCTCACTGCAGTATCATGATGCGGGACCACAAGTGACACGCAATGTTCGAGACTTCGCCCAACGGATTGTGTTCCTGCCCTGGCCTCCCTGGCCATCCAGAACCTTCAGCTGGTTGATGCTTGCGTAACGAGTGACACAACGGGAACGACTTATAACGGGGATAAGTGACAACAGCAACGACTGACAACGGGAACGACTGACAACAGGGTGACAATGGGAACGACTAACAACGGGAACGACTGACAATGGGGTGACAACGGGAACGACTAACAGGGTGACAATGGGAACGACTGACAATGGAGTGACCACAGGAACTACTGACAATGGGTACAAGTGACAACTGCAACAACTGACAATGGGTACAAGTGACAACTGCAACAGACAATGGGCACAAGTGACAACTGCAACAACTGACAACAGGAATGACTGACAACGGGGTGACAACGGCAATGACTGCCAACGGGGACGGCTGACAACGGGAACGGCTGACAACGGGAACGGCCTATAATGGGTTACACCACTGAGGCGTGTGGCAGCGGCTACGCTCAGTGCTGATTTCATCACCTTGCTTACTTCACCTGCACTGTTTCCGATCATGGCCAATAAATTTGGCTGCGATATACGAGGTCCTTCTTAGTGTTTCGTTTTGGGTGTCTGTCAGTGTGACAAGTGACAAGACATGCCCGCTGCTGTGGAGCAGACGGTGTTTCCCCGAAGAAGGCGCGTTGTGGCAGAGGCGAGTGTGTGGCGGGGACGGCGTGGGCGGCGGATGTGTCCGGCGGTGCCGCCGCCTCCGGTTTCCTCCTAGGCTCACCGCATGCGAGGAAGGCGCTCTCCGCTCCACAGCTCACTGCTAATTCACTCACAACGCACTGTTCTTATTTATCTAAATAATGACAAGTGTGAAGTCGTCCACATGAGCACGAAAAGAAATCCGTTAAACTTTTTTTACAAGATAAATCAATCAACAAAATGTTCAAATGTTTGTAAATCAATCAACAGTGAAGGCTGTAAACTCCACAAAATACCTGGGAATTACTATTACTTCAGGCTTAAAATGGAAAGGACACGTAGGTAATGTCGTGGGAAAGGCGAACCAAGGACTGCGTTTTATTGGCAGAAATGCATGACTTTTTATTTGAAGGTATAAAAACTACCACGATTAATGTATAATGCGTATATACTGAGAAAAATTTTAAAAAAGAAAATTCCATAAAATTATTATGCACTACTAGCAACAAAAGGTTCATAGCTGGTCAGATATATAATTCTTTCCTGGTGTATCCGATGCAGTAAATGTGACTATTATGTCTCTGATCTTTCCAGAAAGTAATGCATAATGCAACAGTACTATGTGATTGACTACTTTTACATGACTAAACAAACGCACATGTTAGGAGTAAATCAACACGGCTAACTGTCAAATTGATTCAGTATCACTCTGCAATTTACAATTTCTAGGACGAGCTACTTGCATGTGTTACATATGTATAGAAGCAGCTACAAATGCATTTGTTGATTAGTTTGCGAGATAACAGCAAAAAAAAAAAAAAAAAAAAAAAAAAAAAAAGGTATGTAGCTACACTATGCATTAAAGGGTTAAAGATGCAACAGAACTGCTAAAGAGACTGCATACACTATGCTTGTCCGTCCTTTTTTGGAGTATTGCTGCCCAGTGTGGGATCCTTAACAGGTGGGTTTGACGGAGGACATCGAAAGAGTCCAGAGTAGGGCAGCTCGTTTTGTATTGTCACGATACAGGGGAGACAGCGTTACAGAAATGATACAGGACCTGGGATGGGAATCATTGCAACAACGGCGCTTATCGCTGCGGCGTGGGCTACTTACGAAACTCCAATCGCCATATATTGTTGACTGCCACTTACATAGGTAGATACGATCATCAGAATAAAATACGAGCATTCAGAGCTCTAAAGGAGAGATTCAGGCGTTCGTTCTTCCCGCGCACTATTTGAGAATGGAATGGGAGATAAATTGTATAAAGGTGAATGAATCTTTCACTCTCCAGCGGAATGTGCGCTGACATGAAACTTCCTGGCAGATTAAAATTTTAATCTGCCAGGAAGTTTCATATCAGCGCACACTCCGATGCAGAGTGAAAATTTCATTCTGGAAACATCCCTTAGGCTGTGGCTAAACAATGTCGCCACCATGTCCATTCTTCCAGGAGTGCTTGTCCTGCATGTTTCCCGGGAGAGCTTCTGTGAAATTTGGAAAGTAGGAGGCGAGGTACTGGCGGAAGAAAAGTTGTGAGGCGGCATCGTGAGTCGTGTCGGGACAGCTCAATCGGTAAAGCGCTTGCTCGCGAATGGCAAAGGTACCAAGTTCGAGTTCCGGTTCCGGCACACAATTTTAATCTGCCAGGAAGTTTCAGTATAAAGATGGTTCGATGAACCCTCTGCCAGGCAATTGAATGTGATTTGCAGAGTATCCCGTGTAGATGTAGATGTAGTTACCGTCTTATGGGGGGACGCAAATGTCAATTATGTTTTCCTTTCTCATTTAATAGTAGAACTCGTCGACAATAAGTTTGAATGACGATATCTCATTCGGAAAGGCAGAAAAATTAATTAAACGCGAGTCAGTGATATTGACAAAGGACCTCAAGTTGTTTCCATATTTCTAGATTTCCGGAAGGCTATACCCCACGAGCGCCTTCTAATCAAAGTGCTCCGTATGAAATATCGCCGTCCGTGGTGGCCAAGCGGTCTGCGGCTCGCCAGTCACGGTCTGCATGGCCACTACGGTCGGGTGTTCCAATCCCCCCTCGGGCATGAATATTTGTGCCGTCCTTAGTATTAGCTAGTTGATAAGTAGTTTGTAAGTTTAGGGACTGATGACCCCGCAGTTAAGTCCCATAAGCTCTACAAACATTTGAACATTTTTATGAAATGTCGCCACAGTTGTGCGACTAGATTGGCGATTCCCTGACAAAAGGACACAGTACATTGTATTTGACGGAAAGTCATCGAATAAAACACAAGTGGTATGTGGCGCAGCCCAGGGAAGTGTCATAAGGCGCTACTGTTCCTTGTCTTTATGAACAATTTAGTAGACAATCTGAGCAGGTCGTCTAGACGATGTAGGAAGTTGCTGTTGTCTACCGGTTTGTAAAATCACCAAAAGCTCAAAAGCAACTGCAATAACGTTTAGAGAAGATACATGCATTGTGCAGAAATTGCCTATTGAGTCATAAAACGTATGACGCAATCCATTCGAGAACTTAAAGAAATCTGTTAAACTTAATACACGATAAATCAGTCTTTCCTACAGGCCGTAAAACTGAGTAGCTACGAATTGCAATTACGAACAACTTTAATGGAAAGGAACACAAAAAATATCGTCGGGAAGAACGCTTAGAAGACGCAACAGTTCCTCTAAACAGGCGGCCTGCACTACCCTTCTGCCTCCTATTTTCGAATACTGATGTGCATTATGGGATCCCTACCAAGTGAGACTGATGAAGGAAAGTTCAAAGAAGGACAGCTCGTTTTCTATTATGAGGATATAGGAGAGAGAGTGTCACGGAAATAATGCTCGAGTTGGGGTGGAAGTCATTAAAAGAATGGTAGCATTCGTTGCCGCAAGATCTATTTTCGAAATTTCTTTCATCAATTTTCTCCTCCGTATGCGAACATATCTTGTTTGCGCCCATGTACACAGGGACACATGATTATCGTAATAAAATAAGAGAAATCAGATCGAAAACGGAAAGATTTAGATGTTCCTTTTTACCGCGCACAATACATGTGTGGATGCAGTGCGACGCACCCTACATGCCACACCCACTTTTTGAACTACCACTTGACTGCAGGGGCGGTGATCCACCCTTCTATCTATTATTTTCAAGTAAATTTGCGCGGAATATATCTCAGAAAGGCGTTCATGGGAAATTAAAGAATCCAGATCCCTAAAACCACGTTTTCATCTGCTACGGTTGCAGTTATTGGCGCGGCCTCCCGCGTCGGAGGTTCGCATCCTTCTTCGGGCATGGCTGTTAGTGTTGTCTTTAGTATAAGTTAGTTCGTAAGTAGTTTGTAAGTTTAGGGATTGATGACCCCGCAGTTAAGTTCCATAAGCTTTACAAACATTTGAACATTTTGCAGTTCTCGTATTTAACAGTGGCTACGTAGGAGGATAAAAGTATTAGATACAATGGGGTTTAAGATTGTAAACTTCATTCGAGACATCTCGAGAAAAACACATCTAATTGAAAAGTCAGTTGAAGATGTGGTAAAGAACAAAAGGCAGAAAACAAGAAACCAGGAGAGAAATCTTGAAAGCGAAGAGCACCATGAGTACAAATCTGCGGTCTTCTGAAGAGATGTCACTTGAAAAATACGTTACGTCGAATTTTAAATTGCATTTCCCAAAAAATAATTTTTCCCCAAAATCCGTGAAGTGTAGCCGCATATTTTGTGCACTTAATGCTAAGAACCAAATAGGTGTTGTCTCAAGAGTACATTTTGAAATTCTTAGTGCAAGCTATGGAGCAAAGGGCTTGGAATTTTGTCTGAGTTCCATACTTACAGAATTATGATTAGTTATCAAAATGCTCCTATTTGATATATTAAAAAAAAAACTTATGAGAGCAGCTCACTATCTGCAGAGAAATGAAAGATAAATGTCTTGAATAGAGTGTTGCATGAATAACATTTGACATATCATCCTGATTACAGATATGTATAGTACTACTTGTAGGTTTGATGCTCCTAATAGGGACATCGATACAGGAAGGAACCAAGTTATATAGAATGGTCCTTTGTATGTTGTATGAACCAAGTTATACAATGGTTCCTATATATGTTGTAGAACCATGCACATTTTAATGAAAGCAGAGAACATACATGGAGAAGAGATTTGAAGGTGTAGCGTTGCATTTTGTTTACAGTGAAAAGTCTTCGAGAAAATATGACGGCAATGTTCTAAATGTATAGATCAGTACTGTCGACACACAAAAAAAATCTTCATTCTTTCTAAATTTTATAAATTTACTTGCCAAAGAAAATAAAATTACGGTGTGGTGTTAGTTCTGGTCTCCATATTTAATGATTTCTCATTTTCGTATTGCGAGTGAAGTGCTATTTCACTGTACTCTCACTATCAATGTTGCTACGATGTAGAAAGGAAGGTAAATTTTCCCCGCAAATAAATATATTCTGGAAGAATGCTGGCCTGACTAATATAATTATATACTTTTACCAACATACTTTTAAGAATTGTTGCACCATAGTAATATTTGTTTACTTTACTTTTCTGCCAAATAACAAGTAAAATATTGCATAACAATAGTTATCGCATAGTGATAACTATATAGAAAAAATTGTAATATTAAGTGTAATAAGAGACACAATTCTCTGACTACATTACAGTTGATGTTTCGGCATAGTTTGTCTTCTGCAACTAAGGACCTTTCTACAATATATTGCTTTATATGTAATGATCAGTGTAAAATTCAAGTAATTGTGACTGGGTTATGAAGAGCTATTTGGCTTACAGGCATTCTATTAATTTCTGTGGCCGACGTTGCTACACCATTTATTTATATTCTTTGCATTCCAGTTTATGAAATTTGGTGACCCCGTTATCTGGGTATAGCGTTGCCCGTGTCAATTGTTTGTCAAGATGCAAAGATTTGCCGCAAGTCGTGTTAAATTTTCACTATACGCGTCCAGCGGACTGCACGGCAGGATTTAGGTTGGTAAAACAGGGATAAAATTTTATTATTGGAGCACATTACGTCGCGTCGTAACAAAAGCAGTTGGCATTACGAACACGACTAACAAGAAAAGTAAAGTAACCCGTAATAATTTATTTTTCTTTATATTATGTAAAAGGGGTTGGTGAGCAACACTACAACAGGCGGAAATCTACCTACTGATTCTCTGTTAAATATTTTTCGTTTTAAACTGAAGTTATATTGTAGTACATTAGTAGATAAATTTCGCCTATCATTATTTTTGAATTAAACTGTTAATGTTGAGATAAAATTACTTTATATTCATAAACTGTTAAGTTTCTATTTTATTATTATTACTGTTTCACCAGAATTCTCGCTAGTTTTCATGGCTCGCACAATGGCGCCCAACAATGGTGGTATGAACCTACAATTACTAAACTAAAGAATTACTGAAAATAGTCATTTATAAAAAAAAAATGAAATATGGTTATTTAGGTATGAAATAATATTCAACACCAGTTTTTGTGAATTCTGAATTTTAGTATTTTATTAGAAAAATAAAAATAAATTTTGCTCACTACAACACTTACATAATTGAGAGCAGCCAACAAATGCGTCCGATCTCATCCACGACCAAACAAATAGAACCAAAATTTTCATCGCTCATCGTTCTCATTCCTTACCAGGAAAAGATAATAGAATGGGAAAGCAAAGGTCAGAGATGAGAAACGGGAACGATAGCGGAACAAAGAGTGACACCACTGTCTATGGCTTACGTACGTAATCGGGGATGTAATATTATATGAGGTTGTTCGGCCACCTAGTGCGAGTCCTGTAGTTTGACGCCAGTACAGTGACTTGCACGACAATGATGATGACATAATTATGAGGGAAACAAATCAATAGCCAGTCCCCAAACGGATGTAATCTCCGTTACATCAGTTAAAATGACAAGCAAGCTTTCGCGTTCTGGCCCTAGATGTCCCAATCGAACCCAACCGACACTCATTAGCATAATTCGATGCGTAATAGAGGGGCATATAGTGAGCACACCACTCTCCTAATCGTTGTCGGGTTTCTTGACGCTCGAACCGCCACTACTGCGTCAGGCAGCTCCTCAATTGGCCTCACGAGGTTGAATAGAACCTGTTCCAGTTCTCCCATCAGTACCAAGAATCGAATCCGGATCCTTCTCATACCAGTCAGCCGAAATGACCACACAGATGCAGGAGCGCACTTGTGAAAATTGGCTTTCGTACAGAACTCTTGAAGATGATCGTGGCTTTTCTCAGCGAAGGCTATATACTCGCCCTCAGTTTGTCATTCTTCAGGGCAATCTATTCAATTGATTTATTACTGGAAGAGCAGCCAAGATCGGTAATTATATTTTATGAAGATGACCGGTTTCGGCAGATGAAAATGCCATCATCGGATCTTTCAATTATATGCGTTACATCAGAGAGAAATCCTTTTAAAAATGTACTTGTTAACCAACTTTATTGTTGGCATATCACAACACAAAAACGATCTGATGATGGCAGTTTAATCTTCTTTAATGGGTCAACTTAATAAAAGAGAATTAGCGATCTTGGCTTTGTATTATAGCTCTGCATTTATTTGTTAATATCCAAGTGCTGTCCTGAAGATTTAGTCGTAAGGTAGCTTTCCCTCGCTGACGATGTAGCCTTAGTAATACATACTCAAGAAGACCTTCAAAGGCCGCTGCATAGAAGCTGTACTCTGTGAATGTATTTTGTGTCCCGACTTCGTCGCCGCTTTTGTGTCCCAGCCTCGTCGTAGGTGTCGGTGGCCGAGTGGAATGAGACCGACACGCTGGTGCAGGTACGGAGGGGAGCAGCCAGAAACTATAAACACTCGAGTAAATTAGAAAGAGATATATTGCACAGAATGTAACAATACTTAACTTTTACATAGTACTGCAGAATGTTGATACATAGTTGTTAGAGGCCTGCCTAGTGCCTGTACAATAGCAAAGTCTTCACTCGTGCCTATCGGATTACGAAGGTCCTAACTCGTTGCTATCTCAGTCCGAAGTGCGAAGTGAACGATGTCCTTCAGTGGTGGCCACGAGCGGAGTCGTCGCAGAGGGCGCTCGTGGCCGTCGTCGCGAGAACGCCGCGCCGTGCGTGCCTGGCGGCGCGCGGCGAAAGTAGGTGGCGCGCACTTTGTACTTGTGCGACACCACAATGTAAAGAAGCCTCTGACGCATAAACAGATATTCCAGCCGTAAGCTCGGATGACTCCTTGTTGTACGTGGTAGACAAACGCTTTTGCCTCTTGGAACGATGAAATAAAGGTGAGAATAGACATAGTGACGACAACTTTCGGGAAGTTCCGTACAAGAGAACTGGACAGCAAACACTTTATGGTGACAATAAAATGATCGTATATCAGGCACTCCTGTTGTATAGTGCTCAGACCTGGGCATCGTATCCGATAAAAGGATGTGAGCCCAATAACTTAAATGTGTGGGGCTTAGGAATCATTGTAATTGCAGCATATAGGCAGCAGGTCCTGCATGCGGTGAGGTCACCCCATCACCATTACTCTAAAGGAGCGTCGTATGCAGTGCCTAGACACTGGTCGGTTTCGACCAATCGCATCCTTACTGACACGCCTTTGGCATTGAGGACGACGAGACCAGATGGCAAACATCCATTGCCACTAAAAGACTGCATAAAGTTTAACTAGAAGGTTTTTGATTATGTCTGCGGTGAATTTAAGCAACTCACCGGAACCTGCGGCAAACGGAGAAAAATCGTTAATGATAGCAGCACTTTAAACTGCGGCGCTTGGCCCAACAATTTCGTTGAGGGACAAACGAGTAAAGAAGCTTCTCCGAGAACCCCGCTTTCGCAATGGTATGTTTGTTTGTAAATCTATCGGACTGAACTGCTGGGTCATCAGTCCGTAGCTTACAGACTACTTAAACTAAGGTAAACTAACCTAAGGTTAACACAAACACCCATGCCGGATCCTATGATTATAAGGCCACAACTCTTCCATCTGAGCTACACCTACAGATGCTGCAAAGTGTTTTAATTATGTACGTGGCAAAACTTCAAAGTCGATATTTTCGTGAATTTTTGAGAGTTGCGTCGAATGGTTTTCGTTGCTTGTTATTTAAGTTTTGAACTTCACGTACTATAAAATAAATAAATAAATAAATAAAGAATTTAAAAAATCTGAAATCCTTTACCCATGTGATCTCCTTGCTACGGACGGGGAGGCCGCTCCCACTGGAAGTTCGAGTCCTCCCTCGGGCATGTGTGTGTATTGTCCTTAGTATAAGTTAGTTTAAACCCAAAGGTTCTGTTTTGGGACCATTTCTGTTTCTTATTTATATAAATGATATGCCTCCGAGTATAACAGGTGATTGTAAAATATTTCTGTTTGCTGATGATACCAGCTTGGTAGTGAAGGATGTTGTTCGTAATACAGACACAGTATCAAATAATGCAGTTCAAGAAATAAGTTCATGGCTTGTAGATAACAAGTTGATGTTAAATCACAGTAAAACTCAGTTTTTACAATTTCTAACACATAATTTGACGAAAGCTGACATTTTGATTACATATAATGGGCATATGATAAGTGAGACTGGTTTAAATATCTAGGTGTTCAGAATGACAGTAAGCTGTCGTGGAAAGCCCATGTTCAGGAGCTTGTTCCAAAACTAAATTCTGCTATATTTACCATTAGAACAATATCTCAAATAATGGAATTGTCAACAAGAAAAGTAGTCTACTACGCTTAATTTCACTCACTTATGACGTACGGCGTTATTTTTTGGGGAAACTCGAATTATAAATAATAATAATAATAATAATAATGATATTTTTGGCTCAGAAACGGGCGGATCGAGCAATATGTGATGTAAGTTCACGAACTTCAAGTCGACCCCTTTTCAGTAGTCTGGAAATTTTGACACTGGCACCACAATACGTTTTTTCTTTAATTTCGTTTGTTGTTAATAATATCAGCTTATTCGCTCGAATTAGTAGCTTTCACTCGGTGAATACTAGACATACGTCGAATCTACATTTGCATCACACTACCTTGACACTTGTACAGAAACATGTGCAATATTCTGCAGCATCCATTTTCAATAAGCTGCCACAAGAACTAAAGAATCGTAGCACTATCCCACACGCTTTCAAATCTAAATTGAAGAGTTACCTCATAGCTCACTCCTTTTATTCTGTCGAGGAACTAGTAGAAAAATTAAGCAATTAAGCTAAGTCATTTTTTTCTTTAGTGATTCTTTTTACTTAGTCTTAAGAGTGTCGTGTGTATAGGACTACTTTAAAAATTTCTGTTACCATTCTTGTGTTCATGTATTGTCTTGTTCCATGACCATGGAGTCTTACTCCTCAATTAGGTCCTGCTATATTATTATAATAATATCATTAAGTACTTTTTAAGTTTAGGGATTGATGACCATAGGAGTTTGGTCCAATATATTTATAAACATTTGAACATTTCGAATACTACCGAACATTTGTGGGACGTAAACTAGACGCTGATCGTGCATGACAGCTATAAAGGCAGAATAGCTCAGTATTTCTGCAGAGGACTTCAAGCGACTTGTTGCTCAGCTGTTGCGCTTCCCTAGGAAAAAGGAAGTATTACACGATGTTTGACGGTATCGGATGACGTTTGTCAGAGCTCAGCGATCTCAGCTCTGGGCGTCAGCTGGGCCCTCGCTTTGAATCCAGAGCCACCGACGAAAGAGCCTGCGCGTTGTTACTACACTCTTTCGTTAGGAATCAGAGCAGTGGCGTAGCTATGTCACCAAGGGCCCCGGGGCAAAAATGACATTGGGGCCCTCTAATTTTAATACTGTACAGATGCAAAACTACTTCATCATCAGCTCCTTACCGCCCACTGGAAGACATAATAAGGCAAACCTAAATACTACTAAGTAAATTATTATGTGTCACGCATCAGATAATATTTAATCGTACTCTCTAATATAATTGTGAAAGTTTGTTTGTTATGCTGTCATGCAAAAATTACTACGTGATTTGGATGAAATTTTGCAGAGGGATAGAGATGGAGTTGGACCTGGGTAGTACATAAAGATGAAAATGTCCCGTGGGATATTTTTCGTCAGCGGTGACAGAAGGCGGACTTCTGTCAGTCCCGACAACTCACTCCCGCTAAACTACTGCGCTGTTATCTCATTTCGTTGATAGCCCAGTCAAAGAAGGAAAATAGGGAAAATATTCATGTAGGATGGTTTCAGCATCCCAGTGGCAGGTTAAAAAAAATTAAAAAATTCGATGCTTTTTTCCGATCGTCGGTCACGAAGGCCGAGGGGCCCCTGGAGCTCGGGGGCCCCGGGGCACTGCCCCGCCTAGCCCTATGATAGCTACGCCACTGAATCAGAGGTCATTTATTGATTCACATTTAAGGATAGATGCCAATCACTGCATGAAACAAGAGGTTTTCCTTTCATTGCCGGGACAACAATCGGAACCAATTAGATGACGGTGAAATAACACTGAAGGAGATTTAAGCGAGGGAAAAATGAAGAAAATCATTTTGGCAAAGTTCTTTCGTAACTCGTCAGCAAATTACGGCTCCTTCGCACAGCAGCGCGGCGAAAACCATTTATTGGAACCTTGAACCGTTCACGAAATTTTTAAGGTTGGGCCTTTAAGTGTGTAATCAGCGACTGTGTAGGCTCGAACTTAACAGCAGACAGCTCGTCTTATTGGCGGCTGCTCTCTCCGCCGTGAAACTGCCCACAGGTGTCGGCCGTTTCGTCACGTCACTTAGCTTCTGAAACGCGGCGTTACGTTTACGACTGGCGAGTTACTCAATGCCGACTACCTTCATCGCCACCTCGCTAAAGTGAAGTCGCTTTTTTCTGATCAAATTAAGTACCTTTCTTGCTGGAACTGTTGCAGTTTACGCTGCCTTGCATTAAGCTGTAATTAATTCCAAGAAGCAAAGCAGCCAGACGGCAGCTCTTTAATGATCTCCGCTATTTTACCTCGCGGCCTTTACGGCGGCAAAGAAGCGACAATGCGTGGAGTGTCCTTCAAACTGTGAGTTGAGCAACGCCTATGCCTATGCCTCCTCACTATCAAGGCCCTCTGTGCTACCGTGCGGCAGCGACGCATCAAAGAGTGTTATCTGGCTGTCCCTACCAAAGACCCTCACTACCCTAAGCTGATACGGCCTGTACTTGTTGTATATACTGTCTTCCTAATGCTTGTCAAATATGTCTGACAAAGGACCACTTTGATGTGAAACACTCCAAACCGCACGAAATTATGCTCATAATAACACTGGGTCACAAACGCGATAATGATGACTCATTTTCACGCAGATCTTTTCACCTGGTTACAAGGGACATCAAATGCCCGTTCACTAGACGTTTACAGTTGGTGAGAGATCTGGAGAATGTGCTGGCCAGGGCAGCAGTCGAACATTTTCCGTATCCAGAAAGGCCCGCACAGGACCTGCAACATGCGGTCGTGCATTATCCTGCTGAAATGTAGGGTTTCGCAGGGATCGAATAAAGTGTAGAGCCATGGGTCGTAACTCATCTGAAATGTAACGGCCACTGTTCAAAGTGCCGTCGATGCGAACTAGAGGTGACCGAGACGTGTAACCTATGGCACCCTATACCATCACGCCGGGTCCTACGCCAGTTTGGTCATGACGAATACACGCTTCCAATGTGCGTTCATCGCTATGTCTCTAAACACGGATGCGACCATCACGATGCTGTAAACAGAACCTGGATTCATCCGAAAAATTGCCGTTTTGCCATTCGTACACCCGGGTTCGTCGTTGTGTACATTCATCGCAGGCGCTCCTGTCTGTGATGCAGCGTCAAGAGTATCCGCAGCCATGGTCTCCGAGCTGATAGTCCATGCTGCTGCAAACGTCGTCGTACTGTTCGTGCAGATGGTTGTTGTCTTGCAAACGTCCCCATCTGTTGACTCGGGGATCGAGACATGGCTGCACGATCCGTTACATCCATGCGGATAAGATGCCTGTCATCTCGACCGTGATACGAGGCCGTTTCGTATTGCCCTCCTGAACCCACCGATTCCATATTCTGCTAACAGTAATTGGATCGCTACCAACGCGAGCAGCAATGCCGCGATACGATAAACCGCAATCGCGATAGGCTACAATCAGACCTTTATCAAAGTCGGAAACGTGATGGTACGCATTTCTCCTCTTTACACGAGGCATCACAACAACGTTACACCAGGCAACGCCGGTCAACTGCTGTTTGTGTATGAGAAATCGGTTGGAAGCTTTCCTCATGTCCGCACGTTGTAGGTGTCGCCACCGGCGCTAACCTTGTGTGAATGCTCTGAAAAGCTAATCATTTGCATATCACTGCATCTTCTTCCTGTCGGTTAAATTTCGCGTCTGTAGCACGTTATCTTCATGGTATAGCAATTTTAGTGGCCAGGAGTGTACAAAATGTTGTGAGATGTGCATATTGTTCTCTTCCATTCCATCGAAATCTAGCACCGGAATTTTGAGAACTAATACACTTTACAGGTGTATTATATGTCTGTTTTGCGTTATTATATTGACTTTAAGCCGTTTTGTCACAGTTGGTTGCAGGAATAGTGATACCTGACGTCATTGAATTGCGTGTAATTTCTCTACTTTTGTGTCGATATCTTGGTACTTTGTTTCTCTCGTTAAAATGTTACTTATCGTTACTTATGTAACGTTTTGCAAGGAAATGATGCATAGAAATGATACAGACCACTCTTCTTTAAACTTGACTGTTGTTTTAAACATGGATTCTTGCCGTTGCGGCAACCATGAATTTCACCGTTCAGACGAATAAGTGTTGCGATCGCGCGAGTTTCTAGAAATGCAACGGTAGGCGCTATCAGTGTAAACACGCTCTTGCTGTTAGTGCCAGTGCAGCCCTGCCTGGGCTCAGTTGTTCAGTCTATTGGCTAAAAGATAGCTTCATTATTCTCTCTTCGTACACTATCTCTCATTAACGGCTGGACAAAGATAATAGAATCATCATTTCCTTAGTGTCTTCAGTTTCATCTTGTCCTGCAGCAAGACGTTCCTATTGTCATGTTTATTTTCAAACGTAACAGGATACCTCATCTTTCAATGTATCAATTACAGAATATAATGACTACAGCTAAGTTAAATTAAACATTGAAAATTTAGCATTCTTAAATTCAAGTTTATCACTTATTTAGCTTTTAGAGATTTAAACGTTCTACGCCTTTTTATATTTCTTTAATACATTAGCTTAAATGTGTTTTTCTAAATTGTTGTCCTGCCAGTTAAGTTTCACATTTCGAAGGTGAGAAAGGAATTTATGCCATAAACCTATGGCTACGCTCTTTGAGGCATTGATTACTCCTAAAAGTTCATGCGTAGCCAATTTTAGTACACCTCTGTCAATGTAAGCATAGGATTCTACAGCCGTTATCATTGTCAATAACATTTTTCAGGCTATGTGAGCGCATTTTAAATTAATGTTTTGGGCACTATTGCAAGTAGCCTACTTCAAGGTGTCGAGTAAAGCAACTTGCCATAGTGGTTGAAACGCTGTGCAGTTTTATAGATTGAGAAAAGCAAGAAAAGCAGCCGTTCCAAAATTTAAGCAAGCTGTATATATTTTCCGGTTTCCTAATAAGTATTACTGTCTTTAGTGCAAGGTTTCTGAATTTATATCTGTGTAGTGAATGAAGCAAGTAAACAAAAAGTAAAACATTGCTTAGCATGAAATTAGCAAATTCTACACTATAAATCATTGTTCAATAACAACAAAGCAAGAAAAAGTACTGTTGGAAGTCTTCTAATAAGTTTTTGTAAGTAGGCGAGTGTTCTTTTTTTTCTTATACCTGAAGGTATAAATCAAATACCCTTGGAATTTCAGTGATATTAAATAACACACAAATGTATCTCATCTACTCTGTGGTAGCAATGTGCAAATGTGTCTTGGAAAGTTTAGCAGAAAATCCTATGCGGCGCATATATTGTGATACAAAAGTATTCATTACCAGTTTAATTGGTCATGAATGAATACAACACACTACGTAAAAATACCTTATTAAATCCATTAAAAGAGCTATAAGAAAGGACGACACAGACAGTTAAAAAGTACACACACACACAGGCACAGAGAGAAAAATAAACAAAATTCAAATACACCGCCATTCCACTGGATAACAAGTGAAGGCCGACAAATAGTGGGAAGTGATCGTGAAAAGAAAAAAGCCGGCAAATATGAGTACTAAATAGTTGTTGTCAAGAAAAACGCGCAAGATACAGTGTGCACCAAAAGAAACCATAGGTAATAGACAATAGGCTGACGATCGAAATATCCCGACTAAGCAAATTTGGTTTCACACTAGAAGTAGCGTTTTTAAATCCTCACAAGATTCAAACAAATTATTTGGTTGCAGATGAGAACGCTACCAGTATGTAATTATGTAGAAAGGGTCCTACATGACCACAGAATGTAAAAGCAAGGTACGAAGTAAGACGACTTTTTAGGCCAAAATTCCACATAGTATAGTAATGAAATCAATGTATTTTGTTTTCACAGCAATAAATAAATGAAAAATAATCATTGATGATGGCACAGACGAGCTGAAACATATCTATTACCTATCTAGCATGTGTAGGTCGATAGCACAGCGGTAGGGTGTCATACTAAAAATCCAAAGGTCGCGGGTTCGATCCGCGCCAGGTCCTAGAATTTTTATCTGTCACTTTCCACTTCTTTACCCACTGGCAGCGTCGCTAATGTGAAAAATACCGAGTAGCACCGTGGTTCGGAACCGACGTTAAACTGTAGGTCCCCCCTATAACTGCCTGGGTAAGTCAGTTCGAAGATCGGAGGAAGGCAACCATGCCTCGTAAAGCACTGTGTTGTTCAAACCAATCTTCGGATTGTTGACTGCTTTACCTTTAACATTTATAGCACTTATTTAGCATTTATAGCACTCTGTAGCATTTATAATATAAACGAATTTCCGTAGCTGTAATAATGACCATTTATTTTATCTGAACTCTCCGGTCTGTAGTCTTTCCTTGCCGCTATTGTTTCATCTATTACATAACAGAAACCCCTGCTAGAAGAGAGGAGGTTCGATGCTGGTAACGGTCATAACAGCAGAAGATTATCAGGTAAGGCTAACTGTTAACTGGGCAGCAAAAGTTAGGCAGGTTTATTAATTCTCACAATTTCGTGTCTCGACGGATAACAAAGTCGCAACAGCTGCAACGCCATGTGTAAATAGTAGTACTGCGCAGAATAGTTCGCGGCCGGAAGCGCTCACTTTAATTCGCAGTTCTGTCGCGAACTAGTTCGCTCTCTTAGTTCGTCCGCTCCCAGCGACGGCTGAGCGGTGTGGTCTGTGCATGCAGGTGGAGGGAGAATTTCCCCCTCCTAGCTGCTTGTAGCCTGAGCCGCTAACGATATCACGCAGACCATAGAAAACAGTTTGTGGATAATTTCTCGCGTTTAAATTTTGAGTTATCTTCATATCTTGGCATTATGGAATTTATTAATCAGATACTGCAGAGTGCAGAATACTTTAAAACAGAAGTATTGTAGCACTGGGCTATGCAGATGCTCACCTCGAAATGGCACTCATCGGCAGAAGGCAAGCACGTGATTATTAAGTCTGCTGCGCGCCCTCTCGTTATTGCCCGTCAGTCTTCGGAAAAGGGATGCAACGAACTAAGGACCTGGATACGGTTTGCTTAATAGTTCGCGATCGGTAGCGCATATTTTAGTTCGTGACCGGTAGCTCTCATTTTAGTTCGCAGGCCGCGGTGGAGTAGCCGAGCGGTCTAAAGCGTCTCGCTGCGGAGCGCGTGGTTGCTCGCCGTTGAGGTTCGACTCCTCCCTGTGGCATGGGTGTGTGTGTGTGTTGTCCTAAGATTAGTTTACCTAGATTTAAGTAGTTTGTAAGCTACGGACTGATGACCACGTAGTTTGGTCCGATAGATTTACAAACATTTGAACATTTTTTTAGTTCGCAGCTCCTTCGCGAAGTAGGTCGCTCTTTTTCGTTCGTCAGCTCCCATTACGGAGAAAGATCGTTACTCGTTAGCTCTTTTTGACTGTTGCTACCATTGCTGTAAGCGCTCTTTCTTTTGAACGACCAGTGTTGCCCAAGGGTGTGCTGTTACCCGTAATTTTGGATAAATAAACATCAAATAGGCAAACAAACCAGTATTTATTAGGTTACTGAAGAATCATTTGCTAGAAAATATGATGAAAGGTTTTTTTTTATTGAATAAAAATACTTTTTTTATAATTAACGGACTCGGCTCGAAATGACGGTAAATGGCAGAAGGGAATCACATGATTATGCGCGCTCTCGCGTCCTCTCGCTGTTTCCCGTCAGTCTTCGGGAAAAGAAGCGAACGAACTAAGAGGCGAGGGATCTGGGAACTAGTTCGACAAGTTCGCCTGTGAGAGCTCTCTTTCCAACTAGTTCGTTCACGAACCACACAAGACTAGTAAGTAGAAAAGATTACCTGACATCGTCTGGTCTGGAGGCGATCAATTCGTTTTATAGATTCCAAATGATAAGCCTAGATCGCAAACATACAATTTATTAAGTGACGACCGGTTTCGGTGCACTGTGTCACCAAGTCTGGTCATCTTGTTAAAAAATTGGATATAAAATAAGAAGTGCAACATTGCACTTACAAAATAGCTGTCATGTTTTTAACTTAAGTATATGTATTTTTTTTTAAAGTGACTAAGTGCAATGTTGCAATTCTCATTTTATATCCAATTTAAAAAAAAAAAAATGTTTGTTAAGCTTATGGGACTTAACTACGGGGTCATCAGTCCCTAGACTTACAATCTACTTATGAACTACTTACGAACTACGATGGCACAAATATCCATACCCTAGGGGGGATTCGAACCCCCGACCGTAGTGGCCGTGCAGACCGTGACTGGAGCGCCTCAGTCCCCTCGGCCAACGCGGCCGGCCCAATTTTTTAACAAGATGACCAGACTATTCAGTCACGGTATATATATATATATATATATATATATATATATATATATATATATATATATATAAAGCAGTCAACAATCCGAAGATTGGTTTGAACACCACAGTGCTTTACTAGGCACGGTCCTGTTTGGAGGTGGTATGCCGTTGCCTTCGTCCATATATATATGACCAGATGATGGTGACACAGTGCACCGAAACCGGTCATCACTTAATGAATTGTTAGTTTGCGATCTTGGCTTATCATTTGGAAACTATGAAACTAGTAAGTAGAGACGCTCACCACAATACGACAGGTCATTCAGCACAAGTAGACGCAGTAGAGCGGTCAGCCGCTGCTGTGTTTGGGGAGTGGCGCGTGCCACGGCCGGGCGCGGCCGCAGTGCCGGCTCGTTAGGAATCGCCCCTCCTCGGCTGCCTTCATTAGGACGGCTCTCGTCGCTGCTGCCCGCTTGGGTGTGCGCGGCTGTTCGTCAGTCAGGCGCGCGCCTCTGTTTTACGAGCTCGCCCTTGCGCCGCGCCACGCCCACTTCCCTCACGTACCTCACATCAAGCCCGGCCCAGTCCGGCCGACTCGCCTGTCGCTTGTTGGCTCGTCCGAATACTGCCCGTGTGCCGTTTTAAACGAGGCTGAAGCCGGGACAGGTGGCCATGATTTTTTTTTTTTTTTTTTTTTTTTTTTTTACAACGATACAAGTTAACTCTTTTAGACCCAAGGTTGGAGGTGATGTGACATTAATATAGAGAGCGGCGTTTAAGAAGAAGAGGAAGGAAGATTAGTGTTTAACGCCCCGGCGATAGCGGCGTGGTGATTAGAGGTGGAGCTTACAATCGGATTGTTTGGGTAAGGACGGGGAAGGAAGTCGGCCGTGCCCTGTGAAAGGAACCATCCCGGTATTTGCCTTGAGTGATTTAGAGAAATCACGGCAAACCTAAATCAGAATGGCCGGAGGTGGATTTGAATCACCGTGCCCCCGAATACGAGTCTAGTGTGTTAGCACTGCGCCACATCGCTCGTTGAGTGGCACATTCGAGGATGATAAATGACTTTTATTGTAAACTGAGTAGGTCACAACAACAGTTTATCAGCGACGGTTGTAGCGAACGGTAATACTTAAACGCATTTTACGTCATTGTACGAGTGAAAAGGACGTTTACTACAGCTTTACTACAGGTTGATTACCGATGATTTAGTGATATGTAGTACATAATTTTTTTTTAATCAAATGTTCAAATTTTTGTATATCTATCGGACCAAACTGCGTAGTCATCAGTCCGTAGCTTACAAACTACTTAAACTATGGTAAACTAACCTAAGGACAACACACACACACATGCCCCAGGGAGGACTCGAACCTTCACGGCGAGCAACCACGCGCTCCGCAGCGAGACGCCTTAGACCGCTCGGCTACTCCACCGCGGCACATATTTTTCATCCATAGCATAACTGTAGGAGAGAAAACCTCGGACTCTTTGTAACCGTTGACCACCTGAATTCCAGTCGGTGGTGAAATTTGTACTACTACGAGACACACTCAAAAAGTAAAATTCACTCTGAAGTATTGTCATCGACAGAATGAACTAAAATCGTTGGAAGTCTTTCCGTCGATTCTACGGATCGGAGACGACTACATTACGGCAACCGAGATGTAATAACAGAAAGTTGCCTGAGAGGCGATTAGTATTGACTTGTGCTTACTCTACCATTACACAAGTAGCTGGATTTAGATACTGTAGTGAGCAGGCAGTGAAAGCCTCGGCGGAATAGCCGTGACCGCGGTGGAGTAGCCGAGCGGTCTAAAGCGCCTCGCTGCGGAGCGCGCGGTTGTTCGCGGTCGGAGGTCCTAGTCCTCCCTGAGGCATGGGTATGTGTGTTAGTTTAATTTAGTTTAAGTAGTTTGTAAGCCTGGGGACTCATAAACAAGCAGTTAAGTACCATAGATTTACAAACATTACCGAGCGAAGTGGTAACACACTGGACTCGCATTCGGAAGGATGGTGGTTCAAATCCACCTCCGGCCATACAGATTTAGGTTTTCCGTGATTTCCCTAAATCACTCCAGACAAATGCCGGGATGGTTCCTTTGAAAGGGCACGGCCGATTTCCTTCCACATCCTTACCCAAACACTCCGAGCGTAAGCTCCGTCTCTAATGAACAAGCTGTGGACGGGACGTTAAACTCCAAGCTTTCTTCCTTCCTTTACAAACATTTTAATATTTGAGCTAATGCAATGGAACAAGAACATGACTTACCCGAAGCTATGGCATGGAGAGCCATAGGAACTTAGAAAAGCCATGCCACACCAGTCTGACATGGGTAATATGATGTTATCAATCAGCTCTTGAGGGATATTTGGCCATTCTTTCAAAAAATGTTCAAATGTTTGTAGAGCTTATGGGACTTAACTACGGGTCATCAGTCCCTAAACTTACGAACTACTTATTTACTACCTTATATTAAAGGCGGCACAAACATGCCCGACGGGGTATTGGAACTCCCGACTGCAAGCGGCCATGCGCATCGTGACTGGCACGCCGCAGACCGCTCCGCCACCGCGACCGGCCATTCTTTCACGACTGCAATACCCAGCTCTGCAAGCATTGTGGAAGGTACTGGTCTGGCTACAATCCGTCTGACAAGTGCATCCCAGACATGCTCAATCGGGTTTGTCCTGTGAACGAGCTGGCCATTCTACTCGTTCAATTCCCTCAGGTCAAATGTTCAAAATATTAAAATGTTTGTAAAGCTTATGAGACTGCGTGTTCATCAGTCCCTAAACTTGCAAAATACTTATGAACTAAGACAACACAAACATCCATGCCCGAGGGGGGATTCGAACCTCCGACGCGGGAGGCCGCGCGACCCGCAACATGGCGCTCCAGACCGCTCCGTTACTCCCGCGCGGCATTCCCTCAGTTTCGAGCGTGTTGTCCACCAGCATGATTGTTCCGAGTTCTACGTTCTCTTCGGATGAAGGAACGACGATTGTCCGGCTGAAAAAAAAAAAAAAAATAAAAAAAAAAAAAATAAAAAAAATAAATAAATAAATAAAATAAAATAAACATAAAAAGAAACCTCATCTGTGAACAGAACCCGGCCCAGTTTCCGCGGACTAAACGGAGTCGTGGTTTTAATGGGCTACGACACCACAGGCCTCCGCGCGTAGCGGCCACATTCCTGAAGGCGATTGCGGACTGTTTGTGTTGATATTACGCGTCCTGTTGCTGCCTGGATGGCGCTACACAGCTTAGTTGCATTCAGCCTCCTGCCACGACGGGCTGTTAACTGGAGGTAACGGTCATCTCTTGATGTTGCTACCAGTCTTCTTTTTACAGTTTCTTTTGTCTCAAATCGCGTCCAGGTGCTGGAAATTGTGCTTTGGGACACTCCAGCAGCTGCAACCACCTCGCTTTGTGTCTGTCCTCCTTCCAACCTTCCCATATCTGTCACTGCCACAGCTTCGGGTAAGTCACGTTGTTGCATCGCACGACCTGCTCATTACACCATTTGAACCCAAATGCTTGTGTAATTCGTTTGGTAGAGTAAACACAACACCAACCCCCTCTGCATTAACTTTCTGCTATTATCACCATCTTGTAGTATGTTGTTGTCTCCAATTAGTAGAACCGACAGGAAGACGTAGAAAAATTTCAGTTCATTATGCGGATGAGAATATTTCAGAATGTAGGTATCTCAATTGATCTCCTAATGTTTTTGACTACTGTATTAACCGGGTAATCAAAAAATCAGTATAAATTTGAAAACTTGATAAATCACGGAACAATGTAGATAGAGAGTTAAAAATTGACACACATGCTTGGAATGACATGGGGTTTTATTAGGAAAAAAAAAAAAAGTTCAAATAATGTTCGACAGATGCCGCTTCCTCTGATCAGAAAATCAATAGCATAACAAATTAAGACAGGGCAAAGATGATGTTCTTTACAGGAAATGCTCATTATGTTCACCATCATTCCTCAACAATAGCTGTAGTCGAGGAATAATGTTGTGAACAGCACTGTAAAGCAACCCCAGAGTTATGATGAGGCATTGGCGTCGGATGTTGTCTTTCAGCATCCCTAGAGATGTCGGTCGATTACGATGCATTTGCGACTTCAGGTAACCCCAAAGCCAATAATTGCACGGACTGTGGTCTGGGGACCTGTGAGGCCAAGCATGACGAAAGTGGCGGCTGAGCACACGATCATCACCAAACGACGTGCGCAAGAGATCTTTCACGCGTCTAACAATACTTTTATTTTTATTATTTTTATTTATTTATTTATTTTGTTCTAATAAAACCCCATGTCATTCCAAGCATGTGTGTCAATTTTTACCTCTCTATCTACATTATTCCGTGATTTATTAAGTTTTTAAATTTATACTGACTTTCACGGAGAAAGCTGTAAATATATGCATATTCCCAATTACTTCTTCATGAATAAGCTGTTGTATATATGACTTAATCAGTCAAATTCGGCTAATTTTACATCAATTTAACTATTCCGTTCGTTACGTAATATTTTAATAATGTTGTAAAACAGGAAAAATTCCTGATGTTCTGCAAAATTATTTATTGAGCTACTAACCGGCTTTCGACTTCTTGGGCCATCATCAGGTAACAGCTGAATATCGCTAACTTTCCTTCACACATGTACGACTTACAGAGATGGTATTAAATTACAGAAGAAACAAATTCACATCTTCACAGAAAAGTGTTACATTTTCATGGGCCTCAATTACATTTAGTAAAATATAAAAATATATAAAAAGCTGATTTTATTAGTAGAGGTTCAAAGCTCGAATGTCATTGTTAAAACCAAGGGGGGAGGAAGTTGGGGATTGTTACATTGTGTATTAGTACTGAAATGGTCACATTAGGTACATTTAACAAACTGATCACTGAAATATTAAAAACTTAGATACGTAGTATTTTTGTTCCACAATATTATTTGTTTGCTTGTTATTAGCAGCTTTCGACTTCTTAGGCCATCGTCAGATAACTTCATACTAAACAGATAGTCCACACGTAACATTGAGATTACATATTCAAAGATGGTTTTTTCAAAGATATGTGAACTGCAAATTTCTTATGTCTATGAATCGATACTACATAACAAACGTACTCCTACAAAACAAATGGATTTTAAATGGTCATATCTTGGGCTACAATGCTATTAAAATATTAAAACTGTGTAATTGTATAAGAATATTGTCAGCAGGTGATGGTAGAAACAAAATGTGGCTTTGTTATGAATAAGTATCGATACCACAGAACGTCCATAAAAAAAAGTACCGACGGAACATCCCATAAACATGATCACTGAAATTCATTTTAGTATACGGGAAAAGTAAAATTGAGGTTGATCGTTTAATACTAAACTGGCATTGTCTGTTTATTGATTTCCAGCATTTCCAATAGTGTCATCTTTTCATAAGAGTTGAGAAAATGTAAGATTTCACAGTCTACATCATAAGTACGGTTTTCTGTGAGCAGAAAATTTAATTCAGTGCCATGAAATTGTGACACTTTCCTGTGAACATATGAATTTGTATGACCTGTAATTTAATAACATCTTTGTAAGTCACTCATCTGTGAAGAATCGTTAGAAACATTCAGTTGCCAGCCGCGGTGGCCGAGGAGACTAAGGCGCTCCAGTCACGGTCTGCACGGCCACTACGGTCGGGGGTTCGAACCCCCTCGAGCATGGATATTTGTGCCGTCCTAGTTCGTAAGTAGTTCATAAGTAGTTTATAAGTTTAGGGACTGATGACCCCGTAGTTAAGTCCCATAGACTATACAAACATTTGAACAACATTCAGTTGTTACACGATGGTTGCCTAAGAAGCCGAGAGCCGGTTAGTAATTCAATAAATAATTTGGCGGAACATCAGAAATGTTTCCTTTTTGGTAATATTATCATGTTCTGTCAAGCACCGACAGAAAATTCAGCAATAATTTTTTCGTTAATTACATGGAAAAATCTACAAACAAACGACAGCGCTAGTGTCAGTCGGTAACAATCAGTGATCTCTATATAACCTGAATGTATAACTCTGGTGTCTGAGCATAGAACTGTAGCGAGCCTGCACATTCATATGTTTTGCACACTAATTTGCATTATCCGCCATCTTGTAATTAGTCAAACGAATTTCCGTCATTTAATATGTCAGAAATAATAGATTCTCTCTGGATTTGAAATTCATGTCAATATGTGAAGTAACCGAGCAGCGTGAGTACGAAATCGAAACATATTTCCTTTTCGTTTTCTTCACAGCAGCCATGTTGTAATTAGTCAAGAAACAGAATATGAACATCTTTGGCTGGCACGCTCAGAAATCTGTAGTTCAACATCCAGGGAGTATAGAGATCACTGGTAACAACTATCACACCAGAGAGTACCATCCGTAGCAAACAATCTGAGCTTGTGCTGCGTTTCTAACAATCACGATGTCGACGGGACGTTACCCCACAGTCTGACATATACTGTCACGACACTCCCATGAATTTTTGTTATACGCTGCGGCAGCAACACTCCAAGCGACCGGGTAGCTACACTGCTCAATACGGTATTTAATGTTCAAATGTTTGTTAAGCTTAAGGGACTTAACTGCGGAGTCCTCAGTCCCTAAACTTACAAACTACTTGTGAACTACCTTATACTGAAGATAGCACAAACATCCATGCCGGAGGGGTGATCCACGCCGGCCGCAGTAGCCGAGCGGTCTGCGGCGCGCCAGTCACAGTCTGCATGGCCGCTACGGTCGGGGCTTCGATCCCTCCTCGGGCATGGATGTTTGTGTCGTCTTTAGTATAAGGCAGTTCATAAGTAGTTTATAACTTTAGGGACTGATGACCCCGCAGTTAAGACCCTTAAGCTTAAGAAACATTTCAACATTTTATAGGTCCCCTTTCCCCGGTTGGATAACTGGGGTAGGTTTAGGGACACGCAAGTCGCGGAAGTGGCATCCAATTGAAAGACTTGCACCAGGCCAATGAGCCAGACGCAGGTATTATTATTATAACAAAGAAGACACAAATTTCACAATTGTTGCTACAGCTGAACTACGAACGGGGCATTTAAAGGTAAAGTAATTACACCAAAAGTATATGTGCATATAAGAAAAACGAGTGAGGTGTAAAAATGTGTGAATCATTAGAGTCCATAACGAATTGATATGCGTCAAGAAAACTGCCTGTCATAGCAAAATCATATCGTAATACAAATTTATGTTTCTCTTAAAGTTATCTGCTACTTATTTTCAGTGGAATAAGCTGCAGATATGCACAAATTCGTAAGTATTTGTTCAAGACGACTTTATTCTTTATCTCTTTATAGGATAGTGGTCGATATATTGCCCATCAACTGTAAGTGCAAAACAGTGTATGTTGCTCTTTGCCTTCCTTGTTTCACCCGTTTCATTCCAAGTAAGTTTACCACTGGAATTCGTAATATTTCATAGCGTTTAGTAATATTTTATTCTTTGAATATTGTACTGTGTTAAATTTTTGTAATTCAGTAAATTATTTAATAAATTGTTTCTTCTTTGCGTACCAAATGCCAATTTTAGTTATCTATTGCAGATATAAGAAGGTAATCTTCTAAATGACCATCATCCACAGTCGACTAAGCCCCACCGAAAATGGATAGTGGCCTGTACTTCAACCACCTGTTTCTTCCTTTCATTTCCGAATTAAATGAACATAAAATAATACTGAGTATATTATCTATAAATATGAATGTCTGTTCGGTGTACGTTTATCATGTCTGAACCACTAGACGTAAAGAGCTAAAAATTTGTACAGTTACTATTGTCTACACAGGGTAGGCTTTAGGCACGGTTTTATGGTGATCGGATCTATATATACTAATGTGAATGTCTGTTCGGTGTACGCTTATCACGTCCGAACGACAAGGCGCAGAGACTTAAATATTTGTACTGTTACTAATTTATACCTGACGAAGGTTTTAGGCACGGTTTTATAGCGATCTGATATATATTTAGTAATTTGAAGAATATAAGGCGAAATACGGAACAATAATTACTCTTTGAAAATTATATTTACTCTTTGAAAATGGTTTTATTGGTTGCATTGCTGCTTGAGAGTTGATAATGATAAAATGGTGGAGTATATTGGGATGGAAAGTTATAGGTGTATATAAAAATCTACGTGTAAGTGTGTGTGTGTGTTAATATTTCGCTCTGTAGCGAAAACTACAGAACGCAAACGAATGGTCTGTGTGTAATTGTTGTACGAAGTCTCCCATTGTACACCATAGCAGTTCCATGCCGATAGATATAAAGGGGTGGAAGATATGGTGGTTGAAAGTCGTGAAATTATAAAAAACATTTGGACTGAAGGTTAGCAGTGACGTTTGCGACTCTATAGCAAGGAGGGTACATACAGCGAAACGATGCCACAGACCATATCTTTGGTCTATCCGTGTTACAATGTCTTTAGCTCTTTCTCTGTAAAGATAAGCATACGAATAAGGAAATATAAGAATAAATAAATAAAGCAGTAAAAACGAAATTTCTTTTAATACATCTCTTTAAAAAATCGATTTGAAGTTTCGCGCATTACATCAAGTAATCGATCTGTGATATTATTACAGTCAGTATTGTTGAATTTCGTGATTGGATTCTTCGAAACGAGAGTACATTTTTACGTATGATTTGATCTACAGTACTTACTTTCCTGATAATGTTTATTAAAAAATGTTTGTTTCTAAAGAAGGTAGTGTATTTCATATCATCCTTCAAAACGAGTCTCATAGCAGACTACTGAAAGATAGCTTATCTATCATAATCAAACAACACGCGAGCGGAGCCGCGGGTTTAAGCTAGTATGCCTATATAAGTCAAATGGGATACAATACTACCTCTCAAATTTTCAGAAAAAAATTTTGACCTATAGACGGTTAAACCAATGATATTGTAAAAAGACATAAAAAATTCAAGATCGCTGTCATCAATTTTTATTTACGACGACCGGATCTATTTGATCAGTTTGCTATTGTTACTCACTGTGATATTTATGTTTTATTATAATGACATAGTGCACATATGCACTGTAAATTGTTATATAACAACTGATTGACATTACAAGATTATGGCCTTGTAAAATATTTTATTTGATCAGATGATGCTGACATAGTTCAGCGAAAACGGTCGTCGTAAATAAAAATTGATGACAGCGATCTAGGATTTTTTTATATATTTTTACAATATTATAAGTGGATCGCCTCCTAAAACGTAAACCAAATTAAACCAATGAATCAGTGAATTTCGGCTGTTTTTACATTAATTTCCCGATTATGTGTGTCTCTTGATATTTTACTAATGCTCATAACGCAAAACAATAGTAACTATTTATTTAATTACGTACAATAAACAATCATTACTGCTTCGGCGGCTTGCCCACCGCTAGGACCGCTAGTGTCGTTGCAACTGTCAGTTGGTAACAACTTTCACAGCAGTGAGTGTCGCGACTGTACACGTTGGACTGTGGTTGAGCGGTAATACCTGCTCCTTCCATCGTTCATCACGCCGTTAGCAACACGTACACGTCGCGCAGAAACGGCGGACACCTTAAGTGCACTTGCAGCGTCGCGACACGCGCGCCCCCCCAGGTCACCTGTGGTTACCGCGCGGGGCAGTGGCGTGGTGTCCCGCGCGGCCGCTGGCGGCGCTGCGCGCACAGCGAGTGGCCTTGGCATTTGGCGCGCGCGGTGGACGTGCGCGGGAAGGCGTGCGCACAGACACACACCTGTTGCGCGGGAAGGCTTCTGATGCACCAGCACTGGACGATGCCCACGCCGCCACTACACTGCGTGTGTGTGTGTGTGTGTGTGTGTGTGTGTGTGTGTGTTTGAGCGCAAGCTAATCCGTCTGCAGCTGTTGGACCCCGCAGACGATTAACACCGTTAAGCGGTCACGATCTTGCAAGCGGAATTACAGCGCCGGCCATTAAAATTGCAACACTTATGAAGGATGGCACGCCAGGAACGTCAAACTGACGTTAAGTGTACTGCATGTTTGCGTATGCAAATGGCTAGCAAGTCAGCACAGCGCACGTAGGGGTAACGCCGTCGACATTGGGTGTACAAGGAAAGCTTGCGCAGCAGGGGTCTCAGTCTGGAATTGCATGTCATTGTTGTTCGTCTTACTGCCTCTAGCGAGACGCAGAAACGACTAACAGCATATGTCGGGGGCAGCGAACACAGAATAACATAGAGAGACCTTTCAATGACAGGGAAATGAAGCGGGCTGAGAGCGCGACACCCAACCAACATGGCGGCCGAGCGCCACCCGGTCACAGCTGCGAGAACAGGGTAGTTCATTGAGTTCGCCGACTTTTAATTCCTCTTCCATATAAGGCGTTCCTTTTTGACTATCTCTTATTGCAATAAATAATTACAAATTTCAGCCAGGGACAGTGGATTCTGAAGTGCCTCTGGTTAAGACCATAAAGATGGGTTATAACACTACCTGCCTATTAATGTTAGGGATCGTGTAACATCAACATTTATTTCTTAAATAAATATAATTGATTTCTAGTAGGATTAAAATTTGAAAAAAAAAAAATTCTGAGAAATTGTCTGAAATATTCTGAATGGAATGAGCGAATGAAAGAAATAATTAAACTGCAAGTAATTCTGACAGATACCATGAAAGTGCTTCGGCAGGTAGGTATAAAAGAAAGGACGAGCTCACTTTTACAGACGTCTGCAACTGCATTCAGCACATAATAAAGCCTCGCTGAAAGAAATTGTCATTGTACTTCAACGTAATCTCGTCCTAGAGTGAACTTGGAGAAATTAAGGTTGGTATTCCGTGCAGACGACGAATTTTCTAGAACTTTCTTTCTATGAATCGTTGCCAAATGAAACCACACATAAAATAAATTATCGGACCTCGCACATATGCAAAATACTGGGCTGTGAATGAAAAAAAAAAAAATTATTGTTAATGCAGTAAATCAAGTTTAAAGGGCATTTATTAAAGAAATATGACGGAACATCATACTCACATTCTCGTAAAAAAATCAAGAAAAATCGTTCAGTGGACTAATGGCGTCCGATTGAAACAAAAGCTGGATATCGACAGAACAGTGCCGTCGTTCTCCTTCACGCCGCAGAAAAAAGAAAGTCGACGTCAGGGCTATTCTTTAGCGTGACGGAGAAAGACGTACTCGAATAAAAAAAATAAATAAATAAAAATAAAAAAAAGAATCTTTGCGCTTCGGAATCACTGTATTGCTATAGGGTTCAGACGTTATATTATTAACTTGTAAATTTTATGTTGATGTGAATTCACGTAAAATACTAGAGGTCTAACCGCTAGTGACGCGAACTGGAACCAGCTACTTCTATCATTAAGCTATTTAGGGATAAGGAGGCCAGCTTCATTTTGTTTTTTAATTTTTGCAACTAATAAAGGGTGATTCCCATCACATTTTCCACAGACTTTGGACTGTCAAAATGATAAATGATTGTTTACCAATTTGGTTGCGTTTAAAATTAGCCTAAATAGTTTTAAGTGCTACATACTTTATTTACAATCATAATACTAGCGTCGATAATGCTTCTTCAATATTTTAATAATTTTAGCTCAATAATCTGCGAGTGGTTTTTATAGCATTTTAATAGATTACTTTTAACGTATTTTAGCCCAATTTGTGGATATGGGCACAAGACCTAATATTGCCAGCCTCTTCATAATTCTGTACGGTTCTCTCCTATGTTGTCTTTCTCTCCTCAAAGATCCATTTCCAACTTCTTGTACATACAGTTTCTGAGCTCTGATTCCTTTTTCAACACTCCACTAAATGGGTGATTCTAATATAAGGGTTTCCAATTATACTATTTATCTTGTTGTGACACCTTTCAAAAGCATTCGTCATTTGGTGCCTTTCTCCGTAGCAGTTTAACATTTCTATGGGGATATCCCCATTTTCTAGCCAGTTGTCCAAAAACTGCTCAGATAATTGAGAGAGATTTCCGTTATCTAGAGCTTCTGAATGTATCTCAATCCATCGATTATTTACGTCCTCTGGTTTTAGAAATGGCACAGCTGCTTTGTCGTCATGTTCCTCTTCATAGATCACTGTAACAGAATCATGACCTTTCTTATGTAGATTTCCCACCTGGTGCACATATTTCAGGGCTAAAGTGCAGTTCCTTCACGAGTCCTCCCATTCGCCCTCCCCACATGCTGACGCGCTTCCAGAGCCGCATTGTCAGGTGGCCCATACAGTTGTTTCGATACGTCCAACTCTTCTCCGTTCTTCGAAAGCACATTTCCTTTGCAATATTCCTATTTTCGGCGTAAGAATATCCACGTCACGCCACCCTCCTTAGATTCCCTCTTGTTTACGAGACACATAACCATTGTTGTAGATAGAAGGCCTGCCCTTGGTCGTTGTAAGAACTTCCATACTGATGGTCACACTAGGAACTGCGGAAGCGACGACCGTGCAAATGTCTGGACACCGTGCACGGAATTAAGGGGCGCGTGGTGGGGGAGGGGGGGGGCACAGGAGGAGGCGGAGGAGGAGACAGGACCACCCGACCCTTCCGAGCAGGTAAAAGTGTGGCAAATGTCCAGCTTGGCAAGTGTCCGGAGACCGTACGTAATAGCTGCTTGGCCTAATTCGTCAAGCTGCTATAGAGAAACACCGGCTCTGTTCTCTGTATAGGTTAAATCGGAAAAATCGGCGAATTACGTATACTAAACATACAATAATTACGAGTAAAAAAAAGGAAGTTAAATAACAACGAAAGACAATTTTGATAAAGAAAGAGTATGAAACGGCAATGAAAATGAATAAATGGATGAAATGGAGGATGTAATGAAGAAGGTTAAGACAACGGGCTCGAAATATCACTATAAAATGGTAAATGAATAGCTCATCGTCTCACAGACAGCGTCATCTTCTGAAAATCACTGATAGATTATTTAATTAGTAACTTCTTGCCATAGATAAAGGTTTGGACATGTTAAGCTTCACGTAAACATGTGTCAAACCGTGCAGAATTTAGTTATGGTGTGGAAAGTATGTGAATGGTCGGACGTCAAAAAATGCTTAACAGACTGCAGGTTGTTTACCTAGAGAAATGAAATGAAGTAAGCCATAATATTAGGTAAGAGAAGGAATCATGAATAAAACTCTGTACACATTGGAGATTAATAATGGTTGGGGTTTGATGTAAAGAAAGAAAAAAGAACATATAGGCAGTTTCAACTCGCAGTTACATTTTTTAATGCAGATCTCGAAGCAATAGGAGCGTCCTAACTAATCAAAAGCTGAACGACGAAAGACAACTGTTCGCGTTCTCCTTCCAAGTAATAGGTGAAAGTTGAAAAGCGAGAACAAAAACTGGATACAGGTTTGTTTTGAAAGGAGAACGGTGTCGAAAGCGGCAAGCACCGCGTTTATCTTTGAAAAATTTGCGTACATCGCTACACTAAGGACTGGGCGGCGGTTTCTGCCGGAAGTTCGTTTCCTCCTTCGAGTATGGATGTGTGTGTGTTGCCCTTAGTGTAAGTTAATTTAAATAGTATGTTAGTCTAGGGACTGATGGCCATAGCAGTTTCATCCAATACATTTACATACATTGGAATTCCTGTTTTCTGAGCTTTTCCCACTTCAAGGCAAAAGAAGTCGAAAAACAGGAATTCCCGAACATGTAACAACAAGAAATAAGCAAATGCCCAGTGAAGATGCTGCAGTTGCAATGAAACATGTATCGGTAATAAAAAGAAGTACAGTGTTTTGCTCAAGGCAGACCGATGCAATTACAAAACAAGTTTTACGTAATATTAGTTGCAGTAATAAAGATAATACGGTCTAAGGCGCCTTGATGCGGAGCGTGCGGTTTGCTCGCCGTCGCAGGTTCGAGTCCTCCCTGGGGAATGGGTGCGTGTGTTGTCCGTTATGTTAGTTTACCTTAGTTTAAGTAGTTTGTAAGCTATGGACTGATGACCACCCAGTTTGGTTCGATAGATTTACAAACATTTGAACATTTTAAAGGTAATAAACAAACTGTCGGCGAAGTTAAAATTATAGTTACAATTTCACTCCATTCATAAATTTATTTATAACAGATTTCTTAAATTTATTTATACGCAGATTTCATTTACATATATGAGAAATTTGATGACATAGTTCATATTGACCGATAAGAGTGCACAATTACGCATTTACTTTTAAGTAACAACACCTTTAAAAAATGTAACGAGGGAAATAAGGGTAGTGTCTAAAAAACGTACCGATCAACACGTCTCGACTGGAGCAGCGCTGCAAAGAAATCCGAGCTGAATTTCTGACCAGAGAGTCAAGCGTCTCGCCGCTGCAAGCAGCGCTCCTTGCCGCACCACTATGTGTTATGCTGTGGCGTAAAGTCAACGTCACACGCCAGACGTAAGAGAACGATCATGTATAAGGCAGCGATCAACCGAAAGCCAATTGCAAGCAGGCGCCGCGCATACTGGAGGGAGTAACCGAAGATGCGCGCCCTCTACAAGCGGCTATATGTAGACCGACATACGTCTGGACAGCCCGGCAGTTACTAGGGAGAACCAAGCAGTTACTAAGTTAGAACGCGGCTACCAACTTAGCAGTAACTAGGTCACAGCGCAGCTAGTATCTTACGAACGCCGCCGCGAGAAGCAAGAAGAGAGGAGAAACAGACACATGTTCGAAAGTTCAGTCGATAAATATCTTGTAATACTAACTATATCAATGTTTAAGAATGTTCAAATGTTTGTATAGTCTATGGGACTTAACTACGGGGCTATCAGTCCCTAAACTTACAAACTACGTATGAACTACTTACGAACTAGGACGGCACAAATATCCATGCCTGAGGGGGGATTCGAACCCCCGACCGTAGCGGCCGTGCAGACCGTGACTGGAGCGCCTCAGTCCCCTCGGCCACCGCGGCCGGCAAATGTTTAAGATGTCAAAGGATCCTGCACCAATACCTTTATTGACAACCAGACCGGGACAAGTAAACAACTAAAAGGCGACGAGGTCACAACAAATGGCGACGAGGAGAACGAAGAACCAGATTGCGACGTCTCAAAGTACGCTGCGCTATTAATTTCACTTTATTACAGGTCTCAGCGAATCCAGTTGTAATATATTTAGCCAGGAGGGGCCCATTTGTTTAAATAACTGAAGTATTCGATACCATAATTGGTCGTAGTATTGTAGCCTAATATTGTATGTTTATATTACATAAGCATTTTATAGCGCTTCTGTCAAGTCACATTATCATATGCATTACTATGATCTTCTAACAAACTAAATTAATTAATTATTGAAAATCGTAACAACAATGGAAACATATATTAACACTGCACTAATTGTTGTTTACTTACGATCTTTTCTACTGTTTATTTTGATCTAAAAAAACTTATTATTACATCTGTCATACTTTTATGTATTTTTGCGTAAAGTAGGAGTCATTAATGTTTATTGAACAAATTGTTAAATATTTAAATGTTGTACTTCCGTGTTCTAGAAGGTTCTAGAAATGTGATTATGTATTTATACGCGCGAATTGGCGCGAACTAAGTACTATGAGGCAGAAAAGAGTATGAGAGGTAGTAGTCAGTCTGCAGTAGTAGTATGAAGTTACTAATGGAGTAGTTAGCATTGTTGTCAGTCAAAGTGTAGGCATGAAGTCTTACTCTTGCATCACTTTTGTGCATTATCAGCAATGGATAAATAAATATACGTGTCACATTGTTGGTTCAATACAAGACGCCTTAAGAACCCGACGTCCTATTATTTTGTAATGTGTTAATGGCACGCGAGCAACGAGATCTACGAGCATTCTACCACTGAACATCTGCAACAGGTGATGTAGAAAAATGTGGCTTTAATAAATATCAAGTAAAAAACAAATCCGCCACACAGTCTATAATCTTGTGACTTCTATTTCAGGAAATAGTGTTTGTTTCTATATTTTTGCTCTGCTTTTGCCAGTTTTTTATTATTCATTTATTTATTTTATTTATTTATTTTATTTGTTTATTTATTTATTTATTTATTTGTGCATCAGTCTGTTCCTACTTACACAAGTCTGCCTGCCACTGCGCCACAGCTTCCTGCCCTCGATGCACAGCAGCTAATGCAAATGTTTCAGTTTCAGAGCCAACTAATTGCCTCGCTACTGTTCACTGTGCAACAACTTCTGACCGCACCTGTGTCTCAAAATACGCAAGTTCCGATAGAGCAGCCATCAGCTCCAGTCATTCCGCCATTGCGGCAATATGATGAAGAAGAAGAGGACTGGTCGCACTGGCTCCAACAGTATTAAGCCTACGCCACAGTGAACCGGATACAAGCCGGTCGCGTAGGCCGAGGGGACTGAGGCGCTCCAGTCACGGTCTGTACGGCCACTACGGTCGGGGGTTCGAATCCCCCCTCGGGCATGGGTATTTGTGCCGTCCTTAGTCTTAGCTAGTTCATAAGTAGTTTGTAAGCTTAGGGACTGATGACCCCGTAGTTAAGTCCCATAAGTTCTACAAACATTTGAACATTTTGAACACCGGATACAAGGTACTGTCAAACTTCATTTTCTGTTATCGTCTGTAGGCCCCCCAGTGTTCCGTCTTGTGAAAAAACTGTTTCCCACCGTGGAGCCTTCTGAACTTCCTTACTATTCCGTGATAGGAGCCCTCACGGCATATTATGAACAGCAATTCAATTTAGTGGCTGCTAGGTATCAGTTGGCAACGGCATACCACCTCCAAACAGGACCATGCTTAGTAAAGCACTGTTGTGTTCAAACCAATCTTCGGATTGTTGACTGCTTTTTTTAGGTATCAGTTCTTCAGATGTAGGAACAATCAAAATCAAACATACAGGCAGCGGATAACAGATCTTCAAGGTCTCACCGGGAAGTGTACATTTAAATGTACGTGTGAAGCTTTATATTCAGAGGTTATGTTACAGGTTTATTACTGATGATGTACTGATATGTAGTACATATCAAAGGAAAAAAAAATCAAATGTTCAAATGTTTGTAATTCTATCGGACCAAACTGCATGGTCATCAGTCCGTAGCTTACAGACTACTTAAACCTAGGTAAACTAACCTAAGGACAACACACACACCCATGCCCCAGGTGCCCCAGGGAGGACTCGAACCTCCACGGCGAGCTACCGCGCGCTCCGCAGCGAGAAGCTTTACATCGCTCGGCTACTCCACCGCGGCTACGTGAGGGGTTGGAACACTTGCGCGGAGTGACACTTGCGCGGAGTGACACTTGCGCGGAACCCGGGGCCCTTGGGGCGGCTAACGGCTTTTCCTGGGTACAAGCACACCAAGAAGTCTAGCACTGCTGTTGTCAAGTTTCCACACTGTCAACATAACACGAAAATCAGTGAAACTGCACAACCCTTTGCAAGCTGAAGAGCAATATAGTAACTTGTTCTAACTACACATTAATCCGTTGAGTGTTCCTCCTGTAAACAAAAAGGTATTTTAATAGTGATAATGTTTGGAGAGTTAGTCTCTGCTGCTACAAGACTATGACTTTCCACAGTCATACCTCCTAAAGCTATATTATTTAGAACACTAAGCATATCAAGACACCTGCGTAAGCAATAAATATATTAGGCATCCTGCACAGATACGTTGATGTAATTGACCGCTATGTATTTAACCCCACTATCACGCAACTTCCATCTCTTTAAAAATAGCTACTATGCTTTTTAATAGGAGATGCAACCTTAAACCTTCAATTAAAAAACCTTAATAATATGTCAATGAGTATTTTACATACTTAAAGCGTTTATTCGTAGACCCCAAAACGATTTGGCTGTATTCGAATTACAAATACATCTAAGAAATATATGAAATACGGAATGTGTAAGGGAATGTCACACACCGAAAAATGCTAAAGATAAATTCTATTTTCCATCACCGTCATATAGAACCATTTTTACTCCGAACTTGGCATAAACCAACAGGGAGAAACAAGTTGCAAGACTTCCAGGAAAAATGAAGCGAAATTGGCAGCCAATAGTTGGTTATAAATTACATTGCCTGTTAACTGTATAAATATAAATTACGGAATACGCGGAACTACTGTTCAGTACAGTCAAAAAGGTCTAAGGTAATAGGCAGTGGTTTACAATCAGATATCCGTATAACTCTCCTCCTCAAGAAGTCTGTATGAAGATTTATATTCAGAACATTCAAGAAAAAGGTGTTGAAACTATAAGAAGCAGCTCATTTACTCAGGAAGGGAAAACGTTATGGTGCCCGTAAATTTCAATGGCTGTATCTCCTGTAGTAACATTTAATTTTTGATAAAATGTTAAAATCCAATATACCAGAATTTTGTTTTTCTAAACTCAGTGCCAACTTTTTTTTGTCGAAAGTTTTGCAGGAAGTAGTCTTGACGTGATTTCATACTTCTATGCATTAATATGATCAAATATGTAATTTGTGTCACAAATTACGCGGCCGGTCCGGTCGGAGGTTCGAGTCCTTCCTCGGACATAGGTATGTTTGTTTGTACTTTGCCTAAGTTATTTAAGTAAGATTAAGTAGTGTGTATGTCTAGCAACCAATGATTTAAGTAGTTTGGCCGCATAAGACTACACATATACACGTAATTTATTTATTTCATAACCACATTTAAGTACTAATAATTAAAGAAACTTAAAAGAGAAATTTGAAGTAAACACTGAAAACAAATGATTGATATTTCTCATAAGATGAATGCACACAACCGTTGACTTATGCCTTGTGAATGTACCTACAAATGTGGCATATGAAAATTTTAGTGTGAGTCCCAAATTTGTTTTTTCTATAATAACATTAAAAACATATTGAAAATCCAGAACTCGAAAATCAGTGAAGTTTTGGACTTGAAGCGTTTTGTGTTGCTACATCTTTACATAGTAGACACGATTTTAAAATTTGGTTGCTATCGCCAAAGTAGACGAAACGTTAAACTTTTTGGTGTAATCTTCGCCGTGTAGACTGTATGTTGTAGAAGTCTACGTCGAACCTAATCATATCTCTGAGGAGAGAACGTTGTTTGTACGTCTCCTGCGTTTCCAGTCGGCTGTGCTGTGCTACGTAACGACATCGTACCGTTCCACTTTACCGAGAGCTATATATGTATTGGTGTGATGTCTGTTCTTTCGAAATAAGACATCACACAAATATCTGTAT
Source organism: Locusta migratoria (assembly GCA_026315105.1). Lineage (NCBI taxonomy): Eukaryota > Metazoa > Arthropoda > Insecta > Orthoptera > Acrididae > Locusta > Locusta migratoria. The sequence continues at coordinate 242,537,349 of CM048748.1, forward strand.
CATTTAGACGCGAAGATTCTGGGTTCTGTTTTCATCGCTAACGCGATTAACGACGTTAGACCTCGTGTATAAACAAAAAGTTCAAATGTTTGTATAGTCTATGGGACTTAACTACGGGGTCATCAGTCCCTAAACTTACAAACTACTTATGAACTACTTACGAACTAGGACGACACAAATATCCATGCCCGAGGGGGGATTCGAACCCCCGACCGTAGTGGCCGTGCAGACCCTGACTGCAGCGTCTTAGTCTCCTCGGCCACAGCGGCCGGCGTATGTAAACACTTAAAGGTTATGAGTGCCACTGGAAAAATGTATAAGTAACACCTGTTGTTTGAGACGTGAAGATGACCTGAAATCAGCCGAAATCGATATCTCGTAATAAACATAAGGTGTAGCTGTCTATATTTCATAATGCTATTCCTAACATATTTAAAAGCTGCTCAAAACCATCTAAAAAAAACCTTTATAATGAGGTTGTATATAATTCCACGGTCAACTTGTGTTTTAGTTATTTGTAGTAATACACCCAAAGATCTGCCCTTGCTTTTAGTGCCTTGATCAGCTGTTTATTCTTAGAGGTATTACTAGGACAGAAAAAAATCGAATTTGCGATAAATGCGAATATAGATGCGAATTCTGACTCAAAATGCAGTAAATCCGAAATTGTAGTTAGCAACGGTTGCGCTCAATTCCGATTTCATCACATTCCTCTTCACATGGTGCTGTATTGTAAATCGAATGATATTTGTATGACGTGTTATCTCCCTGTTGAATGAGGCTGTGATATCTCCGGGCCGTTACTACAGCTCCACCTCGCTCGGTGGGCCTTTCCCTGAATACGGCACAGGTAGCGGCTGGAGGGCGAGGAGTAGGGGTGGTGTATCCCTACTTCTGGAACACCCTGTTCACTACCTGCAGCGTCCGGGTCTCCGCGCAAGTGTCTACACATTCCCTTTCCGCGCAAGTGTCACTCCCCGCAAGTGTCACAAACTCGGCTACGTGATGCCCTTGTCTATAATATTCCTGACGGTAGACTTAGGGAACAGATTCTAAAAATGTTCGATCCGTCGTTCCATCAAGTAGAACAGATTTTGAAACAGTGCGATACAGGTGCCTCAGCAGCGGAAAAACTTTGATTCGATTCCAGTGTGTAGTGTCACGTCACGCGCCGGCGAGTGCCAGGTCAAACGCCGTGTACTTCCGCCTGCCCGCTCAAAGAGTAAACAAGTTGCTAGACGCGGATCCTTGCCTAATAAGGAAGTGAAATCTTGTCCACGATGTTTCTCGCAGTACAAAAGGCAGAACTGTCCATCCCGGACAGCAAAATTATATGCATGCAACAAGGAAGGTCATATACAAACAGTTTGCTTACAGAAAAAGAAAAGAAATTTGCCTTCCCGGATCAAACAGCGACAAGACAATAGTTATTCAATAAATGCAGTATTTTCCAAACCAGTGGCTACCTATCGTAACATCAAGGACAAGGAAGTAGCACAAGTTGTACGTAAGGGCAGAAAAATGTATGTCAATTTGCGTGTGAATGACATTTCTGTAAAGTTTTAACTTAACACAGGTGCATCAGTCACATTGCTCAATCGCAGAACTTATGAACAGTTAGAATCACCGCGCCTTTCTCGCGCTAAAACAAAGTTAACAGCATACAATGGCAATGGCATTCCTGTACTGGGACAGTGTTCACACCTGCAGTATAACGATCGCAAATGAGCACAGTGACATTTCAAGTGCTTTAGTCTTGCGAAGGAGAGAATATTTTTGGTTTAGATTCTTTTGATCTTTTTGGTTTTATTGTGCAATACACTGTTTTAGTTGTAACAATTTTGATTTTTCAGACATTTTTGGAACAGCTGTAAGCTAGGGTGCCTTGGTGTTCAAACTACTTGGACGACATAGTTGTGTCAGGCCGTACCCCAGAAGAACACATTGCAAATCTGAGGAAATTGTTTCAAGTTTTGTCAGACGCAGGTCTCAAGTGTCACTTAGATAAGTGTGACTTTTTCAGACCGGAACTGCAGTATCTAGGCCACGTGGTAAACAGTCAAGGTGTGCACACCATGCAATCACATTTGCTTGCCATTCGCGACCTGCCAGCACCAAAAGATGTGAAAGTGTTACAGTCCATCATGGGAAAGTTAACTTACTATATTAGGTTTATTCCAAACGCAGCACGAATTGCAGCCCCTTTGCATCGGCTACGCCGTAAAAATGTTCGTTTTGTTTGGACAGAGGAATGCCAACGCGCATTTCAGCAGTTAAAAGATGCAGTTCTTTTGCAAGTGGACACGTCAGCGTTTGGTCTAGAAGCAGTAATGTCCCATAGACATGGGGATACGGACCGTCCCATAGCGTTTGCGTTAAAACTTTTGACAGACACACAGTGCCGTTATTCTCAGATTGAAAAGGAAGCTTTAGTAATAATGTATGGTGTCACAAAATTCCATCACTACTTGTATGGGAGAAAATTTTATTTAGTAACTGACCACAAGCCTTTGCAGTCATTGTTTCATCCAGCCAAGCCACTTCCTACGCGCACGGCACACGAATTGCAACGTTGGGCACCGCTCTTATCACAGTATCAGTAGGAGATTGTGTACAGACCCACAACTCGCCTTGGAAATGCCGACTCACTTTCCCGTCTTCTGGTTGGCCATGACAAAGACTTTGATGTGTCTGAGATGTCGTGTTGTTAAACAGATGCACAGGAAGATAGTTTGTTGCAATCCTTCCAGTTGGACTATAGGAAAATTTCTCAGGTCACAGAACAGACCCCGATTTACGAATTCTGCTACGCTACATTCGCACTCAATGGCCTTGTTCACAACGTGACATTCAAAATTTACTGGTGCGTCGCTATTTTTATAGGTGGAATATACTTTCAGTGCATAGAGGTGTCATTCTAGTTTCAAATGACAGTGGACAATCGAGTGGGTTGATTCCGAGACGTTTGCAGAACGAAGTGTTGAACTTACTTCATCAAGAACATTGGAGAATGGTTCGCACTAAGCAGTTGGCACGACGACACTGTACTTGGCAGGGTATGGACGCCCAAATAGAAAAGATTACGTCACAGTGTTCAGTATGCGCTACCAACCAGTCCTCCCCACCTGCGAAATTTTTTGCGTGGCCAAAAGCAGATTCACCATGGCAACGAGTGCATATTGACTATGCTGATCCTTTCTGGAACACTAAGTGGCTTATTTGGTTGATGCTTTTAGTGGTTACCCGTTTGCAGTGCCAATGTCTTTTACGACCTCTAGAAACACGATTGGGCGTTGTCTTCAATTTTTTGTCTGGAAGGTCTCCCTGAACAGTCTCTGACAACGTCGCAAGAATTTCGCTCCTTTCGTGAACGCAATGGCATTAAGCTTCTAACCAGTGCACCGTTTCATCCGCAGTCAAACGGCGCTGCAGAACGCCGTTCGGAGCACTCACGGGAGGCAGCTCTGCAACTGTTCCTCGCCTCCTACCGCTCGCATCCACGAGAAGGAATGTCGCCGGCCGAGCTTCTACACGTCCGCCGCCATCGCACCCTGCTCCAACTGTTCCACCCACCGCGCCATCCGGAGCAATGGCAGCCGCCGGCACGCCAGTATCGCTTCACTCCGCGTAAGCCAGTCTTTTTCAGAGTTGTTGGCGGTCAGAAAGGGTGGGAGTGGGGTGAGATCATCCGACGTTGCGGTGCTCACATGTTTGAAATTTCAGGTCCCGATGGTATCATTCGCAGCCACCGCAACCAAATTCGCCCTTATTATGTACCGTGTGATCCTTCTGCGTTTCTCTCGGCAGATTCAAGCACCATACAGACCGCGTGGCCCCCGCCGCCCGTGCGGCCTCGGTAGCCGCCCCAGCAGCAGATCTACTCGGCACCACGGTCCGACGTCATGGAGACGGAGCCCTCGCAGCATCCACCTCATTTGGACATCCCCATGGACATCGAGCACACGCCACACAGCATCCGACGCCGACGTCGCCACCGACGTCACCGTCTACGTCATCACTTGGGCCCTTCGGATGTTTCCCCAGAGGACGTCCCGTCGCGATCTCAGGCGGATGGCGGGGCCCAGCCGGTAGTCTGCCGTCCTCTGAAGCTACAGACTCCGGTCCATCAGTACGTTCACGAACCTGCTTCCTCCCTCGTTGTCGAGCTCAATACACGAAACGGTTCGGCGCTTAGGGGGCTAGGTATGTTGTGGAGTGAAGTCAACGTCACATGCCAGACGTAAGAGAACGATCATGTATAAGCCAGCGATCGATCGGAAGCCAATCGCTAGCAGGCGCCGCGCATCCTGGAGGGAGTAACCGAAGATGCGCGCCCTCTACAAGCGGCTATATGTAGACCGACATAGGTCTGGACAGCCCGGCAGTTACTAGGGAGAACCACGCAGTTACTAAGTTAGAACGCGGCTACCAACTTAGCAGTAATTAGTTCACAGCGCAGCTAGTCTCTTACGGACGACGCCGTGAGATACAAGAAGAGAGAAGAAACAGACACATGTTCTAAAGTTCAGTATCATACTTTTCAGGCAATAAATATCTTGTAATACTAATTATATCAATGTTTAGATGTCAAAGGATCCTGCACCAATACCTTTATTGACAACCAGACCGGGACAAGTAAACAACAAAAAGGCGACGAGGCCACAACATGTCACTCCATTGGACTGTGTGCATTTTCAGAAGCAGCGCAGATTGACTCCTGACTCGCCGCTCCACGATGCTTTCACCGTCTGCCGCGCCCTGCCTCAGCGGTCGCTGTCAGTGTTTTGGTCTGCGGCAGTCGGTTCGGATTGCAGGTTGTGGGCCAGAAATGGCGTGTCCCTGTTTGCGTGACGCAGCTGCGGCCCCGTTCGGCCGTTATCACAGCGGCCTGACAACAGCTGCGCATAACGAGACGAGCCGTCACCAGCAGGAAGCACGGCGAAAGTACAGGGACGAGAAGCGCCCCTGTCCACTCAAGCGAAGAGCTGGGCAACACGATTCTTTTTTAGGAATCGATTCTTGCGATTCAATCCCACACTGTGAATCGATTCCTACGATTCGTTCACGATTCTTTCGCGATTCATTAGTCTGCATTGGCATGATTCTTACTTCTACATTCTGCGCATAGATTGTGAGACGGGGGCTGTAATTAGTTTATTTTTCATACTAACCTAGTGTTACTGTACCTTTCTCTTTACGCTAATTATTGAAATATATAACATTTTTCTTTGTATATCTTTACTTATTTTGATTTCTGTGCCTTTGGGGACACATCAGGGGTGATAGGCTCCTGGGATTGTAGTACATTCTATGTTTATATGAAAATTTCGGGATTTCAATGTTTATTGGCGTAGCTTCGCTGCTAAAAACTGGTTTTACGTGTTGGGCACAGTCAGGCCGCGCAGACCTGAGTCGCTCTTGGGGGTCTCCCCCTCCCACCAACTTTCGCTCGCCTTCGGGGAAGGACGAGAGGGGCTGGCTTGACCTGTTTGCGCCGACGCTACAGGCGGCGGAGTATACCTGGCAGAATTTTTTTAAGTGTGTGGGACGCTTTACACAATGCTGGCCCGCGGTTTACGGTGAGCGATAGCGGGGACTGCCTTTTTAGTCATTTGCCAGATACAAACAATAGCAGAGTGCTCTGGGCCCCGGGAGACGTATTGCCCTTAGGCGTTATCTGAAAAAACTTCCTAGAAAGCAGCAGAGTTTGAACACATTTAGTGTGACAAATGGTTAGGTTGAGAGGAAAGCTTCCTGTCCGTCTGGCACCCCAAGGGTTTGGCTCCAGCGGCTATATATATAGCACAACGTTAACATTTTTAGGTCGTGTGACCGAAGCTAGGAGCAATATGAAATTCCTTGCAGAGCATTCACCCTGGGAACGGTGAATTCTGCGGGAAGCGTTGGTGGGCTCTGTGGAGCCTCTTGGCAGCCGCAGAGAACGCGTCCTGATTCGGTAGAGTATTTTAGTATGACAGCTAAACAATTTGTCAACGGCGCTACGCCATCCGATTGGTTTGACTATTAGCCGTTAGCAGATATTGGTGCGTCTTTTTCGCGCGTGGGTGTGGCCGCCCGGCACTTGCCGTGAGCTGCGGCAGAGCACGAGGAGGGACGAATACTCGTGTCTGAGCGTCCGAAGTGCAAGAACCTCGCGAGACTCCTGTCTGGGCGTCCGAAGTGTACAGACGTCGGAGACTCCTGTTTGTGCGTCCGAGAGGTTCAGACCTCGGAAGACTCCGGTTTGAGCGTCCGAAGTCTATGGAGCTCGAAAAGACTCCTGTTTGAGCATCCGAAGTGTGCAGACCTCGGGAAACACGCAATACTCCATTTAGATACGTGGGGAGGACATCGTCTTAAACGGTCCTCTGGTTAGACTTGTGTTTGATTCAGAAGATTCGGACCTTGTAGAACTTGTGTTTACTTCACGGACGTTACATTTTCCTGTGGTTACGCTGTGAGCGGCCACAGTTTAGTTTTCGTTTTGCTAGAAGTCTCTATTTGAGCATTAGAGCCTTTGCGAATCGGGCATTGTTTTTACAGATCTTATTACGCAAGTGACTGATCGATTTGTGCCAAGTGGCCTTTGTGTCACCTATGCAAAATATTGATTAGTCGACTAGCGTGATAGAATCGCACAGGAACTGCCTAGCGACGCCGACGCCATTGACGCTGTGTTAAGTTACATGTCGACCCTGCTTAACAGGTCGCAGCAATTATGGTCGGATAAAAATTTCAGCTCATGCGCTCCCACCGCCTGCTGCCTGCGAGCCTGAGACGCTGCCGTCAATGATCATCTGTGTGGGTAAGGTGACGCACTTGCTGGAGGGTTATATGAACCAGACTTGTTGGATTCTGTCCCTTATTTTATTCTTTTGAGATCTGCCTATTTACTCTGGGGAGCTTAGGGCTAACGATAATTTCAACCCCCTATGTAGCCAATCTAATAGCATTCTGTTTTGCAAAACCTCCGACCTTTGACTCAGCCAGTCATTTTTGTGACTCAATATTTTAACATTTATAAAAAAAAAATTGTTTGAATACCATTATCTGTTTTACATGATAGGAAATGTCATCTAACTTATTTTTTGTATGTTTAATTATAATAAATTGATTTTAAGCAGATCGTCTTTCATTTAAGAACGTTCCTTTTTCACTATTTTGGAGGGGAAACAGAATACGTTACAAGTTGGCAGTACATGTCTGTGTCATGGATGTCGGAATTTCACCTTATGAATCCCTACGATTCGTTCACGGTTCTTTCTGCCTACTGGTCTACGACGGCACGAATCTTACTTAAAATAGTAACCAGCCAAAGCCATTCGTTTCAGTTCTCAACAATTCTAGAGAAAATAGTCTTTGAAGTTCTGCGAGCGGATATAAATACATATTACACTATCAACTATTTCTGCTGTCATCATAGCTCATTTAGTAGCTTTGTAGGTTTCGTGAGCGTAGGGCACTTATTTCGAATCCTGCTGTAACCTTATAAAATGCTTTCGTTCTGTTTGAATACTTCGGCCATTTAAATATAAATTTCATTAAATCTATGGTAATTAACACATAATCGTTATGAAATACTTATTATGTAAACTCAATTAGTTTAAGGAAACACGTCTATATAAATAAAGATTAAAAAATCCGTCTCTAAATATTAAAGTTCTTTCGATATACAAGAAATTCGGGTTATTAAAAATGTTTCTTTTTTGTAAAATATGTTTCCTTCAGGAAATCTGAACATAAAAACCAAAATGGTAAAAAAAGATTTTTGAGATGGCTTTAAAAACATTTAAAATCGCGTTTTTATATGAAAAGAATATTTTTGGAAAATTGAGTTTTTACAAAAACTACAACTATGTAGATGAACTCAAAAAGCTTAAACCTCTTTAACCACAAAATATAATCCAAATCGTTACAGCTATCTCCGGGATACGCGAAATATAAATGTGTAAGAATTGCTCGTTTAAATACATAACATGTAACTGTATAAAAGACGTATAGTCGTATGTATTGGCAGCTGTGTATTTCGCTGCGTTTTGTTTCTGTCAGCTGTAATTCGTGAATGAGCTAATAATTAACGGCTCACGATCTTCGTTCTTTGCTTCCTTCGTTCACACGCTTTTTGGCTTTCGTAATCATTCGGCTCGATTCGCAACTTGCTTTCGAATCATGAATCCTTGGAGCTTGGAATCGTCAAGAGACAGACGATGCTTTTGAACGACGATTCGTCCAGATCACGATTCGATTCTGTATTGGTATTCGTTCCAACGAACGACTCATTCACGAATCGCCACAACTCTAGTCCATAGGCGTCTGCGATGCACAGCGAAGCTACTGTCGGTGTCGTTGCGCTAAACGACCGTCAACTACCAGCAGTCACCGTGTATTACAATCAACGCTGCTCCATTCTGCTCCTGTATCAGATACAGAAATGACTTACGTAGAAACCGTGACTGTGTTTCATAAGCGTAGCCAAGATTTGACCTCGAGAGCGAACGTTGGACAAAGGACATTGGGCATTGTAACATGCAATCGCAATTGAATTCAAAAGGGTTCTAATTCTGTATACAGGGCGAGGCATTTAAAACTGTTTTTTTGGGACATTAGGAAAAATACAAATCGGGTTTAAAAAAGTGGCAATAAAAGATGTTTTCTATCAGAAAGAACACAGTTCGTTGTAATTAACGGTAAGTCATCGAGTAATCTGGCGTTCCACAGGGAAGCGTTATTGGTCCCCTACTCTTCCTCGTGTTCATAAACGATTTAGGAGACAATCTGAATAGCTCCTTTAGATTGTTCGCAGATGATGCTGTCGTTTATCAGTTAGTGAAGTCAACAGAGGATCAAAAGCAACTGCAAAGCGATTTAGACAAAATTTCTGCATGGTGCGAAAATAGGCAATTGACACTAAATAAATAAAAGTGTGAAGTAATACACATGACCACTAAAATAAATCCGCTGAACTTCAATTACGCGATAAATCAGTCAAACCTTAAGCTCGTAGATTCTACCAAATACCTAGGAGTTACAATTACGAACAACTTTGACTGGAGAGAACACATAGACAATATTGTGGGGAAGACGAACCAAAGGTTACGTTTCATCGGCAGAACGCTTCGAAGATGCACCAGCTCCACCGAAGAGACTACCTATATCACACTTGTGCGTCCTCTCCTGGAGTACTGTTGCCCCTTGTGGGACCCTCACCAGGTGGGATTGACGCAAGACATTGAGAAGGTTCAGAGAAGGGCAGCTCATTCTGTTCTATCACGTTACGTGGGGAAAGCGTCACGGATATGTTGCACGAATTGGGGTGGAAATCATTATCAGAAAGACGTTATTCATTGCGGCGTGATCTGTTTGCGAAGTTTCAATCACCGACTTTTAGTTCTGATGGGGGAAAATATTTTGCTAGCACCCACCTACTTAGGGAGACATGACCATCCCAATAAAATAAGAGAAATCAGATCGAAAACGGAACGATTTAGGTGTTCTTTCTTCTCGCGCGCTATTAGAGAATGGAACGGTAGAGAAAAGTTATGAAAGTGGTTAATGAACCCTCTGCCAGGCACTTGAATGTGATTTGCAGAGTATCTATGTAGATGTAGAAAGAAGTATTGTGCATTAATAGAGAGCTCAACCGCCCCTCGGGGGCGGGGCGGGGGGTTACTTTCAAATGTTAAACAGAAACCCCTATTTCTTATTACAGATTTTGATTCTCCGCGAGAAAATATGGAACTTTTGTATGAATCAATATTTTGATTTCTTGATAGACGGCGCTGTAATCGCCAAAACTAAAAATGATTTGAAAATTGTTGAAAAACGGTAATATCTGAAACAAATAAACGTAAGATAAGGACAATCTACAGTATGTATTTGATATTCATGATAATGCTGCGACACCTTCGACTATCGAATGAAGCACAGACTTTGACCGTGCCTTCACTCCATGCCAAGCAGGGCCGGCGCGAGCCCAAGTGCCGCCCCGTGCGAGTTGCTAAATTGCCGCCCCCCCCGTTTTTTTTTTTAATTTTTAACAAAACTTTTGTGGAATATTATTTTAAAAAAATCTGTAGGAAATCTCAGCAATCAATCGCATTTTTTCTTCTTTTCAGCTCTTCCTAGCTTTTAAAATGTGTTTACATCTAATCCGTCATATTGAGAGCTACGTTCAGCATGACGATATAGACGTAAATATAACTCAAAGCATTAAGAATAGCCACACTGTGCCCGAAATCTATATAGATCTGGAAAATAAAAAAAATTGCGAGTGATTGCTGACATTCTCTACAGATTTGTACAAGACATTCGCTGGGCACCAGCTCCAAAATGGAATCAAACCTGGCTGAAGACATCTAGCTAATTTTAATAAGCCTTATGAATTAAGAAAAATGTTGAAATGTATGTGAAATCTTATGGGACTTAACTGCTTAGGTCATCAGTCCCTAGGCTTACACACTACTCAATCTAAATTATCATAAGGACAAAAACAAAAACCCATGCCCAAAGGAGGACTCGAACCTCCGCCGGGACCAGCCGCAAAGTCCATGACTGCAGGGCCTTAGACCGCTCGGCTAATCCCGCGCGGCATGAACTTACAGTTAACGTAAATAAACATTTTTCAGTGGTTGTGAACAGATAATGTATTTAACGGAAAATAAAATATATTTACAATTTAACGATAATTTGGTTTGAACAATAACTATTTAATGTTGAACAAAATAAGAAGCAACACAGTAAATAACCAAGACGCTGAATACAATATAAAAATTTAAAGACATAGTAGACAAATCGAACCTTCCTGGCTTTTTGCTTGTGCAAACTCTTTCATACGATTTGTGTAATTTAACTCCTTTGCAGACTCATGCTCAATCGAAATTGTTGCAAGATCATTCAAACGAGTTTGGATCATCGTTGATCGGACAATTTCAGTTTTGAGAAACTCCTCTCTCCACTCGCAACTGTCACTGGGAGTGTTAGGGGGATTCCCGGAGCAACGTTGACATTAGGACAAGAATTATGTCTTCCTATAAACTTCAGAGTCTCTTTTGGACCTATTCCAGGTTGCAACAATGTTGAAAGCACTTTTAGTTCTCCCCACAACTCCAGGGCATCAATGTCGCTTGACTCATGATCTTGCAAAATCATTGCGAGGTTTCTACACTTTGTATCCAGGCTGTCAAGAGGTGCATTCTTCAGCTCGCCGATGTCGTAGAGAAAATCAAAATAATCACAGTGAGATTTCAGTTGATTAAATCTCTCATCCAAAGATGTGGTTACTATATCTAAAAGATAATAGTAGAATTCAATCTTGTAACTTCCTTCAGAAGTAAAGTGTATCGGCTTCTTACTTCGTCGCCGGGAGACACTAATCCGTGGTAACGTTAGATCTTCTAACTCTACTTCTGTAGCCAATTCTTTGGAATCCGTCAAAAAAGATACAAACTTTTTTCTGTTCTGCAGGTCTCAAAATATGCTTTAGTTTTTTTCAAGCATTTCCACGGCCTCAGAAACATTTATGTCAATCGTCTGGAGGGTCTTACTGACTACACTGATGTGAAGCAGAACGCCGTAACAGATTACAAGAGAAGTGCGAAAGGTGTGATTTTTTGTTTGATTCGCAAGTACCGTTGCTTCGTGAGCGGTCATGCCATCGAATTCTTCTGATATTTGAACCAGTGCATCATAAACGCCTCCAATTTGAAACCTCAGGGGAGTAAGTGCATCGATGCGACTTCCCCACCTAGTATCTCTCTGTGACTTCAGCGTCAGGTTAGGCAGGTACTTCTTCAAGACATCCCAACGTAGAACGGAGGACGAGAAGAAATCAGACAATCGCTTCACTGTCGAAAACATGGAAGCAGCATATTTAGAAGACATAGTGGCATCGTTGACAATAAGATTCAATGAGTGACTGCTACATGGTACATATAATGCTCTCTTGTTAATATATGATATCGTTTTCTGGAGACCAGACTTCTTTCCTTTCATGTTTGCTCCATTGTCGTATCCTTGGCTTCTCATATTATACAATAGGAAATTTTTTTCTTCCAAGAACTTGAGCACGACCTGCGTCAAAGTGGAGCTTGAAGGAGCGGGCACTGGAAGAAATCCCAGGAAATGCTCTCGAATTCGGACATCGTATACCCTGTCGAGTCTTGCCTCCTGGACGAAACGTACCACAACTGTCATCTGCTCAACTTTTGAAATATCTGGTGTGCAGTCCAGAATTATACTGTAATACTTTGCAGATTTCATCATTAATAGAATGCTGTTGGTTATAGATGATCCAATAAGATGAATTATTTCATTCTGTGTTTCCTTTCCAAGACAATGATGACCCTTGTTCTCACCTTGCTTTGTTCTGTGCAGGTGCTCCATCATCACAGTAATAATCCATCACAGTAATAATCCATCAAATAATTTAACGAGTTTCAAGAAGTTTCCGATGTAAGGCTGAAAGACTGTATCTGTACTTCCTCTCAAAGGCAGACATTGCCGACCAAGGAAATGAATTATTTCTATTAAGCGCCCAAGAACATTTTTCCAGTGTTCGCTTTCAGTATTCAGAAGCCTTTGATGATGGGCGTCGACAGTTCGTGACTTTTTCATACCCTCAGAAAACACGATCCACTTTTTATGTGAATCCAAATTATCGGTAGACTTCCTGTAACTTTCGAGAAGGCAGTTCTTTGCAGTTTTTACTGTAGATGACGAAAAACGTTTGCAACAAAAGCAGAACATAGCATCCTTGCTCTTGGAGTACACCAACCCATGTCTATCTGCTTTTTCTAAATTCTTCTTTTGCTTCTTATCGTCATCTTAACATGTAAACGCAGCATCGAAAATTCCATTTGAATTTCCAAATTAGATTTCGAGTTCTGCAAAATTAGTTGTGCGTAAACGCACGGCGCGTAACAGGCTGGCAGCGCTCCTCTCATAAGAATACTGGCGTGCAAGGTAGCTAGACAATTTGACTGGCGTGTACGCCAGACTGCTTCCCCCACTCTGTACCTCTAGCATAAACACGACGTGCTGCCACAGTGCCGAGGAAGGAATCAGTCCTCCTCCCTCCCCTGGTACAACAGGGGGGGGGGGGGGGGGCCAAAAAAAAAAAAAAAAAAAAAAAAACGGAGAATGGGGCCGTCAGATTTGCCGCCCCTCGGAAAGTGCCGCCCCGTGCGGCCGCACGTTTCGCACGTGCCTTGCGCCGGCCCTGATGCCAAGACTACTCACTGGACTTCATCGATTCGGACTGTATACATCTGCGATTTTTGCACGATGTTAACTGTTGCAGAGAGAGTGGATATCATTTCCTCGTACTTTAGGCTTATAGAAATGTTCAAATAGCTCGTCAAAGGTATGCTAATCTGATAGGAATGTTGCTTCTGCAACGACTTTTCGCAGTATTGACCAACTGTTTACTGTAACTGGAAGTGTTAAACCTAAAGAAAGCGTCCGATGTCTATTTGTTCGACTCATTTTTGCTTTTGCCGATTACAGCACCATCTATAACGATAGGAATATTATTTATTGTTTCAAGGAGACTCCAAATGTATAATATGTAGTATTGTAAAGTTCCCCCCCCCCCCCCTAGACCCTGCAAGGGGTGGGGGGGGGGGGGGAGGGCAGGGCAGGGTCTTTTTTACGTCAGACACTTCTCTTTAATCTTTCATCTAATTATTCCGAATTATTATTATTCCGAAAAACGCTTTAACGTTAAATTCGACGAAGCCCATCGTCAATTGGAACAAACCACACCCAAACTGAAATATTCAATCCGCCACTGAAACATCTCAACCATGTGAGAGAGGAACCTCTTCTCTTCGTGGATATGACTTCAGTAATTTAACCATTGCACTCGGAGCAAATATCAAAACTTCTCACTGCTTTACGCTGATTTGCTGTGAACATTTGTCGAAAGGTGGATGAGTAAATTGAATGGTGGACAACTTTTGACATTAGTACAATATTTCATTTTGTTCCTTAATTTCGTTTTATTTACGATTGCATATGTATATAATTAAATAAAAGATTCCCATCCATGTGAGTTTCTTTGCGGCAGCGGAGCGGCCGAGCGCATTGAGGCACTATGCTGCGATGCGCGATGCCGTTGCCCGCCGGGGCTTCGAATCCCCCCCTCGGGCATGGATGTTTGTATAAGTTAGTTCATAGGTAGTTTGTAAGTTTAGGAACTAATGACCCCGCAGTTAAGTCCCATAAGCTTCACAAACATTTGAAATTTTGTAGTGATTTTCTTTTATCTGCGGTGGGGAGGCCGAGCGGTCTAAGGCGCTTCTTGTGAAGCACGCGATTGCTCGCCGTCGGAGCTTCGAGTCCTCCCTCCGATATAGGTGTGTGTGTTGTTCTTAGATTAGTTTAACTTAGTTTAGGTAGTTTGTAAGCCTAGGGACTAATAACCTGAGAAGTTAAATCCCATAGAGTTACGAACATTTGAACATTTTGATTTTCTTTCATCACTGCTCGTTTATCAATTACAATTATTGTGTCACTTATACCTGCATTATGGGAAGTACCATAACACTCTCTTTACTACTGCTATGGAATAAATGAGCGTTTTGTCATAAAAACTATTGAATTTGGCACTAAAACGAATGTAAATTAAAATGGAATCCGGAGGTAATTATTTTTGAGATCCTCAATACTATGCACATCTGAATTTTTGTTGAGATCACTAATTTCAAATGTTTAAGTGTTTGTATAGTCTATGGGACTTAACTACGGGGTCATCAGTCCCTAAACTTACAAACTACTTATGAACTACTTACGAACTAGAACGGCACAAATATCCATCCCCGAGGGGGGATTCGAACCCCCGACCGTAGTGGCCGTGCAGACCGTGACTGGAGCGCCTTAGTCCCCTCAGCCACCGCGGCCGGCATGAAAACAATTAGCGGATCTATCGAGATATGTAGGTTCTAAAGTATCAACATCGGTAGAATAAACGAAAATGGTTCGACGTCTTTTTGTCCTACAGAGACACAACAAAATTACCGAACCGAGATAATGGTAATAATAGAAAGCTGGTACACATGTGGTTGGTGCTTACTGTACCAAAAAAATTACACAAGCAGTTTGCTCAGAATGCTCAAATAGCTTATGGGGCTTAAGTACGGGGTCATCAGTCCCTAAACTTACAAACTACTTATCCCCCGAGGGGGGAATCGAACCCCCGACCGTAGTGGCCGTGCAGACCGTGACTGGAGCGCCTCAGTCGCCTCGGCCACCGCGGCCGGCGCAAGCAGTTTCGTTCTAATGGTGTAGAGAACAGGTAGTGCAATGTGACTTACTCGAAGCTATGGCTTGGGGAGCCGTAGGAAAGTTGGGAGGAGGACAGACACCGAGGGAGGTGGCTACAGTAATTGGAGTGTCCCAAACTGCAATTTCCAGCACCTGGACGCGATTTGAGAAAACAGGAACCTATAAAAGAAGGCAAGACCAAGGTCGTCCACGGGTAACATCACCAAATGATGACCGTTTTCTCCGATTAACAGCACGTGAAGGCAGGAGGCTGAATGCAACTGAGCTGCGACGCACCCTCCAGACAGCAACAGGACGCGCCGTATCAACACAAACAGTCCGCCTTCTGGGAATGTGGCCTCTACGCATGGAGGCCTATGGTGTGTGAGCCCATTAAAACGACGACATCGATTAGCCCGCAGAAACTGGGCGGCGGAACATCATGATTGCAACCATAAGGAATGACGCTGGATTCTTTTCACAGATTAGTCAAGATTCTGAATCCAGCTGGAGAGAACGTGAACTCGGAACTATCCTGATATTGTGCAGGAATCATTACCATATCATGGTGGTGGACGAATGGTGTGGCGCTAGTCAGTATTGGCGGAAGTAGGGACCTCTATGTCGTTCAAAATGACGCTTTGACTGTTCAGATGTTTGGAGATGAGATCTTTCGACATTTTGTTGTGACCTATGCTGATGCCATAGCAAACGAGTTCCTTGTGGTTGTAAGGGATTAATGTTTTTGCTACTATGTCTTTGAAGTGTGCCGCGGTATTTGTAATATCGCTGACTTGTAGTGCCAGCAGTGGCAGTGGTGTTCATTGTAGAAGTAGTAGCAGTTGAGTTGCTGACCGGTGCGGTTGTATAATAAGACTGAGGTTTCGTTTTGATATTGTTAGGCTGATCTTTAGAAAATAGTGGCACACAGTGTTGAAGTTTTATATGTTAATTTATGTGTCGTGTGTTTGAGGCTAATTTAAATATAATAAATGTCATCTTACCAGTGAAACTTGCATTATCCATTCAAGTCACCTAATCATTGTTGAGATTAAAGTGTAGGCCCAAAACTAAGAAGAGGAAAACTTTATTCAATTTAAAAATTAAATTAAACATTAAATGCATCTCTCCTCCACCAATTTTTTGAGTAGGGCAGTTAGGCTCCAGGTAACAGCAACCTGACGGGTGGGGGGGGGGAGAGGTTGCATGATGGAGTTGCACAAATGGACAACATGCTTGTAGCTGCGGGATTGAACTAATGGAGTGGATAGCTGGTTCATCAGCCAGTTCAGTACCTCCCACAACGGTTTCAGAGCTGGATAGTGCACTCCCTAAACTTACAAACTACTTATGAACTAGCTAATACTAAATACAAACATCCATGCCCGAGGAGGGGGGGGGATTCGAACCCCCGACAGTAGTGACCAAAGTGGTACTGGAGTGGCAACCTGAGGGGAGAAGAAGAAGAGGACGACCTGTGACTACCTGGATCCAAAATGTACAGCTCACAACGAGAAGACTGGGCACAGAAGAAGAGGACACACAAGATCGAGACACCTGGAGGAATATACTGAATAATTAGTGTAAAGCCTTATGTACTTGGTGTACTCATTTCTGGGCGAATTATTATGTTCTAGGTAAATCTCTGTAATGAGGAAAATCTCAATTATATATATATATATATATATATATATATATATATATATATAAGGAACACATTATTAGGGCGATCTAGAATTATTTAATTAGAGGTTTCCAGCCAAGATCGCTTTCTTCATTTAATTACATAACCGGTTTAGACGTGCTAGACGCCATCGTCAGACCTGTAGTAATTTTTACGTGACTTCACTGCTATTATTTTGATGACACATCAATGTGGATGTACACCATTTTGCTATGTTAAAAATTGTTGCAAGAGCATTGAAGTCATGGAAAAAATTACTACAGGTCTGAAGATAGTGTCTAGCACCCCGAAACTGGTTATGTAACTAAATGAAGAAAGCGATCTTGGCTGCAAACCCCTTATTAAATAAAATATATATTAATTAGAGAACAGTGGCAGTGATGGCAGCGACAGTAGAAGTAGTAGTTCAAACATTATAAGCAGCAGGCACATTTTGCCGATTGCTCGTGCTGGGACGCGATATCGATTTTAACGTTGACTTGACGGGTTCGAATGCTAATTATTTCTATTATTTCTGGAGAACGTACTACTCTTCATACCCAGTGAATATCAACTTCCTATCTTTTAAGGTCTTCTGGTTTTTTTCTGAACAAGACAATATTTCAATACATACGGTATACATTCATAGATACGTATTCACACGAGCAACGGGATGTACAGACTGAGATCTGCGAAATTCACCTATTGAAGCAAGCTCGGTAAACGGTACGAATAGAATGTGAGTACATTCATTAGCATGAACGACTGCATTTACGTTCACCATTAAAAAGCTGTAAATGCAGCAACTAAGGTGCTGAAAACGTGGTCGCTTCAAGAGACCATAATTACGGCTGCAGTTAACGATGACGTTCGTCGAGCAATATTTAAGAGCCGTCGATATGAGCGAATGACGCACCGTTTTGTACACGTAAGCCTTCTTGAATGTTCTGACAACAGACGACTCCCCCTTTCCACGTTTCGGGCAGGCCGGTTGATGAATAATTGTATTTCATTTAATGTATTGAATGTTTTCAGTGTGACAACGAACTAGAAGTGGCTTAAATTCGCAAATGTCATAAGTGTGCTAAAGTGCACGATTCTATTTTGACCAGTGACAGCACTATGATTGCTGACGATAATTGTTTATAAAGCTTGACAGATTGAGTGGAAGATACAAAGCGTCAAACCGAAAGTTGAAGCGAAGTATTTGTACAGCTGGAGGAATTACTGCTCGCAACTCACGTATCATACAGACGGTGTATGCTCTCCTAAGGCATTGGATCATACACATACACAACACCAAGGAAAATTGACGTCATATAGTGCGTTACTTAATACGGTTTTTCCATGATCATAATTATCATCATAATAATCCTCTATTTTTTCTTCAACACAGACATCCCTGATTTCAGGACATATATTTCCTCTTATCTCAATTGCAGTATGTGATTTATTGCTTTCTTCTTGTTAGTATTCTGAACAGTTTCAGTATTTTTCTTTATGTTGGGTATTCTGCCACTAATATATCTTGTAGCTCGAGGTATAGATTTTAGTTGGAAAGTAATATAGTAGGTAACATATTGATAATGGCTAACGAAGTTCATAAATGTTGTCATGCAAATCTTTTTGTTATTTATACTTCGGTAGGTATTTTGTAATTATAGTTGTTCTTGACAAAAATCTTTTCCGCTTTTGTCTACGATATTTTGAACTTTTTGTTGTTTTTAAAGACGTTAATAACAAGGACATCCCGTTCTTTACACTGCATAATTTCGCAGGGACGTCAAGAAAAGGCAATTAAAGTACGCATGATTGTAATTTTATGACGCCAAAGTTCCCGTAGTGATTGATAATGTAACTGGAGAAAGCTCATTTCCTGCTCTTCAATACTCATGTTGCATTAATACGTTGTTGTTTTTTGCTGTCGCATTAAGCGCGCGTGGTAATACAGTGGTAGAGTGATAGACTATGCTCCGAAAGGTCGCGGTTTCGATCCCTGCGAGGTCCTAGGATTTTTATTGTCATTTTCCACTTCTCTCCCCTCTGGCAATGTTGCTGATGTGAAAAATGTCGAGAAGCACCGTGGTTCGAAAACCACGATAAAAATGTTCAAATGTTTGTAAATCTATCGGACCAAACTGCGTGGTCATCAGTCCGTAGCTTACAAACTACTTAAACCTAGGTAAATTAACCTAAGGACAACACACACACCCATGCCCCAGGGGGGACTGGAACCTCCACGGCGAGCAACCGCGCGCTCCGCAGCGAGACGCTTTAGACCGCTCGGCTACTCCACCGCGGCAAAACCACGATAATGTGTAGGTATATAACTGGCTGGGTAAGTTCGAAGGTCGGAGGAAGGTACGGCGTACTACCTCAAAACAGAACCATGCCTAGTAAAGCACTGCAGTGTTCAAAGCATTCTTCGGATTATTGACTGCTTTACAAGTCATAATAAATTTATTGTGAACTAGGAAACAAAAACTAAGTATAGCCTTTGTTTCACTACTTACGAGTTTTAAATATTAAAGTGAATCAGTATGCATTATTTTTCATACAAAGTATTTCAGCCGTGCGGAATGACTGCGTGCTCTAAGGTGTCACGCTATACACTTAGCGGCCATTCCCGACGGAATTCGAGTCCTCCCTGTCCTTAGTGTAAGTTAGTTTAAGTAGTTTGTAAGTCTAGGGACTGATGACCATAGCAGTTTGATCCAACAGTTTTACAAATATTTGAACAACGTATTTTAATTTTAGATATGAATTGTTTGTCAGTTATATATCTTTTTCATTTACATGTGCACGGTATTAATACAAACATAAAAAAGTGTTTCATTACCAGGAATCTAAGTGTTACATAAAAATGGAACAGAGTTATCCAAAAGCATCGTTTCTCTTTATTTCTCATGAGAACAGAAATTGAAAATTTGTACGACAGTAACGTAAACATTCCGATTTTGTGTTTCAGATTGCAACATACACGTCATCTTGCGTTGATGTGCGCCTGTACTCGCCGCGGCATACTCTCTGCTACATAAGTGAGGGACTGTTGGTCCAAATTGTACTATCCTCAACGATAGTAGTGCGTAGACCCCTCAGATTGGTTGGTGGGTCCAAAAACAGCATTTTTTTAAATATATATATTTAAGTTAGACAGCGTTCATGTTTGAAAAATATGCAGGCCATTTTAATCTTGCGATGTCATTATCTTCATGAAACGCATTCACAAAATGTTCACGATTAACGCGAAAATTATCGTCCATTAAGGCGATGTGGTTGGACTATACGACTGAGGTTGTCAATCCTGTACCATATAGCCTAGCCGTTTGAGTGGCATATACGACTGCCAGTGGCGTACAGTGGCCCCACACAATACCACCACAAAACATCAGGGAACAACCCTCTTGCCGTCCTCGCTGGACGGTGTAAATCGTTTAGTCTGACCAGGCTGCAATGTGTCTCAAAGTGTGAAATCTACACTTCGCCATGGATGTCGGTAGTTAAGTTGCGTGTCGTGCAGCCCATTACGTACAGTTTGAATCGAAATACGTCGTCCTACGGCTCTAAAATAATTGTTTAGCGTCGTGGCGGTCCTCTAATAAGGCAATGTTTTACAACCTGTTAGTCGCGACCCCCAGGGGGGGGGGGGGGGGGGGTCGCAAGATCTTGTTCGGGAGGTCGCGGGGGAGAAAGTTCAAATGTTTGTATAGCTTATGGGACTTAACTGCGTGGTCATCAGCCCCTAAACTTACAAACTACTTATGAACTAGCTACTACTAAGGACGGCACAAATATCCATGCCCAAGAGGGGATTCGAACTCCCGACCGTAGTGGACGTAGAAACCGTGACTGGCGCGCCGCAGTCCCCTCGGCCACCGCGGCCGGCGGGGGGGGGGGGGGAGAAAGTGCGTGCACCACAAAACAACCAGACCACATATGACTAATTGGGGTTCCACAGTACTAAAATTGCCTAAGAATAGTGAAATTTATTTTATTCGAGAATTACGTTATTAATTGTTATTATCAATTCTGATTTGAATAGAACAGACTTTTTTTACAATAAATATGCCATTAATTTATTATTTATCGAATGATGATACAGAGCTTGGTTCAAGTACATAATTCTAACCGTATACATTGTAAGATATGTATGACAAGGACAATATATGTACAGGATCAGTTGTACAGTGTTATATTAAATTATGTACACATTACACAAGTTCTTAGAATTCTAAGTTCAAACAGGTGATCCACTAGAGTCCTTCAGGTAATGCATGGTGGATGTCATTTATTGATCCCCCAAAGGCTCGTTTCGGGCTTTCACCTACAATATGGTTTATTGTTTGTAGGGCAGATCCACAGTCACACTCGGGAGATGTTACCCAGCCCCATTTGTGCTGTAGATATCCGCAGTTCCCTTGTCCTGTTCGGATGCGGTTTATGATTCTCCACTGACGCCTGGGGAGTGTGAAACCTGGAACTCGCATTGAAGGGTATTCAACCAGATGACTGTTGACCACTGACGATTCCTCCTAGTACTTTTTTCCACGCTTCATTGATGTCAAAATTGGTGACATCAATATGATGTGCAGTTTTCCAAGATGGTATTCTTGAATTCAAACGCTGGTGTTCTGCTGTTGATGTATCGCTGTGTATGGGTAGCTGGGGGTTCTTCTGAATGTTCCTCCATGTCTTCAGGAGAGCATCTGATCTACGTTGGATGTTACTTAAGACTGGTAGCCAAGCAGTTTGAATACTATGAATGCAACCCGTGATCAGTCGCATTGTCTGATTGAGTTGCACATCTATTTTCCTAGAGTGAACACTGTTCATCCAAGTTGGACAACAGTATTCGACGACAGAGTATGACAGTGCCAAAGCAGTTTATCGTAGGGTTTGAGCACTGCAACCCCAGGAGGTACCAGCAAGCTTCGGGTTGATATTATTACGGGTCTTCACTTTTAGCAGCCACGCTGGAGAGGTGTTAACGGAAATTAGAGATCTGTCGAGTGTTACTCCAAGGTACTTCGGTGTGCTGCAGTACTGCAAGGTTTGTCCTTGAGTTTTACTTCTGGTTTATAGTTAGAGTGCCAATTTCGTAGGTGAAATGCTGAAGTGACAGTTTTCTTAAGGTTTAGGTGGAGGCACCATTTCCTGAAGTATGTGTCCAGAATTTCCATGTCGGCAGTTAATGTACTTTCAGCAGTAGTGAAACTAGGGCTTTGGGTCCGTGACATTCCTTATGTCACACGTGCCTTCTGGGTGGTGCTAAATGAGTAACAGCAATAAGATGAGACAGAACTGCCCGAAAAGGCCTCCCGGTCAAATACTGCAAACAACCATAAATATGCCATGTTAACGATGAATAAACGAAAAGCCTGAAAACTATTCAGGAACCAAGCGATAGTTAAATTAAGAAGAGGCAATAAGTAATTTTGATAAATTCGACTTAACGAGCATAATTCGCTTCTGAATCGCATCTGCAACGCGAAACATTTGCTATGCAACATATATTATTCTGTCTAAATTATTGTAAAGATAGGATTATCTGTCCCATTCCAGAAAATAGACTATAAAATTCACTCTATAGTGCAGAATATTGTACTTTTTTAAATTGAAAATTTTTTTTAAGGAATCTTTTATCAACAGTAGAAATTATAACATTCGCTGTTTTCCAATACACACACATAGTTGTGTTACAGTATGGTGAGGGCGTGGTGGGAGAGAGGGTCGTCAGAATATTTTTACTTGGAAGGGGATCGCGAACTCGAAAAGGTTGAAAAACACTGTTGTAAGGGTTCCTCCAAGCCTGAATCCACAAGTAGCGGTCATCAGCTGCTGTAGTAGCCTTTGTGGAACCAGAGCAAAGTATCTCTGTACCTCTTCCAATTTCGAACAACATCGCTTTGGTTCACTCCGAAACGTATGGAAACTTCCGTTGATGACAGTTACTCCCAAGTAACAATGCGGATACGAACAAACTTCGGAATTGACGTTTTAGGCATGGCAGAACTACAGACAACACATGCAGTGTGCTTCCTTTCCTGTTAAGACTGGAACCGGTAGTCGTACCCACTCCTTCGCACTGACACTGCTTATGCGTGGATGTTTACAACTTTGTGTGAGTTGAGTGACATCTATGGACAATCAAAGAAACTCTGTTCTTGATGCAATATACTCATACAACGCCAGCGTTCAGGAAGCTTTACAACCAATGTAATGCAACTTTCTTTTTTGACTGTAGTACAGCACATACACACTCATTCATGAATGATATGAAGACCAGTGTGGTTACTACTTATCGAAGTGCTGTGGCGAAAATAGGAGGGTTTGGAACATAAATAGTGACAACTATTTATTCAAAACCGATACAAAAACGTTACATGTTTGTACCTGTTACTGTCCTTTAAAGTAGTCACCAGCGTCACCCGTTGCCAGCGAGGTGGAAGGCGTAGTATACCGTTAGCAGAGCCTGTTCTGTTGCTGGTGCAAATGGAGCGGTCTACTGCCTGTCAAATCTCTGGATCAGTTCTGAAGGTTATACGACGAAGTGGTTCCTTCATCTTCGAAATCAAGCTAAAGTCACAAGGATTTAATTGTGGGTAGTATAGTGGATGGTACAGTACTTCCCCGTCCCATCGATCGAACACAGCAGCCACAGCTAGCGCTGTATGCTCTCGCGCATTGTCGCGCAAAATGATGGGTTGGTTATGCAGAAAGCTGGTAGCACGTGATGTTCCAAAAACGAACAGTAACACTGACGGTCTGCCGTGGAGGAACGAAATGCATTAAAATAACACCAATCCAGTCGTACACGAGAAATCACGATAACTTTCACCATACTGGGGCTCTGACCACTAAGGTGGTAACAGAATGCACTTCTTCCAGTACAGTATGCACGCTAGGACGACCTACCCGATGCATGTCTGCCAGTGTTTGCCGATCTTCGTTGAAGGCTTATGACAACGTGCCACAATGCCGATTCTTCGCACACCTCTTGAAGACCTTGATGACACTGTCGTGCTGTACGACCTCGGGCACATTCAGTCTTGATCCGATTCCGTTGTTCCTGTTTCTAAAACACAGTAACACCTTTACGTTAGGCCGCTCGCTCACAAGTGACTGTTTCCCTCGATTGTGCGCACGTCGATGACGTGGGACGGGAGAGTCCATTTGCTCGGAGGTAAGGTAGGTACGTCAACAACGTGTGCTATCAGCGAAAATAGTATATTGCATTGCATAGTGTCTTCACAGCAGTGTTGCCACTATTTAAGTTCCAATTCTCGTAAAAAGGCGCCAGACTAATCCACAGCATACATACATTTCGTAATAGGTGACTTACGAGCACTTTAGGAAGACAGAGTAACGAAGACAAACGTACCTGCAAAGTGATGGATAACCGATTCACTGTATCAGACAAATATCCCGGTATCTGAATAACACATTTCTCAACGGTGGATTGTCCTTGGCGAACTCGTTAATTGATCTGCCAGATCATCCACCTAAACTCTTTGGACTTGTATTTATCAAGCAGGTGAAAGGGGGATATGTACGCAACAAAAGTGAATATATGTCGCTCTCATCACCGACGCTGTTGCCTGCATTAAAGCTCGCCTAGGTTATATTCGTTTTGCAGCACAACACACCGTTCATCACAGAGACAAGTGCATTCAGAAGGATGGGGCATTATTTTATTAGGATGGACTAATCATCAGTCCCACAATTATTTTGTCCCCTACAGCTTCGACACAGAATTTGAGTAAGTAATATTCACAATCGTCTTACTAATCATTCAACCCATTTTAACAATAACGTAGAGAAATCAGACACATTTTCATATAACTTTTTGGGTTTATTTTTACATGTAGAATCACCTCAAACTCATAAATAAATATTGGTATATCTGCTACCAAACACTTTATTTGTTAGTGTTTAATCTAGCATATCACAACGCGTTTCTAACATGTTTTGCACATCATTAACCGCTTTTTATACCGGGTGATCAAAAAGTCAGTATAAATTTGAAACTTAATAAATCACGGAATAATGTAGATAGAGAGGTAATAATTGATACACATGCTTGGAATGACGTGGGGATTTATTAGAACAAAAGAAAAAAAAATCATAAATGTGCGACAGATGGCGCTTCATCAGATCAGAAAAGCAATAATTAGCCTAACAAATTAAGACAAAGCACAGATGATGTTCTTTACAGGAAATGCACAATTTGTTCACCATCATTCTTCAGCAATAGTTGTAGTCAAGGAATATTGTTGTGGACAGTTGGATGTTGTCTTTCAGCATCACTAGAGGTGTCAGTCGATCACGATACACTTGCGACTTCAGGTAACCCCAAAGCCAATAATCGCACGGACTGAGGCCAAGCATGACGACGCGCGCAAGAGATCTTTCAGCGTCTAGCAATATGGGTTGGAGCGCCATCCTGCATAAAAATCGTACGTTCCAGCACGTGTTTATCAGCCAGGCTGCGGATAATGGGGTTCTGTAATGTATCGGCGTCACGGTAGCAGTCACTGACGGTTTGCTGTGCAGCACCATCTGTCGAACATTTTTGAACTCTCTCTCTCTCTCTCTCTCTCTCTCTCTCTCTCTCTCTCTCTTTTTTTTTTTTTTTTTTTTTTTTTTTTTTTTTTTTTTTTTTTTTTAATAAAACCCCATGTCATTCCAAGCATGTGTGTCAATTTTTACCTCTCTATCTACATTATTCCGTGATTTATTAAGTTTTCAAATTTATACTGACTTTCTGATCACACGGTACATACAGATATGTTATTACAGATTTGTCATTATTAGTGGTTGGAGGTAGTTAGGAGGGGGAAATGTGGATGGCCATAGAGTAAGATGTAGTGGTGTCTTCCGCTGGTCTTCGTGTATGGTGCGATTTGTTTCATTACCTGTGTGGGATGTATACGGGCCGCGGTGGAGTAGCCGAGCGGTCTAAAGCGACTCGCTGCGGAACGCGCGGTTGCTCGCCGTGGACGTTCGAGTCCTCCCTGGGGCACAGGTGTGTGTGTTTGTCCTTAGGTTAGTTTACCTAGGTTTAAGTAGTTTGTAAGCTACGGACTGATGACCACGCAGTTTGGTCCGATAAATTTACAAACATTTGAACATTTGATGTATACGGGAATGCATCAGGTGTTGCGATGGAATGGTCGTTGATTCACTTATGTTGATAGTCAGTAGCACCCTTACAACTTTCGTGTTGCAGGGTTTCTTTTGCGTCTCTGGTGCACTGGTGTAGCTGCTGTATATTGAATAACTTATACATTGATTCTTATACACTATTTGTTTTTATCACACACTCGCACATATAAACTGTTCACAAACATGTTGATACAGTGTCCACAAAACAAGAGGTATAAGTACCGATTATCGCATTGCAGTGATATTATAGTTGCTGACTGGTTGCTTTTCTTTGACACACAAAAATTTTGAAACTATTGCATTATTATTAACGTAAGATTACTAAAGAGTTTTGACTCATTTCGTGTTTGTAGTGATATTTGATGGTTGGCCGTCTGGTACACCTACTGAGAACTCAATTAACAGTACAGCCTACAAATTAATGAGATAATTAGATGACCTATTAATTGAAAAATATACTTTTGAACAAACTTACAATATAAAAAACAGTTACGAGCTCCGCAATAGTGTGAATAACTTGATTGTGCCATCACAAGCCAAGTTTCTGTCATTGGACATTGTAAACCTCTACACGCGTTATGCTATGTTAAACACATATACCAACCACAGTCCCAAGTACTCCACTTAGCCAGCAAAGGCCAGAAACTAAATCTACTAGAGGCCTTAGAAATAAACAAACATCTAGATCAAAGTCCAGGCTTAATATTAAAAGATCAGTCCTCAAAGATCACCACTTCTAAAACCAACCTAATCCACAGAATATCCAGGCCTGTTCCATTTTATTCCTCCACTTCTTGTATCTTCATATTTTACCTTTATTTTGGAGTCAGCATATGTTTGTAATTGTTCCCAGTACTTTCGGCTAACATTTACTTTACTGATATGAAGTTGTATATCTAATTTAAAATTTGTACAACCACTGTTCATCTACTTTCTGTGTTAATAACAGTCTTATCTCCCATTGTATCACACCAGCTTTGTATCTTTCTTTGTTAGTACTAATATTCCAAATTATTCTGTATTCTGTCCTTACAGTAATTCTTTATTTAATTGTGAACACTATAATTGAATATGTTCAACTACATCATTTTTCAGTTCGAGTGCATACCTCCGATTTGTTAAGCTTCTCAGTTCTTCAATGCACCCCACCTATACCCTCCTATCCAACCCCTATATTTTTGTCTATTTGTTTATTTAGTTATAATAGTATGACAGGTTTCTAATACTTCTAATATTTGCATCACTTTGTGTTTTGAACAACCCTTAAAACATCGGATTCTCGTTTAATTTCATTTTTATTCACTGTAGTCATGTTGTAAGAATTTATGTTTGCACTGTTTCTCTAGGTATGGTATTTCTTTTTTCATTACTATTAATTTACAGATTTCATTCAAATATTTATTTACACGGTAACTGCTCCATCAAAGAAGTTAATTTACTTTTCTGTATGTAACATGTCTTCTGTTTTACGGTCAACACAAGTTGTTTGATTGAACTTCAGTAAATGATGATGGCCTAATGAGCCGAAAATCTATTAACAAAATAAATAAAACAGTAGAACAAACACAAAATTGTGTATTTTAATTCTCTTACTAACAAATAAAGTGACTGGTGGCATAAATACGAATATTTATTTATTCTTTCACACAGTCACGATTTCTAAACTTAGCCATCTTGTCTACAATTAATCACCTCAAATTATATGACATTGCTCCTTAATCACCCCGTATATTACACTAGTTATTTTTGTGATATCCATGTTTGTCTGATTAAGCGTAATGCACCGAAAAGGTTAGAGAAATATTTGGCTGATACTATCATGGCGGTCGCAACTTTGTCCAAGCCTTCTCGAACTGCGTATTACAAAACGGTTTGATTTATTGGAAGGCTGATCTGTAGCGACTGTGCGCCCGCCAGGGATAGATTTATTAATTACGAGGCGAGCAGAGTTGACAGGCGGTTGGCATGTCCATGAGGTGGCGTGATTGGGGCAGTTATCCTTGCAGGATTACCGAGCAGCTTTGAAGGCGCGATGACGAGCTGAAGAATGGAGCGGCGCGCCGACGAAGCGCTAGTTAGGCGCCCATTATGTGCAAATGGGGCCCGCCGAGTGCCGTTACCCTTCGGCAGCCGATGGACTCCTCTCCACGAAGGTAAAAGTCACCAGCAGACTTGCGAAAACTCTCTTTCGTTGATGCAACGCGACGTGAGATCACACGTCCTATGTCTGAGGCCGTATTCCTAACCTTTATAGCTTAAGGCTGACCCCAGAGCGGTAAGATCTAACGAGTAGTTAATAATAATCATTATCACTCAGACCTATCGAAAGCTTATAGAGTATTGCTGTTGTCTAAAAATAAATATTTCCTTTACTTTCTGGCTCACTGGGCCTTTGCGATCGTTTTTTTTGACAGCTCGAAATTTAAATAACATTAACGGCTTAACCATTCACCTGACACGAAAATTGAATAACCGATTTTGAAGAGGAGAAAATTCTCTACAACTTTGCTCTCTTATGTTTTTTTATATCTCGTATCGTTTCGGAGATATTTGCAAAAATAACGGCGATTTTGGGATGTCTGTCTGTCTGTCTGTCTGTCCGTCCGTCTGTCCGTAACGTGTTCCCCGTTTCTAAGACGAATCGTTCAACCGATCTACACCACATTTTACAGACATAATTGTAAGACGACAGAGACCAGAACATCCCTTTTTCAAATTTTTCGGACAAAAAATACGGTAGTAAGCCAAAAAAGCCGTTTATAATATAATTGTAATTGCAAACGAACCGTTCATAAGACACGAAAATTGAATAACCTAATTGGTAGAGGGAAAAATACTGTACAACTTCGCTCTATTATGTTTTTTTTTTATATCTTGCATCTTTGCAGAGATATTTGCAAAAATAACAGCGATTTGGCGATGTCTGTCTGGCTGTAACGTGTTCCCACTTTTTAGGTCGAACCTTTCTACAGATCGGCACCAAATTTTACAGAGATAATTGTTGGCTACCAGAGACCAGAACCTCGCTTTTTCAAATATTTCGGACAAGATATACGTTAGTAATACCAAAAAAGGCCGTTTGTAATGTAATTTTAATTGCATATAAACCGTTCACCTGACACTAAAATTGAATAAACTAATTTGTAGAGGAGAAGATTCTATACAACTTTGTTCCCTTATGTTTTTTTCATATCTCATATCGTTTGAGAGATATTTGGAAAAATAACAGAGTTTTGACATCCTCCACTGAAGTAACGAAAACCAGCCGTTCGCAGATGTCACGTGACATTCCTCGCCCAGAACTCTCTCTGGCATCTTGCGTTGCGTATTTGATGATTTTCTTATTGTAACTTACACGTTGTCATTTCAACGCAATGGCGCACTGAAAAATTAACAAAAACACGTCGTTCTTCGTACGATAAATGATAATCTAGTGTCTATAAATGCCTTATTAGCATCAGTTAACAACGGCCATCAATAGTATGAGATTAAAGAGTGGCACTTTCAACTGTTGGCCGTAGCGTAGTGGGCAATGCATTGGAATCTGACGCTGAAGGTCAGTGGTTCAAAACCCGTCACTACATTTTTTTTCCTAAAAGGATTTCAGACACTCTTATTAATTAATTTTTTATTGTTTACATTATTATTTTGGTCCAAAATGTTTGCAAAAACCTAATAAAACTACAAATCTAAAGTGGGCCGTAAAACACGTCAGTGCGATTTTTTACTGGATACACTAGAGCAGGGCTTTCCAACGTTGTTTGCGGACCATCTATGGCAGTGTTGCTCGCGACCCCAGGGGGGGGGGGGGTCGCATGGTCTTGTCCGGAGGGTCACCGTACAGAAGGAAGCAAAGAAGGGAGGAAGATTGGAGTTGAATGTCCTGTCGGCAGCGTGGTCATTAGAGACGGAGAAGGAAGCAGTTGCACCATAAAACAACCAGACATGTCTGAATACTACGGGTTCCATAATGCAAAAACATATGCGTAAGAAAAGTTAAATGTATTTTACACTAGCTTATATTTTATATTAAAATTACGCAGTAGGAGTAACCCACTAGCCGGCCGCGGTGGCCGAGGTGACTGACGCGCTCCAGTCACGGTCAGCACGGCCACTACGGTCGGGGGTTCGAATCCCCCCTCGGGCATGGATATTTGTGCCGTCTTTAGTCTTAGCTAGTTCATAAGTAGTTTGTAGGCTTAGGGACTGATAACCCCGTAGTTAAGTCCCATAAGTTGTACAAACATTTGAGTAACCCACTAAACTACAGGCCTATTTCATTGACGTCAACTTGCAGCACAGGTTTGGAACATATCCTGTATTCAAATATTATGAATTATCTCGAACAGAATGATCAATTGACCCACGCTCAACACGGATTTAGAAAGTATCGATCATGCGAAACACAACTAGCTCTTTACTCACACGAAGTGATGAGTGCTATCGACAAGGGATCTTAAATTGATTCAGTATTTCTAGATTTCCAGAAGGCTTTTGACACCGTAGTTCACAAACGGCTTTTAACGAAATTTCGTGGTTGTGGCATATGGCCCCAAAATTTGCTACTGGATAGGGAATTTCCTATCAGAGAGGGCACAGTTTGTAGTAAACGATGGTAAGGCATCGAGTAAAAAGAGATAATATAGGGCGTTCCACAGGGTAGTGTTATTGGTCCTCTGCTGTTCCTTATTTACATAAACGATTTGGGAGAATCTAAGCAGCTCTCTTGGGTTGTTTGCAGATGAAGCCGTCATTTAAGGTCTTGTAAAGTCATCTGAAGATCAAAACCAAGATATTTGATGTACATGAACATATGTATTAGGACTATATTGCAATAGACGTATTAATGTGGATTTATTTATTTCCTAAAAAAAAAAAAAAAAAAAAAAAAATAAAAAAAGGTAGGGGTCTTAAAATTGGGGTGCTTCTTATACGCCGGTGCTTCTTATATGCCGGCAAATACGGTATATACCGGGTGATCAAAAAAAATCAGTATAAATTTGAAAACTTAATAAATCACATAATAATGTAGATAGAGAGGTAATAATTGACACACATGCTTGGAATGATATGGGGTTTTATTTGAAAAAAAAAATTCAAAAATAAAACGACGGAGTAAAAACGTTAATGAGAGTCGCAGCAGATGACAAGCTCTCACTACTGAAATCCTTCTAGGTCATAGGTTTTACCTTCGATTAATCTGCTGTTGAATGTTTCGGTAACAGTGTATGCACTGGTGTTGCAATGCAGTTGTTTAAACAAGACTGGCATTCAGGTGAATCTTATGATCGGAACTTATAGTGCCTCACCATAACTCCAGACATGCTTTGCAGTGCTTTTCATAACATTATTCCTCGACTACAGCTATTGTTGAGGAATGATGGTGAACATATTGAGCATTTCCTGTAAAGAACATCTTTGCTTTGTCTTAATTTGTTATGCTAATGACTGCTTTTCTGATCAGATGAAGCGCCATCTGTCGGCCATTTTTTGAAAATTTTTATTTATTTATTTGTTCTAATAAAACCCCATGTCGTTCCAAGCATGTGTGTCAATTTTTACCTCTCTAACTGCATTATTCCGTGATTTATTAAGTTTTCAAATTTATACTGACTTTTTGATCACCCGGTACATTTTTGGCCCACTTTAGGTTACGGTAGTAACACTAAAAGTGGGCCTTTGCGATCGTCTTTTGACAGCTCGAAATTTAAATGAAAATAACGGCTTCACTGTTCATCAGACACGAAAATTGAATAACCTAATTTGCAGAGGAGAAAATTCTCTACAACTCTTACGTTTTTTTCATATCCCGTAGCGTTTCAAAGATATTTGCAAAAATAACGGCTATTTTGGGATGTCTGTCTGTCTGTCTGTCTGTCTGTCTGTCCGTAACGTGTTCCCTGTTTTTAAGACGAACCGTTCAACCGATCAGCACCAAATTTTACAGACATGATTGTAGGCCGCCAGAGACCAGAACCTCCCTTTTTCAAATTTTTCGGACAAAAAATACGGTAGTAAAACCAAAAAAAGCCGTTTGTAATATAACTGCAATTGCAAACGAACCGTTCATCTGACACGAAGATTGAATAACCTAATTGGTAGAGGAGAAAATTCTCTACAATTTATATCCCTTATGTTTTTTTCATATCTCGTATCGTTTGAGAAATATTTGCAATAATAACTGAGATTTGACATCCTCCACTGAAGTAACGAAAACCAGGGGTTCGGAGATGTCACGTGACATTCCTCGCCCAGAACTCTCCCCGGCATACGCCATCTTGCGTTGCGTATTTGATAATTTTCTTATTGTAACTTACACGTTGTCATTTCAAAGCAATGGCGAACTGAAGAAATAGCAAAAAGACGTCGTTCTTCGTACGATAAATGATGATATAGTGTCTACAAACGCAATATTAGCATCAGTTAACAACGACCATCAATAGTATGAGATTACAGGACTTATTTTTTGATTGATATCCGTAGCGTAGGCCGGGCGCCGTGGCTCAGTGGGCCCGGTTAGAGGGCTCAACGCCCTCTGCAATGAAAAACCTGAGCCAAGAACTCAACGAACAAGAACGAACAAACACGATCGGCGTCCGCAACGAACAGACTAACCATAGACAAAAAAAAGTTGCATAGTGGACAAGGTGTTGTCGGTAGTTCGGAACCCGTCACCACCTACTTTTTTTTATTATTTAGATTACAAGCTTAAACCCGCGGCTCCGCTCGCGTGTTGGTTGATTATGATAGATAAGCTATCTTTCAGTAGTGTGCTATGAGACTGGTTTTGAAGGATGAAATGAAATACAATACCTTCTTTAGAAACAGACTG
Source organism: Locusta migratoria (assembly GCA_026315105.1). Taxonomy (NCBI): domain Eukaryota; kingdom Metazoa; phylum Arthropoda; class Insecta; order Orthoptera; family Acrididae; genus Locusta; species Locusta migratoria. The sequence goes on from CM048748.1 coordinate 242,570,270, forward strand.
AAAACTATTCCTATCAGATTGCAGAAGTCTATGCACTTACCGTTTATCAAGAAAGTAAGTAGTGTAGATCAAATCAGACGTAAAAATGCACTCGTTTCGAAGAACCCAATCACGAAATTCAACAATAATGATTGTAATAATGTAACATATCGATCACTTGATGTAATACGCGAAACGTCAAATCGATTTTTTAAAGATGTATTAAAAGACATTTCTTTTTTTCTGCGGTATTTGTTTATCCCTATATTTCCTTATTCGTATGCTTATCCTTACAGAGAAAGATCTGAAGACATTGTAGCGCGCATACACCAAAGATATGGTCTGTGGCATCACGTTTAGCTGTATATAATCTCCTTGCTATAGAGTCGCAAACGTAATCGCTGGCCTTTATTTAGATTTTCTAAAATAATTTGACGACTTTCAACCACCATATCTTCCACCCGGTTATAGCTATTGGCATGGAACTGCTATGGTGTACAATGGGAGACTTCAGAGAACAATTACACACAGACCATTCGTTTGTGTTCTGTAGTTTTCATTGCAGAGCGAAATATTAACACACACACACATACGTAGAATTTTATATACACCGATAACTTTCCAACACGATATACTCCACCCTTTTATCATTATCAGCCCTCAATCAAGAATGCAAGCAATAAAATCATCGTCAAAGTGTAAATATAATTTTCAGAGATTAATTATTGTTCCGCATTTCGCGTTATATTCTTCAAATTACTAAATATCTATCAGGGAGCTATAAAACTGTCTCTGAAACCTTCCTCAGGTATAAATTAGTAACTGAAAAATGTTCAAATGTTTGTAGAGCTTATGGGACTTAACTACGGGGTCATGAGTCCCTAAACTTATAAACTACTTGATGAACTACCAATATTAAGGACGGCACAAATATCTAAGCCCGAAGGGGGATTCGAATCCCCGACCGTAGTGGCCGTGCAGACCGTGACTGGCGCGCCTCAGTCTCCTCGGCCACCGCGGCCGGCAAACGGAGAATTAGTAACTGTACAAATATGTCTGTGCGTCTTGTCGTTCGGACGTGATAAGCGTACACCGAACAGACATTCACATTTATAGATATAGATAATTTTGGTCCAAAATATTTGCAAAAACTTATAAAATTACAAATCTAAAGTGGGCCGTAAAACACGTCATTGCGATTTTTTTTTTTTTAATTTCATTTGCTAGGACGCCCCACTCTCCACCTTCAGAGGTGCGCGCGCTCCAACTGGAACCACAGTGGGAACGGCGCGGCGCGGCGCGGACGGCGCCTTCTGCTGTGCTACAGCAGGGCGCGGGCTGCAGCCGCGCGGCGCAGTACGGCGCGGCGCGCTCTGTGTGGACCCGCCTTCAGGACTAATTTAACGGCGGTCCGATAAACTGGACGTCTGGATGCGCTTCCCGACCAACTTTTCTTGTCGGATGGTTGGACGGGCCTGTCCAACTGACAAACTGTGCGTGTGTAGCGCTACCCGACCAACTTCCTACCTGCGATCGTCTGCTGTCTGCACAGTGAACATGCGAAAACAGAAGCTGTTTGGCAACTTGACGCTAGTACAGGGAGGAGTTACAATCTGGTCGGAACGTGTGTAGGTTGCTATGAATTTATTTGGTTGTTTGGTTGGTGGGAAGATAAATGGGAAGTCGCGTAGGTGCGTTTAGATGCGGCAGCGCTTTGCCGGCCTGGTTGGCGCAGGTTAATAGCCTGTGAGATTGGGCGGGTGCCCACTCTTGTGGCCTGTGCGTTTACGCCGCTCCACAGACGCCCCGGTTCCGCGGCGGCGCACAGGTGCCCGCCCTGCCCGGTGCAGTTCCGGCGCCGCCCCCGCCGCCCCCATTCGCCTTCAGCCCGCCTCGTGGCCGCCGCGTCGCCTCAGCCACCTGTTGCGGCCGCGCCGCCCCCGCACGCTGACGACACGCGCGGCCCCCAAGGCCGCCGGCTGCTCTTCCTCGCCTCGGCGGCGGATGCGGCCGGCCATTAGACGGCCATAGCCGCGCTGTGCTGTACTGCCGGCCTTGGGTGTCGCACACGCCGTCCCCACTGCATTTCCGGCAAGGCCTTGCACGAGGCCGACCCTCACTCAGGTGTACCACTGCTGTCCATCCACTGGCATTCCGATACAACACACAGTCACAACCAGGCCACAGAATAGGGAGCATACAGAAGGGAAAGCTGGGGGCGGCGCCTTTGATCTGTATGTTACCAAGCGTTGCGCTCGACGCCATATTGAAAAGCAGTAAACGCGGAACTATAGCCACTTAGTATTTTGGCTGGAAATTGACTTTTTACGAACTGTAGCTAATCTCACCGACTTTTACGAAAGGAAACGGCTTTCATCTATTTTGCGCCATCTTCTTGCCCCTAATACAACTACGAAAATGTACAGTGGATTCGACGATCGTTTTATTTGGTGCTAATCTCTAGAAAAATTCCAAATAACGCGGAGTTATGTGTGGGAGATTAGTTATAAACAAGAAAGTGACTTTACAACTGCCAGGTTTTATTCGACACGAATAAATTCGCACAAAATATTGAGTCAGACTTAGTACAACGTGATTACACAGAACTAATGACGTCTGGGCATATATAAAAGTTGTATTTGCTTTAGGAGTATCACTAATTTACTGATCAGAAAAGGGCATATAGAGGAATCTGTCAATCACAGAACAGGAACAGCATAAAATAATTATTCCCCTTAATCTATTTGTTTGAGTATCCGAAGAACATTCGTTGCCAACATTAGCACACTAGGCCTCCAATGCCGTAAGTAAAATTTTACCTGCCTACTTACGCACTATTCTTTGTCATTCATTTTATATTATTCCCTGCAACGTTAAACTTATAAAATATATATGTACTTCAACGTTTCGATGCTGTTAAACCTCTGCAGCAACAGCAACAGCGAGAGTTATCGTCAAGAGAAGAAGCAAGGCTACTTTTAATAATTACGCACACATTACTCTCATTCGAAACTGATAACATTTAACTTCGACTACACATATAGCGACGTTCACTTACTGCTCAGCAACTTTTGGGAAGGTGAGGAAACTTATATCCTTATTTGTATTCGAATTATTGCGGCAATTAGGTGCTGAACACCATCGGCCGCCTTTTCTTTTATTGCTGCTCATAATAAAAACGGAACAGCTCCAACCACTGACACACAGTTCTTTCTTTTCACTGTACCAAATACTCGTTTACTTTTATGCGATTCAGGCATCTAAAATACACAATTAACAAACAAAGACGGCGCATTACCACGCCACAGAGTAGGGAGTGATCACACGTTTACTGCTTTTCAAGATGGCTGATTCCGCGCATGCGCACTAAATTTTGGACGACAGACTGCAGCGGGAGTTTCCTTTCTGTATACTCCTTATTCTGTGACCAGGCCCTACGAAATTTACGGTACCGAGCAGCACACGAATTTCCGAGGACTACACCAGAGGTGGGCACAAATCGGCTCAATGAGCAGCGCTCCTGCGCAGGCCGGAAAAAGAGCAGCGTTCGCGCTCGGCCGGTAGTTATCCTAGTTGCCGCTAGAGGTCTGCATGCTTGCTGGCGCACATGACAAACGTTCGATACGGCAAGTTAAGCCCCGTTTACACCGAAGCGAACACGAGCGAATGAGCAGCAGCGTATGAGCATTCGCTCTGGTGTAAACGCTATGCGCGCGCTGTTCGGTCACGTTCGGCTCGCATTCGCAGGTGTTCGCTTGTGTTCCGCTGGGTGTCGGTTTCAGGGCGAACCATCAAAGGAAGTTCGCGACCTCTCCGCTTCAGCGCTAGCGTATGCGACAAACTGCATATGCTCGCCTGACGTCAGTGTGCTGTTTTCTGTTCCGTTCGCTCCGGTGTAAACGCTTATTCGCAAGTACAAGCCAATGCGTGCGCGCACAGACGAATTCCTGGCGAATGCACATTCGCCTGTGTTCGCTCGTGTTCGCTTCGGTGTAAACGGGGCTTTATAGTACGCCGCGACAGACTCAAACTTGCGAAAGAACGCGATAACTGTGGACATAGTTCGTCTGCTACGACTTCCAAACTCTGCTTCACAAATCACCGTCACAAAATGGTCGGGAAGTACGGGCTATCAGCAAAGCTATTCTGTAACTAGAACGAACAGCTGCATCAAAGGATGAGGCATCACATTCCTGTTAAAAAAATAAACTGAGTTGTCATTTCAAAGGAAAATTGGTTTTATTAAACGAAAGCACTGTGATTAAGTTATCTCGTAAGTAGGTACAGCATTGTAACACATACCTCTACTTCCTTCCTCGCATAGATTATTAAGAAGATTAAGTCGCATTTCATCTTCTACACTTCCATACTGGTTGAAGTGATGTGTTCTATAGTGGCGTTCTAAATTGTACGTTTTTATGCCTAGTATTTTACCACATACCAAACATTTTGCTCCTCCTTCGCTTTCAGTGAACAAGTAATCACACTCCCAACTAGAGTTGAAGTGGACCAATTTGACTAGCCTTTTCAATTCCACAGCGTACTGTACCATAACAAAATATCATAGATTATAACGAAAACCCTGAAATACAAAATTCGAACTAACAGATGGTACTGTTAGCGGTGTCTTCTGAAACAAAACAAAAAATCACTCTTATCTTTATAAGATATTTGCCGGGTCGACTGCACGTGCTGGACGTTTTTAGAGTAGAGTTTCCAGTGTTATGTTTATAAGTTACTTACTTATAAACATAATAGCATTTTTCAGCAGATACCCCTAGCAGTGGAATCTGTTCATCCGAGTTGGATACTAAAGAGTTTGCTCTATTATCTTTATAAATTATTTTATAACGCACTCAGCCAGGTGCATTTCTGCGGCTACTTTAGCGCGTTGGCTGTGCGTAACGCCATCTAGTCTTTTCAGCAGGAACTATGCGATGGACGCCAGCTGCTCGCGGCTCTGCTCCCGCCCAGGTAGGCGGCTCCGAGAGCGCGGCTCGCTCATTGCCCACCTCTGCTCTACACGACGAAATAAGCCGAAAGAGTCCGGATGAACATTTTCGGTCATTACGGAATAGGAGAGGGTTCAACACATCCATGAATGAACATCGAACACTTGGGAATATTACTTACTGAAATGCTGTTCAGGAGCTTTCGAATGCCGCGGTGGAGTGGCCGAGCTGTCAGCCGTCGGCACACGGAGCGTGTATCTGAACGAGTGTGGCCAACGTGGCGAGTTTCTGACGTCACAACGAGCGAACCACACGTTGTCGAGGCTTTCCCAACGTATTGGGCAGTGTCAAGCATGCCAGATATTCTCAACGTGCGTCTGAACGTTCACCAATAAGATGGGAGAACGCCACCAACGTCACACCATGGTGGCTATCCGGGAAGGGGGTTGCTCTTTTCGGTAGATAGAGATGAAGACGCCATATTGGCCGTCTTATTTCATGGTTTTTATGTATATATCTTAGGTATTATGAATGTCTGATGTTTCAAAGCAACTAAAAGTAACTGAGTAAACTGATAATCTCTAAAAGACCGGTAATTAGAGGTACTATTTGTTGGAATAAATAACTGGAAACGTCTTATACGTGGTTAAAAAATTTCCGTATTACAGTAGTCTGCAGTTTCAAGGTAAGGCGGGCTTAAGATCGATGAACACGTATTCTTCTTCACATCATTTGTTGTAATTACATGTCAGCAACCGACGTATATATCAGTAGTGTATACAACACGTGTAATATCTTCATTGATAACTGTTGGTTATGTTTGTGGCCATAGCGTATTCATGGACTGCCAAGTGGAAGTTCTCCCATGGTGCTTGGAAGCAGATATTTTTTCTTCTTATATTTGGGTTTTCTGATAGACTCAAAGACTACTATAAATTTCATAGAAGTATTTGAGGTTATGGACATGTAAGCGCACATCCTCTGAGTAGTGAGTTTGTTGGATTCGTTTTATGAACAGAACAGTTTTCACCTTATTTAGAGTAAAACACGCACTTTATCCTTTCACGTTTTGCATTTTACACGTTCTTAACATTCTTCTACTGAATAGTAATACTGACCGTGGAAGAATGACCTTTAAGTTTTACTAAAAGGCGAGACTGTTGCAATAATGTTTGCCTAATATGAAGGCCTTTCCTAATTTTATATCGCATAGTTTGTCATGTAACTTTTATAATTCGCTGCACTTATTGACATAACATGCAACTTTTATAAGTCTTATGTCGATAGACATTTGTTGTTACTTATATAGGCCTATACCACAGAACGTAACAAACATTTGCAGCCGGCCGCGGTGGCCGAAGGGACTGAGGCGCTCCAGTCACGGTCTGCACGGCCATTACGGTCGGGGGTTCGAATCCCCCCTCGGGCATGGATATTTGTACCGTCCTTAGTATAAGGTAGTTGATAAGTAGTTTGTAAGTTTAGGGACTGATGACCCCGTAGTTAAGTCCCATAGACTCTACAAGCATTTGAACATTTGCACAAGCACGGAAATAAGCGATTTTTATAGAGGTAAATCAGGGATTCCAGGACCTGATGCCACCGACACCTGTCACTGGAGAGCGCTGCGGTCGCATGTAGCTCGTTGAGGCACACGTCTCGTATGCACAAATCGCGCCGTATCCGAGCGTTCAGTCGCACTTTGGACTCGACTCGTTGACCACACACTTTCAGACACACGCTCCGTGTGCCGACGGCTTAAGGCGCCAAGCTGCGGAGCGCGTCGTCGGAGGTTCGAGTCCTCCATCGGACATGAGTTTTTGTGTTGTCTTTAGATTTAAGTTCGTGTAAGTAGTTTGTAAGCTTAGGGACTCTTAACCACAGACGTTAAGTCCCATAAGATTTACAAACTTTGAAGTTTTTGAACTCTCGAGGACACAACAGTGGTACGGCAGATTAATGATCGTACGATAGCTGCAGCATACGCACATTTCCTTATAAAAGTCTTACCTGCACTTTTGTCAGGCGTGGCGTTAGAACGACAGTATGTGTACCTGCAATAAGATGCACTGCGATTCACTGTGCCAGACAAGTACCGCAGTATCTGAATATCGCATTTTGTCATCGGCGGATTTAGAATGGAAGGAACCTTTACTGGTCTACCATACCACCAAACCCGATCTCATTATACTTCTGTTTTTGGGACTGTGTACACATAGAAAGTGGACTCGTGTGAAGCACCTGTCGCCCGCATCAACGACGCTGTTGCCCGCATTAAATGTCGCCTTATGATGTAGGATTTGCAACATAAATGTGCGTTTACACTGAAGCTCGGAACGAATTTTTGTTAGCAACATTGTTCGCAAAATGTTCCCAGCCAATGTTGACAACATTGTTCTTTGTTCGTGACCGCAACTACACTGGCGAGGAACATTTGTATTCAAATCGTCTGCTACAGTGAGCTTCTGCATGTATTTGCGTTACGGAATTCTCAGAGCTAAGCTGTGTCGAGTGAGGAGGAAGAAACATTAGCACGTGGAGCTGCGTTATTATTGATAGATCAATAAAGAAGACGGAAAGAATGTCATAGTTATCGGTGGTAGTCTAAAACATGTTACAAAAGTCGTGGTGGAAATGACATGCTTTGTGAACTGGACGTGGAAAACGCTTCTGGCCTTCGTAATTTTACAAAGATGTCGCCTTCATATTTTTAAATTTTGCTAAGTATTAAATGGCTTGTTTTCTTCAAAAAAGACACGAATTTCAGGAAGGCAATTCCTGTGAAATAAAGACTTCCCGTAACCCTCAGTTTTTTTTTTGCAATAGAAAATTCGTACCAAAGTCTAGCATATTTATTTCATATTTCAACAGCTGCTATACGATATCTAAAATAATTGAGCGCTTTGTCAAGGTTTGTTTGAAGGATTTAAGGATAATGTAAAGGTAACTCATTTATTTTAATATCACTGAAACATCGCACATTCACAGCAATAAATTTAACCTCAGCTGAATGATTGCAGTGTTATGACCAGGGACTTTAAAATTTTAAATCCAAACCACGTTGGATTGTAAATAGAGCACCCCACTTCGTGTTTTAATTTTTGTTTTTGTTTTTACTCTCTTTATTTTCCTTTTCTCCTGGCGGTAGTGTGACATGAGAGTTTTCATTTTCTTATTGTCACTGCTGCTGGTACCCAGCTCCACAGTAGTTTTTTTATTACTTTATTTTCATGTAATTTGAAAGAATCATGTTTCTCTCTCGTGTCCTTGTGCCACGCACAATTTACGTTCCACAACCACTACTCTTTCTCATACAATGGTATAAGATGGTAAATCTTTCCCTGCTACACTCCATCTGACAGAACATCGAAAACCACGACACAATACTACGTTCGGCAGCAAAATAAAAACAAAGACTAGCGCTGTGTAGCGGCAGTTGGTGGTAACAGGCCACGAACAAATGTTCGTTTGATCTTTACCGACACAGCCCCGGAACACTTCCTGCGTTGGCAAGATGTTGTGAACATCGGCAGTCTTGTAGCAGCCACGAACAATGTTGCGTATAGTGTTGTGAACAATGTTCCGAACTCAGTGTAAACCGCTTTGACAAGTCCACTGAGATGGGTGGGGGACTTTTGCATCAGTCATTTGTCTCACCATTATTCTGCCCACCACCGCATTTCGGTGTTACATTTACACTCGTGTCATATTCATTCATGCACGTACTTTGTCTTCTACATCTACATGGGATACTCTGCAAATCACATTTAAGTGCCTGGCAGAGGGTTCATCGAACCACCGTTATACTATTTTATCTCCCATTCAATACTCGAATAGCGCGCGATAAGAAAGAACACCTGAAGCTCTCCGTTCGAGCTCTGATTTCTGGTATTTTATTCTGATGATCATTTCTACCTATGTAAGTGAGAGTCGACAATATATTTTCTCATTCGGAGGATAATGTTGGCAATTGCAGTTTCGTAAGTAGCCCACGCCGAAGCGATAAGCTCCGTACTTGTAATGATTCCCATCCCAGATCCTGCATCTTTTCCGTAACGCTGTCTCCACTGTATCGTGACAATACGAAACGAGCTGCCCTTCTTTGGACTCTTTCGATGTCCTCCGTCAAACCCACCTGATAAGGATCCCACACCGGACAGCAATACTCCAAAAAAGGACGGACAATCGCCTCTAGTTAAGGTTCGAAAATCGAACACTTGGTCAGACGTATCTTTCGGGCTATTTCCTCATGTAGAATAACCTCTCAAACTGTGACTTTGAAACTTTGTGGTAGATTAAAACTGTGTGCTGGATCCGGGATTCGAATTTGGGACCTTTGCCTATCGCGGGCAAGCGCTTTACCGACTGAGCTATCCCGTGACTTTCCTCACATTAGCTGTCTTCCGAGATAGAATGACAACAACAATTATAAAGTTTTGTGTAACAAATTATGTGATTTGATACATAACCAAAATCAAATATCGTATTTGTCGTCATTCTTGTAAGATTGGAAATTGTTAAACCTATCAGCTACAAAGAACATAAACGTTAGCGGCAAAAAGGAAATTATCAAAAGCTTTCAATCCTATGCTACCAATCTGCTAAGATCTCCGGTCCCTTCACTTACAAACTACTTTAACTGAAACTGACTTATCCTTAGGACAACACACACATCCATGCCCGAGGGATGAGTCGAACTTCCGAAGGGAGTGGCCGCGCAATCCGCAGCATTGCGCCCCAGACGGCGCCGCTAATGTAAATCTTCAGATAAATTGTTTTTAGAGGGTAGTTATTCATTTAGTTGTTGCAAATCTGAAATAATTATCGCAAACAATTTTTTTTTCTGATTTTTGGAATTCTTTGCATTTTATGTAAAAATATTCTTCTGTGCAGTTATTTGTTAACAGCAGAAAATTAGAGAAATGGTAGCAAAACATTAATCTTGTTCATCGGAAAAGTAATTGATAATTTGAAATTTTCATTATTAATAAAAACTGACGTGGTAATTAACTACAATAGATTTCCCACTGCAGTTTCTTGCACACTAGATGCGGTTTGCTTGTTGTTTATAAAGCATCATCTTCTGTGGTTCTGCACATGTTGATCCACAGGTTTGTGCCCCAGACCTCAATCCGTGAAATTATTGGCTTTGGGGTTACCTGAAGTCGCAATTGTATCGTGATCGATCGACATCTAAGGGATGCTGAAAGACAACATCCGACGCCAATGCCTCACCATAACTTCGGATATGCTTCACAGCTATTGTTGAGGAATGATGGTGAACATACTGAGCATTTCGTGTAACGAACATCATCTTTGCTTTGTCTTAATTTGTTACGATAATTATTGCTTTAATATCAGATAAAGCGCCATCTGTCGGACATTTTTGAAGTTTTTTTTTCTAATAGGAAACCCCATGTCATTTCCAATCATGTGTGTCAATTTAAGCTCTCTATCTACATTATTCCGTGATTTACTAAGTTTTCAAATGTATCCTGATTTATTTTATCACCCGGTATATTAGAAACAGTTTTTAACTTTTCGTATACGTTCAGTGTTTCCAAGTTGGTGTATAATTCATTTATGGTGTAATGCCCGTTCTTTACATCCCAGTTCTGTTTTCTCCGTCTTGCTGGCTTTTTGCTTGTACTCGACAATTTTGCCTATTTTCCCTCGTTATTTTGCCTTCCATTTGTTTTCTTTTCACTTTTCTAAATCTTATAAAGTTTGAACATCACCCATTTCTCTAGTGGTATCACATTTGATCTGTTTTCTCTTCTATGTCCTTATGCGCAGTTTACGCGAGTGAGTTATCTGTTGTATCCAGCTTAATATTCGTTCTTGAACTCCGGTAGCACTATTCGACCGTTACGCTATCGAGAAAGGACAGGTAGCTCATTGATAGAATTTCGGCCTTCCTGGTTAAGTGATGCGCATCGGATCGGATGCCATCCAAGCCTTTACTTTTTTATTTTGTTTCTTTTCTTTTTATCGCGAGAGAGAGAGAGAGAGAGAGAGAGAGAGAGAGAGAGAGAGAGAGAGAAGAGAGAAAGAGAGAGAGAGATGTATATGCACACACACACACACACACACACACACGTAGGTCACGCGCGTGTGTAATAGCATGATACATTCAGAAATTGTTCTGAGTGATGTATAGTGTATGTAATTTAACCCTACAATCACCAAGCACAGGGAAATATTAACCGTACATTTTTGTACTACTAGGAAATCATAATAAATATCCTGCTTTGTTTCTGGGCCTTTTTATATTTTTATTTATATGGTAACAATTTTAAAAAACTGCAAATTATATATATAAATTTTATGCACAAGGTCAGATTTCGCTTTGGGTTGGTACTACATGAAACCATAATTTTATATTATATATTATAGCCGGCCGCGGTGGCCGAGGTGACTGAGGCGCTCCAGTCACGGTCAGCACGGCCACTACGGTCGGGGGTTCGAATCCCCCCTCGGGCATGGATATTTGTGCCGTCCTAGTTTGTAAGTAGTTCATAAGTAGTTTGTAAGTTTAGGGACTGCTGAGCCCGTAGGTAAGTCCAATAAGCTTAACAAACATTTGATTTTATTATATTATTTTATACATCATTTATATTGTATGTTATTAGATAACATATAATATAGTTATTAGATGAAAGAGTGATTAAGAACTTTGAACAGCTTTTTTTTTTCGGGTACAGACTATATGTTTTGTTATCAAAGTTTTGACAATTGTTGCTTGTTGTATTCACTCTGCATGTTCAAAAAATTAGGTTTTTAATTATTTTGTCACTATTTCCAATGAAGCTGGTCATACATTGGTAACAGAATTACTTATAATAAATGTATTTTACAGGTTTTACAACTTATTTTAAGAGGGACAAAATTTGCCCTTGGTTGGTGCTCCATGTCACCTAAAATTCCTTGGTGATCCTAAGAGTTATTTAGCTTCTTTTGAGAAGTTTCCACGGTCATCTTAAATTCTATATACGGCTTCATGTTCCGTGCTATCGTAATTTCAGCTTATGAGCCAATGTCAAACACTTAAAAAAAATAAAAAAGAGCTGTGTCACCCTCGCACGTAATAGACTCTCATGCTTTTACCAGTGTCACAAGTATCATGACACCTGCATGTAAATAATTGAAGTATACGTATCATTTTACTCGTGGCATTGATAGCTGTTGACTCTCACAACGTCAAGGATGACATAGCGTCAAAAGAACAGTTATTTTTAACCTGTTATTTATCAACTCCCACTCCCTCTTGGCTTTTGTTTTATTGTAATGTCTTGAGATGAACATTAGGACAGAAGCCGAATTTCAAATGAACAATAGAAACTGTTATTTAAAAGATGAGTAATTTCTCCGTCTAGTATTATATTTTCGAATGTCAACAAAATGTTCAAATGTTTGTTCTACTATAGGACCAAACTACTTTGATCATCGGTTCGTAAACATACAAACTATTTTAAATTACGCTAAGGACAACCCATACACTCATACCCGAAAAGGACTCAAACCTCCGACGCAAACAGCAGTCCAGTACCTGATCGATGCCTAGAGCAGCGCGGTGAATTTTAAACAACTGATGACAAAGAATTTTATAAAATTTTATAAGATCAGAAGCTAGCATATCGTCTCTCTCTTGCAATACTGGAGCCTGTTCGACTGCCTAACCGATGACTACCAGCCGTAAACCTTGATAAGTGCATAAATAATGCAAAGTATAGGTGTGATAGAGAAACATGTTCTTTGAGGATTGCCTTCTGTTCCCGTACAATCCGGTAACGGGAAGGAAACAGCTCACTAGTACTGGAAGGAAAACGCCCGTCCCACGAGCATCCGTTTGCCTGCTAGGAAAATGTCCCGGAAAGAAAGCTCCATGACAAAGAAAGAGAAATTTCCGGTACATGTTGCTACTGGGCCTTGAAATACACCAGCGGTTAGCCATTGCCTCAACCATCTCGACCATTCGGACACGCTTCCCTTCCGACCCAAATTTTCAACAGCCAACTAGTACTTACGTACTCTCTCTTCGATTAACGCAATTGCTCAAAGCTTAGACTTGTATTACCACAATAATTTAAAGTTATTTGTGTACATTGTACTGAAATTTTCGACTGCTCTCGGGGCAAATGTGGAATTATATATATGGTATTATCTATGTCTGCCAAAAGAACAAATACTTTGCATAAAAAAAGGAAATTCTTGATAAGATGGGTGCAACACTGAAATCAGTAAATACGGAGAACAGCCTGTCGTAGGACTTACAAGGGGGGGGGGGGAGAGAAGCAGAAAAATGATTGAAACTAAGTAATTTCATTTTCACTACATATGAGGAGCAATTTGCATTGGTGATAAAATATTTCCTAAGCCTCATCCATTATTTATGTGTGCGCACAGTAAAAATCAGGAAAAGAGGCATGGTGGCGAATGGCGAATACAGTAAGTGACATTTATACTTTTCTACCTTGTGTTACGCCTCCACATCTTGCAGGTGTTAGTTGAATAAACCGCGATAACCCAGAAAGTAATCTAAACCAATCACATCGTCGGAACTATTAAAAAATAAACAAAAATCTCAATATTGGTGCCGTGCCGGTTTTTACTCATTAACACGCCTTGCCAGCCGTGTATTTCCGGCAAGATATCCTTCTCCTAGTTATTATCTCAAAAATTAAGTACAGTTTTAGAATAACTGCTGTCAGCAAAATATCATCTGACTCGCTTTAGAAAATCAGAACGATATGATTTCGTGCCCGTGAAACTGGCCACATTGACTGAAACCTTTTCTCCAAAAATATTAGGAAAATTTACATGGAATGTATCATATCTAACAATAAGTAGAACCAATTTACTTACCACAGCACAATTAGGATTCCAGAAGAGTTGCCAGACTGAAAATGCTATGAGTCTCCTTGTTACTTGTGACAAGAACACACACAATTTTTACATGTGCAAATTTTAATCGTTTGACAATGTTCTTTTTCTTATATTTCAATTTCACAAGTAACTCTTTATTTTATAGAAAATAGGAGAACATCGTTATAAAAAATTGTTTCTGAATGTGATGACATAGTTCATCGAACCGGTAAAAAATAAAATAAAATAAAATAATAAATAAATAAAAACCTTGCGATCTTGGCTGAAGTAATTGTGTTTTATATTTATGCATTCACTCAGCAAGTATTGTTAGCCTTAAAGAACAAAATATCGACAACTGGAATTTTTTGTGATTTTTTTCCAAAGCGTTTAATCGTGTAGTTTGTTTTACTCCAACAGATAAACTTAGATTTTAAATTTTATGAAACTGTGGTAGTAAGTCGAAAGCATATAGATGATGTTCTTGTCAATGTACAAAGAACGACAACATTAGGCTTCAATTCTTATCTACTGTTTATAAATGGATCAAAACCTTTAGGAATGTACTAAATGTACTGTTTACATAGACAGATCTTACAGCAACACACAGCAGTAACGTAACATGATATCCTACCCGTGGGAGTATGCCATGCAATATCTTACTTAAGGATCAAGAGTGAGACATAGTCCAGATACCTAAAAATCATTGATGATGATGATGATGATGAACGTTTGGCCGTCAGACTCCTGTCGAGGTTGTGTTCCGCCTACCTGGTGCAGGACTGTTTAGGTATTCTGTAACTATGATGATGATGAAGGAATGATGATAACAGCACGGCGCCCATTCCCTGAGCAGAGAAAATCTCCGACAGTACCCAAAAGCTAACCCGTAACAACCTGCGTGGCAAAGCGCCACGTTCTCCATGGACTACTAAAATGAACATCACTAACCATGTAACTGACAACATCTGGTACGTGAACAAACAGACGCAAATCACAACACTATTCAATGATGAGCTGCATTAGTGCCAAGTAACTAAACATCTTACACAATGCCATTCAAGAAATGCAAATAATCCAGGCTATAAAAATATGATAACGTGTAGCAAATGAAAAGGAACACCAGCATTCGACAACACTAAAATTCAACCTCGTATCCTTGGTGACCCTGTTCAGTGCTTTTCTCACAGATACCGGTTGCAACTGGGAGACATCACCGCTAGTCCACCTGCCACGTGACCACCCAATTATGCCAACAGTGTCGACGTTAGTTGTGCATAGAACGCCACCGGTGATAGGTTGACAAACTTATTCCATTGGCACTACATCAGTTACGGCAATCGACGACTGCAGCACCCTCTCTAATCTCATTGCTCCTTCTCAACTAAGGTCGTCCCCTTGCTCTTCTTCCTCCAGGTTCACTGCAGCTATTTTTCCTTGCAGGGTCTTTCGGCGAGTCGCATTACATGTCAAGCCCATCTCACGTCAGTGTACACAGCTGTATGAACTTGACCACATCATCCTCCTTATAACAGTCATAAGTCCTTCGCCTTCTCAGGGTCCCATTTACATACAGTTCCAAAATTTCTCCTCCTTCATGTGTTCTCAGTTTGTTTTAACCCTGCTTTGTAATTGTCCTTGTTTCTGAGCCATAAGTGAGTTCTGGGCATATCAGCGTTTTATAAAGTTCGCACTTTGTCCCTCGTGATACAACCTTCGATTTAAAATGACGCAATATTCCAAAGTAGCATTGGTTAGAAGCACTTATACTAGTCATAATTTCAGTAAGGGTGATGCCATTTGCTTCTAACTTTGAGGCTAGATAGGTGAAGCATTCCACTCGCTCAAGGGTTATTGTGGGCTGTAAGGGTTGGTAAGTGCCATTATACATATACTTGGTAATGATCTTCATTAAATCTCAGGCCCGTCTTCTCTGCACTTTGTAGGTCTCTGTTCTGCTCACTAAATCCAAATCATCTGCATATCCCAACAATTTACAGGCTTGTAGTAGACAGAATATCTTGTCCGAATACCCGATTCCCGTATCACTTTTTCAAATGCCAGGTTGGAAAGTAGGCAGCAAAGTCAATCTCCTTGCCTTAGCCTAGTTCGTGACGCTGAAGACGTAATGGTGCTACTTCTAAAGCGCCAGTGACAACCACCGGCACAGTACTGTTATGCGAGTTGATTTACCGTGTTTCTAGACGGGTGCTCTTCTGAAAAATGAAAAGCTACTGGAACCAAATGCAGTGGTTATCAGTCCATAGACTTACAAACTAGCTAAACTAACTTGCACAAAGTACAACCTACCCACCCACCCACCCTCCAACGCACACACACACACACACACACACACACACACACTCATGCGCGAGGGAGGACTCGAACTTTAGGCGGGAGCGGCCGCCCAGTCCGCAGCATGATGTCTTAGACCACGCGGCCATTCCACGTGGCAGTGTTCACAGTTTTAACTATTTCCGCAAGGGATCAGGGGTTTTAGTGCATACACACAGAAATTGTTATTTAGTTTAGAAAGCATAATGCACAAAACTGGAATGAGTATACAGAGAGGTTGTACAAAGAAAATTAACTTCGAGACAATACTGCAGTAAGAGACGAGGAAACAAATCATGATGGGATATACTATACTGACAGAAGAATTCGACAGAGCACTGGAAGTCGTTAAGTCTAAACAAGCCTGTGGAGTAGACGACATTCCCTCAGAGGTACTGAAGTCTGGGAGAGCCAGGAATGACAAAACTATTTCACGTGGTGTGTAAGATATACGAGAAAGGCGAAATACCCTCAGACGTTAAGAAAAATGTAGTTTCAGGCATACATTGACTGAAAGAAGGGATCAATTGGTAGGACACATTCTTAGACGTGAAAGAATCGATAATTTAGCATTGGAAGGAAGTGTGTGGGGTAAAAATCGCAGAGGGAGACCCAGAGACGAATACAGTAAGTAGGTTCAAATGGAAATGTGTTGCCGTTCTTATGCTTAAGATAGAGCAGTTTCCGGACTGAAGACCACAACAACAACAACAACAACAATGCACTAAAACGGCAATCTTGATATAAATGGTAAAATTTTAAAAATGTCCACACCGCAAAAATGTTTTTATTTCATGAGCGGTATCAGTATATACGGACCATCTTCAGATGAATTCTACCATGGCAGGCGCTACAGTAGACACTGCAGGTCGGACATCCGTTGACTGCTCAGAGGAGACTGAAACCCGTGATGAAATAAAAACGATGTGGACTGTTTTCAATTCTAATTTTTTAAATTGTCATTTTTCTGTAGCGTGGACATGTCCGAAAGAACAGACCAACTAAGAGGCGTCTCCTTATATTCTATCCTCCTGATTGCAAAACGACATATTGACCATAGATGTTTATTTTTTCTCAATGCTACTGGTTTCGGTCAGTTTACCATTATCAAGCGTTAGCAGAGATTAGCTAATAGCTTAACATGTCGTAACACAAAAATACAAAATTGTAAAATAAGTGTTTTGAATTTTTGTGTTACGACATGTTAAGCTACTAGCTAATCTCTGCTAAAGCTTGATAATGGTAAACTGACCGAAACCAGTAGCATTGAGAAAAAATAAACAGCTATGGTCAATATGTCGTTCTGCAATTATCTCAAAGCTGTTATGCCCCACCTGTTCACCTATATATCCTCCTGGTTAGAACCGAATAATAAGGTAAGTTGGTCGGCATCACATGGGATCTGGCAGTGGAACAGCGTGCAGATCTGTACGATCCACCTCGAACGCCATTAGTTTTATCCCACACTGCTTAAAATACGTACAACGCTTCTGAAATCTCTATGAATATCACCCGTTGGTTTGTAATAAACCTGCCACAACTATCCTTAAACTTGTGTCAGAAAAGCTTATCTCGTACGCAAGGTTTGCCTGCTGACCTTCCGTCCACAAGAGCCACTGCTCAGCTGGCAACCGTAGTTAAGACATGTTTTGGTACACATTTTATTTTAGGAAGGTTGTCTGGACCATTGCTTTTTTATTTGCTTTTGTGGCCAGAAGTAGTTTGCTGGTTGCGTAACAGCGATCCGTCGTAAGCGTGTCAGAGACAGAGCGGTGGGCAAGCGCGGCAGTTTTGGCGCCGGTGGGAGGAACAGCACAACCCACTCGCTGCTGCCGCTCCACCGCACCCCACCCTGCGGCAGGGTGGCTGATGCACGCGCTAATACCGGAGCTGACGACACCCGGCGAACCGCCAGGCCCGGCCACACACAGCCCCTAGCTGCAGTAAACGTGCAACCCAAACTCACCCACTAGCACGTCACAAGCTTTCATGATGTCATCGATTTTGATGTCATCGATTTCACAACGGGTTTTATCGATTAGTGAATTACGGTGGTTCCCTATATATATACTCCTGGCCATCAAAATTGCTTCACCACGACGTGCTACAGACGCGAAATTTAATCGACAGCCAAGAAGACGCTGTGATATGCAAATGATAAGCTTTTCAGAGCATTCACACAAGGTCTGCACCGGTGGCGACACTTACAACGTGCTGACACGAGGAAAGTTTCCAGCCGATTTCTCATACACAAACAGCAGTTGACCGCCGTTGCCTGGTGAAACGTTGTTGTCTCTTGTAAGGAGGAAAATGCGTACCATCACGTTTCCGACTTTGATTGTAGCCTATCGCGATTGCGGTTTATCGTATCGCGACATTGCTGCTGGCATAAGTCGCGATCCAATGACTGTTAGCAGAATCTGTGGGTTCAGAAGGGCAATACGGAACGCCGTGCTGGATCCCAACGGCCTCGTATCACTAGCAGTCGAGATGACAGGCATCTTATCTGCATGGCTGTAACGTAGCGTGCAGCCACGACGCGATCCCTGAGTCAACAGATGGAGACAACAACCATGTGCACAACAGTTCGACGACGTTTGTAGCAGCATGGACTATCAGCTCGGAGACCGTGGTTGCGGTTACCCTTGACGCTACATCAAAGACAGGAACGCCTGAGATGGTGTACACGACGACGAACCTGGGTGCACGAATGTCAAAAAAATGAATTCGGATAAATCCAGGTTCTGTTTACAGCATCATGATGGTCGCATCCGTGTTTGGCGACATCGCGGTGAACGCACATTGGAAGCGTGTATTCGTCAACGCCATACTGGTGTATCACCCAGCGTGATAGTATGGGATGCCATTGGTTACACGACTCTTGTTCGCATCGACGGCACTTTAAACAGTGGCCGTTACATTTCACATGTGTTACGACCCGTGGTTCTGCCCTTCATGCGATCCCTGCGAAACCCTACATGTCAGCAGGATAATGCACGATCGCATGTTGCAGGTCCTGTACGGGCCTTTCTGTATAAGGAAAATATTCGACTGCTGCTTTGGCCAGCACATTTTCCAGATCGCTCACCAATTGAAAACGTGTGGTCAATGGTGGCCGAGCAACTGGCTCGTCACAATACAGCAGTCACTACTCTTGATGAACTGTGGTATCGTGTTGAAGCCGCATTGGCTTCTGTACCTGTACACACCATCCAAGCTCTGTTTGACTCAATGCGCAGGCGTATCAAGGCCGTCATTACGGCCAGAAGTGCTGTTCTGGGTACTGATTTCTCAGGATCTATGCATCCAAATTGCGTGAAAATGTGATCACATGTCAGTTCTAGTATAATATATTTGTCAATGAATACCCGTTTATCATGTGCATTTCTTCTTGGTGTAGCAATTTTAATGGCCAAAGACAGAGAGAGAGAGAGAGAGAGAGAGAGAGAGAGAGAGAGAGAGAGAGAGAGAGAGAGAGAGAGAGAGACTCACAAATACACCCCTACAGTTCTCACACACTGCATCATCATTAGCACGCAGTGACAAATACATCGCTCAAAACAATTAGGGGATCTGGTGAGCTATCATAAACAATATGCATACGGTGACGTATTTTATTCAGATATTGGTTACAATTGTAATTTGTGTGTTATACAGTACGGTATTTTGTTGTCTCAACTCTGTAGTTTGTTTACAAGGCGTTTACTTAGAGTGTGGTACCATGGGGTATCATAATAGTGTAAAGTCATTCTCATTGCCCTCTAATATTGTGTGTGATCACCCCGAACGGCCAGTGCAGTTGTACACCTGCGTGGCATGGACAGTATGAGGTTATCAGCCTGCTCTTGAGGGATATTTCTCCATTCTTCCATGAGTGCAAAATCTGTCTCTGCAACCGTTGGAAGAGGTACTGGTCTGGCTGCAATGCATCTGCCAAGTGCAACGCAGACAAGTTCAATGGTATTAAGTCCGGTGAACAAGCTGGCCTTTCCATACCTTCAATTCCCTCAGCTTCAAGCATGTTATCCACCAATGCAGCTCTGTGGGAACGAGTGTAATCATACACAAGAACGAACCTATCTTCTATGGCACCAGCTTAGGGCACAAGGTCGAAGGCTCTCGTCTCTATGCCTCTGAGGAGTCAAGACGCTTTTCTGAACGACACTGAGGTCCGTACGTACGCCAATACTCTCCTGCCAATACCATTCGTGCAGAACTATGATATAGTGATCTTACCTGTACATAAGCATGATTTTTGCCAGTTGCACTTTCTATCCAGATGAGGGAACGACGACTGTCAGGCTGAACACAAAATCTTGACTCATCTGTGAACACGTCCTGATGGTGCAGATGTGTTGCAGCTGAGTTGCATTCAACCTCACGTCTCGACGGACTTTTAACCGGAGGTAACGGTCATCTCTTGCTGATGGTAACCCTGGAGTACCTTCACTTTGCCTTCTGTAATCACGTCTAGGTCCTGGAACTTCGGGACACATCAACATCTGCAACGACTTACCTCTGTGTCTGTCCAGCTTTCAACCTTCCACTGGTTATCCAGCTCAGATCTTTGGGTAAGTCATGTTGTTGTTGCATTGTACTACCTGCTCACTACACTGTATGAACCCAGCCGCTGGTGTAATTCATTTGGTACAGTAAAGTCAACACCAACTCTACGGCAGCAACTTTCTGTTATTATCACTCTCTCCGTTGCCGTAATTTTTTTGTTTCCACTCCGTAGAACCGACAGAAAGACGGCGAACCATTTTAGTTCATTCTACCGATGACAGTACTTCAGAACCAAAATATCTCAACTGATCCCTTAATTGTTTTGACAAGAGTAGTGCAAACATGTTATTCAGCCTGAAATCGTCACTTCAGATATTTTTATGGCATGTGCAATATGCCTCCCTTCCATGGCTATGCTATGTCGCAAACGAATAGCGAAATTCTGCACGATCCGTAAAGTGTCGGAACGTCGATGCTGTCGATGACCTCCTGAATGGCTCTTTTCAGCTATCATGATTTTCGGTTTGTTGCTGTACATCTTGTATTTAATATAGCCCCACAAAAAGGAGTCGCATGTGTTCAGATCCGGAGAATTTGGCGGCCAATCGAGTCCCATGCTGGTAGGGTCTGGGTATCCCGGAGCCACAATGCGGTCCCGATAATGCTCCTCCAGGATCTCTTCTGCTGGGGTCGAGCTCCGTCTTGCATAAACCACGTCTTGTCGAAATCAGGATCACTGTGGATAATGCGGATGGAATCATCTTCCAACACGTTCACGTACCGCAGTCACTGTAACATCAAGGGACAGCGTACAGATTAATCCGTGGCTGGACATTACACACCACATAGCGTGATGTGTCAGAATGTACCCCACCAACCTATCCCATCTCATAGTCAGGATATGCCAGAATCTCCTTTTCTCCCCAATTCTGTTGATCACCTCCTCATTAGTTACGTGATCTACCCATCTAATCTTCATCATCCGTCTGTAGCACCGCATTTCAAAAGATTCTATCATCTTTTTGTCCGAACTCTTTATCATTCATGTTTGACTCCCAGGTGTATCGTGTAATGCGGCCTAATATCACATATTAGTAGAAGACGGCAAAGTACTTTTGACAAAACGATTTTAATACATTTATTGTGAGCGGTTTCGATCAATTACTATCATCTTTAGAATGTCTGCATGCGTAGTGGGCGGAGACAACGGTAGAGAACAAAGCATATGTAAAAACAGCGCTGTTGCTTGCTCATAATTAGAGCAAATTAGTTGAAACCGGTTACAATAAATACTTTAAAATTAATTTGCGGGCTTTTTAAATTTCAGGAAACACTTTTCATCGCTGCTTTTTTTCCAGTGTGACTTTTTAATGAGAAATGTCATTGTTTTAGTACTGTTTCTGGGTCAGATTCTAAGAAAATGGGGGTAATTGTAGTGCGATATTTATGGTGTGCTCTACCACATTAGAACATGATCACTGTCCATCTGCTCTCACAAGACCTCACGGGTGTCGGATTTTAGATTTTTTTGATATACGTGAAGTTCAGAACTCAAATAACAATCAGCGAAAGCCATTCGACGCAACTCTAAGAAATTCTCTAGAAAATCGACTTTGAAGTACCTGTAAGTAGACATAACTAAAACAGTTGCGGCATCCATCGGTGTAACTCAGGCAGAAGCGTTCTGTCCTCACAACTACAGTCGGTGGTTCGAAACCCGCTGTGACATTTTCTTTTTTTCTTTTTCAAATTCAGTTATATAAATCATTGTGCCAGTTGTTGTTTGAGTGTATGTAAACGAGCTGAATACCTTATCACCTTAAACGACGGATGAGGATGTTAACTGCTTGGAAAGCCATTAGTAGCTATGGAGGTGACTTTCCAAAAAATAGCGCGTCACAAACTGAACAATCAAAGACTACCGTCGTCATCTTATAGAGGAGCCAGTACTGTAGAAAATGTAACTTATGTTTTTTGATTGAAACACTCATTATTAATGACCTTTTATAAAATACGGAAAATTACGAATAAATAAAAAACTTTTTTTCATAAAAATTAACATTGTGTAAGTATTCGAACACAACGAAAAAAAATTGAACTATGACGGCAGGATTCGAACCATGACCCCTTGTGGTTACAAGGGCAGAACGCTACCACCCGATCCCTCAGGGGGCTCACGGTTCTTTCGTGAGTACGTGCGCGGCGAGTACAGGGCTCCGAGCTAATGCAGTCTTCCTTCCTTCTTTACTTCCCGGACTGCCTTTCCTTCCTTCCCCCCCCCCCTCCTTTCCTATCCTCACTCCTTTCCCTCCCCACCGGCGGTCTGGTAATCTTAGCAGTTTAGTACCCCTATCCCAACCAAACAACCCAACCCCAACACGCTAGTACCTGAGCTACACTGTCAGATGGTGCAACTGTTTTAGTTACTTGTAGTTACGTGTACTTTGCAAAACTTCAAAGACGATTTTCTCGAGTATTTTTGAGAGTTGCCTCGAATGGCTTGGCTGTTTGTTGGTTTAAGTTCTGAACTTCACGTTCCATAAATATAGAGAAATTCTAAAATCCGCTACCCATGTTGTCTCCTTGTCAGAGTTAAGATGATGTAATTTATCTTCTTCACTACACTACGGAGGTTTGGTGAAGGTGAAAGTGACGAAACGGTGGAGAGGGCACAATGGACACAAGTTGGATCCCCCGGCGAGCGCTAAACAAAGCCGCGCCACGTCAGAGTGTCGGGTTTCTGCAGAGGCAGAGCGCACGACGCGTCCAGCTGGCAGCGGCCGCGGCCTTCCCAGAAGCGCGGGCACCCGCCCAATCTCACAGGCTATTAACCTGCGCCAACCAGGCCGGCAAAGCGCTGCCGCATCTAAACGCACCTACGCGACTTCCCATTTATCGTCCCACCAACCAAACAACCAAATAAATTCATAGCAACCTACACACGTTCCGACCAGATTGTAACTCCTCCCTGTACTAGCGTCAAGTTGCCAAACAGCTTCTGTTTTCGCATGTTCACTGTGCAGACAGCAGACGATCGCAGGTAGGAAGTTGGTCGGGTAGCGCTACACACGCACCGTTTGTCAGTTGGACAGGCCCGTCCAACCATCCGACAAGAAAAGTTGGTCGGGAAGCGCATCCAGACGTCCAGTTTATCGGACCGCCGTTAAATTAGTCCTGAAGGCGGGTCCACACAGAGCGCGCCGCGCCGTACTGCGCCGCGCGGCTGCAGCCCGCGCCCTGCTGTAGCACAGCAGAAGGCGCCGTCCGCGCCGCGCCGCGCCGTTCCCACTGTGGTTCCAGTTGGAGCGCGCGCACCTCTGAAGGTGGAGCGAGCTGAGATTGTGAGGGTCGTATTTATTGTGCTGCACCATCAGTTAAGCAAGAATCGTCGTCATTTGGGTAACTGCAGTGTTAAAGACTAGGGCATTGTACGGTGGAAACGATCTTTTCAGCGAACTACTTGCAGGCGACAGTGGACAGTTCTAAAACTTTTATCAAATGTCTTTTGAAGACTTCGAATATCTGTTGAAAATGGTCAACCAGACATAATGACGTGCTATACCTACCAAAGAGAGACTGGCAATAACTTAGCGCTTTACGCCAACTGGAGATTACTTTACGTCTGATGTTATAATAAATGTAAATGGGTAATTGTGTTGTTACATTGTTTATGAAAAGTTACCTCTTCCAGTGCCCCTCGACTTCTTCATTTTCTCACTTCTGTAGGAAAACAACAATGATGTCTTTTTATTATTATTATTATTTGCTTCGGCGGTTTCCACAGACGACGCCAATCGTGACCCACAGCCAAGCACCACTTTTTTTTGTAATTATTGTCTTTTGGGTCCCACAGTTCCCGCCTTTGTCTACACAGCTCTATGAGGTTCTCACTTTGCTTGCGGTCCCACTCCATAACGAGGACACCTACGCGAGAACACACGACCTGTCACCGCGAATTGACGCACGCAATAAACTAGCGCGCCGGCCAGCCGAAGTCCCGTCTAGACTGAGCGCGCGCAGACGCGCCACTGCCTTTGAAGTACCGACAACAGGCGGAACACTGCGCGGCGCGGCGCGGCGCAGCACAGCGCGGATCGGCGCGGTTCGCCGTCCTCACTCGACGCGCACACCCGCGCACGCCGGTTTTGCGCAGCGCGGCGCGGCGCGGCGCGCTCAGTGTGCACCCGCCTTGAGAAATCGAAACGTGTGTAGGCACCACCACCTAGAGAGAAGGCCGCGGCGGTCTCGTGTGACGTCAGGCAGAGTAGGTCGCGCGCGCATAGCTGACTGGCTCGCTGCTTCGGCATAGTGGGCCGTGCCCCAGCGGCTACCCAGTCAGCTAAGCGCGCGCAACCTACTCTGTAAAGCACTAGATATACCGAGCTGAACAATCCGCCATTTTGAATCCCAGTCCGGCGACAGTGTTGTAAGCTTTGTGTGGTGTAGCGAAGTGAATCAGCGAATATTTTCTGACTTCATTGTTTCACAGTGTGAAATGGTCGGTTGTACAGCTTCAAACTGCTCAAATAATAGCAGACATGGTTGCTGTAAGTTTTATCGGTTTCCTTCAAATTATAGATCGGCGTAAAAGGTAGCTTGTAAATTCCAGAACCGCGGTGGAGCGGCCGAGCGCATTGAGGCGCTGTGCTACTATGCACGAGGCCGTTTCCCGTCGGGAGTTCTAATCCCCCCTCGGGCATGGATGTTTGTGCTGACTTTAGTATAATGTTGTTCATAAGTAGTTTAGTTTAGGGTCTGATAACTAGTCAGTAAATGTCATAAGCTTTACAAACATTTTTTTAAATTCCAGACGCCACGTATGGACGCTAAATCGAGTAACTATCTGTGTAAAGTTAAGAACAAAACTTTTTTTATTTGTACTAGAAACAGTAATGCTCACAGAGGTTGTAATGAAAATATTGGCCTACACTTGTAAGCAATGGTTTATTTTAATTTTGATTAAGATTCTTAACACGACATTCAGTCTGTTGAAAATAAGCTACATTTATTGACTTTTTTAGAGCAACTAAGGACTTTTTCTACGGGCTGTTAATTGTATTTGAAGTGTTTCATGAGTGCAGCTGGCTTTGCCCAGCTTGTGGTTTTTTAATTATATTATTTCGCATTAGTTCAGGGCTTAAATGTCACTCTCAACATTGGAGTATGTAGGTGTAAGCCAAGCTGTGAACAGGAGGTCTGAAATAGTAATAAGCTGAACTTCGCAAAGAGAGAGAACAGGAAAGAAGTCGTAAATGAAAGGCATTGATTTCAAATCTTAGCATGCAACAATGACTTTATTTCAAAGTGCATGCTACAAGAGAGACTTTATTTAGTAGTTATCTAACGAAACCAGACGTTCGAAGTTATTAAACACATTTTTTATGTAAAAATCTTCTGAATTATGTTGTGTGTAAAACATGCGAGACCTTAAGGGGGAAACACGGGAGGTACAGTATCGCAGTTTAACATTATTATTAACTGTTTTCGAATGCAACTCTTAGTTGCCGTAAACGTATGAGGATGTACCATATATAAACCAGAAAACACGATAATTTTTATGTATTTTAATTGTATTTGGTCAATATTTAGAACATCATTTGCCTTAATGTGGAATGTAAGAGAATGTTTCATATCTCTAAATATCCATCTAATCACGAACTTTAAGGTGCTTGCCTCTTACAGTCAATAAATTTACTATGTTGTAATATTTTCTGCGCTAGGAAAATATATTTAATGGCTTAGAAATACATTAGAAAGTGTAATTGTTCCGTAGTCTTTAAATGCGCGCCTTTAAAGCGGGATTCAAAATGGCGGATTGTTCTGCTTGTACTATACAGTGCTCTACTACTCTGCCTGACGTCACACGAGACCGCCGCGGTCTTCTCACTAGGTGGTGTTGGTGTAGGGGCCTTAAGTGCCATCTGAATACATCTACATATATACTCTGCAAATCACATTTAAGTGCCTGGCAGAAGGTTCATTAACACTTTTATAACCTTTCTCTACCGTCCTATCATTCCATTCTCTAATAGCGCGCGGAAAGAAAGAACACCTAAATCGTTCCGTTTTCGATCTGAAAAGCAGTGAGTGGCGGATTTACACTGCGGATGAATACACTGAAATGCAGTTGCCGAAATGTTCAAACAGAGCTTGAATCACATTTCAAATACGTATCCGAAGCATACTGTTATAATCGGTGGCGACTTTAATTTACCCTCGATTTGTTGGCATAATTACGTATTCGAAACCGGCGGTAAATGTAAAACATCGTCCGAACTAGTTCTGAATACTTTTCCTGGAAACTACTTCGAACAATTAGTTCATGAACCCACTAGAATAGTAAGTGGTAGCGAATATACCCTTGATCTCCTAGCAAAAAATAATCCTGAGCTAGTAAATTGCATCAAAACAGATACAAGGATTAACGAACATCAAGTTGTAGTAGCGAGACTGAACGTCAAAATTCTCAAATGTACCAAAAATAAACGAAAAATATATCTATTTAACAAAGCAGATAAAAAAATCGCTTCACGCTTTCCGGACTGATAGTCTCCAGTCTTTCAAAACTAAAAAATGCGAGTGTAGATCAGTTGTGGCTTACTTTCAAAGACTTAATATCAGTAGCAATCGAGAGATTTATACCAAATAAATTAATAAAAGAGGGGGATGACCCCCCTTGGTACAGAAAACAGATCAGACCACTGTGGCAGAAGCAAAGAATAATGCATGCAAAATTTAAAAAGACACAGAAGCCACAAGACTGGCAATCTTTAACTAAAACTCTCAAACTAACGCGGACGTCAATGCGAGAACCCTATAGTAGTTACCACAACAAAATCCTGTCTCGTAATCTTGCAGAAAATCCAAAGCAATTCTGGTCATATGTGGAGTACACTAGCGGCAAAATACAAACAATACCTTCATGGTAATACTACCGATGACAGTACTGCTAAGGCAGAATTACTAAACATAGC
Organism: Locusta migratoria; assembly: GCA_026315105.1. Classification (NCBI taxonomy): domain Eukaryota; kingdom Metazoa; phylum Arthropoda; class Insecta; order Orthoptera; family Acrididae; genus Locusta; species Locusta migratoria. The sequence continues at coordinate 242,597,880 of CM048748.1, forward strand.
TTTTCGTCTGTAATTTGGGAAAAAATAAATTGAATAAAAGAAGGAATAGAATTTTGCATCAAATGAAGCACATATGTACGCCGTTTCGGCTTTAGTAGAATCCCACTACTGATAAGGACAAAATACACTTACACCCATGCCAGAAGGAGGACTCGAATCTCCGGCGGGAACAGGTGCGTAGTTCGCTATATGGCGTCGCGGTTATCCCCGCACGCCCAATACACTTTTAGTGGTATACCATCAAGTACCCACTGCTGTGCACTTCACATTGGCTTGCAGAGATTAGACATGGATGTATATGGCAAAGACACGCAAAACTCCGTAAATCAGGAGCCGGTGCTTGGGTAATGTCCATCGAATACACCAGGCTACAACTCCAGATCAATATATCGAAAAGGAATCACGTCAGCTTGGGTGATCTGGGAAGAGGTAGGCAGACCGAGTTACAATATCAAGAGGGAAGGAGTAACGTGGAATGTACCAGACAGAAAAACTATAAAGGACACAAGTCATTGGAGGGATATTTTGGCGCTGTGAAGATAAATGAAATTAGTCGACACCGCGGAGAGAACAAAGGATTCAGAATGTCGCAAAAATCGACGCCAATTGATGAGTACGATGGATGTCGAGCCTCCCGTAAGTTCCACACGCCTACATCGGGCACGAGAACAAAGGAGGCTGCAATGGACGATTCTTCGGTTGAATGTGTGTTCATTGTGTAGTGATAAATAAATATTATGCTTCTTGTAGGAACTGCGGTAACAATGAATTTAGACTTCGTGTATTATTTAAGAACACTTAGTAACAACATAGTTATCAAGAGTTAGCACTATATTCAGCTGCAATAATTTTATATCCGGCATTAGTTGCCTTGAAAAGTCTAGCTACTGTTATCTACGATTATATCTGGTTTATTGTACTGTATTGTCAAATACTGTTAGCAAGTACGCGTCAGGCTATAAGACAGCAGCCTTCCAATGAGTTTACTGACCAACAGTGACATGAAGCATATCCATGCAACATTCAACAGTGCCTCTAAAAACTATTCAAGACAAATTTTGAGCCGCGGTGGAGTAGCCGAGCGGTCTAAGGCGCCTCGCTACGGAGCGCGCTGTTGCTCGCCGTCGGAGGTTTGAGTCGTCCCTGGGGCATGGGTATGTGTGTTATCCTTAGGTTAGTTTACCTTAGTTTAAGTAATTTGTAAGCCACGGACTGATGACCACGCAGTTTGGTCCGATAGATTTACAAACATTTGAACAATTGAAAATGATCCGCACAAAATAAACGCAGTGGCCGTTATCTCATTTCGATCTCTGAGAACGAGTTTCAATTACATTTTATGCATTTCTCATAGCTTGGAACACGTAAAAACAAATTTTACTGCAATTTTTAAGATGGGGTTATTTGTGCAGCGCGGTACTACGCAATATTTCTAGGCTATTTTCAGAAAAATGAGTGTCCAAAAAATATATCGCTGAATTTAACGGCAGCAGAAGTAGTATCGTTTCAGTTGATGTCACAGAAATCACATGAAGCATGCAGCGTTTCAACAGGCTTTCAAATTATTTGGATTTAATGTCCCTTTTCCCCAAATTCACGTGGGAAAAATGCACGTTATGAGCATAATATGACATGGTTGCGTAGACTTTCCCGGCGTAATAACTGACAATATTCATCTCGGGTATGCAGCTGGACACCGTCGTCATCTCGAAACGATATTTCGGCAGACCAACTGGCTGCCATCTTCAGGTGAGAGAGCTAATACACTAATTCGCCGGAAACTGAGGCAGACCAAGAAACAGAGGCCCCTATATACACCGCTGACGACCCACCGCGCGTGCGCGAAACCAAAGTAGAAGCCACCTAGACGCAATAGAACTAGTAGCGCGCCGGTGCAGAAAATCGACAAAAAGCGATGGGTCGAAACAAGGCTAGTTAAAAGAAACAGCAGGTCGAAATGAAGACCGTTGTTGCTTAATGTCATATAAGATCGGGTTCCAAGTTTTACTTAGAGGAAAGCCCTTGTCCTTATTAATAAAATTATCGGCCATACGAATTTCCATGGATTCTTTAAAAACACATTCCCAGTAGCGGGAAGCAGGAGCAGTCAGCTTAGTTTCATCATATAACATCTTGTGTCCCTCATTCAGACAATGTTCAGCAACAGCTGACTTTTCAGGTTGAAGCAAATAAGTATGACTCTGTCTCAGTTTCCGGCGAGTTAGTGTATTAGCGCTCTCACCTGAAGATGGCAGCCATTTGGTCTGCCGAAATATCGTGTCTAGTTGACGACGGTATCCGGCTGCATACCCGAGATGAATATTAACATAAGATGACATGTTTAATAATTTAGGACGATTTCCAGAAATCAATCAAATAGCCTATTCAGCAACAGTAAGGCTTATTTTGGCTGTCACATGTAGAGCCTGGAATATTTCTCTACAAAAATAAAACTGGAGAAGTGACTGTAAACTCCTGTTCATCTCACGATGACTTGATGATGTGTTAATTTAGTTGATAATTGAGCGACTTCCTAAATTTTGTAGCGCTTGTTATGTTCCAAGTAGTTTTTCGAGACAACATCGGAACATATACCAGTGAATGAAGGAGAGGAAGGGGGCGTAGGTTATCCTTTATTGGTGGTTATATTATTGCACGCCATTGGTGGAAAGGGGCGTTGCTGATTGGTGTTTTAATGGCTGGTTTTACAACAGCGGCACGCCGCAACGGCTGTCCGTTCTCCCAGGTCCATTCCACCAGTAGCAAGTTCTAATGCAAAAGCCAATAAGAAACGGCCTTTTTGACCAATAAGGGAGAAGAATACAACATCCAATCATATGAAAAACCAGCCATTAAAACACCAATCAGCAACGCCCCTTTCCACCAATGGCGTGCAATAATATAACCACCAATAAAGGATAACCTACGCCCCCTTCCTCTCCTTCATCCGCTGGTATATAGACACCAAGCGATCGTACAGTCAGCAGTCAGACACAGACCCTGATGAAGGCCACCTGCAACAGTGGCCGAAACGTCGGCAAAGTTTACAAAATGATGACGCGGTATCACACCCAGAAGAATTTTATTGATAGTGACAACTGCCGCGGAAGCCTACGTTTGCATATAACATCGGAACAATTTATCGACGTTACGAATGCTTCGTCTCAGTCGGGGGCTCTCATCCATTCCGCTGTATTTTCGTTAGCAGATCCGGCGAGACATTTCTCTGGCCGCGTGATGTATTCGTGCGCCGGTCGGCGGAGACAGCAGCGCTGCTTCGCGCAGACTCGCCAGTCAAACAGCGCTGAGTTACGGCAGCACTCGCTCACGATCAGGCTTACAGTGTTTGAAAACGCGCCAAATCGCTAGCCTCTCCTTTTTCCTTCTGTCAACCCATGAATCACTGCCAGCGTGTTTAGGCCAAACAGAAAACGTTTTAGCAATCAACTGTTTGGATGCACAACAAGCGTATCTTCTCTTTCAACCATACCCTTTTAGTTTGCATCCCCAGGATGTCTGTTAATGGATTGACGGAGTCCTTCTTGGTCACTTCATTGTTTCAAAATTAGTTTAGTACAGGTGATTACATTAACACTGGAGTTCAAATGTTCAAATGTTTGTATAGCTTATGGGACTTAACTACGGGGTCATGAGTCCCTAAACTTACAAACTACTTACGAACTAGCTCATACTAAGGACGGCACAAATGTCCATGCCCGAGGGGGGATTCGAACCCCCGACCGTAGTGGCCGTGCAGACCGTGACTGGAGCACCTCAGTCCCCTCGGCCACCGGTCCGGCAGCACAGGAGTACACGCGCCCATAAACATTTCATGAGTGCACGCGATTTGGTTATTTGCAAATTTGGAAGTAATTTAACTAAAACACTTTGTATAATCATTAAACATCTTTGTTTTTGTTCAAAGAAGTTTCGGGCGTGCAGCCGCATAAAGTTTACTTCTTCTAATATTTCGGCAGAGAAACGTTCAGCCATCTTCAGAGAGAGTCGAAGACTGCTGCTCTAGAACGCGCTTCGTGCTTATAAACGCGCGGGCCGCGCTACTGCGCTTGCGGCCACAGATACAACAAGGCGCCAAAGACGTTACTCGACGGCAAGGAAGTACACGCATGTGTAAATTATGTCTGTGGCTACATGGTCGATTACTGCGGAGAAATCGATGTATTATGATCTGTGCTGTGGCGGCGTCTTTGTAAATTTATTAAAGAAAGTGGCGGATTCCATGATTTATCTAAACTGAAATCACAGTCTCTGTTAATTAAATTCGTCCTCAAGCGAATTTCTATTGCTTCTTTCACTACTGAGTCCCAGAAAGATGAAGTGGAAGCTAAAATTTTGACGTTTTCGTACGTCATGGAGTGTGCAGTATCAATACAGTGCTCTGCCACTGCCGATTTATTTGGTTGTAAAAGACGGGTATATCTCTGGTGTTCCGTGCATCTTTCCTGGACTGTACGTCTCGTCTGTCCTACGTACGAAAGGCCACACTCACATGGGATCTTGTTGTATCTGTGGCCGCATGCACAGTAGCGCGGCCCGCGCGTTTATAAGCACGAAGCGCGTGCTGGAGCATCAGCCTTCGACTCGTCTCTGCAGATGGCTGAACGTTTCTCAGCCGAAATATTAGAAGAAGTAAACTTTATGCGGCTGCACGCCCGAAACTTCTTTGAACAGTCACTGCGCCGCGAAAACATGAAGATGCACATCTTTGTTTTTATCACACTTTTATATAAAATTGACAAAAATCCAGCATTTTAACTATTTTAAACAATATTTTGAAGAACTGCTCAATGTAGGTGAAACGTTGAATGATGTGTCAGATTTTGAGGTAGAATTGGATAGGAATGACGATGGAAACAGGATCACATTTCAGGAAGTGGGGAAAATGGTCAGCAGATTACAGTGCAATAAAGCGGCTGGGGTGGATGAAATTAAGCCGGAACTCGTCAAATACAGTGGAATACCAGGACTCAAATGGTTACACAAGATACTTGAGAAGGCGTGGGAATCTGGACAGGTTCCATCTGATTGGACGAAAGCGGTAATAACTCCAATTTTGAAACATGGAAACAGAAAAGATTGTAACAAATATCGAGATATCTCTTTAATTAGTGTTGTAGGCAAAATATTCTCAGGTATTGTTGAAAGGAGAGTGCGAGTATTAGTTGAGGACAAGTTAGATGAAAATTAGTGTGGGTTTAGGCCTCTTAGAGGCTGTCAGGACCAGATCTTCAGCCCACGGCAGATAATGGAAAAGTGCTATGAGTTGAACAGGGAATTGTATCTATGTTTTATAGATCTGGAAAAGGCTTATGACCGTGTTCCTAGGAGGAAGCTATTGTCAGTTCTCAAGATTATGGTATAGGACGCAAACTTCTGCAGCAATTAAAGGGCTTTACGTAGACGGGCAGCAGTTAGAGTAGACGGCAAATTAAGCTCATGGTTCAGGGTAGTTTCAGGTGTAAGACAAAGCTATACCTGTCACCACTGTAGTTCATACTATTCATGGATCATATGTTGAAAACAGTAGACTGGCAGGGCGGGATTAAAATAGGTGACAACAAAATAAGCAGTCTCGCATATGCGGATGACTTAGTTGTAATGGCAGATTCAATTGAAAGGTTGCAAACTAATATTTCAGATCTCGATCAGAGGTGTAAGGATTATGATATGAAGATCAGCATCTCCAAAACGAAAGTAATGTCTCTGAGAAAGATATTTAAACAGATTGAGTGCCAAACAGGAGGAACAAAGAACAGGTAGACAGTTTCAAGTACCTAGGATGTATTTTTTTTACAGGATGGCAACATAGTGAAAGAACTGCAATCGAGGTGTAGCAAAGCTAATGCATTGAGTGCTCAGCTAAGATCTACTCTCTTCTGCAAGAAGTAAGTAAGTACCAAGACTAAGTTAGCAGTGCACCGCTCTATATTTCGACCAACTTTGTTGTACGGGAGTGAAAGTTGGGTGGATACTGGTTACCTTATTCATAAGGTAGAGGTTACAGATATGAAAGTAGCAAGAATGATTGCAGGTACTAATAGATAGGAACAATGGCAGGAGGATGACCATAATGAGGAAATCAAAGAAAAACTGGGAATGAACACCATAGAGGAAGCAGTTAGAGCGAACAGACTGAGATGGTGGGGTCATGTTACACGCATGGGAGAAGCAAGGTTACCTAAGAGACTCATGAGCTCGACAGCGGAGGGTAAGAGAAGTCGAGGTAGACCAAGAAGAAAGTACTTAGATTCAGTGAAGAATGTTTTTGAAGTAAAAGGCATAATATCAGACGAGGCGTTAATGCTAGCATTGAATAGGGGATCATGGAGGAATTTTATTAGTGGTACTATGCTTCAGACTGAACACTGAAAGGCATAATCAGTCTCTAATTATGATGATGATGATAAGCAATGAAACAAAACTGTCTTTAAAAATGAATGTCCAAGCAAGGGCTTTGATTATATTCACACGTTTTAAATTTCATGGAACTAATGATTATTACAAGTTTGATGTTAAATTATCATCTAGTTGAACCAATGGACCATGTTTGACAGTCATCTTCACTCCACTGGCATGCATTCAGGGCGCAAGACTGCTGATGTTCGTTGCAAATGTGTCGTAAATTTGCTGCACTGTTTCCGCGTACTGCGGTCGCGGGCTCTGCTACAAAAAGAACAATGACCAACTTTTTCCACGAACAGGCATAAAAGGGTGCATCGGTTGCTCTGGGAGTCCTAGCAGAAGTCTGCCTTTCAGTTTGATGGCTCTGTGTATGTTCCGTTGTGATATTCGACGCTCAATAGAAGGTCTTGCTAGGCCACATCCAACTCCTTGCAGGTAATGGCGGCGGACGACATTCGTTTCAGATTTATTCATCTGATAAATAATAAAACCATTTATGCCCGCCATATTGAGCAAATGGTAAAACAGCCTGAAAGGCATCGACGGCTATTTCGAGAAACGTCGTACTGTTTATACATTTTATTAAAAATATGGTCTCCACACTTTATTTTGTTATAAAATGTGATGAGTTCTGGTTTCCTTGTCTCAGCACTAGCAGCATAGATTCTGTCGTCGTCTTGAAGAGTAGATAACAACAAAACTCGCCATCTTCGTCATCCTCCAGCAGCCATCTCTGAATTTGTTCATCGATATTACATGAATAACCCGCCCTCTAAAAATCATTATGCAAAAGAATACAATATGCAAAAGAATACAAATGTATTCTAACAACAAAATGTGTAAATACTATGAATCACAAAACATCCATAGTAATTTTAAAGTATTTATTAGTCATTTTGAATATTTACCTCAGAATCACAATTTGTGCACTTCGAAATTTTACATCCACGAACGGTCGCGCAGGCTACAGACGTAGCCTACAGACAGACTTTGACACTAATTTGTTTAGACACCTTTGCATTGTGGGAGTCAGCTCGCTACTAGCGGGAAGTGTCTCATACCTGAGGAATACGGAAAGCGATGGCACTGTTGTGCACCAATTGTTGAAAATAATAGACCTTTTCACGCGCTGGGCTACAAATGTAGTCCGCGCGTGCACACTAGTGTTAAGCTTCTCCTTCGGCATGTTGTCGTGTCTGTGGTCAAGGGTCTCTGATGGAAAATTTATGAGCCGAGAACACAACAAAAACTTCATTTCAGCCGAATGGGGAGCATTACAAAGTAGAAATGTACATAATTTCAAAGAGTAAACTTCTGAAGTATTCTTTTTTCGTTTTTAACATTAACACTGCACGTGTGGATCATATGTTATGTTATGTAATGTTATGTTCATCAATAACTCTCTATACTCCTGGCGTTGAGGTTGGTCTAAACGTTTCATACGTTCAGTGGTATACATACTGGCACATACCAATAGGTTAACATTTCAGAGTACCTTTCTTACAAAAAAGAAGTCAGACCACAAAATGCACTCAACTAAGTTTCATGGATAAATACTTTCATTTTTGGGTCACGTGATCGGTGACGACACGTCATGTTTTTCGGACGCTCAAATGTTTTTCTGGTCCTAGAGCAAAGAAATCTGTCTATCAAAAATAATCATAGGGGAAAATGTATATTCTTTAGTCACCATTATCCGTTGTGACAGGGTTCAAATGTTCAAATGTTTGTTAAGCTTAAGGGACTTAACTGCGGGGTCATCAGTCCCTGACAGGGTTCAGTCATACCTACTATATACGGGAGTTGACAATAAAAGTGGTTCACCTCTATTGAGGATAATTTACAAGGAATCCCTTGAGTGCGATTTGGAAGTTCAGACTCTATTAAGGCTTTGTTGAAAGCCAGTGTTTTAGTCAAGTGAGCTTTCATAGACACGAAATAATTCATAAATTGCATTTTAAAAGAATTAACTCATTATCAAAACCTTAAATGTCACTGACTATTATCATTGAATTAAAGATATAAAACAGTTCAGGTAAACATATCACATACATTTGTATCTCGTTAATAACAGCAACAATCCCCTGCAATGTAAAGATCAAAGTGCACCACATGTAACATCATATCAAAGTGTAGTACTCTTGAAGGTTTGCTGTACTACACCATACTTATAAGCATAGTATACACATAAAACTTCAGATTACGATATCTTTCCTTCCTCTGAAGAAATGAAACCTATGTTACTCTCCAAACTATTCTCAATTTACCTGTGGAAACGCATGAAAGTTCGTGTAGTACTTTTGCTGATTATCCTCAACAAGTAGACATGCACGATGGCTTTCAAACAAATGATTAAATTATGATATCTTTATTTTCTCTGACCCGATTTTAATTATTGAAGGATTTATGCAACCGCACGATATGTTTAAGTTACGTGTGAAAACCTAATGAAAATTCGTCAGTTAATTTTGGAGATAAACGTACTCAAAGGGACAGACAGACATGGCGGTCTTAGATAAAAAAATTCAAATTACGATATTCTTTTTTTCCGATTTTTACGAAACGAAATCTAAATGTTGTCCCGAGCTACGCTCAAACACCATGCAAATTCGTGAAGTAGTTTAAGAGATAAGAGGTATTTAATAGTTGAACAAACAGACACGACGGTTACTGAAAACACTAAAAATTACGATATCTTTTTTTTCCGTGATCCGATTTTGATAAAATTATTCCTATATGTTGATAGAAACTTTTCTCGTGTTTCCTGTGAAAACCGCATGAAGATTAGTCCAGTAGTTTTGAAGATTGAAGTGAACAGCGACAGACCTACATTTATAGATTTATTATTAGTATAGAACTCGATCTTTACATTGAAATGAACTATTGCTGTTATCAGCCAGATACAGTTTTGTACGATGTACACTGCTGAAAACAATTAGTGGATCAGGAGAGATACCATACGCAATATACATATGGTAACGAATTTTTTTCAGATATTGGTTACAATTGTAATTTGTGTGTCAGACCGCAGTTATTAGACTCGAAGGGCATGAATGGGAAGCATTAGTTGGGAAGAGTGTAAGACAGGGTTGTAGCCTTTCTTCGATGTTATTCAATTTGTACATCGAGCAGGCGGTGAAGGAAAGCAAGGAAAATTTTGGAATAGGGATTAAAGTTCAGCGTGAAGAAATAGAAACACTGCGTTTTGCTGATGACATTGCAATTCTGTCAGAGACAGCAAAGGACCTGGAAGAGCAGTTGAATGGAATGGACAGTGTGTTGAAGAGAGCGTATAAAATGAACATTAACAAGAGCAAAACAAAGATAATGGAATTCAGTCTTAGAAAAGCAGGCGATGCTGACGGAATTAGATTAGGTAACGAAACAATGAAGGTTGTAGATGAGTTTTGTTACTTGGCTAGTAAAATAACACATGACGGTCACAGTACAGAGGATATAAAATGCAGAACGGCAATGGGAAGAAAAGCATTTTTGAAAAAGAGAAATTTACTAACATCGAATATTACGTGTAAGGAAGTCTTTTCTGGAGGCATTTGTGTGGAGTGTAGTCTTGTACGGGAGTGAAACATGAACGATAAGCAGTGCGGACAGGAAGAGGATAGAGGCTTTTGAAATGTGGTTCTACAGAAGAATGCTGAAGATAAGGTGGGTAGATCGCATAACCAATGAAGAGATACTGAACAGACTTGGTGAGAAAAGGAATTTTTGGCATACCCTGACCAAAAGAAGGTATCGCTTGGTAGGACACATTCTTAGACATCGAGGAATCGTAAATTTAGCATTGGAGGGAAGTGTGTGGGGTAAAAATCGCAGAGGGAGACCAAGGGACTCGTATAGTAAGCAGATTCAAGTGGATGTGGGTTGTCGTTAGATGAAAAGGCTTGCTCAGGATTGAGTAGGGTGGAGAGCTGCATCAAACCAGTCTCCGGACTGAAGACCATAACAAGAACAACAACATATTAGCATACAGACTAGATTAGTACTTGTTCCATAGCATCATGAATACGAGACTTCGTAATGATGTGGAACGTGTCAGGGTAATGAAAGGTGTCTTTACAAATTATTACTTTGTACTAAATATTACATGACACAATTTTTATTTATTTATTTTTATTTTATTTTTATTTTTTTCAAATTTACAAATTTATATCTAAAAATTCATCTATAGTGTAGAAGGAGTTGCCATGCAAAAATTCTTTTAATTTTTAAATGCTTGTTGGCTATCTGTCAGGCTTTTCATGGACGATAAACAGTGCGGCCATGAAGATAATAGATGCTTTTGAAATGTGGTGCTACAGAAGAATGCTGAAGATTAGGTGGGTAGATCACATAACTGATGAAGAGGTACTAAACAGAATTGTCGAGAAAAGGAATTTTTGCCATACCTTGATCGCTTGGTAGGACACATTCTTAGACATCGAGGAATTTAGTATTGGAGGGAAGTGTATGGGGTAAAAATCGCAGATGGAGACCAAGAGACGCATATAGTAAGCAGATTCCAATGGATGTGGGTTGCCGTTCTTATGAGGAGATGAAAAGGCCTGCTCAGGATAGAGAAGGGTGGAGAGCTGCATCTAACTTAGTTTCCGGACTGAAGACCATAACAACAACAACAACAGTACGGTAGTTTGCTGTCTCAACTCTTTACGTGAAATTCATATGGCACTAAGAAGCTACCATAAATGAAAAAGTTATTCTCGTTCCCCTCTAGTAAGGTGTGTGATCACCTCGGACGGCCAGTACAGTTGGACACCAGTGTAGCGTGGACAGTATGACGTTATCAATCGGCTCTTGAGGGATATTTGGCCATTCTTCCATGAGTGCAATATCCCTCTCTACAACCGTTGTGGGAGTTGCTGGTCTGACTGCAATGTGTCTGCCAAGTGCATCCCAGACTTGCTCAGTAGTGTTTAAGTCCCGTGTACAAGCTGGCCACTCCATTCGTACACTTTCCTCGACTTCAAGCATTTTTTCCAATGCAGCTCTACGGGGACGACCGTTATCGTCCACCAGAAGGAATCCATCTCCTATGCCACCAGCGTAGGTCACAACAGAAGGTCGAAGGGTCTCGTCTCTATACCTCTGAGCAGTAAAAGCGCCATTCTGATCGACATAGAGGTCCTGCCCACACCATTCGTCCACTATCAAGATATGGTAATGCTTCCTGCACATAAGCAAAATTGTTCCGAGTTCCATGTTCTCTCCTGATACGTGAACGACGATTGTCGGGCAGAACACAAAATCTTGATTAATCTGTGAACAGAACCTGGCGTCATTTTTTACGACTCCAATCGTGATGTTCCTCCGCTCAGTATTTGTCGTGGTTTTAATGGGACACACACCATAGGCCTCCATGCGTGGAGGCCACATTCCGAAAGGTGGTTTCTGACTGCGTTGATATTGCGCGCACTGTGGCTGCCTGGAAGGTGCGTTGCAGGTGAGTTGTATTCAACCTCCTCTATCGAAGCCAGAGATAACGGTCATCTCTTGCTGATGTTACCCGTGGATGACCTTGACGGGTTCTGCTGTCTGAAATTGAGTTCAGGTACTGGAAATTACGCTTTCGGACACTCCAATATCTGCAGCCACCTCCCTTCGTGTCTGTCCCGCTTCCAACCTTCCCATGGTTTTCCACGCCGTTATTTCGGGTAGGACACGTTTTTGTTGCGTAGCACAACCTGCTCACTACACCATCTGAACCCAACTGCTTGTATAAATCCATGGAGTCCGAAATTCATGCACGAATGGAGTTCAGTTAATAAACGGAATGCGATGGTGGATGATCTCTTCGGTGTATTTGTACAAATGGTGAAAAAATTGTGAATATAAGGCACTTCTTGGATCATTAGTTCCTAGGCTTACAAACTACTTAAACTAACCTAAGGACGACACACGCACGCATGCACACACACACACACACACACACACACACACACACACACACTGTTCCAGGGAGGACTCGAACCTCCAACGGCAAACAGCCACGCGTTCCGCAGAAAGGGACCTTCACTTCTATTTTTTCCCCCTCAGGTAGATGATTTACGGTCCTTTGTTCATGTTCGTTCTTGGTCATTCGCTGAGCATTTGGCTCAGGTTTTGCCCCCCTTTAGGTTACGGTAGTAACACTAAAAGAGGGCATTTGTGATCGCCTTTTGACTGCTCGAAATTTAAATGAAAATAACGGTTTAACCGTTCTTCTGACATGAGAATTGAATAAACTAATTTATAAAGGAGAAAATTATCTACAACTTTACTCTCGGCGTGAGCCAGGTCTGTTTCTATTCTGAGAATTATATTATTATATTAATACGAAAGGATCATATAATAATAATATTTTTATTTATTGATTAAAATTAATTATTTACTATTTTGACAGATAAATGTGTTGAATTTAGAATTCATTTGTGTAGATTTTTTCTACAAATAGTGTTGATAATATATTATTTTGAATTTTTTATTAATTATTTGTGTTTTAATTAGAGTTGTTTTTCTAAATTTAATGGAGCGTAAGGTATTAGGTTATATTCAGATTCGTAAAGGTCTAAATGGGGTGGTTTTTTTTTGGTATTCCTCAGCCTTTTAGTGATGCTACCTTCTTTTTACTTTTTATTTTATTTTTTATTTTTAAATATTTCGTATCGTTTCAGAGATATCTGCAAAAATAACGGCGATTTGACACTGTCACTTAATTTTACGTAAACCAATACAGACAAAGAAAGTAAACTTGAAAAAGCGAACAAACTACCAAGGCAAGACAGGTGATAATATTTTAACGGAAAAAGATAAATGGAAATTTTGGAGATGTATTAAAATAATAGTTTCTTTGATAAAAGCTCGAAAGAGAGTTTGTATGTCAAAGCTAAACTTAAATATCGAATAATTCTGACTGTTAAAATACGGTCACAAAGAATATAACGGTGTCGGATGTTTAAATATTATGCGTGTCATGTATAGAGTCGTAATCGTATCTTCCATAATTTAAGTATTTTATCCATTACAGCAACTGTTAAGATTATAAATTAATGAAATACAGCAACCAGTCGCTTGTGGTTATTTATTTTTAACTTTAACGACCGGTTTCGGGCGCTTGAGTGCCCTTCTTCTGGTCTTTTTCTTTTTTTTACTGTTGCTTAATAAAGATACATGCTAGTAGTGGAATCAACGCTAAGTGCGTACTTAGCGTTGATTCCACTACTAGCATGTATCTTTATTAAGCAACAGTACAAAAATAGACCAGAAGAAGGGCACTCAAGCGCCAGAAACCGGTCGTTAAAGTTAAAAATAAATAACCACAAGCAACTGGTTGCTGCATTTCATTATTTTATACTTCCATAATTTTTTTAAATATTTTTATTATGTTTATACAAAATAGTTCCAACAAATCATAAAACTACAGGCAAATCTAAAGTAGGGTGTGAAACAAGCGAATTTTTTTTATTTTTATTTTTTTTATTTTATTTATTTATTTATTTTTTTTTTTTTTTAAATTGCAGATTACGTTCAACCTTCTGACAGAGCGCGCGGAGCCACGGTGCCAGGATGAACCGCTCGGCCACTCCACCGCGGCTGGCTGTACTATTTGGCCACGATAACTTGACGATTCGCGTGGTGGCTTCTGGGAGCTTGTCTTGCACGAACGGAAGGCAGCATCGGCTGCTTGCTGCAGTGCTGGGACCGTTACCCTAACAATGTGAACATTAATTCTTCGCGTCAAGATGCATTGTAAGGTTGGTAGCGGATGTAAATAAAAGAATAACTTTCAACTGGTGTCGATTTTCTCCGCTTGTGGCACCGCCAACAAAATCGTCAAGTTACCGTGGCCAAATAGTACTTGTACCCGCCGGCCGCGGTGGCCGAGGAGACTGAGGCGCTCCAGTCACGTTTTCATTGCAATGCACAAAAGTGAATGTTACCGTACAACAAAGTATACATCGAAAAGTAACAACATTATCCCCAAACTATTCATTGGTGGCATTGTAATTGCAATGTACTGTTAAAATATCACTGACACGTTGCAGATCGAGTCTTCAATCAGAGATCAGGTTCCCTGCCGCACTGAAAGTGCGTTCACTAGCTTCATTTGAGGCGGGCACAAAAATACTCTTTTTGCCTATACAGCTAGCTTAGGAAAGAGAGTACTGTTGCGTTTCCACCATTCAAGCGGATCGTCGTCATCACCATCAATTCGTGCTAAATAAAGGTCCACCTTTATTAGGTCCTCCGCCTCGCGCATTTCACAGTCCAGCCATTCCGAAAACATGCAGTTCATTCTTTTGGCTGGTGCACCCTGGTGACATTCTTCAGACGGCCCTAAATAAATATAACGCAGATATCACTGAAACAGCAGAAGCACCATAAATTCGTACAGCTGTGTAAAGTAAACAATTGGGGCCGGCCGCGGTGGCCGAAGGGACTGAGGCGCTCCAGTCACGGTCTGCACGGCCACTACGGTCGGGGGTTCGAATCCCCCCTCGGGCATGAATATTTGTGCCGTCCTTAGTATAAGGTAGTTCATAAGTAGTTTGTAAGTTTAGGGACTGATGACCCCGTAGTTAAGTCCCATAAGCTTTACAAACATTAACATTACTTGTACCCCACCGTACGCTGACTCCCCCGGCTACCTGCTCCTGTGAGTGTGCGACGTTCCTGCCTCTGTGCTTGTCAAGTGTACTCTATACCCAAAAGCGCCTAGGTGGCTCTGTGTAGCACGGCCGCTTGCTACCTGTCGCGCGACATCATTAAACTGTGAGTGATTCGCTTCGCTGTCGCCGTCTTTACTATCTTCTGCAGCTGAAGAGTATACGTGTCATCAGGGCACGGTACTTGTTTACTTTTATAGCGGCAGTGGTTTTCCTTGAGGCACTCACGCTTCATGCATGACGCGATGACACGTGATGAACTCAGTGCCTGCCCTGCCTCCAGGTGATCCCGTGCCGCACGAGTCGCAGATATAAACGTACTGATGTCACGTGTTGTGCACATCCTACGCTCACCTGTTACGACAACCATGCCGCGAGGGCATGGCCGTGCGCTCCAAGACGCCTTGCTGCCGAGTGTGCAGCTGCTCCCTGACGGAAGTTCAAGTACTCCCTCCGGACATGAGTGCATGTGTTGTACTTAGCTTAAGTTAAAGTAGTCTGTAAGTCAAGAGACCGATGACCTTTGGATTTTGATTCCGTAGCTTAACAAACATTTGACCCTACGCCAACTACACTACTGGCCATTAAAATTGCTACACCAAGAAGAAATGCAGATGATAAACGGGTATTCATTGGACAAATATATTATACTAGAACTGATACGTGATTACATTTTTATGCAATTTGGGGGCATAAAAAAAGCAGTCAACAATCCGAAGATTGGTTTGAACACCACAGTGCTTTACAAAAAACAAATGTTCAAATGTTTGTAGAACTTATGGGACTTAAATACGGGGTCATCAGTCCCTAAGCTTACAAACTACTTATGAACTAGCTAAGACTAAAGACGGCACAAATATCCATGCCCGAGGGGGGATTCGAACCCCCGACCGCAGTGGCCGTGCAGACCGTGACTGGAGCGCCTCATTCTCCTCGGCCACCGCGGCCGGCCAGTGCTTTACTAGGCATGGTCCTGTTTGGAGATGGTATGCCGTTGCCTTCCTCCGACCTTCGAACTGACTTACCCAGCCAGTTACGTAGGGACCTACAGTTTAACGCGGGTTCCGAACCACGGTGCTACTCGATACTTTTCACATCAGCAACACTGCCAGAGGTGAAAGAAGTGGAAAGTGACAGATAAAAATCCTAGGACCTGGCGGGGATCGAACCCGTGACCTTTGGATTTGTAGTCTGACACTCTACCTTTTTTTCGTTCATTCATTTGGTTTTACATGTTCTTTGGCTCAGCCTTTTTATTACAAAGAGCGTTTAGCCCTATGACCGGGCGCGCTGAGCCACGGCGCCCGGCTACCAGTGTGCAACCGAGGTGCACAGAACCTGAGAAATCAGTACCCAGGACCACCACCTATGACCGTAATAACGGCCTTGATATGCCTGGCAATTGAGTCAAACAGAACTTGGATGGCGTGTACAAGTACAGATGCCCATGCAGCTTCAACAGATACCACAGTTCATCAAGAGTAGTGACTGGCGTATTGTGACGAACCAGTTGTTCTGCCGCCATTGACCAGACGTTTTCAATTCGTGAAAGATCTGGAGAATGTACTGGCCAGGGCAGCAGTTAAATATTTTCCGTATCCAGAAAGGCCGGTACAGGACCTACAACATGCGGTCATGCATTATCCTGCTGAAATGTAGGGTTTCTCAGGGATCGAATGAAGGGTAGAGCCACTGGTCGTAATACATCTGAAATGTAATGCCCACTGTTCAAAGTTCCGTCGATGCGAACAAGAAGTTACCGAGACGTGTAACCAATGGCAGCCTATACCATCAGGCCGGGTGATACACCAGTATGGCCATGGCGAATACACGCTTCCAATGTGCGTTAACCGCAATGTCGCCAAACACGGATGTGACCATCATGATGCTGTAAACAGAACTTGGATTCATCCGAGGAAATTACGTTTTGCCGTCGTGCACTCAGGTTCGTCGCTACGTACACCATCGCAGGCGCTCCTGTCTGTGATCCAGCGTCAAGAGTAATCGCAGCCATGGTCTCCGAGCTGATAGTCTATACTGTCGAACTCTTCGTGCAGATGGTTGATGACGTGCGAGCGTCCCCATTTGTTGACTCAGGGTTCGAGACGTGGCTGCACGATCCGTTACAGCCATGCGGATACGATGCCTGTTATCTCGACTACTAGTGGTACGAGGCCGTTGGGATCCAGCACGGCGTTCCATATTGCCTCCCTGAACCCAACGATTCCACATTCTGCTGTCATTGGATCGCGACCAACGCGAGCAGCAATGTCTCGATACGATAAACAGCAATCGTGACAGGCTACAATCTGAAAAACTATGACGAAATATTTTACGCTAGTGTAATGTGCTCCTGTGAAGTAGTTTCGTGAAATGTTGGATAAAATCTTTGACAAAAATGTTTGTCAAAGATCTTTTACAGTACGGGTCGGCACCACGTCGATCGCAATCTACTGGCAGAACAACTTTGACTTGAGAGAACACACAGAAAATATTGTGAGGAAGGCGAACCAAAGGTTAGTTTCATCGGCAGAACGCTTCGAAGATGCACCAGCTCCACCAAAGAGACTGCCTACATCACACTTGTGCGTCCTCTCGTGGAGTACTGTTGCCCCTTGTGGGTCCCTCACCAGGTGTGTGTGTTTGTCCGTAGGTTAGTTTACCTAGGTTTAAGTAGTTTATAAGCTACGGACTGATGACCACGCAGATTGGTCCGATAGATTTACAGACATTTGAACAGTTTTGGACCCTCACCAGGAAGACGGAAAACATTGAGAAGGTTCAGAGAAGGGCAGCTCGTTTTATCACGTTACGGGGAGGAAAGCGTCACGGAAATGTTGCACGAATTGGGGTGGAAATCATTAAAAGAAAGACGTTATTCATTGCGGCGTGATCTGTTTGCGAAGTTTCAATCACCGACATTTACTTCTGAATGTGAAAATATTTTGCTAGCATCCACCTACTTAGGGAGACATGACCGTCCCAATAAAACAAGAGAAATCAGATCTAAAACCGAACGATTTAGGTGTTCTTTCTTCCCCCCGCGCTATTAGAGAATGGAACGGTAGAGAAAAGTTATGAAAGTGGTTAATGAACCCTCTAACAGGCACTGGAATGTGATTCGCAGAGTATCTATGTAGATGTAGATGTAGATCGCGAGTGCTTATTTGGTAGATCCTGTGAGTACTGACAGCACAGAAGAAAAACATTGGAATAAAAGTGACAATTGTTTTTCGTAGGATTCAAAATGTGTGGTTGCTCGAGAATCAAGTTTATATTACTTATTAACAAACGCGTAAACTATTATCAACATTACCTTAAACCTTTATAACAGTGTTTTCCCGTATTGGTTCAATCAGACGCTACCTGCGCGCCATTCGTTGGCACACTATTTGATTAGTCTTATGCAATGTGTAGTACTGATTAGATACGTGTTTGTAGAAGGGGTCGAGTTTCATATCTCGTCCCACTCAAGAAGATTGGAATATTATCTTCTGCTGTAAACTACGAACGTCTGCGTTTTATAGTGTGTGGGTGGTATATTTTGTGACTAAGATATTTAAAACGTTTCTTGTACCAAGAACTTGAAATATCATCAAAAATTATTTGTTTCTCAAAAGTATAGCAGAACCCAAAAACTGTTGAGCTCTAATTCACCAGGAGAAATACTTGCACTTACAATAAGGACCTCATTTACTTCTTCTCCTTCGTACTTGTTTTCAAATATGAATTTTATGAAAATAAAGGAAGACAAGGTTGACTGATGAACGCCTTGACTCTTGTATTTGAGTAAGTGTAACGAGCTATACACCAAATATCTAGGGCAATATTAACTAAACATCTACTCCAGTTTCAGGTTAAATGGAATATAATATTCATAAAATATTTTGGAATAATTATTTTTTGTTTTTAACAAATACTGATGATGAAAATGTTTATCGTGGAGTGTATTGTTTTGCAGTACTTAAATATTAATAAATGAAGAATAATAGTATTACTTTTAAAAAAAGTAGTTCACTCTCAAACAATTATATGAAATAGTAGATCGCCATGTCTTTGCCGTTACCTACCCCTGTTTTACAGTGTAATACCGGCCAAACGATTGCTGTTAATTTAGTAACGAATACATACGGTTACACTTGTTTCCGTTAAGCCCTTTCTACACGAGACATGCAACAGGCACAAGGAAGTCGTTATCAGCTGCAGCGCCCCTTGGAATACATCGTCGAACTTCAAAGAAGTGTTCAAAATGTACGCGTTTGTTGAGTCGTCGACTTCACGCGTCTACTTCGTTTCATGTCAACTTAACAGCAAATGAATCGCCGCGTTAACATCACTTTTCGAAACTGTATGATATATTGTGTTGATTAAAACATTTATTTGTGTTTTAGACTGTCACTGCGAAACTGTATTTAATTGTTTTCGTGCAGTTCGTACTTAACTACGTCGCTCACATGTGTTAACGTCCTCATTATAAAATGCGATTATATACTTCCGCGGCCCCTGCGGTTCGAGGCGCCTATATGATGAACAAGTTCAGGTGTCTATACATAGACCTTTCACTTCGATAAAGCTTCGAGTAATGCTGAGTACCGAGTTACAGCTCTTGGTATGTACAACAAACTGATTTGGATATTTTGACTGATTCTTTCGTCGGTTCTTGGTAGATCACCATATTGACTTTTATTTAAATAACCGGTTTTCGACGTAGTTTATAGTCTGAATATGTCCTTGTTAGCCGAAAACCTGGTAACTAAGTGGAAATGAACGTGAAGAAGACACACAAAATCCTACTTTTAAGTAAGTGTGATGTTGTAATACCAAGAACCGACGGATAAATCAGTGGAAATTTCTTGATTTACATTTGAAGGGCAGACGGGAATAACGATCTAAGTCCAGTTTGGAGGATCCTGAGAAAATTAAATTTCAAACTTTGAAGTCTGTTATCTGGTTACAGATTTAATTAATTTGTATATTCTTTCCCCTGAAATTGTTGTCTACTTTATTTGTTATATCACTGAATAATAACCAGTTACAATAGTACAGCATAACAATGGAAAATCATAGCCAAACAACAATACACAAAATTTCCAAGGTAAGTCCATTCATAAATGAATTTAAAAGCTTATGAAGTACTTTTTTTGTGAATATTATTACCATTGCACCACTTTTACACATGACACACAGGATATATTCAATAAAGAAATCTTACATCTATACCTAATAATAGGTCTACTTGCGATAATTAGTAAGACATTGAAAAAAAGTTAATACAAGAAAATACCGAATTTGCATAGTAAAATTATTATCAAAATGCTTACAATATCTGAAATGATTTTAAAAGCATACAAACAATTGTTAGAGCTTTATTATAGTGAGACATTTTCTAAATTATTTACCTTTATATGTGGCACACAAGTTATTATTTAATAATGCAAACAGTAACAAATTACTCCTGGTATATAAATAGGGAAAATATAAGTCCAGAGTTACAATGTCTGTACAATTATGAAACACTCTCTCACTCATCTTCATCATTAGTTTCGCCGACTGGTAATGAACTGAAATATTGTTGAACTTCTGGACCACAAAATTGCTTCAAAATTGACAGAAGTGCTGCATGACAAACTGGTATTTTAACTACATTTCCATCCCTTACCACCTGAACTTTGTAACTGTAGGAGAAATCATGATATTGTGCTTCATCAGAATTATTTCTTGGTCTCCTGCGCAATATAGGCTTCACAGTGCCTATAAATGTGCATTTTGTTCGTCATAAGACGCCATTTCATTAAACTGCTTAATCAATGTATTTCTTTCTGTGTTAGTTGTATTTACAAAGCATTTCAAGCGTGAACACTTACAGTCGTCGCCGGTAATGTGACTCATAGCTCGAATGCGTTTTGAAGAATGTGTAACTCGCCCATGAACCTTCCTCTTCTTTGAACAGGGTCCAGGTTTTGCACTAGAATTTTCTTCACTACTGCTTGACATTGTGAAATTTTTCGAACACTGACTCACACACAGCTACAGCACAACTGACTGTGCACTAACAATGTTATTTTAAGACTGTGTTTATAACAATGAAATGCAATAATAGATCATTAACTCCCGCGTCTGTGGACTCTGATCGTTCTTCCAAGGGAACAATGTGACTCTAATCATTCTTCCAAAGTATACAAAAACATTGAGACGGAATACATGGACACCGATCAATTCTCCGAAATCAATGTTTCATAGGCTGAAAGTTCTTCATTTCTACTACAAGATGGCAGTGCAAGCTAAAATTCGATCTGCGATGGACTTTGATCGTTTTTCCCGTGCACCCTTCATTTGCTCTACGTTTGTTTGGATTCCATATTAACAGGTATATCTCTGTATTCGCTAAAAATTGTACACAGGTTATATTAAATTTTTAATGCAATTCCTCTATAGTATCACCTCCTAAAATACGACTGAGTCGAAAAACTACGTTCCTCTGAGCAGGAGACAAATACACATTCTCAGAAAAATTCCCGACTTGGCTTCATTCGTCAGCTGGGTTCCCCATTCGGTCGTCTGCGCATGCGCGAAGAACTTCCAGACGCGTGGGAATAGGATCCATCCGATTACGTCTACTAGCGATCGTATGCGTGCATCTTGTGCAAGTGAACGCGTCTTCACTGAACGCGGACGGCGTAACCGGTGCATCATGGATAGTCTCGTATTTGGCTGGGCAAATGATACTCGCGTTCGAACATGTTCGGGATTTCCCGATACAGCAGAGAACTCGATACAGTATCGAACTGTTCGAACACTGCACTGCTAATCTGCCAATGATACGCGGGAAATTTTAAAGTTAGCGGGATATTGCTTTGCTCAGAACTAATTTCATAGAAAGTACATGTAAAGTAAAAGGTCAACACAAATGAAAAACTGCGTATTTTGTTTAAAACAGTGCATACTGTACGTGACGTGTCTGGTGTCACTGAAAGATATGATCCACTGATAAAATATTTGATACTAGAACAGAACTACTGCACCTCATGACTGATGGCTAACATTCAAAGGGAAAAAATGTAAATCCTTCATGAGTAGAAATTACATTTAATGTGATTATAAGAGATAGGTTGCAAATGTCCATTCCATTCCCTGTTCATATGGTACAGTAATAGATAAAAATTTTACCACCTTTTAATTGCCTTGAAAAGAAGATTAGAAGAGATGAAATAAGGAAAACATTAGAAAATTGATACCCAACAACGGAAATAAGTCACATAAAAATAAACTGTATTTGCAACCTCGAAATAAACTTTACATCAACTGTTCTGTACAGGCGTAGACATATATCGCAGCACTACAATTTTTAATCGCAATTGCTATCGTTTACTTATAGCCTATTTTCGCTACTGTTTTTACTTATGACTTGTATCTTAGAAGCTACCATAGTCCGAATTTCGCACTTATTAATTCCCATAGTACATTAACCCAGATAGCGCAGAATTATTTTTTGTTAATTTTTTTTCTGAGAAGCTCTTAATTATCTTCATATGGCTGCACAAGATCGTTATAAGTGATTTTCTTCACAATGATGTCTTTTGTTTTGCAATACTGCCCTCCTTTCTGGAATGACGTCAAAATGAATGTTTTATAATTTTAATCTGATGAATCGTTATTATTAAAACAACATTTAAGATGACATATATACATATAAATGGCTAAAAAACTGAAGAAAGTTCAACTAGGAGGAAGTCTTCAATATCTTATGTCTGAACCTCAACTTTCAAGCTGTATCCAACCACTTTGCAATCGACAATACAAGCTAAAATTGATCTGCAATACGAGCAGGCTATTCAGAGAAATAGAATATGGCACTGTGCACGAATTCTTACAGACAAGCAAAAAAAGTATGCTGCCGATCTCGTCCTTCTGGAAGGACGTCAGCGCTATCTGGGTTAATGACACCCTATCTTCGTTATAAATCGTATACTGTACAGCGCAGAAAAGATTTATGAATATTATCGTTGTAAATGGAAGAGATAGTACCTCCTGACATTAGTAGATAGCGCCGTGATGAAAGTTCGAACATTTCCGTTCGAGTCATGTTCAAACCCAGATCTAGTCTCGTAAGCTCTCACTTCCCGTGTAGAAAGGGCTGTATACTCTCGCAGCTATAATGGGCATCATGTGCAGCGCGCATGCCCAACGTGGTGCAACGGCGGCGTGTGTCGGCCTGCAGCGACAGGCCCGTGCTCGCAGAAACCGGAGCGTCGTGGAGGGGGCTACGGACTGGCGACTAGCCAGACAGCCGCTGCCAGCGCCGGGTTTCCGGTGGAGGGGCGCTAATGGAAGCACCGCCACCGCGCGCTCATTACACGCACCACGCAACACTGTTGCTCAACGCGCCTTGCCTAACTCACAGCGTACGCGAGATGAGTGCGCCAAAACTACTCTCCTGCAGGGTTGCCAACTTGGGGTTCCGCACCCCCCCCCCCCCAGGTATATGGTGGGGAAGGGGAATTTTTGTCAGGGGGGAATTTAGGGTGAAAGAAATGTATGGGGGATTTTTAGGGGGAAAAAGAAGTTTCGCGGGGAGTTTTAGGGGGTAGAAGAGAATTTATTTATTTTTGCATTGAATGTGCGTTTAGCAATCGGAAGATGTGTTACCGTACTGATTGCAGATGATCATTGCGAACCGTGCAGCGTACTGTCAACCTGTGTCGATTACATTATCGGTATTTTGTCACTACTGTCGCGCTGTTTTCATTGCTCCTTCAGTTGATGTTGCCTGCACTGTTTACGTACACCGCACGGAGACGGCGCATATTTTTCCTCTCTCCAACCCCATGCCGTCGCTCAACAATACCAGTTTTCTTCTCTAGTAGTTAATGGACTGGTATTTCCCGAGGACACTGCACTCAAATACCACCAAGTCACGTGCTGTGATCGGTAATTTATTATGTTAGTGATCATTGTGTTATATTGGTGATCCATCATTATTTATAGTTTAATGACCAGTTCAAGTTGTGATGTAACTGCATTGATTTATTGGTCAAAATGGCAACCAAAAATACGAGAAATTATGTACAAAAGTATGCGAAGATCTTCGAAATGGAGGACTCTTTCCTGAAAGAAGATTGTAATTATTTCTTACTAGCTGCTCCCCGCGGTTCAATAGTCAGACATTAAAGTGCCAAGAAAGGGCATAAATAACTACATGACTGTTTGCGACATTGTTAGCACGGAATATATAATTGTCTTGGAACGGATGGAGAGCCAAAAATCTATTGCACTGTAAACGATGTTTCGAGACTTCTTGTTCTCAGAGCATACGTAGAGATTTCTAGCTCTCGATACACGGGAGCAGCCTACGTAGAGCTGTCCGTGCGAGAAACATGGGGTGGCCACATGAATACCTGCCACTTTCAATGTTTGTCCTTGACTCTTGTTTATAGTAATCGAGAAGGTCACTTTCAATGGGAACTGTAACCGGTTAACCTGGAATGGCAAGTTTGTTGGGATGATGGGAATTCGTGGTATTAATACAGTCTCACTATTGGCTCCACCGGTGATGATTGTAGCCTGCACGATATGCCTTCTCAGGTCCGTGATGCGTAACGTGGTGCCATTGCATAATCGTGGTGCATCCAAGTTACGCATCAATAAAACAGGCACACCCACCTTCAGCTCCAACTTGTGGGATGGCATCCCTACAATAACGGGGGGGGGGGGGGGGAGGGGGGGTTCGAATCCCCCCCTTAGGCATGGATATTTGTGCCGTCCTTAGTATAAGGTACTTGCTAAGTAGTAAGTTTAGGGACTGATAGCCCCGTAGTTAAGTCCCATAAGCTTAACAAACATTTGAACTACAATAACAACAATACAGTAATCGAAAACAAATACCAAGTAAAGGAACAAAATAAACAGCAAACATAACGGAGAAAAGTAACGAAATAAACAACAAACCTAACGGAGAAAAGTAAAGAGATAAAAAAGACATCTAACGGAGAAACGAACTGTTGAGATCCTACAAATGCAAAGCGAACCAACAAAAAGAACTAAATGCAAACGTTCGAATGCTGTAAATAATCGAAATCACCAAAGAAACTATTATTCATTGAAATCCAAAGAGAATACAATTTTAAGGACTTACGATAACATCACAATGTTCGAACATCTATAACGTTTTATATGTTAACTGCCATCTGTTAAGTGCATTTGCTACTACTTTCGTTGCAGTTTACGTACGCTATTTATACGTGGCAGTTCGTGCTTTGTACACAAAATAGGGCTTGGTATCTAGATCCCATTCTACACAAAACGTCAATGTTTTTTCTTGCCATGGTACTTAGAGCATATTTTATTTAAAGTCTTCAATTTATATACATACTTCCTTCATTTGTTACAACAAATGAAAATGAATGCGGTATAAACGCCAACATTCAGATTTCTTGTGTATGTAATTATGTATCAGTTAAGCCGTTTTGGCAGTATCCAAGAATCTTTTTGTATATTCGAAAGTAAGAAAGATAACAATAACAAAGAAAAAAATTTCACTATAGCAGGACCCGAACGATTGCCCAAAATAACGGAAGTTCTATTACGTGACGCGTTAACCCTCGCGGCTAAACATGACATTACCTATAGTGCTCTTCTGCTGTTGTATTAGAAGCTTCTTGCAACCGTTACGTATTTCTATGGATATATTTCAAATAAATAACTTGTAATAAACATTTTGAAAAGTAGCCTATGTCCTAATCCAAGACATAAGAAATCTCTATATGAAATTACAACTAAATCAGTGCTGTAGTTTTAGCGTGATGCGGTAACAAATATACAAACTTTCGCACTTATAATATGTATAGGAAGGATTATGAGCTATCTCGCCTTTGGGCTTGGCTCTTAATTTTTAATATATGTGAAAGAGACGGCAGGAGAGAGAGAGAGAGAAGTCTCAAATACAAGATTTTTTTTTCGATCGAAAGGTATTCAGGCTACAGCTCCTAGCCGCCACTCCCCCCCCCCCCCCCCCTCGTTTGCTTTTTTAGGAGGATTTCTTCCGGTTTAGGGGAATTTTATAGTAAATTTAGGGGAATTTTTGTGGCAGAGTTGGCAAATCTGCTCTTCTGTCATCTCAGTGAGTCTTTTGCTGTCCAACCGGTGTGGGCACTCTCCTGTCATATTGTAAGCGGGGGTGACTTTGTGATTGCTGGGGTGATATTGTGACATGTGAACTTTCTTAAGGAATTTAAATACTGCGCAATTTCTGCGTTTGCCACAGGGCTATCAGCGATTTTGTCATATGCCTAACAAGTGCTGCTATGTGTTTGTCATCACTTTCACTTTTAGGCGAACTGTCGTGGCTGCTACAGTGGTTTAGTTAAAACGTGTCTTTTTCTTCCCAGGAGAAAACCTGCAAACTTTGTATTGCACAACGTTCAACTCACTTGCTTGTGTTCCTACAGGTAATTATGTTAATAAACATGTTTGTTAGCAATCATGTAATATTTAAAGAACTTAGATATATTCTTTTAGTGTAAAGTTATGCAGATATAACCAAAATTTCGATGGTTGGTGGTGACTATGACAGATACACTTGTCACAAAGTCACTCCAATTTTTTTAAATTATTGTTCTTTTTCCAATTTATTGTCAGTTCAGCCAACTATATTAACAGTCCAGCATGACGAGGACATGTGTGAGGAGGACTGGAAGTCGTTCTTACCGCAAGTATAGCGAGGAAACTCTTGCAGAAGCTGTCAAACAAGTTTCGGAGAAAGGCCTATCACTGAGAAAAGCTTCCTACAGGTCAGTAACAC
Source organism: Locusta migratoria (assembly GCA_026315105.1). Classification (NCBI taxonomy): domain Eukaryota; kingdom Metazoa; phylum Arthropoda; class Insecta; order Orthoptera; family Acrididae; genus Locusta; species Locusta migratoria. The sequence continues at coordinate 242,624,760 of CM048748.1, forward strand.
ACTCATAAATGTCATTACAATGCAAAATTTAATTTATCTGTTCTTCTCAGGTACAACGTTCATAAGAACACGCTGTGGATGAAAAGAAAAGAAGCCCGAAATGTTCTAGTTGCAACACCAGTACCAGTGAGAAAACCAGGTGGTCAACGAGTTTTTACAGGCAACGGGGAAATGGGATTTACAGTACATGCGGTTTCCATGTCTGCATATGGATTTCCGATTACCAGTTTCGATCTACACTGCGTTGCCTAGCATTTAAAATTCATTTTTATGATTGTTTTACTTGTTCCTGATGTTAAAATAAAGTTTTATGTGGTTACGTTGTGACTGTATTATTTTCCTATTAGTTTTAGTAGAAAAACCAGACTGTCACAAAGTCACCCCACATTGTGGGCTGACATCGTGACCGTTATTTTTAACTGTAATTAGGTCATACTTTGATATTTAGTTTGTGCTTGTTTGTTGTTATATAATGAAAGAGAATAGCTACACATGGTAGTAAATATATCTGAGATTGAATCATTTTTATCTGGTGTACATGGAAAATAATGAACTGAGTGTTCCAAAGTGACCCCCGCTTACGGTACTAAGACTACGTGCTGCATCGGCAAAACCGAAACACGACCTTTCTGGGACAGAGCTGATGGTGTAATCGTGGTCTTCTCTCCAAAGCCATGTTCACAGGAAGGTGGATTTTCAGGTTCACATATTGTACCCCAACAGCTGACGTCGTTATACCAAAGTTCGATACATGTGTACAAGTGTGCTAATATAGATAGTAATAAATTAAAACATAGCAGATGCTGAAGCTTGATAGTATCAGTTCGTATTAGGGAGAGAGGTATAATCGAGAAAAAGTTTTGTAAAGATTTGGAATTATAGGTGAAGTCTGTAGGAAGTAGCTAAGTGTTATCATTTTTAAGTAATGGATGAACCAAGTTGGCATGTTTGAGCTCTGTCATCTTTAGGGCAAACAACCAGTTTCTAAGTGTAATGCTTGTGTTAACAACATCCTCCATATGCACATGGAATGCGAAGCCACTATTGTTTGCGATTTGATGGAAAGTATTCTGTGTCATACATTTAACAGAGGTTTGGGGACTACACGTTCTAAAATCGTACTGATATTTTTAAACTACTGATACACGCACCTAAGAATACCCGTAATTTCCTTTTATATGGCTCCATGGAATAAAAAGAAGGCAGATGTTTGCACTCCATAATAGTAACCCCGTTTCCATTTTGTCCTTCGAATAATTTGACTATTCCTAGAACTAATAATTTTAAATTCCTGTCAAAACTCTACTTTATGAAATCAAATATTAAATGTTTACAGCCAAAATTTAACGAGGGGTTATAAGTACCGCTTAAACTATTGATATGTGAATGTACTCTTGCGTGAACTTGAAAACTGAGAAGAAGTGCTAGTTTTAACGTCCGGCAGTGCATCAATTACGCCATGTTTTCGTGATTCCATTCTGATGAAATTAAGCTTTTATGTTGTCCGAAATCACGCTGAAGTTACCTGTGAAAGCAGAATTAAAATTCTTCGAGTAATGTTTGGGTATACGTGTGTTCAAATAGATTAACGACAGGCACGGGTGTTGTACAGTTTTATTTAATACTAGTCGACCCGGTGAACTTTGTATCACTTACCTCTTAATATAAACCATAAGTACGGATGACAATAAATTTTTTCATATTTTACCGCTGAACTTGCACGAATGTGACATGAACATTGTCCTGGACATGTGTGCGTGATTTGCCCACTCTTTCCGGCCACTATCGAGCCGATGCTTGTACTATTTGATGACGCCTTTATAAAGCTACTGGGTCTAAAATACGTATGATTGAAATTGATATGGTTTATATTAAGAGGTAAGTGATACGGAAGTTCACCGGGTCATCTACTCGACCCTGCAATGCTTCGCAATTGCTGATATGTAAGTACCCTTTCTAATATGTATGTACTCTTTCAGTTTTCCACAAATTTTCCTTTTTTCTGGCCAACTATTCGAAAGTTTTACTTCATTCAAACGTTCCTCTCGCTTTGAACGTCGAATGTGCAAAATTTTATCGCAATCAGACGAATAATATTGATATCCCATTCAAAAAAGCTCATTCAGTTTTTCGAGAATTTAAAATTTTTCCCGGGTAACGTTTTCGAATTTTAAGTTCATAAAAACGTTCATCTTTCGTTTAACGACAGATGATCAAAGTTTTATCGCAATCGGATGAACGGTTCTCAACTTATAGCGTTGAGTACATTTACAAACACATTGAAAAAAAAAAAAAAAAAAAAAAAAAAAAAAAAAAAAAAAAAATGTAAAAAAAAACAGACTTGGTTCGAATTTTGCGACTTTCCTTTTTAACTGTCGCATTTTTTTTTATTTTAAAGCTTTTCCAAGACCATAATGAACAAAACAAAAAGAATTACCCTTCGCCGTCGTGCGAATAGTCACAGTGCTGAATTCAATCAAAAACACATTGAAAAACGAACTTTCAGTTCTTCTCAAATATTTCGATTTTCCGGTAGATTTTCCAAAAAATGTATTTCATACAAACCTTGTCCTGTCAAACCGTACTCAAGTGATCATCTTACGACCATGCGGTAATGGATTTTTATTCATAGAAAAAAACCGCTTTCGGTTTTTCCTAAATTTTACTACTTTCCGGGTGACTTTTCCAAATTTTTATTTGCTGCGAATCTTCCTCTTGCTTTCAACATGAAAAATAAATAAATAAAAAATATCGCAATTGGAAGAACGGTATTGAAAGCTTTCTGGAGAAAGCTCTTTCCGTTTTTCCCGATTTTCCTCTTTTCCGGACAACTTTTCCATATTTTATCACCGTTTAAACCTTCCCTGCACTTAAACGAATATTTTAAGACTAAAATTAGCCAAATCGATTCAGCCGTTCTCGAGTTTTAGCGAGACTAACGAACAGCAAATTATATATAAGATAGAATTTTCGGAGAATTTTCTTAAGTCGTGAAAAGTTAATTTAGCTGATAAGAAAGTAAGCTTAATCAAAAATTCGAGTATGCCCTATATTCGCTGTATATTAATTTTACATTAATAAGGTAAAGGAAATCTATTTTACAGGGTTCTCGTGATCGACCTGTAGGATAAATTTACCTTATGAGTACAAATAAACTAGGAATCATAATTTACGAGTACAGTAGTAGTGGTCATTAAATAAGAACTTAATTGGCTGTGGTGTCTAGCAGGAAATTTAATAAACATCAAACCGAGATAGGAGATACGACAGCATAGTTATTAAGAAAGCAATAAATCTTTCTTAAGGAACAGTCGGACCGTCGTGTGAAATCAGATTTGATACAGTAACGATGGGACAGTAATTGTCACTTCCCGGCGGTCTTGATCTTTATAAATAGTTCGCTTCCGAGAAACCGGCGTCCTGTGTACAGCCGCCAGGGGGACATGCCAAGTTTACGGTGGAGGCGCTGTTTTGCTGAGTGCGTCAAGGGCGAGGTGTTAACAGGCAAACAGCGCCTACTCGCAAATTAAAAGGCCCCATTCCTCAGCAGCTGCTACAACATGAAGCCAACATTAGTTTCACCTTTTTCTGCTAGAATTTTTTTTCCAAACTGAAGTGGATAGTGAAAAGTTTGTTTGCGGCTCCATCACCCGCAGAAAGCACAAAAGTATTCATTTAGTAAATAAAAACGCTTTTTCTGCGACAACGATTTGTTTTCAGTCGCGTTTTAAGTTTAAGGCTTCATAACTCAATGGACTAACGTTTTGCCTTTCTTGTTGGAATCTGTGTTTCCTCTAAACTGAAGTTTGAGGTTCACTTCAGTTACCCAACCTGTGTCGGACCTACACTTTTACGTTACTAACTTGCTACAGCTTTCATGTTCTTTGCACTAACTGATAAGGGGCACTGTCACTTTGCTGGAGGGAAGGCGATGTTCTTTCCGAGAAACATTGTTGAAGAAATTTAGAAGGCCGAAATTTGAAGCAGCCTGCAGGAAGATTCTACTGCCCCCAACCTACATTTTGCCTGGAAACTACGAAAATAAGATCAAAGACATTAGGCCTCATACAGAAGCATACAACTATTCGTTTTCCCTCGTTCTATATGGGAGTGGAACAGGAAAGCAAGTAACTAGTAATGGTAATGGATACCCTCCGCGACGCAACTTCGAGTGAACTGTATGTAGATGTCTTCGCCTTTTGTTGTCCTGTGATAGGAGCAACGTTCATTATGGTTCCCAACTTTTGTTCTACCGTTCTTGATTAGCTGTCATAGTAGAGAGGGTTTGCGAATTAGAATTAGAAGAACCTACTGCAGTTATCGAATGAAGAACAAAGTAAACGATAATACTCTGACAAAATACTGTCAACTATTAAGTAGGCCAGTATGTCTGGAGGTCCAACGAGTATTGCCATGTACTCGTTGCCGGACTTAAACCATGATATCACAACATCGGGTAATGGATAACAAATTAGGTTTATCCTTTTATTTACCTTTGTACAAAATTTCATTGGATTCTTATACGCTTAAATTGTAAAAGACACTCCCAGAAAAACATTTATTTGTATGTAAAATTCGAATGGGTGCACTTAAAAATAGGACCATAATCTGAGCTATAACTTGAGCCCAATTGAGGCTCTAAAGCTGATATCACGGTGATGTCAGTTCGAAGGTCGGAGGAAGGCAACGGCATACCACCTCCAAACAGGACCATGCCAAGTAAAGCACTGTGGTGTTCAAAGCAATCTTCGGATTGTTGACTGCTTTACCTTTTACCTTGCTTAAAATCGTAGTACCGGTTGGCGCAACGAATACCGTTCGGCGTTAGAGAATAATGGCGATATGCGTCTCTAAACTGTTGTAGTAAAATGTCTACATTTGGTTTATACTACCAGAGGTCTTCCAACACTACAATAGCTGCTGACAAATTTGTTGCCGTAAAATGTCATCCCCTGCTCGTCCAGTCTTCCATTTTTAGTGGAAAGCAGGAATATGAGTTGTAGCTCGTCCGGGTTGGAACGGATTTCATCCTGCTGTCCCAGTATTTGTATTTAATTAAAACATAATAATAATAAAATAAAAAATAAATTAAAAAGTAAAAAATCGTCCAATGCAGAAGTAGGCTGTAATACAAAAATTCAAATTTTATTCATGAAGTGACCTTAACCTTCCTTCTACAAAATGTGAGGTATATACATTTTCTAATTACATACGACAAGAAATTTGCAAGTAAAAGGGGTTACACCCTTGAAATAATTTAATTTTTGCTTTACATAGTTTTTATTGATAGGTCCAGCTGTTTCACTATCACAACTAATCTGGTTTAGAATATGTTACAAATTAAAAACGATTTTTCCCGTACACCTGCGCCATGGAACACTGGTAGATTCTAATGCAATTCAGCAAAAGTCTTTTAATTTGTTACTACAAAAAATACGTACTAATTTTCCTTGTTCCTCGAAGTAGTTTTTGTTAGTCTCCTTATGTAATGTTAGTATTTCAATTAGTACATTAATACGAATGTACGGTAGAATTTTATTAATAATGACACTGATAATTATTATAAAAAATTAATCTGGAATGTCTTATTTCCTACAAAGTGCCATTTTTTTTTTTTTTTTTTTTTTTTTTTTTTTTTTTTTTTTTTTTTTTTTTGCATTCTGATCAACGCAATTTTTCGGTAGTTAGATACAATTTTCTTGACATAGGTAAACTCGGTTCTCCATGTGCACATATAACCATAATTTCCGAGTGGTTCTAGTCACTTAGTACCCCTCTTCAGAAGCGTGAGCATCATATTGCATGTCGAGACCATGGTGTAAGGTCTCCAAACTCCAATTGTAAGTTGTGGAGACGATCTTTGTTACTAACTTGCTCTTATCTAGAATTCGTAGATATCTACATGACCCCTACTGTGCTCTATTTACAATACTGCCCATTAAAATTGCTACACCAAGAACAAATGCAGATGATAAACGGGTATTCATTGGACAGATATATTATACTAGAACTGACATGTGATTACATTTTCATGCAATTTGGATGCATAACTCCTTAGAAATCAGTACCCAGAACAACCATCTGACCATAATAACGGCCTTGATACGCCTGGGCATTGGGTCAAACAGAGCTTGGCTGGAGTGTACAGTGCCTGGCGTATCCAGAAAGGCCCATGCAGGACCTGCAACATGCGGTCGTGCGTTATCCTGCTGAAATGTAGGGTTTCGCAGGGATCGATTGAAGGGTAGAGCCACAGGTCGTAACACTTCTGAAATGTAACGGCCACTGTTCAAAGTGTCGTCGATGCGAACAAGAGGTGACCGGGACTTGTAACCAATGGCACCCCATACCATAACGCCGGGTAATACGTCAGTGTGGCGATGACGAATACACGCTTCCAATGTGCGCTCACCGCGATGTCGCCCAACACGGATGCGACCGTCATGATGCTGTAAACACAACCTGGATTCGTCCGAAAAAATGACGCTTTGCCTGTCATTCGTGCACCCAGGTTCGTCGTTACGTACACCATCGCAGGCGCTCCTGTCTGTGATTCGGCGTCGAGGGTATCCGCAGCCCTGGTCTCCGAGCTGATAGTCCATGCTGCTGCATATATCGCCGAATTGTTCATGCAGATCGTTGTTTTCTTGCAAACGTTCCCATTTGTTGACTCAAGGATCGGGACGTGGCTGTACGACCCGTTACAGCCAAGCGCTTAAGATGCCTGTCATCTCGAATGTTAGTGATACGAGGCCGTTGGGATACAGCACGGCGTTTCGTATTGCCCACCTGAACCCACCGATTCCATATTCTGCTAACAGTCATTGGATCGCGACCACCGCGAGCAGCAATGTCGCAATACGATAAACCGCAATCGCGATAGGCTACATTCCGAGCTTTATCAAAGTCGGAAACGTAATGGTATGCATTTCTCCTCCTTACACGAGGCATCACAACAACGTTTCACCAGGCAACGCCGGTCAACTTCTGTTTGTGTATGAGAAATCGGTTGGAAACTTTCCTCATGTCAGCACGTGTAGGTGTCGCCACCGATACCAACCTTGCGTGGATGCTCTGAAAAGCTAATCATTTGCATATCACAGCATCTTCTTCTTGATGATTAAATTTCGCGTCTGTAGCACGTCATCTTCGTGGTGTAGCAATTTTAATGTCGAGGAGTGTATGTGTTTTGTTGGTCATTCGACTCCGTACATGCTGAAAATATGGCCTCGTGAAAAACGTGTTCAACTGCTGGTACACCTAATCCTGTTGAGTAACGAGCTGTTGCATTCTCTTGCGTGTGATGTGTAGGGACACACGCACAGCTCCACCTCGCTAGCCAGGCTTCTCACGCAATACAAGCAGGCATAGGCATTCTCGACGTCCTACATTACAGCGATCCACCTGTGGGGCTAGTTTCTTTGCAGTGTGCTCGCTCTATCATTTCAAAGCGCCTTTGGCTTTGATAAATGAATAAAACATAGAATTTAAGGTTTTGTGGAGATAATCTGCATCAAATGTAAAACCATAAAGTTTCCATTTTGTCTCTGCCTAGTTGTATCCGAAAATAGCTCTCAGGCCGAAATAAGCTAGTGCAGATTATATTGTAATTAGGGCTATTACAGTTTATAATGTAATCTTCATAAGCAGAGGATCCCAGATTGCTAGTTTCAAATTGTTTTATTTAGAACGGTTTCGGCAATTCTAAGTTTACATCTCCAAGTCTCTTAACACTTAAATACTACACGTCTGATTAACAAACTTGAAGATGGAAATTTGTATCATAAAATTTCGCACCAGTTGTTCTTCCTCAGAACCCTGATATACTAAAAGTATATAGTATTTACTGTCGAACATGAGAATCAGGAGACACTAAATTATCTTGATTTGAAGATTCCAAATTAAAAACAATAGACTCGAGTTAGGAATTTTTTGGAAGCCCACATTCACATTTGCTGTAATTAATAAAACGTCATGCCACCTCAGTAAACATAAACTAGCTTTTTTAATAATGCGCTCCATAGGGTTAACGGCATTCCACTACCGCTGAAAACAAGAAAGAGGAATTGAGTATGCTTAGGCAAATAGCGGTAGAAAATGGCTATGACGCAGGGTTAATAGATTGAACAGGGTAATAGAATATGGAAACCCCCAAACTGAGAGAACCGCTCAGAAATACAGGGTCATGCCATTCTGTGGAACTATCTCATATAAACTTGCGCGATTATTTAATAAGGAAGGTATATCACTTTTAGATCAGATAACAAACTGGCGCAGAGGGTGATACACAAGGTTGACACAGGGTAGAATTGGATGGGGAAAGCGGTAGTGTATGAAATACAACTGGAGGAGGAGTGTTCATCGCTGTGGATAAAGATATTGTTTCTACTGAGATCGATGTTGAAAGTAACTGTGAAGTTATCTGGGCACGTATAACAGGTCTAAAAGGAGTAAAGTTAATAGTTGGGTGTTTTTACCGACCCCGCAGTGCTGCTGTGGAAGTTTTAGAATCATTCAAAGAAAGTCTACACCAGGTAGTGCATAGGTATCCGGGCCATGTAATATTAGTCGGAGGAGACTTCAACCTTAAGAGTATAGATTGGGACCTCGCTAGTTACATTTCAGGCGGTACAGACAAGCAGTCTTGCGAGCTACTTTTGGACACATTCTCCGAAAACTGTCTTGAGCAGTTAAACCGGCAACCCACGCGCAATGGAAATATTCTAGACCTAATAGCCACAAACAAGCCTGACCTTATTAACGATGTCTGTGTAGAGACAGGAATTAGTGATCAAGATATCGTCATAGCGACGATGGTGACCAAAGTTCATAAACCAATCAAGAAGGCTAACGATGTCTGTGTAGAGACAGGAATTAGTGATCAAGATATCGTCATAGCGACGATGGTGACCAAAGTTCATAAACCAATCAAGAAGGCTAGGAGCGTGTTTTTGTTGGGAAGAGCCCATAAGCAAATGTTACGATTGCACTTAGAAAATGAATGGGCATCGTTTAATGCCGAGACTATGGATATAGAGGAATTGTGGACTAATTTTAAGTGCATTGTTAATAAAGGGTTAGAGAAATATGTAAAGACGATTAAGGATGGAAAAGATCCACCGTGGTATAATAATAATGTTAGAAATCTGCTGAGAAAGCAAAGGCTATTGCACTCTCGATTCAAAAAAGAACACGCAAATGATGACAGGCAAAAGTTAGTAGATATTCGTGCGTCTATAAAAAGATCGATGCGCGAAGCATACAATAATTATCACAGCCATACCTTAGCAAAAAATCTTTCCGAGAACCCGAAAAAATTCTGGCCCTATGTAAAATCGATAAGCCGGTCAAAGCCCACTGTCCAGTCACTCGTTGATCATTCCGGGGCAGTAATAGAAGAAAGCAAACGGAAAGCTGAAGTTCTAAATTTAACCTTTAAGAAATCTTTCTCGCAGGAGGACCGCACAAATGTACCATCATTTGATCAACGTACTAATTCCGAAATGGGGGTCATAGCAATAGGTATTTCCGGTGTAGAGAAGCAGCTTAGAGAGCTAAATACGAAAAAGTCTGCTGGTCCGGATGGAATACCAGTTCGGTTTTACAAAGACTATTCTGCGGCGTTGGCCCCCTACTTAGCTTGCATTTATAGCGAATCTTTAATTCAGCGTAAAGTTCCTAGTGATTGGAAAAAAGCGCAGGTGTCTCCCGTGTATAAGAAAGGAAAGAGAACTGACCCGTACAATTACAGGCCAATATCGTTGACATCAGTTTCATGTAGAATTTTGGAACATATTCTCAGTTCGAATATAGTAAATTTCCTTGAAACAGGAAAGCTTCTTTCCATGAATCAGCACGGGTTTAGGAAACATCGTTCATGTGAAACTCAGCTTGCCCTTTTCTCACATGACATCTTGCGAGCCATGGACGAAGGGCAACAGGCGGATTGTGTTTTTCTCGAATTCAAAAAGGCGTTCGACGCGGTGCCACACTGCAGACTGCTAACGAAGATACGAGCTTATGGAATAGGTTCACAGATTTGTGACTGGCTGGAAGACTTCCTAAGTAATAGAACGCAGTACGTTGTTCTCGACGGCGAGTGTTCATCAGAGACGAGTGTATCGTCAGGCGTGCCCCAGGGTAGTGTGATAGGACCGCTATTATTTTCTATCTATATAAATGATCTGATGGACAGAGTAAGTGCTAATTTGCGGCTGTTTGCTGATGCTGTGGTGTATGGGAGGGTGTCGTCTGTAACTGACTGTAATAGCATACAGGATGACTTAGACAAAATTTCTAGTTGGTGCGAAGATTGGCAGCTAGCTCTCAATGTAGAAAAATGTGAGATGATGCGCATGAGTAGAAAAAACAATCCCATAATGTTCGAATACAGCATTCGTAGTGAGCTTCTTGATGCTGTCGCGTCGTTCAAATATCTAGGCGTAACATTGCAGAGCGATATGAAATGAAACGAACATGTAAGGACAGTTGTGAGTAAGACGGACAGCCGACTTCGGTTTATTCGGAGAATTTTGGGAAGATGTACTTCACCTGTAAATGAGACCGCGTATAAAACGCTTGTACGACCACGTCTTGAGTATTGCTCAAGTGTTTGGGACCCACAGCAGATAAGTTTAAAGGAAGACATAGAGGCGGTTCAGAGGCGAACAGCTAGATTTGTTACCGGTAGGTTCGACCAATGCGCGAGTGTCACGAAAATGCTCCGGCAACTCAATTGGGGATCGCTGGAAGAAAGACGACGTTCTTTTCGTGAATTTCTGTTAAGTAAATTTAGAGGGCCGGAATTTGAAGCTGAGTGTAGTACGATCTTGCTGCAGCCTACTTACATTTCGCGTAAAGATCACAAAGACAAGATAAGAGAAATTAGGGCTCGTACGGAGGCATATAGGCATTCTTTTTTTTTCCTCGTTGAATTTGGGAGTGGAATAGGAAAGGAAATGCCTAGTAGTGGTACAGTGTAACCTCCGCCACGCACCTTACGGTGAATTGCGGAGTGTGTATGTAGATGTAGATGTAAATGTCAAGATTGCGAAATGAAGTATGTTGGACAGACGGGGAGAATCTTTAAAGTAAGATTTAAAGAGCATAGCAATAGGGAGAATGGTATATCGGCGGTGGGAAGGCACCTAAAGGCAGAAAAACCATTGGGCAACATCAGTGACAGTACGAGAGTAGTTCATTTTGAGGACAAAGGAAATTAAAATATTTTGCTCTCTTAAGGAGTGTTGTGACACCGTGCTGAATGGAAAGACAGAATTGTCTAAAGAGCAGTTTTGACCCCTTTTTAGTAATGTCCTCCTTTCGAAATAATTACTCATCCGTGTGGTTCACCATTATATTTTCTAATTTACACTGTTTTTTTAAACCTCGCCTTACCCAGACACTATCTTTGATCCCTTCACAATATCATTGTTGATAGTCGTGACTGTTCTCTGTTCCTTACATCTTTGAGATGTGAGAGCACTTGTCATGCTGCTTACGAGCGAACAACATTGTGGTTACGTTCCCTCTCTAATGTATTCTAAATTAATATTTATGATGCATTTGCACGAAACTTACGTACGTTTTAGACTTTGACATTGGTCATTGGCAGAATGGTTATTTAATTTGTAAGGTGGATGTCTTTGGTGTATTTTCAATTCGTTGTTTCCGGTTTTTCAAAACATCGTATTTATATGTAATTTATGTGATTACTTATTTTCAGCACTTGAAAATGGGACAATGTAGTCTCGAAACATGTTGTGACGACTAAAGTGTTATCATATTGACAATTGGTGCGAGATTTTATGATACAAATTGACAAACAGTTGTACGATGGCGGCAATTCGGAATATGAAGATGGAAACTTAGAATTGTCGAATCCGGTCTAAATAAAGCAATTTGAAACTAGCGATATGACCTCTTCTGCTTATGCAGATTCCACTACAAGATATTAGATTGCATACCCGGCTTGAATTATGTCAAGCATATACAGTATTACAGTTTAAGTAATATATTTTTCAGCGTTTTTCAGAAATCGTACAGTCTTAAAAATATAAATATTTCTTGTAAAATTTATGAAAATTCATCCGTGTATTATTTTAACTTTATTAGCTCCACGACCGGTTTCGTACCGTTATAAATGCATCTTCAGATGGGTAGCTGTTATTTTATATGATCATCTCTTTACGAAGCTGTAATCCCCTTCTATGGAATAAATAAATTCGATAAATCGTTGGCGTGGGTAAACAATATCATCCCCAAAAAAATGTCGTCAGTTGATAAAATCATAAGGGTCCCCGATAAAAATGTCTTATAATCCACTGACTTTTCTAGTTGATGATATTTTTCATCCGCATCAATGGCTTAGTAAAGGTATTTTTTCACATAGAAAGGTATTACAGCTAGAACGTTGGGGCTGCATAAGTTTCTATGGCGCTATGAAATAACAACTACCCATCCACTTATAATGCCGCGCAACCGGTTATGTGCCTAATAGAACATAGTTAAGTCCCTAGATTTACAACATTTGAACATTTCGAAAACCAAGAGACGAATGCAGTAAGAAGATTAAAGTGAATGTGGGGTCGGTCTTATAGAAGGCGAAGAGGCTTCCTCAGGACTGTGAAGAGCTGCATAAGACTACAACAACACCAACAGCCCGAGAAAAAAAAGCATGATGAAGCTGTGGAGGTTTGAAGCATTGTTATACACATCAACATGGGCTACTGTGCAAATCACATTTAAGTGCCTGGCAGTTGCAAAATGTGTTGCAATAATTGACTAAACCGGATGCTGCATATTAACAGTAAAGTAAAAGAAAACAAAGATCACCCCTTCATCGACCGAAGATTTCGATCTTTAAGATGCACAAAAATTTAATTTTTTCACCGAGTACCTTTTTTCAAATCGTTTGGTAAGTTTCAGAATTGTCCGAACGCCGTCTTTCAGCACAATACGCACTTTTTCTAGCAAAATATCGTGGTTTTTCGGCCGTATCTTGCTAACGGACTAAGATTTACGAAAACTGAAAAATGCCGTTTATAGGTAAATGTCTACAGGGTGTGTTGTAAATATTTGAACAATTTTCTATGGTTAGTTATTTAGATATTTGCGATTCACGGTGCTAAAACGACTAAAAATTGGGTTTTGTGATTTTGTGCAAAACTAGGATAAGTTTTAACCTCTGGATCTCGGTAATGGATAACGATATCGAAGAAATTTAAAAACGGCATCGAGAATATCATTTTTTTTACCCAAAAATCGTGTTTTTTTGAGATTTTCTCACGAACCGCTCATGAATGAATGGTGCTTTTGTAAGCCGTTTAAAGCCCACCATAGACTACACGTCATGTGCAAAAGCCAACTGATTTGCTCAATTTGGATGGGCTCCAGGAAGTGTGTAACTGAAAATTTTGACGATGTACTGTATATGATAGCTGTAGTACACCCATTCTTCTAATATGTACACAAATGATCACTAGGCCAACATCTATCCAGATCACTTTACCCCTTCACTCTGAGATGAATATAACCTGAGATATGGGCCCCTACAAAATCTCAAATTTGCACGCGCCCTTTACGAACATATTAATACCGCGCAATGCCGTGTAAGGTATGATAATTTACGTCGTTAATATTTACTCAAATTTCGTAATTACAGTGAAATTTGACGACTGGAATGTCAGCTGACAATTGTGTATTATAGGCAGTCTTTAGTCGTGTTCGCGAGGAAGAGAATGTGAGCTGCGTATACATCGTTCTCGCACGGCCGACACTCATTTTTGCAGAACCCTCAGAAAAATCAAGTGACCACCCAAGTCTAGAACGTTTCGTGATATTTGGTAACAAAGTATAACAATGACTTTACTTGTATAGACTGAACCTCGTCTTCTGATACTGCAGTGAATAAGAACTTTTCATCAACTTATGAGTCCATCCTGTTACACCACGATGAACGCGCACGGAGTAAATTGCCTCGTACAGCAGCATGGCGGTAGTGTGGGCAGCCAAGAGTGTCCCGTAGCCCGCTTGGGTTGGGTTTAGCTTGGCTTGGCCGGGAGTACGCCTGGCTCGTAAACAGGCACGGGCAGGTTAAAAGCGGAATCTCTGGTAGGAACTTGTCTGTGCAGCTTCTACTAGACTTTGGCTATGCTGTAAATCGGCGTTTACAAAATCTCGGCCGATTTGTCGACCCGGGGTACATCTTATTCGTGTCTGGTTCGCCTCATTGAATTTTGCCATTTCGTGAATTCACTATCGCTCTTGAGAGGAAAACTTTTTAATTTAGTACGACCGGCTAACTGGAATGTCTGACACTGGAATCAGCCGTGATTTTCAGAGCTCTAATAGGAAGTTTTCGTGTTCTGTCACCCAGAACGCCAGTCCGCGTACCTTACTATTTTTCACTCTGACCCTTGCCAGTTAGACACTTTGTATGTAGTCATTGAAGTTTTATATAAAAACATTTTTCATGTTTTGTAATTCATATAAATAAATGAAGAGTGTGTAACAAGGTGTAATTTTCTCTAAGCACTTCCCATTCGTTCTTAATTACGTTAAAGGGGATCCATTAAGTAAATTGAAGTAGAGAAAGTCAGTTATTTATTTGCGTACTGCCTTTGGAGCAGATTAATTTATATATCAATTTTTTCCAGGTACTTTCATATTGAATCTGTTTTCTAACAAATAATTGACATGCACCGTGATATCTTACATATTTCTGTGTCTCATGCAATTTAATAGGCAGGAATGTAGAAAGATTCTGGCAGTTAGTTTGAGACTGTCAAGATAGATATGTAGAAACTTCCTGGCAAATTAAAATTGTATGCCGGAACCGGGAGTCGAACCTGGGACATTTGCCTTTCGCGGGCAAGCGCTCTACCAGCTGAGCTATCCCGACACGACTCACGATCCCGCTTCACTGTTCCCGCTTCAGTTCGGCGTAGCGCCCCATTATGTGCACAATGTACCTGATACGGAAAACGTTTTAAGTGATGTCCGCCTACTATTGATGGTATAGTGTATAGTCAGATATGCTGCACCCATACGTGCCGTATGCAGTATATTTCATCTTGTTGCATGTTGCCACCAACCTGGGAAAGGGGACCTACAGCTCAACGTGGAATCCGAACCACGTGTCGTTTCTGGTGACTCCTCACATAGTTGAGAGGTGAAGGATGGGTTAAAGTGCAGACTGAAAAAAATCCGAGATCCTACCGGGTCTCGAACCCGCGACCCTTCGGTTTCCAGTTGAACGCTTTACTCCAAGACTACTTAAGGTATACCTCGGAGCCGCGGCGGACTGGCCGAGAGCATTGAGGCGCTATGCTGCGATGCGCGAGGCCGTTCCCCGTCAGGGGTTCGAATCCCCCCTCGCGCATGGACGTTTATGCTGTCTTTAGTATAAAGTAGTTCATAAGTAGTTTGTATGTTTAGGGATTGATGACTCCGCAGTTAAGTCCCATGAGCTTCACAAACATTTGAACATTTGATCTGAATACCTCGGAAAACAAATACAATACAAAAACACAGTCGAGGGCTTTTTATAGTTTCAAAAGCTATAAAAATTAGAAAAAAATACAAGCTAAATTAATAAGACTTTTAATTAATATACTTATTACTTTACATCGCCCTAGCACCGAATTAGTTTTGTTTGTTTATTTGTAGAGAGAAAGTACAATAATCTGCTAATTCTTATTTATTTATTTATTTTTTAAGAAAATCACCGAAAAATCAAAGGAATTTGTACCCTCACAATCAATGAAATCCACAAGATAGATTTATGATATGGGGAGTCGAGTTTGTTTTTGGGACCTCTAGTGCAGATGGCGCTGCTAGGTGTGACGCTCTAGAGAGCCTGTATAGGGAGAGTGGCCAACCGGCCTATGGCCGCCATGTTTTTACCCGACTGCGCGCGGAACGTGCCTTTACACAGCGACCCTGGCAGAAATGCAGCCACCTGACAATTGAAATAACGCATCAGTTCCACCCATGACACCAAAGCACATATTCTAGCTTACTAGATTTAACCAGTACGTGGTTAAATAAATGGCATTCATCTATGTTCATACAGGCCTAATAAATTTGTAAGATAATAAGTCTCGTGAAACAGTTTCTGTGACTGTTGTTAATACTATATTTTACGATGTTCTGGTAATTTCGACAGTTGGTAATTGATTACTAAGAAAGAGAGCTATTTCATGTTATGTATCCCAAAGAAAATAATGCTATTTCAGAATTTTCGGTCTGCATATCCATGGCTGAAATTAGTGCAATATTACCGCTTTCCGCCCCGATATAATGCATTTTAAGTGTGCTGTCGTCTTATAACATTTTCCTACATTAGGAAATACCAAAAACGTCATTCTGCAGACACTTTTGGGAACACTGTATCAGAAAATCGGAAAAATACCGATACTATCCCTAGTAAAACATCAGAAACAGACTCAAAATAGGTAACTTAATATCTAAAATGAGTCAATAGTCTCGCCTCCCTCCCTTTCTCACTTCACATCCCGCAATCAATCATAGCATTGTGAATAGCCAAATAATTCACAGTCAAGGGGGAGCTGCCGCAGCCACGTTAAAACATACGTTGTAGCATGACATATCGAAAACATGAACCATGAACTAACAAAATGCTAGAAAACGCTGTTTAAAATAATTTACCGCTTACCGGATTCGAACTCGCGACCTTCACATTATGAATTTAACACGCAACCACTAAGCCACACGAAAATTTCAGCAGCAGCAGATTACTGAATGTCATCTGTGCCTTTCTTCAAATGTTCAAATGTTTGTAGAGCTTATGGGACTTAACTAAGGGGTTACCAGTCCCTAAACTTACGAACTAGTTAAGACTAAGGACGGTACAAATATCCATGCCCGTGGGGGTATTCGAACCCCCGACCGTAGTGGCCGTGCAGACCGTGACTGGCGCGCCGCAGACCGCTTGGCCACCGCGGCAGGCAGTGTCTTTCTTGCTTTGGGGGAGGGGGGAGGGAGGGGGGCGGGGAATGAGAAAATATTTACTGCACACAGACGGGAATAATTCGTTGGTTTCCATAAGTCGCCTTTACAGTTCCCGCTTTCTCGGTTATTTTTCACCGCCCACTGTCCCGTATTTCCTTATTCCTTGCGAACACAAGCATCATATGACAATCTTCGGCTTTTACAGCCAACAGAGGAACAATGATACATTTCTCTTGACTACGCTAAATCATTATATTATATACATTATTAATTACACTCAGTAAATCACTTCAAACCAACATGTAATCTTAAAAATTGCCACCAAGTTCTAAGGTTTTCGTGAACGACCAACACTTCAAACCAACATGTAATCTTAAAAATTGCCACCAAGTTCTAAGGTTTTCGTGAACGACCAACACTTTAATTTACGTAAATAGAACCGGCAAAAGACGTGCCAAAGCGGATCAGTGCCTACCGCAGCACAACCTGTACGTAACTGTACAGCGAAATCGCTTTCAGAAGCTTTTAAGACACCACAGTAGAGAAACGCACACTGTAGCTATTCACACACGTGTAAAGCCCGCCAAATCTGGTAAAAACATGGCGTCCAGTGCTGTTGGCCTATCAGGAGCGGTCTCACGCATGGCCACTCTATCTCTATACAGGCTCTCTATGACACTCCATGCATAGAATTCGGGAGAGCGGTGGTTCAAATCCACCTCTGACCATCCAGATTTAGGTTTTCCGTGATTTCCTAAATCACTCCAGGCGAATGCGGGGATGGTTCCTTTAAAAGGGCACGGCCGATTTCCTTCCCCGTCCTTACCCAAAACTCCGAGCGTTAGCTCCGTCTTTAATGACCAAGCTGTCGATGGGACGTTAAATGCTAAGCTTCCTCATCCACACTCCATGCGCCAGCTGCGGCCTCTGTATCGGCGTTGCTAAGCGGAGCGCGGCGCGGTGCGGCGCTTTGCTACCCCGGGAGTCTGTTTTAGCCGGAGCGGAGGACCGGCCGTGGCGGCGTGAGTCACACAGCGGCGGTCCTCCCCGGCCGCGGTGGACTCCTCTGCTGTGCTCTGGCCCCGCTCTGGACACCGGCCAGCCAAACACTCGCGCTTATTTAAAGCTCGCCAGCACTTGGCACACCTCCGCCAGCCGGCGTCGACCCTTCCTCGCCGTAGCGGAAGGAGGAAGGTTAGCGAAGCCGTGCCAAACGTTAGTGGTCAAATTAGGGGTTGGGAAATCGTCCGTGGCACCGTCGAAGGAGCCATTTTCGCAAAGTGGTCAAAAGAAACTTACAGGTAAACCCCTCCAATGGGACGCAGACATTTTGATCGCCTTTGGTACAAGGCGCGTCTGAAAAATTCGGTGAATAGTCCCATATTTTATAAACGGCGCTGGCGAGAATGAGGTGCCAGTGCTTACACAATGATGGACATGTAAACAAGCACCACATATCGTGCGTAGAACTGTTCAAATGTTCAAATGTTTGTTAAGATTATGGGTGTGGTGTCGCACAAGTACAAAGTGCGCGCCACCTACTTTCGCCGCGCGCCGCCATGCACGCACGGCGCGGCGTTCTCACGACGACAGCCACGAGCGCCCTCTGCGACAACTCCGCTCGTGGCCACCACTGAAGGACATCGTACTTGGGACTGAGTTAGCAACCAGTTAGGACCTTCGTAATCAGATAGGCACCAGTGAAGACTTTGCTATTGTACAGGCACTAGGCAGGCCTCTAACAACTATGTATCAACATTCTGCAGTACTATGTAAAAGTTAAGTATTGTTACATTCTGTGCAATATATATATCTTTCTAATTTACTCTGGTGTTTATAGTTTCTGGCTGCTCCCCTCCGTACCTGCACCAGCGTGCTATCTGTGTTCCTGTGTCGGTCTCGTTCCACTCGGCCACCGACACCTACGACGAGGCTGGGACACAAAAGCGGCGACGAAGTTGGGACACAAAAATGGGACTTATGGGGTCATCAGTCCCTAAACTTGCAAACTACTTATCAACTACCTTATACTAAGGACGGCACAAATATCCATCCCCGGGGGGGGGGGGGGGGGCGGTGATTCGAACCCCCGACAGTAGTGGCCGTGCAGACCGTGACTGGAGCGCCTCAGTCCCCTCGGCCACCGCGGCTGGCGTGCGTAGAACTGCAGAAAAGCGGTTGTACATGTAGCGACGCAGCTAACAGGGTCACTGTGAGAATTCGTGTCATTGTAACAAGGATCGCAAAAATGGAGCAATGCGTTAACATCAAGTTTTGTTTCAAACTAGGCAAAACGGCCTCAGAGACCCATGGGATGTTAGTGGAAGTATATGGTGATGAAACAGTCTCTAAAAAGGTGTGTATTTGAGTGGTTTAACCGCTTTAGAGACGTAAAGGAAGGTGTAGAGGATGAACCACGTTTGGGTCGACCGTCCACAATCGCTAGGGCGCACTTTTTTGTATTCTCCCGTCTCCCTTTTTGTCCGTCTGTTTCTCCTATATATTTCGTCAGTGATCGCTGTTATAATCCATGAGGTGCTATCGATAGTTGAAATTCTGTTATCGAGATATCTTGAAAAAGTGTTACCGATAAATGTTCCTGTCAGCAATCGATACTGATGAAAGTTACCGCCAAATGTTTCGATTTCTGCTAACTTCTTCGTTTTTCCGTAATACCTACTGTGATCTGCGAAGCGTCCGGGTGTATTTTCATTTGGTTTTTATTTCTTATAAGCTCTCGCGGTGAAAATGAAGAACAGATTATAGATTACTATTTTGTATTTAAAAAGTGATCTGTAGCTTCCCTCTGATGGTAAGGTATAAGTTAACAGAAATGTTCTTTTCGTTTTCGCATGTGAGCGCCGAAGGCGCGAATTTTTGGACTGAGACCTGTGATCGAAGGTACATTCTATTATCTGTAATTTACGAGGATAATTACAGATTATTTATTATCTACAATACAGAAGTATTAAGATATCCCGTATACGGGTTTTCCGACATGTTGATGACGTCATGGATCAAAGCAGACGGGTGGAATCGCATCGTAAAATATTGCCACAAATATACTTTGAACCAGCTGTTAGTATAACCAGTTCTTCGCATAGGATTTGACTTAGTATTGTCACGGTCGGGGTCTCGAATCCCCCCTCGGGCATGGACGTTTGTGCCGTCTTTAGTATAAGGTAGTTCATAAGTAGTTTGTAAGTTTAGGGACCGATGACCCCGCAGTTAAGTTCGTTTAAGCTTAACAAACATTTGAACATACTATTGTTCAATTTACTCCACAATTGTGTCTGATTAATTTCGTGGCACTCTTAAAAACCTGTTCTCAACTTCAAGAGCTACCCCAAAATATGATATATGAGTAAAAATAAGTAAAGTATGTTTTTTTTTATGTTTACACCCCCAGTGCCATCCAGTCCAAGGAAATGCGTTTAATTGTGTACCTGAAATTCGCTATGTCTAAATCTTCTTTATTCTCCCTTATAATAATAGTCAGATTTTGGTCATCTCCCTTAAACCCTTGACCAAAAGTTGGTCACCCTAATAATCACAGTCGCACACAACATCCAATGAGTGCAACGAATACTTACGGATGATAGGCAGCTGCCTTTGTAAACGACAGCAGCCGAGTTGAAAATCAGCAGAGACCGTGTAAGCGCTATTGTTCTTAACATATGGAAAAGCGGAACATTTGTAGCCGGATTGTACCGCACAAGCTGACAGTCGAGTGGAAACGAACTCGGATGGAAGCATCAGAAGATTTCTTTGACATGTCTTACCGGAATCCACAATTTTTGGAAACGATCATTACAAGACACAAAATCTAGGATAAAGACGATGCCATTTCCCTTACCGATAGCAACGGCTTGATCCGTCATGAATTTGTACCCGACGGTCATACTGTCAAAGCGGAAGTTTACGAGGGTGTTTTGAAACGGCTGCTGCAACACATCCGGCATATTCGGCCAGACCTGTACCGGAGTGGTCAGCGGAATTCCTGCAGGGCAATGCCCGTCCTCACAGTGTGCAGTGTGATCCGCGTGATTCAGTTTCTCGCTAGACGCAAGGCCACGGTGCTTCCACACCCTCCTTATTCTACAGATTTGGCACCGGCAGACCTCTTTCTTATAGTTACCTGACATTATTATTCAGGTTTAAGAGGCGATCTAAAAATTGGTGATGATTCTCCTGTGAGATTTGTTTGCCCAGGTCGCTTATTTACATAATTGCTTGATAACTAGTTTCAACTCATTAAAGAGCCATTTTCGAATATTTAATATTTAAACAATGTTTAAATATTACAGATTTGAAAATGGCTCTTTAATTAGTTGAAACTAGTCATCAAGCAATTATGTAAATAAGCGATCTGGGCAAATAAAGATATCTCACAGGAGAATCAAGACCTCTTTCTGTTTCTCCAACTTAAATTAGCCCTTAAAGGTTTACGCTTCGCAACGGTTGCGAAGATCCAACAACGCGTGACCACAGTCCCTCGAGCTATTCTACAAGCTGTTTCAACAGATGTTCAATCGATGTCAGAAGTTTATTGTAGTCAACGGTGAATACTTTGAAGGTCAGTAAAGGCATTTTGTTTATAACTCTTCAGAACTTTTCAGACGCACCTTGTATTTCTCATAATTGTGTTCCCAGACCGTCTGTCACATCACCAATCAAACACTTTTGTTCACTTTGCGATTTAGTTGTTGATATTGTTCCTCTATCCCTGTATACGGTATAACACTTCGGTTACCTTGCTTACGGACGCACCCAACAAAAGGGTACTAACAGTACGAGGACTATTCTAAAAATTCCACACCTCTGACCACAAATTTTTTTACATATACCTTGTACTTACTGAGAATGGGAACATCAGAAATAGTCTTCTCCTCAATTCATAAACCGCTCCCAACGCCGTTTCTACCTTCGGAAACAGTCTTCTTAAGTTTCTTGCTGGATAGTGCGAATTTTCTTAGGCGCAGACAGGTGTGAAAATTATAGAACCATCAGTTTAATAAGTCATGCTTGCAAAATACTAACACCAATTATTTGAAGAAGGATGGAAAAGCTGGTAGAAGCCGACGTCGGGGAAGATCAGTTTGGATTCAGGAACATGGGAGGCAATCCTCACTTTGCGGGTTATTTTAAAAGATAGATTAAGGAAAGGCAAACCTACATTTCCAGCTTTTATAGATTTGGAGCAAGCGTTTGACAATGTTGATTGGAATACACTCTTTCAAATTCTGAAGCAAGCAGGAGTCAAATATAGGGAACAGAAGGTTATTTACAACTTGTCCAAAAACCAAACGGCGGTGGTTAGAGTTGAAGGATATGAAAGAGATGCAGTGGTTGGTAAGGGACTGAGACAGGATTGTAGCCTTTCTCCAATGTTATTCAATTTGTACATTGAGCTATAAAGGAAAGCAAGGATGAATTTGGAGAAGGAATTAAGAACTAAAAACATTGCGTTTTGCCGACGACATAGTAATTCTGAAAGAACTGAGATACCAACAGCCGTAAGTATAATGAAATATTTATTCTATTACAACCAGTTTAGGCATTCCATTAATCCATCTTCAGGTCCCTACACCGGAGCATGATATCCAAAAGTAGGGGTACTAAAACTGGATTCGTGAACTTTGTCTCTTAGTTGGAAACAACAACAGCACCTGTCCTTCACACTCTTGACCAACCGCTGTCCCTTTTCCACCTACGATGATGGATTCAATAAGATACAGTAATTCTGTCAGAGACAACAAAGGACTTGGAAGAGCAGTTGAACGGAATGGATCGTGTGTTGAAAGGTGCATATAAGATGAACATTAACAAGAGAAAAACAAGGGTAATGGAGTGCAGTCTAAGAAAATCAGGCGATACTGAAGGAATTAGATTAGGTAACGAAACAATAAAGATGGCAGTTGAGTTTTGTTACTTGGGCAGTAAAATAACACATGATGGTCACAGCACATCGGGTATAAAATACAGAATGGCAATGGGAAGGAAAGCGTTTTTGAAAAAGAGAAATTTGTTAACATCGAATATTAATTTATGCGTAAGGAAGTACTCTCTGAAGGCATTTGTATGAAGTGTTGCCTTGTATTGGAGTTAAACTTGGACGATAAAACAGTGCGGACAAGAAGAGGATAGAGGCTTTTGAAATGATGTGCTACAGAAGAATGCTGAAGATTAGGTGGATGAATCGCGTAACTAATGAGGAGGTAGTGAACAGAATTAGGGAGAAACAGAATTTTTGGCATACCTTGACTAAAAGAAGTGATTGATTGGTTGGACATATTCTTAGACATCAAGAAATCATGAATTTGGCATTGGAGGGAAGTGTTTGGGTTAAAAATCGCAGAGGGAGATTCACAGATGAATACAGTAAGCAGATTCAAACGGACGTAGGTTGCCATTCTTATCGGGAGATCAAGAGACTCGCTCAGGATAGAGTAGGGTGGGAGCTGCATCAAACCAGTCTCCGATCTGAAGACCACATCAACAACACCGCTTCTCAGTCGAGTTTGATGAAAGTATGCGGTTAAAAAAATCTGATTTTTGGACGCATTGTAGTACAAAATCTCAGCTTTCTAATAAATCATTCACGTTTTAATAATTCATAACCGTCGTTTCAAATCACGATATTTGTCAATTGCTACGCTTCATTTACAAATCATGTGTTGAAAAAGTTGGATAGCGGGCAGCTTACTGTTCTATGCGTCTCAGACCATGCATTATAGAGAGTGAAATGGAGCTAAAAGTACAGAAAAGTTTTTGAAGTGGCAGTCCCACTAATATCTACATCCATTCACAAGTAATTGCAAGTTATCTGAGCGGCGTCATGCCGCGATCGCAAGCCTTCGATCTCGGCGGATGTTGGCCATAAGGGCTCCGAAAAAATGAACTACTATCCATGTATGTCTGTCCCTTGTGGTGTGTAAATGATCCATAACCAGAAAACAAGAATAAAATATTTTTTTCTTAGGTGGCGACAGATTACAGTTGACAGTGATCTGCTTTGGTTTTACATAAGGTCGTACTTTATAACAGCCATTGAACTGATTTCTTGTCCACATTATATAATTAATTGAACATATATTTCCTATCTGGAACTCGAAGAGAATAATAAATTAATTTTAATTGCAACGTTATTATTGATGGACTGGGATAAAAGTTTCTTTCATACTTACTGCATTTCTAGTTGGAAATGATAAAAGGAAGAAACCAAAATTGTACTGAAATTTGTAGGTACATTTACGCCTACGTCATATATAGTCATTTTTTAATTTTTGCTTTTGTAGCTCTCAGAAAATGTCTAACCACAAAGTAAAAAAATTGTCTACATCTTGACCCACATAAAAGCAATATCTCTCATGCCTGAGATTAAAGAAAGAACGAAGTAAGGGAAAAAAAGAGAATAGATAAAAGTAACATTAAAAACATGTAGTCACCTCCTAGTAAGGGATGTTACAACTGGTGGCATACGTAAGGTTTACCGTCTTTATGTCTTACACGCTGTACTGTATTTCAAGCCATCTCCACTTTCAAAGAACTCTACACAGGTCTCAGAATTTTATTATTTCTTTATTTTGTTAGGAAGGGGAACTGCGTTTCTACGAACATTGTGCTGAATCATCTGTTGACAATTTCCTTTGCCTCAGTGGTACTTCAATTTTTTTTTAAAATTTTAATTGGAAGTGTGAACACGGCCTTGGGTTGGCCAACACCATACTAAATTCCAGCATTACCGATTGAAGGCGACACGGACTTGTAAGTCGTTTCAGCCAGGTGTCCGTCATTGGATGGATGGACGTCATTGGTTTTGCATGAAAATGAAACTACTGTAGTGTCGAAAACAGTAGCAAAATAAAATTCAACTAAACCTTACGGTTGGTGATATAAAAAAATTATCACAAAGGAAATGGGGATAGCACACGTGGACGACGAAGTAACGGCATGTTACGGGTTTAGGAAACATCGTGCTTGTGAAACTCAGCTTGTCCATTTCTCACATGACATCTTGCGAGCCATGGATGAAGGGCAACAGGCATATTGCGTTTTTTCCGATTTCAAAAAGGCATTTGAGGCGGTGCCGCACAGCGGACAGCTAACGAAGATACGAGCAATGCAATAGGTTCACAGAATTGTGACTGGCTGGAAGACTTCCTAAGTAATAGAACGCAGTACGTTGCTCTCGACGGCGAGTGTTCATCAGAGACGAGTGCATCGTCAGGCATGTCGCAGGGGAGTGTGATAGGGCCGCTATTGCTTTCTATGTATATAAATGATCTGATGTACAGAGTAACTTGTAATTTGCGGCTGTTTGCTGATGATGATGTGGTGTATGGCAGGGTGTCGTTATTAATTGACTGAAATAGCATGCAGGATGACTTAGACAAAGTTTCTAGTTGATGTGAAAAATGGCAGCTAGCACTAAATGTAGAAACATGTAAGGTGATGCGCATGAGTAGGAAAAACAATCCCATAATGTTCGAATACAGCGTTAGTAGTGAGCTTCTCGATGCAGGCACATCGTTCAAATATCTAGGCGTAACATTGCAGAGCGACATGAAATGGAACGAACTTGTAAGGACAGTTGTAAGGCAGACAGCCGACTTCCGTTTATTGGGGGAATTTTGGGAAGATATACTTCGTATGTAAAGGAGACCACATATAAAACGTTTCTACGACCACGTCTTGAGTATTGGTCAAGTGTTTGGGACCCGCAGCAGATCAGTTTAAAGAAAGACATGGAAGCAGTTCAGAGGCGAGCAGCTAGGTTCGTTACTGGTAGGTTCGACCGATGCGCGTCAGAGAAATGCTTCGGCAAATCAAATGGGAATCGCCGAAAGACGACGTTCTTTCCGAGAAATTCTAATGAGGAAATGTAGAGGGCCGAAATTTGAAGCTGACTGCAGAACGATCTTGCTGCCGCTTACTTACATTTCCCTTAAATATTACAAAGACGAGAGAAATTAGGGCTCGTACAGAGGCATGTAGTAATTCTTTTTTCTCTCTTTCTATTTGTTAGTGAAATAGGAAAGGAAATGCCTAGTAGTGGTACAGTGTATTCTCCGCCACGCACCTTACGGTGATTTGCGGAGTATATATGCAGGGTGTCTCACGAAAGACGCCTGGGAGAAGTCCGCGAGTTGCTGCTGCCGCTCCGCCTGCCGGTCGCCGCTATGCGTGTTCTGGGACACTTGGCTACAGCTGCGAGTCCGGCTCTATTGTCGCCAGGTAGAAACACCGTGCTCTTGTGTTCTGTACTGCGTGGCAGAGTGTTCGGGTGTTTTGTTTTTAGTTTGCTGTCGAGTTTCCTTTCAGTATGGTGTACACAAAGGATCAACGAGTGTCTCTTGTGCTGTACTATGCAAAAAATCGTATGTGGAATGTCGGCTAGAATTCATACGGGAATTTCCCAGTGTGCATGTTCCCAATGAATCCACGATACGCAGATTAGTGAAGAAATTTCAAAAGACTGGATCTGTGTTAGACGAACAAAGGCCTAGAGGAGGTAGTGTTCTAACCGAAAATAAATTAGACGAGATAGGGGAGGCCTTGAAAAAAAAGGCCAAGAAAATCTCTTCGCCGTTTGGCACTTCAGACGGGTGTGTCAAGAGCATCTCCTCTCAGAGCAGTACACGAACTGAATTTGAAGCCGTACAAAATAACGGTAGTGCATGAACTCACGAACTCAGATACTATTGCTCGACGTCGTTACTGTAACTGGCTGTTACATTCTGTGCACGATGGGGAAGTTGATCCTGAGATGCTTTATTTTTCTGATGAAGCATGGCTGCTTTTGCCAGCCTACGTAAATTCGCAGAACAATCGACGTTGGAGTGCAGAAAAGCCACAGAGTTACATCAACAACCTCTTCATGACATGAAAACTGGAGTGTGGTGTGCAATTAGTGCGAGGCGAATAATTGGGCCAATCTTTCTTCACGAAACAATAAGTTCTGACATTTATATGAACAATATCCTGCATCCAATTTTTCAAGAACTTTCACCTGACGAAAAGCTGTTCGGTTATTTCATGCAGGACAATGCAAGACCACACATGGTCAATGCTTCTATGTCAGCAATATGAAGTGTTTTTGATGATAGGATAGTTGACTGGCATCCTGTTCTTCAGATCTAAATCCCTGTGACTTTTATCTTTGGGGAATGTTAAAAGACAAGATGTATGCAAGCAACCCCTATACACTCGAAGAGTTGGAAGACAGGATTCGACTAGTCATTTCCCAGAGTTTGGCAGCCGAAATTAGACGAGTGTTCGCAAATGTGTTCAAGAGATGTCAGGCCGCTCTTTCCATACAGGGACATCATTTTGAACAACTACTGTACATAAAGGTAAGCTTAGGTTACTAAGATGGCAATGTTTTTTAGACTTTATGCGCCAGCGGCAAAATAGTCCGAGAATCGGGTGCTGCTGTGGCCGGCTGATGCGGTGGCGGCGGCCGCGGACGCCTGGCAGGCGTCTTTCATGAGACACCCTGTACATAGATAGGGTAAGGTAGTACAATTTCGATCATTTCGGACAAATGTTATTTTAACTGGAAATATATTGAGAAAAGAAATAATTTTAAATATGGCATTGGTTCTTGGATGTTTAATGAATATGTAACATAAATATTAGACAATTACAAATGTTGGTATAAACACAAAAAAGGTTACAGAAGTGAGAAAAATTGATCGAAAATGTACCACACTAGGAACAATTGTGATCACTTCCTGGTACAATTTTGATTACTGGCATCTTCTACATAAAAAAGCAGTATTTCCGCCAGGAACCAACGCATACTTTGTGGTACCAAACATTGCATTTTTGGTAGCGAATCCAGTCACCCATAATTTGAAGATTTATAAGAGCGCTTTAGACCAAGTAGCTTCATATATCTCTTAACAGAAAAAAAAATTATATCTCCTTAGCACAAAGTGGTGTATTCTTGGAAAAGACAGGAGGAGCTGTAGAAACCTGCTACACTACAACGCCACACAACGAGACACTGTGAGACTGACAAATGACGCGAAAACTTACGTTGATCGGAATTGTACCTATATAGAATTTGTACCATCTTACCATATAGAGACGCAAACGAGATGTTTAAACTTCGTTTTTACCTGAACGACGCAAATAGTATCTGCTGCTGAATCTTCCTGGTAGATTAAAATTGTGTACCTGAACTGGGACTCGAACCTAGGACCTTTGCCTTTCGCGGGCAAACGCTCTATCGACTGAACTATCCTGGCACGCTTCACGGCCCGTCCTCACAACTTTACCTCTGCCAGTACCTCGCTTCCTACTTTCCTGACTTCTCAGAAGTTCTCCTGCGAAATTGCTGATATGATAAGTTTCACATCAGCGCACACTCCGCTGGAAAGTGAAAGTTTCATTGTAGTACCTGCTACTCATTCGTCAAGGGAAGGAAAAAGGTGACGTTACACAATCTCGTGAGTGAGGTGTGCGTCAGTAGCGGAGCAGAATGCTTGCGCCCAGTTGGCAGCGGGCAGAGACAGCTGGCCGCGGAGACACAAGGTGCCTGGGGTGTGGGAGTGAGGCGGCGGTGACGGCCAACAGACGTAACCAGCGGAGCCGCTGCGCCAGCAACCGCCGCTATTTCCGGGCCTGATACCGTGTCGTCACTACCGAGTCGACGCCTAGCACGGCCTCTGCCCAAACTGACCACTTTCTAAGAAGCTAGCCAAATCGGCGCAACTCGCAACGAGCTAAATTCTTCAGAGTGAGACACAGGAAAAACATTTAACCCTCCAATCCTTACCGTGACTCTCTTCTTCAGTACAACGGTCCAAAATCTGAAATGATGTAAATCAGCAGTTGCCGTCGTGGTATTGTTGCCAGGGGCACCGACTCGGTGGGTGTTCCGGGGCTCGTGCAACCCCCTAAGAATTTTTTGGGGTGCTGAGCATCCACATAAAATTGACGTGAAAAATAAAATTGTGTGAATTGTGTAAAAACAAAACTACCTTATGACTCAAGAGGCAATGCAAAACGTGACCATAGTGAGAGATGATATTTCATACGTGAAAGAAATGATCAGTTGTGTACGCGGGTCTCCAGGCGAATAGTAATGAGTGTCCATATTTTACCCACTATGCTAGCTTTATAGATCCTGCAGCACGTCTGTCCTTTTGACCTTTCAGATGTACGTATTTATGAACATTCAATTGTGTTCTTTCAGGAATTTAGCTTGAAGAATCTGGTGCAGATGCTAAAGTTAATCGTTTTTCACTTCTCTTGTTATTGAAATTTGTAATGCTTTTCTCTCAGGCTTAAAAAAACCTCGGACTATATTAATACTGTCAGAGATGTCATGAAGTTATTTCGAAGTGATGGAAGTTTCGATAAAGTATATAGCTCTTGCTTGGAAGTGACCAAATAAATTTGATGTCGGACTTCAAAATCTCAAAACATTTCAATAATTTCTTTAAACCTTGATGAGGGTGTTCTACCAAACCCTTTTGTCAGAAAGAATAGCTTCGCACAAAATGTATTAGATTAGTGTACAGTGAAAAAATATTTAATTGGTCGTGTAGAAGTTTTGGGATGTTACTTATATCGAAATAGTCACTTCGGCCAATTAGATCGCTTTATTGTAGTGTCCTAATGCCAAGCTTTCCTTTTCTTCCTCCTCCTTCTTCCTTTTATCATTAAAAGGCCAGACAACTGAATTTCCTGTTATCAAGTATTGCTCATTCAAAAATGCATGAACATGATTTTCAGAGGGGTTGGTTTCAAACATTTGTGAACCGTCATGTAGAGCACCCACACTGATTTTCAAAAGACGGCGCCTCTGATTGTTGGAATGTTGCAGAACTTTCCCCCGCCTCCCTCCCCCCCCCCCCACATTTATTACACATTTATTTTCCCTTATGAAGCCTAAGCTATACCATGAAATACGCTGTAATCAACTACTTTGCTCATATGACGCCCCATAATGTGCCGAAAGCTGCTGCCGACCTCCACCTCAGGTGTTTGTTGCACAGGTTCTACAGCTCCCTGGCGGACAGATCGGCCCATTATACCTGTGGCAGCGGCTACTCCAGTCCTCACTGCGAAACATCGTAATATGCGCGCGAGAACAACGAGAAAGACAGCCTGTGGCGCGTACGTCACGACGTGTCATCAGAGAAGGCTCGACACAATACGATCGCTAGCTGAGTGGCTGGCCGCTATGAGACCGTGGGCTGTGCCCCAGCGGCCAGCCAGTGAACTAGCGGTTGTTTTAAACCTTCTCTGATGATGCGTCATAATGGCCTGTCTTTCTTGTTGGTCTTTATCGTTGGCCTTGCTTGTGTGTGTAGCCAGGGAGAAAGACAGGCCTGGGCACTCAGCCAGGTGAAGTGGCAACAGTGGTGCTGCTGGGGCATGGCCCACTGCCTCTTACCGGCGAACCAGTCAAATCCGCGATCGCGTCGGCGCAGCACTACTCTTGACACGTCACCTGGCTGAATGCCCAGTCCTGTCTTTCTCGCTGGCCACAGCTTGCGTGCCAGTGACGTCAATGGGGGGTTGCAGACTACGTGTAAACACAGACAAATATATACCAACGGGAAACCTCCATAAGGGACCGGTCCCACACTCAGGGGTGTGGGGCGGGGGATGCTGAAGCAGTTCCGTAAGAGGTCCCATGATGGCGCTGCGGTCAGAAGCAGCCCTTTGAACTGGCCAGAGCAGTTGGCAGGTAGTGACTGTCCCCACCACCCCTCCCCTCAAAAGCCAGCAAGCTGGACACAGCCGTGGCCTCCCCTCCATGCTACCCTCTGATGTGCGAGAGGCACCCTCAGAAGTGCCTCTAGTGTGGTGTACCGGTACTAAGCCAGGGAACCGCCTGACACCTGCTAGCATCTTACGGAACTACGAGGGGAGCCTAGGACAGTGGTTTAGGGGGGGCTGCTTCTCTGTATATGTTACTCTGTGCTGTAAACTCCCTGGCCAGAAGCAGTTCCCAGCGCTCCGCTAGGTGGCACCTCTTTACAGAGAACACTAAAGCTCTGTGTAGACAAAGTATGGCCAGCCTGCCAGCAGCAGACATACTGGGCCTATTCCATCTTACACCATAAAATATATGCAATTTTTACCCCTAGAAGTTTGTTGTTGTAGTAGTGTAATTCTGAAACACACTGACGCATGGAGCACACAGCCATCTCAGTCTTCGACATCCAATTACTGCCAGAAATATACGCAGGACGAAATTTTTATTGCTGGCATGTGAGGAATCGCGCTGCGTAGCCCGAGTGCGCGTATTTAGATTCACCCTGTGTACCCGGGAGGCGCCGGGTTTTCATTAGTCGAAAATAAAAGAAAGAGTACGAGATGAAGTGGGAGATGCCCCTCCAAAAATAAAAAGAATCAAAATATTTACAACCAACGTTGGTCGAAGAAAGAAGTTGTTTTGCATTACTTATTGACGTTCCGTTGTGTTAATTTTCTTTTGTAATTTCTTTAAAATACCGTAAAAGTTTTATTGTTGTTGTTATGGTCTTCAGTACGGAGACTGGTTTGATGCAGCTCTCCACCCTACTCTATCCTGAGCAAGCCTTTTCATCTCCTCATAAGAACGACAACCAACATCCACTTGAATCTGCTTACTATACGCGTCTCTCGGTCTCCCTCTGCGATTTTTACCCCACACACTTCCCTGCAATGCTAAATTTACGATTCCCTGATGTCTAAGAATGTGTCCTACGAAGCGATCCCTTCTTTTAGTCAGGGTGTGCCAAAAATTCCTTTTCTCACCAATTCCGTTAAGTACCTCTTCATTAGTTATGCGATCTACCCACCTAATCTTCAGCATTCTTCTGTAGCTCCACATTTCAAAAGCCTCTATCCTCTTCCTGTCCGCACTGCTTATCGTCCATATTTCACTCCTGTACAAGGCAACACTCCACACAAATGCCTTCAGAAAGACTTCCTTACCCTTAAATTAATATTCGATGTTAGCAAATTTCTCTTTTTCAAAAATGCTTTTCTTCCCATTGCCATTCTCCATTTTATATCCTCTGTACTGTGACCATCGCATGTTATTTTACTACCCAAGTAACGAAACTCATCTACCTCCTTCATTGTTTCGTTACCTAATCTAATTCCTTCAGCATCACCTGATTTTCTAAGACCGCATTCCATTATTTTTGTTTTGCTCTTGTTAATGTTCATTTTATACCCTCTCTTCAACACACTGTCCATTCCATTATGTTTTATTATATTCTAATTATTTATGATTCCTTATTTAATTTATCTGAGTCGGAAACGTGATGTTGAACTGGTTGGTTGCTAGTAAGTCAGACAAAGAAGGCGAGTGCTGCAGGTGTTGTTTGCGCTCGTCAGCAGCTGACAGCTGTATCTGGTGCGGCCTTCCGGGGCGCACAGCTGCAGCTCGCTGCTGCACGTGTGCCAAGGACGTGTGCAATCTCGCATACGTGCTTCCCGCCTGCCGATGCAGCGGCCGCTCCTGTGTCACAAGAGCGCTACACTCCGCTTCCGCCCACACGCATCCACCACTCACTGTCATGCGAAATTATCTTTTCTGCCAGCTTACTGTTTGTTGCGTCCATAGGAGCCGACTTTGAAAATCTTCGGGGCCGGGGGGGGGGGGGGAACGGTTGCCGGCCTGCAGCTCCCCCCCCCTTACAGGTATTTCTAATAATAAAAAGAAAGAAAAAAAAACTATTCACGACATGAGATCGTCGTCCTGGCTTCATTATTCTGCAGATTTATTTTCTACACAGTATTACTAATATAGTCCATAACCATTTCTGCTATCGTGCGAAGTCAGCCGATACCAGAAAGTTTATAACCTATTGTTGCATCACGCACCAATTTAGTAAACAAGATGAAAGACTGA
This sequence comes from Locusta migratoria, assembly GCA_026315105.1. Lineage (NCBI taxonomy): Eukaryota > Metazoa > Arthropoda > Insecta > Orthoptera > Acrididae > Locusta > Locusta migratoria. Next base: position 242,657,602 of record CM048748.1, read on the forward strand.
AGATGAAAGTGAAGCAATGAATTAAATTTTGTGATACGGCCAGGAATCGAACCCGCACCTGCATGCTTATTAGGCAGACGGCTTACCGTTTTTTCCCCTATGTTGTTCTGTTCGTTGCGGACGCTGATCATGTTTGTTGGTTCTTGTTCGAGGTGATTTTGGCTCAACTCTTTTTATTACAGAGGACGTTGAGCCCTCTGACCGGGCGCGCTGAGCCACGGCGCCCGGTTCCGTTAGGCCATTGCATCACTAACGATTAACGCGCCTCGGAATAGTGTAAGTACGACTTACCGCCACATCACAAACTTTTTTTGAGCTTCCTTGTTCCATAGATAATTGCCAGTACTGTCAAAGCTCTCCATGCAGCGGAATAGCACCCTAGAAATGGAACCAGTGGAACATTCCTGCTAAGATGATATACATATCAATTTAAATAGAAATTAAGAAACCATGAGACGGTTTTTCGTCTCAAATATGTCAATGACATTGAAGATGAACGTGAAGCAATGAATTAAAATTTGTGAGGCGCCTCAGGGTTTCTTAATTTATATTTTAAAGGATAAAAATGTCACGACTTACACTAACACGATTTCTTGAAAACAATTGACTTCTAAGAGAATACATAAACGTTAAATTTGTAGTATAAACATTTACATTGTATTGTACCAAACCCACTTCATTTATAATTATTTAATACAACAATTAAATGTTGCCGCCTGCAGTTTACAATATTGACGAAAGAAAACAAGCGGCATTCCATTAAGATTCGGACTATTTAGAAAACTGTCTCTTTACTCACATGACAACGTGGATTTTAATGCCTACGAATTCAATTAGCTGTTTGTTTTAACATAATCCTTTTACAGCTGTGTATCACAAAAGCCGGCCGCCCATCAATGGGATGAGAGAGTCGATTTTAATTACAGTCAAGAAATATTGCGTAAAGAAAAAATTATACAGTAGAGTCCTGAAACTTCGGCACTCGGTAACCAGGCAGTCCGGATAACTCGGCCATGCTTTGCACACCCCCTGGATTATTCCGTGCCCGCAGAATCCAGGGTAGAACTGAAATCGTAGCGTGTAGCAGTTACAGTCTTGATCAAAACTACAGGAGTGCATTTTTTTACAGTGTCGTTTAACATCAGCTTAGGTGTGATGGACAAAAAATGAACTTTATTGCAGCAGACAATACTGACACTCCTCTGACGCGGCCGTTTGCCCTCTGCCGCTCGGTCTAGCTACAGCCTTCGTCTATTTCTTAACCGCGTTTAATGAAGTCCATGTGAGTGTACGTAACGAAAATCATTTGTAAGACATCGTCTTAAATTTATTTCGTGATACAATATTCTATCACTTGTGTTATATTTTAAAGTACCAATAGAAATCAAATGTTCAAATGTTTGTTAAGCTTATGGGACTTAACTACGGGGTCATCAGTCCCTAAACTTACAAACTACTTATGAACTACTTACGAACTAGGACGGCACAAATATCAACGCCCTAGGGGGAATTCGAACCCCCGACCATAGTGGCCGTGCAGACCGTGACTGAAGCGCCTCAGTCCCCTCGGCCACCGCGGCCGGCACCAATAGAAAGTATTCTATAACAAAACAACGTCACCTTTTTTTAACACCGTTCCCGATTACCCGGCATTTTCACAAACTGGGCCAGCCCTCGGTCCACATTAGACCGTGTTTTCGAGACTCCACTGTACCAAAAGTTTCAGTGGGGTATGCCGAGCATACCCGTAGTCGGTGCCTGTGGTTGCGTCGCATTTGCCGCACTTTTTCCATAAGCTGCCCCTTCGCATATTTCTTTCCCCTAAGATTTTTCATCATTTATTTTATTATGAGAAGTTTGTCGATACTGGACCATTTTTTTTATTTTGGTATCTCAAGCCTGCATCATCTATCTAATAACAATACATACTGTAAAAGAAGCTACATGTTGTACTCTTTCATCTGCTAGTATTATACTTTGAATAAACACAAAGTATAAATCGATCATCATCATCATCATAATCACCATCATTAGAGACTGTTTATGCCTTTCAGCGTTCAGTCTGGAGCATAGTACCTCTAATAATATTCCTCCATGATCCCCTATTCAATCCTAACATTGATGCTTCGTCTGATGTTATGCCTTTTACTTCAAAATCATTCTGCACTGAATCTACGTACTTTCTTCTTGGTCTACCTCGGCTCCTCTTACCCTCCACTGCGGAGCTAATGAGTCTCTTAGGTAACCTTGCTTCTCCCATGCGTGTAACATGACCCCACCATCTCAGTCTGTTCGCTCTAACTGCTTCATCTATGGTGTTCATTCCCAGTTCTTCTTTGATTTCCTCATTATGGATATTATTATATTATTTACAATTTAAAAATGTGTAAATGGTCCAATTTAGGAAACCGGTTACATAATTTGGACCTTTATTTGCTTAAATTGAACCACAAGGTAAAACAATGACTGAAAAGAAAATCTCTTTATTGTAGCTTTTGGTACTTCGTATATCGAGCAAATTCGTTAAGTCCGTGAGCACCGTTTCTGTATTGTTCCACAACGACCTTCAGTTTATCTCCTGTCCATTTCTCGTAAATTCGTTTTACTGCCATCTTGCAAATCTAAAAAAGATTTCTTTTTTACTTTCTTTTTAAATTGTTTTGCCTCCTTGAAAAATAAACCTAAAAACGTAACATATACCTATTACCTATTGTTAAATGACCTTAAAAATTATTTGTTATGAGTGACACCTAATTGGAACGGTCCAAATTGGGAAACAGCCATTGGCCCAACTTCGGCATCTCGACGCCATATAAGGAAAGATAACGTTGTAGGAACACACAACGTAAACTCTAGTTTTACGATATTGAATTACTAGCTAATGAATGGCACTTATGAACTTTAGTGCAGATGATTTTTTTTTACTTAGTTTTATAACAGAGGAAAGCTTATGTTCTGTAGCAGAAAAGTTGCAGCGACATCGAAGGAAACGCAATAATGGAAACTGTTCTCACTCCACTGAATATTACCGACTGGCGACTGAGCCAAGTGACCTCAACAATATTTCTCACCAGTTGAGCGAACTTAATGTACCAACATACAGTGAAATACGTAGGTTGTCCAACTTAGGCACCCGTTCATTTTGGGCAACTCTCTCCTCTCCTGGTTCGTTCTTACTGAAAACCCCTTCAAATGACTTTATCATGGAGTGATTCTACTATTGATGTGAAGAAAGTCTGAGGACGACGAGAAGGGGAATTATTACAAAACAACGTCCCTGCTTGTCTAGACAGTTTCCGTGGTCACCTTGTGGAAAATGTAAGGAGAAAAAGAAACGGATGATTTCCCACCCTGTCACCATCCCTAGAAGCTTAACGTCCATTCATCAACCTTGTCAGCGTGAAGAAGCTTTCACAGAGCATCTTCGACGCCTGTATTCAGAATGGATGGCGGCGGGATCTCATGAGGTGGCTCCCTGGGGCAAAAAAGGAAGACACCAATACCGACGATGTAAGAGTGGATAATCCGTGCATGGGAGAAAATTAGATCGATATTGATAAGAGTTTTAAAAAACTGAAATTTCTTATGCCATTGACGGTTCCGAGGATAAAATCAAACGTTTGTAAAGCTTATGGGACTTAACTGCGAAGTCATCAGTCCCTAAACTTACAAACTACTTATGAACTAGCTTATACTAAATACGGCACAAACATCCAGCCCGAGGGGGGGGGGGATTCGAAACCCCGACGGGCAACGGCCTCCCGCATCGCAACATAACGCCTCAATGCGCTCGACCATTCCGCCGCGGCCAGCTCCGAGGATATGGTGTGGAAAAATGAAGAAGATAATTTGTTATCTGTGCCTGAAAATAGTGATGATAGTAACAAAAGCGAGGCCTCAGTAAAGCGAGAGAACGGAAACAATAAAACAATGCTTTGCTGCTCTTCATTGTAGGCACAATAACACCGTGGTACGTATCCAGTTCTTTGTGTTCATTGAAATTAAATACCGGTAGGTACCACTTTTTTCAGAAATTAGCAGTACCGTAATTATAACTTTGTTCTACCTGCTACGTTGTTTCTCTTGCTTTTTGAATTTATAGAAGTACCGTTCTACTAAACACTACTCCCTAGTGTTTACAAGAAAATATTTCGAGAAAAAAGGGGGTTATTACACGATAAAATACGGTATGCTTGGCTGCTTTGCGTGTTCGCACTGTCTAGGAAGTAAACCTGGCAACTTGCACGGATGGGGTAATGGAGCTGGTAAGGCAAAACTCAACTGGAAGCACAAGTAAAGGGTAACGTTGTAGCGGTAAACAGGGCAAGTTGACGCAGTTTAGATTCATACTTCATCATACAGATATTACCATAAAGTGTTACTTGAACGAATTTTTGACTTTCACCTTTCTACTTAGCTATCAGTCGAATGAAATAAATTAACAGGTTTTGACCTCAAAATAATGATACTTAAAAGAGGAAATATTTGATGGAAATTAAAATGAAGTTACATAATTGCAATAGTGTTGTTTTCTTTTAAAACTAGCTGTTCTGTTAAAGAAACGTTCTACACTAGACATGTGCATTCTGTTTTGGAGAACGCTGCGCATTATGGGACGGCACTAAGGACTAATGGACGATTCAGAGAAAGTTGAGAGAAAGGCAGCTCGTTTGGTATAACTATCTCGATATAACGGAGATAGTGTCACGGAAATGGTGCACGAGTTGGTGTGGCTGAAATGTTTGTAATAAGGGGCCTAAGCATGACCAAAGCATGTTTTGCACTCCACAATGCCGGCCGCGGTGGCCGCGGGGACTGAGGCGCTCCAGTCACGGTCTGTACGACCATTACGGTCGGGGGTTCGAATCCCCCCTCGGGCATGGATATTTGTGCCGTCTTTAGTAGTAGCTAGTTCTTAAGTAGTTTGTAAGTTTAGGGACTGATGACCCCGTAGTTAAGTCCCATAAACTATACAAACATTTGAACATTTTAGCACTCCACAATTTCGTGCGCAGAAGAGCTTGAATTATATCTGCTGTTAATACACGCAACTATTTTGCAACCTATTTTACGTCCACTGGAGGATCTGTTTAGCAGTAAGATGGACTCTGATTTCACTTCGACTCAACAACATTTGAAACCTACTTTTCTGTGTCCACAAAAAATTATTAATAAGTGTAATATAAGAACAATGTTAAAAAGCAATCAATGAAAGCAATTTTGTAAAATAAAAAATTACCTGTATTTATTCCTTCTGCCCCCCTCCCCCATGTTAACACAGACTTCTATCTATAGTTGGCTTTCCACATTAGAATCAGAATAATGTTTTAAAGTTTAATTGAACAATGGCGGCCTCCTATGTACCGGATGATCAAAAAGTCAGTATACATTTGAAAACTTAATAAATCATGGAATAATGTAGATAGAGAGGTAAAAATTGACACACATGCTTGGAACGACATGGGGTTTTATTAGAAAAAAAAGTTCAAAAAATTCCGACAGATGGCGCTTCATCTGATCAGAAAAGCAATAATTAGCATAACAAATTAAGACAAAGCAAAGATGACGTTCGAGACCGGAAATGCTCAACATGTTCACCATCAGTTCTGAACAATAGCTGTAGCCGAGGAATAATGTTGTGAACAGCACTGTGAAGCATGTCCGGAGTTCTGGTGGGGCATTGGCGTCGGATGTTGTCTTTCAGCATCCCTAGAGACGTCGGTCGATCACGATACACTTGCGACCTCAGGTAACCCCAAAGCCAATAATCGCACAGACTCAGATCTGGGGATCTGGGAGGCCAAGCTGACGATTTTCTTGCGCAGTCACGGACGTTTTGCTCTCCAGCGCCATCTGTGGGAAATTTTTTTAACTTTTTTTTTCTAATAAAACGCCATGTCATTTCACACATGTGCGTTAATTTTTGACTCTCTATCTACATTATTCCGTGATTTATTAAGTTTTCAAATTTATACTGACTTTTGATCACCTGGTAGTTCATTCATGACTCATTCAGAATCGATGTCTTCATCCCTCACAACAGCCCTTTAACAAAAATGAAAGTTGCGAACTGCAGACAACGATACACTGTCATCCGTATGCGCTTGCACAGATGAACTGTGAGATGGGAGACAGATAGCTGCGTTGCCCTTCTCTCGGCGGCCACACCAACTATAAAATTCTATCGCTGTTGCGTCACTCGGAGTGCGGTCTTATACACTATGTAATCAAAAGTAACCGAAAACCAGGCTGAAACGACTGACAAGTTCGTAGCGCCCTCCATCGGTAATGCTGGAATTCAGATTAGTGTCGACGGGCCCTTAGCCTTGATGACAGTTCCACTCTCGCAAGCATACGTTCCATGTTTCTTGTGGAATGGCAGCCCATTCTGAAATGCTGCACTGGGGAGAGCTTTCAATGTAGGTCAATGAGGCTTGGCAAGAAGTCGGCGTTCCTAAACATCTAAAAGGTGTTCTTTAGGATTCAAGTCAGGACTGTATACAGGCCAGTCCATTACAGGGATGTTATTGTCGTGTAACCACTCCGCCACACACCGTGCAATATGACCAAGTGCTATCGATCGTAGTGAAAGATGCAGTCGCCATCCCCGAATTCCTCTTCAACAGTGAGAAGCAAGAAGGTGCTTAAAACATCATTGGACCTGTGCTGTGATAGTGCCACGCAAAACACCAAAGAGTAAAAGCCCCCCCCCCCCCTCCCCCTGCATGAAAATCACGACCACGTCATAACACCACCGCCTGCGGATTTTACTATCGGCACTACACACGCTGATAGAAGACGTTCACCGGGCACTCGCCATACCCACACTATGCCATCAGTTCGCCACCTTGTGTACCGTGTTTTTGTGACTCCACACAACGTTTTTCGACTGTTCGATCGTCCAATGTTTAAACGCCTTACACCAAGTGAGTGTTCGTTTGTCATGTGTAACTTATGGGCAGCCGCTCAACCATGAAATACAAGTTTTCTCACCTCCTGCCTAACTGTCATAGTACTTGGAGTGTATCCAAATGTTCAAATGTTTGTAAGGCTTATGGAACGTAACTGCAGAGTCATCAGTCTCTAAACTTAGAGACTACTTATAAACTAACTTAAACTAAAGACAAAAGGAGAGGCATTGAATTAAAATTTATGCTGTGGTCGGGATTCAACCCGGGACCTCATACTTACTAGGTAGGTGCTTTAGACCACTCAGCTAACACAGCGTTATAGGCATAGCAACTACACGGACTGACTTAAAGCACGTCTCCCTCCACACCATATACTTTAAAAAATGTTCAAATGTTTGTAAATCTATCGGACCAAACTGCGTGGTCATCAGTCCGTAGCTTACAAACTACTTAAACCTAGGTAAACCAAACTACGGACAAACACACACACCCATGCCCTAGGAGGACTGGAATCTCCACGGCGAGCAACCGCGCGCTCCGCAGCGAGACGCTTTAGACCGCTCGGCTACTCCACCGCGGCCCACATACTTTAATTCTGCCTTATGTTCCCTGTGAAATGCGTATCAAATTATTTGTAAACCAAAGACAACACAAACATCCATGCCAGTGGGGGTATTCCAACCCCCGACAGGGAACGAACGGCCTCGCATATCTGAGCATAGCGCTTCAATGCGCTCGGCCACTCCCCTGCGGCAAAATGGATCCTGATGCAGTTTGTAATTCCTGTGTGACGGTCTGGATAGATGCCTGCCTATTACTCTGTACGACCCTCTTGCACTTGAAAGCTTCTTGTTGTATGTTTATTAAGTGAAAGTGAAAGCTTGATGAAAGTTTGTTAGGAGAAAGTTTCCTATTCTTATTAAGTCTTTCTATTTAAATCAAGGAGTTTAACAAACAAAATTAGGCCCTGTATGTAAAACAATCTGTACTTCATTATCTCTGACAGTCAGATTCAGTGGCATGTTCAAAAATGTTCAAATGTTTGTAGAGTTTATGGGACTTAACTACGGGGTCATCAGTCCCTAAACTTACAAACTACTTAAGAACTGCTTGCGACTAAGGACGGCACAAATATCCATGCCCGACGGGGGATTCGAACCCCCGACCGTAGTGGCCGTGCAGACCGTGACTGGAGCGCCTGAGTCCCCTTGGCCACCGCGGCCGGCTCAGTGGCATGTAAGGACTGATTACTTTACTGGTACGTGAACATTTTACATTTAAAAGGAAACCTTTTTCTTAAAAAACTCAACACGTACCATACAACAAAATCAAAAATGCCACAATCAGGAAAATAAGGGACGAGGTTGAGTTGAAATAAGAAAAAGTAGTAATCATTAAGTTATTCATTGAATTAAAGAAACATACCTTTGTCTTCAGTATAATACAATGGTTTTATACAATTCCGTTCCATACAAATATTCTCTTCCTCTTGATACAGAATCCCCTGTCTAATATAATACGTTTGTATTCATAAATATAGAGTGAAATAAATACAATCATTGCTGACCAATTCAACATTAGTACACAACACAGTTGCCATACGTCTGTCAGCTAGCCTTGCCCACAATCGACTCCTCAACAGCTCACTCTCTACTACTCGCCTCAGCAGTCAAAGAAGCTGCTGTAGCGCAGTTGCAAAGACATTATAATGTGCAGTAGTTACAAAAATGGACTGAGATTATCGATCATGGATGACTTTCACATACAAAATAAAGCTATAAGGCGGATACACGTTCAGATTCACAAAATATAAAGCTAAAAATCCATAAATAATGAACTTCAGCCTATGGCTGTCTACTTTCACATTGTCGGCGGAATTAGTCAACAGACGAGGTCGGCCTGTACGCATTCGTGCGGTACCTGTCCCTTAACATTTCCACTTCACTGTCTGCCTCCGTAGCTCAGCGGTAGCGGCGCTGACTACCACGCAGGAGGCCCAAGTTCGATTCCTGGTAGGGGACTGGGTGTTGCGTGTTGTCCTAATCATCATCATCACATCATCATTGGCACTTAAGTCGCCCACGCGGCGTCAAATAAAAAGACTTACACTAAGGCGGCCGAACAATCCCGCACTATCACATCAGGAACAGTGGACCTAGAGGTTATTTAGCAGTGTCTAAATTTCGTTAACAGACTTCTGTCAGAAGTGACACCCAGCCATTTAACCACGTCCGTCCGTGAGTTCCACGGTGCGCCCCATTCTACTCGCTCACCATATCTAATGACTACTGACGAGTGGCGGCTGGTGATAATGTGCTAATGTGCTGCAGCATACTGTAAATATATTTCTAAAATTATGCCAATTCTCTTCGAATGCAAGCGAGAAATCGCTGTAAAATAACATCCTTTCTCTTAGAATATGAGCCAGATATCACAATAAAATTATGCCAATTCCTTTCCGATGCGTATTAGAATGCTAGTAATAGGGATGAAAACGCATTTTGGAGCGCTCTCGCCGCGATAGCTGGAAACCAGCTCCGTGTGCTGAGGTTGGATTCAGCCGTGCTGGTACGTGCGCAGAGAGGCGGCGCAGTCGTCTGTTCGCTAGTGCGCATGCGCAGACGTGACGTCAGGCCTGGCGACTCGTGTGCTGAGACCGACTGCAGCACCAGATCAATATTTCTCTTTGCGCTGCGTGTAACGGCTGCGGAAGAATAGTATATGACGAATATTGCGGCTTACAGAGTCAAATAGCGCGCTGGCTCAGGAGTCTTGCACGTTGTCTCTCAAACCTACCTGTGTGAGGCTCGTATTCAAATACCTCTGAGTCTAAATTTTTAATTTCTGTAAATAAAATTAATATGTTTCAAACGTTATATTTACTACCTTTAGTGAATACATGCAGTCGGTAGCGCTGTTATAGATTCCCCTGAAGGTCTTACTGTCAATACAGTAGTAATTGATATTTAATTAAAGGCAATCATATAAAGGTTGACTGTTTATATATAAAAGGAAGTGTCCCGATTGACTGACTGACTGACTCATCATCGCCCAGCCCAAACCAAAAAGATAGAAACTTGAAATTTGTGGAGGGTATTGATCTTACTCTGTAGGCGTCATTTAACAAGCGATTTTTCGATATTCCGTCCGTAAGGGGGTGAAATAGGGGATGAAACGTTTTTTGAAAATACGTGCTCTTTAGGCAATTTTGAAGCTAGAACTACAAAATTTCGGATTTTAATTCAGGTTTCGAATTAAAAAAAAACGTGTTTCGGCTTTTTTTGAAATTCGACAAATAAGGGGGTAAAATAGGTGACGCAAAAATTGGATTTTCAAAATTTTGTTGCTGGTAACTCAAATTTTAAGCTACAACTACGTAACTTCGGATATGGAGTCTTGGTCAGGATTAAAAATCCCCGATTTTTAGTATTTTTGGAAATTCAACAACTAAGGGGGTAAAAGAGGGGATCAAAAATTCTTTTCGAAACACATTGTTGTCTAGACAATTTTGAAGCTATGCTACAAAAATTCGTATTTGTATTGTTCGTTATGATTTAAAAAATACGTGTTTCAGTATTTTTGGAAATTCAACCATCAAGTGGGTTAAATTGGAGAGGGGATGTTTTTCGAAAATCTTTTGCTAATAAGGCAACTTTGAAGCTACAACCACAAAAATTGGTATATGTTTTCTTGGCCAGAATTAAAAAGACATGTGTTTAGGTATTTTTGGAAATTAGACTAATACGGGGGTGAAATACGGGATGCAGAAATTGATTTTCAAAAATGTGGTGCTAACTCAAATTTCAAGCTATATCTACGAAACTTAAAATACGGATTCTTCATCACTATTAAAAAGAAACAACTGGTGCAGACCATCCAGCCTACGCAAGCGAAGCAGCGGGGGTTCAGATAGTTTCAGTATATTTTGTTTCCTGTTTATTTTTGTAATTTTGTACGAGCCGCCACTGCTACTGACGTCGACGTGGAGTGCCTGGCAGTAGGTGGCAGTACAATGCACGTATGATTTTGTGGGTGTCCGGATACTTCTGATCACAGTCGGTACATGACTGCACACTCTCTGTGGAAAATTCGAAACAGTTGGACAACAAAAAGTCTCCCGTGTGCGCACGCCCTTGAGCCTTATCCCCATCCGGCTCAATGTTCGGAGCTTAACTCGTGCTACTTCCTCGTATCAGGCACTCCGCTGCAGAGTGAAAGTGTCATTCTGGAAGGAAACTATGTTTTCCAAGTATCTGTCTGATTTTCATTTGGAAAAGTTGTTCACCTTAAATCGTAGTGCGACCATAATCGCCTTTTGAGACACATTCACATAGACCTTTCTTTCTCTTTAGCCCAGTTCCTTCACATGCAGGTTCAGCTTTGTTAAATTTGTATTTGGCGTGTTAATATGTAAGGGGTGGTTGGATACACTTCCTGTTGCCACCCCATGCCCCCGGGAGGAAATGTGTACCCCAAATGTCTGCATATAGTGTTATATGTGTGTGGAAGTGTAAAGTGTTACGAAATGTTTGCGAATCGTGTAACTGAGGCGGGACTCGGGTACCAGCCCTGTTTTCACCAAGGCGAATGTGGAAAACCGCCTAAAAACCACATCCAGGGCGTCCGACACTCCAACCGCCTCCGTTAATCCGCCGGGCTCGGTACGCCTCCCCGTTTCGGAAAGCGGTGTGTTAGACGGCACGGATAACCGCATGGGTACTCATTCACACAGATCACTGGAGTATTAACGACACCTTTGCCAATTACCCACCCATTTATATCTTGTGTACGCCATATTAACGCTATCTACTATCTATGCATATCGTGACCACAAGACGTTTTAGTCACCCGAATGGTAGAACGCCATTGTTGCATTTGTGAACTATTGAAACGACATTTATGGACTCTTACGTCGGTTCTGGATGGAACATAGACATATGAAATAACAGTATACACTGTATATATATGTTCCATAATAACATTTATTTTGTTGTGAACTGGCTTTCGGCTTCTTAGGCCATCTTCAGACAACTTAATACTGCAGATTATCCACATCACACCAGCTGCTGTGTTTCGAGTACAAAGGTAACTGTCAGTCATAGACTATGTACTCCTTAAGTATTTTATAAACAGAGACGCCCAACCAATTAAAACAAAACGGTAACTAAGACATAACTATACATTAACTTTCAACAAATAGGTTGAGACAAACAATGGCCCAGTTAATACTAATAAGTACGATTGTATATTAAATTGACTTATATAGACGAACAAAAGTAGGAGGGGAACAGGTAAGTGAGGAAGACATAAAAATGAAATTTGGGTGGGGAACAATTGCATAAGTTTAGAGTATGTGAATATGGAATAAATGAGCATATTGAAGTATATAGCCTATGTTATCCGCAGAGCTAATAAAGGCAGAAAGCTAACATTGCTTGAAATTCTATCAACAAACACCAAGCTCAGAAACTAAACCTAATTCTCAATGATCAGACTCAATTTCAGTATTCACTATTATTAAAGTAACCTGTTATATATAATTCTGCCACCATGCTCGTTGAAACTGTGTAATGTCTCTCACCCACATTTCGATCTCTTTCCTTTCTTGTGTTACTCACACCATTCTTGTGAAAACCAGTGATTTTTAATATAGGCTATATACTTCAATATGCATTATTCCATATTCATATACTCCAAACTTATGTAATTGTTCCCTACCAACATTTCATTTTTATGTCTTCCTCACTCACCTGTTCCCCTCCTATTTTTGTTCGTATATATAAAAAAATTTAATACACAATTGTACTTACTATTATTCACTAGGCCATTGTTTGTATCAACTTATTTGTTGAAAATTAATGTATAGTTATGTCTTAGTTACAGTTTTGTTTTAATTGATTGGGCGTCTCTGTTTATACAATACATTAAAAATTCCTTAGTCTGTGACTGACAGTTATCTTTGTAAAATCATTGTACTCGAAAGACAGCAGCTGTTGTGATATGGATAATCTGCAGTGTTACGTTGTCTGAAGATAGCCTAAGAAGCCGAAAACTAGTTCACAACAAAATAAATGTTATTATGGAACAAATGCCGCGGTGGAGTAGCTGAGCGATCTAAGGCGTCTCGCTGCGGAGCGCGTGGTTACTCACCGTCGGAGGTTCGAGTCCTCCCTGGGGCTTGTGTGTGTGTGTGTGTGTGTGTGTGTGTGTGTGTGTGTGTGTGTGTGTGTGTTTGTCCTTAGCTTAGTTTAACTTACAAGGAAAGTACATGGGCTCGAACAAACATATCTGTATGAACGTTTGCTTGCAGAATCTCTACGTACCTCTGCACCTCAATGTGCTGGTGGGTGTCGTTTTTCTGCAAAACTCTGCGATCATGCTCTAGATAGCACTGTAGATGTAATTGTAGACGTCATACGTAATGCAGATATCTTAACTATAATTTATGGAATAATCATCGTACATGTTCTCTAGCGTATTGTCATCAAAAGCCGTGATGATAGTTGCAACTTCACCCTCTTCTCGGAAGACTGCTGGTATTCACAGCCACTGCTTCCATCGCCCCTTCCCGCACTTACTGTAGCGCTACCGCTTGCAATGAGTTGTTCGTCATTATCATCCCTGTTATTATCATTATGTTTTAGTGTTACAACAGTAACTTACGCACATTTTTCTGTACCATAACAGATACGAGAAAGCATGCGAATTATTCATCTTCTACACTAATACCATCTTCACGAAGGGGGGTTCTTCGTAAATTCTTCTCAACAAATCACAATACTTTAGCAGGAGTGATTACCAATCGCCGCCCCATCTGACGCTTCACCACACAAATAACGTCACAAAACGCATTATTGGAGGCACACTGCACCGTCCCTACTGACGAGCCGACAGGTCAAAGTGCAATGTGGCAAGGCACACGCAGAGGCCTCTAACGGACGACTGCAGAGTTTTGCAGATGCGGGAGCAGCGCTAGAGCATTACATTATCTCCCACACGATGTTGATGTATATGTGTTTGTTCGAGACCAAGTACTTTCCTTCTTAGTTTAAGTAGTTTGTAAGCTACGGACTGATGACCACGCAGTTAGACTTACAATGGAACAAATATATAGTGTATACAGTTATTTAATATTGAAACGAGGGCAAGGTGTACTCTGAAACGAAATTCGCTGAAATCTGTAGGGCGATGCAGATTTACATACTCTGGTTCTTTAAACAGCTGAAGGTGAGTTCCGAGATTGTTAAGGTCACGGCCTTATACCTCTTACAGAGTTGCCCAATTGAGTTGACGTTCCATCGCAAGTGACCTCGTTGCGGGCGAGAACTCTAACCTTTCCTAATTCCACCACGCCGTTTGCAGAGGGTATCGCCGCGGAGCGACGGTGGCAGTTGACGAAGTGCGAAGTCGCGACAGCGGGTGGCATTAAGGCCACTCAGCATGCGTGAGGGCGTGCGTATTGTGCGTATCGTGCGTGCGCGCCGGGCCGCGCCCTCGGACCTCACACGCAGCGGCCGTGCCCACCGCGCATGCGCCGTCAGCCGCGGCCCAAGCTGCCACGCTAAGCTCAAGGATCATTCTTACGTACCGCAAGCGTGGGCGCGCAGTCGACGGATGTGGAACTGTTTGCTAGGGGTCGGAGATACGTGTTCCCAAGGAGAGTGCCTGATACGAGGAAGTAGCACGAGTTAAGCTCCGAACATTGAGCCGGATGGGGATAAGGCTCAAGGGCGTGCGCACACGGGAGACTTTTTGTTGTCCAACTGTTTCGAATTTTCCACAGAGAGTGTGCAGTCATGTACCGACTGTGATCAGAAGTATCCGGACACCCACAAAATCATACGTGCGTTGTACTGCCACCTACTGCCAGGCACTCCACGTCGACGTCAGTAGCAGTGGCGGCTCGTACAAAATTACAAAAATAAACAGGAAACAAAATATACTAAAACTATCTGAACCCCCGCTGCTTCGCTTGCGTAGGCTGGATGGTCTGCACCAGTTGTTTCTTTTTAATAGTGATGAAGAATCCGTATTTTAAGTTTCGTAGATATAGCTTGAAATTTGAGTTAGCACCACATTTTTGAAAATCAATTTCTGCATCCCGTATTTCACCCCCATATTAGTCTAATTTCCAAAAATACCTACACACATGTCTTTTTAATTCTGGCCAAGAAAACATATACCAATTTTTGTGGTTGTAGCTTCAAAGTTGCCTTATTAGCAAAAGATTTTCGAAAAACACCCCCTCTCCAATTTAACCCGCTTGATGGTTGAATTTCCAAAAATACTGAAACACGTATTTTTTAAATCATAACGAACAATACAAATACGAATTTTTGTAGCATAGCTTCAAAATTGTCTAGACAACAATGTGTTTCGAAAAGAATTTTTGATCCCCTCTTTTACCCCCTTAGTTGTTGAATTTCCAAAAATACTAAAAATCGGGGATTTTTAATCCTGACCAAGACTCCATATCCGAAGTTACGTAGTTGTAGCTTAAAATTTGAGTTACCAGCAACAAAATTTTGAAAATCCAATTTTTGCGTCACCTATTTTACCCCCTTATTTGTCGAATTTCAAAAAAAGCCGAAACACGTTTTTTTTTAATTCGAAACCTGAATTAAAATCCGAAATTTTGTAGTTCTAGCTTCAAAATTGCCTAAAGAGCACGTATTTTCAAAAAACGTTTCATCCCCTATTTCACCCCCTTACGGACGGAATATCGAAAAATCGCTTGTTAAATGACGCCTACAGAGTAAGATCAATACCCTCCACAAATTTCAAGTTTCTATCTTTTTGGTTTGGGCTGGGCGATGATGAGTCAGTCAGTCAGTCAATCGGGACACTTCCTTTTATATATAAACAGTCAACCTTTATATGATTGCCTTTAATTAAATATCAATTACTACTGTATTGACAGTAAGACCTTCAGGGGAATCTATAACAGCGCTACCGACTGCATGTATTCACTAAAGGTAGTAAATATAACGTTTGAAACATATTAATTTTATTTACAGAAATTAAAAATTTAGACTCAGAGGTATTTGAATACGAGCCTCACACAGGTAGGTTTGAGAGACAACGTGCAAGACTCCTGAGCCTCACAACTTTTATTCCGCCAGTACCTCGCCTCCAACTTTCCAAACTTCACAGAAGCTCTCCTGCGAACCATGCAAGACTAGCACTCCTGGAAGAAAGGATATGGTGAAGACATGGCTGAGCCACAGCCTAAGGGATGTTTCCAGCGAGGTACTGGCGGAAGTAACGTTGTGAGGCGGCATCGTGAGTCGTGTCGGGATAGCACAGTCGGTAGTGCGCTTGCCCACGAAAGGCAAAGGTCCCAGGTTCGAGTCCCGGTTCCGGCACACAATTTTAATCTCCAGGAAGTTACATAGTTTCCTTATTGGAAGACAGCGAACTGGTAAATGTTTTGAAAGATGAAAATAACAGTCAAGTTTGAAATATTTAACAATTTATTAGATAAGGTGACCGGTTTCGATCTCCGGTGAGATCATCCTCAGGCCTAGTTGTCTCGCGGTGGTCCCGGCGATGAGCGTGCGGCGACTGCAGTCTTACATGAGACGGAATACAGGGAATACAGAGACTTGGGGTAGGACGGTAGTACACTTCCACAAGAGCCACACATTACTGTAGTCAGGAGGTGAGTGGATGGAGGGAAGATCGAGGCCACTCGACAATATTAAGGATCGTTCAGGGATCGAGTCCCGTACCTCTGAATCCCACCTACAGGTTTACCAACGAAGTCATAAGCACGTCCAAGTTAACTGCACCGGCATCAGCCAAAGATCAGACAACGCATTGGAAGTATACCATTGAAAGGAAGTCATTTCGAAATGGTACTGTCGGAGCAATTACTTCCGTGGATAATTTCTAATTAGAATTACGTTCGAGATTAAGGCGCGATAAGACTCGTGTAAAATATGTCGCGTGCATTATACGCGAACAAGTAATATTTGCCTTTTCCCGCCGGGAACAACAGCGTGAATTGAAAGGTCATGCAAACAGTAAACAGAGCATGCGATAGCGTGACTGAGTTATCGCGCCTCGTGGCGCGGCGTTATCTGCTAGGCCGCTGTGCGCTGCTGCACTGGCCACAGAGCGCACGACAACAGCGGGAAGAGAACACAAACTGTGAAATATGGTGGAGCACTCGCTCAAGTGTCAGGCACTCCATGAATCCAGTGCACGCGCTCTTAGGATAACAAAGTTAATCGACTCAAGCCATTTGTTTATAAGTAAGGCCGACTTATGTGACTAGCCCATTATCAAAGACGGACATCTGTCGTTTACTAGAAACTGACATAAACGTCATCTTTTATTGCGAAAAGTACAGCTAATATATTTATAAGCTGATTTGAGCATTATAAACTTCAATACTCGAGGATTTATACCTGGAAGTGGCTAATATCAATTTGATTACTTAAGCACCTTCAAATTGTGTTCGAAAATACAGATGTCCGTCTTTGAATTCAAAACGTGTAGGTGTCTGCTTTTGATGTGAACACGCTTTCAAAAGTCAGTTTTTGATGCTAACAGATCCGCTTTCTGCTGACGAGAATCTTTTATAGGTGTACTAGCTTAAACCCGCTGCTCCGCGCACATGTTGTTTGATTATGATAGATAAGCTCTCTTTCAGTAGCGTGCTATGAGACTGGTTTTGAAGGATGAAATGAAATATAATACCTTCTTTAGAAATAAACATTTTTAATCAACATTCAAATAAAAAATAAAATTATGTCAAGTGATTAATGATTTACAATAAATAATACATACATTTTTCCTTATAGCCTGTGTTCTCGACACGTATAGTGAGAGTAATGTCCAAATTTCCTTTAAATTCGGGTTGGACATCCTTGAGCAAGCGATGTATAATTGCCCATGTGAAAAACATGAGGGCTGTAAATGGATTTCTGCGGCGTTTAATGATTGTAATAATATCACAGATCGATCACTTGATGTAATGCGTGAAACGTCAATTCGATTTTTTTTAAGTGATGTATTAAAAGAATTTTTTTTGCTGTTTTATTTATTTATTCTTATATTTCCTTATTCGTATGCTTATCCTCACAGAGAAATAGCTGAAGACATGGGTCTGTGGCACCACTTTTCGTTGTATGTAACCTCCTTGCTATAGAGTCGCAAACGTCATCGCTGGCCTTCAGTCCATTTTTTTTTTTTTTATAATTTGACGACTTCCAAGCACCATATCTTCCACCCCCTTATAGCTATCGGCACGGAACTGCTATGTATACAGCAGGAGACTTCGGACAACAATGACACACAGACCATTCATTTGCGTTCTGTAGTTTTCGCTGCAGAGGGAAATATTAACACACACACACGTAGAATTTTATATACACCGATAACTTTCCATCCCAAAATACTCCACCCTTTTATCGTTATCAACCCTCAAGCAACAATGCAACCAATAAAACCATTTTCAAAGAGTAAATATAATTTTCAAAGAGTAATTATTGTTCCGCATTTCGCGTTATATTCTTCAAATTACTAAATATCTATCAAATCGCTATAAAACCGTGCCTAAGACCTTCCACAGGTATAAATTAGTAACTGTACAAATATTTAAGTCTCTGCGTCTTGTCATTCGGACGTGATAAGCGTACACCGAACAGACACTCACATTAATATAGATAGAAAAATAGCTATTCGATCGCCAAAAAACCGTGGCTAGAGCCTTCCCCGGGTAGGCATTAGTAACTGTACAAAGTTTTAGCTCTTTATGTCTTGTGGTTCAGACGTGATAAACGTACACCGACCAGACATTCACATTTATAGATATAGATAATCTGGGAAATTTTAGGAATATCGACATAAATTGGAAAATATTATATCCTGAACTCTATTACATACCGGAAATATGAAGAACTACAATAATCATAATAATCTTTTTAATTTTACATACAAATGAAATGTTACGGCACTTAATCTCTAAAATAATTAGCATAAGGTCTGTCTAAACTTTCGCCACCTGCCGGCCGCGGTGGCCGAGCGTTCTGCGGCGCGTCAGTCACGGTCTGCACGGCCACTACGGTCGGGGGTTCGAATGCCCCTTCGGGCATGGATATTTGTGCCGTTCTTAGTATTAGCCAGTTCATAAGTAGTTTTTAAGTTTAGGGGTGATGACCCCGTAGTTAAGACCCATAAGCTATACAAACATTTGAACATAGATTTGTCGCCAGCTTTTTCCTTAAACATCCTTAAGTTATTTCTGAGATCGAATTTCTTTACAACAAGTGATAATTTCGTACAACACAACTTACAATAGAACATTGTAGTTTATAAGCTAATCATACCTTTGTTTCTTTACAATATTTATGTTCCACTTTTCAGGTTGTCTCAACAGCTTCCTAGATTTTCCTTTGGACGCTGGTGATATATTATGTTCCATTTAACTCGATTTAAGATGGTTATTAGTAATAATACTATAAAAATTTACTGAAAAACTTAAGTACGTCTTAGTACCTGGCATTTAGTGTCGCCATGTCTGATTTTCGAGGTCATGTGATCATATTATGTGTTCCCATTGGTGCACACCGCTTCATTCAACAAGTATCTGAATTTGATATCAAGCTCTTATGTAGGTGTCCGCTTTTGATGTGAACAGCCAAATTTAACATGTGATTTGTGACATTTGCGTCAATTTTTGGAAAAAAACTGACTTCACCAATGAAAAGAGCGGAAAAACTTCCTTTAGGATCGACTGCTAACTAAATTTTGACCATTTGGTCAGATGTCCAGGTTTGATATTATGGTACTGATCTATCTCGTGAGAAATCGGCAAATTTGTTGAATTAAAAAATAATAATAATAATAATAATAAAAATAAAAATAAACTACATGTAGTTTATTTTACAGTCAAAACATCTCACCATCGTGCCGTTTGGGTCGTAATGAGTAAGGATTACGTCATCGCTGTCCTGTAATAAGGCTACAATTAATTTTTCAACACTAGGAGTTACACGAAGTCTTCTGGTGTCGAAACTCTCTCGATACGTAGAACCTTTCCTACCGATGGAGCAAGCAGGTTTTGGACCTAAAAGAAATTTCTGTGATCAAGTCGGCTCCCACAACGTACACAGAAAAAGGCTACCATGATTAAAAGAATACTAGCGTTGTCCTGTTGCATCAAACGTCGGCATATGATACAGTGTGGAGGGATGGCCTGTTTTACAAACTGACAGGAAAAAACTCAATGCAGCCAGATCTATAAACTGATGAAGAACATTTTAATTGGAAGAAAAACAAGAGTAATTCTCATCGCCAAGACCAGAAGATGTATAGCGCTCAAAAATAGACTCCCTCGGGGCTCTGTATTGACCCCCTTATTGCTTTACCTGTACACTGCAGATGTTCCAGACACAGCGTCCAGCAGGTTTATACGTGCGGACGATATGGCAATAGCTTATCAAAGTAAAATTTTCGATGAGGTAGAGTAAAATCTGAACGAAGATTTAAACCTGCTACACCGATGTTAAATTACATTGCCGCAAGACCCCAAGTTAACCAACTGCCGGTGTGGCACAAAGGATAGCATCACCGACTGCGGTGCTGAAGATCGTCGGTTCAATCCTGTCCACCGGCAAAAATTAATTTCTTTGTAATTATCATTTCCAGAATTTTCTACATGTTTCTTATGTTGTAATTTCTACATCTTTCTTACTTTAACTATTCTTCTAATTTCTGGTACCTTCTGTCTGTGTATAAATAGCAGAGCACTCTGCCCGAGAGGCAGTCAGTGCTGCGTATATGTTTCAGTTCGCAATAAACCTGCTTTCAGTATAAGTGCTGTTTTCAGTTGACAACCCTGCCTTCGAAGTCAAGTCTGCTTCCATTTCAACGCTACAATATGGCATCTTCAACCCAGACAAACCAGTCAGTGTAAACATGCATATGAACAACAGAGAAGCCAGAAGAAAGATCAACATCTGCATGGATAATCAGAATGTTTCACATGAAGATAACCCTCGCCACCTTGGAGTAAATCTTGATCGAACTCTAACGTACAAAGGCCATATAGAGGTTACAAAACAAAAACTGAAAGCTAGAAATACCATCTTTTCCAAACCCACTGGAACAACCTAGAGGTGTGATGCAAATATCTTTCGAAGTTCAGCCTTGGCTCTGGTGTACACTGTGGACGAGTAGTGTGCACCCTGTATGGGCCAGAAATCGACATCCAACTACAAGACGCAATGAGGCTAGTATCTGCGAATTTTAGACCTACACCTATAGACTGGTTACCTGTACTAACATAGCACATCCTGGAATTAGAATAAGTCAGTTACTGCCCAGAGAAAATTGTAAAATACTGTAGAACCCAAAACATCCCATATACCAGGACATGACACCAAAACACAACTTGAAGTCATGGTCACCTCTATGGGAACAGGTGAAGAGGTGTTTTTCTATAATCCAGCTAAGGAATGGAGAATTTTATGGAGTAAAAACCCTGAGAAAAACAGAACCCTGATTGCTGATCCAAACATACTAGTAGAGTGCTTTCATCTTTCGAGAAGGCTATGTACTATTCTAAACCGTGTGAGGAAGGGCGTCGGAAGGTGCAAGGAAATGATGACAACAAGGGGTTTTCGAACGACTCTCAGAGACAGTGTGAACTCATCCCATCAATTTACCACCTGATGGAGTGCACCGCGAATGATGTTAATGGTGAACTCGAGGACATACATTGAATGGGTTAGAGTTGTATAAAAAATTTATATTACTTAATGCTAATTGTCTGTCATTTTATGTTTTAATCCATTTTAAATATTTCGCCTTATAAATGCCGAACAAATAACAATAATAAATGGTGTTGGTGATTCTATGTGCTTCCATTTAGATGCATGACACGTCGTTTCAGGACGGAAAAACGGCACCCATGTCTCAACCACTATCACAAACGATAAATAGAAAGTCCCGTTCATGCAGTCTACACGGAGTCAACATTGCCTGACAATACGCCCTATGGTCATCTGCCAGCATTCGGGAGCAGCGTCTGTAGGAAAGGTTTCGCGTTTTCAGGTCCTCGTGTACGATTGTGTGCACAGCTATCACAGAAATTACAGCTTTGGAGGCGATGTGTTCCCCAGTCGTTCGGCGATCCTCTAAAACAACTTTTTCCACTCGCTCTAAGAAATGTTCAAATTTATGTTAAGCTTAAGGGGCTTAACTGCGAGGTCATCAGTCCCTAAACTTACAAACTACTTATGAACTACCTTATACTAGCCAGTCGCGGTGGCTGAGGGGACTGAGACGCTCCAGTCACGGTCTGCACGGCCACTATGGTCGGGGGTTCGAATCCCCCTCGGGCATGGATATTTGTGTCGTCCTTAGTCTTAGCTAGTTCATAAGTAGTTTGTTATTGTAGTGATTATGGGACTTGACTACGGGGTCATCAGTCCCTAAACTTACAAACTACTTATGAACTAGCTAATACTAAGTACGGCACAAATATCCATGCCCGAGGGGTGATCCGAACCCCCGACCGTTGTGGCCCTGCAGACAGTGACTGGCGCGCCGCAGAGCGCTCCGCCACCGCTGCCGGCAAGTAGTTTGTAAGCTTAGGGACTGATGACCCCGTAGTTAAGTCCTATAAGTTCTATAAATATTTGAACATTTTTGAACCTTATACTAAAGACGTCACAAACATCCATGCCCGAGGGAGGATTCGAAACCCCGACGGGGAACGTCCTCGCGCATCGGAGCATAGCGCCTCAATGCGCTCAGCCACTCCGCCGCGGCCCACGCGTTTTATCATGTCATTAGGCCGGATGTTGAGAGTCCGAGATTGTCTTGTTGTGCTGGCACGTGACATTCTGTCTTCTCTGAATACTCACATCCAAGAACGCACATTGTACACATCCATGACACCATCACATGTCTCACTCAACTGGCGATGAATTTAAACCGGTGTCATCCCTCACAAATAGAGAAAACTGCATGCTGGTCTTGTATTGAGAACGTCGCCATTTTATCAATAACAAGAGCAACTCTCTCCGCTGCCGTTAGAGTTCTATGTACTGTACAATGCTGCCTATCTAGCAGGCACTCATAACGTGTCCGCGTACGTTAAAAAAAAAAGAAAAAGAAAAAGAAAAACACTAAATGTTTCTGTTAGTACCAGCTCTTGAGGAAACAGAACGTGTAACGAAGGTTGTACTCTTCTTTGGATATTCTTTATCAGAACGTTTTTACATTCTGAATTTCATTAAATTGGAAGGATTACGATAGCTAAAGTTCCTTTTTATTATTAACATTTTAGTAATTGCCATACTTATTAAGATTCCTTTTCTCGTTAGTTACTTTCCTAACAGCAGGTCTGCTGTAGTAAGTCTTGATATATTGGTACTATGCCAGTGAAAGAATTCTTTTGAATATGACAAAGATGTATAACTTCTGCTGGAGGGGGGCGGACAGGGGAGGATGTGGAAGAGCCCCGTGCGGCAGTTTCGCACAGGGCAGCGCGCAAGCTAGGGCCAGGTCTTGCATTCGGCACACTGCGGCTACCGCCGGCCGCGGTGGCCGAGCGGTCTGCGGCGCGCCAGTCACGGTCTGCACGGCTACTACGTTCGGGGGTTCGAATCCCCCCTCGGCCATGGATATTTGTGCCGTCCTTAGTCTTAGCTAGTTGATAAGTAGTTTGTAAGTTTAGGGACTGATGACCCCGCAGTTGAGTCCCATAAGCTCTACAAACATTTGATTTGAACTGCTGCTACCAGGCGAGCACTGTGGAGGCGACCAGAATGAGGATCGGTCTTCCTCGTTGGTCGTGACGTTGGTGGCTACTCAGGGGGGGAGGGGGCGGGGGGGGCACGAGAAACTCTTGGCTCCAGTACAGTACCGAACGAGGGAGGTGTCTACGTCATTTACAAGTGTTTGAGAATAAAGTTTATAGAGGAATCTTTGGTCCTATTACGACAATGAGTCACAATGCTGCAAGAGAAGACACAACACAGAATCCTCGAGCTGTCACAACAACCAACGATTGTAAACACGAGCAATGCTAGAAGACTGCAATGGGCTGGACATCTGATGAGAACTTAAGAAGACCAAATTGTGTTATGAATATTGAGATAGGAGCCATATGGCAAAGGGCCAAGTGGAGACCCAGGAGTATTTGGCACAATGAAAGTGATTGCATATGCGAAAGGTTGGCAATAAATAACTGACAAGAGGCAGCACAAGAAAGAGGCATCTGAAGGAATCTTGTGAGATCTGCACGAGTGCTTCGAGTCCCTTAGAAGTCTACTACGACAACAACGACGATATCAGATAATCGCCACAAGTTCAAATGTCTGTAGAGTTTATGGAACTTAACTACGGGGTCATCAGTCCCTAAACTTACAAACTACTTATGAACTAGCTACAACTAAGGACGACACAAATATCCATGCCCGAGGGGGGATTCGAACCCCCGACCGTAGTGACCGTGCAGACCGTGACTGAAGCGCCTCAGTTCCCTCGGCCACCGCGGCAGGCTAAAATCGTCACACTTGACTTGCGCTGAGAATGTGCAAAATTTTTGACTCCTAAAACTTACAATAAATATTCTTCTAGCGTGGAATATAAGTAACGCTTCACATCCATATTTTTGGCACTGACCATAGGTGACAGAACTATTTACTATCGCTTTCACTTATTATCTGAAATTAAATGTCGTATTAATAAATAAATAGATATTCTGAATTATTTTGAAGTGATAAAAGAACGAGATATATATACAACAACCTTCTCATTCTTTTGTCACTTCAAAATATTTCAGGATATCCAGCTATATCAAAGTTTATGTTTGCCTCAATCGATTACGAAAATTTATTTTACTCTGCAACTCTTGTGTTAATGTTTCTTTTTAACGCGATGAGCCCGGAACCTTCGTGATTGAGCTTTTCTGCTTTGTATAGAACGCAGGTAATTTAAAGATGATGAACATCCGTCAGTTTTCATAATTTTAGCATACCACTGTTCAGAAACTATATCAGATGTGAAAATAAACTTTCGTTTCGCTTGTAGTCTACCGATTTCTCTTATTTCTCCGGTAGTTTGAAAGTTAGAAAAAGTTCGAAATGTTGCTTTATTAATTACTAGTTCGACTAAAAAAACTGAAATTTTAATTGTAATAAGTAATGCAGAACATATCTATGATCACTGCGATGTTTTAATAGTTGTCTTTATCAGAAATAACTTGGGGGGACTGATGACCTCTGCAGTTTTGTCTCCCCAAAACGGCCAACCACCACCACCAACAACAACAACACAAATAACTGATTTTAAGATTAACTACAAACAAAATATTATGAACTTAAAAGTGACATGACTATGACCTACATTCGGTTTACGTAAAGATGGCACGTTTGTTAGATAGCAGAACTCGGGAAACATTGGCATCGGCTGTAATGTATCTCTTTGCTGTTGTCTCAACATCTACTTTAAAAAGTTATTATCACTGACAATTTGTCTTTACTCCATACAACTTACTCGAAAACAGATATATTATTTATGATAGTTCAATATATCTTAAGACGGGAATAAGGGAGCACTAAAGGTTGTAAGAAAGAACAAAGAAATGGCATTTGTTTGGGCACGTTACTCATCTGACATTAAATGACACAAATTCCTAATAAACGAAGACAGCCACAGTGGAGTGGCCGAGCGTTCTAAGACTCCTTGCTGCAGAGCGCGCGGTTGCTCGCCGTCGGAGCTTCGAGTCCTCCCTTGGGAATGTGTTTGTGTGTGTGTGTGTGTGTGTGTTGTCCGTAGGTTAGTTTAACTTAGTTTCAGTAGTTTGTAAGCCTAGGGACAAATAACCGAAGAGGTTAAATCCCATACATTTACAAACATAACTAGTGCTTATGAAGTACCGTCATAACACGTAGTAATAGACAAAAAGTCATCAAATAAAACAAAAGTGATATTTGATGTTTCTCGGGGAAACGTTACTTTTACAAACGATGTAGGAGATAATCTCAGCAGCTGTCTTAGACTGTTCGCCGATGAAGTTGTCGTTAATCGGTCAGTGAAGTCACCCAAAGGTCTAAAGCTGCTGTACAAAGATTTAGATAAGACATCTGCATGTTCCAAAACTTGTTAGTTGACCCTAAACCCTGAAAAGTATGACGTCATCCATATGAGCTCTAAAAGAAATCCGTAACTTCATTTACACGATAAATCAGTCAAATGAATAGGCCGTAAATTCAACAAAATACCTTTTAATTACAAGCAACTATAACACACAGAAAATATTGTGGGGAAGTAGAACCAAAGACTACGTTTCATTGGCAGAACGCTTAGAAGATACAATATTTATACTACAGAAACAGCCCCCACTGCTCCGTCCTGTTTTGGAGTACTTCAGCACATTATGGAATGAGTTGGGTCTGACGGAAAACATAGAAAAGATTTGGATAAGGGCAACTCGTTTCGTATTATCGCGATGCAGGACAGAGAGTGTCGCAGAAGTGATGCATGTGTTGGAGTGGAAATCATTAAAATAAAGGCGTCATTCGTCGCGGCGAGATCTATTTGCGAAATTTCTTTTGTCAACTTTCTCCTGCGAATGCGACAATTTTGTTAGCTCCTAAGTACACACAGAGGTAGCATAACAAAAATAAAATGAGAGAAATCAGATTTAAAACTGAAAGATTTACGTGTTCCTTCATTCCTTGCACTATTAGAAAACGGAACGGAGAAATATCATAAAAAAACGGTTCAGAGAACCCTCTACTAGGCACTTATTTGTAATCTGCAAAGTGCATATTGTAGATTTAGTAACTTCAAATTATCGAAGGTTCAACTACATCGCTTCTCTCGGGACGTGTAAAATAACAGTTGAATACGCGGTCTGTGGGTTAGTGGGATTATCGTGTAATCGAAATTTATCAGGTTCTTTTCAGTACTAATGTGGACAAATTCCTACTGTTTTCACTCTTTGGGGTAAATAGCCACGTAGCGCTATACAAATGCCTTCACGAAATCATTTTTAATTTGGTTTCGATCTGCTGATGATTTACTTAGACGGTAAATGACAACATCATTCATAGAGAGCGCAGAGGGACTTTAACACTTTGTACTGGGACGCCAGATATCAGTTCTACTTTATTCGCCGGCCGCAGGTCATATGTTTGTAAATCTATCGGACCAAACTGCGTGGTCATCTGTCCGTAGCTTACAAACTACTTAAACTAAGTTAACACAGGACCCATGCCCCAGGGATGACTCGAACATCCGATCCGACCGCAGTGGCCGAGCGGTCTGCGGCGCGCCAGTCACAGTCTGCACGGCCGCAACGGTCGGGGGTTTGAATCCCCCTTCGGGCATGGATGTTTGTGTCGTCTTTAGTATAAGGCAGTTCATAAGTAGTTTGTAAGTTTAGGGACTGATGACCCCGCAGTTAAGTCCCTTAAGGTTAACAAACATTTGAACATTTTTTCTACTTTATTCCATGACTTTCCGCCACATATTATAACAGGAAATCGAGAATCCTGAGCCACACATGAGACGTTATCCCATAGGTATCCACAGGATTTAGTTTGTCACCAAGTTTTACAACGAGAAGTAGGTAACTAAAAGATGCACACAAAAAAGCGCAAAAAATCACAGGGTCAAGTTTGGTATACATCCGCACGAAATCCTAGCTTTTTTGCTAAAATTTTAAATTAATGCTTAAACTGCAGCATCTCTGAAGTTGTTTAGTACCCTATAAACAGCACACACGTTACGCCACGTTATTACTGCATCTTACAACTAAGGAGAGGGGCGAGTCAGGAGTGGGGGTTTTCTGAGAGGGCCCTTGTGAACACATAATGAGTACGACAGAATGTGTGGGCCGGAAGCCCGAATGCTTCCAGATAAGGACCCATTGTCTTTCCCGCAGGACCTCTTCACCTGGTTGACACTTGGAAAGACTTGCCATTTTTCATTCCGGTGTTAACAGTGGCAGGATATTCACTGCACGTAACTTGGTAGACTTGTCGTTGTGGGGGCGGAGCGGTGACGTCCTGCCTGTAGCAGGTTCTCTCAGCTAAAAAATGTCTCGAGGAGATGAGGTAGTTTAAATTGTTGTCTGGTATGTAGTTTTCCGAATAAACAGTCAAGAAATTCTGAAGGCTCGAAATAGATTTATGGATTTAATTTTTTTTATAAGACACTACATTTTTTGTTAGTTTCGAATTTTTAACTTTTCACACATTTGATATAAATAAAGTTATAGAAGTTGTATACATTACCTAACTTAAGTTGGTTTTTATACATTTGATATAAATAAAGTTATAGAAGTTGTATACATTACCTAACTTAAGTTGGTTCAAAAACGTTCAAATGTTTGTTAAGCTTATGGGACTTAACTACGAGGTCATTAGTCCCTAAACTTACAAACTACTTATCAACTACCTTATACTAAAGACGGCACAAATATCCATGCCCGAGGGGGGGTTCGAACCCCCGACCGTAGTGGCCATGCAGACCGTGACTGGAGCGCCTCAGTCCCCTCAGCCACCGCGGCCGGCTTTAAGTTGGTTTCTCAGTGGATGTCACGGAACAATACGGAAAGTTAAAACCCATAGAACAAACATAATAAAGACTGCGCCTGACCTCATTAAACCAACGTCTAAGTCCTGTGACTCGGAGCATGAAGTAGTTTTCTTCATTACGAACAATGTGAAGTGGGGCTGACAGTTGTAGCTTTTCCCAGATATAGCTGAAATTAAGCGTGGAGTTTTACAATAAAAAGTCTTATCGTATTTTTATTATTTATTTCTCCGCAGTTCCGGATAGTAATGCGGTGGTTATACTTCTTTGTGTGCCGAGATGAAACGTAATATCGCTTTTTACAAGCGTCAGAATGGCAGTTCTTTACCCTTTCATTGACGCATTATGAATTCCGCTTTGGAAAAATTAAAATTCAGTGTTTTCTATATTAATACATTGCATTAAACATCAAAATATATGTTTTATTGTTTTTTGTTCGAACTGTTGTTTTTTTATGTTATATATTTCATGCACCTCACAGACGTTTGTATCGAGGTATTTTACCACCTGGGACGTTATTTTGTTGATAGTTAATAATGTCAGATTAATAATGGTAGCATATCTTCGAAACAGCACCAAAGTCAAGACAATTCACTGCTGAAATAAAATAACATGAACCACACTCACAGCCACGTACAGACGACAACGCAACGCAACGCAACCTCCAAGACGGATAGATTAATCCGTCAGAAGTGGCTGCACGCCGTACCAAGCGGTGTCATACTAGAAGCATATTGTTCATTAACAACAATGCGGTTTTAAGGACTGACACACAAAATACGGAATGAATCCGTTTTTAATACGTTATTGTTGAGGAACAGCACTGGGAATGAAATGGTTGAGTGGATGGTTTTATTGCACTGGGAATCTATTATTTTGGATCTTTCACACGAATAGAAGACGAAATAGCAGAGAAAAAGTACGTTTTCTTTTTTTTTTTCTTTTACGATTCTCCAACAATATGTGTGAAAATGTTTTATTTCGATTTTATATAAGAACTGAAATCGGTTGGTATCGATAACGTCCGACTTTTAGAAAGGTTTTTCGTATTTGTTGACTTTTTCCACATACAGTGACGCCAATTCGTAAAAAAAAAAAAAAAAAAAAAAAAAAAATAGCCATTGACATTAAAATATTTTGATGGGGAAACATGACTGGCGCACTCGACAAGCAGAACTGGTGTAGTCTCCATTCATTTTGAGGTTGATAACACTGTTACAGACAGATCTACACCAGAAATGACTTACTTAACTTTCATGTAAATTCATGTAAGATCAGCTGGAATAGTCGTTCTGTCACCGGCCGCGGTGGCCGAGGGGACTGAGGCGCTCCAGTCACGGTCTGCATGGCCACTACGGTCGGTGGATATTTGTGCCGTCCTTATTATTAGTTAGTTTATAAGTAGTTTGTAAGTTTAGGTACTGATGACCCCGTAGTTAAGTCCCATAAGCTATAGAAACATTTGAACATTTGAGTCGTTCTGTCGATAATCACATCAACTGAAAAATATTGTAAATAGTGTTACACGCTTTGACTGCTGTATCTGTACTCCACTTCTTTCAAAACGAATTGTCAATACTTTTCACTCGATCATATCTCTGAAAAAATTTCATCACATTACTATTAGTGATATTGGAGAAGTACCCAACTTTACTACTACAGGTTTCATGGGAGTACGTAAGTGTGTTTATTGGTAAAATGAATGCATTTCAAACAGCGTAAAAAAGGCAAAAAAGAAATAAAAAAATATGGGGCGGACGGAAGTATCGTCGACCAACGAAGCTGTTTTAGAGAAATTATTATTATTTGCTTATATTTCTCGCCACATCATTGCTGTCAGTACAGGACGAAATTTCTTTCTGAGTGTTGCTATATAAAAGAGGACAAACTTAGAGAAGCGATAAAGTTTGTGTTTCTGATACAGGGATTGTTCATAAATTTAAGAAGTTTCATAAATTTTGTTTGGAACCTTAGTAGTGGAAATCTCCCTTCTAGTGAAGGAAGAGGTGATTTTGACTTTAATTAGAACAAACGCAAAAAAGGGTACTTCATTCTAAATATTGTTTGTTATGTTAGTACGTATAAAGGTATCAAAAGACGTAATTCACATTTTGAAAGTAGTAGTGTGGACAAAACAAATTCCAGTTAACATTGCCTTCAAAATGCATACCTTAACACCTAGAAGCATATCTCTTGAATTGTATGGGAAGTGATACCTCTCAAGGCAATCTTTCTGTAGACCCAGTTTTATTGCACTTATTTTTGGTGCATACTACAGCCTCATTAGGTATTGAATACCTCTTCTTTAAGACCCTTTACATATTTTAGATCAAACAATGAAGTTTTGAAATGTTTGAACAACGTTTTCCCTACACTTTCAATCTCAGGTGGATGGAAATATTACCATAGGTCCTTCGTTTTAGCTGTTACTAATTTTTAATGTCACTAGTACTTCATGGATCCTGACCAATATCATTGTTCAGTATTACAAGGCTCTGTCCTTGTCCCTCTGCTATTCAACTTGTAACTAGCTGACATGTCAGAAACAAAATCAAGAAAGTCTGTATATGCAAATGACTGGGCCATCGCCACACAGCGCAGTAGTTTTGGAATAACTGAACAAGTTCTAACTTCAGATCTGGATACAATAGGGAAATACTTTCGCGAATGGAAATTACAGCCCAATACAACTAAAGCGAATAAATTTTGCAAATAAAACTCTCAGTGTTTATTTTGAAGGAAATATACTGCGTCATAATATGAGACCTAAATACTTATGGCTCTCTCTGGGCCTGACTCTTTCATATATGGAACATCTTACGTGGTATAGCGCCTGCTTAGTAATCAGGAGGTTCCAGGTTCGAATCCCGGCCAAGGCAAAAACTTGCCTCTCCGTCAGATTCGTATGTCTAATATTAGACAACAGAACTTCATATTTGCCTATTTTACTACCAAAGTGAATAAAAGCACATTAGTATATTCACACAGTTTTATTTTCCTGATTTGATGCAAGGAAAAACAACAAAAAAATAATAAAATAGAAATGAAATTAAAATGGCACTTCAAACTCCCGAGAGTATAAATGCTATTAATAAACATTATAAAATCCTTAGCACTGTTTATATACGGATTTATCAGTAACACACTGATAACTGAGTATTTAGATCGAAACTTTGTTTTATGTCGCTGAAAAAGCGCATGGACGTTTATGTCTCGTTTGGCAGGAAAGGTCGTTAAAACCAAATCTTCCTTCAAATATTATTTTTCGTTACCATTTCGCTGTCTACCATTAATTCTGCATTTGTACTTTTCACGGAAAGATAGGTAGCTTTTCAAACTTTAAAAATCGTCTCTATTAGTGGAACAACGTTGCTCCAAATATTGCTTCATGACTTCGGCGTCAGTTTGTCTGGCTCGCTTATCAGCGTTGCGCCACATACTTGCGGAAACTTGACTCACATGTCCGCCATTCACAGAAATCGTTATTTCAACACGAGGTTTTATTCCGCTTCTTCTACGCTGCCAGATGGCGACGCCCGTTAATTCACTCTCTCGCCTATCATTTTCTTGTTAGTTATCAGTCTTAGGTTTGACGCGGTACGTCCCGCCTCCCACTGCTTAGCCAACCTCTTCATTTTAGAGTAGCACTATCACCCAGCGTTCTCAATTATTTGCAGCATGGGTTCCAGGTCTTATCTTCCCCCATAATTTTTAATCTCTTTAGCTTCATCAAGTACCATGTGGCTTATTCCCTGATGTCTTAACATCAGCCGTATCACTTCTTGTCCGTGTTTTCCACAGGGCTCTCTCTTAGCCGATTCTACGCAGAACACTGCAGTTCGTTGTCTCATCAGTACCTATAGTTTTCAACATTCACCTTTACCACAACACTAAGATGGCCATATTTTCAAACACAAACTATTATAACGGCCATAGAGTCTGGTGATTAGGATTTTGTTTGTAACTAACACATATTTGAATTGTGCATCATCCAAATAATAGTGAAAACATTTTAAAACGCAGTGACTAATATTCGCATGTTTGTAAACTCAGCACGAGGCTACATAAGACAGGTAGTTTGCTTGTGTTGTGACTTCTCTTGGAAGGCAGCACACGGACCTTGATAATGTAGGTGTCGTTGCCTCAGGCGACCGCAACATTTTACCAGACACTGCGTGAGATTGAGTAGCGTCGTAACGTGTACACAGACTGTAATAACACGCGAGTTTGAGAAACGATACTGGAGCAGCACTTTTAGCTGAAGCGGGTACTGTGTGTTTGTATATCACTATATACACTGTTCAAAACAATTAGGGAATCAGGTGAGATATCATACAGTATATGGTCGCGTATTTTATTCAGATATTGGTACAATTGTAAATTCTGTGTGATACAGTGCGATATTTTTCTGGCTCAACTCTTCACTGGAGGTTTACATGGCGTTTACTTAGAGCGAGGCAGCATGGGGCTCCCACAGTAGTGAAAAAGTCATTCTCTTTGTCCTCTAATATAGTGTGTGTTCATCTCCGACACCAATACAGCTGCACACCTGCGTGGCGTGGACAGTATGAAGTTATCAATCAGCTCTTGAGGGATATTTGACGCCGCGGCGAAGTAGCCGTGCGCACTAAGTCGCCTTGCTGCGGTATGCGCGGCCGTTCCTCGTCGGAGGTTCGAGTTCTCCCTCGGGCGTGGCTGTTTGCGTTCTTCCTTAGGATAAGTTAGTTACAATAGTTTGTAAGTTTTGGGACCGACGACCACTGCAGTTAGGTCCCATTACTTTACAAGCAATTGAACATTTGATTTTGGATATTTGACCATTTTTCCCTGAGAGCAATATCCAGTTCTGTAGCCATTGTGGAAAGTACAAGTCTGGCTGCAGTGCGTCTGTCAAATTCATTCCAGACATGCTCAGTCGGATTTAGGTCCGGTGAAGAAATTGACCACTCCATTCCTTCAATTCACTCAGCTTCAATCATGTTGTCCACCACTTCAGCTCTGTGGTGACGAGCGTTATCGTCTACCAGAAGGGATCCATCTCCTACGGCACCAGCACAGAGCACAAAAAAAAGTCGAACGATCTCGTCTCTATACCTCTGAGCAGTCAAAGCGTCATTCTCAACGGCATGGAAGTCCGCACATCTTTCAATACTGACTCCTGCCCACACCACTCGTCCACCACCATGATATTGAGATGTTTTCTGCACAAAAGCAGGTTTTTTCCAGAGTCCAGGTTCTCTCCAGATGAGGGAACGACGATTATCCGGCTGAACCGAGAATCTTGAACAGGACCCGGTGCCATTTGTTACGACTCCAATCCTGATGTTCTTCCGCCCAGTTTCTGCCGGCTAAACGGTGTCGCGGTTTTAATGGGACACACACCATAGACCTCGGTACCTAGAGGCCACATTCACGAAGGCGATTTCAGAGTTGATATTGCGTGTCTTGTTGCTGCCTGGAGAGTACGTTGCAGCTATGTTGCACTTTGTATTCAGCCGCCTGTAACGACTGGTTTTTTTTTTTTTTTCTTTTTTTTTGGGGGGGGGGCTCAGTGTGTAGTTCTGTTCATTGCGGTCGCTGATCGTGTTTGTTCGTTGTTTTTCGATATGTTCTTGGCTCAGATTTTTCTTACAGATGGCGATCAGCCCTCTGACCGGGCGAGCTGAGCCACGGCGCCCGGCTTTCCGGCTTTAGTCGGAGATAACGTTCATCTTTTGCTGATGTTTCCCGTGGACGACCTTGGTCTTTCCTTCTTATAACTGTTCCTGTTGTTTGAAATCTCTTTCAAGTCCTGGAAAGTACACTTCGGGACATTCCAATACCTGCAGCCACCTCCCTGTGTATCTGTCCTCCTTCAAACCTTCCTATGAATGTAGAGGACATAGCTTTGGGTAAGTCACATTGTTATTGCATCGCACTAGCTGCTCACTACACTATATAAACCCAAATGCTTCCGCAGTTCGTTTGGTAAACACAAGTGAACACCAACCCCGTCTGTAGCAAGTGCCTGTTATTACCACTATCTCGGTTGCCGTAATGTTGTTACCTCCACCCCGTAGAACCAACAGAAAGTCGTCGAAAGACCTTAGTTTACTTTACCTATGACAATACTTCAGAACATAGATGTCTCAGCTGATTTTCTAATTGTTTTGACCTGTGCAATAAGTGGATACAATATTTTTAAAGAAAACCTTTTTTTATGAAAATAACCTATGGCGGTACTAGTGCTGGAAACGGAGCGGTTGTTCCGGCGGCGGAGATTTCGCGCCATTTCACTCGGAGCCTCCGGCTACCTCCGACTGGACGTGTCGAATCGAATTTGTTTGAGTTGGTAGTGTATTTTGCGTAGCACGAAAAGATGCTGTTTCCCAGCATCAGTTCCATAAATATAAACCAAAATCGAAGTTTTCTAATACGAGTTTGTTGTAATAAACGTTGTATAAACGTAGAATTATTGAAAAAATTTTCATGATGGTCTTATAAAAATCACGGATTACAAAAATTTAGATCGCGTTTAGTTGAGTGCAGCATAGGTCAAGTAGTAGTGTGCTTGTTAGTTGGGTATAAGGTCCTGTGTTCGATTCCCAAAGAATTCGAATATTTTAATTCTCCGTAATTGTTCAAATTTCTTTTACTTTCTTACTTCTACTACAAAAGTTTATTATTGTTTGAGGTGATACATTTGTACATGTGATATATTTCACAAGTGGTATTCTTATAGCTTGCTGGCAAAAACTCTTGAATCTGTTAACATATACACAACGTCCTTCCGTCATCATATAAATTTGTCTCTTGTTTTATGATATCTATTTGAAGATAGTGGTCACATTGTAATGTCATGACGGCGTAACTGGAGACAAGCGTCTAAACATAACAATATTAAAACTGAAACTATCGCATTGCAAGCTAGTGCAGACGTGTTACGTTGTCGAATAGTCTGTCCACAAAAAATAATTCAAAAACTGTGCGTAAGCGGCAAAAAACGGAGTGGTGTTAGTGTTCTGTTTTATCGTTTTTTGTCGTTTTAATGGAAAATTTCGAAGGAAAGCTTTGCAGCTACCTCGGCATGTCTTCCACAATTACGAATGGTTTCAATGTGGAAATAATAAAATATGCCAAGGTTGAAGGTATCGTGTTTTTTTTTCTTTTTATCGACACTTTCTTTACCATTCTTAACCACTTTCATATTGTTTTGCCCTTGGTACTGTAGGAATCTTTATGAAATCTTTTTAAATAATCTTCAATATAAGATGTTGCTCTACCAGCGGCGTACATTCGTCCACACAGCTTACATGTAGCCTTTTGGCATCGTCATCCGCGCCCTCAAAGAACTACCACACATCGGATGTACATTTTAACACATCTAGAAACATTATTTTATGTTTAAAAATGAAATTTTTACTCAGATATAGACTTGTCATCCAAGAAAATTTTAGGAACATCAATTATCTTCAAAATACCTACTTCTATGTGTAATAAAAAATATGAAAGGCAACGTTCCCACGTCGCGGCGGAGAGGCCGAGTGCATTGACGCGCTATGCTGCGATGCGCGAAGCCGTTTCCCTTCGGGGGTACGAAGCATGATGTTTGTGCTGTCTGTAGTATAAAGTAGTTCATAAGCTGTTTGTAAGTGTAGGGACTGATACCCCGCAGTTAAGTCCCATAGACTTTACAAACATTTGAACATTTTTGAACACGTTCCCACAAATTCAAAACAACCCCCTCATTTCTTTTGTCTATGCGGTAGTACCAGAAATGGCCGTGTGGAGCGCTCTCGTTAGCTGCGCCTTCTGGCCAGCGATATTCCGTCGTGCTCCGTTTCCGCGGGCCAGCCTCCGATTAGCCTTGCGCCTCCTAAAGTAATACCGGAGATAACCAGATGTGGCGCACTAGTCGTGCCTTCGATTTACCCGCCAGTTAACCACATCCGCAGACCGGCACTAGCCGGTACAAAACCACGGAAACCTACATAAATTACTCATAACCGTATTTGAAACTATGCCGGCCGCGTGTTAGCTGTCAACCTTATCCTCTGTGATAGTCTGGCTTGGTCGAACCTTTGCTAATGTTATGCAAATCGGCAAAAATACATAAAATTTCAGTTGCGATTTTCTCGACTGTTAGTGGTGTACAATACGCTAGCTATCTTCTCAGGACAGATCAGTCTGCAATATACCTTTGACGCTACATCTACATCCATGATTTGTTAGCGGTGTGTGGCGGAATGCACTATGTCTACCACTGCAGCTTCCTCATCCTAATCAAGTCACGTATGGTTAGCGGAAAAACCGATTGCCGGTATACCTTCGTGTGGTCCCTAATCTCTCTATTTTGTCCTTGTAGCCGTTTGATGAGATTTACCTAGAAGGAAGCAATATATTGGCTGATTCTTCGAAAAAAATGTTCAAATGTTTGTAGAGCTTATGTGTCTTAACTACGGGGTCATCAGTCCCTAAACTTACAAACTACTTATGAACTAGCTTATACTAACGGCGGCACAAATATCCATGTTCGAGGGGGGATTCGAACCCCCGACCGTAGTGGCCGTGCAGACAGTGACTGGTGCGCCGCAGAACGCTCGACTACCGCGGCCGGCGATTCTTCGAAAATCGCTTGCTCTCAGTAGTTACAGAACGTCTCTTTTATCGCATCTGCCACCGGAAATTTGTAATCATCTCTTGATGCTTTTGCGGTTATTTAGCGAACCCGTAATGAAGCGTGCTGCTCTCCGTCAGATCTTTTCTGTATGTTCTATCAACCCTAACTATACTAAACTAGCAAGTATTGAACGAACCGGTGTATATTAATGTACTTACTTTGTTGACGGATACACTTCTTGTATATTGTTACAATGAATCTCAATCTGCCTTACCCACTATTAACTTTGTCATCAGTCCATTTTAGATAGCTCCTTATGTCTGCTCCCAGATATATCGAAGTAATTACTTTCAGTATTTCTGATTATACTCCGTAGTTATGTAATAAAGGATCTTTCTTCCTACGTAAACGCAGAACTTTACATAGGTCTACGTTGAGGGTCAACTGCAGTACCTTCACGATGCGTCGGTACGCTGCAGATCCCTATCCCAGTGTTGCGACTTCTGCAACTACATCTTCCTTTACGTAAATAGTCTGCAAGTCACAATGAAGTGCATGGCAGAGGGTTCACCAAACCGTTCATACGATATTTGTCTGCAGTTTCACTAATAGCTCAATAAAATGTTCAAATATTTGTATAGCTTATGGGACTTAACTACGGGGTCATCAGTCCCTAAACTTACAAACTACTTATGAACTACTTACGAACTAGGAAGGCACAAATATCCATGCCCGAGGGGGGACTCGAACCCCCGACCGTAGTGCCCGTGCAGACCGTGACTGGAGCGCCTAAGTCCCCTCGGCCACCGCGGCCGGCCATTAATAGCTCGTGGGAAAAAGGAACACCTCAATCTTTCTGTTTTCAATCTGATTTCTCTTATTTTATTATGGTGATCATGTCTTCCTATGTAGGTGGGTGCTAACAAAATATGTTCGTATTCGGAACAGAAACTTGGTGAAAAAAAATCGCAAATAGATGTCGCCGCAACGAATAACGCCTTTCTTTTAATGACCTCCACTCCAACTCGTGGATCATTTTCGTAATGCTCCCTCCAATATATCGCAATAATACAAAACGAGCTGCCCTTCTCTCAACTTTCTCTAAATCATCCGTCAGTCACACCTTGTATGGATGCCACAATGCGCAGCAATACTCTTAAATAAGACGCACTGCAACCAACCTCATTGAACCTCTGATATTATCTACGAGGTAATTTATATATTATGGATATGGTGTCTGTTGTTTCCGAAAACAACAAACACCACATGAATAATTATAAATTTTGCCATAACAGGCAACTGATAATTTCGATGCGGACGCAGTAATACGCTCGTCCCTTGCGGGAATCCATTATAGGCTGCGAGTAAGAGAAACTAATGTGTAAGGGGCACTACTATCGTAGTGTGCTGTAAGATGAGAATTTGGATCGGAAGCGTGCCTGGATAGCCTAATTGGTTAAGGCTACTGCTGCCCCGAAGCGGAAAATCCGGCTTCGAATTCCGGTCCAGAACAAATTTTCAACATCGTCGTTGAATTTCTTTCAGTGCCCTGACACGGTCGAAATGTTTCAATATTTCGAATTCATTTACATATATTGTGAAAAGCAAGGGTCTTATAACACTTTCATGATCGAAGACGTTTCCCCGTTGAGAATGACATGCTGCGTTCTCTTATGTTTGAATTCTTCACTCCAATTACACTGCTGGTTTAACATTCTATAAGCTCACACTTTAAGGCGACGGTGCGGAAACGTATGGAATTGTCCTCTAGGTCTCGTGGATGAATAGCGCGAACGGCGTTTCAAATTATCCTTGATTTCGGAAACTATTTTGTTTACCATTTATATCAATGAATGCCTTCAAGTGTAACAGATAGTTCTAAGATATTTCTGTTTGCTGATGATACTAGCTTGTTCGCGAAGGACGTTGTTCGTAGCAATGGTCAAGTTTCAAATAATGCAGTTAAAGAATTTAGTATGTTGCTTGTAAAAAATATAGGTGCTAAATCACTGTAAGACTCAGTCATTACAGTTTCTTACTTTCTATTCAACAAAAACCGTCATTATGATTACACAGAATGGGCACGTAATAAG
This sequence comes from Locusta migratoria, assembly GCA_026315105.1. Taxonomy (NCBI): domain Eukaryota; kingdom Metazoa; phylum Arthropoda; class Insecta; order Orthoptera; family Acrididae; genus Locusta; species Locusta migratoria. The sequence goes on from CM048748.1 coordinate 242,696,769, forward strand.
TGAGACTGAACAACTCAAATATTTAGGTGTTCAGATAAATAGCTGTGCTGTCGAAGAAACCCCTGAGTTCAGGATCTTGTTCAAAAACTAAATGCTGCGTTGTTTATCATTATAACCGCTTCTGAATAAGCCATACTTCGACTTGAGAAGTAGTGTACTTTGCGTATTCGTATTTTCATTCGCTTATGGTGCTATATTTTGGGGTTACTCCTATGATTTAAAAAAGGCTTTTTATTACGCAGAAACGGGCGGTTGCAGCAAATATGTGCGGTTAACTCGCGTATCTCTTGTCGACCCCTCTTTAGTAGCCTGGGAATTCTGACATTGGTCTATCAATACATATTTTATTTAATGTCGTTTTGCTTTGGTGGGAGTGGCCGAGCGTTCTAAGGCGCCTTTCGCGCTTGCTCGCCGTCAAAGGATAGAGTCCTCCCTCGGACATGGGGGTTTGTGTAGTTCTTAGCATAAGTTCCTTCAAGTTACTGATGACCAAAGTAGTTAAGTCCCTTAGATTTACAAACATCATAACGTCGTTTGTTGTTAATAATATTTGGTTATTCCCAAGAGTTAGCAGCTTTCATTCTGTTAAAACTAAACAGAAATCGATTCTGCATTTGGATCTCATTTCCTTGACCACTGAGCAGAAAGGTGAGCAGTATTCTGTTGCATCCATTTTTAATAAGCTATGAAGGAATTCAAAGATCCTAGAAGTAATCCACGAATTTTGAAGGATAAACCAAAAAGTTTCCTCATGATTCTATTCTGTTGAGGAATTCCTGGAAGAATAATAATAAACAAAAAAAAAAAAAAAAAAAAAAAAATAAAAAAAAAAAAAAAAAAAAAAAAAAAAAAAAAAGTAATAATAATTTTAAAATATGAAAAATGTTCAAATGTTTGTAAATCTATCGGACCAAACTGCTTGGTCATCAGTCCCTAGCTTACAAACTACTTAAACTAATATAAACTAACCTAAGGACAATACACACACACATTCCGCAGGGAGGACTCGAACCTCCGCAGCGAGGCGCTTTAGACCGCTCGGCTACTCCACCGCGGCGGAAAATACGATTTAAAGTAAGTAATGTACACGCTATCCAGTGCCCAAGTAATTGTTTATGATATAAATCTTTAATATATAGAGCATCTGTCTTAGTAAACATACATCTGCCGTACTACATTACCCATATCGTCAATTATATGGGAACAACATCAGCAGAAGACATTTGAAGCGACTCTCGACGCTAAAAATCGATATATCGGTAGACTAATCGATATATACTTTGTTTCGACCGCCATCTTATTTACTGTGTCACCTTTGTGCTGCCACTGACATCGTGTCGAAAACTGCTATGTTGCTGGTAGCAAGCCTAGAAGTATAAGTGCTATGCACTCAGACCGCAGAATAAGAGAGCTACTCATCATCAATTTTTTTTTTATACCAAACATCTTTATATACATACAGTATTTCAGCCGATACAGAGACATAACCTTACGTCGATCATCTATGTTTCCACAGGTTCAGATTTTATTAATGTACACTAATGTATACCTGTAATGATAGATTTTGTATGCCTGAAGCCTGATGCACAGTATAGAAACACGCTGAAAAAAAAAAAAAAAAAAAAATCACAGCTAAATCATATTTGTGACTGGTAGCGGAAATTTCGACTAACCTTTTAAATAGAAAATTTAAGGTAATTTCTATGTTACATTGTTGCTTCTTTTATTTATGGTTTCACCTATTGTGTGCTCACGATTGCTTTACGTATAACTTTGTCAATTACTATTCCTTTATAACATACGGGAGTACTAAGAATGAAGGTTTGCTCCTCAATTCTTTTTGACGGGACATGATAAATAAAAATAAATATATTCCTACAGATGAGATTTCCGGTGTCTAGTAGTGTCACAAGATTCACGAAACTCCGTGACTAACAGGTCTGCCGGTCGGTGTGACCATTGTCTACTGTCTACTGTCGCCCCCTGTCCTTGGAGAGCGGCGAGATGCCTCGCGCGCGCTGTGTTTACAGCCGCCGGGGTCAACGGCCTCTGGCCAGCGCAGGCGGCGTCGTCTCGGACTCTTGCTGGCGGGCCAGCCCTAATCCACAGCGCTCGCCACGACTCTTCTTACCCGCCACACTATGTGCCAGCGAGGGCTGCAAATTCACCTGCCTTATCTGTTCTGCGCTAATCATCTTTTGATGTTGCTGTTCTTCTTTCTTCCGTGCTTGCTTCGATAAATGGTGAAGATTTTCCGCAGTATGCAAGACACCTGATTTTTAATTATTATTTTTTTTCCCCCCAAACATGTTTCAGCACATTTTGTGCTATTATCAGTAGGATGTTTTATTTTTTGTTCTGAAAAATTATAGTTACTGTACAATAGTCTTAACAGGTACTTCTAAAATGTTTTTGTAGGTTCATTCATTTTTAATTTTACTTAGGTTATCTGACGATATAACTATTTCAGTTTAGTGAAAATTAGGCCTAGATATACGAGTATCACATTTTCTTACATACCTTTTACATTAGGCTACATAAAACTCGTTAAGTAGCCTACTTATTTGTTGTTTTGGTACAAACTTGTCATCTGCAAACATAACAAACAGTTAAAAAAATTTAAACAGTTAAAAAAATTTAAACTGTTTGTTATGTTTGCAGATGACAAGTTTGTACCAAAATAACAAATAAGTAGGCTACTTAATATACTTTGCAATAACAAAGATGAAAAGTATTATCATAAAATCTTACCGCTGTTTGTACTTAGATAATCACGTCTTAAAGCATTTGATTGTTTGTAAATAGAATAGTACTAAATTTACCATAGAAATTAATGAAGAAGAACTATGACATTGTATAAATATAATGTACTTTGTATTTGCTGTTAAATTGCATGTATGTTTTAATTAACACTAACTTTCGTAGTTATAAATCAACACCTGTAATTGTTATAAAAATCACCCTACATTATTGGAATTGTTAACAATATATATAGAAGCGCAGTTCAGTTTTCTGTTGTGTATCAACGCTAAGTCTGTTCTTATGAGATTCTGTATGTCGAAGTGCTGTGAACATTCAAGAAAGTCCATTTAAGTAAATCGACTGCTGGAAACGTTTGTCAAAACAGGAAGTTATTGGAAATATGTTAAAGTTACACCCGTGAGAATAAATTCAGAAAAGGAGTTTTTCTAAGTTTTATTTAAAGCTATTCACCAATTCTCCCACGCCAACACTAAACCCAGGCAGACTTGTAAAAGCTAAGTATTTTTAAATGTTATTCACTCTACCTGACATTTTTAGTGACAAGATAATCATTAGGTACGAGTGGTAACTTTATAGTGTGCATAATGTCTGAAATTAGTTCCATTCGTAATATAATTAAAAAATAGAATATTATTAAAATGAAGACAGGGCAACAAAGAGCACAGGAAGACTATTAAGATCAAACCAAATGAAAAGTTTAGTAACAAAAAGTCAGAAGTTGAAAATATTTTAATGATTATTTTTTAAATGTCGTGGAGAAAATGTTCATTAGAAGTAGCAAGAGACCATGCCTACACAATTTGATACAACTGATAGTCCCCGGACTACGAGATCCCCATGGACATCGACGCGCCTCCGACGCAGTCGTCGTCGCCGCTGTCGCCGCCGCAGATGACAGCGTCACCGAGAAGGACTCCGGGACCGTGCGGGTCCCCCAGCTTGGGCCACGCCCCTCGGAAGAAGATGACATGCTCCCTCTGGGCGGAGGCGTGCGCCCTTTCCCAGGTTTTGGTGGGTTTCCCGGGGGATCGCAAGGTGTATACCGGGGCGCGGACGGCGTCTCGATCCCAGCCTCTGCTACGACGCCCGTCCCACCAGTAACGCCCCCGCCCAGGCCCTCCTCCCAGTGCCGTCGCCGTGGCCCTCAGCCCTACGCCACGACGGCGCGGCGGTTTGGGGAGGGGGGGGGAGGGGTGCGGTTTCGCACAAGTCTAAAGTGCGCGCCACCTACTTTCGCCGCGAGCCGCCATGCACGCACGGCGCGGCGTTCTTACGACGTCAGCCACGAGCGCCCTCTGCTACAACTCACACGTCGGAATCAGATAGGCACCAGTGAAGAATTGGCCATCGGATAAGCACTAGGCAGGCCTCTAGCTCAACTATGTATCAGCATTCTGCAGTACTGAGCTATGTAAAAGTTAAGTATTACTAAGTCTCTAAGAAATATATATCTCGTTCTAATTTACTCTAGTGTTTCTAGTTGCTGTCCCACTGGCTGGTCACCTCCTACCTGCACAAGCGTGCATCCTTTATTCCTGTGTCGGTCTTTCTACTCGGCCACCGACACCTACGACGGAAACGAGACACAAAAGCGGCGACGAGGCTGGGACACACAAGTTTCTTTTTGCTGCCGATACAAGTAAAGCTATCATGCATGACAAACAGGAATCATATATATTATTTCTCATCAGTGTTTTTATGTGGGTACGCCATATCTCCCGTATTACTTACCCAAAATTAATGATTGAGGTGTCATTTCCGAGGTTTCGTTTTCCACTAATGACGAAAAATATACACATATAAAGTTATTGCTTACACAAAAAACTGTATTTTGAAAAAAGAAAAATTGTACTGTCCGCACCATCTAAGTTGATACCCGGCGAGAGAACGTAAATGGGACATATATTTACAGCTGCTCCCATCAGCTACCGCGCCGTGTATAATTATGTTAATTACAAATCCTAACGCTAATGAGAGATTAATTAATGGTGCAAGATTAGTGGTGGCTCACTTAGGCGAGTTCATCATCGCTGCTAAATTCATTGGCTGCAATAAAAGTGTGCTAATACCCCACATTAACCTTACACCTTCTGATTCAATCATGCCTTTCCAAATGATAAGAAGAATAAAAATAGCCTCCGCTATGACCGTAAATAAATTACAAGGTCAGACGCTTCAAGGGCAGGATTATATTTACCAGAACCTGTTTTTGGCATGGACAGTTACACGTGGCTTCGTCACGAGTTTGCTCATTCAGTAATATTTATGTTTGTACTAAAGACACGTTATAACTACTAACAATTTTTTCGAAGTAGTTTTGTAAAATAAACAAGTTTTCAAACTATAAAATAAACATGAAAAAGTCAATATCTGATTTTTATATGTTTAAAAATTAATCATATTGTATTTAATTCTATGAATTTTCTTACAATGAGACTAATCTTTGTTACTACTATATAAAGTTCATCTTATTTTTTTACATGTGTACTTGTATCTACATTTTCTCCATTACTAACTTAACTATCTGTGACTGATCAGGATAGAGTGCGAATTATTCACATGGATCAACTAGTTAACTGATGAAATTGTAAAAGATGTATTTCAGAAAATTATTAAGTAGTTCTCCACAAATGTACTATCATTAAAATTTAATAAAACCCAGTACGTACAGTTCTATACAGTAAATGGCATTCAAAACGAAACGTTTGAGTTCAGCTACTTAAGTTTCATCGTAGTCATTACAAAATTCGGTGATACACATCTCAGTAAATTAGCTTACTATGCCTATTTTCAATCATTGCTGTCATATGGGGTCATATTCTGGGACATTTCAACACAATAAAGACGTATTAATTGTACAAAAGAGTGTAATCAGAATAATTGCTACAGCCCACATAAGATCATCCTGCAGACATTTATTTAAGAAACTAGGGATCAGCTTCATTATATAGCATATTCATTTTTCATGGTTAAATCTAACTTTGGCACTTAAAGGGGTGAATTATGATGCTACAAAAGTCTTCAGTAACTTACCAAGTAGCATCATAAGTCTGACAGATAGCCAACTAGAATTTTAAGAGAAATTAAAAGAATTTCTTAATGGCAACTCCTTCTACACTTTGGCTTAATTTTTAGATAAAACGTAATAATTATTTCGCTATAAATTACATAAAAATAAAAAATCCTTAAAATATTGAGTCTTGAATATACACCATCTATTAAACTGACACGTTCCACATCATTGAAAAATGTGTTATTTATGATCGGTGGAACAAGTATTAATCTAATCTATCCTACTTATAAATTCCTAGGTTTAGTCAACGTATGCCATGAATTATTTTGCTCCCCAATTCTGTTCAGTACCTCTTCATTAGTTGCACGATCTACTCATCAAATCTTCAGCAATCTTATGTAGCAACACATTTCAAAAGCCTCTATCCTCTTCCTGTCAGATCTATTTATCGTCCATATTTCAATCCCGTAAAAGGCAACACTCCACACAAATGTCTTAAAAAGATTTCCTGATACTTAAATTAATATTCGATGTTAACAAATTTCTCTTTTTTCAAAAAGCTTTTCTTCCCAGTGCTATTATGCTTATTGAATCATCTGTACTGCGACCATCATATGTTATTTTAATGCCCAAGTATCAAAAATCACTTACCGCCTTTTTTCCGTTACCTAATCTAATTCCTTCAGCATCGCACTTCCATCACCAATGTTAAGCTCTTGTTAATGTTCTTCCTATACGCCCTTTTCAATACACGACAGTGTGTTGCTCTTTCAGGACCTTTGCTGTCTCTGGCAGTATTACAATTTCATCAGTAAAACACGTTTTGATTTCTTGGCCTTAAACTTTAATTACCGCTACAAATTTCTTCTTGCTTTTCTTCGCAGTTTTCTGGATGTACAGATTGAGTAACAAGGCTACAGCCCTGTCTCACTCCCTTCCCAACCAACGCTTCCCTTCCACGCCCTTCAACTCTAATAACTGCTGTCTGGTTTTTGTAAATAATTAATGTTAGTATTTTGGAACCATGACTTGTTAAACTGACGGTTCTGTAATTTTAATAGCTGCCTGAGGCTGATTTCTTTGGAATTGGGATTATGACTGTTTTCTTTCAAGGTATTTCGCGTGTCTCACACATATTACACACCAGGTTAAATAACTTTGTCACGTTTTGTCACGACTCGGTCTCCCAGAGACTTCAGCAGCTCTGACGGTATGTTGTCTACTCGAGGGGCTCTGTTTCGACTTAGGTCTTTCAGGGCTCTATCAAACTCTTCTCTTAGTACAATGTCTCCTATTTCATCGTCCTATACGCTATGATACAAAATAGACAATGGCGGGCGCTAACACCTAAACTGCCGCACGAAAGTAAACCCTGTGTTATCAGGCACTATCTGAAAACCCGACGTTGTTTGAGTATTTAGTTATTACATACTACTGTTAATCTCCTCTTTCTTTGTCCATCTTTTCTTCTCCCCTCGATCTGTTCATCTCATTCTCCTACCCTCTATCCACCCATCTCCACCAAGATTGGAAAACATCTACAGATTTGTATGCAATACAAACACACAAACCCACAGACACTGTGTATAGAGAAGACTGTGAGTCACCCACAGACTACTACACCAAAATCTATAGGACACAGGAACCTCGCCAGTTGGCACTACGAGTTTACACATTCCCGCAATAGGCCGTGCAGTACGAACCGACGAATTGCGCGAAATCTGAGTGGCCATAGCATAATTAAATAGAGAAACTGCAACGAGTTCATCAAGTGGATATATATATATATATATATATATATATATATATATATATATATATATATATATATATATATTAGCTTATGAGACTTAACTACGGGGTCATCAGTCCCTAAACTTAAAAACTACTTATGAAGTAGCTAAGACTAAGAACGGCACTATATCCATGCCCGATGGGGGATTCGAACCCCCGACCTTAGTGGCGGTGCGGACCGTGACTGGCGCGCCGCTCGGCCACTGCGGCCGGCCATCAAGTGTGTGCCTCGAGTCAACAGTGCTACGATCGAACAGGTGGAGTTCTACGATTTAGTACAAAGTGCCCCGCTACAGGGAATAATGCCCCAAGATTTATCTCCGTATTGACACTTGGAAGACGTAGAGAAAATCCAGCGGATAGCAGCACGCTTCGTTGTGGGCTCATTTAGTAAGCGCGAAAACCTCAAAAAGTTGATTAGCAAACTCCAGTGTCAGACTCTGCGAGAAAGATGTTCTGCATCGCCGTAAGATAAAAATAGAGAGATTAGGACCGACGCGATAAGGTAAAAATGGAGGGATTGGGACCGACAAAGAGGCTTACAAGCAATCGTTTTTCCCATGAACTATACGCGACTGGAATAGGAGTAAGTGACGACGGCACACAGAGTATATACACCATGAGGTGGCTTGTGGAGTATGGCCGTGGATGTAGTTGGAAGTTAGAGCGGACATCAGTACACACTTCAACACTAGGTAGAGTATTCATTTAATTGTAACAAATTTCTCATGTGTTTCTAAAGTTGTGGGATCTTCCTGTCAAAATGTATTTACGCTCTCTACAATGTAACACCGCCACAACAAACCCTCTGCAGAACCTGAATTTTACACACAAAGATGACCATCTCTGCACCAGTCGTATCGCGACAAAAGCAGCACTATAACACAAAACTAAACTCCGTCCCGCTGGCTTCGAAATGTCCATCGGGTACCCGGATTCGCTACTCGTCAATCAAGTGGCTCTTCAATTGACCTCACAAGGACTGAGTGCACCCCGCTTGCCAACAACGTTCGGCAGACCCGGCTGGTAACCCATGCCGACAGGGAATCTAGCGGGAACCGATTTATCCATCGCAACATAACACAAAACTAAAATAAAGCAAAGCAGAGATTACAACCAGCCAGAACCCACACTGCAGTCAGAGCAAAGTAATAATAGGTTCCACCGTTGATATCGTGCAAATACACTGCCTGACAGATAAAGGTTATGAACCCAGAGGAATTGGTCTAATATATATAACATTTCGCTGTTCACGCATACCACTGATGTTTGACTAAATGGCTAGATTTTCGCAGTTATGAAATGTGTACAACGTCAATCATTGTACACTCGTGATGTCACCGCCCTGTTGTTACGAAGTTTTGGAACCAGTCAGCTGCCGTTAGTCATTGCAGCAAGACGTTTCTTTTTTTCAACACGAAAAATACTGGGTGCCATTAAACGCGTTAGACAGCCTATCCACTGGAAGAATATGGAACAAGTCTTCGCAGGGCAGCACACAGGGACTAGCTGGGATCTGTGCCGTGTGAATGCCTGCCCACTCAGGGGCACAGTAGGGTCCTATGGAGCCGCGTCGCTGGCTGTCAGAAACTATTCCTAGATACCACTGTTCCCCGCAGGACAAGGCACTTGTCGGAAGGTCTACATCTACATGAGATACTCTGCAAATCACATTTAAGTGGCTGGCAGAGGTTTAAGCGAACCACCTTTATACTATTAATCTCCTATTGCATTCTCGAATAGCGCACGGGAAGAAAGAACATCTGAATCTCTCAGTTCGAGCTCTGATTTCTCGTATTTTATTCTGATGATCATTTCTACCTATGTAGGTGGGAGTCAACAATATATTTTCGCATTCGGAGGAGAATTTTGGTGATTGGAGTTTCGTCAATAGGCCACGCCGCAACGATAACCGCCGTTGTTGTTATGATTCCCATCCCAGGTCCTGTATCATTTCCGTGACGCTGTCTCCCCTGTATCGTGACAATACAAAACGAGCTGCCCTTCTTTGGACTCTTTCGTTGTCCTCCGTCAAACCCACTAGCCAAGGATCCCACACTTGGCAGCAGTACTCCAAATGAAGACGGACAAGCACAGTGTATGCAGTCTCTTTAGTAGTTCTGTTGCATCTTTTCAGTGTTCTGCCAATAAAACGCAGACTCTGGTTCGCCTTTCCTACGGCATTATCTACGTGTTCTTTCCAGTTTAAGTCTGATGTAATAGTAATTCCTAGGTATTTTGTGGATTTCACGGCCTTCACTTTTCATTGTTTTATCTTGTAAACAAAGTTTAACGGATTTCTTTTCGTACTCATGTGGACGACTTTACACTTCTTATTATTTAGAGTCAATTGCCAATTTTACACCATACTGATATCTTATTTAGATCGTTTTGCAGTTGGTTTTAATCTTCTGATAATAACGGCTTCATCTGCAAATAACATAAGAAAGCTGCTCAGTCCCCCCCCCCCCCCCCCCCCCAAGATCGTTAGATAAGGAACAATAGAGCACCAATAACACCGTCCTGTGGAACGTCGGATATGACCTCTCTTTTAGTCGATACCTTATCATGAATTACTACAAACTCTGTCCTCTGACAGGAAATCTCCTATCCAGTCAAAAATCTGAGGCGATATTATCGTTAAGTACAGAAGCTTTATATTCTGTTGCAAGGGCACGGATGAAGCAATCACTGACTGCTTTGGGGTTGGATAAAATCAAACTAGAACTTTACAAAAGTCATGTGAGACTGTTGACAACAATTACAAGTAAACCTTCGAAAGTGTGACTCTTCGATTTTTCTGAATTTTGGGTATGTTCTCTTACATGAAAAACTAAAGGACACGTATTTTTTGTTAGCGGCTGTGAAACAAGAGGGAAAGGGTCCCTCTAAAACGGGGGCTAAAATGGAAAAAATGCGATAACTTAAAGACATATATTTTTTTAATATACCAATCTTTTAGGGGCAAAGAAACCTAATATTGCCAAGCGCGTTTGATACTGCCTATGAAACACTCTGCGAATCTATATTTTTGAACTGCCTCATCTCTTTAATATACCGGTATTTAAAGTCGCTGAACTCGGATCTAAAATCAGATTCACAGTCGCGGAGGAGTGGCCGAGTGTTCTAAGGCGCCTTGTTCCAAGTTCCAATCTCCGTGCAGGGTATATGTACTTGAGTATGCACTGCTAATCTGTGACTGATAGTGGCAAGGCACACTATTTGTATTCGAATACTTATCCCTGAACTAAGCTCAGACTGTCTTTAGTTTTAATGATATTATGCACCGCAAGTAACGTTGTTCAACCTTTTGAATGTATCGTTAGCATTTTTATAATTCGGAAATAGTTTCCCGTGTGCCGGAGAAAATAAAACGAAAAGGAAAGAATAATGAGGATAGAGGTTCATTCTTTAAATGATATAATTGCAAGGATTTAATAAACTTTTTTATTCAGACGTTGTTGTGTTGAATGATTTTTTAGTAATATACAGTGATTGTTCGTCAGCCCCTTTACGAGGTTTTCGTAGAAGAATTTTGTTGTCTATTTTTAATAATGTCGTTTTTCATTGATAAAAGTTTTATGTTACTTAATTTAAATGTCTTTGGTTTTGTGTTGCTAGAAGTACAATAAAAGAAAATGTGGTCAAGATTCTGTCACGTCCACCTCAGCCTAGCTATCCCGCACAAACAGACATTTTTCTTCAACAGTTGTGTATACATGTTTTGATCACCCCTGTATATGGGTTGTTATACCTAATACTTGGAACGAAAAATCAAATGTTCAAATGTTTGTAAAGCCTATGGGACTTAACTACGGGGTTATCAGTCCCTAAACTTACAAACTACTTATGAACTACCTACGAACTAGGACGGCACAAATATCCATGCCCGAGGGGGGATTCGAACCCCCGACCGTAGTGGCCTTGCAGACCGTGACTGAAGCGCCTCAGTCCCCTCGGCCACCGCGGCCGGCGCTTGGAACGAAAATATTGTGGTAATGGAAAGTGGTATTGATATGCAGTTTTCATAGGATGAATCGGTTGTCAAGGCCTCACAGTGTTACGCAATAAATAATACATAGAAAGTGTATTTTTGTGCAAACATACACTTCTTAAATGAACAATTCCCATCGATATTAACAAACCAAATGTAGGATCCTTGACGTCCTTGTCAGCCGTAAAGCAAATGGACGTCTCAGCCAAGTAGTTTACAGAAAATCCATTCACACCGATGGTACCTGCACGCCACAAGCCATCATCATCCATTGCAGAAACAGTTTTAACGACCTTGATGCACCGAGCGGAAGCAGTGTCACACACGGAAAATCTGCAGAAGGAACTGAGCCACCTACGGAAAGTTTTTAGGGACAACGACTACAGAAACCGCCAGATTAAAAAAGCTATCTTCCCGAAGACACACAAGCAGAAGACCTCCAGGAATGAGTCAAAGAAAGTTGCATTTTTGCCGTTTTGGATAGATTGGCTGACTCCTTAAGAGACACAAGACTGACTCGGTCTTCAGATCTCCTTAAAAATACGTCAGATGATGAGACCTGTTAAGGATGATGTAGGCCTAAGAACACCGGCAGTATATAAAATACCTTGTGGTTGTGGTAAATTTTACACAGGACAAACAGTGAGCACTATTGAACAGCGCTTTGTGCAACACGAAAGAAGTTATCGTTCTCATTATCCAGAAAAGTCAGCAATTGTGGAGAATGCACTTGAAACCAGACATCCATAATTACAAGAACGAACTCTGAGACAGTGTAATAAAAGAATTGAAATCAAAGTAGCTGACAATACTCTTAATAGTGACGGTGGCTTACAGCTGAGCACAGCTTGGAATCCAGCGAAAGGAAGGTTGAAGCGGGCGCGGCAGGCACGCGACCAAAAACAGACAACAACTTGACAATGGCCGAGGAGATCTCGGCCGAAACGTCGTGGATAGTAAACCGCCTGAAGCGGCTGGAAACCCAAGAAAATTTTATCAGTTATTTATTTATTTATTCTTGCCTTAAGTTAGTACTTCTCCTATACCTTATCTCTCTATCTCTTTTTTTTTCTAAAAACATGTTATATTTGTCAGAGAATATATAACAAATAAGGCTCTCTTGAATAATATACAAAATTTGAAGTACAATATCCAACCACACAAACATATAAATCAAAATACAAAGATATATAAAATTCATACATTCATTTAATTCACAATTTTACTATAAACAACACTGAGCGAGATGGCGCAGTGGTAACAGACTGGACTCGCATTCGGAAGGACGGAGGTTGAGATCAGCCTCCAGCCATCAAGATTTAGGTTTTTCGTGTTTTCTCTAAATCTCTTCAGGCGAATGCCGGGGTGGTTGCTTGCAAAGGGCACGGCCGATTTCCTTCCCCATCGTTACCCAAACAATCCGAGCGTAAGCTCCGCCTCTAATGACCAGGTTGTCGACGGGGCATTAAGCACTAATCTTCCTTCCTACCTGACTGTAAACAATATTTCTTGTAATTTGCCCAGCATCTAATACCATATTTTCTGTGGTGAGCCCACACCTGAGAAAGCGACGTAAAGCTGTCCGCGTGAGAAACATGGAGATTTCAAATACACTCCACAGTATTGAGTAGATTGCCCTGTGATTTATTAGCCATAACTCTACCCGACATGCTTTGCAATGCCACGGAAAGAAAACAGTGTTCGGTTGGGTGGCATGTTCTTGCGTGTATTCCTGTCCACTCGGTAAAATAATAATCCTCGGGAAGCAAATGTTTCGTTGCGAGCATTAGCACATTACACTTACGCCCTGGAGACTTGACGCCTGGATGACACGCAACCGGCACGATCTGCTTGTTGCCGGCGCTGCCGCATTATGCATGTAATCAGTCAATATCTTCAAATCAGTAAAAGTCTTGATCTGATCGTTAGCAAACTTCACAGGTACACCCTCTGGGCTAAACTGAATATTGTATAATGATGTCATCAAAATCGCTCCAGGCGCTTTCGAGTTTATAGAGGACATACAGACAAACATTTACTTTTATATAAAGGTAAAGCAGTCAACAATCCGAAGATTGGTTTGAACACCACAGTGCTTTACTAGGCATGGTCCTGTTTGCAGATGGTATGCCGTTGCCCTCCTCCGACCTTCGAACTGACTTACCCAGCCAGTTATAGGGGGAATAATTACATAAGTATGTGAATTTGGAACAAAAGGAGCATATTGAAGTATATAGCCTACGTTCTCCGCAAAGAAAATAAAGGTAGAAAGCAAACATTGCTTGAAATTCTCTCTGTCAACAAACACCAAGTTCAGAAACCAAACCTAATTCTCAGACCCAATTTCAGTATTCACCATTATTAAAGTAACCTATTATGTATAATTCTGCCACCATGCTTGTTGAAATTGTGTAATGTCTCTCACCCACATTCCAATGTTTTTCCTTTCTTGTGTTACTCACACCAATCTCGTGAAAACTAGTGAATTTTAATATAGCCTATATACTTCAATATCCATTATTCCATATTCACATACTCCAAACTTATGTAATTGTTCCCCACCAACATTTCATTATTATGTCTTCCTCCCTCACCTGTTCCCCTCCTACTTTTGTTCCTATATATGTAAAAAGCAGTCAACAATCCAAAGATCGGTTTGAACACCACAGTGCTTTACTAGGCATGGTCCTGTTTGGAGGTGGTATGCCGTTGCCTTCCTCCGACCGTAGAACTGACTTACCCAGCCAGTTATATGGGGACCTACAGTTTAACGTGGGTTCCGAACCACAAGCATCATCTAACTGAATTGCGTGCTTATGGAATATCGCTACACTAGTGCGATGGTATTCGTGATTTTCTGTCAGAAAGGAAACTGTCGATTGAAACAGAAGTGATATCTGGCTTTCTGGAAGGAAGTGTTATAGGGCTCCTAGCTGTGGTGCAGCCAGGATTTGGTTCTAGAGGAGGGGACGGGGCAGGGGGGGGGGGGGGCGGGGCTGATACATTTCAGGCGGTACAGACAAGCAGTCTTGCGAGCTACTTTTGGACACATTCTCCGAAAACTGTCTTGAGCAGTTAAACCGGCAACCCACGCGCAATGGAAATATTCTAGACCTTGTAGCCACAAACAGGCCTGACCTTATTAACGATGTCTGTGTAGAGACAGGAATTAGTGATCATTCCGGGACTATGGATGTAGACGAATTGTGGACTAAATTTAAGTGCATTGTTAATAAAGGGTTAGAGAAATATGTGCCAGTAAAGACGATGCTACTCGATATTTTTCACATCAACAACACTGCCAGAGGTGAAAGAAGTGGAAAGTGTCAGATAAAAATCCTAGAACCTGGCGATGGGGATGGAAGCCGCGACCTTTGGATTTGTAGTTTGGCCATCGAGCCGCAACATTGATTAAAATCTGTTTATTGGCTAACAATACGCGCCCCTGACTACCAACCCATCCGGTGGAAATGAATCGCACTTTTAATTTCTGCAATATTTGCAAGGTGTGTGTTATTCACCCTGTATAAGACTTGGAGATAGATCTGTATAACAGCACAGCCAAATATATACATACGGGAAACCTACGTAAGGGCCCGGTCCCACGCTCAGGGGTGCGGGGAGGGAAGGTTCCGTAAGATGTCCCATGATGGCGCTGCGGTCAGAAGCAGCCCTTTAAACTGGCCAGAGCAGGTGGCAGGTAGCGGCTGTCGCCACCATCACCTTCACTCAAACGTCAGCAAGCCGGACACAGCCGTGGCCTCATAGCAGGTGGCACGAGCTCTCCCCTCAGCCTCCCCTCCACGCTACCCTCTGACGTGCGGGAGGCACCCTAAGCCAGGGAACGGCCTGACACCTGCTAGCATCTTACGGAACTACGAGGGGAGTGTAGGACATTTGTTTAGGGGGGGGGGGGGGTTCTCCTCTGTATGTGTTACTCTGTGGCTGCGGTCAGAATCAGCCCTTTAAACTGGCCAGAGTGGGCGGAAGGTAGCGGCTGTCCCCACCACCACCTCCCCTCAAACGCCAGCACGCCGAACACAGCCGTGGCCTTGTGGCAGGCTGCACGAGGTCTCCCCTCAGCCTCCCCTCCACGCTACCCTCTGATGTGCGAGAGGAACCCTAAGCCAGCGAACCGCCTGACACCTGCTAGCATTTTACAGAACTACGAGGGGAGTGTAGGACAATGGTTTAAGGGTGGCTGCTTCTCTGTATATGTTACTCAGTCCAGCACTTGTGGTACCAAAGAGGTAAGAGAGGATGTGGCCGATCTACTGTAGGTGCTTGATGGCTTCCGCCCCAGCGCGGCACTCCCTGGGTCAGCGACCGGTCGCCCGGTGTGTTGGGGCGCCTGGCCATGCCACGCCGCGCTAGACACGCGGCAGTCTTTTCGGACACGGGGCGCGGCCGTGCCGTACTGCCACCGCATTTGCATAAGTATGGGCCGCGCCGCCGCCATTACAGACTGCCAGCCGAGCCCACCCGACTCCTGGCAGGTGTCGAGGCGGTACCTAGCCATAGGGGACTCGTGACGCAAACACTCCGTCTTAAGGCCCCTACACTAGGGTCACCAGACGTCCCGTTTTTGACGGGACTGTCCTTTTTTTTCGTTCTGTGTACCGTTCATCATCGTTAGAGACTGATTATGCCTTTTAGCGTTCAGGCTGGAGCATAGTACCTCTAATAAAATTGCTCCATGATCCCCTATTCAATGATAACATTGATGCCTCGTCTGATGTTATGCCTTTTACTTCAAAATCATTCTGCACCGAATCTAAGTCTACCTCGACTCCTCTTACCCTCCGCTGCCGAGCTCATGAGTCTCTTAGGTAACCTTGCTTCTTCCATGCGTGTAACATGACCCCACCATCTCAGTCTGTTCGCTCCAAATGCTTCATCTATGGTGTTCATTCCCAGTTTTTCTTTGATTTCTTCTCCTGCCATTGTTCCCATCTATTAGTACCCGCAATCATTCTTCCTACTTTCACATCTGTAACCTCTACCTTCTGAATAAGGTAACCTGTATCCACCCAACTTTCACTCCCATACAACAAAGTTGGTCGAAAGATAGAGCGGTGCACTGCTAACTTAGTCTTGGTACTTACTTCCTATTTGCAGAAGAGAGTAGATCTTAGCTGAGCACTCA
Source organism: Locusta migratoria (assembly GCA_026315105.1). Classification (NCBI taxonomy): domain Eukaryota; kingdom Metazoa; phylum Arthropoda; class Insecta; order Orthoptera; family Acrididae; genus Locusta; species Locusta migratoria. The sequence goes on from CM048748.1 coordinate 242,713,479, forward strand.
CTGCATTAGCTTTGCTGCACCTCGATTCCAGTTCTTTCGCTATGTTGCCATCCTGTGAGACATCCCAGGTACTTGAAACTGTCTACCTGTTCTAACTTTGTTCCTCCTATCTGGCACTCAATCTGTTTGAATCTCTTTTCCACAGACATTATTTTCGTTTTGGAGATGCTGACCTCCATATCATAATCCTTGTACCTCTGATCGAGCTCTGAAATATTAGTTTGCAACCTTTCAATCGAATCTGCCATGCGAGACTGCTTATTTTGTTTTGACCTATTTTAATCCCGCCCTGCCAGTCTACTGTTTTCAACATATGATCCATGAATAGTATGAACAACAGTGGTGACAGGTTACAGCCTTGTCTTACTCCTGAAATTACCGATACCATGAGCTTAATTTGCCATCTACTCTAACTGCTGCCTAACAGTCTACGTGAAGCTCTTTAATTGCCTGAAGAAGTTTGCCTCCTATACCATAATCTTGTAGAACTGACAGTAGCTTCCTCCTAGGAACACGGTCTTAAGCCTTTTCCAGATCTATGAAACATAGATACAATTCCCTGTTCCACTCATAGCACTTTTCCATTACCTGCCGTAGGCTAAAGATCTGGTCCTGACAGCCTCTAAGGGGCCTAAACCCACACTGATTTTCATCTAACTTGTCCTCAATTAATACTAACACTTTCCTTTCAACAATACCTGAGAAAATTTTGTCTGCAACGCTAATTAAGGAGATACCTGGTGTCCCGTTGTCCCGCAAGATATTTAACGGGACGCCAAATGTCCCTTTTTTTTTTTTTTTTTTGTTTTCTTGTTGTTTTTGTCGCGGTCTGCGGAACCTTATCTTTTGTGTGTGTGTGTGTTTTTTTTATTTATTCTCACGTAATTTAGATTCATAACATGGTTTCGTGGTTTATTTAACTTTCTCCTGGGTCTTGCTTTTTCTTACATGCAAAGTTAGAATAAAGAAGTATTATTTTGGTCACGGAATGAGGTGATGTGTGAACAAATTTTTCATTATAGTGCTCTGTGCCAGTAAATTATTCTTGAGGTAGGCGATTCATATCGATTATTTGCTACTGCAGTAATTGCAGGCAGAACTAACGAGTTTTCGTTAAAGAACTTTGTAGGGCTATCAACGCTCCACTGTATTTTTAGTTACGAATGACTATCCACTGTTAGATCACATAAATTTGCAGATCGAACTAACATTGTCTTTGGACTGTTAAGGACAACAATAAGTAGGCCGCTGTTTGAACACTGTGTTCGGCCAGTTTGCTTTATTGCGCTCCATTGTCTGTCGTTGTTGTGTGTGATACAATTGGTGCCCTTAGAATGGGAAAAGAAAGTGTTCTTCCTCGAAAACCAAGAAAGACGATTTCCTATTCTTGAAGGAAATCACGAGTACGAAGGTAGAATGTACTTTGTGTCGTTCAGTTTTTTCCATTGAACATGGAGGACGTGCCGATATAATGCAGCATATAACGAAAAAGAAGCACTTGTTGCCAATTTCTGAGAGAACGTCTAGCACCATAACTTCCTTTGTAAGTACGAATAAACTACAAACAGAAGAAGATAAACGTATCGCAGCGGAAGAAGGGCAGTTTGCGTTCCATACTGCAGAACAGTCATTCTTTCCGTGCAGTGGACTGCACGGCTCTTCTAGACCTATTTGAGAAGAAATTCACGTGTTACAGGGACGAAGTGAGAGTCGACTTTTGTGAATGTTTTATGGCCGTACGCAATGCATGACGTTCAGTCAGAACTTCAAGATGGTAAGTATGTGTTATACAACTTGCTGTTAACCAATTCAAAGCTTTTGAAAGATATTAGGTCTTCTGGTAAGTACAATCTTAGTGCCGGTAGTAGTGTTCATGACACAGGAGCTCAACAGTCTACAGATTAGTGTTCATTTGTTAGAAGTCTTTGTCAGTTACTCGATATTCTGAATTATAATCAGTTCCTGGAAAAACAATTATCACACTATGCAGTGCCTTTACAAGCATGTATCAAAGTATTTTGCTAAAATGTATGCCTTTTTATGAGTATAAACTTCAGTTTTTATTTATTTTAGTAAATTGATGCAGTCATAAGTGCACAATTTCTTATTTCTGTTTGGAGTCCTATTTTGTCCCGTTTTCTTTATACCAAATTTTCGCAAATGTCCCTTTTTTCCACGTGGAAAATCTGGTCACCCTACCCTACACGATCAACAAGATATCCAACGAACCGAAAAATTGGTAGCAGCCTACACACATTCCGACCAGCTGCACGCAGCGCCACCCTGTTCTGGTGTCTGTTTGTCGAACTGTTTTTGTTTTTGCGTGTTCGCTGTGCACACGACCTCAGGCATGGAAGTTGGTTGGTAAGCTCTCCACACGTACAATTTGTCGGGTGAAGTGGTGGGGGAATCGGAGATCGGGTGATCAGGCACAACCAACTGGCCGACAAGGAAAGTTGGTCGGGTAGCACCTAAAACCGCAATTTGCGAGTTTCAGCTTTTCCTTACTTTTAATACTTCAATCGGACATGTTCACATGAGGCATTTTGTGGCATATACGACGACGATTCGGAAAGTAAATTCCTATATACATGTCATATATGTGTTCTAGAGAGGCATTAGTAAATCAAGTTTTAAACAGCAACCCATGTCCGGAAATATTATCCTATGACGTTAAGGAAACTTCGATACTATGAAAGAAATCTCACTTAAAATTTCAAATGTGGCTGTATTTCTTCAGCGACAGTTTTTGGTTTCAGTTGGTAGTTAAGATAGCCCTAGTTTGCGGAGATAAAACATGTTTGTAGAGCTTATGGGACTTAACTACGAGGTCATCAGTCCCTGAACTTACAAACTACTTATGAACTAGCTAATACTAAAGACGACACAAATATCCATGCCCGAGGGGGGATTAGAAGCCCCGATCGTAGTGGCCGTGCAGACTGTGACTGACGTGCCGCAGAGCGCTCGGCTACCGCGGCCGGCGATTCTTCGAAAACTATTTTATCTAGTATATAAAACTCTTCTGGGTTTTGGACCGCATCCTCAAAATATCAAACACCCAGAAGATGGCCACTTGCAATAGTGGCCGAAACGTCGGTGAAGTGTTTGATATTTTGACGATGCGGTCCAAAACCCAGAAGAGTTTTATATACAATGACAACGGCCGCGGAAGCCTTCGTTTATTTTATCTAGGTTTCGCCAACTACTAAGAGTGCCTTCATCAGAAATTGCTGAAATTGCATGTCACATGATAAAATAAAATGTAAGCGTAAAGCTTAAGTCAAATTTGTTATAAAATAAAATAGCACTGGCTAAGTCGACATAAAATTATCTCGTGCATTTACGCAGCTCATATTTCGAATAATCCTGTATGGTAATAAGTTTGTCAAATTTTAAGTAGAATATTTAAAGCCGGCAGCGGTGGCCGAGGGGACTGCGGTGCGCCAGTCACGGTCTGCACGGCCACTACGATTGGGGGTTCGAATCCCCCCTCGAGCATGGATATTTGTGCCGTCCTTAGTGTTAGCTAGTTCATAAGTAGTTTGTAACTTTAAGGACTGATAACCCCTTAGTTAACTCCCATAAGCTATACAAACATTTGAACATTTGATTGAATATGTGAAATGTAAACAATCCTCTTAGTAATGCTATATATTTTGTTAACATAGTTTGTTAATCTATACAAATGGTAGTAACTATAGCTTCAATACTCCATAGCATTAATGTAATTCGATGCATGTAGTACTGGCATAAACATGCTAAGTTATGAAAATGTGCTGGTTAAAATTTGTGCAAATGCAGAAGTTTCTTCACCGACAAAGGATATAATTTTATGTCGGCAAATGCAGGCAACACTTCACAATACTTCACTGCATGTTTATTCACTTGCACGAAACACACCTGAGACAATTTTCTCGTCAAAAACTAACATCTGTGTCGTTCTTCTACCGTTAGGTGAAAAACTGAATCAGATGCGACACAAAACATATTAATAAAGTCCTTGAGAATGACGTCCTAGCTCCGAAACGCGCCGGACACTAAACACATTGTGATTGTAGAAGGCTTATTTATAATCACCAACTGCGTTTCCCCTCTATCCAACATCTGGTCGGGTTGGGGTATCAATGGTACTTCTCCACTTTCCTCGTTTTTTTCATCATTCTTCTTTCCTATTTGGTTCCATACCAGGTTACTCCTCCTTAAGCCTGCGTTACCAATATCTGGTTTTAACGCTCGCTACTAACACCCGTCTTTCAGGGGGTTTTGAATTTTTGTTAGTAACACCCGTCAGTTCGGCGAGTGTGATTCCAAACCAACACTCTACCCGTGTACACTTGTTCATAATTGTTCCTCAAAACGTCACAGCTCATGGACAATTTGAACGTAGCCGTCATATTGACGGATGTTACTAAGCTACGGTTAAACTTGTCTTTATTGTGTCGATCAATCTTATTCTTGTCCTAATTTTGAACGCCGTCATTCCTCTAGGTGTTCTTCCTTGTCCCATCCTCTTCATATGCCCAAACAATTTTAACCTGTTATTTCTCATTGACTCATTCATCTCGTCCACTCCAATCTCCTTCCTAACATCTTCATTTTTCGCTCTTTCTGTCCTCATCTTCCCTAACTCATGTTTCTGATCCATATGTCAGTATGGGTGTGAAGGAGGTCTTGTATAGCACCAACTTGCACCTCATTGGCACCTCCCTGCTCCATACTAAACCTCTCATTCACTGGTGTGTTCTTTTAGTAATTTATGCCTCCACACGAGCATTCTCCATTAATACACATCACAGGTATTTAAAGTTGTCCACTATTTCATTATCCTGTCCCTTAATATGGATTTGTCCCTTGCCCTCTCTGTCGCCTGTGGTTACCACAATGGTCTTGCTTTTCTCCACACTGCCGGCCGCGGTGACCGAGGGACTGTGGCGCGCCATTCACGGTCTGCACGGCCACTACGGTCGGGGGTTCGAATCCCCCCCACCCCTTCGGGCATGAATATTTGTGCCCTCCTTAGTGTTAGCTAGTTCATAAGTAGTTTGTAGTTTTAGGGACTGATGACCCTGTAGTTAAGTCCCAAAAGCTATAAAAACATTTGAACATTTGATTTTCTCCACACTACATTTCATTCCATAATTTTGGAGCTTATCATTGATGTCTATTCTGTTGTTATACCGCTTTACTGCTTGTTCTCCACACCACAATATCGTTTGCAAATAGTTATAGCTTCTTAATGGAATTCACCGCCATTTGACTGGAATACTATTTGTTTCCACGACCAGATTTCGGCCTTGGGCCATTATCAAGGTTGATAAGGTTGATAAGGCCGAAACCTGGTCGTGTAAATAAACAATATTTCAGTCAAATGGCGATGAATTCTTTTAAAACGTTTTACATGACTGATGCCCAAGATACATACAAAATCATAATAGCTTCGATTCCCTTCCTCAATGGGGTCTTTTGTCTCTTTCACTATTTCATTCATCAACATTCTAGACAGTAATGGTGATATCAGACTTCCTTGTCTCAACTCAGTAACACTCTTAAACCAATCAGTTCTTCCAACTTGTGTCTGGATACAACCGGAGACAATGGCGTATCAACCGAGGGGGGGGGAGGGGAGGGGGCAGGAGGGACAGTGACCCCCCTCCCCCCACTTGACACTTTGAAGCATCTTGTAACATCTACCACATTCTGTCCTCTCCTTTCGTCATATTTTTCAGTCTGTGCCTGCTAATAGAGGACAACATCTGTACTGCTTTGGCGCTCAAGATAGGATTTATATTATTATTATTTGCGTACATTCCCCTTAAGGAGAGGGTTAAAAACACGAAATCTAGCTTTTATTCCCGTCTTTTTTCTTCTTTTTTTCTTCCCAAAAAGCTTTCATTCTTTCAGTTTGTGCCTTCTTTTGTTCATCTTTCGTCTGTTGTTGTGTTGTGACTTAAAGTCAACTTTTTGGTTTCTGATTTTTTCCCTTACACGTTTCGCGGTCTTGTATGACTTCTATAGAGATGTTTAATGTTTTCAGGTCTTCTGTGGTTTCTTTGTACCAAGATGTGCCCAGTTTCGATGTAGGAATTATGTTGAATATTCTTTTAATCATTCTGGCGATATGAATGAAAAAGTTTGCTCTGTGTTTTCTGCTATGTGTCGTGATTGCTTCAGAGTGTCTGTATACTTCTTATGTGGGTCTTTTTTGCCAGATATTTTCTCTAAAATCTGCACCGTGGATTTTTCTCAGAATTTTCCTTTCTTGTTTTTCAATCTGCTTGATTTTTGCCATTCCTTTGGTGCTCGTAGTTTCTGATGCGTAGAGAGCTTCTCGTAGGACTACTGTGTTGTAGTGTCGTAGTTTCTTTCTTTGTGTGTGAGGAATGTTTCCTGAAAGTTTGGCCGTATAACAGAAAGTGGAACAGATCGGCTACATTGAAGTTCCCTGACCCCGCCCTGCCGGCCGCGGTGGCCGAGGAGACAGGCGCTCCAGTCACGGTCTGCACGGCCACTACGGTCGGGGGTTCGAATCCCCCCTCGGGCATGGATATTTGTGCCGTCCTTACGATAAGTTAGTTCACAAGTACTTTGTAAGTTTAGGTACTGATGACCCCCGTAGTTAAGTCCCATAAGCTATACAAATATTTGAACTTTGAATTTGACCTCGCCCTCTGCTCCCAGACCAAAGTCAGTAAATAAATTTTCTTGCCCTCCCACCTACCCCAAGACCAAAGTCAGTAAATAAGTTTTCTTGTCCCCCCCCCCCCCCTTATAGAAATAGTTGGTACGCCAGTGACTGGAGTTTATGTATATGTGCGCCTTGGTTGCACAGTGCTAGAGTGCCAGACTATCAATCCAAAGATCGCGGGTTCGATCCCCGCCAGGTCCGAGGATTTTTATCTGTCACTTTCCACTTCTTTCACCTCTGGCAGTATTGCTCATGTGAAAAATACCGAGTAGCACCGTGGTTCGGAACTCACGTTAAACTGTAGGTCCCCCTATAACTGGCTGGGTAACACAGTTCGAAGGTCGGAGGAAGGATCATGCCTAGTAAAGCACTGTGGTGTTCAAACCAACCCTCGGATTGTTGACTGCTTTAACTTATATACTTCAGTACCAAATTGTCGACGATCAGGTGTCAGGTGGCAAGTAGTTTGTTGATGAAGTCGCTCGTCCGTTAGCAAGTGGTTTCCGGTCGTGGGGTGCAGACGTTGCAGACAGTGGCGTAGCTATGTCACCAAGGGCCCCGGGGCAAAAATGTCGTTGGGGCCCTCATTACACTAATACTATACAGATGCAAAACTACATCATCATGACATAATAAGGCAAACCTAAATACTACCAAGTAAATTATTGTGTGTCACGCAGCAGATAATGTTTAATCGTACTCTCTAATATAATTGTAAAAGTTGGTTTGTTATGTTTTCACGCAAAAATTACTAGGTGATTTGGACGAATTTTTCCAGAGGGATAGATATAGAGTTGGATTTTGGTAGGACATACAGATGAAAATGCCCCATGGGATATTTTTCGTCAGCGGTGACAGCAGGAGGACACTGTCAGTGCCGACCACTCACTCTCGTGCAGCTACTACGCTGTTGGCTCATTTCGTTGACAGCCCGGGCAAAGAAGGAAAATAAGGGAAATATTCGTGTAGGAGGGTTTCAGCAAAAGGAAGTTGCCGGATTTGGTTTGATGAAACACTTTGGATTGAGCCGTACCCCTACCAGGCTTCTTGAAGTATTTTAGTGTCTGGCCAGGAAAAAGTAATAAGTAAAATAACTAAGTCGATATCTTCGCTTATTATCGTGACAGTAGAGTAAAGGGCAGCGTCTTGATGCACAATTCACTTTTGAGACAAAGCAATTATTACATGAAACTTCTGATACGTGGATGTAATTAAACATTTAAATGGCAGAATAAACAGCGTGCGGGTAGAAATGTACCTTAAAAAATTGCGTGAAGTGCTGAATTCTCACCACAATGAAGTTATTTGTTTTCATATACAAGAACTGAGCAGAATGCGGCGGAGTGTATAGTGTTAGTATGAACGTAAATTGAAGAGCGAATATTTGTCATGGTATGGGAAGCCGCCGGTCCCAGAAAAAAGCCACAGAATGCCGAATCCATTTCCCGCCTACCATTGCAAGGTAATGTGTAGAAAGGTACGCTCTACTGTAACTTTTTTCGATCGTCGCTCACGGAGGCCGAGGGGCCCCTGGAGCTCGGGGGCCCCGGGGCACTGCCCCGCCTAGCCCTATGATAGCTACGCCACTGGTTGCAGAGTGTATCCGTTGTCAGTAGGAGCGGCTGGCAGCGCCACGGGCCGGGCCTCGCGTGGGCGCGTCTGGCGTCTGGCGGTTTCGCAACAGCCGGCGCTTCCCGCGCGCGGGCTTCGCCCAGGCCTGCTGGCCAGTACCAGCAGCGCGCCACAGGAAGCCGGGGGCGTCTGTTTACTCCACTGCCCGACCCGCCAGCGTACCACTGCGCGGGCCGTTATATTGGCTTTGGCTGCGAGTAACCACATAGCCTGCAGTCACAATCGTGTCCAAATTATAGCAACCAACCGACATTTACCCGACCTGTGTCGAATTCACGATGTAATCATACGAAATGTCAACAGATGTCTGTAGAATCAAGTTCTGCGTGGAAGATCTACATCTACATAAGTACTCTGCAAGTCAAACTGAAGTGCACGGCAGAGGGTTATTTCTCTACAGTTCCATTCCCAAATAGCTCGCGGGATAAAGGAACTACAAAATCTTTCAGATTTCGATCTGATTTTTCTTATTTTACTATGATGATCATGTCTGCCTGTGCAGGTGGGTAGTAACAAAATATGTTCGCATTTGCAAGAGAAAGTTTGTGGAAGAAATTTCGCAATTCGAACTCGCCGCAATAAGTAGCGCCTTTCTTTTAATGATTCCCACCCTAAATCGTGTATCATTTTCGACCCTCTCTCCCCTGTATCGCGATAATACAAAACGAACTGCCCTTCTCTGAACTTTTTCTCAATCTTCCGTCAGTCCCACTAGGTGGGGCTTCCGCAATACACAACAATACTCCAAAATAAACTCCTGGGTACTAAAATTGCTACACAAGGAAGATGCCATGCTACAGACGCGAAATTTAACCGACAGGAAGAAGGTGCTGTGATTTGCAAATAATTAGCTTTTAAAAGGATTCACACAATGCTGGCGCCGGTGGCGACATCTACAAAGTGCTGACATGGAGAAACGTTCCAACCGATTTCTCATACACAGACAGCAGTTGACCGGCGTTGCCTGGTGAAACGTTGTTGTGATGCCTCATGTAAGGAGCAGAAATGCGTACCATCAAGTTTCCGACTTTCATAAAGGTCGGATTGTAGCCTATCGTGAATGCGGTTTATCGTATCGAGACATTGCTGCTCGCGTTGGTCGCGATCCAATGACTGTTAGCAGAATGTGGAATCGGTGGGTTCAGGAAGGCAATACGGAACGCCGAGCTGGATCCCAACGGCCTCGTACCACTAGCAGTCGAGATTACAGGCATCTTATCCTCATGGCTGTAACGGATTGTGCAGCCACGTCTCGATCCTTGAGTAAACAAATGGGGACGCTCATAAGACATCAACCGTCTGCACGAACAGTTCGCCAACGTTTGCAGCAGCATGGACTATCAGCTCGGAGACCAGGGCTGCGATTACTCTTGACGCTACATCACAGACAGGAGCGCCTGCGATGGTGTACGCAACGACGAACCTGGGTGCAAGAATGGCAAAACGTCATTTTTTCGGATGAATCCAGGTTCTGTTTATAGCATCAAGATGGTCACATCCGTGTTTGGCGACATCGCGGTGAACGCACATTGGAAGCGTGTTTTCGTCATCGCCATACTGGCGTATCACGTGGCGTGATGGTATGGGGTGCCATTGGTTACACGTCTCGGTGACTTCTTGTTCGCATCGACGGAACTTTGAACAGTGGCCGTTACATTTCAGATGTATTATGACCAGTGGCTCTACCCTTCATTCAATCCCTGCGAAACCGTACATTTCAGCAGAATAATGCGCAACCGCATGTTGCAGGTCCTGTACGGGCCTTTCTGAATACGGAAAATGTTCGACTGGTGCCCTGGCCAGCACATTCTGCAGATCTCTCACGAATTGAAAACGTCTGGTCAATGGTGGCCGAACAACTGGCTCGTCACAATACGCCAGTCACTACTCTTGATGAACTGTGGTACCGTGTTTAAGCTGCATGGGCATCTGTAGCTATACACACCATCCACGCTCTGTTTGACTCAATGCCCAGGGGTATAAAGGCCGTTATTACGGCCAGAGGTGGTTGTTCTGGGTACTGATTTCTCAGGATATATGCAACCAAATTGCATTAAAATGTAATCACGTGTCACTTCTAGTGTAATATATTTGTCCAATGAATACCCGTTTATCATTTGCATTTCTTCTTGGTGTAGCAATTTTAATGGTCAGTAGTGTATTTTCCTTTATCTTCTTTTTTATTACCGAATGATGACATATGGACTACATGTTGCTTACTTGTTCATTTATTCCTGTTATCCTTCGCTCATTTTTGTTAACTCCTTACGACATACCAGCAAAAAAAAAAAAAAAAAAAAAAAAAAAAAAAAAAAAAAAAAAAACCAGATCAGACACTCTTGCGTCATCGTCATCACTGCTTTCTGAATCCCCACTGTCATCAAGATCGAGATCGGACTCCGAGTCACTAGACAATTCTTCTGTCTTAGGTCTGCGTTATGAAGATTTTCCACTCTTCTCCCCAAATAACATTTTGGCTGCTTATTTAGTTCCAGCCGCTGATTTCTGCTCTTTAGATTCTTGCAATCGTTTCACTTGAGGAGTTGAAGTTAGTAACGCAGCGGAACCGAACGCGATGTTTGACCTATTTGACCGCCAGGCGGCGTGGGAGAGGTCGGATGTCTGCAGGGCTGATAGCTTTCGACCATCAGTAGTTCCATTTTCGTTTTCAGCATCTGTTTTTTGAAGAGCGTCAGCATGGCGATGAATTGGAAATTAATGTTTCCTAAAGATGTTTTTGTTGTTTGGGATGAAACCAGCCGCGGTGGAGTAGCCGAGCGGTGTAAAGCGTTTCGCTGCGGAGCGCGCGGGTGCTCGCCGTGGAGGTTCGAGTCCTCCCTGGGGCATGTGTGTGTGTGTGTGTGTGTGTTGTCCTTAGGTTAGTCTACCTTAGTTTAAGTAGTTTGTAAGCTACGGACTGATGACCACGCAGTTTGGTCCGATAGATTTACAAACATTTGAACATTTTTGATGAAACCTGGTTTTCTGAAGGAATTCACAGAAGCTTCTGTTGTTGCTGCTCGGTTGTAAGCTGTCCCAAATATCCTGGCTATTAATAATAGGGATGATAATAACACGGCCTGGGTTACTTGCCAATCACGTTTCTATCTATTAGGCATAGTACGTTTCCAAAGGCATCATATATCCGACGTAATAATAATGATAATAACTTCGTGTGGCTCATTGGCCTAGTGCAAGTCTTTGAATTGAACGTCATCTCGGCGACTTGAGTGTCCCTATCTTACCCCAGTTATCCAACCGGGTAAAGGGGACCTACAGCTTAACGTGGAATCCGAACCACGTGTCGTTTCTGGCGACTCCTCTCATCGTTGAGAGGTGAAGGATGGTTTAAAATGCAGACTGAAAAAATCCCAGATCCTACCGGGTTTTTGGGTGCAATTTATGCGTTGAGTGAGGAGGCAAACAAACAGAATGAACATTGAGAGAACAAATTCTCCTAACACGCAATAGGTGTCTTAATATGCGACTCTGTCGCGTATTTGGAACCACATACTGTCGCAATCGCCGTCTTACACAAAGAATCATGCGTATGTTAACGTTCGTTGAAAAGTGAACCTAATTGTCAGTAATTATAGGTAAGACCAAAAAAAGAGTGCAGTAATATCCACTCACCTTTCAGCTGAAACATTATCTTAACACCGAAGTCACACAAACTCCAAACACCAGAAATTTCATCACAACCTCTATGTACCCTGTTCGGCTGAACAATGGTGTCCTACTCGCTGTGTTAGTCTGACACGCTCATTGATCTCTACACTACCTGGATGTTGAACTTCAGTTTTCTGAGCTTGCCAACCATAGATGTTCATATTTAGTTTCTTGCCAAATTCAAATATTGCTGTTACTAGAAAAATAAATTAAAATACGTTTCGATTCCGTTGGCATAGCAGCCTTTTACTTCATACATTGGTATTAAGTTCAAAATAAGAGGTAAGGAAGCAATTTTCTCGTCACGTACAAAATAATGGAAATTCGTTTGCCATATTCAAACATGGCGGACAATGCGAAACCATGTTCAAAGCATATGAATGTGCAGGCACGCTGCAGCTCTATGCTCAGAGTCCAGAGTTATATATCCTGTTTGCATAGAGAAAGGAGGTTAGAATTATTATGGTGGCAATAACTTGGGTAGCGTTCTGCTCACACCACTTGGAACAAACGTGACGTCATTTTTACGTCACACGCTGTATCGAAGTTCGCACGAAGAGCTATCGACTTGTGGTCACATTAGATTTCAATAGCTATCGTATTACAATAAACGTAGTTGTTGGTTCGATTACACTCTGCTGCAGAAGTGACATGCTTGGGTATTGCTTTATTTAGTGGTACCTTGAAAACACCTCGTTTTCGGTACGATAGGCTACAAACAAACACAGGGTATCGCCCGAAGTTTCGCAACTTTATCCTGATATAGTGATTGTGAGCCGTTTCTAATTTATTTTCTTTCTTCGCCTTCGTGTTTCTAAAATACTATGGGACTTCTTAAATAAATTAAACCAAGCACGGAACATGGAAATGAATGTAAATATTCAAAATATTGGTGACAAGCAAGGAATATCGTTCTAACCACACTCTCGGAAATCGCGACACTTTCGAAAACAATCAGGCAAATATTGAGATAAGCTAGGAATATCGGCCAAACCACACGCTCGCAATCACAAGATATTCGGAAATAAACAACAAAATATTTCTGAGATGCGAACAATATAAATGGCATCGGCACTTATTTTACTTATCAGCAGTTTATTTATTTATTCAGCCTTTCATGGCTGTTTGGAGAAATATTGTATAGCGTACATTAAGTGTCTTTTACTATTACAATGTAGCCTATTTAACGTTTCCCTTAGGCTTGTCTCTAATCATATCCCCGGAAATCGTTACATATTTATAACAAAGGTCAAATATTTGTGACAAGATGTGACTGCTGATCGTATCGTTTTCACGAAGTCCATTGTCAACAGAAATGTCATTGCTGGCCGTATCACTTCCAGGAATTGCATTCTCCGTTTTCCAATCGGACTAAAGTCACCAGATCCATGTCACTCGTTCCTGATACAGCGCTCTCTTACAGAGAGCATCGTGTATTGCATGCGATACTGCCGTTATATGAATAAGAAAGGCCCACAAAGTGTTACGATTAAGCAACACGTACATTATGTTACAAAGATTTTAAAAGAATATTTTCATTGTAGGAGTTTCGAATCAAAAACCTTTGTATTGTTCAAATGTTTGTTAAGCGTAAGGGACTTAACTGCGGGGTCATCACTCACTAAACTTACAAACTACTGATGAACTCCATTATTCTAAGAACGACACAAACATCCTTGCCCGAGGGGGTATTCGAACCCCCGACCGTAGCGGCCTTGCAGACTGTGACTGCAGCGCCGCAGACCGCTCGGCCACCGCTGCCGGCCTTTTGTATTGTGGACCTCTAACGCTAACCAGTACGCTATGACGACTTACAGAATCTAGAGGTGTGAGTATACTTATCTACTATACTTTCATGAATTTTTGACGGTGTATTGTTATTTACATGTAGCGATAGGAAATGGAGCCGAGAACGGTTTTTGTGGTTCATCTGTAATGTAAATACAAATATACAATCCCTGAGACGGATTTTTGTCACGAATATATCAAAGACATTAATGATAAATCTGAAGCATTGAATTGAAATTTGTGAATCGACTCGGAATCGAACCCGGACCTCCATGATTACTAGACAGACGTTTTACCGCATTTTTTTTTTTTTTTTTTTTTTTTTATTTTTTTTATTTTTGTTCGGGTCTCCTTCCTCCCTTTCAACCTGTCCTTCCGCTCACCAAATTCGCCTTCATCGGCGTCGGCTTCATCGGCCTTTGGTAAAATAATTTTCCTTTCTTCTGCAGGTAAAAATTAATGGATCTCTTCCACGATGAGAATCAAATTCTTCTTCCATAGAAAGACTAAAATAAAATTTCGTTTCTCCGTCGAAGCAATTTTTTCCTAGCTCTCTGAACGATTCCGAGTTCGTCTTCTCGAAAAATGAGTGTTACCGTTTAGTTTCAATCCTTTCTACTCCTTTCTACAATTCAATTAAATTATTTGCCTCTTCTCATTATTTATCTGCTCTTAACTCGCGAACCGTGAGCTGCCAGGTGTTGTATTTTTATTATTACAGATGCTAAAACATAAGGGAATGCTGAGTACATAATTAAAAGAAAGGCGTCTTCTCGGCATTTAAATGTGGAACTTATTGAACAAAAATATTTGAAGTAATAGAAAAATAAATGGATTAAAAATGCTAGACCACCGCATCACTAGCAATGACGACGCCTCGGAATAGTCTAAGCACGATTTCCTTCACGTCACAAATTTTAATTCAGCTTCTGTGTTCCATAGAACATTGCCACTACTGCCAAGGCTCTCCATGCAGCGGAATAGCATCTCGGCAATGGACATATTGGAACATTCCTGTTTTAGCTGATATAAATATCAATATAAATACAAATATACAATCCCAAGACAGATTTTCGTCTGCCTAGTAAGCACGGAGATCCCAGTCGCATCACAAATTTTAATTCAATGCTTCAGACTTATCATTAACATCTGTAATGTGTTGTTTCTATGAAACGGCTTATTATAATACCAAAACTCTTAGAAATACGGCGAATCGAGATGGCGTCTGTCACATTGAAGTATCAAGTAAACGTGTTTGAGAAATTCTTCTCCATAGTGCAAAACCTACCATGGCCACCGTTGTGCAGTCGCATGTTAGGGACCTAACGCATAATAGGCACCATTATGTTCGCCGTGTAGAGAGTAAGAATGAGGCGTAAAGTGCAAACATTTGACAACTGCCAGTGCGGTGGCTAAAGGAGGTGTATCGCACCCCTGGCTCAGTTCTAGAGCCAATCGTACAGACGTGAGGCGGCAGCAGTTGGCAAAGCCTCTGGTTGGCAGTCCACGCGCGTAGCGGCACTGCCGTGTGAGGACTCGCAATGGGAATCCGGGATACACTGCGACACAAAACATCGCCGCAGTCACGCGCTGGCATCGCAGATTAGTGCGGCCGTATGCCTGCGACGATTTCGCAGCAGCCTGGAAAGGCCGGTAATGATCCGACGTGTCCCTCGTGCTTGCCGTACACACTCAGGGCCGTAGGCGTCTGCATTAATGTTAAATACCTGTCGCCTTCAATGCGGACTGCGACGTGTTTGTCGCAGAAAGAAACATTTTTATCTATGCTGACCAGGCCGTATTCTTTCCGTAATGGGACTGGCAGCAATTAATCACCTAGCCTTTCTGGGCTGACTCTCACAATGCCGAACTTGATGACTCACACTTTCCTTAAGTTCATTGTGCCGTATTTGTTGACGGAATAATATTAACAACAGCCATTTTCTGTGACTTCCATAGCTTTCTTTATGTATAGAAAGTCGGGAATAATGTTTGCATTTGAGAGCGAAGATTACAAGCAGATTCTTTAAAATTACCAAAACTAAAACGACTAGTGAGTATACCTTAATTGATTTCTTACATATTGTGACCTCATATGACTCCGTCTGTATGAAACATATCGTTTATTACATATTGATTGATTACACTGTTGGTTCTTGGTGAAACATTTTCAATTTAATAAACTGAAGCACACTTTTTGCCTTGTTTCACAAAACTTTAGCTTATTTTCAGGAGATGGGTTTCGGGTTATGAGCCCATTTTCTAGTGACTTACTGATTCCTAAGTGCACAAGTAAAGACAAACCATAACATTGTTACAATTCTCTGGCTTTCGTTTTCTACACTGGACGGTTTTAGGGGAAGTGGTGGTAATATGGACACTTTTTTGTTTAAGGGCAACTACTGAATTTAAAATATGACTGTTCCATAAAAAAATGTTACTTGTGTTAGATAATATATCTGTGACAAAGGATCAATATTAATTTTGATGAAAGATGAGCAAGTTAAATAATTACAACAGATTTTTTTAACTAGCTATAAATTAGGAGTGGTAATTAGGGGTGGTAATATGAAACAGATTTAAAATAAATAAATAATATTCAACAAGGTTTCTTTCAACGTCTTGGGGTAGAATAGGCTTTCTTCCCAATTTTTCATGTGTTAAAGTATTTAAATCTGTATCCTTTCTAGCTACCTTTATAAGAGTGTAGCTTTTGGTATGCTTAAACATCTTGCTGGTTCATTTAGAGGTTCAGTTTCATTCCTGACAGTCATTATTGCTTGAGCCATATCTTCGGGCGCCATTTCTGTCGCATTCCACTTTTTTCGGGCATTAGCCGATTCTAGCGATGGCGCCACCAACAACAAAAAAAAAAAAAAAAAAAAAAAAAAAAAAAAATAGGGGTCGCAATATGGAACAGCGTATTTGACATCTCCACCCAGCGCCATTTTCAAAATTAACGAAAGAGATTACACTTTCGATAAACAATTTCAAGTATCTAAAATTATCATTTATATATTTAAAACCGTTACACAGTCTTAAAGTGTAAACAGTAGCCTAAGTACTACATAAAGGTAGAAGAAAAATATTTGAATCTTACCTTGCAAACACTTTGGGAAGTTGGAAAACAATGTGAATCTACTCAGGGATTGAACAATGAGATACTCATCTCTGTTGCCTCTAGTGACAGAAACAGAACATTGCGATTGTGATAACTGAAACTGTCGCCAGATGACACTACTAGTCTCCAAATACTACGGTGTTTCATATTACAACCGTGTTTCATATTACCAGAACTTCCCCTACTGTTTAATAATTAATTTAGAAACAATAAAATATGCGTTTTGCATTCATTGGTTTATTTTTATAATTATTTATGTAATCAACTATATTATTATAAGCTCAGCACTAAAAAAGTATATAATATGGAGCTTACAATAATTTAGTTACTACAATAATTATAAAAAGTAATCCAATGAATGTAAAATACATATGTAATTGTTTCTAAATTAATTATCAGACACTATGGTTTATCTTTACTTGTGTACTTTGGAATCAGTAGGTCACTAGGAAATGGGCTCATAACCCGAAACCTAGGTCGTGAAAATAAAATAAAGTTTTGTGTAATAAGGCAACAGGTGTAGTTCGTTCATCACAATTTGAAAGGTAATAAGTCTTATTTGCATGCATTTTTTGTTTTCTGTTCAGATATGTTAGTAATAACAGGTAAAGTTTATCTTTGGGCACGGTGTTGCATCGCTGGAGCCGCTGAGCGAGTGCAGAGAGTAGTGTCGGGTTAGCAGGGAGAGACTGAGAAGAAATGGCGTGGCAGAAGAATGATATGGTACGACTGCAGAGAGATTGTTTGTGGAATGGAGAATGCAAATAAAATATGAGTGTGTTATATAAGTCAATAAGGTTTTTCTATTGGAAAAATATGGAACTTTTTTGTCATGATTTGGAGTTTGTATTGGTGTTTCTTCGTCAGGATTACGATAAAGGTAAGAATTCTTTATTTAGTTCATTACTGGAATGTTAATTAGCATCCAAATGCAAGTTATGTGACTAGGGACTTCATTCGAAATGAATCCAATTTCTTAACCCAGTATGAGATCTTCCTCGAATAAAGCCAATTATTTTTAAATAGTATCTCAAATTGACATTGTTTTGGGACCCGGATATTGTCAGTTAAGAGGAACTAAAGTATTTTTTTAAATTATTTTTGGAACAGCGATCTTAAAATGATGAATAATTATAATAAGATTGACTAGATCGCAAGTTGCAGACCTTTTTATTGACAACCAGTTTCGGTTCTACACGACCATCATCAGGCCTTTGGTACCTTGTTGGCGGACGGTGGCGGTGGCCGGAGCAGGCATCAACTGTAGGACCGAAACCGGTGGCTAATGAATAGCGCAGCAACTTGCGATCTAGAAACTGTCTTATTTCAATTATTCAGCTAAAGTATTGTTAAATGAAACTAAGTCATTTTACAGGGTAATCTTTTAGCAGTGCAGTACTTTACCTCACTGTTCATTGAAGTTAATCTTTGCATATCACAGCACTGCACACCAGTGGTACTTGCCAAGTTGTGTTTTTTAGTGATTATTTTAGTAGCAGAGAGAGCATGTGTGCATTTCCGGCAAAGCAGATGCAACTCTTATCCTTGTATTTCTTGGCGGTTCTGTGTTTCATAGATTTGCCGTGTGTGCATCGCATCTACTCTGTTGCGGAAGACCAATCTTTAAGAATATTTCGTAAATAATATACAGACGAGAATTTTGCTTTGATTAAATGACTTTGACATTTTTTATTTACGTAAGCGAGGCAGAAGACGACTCTTTAAAATTAATTCTGTGTATTATTAATCTGTTATAGAGAAGTTTAATGTACCAGTTACTGTAACAAATTGTTATTCAAACGCAATTAGAAACATGTTCTGTTTACGTTCTATAGTATTCCTCATGTCTAAGAAATAAACAAAATTATTTAATGTCGGAAACATTTATATTCGGACTTCAGGCCTGACTGTCTCATTTAACAGTGGTAACAACCACGATTCAGACACAGACCCACACATCATTCCACGTATATGTATTTCACATACACGACACACCTTTATTGGAATTATCATTACGCTCTTTTAACTTCTTCATAACAATTCTGTGTATGGGACTCTCGCTCATATCAGACCTGGTAGTAACATTGCCTTGAGTGTTTGAAATGTGGCTTTTATTCCTAAGATAATGCTTGCTAGAAGCGAAACTAGTTGAGAAATAAAAGTTGAAAATATACAGCTGAGGGGTCAAAATGCTTATTTCAAATGTATCAACGGTAGTAGTCAGTCACCCGCATAAAGTTGTCGCACCTCTATCACATCTATTTTTATGGTTTTGGCATTGCAAGAACAGAATCAAATATTTCCATTAAAAAGGGATGGGCATATAAGAACACTTTAAAAAAAAAAATACAGAAACAAGTGCGTCTGATCTTTTAGATATTCCGTACAATCCGTTACGACATCTTGTAAAAATTTCCTTCATATCACTAAGGGAAATGTCGTCAACTGAAAGAAGTGAAGCATATAATAAAACGCTACTCTTTTAATATGCATTTAATTTCAATGTATAAGACGCATGTCTACAGTTCGATAGAAAATTTTTAAACCTTAACTGCAGAAATTTCACAAACCGAAGCATAAACATCATTGGGTGGCGACCGTAGCTGTTTTGACGAATGGTCGTCACTCATTACAGAGCATCATGGAAGCCCTCACAAGTACCATACGATAATTGAAGTTGTTCGTAATTGTGATTCCTAGGTATTTAGTTGAATTTACGTTTTGTAGACTTGACTGATTTATCTTGTAAATGAAGTTTAAAGGATTTCTTTTAGTGCTCACATGGATGACTTCACAATTATTATTTTGGGTCAACTGCCATTTTTTGCACCATGCAGATATCTAAATAATTTTGCAGTTGCTTTTGATGTTCTGGCGATTTTACTAATCAATAAATGACAGCATCATCCGTAAACAGACTAAGAGAGCTGCTTAGATTGTCTCCTAAATCGCTTATAAATGTAAGGAACAGTAGGGGCCCCAAAACATTTCTCTGGGCAACGCCAGAGATTACTTCTGTTTTACTGTTCAAAATGTTCAAATGTTTGTTAAGCTTATGGGACTTAACTACGGGTCATGAGTCCCTAAACTTACAAACTACTTATGAACTAGGACGGCACAAATATCCATGCCCGAGGGGGGATTCGAACCCCCGACCGTAGTGGCCGTGCTGACCGTGACTGGAGCGCCTCAGTCACCTCGGCCACCGCGGCCGGCTCTGTTTTACTCGATGACTTCCCGTCAATTACAGCGTACTAAACCAATCGCACATCTGTGGAAATAATCCAAAAACATTCAATTTGATTAGAAGACTCTTGTGAGGTACAGTGTCAAAAGCCTTCCGGAATTCTAGAAATAGCCAATCTATTTAACATTCTTTGTTGATAACACTCATCAAAAATGTTCAAATGTTTGTAGAATTTACGGGACTTAACTACGGGGTCATTAGTCCCTAAACTTACAAACTACTTATGGACTAGATAATGCTAAGAACGGCACAAATATTCATGTCTGAGGGGGGATTCGACCCCCGACCGTAGTGGCCGTGCAGAACGTGACTGGCGCGCCGCACACCGCTCGGCCATCGCGGTCGGCAGCATTCATCACATCATGTGAGTAAAGAGCTAGCTGTGTTTCACAACAACGATACTTTCTGAATCCTTGTTTACTGTGCGTCAATACGTCGTTCTTTCCCAGATGGTTCATAATATTTGAGGAAAGTGTATGTACTAAAATCTTGCTGCAAACCGAAGTCAAAGATATAGGCCTGTAGTTTTGCAGATCACTCCTATTGTCTTTCTTGAATATTGACGTTACCTGTGCTGCTTTCCTGTCTTTGGGTATGGACTTTCGCTGAGCGAGAGGTTGTGTACGCTAACTAGGTATGGAGCTATTGCATCAGCATACTATGAAAAAGAAACCTAATTGATATACAACCGGTACCGGGAGACTTCTGTTAAATGATTTTAGTTGCTTTAATACATCAGGGTGATCTGCTTCTAAATCACTCATGTTGGCTGCTGTTCTTGATACGAATTCTGGAGTATTTGATTTGTATTCTTTCATGAACGAATTTCGGAAAGCTGCGTTTAGCAATTCTGCTTTAACAGAACTGTCATCAGTAGCATCGCCATTGCTATCGGGTAGTGAAGGTATTAATTGTGTTTTGCCACTAGTATGTTCTACATAAGACAAGAATTTATTAAGATTTTCTATCAAATTATGTAACAGGATTTCATTGTGGAAACTATTATAAGCTTCTCGCACTGAAGTTTGATCTAAATTTCGAATTTCCATAAACGATTGCCAGTATTTGGGGTTCTGTGTCAGTTGAAATTGGGCTTGGTTTTTTCTTTGCATCTGCAAGAGTGATCTAATCCGATTTGTGTACCACGGCGGGTCAGACTCCTTTTTTACTGATTTTTTTATACTTGATCAAAAATTAATCCAGAGCACACAGTCTTCGATGAAGCTGATAATCACCTTACGTCGTGCATTAACCGGTAGTCATTCCATGGACTAGTCGATCCCCAGGATGCACCATGCCGACCTCTGAGTATCTCTTAAGGACAAGCTTTACTGCCCTGGTGAGAACTCCATCTGAAAAATGGAAACCGATCATTAACGTCAGCAGGTCCTATACTGCCAGGAAAAGGACAGGGCCCAATTCTGTAACGTTGAGTAGACCTCAAGTGCTAAAACATGATCCACCTGCACGTCTGCCAGGATGGAGAATGTTTTTCTGTTGCACGCTGGCACCCAAAACATCAGATGTCAGACAGTCAGACCGAACGTTGTATATCGACAGAGATGATAATTGATGATTTCGTGTGGCATTTTTGGTCGTTAAATGCCAGCTGGGATTGTTTCGACCTGCCTGGTGCAAGTCTTTAGGGTGACCTGCGCGTCGACGATGATGAGGACGACACGACACACAGTCTACGATGGGAGAAAATTTACAATCCAACCGGGCTCCCTGCGTGTCAATCTGTGTCCACTGGACTACGAAGGCGGGCATCAATAGAGTATCAACGAAAACTTCGTTATAATTCGTGATATGTGCTGACGTCCAGGAGAACTTGCATAGAAGGGAAGTAATAAGTAACATCTGTACATCTGTACTAGGGAGTATAGGAAAAACATATCTCTGACTTCTAAGGCTCGAGTTCTCCCTTGGGCATGGGTGTGAATTTTTCTTTAGGTTAATTCTAATGTTTGTGCACCTATTGGATCAAACTGCTATTGTCATCAGTACCTAGACTTAACAAACTACTTAAAATAACTTAAAACTAACCGAAGCACAACATACAAACCCAATACTCTGACCTCCGACCGCGAGCAACCGCACGCTCCGCAGCAAGGCGCCTTAGACCGCTCGGCTACTCCATCGCGGACACGGCTATTCCGGCGAGGCTTTCACTGCCTGCTCACTACACTATCTAAATCCAGCTACTTGTGTAATGGTAGAGTAAGCACAAGTCAATACCAATCCCCTCTGCAGCAACTTTCTGTTATTACATCTCGGTGCCGTAATGTAGTTGTCTCCACTCCGAAGAACCGACGGAAAGACATCGAACGATTTTAGTTCATTCTGTCGATGACAATACTTCAGAACCTAGATATGTCAATTGTTACCCAACTCTTTTGACCAGTATTCGTTGTTTCTTTTTCTCTAAAAAAAAAAAAAAAATAAAAATAAAAAGGTTGTGAAATTTACTTTTTGGAGTGTATCTCGTAGCTTTAAGGATTTCACCTCCGACTGGAATTCAGGTGGCTTTCTCTCTTACAGTTATGCTAAGGATGAAAAATATGTACTACATATCACTAGATCATCAGTAATAAACCTGTCGTACAGCTGCAGAGAACGTCGTTTTTCACTCGTACAATGACGTAAACTGCGTTTAAGTATTACCGTTCGCTACGAAGGTCGCTGATAAACTGTTGCTGTGACCTGCTCAGTTTACAATGAAAGGCATTTATCAACCTTGAATGTACAATTCACTTACCTACCATCACTGTCAAGAAAAGTTTAGGCTGTCAAGGAAATTACCATCACTAGCGGTGTAATAGGCGGGTCAGGCCCCTGTTTTATTGATTTTTATACAGGGTGAAAAATTAATCCCAGTTCCTGAATCAACGGCGTTTTTAAAAATATTTCTAAACTACAACTAGGGCTTTAAGTAAGTTTAAGTAGTTTGTAAGCCTAGGGACTGATAACCTCAGCAGTTAAGTGCGATAGATTTGCAAACATTTGAATATATCTTTGAGAGTGTGTCGTGTTGAGCTACTACAGCACTCTTACGGGACCAGAAAGACGCTACAGACCTGCTCGTACAAAATAACTTACCAGAAGACAAAATTACAACACACAAATTCCACCAAATACAACCTCCATGTATCAACCGTTTGATTTTTTTTCCAGAATGTAGTAAAAGTATATGGCCCGCAAAATATCTGATTCTGCTCGAGATTCTTCCGAAGAGATTAATCTTCAACAATGGAATAATATTCTTACGCTACAGTCATTCACATAAAATCAATTATGTTCTCCATGTTTCTATAATTCTCATCGTCACAACCGGACACTCGCTAAACTCGTTGATGAACCCATACCCTTTGGAACGTCGATACAATTGTTTCCAACACAATCTTCCATTCTGCAATCTGCAGGTTGGATACTCAAATATGGGATTCATTAAATGTGATTGGTTCACGAAAGTAAATTGCTTCACACACAATTCTGTGTACACCTCCACTATTGTGAAACATCCGTTCTTGAATAGAGGACACTGTGCGTCTGTAATGGTAGTTGTAGTAGTGCCCGAACTTTATGCACTGATTATTATTATTTTCGTTATTACCAGTGTTATTACATTAATTATGCTTACCTTTATTATTACTATTATCTGTTATTGTTTTTGCTATTAATACTGCAGCTCGTGTGATGCAGTTCTTTATTCTTATATTCCGATTGTGTTTATTTATTCTGTGAAACTACGAATTAACCACACAGGTTTGCTAGTTTCAGATAAACTAAGCAAAAGCAAACCGACGATAACAGAATACGATAAAATCCGAACCGTTCTTTTACATGACAGGAACACGTTATCCCATACCACAACCGCCCACGCAATGAAGTAAAAAAAAATGCTATGAGCAGGATGGAACCCAGGAACCTCCGTATAATCCAACTTGCGCACAGGAACTCGAGATGATGTGCTCTGAAGTTATGCTTTCCCGCCACTTCATTAGTCAGGAGGTATTTTTTATTTTCGTTTATATAATTTCCTCAGAGTTTAGGGTTACCATATTTTCCTCATCAAAAAAAGAGGACAATTCATATAAAAAAGAGGACACTTTATTGTTAACATATTGTAACTAGCTTGAACCCGCGGCTCCGCTCGCGTGTTGGTTGATTGTGATAGATAAGCTATCTTTCAGTAGTGTGCTATGAGACTGGTTTAGAAGATGAGATGGCATTCAACAATAATGATTGTAATAATATCACAGATCGTTCACTTGATGTAATGAGCGAAACGTCAAATCGATTTTTTTAAAGAGTAGTGTTAAAAGAAATTTCTTTTTTACTGCTTTATTTATTTATTCTTATATTTCGTTATTTGTATGCTTATCCTTACAGAGAAAGAGCTGAAGACATTGTAGCACGCATAGACCAAAGATATGGTCTGTGGCATCACGTTTCGCTGTCTGTAACCTCCTTGCTATAGAGTCGCAAACGTCATCGCTGGCAAAATCAAAAATGTTTGTTAAGCTTATGGGACTTAACTACGGGGTCATCAGTCCCTAAACTAACAAACTACTTATGAACTACTTACGAACTAGGACGGCACAAATATCCATGCCCGAGGGGAGATTCGAACCCCCGACCGTAGTTGCTGTGCTGACCGTGACTGGAGCGCCTCAGTCACCTCGGCCACCGCGGCCGGCACATCGCTGGCCTTCAGTCCGAATTTTTATATAATTTGACGACTTTCAACCACCATATCTTCTATCCCCTTATAGATATCGGCATGTAACTGCTATGGTGTACAACGGGAGACTTCGGACAACAATTACACACAGACAATTCGTTTGCGTTCTGTAGTTTTCGCTGCAGAGCGAAATATTAACATACACACACACACGTAGAATTTTATATGCACCGATAACTTTCCATCCCAATATACTCCACCCTATTATCAACCCTCAAGCAACAATGCAACCAATAAAACTATTTTCAAGCAGTAAATATAATTTTCAAAGAGTAATTATTGGTCCATATTTTGCGAAATATTCTTGAAATTACTAAATATCTATCAGATCGCTATAGAACCGTGCGTAAAACCTTCCTCGGGTATAAATTAGTAACTGTACAAATATTTAAGTCTCTGCATCTTGTCGTTCGGACGTGATAAGCGTACACCGAACAGACATTCACATTAATATATATAGATAAATAGCTATCCGATCGCCTTAAAACCGTGCCTAAAGGCTTCCCCGGGTAGACATTAGTAACTGCACAAATTTTTTGCTCTTTATATCTTGTGGTTCAGACGTCATAAACGTACACCGAACAGACATTCACATTTATAGATATAGCTATACAATTTCGTTAATCAATCACGTAAAACTATTACAAACTTAATCAGTAACCTTGTGTAGTTATTGTAAAACAAAATATTATGAACCTTGGCAGTTTATTCATCATCACTAGACTCAATTGTCTCATTCTTGTCTTTTTCACTTTTGAACCAACTATATTAACGATCCAGTATTAACCCTTACGATACTTATACGAGTTAGCTTTGTTTGCAACCAATGTGTACGTTCCAGTAGGGCAAATGAAACATTCTGCTTCATGTTCGTTTCTTCCTCTGTTGAATGATTTGTATTTCTCCAGGAGCACATCATTCAACACTGACTTTCTTTTCGGCATTTTGTATTTGTATTTAACATACAATATAGCTTTAAGCTAAACCACAAGGAATACCAAAAGCAACACAGAAGAACATAATGCAGAAGACAGAACAACTAGGTTCCTTCGCAGAGAAGTTCCGAATCGTTTGCAACTGTCAGACCCATGCGTAAAGCAAAATTGTGAACGGCAATTTATCTCTGTGTATGTACGTGATAGTTGTGAACAGTTTGGAACTGCAGTGCGAACGAATCAGTTGTCGTCAATGACACAAAAATAAATTTTCTTTTTCGGAACCCAAAAAAGAGGATATTTTGTAGAATTTTATGAATTCCGGCCGGACATTTTTTCTTGCTTCAAAAAGAGGACGTGTCCGGGAAAAAGAGGACATATAGTAATCCTATCAGAGTTTGGGACGTAACACGATTTATATCGTAGTATTTTGGTCGGTACTCTATCGTTATACAAATGTACCTTTCTGACTGTCTGACATTTGGAGTTTGGATGTGCGTGCAGACGGTGCTACAGAATTCCGAATGCGGTCTCGAGCCCTGCCATTATCGGAAAGTCCTTGATCAATTGCAGACAAACCAATGGCAGAATTGATTTAAGCCACCATACATTTTTTGTTGCCTCTTTTGACGACCGAGCCACTCCGCGAAACGTCGCAGCCACAATGGAACACGACGCTGTAAAACACGGGGCAGCGCGACTTTTATATGTCGCTGGCAGTCGTAATGCGCGCAACCGCTTTAGCGCTGGGACAACGCCGGATGTTTGGCTGGCAGGCCGGCCGCGTTGGCCGGGTGCCGCGTGGGAGGATGGCGGGTACGCCCGCCGCAAAACAGCCGCGCATCTGGGTCACGGCCGCCGAGGCTCTGCGCAGCCGGGCTGCTGCTGCTGCTAGTGCTGTCCGCGATTATCTCTGACCAGAGGCCGCCGACGATGCAGCTATTGCAGCTGTTTTGTCTGCTACAGCGTTGCCAACTTGACGGATTCCACGTAAAATTTGACGGAATTTCAGGTTACATACGGGATAAAATTTACCTTGGCCGTTGACTTTGATGGATATTATTAGAAATTTAGGTTTTTATGGATATTGCTGATTTTATACAATTTTGAAAAATAAATATAACATTGAAACTTCCTGGCAGATTAAAATTGTGTGCCGGAACCGAGACTCGAACGTGGAACCTTTGCCTTTCATGGGCGGGTAGTGCGCTTGCCTGCGAAAGGCAAAGGTCCCAGATTCGAGTCCCGGTTCCGGCACACAATTTTAATCTGCCAGGAAGTTTCATATCAGCGCACACTCCGCTGCAGAGTGAAAGTTTCAAACATCCCTTAGGCTGTGGCTAAGCCATGTCTCCACCATATCCTTTCTTTCAGGAGTGCTAGTCTTGCATGGTTCGCAGGAGAGCTTCTGTGTAGTTTGGAAAGTAGGAGGCGAGGTACTGGCGGAAGTAAAGTTGTGAGGCGGCATCGTGAGTCGTGTCGGGATAGCACAGTCGGTAGTGCGCTTGCCCGCGAAAGGCGAAGGTCCCAGGTTCGAGTCCCGGTTCCGGCACACAATTTTAATCTGCCAGGAAATTTCATATCAGCGCACACTCCGCTGCAGAGTGAAAGTTTCATTCTGGAAATATAACATTTTCTTTCAAAAAGCTATTACGGATGCAACTCTTTCTGTGCCCGCAACTCAATGCAATAGTATATTAATGAATCGTTGCATTAAAAACCTAATAACAAACATCTCCGATGGCTGGAGAAATAAAAAAAATAAACACTACGGTGGCATAGGCTCTAATTTGTCTGGTTGCAAAGATACGATAAGTGCCTTAGTAGCAGCAGCAACAGCAGCAACACGCTAACAATGATGTGCTTTGCTTTATCAGTTAATTTGATTTATTTTTAAATGCTCGTAAACGAAGTAACAAATATTATATTTAGTATAAATGTCAATTTTACCTTTATTTCTGCAAGAAAGCAGGGAATATATATTTTTGATGTATTTTTAAATATTTTTCTGATGTGTAAACAATGTAACAGGTCCCAAGTTTAAAAATATATTTAATTTTTTTCTTTATTTTGCAGGATAATACAGAGATATGTAATTCTGACGGATTTTGACGGATCTTTGTGTCTTGGTCTGACGGAAAAAATTATCATGAGTTGGCAACACTGGTCTGGTACCATCAGCCGCGTATGCCTCAAGAGGGCAACACCGCATCGCCTGGAGGGCTAATTATAAGGCGACCAACTTTTTCAAAAGTCAATGTGGGACATTAAGAGGTTGTGAAGGAGGACTAAGATCAGTTGACTCATTGTGCACGTTATTCTGAAACTAGAAAAGATTCCTTGGCGAGCAGAGTAGGTCTACTCATTTACTTTCAAAGTAAAATATCTAACATGAGTGACTTTTATTCTTAATTTCAATCTTTATTTATAGTTCATGAATATTCTCCCTCTCCTGTTTTGAATTCTAGAATCTGACACTTTTTACATATTATTTCTCCGTGACGTTTTTCCCATCACCTTCGTTGTCTGTACTACTTGTATTTGTTCGAGCTCTTAGAGCAAAGTGCTCCACACATTTTGATAAGTAGCTTACTCCGCCCAAAGAATTATGTTTTGCAATCACCTCGAATAAAATTTGAAAAAAATTTGCGTCAACTGACAGTTCAGCGACACTAGTGCTACTAGCGGTGGGCAAGTAACAGTAAGAGTTATGTTTGTTTATAATTACTCTTCTACATAATCAACCAGCTAGTATCTGTAACTTTTACATTCCAAGCAGTAGTAAAATATCGAGAGACAAAAATTGTCATTAAATCTAACAACGGCCGATTTTCACTGATTCAGTGATATAAACAACATCTTATTCATGAGGAAATATTTACAAATATGTGTATAACTGCAGCTTATTTCGCTGCAGGTAACAGAATAAAACCATAGGAGAAAGATATATTCCAGTTACGGTCTGTTCCTACAGGACAGGCAATTTCTTTGACAGGTAACAATTCAGTATGCACTCTAATGATTCAAACATTTTTATACTTCAATCGTCTTTCATGTCTTTCATTTAAACGCATATACTTTTGAATGTAATTACTTTTGCGTACAAAGCAAAAGTCTTGAATAAGGCGGCCAACTTTTTCAAAACTGAATGCGGGACATTTCGAGGATGTGGTGGAGTAATAAGACGATGTGACTCATTGTGCCAGTTGTTCTGAAATTAGGGGAGAAAATTAGGAGAGCAGAGTAGGCCTACTCAATTTACTTTTAAAGTAACGTATCTAACATGGGTGACATTTTATTCTTAATTTTCAATCTTTATTTATAGTTCATTAATATTTTAGCATGCTCCTATTTTGAATTTTAGAATCTGCCCATTTTTACATATTGTATCTCTGTTACGTTGTTCCGATCACCTTCGTTGTTGACTGTACTAGTTTTATTTGTTACAGCTCTTTAGAGTATCGTGCTCCATACATTTTGATAAGTAGCTTACTCCAAAGAATTATGTTTTGCAATATCCTCGAATTAAAATTGATAACAACTACTTCTTAAAACAGTTTGAACTATTATAGAAGTCTTTTCCGTGAACTGCAGTGATTAATTGTGCCTTACTACATGCAATCTCATTCACTTTCCTTGTTGCATTTTCCGAGTATCAGCACCTTTTTATTCCTGAAAGAAGTACGATGAATGCTGATATTGTATTTGCAGATCACATTTTAAATACGTTTATATAGACTATGATAATATTACATCATGTTTTCCACCTTGAGTTCCGAAAACTATTCCATTACACTTAATGAAACGTACTTAACCTTTTAATGCATAGTCTAGCTGATCAGCTACAAACCTTATTTTTTGCATTATCTCTCAAACTGAGCAAAATTTTCCACAAATTCATTTGTAGCTGCTTATATATATAGAAGTTACATACGCTAGTAGCTCGTCCTAGAAATTATAAATTGCAGAGTGCTACTGAATCATTTCGACAGCTGCATTGAGTTACTTCTAACATGTGCTTTTGTTTACATTGGTATTCCTCCTTTGCCATGTAAAAGTAGTCAATCACAGACTGATGTTGCATTATGAGTTACTTTCTGGAAAGACGAGAGACATAATACTGACATTTACAATATCAGGTACATCATGGAACCACTATATAGCTGAGCAGCTAAGAACTTTTTGTTGATAGTAGTCTATAATAATTTTAAGAATTTTTTCAATATTTTCCCCAGTATATACGCACTATACATTGATCGTGGTAGTTTTTATAGCTTCAGATAAAAATTAGTGCATTAAAAGATTTAAGAAGGTACAGACAATGAGCCAAAAACAGATTTTTTAAATGTCATCCTATCATCAAATGCGGTACCAGCTTAAAACAAAAACAACTTCCACTTCTAGCGAATTTGTTATTTTGAAATAGTCAGATGATGTATATAGCTTTTTTTCTTTTGTATTTAATGTAAGAAGACTCATCTATTCGTAGGTGATGCATTGTGACGTTGACTTGCAAGCAGTATGACATAGCGTGCCGTACACAAATAGTTTCGGCTTGTGCTCTTAGACCAACAATTTTAACATTACTTGGATGCGGGAATGCAGGACGCGTTTGCCATTTTGCGTGACATTTTCAGTAATCATCCCAATGTGGGACAACGAGTGCAAATCCGGGACTGTCCCACAGAATCCGGGACGGTTGTTCGCCTTAACTAATTAGGCTACAGTCGTAACCAGCGGCCGTAAACGAGGTTGCAGACCTCTACAAGTTGCAACATTACTGACAAGTCATATCCTGGTCCTTCCATTTACGTGCGAACAGAAAGTGCTACCCTTTAGCGTACAGACTTGCAAGTTTCTTCAAGCAGTAACTGGTTACACTCAATGCATGTATTACCCGTTCATTTTACAATTGCCGTTTTAGCTGAGGGCGCAGCGAACTGTTGACGCGTTCTGCAATTGTTTGTTTTGAATGACGCAAGAACGATATAACTACATTCAATTAAAATGTAACACGGTTCCTGAACTGAACATGGTATATTCCAGGAGAGAAAACAAATGTACATTCTGTTATCTCATTCTTGTACAGAAAAACAATCGAAATAAATAATAAAAATCAGGAGAACAATCGAAATCAACATTAACATTATTAAACAGTTGTTTTCTGCTCAAACAATGCAGCGTAATACATTTGCTATAAGTAAATTCTTCTGCAGGAAATCGTACGAAATTGAAACTTGTTTTTCGATGTAAAAACTTGAATTCGACTTGTATTTGAAACAAACACATTTGCTGTTAATACATAACACAAGAAATTAAAATTAAATAGAATATTTCGTGTACGATCTAAAAAAATTATGAAGAAGTTACCACTGGGAGGATCAACGTTTTGAAATCATACGCTGGTGTATGTTGGTGATTTAGTGTCTGTGAGTAAACGAGAGAAAAATATTCGAAATTTTGCACAAATTTCTAGTACCGAAAAACAGAAAACATTCAGACAGCTGGTAATGCGCTTGTTCACGAGTAATCGTCGACAAACAATGTAGGAATTCAACTAGCACCAATATCAGTTGCTATAGCGTCTTGTATAGTGTGTCTAGTTCCTGTACAAGAATATGTAGGTTCGATTCTCATTACATACTTCAATATTTTCTCGTTTCCAAATATTTATCGTAATCACTATCGACGCTCTTTTTATTATGTCAATAAGTTAAAACGTCTTTCTTGCTTATAATTAACAATAATGAAATTAAAGAAATTAAATAGAAGTGAAAACATAAAAGTAACTAGAATTACACGCACAAAGATTATAAATAAAATAAAGAATGACGTATATTACACACACAAACATACATAAACGCAGAGAGAGAAGTACACACACACACATCTACATATATACTCCGCAATCTACCGTAAGGTACTGGTACACTGTACTACTAGGCATGACGCAGATACACTCTCAAACACACAATATATTATGGTACTTTGAATAATTGGCATTTAAAGTTAACATAAATCTTCTAATTGGAAAGCGATTAGTGATAATAGCACTTTGATGAAAGCTCGTACTTGGACGCAGATTCTACCATAAATAAAACGCTATTAAGGATAAGAAAAACTCAAATTTGTGCCGACGACAAGAGTGACTATTGTTTAATATATGTATTTAACATCAGAGGTTTCCATATTAGTAAATATGTCTCTTCCTTCTTCGAGAAAGATACGCAGCAAATTAGCGTAAGCCAATCATAACTCTTGAAATTTGTAGGACTGAATAAGCGCTGTGGTTAATCCATTCATTGATCTCACATACCACATACATTCAGCACATTGCTTAAGGCGAATGTTGGGTAAGTCTCGAGAATCGTGTAACAGCAGAATAAGAAGCCCTCTATCCAGGATTCGCCTACTGCCTGTAGTATTCGATGCTGAGCTCCGAATCTCTCTTTAAAAGATTTTTTACTCGTGCCGCTGCACGCTACTTCCTGTTGTGAAAGCCAGGGTCAGTTTTTACTTTTTCTACAGTTATCTAAGTTTACTCTGCTAGCTCAAGAACGAGTAATTTTCCCATGACGGTTAGTTTTCTCCAACGCCTTGCGGAAATAAACTTCTGAAGGTCCAGGTAGCAGCTGAAGAACCACAGCCGTTAAGACTGTGGCAAAGCCTTGAGGCGTTGCCAGCGACAGACACATACATTCTGCAGTCAAGAGCATGATTCCAGTTCGCCACCAAGAAGGCAGGCCCGTCTGACAATGAAAATGCTAAAAGAGAAATCAAACACGAAACTTTGATTCATTTAAAGAAAGCTAGTACAATAAACACTAAAATATCAATGCAGAAAGAAATAATTTCAAGCAACTTTGTGTAGTAGCCAAACGTGTGTACGTATTATATCAAAAGTAACTACTGTAACGTGAAAATGTAGGTAATAATAAAAAAAACGGTTTTCTTGTAAAAGGAACGGTTTGAAACAGAGTCAGTGATCGCAGTTAATCTTTGGTTTACAAAAAGAACGGGTAATCCAAGATAATTATATTTCAATACGCTTCGCTAGTAAAAAAACAAGAGGAGTCAAAAAGTCAAAATATCGCAAGAGAAGATGAAATTTATTAAATAAATTGAACCACACTTATTGACTTGTTTCACAAAACTTTATTTTATTCTATACTACCTAGGTATGGGGTTATGAGCCCATTTTCTAGAAGATTACTGGTTCCAAAGTACACAGGTAAATACAAACCAGTACATTATTACATATCTTTGTTTTTCTACTTCAATGTTGAAAGGAATTAGTGTTTATTAATTAAGTAACAATTACATTTTGCGTTTTACATTCATTGGAATACCTTTCATAAATAAAAATTTTAATACCAACTTATTGTAACATCCATATTGTATTTTAGTATTGATTACTACCGAAAACCAAGTGGGTGCCATTCTTTCAATATGTCCGTAAAATTCAAGTTTTCGTTTTTTTCATGTCACCATTTATGTCTCTGTTTTCTTCTATTTCCTTATTACTTCTCAGCCTACAAGTTTCTCCATCAGTAATTTTGAGGCCTAATATTTCCTGGAAACCGTTTTTTCTTCCTTTTTAATTTTTTCAATATCCCTCTTTCTATATAAAATTAAAGTTTCTGTTTCATTAACACATTTAGATACCTTTACAGTGCTGTAATACCTAAGTTTATTGAATGTAGAAAGTGATTTTTTTTTGTAACATATATTGTGTTATTCTGAATGCAGTTGACTTTTTTTTGACAGAGAAATTTGTTGCATCTTTTTCCAGACCTTTCTTTTGTATGATTTCTGTAAGTATTATAATTCAGAAAGTATTTTATTATATTTCGTTTTCAAAATTTTGATGCTTGTTTGTTGTATGTTTGTGACATTGTAATGATTTGTATGTTGGTCATGTACCAGCGAAGATAAGCTAAATTATTATGAGAGATTGTGAATAGTAATGGTTTCTATTTGAAAAAAGAAATGAATAAAAAATAAAAAAATGTGGCAAATTGCATTTTTTACACTTGGCTCCACCATTGGTTGATGACGGTTCTATTTGTGAATATAAAAAGTAAACAAAAATGTATGTATTTTCCATGAAAAAATAACGGTTAGGTAAGTGTTAATTACCATGTATATACGGTGGATAGGTAAAAGGTTGTTGCCCTCCAATTAGAGTTTACAGTATTAAAAAAAACTAAAAGTCGTTACAAAAATATTGAAATCAAGCAAATAGACGTTTCCCGTCTTGTTGAGATTACAACCTTTTACCAGTCGAACCAGAATTCGCGTAAAATTACTTTTACATTGTAGCTCCAGTTTTGGAGAAAACGGATGTTACAACCTTTCATCTTTACTGTCGATTTGATGCATTTTATAATTAAATTATTAAAATATTCGACCAAAACGAAAATACAAATGATTATGGCAGGATATAGGACCACCGAATATGTATTAACTTGATCAACAATCTACAAGTCTACCAAATGAGACAAACGAGCTACGTCGACAAGTGGAATGTTTGCACAATGACAGATGATTAAATGTGAATGCAAAGCTTCGTTGCATGGAATTGCTTTGATTAATTACAATTAAAGAACTCGAGAAAACGACTTTGAAGCAATATCAATAGTTAAAATAAATCATAAATGAAGTTACACTGGGATTCGAACCCTGGACCTTCTCATTACTAGGTAGGCACTTTAGACCGCTCAGTTAACACACTGAGGCAGAATTAAAGTATCTGGTGTGGAGGGAGACTTGCTTTAAGAGAGTCCGTGTAGTCTCTTTGTTTGCAATGCTGTGTTAGCTGAGCGGTATAAAGTGCCTATCTAGTAAGTAGGAGGTTCCGGGTTCGAATCCCGGCCACAGCATAAATTTTAATTCAATGCCTCTCCTTATGTATAATACCTTTGGTATAACGAGACAATGTTGTCCCAAGGAAATGTATTATTGATGATATTTCTATCGCCTCGCCCTGAGGAACAAGGCAGGATTGTCTCCATTCGCGTTCTTTGCTAGGGTGCTATTCCAATATAGGAGAGCCCTGGCAGTTTGACACGCAATTCACAGGGAACATTGAGGCAGAATTAAAGTATGTGGTGTGGAGGGAGACTTGCTTTAAGACAGTCCGTGTAGTCGCTTTGTCTGCAACGCTGTTAGCTGAGCGGTCTAAAGCGCCTACCTAGTAAGTAGGAGGTTCAGGGTTCGAATACCGGCCACAGCACAAATTTTAATTCACTGTCTCTCCTTATGTATAAATAACTTACAATAAGCACTACACACACTCCCATGCTCGAGGGAGGACTCGAATCTCCAGTGGAAATGGGAGCACAATCTGCAGCAGACTACGTGGACACTCCCTCACAGCCATCTTCGGACTGCTGATTTCACTCGCGCATCGGTCCTAAGCGTTCCCTGACCAGGAACTTCTTAATGGGACCAAACAGATGAAAGTTTGGCGTTGCACGATCCATACTGTATTTTGATGCTGGAGCTCCTCCCACCCACATTTGGTAATTTTATCAAGAACAGGACCAGCAACATGAAGGCGAATATCTTTCATGAAGTTTGATACTGTCAACATTAATACTGTGGTGTTTATCACTAAGAACACGACGCAACCCAAGCAGAGTTTTAACCCTGTGATACATGAATTGTTAACCAGGAAAGAAAAAATTGAAGTGAGGTATATAAGGTAAAGAACAATTCTTGTGTGTTAATGAACTTTACAATTTACAATGAAAAATACAGTGATGACTATCGGAGTGGACACTGTGTACTATAGAAACCTCCCGAGTAATTTATATGAGTGTTTCTTTTTTTTATGGACACTGAAACAAATTGGCCATAGATGCTCCTTGCATTTAGTGCAAATGTGCTGCAACTCTTTATTTCAATAATTGTTGCAATACTACTCCCAAATGCCTGTTATGGCATCATGTTTGCCTATTGACTCGCTAATGCCTTCGGTTATGAAATAGGTGTTTTGCAATTCATATATTGACATCCTACAGTATGGAACCTACCACAATGATCCCTGGTGTGGGATCAATACGTTTAAGAGTTGAAAAATGACCGCACATGTGCAGAAATGTGATCGATAACAGCCATGCAATACACGGATTGGAGAAGTCACAGTGGTTCCGTGTTCAGCGTACTACACCAGTGTTATTTTTATGGTCTTCAGTCCGGAGACTGATTTGATGCAGCTCTCCACCCTACTCCATCCTGAGCAAGCCTCTTCATCTCCTAAAAAGAACGACAACCTACATCCATTTGAATCTGCTTACTATATGCGTCTCTTGGCCGCCCTCTGCGATTTTTACTCCACACACTTCCCTCCAGTGCTAAATTTACTATTCCTCGATGTCTAAGAATGTGTCCTACCAAGCGATCCCTTCTTTTAGTCAAGGTATGCAAAAAATTCCTTTTATCACCAATTCTGGTCAGTACCTCTTCATTAGTTACGCGATCCACCCACCTAATCTTCAGCATTCTTCTGTAGCACCACATTTCAAAATCCTCTATTCTCTTCTTGTCCGCACTGTTTTATCGTCCATGTTTTACTCCCGTACAAGGCAACACTCCACACAAATGCCTTCAGAAAAGACTTCCTTACACTTAAATTAAAATTCGATGTTAGCAAATTTCCCTTTTTAAAAATGCTTTTCTTTCCATTGCCATTCTGCATTTTATATCCTATGCACTGCGACCGTCATATGTTATTTTAGTACCCAAGTAACAAAATTCATCTACCACCTTCATTGTTTCGTTACCTAGTCTAATTCCTTCAGCATCGCCTGATTTTCTAAGACTGCACCAGTAACTTTCCTAGCACAATGAGCCTGAATTGTTCCGTAGTGGTGAACCAGCATGTTGTCAACCCCTGGAGGCCTGCTTGGTTTCGGGCTTGTAATAATACGCCCAAGACTTGCCACCCTCGGCGTATGGGTTGAAACAAGCTTGACATGATTCGGCCACCTTTGTGGTTGTCTGTCAGGCTCTTGCGCACCCAACGAGCACTAACTTTACGAAATTTCTACTAGGAATGCACACTGTCGTCACCGCACCATAGAAAATGTTGAACTACTGCGTTTAAGTTCGCTGTTACACACCGCGATCGTTGAAAATTGCTGCTTCAATGGCTCCGGCATTCTGCGGGGTTGCCCACCCGAACGTTGAGATTCACTAAGGTTAACACGGCTCTCTTGGAAGAATGCACACCACATACAGACATTGCTACGGGCTCGGAGTAATTATCTGGGCTACGATCTACACACGCCACTCTTGTGGGTGTGCCTTACATACGGATACGTTCTTTCATAGTTCAAACTACCTTGACTAGCGTTGCACACGACATCAAAATGCTGCCTGTTGTATTTAAAATATGTTTTTGTAGTCTGCCCGCAGACAGGTTTGATACAGCTCTTCACCCTACTCTATCCTGAGCAAGCCTTTTCATCTCATCATAACAACGGCAACCCAGATCCATTTGAATCTGCTTACTGTATTCGTGTCTTGGTCGCTCTATACAATCCCCCCACACACACACTTCCCTCCGATGCTAAATTTATGATTTCTTGATGTCTAAGAACGCTTCCTACCAATCGATCCCTTTTTTTTAGTCACTGTACGCCAAAATCTCCTTTTCTCTGCAATTCTGTTCAGCACCTCTTCAATAGTTACGCGATCTCTCCAACTAATTTTCAGCATTATTTTGTGACACCACATTTCAAAAGCTTCTATCCTCTTTCTTAAAAAAAAAATGTTTGTAATTCTTATGGGACCAAACTTACGAACTGCTTAAGCTAAGTTAAACTAACCTAAGGACAACACACACATCCATAGCCGAGGTGGGGATTCGAACCCCCTGCCATGTACCGGTAGTTTGCCTCCTCCGGGGAAGAGTCTCTGCCAGCGACGCCGCGCCTCCAGGACTTCGCACAATGGAATACGTCGTCCAGCTTCGTCTCCCTGGCCGTTCTCTCAAGGATGTCGTTATCTCACCGGCTTGTACCGAATTGGTGAAGAAGAAAACTTCTAGTTGATGTTTGTTGTTTGTGCCTTAGTTTCAGAAGTTTGTTTGTTTTGTTTCCAGAAGATGATTAGTTTGTCTGGTCAATAAACACAGTTTCCGTATCAGACTGTGTCTTTCAGTTATTATCGCCTAAGGCGAGATATAGCAACCCCGACGCGTGAGGCCACGCGATCCGTAACGTGGCGCTCTAGACCGCTCGGCTACTCCCGCGCGGCTATCCTCTTTCTGTCTGAACTATTAATCGTCCATGTTTCACTTCCATACAAGTCAGCAATCCATACAAATGCCTTCAGAAAAGACTTCCTTACACTTATTCGATGTTAGCAAATTTCTCTTTTTCAAGAAAGCTTTTCTTTCTATTAACATTCTGCATTTTATATCCTCTATACTGCGATCATCATATGGTGAGTATCGAAACTCATCTACCACATACCTAGTCTAATTCCTTCAGCATTGCCTGATTTTCTAACACTGTATTCCATTACCCTTGTTTTTTCTCGTTAATGTTCATCTTACATGCACCTTTCAAGACACCGCCGATTCCTTTTAATTGCTCTTGTAGGTGCTTTCCTGTCTCCGATAAGGATTACACAATCATCAGGAAAACGCAACGGTTTTATTTCTTCACCTGAAATGTAATTCCTTCTCCAAATTTCTCCTTGCTTTCCTTTACAGTTTGCTCAATGTCCAAATTGAATAACATTGGAGAAATGCTACAACCCCGACTTATCCACTTCTCAACCACTGCGTCCCTTTCATGCCCTATAATTCTAATTACAGCTGTCTGGTAATGTACACGTTGTAAATAACCCTTACTGACTTCAGAATTTGAAAGAGTGTATTCCAATCAACATTGTCAAAACATCTCCAAATCTAAAAAAGTTGGAGATGTAGGTTTGCCCTTTCCTTAATCTATCTTTTAAGATAAGCCGTGAGGTCAGCCTCTATTAGCCTTTACATCATTCTTTGAAGAATTCGTGTTAAAATTTTACAACCATGACTTATGAAACTGATGGTTCTGTAATTTTCACACCCGTCTGCGTCTGATTTCTTTGGAATGGGGATTATTATATTTTGCTTAAAGTCTGAGGGTTTTTCATCTGTCTCACATATCTTGCGCACCAGGTTAAACTGTTTTGTCATGGCTAGTTCGTCCAGAGACTTCAGTAGCTCTGATGGAATGTTATCTATCTCTCTACCTCCCTCTCTATCTATCAAAGTATATGGTCGTGAAATTTCAACATTACAGTAACGAAAGCAGGTGAGGAGAAAAATATATTGTAGGTTACCAGAATGATACTTTCACTCTGCAGCGGAGTGTGCGCGGAACCGGGACTCGAACCTGGAACCTTTGCCTTCCGTGGGCAAGCGCTCTACCTCTGAGCTATCGCGACATGACTCACGGTCCGTCCTCACAACTTTACTTCCGCCAGTACCTCGCCTCCTACTTTCCAAACTTCACAGAAGTTCTCCTGCGAACCTTGCAAGACTAGCACTCCTGGAAGAAGGTTACGGTGGAGACATGGCTTAGCCACCGTGAGTCGTGTCGGGATAGTTCAATGGTAGAGCGCTTGAATGCGAAAGGCAAAGGTCCCAGGTTCGACTCCCGATTCCGGCACACACTTTTAATCTGCCAGGAAGTTTCATATCAGCGCACACTCCACTGCAGAAAGAAAGTTTCATTCTGGAAACATCCCTTAGGCTGTGGCTAAGCCATGTCACCATCATATCCTTTATTTCAGAAGTGCTAGTCTTGCAAGGTTCGCAGGAGAACTTCTGTGAAGTTTGGAAAGTATGAGGCGAGGTATGGCAGAAGTAATGTTGCGAGGACGGACCGTGAGTCGTTTCGGGATAGTTCAGTGGTAGAGCACTTGCCCACGAAAGGCGAAGGTCCTAGGTCTGAGTCCCGTTCTGGCACACAATTTTAATCTTCCAGGAAGTCTCATACTGTGCGTTAGTTTAAAATCTTGCCTCGTAGATCTATCGATTTCCATCTGTTTCTGATAATTGTTTCGTGATACGTATTTCTTTTCTTTCAGTTTATTAGCTTTTTTTTTATGATGCTTGCCTTAAATGTACTTGATAAATTTCGTGCGGTTGTAGGCTGTGGTGTACTGTAGCTTGCCATTTAGTTAGTTTCTTTGCCGATCTTACTTGAAGATTTACGCGTAGGAGTACAAATGCTTCATGTGACCAAGAGCACAGTAAATCTGAGATAAGTCTATTTCTG
Source organism: Locusta migratoria (assembly GCA_026315105.1). Taxonomy (NCBI): domain Eukaryota; kingdom Metazoa; phylum Arthropoda; class Insecta; order Orthoptera; family Acrididae; genus Locusta; species Locusta migratoria. The sequence continues at coordinate 242,753,582 of CM048748.1, forward strand.
CGCGGCTAGCGGAAACGCCGGCCTATGAAGGCGTCTGAAGAATGGGCGGCTGTGCAGTTATCAGCGGGGCAGCTATTCGCGCGCCGCCTGGTGAAACATCCGCATCAGAAATAGGCGCGGGTGCCGGCGGTCGCATCTGAAGGACCACGGCGCCTGTGCCTGCCCCACTGCGTTCCACGCATGCGCTGCGCCCTCCAGGGCCCACACCAGACGCCCAGCAGGTGTCCCCTCTACCACAGAGGGGAAAAAAAGAAAAAGAAAAAATCGTCAATAGCTTAGCTATGGGCAGAGATTAGCTTCAACCAGTATTGCGACACTTGTTGACCCTCCTTTCGAGTCAACCTTGAAAGTAGCATCTCGGGCACTTGAGATCTGTAAATGTAAGTTAAACCGCTCATTGCTGCTCTGAATTACTTTATGAGTGGCCACAGTACATGGGCAACGGAAATTTATCTAACTGCTCACTCCTCAAGGGAGCAGCCAACGTTTTGACAAACACAAAATCAACGTTAAAAATAAATGGATAGGTAACTAAACATGGGATGGGGAGCATGAAATCATAAAGCAGAGGTTTAAAATCATAATCTATTCAGTAAATTGAACAAGAAAATAATAGATGGGGTAGACCAAATTAAGCACACACCCTGTACAAATGTAAATTACATCATAAAATTACAATGAAATTATTTCTACCCTTTATGAATATGGAGGTAACGTGGGAGGAAATTTCCAAATACACAATGAGCAGCTGAAAGCACATTCATTCATTCACAGACATGCGCATAATGCTTAGTGGTACATTACTCTCCGAGAACACTTGAAAGCAGCAGCGAAATGAGGCTTAGCCAGTGTCTTGACAAGATGGAAGGTGTCTTCATCTCTAATTTTAAGTACACTGTACACTAAACGACCTCATGTTCAGGGAGCCAGTGGCTCACTATTCGTAAGTACCACGTGGTGTGCGACCACGCCGAATTTCATAGCATTTACAAACAGAAATTTATTTAGAATAAGCGAGTAAAGCACACGTGAGAATTCGTATAGAAGAAAACTAGTATTATCAAAAGCATGGCTGAAGGCCAAAGTAATGACCGTTATGAAAGCAGGTGGTGCAATCAGTCATACAAGATAGGAAAGACGGACTCAAGCTAGAAAATCTGAGAAATATTTAGCATACTCGCAGATACAGACGCAACGTGAAAAGTTAGTTAAAAACACAAAGGAAATTCAAACATACTATGTTTACACAAAGGCTGAAGGCCACACATGTGTATTCTAACTTGAGCAAAACCGGACACAATATCATCACTGGAATGAAAATGCAGATAATAAATTTACACTGAATTTACTCGAGTTCCGTAAATTAAGAAAAACTTCGCCTCGCATAGTGAAAGAATAACTCAAGAGAACTATCACGGGAAAACCTGATCACAAAGAAATCAAAGTCCTAACAGCATACCTTCCCCTCAGCAGGATTCAGCAGAGTACTTACGTCCACAGTCGTCAGAGGTCTAAGGCCATGGAAAAACCTCCCCCCATCACCGGATGTAGAGCGCACTAAAAGCGACGCAGAGCGCGTTCAGGGACTAGTGTTTACCAACCCTTGCTACCTGGCCAAGAGAATTCACTCTACAACCGCTCCCAGAGAGGTCTCCCATCACATCTGTCATCTAATAATAGGTTGGACGACACTAAGAACACAGCCACCTCGCCATCTTGCCAAGTAAGCTTGTCTCTGGCTACCCAGAAGACGCTAGTGCAGACGACAAACAATGCCTTGCGTTCTTAACTACAGCAAAACGAGGCCTAAGGCGGGTGGCGGCGACTGTAAGCAATTGCGCGGCAGTCAGTCAATATTAAGAGTACACATTCACCTGAACGCACAAGTTCAATCACACATATAAATATGGGGCAACCATATATAAATATGGGTCATTGCTCATTAATAAAAAGAATAAAATAATTAACACACATAGAGATAACATTAATGGTGCAGAAACACTTCAGGATAATGAATAAATCGAAATGGAACACGACCACACAATCAGTGGACGTGTTTCAACCTCTTTGTCACAATCTTGCTGTGTCCAATTCGGCCTTAATCTATTAAACCAAAGTTAGTCGTTTCATATCTCGGCGACCCTAAAGAGACTACTGCAGTATTCGAAGGTCGTGGAACATACAGGGTGGTCGGAAATTCCCGTTACAAATTTCAAGGACTCGTAGTAGTGAGTACATAACTGAGAGGGAAGGTTGTGGGAGGGGTGGGTAGTTGGTGGGTGAAGTTAAGCAAGCATAGGCAGTTCAGGTTCCATTTGTTTTAATTAAGATATGTATCCAATTAGACGCTGAAGGCCCAACAAGAGAGTTCAGATAAGTGATGCTAGGCAGAAGGCCAAGTTGACACGCAAGTCGCCGAAGTGGCGTCAGATAAAAAGACTTGCACCAGGCAGGCTGAACACGACCCCAGTTGGGGTCTAACGGTCATTAATGCCACACGATCATCACCATCATTGGGACACACACCATAAGCCTTCGTGTGTAGAGGCCACATTCCCGATGGAGAGTTCGGATTGTGTTGATATTGTACGTCCTGTTGCTGCCTGCAGGGTGAGTTGCAGCTCCTGTCTGGACGGGCAGTTAACCGGTGGAGTCTCTTGCTGATGTTGCCCGTGGACGATCTTTCCCTTGCCTTCTTTTAATGGTTCCTGTTTTCTGAAATCGCGTCCAGGTCCTGGAAATTACACTTTGGGATTCTCAAATAACTGCAGCCACCTCTGTCTATGTCTGTCCCACTTCCAAGCTCCGTATCGCTCTTCATACGATAGCTGTTGCATTTCACTACCAGCTCACTACACTATTTGAACTGCTCGTGTAATTCGTTTGGTAGAGTAAACACAAGTCAACACCAACTTCCTCTGTATCGTATTTCTGTTATTGCCAGTTCCTTGGTTGCGGGAATGTTGTCTTCATTCCGTAGAACCGAGAGAAATACGTCGATCCATTTTAGTTAATTTTGCCTATAGCAATACTTCAGAACCTGGGTATCTCAAGTGAACCCCTAATTCAGTGTTTTTAAACCTGTGGGTCTCGACCCCTTAGGGGGGTCTCCGAGTCTTGTGCCGGGGGTAGCCGTCACTGGAGGATATACTTGCACCATAAAATAACCAGGGGTTCAGTAATACAAAAAATAAGAAAAAACTAAATCTTCCCTAAGTTTTGTTTGATTATGCGGTAAAACTTCGGCATCTTCTGCCGCGTCGTTTTAATTTGTTACTTTTTAACTATTAACTCAATCGCAACAAACTTTGCAGACAGTGTCTACTTATTATGTCACTGAAGAAAACAGGGAAATTATATCACTTTACGACACATAGTTCAGGAGATGTGACATGATAGTTAGAAACATGGAAAACAGCTAATACTATTCCCAACACTTTTGCCTTGTAGCATGTCGACATTTATAAGTGAATGCACCAGCAAAATTATGCCACTGAACAAAGAAATGTTTAAGGAGTTATGATGTCATAAGAGTTTAGATGCTTTAAAGACTTTTTTTCCTAACATGAGAGTAAATTACCCAGCCTACAATTTCTCGTTGTTTTGTTACGAGAGCACTCCCGACAAACTTCATGCTGCATCGAATCGATTTCACGACAGTGGAGTTGCTAATCGCCAACAGCTGGATTCGTGTTGAGCTGAAGATGGTCTAGCACTTAAATCGAAACGGGTTGCACGTCAAATAACCATTTGGATCCATAATGAGTTTTTCATTAATATTTTGAATTCATGCCCATCACTGAAACACAAGCCAAATGTTATTTGTAAAATTATTAGTTCTAAACCTTGTAGAGAAACAAGCAAAATTGCTTGTTCCACGAAAGGAAACACGTCGTGAATAATAGTTACCGGTACTGATATTTAAAAAATATTTGAAATCTGGGATTTAGTAGAATCGGTCATATACTGTGCGCGTTTTTTAATCTTTTATGCAGATCGGACAGTGCACAGCGGACGAGTGGTGGAGTTGTCAAAGACATTAGAAATGCAGCAAAGTGGATGGAAAAAATGTCACGGAGAAACACACTTCCAGTGAACATTAAAAAAACAATATTCGTTGAAATAACAAATGAATTATATGGATTTATGGAAAACACAAAAGGACAATAAGTCGAGATAAGTGTTTCATGAGATGTTTCATGTATATGAACGTGATTATTGTGAACATTTTGTGTTTTATGGTGTTGAAAATAGAGTTTGTTGTCAAATGAAACAGTCTGTTTTCGTCTCTTTATTTTAAAATATACTATATAATAAAAGAAATTAATTGTTACAAGAAGATCACTTATCCTGCAGAAGATCGGAGTATATCGAAGTCTGTGATGCCAAAAATATTTATTACACGGTTACAAGATTATGAAAGAAGATTTTAAACGGCGACCAAATCACAAAGTAACGTTTACTTTTAAAGTTGTGGGCAAAAAGGAAATCCTAGTTCACAAAATTCATTACATCCAATTTTGAGGGTAATCGATTTACGTCTAGCCAAAGCAGTAAATCAGAATAAAGAAACCCTCCAACCTATTCTCAATTACATGGTAATTGTCCCCGCTATACTTATTTTCTGTTATTACATTTCCTTTTGTTTACTGTGAAGACAATACGAGCGGTCTTGTGCGATGTTTTATACTGGTATAAAACGATAACTGTCGCTTCGATTAGTTATTAAGGCTTTTTTAGTATTTCAAAAGTTTTGCGTCACTGCACTTTGAAGAGAGCGATGGGTCTAAGCAATTCATTCATGTGAACTTCTTCATTCTTTACTGGAAGGGTTCAAATGAAGTAATCCGACCATGAAGTTCTGAAGCCGAGAAAAATTGATCAGTCGTGCAGTGCACCTCACCCACTCAGTACTTAAAAATATGACGAAGAGAAGGCAGTATTATGCAATTATGTGGAGCCATTGTGTCGCGCAATTAACTGTATCTTGAGGTAATTTAAGTAGATCATGGTTCAAGGGGACAAGGAAAATATGGAGAGAGACGACTATCTCACATAAAGAGGGACATACTTTTAATTTTGCTAGTAATTTTCGCATGATGCTCTGAACGAAATTTTCGTCGGTTACGGGGGATACGTTTTTGCTTGTTCTTATTGACTGAAAACTGCACGGTCAGCAAGAATACACTCCACAGTCCCAAAATTTTATTCAAAACTGAAAGAAGATGTTAAACTTGCTATAAAGTCTACATATCTACCTTAATTAGGTGTTTCTTAATTTTCTTGTATATGTTGTTTTATTGAGGACGGTAATACTTGGGCCGTCGCGGTGGCCGAGCGGTCTGCAGCGCGCCAGTCACAGTCTGCACGGCCGCTAGGGTCGGGGATTCGAATCCCCTCTCGGGCATGGATATTTGTGTCGTCTTTAGTATAAGGTAGATCATAAGTAGTTTGTAAGTTTAGGGACTGATGACCCCGCAGTTAAGTCCCTTTAACCTTAACAAAAATTTGAACATTTTTTTGTAATACTTAAGTTAAGGAAGTATACTTTCACTTTGAGGCACCGGTATGATTTCAGGTAAATTCCTCCTACGTAGCGCCGAAATAGAGTGAGAAGCAAACAGGAGTGAGTAAGCGAGCCACAGCCGAAACGAGTTAGTTGCTAATTGAGGAGGCACAGACACAGTGGTTCACGGGAGCAACGGTAAATGGAAAATACCTTACGGTAACTCCTATCGGTCGCCGCAGGGACTGCCAACTTAGTTTGTACAGACGTTATGAAATGTGAGAATTATGAAGTGTTTGCTGTACCACATTTCATAGGTGCTCATCACCAGTGAACAGCATATAAAATTTACTGTTGTATCTAAAAGGAAAAATTATTGATGTTCTGCAAAATTATTTATTGAGTTACTAACAAGCTTTCAGCTTTTGAAGCCATCGTCAGCTGAATGTCACTAACTTACGGCTACAGATGTAGGGGAGACCGGAGCACGTTGGCACGTTTTCTTTTTCTTTTCTTTTTTCTTAATATTAATTTATTATACATATTTAAATTTATGAAATCATTGTTAAATTTTAGAGAGGTCTTTACCGTATCTGGATGGCAGTTATTAAGCCTGAAAATATCAGTTAGAGTATTAGAAAAAAAATTACTGGACATATGTCAAGTATGTCAAGTGGGACAATCTGCCCCTACCTCGGGATAAGTTGACCCAGAGGCTGGGGCACGTTGACCCATGTAGTCTTTTGGTAAGTAGAACTACGAAATCAAAATAAAACTACTAGTTATCAAGAAATATACTTTATTGCACATAATATTGTATATTGAGTTTAATGCTTAACATTGAGGCCTATGACAACGGGACAGGATGAACTTACGCGGACTTATAAATAGCCGGCCGCGGTGGCCGAGGGGACTGAGGCGCTTCAGTCACGGTCTGCACGGCCACTACGGTCGGGGGTTCGAATCCCCCCTCGGGCATGGATATTTGTGCCGTCCTTAGTATTAGTTAGTTCATAAGTAGTTTGTAAGTTTAGGGACTGATGACCCCGTAGTTAAGTCCCATAAGCTATACAAACATTTGATTTTTTTATTTATAAATACAAACCAGACAACTTTAATCACTGTCCAGCTCTAAAGGATAAGCACAGTTTTAACATGAAATAGTCCACGAATTTTATTTTTCACGCATGTCTGATGAGCCCAACGCTTGCACTTTGTGTGCTGAATTCCTTGTTCTCCAGGTTTTTAAAAAAAGGCACAGTGACTCTTCCTCATCGTCATCATCACCATCTTGTATTTTTTTCCGTTTTATGCCTCCTGCAGTTGATGTATTTAATTTCTTTTTATTATTGCTGGTACTTTCTTTTTGGAAAGGGGCTTTCTAGCCTGTGATTCAATTTTTCTTCATTTTTTTGCCACCCGTGACATGGGCTAATATTCACTCTTCGTTTCCTGAGTTTCAATTACCTGCGTAGATTGACATGAGGCTTTTCTGTACTTAGCTCAGTACTTCCAGTAAAATCATTTAAAGTTTAAAATAAAATTTACTGGTTGGAGTTTTCCAACGCTTTTTATCTCGTGAATATGATGATCTTTTCACCTCTGAAACACATCAAAATATGTTTAACTTCGACAGTTACGTTAATAATTTAACAAACTCGAAGAATTATCAACAACCTTTTATCGAGTTTCAAGAAGTACAGCTCCTATAGGACGTGACAGGTTGTCTCTGCTGGCCATCTTGCCTCGTCCTCTCTGGGCCAACCTGCCCCATCGCCATCATTACAATGAATTCTGTGCTTTAGAAAACTCACTGAAGCAATTAAGACCTTTAATTACGGTACTCACCCCGTTGCATCTAAAGCAAGCAAAAGTTAAATAATACACATTAAGCGGTGAGTAGAATTTTACTGAAACACGCACAAAAGCAGTTACGGACTACAGCTTGCCCAAAACATCCTGCGACATTGGCCCTGTATAAGAAAAATCAAATGTTTGTTAAGCTTATGGGACCTAACTACGGGGTCATCAGTCCCTAAACTTACAAACTACTTATCAACTACCTTATACTAAGGACGGCACAAATATCCATGCCCGAGGGGGGATTCGAACCCCCGACCGTAGTGGCCGTGCACCCTGTATAAGGAGAGGGACAGTGCTAACTACTTTCTGATTCATTCCTAGGACGATGTAGCGTCTACTGTAAGAAATAATTGGACTGGGCCATCCTGCCCCTGTGGCCAACGTGCCCCGGTCTCCGCTACGACTTTCAGAGCTGTTATAATCACAGAAGATATAAACTGCCATGTTCACAGGGAAGTGTTACATTTTTATTGCACTGAATTACATTTACTAAAATTTAAAAATATAAAATATGTTAGCGACATTCGGTTGTGATCTGATGATGGCATAAGAAGCCGAAAGCCGATTACTACCTAAATAAATAATTCTTAGAGAACATCAGGAATTTTTTGTTGTTGTTGTTGATATTATTATCATGTTTTGTCAAGCATCGATGGAAAATTCAAATAATTTACTGTTATATATCGTTGTTTCTTCCCTCCCGTAGCGACGGAGAAAGAGAGCGAATCCATCTGTTTATCTGAATGAGTCTTAATCAGCAGGCAGTAGAAAATGCGGGCATTCGCCTTGACCTCCGCTGGTGGCTAGAGATTGGCAGCTCACACAGGATGTGTCTGCGGTACAATAAAGCGTAGCCGACAACATAAAAAGTAGAGTGATTCAATTTATGAGCTTGTGTTTCACAGACAAACAGATAGTTACATTTCCTCTCTGACTTTCGCAACCTACCATTTACGTAACAACAGCCGCAGTTCTGTGACTGAAGTACAGGCAACATTGCTCTAGATCCTGTACAGTCTGGCTATAGATATTTTCTTTCTTATGCAATATAATGTAAGTAAAAAAAAATAATAAAAATATCATGGAACAGGGAACCTCCCATTTGCCTCGGTGGAGTGTCCGAGCGGTCTAAAGCGCCTTGCTGTAGAGCGCGCGGTTGATCGCCGTCGGAGGTTCGAGTCCTCCGTTGGACATGCGTGTAAGTGTTATCTTTAGATTAGTTTAATTAGTTTAAGTAGTTTGTAAGCCAGGGGACTGATGGCCAAAGACGTTAAGTGCGATAACTGGGAATAAGCAAGTAAGGCTCCATTTATAAAGTTTTTATATCACCTAACCGCAATGCCTTAATCGTGTGTTGGCAGGAAAATTTGTGAGAGAAGTTTAGCAGTAGGTTCTTCCTAGGCCTAAGAAATCTAGTAGGCATGAATGTGAAAATTGATATTCCTATGTAGATAAGTAAAAATATTTTTACCAAAAAATTTTCTGACGGTACCAATATACCTTTTCGATTCCTGCACGATTACGCGGAAATGATTCAACTCCTGTATACAATAATGTAAAACGCATGGGGAAAAGTGGTATAGACCTGAAGATACCTAGCTCGTATTACAAATGAACGGATTCAAACTGCTTTCGGTCAATCTAACTTCAAAATTTCCATGGTTTTCTGCCTACATCACAACTCTGGATATACCTGGCTGAGATTCTCTTACAGACTCGGCCATTCCATGTCGAGCAGCACACGGAAAAAATAACCACTTAAGTCTATTCCTACAGGCTATGATTTATTTAAAGAAATCTTACTAAAGAAATGCTTACACTACACACGTGCTTTCTGTTTTGAAACATAGCTGCGCATTACCACGGTGGCGTGGCCGACCGTTCTTAGGCGACTTGCTGCCGAGCATGCGGTTGTTTGCTGTCGGAGGTTCGAGTCCTCCCTCGGGCATGGGTGTATGTGCTGTCCTACGTTAGTTTAAATAGTTTGTAAGGCTAGGGACTTATAACCACAGTAGCTAAGTCCCAGATACTTAGAACCATTTGCAAATTATTGATACAGGAGGGGAAGGAAGAAGGATTAGTAAAGAAAGAAATGACAGTGGCTGCATTAGAGCATTGAAATGAAGCAATGGCGACAAGTGAAGATGTGAACCGCCCAGGAATCGAAACCGGGTCTCCCGCTTCGGGCCTGAACCACTTGACTACCAGAGTTCACCTCCCGTCCATCTCAAATTCTCACAATTTTCTGTGGCTGTAGAACCACTCTCGTTCATGCCCTCTTACACTCGCCATTACGGTTTCCCAGTGCGAGGACAAACGTATGACCGCATCTGCGGTGAAGTAATTGAAGCCAACCCCGTCTTCGCGTGTAAATACTTATTATATTGGTTTGGTGTCTGTTCTTTTGGCCATGTCCGAAAGAACAGACATCACCGCTTTTATTAGAAACATTGGTTGCTGCGCATCGTGGGATCCCCATCAAGTGGGACTGACTGAGGATATAGAAAAAGTTCAGAGAAGGGCAGCTCGTTTGTATTTCCCGATATAGCGAGAGAATGTCACAGAAATGATGTACGATTTTGGGTGGAAATCTTTAAAAGAAAGACGTTATTCGTTGCGGCGAGATTGATTTGCGAAATTCCTGCAACCAACTTTCTCTTCCCAATGCGAAAACACTTTGTTAGCACCCACCTACATAGGGAGACATGACCAACATAATAAAGTAAGAGAATCAGATCGGAAACGGAAAGATTAAGTGTTCCTTTCTTCCGCGCGCTCTCAGAGAATGGCAGGTAGAGAAGTATCATAAAAGCGTTTGATGAACCCTCAACCATGCACTTCAGTGTGACTTGCAGAGTAATTGCGTAGACGTTGACTGTGATGGATTACTTTTTTCTATAGTAAATTTCGCCATTATATTTACTATTATAGTATATTTGCGCAAAAATTCAAAGGAAATGCAACTAATCTGTGAGAGAAGAAAGTGATAACTGTAATTATAGTCAGTGAGAGCACTCGGTACAAATTGGTGCTCTATGTTAATCATAAATCGACATTTTACAAATCAGGCAACACATATTACCGCAAGAACAATGCGACCATGTGAATTCACATGAAATGTGTCTATGCTCTGTCATCAACATAATGTACAGTGAGTTTCAATAAACTGCAGCCACCACACTCTTTGTAATGTAATATACACAAATTAATGTTTGTTTGATTTGCCAACTCATTGCTTTCACTAGCGCGAAGGTTACAGGCATACTAAAATTAACTTCGTATGTTGCATGGCGGAGGGTGTTTTACAATTAGTTAATTCGTTTCTTACGCTTCACACTGAAATGTATGAACGGATATGAATGAAGTTTGGAGCAGAGATGACTTATACCACGATTAATACATGGGCTACCTTTCGTAAGCCACCGTACGGTGCGTGGCAGAGGGTACGTTAGAATGGGTTAATATGTTTGTTTCTCTTCACTCTGAAGCATCTGGACGGAATTGAATGAAATTTGTAATGAGGATAGCTAGTACTCTGAATTAACGCATGAGCTACGTTTAGGAAGCCAATGTATGGCGCATGGCGGAGGGTACCTTACAGCGGGTTGACAATATTGTTACTCTTAACGCTGAAACAGCTGGACGAAATTGAATGAAATGTGAAATGAAGATAGCCTATAGGGTAAGATGGTACAAATTCGATATAGGTACAATTCCGATCAACATAATTTGTCAGTCTCGTAGTATTGGTAGCACTTGCCTTTGTGTGGCGTTGTAGTGTAGCAGGTTTCTACGGCTCCTCCTGTCTTTTCCAAGAATACACCACTTTGCGCTACGGAGATATAAATTTTTTCCTGTTAAGAGGTACGTAGAGCAACTTCGTCGGACGCGCTCTTATAAATTAGGTAGTTTGCACGCGATTGCAAATTCTATATTATGCAATGTTTGTTACCTAGAAGTATGCGTTGGTGCCCCTTGGAAAAAGTGCTTTTTATGTGGAAGAAGCCAGTGATCAAAATTGTACGAGGAAGTGATCATAATTGTATCTAGTGCGGTACATTTTCGATCGATTTTTCACACTTCTGTAAAAAAAATTTTGAGTTTATACCAACATTTGTAATGGTCTAGTATTTGTGTTACATATTCGTTAAACATTCAAGAACAAGTGCCATAGTTAAAATTATCTCTTTTCTCAACATATTTTCAGCACCAACAACATTTGTCCGAAATGATCGGAATTGTACCACCTTACCCTACTCCAAATTAATACATGAAGTTTTTTAAGCTGCCGTAGGTGCATGACGGAGGGTACGTTACAACAAACTTCCGAACTGTTTGACTGGTCCCATGAGAATCAACACCATAATGTATGTTTTCATGAAAGAGATTTTTATAATGTGCAAGCCAGTGAATTTAGCATGGCGGAGGGTACCAAGCGACTTTGACACCGTTTGACCAGTCACCTTTAAACTTGGCGCATATATGTACGGCGAGTGTTCATCAGAGACGAGTTTATCGTCAGGCGTGCCCCAGGGGAGTGTGATACGACCGCTATTATTTTCTATCTATATAAATGATCTGATGGACAGACTAACTTGTAATTTGCGGCTGTTTGCTGATGATGCTGTGGTGTATGAGAGGATGTCGTCTGTAACTGACTATAATAGCATACAGGATGACTTAGGCTAAATTTCTCGTTGGTGCCAAGATTGGCAGCTAGCTCTCAAATGTAGAAAACTATAAGGTGATGCGCATGAGTAGGAAAGACAATCCCATAATATTCGAATAGAGCATTAGCAGTGAGCTTCTTGATGCAGTCGCGTCGTTCAAATATCTAGGCGTAACATTGCAGAGCGATATGAAATGGAACGAACATGTAAGGGCCGTTGTGAGTAAGGCGGACAGCGGACTTTGATTTATTGGCAGAATTCTGGGAAGATGTACTTCATCTGTAAAGGAGACCGCGTATAAAACGCTGGTACGACCCCGTCTTGAGTATTGCTGAAGTGTTTGAGAACCGCAGCAGATCAGTTTAAAGGAAGACATGGGAACAGTTCAGAGGCGAGCAGCTAGGTTCGTTACTGGTATGTTCGACAAATGCGCGAATGTCACAGAGATGCTCCGGGAATTTGAATCGATATCGCTGAAGGAAAGATGACGTTCCTTTCGGGAAATTCTGTTGAGGAAATTTAGAGGGCCGGAATTTGAAGCTGAGTGTAGTACGATCTTGCTGCCACCTACTTACATTTCGCGCAGTGATCAGAAAGACAAGATAAGAGAAATTAGGGTTCGTACACAAAAAATCCTTGGATATCACAGGAAATGCTAAATTTAATTGATGAAAGGAGAAAATACAAAATTGCACTAAATGAAATAGGCAAAATGGAGTACAGACGACAAAGAAATGAGATTGACAGGAAATGCAAAATGGCTAAGCAGGAGTGGCTAGAAGCCAAATGCAAATCAGTAGAAGAATGTATAAGAAGGGGAAAAGTAGATACTGCCTTCAGGAAAATAAAAGAGACATTTAGGGACAAGAAAAGCAACTCTACGAATATCAAGAACTCAGATGGGAAACCAGTCCTCAGCAAAGAAGGGACAGCTGACAGGTGGAAAGAGTACATAAGCAGCTATACAAAGGAAATGAACTTAGAGACGATGTTGTAGGAAGAGAAGAGGAAGTAGATCAAGATGAAATAGGAGATACTATACTGAGAGATGAATTTGCCAGAGCCTTGAAAGACCTAGGTCGGAACAAGGCCCCAGGAGTAGATGACATATCCTCAGAGCTACTAAAGTCTCTGGGAGAGCCAGCCATGACAAAACTATTTGAACTGGTGTGTAGGATGTATGAGACAGGTGAAATACCCTCAGACTTTAAGAAAAATGTAGTAATCCCCATTCCAAAGAAATCAGGCGCAGACAGGTGTGAAAATTACAGAACCATCAGTTTGATAAGTCATGGTTGTAAAATTTTAACACGAATTATCTACAGGAGAATGGAAAAGCTGGTAGAAGCTGACCTCGGGGAAGATCAGTTTGGATTCAGGAGGAACATAGGAACCCGGGAGGCAATACTAACTTTATGTATTATCTTAGAAGATAGGTTAAGGAAAGGCAAACCTACATTTTTAGCTCCTGTAGATTTGGAGAAAGCATTTGACAATGTTGACTTGAATACACTCTTTCAAATTCTGAAGTCAGCAGGGGTAAAATATAAGGAGAGGAGAGTTATTTACAACTTGTACTAAAGCCAGACCGCAGTTATTAGACTCGAAGGGCATGAAGGGGAAGCATCAGTTGGGAAGGGAGTAAGACAGGGTTGTAGTCTTTCTCCGATTTTATTCAATTTGTACATCGAGCAGGCGGTGAAGGAAAGCAAGGAAAAATTTGGAATAGGTATTAAAGTTCAGGGGAAAGAAATAAAAACATTGCGTTTTGCTGAAGACATTGTAATTCTGTCAGAGACAGCAAAGGACCTGGTAGAGCAGTTGAATGGAATGGACAGTGTGTTGAAGAGAGCGTATAAAATAAACATTAACAAGAGCAAAACAAAAATAATGGAATGCGGTCTTAGAAAATCAGGCGATGCTGAAGGAATTAGATTATGTAACGAAACAATAAAGGTGGTAGATGAGTTTTGTTACTTGGGTAGTAAAATAACATGCGATGGTCGCAGTACAGAGGATATAAAATGGCAATGGGAAGAAAAGCATTTTTGAAAAAGAGAAATTTGCTAACATCGAATATTAATTTAAGTGTAAGGAAGTCTTTTCTGAAGGCATTTGTGTGGAGTGTTGCCTTATACGGGAGTGAAACATGGACGATAAGCAGTGCGGACAGGAAGAGAATAGAGGCTTTTGAAATGTGGTCCTACAGAAGAATGGGTAGATCGCATAACTAATGAAGAGGTACTGAACAGAATTGGTGAGAAAAGAAATTTTTGGCATACCCTGACTAAAAGAAGGGATCGCTTGGTAGGACACATTCTTAGACATCGGGGAATCGTAAATTTAGCATTGGAGGGAAGTGTGTGGGGTAAAAATCGCAGAGGGAGACCAAGAGACACGTATAGTAAGCAGATTCAAGTGGATGTGGGTTGCCGTTCTTATGAGGAGATGAAAAGGCTTGTTCAGGATAGAGAAGGGTGGAGAGCTGCATCAAACCAGTTTCCGGACTGAAGAGCATAACAACAACAACGGAGGCATGTAGGCATCCTTTTTTCCTCGCTCTATTTGGGAGTGGAATAGGAAGGGAAATGCCTAGTAGTGGTACAGTGTACCTCCGCTACGCACTTTACGGTGGATTGCGGAATATGTATGTAGATGTAGATATGTAGGAGGGAGAGGAGTAGGTGGAGGAGGAGACGGACAGAAAGGGGAGGGAGGATAGAGGTGGAGAATGAGAGAGGGGAGGGGAGAAGAGTGAGAGAGGAGTTTGTAACAGACAGGTGAAAGGAGATGAAGAGGGGGAGGGCGAGGAGGAAAGGGACAGAGAAAGGGACAGGAGGAGACGGCGGAAGGGGCAGGTGAACAGAGAGACTAATGGAAGACTAGAAAACTCATATATATATTTGTTTGTTCGCTCGTATTTTATTCGCTGCCATAAGGTTCATCTGACTGCAATAAAACTTAGTTAACAGAGGGAGAGGAGATGATCAAAGAGAGAAGGAAAAATAAGGTGGACGGAGAGAGAGAAAGTAAATAGAGAAGAACTAAAGACGGAAATAAATAAATACCTGAGTGACACAGTATTTTCATCTAGTACACAATGTCTCGGTAGCACAGTGGCAGAGTGCCAGACTACAAATCCAAAGGTTACAAGGTCCTATGATTTTTTATCTGTCACTTTCCACTTTTTTCACCTCTGGCAGTATAGCTCATGGTCGTTTCTTACGCTTTCATGCTGAAATGGATGGACGGATATGAATGAAATTTGGAGCAGAGGTGATTTATACCATGATTAATACATGGGCTACCTTTCGTAAGCCACCGTACGGTGCGTGGCGGAGGGTACCTTAGAGCGAGTTAAGAATATTGTTACTCTTAACGCCGAAACAGCTGGACGAAATTGAATGAAATGTGAAATACGCCGGCCGCGGTGGCCGAGGGGACTAAGGCGCTCCAGTCAGGGTCTGCACGGCCACTACGGTCGGGGGTTCGAATCCCCCCTCGGGCATGGATATTTGTGCCGTCCTAGTTAGTAAGTAGTTTGTAAGTTTAGGGGCTGATGACCCCGTAGTTAAGTCCCATAGACTATACAAACATTTGAACATTTTTTTGTGAAATACCGAGTAGCAACGTGGTTTGGAGCCCACGTTAAACTGTAGGTCCCCCTACAACTGGCTGGGTAAGTCAGTTTGAAGGTCGGAGGAAGGCAACGCCATACCACCTCCAACCAGGACCATGGCTAGTAAAGCACTGTGGTGTTCAAACCAATCTTCGGATTGTTGACTGCTTTACTTACACAAAATACACCTGGGTTCCTTTGAGCCCAGTGTGAGGTGTGTTCCTTTCCAAACCAGTGACATTCTTAATTTTAAGGCTCTTAATGGCATCTAAATTTCGTTATCTGTGAAAGCCTTCCATTAACATTTAGTTGGTTGCAGACATCTGTCCAATTCGCCGTTCTCTGTTAATTTCAGTTTCAGCTTGGCAGAAGCTCTAGTAGCCCGCAGTCGCCGCTGCACAAGCAATCTGCGGATGTGCGTCACCGTAACTGCTATGGCGGACTGTCCTCCGCTTCGTTTACGTTTGTTGCTGTCGTAAACAGTTTCGGCAGCCGGCGTTTACTGAGCTACTAACATCTCATTACACGTAAATAAACGTCTGGAGGAAATACCAGCGTGTCGGTAGGTAATACACCTATACTTTATATCCTTGTTCGACAGGAAGACGTGTCATTACCTCACCTATAAGCTACAACGTATGCTTTTCTTTACCTTGCTGCAATTTCTAGTGTTCACAAGTAGGCACACAACCATCGAAATGTGAAGTCTGAAGGGTTATAGTGTGTTGTATCCTGACAGCGATGTTGTGAGTGATTGTCTACAATCAGCTGTAGGCCTTTAAAAAGAAACAACGTTCAAGGTCTCCGTGAGACGCCTTCTCCATTCTATTCAGGATTTTGCAGCTGAGTTAGCTTCCGTGTTAGCCGTAATATACACTGCTCAAAACAAATAGGGGATAAGGTGAGGTATCATACACAGTATACATATGCTAACGTATTTTATTCATATATTGGTTACAATTGTAATTTTTGTGTGATACAGTACGATATTTTCCTGTCTCAACACTTCACTTAATACGGCGTTTACTTCGAGCGAGGCACCATGGAGCTATCGTAATAGAGAAAAATTCATTCTCGTTCTCTTTACTCGAATAAGGAAAGAAACATCAACAGTTTTTAGGCAGGAAAAAAGAAAATATTACAATGACATACTTGACGAGGCAGAGGATGATCTGACTCACCACAAGACTAGACAAATGTATCAAAACGTAAAGAAATGTACCAAAAAGTATCTAAAGAAAGAACAGTTTATTAAAGATCAACAGGGAAGAATACTAGAAAATGAAAAAAGAGATAGGGCAAAGATGGGCAGAATACTTCTCCCATCTCCTAAATTGCGAAGACCCCACAGAACTTCTGCTTTTTGAGTTCCCACAAACTGTGGACACAGAAGTGGCTACTCCGATGAAATAAGAAATCACACAAATAATTAAAACATCTGAAAAACAACAGAGCTGCTGGGAAAGACCAAATTGTTGCAGAGCTCATAAAAATGGAGGACCAGACCTTGTGAGAACCATGACAAGCCTAAAGAAGGTCTGGGAGCAAGAAACTCTCCCAGAAGATTGGAAAATGGCCATCATCTGGCCATTGCTGAAAAAGAACCACCCCTGGTATGTGACAGTTATAGGGGAATATCTCTACTAGATGTCAGCTATAAAGTACTATCACTATGACTGCTAAATAAGGTATTACCACTTGCTGAAGACGTTGTAGGAGACTACCAATGTGGCTTTAGACGCAACAGATCAACAGTGGACCACTTGTTTACCCTACGACAAACAACGGAGAAATGCTGAGAGTATAATATTGACATGCACATGCTCTTTATCGACAACATACACAGGGGTACTCTAATCAAAGTACTAAAAGAATTCCAGTTTCCATCTAAAATAATCCGCTTGGTAGCAATGTGTCTAGAACAGACTCAATGTAAAGTGCGGACAAGTACTGGTCTATCAGAACAGTTTGAAGTTCGAACTGGCCTCAGACAGGGAGATGCACTCTCCCCTATATTATTCAACCTTGTGCTAGAAAAAGTAGACCGGGAATTTATGAAAACTGGCCCCATTGGAATACCTTAGACAACACGCCAGTGACTCGACTGGCTTATGCGGATGACGTAATCCTAATCAGTGAGCTGAGAAGAATGGCAAGCTCGTTCTGCCGGATTGCCAGTAAAGCAGGCTTGCAAGTCAGTGAAGACAAGACGCAATACATGGTCCTAAGCAATTCGGCTAGTGATGGGAACCCGCTCACAGTGGATAATCTCCGATTCAAAAGGGCGAATACTTTCAAACATCTTGGTAGCCTCTTTAGTGATCAGAACTTCTGTGAAACTGAAATGAATGCAAGAATTGTTGGAGGCAGTAGAGCATACTTTAGCCTTCAGGACGTGCTGAAGAAAAGGTCCCTGACAAGAAGTTTCAAGACGAGGTTGTATCAAAGTATGATTTTGCCAGTGGTTATGTAAGGTTGTGAAAGCCTCACCCTCAGAAGAACAGATGAACAGAAACTACTGGTTTTCGAAAGAAAAATCCTCCGAAAAATCGATGGTCCTGTGATAGATCCACAAACAGTAGAATAGAGAATAAGAAAAAAGCAAGAATTAAAAGAGCTTTACGCACAACCGGACATTATAAAAAGAATGAAGAGAAGAAGGTTGACCTGAGCTGGACATGTAGCAAGGATGAGCGAAGGGAGGATACCCCATGATGTGTTGCTGGGAACGGTAGCTGGAAGGAGATACTGGGGACGACCACGGACAAGATGGAAAGGCAATGTTGACAAAGACACCGAGGACATGAGACTACGAGCAAGAGATTGGTTGCAAGAGTCTCGCAACTGGGAGCATGGAGGAGTAGTGTAGAGCAGGCATATGGTCACTAAGGCCCAAGCCACGGATAAGTAAGTAAGAAAGTAAGTAAATCACCTCGCCAGTACAGTTGCACACCTGCGTGGCATGGACAGTATGAGGTTATCAATCAGCTCTTGAAGGATATCTGGCTGTACTTCCATGAGTACAACATCCAGCTCTGCAACCGTTGTTGGGATCTGATGGTCTGGCTGCAGTGTGTTTGCCAATTGCATCCCAGACACGTTCAGTCAGGTCTAAGTCCTGTGAATAAGCTAACCACTCCATTTGTTCCGATTCCCTCAGCTTCGAGCACCTTGTCCACCAGTGCGGCTCTGTGGGAACGAGCGTTATCTTCCACCAGAAAGAACCCATCTCCAATGGCACCAGCGCAGGGCATTACAAAAGGTCGAAGCAGTGGCGTATCCAGGGGGGGGGGGCTGTCGGGCTGCAACCCCCCCCCTGCAGACTCTCCTCGAATCTCTCCAGACCATGCTGTATCCCCCTCCAGACCCTTCTTCGAACCCCCCTAGACAGTGATGAAGCCCCCCCCCCCAGACCCTCCTCGAAGCTCCCCAGACGATGCTGTATCCCCCTCCAGACCCTTCTTCGAACCCCCCTAGACCGTGATGAAGCCCCCCCCCCAGACTCTCCTCGAACCTCCCCAGACCATGCTGTATCCCCCCCCCCCAGACCCTCCTCGAAGCTCCCCAGACGATGCTTAGAGAGAGGGAAAACTAATAGAAAGGCGCAATACTGCACTGGCTGCACCCCCAACCACACACTCCTCGAACCTCCCCAGACCATGCTGTATCCCCCTCCAGACCCTTCTTCGTACCCCCCTAGACCGTGATGAAGGCCCCCCCCCAGACCCTCCTCGAAGCTCCCCAGACGATGCTTAGAGAGAGGGAAAACTAATAGAAAGGCGCAATATTGCACGGCGCCCTTTTTTTTTCTTTGAAAATCACGTGTCAGCCCGGATTGACCTCAGCCCCCACCAGACCACGATCCTGGATACGCCACTGGAAGGATCTCGTCTCCATACTTCTGAGCAGTCAGAGCGCCATTCTGAACGATATAGAGGCCTGTACGTCCACCAATACTGACTCCTGGCCACACCATCCCTCCATCACCAGAAGACAGTGATGTTTCCTGCACGTAAGTAGGATTGTTTAGAGTTCCAGGGACTCTCCAGGTGACGGAGCGACGATTGCCCGGCTCAATATAAAATGTTAACTCTTATGTGATCCGAACCCGGCACCGTTCGTCATAACTTAAATCCTGATGCTCCTACGCCACGTTTCTGTGGACAAAACTGTGTCGTAGTTTTAATGCCACGCGCACCATAGGCTCCGTGAATAGACGCCACATTTCAAGAGATTTTGGACTGCTTGTGTCGGTATTTGACGTCATGTTGCTGACTGGAGGGTGCGTCGCAGCTGAGTTGCATTCAGCCTTCTGTCTCAATGGATTGTTAATCGGAGATTATTACCCGTTTACGACCTTGGATTGCCTTCTTTTAATGCTTCCTGTAGTTTGAACTCTCCTCCAGGTCCTGGAAATTATACTTTGAGACATTCCAATAGCTTTAGCCACCTCCCTCTTTCTGTCCCGATTCCTACCTTCCCAGGATCTCCATGCCACAGTTTCGGGTAAGTCACATTGTAGTTGCATGGCCCTACCTGCTCACTACACTATCTGAGCCGAACTGCGTTTGGTAAACACAAGTCAACACCAACCCCCACTGCACTCTCTGTTATTACCACTATCTCAGTTGCCGTAATGCTGTTGTCCACCTCAGAGAACCTACAGAAAGACGTCAAATCTTTCTAGTTCATTCTGCCAATGACAATACTTCAGAAATCTAGATATCTCAACTGAGCCCCTAACTGTTTTGACCAGTGTACTGGAGATACCACGACTTATGGCAGGAAAATTGGTTACAAGGATCCAAAAATCATTCCGAAATAAATACGATCATGTAATTCTTTACATTTGCATTCTATAATTCACTACATGAACTATCAAATGAAATTTGATACCAATTTCAACTGCGATATCTGAAATCACAAATAGCCATTTGGATCACATCTATCAACATTAAAATTCCCACTTCGTCACCAGTTATGCCAGATATTTGGCAAGAAATACTAACTCGTTCTTTCTTCAGCGGTAACGGCATTGTTATATGGCGTATCCAAACCGTTTGTGTCGACTCGATTATATTGACATAGGGGACCATTGATTAGAAATGGACATACATAGTGTACAACACTTAGCAACAAAGTACATCTACATCGGATACACTGCAAATCACATTTAATGTCTGGCTCAGGGTTCATCGAACCACCGTTATACTATTTATCTCCTATTCCATTCTCGAATAGCGCGCGGGAAGAAAGAACACCTGAATTTCTCGTTCGACCTCTGATTTCTAGTATTTTATTCTGATGATCATTTCTACCTATGTAAGTGGGAGTCAACAATATATTTTCGCATACGGAGGAGAATGTTGGCGATTTGAGTTTCGTAAGTAGCCCACGCCGATGCGATAAGCGCCGTTGTCGTAATGATTCCCATCCCAGATCATGTATCATTTCCGTAACGCTGTCTCCCCTGTATATTGACAATACGAAACGAGCTGCCCTTCTTTGGACTCTTTCGATGTCCTCCGTCAAACCCAACTGATGACGATCCAACACTGGGCAGCAATACTTCAAAAAAGGACGGACAAGCGTAGTGTATGCAGTTTCTTTAGTAGTTCTGTTGCATCATTTAAGGGTTCTACCAATAAAACACCGTCTCTGGTTCGCCTTTCCCACGACATTATCTACGTGTTCTTTTCAGTTTAAGTCTGAAGAAATAGTAATTCCTAGATATTTTGTGGAGTTTACGGCCTTCACGTTTGATTAATATATCTTGTAAACAAAGTTTAACGGATTTCTTTTCGTACTCGTGTGGACTACTTCACACTTCTCATCATTTAGAGTCAATTGCCAATTTTTACACAATAGTGATATCTCATTCAGATCTTTCTGCAGTTCGTTTTGATTTTCAGATGATTTTACTAGACGGTAAATGACGGCGTCATCTGCAAACAACCCAAGAGAACTTCTTAGATTTTCTCCCAAATCGTTTATGTAAATAAGGAACAGCAGAGGACCAATAACACTATCCTGTGGAACGCCCGATATCACCTCTGTTTTAATCGATGCTTTACCATCGATTATTACAAACTCTGTCCTCTCTGACAGGAAATCCCCTATCCAGTCGCAGACCATAATAATAGTTCATAACGACAAATGTCAGTCTCGGTGAATGCGTTCCATATCAAGAGTGAGAAACGAATGGACCGGCACTGCCGAATATCACGTAACATGACATTATTTGCTGATTCTCCGTTTGAGTAGCCCACGTTACCTGGTCCTCTTGGGGGTGCGCTTCCACAGTTCTGTAATCAATTGACGTTAACGCTGGGGTGTGGGCAAAAGGCATCAACATGTCTTTCTAAAGTTTTATTGTGCGTATCCTTGGCACCGTTTTATCACACCATTTTATATTTAATAATTAATTGTATTCCATTTAATATTGTGAACTCGTCTTTGTAAAACAGTTTCATTTTGTTAATCCCTTACAGACTACCTGAAGATGTGTCTTAAACCGAAGTTTATTACAGTCAGGGCGGACTTACTTTTCACAGTGATATTTGGTTGCAGATGCCCACATTTCAAAATTTACATAGTCATTAAAAGACTGATAAGGCGAGAAAGGTAACAAAATGGAATGAACCATCTAGTTTAAGGAGATAGAACGTCAAACGGGCCGACTTGGAGCAGGAAAGGCACCACAGGACATTTCAATTTCAAAAAATTCAAATGTTTGTATAATCTATGGGACTTAACTACGGGGTCATCAGTCCCTAAACTTACAAACTACTTATGAACTACTTACGAACTAGGACGGCACAAATATCCATGCCCGAGGGGGGATTCGAACCCCCGACCGTAGTGGCCGTGCAGACCGTGACTGGAGCGCCTTAGTCCCCTCGGCCACCACGGCCGGCATTTCAATTTCCACTGTCTGTACTTTCACAAATAAATTCATAAAACTTTGCTAGGACGGATTAGGGATTCATATTCGTAGCAATGGAGTTCAAAAACGTAACATAATAATATTTTTTCAACATATGACATTTCATAAACTTTTAACGTAATATTGGTTGCTTATGTTGCTATAGGTACACTTTTCTTCATAAGTAAAAAAGATTCTTCGAAGAATTTAGCACAACATACAACCATACTTACAGGTGCATGAAACAGAAATTTTCCAAACCTATCAAAAACTATAGTTAAATATGTGATAATTAAGTACAAAATTTCAGTTTTTCTGAACATCAAGTTTAGAAAGTAACAGCTCATTTATTTCTTCATAAATTAAATAAATTGTAGAGTTTCATATACCTGTAAGTGTGGTTTGTATTCTGTGCAAAATTCGTCGAATATCTCTTTCTTATATAAAAAAAGTGCATCTATAGCAACAAATGCAGCCAATAGTAAGTGAAAAAAGATAACATGTAACACAATTTTATTTTATTTTTTTTAACCCAGCTGCTATTGTCAGCGAGCGTTAAAAACGTCAATGGATCAAAAAGCAGCCCTCGGTCGCAAATTAAAAATTGTTTGACCTGATTTCGGGAATGACTAAGATTGTGCCGCGATGGAGTAGCCCAGCGGTCTATGGCGCCTCGCTGCGGAGCGCGAGGTTGCTTGCTGTCAGAGGTTCGAGTCCTCCCTGGGGCATGGGTGTGTGTGTTGTCCTTCGGTTAGTTTACCTTAGTTTAAGTAGTTCGTAAGCTACGGACTAATGACCACGCAGTTTGGTCCGATAGATTTACAAACATTTGAAGTTTTTGACTAAGATTGCCTGTGTGGCGTGGACTGGGCGGGTTTTAGGATAAAGAGCTTCGGAGAAAAACAAAATGGGCAATTTCAAAGGGTGCAGGTGGATCACAGGAGAAATGTAGATCCGGAAACTATTGGTATAACAGTTGTAAATTGTCGTAGCTGTGTCGGAAAAGTACCAGAACTCCAAGCGTTAATAGAAAGCACCGAAACACACATCATTATAGGCAGCGAAAGTTGGCTAAAGCCGGAAATAAGTTCAGTAGAAGTATTTGCAAAAAAATCTAACGGTGTTCAGAAAGGATAGATTTTGATAGTTCCTGCGAGCTATTATGGGTAGAGGTTGTACCCGAAAATAGTAAGAAGTTAACAATCGGTTCCTTTTACCCTCGATCTGTTGACGAAATTATATTTTCAAATCAGCAGGTAGGCATAAAACATCGTCCGAAATTTTACTCAACGCATTCTCTGAGAATTACTTCGAACAATTAGTTTATGAGCCAACTAGAATTGTAAATGGATGTGAAAACACACTTGATCTCTTAGCAACAAATAATCCTGAGCTCATAACGAGCATCAAAACGGATACAGGTATTAGTGAACACAGAGCTGTCGTAGCGAAATTGAATATCGAAAGTCCCAAAGTTACCAAAAATAAACGCAAAGTATATTTGTTCAGGAAAGCAGATAGAAACAAAATACATTGCTTCTTGAAAGACAGCTTCCACTCGTTTCTAACACTAAACGTAGGTGTAGACCAGATGTGGCTCAAATTCAAAGAAGTGGTATCGACAGCAATTGAAAGTTTTATACCAAATAAATTAACAAAAGAAGGAGGCGATCCCCCTTGGTATACAAAACAGGTCAGGACACTGTTACAAAAGCAAAGGAAATTTAAACGAACGCAAAATCCCCGGGATTGGCGATCGTACTCAGAAGCTCGAAATTTAGCGAGGATTTCAATGCGAGATGCCTACAATATTTATCACAACGAAACTCTTTCTCGAAATTTGACTGAAAACCCAAAGAGATTTTGGCCATATGTTAAATATACTCGGGGCAAACCACACACATACCTTCACTACGTGATAGTAATGGCGATCGTGCCGATGACAGCGCTACTAAAGCATAGTTACTAAACATATCTTTTAGAAACTCATTCACCAAAGAAGACGAAACCAATATTCCATATTTCGAATTACGAACAGATGCCGTAATGAGTAACGTAGAAGTAGATATCATCGGAGTAGTGCAGCAACTAAAATCACTTAACAAGAACAAGTCTTCTGCTCCGGATTGTATACCCATTAGATTTCTATCTGATGATGCTGAAGCGATAGCTCCTTACTTAACAGTCATATACAACCGCTATCTCATACAAGGATCTGTACCAAAAGATTGGAAAGTTGCACAGGTCACACCTATATTCAAGAAAGGCAATAGGATAACCCGCTAAACTACAGGCCTATTTCATTGACGTCAATTTGCAGCAGGGTTTTGGAACGTATCCTGTATTCAAATATTATGAATTATCTCGAACAGAACGATCTATTGGCCCAAGGTCAACACGGATTTAGAAAATATCGTTCATGCGAAACACAATTAGCTCTTTATTCACACGAAGTGATGGGTGCTATCAACAAAGGTTCGCAAATCGATTCCGTATTTCTTGATTTCCAGAAAGCTTTTGACACCGTACCTCACAAACGGCTTTTAATCAAATTGCGTGGTTATGGTATATCGCCCCAAATTTGCGATTGGATAGGGGATTTCTTGTCAGAGAGGACAAGTAATCGATGGTAAGACATTGACTAAAACTGAGGTGATATCGGGCGTTCCACAGGGTAGTGTTATTGGTCCTCTGCTGTTCCTTATTTACATAAACGATTTAGGGGAAAATCTAAGTAGCTCTCATAGGTTGTTTGCAGATGAAGCCGTCATTTACCGTCTAGTTAAATCATCTGAAGATCAAAACCAACTGCAGAAGGATCTGAATAAGATATCAGTATGGTGTAAAAATTGGCAATTGACTTTAAATAATGAGAAGTGTGAAGTCGTCCACTTGAGTTCGAAAAGAAATCCGTTAAACTTTGTTTACAAGATAAATCAATCAAATGTGAAGGCCGTAAACTCCACAAAATACCTAGGAATTACTATTACTTCAGACTTAAACTGAAAAGAACACGTAGATAATATCGTGGGAAAGGCGAACCAGAGACTGCGTTTTATTGGTAGAACCCTTAAAACATGCAACAGAACTACAAAGGAAACTGCATACACTACGCTTGTCCGTCCATTTTTGGAGTATTGCAGCCCAGTGTGGGATCCTTATCAGGTGGATTTGACGGATGACATCGAAAGAGTCCAAAGAAGGGCAGCTCGTTTCGTATTGTCACGATACAGGGGAGACAGCGTTACGGAAATGATACAGGATCTGGGATGGGAATCATTACAACTACGGCGCTTATCGCTGCGGCGTGGGCTACTTTTGAAACTCCAATCGCCAACATTCTCCTCCGAATTCGAAAATATATTGTTGACTCCCACTTACATAGGTAGATATGATCATCAGAATAAAATACGAGAAATCAGAGCTCGAACAGAGAGATTCAGGTGTTCTTTCTTCCCGCGCGATATTCGAGAATGGAATGGGAGATAAATAGTATAATTGTGGTTCGATGAACCCTCTGCCAGGCACTTAAATGTGATTTTCAGATTATCCCATGTAGATGTAGATCAGAAATTATAAAATAAAACAAGTCACATAATAAAATATACTACTCAGTTGTAACGCTTACATAATTGCGGCTACTAGATGGCACTACTGAGGTGACGTCTACCTGTTCACAACTCCACTTAGCACACGCCAGTCTGATGCCTCCGTCCAGGCGTGCAGCCCATAGCGGCTATCATTTTCTAAAATTTCTTTTTAAACATTATGACGTAATCTTTGCACCTGAGTAGTATATTTTATTATGTGACTTGTTTTGTTTTAGAATTTCTGATGAAGGCAATCTTAGTCATTGCCGAAACCAGGTCAAACAATTTTTAATTTGTAAACGAAGGCTGCTTTTTTATCCATTGACTGTTTTATTTTGTCATGTTTTTGAACGTCCACTGATATGAGTGTGTATCTTGAAACCTTCCTGATCATACTGACAAAGTTTTATGAATTTATTTGTAAAAGTATAGACAGTGGAACAGTCGTACATCTCCTGCTCCAAGTGGTTCCTTTGACGTCCTAGCCGTCTTAAAGTCCCGTCAACATCGTGATCACTAAAGACGGAGATCACGCTCGGAGTTTTGGTTAAGGATGAGGTAAGAAATCGGCCGTGCCCTTAAAAATGATCCATCCCGGTATTTGCCTGGAGTGACTTGGGAAATCAACTTTAAATGTTTGTAAACATATGGGACCAAACTGCAGTGGTCATCGGTCCCTACTAAAACTATCTTATGCTAACGTCAACACATTCACACACATGCACACTCACACCCATGCCCGAGGGAGGACTCGAACCTGTGACGGGAAGAAGACTCGCAATCGGCAGCAAGGCGCCTTAGAGCGCACGGCCACTTGCGCTCGGTTTTAGAGAAATCACGTAAAACCTAAATGTGGATGGCTGGAGGTGGATTTGAACCACCAAAAGTGATGCGTATTGTTCACCAGACAATACCAGAGGACCAAAACGTCCGTGTGTAGGGCCGGGTGGTTGATGTTCGTCCACACCTGACGCCAGTTGACATCAGGCTGACTCGCTACAAACTTGTGGACTGCGGGGCGTCCGAGAAGCCAACGTGTAGCCGTCAGACTGTCCTGTTCATATCCTTGGCCATATCCAATATATAGCTCATACGACAACGTATATAAAGGGGATCACCCTGGGAGCGACCTCTGAATGCGGTCGACATCTTCGCAGTGTTGCTGATGTCGTGCCATCTGGATACCTAACGCACACGGTGGCGATGCGGTTGATCAGAGGCGACGCGCATTTGTGGGGGAAATCGACCAGCACCAGGACGCTCTCGGAGCTCTCTAAGGCCCCTTTCACACGGCTTTCCGAGGGGCTAAGCCAATGCTGCCACCCAAAAATAGCCAATGCTGCCACCCAAAAACTACTACTCGTGGAAGCTTAGGAGCTTTCCATTGCATTCTCGGGACACTTCGAGCTTATCATGAGAAATTTTTCAATTTCTATTGAATGTTAGTAACTTCTTTCGTTGAGCAGTGTGCAATACAGAAACAATTTTTTCTGTTGGTGAACCAACATGAGGAAGCAGATAACAGCGGAAGAGAGGGTGGCTGCGACTCTGAGGTAGGTGTGACACAAAATTCTTTGTGGCAAAAACTTGTAACATTTTATTATAATTTTAACAAGATGGATACAAATATATCAATGAACGTAATAGAATTTTATGTCACGGAAGGTTTTCCGAATAGTATGACAATGTAAGTAAGCTATGTATTACAGAAGTACGATTTTTTTTTTTCAGATACTCCAAATTGCTGAATCATCAGATTGGTTATCTATTTCTGGTGTGGGCTGAGAGGGACGTTGTGTGTAACTGCTCTTTACCAAGATTGAAGAGCGGTGGTGGGGAGTTAAGTGATTTACTTCAAAGCCGTTTGGGAAAAGCTGCTGGGGTGGATAAAAAGAAAGTGGACGAACATCATACTGTTGCGCCATGTGTGCTGCAAAGTTGGATTAACCTGTCTGATGCAAGGTCGTTGAATTTCTTAGCTTATATTTATCAATGACTTGCGTTATTTCACAGTTTCCAGAAGTTTTCTGTGTTCTGCAATAGGTTCCAAATATTTGAACAAAGATAATAAAGAGAAGTTTGTCCTCATTAGACGATGCTGCCCTCTCCTTCGATCACACTGTTTTCTCATTAGTTACATAGGCACACGATAGACCTTTGCTAGTGATATGCACTGGTAAATGGACGCAAACAATACAGACGCTGAATCAAGAAGTGTAGCGACAAGCGGCTGCCTTTATTCCGTTTGAACGCTCCCATAAGGCTCCGTGCAAAGCAAATAGCAGGCGATTCACTTCACAAGCTACACTGTGGCTGAGTGAGCCGAAGTCGAAGCTGTGCGTCTCTCGTGTGAAACATTCCATGAGGCCGAATCGCTTAAGCCCTCTGCAGCTGGATTCACGGCATCCCGTGTGAAAGAGCCCTGATGCACGTAGCCCCTCACTGAAGAGCTCGTGACGCCATAAGAGCCAGTACACTGCCTGGGAAATGGAATGGGCTACCATCTTCGGCACGCTGAGGACTTGGGCTTCTTACCATGCCTTTGATAGAAGAAGATGTGAAGGGTGTGGAGATTGGGTGTTGCGAGAATGTGATGGGAGAGGCGGCGTATCAGGTGCCTAGGGTTGGGTGTAGACTAGCGGGTGGTCACTGCCACGTTTGCAGGTAGTGTAGTAGTGCCGTGAGTTCAAAATGTTCAACTGTTTGTTAAGCCTATGGGACTTAACTGCGCGGTCATCAGTTCCTAAACTTAAGAACCACTTATGAACTAACTTATACTGAAGACAACACAAACATGCATGCCCGAAAGGGATTCGAACCCCCAACCGCAGTGGCCGTACAGATTGTGACTGGAGCGCCTCAGTTGAACCTCCTACGGGGAGTAGCCTCGCGTGTCGGAGCATAGCGCATCAGTGCACTCTGCCACTACGCTGCGGCCAGTGCCGAGAGGGTTCATCGAACCACAATTATACTATTTATCTCCCATTCCATTCTCGAATAGCGCGCGGGAAGAAAGAAGACCTGAATCTCTCCGTTCGAGCTCTGATTTCTCGTATTTTATTCTCATGATCATTTCTACCTATGAAGGTGGGAGTCAACAATATATTTTCGCATTCGGAGGAGAATGTTGGCGATTGGAGTTTCAAAAGTAGCCCACGCCGCAGCGATAAGCGCCATTGTTGTAGTGATACCCATCCCAGATCCTGTATCATTTCCGTAACGCTGTCTCCCCTGTATCGTGACAATACGAAACGAGCTGTCCTTCTTTGGACTCTTTCGTTGTCCTCCGTCAAACCCACCTGATAACGATCCCACACTGGGCAGCAATACTCCAAATGAGGACGGACAAGCGTAGTGTATGCAGTCTCTTTAGTAGCTCTGTTACATCTTTCAGTGGTTCTGCCAATAAAACGCAGTCTCTGGTTCGCATTTCCCACGACATTATCTACGTGTTCTTTCCAGTTTAAGTCTGAATACTAGTAATTCCTAGATATTTTGTGGAGTTTACGGCCTTCACATTTGATTGATTTATCTTGTAAACAAAGTTTAACGGTTTTCTTTTTGTACTCACGTGGACGACTTCACACTTCGCGTTATTTAGAGTCAACTGCTAATTTTTACACCATAGTGATATCTTCTTTAGATCGTTCTGCAGTTTTGATCTTCAGATGATTTTACTAGACGCTAATGACGGCGTCATCTGCAAACAACCTAAGAGAGCTACTTAGATTGTCTCCCAAATCGTATATGTAATTAAGGATCAGCAGAGGGCCAATGACACTACCCTGTGGAACGCCCAATATCACCTCTGTTTTAGTCGATGCCTTACCATCCATTACTACGAACTGTGTCCTCTCTGACAAAAAAATCCCCTATCCAATCGAAAATTTGGGGCTATATACCATAACCACACAATTTGATTAAAAGCCGTTTGTGAGGTACGGTGTCAAAAGCTTTCTGGAAATCAAGAAATACGGAATCGATTTGCGAACCTTTGTCGATAGCACCCATCACTTCGTGATGTAATTAAGGATCAGCAGAGGACCAATGACACTACCCTGTGGAACGCCCAATATCACCTCTGTTTCAATCGACGCTTTACCATCTTTACTTGTTATGACGGATGTAACGCCGACGAAAATGTGGAAGGAGTGGTACTGTATGCTTTCACTGCAAGGGAGTCGTTGGCGTGGGGGTAGCGGCATCGTGTAGCCAGCGCTGGGCTTGTGTGGGACGTGTCGGCGCTCACGTGGACTGCCAGCTGCAAGTCAGCCGGTGATAACAGGGAACGCCTGCGCCGTGTCTGGCACGCGCGGCAACAGGTGGACCCCGCGCCGAGCCGGCTGCCAAGGGAGACAGATAGATATAGATATGTTTGTTAAGCTTATGGGACTTAATTACGGGGTCATCAGTCCCTAAACTTACAAACTACCTTATACTAAGGACGGCACAAATATCCATGCCCGAGGGGGGATTCGAACCCCCGACCGTAGTGGCCGTGCAGACCGTGACTGGAGCGCCTCAGTCCCCTCGGCCACCGCGGCCGGCCAAGGGAGACACCCTTACGCTGAAAAAGTGAAGCCTGCCTCCGCCATATTGCTAAGTCTTGGGGAAGTCTTAATATTGTAATGCTGACGTTTTACGTCACTTAACGTAGTCTCTTGGAGTCTATGTTAAGTGATCGCCTGGTCAAGGTGTACTTGGAGAAAAAAAAGGGGGGGCGGTTTTAGACATCTTCATGATGGCCTCCCACAGTGTTCGGTCCTTGCTACCATAATTTTCAATGTTTACACTGCGGACATTTCTGCGACACAGTCCCGAAAGTTCATCTATGTAGACGATATTGCCATTGCGACTCAACATACAGACGTTCATATTATATGATCAGTGGCGGCCTGTGATAATGTGCTAATGTGCTGCAGCACACTGTAAATATATTACTAAAATTATGCCATTTCTCTTCGAATGCAAGCGAGAAATCACTGTGAAATTACAGCCTTTCTCTTGGAATACGAGCCAGATATCACAATAAAATTATGCCAATTCTCTTCCAATGTGTATTAGAATGCTAGTAATAAGGATGAAAACGCATTTTGGAGCGTTCTCGCCGCGATAGCTGGAAACCGGCTCCGTGTGCTGAAGTTGGGTTCAGCCGCGCTGGTACGTGCGCAGAGAGGCGGCGCAGTCGTCTGTACGCTAGTGCGCATGCGCAGACGTGACGTCAGGCCTGGCGGCTCATGTGTGCTGAGACCGACTGCAGCACCAGATCAATATTTCTCTTCGCGCTGCGTGTAACGGCTGCGGAAGAATGGTATATGACGAATATTGCGGCATACAGAGTCAAATAGCGCGCTGGCTCAGGCGTCTTGCGCGTTGTCTCTCAAACCTACCTGTGTGAGGCTCGTATTGAATACCTCTGAGTCTAAATTTTTAATTTCTGTAAATAAAATTAATATTTTCAAACGTTATATTTACTACCTGCAGTGAATACATGCAGTTGGCAGCGCTGTTATTTATTCCCCTGAAGGTCTCACTCTCAATACAATATTAATTGATATTTAATTAAAGGCAATCATACAAAGGTTGACTTTTTATTTTAGTATGTTTTGTTTCCTGTTTATTTTGTAATATTGTAGCACACTGGTCAAATTTTATACGAGCCGCCACTGGATATGATCTACTTTAACATCTGACTTACCTATCCTTAATAATTATTTATCACTGTGGAAACTAAAACCAAACAAAAACAAGAGAGAAGGAACACGTTTTCAGCTTAATAACAGGATGGCTAACTATAAACTTAGTCTGGTTCTACACTGCTGAGCTAAGACACAATGAACATCCACAGAATCTTGGAGTTACACTGGACAGCTCTCTTACATTTAAGAACCATCTCCAAAAGACAGCAGGCAAGGTAAAGACGAGCGTCAACATCCTACAGCACTTGGCTGGATAAAATTGGGAAGCGGGAGCAAAGGTTTTTGCGAACAACCGCTTAATCTTTCGTCTACTGTACTGGTGAATACTGTGCTCCTGTCTGGCTAAACAAGGCTCATGTGAGAGAAGTCGATGTGCAACTACACAGGGCAGTGAGGGTGTTCAGTGGTACACTAATGACCACATCCCTCCGGTTACTCCCAATAACAACATATTACGAAATCGTGACTTTTTCGTGGAGAATTGTTGAATGTTTTTGACGATTTACATGATAAAGTAATCTGCAATATGCTTTAGCTACCCATAGAGTATACAATTCTAAGATGATCAAGGACAAAAGATCAACAATATCATTTGTATAAAAAAAAATGAAAATTGTAGATACGACTTTCATCGCATAATAAATTGCTGCAGAATATCTCAGAAAAGTCACTAAGAGGATGTGACAGTTTTTAATGGAAAATTAGCGCATTTCATTCGTCAATAACAATGATTTCTTAACAACAGAAATACTTTGAGGTCAAACCAACGTAAAGGATAAACTGTCACATTCATGTAGTGACTAGCTTTCGATGTCCTTTTCAGAAGATCTTTCGTAGCGATTTTAGAAATGTACATCTACAATAAGTTACTACATAGCTATGACAGTTATCATTTTCCTTTACGTAGCTTTGACTCTGTAGCTTTCAAATCATAAGATTAAAAAAAACTTCACCGTCACTCGGACCACAGAAGCCAATAAAATACGGTCTCTCAGCATCTACATTACTAGTATAAACCACACGTAACCTTAGATACAGCATTTTTCCCGGCAAAAGCTCCGCCCATTTACCTCCTCCACTTTCTACCACAAGCTTAGCCACACCCCTGGTTTGCTTAGATAACACAACCACTGTAAACAAAACAAGCAGGTTCCTACTGAGAGCAAAGATCATGAACAATCCAGAGTCCAGACGAGCTTTTTGGTGGGAGAGCGCGGACATGCCAGTTGTGGAAGGGAGAAAATGGGCGGGACTTCTGCCGAGACAAATGCTGTACCTAACGTTTCCCATAAACGACCGACACGTTGACAGGGCTTTAAGCGAATTGATTGTCAATTATGTATATCTTTCCATAGGAAAAACTTACCTTTCAGGTAAAGCTGCGTCCAAACTGAACGTATACATGAGCTCCGCAGAAGCCGTCAAAAGCATAAATCTATGGCACCGCCGTCGCTGCCGCCAATACAATTCTTAATCTGTGCCCCTCTCTTTAATCGTCTCTTTAAACTGTCCAAAGGGATCTACAGCCAGCGCGACGCTGTATCGCAAGCGGAGATGCAGCGCTCGATACTACTGTCGCAGTCATCTTCTCTGTAGGTCTGTTGCCGGGGAAACGCCTTGCGCAACAAGAGGTAGCTTCGAACTTCTTTTGTTTCCAGATCTACAACGACTTTAATAATATAAAAACTGAGAGGCAGAGGATCTATTTCATTTCTCAAGTGTGTTCTCGATGTGCATTTGTTGTCTCTTTTTATTTGTAAATAAAATGATCTGACAAGTGGTTTCTGTGTTCAAAATTATTCTCAATTTCACACTAGTCTTTCACAAATATGTTGAATGACAGTTATTGAAGTTCAGTGTACCGTAACTTCATTTCTTTCGTCATAATAGGATGTTTCTGGGTGACCTTATACTGTGTTCTTCATGGATTTAAATACTAAAAAACTGTATCCTTTATGTATTTTTATGCTTAGCACAACGCATTTCGAGAATTTTTCTTGCTTTTAGTGCATTTGTTTACATAAATATAGCGTGACGTTTCCATGTGTGATTTTATTATGCAGCTCTTGCACACATGTAGTCTTTTTGAGGTTATTGTAATGAGGGAAATCGTAGCGTACATAATAAAATCAGGCAACTTTTTTACGTACTACATAGTACGTCAGTCTATACCTGCAGGTATTGTGTCTGTTCCATTAAACTGGATATCACAACACAAAAATCGTTTGTTTGTTTGTAAATCTATCGGACCAAACTACGTGGTTATCAGTCCGTAGCTTACAAACTACGTAACCTAAGGTAAACTAACCTAAGGACAACACACACACCCATGCCCAAGGGAGGACTCGAACCTCCACGGCGAGCAACCGCGCGATCCGCAGCGAGACGCTTTAGACCGCTCGGCTACTCCACCGCGGCACAAAAATCGTCACACTGATTTTTGTACACAGGTAGGTCTAAGTCACGATTATTATGTTGCATATTCTGAATAATGGAAGAGCAGACAGAAAGAGGTATGCTTTCTAACATTAGGATAAAACACACACCTCAATATTTATTCTCTCCGATTTTCCGAACTTATGTAGCAAACCTAAAAGAGACAACTGCACTGCAAGTGTGTCAGGAAATCACACATTGAAACGTCAAAAAAGTAGCGTACTTATGTAAACAAATGCATTAGAAGATGTGAATAAATCCTCGAAATTCGTTTTTCATTATTTAAAGCGTGGAGGTTAACTAGTGTATGTCTGCACAACTTCAAATAAATTCAGAAAAACTGTAATATTGCTTGTCAGTGGCACCACGAAATATCAAATATGTAATAGGCATTTCTCCTTTTACCGGTACCTCACATATTCGTAAGGATTGTCTGGGAGTAGCAGTAACTGAGAACAGTAGACAATCCTCGTCACTTTCTTCGTTCCATACAGGTGTAGCTCATTCGTAGCATTTGAAGTCTTTATTAACAACAAAAGCCGCATTGTAGCACTAATTTCGAAGCATAAAAATGTCGGTGGAATCCATTACACCCCAGGGTATTGAAATCTAATAAACTTCAGACAAAGACTACATTCAAACCTAACCTAACTTTCTCCTTTAACCGAACCAAGTGACAAGCTACATCGGTTGCAGTGTGACCACACCATCGGTCGATGTTTTCAGTCGAACTCTGTCGACGGCGTCTGACGACGGTCTGTCGGTGCCACTGTGAACTCAGCCTTAGAGGGCAGCGTCGGTGGATCGAGACAAACACACACACACTGCAGGCGAGTACTGAAACTAAGGCTGCGTTCGTAGGGATTCCCATATCGGTGGGTTTCACCGTCAACCAACATTGACCGAAGGTGGCTGACCTTTGCGAATCATTATTCCATTACGTGCGTGGTCAAAATGTAACCGATCAAATCGCCAGAATGCACAGACCTCGGATGATAATCTGGAAAATTCATATAATTTTGATTTTCTTCGGTGAAATTGGTGGACGTTTTTACACACTAAATATGAACTATAGGAAACTTTGGACTTTAATAGGTGACTACTAATCGATAAACTACAGTTTTATCGGCGACCACTGTAAAAGAGCTGCTCAGATTGTCTCCGAAATCTTTTATAAAGACAAGGAACTACCGGAGTCCTATAATACTTCCCTTGAGATTGCCAGATATCACTTCAGTTTTATTCGACGACTTTCCATCAATTACTACAAACTGTGCCGTTTCTGACAGGAAATCACGAATCCAATCGCAAAGCTGAAACGATATTCCATAAA
Organism: Locusta migratoria; assembly: GCA_026315105.1. NCBI lineage: Eukaryota > Metazoa > Arthropoda > Insecta > Orthoptera > Acrididae > Locusta > Locusta migratoria. Next base: position 242,789,223 of record CM048748.1, read on the forward strand.
CAGGCAATTTGATTACAAGCCGCTTGTAGCGTGCAGTGTGAAATGTCTTCCGGAAATCTGAAATTATGAAATGGCAACAGCACTCACGTAAAGAGCTCGCTCTATTTCGCAAGTACAATACTTTCTGAAGCTCTGTTCACTGTGAGTTGATTGTCTTAGTGAAGCTATTTTTTGATACGATTGTTAAGGTATTTGAGCGATTTACATATTTATATACAAATCAGAGTGTCCGTGTGTTTGTGTGTTTATTTGTGTGTACGTATTGCATACAAATCTACAGTTTTGTACCAATCAAAATTTTGTACACGTAAGCTTCAAACCTCGAGGACGGTCACCGTACGTGTAAGAATCACGTACAAAATATACTCCACGAGAAAGGACGTCATAAACAATGAGATGCGCGAGAAACTACCGCATTAAGCGGCAATGCTGCTCATTTTTTCCTAAACCACTGGACCGATTTCAGCCAAATTTGGTACACATAATTCTTGCCGTGGGGTAACAATTGCTGTAGGAGTAATAAGAACATACACACATGGTCTAGGAGATATGACGTCATAAACAATAGGGATCGCAAAAAACTGTCACATCGTGTGATGAGACTTTATTCATTCACTGTATGAGAATTAGAGTAATTAGCGACTTGCAACACACATTAAACATAATTTCAAATATTTATTACATTTTTTCTCGCTATCAACCACAGCAAAATGATGAAAAGAAAAAAGTTTCTCGCTTACTAATTTTCCGCTGTTTATGAACTAGACTACGGCATTCGGTATGACGTTACAATTTATAATTTCTACACTAAAAATTGTAGCCGCAGGAAATTTTACAGACAGTATACACACATTTAGCTGAATGTAGCTTCAAAATTCTATCACAGTACGACTCGTTGTTTGCGAGATATAAGGATGTAAACAGTAAAGTTCATGGAAAATCTTTCCATCTCGCATCAAATTTTAATCTTTACAACTAAATCTGTTCGAAACTGATTTTTACCCACATAAAGCACTTAAACAAATAAGTATATTAAAGAAAAATTATACAACTGTACAACATATAATTTTAGAACTACTGCGATGGGTAAAACGTCTGTGACATGATGTATCATGTTTTAATTTATTTCTTATTTACTACTAAATCACTTCTGTATTCCAGTCAGATTCAGAAAATTCATGAAAGTTGACTGCTCTTGACAACTTTGAACCAACTTTGACTTGCGAAGCACACACGGCTGCAAGTGAAAGCAATAGACTTGTATAGAGCTACAAGGAAAGGAAGATAAGGAAACAGTGTACATCCAAGGAATACCCATTATTTCCCACAGATATGACTTTTAACTTCAAGAGTCTGCAGTTTCCATCGAGACCCTCATTTTCTATTACGATTGATAACAAAATGTTCAAATGATTGTTAAGCTTACGGAACTTAACTACGGGGTCATCAGTCCCTAAACTTACAAACTACTTATGAACTACCTTATGATAAGGACGGCACAAATATCCATGCCCGCGGGGGGATTCGAACCCCCGACCGTAGTGGCCGTGCAGACCGTGAATGGAGCGCCTCAGTCCCCTCGGCCACCGCGGCCGGCTACGATTAATAAATCTCAGGACAATGTATTCAATGTTGTGGAGTGGGTTTGACATGCCCATGTTTCTCACACGGACAACTATATGTCGCTTACCAGGTGTGGACTCACCAAAGAATTTATACAAATTAGATTCTAAAGAAGTCACAAGCAATATTGTTTTTAGTAAAGTTGTGAATAAATGAATGCATGAATGTAAATATTATTTTATTTTGATTACTATCTTTCTTGATACTGTACTAAAATTTTTATATATTATGCAAGACAACCTTATTTCTTAACAGGGTGTTACAAAAAGGTACGCCCAAACTTTCAGGAAACATTCCTCACACACAAAGAAAGAAAATATGTTATTTGGACATGTGTCCGGAAACGCTTAATTTCCATATTAGAGCTCATTTTAGTATTTCAGTGCAAATGTTCTATTTACGGATGAGGCTTCTTTCCAAAGTGATCAAATTGTAAATTTTCACAGTCAACATGTGTGGGCTGACGAGAATCCGCACGCAATGGTGCAATCACGTCATCAACGCCGATTTTCTGTGAACGTTTGGGCAGGAATTGTTGGTGATGTCTTGATTGGGCCTCATGTTCTTGCACATACGCTCACTGGAGCACGTTATCATGATTTCATAAGGGATACTCTACCTGTGCTGCTGGAATATGTGCCTTTACAAGTACGACACAACCTGTGGTTCATGGACGTTGGAGCTCCTGCACATTTCAGTTGACGTGTTCGTACGCTTCTCAACAACAGATTCGGTGACCGATGGATTGGTAGAGGCGGACCAATTCCATGGCCTCCACGCTCTCCTGATCTCAACCCTCTTGACTTTCATTTATGGGGGCATTTGAAAGCTTTTGTCTACGCAACCCCAGTAATAAATGTAGAGAAACTCTTCGTGCTCGTATTGTGGACGGCTGTAATACAATACGCCATTCTCCAGGGCTGAATCAGCGCATTAGGGATTCCATGCGACGGAGGGTGGATGCATGTATCCTCGCTAACGGAGGACATTTTGAACATTTCCTTTTGTTTGAAGTCACGCTGGTACGTTATGTTGCTATGTGTTTCCATTCCATGATTAATGTGATTTGAAGAGAAGTAATAAAATGAGCTCTAACATGGAAATTAAGCGTTTCCGGACACATGTCCACATAACATATTTTCTTTCTTTGCATATGAGGAATGTGTCCTGAAAGTTTGGACATACCTTTTTGTAACACCCTGTATATTTCCTGATAAATATAACATGTTATTAGAAAAAAACGAGATGGACAGAGAGAGGGAGAGAAGGAATAGGACAAGTACTAGCTCAAGGCTTGAATAAATAAATAAACAAATACCCTGGGAACGCCGGGTTTTCAGCTAATTACTTGCAAGAAAGAGCCGCCATGAAACGTTCTTCACTTCGGTTTATTCTGTTGAACTGAACCATTGTCTGCAAATGTAAGTGTAAAGTATAACGTGAATTTCTGAATAATTTGCCTATTTGAGTTTAACTGATTTGACATCATTTGTAGTACTAGTATTATCCAAACCTGGTGATTTTATTTTCACAGGATATATCGATTTTGTGTAAGTGCCTTGGACCGATGTGACTCTCGGAATTGTCTGCTATTAATTTCTGTTCACATCCACTGTTAAGAACGTGCTATTTTTTCTCCTTAAAATATTATTCCGATGTCTTTCAAGTCAAACTTCTTTAAATATTTCAAGGTCTCAGAACTTTAGCGACAGTAACAGCTGAGATGCTTCTACCACCATATCGACGCAGAAAATTATTTCAGTTCTGGTTTGCCGATAAGAGGAAGACATTCAAAGGTACCGAAAGATATTTAATCCCTTAATGCATAGTGTATCTGATCAGCTATATACCTAATTTTTTTCCATTATCACAAAAACTGATCAAAAGTTTACCACAAATTCATTTGTAGCTGCTTCTATACGTAGTAGCGCGTCCTAGAATTTATAAATAGTACAGTGCTACTGAATCAGTTCGTTAGTTTACTTTAGTATTCCTCCTTTGCCTTGTAAAAGTAGTCAGTCACATACTGCTCTTGCATTATAAGTTACTTTCTGGAAAGATGAGAGGGCTAATAGTGACGTCTACTGCATCGGCTAAATCATGGAAGCACTATACAGCTGACCAGCTAAGAACAGTTTGTTGCTAGTAGAGCATAATAATTTTAAGGATGTTTTCAATATTTTTCTCAGTATATTCGCAATATACATTAATCGTGGTAGTTTTTATAGCTTCAAATAAAAAGTCATGCATTAAAGGGTTAAAAATCAGTCCATGGTTACGCAATACATTTTCATCATTTATTCTACAAATGATTGATTATTCTTATTTAATTTGCAATAATAACTCAGGTCACAACATAACCTTTGTATCGTGCCCCCGAGCCGTTACACGACAATTTTAAACCAGTAAGCTATCATGTTCAAATTAAAAAACTTGATATTATTTCGCTTTCCATTTAAAAAAAATGTTTCAGAATCTGTATAAAGTAGTTAACAACTTAGAATTAGTTTCTTACGCGGACGGGATAGTAACATCATCACGAACGTTACAAGCAGAAGCATTCGAACTCCAATTCATTTTCAAAGCGGAAATAATTATGTATTATATTATAGACCAGCACACTCTCCCAACTTCTCTGCAATCGAATACGAGTCGCCACACTACCACATTTGGAGACAAAACACCTACTGATGATTTCGTGTGGCATATTTGGCCGTTAGACCCCAGCTGGGATCGTGTTCTGCCTGCCTGGTGCAAGTCTTTTGATGACGCCACTTGAGCGTCTTGCGCGTCGATGGTGATGAAATTATTCTGATGAGGACACCACAAAACCCAGTTCCCGAGTGGAGAAAATCCACGACCCGACCGGGTATCGAACCCGAACCCCCTGCGTGCCACTCTAACACGCTATCGACTGGACTACGGAGACGGACAAGATGTACGAATAAGTATGTGTCAGCATGTATCGACAGCCAGTACCTCCGTACCGCTATAGCTATTCATCTGTAAGTGTAATGCCATGCGGGACTAGCCGAGCGGCCTGGAGCACCACGTTGCGGATCGGGCGGCCTCCCGCCTCCTTCGGACATGTATGTTCATGTTGTTTTTAGTATTGGTTCATACGTAGTTTGTAAGTTTAGGGACTGATCACTCTACAGTCAAGACCCATAAGCTTTACAAACATTTGAACAATTTTTGTAAGTGTAATCATTTCATGTACTCCATACGTAACGTTTCAACAATAAATCTTGACTGAACCGGAAAAAAAAATCTAGAAATACGATGAACTAATTTTGTTAAGGAATCTCTTTTCGTGAAGTGTAGTACTGGCTGCCAGGCGTTAATGAAGATGTCTGTGGGACCGCCAGAGGTTTTTTTTTTTTTTATTTTTTTTTTTTTTTTTTTTTTTTTTTTTTTTTTTTTTTTTTTTTATCGGTGCCGCAGACATACAAACAGTTCTGAGAGCCGCGAACGAGGAGTTGTTTTCCGCACAGTGCACGGCGTCGCGTGTTCGCGCGTTCCGCCAGTACACGGCACCTCAGACACGCCGGCTAATGGCAGCCCATTGTGCACCGGTTCTGTGGAAGACGCAGGAGTTTTTCCGCGCAGTCAGTGGGAACAGCTATTCTTCTTCTTATCTCAAGAACATGCAGTGTTTGACCTAAACAACTTCAAGTGAGTTTAAAACGCTCACGTTTCCCTTCCAGACAACCCCTTATTATAAGGTGACCAGATTTTCAAAATTAAAATACAGGACACAAATTAGGAGTTGATATGAAGCCACATTTTGTTAAACGTTTGTAAATACTGTATTAGTAAAATAGATTTGAGTTCGAATTTTTAGTCCACACTATATCTACACCCACCACCATAACTTTATGTTAAGACTATCACTTAACAATGCGTAAAAATACGTTGCATTAGTAATGGTATAAATATTTTATTGTTGTCACATGTAAACACCACAGTATATCAATTTTATAGAACGATATCTTTCATTAACAGGTAAAACTCTTACTATGTTCATTGCTTACTTATCTCACTCTCTCCACTATATTTTTCAGAAGAATTCTTTTCAGAGCATGATAATTTGAAATTAAAGTTTCGTGAAAACTAAGAGGTTTAGTATTGAAAGTGTTAAGGAGATAATTATAACTAAGACTCCTTTTTAGGATGCTTCATATGTTGTTTTCATCAGTCCATAAAGTAATGGACAGATAGACACGATGCAAAGGTAGTTATGAGCTGCTAACTTGGCAACACATATCACGTCATAAAATAATTAATGTTTCTAAATTCGTGCTTTACCGCTTCACATACATTTTCAACATTTTTTAAAAGAGCTGACCGCCATTTGACTGAAAGTTTTTTTTATTATCACTAGCTGGTTTCGGCCTTAGGCCATTTTCAAGTGCTATGATAAGAGTTGTCAAATAGTTTTCCTTAGGTCATGGTCATAATAGTAAAAGAATGAAATATTTTTTATTATTATGACCATGACCTGGGACCCAGGTTCGAGTCCCGGTTCCGGCACACAATTTTAATCTGCCAGGAAGATTCATATCAGCGCACACTCCGCTGCAGAGTGAAAGTTCCATTCTGGAAACATCCCTTAGGCTGTGACTAAGCCATGTCTCCAGGAGGCAGAGGTTCGATTCCCGGTTCCGGCACAAAATTTTAATCTGCCAGGAGATATCAAATCAGCGCACACCCCGCTGCAGAGTGAAATTTTCATTCTGATAACTAGATTTCCTCATCAGGATAACGCTTACTCTATCATATACGACGACACCATTATCACGTTTTGCAACAAAAGATATCGTACTTTATGAAGTTCTACTCTAAGTAGCTAGGCCGAATTTGTTGGATAAGGTCAAACCGACCTGTACTGCCGACCGAAAAAGTACTTCTATTCAACGTAGAAATTTCTCGCTTTTCTGTTGTAATTTCGGAATTGAAAACTCGCCTTGATTCCTATGGATACTTATGTGAAAAAGTAATGCAACTGGTGACTGTTAATTGGTTTAAAACTACAGATTTAAATGATACGTTCTGAAGCAATGGACAATGTACAACTGCTCGCCATGTAAAAGCAGTACATAGTACCAAACAAAGAACTTCACAAATGATTCCTCGTACACTTCGCTTGAATCAAAATTGTACTTTTATTTATTCTCTGGCTAAGATCACTTATCTAGTTTTCGTTCTTATTGTAGTATATGTTACTTAAAATCACAACCTTTCTAAAATACGTAACGGTTAACGAAAAACGGGACAAAATACTTCCCGTATTTGCTTTATTGCGACAACGGGACATTTTGGCTAAGTAAGGGACGTTCCCATAAAATACGGGACGTCTGGTCACCCTATATTATTAAGATGATTAAAAGCGTTCTTGTAATTTATTCTTCAGTTACCTGATAATTGGTTTCGCCTGTATTACAATTTCGAGAGAGCTTAAGACAGCAATTCAACGGAAACTGGTTACATATAAACCAGTGTTTCCTAACATTTTTGAGTTCGCGACCCCCTTCAAAGAAAAAATAGTCCGGCGACCTCCTCCCCCTTTCCTTTTCGCCCCTCTCACCGTTAGGTAACTCAACTAGGTGTGTGAATTCAAAAGACAGTGAATTTTATATCTTCTTCTGTTGATAAAATATTCTTATATAAAAAGTAAAGTATTATATAAAAAGTTAAGTAAAGTATTTATACATCATTAACATGGCCTATTTATTGAAAAACATTCTGTTCTATTCAAATCAGAATTGATGACAACAAAGATTTACGTAATTTTTGTAAAAAAAATCATTTTTCTTGTGGGATTTTTGTGGACAGACGTGCCCCGGTCTGGTTGTTTTATAAGTACTACCTCCTTTGACGACGAGCCCCCAAAGAAGACTGTGCGACCCCCTGCGGTCGCGACCCATAATTTGGAAAACAGTGCTATACACTATAAAACTTAAAATTTGACTGTTTAATATGTCTATGCAACTGAAACGTTGTTCTCAAACCGATGTCATATACCGGGTGATCAAAAAGTCAGTATAAACTTGAAAACTTAATTAATCACGGATTAATGTATAGAGAGGTAAAAATTAACACACATGCTTGGAATGACATGGGGTTTTATTAGGAAAAAAAAAAGAGTTCAAAAATGTCCGACAGATTTCACTTCATCTGATCAGAAAAGCAATAATTAGCATAACAAATTAAGACAAAGCAAAGATTGGAAATGCCAAATGTGTTCATCATCTAGCAATATGAGGTGGAGCGCAACCCTGCACAAAAATCATAAGTTCCAGCAGGTGTTTATCAGCAATATGAGGTGGAGCGCAATCCTGCATAAAAATCATATGTACCAGCAGGTGTTTATCACGGCTGAGGATGACGCGATTCTGTAAAATATCGGCGTACCTCTCAACCATCATGGTAGCAGTTATAAAACCAGAATCACCATCTGTCGGGCAATTTTTGTACTTTTTTTCTCTTTTTCATTTTTTTCCTGGTCTAATAAAACCCCATGTCATTCCAAGCATGTGTGTCAATTTTTAGCTCTCAATCTACATTAATTCGTGATTTATTACGTTTTCAAACTTATACTGACTTTTTGATCACCCGGTATGTCAATACTTTAAACACACGGTATTCCGTTACGTTTTCTATGCCAATGCGACACACCACCTCAGACATGTCCTAACAATCTGGGTGTATGATTGCATTGCCATACACTGAGAAATATGACGTCTGTGAATTACAAGATAACTTGAACTGACATTACACAACGAACATAGGAGCTTAACAACAAACTAAATTACGAGTTTAATCATCAGTTTGGTTTGTGCAACAATCGGATACAAATAAGAATGTAAAATTAAATCCGTTACGCTATTCAGTCAAATGTGAGTGATGAGATAATAATGAAAGATTGGGATAAACAGGTAGCAGGGAAATATAGGGAAATATTGCTACTGATGGTGTGTAGGCCTACGTATAAAAGCTACATCTGACGATGTCTTCTGGTTTCTTTTCCCCTTGATTTGGGTGCGTGCTCAGACAGTTCGCAGAAAGCAGGAAACCTTTTTGCGAATCCTCGCCTTGTATTCTCTATTTTCACAGCATATTTTTTTACATTTTAGTACATCATTTCTGAGTCCCACTTTGCCGACTTCATTCCCTGTCAGTCACCACGTTTACATGGACTCCCGAAAACCGGATTTCGAAAATCGATTTCCCAATTCCGCTTTTGATCGGCCATGCAAACACTCTAAAATCGATTCTGGAAATCCGCTTCTCTAAAGCGGTTTTCCAGTTCCACACAGATTTTCGTTCCCATGTAAACGCAACCGGTTTTGAAGCGTTCTTGGCATGTCAGATTGTGTTTCCTTGTTAAGAAAGAGTGATATTTTCTAATGTGAAATAAAAGTATAAATATTAGAGTGAACATAAATCTGTGTATTTAAATAAAGAAAAATATCGATTGTGCGGCCTAAATCAGGAACTGAATCAGCTGTTTTTTTATGTTTTTTTATGTTTGTTCAGCTTATGGGAATTAACTACGGGGTCATCAGTCCCTAAACTTACAAACTACTTATCAACTACCTTATACTAAAGACGGCACAAATATCCATGCCCGAGGGGGGATTCGAACCCCCGACCGTAGTGGCCGTGCAGACCGTGACTGGAGCGCCTCAGTCTCCTCGGCCACCGCGGCCGGCCAGCTGTTTTTCAGCCGCTATATTAAGTGGGCTAGGAAATCCGATTCAGGCTATGCCCTGTGAACACGACAGTGAAAAACGGTTTTCAAAAGTCGGTTTTCGTCTTCCTGAAGATGTGTTGCATGTAAACGTAGTGATTGTGTTCTGATTTCCGTTGCACCATCCATTTCGTGCTGGTGGTGCGAAAGGATGGGAGATTATAGTTTAACGTCTGGTCGAGAGCTTGGTCATTAGAGAGGGAGCTCACGCTCGGAGTTCTGGGTAGGGATGGGAAAGGAAATTGGCCGTCCCCTTTTAAACGAACCATCCCGACATTTGCCTGGAGTCATTTAGGGAAATCACGCAAAACCCAAAATCTGGATAATGAAATAAATCGCAATTTGCGATCACTTATGGCATCACTGTATTAGGTTTAGATGGAATACCAAACGGCGACGAATGAAAATTTGTGCCCGGCCGGGATTCGAAGCCGGGATCTCCTGCTTACTAGGCAGACTCGTTGATTACTTCGCCACCTAGGACACAGTGACCAGCCCGAATGCAGAGGAATACTTCCCTGCACGTCTCCCGCCACACCCAAATCTCCGTTCGCCATGCTGTCTCTTTCCTATTACCGCAGCCTATGGAGATTTGTGTGTGGCGGGAGACGTGCAGGGAAGAGTCCTCTGCAGTAGGCCTGGTCACTGTGTACTCGGTGGCGGAGTGGTCAATGCGTCTGTCTAGTAAACAGGAGGTCCCTGGTTCGAATCCCTGCCGGGCACAAATTTTCATTCGTCGCCCTTTGGTATTCCATCTAAACCTAGTACAGTGGTGTCATAAGTGATCGCAAATTGCGATTTATTTCATTAAATGAACGCTGTAACGTCGTCAAAAATACGAGGCGCGTCCAGGAAGTAAGTTCCGTTTCAATTTATCTCCGCTGCAGCGCTGCGATTGCAGTTCCGCACATGCGCTGTAGACGATGTGTATCAAGGAGAAGAACGTGCGCCATTTGGAGATTGCTGTCAGTTACGTACGCTTTGTTGTGCTTATTTGAAATGTCGGCATTGATTGAAAATCCCGCCGCCTGCGAAATCAGGTCGGTGATTCTGTTTATGAATGCGACGAAAGTGAGACCAAGTGAAATTTATCGGCAAATTTACGATGTTTACGGACCAAATGCGAAGAGTGATTCGATGGTCAGAAGATGGGTGCGACAGTTCAATGCCACGATGAAGAACGAAGTGGGCGTCCACCTTTGGTTACAGAAGAACTGGTTCACGCGATTGATGGCAACATCCAGGAAAACCATAGGTTTACAATTAGTACTCTCGGTATGGGCTTCCCCCAAATTTCACGACCACTGATGCATTAAGACACAGGCGGCAGATTTCTATGAAGAAGGCATACAAAACCTGGTTTAGTTCGGGGTAGCTTGTATATTAATGATTGTGTGTAACTGTCGTGAGCTACGACGTATGCTGGCCACCGTCTCTTTGTCTTCCTGCTGCTAAAGTCAAGTTTGACTCAGTTCCAAATTCTGGGCTAGGCAACAGGATTCTGTTGCAGGATGAAGTCAGTAGTTCACGCGAATCCTTTAGCTGGCTTCATGGCCAGAATTATATGTTTAAAGTAAGCTTTTAACTGGCTCCCTTCAGCTAGAGTTAATTTTACAGTTAACAGTGGGCTTTCAATCTCCACAATCGTTGATAAGCGACTTGCTGATCTTCAACTCGTAAGCCATCGCTCTTCAAACACAGCTGCCGATCATCCTCAAGCATCCATCGCACTCCTTCGATGTTTCCAGAATGAAACTTTCACTCTGCAGCGGAGTGTGCGCTGATATGAAACTTCCTGGCAGATTAAAATTGTGTGCCGGAACCGGGACTCGAACCTGGGAGCTTTGCCTTTCGCGGGCAAGCGCACTACCGACTGTGCTATCCCGACACGACTCACGATGCCGCCTCACAACTTTCCTTCCGCCAGTACCTCGCCTTTCTTCCAGGAGTGCTAGTCTTGCATGGTTCGCAGGAAAGCTTCTGCGAAGTTTGGAAAGTAGGAGGCGAGGTACTGTCTCTGAAGAGTTTGCTGATGAGGATTGCTGTTTTAGGGCGGTCAACAGTAAGGTCATCAGCGCCCGCTAAAGAGTTTATACCAGACACTTTTTACTCACTGCTTCAACACCATACACTTGCATTAACATTCCATTGATCTAAGTCGTCACCGCGGTGGAGAGGCCGAGCGCTCTAAGGCGCCTTGCTGCGGAGCACACGAAGACTCGCCGTCGTAGGTGTTCGAGTCTATGACAAATGCCTGCAAAATTTCGTCAGTTATGTGGAAAAGTAGTTTAATAGTTTAAAAGGAGTACGCAATATAATTTTCACCTAATTTTTGCCTGTCATAAAGCATTGAGCATTTTTTGTTATAAAAACCAAAAGTATAATTCTGCAGAAAACAAATTTATGTATATTTTGTACCATTTCACTAAACGATATAACATACTGTACTCATTTTCATATCTTTGCTGTCAACCAAAGACTTTGTTATCTTTGGAGTGTGTCTTGCACTCACAGTTGTTGCGTTTAAAGAATCAAGGTGTGACCTTCGTGTAGAGAGGAGTCGGTGTGTGACCTTCGTGCAGGATACTGTCGGGTTAGTCTGTCTGTGTGTTAGACTCGAAGAGTAAAAATTCAGTTTTGAAGAGTCGCAGCCAAGTCTGCAGATTGAAAATTTTGTATGGAAATTTATGTCTCGAATAAGGTAAACTTGTACTTTTCTATTGTTATGTATGGTAGCCTGTATGTAGCCTATATTGTAGTTGGTTTGTCTTTTGGGTAATGAATACTGTTTAATTCAGCTCGCATTTATCATTTATCCCTGTGTCATTTTACCAGTTCCTCGTTCCTTTCACCAATTTGAATTGCTATCCGTTCTGATCATTGTTTCTTATGATAGAGTTGCATAATTATTGTGTTTGTAAATTTGTATGCTAATTAGAACAGTTCAGTGTAGGCATTTTGTGATGATTAGTTGGTCTATTAATGAGAGCAGGAAGTTGTTTGTTAATAATTGCAGTAAAGATCATAGTTAAAGATTTTCTCAGTCTCAATGAAAGTTCAGATTGTTAAGGTAGTTAATGTTAGTAACAGTTAAAGTGATTTGTTTGATTAGAAGAGAAGTAGATCACGTAAAGAAATGAGATATTTGCAGTGTGTGATACTTGAAATCTTTACCAGATTTGTAGAACTTTTTTTATTACATTGAATCTGTATGGTAATTATTGTACAAATAGGCACATTATCAAGTGCAGTGATCTTGATATCCAATTAATATCAAATATCCTTGTTTGGCATCCTGTTAATTCAAGTAGCAAAATTATCACTGTAATAGCACTTTCTGTTCGCTCTCGCAGTCGAATTATACATGTATAGTCTGGCTGCTGGTATATGGTGCACGCTAACAGATCTGAACATTTCATTTGCTCGCATTGTTTTTCACACACGAAATTAATGTGTAGACCAATTACGAGTTAATTACTGTTGACTTATTAACAACTGTACAATTTAAAGTGTTATCCGTGGCGCATCAAACTAAACCACATTTACGTAAGATCATTGCATCCCATGTCAGTTGCAATTTATTCTAACAGGGCAAAGGAAGGTACTAAGTCTCATTGCTTAGTCAAATTATTTTGTTACCAAAACCACAACAGAACATTTATTTGGGAATTTTAGCGGGGACGGTCTCTTAAGAAAAACAGTGACACGCTCGCCCCACAAACACATACTACTTTTCATTTCAAACAAAGACACTACTTTTAAGTTGTAAAATTTTGTGCAATAGACATTTCTTCTGTATTACCAAACGGGACTTACTTTCTGGACGCGCCTCGTATATACTTGTAAATCTGGATAGTCGGAGGTGGTGTTGAACCACCGTCCTCCCGCATACGAGTGCAGTGTCTTACCAGTGCGCCACCTCGCTCACTTGGTGAATCCACTGCTGTGGCCGGGGAAGAGCGCTTCAGTGTCTGACGTAGCCACAAGGTCAGGGTAGCGGTGCGACAGTCATCACTGGCGCCAGAGAGTCGGGCGGCGCCCACTGGCGCCAGTTGAGCCACCGCGGTCTGGCTGTGTGTCTGCGTCAGGCCGGAAGGTGCTTGCGTGTGGTCAGAGCACAGACCGCAGCCTCCTTCCGACGCAGTGCGTCACGGCGCCGCTACGCAGAACCAACCGCCGGCTCGAGGGAGTCTCGTAACCTGCGGTCGGCTGCACTGCTCAAGGCCAGCAGACACTCAGGGCAGGCACAACAGACGTTGTGTGAGTTACAGAAGGTGCGCCTGAAAACATCGGTGAATGGTCTCACGAAATATAGGATACAAGAGCTACAAACAAAACACCTTTATGGAATTCTCTACACAATCACCACAAGAAATAAAGATTGAAAATTAAAATTGACTTCGATGATGTCTTAGGTGGAGGTGTGTAAAGAATGAAATCGCAACAGCTGTCAAGGTGTGTTTATTCCGACACTACCGGTTTCTCGTCAGTAAAGATGCATCTTCAGGTGGATGACATAAGAAAATGATTACATAATAATTGGGACAGCATCCAGCTTTCAGGGTACCTTGTTAGAACGTTCCCACAACAGGGTGTGGTCGTCTGTAGGTAAATAATATTCCCGCTTTATCCTGTATAAAGAAACCACTGATGGGAGTCAGGAAAACAGACGGCATTTCAAGACCGGGAAGTGATGCGAAGTGGTAACCAATACTTGCATAGTCAAATTAAAGTGTCACATGTGTGTTTTCCTGACTCCCATCAGTGGATTCTTTATAAAGGATAAAGCGGGAATATGTTTTACCTAAAGACGACCACACCCTGTTGTGGGAATGTTTTAACAAGGTGTCCTGAAAGCTGGATGCTGTCCCAATTATTATGTAATCATTTTCTTATGTCATCCACCTGAAGATGCATCTTTACTGATGAGAAACCGGTAGTGTCGGAATAAGCACATCTTGACAGCTGTTGCGATTTCATTCTTTACACACCTCCACCTAAGACATCATCGAACTCAATTTTAATTTTCAATCTTTATTTTTTGTGGTGATTGTGTAGAGAATTCCGTAAATATGTATTTCAGCTGTGGTTGCCCTATTAAGAAAATTGTTTGAAAACACCTTTACGTGCCTTCAATAAAATTCTTACATCGATTGTACATCTGTCAGTAAACTCTTCTTGTGAAATCGCTCGAAGCACTGAGGTCACGCGTTGCTGAATCTGCACAATCGTTGATAACCGACGTGCTGATCTTCAACTCAAGGTCGTAGCCAAAAGGGGGGGGGAGGGTGTCCTGGGGGTCCGGACCCCCCTATCACCTAAACGATAAAATACTGCTCAAACTTATGCTAAGGACAACACACATACACACCCATGTTCGATGGTAGACTCTAACCTCCCAAGGGACTAAATTAAGTAATACACAACCTAGCTACCGTGTAGTGAAACTGAATGATATTGTTATAATCAGTCATACGACGAAAAAGAGATACGCAGTATCGACAGTCAACAAATCCATCTATACAGGGTGTTACAAAAAGGTACGGCCAAACTTTCAGGAAACATTCCTCACACACAAAGAATTAAAATATGTTATGTGGACTTATATTGATTTATATTGAAACAATTTTTAAAAATGTTTTCCTCAATTTTGTATATAAAATACTGTAGTATTTGTAAGAAGGTCTAACAAAAGCAAATTATGTACGTAAAATAAGAAGATGTTAAATTTGTTTTTAGAATAAATGAAAACATGAGCCTTTGTAAATTTCTCTTTAACAAGTCGGACCCACCCTTTGACAATATCCTGGCAACGTCACTGTTCAACTCGTATGCTATCGCTCTTCAAAGATAGCTGCCGATCATTCGCTAGCATCCATTGCACTCCTATTTTGTCTGGGACTGTGACTGTGGTCGGCAGACCCGAACGTGGCTTCCTCTCTGTCTCTGAAGAGTTTGCTGATGGTGATTGGTGTTTTAGAGCGCTCAACAGTAAGGTCATCAGCGTCCACTAAAGAGTATAAAACAGACACTTCTCACTCACTGCTTCAACATCATACCTTTGCACTAACATCCGATGGGTTTACGTCGTTACCGCGGTGGAGTGGTTCAAATGTTTGTTAAGCTTAAGGGACTTAACTACGGAGTCATCAGTCCCTAAACTTACAAACTACTTATGAACTAGCTACAACTAAGGACGGCACAAATATCCATGCCCGAGGGGGGTTTCGAACCCGCGACCGTAGTGACCGTGTAGACCGTGACTGAAGCGCCTCAGTCCCCGCGGCCACCGCGGCCGGCTCGGTGGAGTGGCCGAGCGCTCTAAGGCGCCTTGCTGCGGAGCACGCGAAGACTCGCCGTCGTAGGTTCGAGTCTCCATCGAGCATGTTTATTTATTATTTTTTTATTGAGTTTTAAAACCCCCAACGGGGGCAGGATGGCAGCGGCCACGGCGCCGCTCTACAGTACGTGATGTTTAATGTTGAATCTATCGTTTAATCAGAGAACAAAGGAGTTTACTTTAAAGTTACTCATTTAAAACCTGATCTGGTATTAGTTGCAGTCCAAATAGTTGTCATATATTGATGTTTAACAGTCAAGATCACAAAGTCATCAGATAACTTCATCAAAATTTAACTGAACACGTACATTGTTCATTGACACAGTAATTTGGTTTAATTATGGCCCTGATATTGATGTAAATAGTGTTAAATAAGAAACAGTGCATTAAACAGATTATGTGCGCAACGGATCTTTTAACAAAACAACTGTGACATGTGACATACACTGACTATACTCAAAAAATTTGACTGTGAGAAAGATATTAAAAACACAGGCCACTTTATTAATGTTCGACTACGAGAATTTTATGCAGATCAGTATCTGATTATCAAAACTCAGTATCATACTCAATTAACTGCAGTGTTGCATAACAATCATTTACTACGGTACCAATAAAGAAATTTGTTCAACAAGATTACCAAAATCAATACTGCACTTTTAATCCGCAAGTAACTAATTATCAAATAAAGGAAGTAGGTTAATCTTCTAACTATGTAAATGAAACAGGAAAGAAAGGTCAACTGTGTAACTTATTATTAATAATTACCATTACATTACCTAAATGATACAACCTTTTCATAAATACATGAAATGCTATTACCTTCATTCCAGGGGTGCTACAACCTTTTTCACAATTATATGAAATGCAATATATACTTGCTGGCACTGCAGCCTCTGCTCTACATCGGAGCCATATACACAACACAACTGCTCTCAAAGCGAACCACAAGTCTGACTCACTGTCTCTCTGCACGAGCTACAATGCTATACGATACATAATCTTTGCCAAAGATGAAACTTCACAGATTTATGTACACATATCGATACACACAGTAGAAGCAATATTATATATATATATATATTTTTCAAGTAAGTTACTCGACACAAAAAAGGAGGCACAATATTAGACATTTTCTTACAAGTTCAGCAATATACATTTTCTATGGACACGTTTCAAGCCGAGAGGTTTACATGTGAATGTGAACTTTAAAAACGGAGCACAGAAAACGGACAGTTTAAAATGTTACCCGCGGTGGCTGAAACAACACTGATGTTGAAAACAACATTTAGACGACGATGAAGAACGGAGACACCGTTTAAAATATAGACGCAACACTGGTTCTGCCGGTGATGACGGTTCCGGTCACTAAAAATTCCATATCACAATATCACAACACCGAAACCAATAGTTAAAATTGCGCAGGTTAAAATGGTGAACAGACACGCCGCAGGGGAACAGGAAAGGAAAGGAGGCGCGAAGGGGTGGGAGAAGGACACAGTGGGAGCGGGATGGGAGGGAAGGGGCATAAGGGGAGAGGATTAGGAGGGGAGACCAAGAGTGGGAGGGAGAGAGGGTGCGCCTTATTTATAGGGAGGCGGAAGGACAGGGGTTGATAGGAGGGACTACATATGGCATCGTCGACTTTTGGGGCATCTTGCCCTTGTACTTGCTAACGCTGGTCGTCGCTGGAATCGCGGCCTGTTTCCACGGTGACCGACCACGTCCCCTGGCAGCTACATCTTTGGCGCGTGGTCTGCTTCACCACTGGCGGGACTTATCGATGTCTCCACGACGCCGTATTCATGGTATCCATTGGTGACGCTGCATTTTAACTTTGATTCACGCTCTGTCTCCGATTTGAATTTTATTGATATCAACCGCCAAGAGATGGCAGGAATTTCTTAGACAGACATTTTCTTTTTAGTGTTTAATACTTTCAAATGTTCAAATATTTGTTAAGCTTAAGGGACTTAACTGTGGGGTCATCAGTTCCTAAACTTACAAACTACTTATGAACTACCTTATACTAAAGACGACACAAACATTTTTGTATCCCATCGCCACTTTTGTGTGTCTCGTTTCCGCCGGTTGTCGTAGGTGTCGGTGGCCGAGAGGAGAGAGACTGACACAAGAAAGTAGGATGCATACGTGTGCGGGTACAGAGTCTGAGGTGACCAGCCAGTGGGACAGCAGAAACTAGAAACATTAAGCTAGATTAGAACAAGATATATATTTCGTAGAAATAATACAATACTTGGAGGGCAGCAGACTAGTAGAATGCTGATACATAGTTTAACTAGGTAGAGGCGTACCTACTGATGAGGCCTAGTGCCTATCTTATTCCCAAGTGACCGATCCAGTTCAGTGGTGGCCACGAGCGGAGTTGCAGCAGATGGTGCTCGTGGCCGACGTCGTAAGAACGCCGCGCCGTGCTTGCATGGCGGCGCGCGGCGAAAGTACGTGGTGCGCACTTCAGACTTGTGCGACACCACACCTAAAAGTTTTTGCCTATGGCGCTCGACAGGTGCGCGAATGTGCGCAACGTCTGATACAGCTTGTTTGCTGCGCTTGCGCATGCGCGGGCTGCGTGTGGTAGGAAGCGGCGCAGAATCGGCACATGGCAAATTAATAACACTGTCCCTAGATGGCACTACCGCCGGATCGGCTTCCGCGCAACCGTGCAAAGCTACCACAGGTTCACCAGCTACTGCACTAAAATTACTTTGAGTAGCTACATCAAGTCTACTGTCACTAGCTACACAGTACTCGGCACTATTACAAGGAGAAGTTGCAGAAGGCACACTATGTTCACTACAAGATTGCACTGTACAGAGTCATTTTGCTTGTCCCGAACCCTTTTCCGTTGTACCGATTTACGCGCTCGACGGCACTTGCGACGTGGCTCACTACAAATTTTTGCCGTAGGCAGAGACGTACTTTCTTGCATTTGAGACTCAAGAGAAACACCATCCAAATTGACAGCGTGTATGACATTTACTGCATGAACTGTTCTCGCATTCTGCTAAGCACTGTTCCTAACGGCATCGTTCTTAGAATGTTTATTCTTCATACACACTGTTTGTACATGTCCAGATTTACCACATTGTTAACAAATGGCGTTGCGACTGGGACACTGCTCACGTTTGTGGCGAGATACACACTGGGGGCAAGACTTACGAACATTTTTCTGATAAGAGCGTTGGCGCCCGTTTATAACAAGACGGGTCGACCTTTGCGTCGCACTTTTACACTGGCTACTGTTCACTATCTGTTCAGCGCGGCCTGTAGATTTGTAAGAATCACTAGAGCTAGACTGAGAACTGCGGCACACTGAGTTAACACTGTGTCTTTGCATTTCTACATCTGCTAAGTCAAAGGTATCATGCGATTCTATAAGCTGCAGTACACTGTCTAATAAGGGGTCAGACTGTTTCAGAATCGCTGCTCTAATTCTGGGGTCCTGAATGTTCTGTGTGATAGCGTCTCTCAACATCACGTCACTATAAGAAAGTCCACAAGAGCAAGTAAATTTACATTTGCGGGTTAACCCCTTCAACTCAGTAATCCATTCCTGGTGTGACTGTTCTGGTGATTTTTTCAGTCTGAAAAATCGGTACCGCGTCACAGCTATGAGAATTTTCATCACGTAATGAGCATTCAGTGCATCTACAGTTCAAATTCAAGATCACTAGGAGATGCGTGGGGGAAAAGTTTTTGCAGTAATACGAAGGTCTTCGTATGCACCACTAATAAGAACATATGCTTGACAGTCTGACCTGTAAGTTGATGAGTCGTGACAGGTTCTTGAAATTGCGCCAAGTAATCGCTCCATTGTTCGTCACGTTCATCTGACTGGCGAAACGTAGGAAGTGGTGCGGCGGCAGATGTGGGCGGCTGATGCGATGGATGTTGTGGCTGAGCTGCCTGTGCCGTCAACTGGGACACCACTTGGAGTAGTTGCGTGATTTGCGCCGTCTGTAACTGAATAATTTCCATTAAGTTTGGGTTCAGGGTAGTGGTCATGCTGACCGATTAGGCGCCGCCCATACAAGGAAATGAGAACAAAACACAAATGTAAGGTAAAGGACGACACACTGAAACAAAAATGTCCACAAAACACATAACAGAATATTTCCCCCCAAAAATCTTATAATAAGGGTGGGTGGGCGGGAGCAATTTCTGTGTGCTCCGACTGCTGCTGTCTGGCTGTTGCAAGCGGGCTGGTCCACAGTTCTTCTATCGCTCCTCGTCGCCACTTTTGTATCCCATCCTCGTCGCCACTTTTGCGTCTCGTTGCCGCCGGTTGTCGTAGGTGTCGGTGGTCGAGCGGAGAGATACCGACACCGGAAGTAGGATGCACGCGTGTGCGGGTACAGAGTCTGAGGTGACCAGCCAGTGGGACAGCAGAAACTAGAAACACAAGACATATATTTCGTATAAATAATACAATACTTAACTAGGAGGGCAGCAGACTAGTGGAATGCTGATACATAGTTTATCTAGGTAGAGGCCTGCCTACTGATGAGTCCTAGTGCCTATCTTATTCCCAAGTGACCGATCCAGTTCAGTGGTGGCCACGAGCGGAGTTGCAGCAGAGGGCGCTCATAGCCGACGTCGTAAGAATGCCGCGCCGTGCTTGCATGGCGGTACGCAGCGAAAGTACGTGGTGCGCACTTCAGACTTGTGCGACACCAGAAACATCCATAGCCGAGCGGGGATTTGAACCCCTGACCGTAGCGGCCGTGCAGACTGTGATTGGCGCGCCGCAGAACACTCGGCCACTACGGCCGGCTTAATACTTTCAATTTATCTGTATTAATGATATGGCAAGTAAGTTTTACCGGTAACGAAGTGCCTTTTTATATTCATTATGGGTTATTTATAATTTTTATCTTATCTTTTACTGGTTGGCGATGTGCTGAGGCTGTAGGCGAAGGGCGGGGCTTGTCCTTTATAACGCACAGCGTTCTCTCGCTGCTAGCAGTCGCTCATCGCCTCGGCGCTTATTTGGTGTACCTGTTTTTCCTTTAGCATATTGTCTCTTATTATACGGACGAATCAGTCTGATGATCGTCTCAGAGAAGACCGAAACCGGTCACGCTATCAAATAAATTGTAAAAACATTTTGCGAACTTGACTGTTAATCTCATTTGAAACTTTTTTTTATGTATGTATTTAACGTCATTCTGAAGGTGGAACATGTCGTCACTGTCACGATGAGACTATTTTGGGTGCCATTTCGAAATTCTCGCGTATTATCATATCGCACTGACGTGTTTTACGGCCCAAATTAGATTTGTAGTTTTATAAGTTTTTGCAAACATTTTGGATCAAAATGATAATCTAAATTATAAAAAATTAATTAATAAGTGTGAAAAAAAGAAAAATTAGGTAGTCGCGGGTTCCGAACGGTTCCGAAAGGTTCGACCTAAGAAGTGAGAACACGTTACAGCCAGACAGACATCGTCAAATCGCAGTTATTTTTGTAAATATCTCTGCAACGATGCAAGATATGGAAAAAACATAAGAGAGTAAAGTTGTAGAGAATTTTCTCCTCTACAAATTGTAGCCTTTCTCCAATGTTATTCAATTTGTACACCGAGCAGGCGGTGAAAGAAAGCAAGGAAAAATTTGGAATAGGGATTAAAGTTCAGGGGGAAGAAATAAAAACATTGCGTTTTGCTGATATTGTAATTCTGTCAGAGACAGCAAAGGACCTGGAAGAGCAGTTGAACGGAATGGACAGCGTGTTGAAGAGAGCGTATAAAATGAACATCAACAAGAGCAAAACAAAAATAATGGAATGCGGTCTTAGAAAATCAGGCGATGCTGAAGGAATTAGATTAGGTAACGAAACAATGAAGGTGGTAGATGAGTTTTGTTACTTGGGTAGTAAAATAACATGCGATGGTCGCAGTACAGAGGATATAAAATGCAGAATGGCAATGGGAAGAAAAGCATTTTTGAAAAAGAGAAATTTGCTAACATCGAATATTAATTTAAGGGTAAGGAAGTCTTTTCTGAAGGCATTTGTGTGGAGTGTTGCCTTGTACGGGAGTGAAACATGGACGATAAGCAGTGCGGACAGGAAGAGAATAGAGGCTTTTGAAATGTGGTGCTACAGAAGAATGCTGAAGATTAGGTGGGTAGATCGCATAACTAATGAAGAGGTACTGAACAGAATTGGTGAGAAAAGGAATTTTTGGCATACCCTGACTAAAAGAAGGGATCGCTTGGTAGGACACATTCTTAGACATCGGGGAATCGTAAATTTAGCATTGGAGGGAAGTGTGTGGGGTAAAAATCGCAGAGGGAGACCAAGAGACGCGTATAGTAAGCAGATTCAAGTGGATGTGGGTTGCCGTTCTTATGAGGAAATGAAAAGGCTTGCTCAGGATAGAGTAGGGTGGAGAGCTGCATCAAACCAGTCTCCTGACTGAAGACCATAACAACAACACACAAATTCGATTATTCAATTTTCGTGACAGATGAATGGTTAAGGCGTGATTTTCATTTAAATTTCGAGCTGTCAAAAGCGATCGCAAAGGTCCACTATTAGTGTTACTACCGTAACCTAAAGTGGGCCAAAAGGGGGCATGCCTAGCTGCAGGAAACCTGTGCTATGCAGACTGCCGCTGCTCCTAGCGAGCGGCGATTGTGGTGGAAGATGCGGAAGCGAGCGGGGCGCACACGTGTCGGAGGTGTGCCTGCTGGTGACGACAGCCGCAGCCGGCGCGTAAGGTGCGTGGCGGGCTGCGCCGCGTGGCCTGTAATTAGACAGCATGCCGACGCCGCGCCCACAACACGCATGGCGGGCCGCCCCACACCTGCCGAAACAGGCGAGCGCCGCTGTCGCCAGGCACCCGCCTTAATTAGCGACAGGGTGTGACGGCACTGCTGAAACACACGATTCCATAAAGATTCGGATCCTCGTGAACAGAACTGCTTCAAATCTTATAACAGACTTCTATAAAGCCGGCCGCGGTGGCCGAGGTGACAGAGGCGCTCCAGTCACGGTCAGCACAGCCACTACGGTCGGGGGTTCGAATCCCCCCTCGGGCATGGATATTTGTGCCGTCTTAGTTTGTAAGTACTTCATAAGTAGTTTGTAAGTTTAGGGACTGATGACCCCGTAGTTAAGTTCCATAAGCTTAACAAACATTTGAACATTTTTGATCTTCTATAAAACAAAGACATCTGACAGTCGCAGTCGCATTACATTTTAACCATCAGCTGTTTTATTAAAACCTACGTGGCGTGTTTTTCAAGTAAGTTCCGTTTTGTTGTAGACACTAGTAGTTCGCTTGCATACCGCAACGAGCGCGTGCGTCGTGTACCGGCTTGCCTCGGCAACAACTGTGATCAGTGTGTCAGCTCTGTATAGGGTTACCAGATGTCCGTCTTCAGAGAAGAGGACATTTCTAGTTCATAAAAGAACCCTCTCTCTGTCTCTGTCTCTCTCTCTCTCTCTCTCTCTCTCTCTCTCTCTCTCTATTGACAACTCAAGTACTAGTGGTGTGTTTCCTGTATTATAAGTCTTGTTTGTAATACATCTTACGAAATTTGTTCATCTTCTTACAAATTAAAAAGCATGAAATGTTGACACCTGTAGAACGAATTACGTCAGTACATAGCAGTGAAGCCCTAATATTTCATCACTTCACCACTTGTAATTATCGTGTGAACATTTTTCCCAACTTATAAGATACCTTGCCGATCACCCCTGTTCCAGCTGAAATTTTTTACGACGCATCATTTACGGAAACCATAGTACTGTTGACTGTAAAATCGTCACGAATAAACTGTAAAAATTATGTAAGAGTTCCTTGATATAGCTACGCTCCCATTTCGGATCACACCGAGTGACTATACACATGATCAGCATCTAGATTCTAGTGAGTGAATGGGATATGTAAGGCCTAGATGAAAAAAGCAATAAATAAAATAAAATTATTATTTACCGTACAAAGTCTCGCAATTAATTATTAAAAACTACTCACTTTTTACGACAAAAGCTTTAAATCGATTTTTTTCAATAGACTCTTTATGTAGTTACGTCTCTTTGGTCCTAAACTGGGGAGTGGTGAAACGGCAATTTTGACTGTGGCATCTGTCCATATTTGTTTGAAGTTTTGATCAAGGTTTTAATATATGTATAAAGAACACTGCACTAGCTTTTGATCTTAAAGTCATAGGTGTGGTTGACAGACAACACACAGAACTGCCGAGACC
This sequence comes from Locusta migratoria, assembly GCA_026315105.1. NCBI lineage: Eukaryota > Metazoa > Arthropoda > Insecta > Orthoptera > Acrididae > Locusta > Locusta migratoria. Next base: position 242,813,174 of record CM048748.1, read on the forward strand.
CAGCACGACGGACTGAACGTCTTAATTTTGAGTGTTACACAACACTCCGACGAGAGAAAGAGGGGGGAGAGTTTCATATTATACTATGTGTATTGCACTGTGACATATGTTTTTAATTGGTCACCTCGAACCTCGTATTCCGCGACAATTGCCACGCCAATTATTTCAATTGTTCCGAAGTACCTTTACATCAGAGCAGCTGCGCCACAGAAACGAGAAAATTAAAAAATATCACATTGTTTCAAGAAAGGTTAAATTCTCTAGATTTGGTGATCGTGACAGTTCAGAGAGTTGTATTTACGCACTTTCAAGTTGAAGCAGTTGCACAACGCAAAAATGAGGACGTATTCGTCTTTTCTTAAAAACCCAGCCGGACCATTTTCAGGGTCCAGAAAAAGAGGACATGTCCGAGTAAAAGAGGACGTCCGGTGTAACCCTAGCTCTGTAGGTAATCTGTACGGGTCTGTTCTGTGCTTTCAAAATGTTTCAGACTATCAACTCGCCCGCCGTCTGTGTTGTTGCCTCGATGATACGTTTGTTTTTCACCAAGGAACCAGTCCCTGCAGAAATTCATCAACAAATTTGCGAAGTGGACAGAGATACTGTTATGAGTGAAAGCAAAGTGCGTAAGTGGGTACGAGAATTCGAAGATGGCCATGACAGCGTCCATGATTAGGATCGCTCGGGTCGCTCTTATTCGAATACAGACGATTTGGTGGCTTTTAGTTCAGGGCCGTCCAAGATACGGCCCGCGGGCCACAATGTGGCCCAGGGCGCCGTGAAATCCGGCCCGCCATAGCCTGACGAAGTTGTGAGCTTTTTTGTTTTTTGTTGTTTTTATTTAATTTTACATTTTCAGCGCAAGTGTTAAGTGACGACAAAGATTTAACATTAACCTGCATCGTCACTGGACCCGAGCGTAAATTAACATGTGGGGCGAGAAGGTGGTCGCCTACCAGCTAAGCCACTAGTTGCCCTCTTCAACTGTTGCTACCTCGCAGTTCTCCACTAGAGCGCCACATTTCGCTCTTCTCCGGCAGCCGTATGCCGCCGGGACCTAACAGAACGCGCTATGGGGAATTCGTAAACAAGCGTCACGCGTATGCACGCTGGCTATGCTTAAGACGAGTCACAGCGTCCTCTTCCCGCAGTCACTCACTGTCTTAGTTCAGTCAGTGAGACGGAAATAGACTCTCTGCTGTTGCAGTGGCTGGGCGTTACTGAACATTGTTCGCCGGCGGTTTATTTGTACATTATTTGCCTTAATAAATTCAGCCAACATACTAGTTCCGAAGGCGAGTCTCGCGTGCGGTAGAGTGTGAGTGGCTGTATGTGTGGACAAGTGGATATTAGGATGGGTCCAATTTATTTATTTTATTTTTACGGAACATTTAGTACGGAACATTTATTTGTTGTCATTATAAGAATGACATAGGAGAAAGACGCCCACGCGGCGTGGAAACGGACATTCCTGACATTGTTGTTTTCAATACAAGAATTTATTTCGTGGTGACAATCGAGAAGTTAACATTTTCATGTACAAGCTCAATAAAATGTAGGAGTCATATACTCCACTGTAGTGGACGTCCTATATGATTTTCTAGTCTGCGAATGACACGATTCTTCCATCCAATGTAGTGCCATCTCACGAGTGTGGGGGGGGGGGGAGGGGGAGAGACATATTAAGGAGGGTTTACACCACGATTCAGTTTACTTCAAACCAGCTCACACCAATTCAATCCATTTCAGGTAAGTCTGAATCTTTTGTTCTACCAAAACGAACGAAGATTTGGACAGAAAAACATGTTACATACGGCTGAATTTCTGTAATGTGTATCTACTTACAGTGAGGTCGTACACGAACTGAATAGCGGGGCTTATGTTTGCTCGGAAGTTGATAGAACACTGTAATCTTGTTAACTGATGTAAAATTATACTTAAATCTGTTCCCCTCTGCCGCTCGTAGGGTTAGGAAAAAAGTCAATTTTATTATAATTCAAGTTTCTCACATACCGAATACGCCTCTCCACTATTAATTTATCAACGTTTCATTGTGGTTTTTGAAGAGCCATCAAGACTTGCGAGATCTTCGATAACAGATGGCCATCTGGGTGGAATTCTACGAATTTCTACAATGGATTTTCACAAATATCGAGGAACTCTCCAATAAAAAAAGGCCTTATTAGTTTTCCTTTTTCATTTTTTTTCATTAATATTATGTTTCTTTGAAGTTTATAATGTTCTGTTATAAATACATCCTACGCGCCTACCTAGAAAAACAGTGTTTAATTTCCACTGGTTTAGTAATTGATTCCTTTGCAAGTTTCTTTTGTCTGGCCCGCTACAGTGATAAAAGTTGGTAATGTGGCCTGCGTCGAAATTTAGATGGACACCCTCTGCTTTAGTTGAAGCGAGGCTTCGTGAGAACGGGTCTTCCACCTCCACTTCAAACAACACCTCAGTGGCAACCATTACAATGATGACGACGACGTAAAAACGGCAGTGAACTCTTGGTTATCGGAACAGGTGGCAAGATTTTATGAAGAGGGTATTTTAAAATTGATTGAGAGGTATAATGTTTGAACAAACTTGGCAACTAGGTCGAAAAATAATGTATGTACTTCCGGAAAATACATTTACTTTTTTTGAAATAACCTTTCGTTGTTTACTTATGTTCAAACGGAACTTACTGAAAAAACACACCTCGTATATTAACTTTCGGTTTCGGTCATTGACCACCATTACAGATAGATCTCAGAAAAATGTAATATACACTTCTCAAAGCAATTAGGAGATGAGGTGAAATAACACACGCAACATATATATGGTAAAGTATTACATTCAGATATTGGTTACAAATGTAGTTTCTGTGTGATACAGAACCACATTTTGCTGTCTCGACCTGAGGTTTACGTGGCAATCATCTCACACGGCCAGTACAGTTGCAGACATGCGTGGTATGGATAATATCGCTCTTGAGGTATATTTGACCATTCATCCATGAGTGTAATATCCAGCTCTGCAACTGGTGTGAGAGGTGCTGGTCTGGCTGCAATGGGTCTGTCAAGTGCATTCCAGACACGCTCAATCGAGTTTAAGTCCGGTAAACACGCTGGCCACTCTTTTCGTTCAGTTCCCTCAGCTTAGAGCATATTGTTCCCCAGTGCAGCTGAGAAGGTAACCCATCTCCTATGGCACCACCATAGTGTCCAGCAAAAGCATTTCTCTATACCTCCGAGCAATCAAGGGGTCATTCTGGATACTGACTCAAGTGCACACCCCTCCTCCATCACCATGATATGGTGATTTTTCCTGTATATAAACGGCATTGTTCCGAACCGCGTACTCTCCAGAGGAGGGAACGACGATTCTCCGTGTAAATACAAAACCTTGACTCATCTGTGAACAGAAACCGGCGCCAGTCGTTACGACTCCACAGTTTCTCCGGGCTAGACGGTGTCATGGTTTTAATGACATACACACCATAGGCCGTGCCTAGAGGCCACATTCCCGAATGCGATTTCGGGCTTTCTGTGTTCATATTGTTACTGCTGCTATCTGGAAGGTGTGTTAACCTCAGCCTGGAGGGGCTGTTAACCGGAAATAACGGTCATCTCTTGTTGACGTTACCCGTGGACGACCTTGGCCTTGTCTTCTTTTAACAATTCCTGTTTTCTGAAAAGGCGTCCACGTCCTGGAAAGTATACTTTCGGACACCCCAATAGCTGCAGCCATCTCAGTCTGTGTCTGTCCCGCACCCAACCTTCCTATGGATCTCCATAACACAGCTTTGGGTAAGTTGCACTGCAGTACTTGCTCAATTCACTATCCCGCCCCAACTTCTTTGGTACAGTAAACACTAGTGAACACCAATCCCCACTGCAGCAACTTTCTGTTATTACCACTATTTCGGTTGCCATAATGTTGTTATCGTCACTCTGTAGAAACAACACAACATTTTAGTTCAATACTTCAGAACCTTGATATCTCAACTGATCCCCTAATTATGATAGGTTCCAAAAAATATTCACACAAGATCGCTAGTAAATGTAAAGCAGTCAACAATCCTAAGATTATTTTGAACACCATAGTACTTTACTAGGCATGCTCCTGTTTGGAGGTTGACTTCCTCCGACCTTCGAACTGACTTACCCAGCCAATTATATGGGGACCTACAGTGTAACGTGGGTTCTGAACCACGGTGCTACTCGATATGTTTCACATCAGCAATACTGCTAGAGGTGAAAGAAGTGGAAAGTGACAGACATCCTAGTACATAATTTTATGACGACCGATTTCGGTGGTCTCTACCATCATCTTCTACTAGCGATCTTGGCTTTATATTTTTTAAACCTATCATAATATAAGATCGCCTCCTTTCAATATAAACCGACAAAGATCCCCTAATTGTTTTGACCGCTGTAGAACTACGTACGCGGTACAGCCCGCCTGGGGTATTGGCACCCACACAAATCTGTACGATGCACACGCTGCCGCTTTTCAGGTGGCTGATTGTCGCTTGAGTTACGTATCGTAAAGAAAATACGAGTTTTCGTCTACTGTTATTTTCCGATCGCGAAATGTCGGATCATCGTCCGCACAACTGATGATGTAACCACAAATAGTCACGTGGTCAACACGATAGTCCTGCGATAGGATTCATAGCAGACTATGCTGGGCGAGTACCATGGTTGACCCATACCACCGCTGCGAGAGCGTCAATCGACTGGGAGCGGTTAGCATGCACCAAGGCTGTTAAGTTTCTGGATCTTGCGTTCCGTTCGAACTGTTCGTGTCCGACCATCTATATTTACATACATACTCCGCAATCCACCGTAAGGCGGAGGGTACACTGTACCATTACTAGGAATTTTCTTTCCTATTCCACTCCCAAATAGATCGAGGAAAAAAAGAATGCCTATATGCATCCGTAAGAGCCCTACTTTCTATTATCTTGTCTTTCTGATCACTACGCGAAATGTAAGTAGGCGGCAGGAAGGTCTTACTACATTCAGCTTCAAATTACGGCCCTCTAAATTTCCTTTTCGTCCTTTCGTCCAATGATCCCCAATTGAGTTCCCGGAGCATTTCCGTGACACTCGCGCATTGGTCGAACCTACCAGTAACAAACCTAGCTGCTCGCCTCTGAACTGCTTCTCTGTCTTCCTTTAAACAGATCTGCTGCGGGTTCCAAACACTTGAGGAATACTCAAGACGTGGTCCTACAAGCATTTTATACGCTGTCTCCTTTGCAGATGAAGTAAATCTTCCCAAAATTCTCCCAATAAACCGAAGTTGGCTGTCCGCCTTACTCGCAACTGTCCTTACATGTTCGTTCCATTTCATATCGCCCTGCAATGTTACGCCTAGATATTTGAATGAAGCGACCGCATCAAGAAGCTCACTACTAATGCTGATTAGAACATTGTGGGATTGTTTTTTCTACTCATGCGCATCACCTTACATTTTTCTACATTGAGAGCTAGCTGCCATTCTTCGCACCAACTAGAAATTTTGTCTAAGTCATCCTGTATGCTATTAGAGTCAGTTAAACACGACATCCTTCCATACACCCCAGCATCATCAGCAACCAGCAACCAGCTGTCCATCAGATCTTTTATATAGATAGAAAATAATAGCGGTCCTATCACCCTCCCCTGGGGAACTCGTCTCTGATGAACACTCGCTGTCGAGAACAACGTACCGTACTGCGTTCTGTTATTTAGGAAGTCTTCCAGCTAGTCACAAATCTGTGAACCTATTGCATAAGCTCTCATCTTCGTTAGCAGCCTGCAGTGTGGCACCGCGTCAAACGCCTTTTTGAAGTCGAGAAAAACACAATCCGCCAGTTGCCCTTCATCCATGGCTCGCAAGATGTCATGTGAGAAAATGGCAAGCTGAGTTTCAAATGAACGATGTTTCCTAAACCTGTGCTGATTCATAGAAAGAAGCTTTCCACGATAATCATCTAACGTACTGTCCTGTCTTTTCACAAAACATCGGTGCCACCTAACAACAACAATACGACTCAGTGCGTCTTCCCTGTACACCAGAGTCTTCTTTTCAAATGTTTCCTCAACTGTTTTGCCTAATCTCCCTCACAACTTGATGTTTCCCCGTTGCTGAAACTGTGACATGTCAAGATCGGACTGACGCATTCATCTCACCGTCACAACAACAAGCCTAAGTTTACTTCCAATGATTGCACTCAACGTCTCTTGCAGCGACGAGAGACTGACATAGTACCATATCACGGCGCTACCTATGCGCCATAGTGTACCACAGGTCCATCATACTGTCAGTCTCAGAACTAATTGAGTGTAGCACATATGACTTGCTGATGACAGCGGTAGTCCATTGATGAAATCAGATTACACTGTGTTAACTATAAGAACATAAATTAACTTATCCACAGCTCCAGTTACCGTGTATAAATACAAGGTTACTGCAATTGTTCATAAGTTAAGTTTTTTATATGACGTTACATCCAGCACATTTTAATATGATTTTATCAATGAACTATCGCTGCTATCAGCAACTTATAGTTTTATATTATCTATTTCCTTGAACTGTTTTAAAAATCCTGTGATGATGATCAATGGTGATAACCGTTGATAATAAAATTTTTAATAAAGTAGCTGATGCTGAAAATGCATTTTATAAAATATTTAACATGTGTTAATAGTCACCTGCATCCACGGCAGGTCAAATGTTAAAAGTAACTACTATTTCTAAACATAATATAGCGCAGTGTACAAGTAGACATGGGTTGGCAAGCAGCAGCACTATGCACAAAACAGCGGCTAGGAAGGAGACTGTGTACATGAAAATAAAGAGTGGCCGGATTTAATTAAGAAAAAAGTTAAATGCATGAAAAAATTGGAATGTTTTATTTAGTTTCAGACATATACTTGTTTATTCATGATTCATGAAAAATTGAGTGTCAGTCTCCTAGCTCCTCCTCTCCGGGGGACACCACCTTGACAAAGCACTGTCCGTGCGGATGGAGAGGCTTGAACATCCGTAAGAAGCTGAGGGCTATACCGAAGATAGAGAACCTACTGCTGGAAAGACCTAAGCTGATGGATGAGACTAAGAGTGTCCCACAACGTCCCATCTTCCTTATCCCAGTCGTTTCCCATTTCCCTTCCCAACCCAAGGTGTGATGCGATCCATGCCGTGGGGTGCGTGGCACATGGGTGGATGTGTCTCGAATGGAGCCTCAGGAATACCGGGCGACCTCCCTGAGTAAGTAGCCTTGCACCGCGCGGGGTTATCGTGGTATGGACCATATAAATCCCCAAATCTTGTGGGACTAAGGTGAACACGGAAAAAAATTATTTTAAAAGAATCTGAGGGGCAATCTGAGACTTCAGATACTCAGACATCGGGATCAGGACCTATGGAGTGTACTCCTACTTCTCAATCAGGGTCTAGACCTGAGCAAGAAGTGGGAACTGTAACAGTAGAGGTGAGCACCTTCTTGAATTTCTCCTATCTAACAACTTGGAGGTCCTGAATAGGGGTGATGAACCTACATTCAGGAATAGTAGAAAGGAGGAAGTAATTGACATAAATTTTGGTTCCATGATGATGGGCAGTTACGTCAAACAATGGCATGTGGTCCTGGAGACATCCTCATCACATGTATATTAAATTCAAGGTTGAAATGGGAACCACACAGACCATGGCCTATAGGAATCCCAGGAAAACGGACTGGGAGACATATAGGAAAGACCTTGACTTCAGCCTATCCGAAATTAAAACTACGATAAGGAATCCAGCAGAGATTGAGGAAGTAGCAGACGCCGCAACCTCTGCTATAGTGACCTCATACCAGGACAACTGCTCAATCACCAAGAAGTGCACAGATAGGAGTGTGCCTTGGTGGAATAATAACCTGGAAATGCAAAAGTAACAGGTACGAAGACTGTTTAACCTTGCGAGGCGCAAAGGACAATGGGCAAAGTATTGTGAGGCCCTTGTCAATTACAACCTTGCCATCAGACGGGCAAAGGAGGCATCCTGGAAGGTATTCTGTGAGGAAGTGGAGGGCACGGCTGCTCAAGCGAGACTTCATAAAATACTCACTAGGGTGAGGAACATTGAGGAAGGAGGATGGGGAGTGTACAAAGACAGCATATGAAACGCTGGAACTGCTCCTCAAGACTCACTTTCCTCAATATACTCTGGGGGATAACTCAGACCAGAATGCGATTCCTGAGAGACAACGGTTCTCAGGACTGGGATTTGGCCAAGGAGTGTGTCGATCTCAGTAAGGTCCGATGGGCGGTGGGAACATTTCAACCGTTCAAGTCACCTGGCCCTGATGGAATCTTTCCAGTTCTCCTGCAACAACGGGAGAAAACCTTATTAGATTCCTATGCAGGTTATTCAGGGTTAGCCTAGCATTAGGAATCATTCCCAATGCCTGGAGGGCAGTGAAGGTTGTCTTCATTCCTAAACCAGGGAGAATTGATCATACAAAGGCCAAGGATATGAGACCAATCAGCCTGCCCTCCTTCATTCTTAAGACATTGGAAAAGCTGGTTAATGTACATGCTGGAGAAAGGAGGTTAAGTAGAGCTCCTCTACATTCAAACCAACATGCATATCAGCCAGGAAATAGCCCTCTGTATCTTCCTGGACATCGATTCCATGGTTAGGGTATGCACTGGATATACACCACAGTGATTAGACCCAGAATGACCTATGGGGCGGTCGTGTGGTAGAAGAAGGTAGAACAGCAGGTTGCTGCTAAGGAGCTTGGTAAGGTGCAGAGATTAGCCTGCTTAGCCATAACAAGCGGAATTAGCAGCACACCAACTGCTGAGATGGAAACCATACTGGACATGTCCCCACTACACCTTTGGGTCAAGATGGAGGCAGCAGATGGTGCATACAGATTCGGGATATCCGGAATAACACACTAAAATAGTGAGTGAGGTTTATATAGGAAAGTTTGGGGAAATGCCAGCCGACTATATTATAACCCCATACTGCTGAAACAAGCCTTTCAATATAACAATTGGAAGTAGGGACTAGTGGGAGAAAATAGTTCGACACCGTACAGGGGATATTGTCTGGTTCACTGGCGGGTCGAAATCAGACCAAGGCGTTGGGGCCCGGGTATACGGGGCGCAGCCAAGACTGGAGGGCGTCATCTCTCTAGGGAAACTGGCCTCAGTATTCCAGGCCGAAATCACTGCCATCAGGTCGTGTGTGGAGGAGAATTTGCGTAGGTGCTACAAAGACCGTAGCATCTATATCTAATCAGACAGCCAGGCAGTCCTGAGATCACTGGCAGCTCCTGCAACAAGATCGAAAATTGTTGCAGAATGTCACAGGGTTCTGGTGGAGCTAGGGGAAAGCAATAGGGTAAACCTATTGTGGGTCCCTGGCCACTCGGGGATCATTGGCAACGAGCATGCCGACAGATTAGCCAGGATGGGGGCAGAGACTCCATTTATTGGACCGGAACCTGTCCTGACAATCACCAAGGCAATGATCAAATAAACGAATAAAGAGAAAATCTGATCAGCTCTCTTACGTTGTTTGTAGATGACACCGTCATTTACCGTCTAGTAAAGTCATCTGAAGATCAAAACCAACTGCAGAACGATTTGAATAAGATATCACTATGGTGTAAAAATTAGCAATTGACTGTAAATAACGAGAAGTGTGAAATCGTCCACATGAGTACGAAAAGAAATCCGTTGAACTTTGTTTACAAGATAAATCAATTGAATGTGAAGGCCATAAACTCCACTAAATACCTAGGAATTACTATTACATCATACTTAAACTGGAAAGAACACGTTGATAATGTCGTAGGAAAAGCGAACCAGAGACTGCGTTTTATTGGCAAAACCCTTAAAAGATGCAACAGAACTACTTAAAAAGACTGCATACACTACGATCGTCTCCTTTTTTTTTTTTTTTTTTTTTTTTTTTTTTTTTTTTTTTTTTTTAGTATTTCTGCCGAGTGTGGGATCCTTATCAGGTGGGTTTGACAGAGGACATCGGAAGAGTCCAAAGAAGGGCAGCTCGTTTTGTATTCTCACGATACAGCGTCACGGAAATGAAACAGGATCTGGAATAGGAACCATTACAACAACGGCGGTAATCACTGCAGCGTGATCTACTTATGAGACTCTAATCACCAACATTCTCCTCCGAATGCGAAAATACATTGTTGACTCCCACATACATAGGTAGAAATGATCATCAGAATAAAATACAAGAAATCAGAGCTCGAACGGAAAGATTCAGACGTTCTTTCTTCCCGCGCGCTATTTGAGAATGGAATAGAAGATGAATAATATAAAGGTGGTTCAATGAACCCTCTGCCAGACACTTAAATGTGATTTCCAGAGTATCCGATGAAGATGTATTTTTTTTTCCTTTTTATAACGAGCTAGCCACTATGGGCTGCACGCCTGCACAGAGGCATCAGACTTTAAATACTTATTAGCGTATAAATGAAAGTTTTTCGAAAAGAATTGACACAATTTACGAATACCTTAGATGTTATTGTGTTCAGAAACAGTAGCTGCTGAACTATCGCTATGATCAGAGATATACTAACTGCCGGTGTTCTACATCTACATAAATACTCTGCAAGTCCGATTGAAATGCACGGCAGAGGGTAAATCGAACCGCTTTTATGATATTTTTCTACAGGTCCATTGTATAATAGCTCGCGGGATAAAGGAACAGCTAGATCATTCCGTTTTCGATCTGATTTTTCTTATTTTATTATGATGATCATGTCGCCGTATGTAGGTGTTGAGAAGCAGCAGCCGACATGTTGTCGATGTGAGTTAGACCAGCCTACGTTGACGGTGTGTGTCCTCTCCCCCGCAGCCGGCAGTCGCATGCCAGGCGTGTCCAACGTCTGCCATTCGTCCGTTCACCTCCCGGCTGTCGATATCGCCCTATTGCGCCACGCCGCGCCGCTCGACTGCGGATGGAAACTTGGAGGTCGCGTCCACGAATTCCAACACAGGTCAATGGCAGTGGCTACCTTGCTACTAAAACGGCTTAAAATTCGCGCATTTGGTTGGCATAGTTTTAGAAAGCTGAGTGGTCGCTCTGTGATAATCTCTTTATTACTACACCGCTCAAAAGAATACATATACCTTTACTACGAAAGATCTGTTACGAAGGAACAGATATTTTTGATGGCACCGCAGCCTTGTATATGATAAATGATAAGGAGGAGAAATGCGTACCATTTCCGACTTTCATAAAGGTCAGATTGTGGCCTATCGCGATTGCGGTTTCTCGTATAGCGACATTGCTGCTCGCGTTGGTCGCGATCCAATGACTGTTAGCAGAATATGGAATCGGTGGGTTCAGGAGGGCAATACGGAACGCTGTTGCTGAATCCCAACGGCCTCGGATCACTAGCAGTCGAGATGATAGGCATCTTATCCGCATCGCTGTAACGAATCGTGCAACCACGTCTCGATCTCTGAGTCAACAGATTGGGACGTTTGCAAGACAACAACCATCTGCACCAACAGTTTGCAGCAGCATGGACTATCCGCTCGGAGACCATGGCTGAGGTTACCCTTGACGCTCCATCAGAGACAGGAGCGCCTGCGATGGTGTACGCAACATCAAACCTGGGTGAATGAATCGCAAAACGTCTTTTTTTTTCGGATGAATCAAGGTTCTGTTTACAGCATCATTATGGTCGCATCCGTGTTTGGCGACATCGCGGTACTGGCGTATGCTCTGGCGTGATGGTACGGGGTGCCATTGGTAACACGTCTCGGTCACCTGTTGTTCGCATCGACGGAACTTTGAGTGGCCCTTACATTTCAGATGTATTACGACACATGGCTCTAATCCCCATTCGATCCGTGCGAAACCATATATTTCAGCAGGACAATGCACGACCGCATGTTGCAGGTCGTTGTAGGGCCTTTCTGGATACGGAAAATGTTCGACTGCTGCCCTGGCCAGCACATTTTCCAGGTCTCTCACCAATTGAAAACGTCTTTCAATGATGGCCGAGCCACTGGGTCGTTACAATACGCCAGTCACTATTCTTGATGAACTGTGGTATCGTGTTGAAGCTGCATGAGCATCTGTACCTGTACACGCCATCCAAGCTCTGTTTGACTCAATGGTCAGGCGTATCAAGGCGGTTGTTCTGGGTACTGATTTCTCAGGATCTATGCACCCAAATTGCATGAAAATGTAATCACATTTCAGTTCTAGTATAATATATTTGTCCAATGAATACCCGTTTATCATCTGCATTTCTTCTTGGTGTAGCAATTTTAATGGCCAGTAGTGTATAATATTTGTTTCCTCCGAAAACTACTCCAAAATCCCGAAATTTTGAAATCAATTCCATATACTTCAGTCTTCAAGTGTCGAAACCTATTTGCACACGACATTGCAGATTGCCTTTAGGAGGGCTTGCTTTTGAGTTAGCGTGTGGAGCGGCAGTCTTCCTTGACGGGTTCAGTCAGCGAGCGAGTGCAGACTGGCGCTGGTGCGTGTCAGCAGTGTCAAATGCCGTCGCCTGCAGATGCTCTGGGTAGCTTTTGCTGACGGCTGCTGTCGGCCAGGCGGCTGCAACCGGACGACACTGCCGGCGGCTGACGAGAGACGCGCATCACGTTCGGACCGCGTGGCGTATTCGCGCTCTTAGCTCTTACAAGGACACCACTTGGGTATCGGATTTAAGACCTTTTTGATATGATGGTAAGTGAAGTTCTAAACTCAAATGACAATCAGGCCAACTCTCAAAAATTCTCGAGAAAATCGACTTTGAAGTTTTGCAAGTACACGTAAGTACCAATAATTCAAACAGTTGCGGCGTCTGTTGGTGTAGCTAAGGTTGTGCCTGCCGCCGTGGCTCAGCGCGACCGGTGAGAAGGCTCAACGACCTCTGTAATGAGCCAAGAACACATCGAACACAACGAACAAACACGATCAGCGACCGAAACGAACAGAGCAACCCATAGAACGATAGGTAGCCAATACTGTAAAACATGTGACTTGTTTTTTTTTTTTTTTTTTTTTTTTTTTTTTTTTTTTGTTTTTTTTTTTTTTTTTTTTTTTTTTTTTTTTGGAAACCATAATTATTAACAATCTTTTATGAAATTCAGAAAATTACGAATAAAAAAAAGTGCATTTTTGGTAATAATTACCATTAGATATTAAGAATGTGTAAATATTCGAAAAAAAGAAAAACTCTGCCACGGCAGGATTCGAACCACTGACACAACGGTTATGAGGCTAGGACAGTAGCACCAATTATAGTATCGTCGCCGAAGGACCCTTGCAAGACGCGCGCTTACGCGCCTGGCTCATGGTTTGGTGGCGATACGAGCGGGCCGTACTACGCCGGCGTGTAATAGCTTCGACGCAGTGCAACCGAGGAACCAATGGCTAAGGCGCCTCGGGATCCCGCCTTCTGACGCACGGCGAGCGCGCCCTCTGGACATGTGGCATTTAAGGGCGGCGTCATAAGAAGCGCAGGGAGGGTGTGTATGGATTGCTTAGAAGAAGCTAGGGAAGCTTCTGGTAGTCCAGATCTAGTGATGTTTACAATATTCTGATTGTTGTAACCGTGTCTCTGTATAATAAAATATAAGTATCTTTCTTAGCTCGTGGTTTCTTGTTTGCTTCTCGTCTAGCCTATGTTCCTAGCCGGCCACTTCGGCAGACGACACGGAATACAACACCTATTATTATTATTACAATGACCGGTAATCATTACTGGACTACACTGACGGATGGCGGGGCTAGTTTAATTATTATGTGTACTTGCAAATTTTCAATGTCGATTTTCTCTTGATTTTTTGAGAGTTGAGTCGAATGGCTTTGGCTGGTTATTTGAGTTTTGAACTACACCTACCGTCAATGTAAAACAATAAATAAATAAATAACAAAAAAAATCTAAAATCCGATATGCATGTGGTCTCCTTGTCAGGTGTGATGAGGACGGCCCGACAGTTATTGGCCGGGCTAGGAACATGCACACATGTCAACATTCACACCGAAACGTGCACCCCTCAAGCCATGGGTTGTCACATTAATTTAACAAAATTACCAAACATTCCATGGCGAAACAATAAGTTGAGGGTCACAAGACAATAGAACTCGTTTTTTGTTACCTTCATTTCCATGAGAAAAGCCGTTTCACGCCACAAAGTTCAAGTTATAATGAGTGCATAATTATTCTATTATTTGTCGACAGTCGAATTGCTTCTAGCATCAGACAGGACACCGGTCTGCCAGAACGTAAGCACGACGTGCTCTGGCAGAGGAAATGGAAGCGATATTTATGTTCAAAAACAGTCTATATCGCAGGAAGTTATTTTATTTAACCGGTTTGGACCATGTCCATGAAACCTAAGGACAGAGAGAGAGAGAGAGAGAGAGAGAGAGAGAGGAGACACGTCGGAATTTGTGGCTGCGGTCAAACAATGATAGTAAGTCGTAAAGGGGGTGAGGGGGCACTGATGCGAGTTGACATAACAGAAGTAATCATTAGGATGTGGGGGGCATTAAAATTCATTAAAATGAGTTTTAGTAGATCGCCAATGAAGTGAAAGTGTACAATAGAAAAAATAAAACTGATAGTCTCGAATCGGGCTGTGGTAGACCTACGTAAGCATAGATGGGTACACTGTGCAGCGGCGAAGTGAACTGGTAGTACGCCGCCCAGACGGTCGTAATCAGGGAAAACCAGCGAAAGTTGGGGCTCGTATTAAAAAACTGAAAATCACTATCAATCATATCATTCGTTAGGAACAAAAGGATTGGAATGATATTTTCGGCGCTAATGATCATTGTACAAAATTAAGTGGCCATAAGTAAAATTTAGAGATATATGATAGCGGAGGATTAATGTTTTTGAAAGGCGTGCTATAGAGAAGGACAGTCAATTGAGATTCAGATAATTAAAATTAGCCAGAATGAAACGGTGCTTTAACTCTGTTTGGTTATTCAGAATGTTACCATCATTTTAGAACAACTGATAAATTCTTATAAGAAAATATTCTTGTAAGTGTTCTGCCATAACGTAGCTCTTGGTTCGCATTCTCTACAACATTTTGTAGGCTTTCCAATTTAAGTTGTTCATAATGGTTAATCCTAGATGTTTAGTTGAATTCACGGCCTGTAGATTTGACTGATTTATGGTTGCTTTAAGTAATTTGTACATTTAGAGACCGATCAACTCTTGCGAAACACAGCTTGTTCCTTATTCACATGAAGTGATAAGTACCATCGACAAGGGATCTCAAATCGATTCCATATCTCTGGATTCCCGGAAGGCTTTTGACACTGTACCCCATAAGCGGCTTCTAATGAAATTGCATACTTGTGGAATATCTCCTCCCATGTGCGATTGGATTCACGATTTCCTATCAGAAAGGACACAGTTCATTGTCATTGGCGGTAAGTCATCAAGTAAAACAGAAGTGATATCTGCAGTTCCACAGAGAAGCGTTATAGGTCCCCTACTCTTCCTCGTGTTTATAAACGATTTAGGAGACAATCTGAATAGCTCCCTTAGACTGTTCGCGGATGATGCTGTCGTTTATCGGTTAGTGAAGTCAACAGAGGATCAAAAGCAACTGCAAAGCGATTTAGACAAAATTTCTGCACGGTACGAAAATTGGCAATTGACACTAAATAAAGAAAAGTGTGAAGTAATACACATGACCACTAAAAGAAATCCGTTGAACTTCAATTAAGCGATAAATCAGTAAAGCCTTAAGGTCGTAAATTCTACAAAAAACCTAGGAGTTACAATTACGAACAACTTTGACTGGAGAGAACACGTAGAAAATATTGTGGGGAATGCGAACCAAAGGTTACGTTTCATCGGCAGAACGCTTTGAAGATGCACCAGCTTCACCAAAGAGACTGCCTACATCATACTTGTGCGTCCTCTCTTGGAGTAGTGTTGTCCAGTGTGGGATCCTCGCCAAGTGGGACTCACGGAGGACATTGAGAAGGTCCGGAGAAGGGCAGCTCGTTTTGTTTTATCACGTTACGGGGGAGAAAGCATCACGGAAATGTTGCACGAATAGGGGTTGGAAATCATTAAAAGAAAGACATAATTTATTGCGGCGTTATCTGTTTGCGAAGTTTCAATCAGCGACTTTTACTTCTGAATGTGGGACACATGACCATCCCAATAAAATAAGAGAAATCAGATCGAAAACGGTAAGATTTAGGTGTTCTTTCTTCCCGCGCGCTATTGGAGAATGGAACGGTAGAGAAAAGTTATGAAAGTGGTTAATGAACCCTTTGCCCGGCACTTAAATGTGATTTGCAGAGTATCTCTGTAGATGTATAGTGTAGTCCGTCAGCTTTACAAGAATTTGAACAGTTTTCATTGCCCTACTGCTGCCACATTGTTCCCTTCTTCCCTCTTCCTTTGCGATGTTTCCGTTTCCACAAATTAATTTGCGACCTCTTGGCGGCAGAAGCAGGCACGAATACGTACGCCGTCGTCAGCGACAAGGCCCAACTGCCGCCTCGGGTAGAGAAAGCACTGAGAAATGTTCCTGTAGTTGGCAACTCGAACAAATGGAGCGTAATAGCGTAGCTGCGAAAGGGCTTGACATATCGGTTTCAGCGAAATCGCGTGCCGCTAAAGGTGGGCCGGTGCCCCCGGTTCTCGCGAATTACCGATCCTGCTGCTAGCGGCGCGGCGCCAGACCGCGGCAGCCCAGCGCCTTGTAAGGAAAGCCCGCTGCGGAGAGGCGGCACCGGGCGCCACCCGGTCCAGACGCAAGGCGCCGACAACTGGGTTACGGCGCGACCGCCTTTTGTTTTCACTTTGCACTCGCCGCCGCGGCGCCAGCGGCCTCGGAGACAAAGCATATTCCGTGGCGCCGGCTACAGTTCTGGCATTCTGCCGTTTTTTCGCTCTTCTACGAACACCGGAAGAGCTACTTGGAATCTTCCGAGGCTGCGTTTATAGCCTGCGGTGCGTCCGCTACAGGAGAACCGCGGCGGTTTAATAGTGCGCGGTACCTTAGGCGGCACTGTGGGACCTGTTTAGACACGGTGATTCACAAATATACGGACATATTCAAATGTTCAAATGTTTATATAGCTTATGGGACTTAACTACGGGGTTATCAGTCCCTCAACTTACGAACTACTTACGAACTAACTAATACTAAGGACGGCACAAATATCCATGCCCGAGGGGGGATTCGAACCCCTGACCGTAGTGGCCGTGCAGACCGTGACTGGAGCGCCTCAGTCCCCTCGGCCACCGCGGCCGGCATACAGACATGTTTTAATACGTTATTTTACAAGTAAAACTAAAGAAAAAAGTTCATATAAACATAAGAACTGCAAATCTTCAGTTACAAAGCTAGTAAAATATTTTGTCTGAAATCTAGCAACCCCGCTAATATGAAAAGGCATCTCAAACCTGTAAGAGATTAAAGCACGATTTCCATTTATCTTGTGGTTATAATTGCCTGACACCTTATTCAGGGTGTTTTATAGGTGGCGACCTTTAATGTAATGGTAATGAATCCCTTTACGAGATCTTTATTGTCATAGATCGCTTATTGATTTTTACATGATGACTAGTTAAAAGATACCTGCTATGGGAAGGTTTGTTGTTGTTGTTGTCTTCAGTCCGGAGACTGGTTTGATGCAGCTCTCCACAATACCCTATCCTGAGCAAGCCTCTTCATCTCCACATAAGAACGACAATCTACATCTGTCTGAATCTGCTTACTGTATCCATCTCTTGGTCTTCCCCTGCGATTTTTTCCCCACACACTTCCCTCCAACGCTAAATTAACAATTCCTTGATGTCTAAGAATGTGTCCTACCAATCTATCCCTTCTTTTAGTCAAGGTATGCCAGAAATTCCTTTTCTCCCCAATTCTGTTCAGTACCTCCTCATTAGTTACGCGATCCACCCACCTAATCTTCAGCATTCTTCTGTAGCACCATATTTCAAAAGCCTCAATCCTCTTCCTGTCCGCACTGTTTATCGTCCATGTCTCACTCCCATACAAGGCAACACTCCATACAAATGCCCTCAGAAAGGACTTCCTTAGGCCTAAATCAATATTCGATGTTAACAAATTTCTCTTTTTCAAAAACGCTTTTCTACCCATTGCCATTCTGCATTTTATATCCTCTGTACTGCGCCCATCATTTGTTATTTTACTACCCAAGTAACAAAACTCATCTACCTCCTTTATTGCTTCGTTTCCCAATCTAATTCCTTCAGCATCACCTGATTTTCTTACACTGCACTCCATTACCCTAGTTTTGCTCTTGTTAATGTTCATCTTATATGCACCTTTCAGCACACTGTCCATTCCATTCAATTGCTCTTCCAGGTCCTTTGCTGTATCTGACAGAATTACTATGTCATCGGCAAAACGCAATGTTTTTAATTCTTCCCCCTGAACTTTTATACCTTCACCAAATTTCTCCTTGCTTTCCTTTATAGCTTGTTCAATGTACAAATTGAATAACATTGGAGAAAGGCTACAACCCTGTCTCACTCCCTTCCCAACCACTGCATCCCTTTCATGCCCTTCAACTCTGACAACCGCTGTCTGGTTTTTGTACAAGTTGTAAATAACCTTACGCTCCCTATAATTTACTCCTGCTTTTTTCAGAACTTTAAAGAGTTTATTCCAATCAACATTGTCAAAAGCCTTCTCCAAATCTACAAAAGCTAGAAATGTAGATTTGCCTTTTCTTAATCTATCTTCTAGGATAAGCCGTAAAGTGAGTATTGCCTCCCGTGTTCCTACATTTCTCCTGAACCCAAACTGATCTTCCCCGAGGTCGGCTTCTACCAGCTTTTCCATCCTTCTGTATATAATTCGCGTTAATATTTTGCAGCCATGACTTATTAAACTGATGGTTCTGTAGTTTTCACACCTGTCTGCACCTGCTTTCTTAGGGATGGGGATTATAACATTTTTCTTAAAGTCTGAGGGTACTTCACCTGTCTCATACATCTTACACACCAGGTGAAACAATTTTGTCATGGCTGGTTCTCCCAGAGACTTCAGTAGCTCTGAGGGAATATCATCTATTCCAGGGGCCTTGTTTCGACTTAGGTCTTTCAGGGCTCTGTCAAATTCCTCTCTCAGCACAGCATCTCCCATTTCATCCTCATCTACATCCTCTTCCCTTCCTACAATATTGTCTCGAAGTTCATTTCCTTTGTAGAGCCCCTCTATATATTCTTTCCACCTTTCAGCTTTCCCTTCTTTGCTGAGAACTGGTTTTCCATCAGTGTCCTTGATATACATAGAGCTGTTTTTCTTATCTCCAAATGTTTCTTTTATTTTCCTGTAGGCTGTATCTATTTTCCCCCTATTTATACATTCTTCTACATCCTTGCATTTGCCTTCTAGCCACTCCTGCTTAGCCATTTTGCTCTTCCTGTCAATCTCATTTCTTAGTCGTCTGTACTCCATTTTGCCTGTTTCATTTACTGCATTTTTATATTTTCTCCTTTCATCGATTAAATTTAGTATCTCCTGTGATATCCAAGGATTTTTTGTAGGTCTTGCCTTCCTACCTATTTTGTCCTCTGCTACCTTCACTATTTCATCTCTCAATTTTACCCATTCCTCCTCTACTGTTTTATTTCCCCCCGTTTCTGTCAATTGTTGCCTAAAGCTCCCTCTGAAATTTTTAAGAATCTCAGGTTCCTTCAATTTATCCAGGTCCCATCTCCTTATTTTCCTACCTTTTTGTAGTTTCTTTAGTTTCAGCCTACAGTTCATAACCAACAAGTTATGGTCAGAGTCTATATCTGCCCCTGGGTATGTCTTACACTGTAGAACCTGATTCCGAAATCTATGTCTTACCATTATAAAATCTATCTGATATCTTCCGGTGTCTCCTGGTCTCTTCCACGTATACAACCTTCTTTTGTGATTCTTGAACCAGGTGTTTGTTATAACTAAATTATGTTCTGTGCAAAATTCTACCAGGCGGCTTCCTCTTTCATTCCTTTTGCCCAGACCATATTCACCTACTATCTTCCCTTCACTGCCTTGTCCTACTACCGAATTCCAGTCTCCCATAACAATTAAATTTTCCTCTCCCTTAATTGTCTGAATAATTTCCTTTAGCTCCTCATATATTTCTTCGATTTCCTCATCATCGGCAGAGCTAGTTGGCATATAAACCTGTACTACTGTTGTCGGTGTTGGCTTCGTATCTATCTTGACAATGATAATGCGATCACTGTGCTGGTCATAGTAGTTTACCCGCATTCCTATTTTCTTATTCAATATCAATCCTACTCCTGTGATACCCCCAACTGATTTTGTATTTATAATCCTGTACTCACCTGACCAGAAATCCTGCTCATCCTGCCACCGAACTTCACTAATCCCCACTATATCTAACTTCAACCTATCCATTTCCCTTTTTAAATTTTCTAATTTTCCTACACGATTAAGGGATCTAACATTCCACGCTCCGACCCGTAGAATGCCAGTATTGTCTTTCCTGATGATCACATCCTCCTGAGTAGTCCCCGCCCGGAGATCCGAATGGGGGACTATTTTACCTCCGGAATATTTTACCCGAGAGGATGCCATCATCATATGTTCATACAGTAGAGCTGCATGTCCTCGGGAAAGGTAACGGCTGTAGTTTCCCCTTGCTTTCAGCCGTTCGCAGTAGCTGTGTGGCAAAGCCACATTAGCTGATGTTACAAGGCCAGCTCAGTCAATCATCCAGACTGTTGCCCCTGTAACTACTGAAGAGGCTGCTGCCCCTCTTCAGGAACCACACGTTTGTCTGGCCTCTCCACAGATACCCCTCCGCTGTGGTTGCACCTACGGTACGGCTATCTGTATCGTTGAGGCACGCAAGCCACCCCACCTCGGCAATGTCTGTGGTTTATGGGAGTGGATGGGAAGGTATACATTTCATATTCAAATGTACCGCGAATTTGAGACCAGTGTCAAGCTAGTCAGGCATGGGTTGTTTATCTTTGGTTGCAGGTGTCAGTACTATCGATATTGAAGACGGTAATAGTATTGTTGCTGGGAAGTAGGGTTGTGATTATTGAGAGTGTAGACTTTGCTAGGCGCGCGGATGAGATGGCAGAAGCGTGGGGACCGTGGTTGCGTGCAGTTGTCGTTCCGGCGGGATAGCCGAAAAGATGAGATTTTGAGACTTGAATGCTGAGCCAAGCTGTTTGTTTAAGATATGGAGACGAAAGGTATAGATGACGTTGGAGAAATGATCTTTTGAAGTTTTTATAAGGTAAAGTAATTTTCATGAAGTTACATCAGTTAGAAAATAAATAAGATATTTCATTTTTAATAATTAGTTCGAGTTTCTTAAACAGATTACCAGTTTATCCCTCATCACATTTTTATTAAAAGTGCCATAGATGTTTTCTGTAGTTAGTTTTCCAGTAGTTAGTACAGCAGGAAGCAGTTTGGTGTTGGGCAGATTTATGTAGTAAGTGAAGGTGAGAAAGCTTACAGTTCAGTATGATTTACAGATTTCAGGGTAGGACAATTCATACAGCATTCAGGTTAACAAATGTTTGCACTGAGTTAGATTGCTTTGATAAATATTGTGTTCGTTACATTCCGTTAAAGATTGTTAGTTCAGTCAGAAACAAGTTTGTAGGGCTAGAATTATTAACACAGTGATTTTTATTATCAGTAATTTTCAGACAGTTAACTTTGTCACGACACTTTCATACAGAAACAATTAGCAGTTTGTGTCTCATTACAATAAAAATTACGCAGTCAGATTAACATAACGTTGTACAAAGGCATTCAGCTAGAACAAGTTCAAACACACAGCTGATAGAAATTTTGTAAGAGAAGGAGGAGCGAGAAACTTTCATAGTTTTGACTCGTTTAAGAGTCATTACCAAATGTTAATTGCCCAGGCAGGGTAAGAAATATACTTCACATGAACCAACATCATAGTGGCAAGTTATAAATGGTATGCACATCATCAGCCAAATATGCCTTTGTGTCATGTTGTTCAAGACCCTGTGCTATACTGTCCCATATGTACAGGTAGTGTGTTATTACAGTGACAACTATAGATAAACTATGATTTCACAGTGATAACAGACTACCTGTACATATGGGACAGTGTAGCACAGGGTGTGGAACAACACGGCCCAAAGACATATTCTTACCATGCCTGGACAATTAAGATTTGATAATGACTCTTTCTCTTTAACGAGTCGAAAGTAGTCACCATGTAAAATCAATAAGCGAGCTATGGCAATAAAGATCTCATAAAGGGATTCGTAACTGTCTTGTGGTTATTGATCTGGTGAATCTAATGGAACATGTCCCAGACATGTATCTGCAGTAGTTTTCCAGAAATTCCAGAGATTGTACAAGTAAAGTAAATTTGTTTACTTTCCATTAAGGATGTTCAAAATTTTCAAATGTTTGTTCCGCTTAAGCGACTTAACAGCGGGGTCATCAGTCCCTAAACTTACCAACTACTTATGAACTACCTTATACGAAAGACGACACAAACATCCATGCCTGAGGGAGGATTCGAACCTCCGACGCGGGAGGCCTCGCGATTCGCAACATGGCGCTCCAGACAGCTCGGCTATTCCCGCGCAGCTTGATGTTCTTGCTGCTGTTGCAGTTGATCCGCATGTCAGCTCCTGCGCAATCCCACGAGGAAGTGGCATGAGTCAGGCAAGTGTCCTACGCATTCTCCAACGACATAGGTTCCATCCCTATCACATCCATCAGGAGCTGCATGGAAACGATTTTGAGAATCGTGTTAGGTTCTGTAGATGGGCTTTACGACATCATATTCCAGATCATGAATCTTATTTAGGGATGAAGCCACATTTACCAATCATGGCTGGCCGCGGTGGCCGAGGAGACTGAGGCGCTTCAGTCACGGTCTGCACGGCTACTACGGTCGGGGGTTCGAATCCCCCCCTCGGGCATCGATATTTGTGCCGTCTTTAGTATAAGGTAGTTCATAAGTAGTTTGTAAGTTTAGGGACTGATGACCCCGTGGTTAAGTCCCATAAGCTTAACAAACATTTGAACTTTTTTTTTTACCAATCATGGCCAAGTAAACCGCAGAAACATGCACTATTGGTCTGCTGACAATCCCTCTGGGCTTCGACGGGTGTACCGTCAGCGTCCATGGAGTGTAAACGTGTGGTGTGGGATAGTGAATCGGCTGCTCGTAGGCCCGTATTTCATAGGAGGAACACTGACCGCGCACAAGTATCGCAGTCTTCTAACAGACCATCTTCCACGGATGTTAGGAGACGTTCCTCTGCAGACTAGGAGGAATCTATGGAACCAACATGATGGCTGTCCAGCCCATAGTGCACGAATTACTACAGCATGTATTCATGAATTGTTCACAAATCGATGGATTGGACGCAAAAGACTTGCACCTTGGCCCACCCTTTCTCCGGATTTGACTTTTTTCTGTGGGGAAAGCTGAAAGACGCTGTCTTCAAGGACATACCAACCACACCCGATGATATGCAACGACGTATTACTGCAGCGTGCTCGGACATATCCACTGAAATGCTAGCACGTGTGCAGCGGTCGTTCCATACCAGACTGACAGCGTGTATTTCTGCTGCCGGTGGTCATTTTGAATACAACCTATGCTGATCATTTGTCGCGTTACTGGTTGGAATCCACACAACTAGTGTATGCACTTGTTATTTAGTGTGTGTTACCACACGTATTGTACAAGTGCCGGTGTGGGAACGTTTCAAAAGACGATATCTCGTAAACGACTTGCACTAGAATCCTGCAACAAACACTACTGATATTCTAGTGCACCCTACTTTTAGTTTCTTAATGTCTACAGGCATGTATGCATAAAAAATACACTTTCTAAGTAATTTTACAATCTGTTTGATGGCTAAAAATACGAGCTCCTGAGTACCAATCCATTCGGTGAAAACCGCACATCAGTTGCAATTTTACGTTTCCGCAATATTAGCGGTGCAAGTCTTAGGTGTTTCACCCTGTATACAAAATACGGAACAGAGGTATCTACAGAAGATTGAAAAACTGGTTGGAGGAGTTCGTGTGAAAAAAAAAAATGTTTTCCTGAGTGATGTACGTTCTTTCGTCTTAAAGGATAGCTTGGTGAAAGACTAATCTATGTTTATACCATTATCAGATTAGTCCAGTAATGGGCACTGACGGGTGTGTATGTATTCAAAAACTGTTCAAATGTTTGTGAATCTATGGGACTTAACTTCGCTGGTCCCTAGGCTTAAAAACTGCCGCGGCGGAGTGGCCAAGCCCATTGAGGCGCTATGTTCCGATGCGCATGGCCATTCCCCGTGGGGGGTTCGAATCCCCCCTCGGGCATGGATCTTTGTACTGTCTTTAGTATAAGGCAGTTCATAAGTAGATTGCAAGTTTTTGGCTTACACTAACTTATGCTAAGGACAACAAATACACCCATGCCCGAGGGAGGAACTTACTTTTTCAAGCAGCTCAATCCTTATGAAACCACACTCTTGAAATATGTGTCGTACTGCGCTATATTTTCGAAGCTGTATTCAATTATATATGTGGATACTGTCTGCAAAATGTCTCGCGAATACAATTAGTATTCCTGAAGTAATAAACAGTAACACCATACCGAATGCCTTAATTACACTGTATGAACCGTGGAAACGTAGTTAGTGGGGTTTTAAGCGACAAAAAGTTTTGTATAGGTTTAAAATTATTTGTAAAGTTTGTTGTAAGTGACACAATGTTCCAGTTCACAATAGTGGATGAATGAAGTCTATTAACAAGACGCATGATGCGGCATTTTATTTGCACACTTCTCCTAAATTAGGTGTCATAAATATTTCTTACATACACACAGCGATTAACGTTTGACTGTAAACAGTATGAGAATGAAATTTCATTCTAAACGGTCTAGTAATTTGGAGGCATTATCACGTTAACGTCTGAGTGTAAACAATATATCAAGTTTCGTTCTAAACGGTTCAGTGATTTAGGGAATTATCACACGCTGCGGTAGGTTTGCGTGCAGCTTATTGATTATGACGTCATACGTCCTGAACTATTTGTCATAGTTAGTTATTACGACTACAGCAATTGTTGCGTAACGCAAGGAATATGTGCACCACGTTTGATTGATATGGATCCAGAACTTTAGAAGGTGCTATGGAATGCACATACACACACACACACATCAAAAGAATTTTAGAAATTAAATAGACTTAAAAGATGAGTAATGAGGAGATAAGGAGATACTTCTCACTGTTGTCGAAGAGAATGGAAAACTCTGACAAGCAAAAACGACAGGATGATAGGACATGATGAAATAATCAGCTTGGTACTTTAAGGATCTGTAGAAGGTAATTCAGGACTTACGGTGAGAGCGCCACTCTGGGATGAAGAGGACAACACGGAAACAAAATGGTTTCTGAAGTTAATAATGCAATCAAGAAACCTAGGAGAGTATTTTTGATACAAAGAACACTTAAGCAGTTATTAATATTCCCACTTAGACAATGAAAGGACATCATTCAATTCTAGTATGATGGACAACAAGGCATTTTTACCAAACTGTACATCGTGCTTTGGATAAGTATTTATGGAGTAAGCGGACTGAGGACGGATAACGACCACAGTGGTTTAACAACAAAATTCGGAAAATTCTAAGGAAGCAAGGATTGATGCACTGTCGCTTAAGAAAGAACGAGCGAACGAAGACAGGCAACAGTTAACAAGAAATTCATTTAAAATCATCGATTTGCGAAGCATACAAGTACCATTGTTTCTGTATAGTATGGAAATCTGAATTGTCTTGTTTTTAGCCTAACAAGTTTCTGAGACGTTTCTCATTTTCACTTTATTTTGTTCATTATATTTTAAAAGACGTGAAAATAATTTTAGAATTATGGTATGTAATAATGTTTGGGACTAATTAACAGTAGCAAAAGTATTTTAAGATAACATGTTATTTTTCCATGTGGTGGCTGGATATCTTCAATTACAATGTATGTGACTCCATTTACTTTACCGAAACCTGTCCTGACAATCACCAAGGCAGTGATCAAATTGGAGCTTCGTAACTGGCTCAGAAGACAGCAGGTAGAATATTGGACCAAGGTCTATAAACAAAACTATGACAAGGTAATGATGCCAAAGCCATGTTTTAAAAGAATCTCTGTAATCCTGGGCTTGAACAGGAGAGAGATTCGACTCATGGTTGGATTGCTGACAGGCCATGGTAATTTAAAAAAAAAAACACCTACATACAATGGGAATAACTGAAGAGGACCCTAAATATAGGATCTGTGATGATGATGATGAAACTGCATCACATCTAATCTTCGAATGCATTGCATTGGAGAGAAAAAGGCACAGAACATTTGGGAAAACCAGATCCTAAGCAAATGTGTCTAATAAAGAACTGGTTAAAGGGACTCCTTACACTGTTCTATGGCATTGTTTGACTTTACTAGATATACAGGGAGCAATACCGCGCAATAAGTTTCGGTGCGGGCAGTGGCGGGTTGGACCAAAACTGTTTTGGCTTCCCTGACAAAATCAATCAATCAACCAATCAATGTATGTGGAAATGGTTTTCCCGCCTAGTGTTATTGATTTTCGTGCAACTAACATCAGCACATTAGGGCGCATATCAACCTCTGCGAACCAGTTCATGTGTGCTTTCGTTACTGTACAATAAACAAATCTTTTTTTGTTCATTGGTTCATTCGTCTCTGTACTCTACTGTCTTGTCATACGAAAGATTCGAAAAACGGAAATCCGAGTAGGGGTCGCTGTTGAAGAACTGCAGCCATCTGAAAGTGAGCCAACCTTTGCAAACACAAAAGTGTACAAAACGCGACATAGGATCAACTGTCGTGTCCCGTGTCGTCTGCCGAAGTGGCCGGCTAGGAACATAGGCTAGATGAGAAGCAAACAAGAAATCGCGATCTAAGAAAGATACTTATCTTTTACTAGCTGTAAACCCAGCATTGCCCGGGTGTTTATTTATCCTACGTTCTCGTAGTCCACATCCCCTTCCGCCCTCTCTCTGCATCCACCTCTTTCTCTCCCATCTCTCTGTTCGTTTCCACCTTTGCCTCTCTCGGCAAAGTTTTCTGCAAGGTACCCTCTGTCATGTACCATACAAATATTTATGTATCCAGTGATCCTCTTGGTTCAAAGATCATGTGTGCAAAAATTCATAAAGATTGGAGCAAAACTATGCATTTTGTAAAATTCCATAAGTACCCTCCACCATGCACCGAACGAAATTTTATACAGACTGTGACATTCCTCTTGTTTTTGAGGTAGAGTGTGCAAAATTTCATTAATATAGGTACATCAGTATAGATTTGTGTAATACCCGTTGAAGCGATGTGGAAGGCGTAGTACCCCGTTAGCAGAGCCTGTTCTCTTGATTTTTTTACTGATTTATGTATTTATTCTTATATTTCCTTATTCGTGTGCTTATTCTTACAGAGAAAGAGCTGAAGACATTGTAGCACGCATAGACCAAAGATAGGGTCTGTGGCATCACGTTTCGCTGTATGTAACCTCCTTGCTATAGAGTCGCAAACGTCATCGCTGGCCTTCAGTCCGAATTTTTTAATAATTTGACGACTTTCAAGCACCATATCTTCCATCCCCTTATAGTTATCAGCATGGAACTGCTATGGTGTACAACGGGAGACTTCAGACAACAGTTACACACAGACCATTCGTTTGCGTTCTGTAGTTTTCGCTGCTGAGCGAAATATTAATACATACACACGTAGAATTTTATATACACCGATAACTTTCCAACCTTTTATCAAGCAACAATGCAAACAATAAAACAATTTCCATAGAGTGAATATAAGTTTCAAAGAGTAATTATTGTTCCGCATTTCGCGTTATATTCTTCAAATTACTAAATATCTATCGGATCGCTACAAAACCGTGCCTAAAACCTTCCTCAGGTATAAATTAGTAACTGTACAAATATTCAAGTCTCTGCATCTTGTCGATCGGACATGATAAGCGTACACCAAACAGACATTCACATTAATATATATAGATTATACAGAGACACGGTTACAACAATCAGAATATTGTAAACATCACTAGATCTGGACTACCAGAAGCTTCCCTAGCTTCTTCTAAGCAATCCATACACACCCTCCCTGCGCTTCTTATGACGCCGCCCTTAAATGCCACATGTCCAGAGGGCGCGCTCGCCGTGCGTCAGAAGGCGGGTCCCGAGGCGCCGTAGCCATTGGTTCCTCGGTTGCACGGCGTCGAAGCTATTACACGCCGGCGCAGTACGGCCCGCTCGTAGCGCTACCAAACGATGAGTCAGGCGCGTAAGCGCGCGTCTTGCATGAGTCCATCGGAGACGATACCACATCAACGGTAAGTAATACTGACCTAGGTCGTGAGTTACCTTTCTCTTCCGTTCCCATCCTTTTTTCTTCCCTTCTCTCCCACTTCAAGTACGAACTGTATTCCGAAAGCTTGTCCTTTTCGTCCCTTTTTTTTCTTCTTCTTCATTTGTGTTACTATCGGCGGTACAGCACAAAGGTAAGTACTGGCCAGCCAATCTTTATTTGAAAAATAATTTATCATCTCTGGGGAGAATTTCCATCGTTAATCGAATAAGTAATATTGTGTTAATATTTGTGTAGGTTATGCGACCGTCTTATGCAACTGTAAATTAGTCTACTTTAGACCAGACGCGTTTCGCTTTATTGTAAAGCATCTTCAGTGGTCAACTGTACAAGAAATGGTTTGTATTACATTATTTGTTTGATTTTTTTTACTAAATTCGATCGGTAACAGTTCTAATGCAATTGGATTGTCTTAATTCTGAATAAATTAGATTACTATTATTACTCGCGAATTTTTATGTTTTCGTCTTCATGTGTGATTTGTAGCACATTGCCACTTGCTGTCACTGCTTATATTTACACTATTTACACATTTTTTACAGTAAGACTTCTTCAAATGTTCAAATGTTTGTAGAACTTATGGGACTTAACTACGGGGTCATCAGTCCCTAAGCTTACAAACTACTTATGAACTAGCTAAGACTAAGGACGGCACAAATATCCATGCCCGAGGGGCGATTCGAACCCCCGACCGCTGTGGCCGTGCAGACCGTGACTGGAGCGCCTCAGTCTCCTCGGCCACCGCGGCCGGCGTAACACTTCTTACAAAAGTTTTTGAAAAATAGAAATTTCTGTGGCCTGGCAGGATCTGTATGTCGTTTGTTTTGCCTTCCACAGAAATGGCTATTTTTCAATAACTTTTGTGAGAAGTGTTACTGTAAGCCGCGGTGGAGAGGCCGAGCGGTCTAAAGCGTCTCGCTGCGGAGGGCGCGGTTGCTCGCCGTGGAGGTTCGAGTCCTCCCTTGGGCATGGGTGTGTCTGTTTGTCCTTAGGTTAGTTTACCTAGGTTTAAGTAGTTTGTAAGCTACGGACTGATGACCAAGCAGTTTGGTCCGATAGATTTACAAACATTTGAACATTTTTTTACTGTAAAAGATGTGTAAATAGTGTAAATATAAGCAGTGACAGCAAGTAGCAATGTGATAAAAATCGCACATGAAGACGAAAACATAAAAATTCGTGAGTAATAATAGTGAGGCGGCATCGTGAGTCGTGTCGGGGTAGCTCAGTGGTAGAGCGCTTGCCCGCGAAAGGCAAAGGTCCCAGGTTCGAGTCCCGGTTCCGGCACACAATTTTAATCTGCCAGGAAGTTTCATATCAGCGCACACTCCGCTGCAGATTGAAAGTTTCATTCTGGAATAGTAATCCAATTTATTCAGAATCAAAACAATCCAATTGCCTGAGAACTGTTACCGATCGAATTTAGTAAAAATATCAAACAAATAATGTAATACAAACCATTTCTTGTACAGTTGACCACTGAAGATGCTTTACAACAAAGCGAAACGCGTCTGGTCTAAAGTAGACTCATTTACAGTTGCATAAGACGGTCTCATAACCTATATAAATATTATAACTGCAACTGCGGAAAAGAAGGCCAAAAACACGAATAAATACTGTGTTTACTTGCAGATCTCCTTACTAATTACTACGTTGAAAATTTTACCCACTTTTTATTTATCTATTTTACATGTATAGGAAGAACCCTCTTTGGAGATAAACACTGTTTACTGTGTCTGGACTCGAACACGCGACGTTTGCTTTGCGCGATAAATCGGTCACCAGCTTTGCTCAGAAAGCACGGCTTACGAACGACAGGTTTACTACCAACTGTTTCTCTTCTTCCTGCAATGTTGTTATCTATTTCGGTACGTCTCCTTTCGTTTCGTGTAACAACAACATTTTGGTACAACTGTATCATTACGTTTGTTGTGTTGCCTGTACGAATTAATGACAAAGTCCTCGATTAAAACACGAGATGAAGTATTACGAGAAGGAGGGAACCGCGGCGACAAGCATTGCTGACCGATAAAAAATATTAATTTAATTATGTATCTTTACGGAACTACATCCCACTGGTGCCGTGGATAGTTACACAGAAACAGTAATAGGTGGAGAGAGAGAGAGAACGAGAGAGAGAGAGAGAGATAACAAGTGGAATTTTCCTTTGTAGAAGTAAGTGGCACTTTCAGCATTGCTTCGTGCACAATGCCAGAATTGAGGGCATCATCTTTTACAAAGCACAGACAGTCGCCTGTGACGTAATGGCCGTTTCTACTGACGTCTGAGCGGAACCGGACACTCTAGCGGAGGAGCAAGGAACGGACAGGTGAAGTCCGCGGTAAATGGGTGACGTACGAGAGATGACCCGATAACACGAGCTGAATGCCCTAACGGCATGCGTGAACTGTGTCATTACTGACAGCCTGACATCGGAACCAATGTCTCATGAATGCGTTGCTTGTCCATTGTGTCCTCTACACATGAAAAATTAAAAGGAACAACTAAAAGCACAGTGAAAATACAGTTACTTTGAGCACTGACGAAGGGCAATGGAGGCAGAGATTCAAACTGAGCTCTGGGCTTGGAAGAAATGAAGCACTAAGCGCAGAAAAGCTGACGCCCTGTTTTGAATTTGCTAAAACAGGTGCACCTAACATATTTACTTTACAATAATAATATGGTTTTTTTGTTCCATAGGATCCAATTGAGGAGTGAGACTCCATGGTCATGGAACAAGTCAATACATGAATTTTTACACAAAAATGGCAACAGAAAATTTTTAAGTTGTCCTATGCACACGACAATCTTAAGACAAAGTTAAAAAAAAAAGAAAATAAATAAATAAATAAAATGAATTAGCTTAATTATTTAACTTTTCTAGGAGTTACTCGACAGAATAAAAGGAGTGAGCCATGTGGTAACTCTTCAAATTAGATTTGAAAGCGTGTGGGTAAGTGCTAAAATTCTTTAGCTCTTGTGGCAGCTTATTGAAAA
Source organism: Locusta migratoria (assembly GCA_026315105.1). Lineage (NCBI taxonomy): Eukaryota > Metazoa > Arthropoda > Insecta > Orthoptera > Acrididae > Locusta > Locusta migratoria. The sequence continues at coordinate 242,844,603 of CM048748.1, forward strand.
TGGATGCTGCAGAATACTGTACACCTTTCTGCACAAGTGTCAAGGTGGTGTGATGCAAACGTAGATTCGACTTCTGTCTAGTATTCACAGAGTGAAAGCTACTAACTTGTGGGAATAAGCTGATATTATTAACAACAAACGACATAAAAGAAAAAAAAACGTATTGTGACGTCAGTGTAAAAATTCCCAGACTACTGAAAAGTGGTCGACATGACGTTCGTGAAGTTACACCACATATTGCTCGAACCGCCCGTTTCTGAGCCAGAAATATCCTTTTTGCATCAAGCGAGTTATCCCAAAAATAATGCCGTACGTCATAAGTGTTTGAAAGTAAGCGTAATAGACTACTTTTCGTGTTGAAAAATCACTTATTTCAGATATTGTTCTAATGGTAAATATAGCAGAATTTAGTTTTGGAACAAGATCCTGAATATGGGCTTTCCACGACAGCTTGCTGTCTATCTGAATACCTAGAAATTTGAACTGTTCAGTCTCACTTATCATATGCCCATTACGTGTAATGAAAATCCGACATATTTACTATTAGCAACACAGGGGAGAAAAAAAGAGAAGCTTACTTATTTGCCTTACTGATTATTCCCTACATTCGCGTAGTCTAAGGCCTGTGTGTTACAGTGCACTAATATTTAATAGCAGAATCAGGCTACTGACAGAAATATTTGTTCTTATAATGTACGTTGTTGGTGGTGTGGTCTTCAGTCCTCTGCACGCAGAGATTTATCTCTGAATAACAATGGTAACCCACACCCATCTCAAACTGGTTTCGCATTCAGCTCTCTGCAAATTTAACCCACCACATTCCTCCAATACTAAACTGATAATTCACTGACGTCTCAGGATGTCCTACGAATCGAATCCTTGCCATTACTGTTAAATTCATACTTCTCTTATGAAATTAATAAAATCAATTAATCAGCTAATCGGTGTAATTGCGCTTTACCTTTGAATAGTTGATTTGGGCGTGACTACAAAACTGCAAATATTGTATAAATCTGTATTTTCTTATCGTATCACTGCTGAAAAATCGATGTATTTTCCTGAATGTGTGAATAGGCAGAGAGCAGATTCGACGGAATAACTTTCAGTGCTGTTCATTCGCCTTACGACTCAGAGCCAACAAATTCACAATACCATATCTTCTGACCAAATATAAGTATTTCCCTTCACGTACCGTTTTAGAAATGACCCTCGTAGTAAACAAAATTGTCGTACAGCACAAGAACGTTTCCAAGTGTTTCTCTGATCATTGTCTCATATGTGAGTACTCATGCGCCAATCTGGTGACAAGTAGCGATTATGCGTTACGAATGAGTGTACAGTACAATCACTCTGAAGAAAATAGTAACAATCTATCCACAGAGTCAAGAAAAATGTTACAGAATGATTCGTAAAACAAGACAAATGCAGAAACTAGTCCTACATAACTAAAATCTGTACATGAATATTTACATGGTCAAGTATCTTACTATTACAAGAATAAATACGAAAGGAACAATATAAAGAAATAGTGATATATATGAAGAAATCGTATCTGGTATATGATGACATGACTGCAAAGCTACTATATATCAGATGACTAATATAAAAATTCCATGGGTAATAGACAGATTGATCTGCAGAAAATGTTTAACAATATTTGAGAAATTTCTATACATAAGCTGAAAACAAATCCAAGTAATCATGTTCACAAAACATTCATAGGCTGAAGAACAAATACTTTCTTCTTCTAACAAAGTGTTTTATAAAATTTCATATTGGGCGCTTATGATCTCAGTAGTTTTGCGCGTTAACCCCACCCCACGCAAAAAAAAAAAAAAAAAAAAAAAAAAAAAAAAAAAAAAAAAAAAAAAAAAAAGATACAGAAGCAATTGACTTACTGAACAAGATCTGATCAAATTTGTAATGGTGTAACATCGTATAAATATACTTTACCATAATCGTTAAGCGTGTGATAGGGGAGAAAAAAACCACAGGAACGCTCGAAGACAAAGTACTACACATAGAAAAAGAACAAATACAATAAGGAATGTGCACAAGAGATCTGTAAACCACTTGGTAAAAACAACAAAATGCAAAATTATCTTTAAATGCCGGTCGTCTGTGAGTGTTGGATACATAAAATAAAAGGTGAGGTAAAATTAAGATATTTCCTAACTATGTCACAACTAAAATCATTTTCTTAAAATAAACAGCTTTGTGAACCCCTAATGAGGGAGGAAAGAAAGATAAATATGCAACAAAAATGCCTTATAAAGTATGCATAAGTAGAGCAAAAATTTCATAAGTTAGAGTCGAAATAAAAGTTCGTATCATTTTCATATATTTTAAAACACAGAGGTACAAATGTCTTTATCATAACTGGCATAGATTACAGCTGTTCACATTTCATACGCAGTATGCTATTACATGTAACAATGAGATTTCAGACGAAAATAATCTCGCATTTTATGACTTGAAATCAAATTACACAACTTTCCAAAAAGTATACAAATGTGCATAAGAAAATCAAATCTCATAACACCTACCAAATGAAAGAAAAAGTTCACCAAATGGACTGCATCAGAATTTCCTCACAAGACCTAATCTCTTAAGGTAAGAAAAAGCTAACTCCTCAAAATTTCTCTTAAATTCTCAAAGCTTCAACAATAAGTTCACAATATGAAACATGCTTACTGTACTTTGCATAGTCATAATTATTATAATTGACACTATTATTATTATTTTCTTATATAATAATTTTTGACTCTCATAAATTATCTAAGTATTACTGTTACAGTTAATTTTTTTTAACTGTAATACTTGTTTTATACATTGTCTGTCTATAATGTACTAAAGAAATTGTTCATATGGTTAAGTGTAAGAGAGGAACTGAAGGCCCTCATCTTGCCAGGTAAAATGAGTGCATAAATAAATAAATAAATAATCAACAACAACATTGCAACATCATTAATCTTTTGTAATGAACTACTTCATAACAAATAAAATACAATCTAAAAAAAAGGAAGATTAAAAGATGCCAACAAGAGGCTTAGAGCACAGTCACGTAGACAAGGAAAGTCTCGCGCTTCAACATTTACATGTTTTAACAACATTCAGACACCATAAATACAAAGGTTTTAGACTGTTATTATTCAGAAGCCCAAGACTACTATTTTACACTATTACAATACTGATAGGGGTATTACTGTCTTAAAATATTAAGTAATGTTAAACAACATACAAAAAACAAATAGATAAATGATTTTCAGGTTTTTTTAAACATTTTAAATCCCAGAATGAAGTAAAGGTGTTTCGGTACGTGCAAGTTGTAATTAAGTCTTTTGCCGATGAGTAGGTACCTGCCACACGATTTTATTTAATATTATAATGCTTACATAAAAACTAGATATGTACTATTCATTCCACAAATATGTATTATAAAAAAAATAAAGGAAGGTTACGGAAGCAGAATATTTGCCCTAGAACCACTGTGCTGCACTTCTTGAGAAATTTATTCAGTTGGACTTAACCCTTTCTTACGTTTTCAGATGACAAGTTTCGAGTATTTATGTCACGTGCGGGTCTAACAGTATCAAACTTTGATACGATCAGACGTAGCACATATAAATTCCATCCAGTATTACAAAATAATGGGATAATAAAGTGCTCGTGTCCAGCTGCTGCACAAGACGGTATTCTCCTTAACTGCATGTGGCACAACAGTAAATAGTTGTTCACTATCGTTTTCCACTTTCTGTTAAGAAAACAAAGATAAAAGTTTCGATGAAACGCATGGTAAAAATGTTTCGTAAAAATGGAGAACATAGAACATTCGGTCTTAATTGATCGGGTGTTCCATTTAGCTTTTCCAGCACAAGTATTCTTTTGTATCGTTAACTAAATTATAACTGTGTATTTTCTTCGAAATTAATTACTGTTAGATCGTACAAGTAAAATAGTTACGCAACCTTGGGTACGTTACACTCTGGGCTAGTACAAGAGGTTCATATATCTTGCTTACGTATCAAAATGCAACTTTTTTTACTAATATCTTGCTAAATGTATTTTATAGCATCTTGTTTGCGGGTAAAAACGCTACGTTCTTTGTTTCACACTGGTTACGCGAATTATACACTGTGCTAAGTTTACATTAAGAAATGAAAGTATCCACACCTCGGAACCTGGCTTTGTGAAGCCTTGCAAAGAGACTTGGAAATAAGATGTGACATAGAAACGCCTTCATAAAATTTAAGAATATTCTTACAAGCGCAGACCTAGACGTAGACTTTAGAGTCCGATTTGTAAAATGCTACTTTTGGTCCGTGCTTCTATATGGCTCTGAAGGATGGACACTAAATATCTCAACAACGAAGAAGTTTTTTTTATTATAGTCGACATGATCGATTGGAGAGTTATTATAAAACTGTATGTGATATAAGTATAAAAATATGGTAAGATAATTAAAACATGCATACGGTGATATAAAACATTGAAGGTCTAAAACAGAGATGTATAAAATTACAAATGTACTACTTAAAAACATTTTTTAAACGTCAGTTTGTTAAAATTATCATTAATATGTTAAAATATAAACATTTATATAAAATAGTATTGTATACATACAGTTTTATAATTTTTATGTCTGGATATATTCAAGAACCCCACTTTTAGGAAAATGTTTATATAACAAACTATTGTGCGGTATAAGACCCTAGTTTATTGGGGCTCAAGCTATCCCCTCCAATCCCCCCCCCACCTACTCTTTCCCTCCCCACCACCACCTGCAACCAAATTATAAATGCCTACATCAAACTGTAAAACTCAGTACCAGTTAGTACTCAGCCAGACGAGTTGCGGACGCAACTATAAGGTAAAGAAAAATCTATCCATTTATGTATAAATTAACTATTGTTCAATTAACCCTTAGTAAATTTATCAAATTTTACATTTCTATTTTACCTTTGTTTTTAGATCTGAAGATGATCCAAGTGATTGAAACATGTTATTAAACAATTATATTGCAACTGTTGACGGAAATAAACACATTTAAAATAACGGAGAAGTTAGTGGCATTTGAAATGTGGATTATCGCAGAATGCTTAAAATACCGTGGACTGCAAGAATAACCAACACCAAAGTTCTGGAACGAATGAACAAGCAGCGAGAATTACTGACAGTGCTGAAAAGAAGGAAAACTGCATACCTAGAACATTAGTACGAAACACCAAATACATGCTTCTACAGTTAATCACAGAAGGGAATATCGAAGGAAAAAGAAGACAAGGACGAAGAAGAACATCCTGGTTGGACAATATAAAGCAATGGACAGGACTAAGAAGTGTAGACCAGATACTGCATACTGCGATTCACAGAAGAAAGATGCGTCATGTGGTCGCCAATATCCATTAATGGATAAGCAGCAGCAGCAGAAGAAGAAGAAGAGGATATGTTTATGTTCAGAATGGCTCAATCATTTCATTTGTTTGTCGGCAGTCTCTTCCACGTGTTAGAAGCATGAAGTCGGGTACTACGGGACACAGGTACGTGTTTTGAAATGGATAATTTCTTAGATCAAGAGATCATCGTATGAATTTAAATGCGATCAAGGAACTTGAAAGGAGAACGTAATATAATCTTCACTTAATTTTTTTGCCTGCCATACAGCCTTGACCATGTTTTGTTATAAAAACCTAAGCTATAATTCTGTAGAAAACATATTTATTTAATATTTTGTATCATTTCATTAATCGATATAACATACAGCACTTACTTTCATATCTTTGCTGTAAACCAAAGACTGTTTTTAATCTTTGGAGGGTATCTTGCACTTACAGTTGTTGCGTTTAAAGAGTCGTTGTGTGACCTTCATGGAGAGAGGAGTCGATGTGTGACTATCATGGAGAGCAGTCGTTATGAGATTATGGTAGAGTCGCTGAGTGGTAGTCGTGTTAGACTCGAAGAGTAAAAAATTGTCAGAAGGTTTAAGCCAAGGCTGCAGATTGTAATTTTGTATGTAAATTAATCTGTCTCGAATAAGGTAAAACTTGTATTTTTCTATTGTTATGTATGGTAGTCTATGTTTTAAACTATTGTAGTTGGTGTTTGCCTTCTTTTGCTAATGAATACTGTTTAGTGCAGCTTGCATATATCATTTAACCCTGAGTCATTTTACCAGTTCCTCGTTTCTTTCACAAATTTGAATTGCTATCCATTCTGATCATTGTTTGTTGTGATAGTGTTGCATAATTATTGTGTTTGTAAATTTATGTGTTAATTAGAACAGTTCAGTGTAGTCATTTCGTAATGATCAATTGGTCTGTTAATGAGAACAGGAAGTAGTTTGTTCATAAATCCAGTAAAGTTCATATTTAGAGATTTTCTTAGTCTTAATGAAAGTTCAAATTATTAAGTCAGTTAATGTTAGTAACAGGTAAAGTGATTTGTCTGATCAGAACAGAAGTAAATCACGTAAAGAGATAAGAAATACTTGCAGTGACTGATAATTGAAATCATTATCAGATTTGTATGACTTTTTTTATTCGTTGAACCTGTTGTTATTGTTCAGATAGGCACATTATCAAGTGCATTAATTTTGGTATCCAATTAATATCAAATATCTTTGACATCCCTTTTATTCAAATGACAAAATTATAACAGTAGTAACACGCTGTTTTCTTGGCTCTCGCAGTCGAATTGTGCATGTAGAGTCTGGCTACTGGTATATGGTGCACGCTAACAAATCGGAACTTTTCATTTTTGCTCACATTGTCTCTCAAACACGAGATTAATGTGTAGACCAATTACGAGTTTAATTACTTCTAACTTAGTAACTACTGTACAATTTCAAGTGTTATCCGTTGCGCATCAAAGAAAACCACATACACGTAAGATTATTGCATTCATGTCAGTTGCAATTTATTCTAACAGGGCAAAGGAAGGTACTAAGTCTCATTGCTTAGTCAAGTTATTTTGTAGCCAAAACCACAACAGAAAATTTATTTGTGAATTTAGAGTACATGTTCTCTAACGTATTGTCATCAAAAGCCGTGATGATAGTGCAATGTGGCAAGGCACACGCAGAGGCCTCTAACGGACGACTGCAGAGTTTTGCAGATGCGGGAGTGTCACTAGTGCAATAAGGGATCTTTACATTATCTCTCGTACGATTTTGATGTATATGTGTTTGTTCGAGCCCAAGTACTTTCCTTGTTAGTTCACAGTCGAAAAATTAAAAACATTGGCAAGAGGAGCCCTTACCGAACAGCACAGAGCTTACAGAGACATATGATAGTCTCATGGAACTAACATACGTTGATAAATGGGTTCTGTGAGCTACAAGTATGTAAATATATGTACTGATGCCACAATTATATCTTTTGAGTGGATCGGTATATAGACGAAAGAATTTATGCCCTAATATTGCTTGAGGAATAAATATATAAATAACCGTTTAGTCTTGATTCAAACTTCAAATGTGCACGCCGTCAACAACAAAATAGCGCAGAGCATTTAGGTGGGCTGCAAACTTGCATGTATCGGTATCACTGTCTGTGACGGCTGCGTATCTTATCGCAACACGTGCGACGTCAATCGTTTAGTCACGCCACGGCAGCTGTGACGTATCGCGCTCCATTGCGCAACACATCCGGAGGTTTCCGGTGCCGCTGCGCTGGAAAACAGCCATCATTCACAGAGTCTGTTACAGTCACACACAATTATGTAACACTTTCCGGTTTTCGTTCGACTCCGCACTAACAGGACGTGTGAAGACGAACAGCAAATTCGTCTACCAGAAAATTCCTTTTCGCTCTGGAATGGACTTGATCGTTGTGGACGTAAAAATATTGTGTGTGTCAGGATACCATCAGCACAATGGCTATATAGTAAGATTTTATTTTTCTTATGAAGCAGCTGTTCTGTTGTTAAAGCATTTATTGAGACATATTCGAAACGGACGACCAGTCATATATGTGGTAGTGTGTAGGTTTCTATTTAATATAGTCTGATCTTTTTCTCTGTAAATCTACAGAGAGGCATGCGACGTTAGTCAGCAACTGATCACCGTATTTTCACCATTTCCAAAGTCAAAGTACAAACTATGGCTTGTTACGCCGGGAAGAATTTCACTGTTGGTTTTGATTTGTCCATGTAACTACTTTATCACTTATTTGACTTAGCTGCAACAGTGAATGTTGTGTTCAGGGTTATGGCATTCTTGTTACACAATCTTTCCATTTCATACTGTACTTCACTATATATTCGTATACTTCACAATTTGTTTATTCGAATTAAATTTGTATAATTACTTCCTGATATCTACATTTCTCTTTCCTTTCAGTAACGTGTAGGCAACTAGTACTTTTAACACAGTGTTAATATTGTATGGAAGGGAAACAAAAGGCTTCGTTTCTTTGACAGAACACTTAGAAGACGCAACAGTTCTACACAACATTTGGAGTATTGCTACGCATTGTGGCATCTGCACCAGGTGGGATTGAGAGATGGTTTAGAAAAAGTTCAGAGAAGGACAGCTCGTTTTGTATTATTGCGATACAGGGAAAAGGGTGTCACGGAAATGATGCACGATTTGGGGTGGAAATCATTAAAACAAAGGCATTATTCGTTGCGACGAGATCTAGTTGCGAAATTTCTTTCACCAACTTTCCTTTCCCAATGCGAAAATATATTGTTAGCATCCACCTACAAAGGAAGACATGATCATTATAATTAAATATGTGAAATCAGAACGAAAACGGAATGATTTAAGTGTTCCTTTTTCCCGGGAGCTATTAGAGAACGGAACGGTAGAGAAGTATCATAAAAGTGGTTCGATGAACCCTCTGCCATGCAGTTCAATGTGACTTATGTACCTGTAGATGTAGGTCTACAGTCTATACCTTCTATCATTTCATCCATGATTTAATAGGTATTCAACATCCATATACATACTACAACGTTAGTACTCATATTCCTTTCAAAAACTTTACATCCGCATCGCTTATGCTTTTCCTGAAGTGCTACTTGATGTTGTCAAACAAAGTAGTCTTGTGTAGTTCGCGAACGAACTAGTTCGGAAGAGCACTCCCACAGGTGAACTACGCGAACTAGTTCGCAGATCCCTCGCCTCTTAGTTCGTCCGCTCCTTTTCCGAAGTCTGACGGGTAACAGTGAGAAGACGCGAGAGTGCGCAGATCGCGTGATTCCCTCTTGCCAGTTGCCGTCATTTCGAGCTGAGATGCAGCTCAGCTGTAGTTTTAGTAGCGGTAGCAAAAGCCAAAAAGAGCGGACGAACTAAAAAGAATGACCTACTTCGCGGCCGAGCTGCGAACTAAAATAAGAGCTACCGATCGCGAACTAAAATGTGCGCGATAGGTCGCGAACTAAAATGTGCGCGATAGGTCGCGAACTAAAATGTGCGTGATAGGACGCGCACAGAATTAACAATCACATGTTTGCCTTCTGCTGTTGAGAGCCATTTCGAGGCTAGCGTCTGCCTGCTAGATTACATAGTTCTGTGCTACAAAATTTCTGCTTTGAAGTATTCTGAATTCTGCAATATCTGACTAATAAATTCCATAATGCCAAGATATAGAGATAACTCTAAACTTAAACGCGAGAAATTATCCACAAACTGTTTCTTTTGGTTTGCGTGATATCGTTAGCGGCTCAAGCAGCAAGCGCATGAAGCAGCTAGGTGGGGAACTTCTCCCTCCACCTGCATGCGCAGACCACGCCGCTCAGCCGTCACTGGGAGCGGAGGAACTAAAGGAACGAACTAGTTTGCAGCAGAGCCGCGAACTAAACTGAGCGCTCCGGATCGCGAACTATTATGCGCAAGTCTAACACAAAGACCTTCTGCAGCTTTCTTCTCAACCTCGCTGTCTAAGGGAGGGAGGGGAGGGGGCAGCGTTCCCGCTGGAAGTTCGAGTTCTACCTTGGGCATGGGTGTGTGTGTGTTATCCTTAGTATAAGTTAAAGTGATTTCTGAGTCAATGGACTTTGGTTTTTACACTCATTTCTTACTTTCACAAGTAGATACAGTCTGTTTTGTCAATCATCATTTGTTTCAGATAAAACCACTTGATCGTCAGCAAAGAGCATTGAGTCTAACGTAGCGTCGCTACGTGTAGTAGTTCAGAGAAAAACACTCATTTATACCGCGCGGCCGTTTCCCATTGAAGGTTCGAGACCTCCCTCGGGCATGTGTGTATTTGTGGTCCTCAGTTTGAGTTAGTTTAAGTATTTTGTAAGTCTAGGGATTGATGACCATAGCAGTTTGCTCCAATACGTTCACAAACATTTGAGATTTCTGTTTACATTATTAGCCGGAATGGTAATACTGCTTCCACAACATATGTCGAATCAGACATAGTGGAATTTATTAACATGTGCTATTTTTCGGTGTCGTTTATTTTTAATAACTTTGGTAAGAATGTTTTTCATTTAATTATGACATCGTGCACGGAGAAGGACTGGAAGAGAATATTCGAGAAAGGGTACCTTTTTCTTGGTCCCTGGGATCTTTCACCTTGTGTCATTCAATTAAAAAAACAATGCTACGTCATGCTTTGCGTTACTCTTGAGTAAAGTGTAAGGAAGACTCTTACCTAACAAATAATTTATTTCTGTTTAATGTATCGAATGAATTTTATAGACAATAAGAGCAATATAAATCGGTATACTGAATTTTCATTGCTTTATGTTAATACACTATACTCATGTGAGCGAACCGTATGTATATAATTTCTAATTGCTCCACCTTCTTCACTACTGTCAATGCGTGTATTTTGTATGTCATGCATAAAGATCTTGCAATCCTGTAATTTACGATCCCCTTCTTCAATGTAAAACGATCTACCGCCGCATCTCATTCTTGGGGCATATATCTGTGTTTCCGACAAAAGTTTACAAAAGTCAGACTCTAAATTTGCAAAACACATACTGGAGGAAGAACAAGGATATCAAATCCGCACACAAGTTCTACCTATAACCAACAAAGGTAAAAAAAAGTAAACTAACCAATAAGAAGCTCCGGAAGAAAACAAACATTTAGCCAAAAATTCTCATCCAGTTCTAAATGATCAACTACAGCTGACTGGCAAGTGTATTACATGGCGTTTATGGCGATTAAAGAATGCACATGCTTAGCATACTGATATAAAAAAAAAAAACTGTGGATTGAAATTGGCAAGTCATTTGCCGAAATATGAAACTGTAAAATCAGTTTAAAAAAATCACCCATTTCGATATTGGAATATCTTGCCCCTGGGATTCTAACCAAGATTTACCGCATTTCTCAAGACCCGAAGATCCAGCTCTCATTACTGCCTACTACCTAAGAACTACCTGAAACCCGTACAGGAAAAGTCTTTTGTTTATTGTTGCAGACCTTGCTTTAGCTTGAAGTTCAACGTATCAACGATGTAAACAATGCAATGAACTTCACACATGCATGAAATGCCCTAATCACTGATCAACCTCACTCGATAGGAATTTAATCGTCTTGTTTGGAGGATGGTGGAGTGATATGTTTTAGGTCATCGGCGAGTGCATTACGTACAAGGATAGTCACTGGAATGTACGATTTCCCGTCATACAGCTCGAGACTACGACTGTTGATATTTTTAAATATATCTTGAATCCGATATATTTTCATAAATTCATTACTGGTCCTCTATACATATAAAAAAATATTCATATGTCGAAGGGAAAATATCGACATATTAGCCTGTAAATATAACAGCTGCCCATTGTAAATATACTGCCCGTTTTATTAGAACCGTAAATTTGAGTATTGATTCAATATTAGATATTCTGTACATAAACAAGCAAGAAGCCTGCCTATGCCTCTCGAAAGAAAAGCAATAGCTTTGAAAATTTCTAAGTTAATAACTCGACTTTGTGCAGATTAAAAACATGTAATACATTACTTTGTTTGTTGACTGTTGTGTCCTTTGTTAGTTAACAACTGTGTACATCATGCATTGTCATGCAATACCTTATTCTACTTAAGCAGTATTACCTTATTTTCTTATTTTGTTATTGGATACATGCCGAAATAAACATTTTTCACGCTGATGTAGGAAATATCCGAAGTATTATACACAGAGCAATCGTTGCAAGAAGAAACTTTAGAATCCTTCATCGAATTTTCTCATATCTGGTTTGTTTCTTGGCACATAAATTACACGAAATATACCTCGTATCCAGCTTCTTAAAGAACTTCCACACAAGAGACAAATGCGCTGCAGATGACATGATTACACTCGAGGAATAAAATTACGTGAAGGTAAAGATGCAGGTTCACCCCTGTTCAAATTTCTAACAAATTATCTGCATGTAAGTGGCACAATAAAAGGTGCGCCATGGGTCTGCTGTTTGATTTCGTCACATGTCGAAATTGTCTGGAACACTTCACGTTGACTGTTCTGTTTTTCCACTGCTGTCAATGGCAATGACCTAACATCTGGAGTATCAAAATTGCGCGGTGAAACTAAATGTTGCAGTTACTGTTGATAGCGCCGATTACGTACTTTCCCTCACACTGCAAAGACCAATCTTGTCATTTATAGTTTTGATCGTCAGCTTCAGCAACTGTTTGTAAGGAATTTCAGCGAGTAGAAAAATCAAACTAGTTTCGTTAAAATTGTTTTAAAATACAGCTATCTCTTCGTCTTGTTATTCCAGCCACACCGCCAGCCCCAGTGCAATCCGACTACTTCTTTTGTAACATGTTCGTGGTGGAAGACTAGACGTGATGAAAGCTGTTTCTCTCAGTGATAACAAAGTTACGTTATTCTACAATATAAAAGGTACAGTTTCAAATATATACTGAAAATGGCGAAAAAATATAAAAGAAAATAAAAATATTAGCACTCGATATTATAATTTTTGTATTGCTTTGTCAAAGAAAAGAATATCGCTGATATGTATTTTTGGAATTGGTATCAGTATATCGATATTTCATCCGCAGCTTCACTCTAGACTTCCAATGTCTTCCTCAGTTGCCGGATATGATTGTTAGCAAGTCATGCCAATATTCAAGGAGGTGATATTGAGCGAGTATTAAAAAATATTCGATTGACTCATAATCAGGGTTCAGATTCATCGATCCTCGTGAAATTTCTGGATTCCATAAATTAGGACTACGAGCACAAATAGGCTGTAGTCTTTTGAAGTACATCACTCCGGATTCACGTGATATGAAGTAGCGGCACAATGGAAATCTTCTCCCGACGTTGTCTGCTGGATATATAAATCACGCATCTCCCTCAGACATATAAAAAGTCTTAATCCTGTTCGGGTATTATTTTGTTCAGTCATACATAAATTAATTAAAAATTGTTTGTCTTTGGCAGTGTGGAGAAACATGTAAGAGTTTGATGCAAGACGATATTCGAATAGTGAATTTGTGGAATTATGTTATCAGCGAAGACTAAAGTTGTTTGGAAATCTGTTATCAAGTGCTTCGACTGAAGAACGCTACGCAGGGAATCAGTGGGAAAACCTGGCACGTGGGATACATGAGACCTATTCAGATAAAGAAATCGATAAGCGTTTCCTTTTCCGTTTTTTCACATTGAAACCGACGACGTTTCATAAATTCGTAGTTGAATGTTCAGGCCAAATTTTATAACTATTAATATATTTATTTACTGCAGATATTAATTTGCCACGAAAAATCGCATGAATCTTTTTATGTGAGTCATGAAAAATATTTTCATGCTGTTACGATCCGTTAAGAATGTTCTTATTTTGAAGCAATGTTTATCTTTTGTACTAAAATATTTTTAAATTTAAATAATGTATCTGTATTTGTAAATACTCTTGTTAGCTTATGTTGATAGCGCAACGTATGCCGTAGTACAACATACAACCTCTGATGTCCACACAGTACTTAGATATATGACGATATTCACGATAATCTAAGACAAGGCGAAAATTCGCTACTTTTATCCTGATATCTTACTGGTAACTTCGTATAGTACTACATGTGAGATTGAAATGAATTTCCCATCTTTTTAGTCAAATTTAGAAATAACCATTGAATGCAAAAGCAAGAGAAGTGCAGAGGAAATAATTTGTCAGGAAACTAAGGTCAAGATCAGCGGTATATTGTGTCCTTAACGCGTTAATAATACGGAATAATAGTTTGAAAAATTACAGCTGTCAGTGTGAAGACGAAATCAAAATTTATCGTCCCGTTATGTGATCTTACTTGGCGGAAGAGGCAAAACTGAGCTCTGCCGGGAGTGTAGGCTTTCATCCATACTAAGCGATGCTGATATTAAACATGCGACAGAAGCTCTGTCTGATATGCTTCCACGACAACCGCTACACCGACTTTGATGAAAATGGATATGAATATACTTGAACTCTGAAGAAGATCATAGGCTACTTCAGAAAAAGTGTAATTCAAGATATCTGTTGTTTTTAAGTACATAGTATGAAATATTGAACAGTTGAGCATCAAAGTTTCTGTTATAGTTTGTGACATTTGGAATTTATCATATTTGTTAAAATACTTTTAATGGCTGATATGTTGTACACAGTACGATTCAATGCTTACACAAGACGTCACCACTTCAAACCGCCGATTTAGATGACATTTGAATGTTCAAATGTTTGTAGATCTTATGGGACTTAACTACGGGGTCATCAGTCCTTAAGCTTACGAACTACTTATGAACTAGCTAAGACTAAGGACGGCACAAATATCCATGCCCGAGGGGGTATTCGAACCCCCGACCGTAGTGGCCGTGCAGACCGTGACTGGAGCGCCTCAGTCCCCTCGGCCACCGCGACATTTGAATCCTGCATAAGGTACACGTTGTATAACGTATAGCTTCTTCAGTGAGCGGTTTAGTTGCGATGTAACAAACGAAGCATCTTTTCGTATTTAATAATAATATCGGGTGACTCTCTCGGGAATTTTTCTTCTTTTACATAGTGCTGTTGTTATATAAATATTTTGCAACACTACGTACGAAGGAATTGCAACCGTTAAACGAAAATAACCACAAATATACGTCGTTCAGTGTCACAGTAAATACTTTTCTCCAAAATTTCCTAGATATTTAGATGTGCACAGGTTGGCTAAAAATGCAGAAACTGTTTCAGTTCGTTAGTGTAGCCGAAGAAAACCGTATCTAACATTTATTGTAAAAATGCAAATTGTGATACAAAACTTTAATGCAAAACCTTAGAGTAGTATCAGAGATACAAGAAATAAAAATGTTTAACATATATTTATTATGGAAAATCCTGTTGTTTCAGGAATGACGTCTATACAAGGAAATTCAACAAGCGAAACCAAATGTACATGCAAAATTTGATGCAAATCATTAGAACCGTTTCCGAGATACAAGAAATATAGCCTATTGAGAGACGAGGATGACCGAGCTTCCATCGGTACGCTTTTTCCCCTAAGATGTTTTGTTAGAAAATATGTTAGGTGTTACATGCTGATTAAACATCCACAAATTTCGATCTTATCTGAAATGGTTATTTACATGACAAAAACGTGAGTCTAATTAATCATTTTAATACAAAGAAGTTGCTACATTATAGTATATATTTTCATTTTACATGTCAGTATGAATATATTTGAACATATTCAGTTTCTTCATAACGAAATCGGATTTAAAGCTAATACTTCCTTCCGTACTATGTTGCGGATGTGTCGAGGATTTTGATGTTAAAGTAGTACATTCAATGCTAAAGATCTCTATACTCTACATACAACATTCTACATACGTTACATACAACATTCCGTGCATTCGAGGCTAGCATATCTTCAGTGATCGGAAAAACACGAAATTAATTTGACATATCTGTACATATACTATATTATGTTGGAAACGTGATTGCCTGTATGCGTCTATGTGGGCCCTTCTCTCTCTTATTTTATCCGTGTGGTCGCTTCGGGAGATATACTTAGGAGAGAACAGTATATTGGTTGACTCTTCATGAAAAGTTTGTTCTTGGAACTTTGAAAATAGCGCGTACCGCTATATAAAACGCCTCTCTTGCAGCGTCTGCCAATGGAGTTCCTTAAACATCTCTGAGACGCTTTCACTCTTAGGAAATAAAACCGTAACAAAGCGTGCTGCTTTCTGTTGGATCTTCTCTGTATGGATGAGTAATACGCAAGCGAGGCTGGAGTTTTGTAACCCACTTCCTTTGTTGACGGAGTACACTTCCTCAGGATCTTTCGAATGAATCTCAGTCTGGCATCTGCCTTACCCACAACATTTTATATGGTCGCTCCACTTCAGATTGCTCCTTATGTCTATACCTAGATCTTTTATGGAAGTAACTGCTTTCGGTGTGTTTCCTATTATTACGTAGTTACATAAGAAAGGCTCTTTTTTTTCTGTGTAAACGCAGTGCTTTACACTTTTCTTTGTTGAGGCGCAGCTGCCATTTCCTGTACCATGCGTCACTATGCTAAGGGTTATTCAGCATTTCGCTACCCTCTTCCAGTGTAGCGACTTCTCGATAAACTACAGCATCATCCGCGAAAAGCCTCATTGAACTTCCGATTTTATTTCTAGGTCGTTTATACACATTAAAACTGCTGCACCACGAAGATGACTTGCTACAGATGTCAAATTTAACCGACAGGAAGAAGATGCTGTGATATGCAAATGATTAGCTTTTCAGAGCATTCACAAAAGGATGGCGCCGGTGACGATACCTACAACGTGCTGACATGAGGAAAGTTTCCAACCGATTTCTCATACACAAACAGCAGTTGACCGGCGTTGCCTGGTGAAACGTTGTTGTGATGCCTCGTGTAAGGAGGAGAAATGCGTACCATCACGTTTCCGACTTTTGATAAAGGTTGGATTGTAGCCTATCGCGATTGCGGTTTATCGTATCGCGACATTGCTGCTCGCGTTGATCGCTATCCAATGTCTGTTGGCAGAACATGGAATCGGTGGGTTCAGGGGGGCAATACGCAACGCCGTGCTGGATCCCAACGGCCACGTATCACTAGCAGTCGAGACGACAGGCATCTTACCCGCACAGCTATAACGCATCGTGCAGCTACGTGTCGAGCCCTGAGTCAACACATGGGGGCGTTTGCAAGACACCAAACGAACAGTTCTACGACGTTTGCAGCTCGGACACCATGGCTGCAGTTACCCTTGACGCTGCATTACAGACAGGAGCAAATGCGATGGTGTACGGAACGACGAACCTGGGTGCACTAATGGCAAAACGTCATTTTTTCGGATGAATCCAGGTTCTGTTTACAGCATCATGATGGTCACATCCGTGTTGGCGAGATCGCGATGAACGCATATTGGTAGCGTGTATTCGCCATCGCATTACTGGCCAGCGTGATGGTATGGGGTGCCATTGCTTATACGCCTCGGTCACCTCTTGTTTACATCGACGGTACTTTGAACAGTGGCCGTTACATTTCCGATCTGTTACGACCCGTGGCTCTACCCTTCATTCGATCCCTGCGAAACCTTACATTTCAGCAGTATAATGCACGACCGCATGTTGCAGGTCCTGTACGGGCCTTTCTGGATACGGAAAATGTTCGACTGTTGCCCTGGCCAGCACATTCTGCAAATCTCTCACCAACTGAAAACGTCTGGTCAATGGTGGCCGAGCAACTGGCTCGTCACAATACGCCAGTCACTACTCTTTATGAACTGTGGTATTGTGTTGCAGCTGCATGGACATCTGTACCTGTGCACGCCATCCAAGCTCTGTTTGACTCAATGCCCAGGCGTATTAAGGCCGTTATTACGGCCAGAGATGGTTGTTCTAGGTACTGATAACTCAGGATCTATGCACCCAAATTGCGTGAAAATGTAATTACATGTCAGTTCTAGTATAATATATTTGTCCAATGAATATCCGTTTATCATCTGCATTTCTTCTTGGTGTAGCAATTTTAATGACCAGTAGTGTATATGCTGTGAAAGCGTAGGTCCTATAACACACCGCTTGGGCACGACTAATATCAATTAAACGCCTGAAGATTTCCTTCCGTTGAGAACGACATTTTGCGTTCTGATAACTAGAAACGCCTCAATCCATTCGCACAACTTCTCTGATATTCCATATGCTCGGACTTGGTTCATCAGGCGTAGGTGCGGTACGGTATATACATGGCACCCTGTATCAACTGCCCTCTGGAATTACTTTCCGAAACCATATTGATTCCCACAAAGGTGATTTCTGGTTTCCAGAAATGACATTTTATTCGAACGTAAAATGTGTTTCAAAATTCGACAACTGACCGATGTCACGGATATAGACGTTTAGTTTTGCGCATCTGATCGATGATCTTGCAAGTAGACTGGACTGACCTGCGCTCTTTTCCAATCCTTAGGAACACTTCTTTCTTCTAGAGACCTTCGATACACTGTTGGTAGAAAGAGGGCAAGTTCCTTCGCACACTCTGTGTAAAAACGATTTGGTACTCCATCAAGTCCAGCAGACTGTCCTGTGTTGACTGATTTCAATTGCTTTTCTATCCCTCTGACACTTATCCTAGTTTATCATTCTTGCGATGGTTTAGAGCAGGTAATACAGTGCAATCTTCCTCTATGAGACAGCTTTGGGAGAGACATTTAGTGGCCTTCTTCTACTTGCAATAGTGGTCGAAACGTCTCACAGATTCTCAAAGTTTTGACAATTCGGTCTCACTTCCAAAAGAAATTTATTGATTAAGATAAAAGAACTCTCACGGAGACGATTCACTGAACAGCACACAAAGAGCACTCATTATAAAAATGCAGTGGTGAGTCCTGCATTGATGCGGCGGGGGCGAGGCGTGGAAGCAAGGGGTGGGGAAAGGTTTAGGGAGAGGAATCCTAAGGTTCCAAGGACATCATCGTGAATGGGACACGAAAAGTTAGATTCTACAAGGTCTATTTTTCGGGTCAGAGAGAAATATTTGAATTTCACCAAAGGAGTGTCCGGAAACGAAGTTGTGATGTTTTTACTGGCAGATTGATAAGAGGATTCTAATCTGTGAAGGTGTGGCCATGAAAGGAATCGAACATCATTCATATTTAAACATGAAACTTCATATTTAGAAAAGACAAATAGAAATGTAAATGTAACACCCAGAAGATGGCCACTTGCAATAGTGGCCGAAACGTCGGTGAAGTGTTTGATATTTTGACGATGCGGTCCAACACCCAGAAGAGTTTTATATACAAATAGAAATTAGTTAAATTATCTTTGAAACACCGTGAGAGAAGGTAATAGAAAGGTAAATCTTCACCAGAATTCTTCTCACTCACGAAACACTATTTAAGTAAAATGCATATGTAAGAGCCACTTTCTTTAAAAGTGCAGTTTTTAAAATTAACATGTGGATCCTGAAGCAAGTGACGCTTCATTTAAATTTTCCAAGGTTCACAGCTTATACCGTATATACACTGACTGCAAATAAAGCGAATAAAGTTATTCTGAAACATAATAACAATGATAAGAACAATTTAACGTATAACAAAGTTATCACAGTCTGAACAATGCTTCCTGCCGGTAATAGTTCAAGTACATCCAACATGCCTGTTCGGGGTTACAGTTAGTCTCTCGCCACTTAGACCTGAGGCGATGGAAGATGGCACAAGCTAAACGGGCTTTCAATCACAATGTAAGCAATGTAATCGCATAATGTCCACACGAACTCTAGCAATGTAATTACTGAATGACCACACTAACTCTCAACAACCTGCTAACACACACAGAGACTGACATAAGTACGAGTCTAATATTCTACGACCCAGGCATGACATGTAATAATAAAATGCATTATTTTTTAGCACAACAATTCATTGCTGGGGCGGTTACAAGTAACAGATAAATATTTCAAGATTTTATCGGCTAATTTTGGAAACTTACTGTGATATACCGGGTGATCACAAAGTAAAAGCATGAAAACTTAATAAATCACAGAATAATGTAGATAAAGAGGCGCTTCATCTGGTCAGAAAAGCAATAATTGGCGTAACAAATTAAGACAAAGGAAAGATGATGTTCTTTACAGGAAATGCTCAATATGTTCACCATCATTCCTCAACAATAGCTGTAGTCGAGGAATAATGTTGTGATCAGCAGTGTAAAGCATGTACGAAGTGATAGTGAGGCATTGGCGTCTGATGTTGTCTTTCAGCATCCCTAGAGATGTCGATCGATCACGATACACTTCAGACTTTAGGTAACGCCAAAGCCAATAATCGCACGGACTGAGGCCTGGGACCTGGGAGGCCAAGAATGACGAAAGTGGCGGCTGAGCACAAGATCATCACCAAACGAAGCGAGCAAGAGATCTTTCACGCGTCTAGCAATATGGTTCTCTTTTTTCGGTTCTAATAAAACTCCATGTCATTCCGAGCATGTGTGTCATTTTTTACCTCTCTATCTACATTATTCCGTGATTTATTAAATTTTCAAATTTATACTGTATTTTTTATCACCGGGTAGACAACCAAGGCTTCAGAAGTAATTTCATAACGTTATTCAAAAAACTAAAGTACACTTTTAAACCACACAAGACTCCCTGTTAGAAAGAACATACGTATATCGCGTCTAAGGTGCTTTCCGACATGTTCAAATGCTTCTAAAGCTTATGGGACTTACCTGCAGGGTCATCAGTCCCTAAACTTACAAACGACTTATGAACTAACTTATACTAAAGACAGCACAAACATCCATGTCCGAGGGGGATTTGAACCCCTGACGAGAAACGGCCTCACGCATCGTAACATAGCGCCTCAATGCGCTCGACCGTTCCGCCGCGGCTCTGAGATGCATGAGGTGAAAAGGCAGAGGCAAGAGCAAAAACACGTGACTACACAAGCGTTCCACAGGCCAGGACAAGAAAGATCGTTCCAAAACAAGTGGTACCGTCTGCCGCGGTGGAGTAGCCGAGCGGTCTAAAGCACCTCGCTGCGGAGCGCGAGGTTGCTCGCCGCGGAAGTTCGAGTCCTCTCTGGGGCATGGGTGTGTATTTTTGTCCGTAGGTTAGTTTCCCTAGGTTTAAGTAGTTTGTAAGCTACAGATTGATGACCACGCAGTTTAGTCCGATAGATTTACAGACATTTGAACATTTTCGGTACCGTCTGAAATGAATCCACGGAGATGCCAGTGAAAGCCAACAGATCGACGCTCACCATATTCCCAACATGCCTGGAGCAGCAGATGTCCAATGAGACAGAAACGGACCGAGAAGGCAGACAACATCAAAGTCCAGCGCAGGGCCCTCTGAACTCGCACTACAACAGCCCGAGGGCAGCTCACGGAGCCCCTGGTGTAATAAACGCTTCTATTGCGACGCACACCGTCGGCTAAGTACACCGTTCACGGTCGGTGTTAAATTTTCTCCCCGTACCTCAGTGGCGCTTGTCGCCTCCCGACTGCAGCTTCTCCCGCGTACCCCACGTGATCCGCCAAAGGTACACCTCTCGGTCCCACCAAAAGAGAGAAGAGGGAAACGCCGCGCGATATATCGATGCCCAACGGTTCAGAAGTCCCTAGTAGCGCCAGAGTCTGAGATCCAATGTACTAACAAAGGCAAGGGCCTTAACGAGGATAATGTTCGTCCGGAGGCGAGTCTTCTGGTAGTTGGCATATGGAGGCTGGTGTCTGGATACAACCGGCTGCAGCCAATCCGGTGCGAGAGCAGCGATGCTTCCCCCAGTGCTGTCCTGCAGCTTCTAGCTCCACCTGCAAAAGGTAGTGAATGTTTGCCAACTGAGAAGATATAAAAATGTTCAAATGTTTGTTAAGCTTAAGGGACTTAACTACGGGGTCATCAGTCCCTAAACTTACAAATTACTTATGAACTACCTACAACTAAGGACGGTACAAATATTCATGCCCGAGGGGGGATTCGAACCCCCGACCGTAGTGGCCGTGCAGACCGTGACTGAAGCGCCTCAGTCCCCTCGGCCACCGCGGCCGGCTGAGAAGATATAACATCTAAAGCCTTGACCGCATATTTCTTTAATAAAGATAGCCAGTTTCAACTCATTTATGAGGCACCTTCAGATCAAATTATGTGTTGGTCAGTTAGTAGTATTTGCCAACAAGCAGTATAATCATTCAATTACAAAGTTACGAATTATATAATCTAACAAAAGACAGTACAGCGCTTGAAAATAATCACATAGGCTGTTGCACGTATATGAAACCCATGTTTTTTTTTTTTTTTTTTTTTTTTTTTTTTTTTTTTTTTTTTTTTTGTCGTTAACAATAACTGAGAGCAGGCGTGAGTATTCGGAAATGTCTGTCGTCTGTTAAGCTTCATTGTTGATTATATGCAGCTTGAGGTACGCCTTCGATGTAGGCTGCCGGGAACACTTATCTCATAAGTGGTTTGCCGGGCCATAGGTGCTATCCTGCACTTGGCATTACAGAATTGCTGGTGGATCAGACCGTGATTTGCACCCGCCTGTGACGTCATCTCTGGACGGGACGACATTGATACTGGCGTGACTTAGACGCTAAATGTTCCTGACATTTCGGTTAGGTAGAACTCTCGGTGCCACCCACACATTTGTGAGACAAATTTATGAAGTCTATGTTGAAAGTAGGCAGCTACAGGCTGAATATCATTATTTATGGATTTTTCTGTGATATTTTGTGAATTTGGACATGTATTTGCTTTACGGCTTTACTTATATGTAAAATTGATATATTATACGCTTCGATAATCTTATTTGATGTTTGTAACATCTGCACACCGTAATATCTTTGTAACTAAGATGTAGCATCTGCGCTACAGCAGCATCTTTGACCGCTGAGGCGGGCAGTGGATAGCAGGGTCGATGGAGAATGATTCAGTTGGTCGCGTGGTGATCGCCGTGTTGTGCGTTTCGGTTGATCGGCTGTGATTCGCGTACCGAATGTGTTCTCAAAAAATGTTCAAATGTTTGTATAGCTTATGGGACTTAACTACGGGGTCATCAGTCCCTAAACTTACAAACTACTTATGAACTAATACTAAGGACGGCACAAATATCCATGCCCGAGGGAGGATTCGAACCCCCTACCGTAGTGGCCGTGCAGACCGTGACTGGAGCGCCTCAGTCCCCTCGGCCACCGCGGCCAGCAATGTGTTTTCACTCATTGGTTTATGTACCTATGAATGTATCCCGCCAGCGAGTGATACAATTTCATTTGATTTTGGAAGAGGAATTTTGTATTAAGAGAACGAGAATATTTGTATGGAACGGTATTGTACAAACCCATTGTAATCACCCTTATTGACAACAACATAGGTATATTTCTTTAGCAAAAATAAATAATTTAATGATTACAAATTTTCTTATTTCAGCCAACCTAGTCCCTCATTTTCCTGATTGTGGCATTTTTCTATTCTTGTTGCATGGTACGTGTCGAATTTGAGATTTTCTTTAAATGTAAATGTTCACGTGCCAGTAATCAGTTCTTGTTATTGAAATCTAAATTCCAAACTAGGGCCCACTTTCAATTAGTCACTATAAATCAGAAGCTTTCAATGTGATGCTCTAGTCTTCCTCCAATGTTATTCAGTTTTTACACTGAGCAAGCTGTGAAGGAACACGAGGAGAAATTTGTAAAAGGAATTAAAGTTCAGGGTGAAGAAATAAAAATATAGAGTTTTAATGGTGACATTGTAATTCTGTCAGAGACAGAAAAGTACTAAAAGAGCAATTGAACGGAATGTAAAAAGAACGGAAGGAGCAAATAAGATGAACATTAACAAGAGCAAAACAAGAATGATGGAATGCACGCAAAGAAAATCAGGCAATGTTGAAGGAATAAGATTAGGTTGTTGTCTTCAATCCACAGACTGATTTGATTAAGCTTTCCTGTCCTGTGCAAGCCTCTTCATCTCCGAATAAGAACGGTAACCTGCATGCTTTTGAATCTGCTTAATACATTCGTCTTTCAGTCTCCTTCTACGAGTTTTCCCCCACACCCTTCCTTCTAGTGGTAAATTGACGCTTCCTTCATGTCTCATAATGTGTCCTATCAATATATCCCTTCTCTTAGTCAGGGTATGCCAGAAACTCCTTTTCTCTTATTGTTGAGCACCTCCTCATTGGTTACGTGACACAACCATCTAATCTTCATCATTCGTCTGTAGCACCACATTTCAAAAGATTCTATCATCATTTGTCTGAACTCCTTGTCGTCCACGTTTCACTCCCTTACTATGCTACATTCCAGACAAATGCTTTCAGGAAGTACTTCCTAAAATTTAAATTAATATTGGATGTCAACAAATTTCGCTTCTTCAGAAGCGCTTTTCTTCCCATAGCTATTCTGCATTTTAGGGATTAGGTAACGAAACAATGAAGGTGGTAGATGAGTTTTTTTACTTGGGCTGTAAAATAACAATTGATGGTCGCAGTACTAAGGACTGCCAAAGGAAAGAAAAGCGTTTTTCAAAACGAGAAATTTGTTAACATCGAGTATTAAGTGTAAGGAAGTCTTTTCTGAAGGCATTTTTGTGTATTGTAGCCTTGTATGGTAGTGAAAGATGGACGAGACAGAAAGAGGTTAGAGGCTTTTGAAACGTAGTGCTACTGACGAATGCTGAAGATTGGGTGACTGGATCGTATAACTAATTAAGAGATACTGAACAGAATTGGGGAGAAAAAGAATTTCTCAAGTACCTTGGCTAAACGAAGGGATCGGTTGGTAGGACACATTTTTAGACATCGAAGAATGGTGAATTTATCACCGTGTGCGGTAAAAATCGCAGAGGGACACCAAGAGACGAATACAGCAAGGAGATTCAAGTGGCCGTGGGTTGCCTTTCTTATGAAGAAGTGAAGAGGCTTGCTCGGGTTAAAGTAAGGTGGAATGCTGCATGAAACAACAAACAGACGTGAAGTGACGGACCATTTACGTAAGTGTCAGCGCTAATGGCACCCAATCTGTCACAGACGTATAGCACGCGGAATCAGTTTGGCCTTGATGCGACACCACCACATACCGGTCACGTGCGATAGGTTAGATGTGGTGCCGATACCTCCAGCGTTTACCATGACGGTTTCGGTTCTGACCTCCATTAGAAGGAGTGACACGCGGGTAAGAAAAGGCGGGGGGTGACAGCCTTATCATAGTGTGGTACGTACGCAGTGGCATTCGGCAACATTGTGGTGAAATGTGGTGCCAATGTGACATCATTGAACCCAACTTGATACTCACAAACAATTCTGAAATCTGGATTTTTTTTTTTTTTTATTTTTTTTTTTTTTTCGGACCCCGAAAACTTATTGTTTGAAGTGTTGCCGAACCCGCAAGTGACGAATAAGAGCGTGGACGCCATCAATTTCCACCATTACTGAAGAAGGTTGGGGCCACCTGTGAGCCAAATTTCAAACTTATTAGTCGGACGAAAGTGATAATCTAAATCAGTGTATTTCAACCGTGGGTCGCGACCTCCAGGCGGGTAGCAGTCTTCCTCGGGGAATCGCCGTCACAGGAGAAACTACTTGCACCCTAAAATAACTTGTGGTTCAGTAAGACAAAAATGCATGCCAAAGTGCAATTTAATTAATGTTAAAATTGCCAAGTTCCTTGTGTAACAAAGTTTATTAATTAAATAGATCATCAATTGTTTTATAATACAGTGTGATAATGATGAATAAGTGCAAAGCCTGAGAACAGTTTTCAGGAAAATCGATAAATAAATCAATAAAACCGTGATTTAATAAGAAATTCTGGAAAATTCGAGCCGGCCGCAGTGGCGGAGCGGTCTGCGGCGCGCCAGTCACAGTCTGCGCGACCACTACGGTCGGAGGTTCGAATCCCCCCTCGGGAATTTTCGTGTCGTCTTTAGTATAAGGTAGTTCATAAGTAGTTTGTAATTTTATGGACTGATAACCCCGCAGTTAAGTCCCTTAAGCTTAACAATAATTTGAACATTTTGAAAAATTCGAAAAAAAAATCTACTTCGTTACAAATTGTCTATACTGAGCAACCTTGCTTCGCCGAACAATGCATGCTCGTAGTACAAACTCTTAAGGTAGCCAACAATAACAAAAGATATTATTTTATAAAGTAGCAATCTCAGAGATGCTCCAGGGGTGCCTAACACAAAGGCTTCGCAGAGTGCCCCTGAGATCTATAACACCAAGAATCGCTTCTCGGGTTTTGGAAAGATTATGTGTAGTTTTTTTTTTAATTTTTATTTATTTATTTTTAAGGGAAATTATTCTCTAATGGTCCAACCACTTTCATTCAAATATGACCTCCTTTCTTCCAATTAACTTTCCGACAATTCCTGGTCCTCAAACACAACGGTTTGTCAGCAACAAGACCACAATCACGGTTAGGCACCCATACTCCAAATACGATATGCGATAATCTTCCTCTCGTTGAAGGATTCAGTGCCACCTTTCTTAGCATCATCACTCCTAACAAGAGCGACCGTTAACCATCCGGAACCACCGAGGGGGTCGCCCAGAATATTTTTACTTGGAAGAGAGTCGCATATTCAAAAAGGTTGAAACACTGCTCTAAATACATCGTCTCTCTCACTCGCCTGTAACATCGCCATCACGCATGGCAGTACATAGAAGCGGGGTGCCTACACCGCAGCGATAGAAACCTCAACAAGGGATGTTTACGGCGACGGCGAGAACAAACCAGACGTCAGCACCTACACGATGCCGCTGCCAGAGACCTTAAAACAACACCGTGTCCCAGCCGACGGCCACCGGCATCCATTACTAGCGCACCAAGAATTCCATAGCCGTGCCAGATCGACGAGATTCATTCGCCAACACGAGTCATAAGCTGGCGCACTGCCGACTAGAGGGCAGTAGCGTTATTGCAGTCTCGTCTGTTGGAGTCTGGCATTACGTATTCTGGACCCAATACAGCACTGCCGAGTTCGACTTTCTCGATAAACCATGTGATTATGCTACTCGCCGAAGTTGGAGTTCCTGCATGGCAGATCCGGCGTTACCAAGCGCTTGTGAAATCGAAAGAGACGCGGCGGAGTGGCCGAGCGCATTGAGGCCGTTCGCCGTCGAGGGTTTGAATCCCCCTCTGGCATGGGTGTTTGTGCCGTCTTTAGAATAAGCTAGTTTGTAAGTTTAGGGACTGATGACCCCACCGTTAAGTCCCATAAGCCTTAAAAAATTCGAACATCGAATTTTTTAATTCGAAATATTTAAACATTTCGACCGTTTCAGGGCATCCAAATAAATCCAACAGTAAAGTTGAACTTTTGTGCTGGACCGGGATTCTAACTTGGATTTCCCGCTTCGGGCCAGCGGTAACCTTAACCAGTTTGGCTATCGAGGAACGCTTCCCTTCCAACCCAACTTTTCGACTTACAGTACACTACGAAGATAGTGTCCGGCCAATTTGATTCCACTTGCTTGCAGCCTATGCTGAATTCCCGCGAGGAATCGAGCCTATTAATGTGTCCGCTTTGAAATAATCATTGCCTTTTGTGGGCATATTTGCAATTATTGACGAAAATTCGTTTGGACTTGTCACGAGTCCAAAAAGTTTCTGTCTGTAGGTGTCCCTGGGCTCCGAAAATATACCGATGGCTCTATGGTTGATGGCCAGGTCGGCTTCGCAAAACACGTGCAGGTCATAGTAAACAGAGCGCCTTACTGGTTGGCTGCAGTGTTTACAGTGCAGTGTTTACGCTGGAGAGTTGGTAGCCATCGCCCGCGCTCTTGAGCCTCTCTGCTAACACTCTGGTAAGTCCTTCCTCATCCTTAGTGACTCCCTCAGCAGCTTACGAGCCATCTACGAGGGCTTTCCTCTCCATCCTTTGGTAATGGCTACCTGCGATTCCGTCTATACCCTCGATCGATCCGAACGTTCGGTGATGTTTGACTGGGGAAAACTCCCATTATGCTAAGGTCAAAATATTCAAATGTTTGTAAATCTATGTGACTTAACTGATTGGTTATTAGTCCCTAGGCTTAGAAACTACTTAAACCAAATTAATCCAACCTAAGGACAACACACACACCCTTGCACGAAGGAGGACTCGAACTTCCACGGCGAACGGCCACCCGAAACGCTTCAGTGCGCACGGCTATTCTGCCGTGGCTGCTAAGGTCGTTTTGTGTCTATTGCTGCAGTAGTTCGGGTTGTATTCTTTTGCGTGGACGATTAGTGTTTTTCTCGTGGCTTGATTCCATGTTGGAATTGGTGCTCCACGACTGTATTTGATTTGTGGTAATTATTCAGCAATCAGTCGTAAAAAAAATATATTTATATATTTATTTGTTTGCAAATCTAGATTTCGACCACTGTGTGGTCATTATCAATGCTAAAATAAATACAAAAGAACCAGTTAGAATAGCATAAATATATACTTTTACGACTGATTGCTGAAAGAATTATTTGAAATCGTTATAATTGTAATCCAATCAGTTGTTTCGTTTATGACATGAAAAATTCACAAAATGGTCTGCTTGCCGAAATCGCATCACTCGTGTGTTGCTTACATAGCACCAGTGCTATTAGGAATTTTTAATGGTGCAATTTAAGTATCTTAGCAAAGAAAGGCAGCACTGAATGTATTAATTTATGGGATCTAATAATCGGAAGCTAAGAAAAATAATTTCATTGGTGACCACGGAAGTCGATGTTGCGTGATAGGTGTATTATTTTTCCCTTCTTCTTTATATATTTCCAGATGATATGGGAATTATCACCAGAAAATATTGAAAATGCATTCATGCAATTGATAGAAGGGAAGATAAAACTAAACGAATATTGCAGAAAATATGAAATACCAAAGAAAACGTTTCCCCTATTGATGGTTGTATGACTACTTTCGCATTACTTGCCCGGAAAGCAACTCTATTTTCGGTTGCTGCGACGCAACATGATCTTCTTAAAGTACAGCAACTGCACTGGCTAACAAGATCACCATATTTCTCGCTAATTAAACATTTGCCTGACGTGATGAAGCCAAAATTCAGCTGTTCTTCAAAGTGTGAAAGAAATATTGTCGAAATTTAACATAAGGCGCACAATGTTTGGTATAAGCTAAAGCTGGACGCCATCTTCACGACCATTTACAGGAATTCGCGCCTAGATATACGGCACACTCTGGACTGTAACATGTGTTGATCAAAGTATATTAAAAATGTATAAAAACCAACAGGATGAAAATGTTATGTATATGACTGAATTTAACTGGATTCACAGTTTCGATATGGGCATGTGTGCACCATCCACATACAAGACAGCAAATAGTTACTGTCTTTGACGTTATACTGTGCCGTCAGGGTTTTCTCAATCACTACCAGACGTGAGTTGTCATAGCCGATTACTCTGCATACATTGAAACCAGGAGTAACACCACTGTGACAATGAAATGCATGAAAATTCATCCTAATAAGCATGAGGTTGTAATTTACTACGTCTTTACTACCAACTCCGTATACAACATATTTCGCAGACAGTTTCTTAATATGCTACTCTGCGAACCTGATAAATGTTTTTGTAGGACACAGAATTCAGGAGATATTACGTCATAAACGTGACATCCGTAAATAGACACTATATTATGTTTGTCATTTTTTTCTTTATTACTCTGTTCCCAGCACTTTCCGCAAACAATATCCAAATATATCACTGCCGTCCGCGGTGGCCGAGGGGACTAAGGCGCTCCAGTCACGGGCTGCACGGCAACTACGGTCGGGGGTTCGAATCCCCCCTCGGGCATGGATATTTGTGCCGTCCTAGTTCGTAAGTAGTTCTTAAGTAGTTTGTAAGTTTAGGGACTGATGACCCCGTAGTTAAGTCCCATACACTGTACAAACATTTGAACATTTGAATATATCACTGAATGGAGCTACATATTATATCAGTGAACGACACATTGATCAGCAGATACGACGTCATAACCACTGAGCTGTTTGAAAACGAAACAACAGAGTGAATTTCGCTGTAGATTCAAGCGAAACGTGTGTACAAATACCGCAGATGTCTTCATGATGGCGATGATGATGCTCAAGGCGAACGTCTGCTACCCCGACGACCTCATTGGCTGCAGCGTCGCAGGCGGCTTCATCCTATGTGAGTCCCTAAAACTCATTCATTTTCACGGGTTTAATGAATTATGCAGCACAACATAAACAAACAAACAGGAAACATTAATAGTATCCTAGAGAAACGAGAGATAAGAAGAGCCAACACTAAAAGTTATATGTTTCACGAATTGGTGTGATTTGTGTCTTTTTCAATTCACAACCGCTATGTAACGATTATTTCTTTACTGCTTTCGACGATTCACGGACACACGAATGTTGGTAAACATCAGAAGTTAATTTTCAACTGATTCGCGCCAAACCATCTTATTGATTGACAATAACGCCATTCTGATTGATTGACGGAACTGCCAGGATTTATCTTTGAAATGAACTTAATTTTTGTTTGAGTAGCCTATTCATCCATAAATGTAACATGTTTTTAGAGAAGAGAAGATGGTCAGAGAGAAGGGATAAAAATTTTCAAATGTTTGTAGAGTTTATGGGACTTAACTACTGGGTCATCAGTCCCTAAACTTACAAACTACTTATGACCTAGCTAACACTAAGGACGACACAAATATACATGCTCGAGGTGGTATTCGAACCCCCGACCGTAGTGGCCGTGCAGACCGTGACTGGCGCACCGCAGTGCGCTCGGCCACCGCGGCCCGCGAGAAGGTATTGGAGAAGTACCAACTCAAGGCCGGAATAAAGATATAAATACCCGGGCAACGCCTGGTTTTCAGCTAGTTTCTTAAATATTATCCTATAAATACATGTTTTTATAAACAAGGAGAAGAGCATAGAGAAAAGAGATAGAAGATGTACGAACTCAATGGTTGAATAAATAAATAAATACCCCGGCAACGCCGGGTATTCAGCTATTTTGATATATCATAGGCCTTTTGTTTGGTGGATGTTGCAAAACTTGTTGATATGTGTAGAAGCTAATTGTTTAACGTGAAGGAAGGAGTGCCGCCTCTTATCTCATGTTCTGTGTTTGCACGCATGGCTCTTATCGGCGCTATAATGCCAGTGAAACGCTATCTTATCAACTTCATGGACTTGTTGCGGTACTTAGCCTCTCTTCATAAGTCTGTGACGTCACGTCACCTGACCATCCTATCTCCTCTGAAGCGTCGTTCGCCCACAGCTGTCCTGCAAGTGAAAGTCACCCTACGTCACTTTATCCGTAAACTCTTTCCTTTTACCAATAAACGTATTTCATGGTCATTTAAAGGCAGGAACACTGTGTTCTAACAGACTACATATCGACTGTGAACTTCAGTTGGTGCTAAGATACATGTCCTTTCATAGGGTAGCCTGTAATCTAACATCTGGTTAACCAGTTCTACTGTAAGTGTGAATGTTCAGTCCTTTCGAAAATACCTTGTAGTTTTGCTTATTTTTAAATTTCATACTTTTTTAGTAATCAGGAGAAGAAAATACGACGCTATTTCAGTTAGAGGAGGATTCTTACAATCAAGAAAACAGCAGCCAACCTCATTTAATTATGCTGTTCATTTAGAAGATAGTGTCATTATCGGTTTCCTACCGTGCAGTTTTAAAAAAAATATTCTACTGTGAAAGATTATTTCAAAATGTCTCATAGTCATTACTCATTCTTACGATCTATTAAGTCATTTCATTCACGTTTTTTTCCGCGGCAGAGTGCCCAAGCGCATTGAGGCGCTATGCTCCGATGGGCGAGGCCTTTAACCGTCGGGGCTTTGAACCATCCTTGGCCATGGATGTTTGTGCTGTCTTTAGTAGAAGTTAGTCTATAAGTGGTTTGTAAGTTTAGGGACTGATGACCCCGCAGTTAAGTCCCATAAGCTTGACAAACCTTTGAACATTTTCAATCAACTTTTTGTGCTGTAGGGCACCCCCTAACCAAGACCTTTTTGCCACTAGGCAAAATTATGAGCGTATCGAAAATGTAGTGACAAGAAATGTGTGTAGACGTGAACAGCCGTCTGATGATAAACTGTAAGGTACGGTAACGGTGCTATTTTGTAAATAAATAGCATCATTACACGTGGTCG
The DNA here is from genome assembly GCA_026315105.1 of Locusta migratoria. Classification (NCBI taxonomy): domain Eukaryota; kingdom Metazoa; phylum Arthropoda; class Insecta; order Orthoptera; family Acrididae; genus Locusta; species Locusta migratoria. The sequence continues at coordinate 242,876,641 of CM048748.1, forward strand.
GTTGCTGATCGTAAGAATCATCCCGTATTTCATACACAAATACGGGCCCAAAATGTTAATTTTCCACGAAATAGCAGTATTTCATTTCTCCTATTCATACCATGGTAGTTTTGAGACCAATATAAAGGTTGATTAAAAAGACGTTACAGACTTCGAAGGCACATAGGGTTGAGTACTTAATATTTCGAGAAGGACCTCATGTCCAGAAATATAATCTCATAACACTATGAGTGTTTTGTCGGCTACTTGGAAATGAAACAGCAGCTGGTACACAAATAAGGATGAAGACGTGGACGCAAATCTGAAGGAGACAATCTTATGAAGGGAACTTCACACTGGCATATGAAGGAGGCAATCGTATGAATCGCTGTTCAGTGTGCAGTGGATGCGTTGCTGCACCTTCTAATCTTGTCCCAATGGTTCTGCAATGGTCGGTGTGCAGTCGATACATAAGGACTGCATACTGCACACTTTTTCATCTTAGATATTGTGAAACAAATGTATTCTTTTGCAAGAGCTTTGTTTTATGTATTATAGGAGAACATATTGTGGACCAAAATAAGAGTAAAATGTCCAGTAAACGATAGTTAACAGCCAATTTTTACTAGACGTTTCCTTGTTTTGTGCCATACTTACGCGTTCCAAAAAATTTGGAAAGCAAAAGCTGCACTTTCGTTTCACTGAATTGAAGATGGCATGTTCATGGTGACATTAGGTGACATTTCCAGATATGGGTTCCAATTCAAAGTATTGCATAATCACTCTCCTCTATTTGTCCCCTAACATTGTTAACTTCTATTTTAAACACCCTATATATATATATATATATATATATATATATATATATATATATATATATATATATATATTCACACACACAAGCAGCTCGCGCGCGAGCACGCGCCCGCGCTCACACACTCACACACACACGTATGTAAATGACGCATTACGAAGAGATTATCCAAGTGGGGCGGAAGTTGGTAGATGTGTTGTGCATGTACACACAAACTCATGATTACAATTCCAGAAGACACAGTACTTGTCACTATACAGACGAGACGGGTTTCAGCCGCAACTACAAGTTTCTGAGCATGATGCAGAAGCATTAAAGCATATCAATGGAAAAAGCAACTGTTGGCTGCTAACTGTTGCTGTTAAATTTCAGAAGAATTGGCTGATTTATCCAGGAGCAAAAGTTTTGAAAATAGAGCGAGTAAGTAATGTGTTGGAGCACCTCATGTGGAAAGGAGGGTGCGGTCTATTTATCGTAATAAAGCTACTAGGGCATAAAACCCTGGTGTCAACATCCATAAATGATGTTGCAGTTTATGTTATGAATATCAAAATGTTCCTTTCTGGCAGACAATAGTAACTATATGAATGTAACACCGTATAGTTATAATTACAACGTTTTGTACAGTTATGTGGTTCTTAAGCAGGACCTAATTAAGGGGTGAGGGAGTTCAGGGGGCTGGACGAGACCTCTGTTTTTTTTTTTTTGTTTTTTTTTTTTTTTTTTTTTTTTGTATGCGTGCCGGTAGTTATGATACTGTCTAATGCTTGGGATCGTTGACGGCTCTTTACTTTACTACTCTACTATCAGAGATATTTATTAGGCCTAGTGAAGTTAGCAGGGGCTACATAATATGTACTATCTCCAGGCTTTCTTATTTGTCAACCTAGGAATAAAGTCGATTACGCTCAAAAAAAAAAAAAAAAAAAAAAAAAAAAAAAAAAAAAAAAAAAAAAAAATCCTTAAGATCTGTAAAGCGGCGCACATCATGGACACAGTAAACTTCACTGTATTCTTTCTATTTATCTAGAAAATTAATTAATTTAACGAAAATACCCTTTATTTGTATCTTGGAGATATGTAAAAAACTTAATTTTAGGGGATTTAATAAAAGTAATAGAAGCCCAAACAATTAATTATATTTAGAGAGATGGTTTCATTTATCTACCTGTGCGTATGGTTATATCCGCATTAAGCAAAAAGTACTGTACGAAATTGGATGAGATTGTCGGGTATGTATTTGAAAGTGTAATTCAAGATATGGTAGCTGTTTCAACTTGATGTTCCGTCTAGAAAAAATTTTTATTTCCAGAATGTAACTTTCACTTTGCAGTGGAGTGTGCGCCGATATGAAACTTCCCGGCAGATTAAAATTGTGCACCATAACAGGGACTCACAGGGACTCGAACCTGGCACCTTTGCCTTTCGCGGGCAAGTGCTCTACCACTGATCTACCCCCCCCCCCCCCCCCCCCTTGCCACGACTCACAGTCAGTCACGTCCCACAACTTCACTTCTTCCAGTATATCGCCTCCTACTTTCCAAACTTAACAGAAGTTCTCCTGCGAGGTACTGGCAGAATTGAAGTTATGGTGCGTTACCGTGAGTCGTGTCGGGGTAGCTCAGTGGTAGAGCGCTTGCCCGCGAAAGGCAAAGGTCCCAGGTTCGAGTCCATGTTCCGGCACACAATTTTAATCTGCCAGGGAGTTTCAGATTTTTTTTTCGTGTTTGGGTGAATCGAGAAGCCTAGAAGATGGAAATTTTTTCAGAATAAAGGTGCCTTTTTGGGGAATTTTTTGCCATAATCATATTTTTCATCACACGTGAGTGGTCTATGAAACTGAGAAGAAATGACTACTTTTCATGTAGATTAACGGCCGTTCTTCTACGAATTATTACATTATATTGAAGGACAAAAATGGGGATAACAAAATTAAATAAACCAAGAAAGAACAGCTGCATTCATATTCCGGATGTCACCTCACGGTGTGTTGCGGGGGGTGCTTTGCGTATCATTGTCACTTCTCCCTATTCCAGTCGCGTATGGTTCGCGGGAAAAATGATTGCATCTATGCCTCTGTGTGGGCGCAAATCTTTCTGACCTTATCCTTGTGGTCGTTTCGCGAAGTATACGTAGGAGGAAGCAATATATTGGATGACTCTTCATGAGACGTTTGGTCTTGGAATTTTGATAAAAGCGCGAAACGTTATACAGAACGCCTCTCTTGCAGCGTCTGCCACTGGAGTTTCCTAATCACCTCTGTGTCGCTTTCGCATTTAATAAAAGACCCCATAACGAAGCGTGCTGCTCTCCCTTGGATCCTGTGTCTTCTAGTAGCCCTACCGGGTACGGATCCCACACTGATTAGTAAAGCTCAACGACGACCAAACAAAAGTTTTGGAAACTACTTCCTTTGTTGATGGACTACACTTTTGACGGACTACACTTCCTGATGATTATTCCAAACAATCTCTGACATCTGCCTTACGCACGACTGATTTTATGTGAAAGTCATTAAAGATAAAGGTGAAAAATTGAATTAAAATTTGTGATGCGTCCGGGACGTCTGCCTAGTAAGCATGGAGGTCCGGTTTCGATTCCCGGTTGCATCACAAACTTTAATTCAATGTTTCACCTATATCTTTAATGTCTTTAGACGCAAAACAGTCTCAGGGTTTGTTAATTTCTATTTATAATGATTTTATGTGGTCGTTTCAATTCACATCGCCACCAACATTTACTCCCAGAAAGAAACCACAGAATCTGTAAAAAGTATTATTTTTGTAGAGTTTTATCAAAATAACAGTAGAATTCCGTTATCCGTAGACATTACTGAATGGATTATTGAATCGATGTAACTGTTATCACTGATATGTTTATGTGGCCGAGCGGTCTGCGGCACGCCAGTCAGATCTGCACGGCCAGTACGGTCGGGGGTTCGAATTCCCCCTCGGGCATGGATATTTGTGCCGTTATTAGTATTAGCTGGTTCATAAGTAGTTTGTAAGTTTAGGGACTGATGACCACGTAGTTAAGTCCCGTTCGTGTTCTCTAAATGTAGAAAAATGTAGGGTGATGCAGGTAAATAGGAGAAACACTCCCGTAACGTTCGAATACAGCATTAGTAGTGTACTGCTTGACAGAATCGCGTCAATTAAATATCTAGGCGCAAAGTTGCACAGCGATATGAAATGGAACAACAATATAACGGCAGTCGTGGGGAAGCCAAATGGTCGACTTCGGTTTATTGCTAGAATTTTGAGAAGGTTTGATTCCTCTGTAAAGGAGGCCGCGTATAAAACGGTTGTACGACCCCATATTGACAATTGGTCAAATGTTTGCGAGTCTCAGCAGATCGGTTTAAAGGGGGACAGAGGCAGTTCAGAGACGGGCGACGAGGTTTGTAACTGGTAGATTCGATCAATGTGCGAGTGTTACTGAAATGCTTCGGATACGCAAATGTGAGTCGCTAGGGGGAAGGTGACGTTCTTTTCCAGAAATACTGTTGAAGAAATTTAGAGAGCTGGAATTTGAAGAGGACTGCAGAAAGATTCTGCTGCTGCTAACTTACAATTCGCGTAAAGACAACAAACATAAGATCAGAGAGATTAGGACTCGTGCAGATGCATATAAGCATTCGTTTTTTCCTCATTGTGTATGGGAGTGGCGTAGGAACGTAACTAGTGGTACCATCTGACATGCACCTTTGGATGGATTGCGGAGTATGGTATGTAGATGTAGAAATAAACCAAGAAAAGTTTTATTTTAGAAAGTTTTATCAAAATAACAGTTGAATTCCGTTATCCACAGAAATCTTGAATTGATTATTGGACTGATGTAACTATTATCATTAATGTGTTTGTCGAGTTGACGTTAAAAATTATCTTTGTTTTGCGTCCCAGTCTCGTCGCCGCTTTTGTGACTCGTGTCCGTCGTAGGTGTCGGTGGCCGAGTGGAATGAGACCGACACAGGAATAAAGATAGCACGCTGGTGCAGGTACGGAGGGGAGCAGCCAGAAACTATAAACACTAGAGTAAATTAGAAGAGATATATATTGCACAGAATGTATACAATACTTAACTTTTACATAGTACTGCAGAATGTTGATACATAGTTGTTAGAGGCCTGCCTAGTGCCTGTACAATAGCCAAGTCTTCACTGGTGCCTATCTGATTCCGAAGGTCCTAACTGGTTGCTATCTCAGTCCCAAGTGAACGATGTCGTTCAGTGGTGGCCACGAGCGGAGTTGCAGCAGAGGGCGCTCGTGGCTGTCGTCGTAAGAACGCCGCGCCGTGCGCGCTTGGCGGCGCGCGGCGAAAGTAGGTGGCGCGCACTTTGTACTTGTGCGACACCACACCCCTCCCCCCCCCCAAACCGCCGCGCCGTCGTGGCATAGGGCTGAGGGCCACGGAGACGGCACTGGGAGGAGGGCCTGGGCGGGGGCGTTACTGGTGGGACGGGCGTCGTAGCTGAGGCCGGGATCGAGACGCCGTCCGCGCCCCGGCATCCGCCTTGGGATCCTCCAGGAAACCCGCCGAAACCTGGGGAAGGGCGCACGCTTCCGCTCAGATTGAGCAGGTCATCTTCGGAGGTGCGTGGCCCAAGCTGGGGGGGCCCGCACGGTCCCGGAGTCCCTCTCGGTGACGCTGTCATCTGCGGCGGCGACAACGGCGGCGACGACTGCGTCGGAGGTGCGTCGACGTCCATAGGGATCTCGTAGTCCGGGGACGAACGATGTGGCTGTGCTCCCTGGCGGTGAACTGGGTCTGGAATCAAGAAACCGGAGACAGGATCGCGCGGCCTGTGCAAGCGCAATTGGTTTGCGTGGCGCCGCAGCTCCGACCCTGTGGAAGAACGTACAACATACATATTGCGACCGAGCACGCGCTGAATGGTGCCTGGCAACCATGTCTTCATACCAGCAAACACCCTGTACAGCACCGGCGTGGAAACCTGTAAACGCGTAGCGCCATACGAACCGACTCGGTGCGTGGGAGGCTGCAGCAGGTGAAGGAGAGTGCGGTGACGGCGGCCGTGTAGCAGCTCGGCAGGAGACGGGCCGTCACGTGGCATGCAGCGATACGTAGACAGGTAAATTTGAAGAGCTTGTTGCCGGGAGTGCTGACCTTTCATCTTTTCCATGTGAGACTTGAATGTTCGAACGAAACGTTCTGCTTCACCACTGGACTGAGGGTGAAAAGGTGCGGTGGTGATATGCTGAATGCCATTCACACGACAAAACTGTTGAAATTCCGCACTGACAAACTGAGGTCCATTGTCACTGACAGTTTCAGGCAAGCCTTCGATGCAAAACACTGATGTTAAGGCACTGATCGTACTAGACGCCGTCGTTGAGTTCATGGCAATCACAAAAGGAAACTTGCTGAAAGCGTCTACAACAATTAACGAGCGCGTATTCCAGAAACGTCCGGCAAAGTCAATATGTAAACGTTGTCATGGTCCCTTGGGGCGTGGCCAGTCTGAGAAACGCTGTGGAGGAGCCGCCTGATGCTCCGCACAAACTGTACACTGTGATGTCATGCTCTCTATCTGAGCGTCCATACCAACCCAGGTACAATGACGTCTGGCCAGTTGCTTTGTCCAACAATACCCCAATGTCCTTGATGCAGGAGGCGTAACACTTCACGTTGCAGGGAACGAGGAACAATCACTCTTGTTTGGTCGTTGTCGGTATGCAACAACAGAACACCCTGACTTAAAGATAATGCATTACGTTGTGAAAAATAACGTCGAACCAGAGGCCGCTCAAAGTCTCTGGCTCTGGCAGGCCAACCTGAGCGAACAAAACGTGCTACCACACTTAGATCTGCATCCGCAGCTGTTTCCTGTGCAACCCGACGAGAGTTCAAAGGGAAATCTGCGACAGCGGAAGCATCTCTTGAGTCTATCTGACAACATCCCATTTCTGAAGAATCAAATGATACATCCTGGCCAACCGGAAGTCGGGAAAGTGTGTCCGCGTTGGCATGTTTAGTGGTAGGTCGGTACAAAATCTCATACTGATAATTTGACAATATCAAGGACCATCTCTGAAGCTTTTGTGCCGTTCGTGGCGGAATTGGCTTTGTGGGTGAGAACAACGACGTGAGAGGCTTGTGGTCTGTCAACAAATAGAATTTTCTGCCATAGAGATAATGATGAAACTTTGTGACGCCGTAAATGATTGCTAAGGCCTCCTTTCCTATCTGACTGTAGTTCTGTTGCGTCGGCGTCAGTAGCTTGGATGCAAAGGCAATAGGACGATCGTGACATCCAATACGATGTGACAAAACTGCACCCACACCGTATGACGAGGCATCAACTGCTAACACTACAGGCTTCTGTGGGTCAAAAGGAATCAAACATGCATCACAGAGTAGTGCAGACTTCAATTTGTCAAAGGCAACCTGACAATCTTTAGACCATACAAAAGGAACATTCTTCCTACGTAAGTGATGCAGTGGAGCTGCAATCTGAAAGGCATTGGGAATAAACCGGAAATAATAGTTCAGCTTTCCCATTACTGCTTGCAATTGGTGCACATTCTTAGGAGGAGGCAAGTCTTTGATTGCTCGAAGATGTGACTGTAAGGGATGTATTCCTTTGGCATTAATCACTTGGCCTAGGTACTCTATTTCAGTTTGAAAAAACGAACACTTTGCTTTATTGCAACGTAGACCTGCTGCAGTCAAAACTTTGAAAAGGCACTCCAGGTTTGCTAAATGTTCTTCAACTGTACGTCCGGATACCACAATATCATCTAAATAGTTCGAACAACACGGTACAGAAACTTTCAGCTGTTCCAAAAAACGCTGAAAAATAGCGGGGGCGGAAGAACTGCCAAAGGGTAGGCGTTGAAATTGAAAAAGGCCCATGTGAGTATTAATCACGAAAAACTTTTTTGACTCGTCATCAAGCGGAATCTGTAAGTATGCCTCTGCTAAATCAGTCTTAGAAAAGAAGCGAGACTGTCCTAATTTGTCCATCAGTTCCTCAGGTCGGGGCAGGGGATAAGGGTCTACAATTGTTTGACTGTTCACTGTTGATTTGAAGTCCGCACAGAGACGAAGTTTTCCCGACGGCTTGGGTGTAATTACTATAGGCGAGGCCCACTGACTCGCAGAACAGGAGAAATCACCCCACTATCTTGCGAACGTTTAAGTTCTTCGTATCACGCAAGGCGATAGGCACTGGTCTAGCTTTACGAAATTTTGGAACTGCAGATTCTTTTAAAGTTACATGTGCCACGAAGTCTTTTGCACAACCTAGTTCCGGCGAAAACAAGTCACTATATTTGTCACACAATGCATTGATTTTATCCTGAGGCACTATTGACGAAATTTGAAGCACATCTCTTTGAATTGATAAACCAAACAAGGCAAAAGCATCTAGTCCAAAAATGTTCTGTGTCGATTTGGCCTGAAGAACTACAAAAGCAACTGTTTTTGTTACACCTTGAAAAGAGGCGGGCAGGCTACACGTTCCTAGCACGGGAATATTTTGACCTGTATAAGCTATTAACACTTGCTGTGACGTCGACAGTTTTGGCAAACCCAGAAGTTCATAAGTGTCTTTATTCATTAAAGTGACAGCGGAACCAGTATCAAGCTGAAATTGCACAGTCTTACTGTCAATGTAAAGAGTCACAAAAAGTTTGTGCTTCTGGCGCACGACAGGTGCGCGAATGTGGGCAACGTCTGCTACGGTTTGTTTACTGCGCTTGCGCGGGCCGCGTAGTGAAGTAAGCGGCGCAGACTCGGCACGCAGCGGATTAACAACACTGTCACTAGATGGCACTACCGCCGGATCGGCGTCCGAGCAAGCATGCGAAGCTACTCCAGATGTACTAACTACTGCACTACACTTTTGAGTAGCTACTTGATGTCTACTGTCACTAGCTACACAGTACTGGGCACTATTACAAGGAGCAGTTGCAGAAGGCACTATTTTCACTACAGGAATGCACTGTTCATGGTCATTTTGCTTGTCCCGAACCCTTTTCCGTTGCACTGTTTTACGCGCTCGTCGGCGCTTGCTACGTGATGCACTATATAGTTTTGCCATAGGCGCAGAACTACTTTTTTGCAATTGAGATCCAAAGAAAGCACTGTTCAATTCCACAGCCCGTATAACATTTACAGAATGAACTGTTCTCGCACTCTGCGAAGCACTGTTTCTAACGGTACCGTTCTTTGAGTTTTTAATTTGCATACACACAGACTGTACATGTCCCGATTTGCCACATTGATAACAGGTTGCGTTGCGACTAGGGCACTGTGCACGTTTGTGGCGTGATACACACTGGGGGCAAGACTTACGAACATTTTTCTGAAAAGAGCGTTGGCGCCCGTTATTCAAATTAGTTTGTCTAACACGACGGGGCGACCATTGTGTCGCACTTTTACACAGGCTACTGTTCACTGTCTGTTCAGCACGGCCGGTAGAATTTAAAGATTCACTAGTGCTATACTGAGAACTGTAACTACGAAAGCGTCCGTTGCGGCGCACTGAATTAACACTGTGGCTTTGCATTTCTACATCTGCTAAGTCAAACGTATCATGCGCTTCAATAAGCTGCAGTACACTGTCTAATGAAGGGTCTGACTGTTTTAGAATTGCTGCCCTAATTCTGGGGTCCTGAATGTTCTGCGTAATCGCATCTCTTAACATAACGTCACTATTAGAAAGTCCACAAGAGCAAGTAAATTTACATTGGCGGGTTAAGCCCTTCAATTCCGTGATCCATTCCTTGTGTGACTGCTCAGGTAATTTTTTAAGTCTGAAAAATCGGTACCGTGCCGCAGCTACGAGAACTTTTCTCTCATAATGAGCATTTAGTGCCTCTACTATTTGTTCAAAGTCTACATCACAAGGAGAGGCGTGAGGGAAAAGTTTTTGCAATAATACGAAGGTCCGGGGGCCCACAATCGATAAGAAAAGGTTCTTCACTCTCTGACCTGTAATTTGATGAGCCGCGACGAGTTCTTGAAACTGTGCGAAGTAGTCGCTCCATTCTTCCTCACGTTCGTTGTACTGGCGAAATGTAGGAAGCGGTGCAGCGGTAGGTGTGGGCTGCTGATGTGACGTCTGTTGTTGAGTTGTCAACTGCGCCACTGCCTGGAGAAGTTGTGTTATTTGCGCCGTCTGTAACTGAATAATTTCCATTAAGTTTGGGTTCGGGGTAGTGGCCATGCTGACCGATTAGGCGCCGCGTATACAAGTAACTTATAACAAAACACAAATGCAATATGAAAGAGGACGCTCTGCAACAAAAAAGTCCACAAAACACGTAATAAAATGTTCCCCAAAAATTCTTATAATAACAGACCGTAGTGCCGCGCAGACCGTGACTGGCGCGCCGCAGACCACTTGGCCACCGCGGCCGGCGTACAAATAAAAGTAAACCATAGTTGCTGGTAAACGATTTTCACCTAAAATAAAGATGCTATTAAAATTATCATAACAAATTACACATACATCACATGCCGCTTGGTTGACTCTGTACACCAAAAAGAACTTAGACAAAAATAAGCTGGAACTGTTGAGATTTTGTCATTGCTACTAATACATGAACAATACAAGTGATCGATAGAACTTGAAGTGAACTGCCAGCACTGCAACAATGCGTAATTTGAATTCAGAGAGACAAAACTAACTTTTGTTGACCCAATCAACCAATGCAACCACTCGAGGGAAAAAATAACTTATGCTAAGGACAACACACACACACACACACACACACACACCCATGACCAAGGGAGGACTCGAAGTTCCAACGGCCAACAACAGCGTTTTCCGTAGGAAGCAGTGGCGGTTGGTGCTTCACATGCCTGGGGGTTCACTTCTTTCAGTGCCGGATTTACGATATTTCCGAACCGGGGCCGAAACTTGACTGTGGCGGTCTCGCCACCCCCCCCCCCCCTCCACGGTCCTGAGTGCGTCGATTTGGCGCAACATTTACCTTAAAGTCTGTGACACAACCAAAAAAAAAAAAAAAAGAATAAATAAATAAAAAGGAGCCAAAATATATGTGCTAAGTAACAGTAGAAAGGCTATTATTGTTCCCGTATCTGTTAAAAAATCATTGGATTTGAGAAAAATTGCTTACAATCAAACCCACTATCTTCGACACCCTAGCGCGATGCCGCGAATTACACGGCTATTCTTCCTAAGTGGAGAGTACTGACATTTTTATCATTCATGATCGGATCTTCTGAAGGCTTTTACAGCTGATGCGTCTCTAATTATAGTTATGAGATAGTTTGCCAAATATGACGTGCTTTTCATAAATCTTCCGTGCGCGAAAAGCAAATATGAAATGCGGATGTTGCCTTCACGGTGGGACTTGCCCATGCGCAAGGAGAGGTGCGCTGTAGCTCCTCTGTGTTCGCTTCGGAACCATTCATGCCTTACCCTCCGGAGCTCGAGTAGCCCGGAGCCGGTGTCTCTACCAGCTCCAACGTCAGGGAGCGCAGAAGAGAATTTGTACCTCAGCCGCGCATGCGGATTCCAACGCTGCGGCCACCACCGTCTGTATTAGGCAGCGCGCTACGACTCGTATACCTGCTCTTCCCGCGACGTAAAACGTTTCCCACGCGATAAAAATCTAAAATGATCTGATAGAAGAACGAAACGAAGAATGATAGTTTAAAAACACATTTTATTTTTTATGGAATATTCCTTCGGTGGTTGGAGGAACAGAGACATACTTAATAAAAACTTAAATACGTAGTATTTTTGTTCCACAATATTATTTATTAGCTTGTTATTAGCAGCTTTCAGCTTCTTAGGCCATCGTCAGATAACTTCATACTAAACAGATGGTCCACACGTAACATTGAGGTTACATATACAAAGATGGTTTTTTGAAAAAAAAAAAAAAAAAAAAAAAAAAAAAAAAAAAAAAAAAAAAAAAAAAAAAAAACATGTAACCTCAATGTTACGTGTGAACTATGTTTAGTGTGAAGTTATCTGACGATGGCCTAAGAAGCCGAAAGCTGCTAATAACAAGCAAATAAATAATATTGTAGAAAAAAATACTACGTGTTAAAGTTTTTATTAAACTTTATTTTATTTACTTATTTACGTTTTTTCACGGCGAGCTTTTTGCTGGGGTTCACTGAAGCATTGGAAACATACGACGCGTCGTCACTGGCAGCAAGGCTCCTTAGAGTGCTCGGCCACTCCACCACGGCTAAGGGTTTTTAATAATTCAGAGGCGTTAGTACTGCACGCCAAAGTAGTCGTGGGTGTAACTTGTTATGAACCAAAGACATCCAGTTTGATGTAACGTGTGACACTGGTTATAAAGGGCATAAAAAAGAACCCTTCTCTAAGCGTGCATGGATTCCGTGACGAAAGTCTGAAGCCAGCCAGCAAGGTATTGTAAAAATCAGTAGACGGAGTAAGGCCGTCCATCGATCACGTCTCGTGTGAAGTCAGCTGCGGCCGTCACGCCACGACTGCGACATTAACCGCTTATGCAGGAGAGAGGTTCGCGAGGAGATGGCAGCGAAACGGGCGCAGAAACAATGGGAATTGGGCGTAATGGAATTTCCGGCGCGGTGGGAACGCCGCTAACAGGCGACGACCTCTGGCTGCGGGCGGCCGCGGCCGCGCGCCATTATACTTGTAAAGGACATAACAGGCCGATGGAGACATCAGCCGCCATCACCATTGTAGATGAGCCGCGCCGTCACGCAGGCCTCAGGACACACGCCCTCGCCTCCTACACCACTGTGCAGCGGCCTTGCCGTAAGAGCCCGCGGCGGCGTAGGCGGCGCAGGTAGGCTCCAACACAGGATGATTTTCTTCTGGGGAGAAGGGCAGGCGATGCACATCCCAGGGAGCTAACTGTATATTGTGTAACACTAGCGAACCCCGCAATGCTTCGCAATTGTTAAATACGGATGGAAATTGGATATTCAGCCTGCAGTTCATTCCCTAACACTGTGCCCATCACATTCCCTATCTCTATACTTACGAGGGTGGTCCCATAAGAAAGGTTCAACTCTCCCACTCCCCACCGCAGTTCTATTGCTACAAATATTGCCTGCAATACAATTACCTCCTGACAGAATTGCCGTAACCCTCCTACCTGTCCTCACTGCAAGGAATCCCAATGCCAGATCAAACCTCACCACTCCCCTGACTTTTAATACCTGCAGAGAACTTCACCCCACCTACTCTTACAAATGTAAAGCTATCCCTCACTCGTCAAACCTGAAATCATCCTAATCTGACCCACTGATCCTCCTATGCACCCGAACAACTCCTTGCGTTGCTCCCCTCCCACTGCCAAGAAATCACACAATTTGTCACCATTCTACAGAACAGATATCTTTTCCAGTGCCCCAAACCCTCCACCAGATCTTCCTGCTGTCCATTCCGTGTTCCACCTAGAGACCTTTGCCACATTTTCCCACTTCATCTTCTCTTGTCTTGAAACCCTAATCTAAGAAGTCCATTTTCATCCATTTTAACCTCCTCCGCTCCCCTCCATGCCATGCCTTCCCCACCACGTTTTAGCATGGCATACACAGCCTATACCCTGTCGTTCCCTTCTGGCCAAAAAGCACTTCTTCATGCACACGCTGTCATCCATGAAACGCCTTCCTGCTCAACGAAACCTTCCTGCAACCCTATCATTCCATCAACACCAATCTGTACACCCTCCACCGTTCAGACAGTCCCTAACCCATAGCTCGGGGCAGAGCTGCCATTGGCCACCTCCACCACCATGCTGTTCCTCATTGACCCCACAAAAAACCTTATCATTACTCTGTTCATTCCTTCCCTCACCGTCACATGTGTCATGATTTTCATTCGTCCCAGTATCCCACTCCCATATTATATCCTTTCTTACATTTTAAGACCTTCACGACCTTCACGACGTATGTGGTTGCTGCCTACCTTAACCTTTCCTCAAGGTCTCCTGACAAGCCGTATAGCTTCAACACCCCACAGGCCATTCTACACTTGAGTAAATCCCCCCACGTCTACTGCTCCTTCCTTCACAATTGTGATTGGGACATACTACGATGCCACCTGCAACTCTAACAAGATATCCACAACCTCCTTACTGTCAACTAATGCCGGGACTAGTGACAGAGATGAATCCTTCTTAATGCCATGCTCCACATCAACTACTTCAAGTACTGATATCACCCCTCCTCTACATACTCACCCCTTCCGTTCTTCGACAATGCTAGTACATCCAATCACTGAACCACCTACCCTACCGGCACCTTTACCATGCCAGATAATCCTCAGTATTCCTGCTACCCGATGTCCATGATGCACTGCTCCTCTGCCCCCTGTTCGCCCCAAGTTTCCAGTACTTGAACCAAGTCCCTCCATCTGACAACATTTCTACTACTGCCCCTGACATTCAACAGACATCACACTAAATACAACACTGCTACCTGTCACGACTGCCTCATCTACAGGAATCTCTGAGCCTGCCCCATCCCTTTCCACCGTACTCGCCACCCTTTACAACGGTATCTTCCACCCCAAACCAAATAAATCTTCTGCCTCCTCGTCCTATTGCCTTACTAGCTTCACTTTGATTTTCAGCAAGGTTCTGGAAACTGTCCTTTATCGCTGTATGGACTAACATCTCTGTCAACACCAGCTCCTTCCTCTCTCTCAATGTGGTTTCTCTGACGATGAACAGCTCGTTTATCTCACCCACCTCCTCTTCTTCCAGTTGAATTCCTCTTGGTACGTTCTTTTTTTAACCCTTGACATAAAGAAAGCTTATGATCATGTCTGGCATGGCGGTCTCCTGATCAAACTGCAAACCTACACACTTCTTATTAATTATGCCTGCCTCATTGCGTCAATTTTTCTTCAACTGCCCATCCTGCATCCAGTTCTTTACCCTGCGCTGGGGTGCTCCGCCCTGTCAGCTCTCCTCTACCTTCTATGCTTTGCAGATGTGCCTCTACCCAAGCCACCTGTCCATTATATACAATATGCTGATGAAACCGGTTTCTTCACCCTACAATGTTCCAAACATCTTCTCCGATCGCACCTATCCGTTTTCCTCTTTGTGTTCTCAATGGCTCCTTACTGTGAATCCACACAAATTCCAGGCTATCCACATAGGTCGAACTACCCCGTCCTTCCGCCTTCACGACCTCCACTTAACCTTCAATTGCCGTCATATCCGCCTCACCGCCACTGTCAAGTACCAAAGACTTACTCTGGACCGCTCCCTCTCCTGGATTTCCCACCTCAAAACCATGCAACAAAAAGCCCATTCCCAACCCCGTCTCAAACTCCTTTCAAGCCAGACATGGGGTCTCCAGCCTTTACCTCTACCCTTCCTTCATGTGTCCCATCCTGTGCAGCTTCAATCCCGCTTAATCTTCGCTTCCTATTACAAGCCCTGAAAATCCTAGAATGCCGCGGTCTGCACATCACTTATGGTATCCCTTTCCCATCCCACGCGCGGAGTCTCTATGATCTCCCCCCCTCCTCCAGTCCTTGGAAAGCATCCGAATCCGCTACACCATCAACTAGCTCCTCTCACAACCGCTTGGTTTCTTCTCTTCTTGCCGATTCCGGACCTTTTCACGCCTCCACCACTGTATCCCGCTAGCTCTCCTCCCCCGCCTGGACGATGCCCTCCGTCACTACAGCTACCCATTCTATCAGCTCTGATCCTCCCTCCCTCTCCCCTTCGTAGATCATCCCCCTCCTCCCGTCCACTCTTCTGAGTCCCACACTCCTCTCCTCCTCTCCCGACCACATTTCACCCTGCTCTTCCCCCTTTCCCTTCCCCCTGACCCTGCATCAGTGGTAGTGAGTGTGTGTGTACAGTATCCAAATGAATCTTTTTAGTGCTTCAGTGTTCTACATTTTTATATAGTTGCGGCCGCCGATTACGACATAAAAATCATCGGCGCCCCTTTTATATCTTCAATATGAATTTAACTACTTATTTGTATATTTTAAATACTTCCATCAAGTCGTATTTTTACTTCCGTTTTATTGTTGTTTAACCAATTTAATATTGTACATTCTGTTGGCTGTAGAGCAGCGTACGAAGCTGCTACCAGCCTGTCTGATATAGGCATCAAATCAATACAGAAATAAATGTCTACATAATTATGAGCCAAAGCAGGAGTATTATGATAAAGTACGGAAAAAATTAATTATAAATTGGGTATTTATCAATGAACGTGTTATTATTGTTGAAATAACACTATTTGTAGGCAAGTTGTCATTGCTGACGTATATGCACCCACGAATTATGAAACAGAACCAACTTACGTTCTGAGTAACCTTCAGGAAGACAATGGGAAGAATTTCAAAAAATAAAGAATTGATTATTACGGGACACATGAACGGAAGAGTAGGAATCAGAAACTCGTGTAAAATAGTAGGAAAACATAGACAGAATATAATGACAATGGAGAACGACAGATTGAAACGTGAACAGAGTGTTTAAAAAAGTTATCAACTCATTTTAGAACACAGGGACTTTCATAAATATAGTTGACAACAGATTACAAAAAGAATTTCTATAATAGATAAATTATTATTAAACAAGTAGTTTCGAGGTAGGGGATGTCAGATCTTACAGAAAAACCGTATAGATCTGAACGCTACGTAATAAATATTAAATGTCACTGTTCATGGACGAATGCTTGGAATGATACTAGTAACGTAGAAAATACGAACTATACCAAGAAAGATCAAAATTAACTTTTCAATATTGGCAGTTTACAAGATGAAAGTATAAGCAAATTATTTGATGCCAGTATCCAAAGGATTTGAAGAAAGCATAGAAAAAGTGTATGAATACCTAGAAACCAATAATAAAAAACTTAGCAATAGAGGTGCTGGGAAGAAAACAAAACAACCAGAGTCTTGCGGCATCAAAGTGGTTGGAGTAAATAGAGGAGGTAGTTAAAGAAAAAAGAAATGCATTCCTTCAGCGGTTGAGTGATAAGTAAGAAGAAATTGAGTGACAAATGCGAAGAAAGAAAATCAGTCTACAAGGAAAAGAAAAAATGTTTGTACATATATTGGACCAAACTGCACTGGTCATCAGTCCATATACGTACAAACTACTTAAATTAACTTCCGGACAAAACACACCCATGTCCCAGGAAGGACTCAAACGTCCAACTGCGAATAACCGCGCGCCCCGCAGCATAGCTCTCAGCCTCTCTACCGCGGAAGAAAAAAAAAGGAAATGCTGAAAATTGAAGCAGAAGAAAAAAAAAAAAAATGTGTAAATGTCAAAAGCAGACTAGAATTTCGTGAACAATGGTGCCCACAGGAGAAGGAGCGATCTATGACAAATAGTATTAGGATAAAACATTACTCAAGATTTATTTACCGGTTTCGACCTAGGTGACAGTCATCCTCAGAATTTACAGCCTGTCCGTTAACTTGTCTGCACAGATGTTTGCGGCGTGGTTGCAACTGGACTTACTTCAGTTACTAATCATAGTAGTGAAATGATTTTTTTAATTTGCAGTCGTGTTAATGAAATATTAATATCACATTTCATGCAGTAAAAAAGTAAATACCTCGAACAATTAGAACAAGTGAGAGACGGATTAAACCGCAGTCTAACATACACAGTCACGACAATCACTGCTGTAAAAGTTGTTACTAACTGACAATTGTTGCGACACTAGCGCTCCTAGCGGTGGTAAGCTGCGGAAGTAGTGATGTTTGTTTATAATCGCTTTTGTACGTAATTAACGAAATACTTACTATAATTTTTGCTTTACAAGCATTATTAAAATATCGAGAGACAAACATAATACGGAAATTAATATAAAAACAGCCTCATTTAAATGATTCAATGGAATAAAGAACAACTTTGTCATGAACAAATACTTACGAATATGTGTATATATGCAGCTTATTCTCTGAAAGTAAGTCGCATATAAACATAATGGTATAATAAATATCTATTATTGTCTGTTCTTACTATGACAGCCAGTTTTTGACGTGTATCAATTCGGTACGGAGTCTAATGATTCTCACATTTTTATACGTCACTCGTCTTTGTTATACGTGCATATTCTTTTAAGTGTATTTACTTTAGCTTAAAAAAAACCAATGTTTTGATGATTCTTGCCGTTTGTGGTTCAGATGTAGCAACAATTGTGGAATTGTTGGAAAACAGTTCGCTTGCTTTTATCGTTATATTGCCATGTCTGTGACGTTTTTCCTTCAGCTACAGCTGTGGTAGTTGATTTGGTATGTTAAATACCGTATTTATTGCATTCTATATATGTTTCCTATGTTTCAGCCTCACCGATTTTACTGGAATTGTAATGAAGAATACTTAACGTTCCTGCGTATAAATTGACGTCTCTCTGCTAAAGGGTATGTCTCCTGGTGTTTCCGAGGCATTTTTATTTTTAATAGAAAATGAAATTACTCATTTAAAGCCTCTACGTTACACGATGATTGTAAATTAACTGTCCTATAATATACCGTTTTTTTACCTTATCAGGGATCTTATGAAACCCAAGAAAGACAAATGGGGAGCTATTTTTAAATTATTACCTATTTATAAGGCACTACATACGTTCCCTAATGTAAAAAGTACGCTGAAGTCAATCTAAACGATACTATTCGCACTCATCAACTATCGTATTCAGAAACGTAGCTTGCCGGTCGCTTGAAGCGCTGCTATCGCAGCGTATAACAAAATTCTGTGGGAGTGACGTGACTGTATGTGTTAGACTGTGGCTTAAACCCTATAAGCTATCCACGGCATGCCTTCCTCTTGTGAGCTTTTGATTTAATTCTCATTTAATCATTTAAAGTAAACTACCTAGATAGCGGAAACACGACTCAGTAATAAGGCCATATGGATTACTCTTATTATGTTTCATTCAGTGGGCGGTTATAAATTCTGTACAATGTTGTGATGCAATACAATTCAGGTCAAGACAGGTCAAAACATGTATGGATACTGGCGCAGAGAGGCTACCATTCAGTAATGAAACATTGAAATTAACATCATTTCAACAATGGGAGCCTGAGGATGGTGTCAGTGAAGCACGAAAATCGGTTACTTTTGTAATAATAACCAAAACCAAAATTTTGAGCAGCTGCAGTCCCGGCCATACAGATATGGAGCGAATAAAACATAGGCCAACAATGTTTCTTCGCCCGTTCGAGACTGGCAGAGGGAAGGTAGGCAATATCAGCAGCACACAACACAAGGTGGCTTGCGACGGGGGAATAAAGATATAAATTAAAATGAACGTTTCAGATTGTCGTAAAGGAAGTGCAGACCTGAAACCCAGGTGTCTAAGTATCAATTTCTGTAGCAGTATATCTCGTTCCACATAACTAACAGTCACGCGTAATTGAAATTTGCAGAAGAGAGAGCAGCATATGACAAAAAGTAATCCACTACCAAATATTGAGAACCCGATACCTTCAGACTCAATTGAAACGTTCGATACCAGACACCTGACACACCAAATACTTAATTTTAGCCTGTGGTATACGTTTTGACGGAAATACGATTACATAACCTTCATTGATTTGGTGATTGTCAGGAAGACAATATATTCACTTATAATATATTTGATAGTACATTATTTTAACACTTAGTATTTTAACACTTTATAGATATGAAAATCTTCTGTTAATAGCTTATTTTGTGATCTGGTCTGTTATATAAAAGATTTTGAAGCCTATTAGTTCACTAAGTCACTTGATATGGATGAATAGCGATTTCATTACTCATTTGAAACATATTGATCATATTTTAGAGTATTTGAACTTCACGTTATTTTTCAGAAAGCACCACAGAATCCAAAAGAGTTGTTGTTATAAATTATTAAAACACAGCTTTTAACTTGTAATTTGCACTTGTTTGTTTCTATATTTAACTGTACTTGTCATTCTGTTTAAATGGTTCTAAAGGTCACATCTGTTAATTTCATGTCAAAAATAAATATTTGTATATATTTTTAGTAAGTAAACTAAAGATAAAATTTACAATTTTTGTCTTTTGACGTCTGGACGAGGTTCTAGGAGCCTATATTGTTTGCAAACATAGTATCCAAAGAACTTGAGGTCGCAAAGACTATGTACTTGGGAGTGTAAGAGCCAAGATGGCGGAATATTAGTGTCTTTTGTTTTATGAGTTAAGTAGTGAATAAAGTCATAATTTGTGGCTATTACTGAGTTTCATTTGTCTGCTTAACATCTGGACTTCTGCCTTTGTTGGAATCATATTCCAAGGCAACGAGAACATCTCAACTTTGAATTTTACATCGAGATAATACAGAGATATTGTTTATTCCGGTACTATATCTTCCATGGAGGTAAGAATAAAGGGAGATGGCGCTACGTAACCCAGCCGCACTACGCTTTAAAGCCATGGCCGCCATGACACTCCGACCCAAACACTGATAGTGTGTTATAGCTGTGTTGTATTTACAGTCGCTAATGGCATCATACACGCATGTAACATTCTCAAACTGGTTTTACAGAATTTTGTTTGTAATAAAATCTCGAAAAACGAACAAATTTCGCGTTGAATCTGTTTAATAATAGTTGTTACTACAATATTACTAATGACAATCGTAGGTTCTTTCTTTGGCTAATCTGACGACCGTCAGATAAAATAATTATTGAGTGAATCAACACCAGATTTACGAGCACAATGACAATATCTTTTCTTTGTGTAGTAACTTTCATTAATACTGAAACTAGGTCTTGCTTTCGAAATCATTGACTTTATAAAAATAAAATTTATGTTTTATTCCTTATTCATTCGTAAATAGTATGTTAAGTGGGGGGAATAACTTTCATCTTTAGGAAATCGAAAAGAGAAAAATACGCTACATTATAATATGTTTTATAGGTTCGTTCACAATTAAAGTGGTAAAATCACAGATTAGCGAGGCAATTTACATATGAAATGGTATTTCCTTCGATTTTGCGTCACAATCAGTACGATTCGTACACATGAACATCACACATGTCTCCATAACAGTGCAAAATCCTTCCAAAAACGAGCGACAAGCGTACGCAAACAAGATAGATACAGCAGTGTTTTGGTCGGATCAAGATGGCTACCTTTGGTTTCACAGCTATGGCGTCAGAGCGCCTCCGTTTATTCTCACCTCCATGATATGTTCTCAATGTGCCATCTTTGTCGTATTATGACACACAGGAGCACAGAATTTATTCGAGCTTAAATGTTGTGGGGAGCGTACACAAACAAGATAAATACAGCAGTGTTTTGGTCGGATCAAGATGGCTACTTTCGGTTTCGCAGCTGTGGCGTCAGGGCGCCACCGTTTATTCTTACCTCCATGATATGTTCTCAATGTGCCATCTTTGTCGTGTTATGACACACACGGGCACAGAATTTATTCGAGCTGCAATGTTATGGGTAGCAGGAATACTAGAAGCAGAAGGCGAAGGACAAAGGAAGCGGGCGGCCGCCACCTTGACATGCGCAGTAATTAGACGCCAGTCGGGCCGCCTTACTAGCTGGCAGGCAGTAAAGTACTGGCGACACTTTTACTGCGACGGCGGAAAGGCCTGCGGCAGTGGCGCGCCAGTGCCGGTGTGCTCTTTCTCACAGGAAGTCGGGGCTTTATTTAACAGGCCGCGCTCAAGGCACACACTTTACGTAACGTATTCCTCGTAACCGGTGTTCCTATTTTATCTCAGGTTTGTTTTTCTCGTTCAATACAGCATCTGCAAGAGCTAGACGTGTTGTTGTGGTCTTCAGTCCGCGGACTGGTTTGATGCAGCTCTCCACGCTAACCTGTCCTGTGCAAGTCTGACACCCAAACCTTCAGATGTCGGTACGAAACGTTGCATATCGATAGAGTATCAACTGAAACTTCTGTATAATTCGTGCTATGTGCTGCGGTCCAGGAGAACGTGCGCAAACGAAAAATAATATGTAACACCCTTCCTACGGAGGACAGAAAAAGCGTATCTGTCGGCGTCTGACGCGGTGAACTCCCTTGGGGCAATTGATAGAGCGAATGTGTGTCGTTACGCGAGGGTCCTCGGTTCAAACCCTGGTGGCGCGAATTATCATTTTTTCTGTGTGACGTTGCAAATTGTTCTACTTTGACAAACGTACGTCGAGTGTTACATGCGACAACATGTTCCTGAAATGTAAAAGTAAAAGAACTGTTCGGATTTTAAAGCACTGTTTTATCGGCAGTTTGCTTGTGCTTCATTTTATTTTAAAATACTCTAGGAAACCTGTAGATTATATTAGCAAAAGATAGAAACAGTTTCACTATACGTGCGAAAGTATTAAAGTAATAATAATAGTAATAATAAATGACTGCTAGATGCCGGCCGCGGTGGCCGAGGGGACTGAGGCGCTCCAGTCACGGTCTGCACGGCCACTACGGTCGGGGTTCGAACCCCCCCTCAGGCATGGATATTTGTGACGTCCTTAGTATTAGCTAGTTTGTAAATAGTTTGTAAGTTTAGGAACTGATGACCCCGTAGACAAGTCCCATAGACTTTACAAACATTTGAACATTTACAAACATTTTGACTGCTAGATAGGGAGCACCGCCGTGTTGTGGCTAGAGTGCCGTTTGTTTGCCCACACCATCCATTGGGGCTGACGTCGCTGTCCAGTCCGCACGCTACTGCTACTGCTGCAGTTGAACAGTGCTGTTTAGCGAAATGAACCAGTGGAACGTTGTACACATTATATTTTAACAATTTTCAGCGTACTGCAGTTTAAAAAAAATAAAAAAAAGGCTTTAGGCAGGGATTGAGTCCACGACCCTCTGTTCGATGAACTAAGGCTCTACCAAATAGGACACGATAGCGCAACGCGAAAAGCTCTCACAGTTATGCTTTTCCGCTACTCCGTAGGTTCGGTGTTACTTATTATTATAGTTCACGCAAGTTCTCCTGGACGGCAGCACATAGCACGAATTGTATAAAAGTTTCAGTTGATACTCTATCGATGTACAATGTTTGGTACCGATCTGCGTGTCTGACGTCTGAAGGTTTGGGTTAGAATAGGCAACCTACTTCCCTTTGAATCTGCTTACTGTATTCGTCCCTCGGTCTCCCTCTCCGATATTTTCCCCACACACTTCCTTCTAATGCTAAGTTGACGACTCCTTGATGTCTCAGGATGTGTTCCACCAACCTACCTCTTCTCTTAGTCATAAGACGCCAGAAATTCCCCAATTCTGTTGAGCACCTCCTCATTAAGTACGTGATCTACCCATCTAATTTTCATCATTCGTCTGTAGCACCACATTTCAAAAGCTTTTATAATCTTTTTGTCTGAACTCTTTATTGTCCACGCTTCACTTCCATACAATGCTATACTCCAGACAAATGCCTTCAGAAAGGACTTCCTAACATTTAAACTAATATTGGATGTCAACAAGTTTCGCTTCTTCAGAAACGCTTTTCTTCCCATAGCCATTCTGCATTTTATATCTTCTTTACTTCGGCCATCAGAAGTTATCTTGCTACCTAAGTAACAAAACTCATCTACTACTTTTATTGTCTCATTACCTAATCTAATTCCTTCAGCATCACCTGATTTTCTGACGCTACATTCCATTCTCCTTGTTTTACTCTTGTTAATGTTCATCTTATAACCTCTTTTCAAGACACTGTCCATTTCGTTCAATTGTTCTTCCAGATCCTTTGCGGTCTCTGACAGGGTTACTATTCCATCAGCAAACCGCAAAGCTTTTATTTTTTCTCCCTGAACTTTAATTCCCTCTCTAAATTTCTCCTTCCATTTCTTCACTGCCTGATCAATGTACAGATTGATCAACAATGGCGAAAGGTTACAACCCTGTCCCACTCCCTTCCCAACCTCTGCGTCCCTTTCATGCCCTTCGACTCTAATAACCGCTGTTTGGTATTTGCATGAGTATAACTCTTCGCTCCCTATATTTTACCCCTGCTGCCTTTAGAATTTGAAACAGTGTATTCCAGTCGACATTGTCAAAAGCTTTCTCCAAATCTACAAACGCTAATAACGCACGTTTGCCTTTCCGTAGCTTCTAATGTGTAATGTGAGTATTACCTCCCGTGTTCCAACATTTCTCCTAAATCCAAACTGATTTTCCCCAAGGTCGGATTTCACCACTTTTTCCATTCGTCTGAAATAATTCGTGTTAGTATTTTGCAACCATGCCTTATAAAACTGATACTTCTGTAATTTTCACATTTGTCTGCACTTGCTTTCTTTGGAATTGGAATTACTATATTATTCTTGAAGTCGGAGGGTATTTCCCCTGTCTCACATATCTTGCGTACTAGGTGGAACAATTTCTTCATGACTGGCTCTTCTAACGATATCAGCAGTTCAGACCGGATGTCATATATTCCAGGGGCCTTGTTTCTACTCAAATCTTTTAGAGCTCTGTCAAATTCTTCTCGCAGTATAGTTTCTCTCATCCTCCTCTATATCCTCTACATCTCTACATCTACAGCACAAGCGCACAGGATACCGTGCACACGGGTACGGTTCCTGTAGGGGGATGCTGATCTCTACGAGATTACGAAAGTAACTCGGGCGTCCGATCTTTGATTGTCGTGAGTGCATTCGTGTTCTCTCGATAATCCATTTTTAGTCCGGGGGAAGTCCCGGAGATAAATTAAATTGGTCCCAATCCCCCGGTTCCGACCAAGGTTTTCGGTAGGTTTTCCTTGGTTGTAAGGCGTATGCCGGAACTGGTAAGCCCCTCCCACTTATTCCCAATTGGGATACCCCCTTTGTCCCACTATCAGCTTGTCTGATAATTGGCTGAATAGAACCGCGACTCTTTATGTGCCGGATCTCAAACAGCCCGCTCCACTCCTCGGAGTGGAGAATGAAAAGAATAAGTTTTTTTTTTTTTCATCTACAGCTAGACGTAACGTTTTTTAATTATTACCGGAAGGGTGAGAAAACACTAAAATACTAGTTAGATCCTCGGGCATGGTGGTGTGTGTGTGTGAGTGTGTGTGTGTGTGTGTGTGTGTGTGTGTGTGTCGTCCTTGAGATAATGATGACCAGAGATCTACAAACATTTGAACTAGGTGGATGAACAGTCGATTGGTAGGAGGGGCCCTCCATGTGGTGTCAACGAAAAGTTGAGAGGGGGGAGGCTGCCGGATATACTCGGCGAGACAAGGAAATTCGTAAGGACTGCTTCTTCCACTACGTTCTTGTACACAGCGAGTGCGTAGAGAAAAATACTCTTTTACGGTACTGCACTGTGAGGAGCACCTCTGTCAAAGTGAACGTTAGTATACCCTCAGTGGAGGACACTTTTGATTGTGTGGTGTTCACTGTGTTGGCCACGATACTTAATACCTGGTGTGAACACGAACAGAGTGAAGTTAGTTAATGCTTTTGAGGACATTTGTTTGGCATTACGGTGAGCTGGTTTTGACCAACGTATCACACCAGTAGATAGAAAGACTAGGGCAGACAGGACGTTCTAGACTTCATCAAGACATAGGGAAAATGCGTTCGACAGTAGTCGATCAAGGCAGAGAAAAATAATAGGTTTCAGCAGAGATGACGCAGCCAGTAACCAGGTGTTGCAGTTAATGGTACAGTGTGCGAACGCTTTAGTCAAATTCCCCCTTACCTTCCAGTCAGAATTGCAGACCGCATTTTTCCAACGCTTCACAATATTTCTTACGACGCGACAGCCTCGACAGTATCTTACGGAAATGAATTAGTTTAAAGTCAAGTAGGCACAGCACTTCAGCCATTATGTCGATTTTTATTTCTTTTACATCATAGTCTTCCTAATGACAGCGATTTTCCATTCTGCAACCTGGAATTACTAATTACATTAAATCTTAACCTTTTTACACAAAAATCATCCTTAATCAACATCTAGATTTCACTTTTTCTAAGTTTCTCCTTTCAGTAACTAGCGACATCACTTCAGTACCCGAACTGATCCTCACTAGTTACACCTTTTTGTATTTAATGTTTTTCTTACAGGACATGTCATCTAAGTTTATCTCTGCATAAGTGATAAAGTTTCACTGATTGTAGACAGACAAGGAACATCTTTCTGAATTCTGTGGAATGTGCTGTTGATGTCTTCCTTGCAGGTGCCAGGGGTACATCGTTAGATTGTTCCATTGCGCAATACAAAAAATTAATAAATTAATAAATAAAATTACGGCAGCATAGTTCACGTCAGAACTTGTATAGATGCATCTATGCCTAAGTTAACTAATACACAATATAGTTATTTTTTTGTTATTTTCGTTTTTGTAGCTTTCAGAAAATGTTGTACCACAAGTTCAAAATAATTGTATACAGCACCTCCCACATAAAGTGGTACGCTCCAAGTCAGAGATTAAAGTAAGAATGAATGAAGTAAGAAAGTTAAAAATGTGTCGTCATCTTCTAATAATAAATACTACATGTGGTGGCCATGACGTACGTGAGGTGTACCGGTTTTACGTGGAACACGCAGTACTGTTTTTCAACCCATCTTTACTTTCAAAAAACTTTACACAGCCCTCAGAACTTTTTTATGAAGTCTTTTACAAGCTGTTGTTGTATTATTTAATAAGATGACTAACATGTAAAATTTGATATGACTAGATGATGATGGTATAGTCTAATGAAACCGATCGTCATGGATTTTCACCTTTGAAGCTTATTAATCTATCAGATCGCCTCCACAACTTGCGATGTCATGTAATGTCTATAAAGAAAAGTGTTTAATGAGATTGGAGCGCTCTAAAGCGCCTTGCGGAATGCGTGTCTGCTCGCCGTCGGAGGTTCGAGACCTCTCTGAGGTGTGTGCGTGTGTGTGTGTGTGTGTGTGTGTGTGTGTGTGTGTGTGTGTGTGTGTGTGTGCCATAGTATAAGTTAGTTTAAGTGGTTTGTAAGTCTAGGGACTGATGACTTCTGCAGTTTGCCGCAATATGTTTACAAACTTTTGATCATATCAGTCTGGAGTTGTTTTCAAATACTTGTTAATTAGAAGTAATATTGATTTTTAATCATACAACAAACGTTTAGTTCCAGGCACAAAATTTGACTGCTTTGGCTAAACCATTACATTCCAATACATTTGATAAGTACCGATTACTCCATAAAAGTAGAAAGGAGGGCTTTTATTCTTCCTATCTCGCTTCCCTTTAAGCTTCATATACTTTAAAAAACGAAAACAAGAACAAAAACATGAGCATAAACTGCAGTAGAAGAAATATTTATTAGCAATTACTAGCTACGAAGCAGAATAATGCAGTAATACACCCTTCATATAAAGGGCGCTAAAATGGCTGTGTCGTAGCTCGCCTATATCTAGAGAGCAGTCGCACTTCGTTGCATATACGCTGCAATAACGTCCAAGGGCGGATTTAGCAGGAGGGGGGTGGGGGGAACATGTCCCCGCAGACAGCCTGGAAAAAAATGAGAGAGAGAGAGAGAAAGAAGCGGAGACAGAGACTGAGAAAGAGAGAGAGAGAGAGAGAGAGAGAGAGAGAGAGAGAGAGAGAGAAAGGGGGAAGAGAGAGAGAGGGAGGGAGAGAATCTCAGCATAAGAATAATTAACTTTCACTTCCAGACAGCATGTAACTGTAAGTTTAAAACGGCAAAGTCCCTGTAATTAACATAACGTAAATTAATCTTCTGTGTTATGCTTCCTTTTAGTTGCTTCTTGGTCCTTTTTTGTCACTAATTTACGATAAAACGCAATAAAAGCCGTTTACTGCTTTGTGATTACTTGAGAGATAAATGAAATGTTATGTACGTTTTATTCATACGTAAATAAAGTTAAAGGAATTAACTATGTGAAAAAATCGTGAATTTCTACGGCTGCATTTAGGCTGGCGCATTCAGGTGTTTTAGGTAATCAGTTTATTACTCTGGATTCTTTTTCTAAACACTAAGAAATAGTACTGCCACGCATTATAAACAGTTTTATTTGAAGCTACACGTTTAGATTTTCCAGTTATTACTTTACGATCTTATTGTACAATTGTTTGAGTTTTCGAGTGGTCAGTGTGATTCAATCTTGTAGTCCAATTATTCAAAAGTTGTAAATATGTGGAGAAACCAATGCCAATTCACATGGCTTCCTCTGACCAGCAAAGAAACAGTTACAAATCGAATTAAATTCAACTGTGATCAAGTGTGACATCCTTAATGATGATAAAGGATGAAACAAATGTGCCCGCAGCTGAACACTTGGGATTCAGACTCTGAATTCTCTGTTTTTTTGTTGTTGTTTTTTTTATTTTTTTATTTTTTTTATTTTTTTTGGTATGTGTCTGTGTTAAATTTTGATACTTTTCACTATTTAATGTATTTTAATCATAGTAAATAGTTACATGGAAGTATATTAAAAACATTTTTTTTTCCTCGGAAACGACCGTGGCTTTGGAGCATATTTTGGGGGTTCCAATATCAGTCATATGCGATAATGACTGTAATAAAATAAGAGAGTGAGTGTGTATTTTAAAATTAGTCTCACAATACCTTTAAGGACATGTTCCCCCTCCTCAGCTTAGTGCCTCTCCCCCCTCCCCGCCGGAAAAAAAATTGTATCCGCCACTGACAATGTCATTTGGCAGAAACGTTTTAATAAAATAAGAACGTATTTTATTCAAATATTATGGTGGGCTGGCACAATCTCCGTTATAGAATCAAGTTACAAGAAACTTTTAAATTTCCCTTGCAAAATGACGAGAACCAATTAAGTCAAACGTCACTATGGTTCATTTTAGTATGCCTATGCTGAATTCCTGTTCCATTCTCTGCAAATTTGAGCTACTGGACCGTTTCTAACGATATCGATGCCAACGTAAATACAGATTGTAATTCTCGTGTTTACTGCCGAGTTCTTTCGTTGTACTTGTCCAAAAGAAAAACTAGTCCCTCTTTCACATCTACGGGCTGTTGCTCTCTGAACCGCTTTATAACGGTGTTCTCGTAATAAACGTCTTACTACCGATGGGACTTACGAGCGTCTACTTCATCCCGAAGCGCCATCACCTGCAACATGATTCAGCTGGATGTAGCAACAGGTTCACTCTATCTGCAGGCGCGGTCTCCCGAGTAAACAGAGCTGCGGCTATTTTTAAAGCAAAACGAGAGGCTGTATGCTTACAGTGCGCGCTATGGAGTCTTTCGAGACGGAGGCACAGTGGAATTATTTTTGTTGTCTCGGAGGATGCGAGCGGCGAGCGCGGAAGCGTCTACGCAGCAATGAGAGGCTTGGCCGCAAGAAGCGAGTGAAAACACAGCGCCGACGCCTGAGAACACACGCGCTGTTTGTTCACATGCAGGGGCCGTCCGAGGCGAGCATACGAGGGCATTACCTCTGCGCCGGGCACATAAATACGTTTATTGCCGTGACATTTCCAGGCCGTCGTACCGTGGAGTGCCTGAAAGCATCGAATGTTGACTACGACGGATACTGGGTTTCCTAATGCTTAAACCCAGCGTCAGGTCTTGGGTGGTGGCGCTTATTTTAGAAGGGGCCATAAACTTAAATTTTAATCTGGTCCCAAAAATACCATATTAAATACATTGAAACTCACGCATAGCTCAAGAATAATAAATTTGAAATACAAATATAATACATATAAATTTAGGACCCCCTTTTTATTTTTTTATTTTTTAATTATTTTATTTATTTATTTATTTATTATTTTTTTTTTTTTTAAATGCGTTGCTGTTCCGTTCATCCGTTTGCTACGAAACTTTGTCAAGACATTACTCTCACCAAGTTATAGGCATAATATAGTTCATATTCACTGACTATTCCGTTGGTTCTTGACAAAATGTTTTATACATTATGATTGAAACATACAAGAAACTTTTCTTTTTTATTTTATATCAGCCAACCGGCTGCGTAATTTTTAGGTGCTTGACCTAGGTTTCGTTGCCACAAGGGACAACTTCATCAGAAGAATAAAAAGTTACATGAAACAAATGACGTCAAAAATATTACGAGTAGAATTTCTCAAGTCGACAACAATAAAAACTAGAATTTTCACACCGTACTAGTTTTATTTGTATGGCAAAAATGCTAGTTTCTATTGTAATCGACTTGAGCAATCCTGCTCGTAATATTTTTGACGTCATGTGTTTCATGTAACTGTTTTTATTCTTCTGGTGAAGTTGTCCCTAGTGGCAACGAAACCTAGGTCAAGCACCTAAAAATTACGCAATCGGTTGGCTGATATAAAAAAATTGTTTAAAAAATTGGATTACGGTTGCTGTTAATCAGCCATGTTCGAAGTTGTACACAAGAAACTGTGAGATATTTTGCAAATTTCTTGGCTTACGAACCACCTATTTTCGCCATCATCACGTAAACATTACAAGTTTAAGTTTCAAAAATCTTATGTTTGTAGACATATTACTTTCAAGGGAGACTACTGTTTTTGGTTTATAACTAACCTGAATGAAATTATTACAATTCACGTTGTGGTGTAAATTCCTGACATTGATAAAATATGTGACAATATAATAAATTATGACATTATCCTAAGAAATATAAATTGAAACAACAGAAATTGGCTGAAAAAATTGACCAAAAATTATCTTAAACAGGTCCAATGTCTGGAAATATGGAAGTGTTGTAAATATAATTACGTTAACTTTTACTAGCAACCTTAGTCTAATTTAACCAGTTAAAATTTTAACTTTGTCAGACATTGGACCTATGTAAGATACTTTTTTGGTCAATTTTTTCAGCCAATTTCTATTGTTTAAATTTGTATTTCTCAGGCTAATGACATAATTTTTATATTGTCAAATATTTTATCAATGTCGGGAATTTACATCACAACTTGAATTCTAATAATTTCCCTCAGATTAGTTATAAACCAAAGTAGTGGTCTCCCTTAAAAGTTACATATCTACAAACTTAAGATCTTTTAAACTTAAACTCTTAGTGTTAACCTCATGATGGCGTAACAGATGAAAAGCGGTTCGTAAACCAATAAACTTGCAGAATATCTCAGTTTCTTCTGTGCTTCATTCATAAGACGTAGTTCACGTGATGTGACACCATGAACTGTAAGATGACACTGACTCTAAGATGCGTAAAGAAAACTGCCACATATAGATTTCGACAAAATCTACAGTTTTATTCCAATCCTGATGAAATTTTGCACAATTTACCTCTGAGCAAAGAGGAAGGTTTATGTCCACATGAAATTTCGTGCGTTGGGGACGGTGCTTTACTTACGGACCTCGACAAAATCTACTGTTTCATTCCCATCTTGATGGCTAAGGGTACTTTGGACACCCTTCCATTGGCATAATTTTTCATAGACGAGGGTAGGAGGCGAAAGAGGAGAAAGAGAAGGGAGGGGGGAGAGACAGAGGAGGAGATGGATGCGATAGGGACGAGAAGGACAGAGAGAGAGAAGGGAAGAAGCACTTAATCAAGACTGAAATAGATCAATATCCGGAGAACGCCAATTTTCAGCTATTCATGAACTATAGTGTTTTACTAAAAAATATTTATGTTCTTGTTAAACAGATACAAATGAATCGCTGGAGTTTGTCACCTTAGGTGAGTCTTTCGTTTCAGGGCGCGATCTTTATTTCTAGTGTTAATAATTTTTTTTCTTCCAGGGTGACTGCTCGCAATAGAATACTGAAGGAGCTGATTGACAGCACCTGGGGAGTGAGCCCGCAAATCCTGAGGACTTCCGCACTTGC
This sequence comes from Locusta migratoria, assembly GCA_026315105.1. Lineage (NCBI taxonomy): Eukaryota > Metazoa > Arthropoda > Insecta > Orthoptera > Acrididae > Locusta > Locusta migratoria. The sequence goes on from CM048748.1 coordinate 242,908,105, forward strand.
TCTCTGTGTCAGCCGCCGAGTATGCCGCCCCTGTGTCGAACGCTTCAGCACATGCTTAACAGGTGGACGATACTGCCAGGATAATCTCGGGACGTCTGAATACAACGCCAGTACAAAAACTGTGTTCGTTTGTTGGAAAAGCCTCACCCAATACAGCGAGAGAACAAAGCAGGAGAATGACCACCGACAGGCAGCAAGACCTCACCTCAAATCGTCGGCCGCGGTGGCCGAGGAGACTGAGGCGCTCCACTCACGGTCTGCACGGCCACTACGGTCGGGGATTCGAATCCCCCCTCGGTCATGGATATTTGTGCCGTCTTTAGTATAAGGTAGTTGATAAGTAGTTTGTAAGTTTAACAAATAACAACATCTCCTCAAATCGCGCAAGAATTTTCTTGCTAGGACTCGGCCACTGGAGGGAGCATCATCGACATATAGTCTTAACACTTGGAGGAGTTCGCTGCCCGCAGACATGTCACCAAAGGAAGAATTAGCTCCTGGCGCAAACCTGCCATATGCTATATATCCTTTATTTACATAAACGATTTAGGGGAAAATCTAAGTAGCTCCCTTAGGTTGTTTGCAGATGACGATGTCATTTACCGTCTAGTGAAATCATCAGAAGATCAAAACCAACTGCAGTACAATCTGAATAAGATATCACTATGGTGTAGCAATTGGCAATTGACTCTAAATAATGAGAAGTGTGAAGTCGTCCACATGAGTACGAAAAGAAATCCGTTAAACTTTGTTTACAAGATAAATCAATCAAAAGTGAAGGCCGTAAACTCCACAAAAAACCTAGGAATTACTATTACTTCAGACTTAAACTGGAAAGAACACGTAGATAATGAAGTGGGAAAGCCGAGCCAGAGACTGCGTTTTATTGGCAGAACCCTTAAAAGATGCAGCAGAACTGCTACAGAAACTGCATACCCTATGCTTGTCCGTCCGTTTATGGAGTATTGCTGCCCAGTGTGGGATTCTTGTCGGGTGGGTTTGACAGAGTACATCGAAAGAGTCCAGAGACGGGCAGCTCGTTTCGTATTGTCACGATACAAGGGAGACAGGTTTGTGGAAATGATACAGGATTTGGGATGGGAATCATTACAACAACGGCGCTTATCGCTGCGGCGGGGGCTACTTACGAAACTCCAATCGCCAACATTCTCCTCCGAATGCAAAAATATATTGTTGACTCCCACTTACATAGGTAGAAATGATCATCAGAATAAAGTACCGCCGGCCGAGGGGACTCAGGCGCTTCAGTCACGGTCTGCACGTCCACTACGGTTGGGGGTTCGAAGCCCCCTCGGGCATGGATATTTGTGCCATCCTAGTTCATAAGTAGTTTGTAAGTTTAGGGACTGATGACCCCGTAGATAAGTCCGCAAAAAAAAAAAAAAAAAAAAAAAAAAAACGGAAATCAGAGCTTGAACTGAGAGATTCAGGTGTTCTTTCTTCCCGCCCGCTATTCGAGAATGGAATGGGGGATAAAGAGCATAATGGTGGTTCGATGAACCCTCTGCCAGGCACTTAAATGTGATTTGCATAGAATCCCATGTAGATGTAGTGTAGATGTAGATGTAGACCCTCAACCGTTTAAGAGCGGGTGTCCCCCGACGCAAGAACAACCTGCAGAAATGGGGGATTCTTCTTACGAACACAGAATGTGAATGTGGAGCCAAACAAGAAACAAGCCACCTTCTCACATGCCCTCTGCTGGACAACCCTTGCAGAATGCAAGATATTCGTGAAGGAAACGACAAAACTATTAAAGCTGCATTTTTTTTTTTTTTTTTTTTTTTTTTTTTTTTTTTTTTTTTTTTTTTTTTGGAAATGTTGACGGGACACGGAAACGAACGTTATATCATTTTATAGCAATGACAAGTCTCTGAGGCAGGTGTGTTCTGTGTGATCTCGTTATGGGGGATTCTTTTGTAACTATTACACGAGATCTCAAGACGGCAACTTCTCTGTTAAAACCCGTTATGTAGAAATAAAGGGAGTTGTAAAACACGACGGTATCATGGACTAAAAATATTATTGTTGCCAACTCATTTTCCACTACAGGCATACACAACACTTGAAAAACATCTACCGTGCGTTACATTAGGATGTCTCTACAAAAACGAAATCTTAATAGTAATACAGAGGTCTGACGTTCTTATACGTATAGCATCACCATCGCCGAGAAAAAAAAAGTACAACGTGTGATTTAGCTGTGTTTACACGTGGAATGATGTACGGCAATCTCCGAATACCACATCCTCTCCTTGAGATCTGTCGTGAGTACCACATACAATCGTCTTTTTCTAGTCATGTCTCTTTATATGAATTCTTTCTGCTTTGCCTTATAATTTCGACAGTGAATACAGTATTTTTTGAAACACGCAATGGCACTTACACTCTGATGTTAACTCTGCATGAGGGGAGAAAGCACAACAACGGCCTACATCCGAGTTAAGGCGGTGGCGGTGGAATAGCCGAGCAGTCCAAGGCGCCTCGCTGCAAAAATGTTCAAATGTTTGTTAAGCTTATGGGACTTAACTACGGGGTCATCAGTCCCTAAACGTACAAACTACTTATGAACTACTTACGAACTAGGACGGCACAAATATCCATGCCCGAGGGGGGATTCGAACCCCCGACCGTAGTGGCCATGCAGACCGTGACTGGAGCGCCTCAGTCTCCTCGGCCACCGCGGTCGGCGCGCCTCGCTGCGGAGCGCGCGGTTGCTCGCCGTCGGGATTTCGAGTCCTCCCTGGGGCATGGGTGTGTGTGTGTGTGTGTGTGTGTTTGTCCTTAGGTTAGTTTACCTCAGTTTAAGTAGTTTGTAAGCTACGGACTGATGACCACGCAGTTTGGTCCGATAGATTTAGAAACATTTGAACATTTGAGTTAAGGCGAGGCAAAATACTAGATGATTGATATTAAAGATCAGTATTTTGTTGAATAGAGTGAAACGAGCGAAGTTTTACGCCTATCTGTGTGTCATGGTGTGAATATGTTGGTGGAAACAGCATATAACGTTCTGCGGTTCTGAGACAATGTACAAGTTTCATAATGCTTATCACGTAATTTACTGTTCGATGCACCGCGCAAGTCTCATTAAACCTTTAAGACACTTGGACTTCGTAATAAAAGAAAGAAAAATTGTACATCTACATACTTGTATTTACTCTTCAGACCACATTTAAGTGCATGGTAGAAGGTTCATCGAACCGCTTTCATAATCTTTCTCTAGCGTTCCAATCTCTAATTGCACGTGGGAGAAAGGATCACCAAAATCTTTTCGTTTTATATCTGGTTTATTTTATCGTATTATTGTGATCATGCCCTCCTATGTAGGTGGGTGCTACCAAAATATGTTCGCATTGGGATGAAAAGTTGGCGAACGACATTTCGCTACTAGATCTCGCCACAACGAATAACGCCTTTCTTTCGATGATTTGCATCCCAACCCGTGCATCATTTGCGTGACACTGTCTCCCATGCACCGTGATAATGCCATTCTCTGACCTTTCTCCATATTTTCCATCAGCACCACTTAGTGGGGATCCCACTATGCACAACAATACTCCAAATGGGTCGGGAAAGTGTAGTGTAGGTAGTTTCTTTAGTAGAACTGTAGCATATTCTAAATGTTCAGCCAATGAAACGTAACGTTTGGTTTGCCACCTCTACGATATTTTCTAAGTATTCATACCAGTTGAAGTTCTTTGTAATTTAATTTAATTTACGGCCTGTAGATTTGATTAACTTGTAGTGTTCATGAAGTTGAACGGATTTATTTTAGTAATCATGTGGAACATGCAGGTTCTGTTACGCAAAGTGATTAGGTGGTTCCGCACGAATTACTACATTTATGAATATGAGGTTATTATAAATAACTACCAGAATAAAACTCAAAGTGAAAGATCGTACTGAATATTATCAGAATGTCTAAGGTACTTCAAAATGCTCACTACCCGTCCTTAGGTTGGATGAATAGTAAAACCGTTTTATGGCCCATACGCGCCACTTTTCATACTTGTCGCATTTGCGGGAGATTTCTTTCGGTTATATTAAGTACTAAATCAAAACCCAGGAATTACCCGTTTATCTATTTATTCTGTCCATCTCTTTCTTCCGTCCTCTCTTTCTGTTCATGTGCTCCTCCCATATCTCATCCCATCTCGCCTCTCTCTCTATCCGTTTCCTACTCTATCTGTCCATCTCCTATTCCTTCTGCGGAAAAAATTCATGTATGTACCAACTACCACCGAGAGCTATGAAATAGCAAAACGTGCCTACTTTCACGGTGATTGGTCACACGGCGTTGAAGTCTATTATAACGCACCCTGGAGATCCGTAGGTAAATTACCCTCTGACACGCGTCATATGCCCTAACAATGTGTTATTGGTGGTTCTTACCCATACAGTAATTGCTACCTAACGCTAAGGAATGTTGCTGTTGTTGTTGTTGTTGTTGTGGTCTTCAGTTCGCAGACTGGTTTGATGCAGCTCTCCACGCTACCCTGTCCTGTGCAAGTCTATTCATCTGAGAATACGTTCGGCAACCTACACCTTTTCAATCTGTTTACTATATTCGTCCCTCGGTCTCCCACTACGATTTTTACCCCACACGCTTCCTTCTAATGCTAAGTTGACAATTCCTTGATGTCTCGGAATGTGTTGAACCCATCTATCCCTTCTCTTAGTCAGGATATGCCAGAAACTCCCTTTCTCTCCGATTTGGTTAATCACCTCCTCATTAGTTACGTGATCTACCCATCTAATTTTCATCATTCGCCTGTAGCACCACATTTCAAAAACTTCTATCACCTTTTAATCTGAATTCCTAATCGTCCACGTTTCACTCCCATACAATGCTATGCTCCAGACAAATGCTTTCAGAAAGGACTTCCTAACATTTAGATTAATATTGGATGTTAACAGGTTTCGCTTCTTTAGAAACGCTTTTCTTCCCACAGCCATTCTGCATTTTATATCTTCTTTACTTCGGCCATCAGGAGTTATCTTGCTACCCAAATAACAAAACTCATCTGCAACTTTTATTGTCTCATTACCTAATCTAATTCCATCAGCATCGCCTGATTTGCTGACATTGCATTCCATTACCTTTGTTTTACTCTTGTTAATGTTCATCTTATATCTTCCTTTCAAGACACTGTCCATCCCATTCAGTTGCTCTTCCAGATCTTTTGCGGTCTCTGACACAATTACTATGTCATCGGCAAACCGCAATGTTTTTACTTCTTCTCCCTGCACTTTAATGCCCTATCCAAATTTCTCTTTCCATTCCTTCGCTGCCTGCTCAATGTACGGATTGAACGACATTGGGGAAAGGCTACAACCCTGTCTTACTCCCTTCCCAACTCCCTTGCCCTTCGACACTAATAAACGCTCTCTGGTTTTTGTATAGGTTGAATATAACTCTTCGCTCCCTATATTTTACCCCTGATTCCTTCAGAATTTGGAAGAGTGTATTCCAGTCGACATTGTCAAAAGCTTTTTCCAAATCGACGAAAGCTAAAAACATAGGTATCCCTTTTCTTAGCCTATCTTCTAAGATAAGTCGTAATGCGAGTATTGCCTCCCGTGTTCCTACATTTTTTCTAAATCCAAACTGATCTTCTCCGAGGTCGGATTCCACAAGTTTTTCTATTCGTCTGTAAATAATTCGTGTTAGTATTTTGCAACCATGACTTATTAAGCTCATAGTTCTGTAATTTTCACACTTGCCTGCACTTGTTTCCTTTGGAATTAAAATTAAAATATTCTTCTTGAAGTCGGAGGGTATTTCCCCTGTCTCATACATCTTGCATACCAGGTGATACAATTTTTTCATGACTGGCTTTCCTAACTACATCAGCAGTTCAGACAGAATATTATCTACTCCAGGGGCCTTGTTTCCACTCAAGTCCTTCAGCGCTCTATCAAATTCTTTTCGCACTATCATATGACCTATCTTCCTCCACTTTGTCTTCCATTTCTAGAATACTGCCTTCAAGTTTATTTCCTTTGTATAGGCCCTCTATATATTCCTTCCACAGTTCAGCTTTTCCCTCTTTGCTTAGTACTGGTTTTCCGTCGACTTCTTGATATTAATACCGCTGCTTTTCTTGTCTCCAAATAGCTCTTTTATTTTCCTGTAGGCGGTATCTATCTTTCCCCTAGTTATGCATTCTTCTACGGTTCTGCATTTGTCCTCTAGCCACTCCTGCTTAGCCAGTCTGCACTTCCTGTCAATGTCATTTTTCAGATGTTTGTACTCCCGTTTTCCTGTTTCACTTGCTGAATTTTTATATTTTCTCCTCATATCAATTAAGTTGAGTTATCCTGTGTTATCATGGGATTTCTATTAGGCCTTGTCTTTCTGCCTATATGGTCCTCTGCTGCCTTCACTACCCTATCTCTCAGAGATACCCATTCTTCTTCTACTGTATTATTTTCCTCCGTTTTAGCCAATCCTTGCCTAAAGCTCCCTCTGAAACTCTCAACCACCTCTGGCTCCTTCAATTTGTCCAGGTTCCATCTCCTAACCTTTCTACCTTTCTACAGTCTCTTAAGTTTTAATCTGCAGTTCATAACCAATAAGTTATGGTCAGAGTCTATATCTGCCCTTGGATATGTCTTACAGTTTAGAACCTGGTTTCTAAATCTATTCCTTACCATTATAAAGTCCATCTGGTACCTTCCAGTGTCTCCTGGTCTCTTCCAAGTATACAGCGGAATATATGCACCAAATTTGGTTGAAATTAGTCCATTGATTTAGGACGAGGTACGTAACCCTGTCGCGTGATATAGCAGTTTTTCTCGTATTTCCTTGTTTATGACGTCATATCTCGTGAGATATATGTTGTTCATTATCCTTACAAACATAGTGACCTTCCTCTTGGTCTGAAGGTCAAGTGTGCAAAATTTCAACAAAATTGAGACAAAAATGTGAATTTGTATGCAGTACAAACACACAAATAACCATACCAAAAAGACACACGATCGGACTACTTTTTTTATAATGATAGAAGTCGAGAAGAATCAATAGTGGCTGAGCTATGGAAACATTCCGGAGACAAAGCAATCACCAAACTGACTGCGATTCTAAAAAAGCGTTTGGGAGACAGATATTATCGAATGACTTGACATCTGCTCTGATCTACGGCCTGCACAAAGAAAGGTGTCTTGACGGATGCAAGAAATACTGAGGAATCTCCGTGGTCCCACACACCTACAATAATTGGGAAAAGGGACGCTCTTTTTCTGAGCAGATTCGTAATCTGAAGTCAGTATTAGCACAAGATAGCGGGAAAAAAGTACGTCGTCACTTAACAAGGGCATATAATTCAGGAGATAGGCAAATCCTACAAGAAGTGGGACTGGATCAAAAGACCCATAGCCTTATCGAACAAAACCTACGTTAAATTTGGCCACGTATGAAATTTAGAGGAGCACTCTCGGAAAGCTTCGAAGATAGGGGTCAGACAGGCTGAAGGACTCTCCGCACTTCTTTTTAACTTACATTAGAAAGGTCATCGGAGAATGGCGGAAGAAACTTAACAGACAGAAAATCGTGAGTGGCATTGACCTAAGATGCAAGAGGGAAGGTCTCAACATAGATTGTCTGGCTTTTGCAGATGACTTGGCACTTCTGACAAGCTCAACGGTAATAGCGGCCACAGCAGGTTAATAGTGCCAGGCAGGTGAAGTTGCATTGCAAGTTTCCCAAGAGAAGACCAAACGATGATTAGTGAGAGCGACAGCAAATTGCATTTGGAAGAGGTAAATATAGAAAGTTAACAAGTACCTAGGAGAGTGGCTTGAACGTAATCTGACAGAACGGGCAGCTATAACAACCCGAATTAATAAATTAGAACTGTTATACCACCTGACAAAGAACGCACACAATAAGAGAGGTCTCTCTAGGCCTCTCTCTAGGCCTCTGAATAACTCGTCTTGAACAGGAAAGTATTTAATGAAAAACTCTAAATTAAGAAGAGGAAAATTCCGAGGAAAAAATGGGACCAGTGAAAACAGAGAGTGAAAGATACAGGAGACGGAGCAATCTTGCTATACCGAGAAGATCACATACGTACTTAGAAAAAGACGTTTTCTTTGTGCACAATTCAACGATTATTCCCACCGTACCATTACATTTTTTTTATTATATCTACAACGCTTGTCGCTAGCATCAGTTCTCTCTGCCAGTAAATCTCTGATTATTTTGTTTCATAAGAGACATCCAAATTTTTTAAACAAGCTGGGGAGAAAACGGAATCGCTTGTCGTCTTTCGTCTTCTTACTGTCGAATAGATCGGACGTCTCTCTTTTAATCTCTCCATATTAATCATATAAGTGTGAGCTATGAAAACAATTAATTGTAATAAACTCAGTCATTCGTTTGAAATTAATACTCTATTTAAACGGAGATTTTCCCCATTTTTCATTAATTTTGTAATCTTTGTTTCCAGCATTATTAGTAAAATTATGCTTGGTCATTGTTGTAAATTGCTTCGCGATTGCGGAAGAACATTCCACACGCGAATTACACTTACGCGTATTTTACGTTGAATTTTGTTTTAATGCCTGCAACAATTCTTCTTTTCTTTAAACGAAGTCCGATAATTTTGTAACTTTAAACATCAATCGTAAATCAAATTAAACACGGTCCTGAAACTTTAGTATTCGAAGCTTATGCAACTAAGGATCAGTTTACAGGTTCGACTCCAGTTTAATAACTCCAATCTCGGTTCTCATACAAGGCAAAAAAAAAAAAAAAAAAAAAAAAAAAAAAAAATAAAAAAAAATCTGATTCCACCACTTTCTTTTGTAATGATGCTTTTTGGTGTTGTCTTTATTCTAACTACTACTGCCGCTAAATACTGATGGAAGAATCTTTCATGTTTTTCTCAGTGTTTCTATCTCTTCAAAATTAATATTCTTTGCTATATTTCACAGTTTGCTAAATTTCAATGACGGTACTTAATTTTAATCTTGACGACAATACCAGCTAAAAAAAGAAAAAGTATCATTACACCACCAGAGTGACCAGCCAGATTTTATCCTACTGACAGAACAGAAAGTCAGGTCTCAATGGCTAATGGAAGTGTCGAAAGATCCTCAACTGTTGGGAATAATTGACAGCGACATCAGAGAAAAATTATCCTTCAGAATGGCAATAAATCAAAATAGCTTGCAACGCAATCCATCCCATAAAAAGACACAGATGCCTTCTGGAGGAAGAAAAGAAACACCGCCAGAGAATGCGCATCTACTGGGCAAATATTAGGGACCGACCGAACATTTGGTTTTGTTTTCGGCCAAAATATTGGTTTTGGCCGCCATTTCGTTTTCGGCCAGACATCAGCCGAATCTTCGGATTGTCTGAAATTATCTTTCCTGAACTTACGGATGAAGCCGGGTCACGTTCAGGATAGATTCAGTGCGTGTGAAAATTGTATTTTGTCGTTTATCACAATATAATGCAATCGTATCTTATACTGCTAATCTTATAAGGCGTTTGAAAAAATTTGACTTTTTTAGAATTTTATGAAACGACTTATAATACTGATAACCTGAAATGTTTTGTTAATGTGTTTCCTTTAAAGCGAGGGGCTTTTTGTTATACGCAATATGGGTTTCTGAAACATTGATCATGTGGTACCCACTTTTTCCTGTTGGCAATTATATATTTTTGACTACGCTACTGCGTTCAATGAATGAAATAAATCGCAATTTGCGATCAGTTATGGCTTCACTGTACTAGGTTTAGATGGAATACCAAAGCGCGGCGAATGAAAATTTGTGCCCAGGCGGGATTGGAACCCGGAATCTCTTGCTTGCTAGGTAGACGCGTTCACCACTCTGCCACCGAGTACACAGTGACCAACCCGTCTGCAGAAGACTCTTCCCTGCACGTCTCCCGCCACACCAAAATCTCAATACGCCACGCTGTCTCTTTCCTATGCGTTTTGGTATTCCATCTAAACCTAGTACAGTGAAGCCATAACTGATCACAAATTGCGAGTTATTTCATTTTCCTGTTGAGTTTACGTAAAATTTCACTGAAACAACTATACTGTTAGTCGGAACTGCGACGTTATTTTCGAAATATTTTCTGCGGAAGCCGATTTAATGACAGCAACGAAGCCTAATAGTCATCAGCAATATATAACAACAACTTTACTTGGCATATAGGAGATTTTGGCTGCGAGCGAGTCATGTCTGTCAGCGATAGGACCTTATCTGAGTTAGTGACCGTGCTCCACAAATCAGATTGCATATCATTGTTCGGGTAAAGCGAAAATGCTGTCTTCGCTGAATTACAGCGTCGTCAGCAATAAATATATCTTAACTGGAATCCAGGACTTTATTTTGAGAATATCTACTCGCAACAGCTTAGTACACTCCTGGCCATTAAAATTGCTACGCCACGAATATGACGTGCTACAGACGCGAAATTTAACCGACAGGAAGAAGATGCTGTGATATGCAAATGATTAGCTTTACAGAGCATTCACACAAGGTTGGCGCCGGTGGCGACACCTACAATGTGCTGACATAAGGAAAGTTTCCAACCGATTTCTCATTCACAAACAGCAGTTGACCCGCGTTGCCTACTGAAACGTTGTTGTGATGCCTCCTGTAAGGAGGAGAAATGCGTACCATCACGTTTCCGACTTTGATAAAGGTCGGATTGTAGCCTATCGCGATTGCGGTTTATCGTATCGCGACATTGCTGCTCGCATTGGTCGTGACCCAATGACTGTTAGCAGAATATGGAATGGTGGTTTCAGGAGGGCAATACGGAACGCCGTGCTGGATCCCAACGGCCTCGCATCACTAGCAGTCGAGATGACAGGCATCTTATCCGCATAGCTGTAACGGATCGTGCAGCCACGTCTCGATCCCTGATTCAACAGATGGCGACGTTTGCAAGACAACAACCATTTGCACGAACACTTAGATGACGTTTTCAGCAGCTCGGAGACCATGGCTGTGGTTACCCTTGACGCTGCATCGCAGACAGGAGCGCCCGCGATGGTGTACGCAACGACGAACCTTGGTGCACGAATGGGAAAACGTCATATTTTCGGATGAATCCAGGTTCTGTTTACTGCATCATAATGGTTGCATCCGTGTTTGGCGACATCGAAGTGCCGGCCGCGGTGACCGAGGGGACTGCGGCGCGCCAGTCACGGTCTGCACGACGACTACGGTCGGGCATCGATATTTGTGCCGTCCTTAGTGTTAGCTAGTTCATAAGTAGTTTGTAAGTTTAGGGACTGATGTCGCCGTAGTTAAGTCCCATAAGCTATACAAACATTTGAACATTTGACATCGAAGTGAACGCACATTGGAAGCGTTTATTCGTCATCGCCATACTGACGTATCACCCGGCGTGATGGTAAGGGGTGCCATTGGTTACACGTGTCGGTCACTCTAGTTCGCATCGACGGCACTTTGAACAGTGGCCGTTACATTTCAGATGTGTTACGACCCTTGGTTCTACCCTTCATTCTTCTTCGTCTTCTTTATCGCAGCCTTGTTCCTCGTCAAGTAGAGTCGGCGTTGCACTTCTGGATCCTTCTCCTCCGTAATAGTCTATTTACTGCTTCTTCCTTCTTCCATCCTTACTCCCTTAGGTCCCCCGCATTCTTATCCTTTCACCTCATCTTCGCTCTCTCTCTCTCCTTCTCACTCCTTCAATCTTTATATCTTCAACTCGAAAACATACTCATCATTCGATCCTTGCGAAACCCTACATTTCAGCAAAATAATGCACGACCGCATGTTACAGGTCCTGTACGGGCCTTTCTGGATACGGAAAACGACTACTGCCCTGGCCAGCACATTCTCCAGATCTCTAATTGAAAATGTGGCCGAGCAACTGGTTGTTGTTGTTGTTGTTATTGGAGCTTTAGGGCGCTCAACATCGTGGTCATCAGCGCCCATACTAGGAAGAGATGAGTCTAATACTGCTAAACGGTGCAGGAGACAGGCAAGGCAAGAGACAATACGAAAGGACGTACGCTCTTCCTCCTACATCATATGTATAATAAAGAAAGTTTCAGTGGCACTAATAAGACACTAGACAAAACATACAAATGGGGGACAAGGCTAAAAAGACGGCGGGCTAAACATAGAGGGGTGGACCGAACAATCCTATCTATATTTTAGAACCGTCGACCTAAGATCTTTGGTAGGAGGTCGGCCAAAACACAAAATCGTAAAACGCGTGCCACTGTCATATCACTATCACCTAAAATGGAACGGAGGTCTTCCGATAAACTGGCTTGTTCCGTCGCAGCATCATAGGAAACACAAGTAGTTAAAATATGCTGAACGGTTATCAACACACCACAAGCTTCGCAAGTAGGGGGCTCGTCGCCACAAAGAAGGAATCTATGCGTCAGGGGGCAGTGTCCTATTCGAAGTCTTGTTAAGCAGACTTCAGCACACCTGACAGGCTGTACGGATGTACGACAGGGCCTAACTGTGTCTTTTATTGACTGCAACTTATTATCCACGACGGCGAACCATTCTTGGTTCCAGAGGCGCATGACAGAGCTCCTAAGAAATGACAGCGAGGTACGGAGAGGGAGAGGACAATCAGCTACGTTCGGAAGCCGACAGGCCTCCTTGGCCGCGGTATCGGCCAACTCGTTTTCACGGATACCCACATGGCCAGGTACCCAGCAGAAGGAAACCACCTTTCCTTGCCGTTGCAACTCCAAAAGGATATCTTGGATATTCTGGACGGTCTTATCTGCTGGGTACAGATGCTGAATGGTCTGCAGAGCACTGAGTGAATCGGAGCAAAGCAGAAAGGTAGTCCCAGTATGAGGTTTCATATGCTCCACCGCTTTCAAAACAGCATAAAGTTCTGCGTCAAGTACCGTGAACTGACAAGGCAGACGATATCTGAGGATTTGGGTAGGGAACACTACAGAGCACCCAACAGTATCCCCATGTTTCGACCCATCTGTATAAATAACATTAAAAGAATGATGGCTATTTAAAATGACACGTAACTTGTCCTTAAAGACATAATCTGGAGTGAACGGTTTGTTGCAATCAGTCGAGTCTAAAATGAGGTTGGGCTTCACTAATAGCCAGGGCGGCGCTTTGCACCAACCCTGACGCTGTATGTTGATCAGAGGCACACCGAGATCTAGTAAATGCTGCTGCGCTCTGATGCCAAATGGTTTCGACCCTCGTTGTCGTGCGTTGTAGAGTCGCTTCAAGGGGGCCGGGATGTCAATAGTCACAGAAAAAGCCGCAGAGGACGGAAACGACCGCAGCTTTAAGGCGTGTTTAGCAATAAGGAAACGCTGCCGGACGTGCAATGGCGGCTCTCCTGCCTCGGCGCACAGGCTAGGTATAGGGCTTGTCCTATAGGCTCCCGTAGCCAATCTGATACCCTCGTGGTGCACAGAATCCAACATCTTCAGAGATGTTGGGGATGCCGTGCCATAGACCACACAACCGTAGTCGAGACGGGAGCGCACGAAACTCTTATAAAATTGCAGCAAGCAGGATTTGTCTGCACCCAAATTGTTTTCGTTCAAGCACTTCATGATGTCCAGTGCTTTCAGGGCTTTTATCTAGAGCTCCTTCAGGAGGGGCAGCCAACTAAGTTTGTCATCAAATAAAAGACCCAGGAACCACAGCATCTCCTGAAAATGTAAAACAGTATCCCGCAACAGTAGTTGCGGGGCCGAGCAACTGGCTCGTCACAATAAGCCAGTCACTACTCTTGATGAACTGTGGTCTCGTGTTGAAGCTACATGGGCATCTGTACCTGTACACGCCTTCTAAGCTCTGTTTGACTCAATGACCAGGCGTATCAAGGCCGTTATTACGGCCAGAGGTAATTGTTCTGGGTACTGATTTCTCAGGATCGATGCACCCAAATTGCATGAAAATATAATCACATGTCAGTTTTAGTATAATATATTTGTGCAATGAATATCCGTTTATCATCTGCATTTCTTCTTGGTGTAGCAATTTTAATGGCCAGTATCGTATATTTTTAGCTGTTCTGCTCTGCGCTTTCTTTAGAAATGCCAAGCACTAAGCGAACTATCAGAGGAAACGACATAGCTTCAAACAGGTACGTACGAGGTATTCCTATGCGCAGGCTCACAAGTCCAACTTCAGTAGTGGTTTGCGTACAATTCCCAGCTGTCGAATGGAAAATTTAGGCCGGTAAATCTGTATGTCTCCTACGTCATCTCCTACTGGTTAGACTTACACACACCCAAGAAGACTTATTGCAGGAAAGGGCTCTTGCAAAATGTGGGAAAATAGTGGTTTGCGGTATAAATTTACCGACATTTTAATTATACGTAAGTTTCCGTTTTCTTCCGAAACTGGAAGACGAGCTGAATATTCGATTACGGTATCACTTTCGTCCGGGAATCACGTTTCGGTCAGACACTAGTAAGTATGAAAGCACCTTCGCAGCGAAAATAATATCGTTGGTCGGGACGCCGACTTCGTGGGTGTTCTGGAGTTCGTGTACCCTCACGAAACTATTGGGGGTGCACAGCACCCACACAAAATGAAGAAGAAATATAGAATAGAGAAAGAGAAATTTGAAAACTGTGAATTATGTATATTGTGATTTCGAGGTGTCACAAGCACGACATAGCCGGCAGGATGGTCTGACAGTGCCTCACGGAGCACTGTATGGTCGGCGTGGAGCTAGCGAGCACAGAATAACATAGAGGAGCCGCACAACGACAGTGAAATGAAGCCGGCTGAGGGCGCGACACCCAACCAACATGGTGGCCGAGCGCCACCCGGCCACAGCTGCGAGCGCAGGGTAGTTCATTGAGTTCGCCGTCTGTTAATCCCTTTTTCATATATTTTAATGCGTTCCTTTTTGACAATCTATTTTTCCAAAAATAATTACAATTTTCAGCTGCGGTTACCAAATCATACTATTGTATAAAATAGAAGCACATTTTTCCTCTGTCTGCCCATTTAACCTTTTATAACTCGAGGAGTACCGGACGTAACGTCATGAGATTTCTTTTAATTTCTTCTTTAGAATCCTGGGATAATCTTAGGCTATATTTAACGTCAATACGAATATGTGAAAAAAAAATTCAAGTAAGAATCATAACCGCCTCTGCACTTTACTCAGCTTTCGAGCCTAAACTATAAGAGCTAGGACAGTGTACATAATATAAACTTGCACAACTCACAAACATCCACAAAAACTTTTACGAGTGAACCACATTTATCATTTTTCTTTTCTAAAGCGCTGCCACCTGATAGCTTCAGACTACAGATGAGTGATTGTCGGAGATCTGTAAAAGTTAGACCTATGATCTCGCGGTCTTTCTTTTTTCTTTTTTTTCTTCCAATCGTCATGAGTTCTATAAATCTATACTGTGTACTTTGGCGCAGATTTCTTAGTTTAGGCTACGGTACAAAGGCCACGAAAGTGCGGAAGTGGTAAACCATTCTACGTTATTCTTATTTCAATTATTTCTCATTTTCGTATTGGCATTTAATATAGCTACCGTTGAACACAGTATTATACCGAAGAAACTGAAAGAAACCGCACCACGATACGTTTTGCAGTTCTTGAATTAAAGTAGTTTAAAGATTATCCGTGCAAAGCCGGTGCGGCTCAGCTAGTTAGTAATAAAATAAATAAAAAAGTGTTAAGTCATAATTATTATATACCAAATTTCCAATATTTATCAATATGGGTCACAAAGTACAAGGTGAGTTGGCAACAGAATCTGTGCTCCCAGGTGGGTAAGCTTGCTCAAAGTAACGAGTAGTATTTGATAAGTTCTACCGCTCTATTGTATCCAAATTTGTGAGAAAACCAGGGGAGCTATAAAAAAGTTGTTTAAATAAAAAGAAAAGTTCATTTCATTATCTGCAACTTTCTCGTTGACGAAAATTTCCTGACCGCAAATTAAAAAAAGTGGCAGGCGACTAACTTTTTCATATCACAATTTTTATTTCATACAAAAGTAACAGTTTCATTCATTATTTTTATACAAACACAATACATATTGTACTTACTCAGAACACTGTTGCATTCCTTCAGTATTCACCTGTCTATATGAAAAAAATTGGTAATTTTTTTCCTATCCTAAGGGGTTCAAAGGACAATGTAATTGAGACGAGCGCCACCAACCAAGATGGCTGCCGGGCTTCACTGTCTGTACGCTGATGTAGGCGCTATAGCCTCTCTACGTTATCCTGTGCTGGCTGCTTGGAGCCCGTTCTGCGGGGGTGTGGGGAGAGAGGGCGAAAACACTGTCACCTGGTGGCATGAAGTCGGAACTGAAGCAACAGAGTTCAGTAACAGCCCTGTTTAGTTGTGGAAGCTCCATCAATGTTATTTATTGACATGGATATACATCCGCATTGTCTTGTAGGTCAAAGTATTTAATTCTGCTAAGACGTAGAACGTACAGCATCATTACACACGACTTCACGGAAAACATCACGGGCAAGTCTAGCAGCCGAGCTTAATAATAACATGGATATAGAAATAAACTTAACAGTGAATTCCGGATAAACTTTTGAGAAACCATTGCTCCATTCCCGAAGCGTCTCTGTCTGTTGAAGGAGTGAACCCAATGCTGTAATAAATGATGATGTCAAGTGTTGAATTTTGTGCTATAACACAGAATAAATAACCACCAGTTCAAAGAGTTCCTGAAAGATGTGTAAATGGAGCCTCATTGGATAGCACAGCGGAGTTCGTTAGTTTAGTCGCAAGAAGGTTTTCATGTGTTCTTTGACATTCGTAAGGAAATGTGTCTGTTTCTCAAAATGAAAGGTGTATGCCTGGATTGTCCGACAGATGAAAACTGCATATCAAACCTAACGTCCTTAACTGGCATAGCTAACTACTTTAACGACCAAAATAAATCATTGCAAGACAAACAGTACGACCAATTCGGCGTTCGACCAATACTTCCGTCTTTATCAGAGACAAATGAGTAACGAAATTTCAACATTTTTCAATCGCCTGAGTTCTTTCAAATGTCGTTAAAACTAGTGGTGATAATTATCAAATAAATAGTTTTTTTTGTTTCTATAAAGTACTGTTAAGCGGATGTACCCTCTCGTTTTTCTCTACATATAAAGTCATGCAAACATGAGGGGTCATTTTTCTAGACTGCAGGCAAAACTCGGAGAAATTGTGGCACGAGTTCTGTATGTTCGCCGCTTGGCCGATTCTTCGACTTTTGGTACCGAAAATGGAATGCAAAGTGAAAGCATGAGCACCCACAGTGATTTTTAAAAGTCGTTGGCCTGCTCGAAGAGGGAGAAAGATAGTGAAGTACTACTGTCTGTGGCTCCAATTATGTCCAGCGAGTTTCTTCAGTAACAAAATTGACAAAAGAAAGTATTTTCATTTTTTATTTAAAACGATCTTACCTAAATGGTTACCAGTCCTTAGGAATGTAATAATCTGTATGTTCTTGTATATGTATCCTCTTTTTTTTATATCTGTAGCCTGTAAGATCCTATGATTTTTATCTGTCACTTTCCACTTCTTTCACCTTTGGCAGGGTTGCTGATGTGAAAAATATCTAGTAGCACCGTTGTTCGGATCCCACGTTAAACTGTAGTTCCCCCAATAACTGGCTGAGTAAGTCAGTTCGAAGGTCGGAGGAAGGGAACGGCATACCACCTCCAAACAGTACCATGCCTAGTAAAGCACTGTGGTGTTCAAAACAATCTTCGGATTGTTGACTGCTTTACCTATTTTTTCAGCCTGTAAGGCAACAAAAATGAAATGATTAATAAGTACGTGATTGACTCTCAATTATGTAACCCCACATGTGTGTTTATGCGGGGAGGGGGGGGGGTGTAAGGTGCGGATCTAGCCATATTTAAGCTCGAGCGATGCTGCAGTATTTCGCAGTTTGATTTCCACTGCCAACGATTCCTGACCCGCCCACAATCGGCTGCCATGGGAATGACATTTGCCGCGGCGGAGCGGCCGAACGCATTGAAGTGCTACGCTACGATGCGCGAGGCCGCTCCCCGTCGGGGTTTCGAATCCTCCCTCGGGCATGGATGTTTGTGCCGTCTTCAGTATATGCTAGTTGATAAGTAGTTTGTAAGTTTAGGCACTGATGACCCCGTGGTTAAGTCCCATAAGCTCTACATACATTTGAACATTTTGAATAACATTTCACATTTTTACTATTGTACTGTTAATTACCATAATATCATCTTCTGTGCATCCATCTTAATAATGGTAATATTACCGTATTGCAGTCGGTCCGTAGGTGGTCTCACAAGCAGACAAAGCGGTTGCCTAACAACAATAGCAGAAATTCTCTTGCGATCGAGACTGTGTTTTTAAAAATACAATAGAAGAGCTGGCTGGTGCCCCGAGCAGCGTGTAGGAGCGGCAGCGAGCCCGCCCCTCTGCCTAATTAGAGGCCTGGAATTGGGCTGCCGCCTGCCGTCCCGTCCAGCCAGATAAGCATCGGCCAGCCCACTGGCTGCCGGCTGCTGGCGGAAGCAGACAGACACACGCGGGGCTCACTCCCGACTGTATGCGTGCGGCACCGCCTGCAGCTGGCACTCGCCTCTATACACTACTGCACCAGTGGCTTATATAAGGAAAGGGGGAGGGGGCCTGCCCCCTTCCCACCTCGAAATAATGGACATAAAGAAAAAAACACCTGCATTGATTATGATATATATATCGTCGGTTGCACAGTGGTAGAGTGGCAGACTACAAATCGAAAGGTCGCGGGTTCGATCCCCGCCAGGTCCTACGATTTTTATCTGTCACTTTCCACTTCTTTCACCTCTGGCAGTATTATTAATGTGAAAAATACCGAGTAGCACCGTGGTTCGGAACCCACGTTAAACTGTAGGTCCCCCTATATCTGGCTGGGTAAGTCAGTTCGAAGGTCGGAGGAAAGCAACGGCATACCACGTCCAAACAGGACCATGCCTAGTAATGCACTGTGGTGTTCAAACCAATCTTCGGATTGTTGACTGCTTTACCTTATATATTGAGGTGTTTGTGCCTGTATTTCACTCCTTAGCCAAACCTACACATCGCAAACGAATAGTGCTTGTTCACCCCCGTGGTGCTTGCCAAGGCCGTGTACCCGGCTGGACTTGGCCCATGGACCCAAAGACTCGGTTCCCTTGGAGGCACTCGGCCGCCATTTCTCGGCTGTCGTCGCCGAGTATCCTGGTTATGACCTGATCTACACCGATGGTTCCATGGTTGATGGCTGTGTGGGATTTGCATATACTCTTGGTGACCGTGTGGAACAGCACTCTCTGCCGAATGGCTGCAGTGTTTACACTGCAGAGCTGGTGGCCATTCACAGAGCTCTCGTGAATATCCGGTCCTGCTCAGGTGAGTCTTTTCTTATTTGCAGCGACTCCCTGAGCAGCCTTAGAGCTCTGGACCAGTGTTACCCGCGGTCTCCTCTGGTGTTGGCCATACAGGAGACGCTTTGTGCCGTTGAACAGTCCGGGCGATCTGTGGTGTTCATCTGGTCTCCGGGTCATGTGGGCATCCCGGGCAATGAACGTGTTGACAGACTTGCCAGGCAGGCAGTTAGTGCGTCCATTATGGACATCGGCCTCCCGGCGTCTGATCTCCGTTCATTGTTGCGCCACCGCGTCCATCAGCGTTGGGATGCCGAGTGGCATAGCCTGGGCACACCCAACAAGCTTCGGGTAGTCAAGGAGACCACGACCGCATGGCGTTCTTCCATGCTGGCCTCTCGCCGGGACTCCGTGGTGCTGTGTAGACTCCGTATTGGGCATTCGTGGCTCACCCACGGACATCTCCTTCGTGGTGAGGCCCCGCCCCAGTGTCAGTGTGGCTCCCATTTAACAATAGTCCACATCCTAGTGGACTGCCCGTTTTTAGCCGCCTTGCGGCGTCGTTTTAACATTCCTAGCGTTTTATCAGATGTTTTACGTGACGATGCTTCAGCAGCGAATTCAGTTTTAAGTTTTATTCGAGCAGGGGGTTTTTATCAGTCTCTCTGACTGGTCCTTCCCTTGTACTGCCGAGTGGTTGACTTTTCCTTTTTTTTCCTATGGTCGGTCAACCACTGCCGTCGGCCTCTTTGTTGTAAGGTGTCTTTGTGTGATCGTCCCTTTTCGTTTAGTTTCTTCTCCGTTTTGTTGATGTTTTCTGGGCCCAGTGGAATTCCCCTCCCACTTTGCACACTTTATCTCTGGGCGCATTTATTTGCCGTCCGCGCTTTTATTTTTGACACTTTGTGATGGAATGGGGGACTGATGACCATTGTAGTTTTGTCCCCCTTAAACATCCAAATAACAACAACGAATAGTGCTTGTGTGTGTGGTAGTAGATATCAGTCTCCCGATGTGCACTATGGTGGTAAAGGATTGATAACGGGGTGGAAGATATGGGAGTTGAAAGTTACCGACTTATATAAAATTCTACGTGCGGGTGTCAATATTTTGATCTTCAGGAAACTGCCCAGTGCCGTGTATAAGGGGAAGGCGGAGGTGGTCTGTCCCCCTTCCCCGGAAATAATGGATATAAAGAGAAAACACCTGTATTGATTATGATTCAATCTTAATATACAGGGTGCGTCAAAAAATGTATACATACTTCGAACTGACATAGAAAATTTATTTCCCGTTGTAGTGTTATTGCTTACCTGACTATTTTGAGTGAAAAAACAATAGGCCGCACTAAGGTAATTGAAAGGTTTTTCAAAATAAGTAGTAATGAAAACTACAGTTTATACGAACTGCTAAAAAAGAAAAGAAATGCAATGGCCAAACATTTAAAAAATTAAAGTATTTTGCAGAACAAGCAACCCACAGAATTCTTTCACAGAGGTATAGAAAATCTCGATGATGAGCTGTAATAAAAATTATTTGTAAACCACGCAACTATTTGCCGACATTGAATGCAGGTTCGGAATATTTAGATTCGATCCCAGAGTAGCATAATTTTAATCAAAATGATGTAATGGATGAGAGAATAGTAATAAATGATGATACGTACTAACGACTGATCAGACTTCGGACCGTTCTCTACGTAAAAGTGATCGTAGGTTCTATGCCAATAAATACCGAAAAAAATTAATAAATTCAAAGATGCACTGGCAAGCTACACGAGATACATAATTTCAATATATGTGAATGCAGACTTTCTCGGCGGATCTCTGTGAGGAAATCTTCTCGGGTTGACAGCCGAGTCAGTGCCTCGTTATCTGGCAACGTTTCGGCAAGTAGCTTACTTGCCATCTTCAGGCGAAGTGACTTCGCCTGAAGATGGCAAACAAGCAACTTGCCGAAACGTTGCCAGATAACGAGGCACTGACTCGGCTGTCAACCCGAGAAGATTTCCTCATAATTTCAATATATCTAATACCCGAATCATCCAAAGTCGTAATAGTTCGCTTTAACTGAAAACAGCATGATAATTAGAGGGAGGAACTGCTAAAATAATTATATGAATAAAAAAAGTACTGGGATAAATTTTGACTGAGGGGATTTATTAATAAGAACAGAAAGCAGATAATGTGTACCTGAGTTTCCATTTATCAGTAGATCTTGTACACAAGACAACAATAGTTAATAATGCTCATTGCAATAAAATAATTCCGATCAAGACAAAGCCAGACAAGAGAGAGAGAGCGAGAACACAGATATCATTCTTTATATACTATTATCATCCCAAGGATAATTGAAGGTGACACTCATATTATTCTGCGAGCTTTCTAAGTATATATGTTACATAGCCTATAGATTCCAACGAACATTAACAAAAAATGAAATTGTTATATTATATTACATATTATTTGATTAAATTATTCATTTCATTTTAAAAGAAAATTATTTATGGTGCTTTTGCTATATAGTAATCTTAAATCGTTCCACAAGGTAAATATCTGTGAGAAAGTAACGTTATGTTCTTCAAGAGGTGGCAGCAGTGCCAAAGAAGTAACATGGCGGACGTGCGCTTGAGCTTTGAAGCGCGGGAGCAGATAATTAAGTGGTACTGAAAGTTTGAGAGTGTAGCTGCGGTTCGAAGACAGTGAAGAAGTGAGTATGGTAAAGAACCACCTTCAAGGTTAACAATTACACGTCTACGAGACAAATTCGAAATTCATGGAACAGTGTGTGTTGTGCATAAAGGTCGATCAGGGCGACCTCGTACAGCTACAAGTGATGACTCCACAAATGCTGTCCTCGAACTGTTTCAGCGTTCGCCTAAAAAATCTTCAAGGCAACCGGTACGTGAGAGTAAAATGTAAGTGCTAGTAGTGTGCTACGCATTCTGAAGAAAAGCAGGTTTCCTGTGTACATTCCAAGGCTGGTGCAACAACTAAGTGACGACGATCCAGATCGAAGGTTAGAATTTTGTGACTGGGTTCAGGAGATGGTGAGACGTGAACCGGGATTTATGGGTAGCATAATTTGGTCGGGTGAAGCCCAATTCAAACTCAATGGAACTGTCAATAGGCACAATTGTGTGTACTTGGCTGAAGATAATCCTCACATTACAGTTGAAAAGGTTGTGAATTTACCTGGTGTAAATGTGTGTTGTGGTTTGTGTGCAAGGGGACTCAGTGGGCCTTTCCACTTTGAAGACACGTACCTAACAATGCTTGCTGATTCCATATTCCCTGCCAATCGTGCTTTATTCGGTAATGATAGGACTCATCGAGTTTCCTGCATGCTCTCCAGACCTCACGCCAGTGGATTTCTATTTATAGGGCACAGTAAACGATGAGGTGTACAACCGTAAACCACGTAATCTGGACACACTTTGGAATGAGATTCAAGCAGTGTGCGCAGAAATATCATTGGACACTTTGGTACGATGTACGGAATCAGTGGTGACTCGTACTCAGAAATGTATTGTAGCTGAAGGCCTCCAGTTTGAACATTAATCACATTTTCAAAGTACATTTATTTTTCAAATTGGACTTTAAGCTTTCCATTTCCATAAACTTAACATTGTAGAACGGGACATAAATTTTCTACGACGCTTCAAAGTGTGTATACATTTTTTGACCCACCCTAAAATTGAGGTGTTTGCCCTATATTTCACTCCACAGTCAAAACTAAACATGGCAAACGTATAGTGCTTTTATGTGGTAGTAGATATCAGTCTCCTAGTGTGCACTATGGTGGTAGAGGGTTGATAATGATAAGGGGGTGGAAGATATGGGAGATGAAAGTTATCGACGTATATAAAATTCTACGTGTGGGTGTCAATATTTTGCTCTTCAGTAATAACTGCACAATGGACATTAACGATCTCATTGTGTTGTTGTACTACAAAGTCTCCCGTTGTACACTATAGCAGTTCCATATCGACAGCTATATGAAGGTGCAAGATATAGTGGTTCAAAGTCGTCAGCTGAAAACAAGCGATGACTTTTGATACTATAATAGCAAAGAGGTTATATACAGCGAAATGTGATGCAGTTCTTCAGTTGTTTTTCTGCAATAAGCGTACGCATAAAGAAAAATAAGTGCATATTGCAGTTTGAAAAGTAAAACTACCAAGAAAATTCCAAAGCGTAAGAAAGAAATATCGCGGCCTCGATCCGTTTCTAAAAGACAGAAAACAGCGCTGAAAAGTGATCTAAAGACGACAGAAACTTAAAATTTGTAGACGTTGTTTATCTTACACTGAGGCATCAGCGATTTTTCGGTATTCTCATCCCTAAGGGGTTGAAATAGAGGATGAACCGCTTATTGAAAATATATTGCTATTAAGGCAATTTTGAAGCAAGAAATACAAAACTTCGGATTTAAATTTTTGACTGGAATTTTAAAAACACGTGTTTCGATATTTTTGGAAATTCACTCAGGTGAAATTAAGCGGGCGAAATAATGGGAGATCCTTTAAGGGTGCTACTAAGACTATTTTGATACTAGAAATGCGAAAATTTTGATTTGGAACGGTGGTTAGAATTTTTTTTAGAAAAATGTGTTTCGGGATGTTTTGAATTCTGCAATCAATGGTGTAATAGGGGGTGGCAAGTTGTATCAAAATAATTGATTAGGAAAGCATTTTTAAAGGTAAATCTATGAATCTAGAATTAGAAACAACCAATGTAGACAATCCAGTCTACGCGTGCGAAACGGCGGGAATTAAGCTAGTGTCAACAATAAAAAGCTTTATCTCGATAAAGTATAAGGTGCTTAAGTGCAAATTATCCTCTGAACGTGAGCAGCAAATCTGATGCAAAACATCAGCCGGCCGCGGTGACCGAGGTGACTGAGGCGCTCCAGTCACGGGCAGCACGGCTACTACGGTCGGGGGTTCGAATCCCCCCTCGGGCATGGATATTTGTGCCGTCTTTAGTCTTAGCTAGTTCATAAGTAGTTTGTAAGCTTAGGGACTGATGACCCCGTAGTTAAGTCCCATAAGTTGTACAAACATTTGAACATTTTTGAAGCAAAATATCATGGGAGTATCTACTCAAAATTACCTAACTTATCGGTAAACTGGAAGAATCCTTGCAAGCGATATACTTCTAAGGTTCAACAGTTATCGATTGCGACGTGGAACTAATATGGCGGAACAGTTGAATTGTGAAGCTAATACCATCGAGCCTACTATCCAGTGGCGTAACTAGGACTTGGCTTTGGGGGAGGGGGGGGGGGATAGATCTGCTGGACGAGCAAAATTCTAGTCAGACAGACTACCATCTACCACTCCTGTAGAAGAAACTAATTGACTCCCATCGAATGAAAGCTTATGGTAAACCACCCCAAGTTTCCAATCTTTACCTTTACCAGATTGTTGTTATAAGATTTTTTTTTCGGGTTCCTGGGGGGGGGGGGTTCTATCCCCCTCATCCCCCCTTAGTTACGCCACTGCTACTGTCGGTACATTTCGAACACACGATATTCGAAGTGTTCGCTTTACGAGGATAAAATTACTGGCCGGACAAGGGTACATAGCGGTTCATAGCGATATGATAGGTATCCAACAAGCGAATGTTAAAGATTTTTACGACTGTCATTACTTTAAACGATGTGGTTAAGGAGGAACCTAAGTGTACAGCTTAAATTGTTGCGAGTGAAGAAGCGCATGTTATGATTCGGCATAATGACCCGGATACTACCAAGGCCTCACAACAGCCTGTGCTACGTCACAATGACCAGGCCGCGGCCGCCAGCTGAATGGCTGCCCGCTGGGGCACGCCCCCTGCCTCGAAGCAGGCGGCCGCAGCCTGGTCAGTGTGACGTAGCACGGGCTGTTGTAAGGCCTGTCTCTAAGTGGTGTTGGTACAACCCGCCGGCTTTGACCCATGACGTCATATCTGAGGCTCAGAAGATCGGCTACGTAGATATACCAACTAGCAAAACAAACACTATCAACGAATATAAACAGACGGGATAATATCGACATTCTTATGTATTTTGGAGATTAACAGGTTGTACCATTGTTCACAGGTCTCAGTCTATTTACGGAGAAAAAAAACGCCCTGTTAAAGTGTACTTTTCTATCAGAGTAAGGCTACAGATCACTTTTTAAATACAGAATCTTAATCTATAATCGATGTTCTGCATAAACCACCTTTGTAGGAATCACATCCTATGAATGAACCATAACTGTTATCCGTTGACAATGAAAGTAGACTTTTCAGCCAAAGGTATGTAATCAAAATAAACTGTTACACCAATGTAGTGACTGGTTTTCGAAGTAATTTTACCATTCACGCTAATGACGTAGTAATTCTCACAATCGATATGTACTCCGTAACAGCCGCAGCTTCGATATACCGGGTGATCAAAAAGTCAGTACAAACGTGAAAACCTAATAAATCACGGACGCTTGATAGATCTCTTGCGCGCGTCGTTTGGTGATGATCGTGTGCTCAGTCGCCACTTTCGTCATGCTTGGCCTCCCAGGTCCCCAGACCTCAGTCCGTGCGATTATTGGCTTCGTATCGTGATCGCCCGACATCTCTAGGGATGCTGAAAGACCACATCCGACGCCAATGCCTCACCATAATCCGAACATGCTTTACAATGCTGTTCACAACATTATTCCTCGACTAAAGCTATTGTTGAGGAATTATGTTGAACAGCCGGCCGCGGTGGCCGAGGGGACTGCGGTGCTCCAGTCACGATCTGCACGGCCACTACGGTCGGGGGTTCGAATCCCCCCTCGGGCATGGATATTTGTGCCGTCCGTAGTATTAGCTAGTTGATAAGTAGTTTGTAAGTTTAGGGACTGATGACCCCGCAGTTGAGACCCATAACTCTACAAACATTTTTTGATATTGAACATATTGAGTATTTCCTGTAAAGAACATCATCTTTATTTTGTCTTAATTTGATATGCTAATTATTGCTTTTCTGAGCGCCATCTGCCGGACATTTTTTTAACCTTTTTTATTTTCTTCTTCTTCTTTTTTTTTTCTTTTTTTTCTTTTTTTCTTTTTTGTTTGTTTGTTTGTTCTAATGAAACCCCGTGTCATTCAAATCGTGTGTGTCAATTTTTTCCTCTCTATATACATTATTCCGTGATTTATTTAGTTTTCAAATTTATACTGACTTTTTGATACCCAGTATATCGCTTGCAAGCAGTCTTGCTCCCTCTCCCCCGATAAGCCGGCCGCGGTGGAGGAGACTGAGGCGCTCCAGTCACGGTCTACACGGCCACTACGGTCGAGGGATCGAATCCCCCCTCGGGCATGGATATTTGTGCCGTCTTTAGTATAAGGTAGTTGATAAGTAGTTTGTAAGTTTAGGGACTGATAACCCCGTAGTTAAGTCCCATAAGCTTAACAAACATTTGAACAACATCTCCGCCGATAATATGTGCTATATTCACTACTGCTACTTCCTAACAAACAACAAATTGCCCGACCATAAGTCAGTATCCTACAACCTATGCCTTACTCCATTGCGGATAAATGCTGCATTAATGAAGGTACAGTGCCTCACGCAATGACAGACATCGCTTATTAAACAATTTACGTTATGCGACTGCAGGCTTTCCTGTCGTGTACTGCTGATGAAGGTCTCTTGGTTCTCCAGCCGTTCCGTGGCGTTGAGGTATCGCGACGTTTCGGGAACTATCATAATACCCACATTGAAGCGCTTGAAGCCGGGTGGCAGCGTTGTGTATCGCAACGTTTCGGGAAGTGTCATACTACCTATCTTCAAGCACTTGAAGCTTGGTGGCGGAGTTGATGTATCGCTACGTTTTGGAAGTGTCATTCAATCCATCTTGCTTATCTTCATTTTGTCAACTTTGTTATTGCTATTGAGTTATTTATTTGTTTGTTTATCAATAAAAATGATTTACCGAGGGTCTTTCCTCAGGACTGATAGTTCACATTTTAGGTTCACTTCTTTACACAGTCATTTGACAAAAATACTTTCTGGTCTACTGTATGTTCTCTATGGTCTCCAAGAAAGCTCAAGAAACTTTGTGAAAATCATCAGATTAGCCCAGCAGATGATTCTGTGAAGGTTGGTAGTGATCGAATCACGATATTTATTGATTTGAAGAATATAGCGCGAAATAAGGAACAATAATTCCGTTTTGGAATACCTACTTCCTCTTTGATTTTATTATATTTCATAAAATGCTTTTATAGGCTACTTTGTTTTGCTTAATATCATTCAACACCGTGAATAACTTGCTTATACCATCAAAATCGTGCTTAATCCTCATTTAGTTACTAATATCACAGCTACTGTGTATGTAAAAGTTTACGTCTCGTACTTTGAAAGACAACAGCGCCCCTACCGACCAGAAGCGGCACTATCAATGCACTGTCTATCATGAATAATAAGGAAGCGACGCTAGCGCGTCAAGCGGGAGCACTGCAGTAACGGATGAATGGCATCGCAGCCAGATTCAAAGGCGAAGGCGTGTAGATTCCTCACATACCGATGATTTACAACGGTTTACAAATAAGATTTCAAACAGCTGCAGTTCCCTCTGTGACTTGCCTTTGCTATTGTCTTCAACAGAGCACAAGGGCATAGTTGATTGTCGCTGGCTCAAACTTAGCCTCAGCGGTCTGGGGCGACGGGATCAGGATTGCGCGCCTGATCGCGTCGGATGTTCGAGTGCTCCCTGGGGCATTATTGTGTGTATTGTCCTTAGCCTAAGTTACTTTAAATTAGTTTAAGTAGTTTGTCATTTTTGGGATCAGCGACCTCAACCGTTTGGTTCTTTAGGTTTACAAACATTTCAATATTTTGGAGTTTAAATTTGGAACATTCATGCTTCTCACATCGCCATCTCTATGTGACTTGCTCCCGTGTTAGCACGCCAAAAAAATTACACGGTATTACTGTTGTTGTTATGGTCTTCAGTCCGGAGACTGGTTTGATGCAGCTCTCCACCCTACTCTATCCTGAGCAAGCCTTTTCATCTCCTCATAAGAACGGCAACCCATATCCACTTGAATCTGCTTACTATACGCGTCTCTTGGCCTCCCTCTGCGATTTTTAACCCCACACACTTCCCTTCAATGCTAAATTTACGATTCCTCGATATCTAAGAATGTGTCCTACCAAGCGATCCCTTTTTTTAGTTAGGGTATGCCAAAAATTCCTTTTCTCACCAATTCTGTTGAGTAGCTCTTCATTAGTTATGCGATCTACCCACCTAATCTTCAGCATTCTTCTGTAGCACCACATTTCAAAAGCCTCTATTCTCTTCCTGTCCGCACTGTTTATCGTCCATGTCTCACTCCCATACAAGGCAACACTCCACACAAATGCCTTCAGAAAAGACTTCCTTACACTTAAATTAATATTCGATGTTAGCAAATTTCTCTTTTTCAAAAATGCTTTTCTTCCCATTGCCATTCTGCATTTTATATCCTCTGTACTGCGACCATCGCATGTTATTTTACTACCTAAGTAACAAAACTCATCTACCACCTTCATTGTTTCGTTACCTAATCTAATTCCTTCAGCATCGCCTGATTTTCTAAGACCGCATTCCATTATTTTTGTTTTGCTCTTGTTAATGTTCATTTTGTACGCTCTCTTCAACACACTGTCCATTCCATTCAACTGCTCTTCCAGGTCGTTCGCTGTCTCTGACAGAATTACAATTACTACAAACAGAAATACAAAAAACATTACTACCTGCTGGCGTTAAGATGAATTAACAAAGGAACATCGTCTACCCTCTTTTTGTTGAGTAACCTGAATTATGAAACATAAAAACCAAATATCATAACAAATATGCTGAAAACAACCACTAAAGGTTGCACTATGCAAATAACGGAATAATTTACTTCTTATCTGCAGTTCTGTTTACGAAGCCTCACATACTGGTTTGCAGATCCACCCTCTTGTCAACTTTTCTTTTTGAAAAGTTCATGACGTCGGTGATTGTTTATCATTAAATGTTTCTGCTTTTCCGCCATACAGAAGAGATAACAGTAACGTACACTTGTTTTAATTTGACTAATTACAGATTTAAAAATCTACTCTGAAATATTCGTTTCCTAACTGAAAGAAATGTACGGCAGTACTTGCGAGATAACAGCCAGACGGTATCTTTAAGTACCTACTTAATCTTATGGCCACAATAACTTCGTGGAACTCGAGCGATAAACCAGAACGCCTTATCTTCACTTCTGAGAATCTCAGTTGCGAAACACTTCTAAGGTAAAGTACACATTATTGTTAAATAACAGAGAAACTGCATTTTGTACTCATCCGTTGAGTGCATGACCCTTTTAACAAAACAAATTCACTACATTTGTCTATAATCAGACGTAATTTCCTGTTGTGTTAAAAGACGTATATAAACCAGACCAGTTATCAGATCCGTGGGGCATGAAAGGGCAATAGGGATTCAGAAAGGTGTGATAAAGGTTTTAGCCTATTTTAGATGTTATAAAATCTGTATCTTGATCAAATATAAAAAGCAAATCAAGGAGAAACTTGGAACGGGAATTAAAGTTCAGGGAGTAGAAAAATAATCCCAAGGCATGCCCATAACAACTGGCTGAGGGAAGGCATAGGCCTTGTTACACTGCACAACAAGATATCGACACCATTTTTGTTTTTATATGCTACGTCTCCACTTATTATACCTATGTATGATTTTTGACGACAGGCAAGCTGTACGAAATATTATTATTGAAAACAGCTGCGTAAATGGGAATTCAAATCAAATAAAATATTTGTAAATCTATTGGACTAAAATGCTATGGTCATCAACCCTTACACTTGCTAACTACTTTAACTTACACGAAGGACAACACACGCCCATGCCCGATGGAGGACTAGAACCAGAGACGAGAACGGCCAAACTCAGCTGCAATGAGTACAGATTTTTTTTTCAATTTTGGTATATAATTTTTTTTTGTATGGGCCATAGCTAAATTTAAACGAACACAAAATCCCCAGGATTGACGATCCTAAACAGAAGCTCGAAATTCAGCAAGAACTTCAATGCATGATGCCTACAATACTTATCACAACGAAACTCTTTCTCGAAATTTGACGGAAAACCCAAAGAGACTTTGGTCATATGTTAAATATACTAGGGGCAAAACACAGACAATACCCTACTACATGATAGTAACGGCGATCCTGCCAATGACAGTTCTACTAAAGCAGATTTACTAAACATTGCTTTTAGAAACTCATTCACCAAAGAAGACAAAACCAATATTCCAGATTTCGAATTACGAACAGAGGCCGTAATAAGTAACGTAGAAGTAGATATCATCGGAGTAGTGCAGCAACTAAAATCACTTAACAAGCACAAGTCTTCTGGTCCGGACTGTACACCTATTAGATTTCTATCTGATTATGCTGAAGCGATAGCTCCTTACTTAACAGCCATATACAACCGCTCTCTCATAGAAGGATCTGTACCAAAAGATTGGAAAGTTGCACAGGTCACACCTATATTCAAGAAAGGCAGTAGGAGTAACCCACTAAACTACAGGCCTATTTCATTGACGTCAATTTGCAGCAGGGTTTTGGAACATATCCTGTATTCAAATATTATGAATGATCTCGAACAGATCAATTAACTCAATGTCAACACAGATTTAGAAAATATCGTTCATGTAAAACACAACTAGCTCCTTACTCACACGAAGTGATGGGTGCAATCGACAAGGGTTCACAAATCGATTCCGTATTTCTTGATATCCAGAAGGCTTTTGACACCGTACCTCACAAACGGCTTTTAATCAAATTGCGTGGTTATGGTATATCGCCACAAATTTGCAACTGGATAGGGGATTTCCAGTCAGAGATAACACAGGTCGTAGTAATCGAAGGTAAGGCATCGACTAAAACAGAGGTGATATCGGGCGTTCCACAGGGTAGTGTTGTTGGTCCTCTGCTGTTCCTTATTTACATAAACGATTTAAGGGAAAATCTAAGTACCTCTCTTAGGTTGTTTGCAGATGACGCCGTCATTTACCGTCTAGTAAAATCATCTGAAGATCAAAATCAACTGCAGAACAATCTGAATGAGATATCACTTTGGTGTAAAAATTAGCAATTGAGTCTAAATAATCAGAAGTGTGAAGTCGTTGTTTACAAGATAAATCAATCAAAAGTGAAGGCCGTAAACTCCACAAAATACCTAGAAATTACTATTACTTTAGACTTAAACTGGAAAGAACACGTCGATAATGTGGAAAAGGCGAACCAAAGACTGCGTTTCTTATTGGCAGAACCCTTGAAATATGCAAGAGAACTACTAAAGAGACTGCATACATTACGCTTGTCCGTTCTCTTTTGGAGTATTGCTGCCCAGTGTGGGATCCTTATCAGGTGGGTTTGACGGAGAACGTGGAAAGAGTTAAAATAAAAATAAAAAAAAAAAACAATAAAAAAAAAAAAAAACAATTGGGAGGTGCAGGCTAGACTTCAGCAAATTATTGAGAAAGTTCGAGGAGCTGACATGATTAACGTTGCTTGCAACACACCAGTTTATTTGAAGGAAGACATTATGAAATAAGGAAGGAATCTTAGGGTTTAGTGTACCGTGGGTCATTAGAGACGGAGCTAACGCTCGGAGTTTTCGGTTGAGGATAGGGAAGGAAATCGGCCGTGCCCTTTCAAACGGACCATCCCGGCATTTGCCTAGGTCCTTTAAGGAAATCACGGAACACTGAAATCTGGAAGGCCGGAAGTGGATTTGAACCACCGACCTCCCGAATGCGAGTCCAGTGCGTTACCACTGCGCCACCTCGCTTGGTACGGAATAGGAAAATTATCTGTTGTGGTGGTCTTCAGTCCGCAGACTGGTTTGACGCAGCTCTCCATGCTACCCTGTCCTGCGCAAGCCTCTTCATCGGAGAATACGCAGGGCAACCTATATCCTTTTGAATCTGCTTACTGTATCCATCCCTTGGTCTCCATCTAGGATTTTTACTCCATACACTTCCTTCTAAGTTGACGAATCCTTGATATCTCAGAATGTCTCCGCCAACATATCCCTTCTCTTAGTCAAGATATGCCAGAAACTCCTCTTCTTCCCAATTCCTTTGAGTATCTCCTCATTAGATACGTGATCTATCCATCTAATCTTAATCATTCGTCTGTAGCACCACATTTCGAAAGCTTCTGTCATCTTTCTGGCTGAACTCCTTATCGTCCACGTTTCACTCCCATACAATGCTACACTACAGACAAATGCTTTCAGAAAGGACTTCCTAACAATTAAACTAATATTGGATGTCAACAAATTTCGCTTCTTCTGAAACGCTTTTCTTCCCACAGTCATTCTGTTATTTATATGTTCTTTACTTCGGCCATCACAAGTTATTTTGCTATCTAAATAACAAAACTCAGCTAATACTTTTATTGCCTCATTACCTAATCTAATTCCTTTAGCATCGCCTTTCAGAAAGGACTTCCTAACAATTAAACTAATATTGGATGTCAACAAATTTCGCTTCTTCTGAAACGCTTTTCTTCCCACAGTCATTCTGTTATTTATATGTTCTTTACTTCCGCCATCACAAGTTATTTTGCTATCTAAATAACAAAACTCAGCTAATACTTTTATTGCCTCATTACCTAATCTAATTCCTTTAGCATCGCCTGATTTTCTGACACTACATTCCATTACCTTTATTTTACTCGTGTTAATGTTCATTTTATACTTTCCTTTTTAGACACTGTCCATGCCGTTTAATTGCTCTTTTGCTGTTGGCAGCAAACTGCAATGTATTTATTCCATTTCCCTGGACTTTAAACTATCTTCTAAGATAAATCGTAATGTGAGTATTACGTGTTCCTATTTTCTCCTAAATCAAAATTGATCTTCCCCAAGGTCGTATTTCACCAATTTTTCCATTTGTCTGTAAATAATTCGTGCCAGTATTTCGCATCGATGAGTTATTAAACTGATAGTTCTGTAATTTTCACACATGTCTGTACTTGCTTTCTTCGGAATTGGAATCACAATATTCTTCTTGTACTCTGAGGGTATTTTCCCCGTCTCATACATCTTTCATACCGGGTGGAACAATTTCTTCATGACTGCCTCTTCCTAACGATAATAGCAGTTCAGACAGAACGTCATAGACTGCAGGGGTCTTGTTTTTACTCACATCTTTTATTGCTCTATCAAATGCTTCTCGCAGTATCCTGTCTCTTACCTCAGCTTCCTCTACTTCGTCTTCCATTTCTAGAATACTGCGTTCAAGTTAATTTTTGTACAGGTCTTCTGTAAAGGGCGTTTTAAAAGTCAGAATAAATTTGAAAACGTAATAAATCACGGATTAATGTAGATTGAGAGGTAAAAATTAACACACATGCTTGGAATGACATGGGGTTTTATAAGAAAAAAGAAGGTTCAGCAGATAGAGATCGTCTGATCAGAAAAGCAATAATTAGCATAATAAGACAAAGCAAAGATGATGTTCTTTACAGGAAATGCTCAATATGTTCACCATCATTCCTCAACAATAGCTTAGTCGAGGAATAATGCTGTGAACAGCACTGTAAAGCATGTCCGGAATTATGGTGAGGCATTGGCGTCGCATCTTGTCTTTCAGCATCACTAGAGATGTCGGTCGATCAAGATACACTTGCGACTTCAGGTAACCCCCAAAGCCAATAATCGTACGGACTGAGGTCTGGGGACCTGGGAGGCCAAGCATGACGAAAGTGGCGGCTGAACTCACGATCATCAGCAAACGACGCCATCTGTCGCTCATTTTTTTAACTTTTTATTGTTCTAATAAAACCCCATGTCATTCGAAGCATATGTGTCAATTTTTACCTCTCTATCTACATTATTCTGTGATTTATTAAGTTTTCAAATTTATACTGACCTTTTGCTCATCCGGTATATTCCATCTTTCAGCTTTCCCTTCTTTTCTTAGTACTGGTTTTCCATCTGAGTTCTTGATATTCATACCGCTGCTTTTCTTGTCTCTAAATGTCCCTTATTTTCGTGTAGACGGTATCTATCTTTCTCCAAGTTATACATTCTTTCACCGTCTTGCATTTCTCCTCAAGCCACTCCTGCTTAGCCAGTGTGCACTTCCTGTCAACCTCATTTTTCAGATGTATGTACTCCCTTTTGCCTGCTTCACTTGATGCATTTTTATATTCTCTCCTTTCGTGAGTTAAGTTCAGTATGTCCTGTGTTATCCAAAGATTTATATTAGGCCTTGTCCTTTTGCCTATAAGATCCTCTGCGGCCTTCGCTACTCTATCTCTACCCATTCTTCTTCTACTGTATTACTTTCCCCGTTTCAGACAATCCCTGCCTAATGCTCCCTCTATAACTTTCAACCACCTCTGGTTCCTTCAGTTTGTCCAGATTCCATCTCCTTAATTTTCTGTCTTTTTCATTACCGTAAGTTTTAATCTACAGTTCATGGTCAGAATCTATATCTTCCCCTGGATATGTCTTACAGTTTAAAACCTAGTTTCTAAACCTTTCCAGGAACTTTACAGGGAAAGGTTGTATATCGGTATTGTATATCGTATCAATTACTGGTGACGTTATTTTCTATGCTTTTCTTGAAAAGAAGATGTACTGCTTATTAGAAACAGTTGCTGATCGCCTGGTGCATTTCAGTCTTAAGTTTTGTTTTGCACTGCAGTTAATTAATGTGGTAGAGAGAGAGTTTTTTTTTTTTTTTTTTTTTTTTTTTAACAAAGATTTTACGTGTTTCACAAAACTAGAAGGATACTTTCGTGCAAATACTGCCATGCACCAATTTAGTGTCAGAGAAAGGACATGCGTCAAAGACATAATAATGATAAGATGATGAAGAAGAAGAATAAGGTGTCAAAAGGAAAGTTATTCTGACAGAAATGAATGTAGCGGCAACACAAGCGAGAAACGATGCAGAGCAATTCATTTGATTAAGATCTGAGCTATCACCGAGGGTAACCAATGGAAAAAGCTGATCAACCTAAGTTGAAAAAGTTTAGGAACACATACCCAAGGCAATTTTACTATTGTTATTAAATACAAATGTTTTTATGTAAGTAAATGTTGTTAGAAGGGAAGATAATTTCTTCATGCTTGTCTAAACCCATCAATCTGCCTCAGTACTACTGTCACGTCAATAGTAGGACTAAGAAAGACCTAGTGAAACAGGAAAATTCGGTCTTTCCTGTGCTGCTAACTTTATAAAAATCTTCAAATGTTTGTTAAGCTTATGGGACTTAACTGCGGGGTCATCAGTCCCTAAACTTACAAACTACTTATAAACTAACTTCTACTAAGGACAACACAAACATCCATGCCCGAGGGAGAATTCGAACCCCTGACGGGTAACGGCCTCGCTCATCGGAGCATAGCGCCTCAATGCGCTCGGCCACTCCGCCGCGGCTACTAGCTTTCACGCGGCAGTGATTTTAAAATGTATAAATAGAATGGTCTACTTAACATAACCAAACTGGCATGCGTCAAGATTTCATAACGTTTAAGACATGCAGGTTTGGGATGATGAGTCGAAGCTGGCTGCTCTATTTATATACGTGCGAGTCACCCGTGACGACGCATGATCGACATGCAGTTTCTAAGTTTGAAATGAGAATCCCCACATTATGTATTCGTAATATCACTTATTTACATGGAAATTCGAATCGAAGTGAATACGATTTCTCTACGTATTCAACAAAATACAAAGAGCTGTGAGATGAAAGCAATGAACATTAGTGAAAAGTGGAAAAAAAACTTAGCGACATTTTTGGTGAATTGATATAAAAATCGCGAAAATATATTAAAAATAGATTTTTTAATGACGAAAAGAGCCATCAGTTTTCACCAGAAACGTATGACTTTATTTACAATGTAAGCAGACAACCTACGAAACATTACAATTCTCTTATTATTACTTGATATTTTAAAAGAATTATTTTTCTGAGTGTATTCATGTTCTTTCTAATACTTTAAATGATTTACCGCTGTTACTGGTGATGAAATGTAATTTTACTATGTTACTTCACGAATTTTAGTTATCTATTTTGAGGGAATTATACACTTTTTTAACTGCTAGATTACAATTACTGGTCCCTCCAAGAAATTACTGCACTAACGTGCACATTACAAATAGGACTTTTTATTGTTCTTATTAATCACTAGTTTTGCAGTAGTTTTAGCTAAGATTAGTGTTCAATATGACTTGACTATGCAGCTTTTGTTATGCAGTGTCATAAACAAATGATCCAAACATCTCCTTCCCTACATATGACTTTCGATAAGCCACACGTATTATGATAAACTATTCCTTTTTCATTACGAAGGGCAACGATAGTTTATGTGTGGACCTAAGCATAAGAGAGTGTTCCTAATAAAACTTTTCACTTTTTTAACAGGATACGACCCTTCACAGTGATGCATTTTCAGCTTTTAATGAGAGCTAGAAATCCAAGCAACCAGTTTCGATCCCTACTTAATGGATATAATACTCCGATGTAGGGACCTGAAGATGGCATAATGGAATGCTGCAACTGGTAGTGAAAGAATAAATGTTTCTGTTAAAAATACGGCTGTTGGTATCCTACTTCCTACATATTTAACTTGTGGTCACACGATACTGTGGTGAACCGTAAATTTAAAATGTTCCATGGGAGAATTGCTCTTGTGAATGCTGATTGGTTCACAAGAAGGTAACGTGGTGTTCGTTGGATTTTGCTTCCCTAATTATTTTGTGGTATACCCTGCTGCGAATCCTATGTACTTATGAAATGAAGACTACATTTGAATCGGTGTGCACCACGACCATAGAGTGATAACTATCGAAAGAAATTTCAGCATTTGTAGTAAATTAGCGTTTATTTGTTATTGCAAATCAATTTCTACTATGGAATAGTCATCCTCAGTCTAACATACAAAATCGAATTGAAACATTTCAGGTGCTACATATCAAGCCGCAAGACATAGCTACAAGATGTTTCACAATAGTGTTTTCCCGAGTGCAGGATCACTGCACTCTGGTAAACACCATTGTGAAACATCTTGAAGCTAAGCCTTGGTGACTGTTTGAATATTCAATACATCTCCACTTCTGAACTCACCCTGATCCTCAGAATATCCAATACAACACATCAGGCCTGTCCCATTTTATTCCCTCAATTCTTGTATCTTCTTATTTTACTTTACTCTGTTTTTGTGTCAGCATATGTCTGTAATAGTTTTCAGTACTTTTGTCTTACAGTTACTTTACTGATATGAAGCTATAAATCTAATTTGAATTTGGTATAGCCACTCACGGACGCACAGGATACCGTGCCCACGGGTGCGGTTCCTGTAGGGGGATGCTTGGCCTCTGTTGGTCGAGCTGATCTCTACGAGATTACGGGAGTAACTCGGGCGTCCGATTCTTGATTGTCGTGAGTGCACTCGTGTTCTCTCGATAATCCATTTTTAGTCCGGGGCAAGTCCCGGAGATAAATTAAATTGGTCCCAATCCCCCGGTTCCGACCAAGGTTTTCGGGAGGTTTTCCTTGGTTGTAAGGCGTATGCCGGAACTGGTAAGCCCCTCCCACTTATTCCCAATTGGGATCCCCTTTGCCCCACTATCAGCTTGTCTGATAATTGGCTGAATAGAACCGCGACTCTTTATGGGCCGGATCTCAAACAGCCCGCTCCACTCCTCGGAGTGGAGAATGAAAAGAATAAGGTTTTTTTGTATAGCCACTGTTTATATACTTTCTGTGTTAATACCAGTCTAGCTTTCCAATGAATCACACCTGCTTTGTATCTTTCTTTGTTAGTATTAATATTCCAAATTATTCTGTACTATGTTTATAGAGTAATTCTTTATTTAATTTTGACACTATAAGTGAATATGTTTATTTGCACCGTTTTTTCAGTTCGACTGCATGCCTCCGATTTGTTAAGCTTCACAATTCTCCAATACACCCCATCTATATCCTCCCATCCCACCACTTATTTTTGTCTATTTGTTTATTTAGTAATAATAGTGTCTCAGGATTCTATTATTTATTCTATATTTCCTATGTTTTGTGTCACCTTGTGTTTCGAACAACCCTTCAAACTTTAGATTTTTACTTAATTTTATTTTATTCACTGTAGTCATTTTTATCCAGAATTTGTTATGTTTGCACTGTTTCTCGATGTATAGTAGCTATGTCCCCTTTTGCAGTACTATCAATTTACAGATTCTTGTAAATATTTATGTACACTGTAACAGCTCCATCAAAGAAGATAATTTATTTCTCCATGTAACATTTCTGGTTTGTTGACAATTGACCAAACTTCAGTAAATGTCTGATGGTGGTGTGGAAGCCGAAAATCGATTAACAAAATAAAGAAACATGTAGAACAAACACAAAATTGTGTATTTTAATTTTCATACCTAGATTTATGTTTACAAATATTCTAGGTTGTCAATTTTTACCCATGGAGAAGCTAAACTAGTAACACT
Source organism: Locusta migratoria (assembly GCA_026315105.1). NCBI lineage: Eukaryota > Metazoa > Arthropoda > Insecta > Orthoptera > Acrididae > Locusta > Locusta migratoria. Next base: position 242,946,975 of record CM048748.1, read on the forward strand.
GTTCTGCAGAATATACTTTTATTGGTCTCGCACTTTGTTAACCTTATTTTCCTGCGTCCTGTCAAGAACATTTTGTACCACTTTGGAATATTGAAAACCATTTAATACGTAATTAAACCATAAGAAGGACTAAAAGACCGTCATTTGACAAAGCCACATGGTGCAGAGATTAGCCTGCTTAGTCATAACAGGCGGAATTAGCAGCACACCAACTGCTGGGATGGAAACCATGCTGGATATGCCCCCATTACACCTTTGGGTCAAGATGGAGGCAGCGGCTGGTGCATACAGACTCAAAACTGGCAAAAACTGGAACTCTTTGGGATATCCAGAATCACACACTAACATAGTGAGTGAGGTAAATATAGGAAAGGTCGGGGAAATGCCAGCCGACTATATTATAACCCCATACTGCTTCAACAAGCCTTTCAATATAACAATTGGAAGTAGGGAGCAGTGGGAGAAAATAGTTCGACACTGTACGGGGGATATTGTCTGGTTCACTGACGAGTCAAAATCGGACCAAGGCTTTGGGGCCGAGGTAGACGGGGTGCAGCCAAGACTGGAGGGCGTCAACTCTCTAGGGAAACTGGCCTCAGTATTCCAGACCGAAATCACTGCCATCAGGGTGTGTGTGGAGGAGAATTTGCGTAGGTGCTACAAAGATACTGGCATCTATATCTATTCAGACAACCAGGCAGCCCTGAGATCACTGGCAGCTCCTGCAACAAGGTCTAAAATTGTTGCAGAATGTCACAGGGTTGTGGTGGAGCTCGGGGAAAGCAATAGAGTAAACCTATTGTGGGTCCCTGGCCACTCGGGGAGCAGTGGCAACGAACATGCCGACAGATTAGCCAGGATGGGGGCAGAGACTCCATTTATTGGACCGGAACCTGTCCTGACAATCACCAAGGCAATAATCAGATTGGAGCTACGTAACTGGCTCAGAAGACAGCACGTAAAATATTGGACCAAAGTCTATTCAACAAAAACATGGAAGGGAAATGATGCCAAAGCCATGTTTTAAAAGAAGCTCTGCAATCCTGGGCCTGAACAGGAGAGAGATTAGAGTCATGGTTGGATTGCTGACAAGCCATGGGAATTTCAAAAAACACCTACATACAATGGGAATAACAGAAGAGGACCCTAAATGTAGGATCTGTGATAACGGTGATGAAACTGCATCACATCTAATCTTCGAGTGCATTGCATTGGAGAGTAAAAGGCACAGAACATTTGGGACAACCAGACCCGAAGAAATTGTGTCGAATGAAGAACTGGTAAAGGGACTCCTTGCACTGTTCAAGGGCATAGGTTGGCTTTACTAAATATACAGGGAGCGATATCACACAATAAACTTAGTTTCGGTGCGGGCAGTGGCGGTTTGGACCAAGACTGTTCTGGCTTCCCTGAGAAAATCAAATGGAAATCAAATCAAGCCACATGGTATTTGCTACTCTTAAAACTGGAAGATAGTCATTATCCGCCACCGTGGAATTTCCAAATCACACAGTGAGTGTCGCGTAGCATTTTGCTGCAGCCGAGAGGGAAGTGCGGCCGCCTTTGCTTGCAGACACATAATGGGCATTCAGGCAGCGTGTCGCTTGCACTCGCAGGTGCGCGTTACAAAACAGCGCGCCGGCCTTGCAGCTAGGCCTTTGTCAGCCAGGGGAACTGCGGCAGCTTCTATGCGGAAGGTCTCAGGCCTTCTGCGGGCAAAAGGCGCCGCTGCATTCCGACCGTAGCTCATACTCCCATACAGAACGCGAAGGACAAGTGCTAGAGACTGCTAGACCTTGTGACCTGCGCATGCAATGACCTCCACGCGCCAGTTTATGGACTAGGCATCTCGTATCGGATAGAGCAGATTTTATCGAACGAAAGATATCGTTGTGCTCCGCGAAAAGGTGAGGTATATTTATGACTCCATCCAGCCGGTATTCGCCAGCCGTGGGGGTTCACTCTGGCGGCATACCAACCCGTATTCGCCACTTGCAGTGTCGCAGGTACAACTAAGGCCCTATTCAAATCCAAAAGTCAACACAGTTTCAGCCGACCAGTTGCATAAAATGGTTTACATCTATAAACCTTTACCTAGGTTTCGGCAAAATTAATTTTGCCTTCTTCAGAAGTATACCTAATGAAAACGTGACACACAAATATGAAAAATAGTAAAATACAAAGGTGTTTCTAAAATAAGAAATTAAAATTACAGCATAGGTGAAAATGTACTTACAATAAAGCTCACATTAAAAAAGTTGTTAAAATGTGGCTGACTCCATGTCAATAGATTAAAAATTAAAATTTAAAACAATGTCACATTATAAAATTTTGGAGCACGTCCACAAACAGGTCGAGTGAGCACTGCGTACTGGCAGAGGCGTAAGAGCCCTAGTGACGTGCGCCCGCACTAGGTGGCGCCAAGAGGGCTGATGAGCGTGCGCGCAGTCGCGGACGCGAATGAATTTGACAAACAGGAACTATGTGTAATATGATACTGACAGAAAACATAAAATAAAGAAAATGGGAAATAAGATGCAAAGAAGTCTGGAGCCGACCTATGTGGGTGGTAGAATATATATACGTGCGTACACGCAAAAATTGGAGAAAGAAAAGTTAGAAAATATTCAGCGGCCAGACATAGTGAATGCACCACAAACTACAAACAAACAACACGCACCCGGTGGGAGGGAACGGTACAAACACCACACATCACAAGACCAGAAAACTATAAACAAGGGCGCCACTAGAAATCTGATGATAAACATTATGCATCACAACACTATAAAACTATAAACAAGTGCGACGCTAGAATTTTGAGGACAATAAACACCATGCAGGAACAAGTATTGCATTAACAAATGTCTAAAACAGTATAGGTTTGAAACCTTCTAGGTACTGTCTACTTGCAAGTTGGAGTTGGTCGTTCAGCATTTTACCATCGTTGATGACGAGGTGTTTTAAAATTTCATATTCTTCCCATAAATCAAGTTTCCTTCCCTTGGCTTCCCTATGGAAAATTACAGTGTCTTCCAACGATTTAGGGACATGATCGGCTACAAGCAAATGCTTGGCAAAGGTAGAATTGTGTACATTGCGTCCTATCCTCCCTAGTAGATGTTCTTTATACCGCACATTGATTGCTCTTCCTGTCTGTCCTATGTAATAACAGGGACAGTTGTTACATGTTATTTTGTAAATGCCAGAATTGGAAAAAGGATCTACTAAGGTCTCCAGTGTATGAACAAGATTTTTCTTTAAATTATTGTTAGAAGAAAAAGTTACCTTGCAATCATATTTCTTCGTCAATAGACGTCGTGATCTGTACGATACATTGCCTAAAAACGGAATAGCAATGAACCTCTGACTGTCATTTTTATCCAGGTGCGATTTGCTACCCTATTCAAATGTTCAAATGTCTGTAAATCTATCGGACCAAACTGCGTGGTCATCAGTCCGTAGTTTACGAACTACTTAAACCTAGGTAAACTAATTTACGGACAACACACACACACACACACCCATGCCCCAGGGAGGATTCGAACCTCCACGGCGAGCAACCGCGCGCTCCGTAGCGAGACGCTTTAGACCGCTCGGCTACTCGACCGCGAGTAAAGGCACTATTCACACGGTGATACTCAAATTGCGTCTCCAGTTGCCTGACAACCGGGAGACTGGAAGAATGTACGTCTCGAGTAGCCGATCACATTCTCACAGGCACGCGGGAGTAGCTGAGCGGTCGCGAGCGCCATGTTTCCGATCGCGCGGCCTCCCGCGTCGGAGGTTCGAATCCTCCCTCGGGCATGGATGTTTGTGTTGTGTTTAGTTTAAGTTAGTTCATAAGTAGTTTGTAAGTTTAGGGACTGATGACCCCGCTGTTAATTCCCATAAGCTTTACAAACATTTGAACTTTCTCACAGGCACGACTCTGGTCTCCCATACTGCCGAGTTACTTGTGATGTAAATGCAATTAAAATCAATTCCATTGGTTGAGAATGAGAGAAGCGCTCTTTTTTGTGTACCCTGCTGTCTTTAATAAAATATCTAGTCACTCTAGCAGTAACGATGGTATTATAATAGTTTTATTATTACCGCCAGTACATGTAGATAGGCCCTAAAATTTGTGCTATGAATTTTTAATATCTAGCTCAATATGCGTAATATTAAAACGAAAAACGTATGGGCACGTGCATTAGATAAATAAGATACGAATACTTCACCTAGTCACTTGCGATTTTTGTGCACTGCAAACGATATGAATTGTTGTGTGATTTTTCTAATCAACATCTACCTCTTAATATTATCTACCCCACGTTTTTCGTTCTAAATTGTACAAGTATTGTCACAGCTATTTAAAATTCGCAAGCACAAATTTGTAGGTCTATCAGTGTACGGTTAGGAATTTGTTATGGATTAGAAGAAACACATCTAAGTCGACCAGAATGAAACTTACACTGTATTTTATGTAGGAAACAATAATTTGAACGAAACTTCCTGGCAGATTAAGATGTGTGCCGGAACCGGGGCTGGAACCTGGGACCTATGTCTTTCGCGAGCAAGCGCTCTACCGACTGAACTATCCCGACACGACTCACGATGCTGCCTCACAACTTTACTTCCGCGAGAATCTCACCTCCTACTTTCCAAACTTCATGGCTAAGCCATGTCTCCACCATATCCTTTCCTCTAGAAGTGCTTGTCTTGCATGGTTCGCAGGAGAGCTTCTGTGAAGTTTGGAAAGTAGGAGGCGATGTACTGGCGGAAGTAAAGTTGTGAGGTGGCATCGTGAGTCAGGGGACTGATAACCTAGCCTGCGAAAGGCAAAGGTCGCGGGTTCGATCCCCGGTTCGAGCAGATAATTTTAATCTGCCAGGAATTTTCACATCTAAGTCGATTTTAAAATTATATTTAAAAAAAAAAAGAAAAAAAAAAAAAAAAAAAAAAAAAAAAAAACACACACCTACGTTCCAGAATATCTACGGTGTATCTCGTGGAAAGACAGCGTAGTAAAAACTAAACATAAAACTTTATATGCATGGCAACCACAGTCGAAGTTTTTTTTTCTAGGGTCTTGGGTTTAGGCATACATGGAGTTTACTGTGAAACATTTTTATCGCGAAACATTCGTGACAGGAACAAGAAACGAGAGAAATAACAGTGGTACAAAAATTGCCCTCAGCCAAACATCATATAACAAACAGTGTCAACATGTTCTGAGCTATTGAATGTTTCACGTCTATAACTCATCGGAAAGCTAGCAAACATCTTTTAACTGAAATTTCAAATTAAACACTTTTTCGTACTTTTCGCAAGGAAATGGCAAGAACGCAACCAACATACTGGGAGACACCGCGTCCAGCATGTCGAGTCTCGTAGTATCCGAGTCGTGGCGACTCTGCGACGCCGCTACTCAAGGATGAATAACTCCATTTAACTACATCTGCTGTGTCTCAAAAATGTTCAAATGTTTGGTAAGCTTAAGGGACTTAACTGCGGGGTCATCAGTCCCTAAACTTACAAACTACTTATGAACTACTTACGACCTAGGACGGCACAAATATCCATGCCCGAGGGGGGGGGGGGGTTTCGAACCCCCGACAGCAGTGGGCGTGCAGACCGTGACTGAAGCGCCTCAGTCTCCTCGGCCACCGCGGTCGGCTCTGCTGTGTCTCTCGGTCGCACAGTATCTAAGTCACTTAAACGAATAGGACCTAAGTTGCTCGGCCATCTGATGAACCGGTGAGCACCACGTACTAAGGAAATTGACTATACCGATTCATTTTTGGTTGTCAACTGGAACAAGATTAGGTTTCCAGTAAGAAACTTTGCAGCGGAGTGTACACTGATATGATACTTCCCGGCAGGTTAAAATTGTGTTCCGGAACCGGGACTCGAACCTGTGACCTTTGCCTTTCGCGGGCAAGCACTCTACCGACTGAGCTATCCCGACACGACTCACGGTCACGCCCCACAACTTCAATTCCGCCAGTACCTCGCCTCCTACTTTCCAAACTATACAGAAGTTCTTCTGCGAAACTTGCAAGACTAGCACTCCTGGAAGAAAGGATATGGTGGAGACATGGCTTAGCCGCAGCCTAAGCGATGTTTCGAATGAAACTTTCACTCTGCAGCGGAGTGTGCACTGATATGAAACTTACTGGCAGATTAAAATTGTGTGCCGGAACCGGGACTCGAACCTGGGACCTTTGCCTTTCTCTACCACTGAGCTATCCCGACAAACAGTTGTGGAGCGTGACTTCAATCAACACACTGCTGTCATCAGCAAATAGGACTGGTTCAGAGTTTTTAACATGAAGAGGGAAGTCCTTAATGAAAACTAAGAAAAGAAAGGAACCTAAAATTGAGCCTTATGGTACACCATGAGTTAAGTTATATGGCATTGAGTGGTAAGCATGGAGTTCATTTTTTTCCATATGTTTGATCTCTTTTATCTGAGAGCGATTTTATAAGTACGATTTTACCCAGTAACCATCCTCAGTGCAGACGCAGAAATTCACACTGTTGGCAATTTTTGGAAAATGTATTATGGAATACGTCAGATATAGGTGTAATGCCAAAATTCATGGAACATCTTCTGTGAACTTGTGGATCTGCACTTAGGAATCGTTTTGCGACGATAAATGCAAAAAATTTCTACGGCCAATGCTGCTTCATTTGATGTTCCTAACGCTGTATTTTCAATAATGTGATCTTTGCGCTAGGTGTTATGTCCGGAATAAATTTAATTGTGAAGCTCCCATTCTTGCTTGGTTTTGCATTTTGGATGTCCAGCAGTGATGTCAGTCATTGTTTTCCTCGCTTTCTTTTGAAGTGGGACAGACTAAGTGACTATGAGTGGTACGAGGTACCTTCCATCACCGTGCGGTACCATAAGTAGAAATGGATATACATAGACTGTTAGTAGTACAGTCGAGCATTTTTTATAGGTTTCATTATGGAACCACACGAAATTAGCACCAAAAGACAATGTAGGTTTTATCACTGATTGAGCCTAGCTCCACTACGGAAAAGTTATAAGTTTCAAATCTTAGTAATTGGGAAGCCTATAACAAGAATCATGAATGTCACTTTGTAAAGAAGCATCTTGGAATTTAGCCTCTCTGCTTGAATTACTGTATCTCATGATACCAGTGTTGCATAATAATAGGTACGAATGTAATTAGTCTATTATTTTCTTTTCTAAAACTTTTGTTATTTTTTTTCCTAACGTGACTATCTGAAGTTATTTTATATTATTTGGCGTTGCAGAGGTTTATTTAATTAGCAAATATTAATTAGTTCATGCCAGAGGCGTCTTGTTGTAGTTAAGATAGTATGCTAATAAGTATTTCTGTTAAGGCTAAGTAAATTCTTTTCTCATAATATTAAAGTAGTTATTATTATGTTGCACAATTAATGTTAGTAAGGTTGTGCCTTCATTAGTTTCTGTAAAATTACCGTTTTTCCGCAATTATTGTTGACAAACCTGTTGAAGTATATTTGAAAGTGAATGACTATTTATATAACAGAGACTTGTATATCAATTTACTCAATATTATTTACGCTACCTTTTACTAGAGCCAGTTGTAGGTTATGTATCTGTTGTGGAGAGTACCCGTTTGCTTCAAAGACTCTCTTCAGGTGTAGAAGCTCGTCCTGCAGACTGCTCTCATCAGCAATGACGTGTGCTCTGTGGACCAGTGTTCTAAGAACACTCATCGTCTGGGATGGATGATGACAGCTATTTGCATGTAAGTATAAATCAGTATGCGTAGGTTTCCTATATACTGAATGTCCTAAGGTGCCATCGTCTTTAAACATGTTATGACCTCAACATATTTTTTATTCAATAACGAGTTCTTTGAACAAACTGGCGGTGTCGCCATGGGTAGTCCCTTGTCCCCTTTGGTGGCCAATATGTTTATGGAGGACTTCGAGGAAAAGATGCTGGAATCTGCCAAATTGAAGCCCACAGTGTTCTGGAGGTATGTTGATGACACATTTGTTGTGTGGCCTCACGGTGAAGATAAGTTACAAGAATTTTTAAATCACCTGAATTCCATCCATAACCAAATCCAGTTTACAATGGAAGTCGAAAAAGATGGATGCCTTCCTTTTCTGGATGTGATGGTACGACGTAAAGACGATGGCATCTTAGGACAATCAGTATATAGGAAACCTACGCATACTGATTTATACTTACATGCAAATAGCTGCCATCATCCATCCCAGACGATGAGTGTTCTTAGAACACTGGTCCATAGAGCACACGTCATTGCTGATGAGAGCAGTCTGCAGGACGAGCTTCTACACCTGAAGAGAGTCTTTGAAGCAAACGGGTACTCTCCACAACAGATACATAAGGCACTACGTACGAAGCCAACGGTACGTGAAAAGAATATGGAAGATGATGCAAAAACTTTTAAATCTATGGCTTTTCTGCCATATGTTGGGAGCCTGTCGTCGAAAATCGGACGGATTATGAACAAACACGATGTTAAAGTGATTTTTCGACCCCCACCAAAGACAGCAGCACTTTTGGGTTCTAACAAGGATGATTTGGAGCTCCGGAAGGCCGGGGTTTACAAGATCCCATGTGAATGTGGCCTTTCGTACATAGGACAGACGACACGTACAGTGCAGGAAAGATGCACGGAACACCAGAGATATACCCGTCTTTTACAATCAAATAAATAGGCAGTGGCAGAGCACTGTATTGATACTGGTCACTCCATGACGTACGAAAACGTCAAAATTTTAGCTTCCACTTCATCTTTCTGGGACTCAGTAGTGAAAGAAGCAATAGAAATTCGTTTGGGGACGAATTTGATTAACAGGGACAGTGGCTTCACTTTAGATAACTCATGGAATCCGGCACTTTCTTTAATAAATTTACAAAGACGACACCACAGCACAGATAATAATACATCGATATCTCCGCAGTAATCGATCATGCAGCAACAGACATAATTTACATACACGTGTACTTCCTTGCCGCCGAGTAACGTCTTTGGCGCCTTGTCGTATCTGTGGCCGCATGCGCAGTAGCGCGGCCCGCGCGTATATAAGCACGAAGCGTGTGCTGGAGCGTCAGTCTTCGACTCGTCTCTGAAGATGGCTGAACGTTTCTCAGCCGAAATATTAGAAGAAGAAAACTTTATGCGGCTGCACGCCCGAAACTTCTTTGAACAGGAACAGCATTATTTGTTTACTTCATGGTCTGTAGGATACACTAATCAAGTCATTCTATGTGGTTCGAACAAATGGGCAAAGATTTTCTATCGTGTTGTTGATGTTGCCAACATAATCACGCGAGGCCGCCGACATGATACGTAAAATTTTACCCCCAGTGACCATTGTAAACACAATTGGTCTATTTTCGACCACAGGCAATACTAGTATGAACAATTATGCTACAGTTCTTCAGTCGTGTAGAAAGTGTTTCCACAGTGATTATGAACTGATTCTTAATATTCGTGTCACACTACATGTACACCTCGAACTTCTGTTAGGTTAGGTGTATTCCACAAACGAACTGTGTAATTGTATTATTGACGTGTGGAATGTGCGTACTGGATTGTAGTGATTGTAATTAATGACACTTGTACGCTGGCCGTAAATGGGAACAACTGGGCACTAATAATTCATTAAAGTGTCAATGAACTACAATTCTACGTGTCGCCTAAATTATTTGTAGTAGACTAGTTTTTTCTCTTGATATTTCAGCCAGCAGTTAACAAGAGCGCCGATGCACGAGAACTTCAAGAGGCAACGAACTACGACCCAGGAATCGTCACATCTTCTTCGCATTTCTCACAACTATTTCAGTTAATTAATTTCAAAGTTGCAGCCATCTGAAGAAAAGTGTCATCTATAATGTTGTAACTAAGTCAGCTACAATAATGGATTTACCATCGGTGTCAGTCACGCATATCTCACTGTCATCCATTGTTTTGTGGCTTAGAATAAGGGGGCCTGGACGTGGACGGGCTGCAATTTGACATCTTGCTTTCTGGGCGCATTACTCGTGATCTGCAATGCGGAGGAAGTTACGATTTTGTACCAACACTGAATGACATTAACTCAAGTTGTAATAGGGAATTTATTGAAATATCTGTTACAGTTTACGAATTACAATATTTTGCCTAATAGATGTTTTTATAATACTCGTTCGCATTCTGGAACCATTTTCTGGCGTATCGTCAGTCTAAAAGCATTTAGACTGTGGCAGGCTGCTGTCAACATTCACAGTAACACACTATACCTCTTTATTTGTAGTTTGGAGTATATCTGAGGAAACAGGAACCGCTTATTATACTTCATTACCATTTCGTCTAAGAATTACACTTAAAATTAGATACAGAATGACAAACATAGATAATTTCTGCAATGTATTAGGCATAATACAAAGATACTTCCCATTCTTCAATTGGGAGAAATTTGGCGAACATAGCTAAAACCACTGTGAAGACATATTTATGTACCTAATATTCTGAAACGAGAACAGAATATTCACAGTGTTTTTGACTGACCGTATGCCTCTTTCAGAACATTCCAGTGGCATAATCTTGCTGACCAGCTGCTTCATTATCTTCTGCAGACGTTTTGAGGAGGCTTTTCCTTACTCAGTAATCTTTAGTGGTGGCTTTCGCAGCCCTTTCAGCTTCAACTATCGCTATAATGGCAGTCAGAGCATCAATCATATTTTTTCTGGTTGGATGCCTAATTTTTCCATTACTTTTGTCCTGCTAATTATACCATCATTGAAAGAGATAACTGCATCCATCACACCTATTTTGAGTACTTTCCATCCAAAAAACACAGTTTTCGGCACTCGTAGCAACACCTGGTTGTTGAAACTCTCATTAGGATCTTATGTACGGCGATGCACAGATTTGCTAAGTAACTTTTTTTATCTCCAAGGTCCCTGTATAGTGGCTTTATTGTTTCCATAACTGTGGCAGTCATGGAATGTTTATGGTGAGAATTCTTGGCTTAAGCATCAGCGTGGCCAGTGTCCTGATATTTGTTCAAAGAGCGTTTAAGGCTATAATAACTACTTAAAAGTAAATAAACCACACATTTTTGGTAACGGGAGAAATTTGTCTTTCAGACAGAGGATTTTTTTTTTATTTATCTGTCATTTGCAGGTCCCCATAATGTACGAAAACTAGTCTCATGATGTACTATCTGGGTACCTGGGCTGACCTTCAGCGCTCTTTCGTCGCTCCAATCGCCCCATCGCGAACAATTGAATCACGAGTGACCACACTTATCGAAGGTGATGTTGTGCTGCAACATCCTGCTAGAAAGTCCTTTACGTGGGTGCAGGCGTGGTCGGCCGGAACACACACTTTAAGTTACTGTTCTACAGTTTAACACTTCTTTCGAAGAACAATAGCTCTTTATTTCACTTACATACTACGTACTTTGTTAACGTATAAGATGAATTGCGTGTTCTTTCTTGGATGTGAGAGTTTCCATTGGTCCGCTACATTGTCTTTTTGGCCATTCGCGGTTCCAATACACGTAAAAAATGGCCTCACCCGGTCAACAAATCGGTGTTCGCTGCCGCTGCGCTTGTTCGCAACCCACTCACTTAAACAGTCTCGCCTGCTGGATGGATCGCGTTGATTCCGAGCGCGAAGTAATCTTAAAATGTCGTGTTTCCACTTACCTCGCTTTGAAATACGACAGACCCCTGATTTACAGGAACAAGCCTCACGCTACGCGAGCCCCACAGACTCGCAGTTGTCGGAGGGGAAACCCCGCCTTCACACTTCCTTTGTCCGATTCCGTTTTCCTTGTGTCATTCCGCCTTCACTCACACTACACAATATTCAGGGCCTCTCCTACTTGTGAGATTATCGTTGACCTGTAATACTTAACTGTAGAGCCGTCTCGAATTCCAACGCTCTGTTACTCTCCATTTTTCTGGAATGCCAACCCAGAACTCTTTAAGGAAAGAATGTCATTAATGACGTCTCGACTAATTGTCTTCATGACTTACCGAGGTGTAACTTCGAGTGGAATGCGCCGGATCGATGTTGCATTATCACCCACGATATTTCTTACTTTCTTTCTTCGTTTCGGCCATCTGAGGACCACGCACCAATTTCAATGTTTCCTCCTTTGTTCTTCTTTCTTTTTCCTCCAGTATTCTTTCATCTTTTCACTATGCACACTTTTTCTCTCTTCAGACTTTACTCCTGTCTTCTTGTCCCTCCTGCCTTGGAATCCTTCCATTTTTAACACTTTCTTCTTAAAAGTTTCTCTTTCTGTTGCATCTTTTTTACTTATATTGTTCCTTTCCAAATCTTTCCTAACTTCTTGAATCCGTGCTATTGTGGACTTCTTGTCCCAGAGGTGTTTAAAAATCTGTTTGGTTAACCTGTTGGTGTTCATTCGGTATAAATGTTCAAAAAATAGCAGTCGCCTCTTCCGTAGTGTTTCGGTTATGTTTTCTAGGTTGCGATAAACTTCGGCATTACTTCTTAGTTTCCATACCTCTGTATTTCTTAGTGGACCAAGTATTTTTCAAATGATTTTTCTTTCTAGGACTTCAAGTTTATGTAATTTGTAATTCAGTACTAAACATTCACTTGCATAAAGATATTCTGGCTTTACTACTGTGTTGTAGTGCTGTATTTTCAGATTTTTAGACAGAGACCTTTCGTTGTAAATGTTCCTGGTTATACCATATGCCATCTTCATTTTATGTACTCTTTCTTCTACAGCAAATTTTTCTAAGCCATTTTCCTGAATCATTTATCCCAAATATTTAAATTTATTTACCCTCTTTATCGGACCAATATCTGTTAGTAAGATATCTGCAGCATTTTTGTGTTTGTCATAAATTTTGTTTTCTCTACAGAAATTCTTTAACCTGCTTTGTTGGCTATTTCTTCTAAGAGATTGATTTGGATTGCTGCATTTGTTAGGTTTAAAGGAAGAATGGCAAAATCATCCGCAAATACTAGACAGTGAATGTCAATACCTTTGTGTTTAGTCCTCAGTCTGATTGGTGATTGCTTATGAGCTTTTAGTTTTTGTTTCCATTCTCTTACTATTTTATGATTTATTTATTTATTTATTAGAATTTGTGGGACATGTTTACGCAGGAAATTTAAAATAGTAAACATTATTAAATCGCAATGAATTTTAATTTTTAGAAACATTAAATGAAGCAGCATTGGCCTTAAAAATATTTTGCATTTACTGTAGCAAATCGATTTCGGGTATCTTAGTAACCATCCTCACATAGACCACTCCATGTTGCTCCGTTGTAATACGTAACAATGTGTTTCCAAACTAATGTAGGGCAGTGTACTTCAAAATGAGATAAAATTTGGAAAGGATAATGTAAGAAGTGAGTAGAAGCTGAGTAAAGTATTGCAAAACTTCTTTGCAATGAATGTACGATACACCGCGCGAGCTTTTTTCATTATGAATTGTTAATGGAATACAGTTCTCCAGCAAAATACAGTGATATCTTGAGAGGTGTAATGAAACGTTATTCAAATACATTTTAAGCACATGGAAGTACTTTCAGTAATTCATAATATCAGATAATTCTGTGCCCGGATGGCGTAATGGTCAGCACGACAGCTGGACACCCGAATGCGATTTCAGGCCTGCCTCAGATGTTCAATTATTGATTCAATTGATTGCCCTCTGGCAGCCAGTGTCCTGAATTCTTCTGTGTCTTGATCATCTCAGATTGCAAGACTTAATTCAGAACGTATTCTGTGCCCGAACACTTCTCTTGAAGAAGAGTGAGCCCTACATTTGCAATGAAACTGATGTTCTCTATTTTCGCTAATGTTCACTAGAGCCGGCGCAGAGGCAAATTATAATTCTTAAGGTTTGATTCCATTATATGGAATGATCTTTTCAACGGCCATAAAATGATTACTAGAAACTTTAAATGATGCAGCATTGGCTGTAAAAATCTTTTGTATTTATTGTCGCCAATCGATCTTAGTTATCTTAGTAACCATCCTCAGTGCAGATGCAAAAATTCACAAAAGATTTTACATGAATTATAGCATTACACATATATCTGATGCATTCCATAATACACTTCCCAAATATTGTAAGATATGATTTTCTCTGTCATGTGTACAATAGTTTGATGTTCATCTAACACAGTAAATGAATATGTCATATATGTGTAGCGAGTTAAAATAACGGTTAATAATGACACAATAATGTATTAAACACTTCATTATTTACAAGTGGAACATACTAGTATTGGTCCGTTTTATGTAATCCGACGCCATGTGGGGCGAGTAGACGACTTGGCTATGTAGAAGTACGTTGTTTACAGTTCTGTTCACTTTTAGTTGCTTTTGCAAAAAAGGTGTAACACGCTGCCAGTCACGGTCTGCACGGCCACTACGGTCGGGGGTTCGAACCCCCTCCCCCGGACATGGATAACTTTCAGTATCTTTTTTGAAAGTATCAGGGGAAAATATAGCGAGCGAAGAGTTGTATTCAACTTGTACAAAAACCAGACAGCAATTATTAGAGCCAAAGGACATGAAAGGGTCGCAGTGATTGGGAAGAGAGTAAGACAGGGTTGTAGCCTTTCCCCAATGTTGTTCAATCTGTTCATTGAGCAAGCTGTGAAAGAATGCAAAGAGAAATTTGTAGAAGGAATTAAAGTCTAGTGAGAGAGAATAAAAAACTTGCGGTTTGCCGACGACATTCTGTCAGAGACAGCAAAGGATCTGGAAGAGCAATTAAACGGAATGGACAGTGTCTTGAAAGGAAGGTATAAGATGAACATTAACAAGAGTAAAACGGGGGTAATGGAATGTAGTGTCAGAAAATTAGGCGATACTGAAGGAATTAGATCAGGTAATGAAACGATAAAAGTAGTGGATGAGTTTTGTTATTTGGGTAGCAAGATAACTTCTGATGGCCGAAGTAGAAAAGATATTAAGTGCACAATGGCTATGGGGAGAAAAGCGTTTTTGAAGGAGCGAAATTTGTTGACATCCGATATAAGTTTAAACGTTAGGAAGTTGTTTCTGAAAGCATTTGTCTCGAGGGTAGCACTGTATGGGTGTGATACGTGACCGATAACAAGTTCGGACAAAAAGATGATTGAAGTTTTCGAATTGTGGTGCTACAGACGAATGATGATTACATAGGTAGATCACGTAACTGCTGAGGAGGTGCTCAACAGAATTGGAGATAAAAGGAGTTTCTGGCATATCCTGACTAAGAGAAGAAATAGATTGGCGTGACACATTCTGAAAAATCAAGAAATCGTAACTTAGCATTAGAAGGAAATTCGTGGGGTAAAAATCGTAGAGGGAGACTGAGGGACGAATAAGGTAAGGATGTAGGTTGCCGTATGTATTCTCAGATGAAGAGTCTTGCACACGCCAGGTTAGCTTGGAGAGCTGCATCAAACCAGTGCCTTGCGTGCAACTCCGTCATTCCGCGTTCAAAGTCTGTTAATTTCAATCACGCTGTCATAATGACGACGAAACCTTTTCAGGTGAATCGCCCGATTACAAATTCAAATGTTTGTAAAACTATGGGACTTAAATGATGGGTTATTAGTCCCCTAGCTTAGAAGCTACTTAATCTAAGTTAAACTAACATAAGGACTACACACATATCCATGCCCGAGGGAGGATTCGAACCCCCGACGCGGGAGGCCGCGCTATTCGTAACATGGCGCTCCAGACCGCTGGGTTACTCCCACGGGGCCGATTACAAATGACAGCTCTGCCAATGGACAGCTTTTTTCAACTTAAGGACGCAATACGGCCGCTGTCTGTATCTATGCATATCGTTATCCAGTGACTTTTTTCAACCAGTGTAAACTTACTGGATCATACGTCGGCTACGTCCTCTGGTGTCATTTAACCTCGCAGTTCATTTATTGATATTAGAAAGGATCGAACAAATATTCTGTTTCGGTTTCGACTATGGGCAGTTTCTGCCAAACTATTGGTTTCGGCCGCAATTTCGGTTCGGCCATAAATCAGTCAAAATCATAGGCTTGGCCGAAATTAACTTTCTTGAATTTACTGATGAATTGCGCTCGCGTTCTGGATGGATTCAGTCAACAACGATTTACCTCAGTTGACAGTGCGCTGTTTAACTGACAGGAGTCCTTCCTCCCGCGTAAAGAATGTGGGTATTTTGTTGTTATGCACAGTATAAATTAAATGTACTATGTTAGTAACAATTTAACTTAATCAGTATTGCAAGTAATGGAGTGAATTATCATGTTGTTATGCTGTAAAGTTTATTAATGAGTTTCGTTGGAAGAAAGGAGCTTTTTTTAATAACTAATATGGGTTTAAGAAATATTGATCATGTGGTGCACATCTTTTCCTGTTCAATTTGTGTGAATTTATACTGACAACAGTCGTACTGTTAGTCGGAAATGTGACTTTATTTTTCGAAACACATTCTGCAACACTGATTGAAGCTGCTATGTATTCAGGAATGCCAAAAAGGAGATATGTATAGTTGTTTGTCGATTGCAGAAAACGGAAGTGGAGTTGCCAACATAAAGCTAGCTCTCTCAAGAACAAAATCGTAAAGGCTACTTATCGAAGTATCGAAATTTATCGTGAAAAAGAAGTAAATCGATCTTGGAAAGAATACGCGTGTAAGGAAGTATGACCTTTTTTAAAACGAACTTTGTAAATAGTCATTTACATTGGCAGCCTAAAGGTTTTAAAGTATGTTCATTATTTATTTCGTGTAATAGTAGCGGAGTGCAGTTTTCGTTTCGTTTCACGACAGTCATATTTGTGGTATACTCTTAATTCCGAGACTCGAATATCGAGACTCGACTGTATCGAGTTTAGTTCACTTATTGTCTCTCATCCTTCAATTTTTTTTTCCTTTTTTAGGTAGAAAATGTCACAAAAAGGAGAAAAGAATTCAATTTGGAAGTACTTTAATAAAAGTACGGTCGATTTGTCTATAACGGTTCACCTCCCACGTCATCTCCTACGGACTCCTGATTAGGCTTGCACAACTCAAGAAGGCTTAGTACAGGGAGGGGATCTTCAAAAATGTGGAAAAAATGATGAGTTATGGAGTGGAACGTAAATATATAGAAGTTTTAACTTGATTATGCAAGTTTCGATTTCGGCCGAAACTAGAAGAGGAGCCGAAATTCGGCTACGGTTTCGGTATAGGGCCGCAAATTATGTTTTGGTCGGACTCTAGTTATTAGTATGCTGTCTTGTGAAGACGGGAAATTATTATTTTTTTGTGTCATCTTGAACATGTTGCACAATGAACACAGAAGTAAACGCTGAGAAATTTAAAACTCGCCCCGATGTCAACAACACAACATTCGCGAAATAAATTGGTAAGGAAGTAAAAGACTCCAAAGACTTTCAGCTTCAGGAAAGATTCGAGTCGTCTTCTGTGGAGTAAGTTTTATTTCATCTTACTCTTTTTTCCTCCTGTCTGCACGCTATCCAATTTTTCACTTCGATTTCTGGGTAGACTACCTTGCAAGTTTGGTAACGAAGTGAAATGGAAACGAAAGCAGCTCGTTAAGCGCAGTGACTGCGCACAGTGTTTTCTTATGCTGCTGTTACAATGGGATTGACGAAACTGATAAATATTTCTCTCCTTGACCGTTTTACAAGATAGCAACAACAAAGCGTAATTACATATCATTACTGACATTGGTATGTGCTTCTTGTTATCGGTGGCATCAAATGCAAGCAGGAAATAGGTTACACGCCATCGTAGTAGACAAAGGAAAATACTGTAGCGAAAATTGTATACAATTACCGCTGAAGGGAAGGTACTGTGCCACAAAGCGTTGCAGGTAAATATAAATATGAACCAGTTTATCTCTACTTTCTTTACAAGCGTTCCCGAATGAGGCGGGAACATTTTTTTTTTCTTTTCTTTTAATAAATAACGTGGACGTCCCCGTAAATGTTGTGATTATTTTACTTTGACCAGGAGTGTAATACTTCAGTTGTTTGCAGTATGCAGGCCACCACTGAATAATTGCATACTTCTAACAAACAATGTGAAGCGTGAATGTTAAAACTTCACAATGTAAGAAAATAAAGCAGACTGGTTGTTATCGCTATTTCTTCCACCACTTGCAGAGAGAACAACTTTTAGCATATTAGCTGTCTCGGAAACGGCTTTAACTATTTTGATGAAATTTTTTATTTAGACTGTTTTTTCTTCTTTTGAAGTTCACCTACATAGTTGTATTTTCCGTAAAAATACGTTGGAGCACTACGTCCTGTGACAGAACGTCATTATCTATCGCATAGACGTATCGTGTATCATTAAACGAGTGTATGATCGCGCATTTAACGCGCGTGCCACGACGACGTGATTGTGACTGCATGTGAGAGGGAGGTAATGAAGTAAAGAAAACCCGCAGTAGCGGACCCAGAAATTTGGTTTCGGTGAGGCTTGATCCGACATAATTATTTGTTGCTTTTTGATTGACTGTAGAGCGGGAACAGCATTAATTATTTACTTTCATGGTCAATACGTAAGTTTTCATAGAGCAGGCAACATTCATTGCCAACGTCACCTCCCCCTATTCTAACCTGCAATAACATAATAAAGGCAAAAATCGTGACTGCTAAACAATCTCGCAAAGAGGTACATATACCAAGAATAACTCTGGACTCATCAAAAGGACAACTTGGATGTACCTTGCATTTGCCACGACGGTACACATATCTGAAGGCCAAACATTCGAATTTGTCGGCGAGGACTTGAGGTCGCCAGTTTTCATGCATGGAATGTTACATATAGCGTTTTATAGAGTAAAGCGAACTTTAGCGTTGAAAGCACTACTTCCAAATCCTCGATACACCCGCAACATAGTATGAAAGGACGTATTAGCTTCGATTTCGTCATGATGAAACTGAATATGATTATTCATATTGACATATATATGATTAAAATATGTACTATGTAGTAGCAATTTGTATTTATGGTTATTTTTGTTTAACGGTTGCATTTCCTGCATAGGTAGTGTAGCAAAATATTTATATAACAATACCACTATGTAACAAAAAAAAAAAAAAAAAAAAAAAAAGAAAAAGAAAAAAAAAAAAAAAACCGAGCAACGCTCGGTCACCCAATATTTACTGGTACACTAAAGGGAGCACTAATTAAAGTTCCTAATGTGGTTGAAATTTATTGACAACACAAATTTATCCTCAACATATTTTAAATGAAAAAACTGACATGAAACAAAAACAAAAATTAATTATAGGAATTTAGGAACACATCATAATATAATGACGAAATTATAAGTAATCACAGGAAACCTTACAACTGAGCTGAAAGCACGATAAAATCATTAGGAACCTCCTACGCCACAAAACTACAACATAATTAATTCTACAAAGACATGACAACTGGATTCCTTGCGAGCGCATAAACAGAATTTATTCTCCTAACGTACCAGTGGCGTCCTTTGTTATTGGATGCATAACTGCGGTATCAGTTCATATGTTTTGCATTGCCCACCATGTTGAAATTTTGCAAACAAGTTTCCATAAGTTAGTACATGTCTAAGGACTCCTTGGTTGTTGATTGGTTGTTTTCTTGGGTCGGGGGGTCAAATTTTTAAGGTCATCATTTCCCCCACACCCCGATGGGGAAGGGAAGGAGTGAGGATAGAAAAGGAGGGGAAGGGAAAGGGAATGCAGTTAAGGGAGGAAACAAGGAAGGAAGACTGCATTAGCTGGGGGCTCCGTGCTCGCCATGCACGTACTCACGAAAGAATTCCTTCCTTACACTTTGTTTTGAATTTTATGTCAATATTGTAATTTGGCTCTATAATGGAGATTATGCCTGCCTACTTCAAGATTGTAATAAAATCAAGAAATTTCCAGCTTGTTGGGAGATATGAAGTATGCATTTAAAAGAATTACACAAGGATTCGTTCCCATGATGGAATATCATCAGTGCAGAATGCAGATCATGATGACTGTTAAATGTTTTATGCGGAGTACATGAGTCATGATTTGTATTCTGCACGGATGATGTTCCATCATGGGAATGAAATCAATGTGTAATTTTCTTTATAAAATAAATACCTCATATCGCCCACTAAGATGGAAATTTATTGATTGTATGTATGTTAATATAATATGCAATGGGCTGGTGCAGGGGTAGAATAGAAACCTATTTTCTTATCGTTATCTAGTAACATTGCGTAGCAGCCATATTTGAATTCGCAAGAAAGGTAATATGAACATCTGTGTTCGACACGCTCAAACTGCTGAAGTTCAACATCGAGGTAGTGTGGAAATCAATGTAACATACGACGACAAAGATGTGCTTTACAAAGTAACTGCGCGTAGTCTTGTAATATCGCTGACTCACCTATTAATTCTTCTATTTCCAATGTTGCTCCGAGACAACACCGTGTTAAAAGCTGCTTTACACAGTAATCAATCATTAACGTTGCATTGTTGTTGAGAAACAAGATGCTTCTAGAGCAACATTTTGCAGCTTGGTTGGGCATATACCTCATTCAGAGGCATTAACCATTCCGAGTTGGAGGTCGTGTTACTTTGCTGTCTGTGTGTGGCTGTGTGCATGAGTGAGTCTCGAGTCATTTTATTTCAGCAGTGAACTGCTTTGTCTTTGGTGCTGTGGTGAAGATCATTGAGCTGACAATCAAGAAAATAACATTCGAATTAATAAAAACAAATGTGTGTTGCTCAAATCAAATCTTTGTACATCTGAGGGATTAAATACATTGGTCACCAGTTACTAGGCTTACAAACTACTTATACTAACTTAAAGTAACTTATGCTTAGCTCAACAGAAACACCCATGCCCGAGGGAGGACCCGAACGCCCGACTGCGGACGGCAGCGCGCACGGCGCCGTAGTGTGCACGGCTATTCTGCCGCGGCCAATGTTTGTTGTGTTTGAAAAAAAAATGGTTAATAATTGTTGGGTCAAAATTATTAATAATACATTTTGTTTAGTGCATTGCTTTAATGCAGAAAATATTGAATTTTAATTTTTTCAAAGCAAAATTCATAATGTGGGAATGAAACTCTTAAGATAGCTGTCAAATAAAATAAAAAAAAAAAAAAAAAATAAATAAATAAATAAAAAAAAAAAAAAACTAAACTTGATAAATGAACAGCTTCATAAAGAACTACAACATCGACAGCTCTAACATGTATGATAATACAACAAATGAAACAGAATAGACCAACATCGGGACAGCAGTTAAGAAATCGTTATTACAAGGAAGAAGGAATGAAGGAAGCTTAGGGTTTAACATCCCGTTGACAGCGTGGTCATTGGAGACGCAGCTAACACTCAGATTTTTGGTTATGGATCAGGAAGGAAATCAGCCGTGTCCTTTTAAAGGAACCATCCCTGCATTTGTCTGGAGTGATTTAGGGAAATCGCGGAAAACCTAAATCTGGATGGCCGGAGGTGGATTTGAACCACCGTCCAGTGTGTTACCACTGCGCTGCCTCTCTCGGTCTTACAAAGAAGAGATGACCAACTGATGTACGTATAAAGAATGTGTATATGAGTTAAAATTGTTCACTTAAAATTTCTGTAACCATCCATTTGTTTTATAGTGAACCTGATGACGGTAATCAAGCTGTAATAGGCGTGTTGTATTCAATAATTTATTAAAAAACTCAGCGATCTTGGTGTGAAACATCTTTTAACAAATTCATAACCACACGTATACATCGCATATAGCGGAATTTTCCGACATCTGCTGCTCTTCTAAAGATGGACAATCTATCTACGATACATATAAATTTGTGCCGGACCGGGACGCGAACCCGGATCTCCCGCTTTTCTCCATCGGACTCCTTAGCCAGTCTGCCAGCCGTGCACGATCCCATACCACACCCAAACTTCCGTGTGTTACACTCGTCTCCATCAGTCAAATTCTCGTACAGATTATAGTGTGAGTCCCGCGAGAGGGAGAGAGTTCCAGTCCGGCATAAATTTTCACGTGTTGCAGATCGATCTTAGAAGAACAGCAGATGTCGGAAAATTTCGCAATTTCTTATGTATATGCGAGAATATTTAGCACTGCTGCGGACCACCACCAACGTGTGTTCCTTAGGAACAGACCATCTAATATATAAAAATGAATGTTTATGCGCGGCCGTACCGTTCAACCGATTGTGATGAAAGTTTGTCAACGTATTTCTTGGTCATAGGCACTATTAAATGATTGTGCGACAAATGGTTCAGGTTATATGACGTAAGAAACAATGAAACACGCGGAAAAGTGCTGCATCATACGAGGTCTGCTTCTAAACCACTGTACCTATTTCAACCAAATTTTGTACACATATTCCTTCCGTGAGGTAACAAGTGACGTAGGGGTAAGAACTGCTAGCGACATATAGATCAGGAGATACGACGTCATAAACAATTATATTGTTGAAAACCTGTGGCATCATGCGACATGCGTATAAGGTCACTTTATTCATCCTAAAATCTTCATGACATTTTGGACACTTGACCTTCGAAACAAGAGGAATTTTTTGGATGGTGCAGGACGGAGGACACTTTACATATGAACTTCATCAGATTCTACAGTTGTATTGCGATCTTGATGAAATTTTTAAATATGATTGAACAATTTAGTTTATCAGTTCAGTATTAATATATTCAGATTACCTAAATCATTTCAATTAATTAACGTGAATAAACAATTAATTTTCAGATTTCGACGAAGTTTCGAATGAAATAAAATTTCTGAAAATTCTGGCTGGTCTCTCTGTAAGTTACTATCTTTCAGGGTGATAGTTATGAAAGAAATATTTAAAACATAAATATTGTTCACACCATGTGAATTTTATGTAAGCAATTTAAAGTAAGAATTAAAAAAATGCTTCAGTGGAAAGCATACTTGATTCAGATTTTTGTAATCTGTAAGCAAGTGAATTTACAATTTGTGTAGGTTATGGGACCGTCTTATGCAACTGTAAATTAGTCTACTTTAGAACAGACGCGTTTCACTTTATTCTAAAGCATCTCCAATGGTCAGGGATTTTTATGTTTTTCTCTTCATGTGTGATTTGTAGCACATTGCTGTCACTGCTTATATTTACACTATTTAAAAAAAAAAAAAAAAAAAAAAAAAAAAAAAAAAAAAAATGTTCAAAAGTTTGTAAAGCTTATGGGACTTAACTACGAGGTCATCAGTCCCTAAACTTACAAACTACTTATGAACTACTTACGAACTAGGACGGCACAAATATCCATGCCCGAGGGGGGATTCGAACCCCCGACCGTAGTGGCCGTGCAGACCGTGACTGAAGCGCCTCAGTCCCCTCGGCCACCGCGGCCGGCACTATTTACACTTTTTACAGTTACACTTCTTACAAAAGTATTTGAGAAATAGCCATTTCTGTGGCCTGGCAGGCTATACTGTAAATATAAACAGTAACAGCAAGTGGCAACGTGCACAAATCACACATGAAGAGGAAAACATAAAAATCCCTGATCACTGAAGATGATTTAGAATAAAGTGAAACGCGTCTGGTCTCAAGTAGACTAATTAACAGTTGCATAAGACGGTCCCATAACCTATACAAATTATATAACTGCAACTGCGGAAAAGAAGACCAAAAACACAAAGAAGAATTATGGAAGTGAATTTAGCACGGCGGAAGGTACCTTGCGACTTTGGCACCGTTTGACCAGTCACCACGAAACTTGGCTCATATTTGTATGTTCTCATACATAGTAGGGAGAGGAGTAGGTGGAGAAGGAGACGGACAGAAAGGGGAGGGAGGAGACGCTCAGAAAGAGCGTAGAGCAGGAGATGGACGAAGAGAGGGGAAAGTATGAGAATGAGAGAGGGGAGATGGTGACAGACAGATGAAAGGAGATGAACAGACAGAGTAGAGAGAGAGAGAGAGAGAGAGAGAGAGAGAGAGAGAGAGAGAAAGGAAGAGGAGGAGATGAGTAGAAAGAGAAGGAAAGAGAATGTGGACAGAGAGAGAGAGAGAGAAAAGGGGAAGGAGAGATGGACTAACTTAATACTGGAATAAATAAGTACTTGGGCAACGCCGTGTTTTCAGCTAGTCTATATCTATAAAGTCTATATCTGTTCGGTGTACGTTTATCACGTCTGAACCACAAGACATAAAGAGATAACAATTTGTACAGTTACTAATGTCTACCCGGGGAAGGCTTTAGGCACGGTTTTATGGCGATCGGATATATATATATATATATATATATATATATATATATGTCTGTTCGGTGTACGCTTATGACGTCCGAACGAAAAGACGCAGAGACTTAAATATTTGTACAGTTACTGATTTATACCTGAGGAAGGTTTTAGGCACGGTTTTATAGCAATATGATGGATATTCAGCAATTTGAAGAATATAATGCGAAATGCGGAACAATAATTACTCTTTGAAAATTATATTTACTCTTTGAAAATGGTTTTATTGGTTGCACTGTTGCTTGAGGGATGATGATGATAAAAGGGTGGGATGAAAAATTATCGGTGTATATAAAATTCTACGTGTGTGTGTGTTAATATTTCGCTCTGTAGCGAAACTACAGAACGCAAACGAATGGTCTGTGTGTAATTGTTGTCCGAAATCTCCCGTTATATACCGTAGCAGTTTCATGTCGATAGCTATAAGGGGGTGAAAGATATGGTGGTTGAAAGTCGTCAGAGTATAAAAAAATTCGGGTGACGTTTGCGACTCTATAGCAAGGAGGTTACATAGAGCCATGCTTTGCCATGATGCCACAGACCATATCTTTGTTCTATGCGTGCTACAATGTCTTCAGATATTTCTCTGTAAGGATAAGCATACGAATAAGGAAATATATGAATAAATAAATAAACCAGTAAAAAAGAAATTTCTTTTAAAACATCTCTTTAAAAAAATCGATTTGACATTTCGCGCATTACATCAAGTGATCGATCTGTGACATTATTACAATCATTATTGTTGAATTTCGTAATTGGGTTCTTCGAAAGAGTGCATTTTTACGTGTGATTTGATGTACACTACTTAGTTTCCTGATGATGTTGATTAAAAATGGTTGTTTCTAAAGAAGGTATTGTATTTCATTTCATCCTTCAAATCCAGTCTCATAGCACACTACTGAAAGATAGTTTATCTATCATAATCAACCAACAAGAGAGCGGAGCCGCGGATTTAAGCTAGTTAATAATAAAATCCAGCAGCTGCAGCTGCAGCAGGCATCATGGAATGGAACTGACTTTTAATAATGTGGGATCTTTTTTTCCTATTCGGGTAAGTGTTTTGTACTTTGTTTTTCCCATTATTGTGTGGCAGGTGAGGCAGTTGCTTTTGGTGGAGGGTCCCCTTCGCCGTGGCGGCGGCAGTGAAGGGCCCGGCTGGCGCCTGCTGCGGCTGCCCCCTGACCCGCCTCGCCTTGGCCGCCTATCGCCCAATTACGGCGCAGCGCGGCGACCCACTTGCGCCGCTCGGCTTTCACAGGCGCGCCACCGACACCGCCACCGCAGCCTGTACTAGCCAGCGCCAGCCAGCGTAGCAAAGCCAAGCCGTGACCCAGGACTCCCAATCTCACCACTCCTCATTTACCTCCACAGCGCACCAGGGGAAGCCTGTGGGCTTCCAGGTGTAGCCTAAATACATGCAGAGCTGTTCTGCGGATGCAAGTTAAAAGGCACGACCTCAATAAAAGGGGCTCCTCACACAAACACCCAGGCATGTGGTTATGGATTTACATAATGAAGGCCCATAACTGAAATTAACTACCGGAACAAATTGCGACACCTTGAAAGGACGATTTTGATCCGATGACGGTACATGCCACTCGATGAATAGTAAAAACACTGAGCAGCTCTCTTAGGTTTTTTGCACATGACGCCGTCATTTACCGTCTAGTAAAATCATCTGAAGCTCAAAGCCAAGTGCTGAACCATCTAAACAAGGTATCACTATCGTATAAAAATTGGCAATTGACTCTAAATAATGAGAAGTCTGAAGTCGTCCACATGAGTACGAAAAGAAATTCGTTACACTTTGTTTACAAGATAAATCAATCAAAAGTAAAGGCCGTAAACTCCACAAAATACGTGAGAACTACTATTACTTCAGATTTAAACTGGAAGGAACACGTAGATAATGTCGAGGGAAAGGCGAACTAGAGACAGTGTGGGATCCTTATCAGGTGGGTTTAACGGAGGACATCGAAAGAGTCCAAAGAAGGGCAGCTCCTTTTGTATTGTCACGATACAGAGGAGACAGCGATCTGGGATCGGAATCATTATAACAACGGTGCTTATCGCTGCTGCGTGGGCTACTTAAACTCCAGTCGCCAACATTCTCCTCCAAATGCAAAAATGTATTGTTGACTGCCACTTACATAGGTAGAAAAGATCATCAGAATAAAATACAAGAAATCAGAGCTCGAACGGAGATATTCACATGTTCTTTCTTCCCACGCGCTATTTGAGAATGGAACTGCCGATAAATAGTATAAAGGTGGTTCGATGAACCCTCTGCCAGGCAGTTAAATGTTGCAGAGTATCCCATGTAGATGTAGATGTAGAGGTACTGATAATCGTATCAACGTCATTCGCCAACAGATATCGTAGTTTTGAAATTATGTATTAAGGAAGGGAAAAAGAAGGATTAGGAAGGAAAAGACTGACTTTAGCTACAATGGAGCATTGCAATTATACAGGTTGTCCCAAAAAGAATGGCCCGTTTTAAATAGAATTATTTATTAGGAATAGGGACATAACACCAACAAACTGCAAATTAAATTACTCACAAAAGACAGAACTTCATAAACATCCAACACAAATGTTTAATTTGTCCTCCATCGCCTACACGGATGACATCTAGCCGATAGCCGAATTCATCTCAAACTGAGCGTAAGGTGTCTTATGTCTCTGAAGCTACAGCAGCTGATATTCTGGTTTTTAGTTCATCAATGTCATGAGGTAAGGGAGGAACGTAAACACGCTGTTTAACATATCCCCACAGGAAGAAATCTCACGGAATTAAGTCACGGGACCTAAGAGGCCAAGAGTGTAGAGCCTGATCTCGCGGTCCTATACACCCTATCCAACGTTGAGGCACCTTGGCAATGAGGAGACTGCACACGTTGTTGTGCCAGTGCGGTGGTTCTCCGTGTTGCTGATAGAATGAAATTGTCAGGGTCAAGTTGTGGGAATAAACACTTCCGTAGCGTTGAAAGATATTATTGTCCTATCACGGTTTCTTCCTCAAGAAACTAGGGTCGATAAACAGCCTTTTTTTTTTTTTTTTTTTTTTTTTTTTTTTTTTTTTTTTTTTTGAGAAACTCTGGACTATGCCGATTACATCTAGCGCTGTTTCAGTTGCCTAGAGACATTTGTCTCAATATTATTTCAAGTTAACATCTGGTCATTCTTTTTGGGACACCCTGTTCAATGGCCACAAGTGTGAGTCCAGCTGGGAATCGAACTCGAGTTTCTCGCTTTTCGCCAGCAGTCACCTTAACCACTTGGCTACACACGTCTCTCTCAAACTTCCACAAGTCGCCCGCTACGACTGTCCATGACCTCTTACACTCGCTATTACAGAGTCCTAAGTGAGGACGAATGCATGATCGCATCTGCCATGAAATAAATCACCCAAATACCGTCTTTGCAAGTAAATACTTCCTAAAGACTGGAGTGGTGTCCGTTACGTCTCTCACATACGGTCATGCATTACAACTCACACGGCAATCCATAATGGCGATTGTAAGAAGGCATGGACGACGGGGACGCTACAGCCATGGTGTGCGACGTCGAAATTTGAGACAGACGGGACACGAGCACAGGTAGCAAAGTGTTTAAGGCGATCGCCGGCCCGAAGTGGGAAACGTGGGTTCGATTCCCTGCCTGACTCATATTTTCACTTGTTCTGCATCTACATAAATACTGTGTAATTCACATTCAAGTGCATGGTAGGGGTACATCTGTGAGTACCATCTAATAGGAAATGTTTAGAAGCTGATTATAAGTCAGCTGTAGTTGCTCCCTCCAGGCAGTAACAGAACACGCAATATCAACAGAACAGTCAGAAATCACTTTGGGGAATGTGGCCTCTACACAAGAAAGCCAATGTCCTGTGTTCCGTTGAAGCTACGACACTATTTATTCCACAGAAACTGGACGTAAGAACATAGCATTGGATTCGTATAACGAATGTCACCAGGTTCATAGATGAATTAAGATTTTCTGTTCAGTCCGACAATCGTCGGTCCCTGATCTGCAAATAACATTAAACTCTGAACAATCCTGTTTATGTGCAGGAAACATACCTTTGGTGTCGCACAAGTGTCGCACAAGTCTGAAGTGCGCGCCACGTACTTTCGCCGCGCGCCGCTATGCACGCACGGCGCGGCCTTCTTGCGACGTCAGCCACGAGCGCCCTCTGCTGCAACCCCGCTCGTGGCCACGACTGAACTGCATCGTTCACTTGGGAATCAGATAGGCACCAGTTAAGACTTGGCTATGAGACAGGCACTAGGACTCATCAGTAGGCAGGCGTCTACCTAGTTAATGTATCAGCGTTCTGCAGTCATGAAACTTATGAAAGATAAGTATTGTAATCTTTCTTCGAAATATATATATTGAACTATTCTAACTTAGTGTTCCTAGTTTCTGCTGTCCCACTGGCTGGTCACTCAGACTCTGTACCCGCACACGCGTGCATCCTATTTCCCTGTGTCGGTCTCTCTCTACTCGGCCACCGACACCCAGGACAACCGGCGGAAACGAGACACAAAAATGGCGACGAGGATGGGATACAAAAGTGGCGACGAGGATGGGATACCGATATCATTGTGGTGGTTGACTGGTTTGGGCGGGAGTCAGTACTATCGGACGTACGGACCTCCACGTCGTTCAGAATGGCGCTTTAACTGCTCAGTGGTATAGAGATGAGACTCTACGTTGGTGCGTTAAGAGATGGGTTCCTTCTGGTGGACAATAATGCTCGTCCCTACATAGCTGTATTGTTGGACAACATGCTTGAAGCTGAGGGAATTGAACGAATGGAGTGGCGAGCTTGTTCACCGGACTTAAACCCTATTGAGCAGGTGTGGGATACATTAAGCAGATACATTGCAGCCAGACCAGCATCTCCCCAATGGTTGCATAGCTGGGTATTGCATTCATGAAAGAATGGTCAAATGTCCCTCAAGAGCTGACTGATAACTTCCCACAGTTCATGCCACATAGGTTTAAAACTATACTAGCCGTCTGAGGTAATCACACACCATATTAGATAGCAACGTGAATGACTTTTTCACTATGGTAACCCCATGGTACGCCGCCATGTAAACCTCAAGTAAACAATTGAGAGAACAAAATATAGCACTGTATCACACAAAAATTATAATTGTAACCATTATTTGAATACAATACTTTACCATATGTATATTGTACATGATATCTCACCTGATCCCCTAATTATTTTAAGCAGCATAGTACGTATTTTAAACTTACATTTGGTAAACAAAAGTATAGGCAATGGCTTTTATCTGTTACACTCCTATATAATCTACACATTCCCCGTGCTCAAGCAATATGGGTTTTCTACACAGGGTTGTACGAAACATACATGTTTTTACTCCACTGGGGGTAAAGTATTTTTGAGCACCATGTAGCGGCCGATTCCGTTTAATGTAGAAGTACCACGCAGTGTTATCACACTGGATTTGCGTTCGGGAGAACGGCGATTCAAACCCGCCTCCGGGCATCCTGATGTAGGTTTTCCTTGATTTCCATAAGGCACTCCATGCAAATGCTGGGTTGCTTCATTACAAACGGCATGGCCGATTTCTTTCGCCATGCTATCCTAGCTTGTGCTCTAATTACCATGATTTCAACGGGACGTTAAACCCTCTTCTTTTTCCTTGAAAAAGAGGAAGTTCTTCTGACATGGAGTATGTGATTTTTACAGGTGGTTTATTTAATGTCTTAAGAACTTATCTTGTCTTGTAAATTGAAATATTTATTAATTGCCCGTAACTTTTACTTCAAATTATTTTTAACTTGAAACTGGTTAACGATTATACTTCTTAATTCGTTTTCACTTACTAATTATTGACATGTAATAGGATAACAATGCTACACGTAGACCGTTGAACAAAGTATTAACAAGATTTTAAGATTGAAATTCTGTGTATATTTATTTACAGTTTGTTCCTAGGTATATGATTATGATTCTCCTGGAAATATTACTTCGAATTTCAAAGAAAAAAATTTGAAATAAAAAACCAGAGGCTTGCGCTCACACCCACCCACCCATCCACACACACACACACACACACACACACACACACACACAGCTTCTCCGGAGATTTTGTTGTTGTAATTTCAGAAAAGGACTCCACGATTTATAAGGAATGGTGTCATTCGAAACAGAATATGGCCATTTATTAAACTTATGCTACACGGCTGTGTAGAAAAGTCTGAGGACGCTATCCCGTGTATACAGACAAGTAATGTATGAGACAAACCTACAGTTGAGCCCCTATGCTGTTTAATATTTACACTGACGATGCAGTTAGCAGACAGTATGGTATGTTAAACATTGGGACACAGCTCAAATGTTCAAATGTTTGTTAAGCTTATGGGACTTAACTACGGGGTCATCAGTCCCTAAACTTATAAACTATTTATCAACTACCTTATACTAAGGACGGCACAAATATCCATGCCCGAGGGGGGGATTCGAAGCCCCGACCGTAGTGGCCGTGCAGACCGTGACTGGAGCGCCTCAGTCCCCTCGGCCTCCGCGGCCGGCGGGACACAGCTATACAATCCGGTAAATATAACTTCTACATGCCGATGGTTTATTGTACTTTTTCCACGAGAAGATCATTTGTTGTTGTTGTGTTGTTGTGGTCTTCAGTCCGGAGACTGGTTTTAGGCAGCTCTCCACAATACCCTATCCTGAGCAAGCCTCTTCATCTCCACATAAGAACGGCAACCTACATCTGTCTGAATTTGCTTACTGTATCCATCTCTTGGTCTTCCTCTGCGGTTTTTACCCCACACACTTACCTCCAACGCTAAATTCACAATTCCTTGATGTCTAAGAATGTGTCCTACCAATCTATCCCTTCTTTTAGTCAAGGTATGCCAGAAATTTCTCTTCTCCGCAATTCTGTTCAGTACCTCCTAATTAGTTACGCGATCCACCCACCTATTCTTCAGAATTCATCTGCAGCACCACATTTCAAAAGCCTCAATACTCTTCCTGTCCCCACTCTTCATCGTCCATGTTTCACTCCCATACAAGGCAGTACTCCATACAAATGCCTTCAGAAAGGACTTCCTTAGGCTTAAATCAATATTCGATGTTAACAAATTTCACTTTATCAAGAACGCTTTTCTACCCACTGCCATTCTGCATTTTATATGCTCTGTACTGCGACCATCATTTGTTATTTTACAGCCCAAGTAACAAAACTCATCTAACTCCTTTATTGCTTCGTTACCTAATCTAATTCCTTCAGCATCACCTGATTTTCTTAGACTGCACTCCATTACTCTAGTTTTGCTCTAGTTAATGTTCATCTTATATGCACCTTTCAGCACACTGTCCATCATTTACCACAAGTAAATTAAGAGTTAAATAAAACGTAAATAGAATACAATATTAAAGTAGTAAACCAAAATCAATGATATTTTGTGTAAAATAATGAGAAGTAGGGAAAAACAATGGACAGGTAAAAAATTTAAAGTACCTCGCTTGAGAGAAACTTTGTGCAATCCGAGTAACTCAGCGCGTGGGTGTATCCACGAAGGAGAGAAGGAGAGGAGAGGAAGGGGAGGGAATGGAAGACAGGGACAGAGAGAGCGAGCAAGATGAGGGGGGGGGGGGAGAGATGGCTAATGAATACACCGCGACAAATCCATGATTACCAGTTTCACTACTCCACCAAGGAGTACTTTCGCCACGGAACGAATCTACCGCTGAGCTCAACAAAGCATTACGCAACACAAACAGTGGAAGCAGATACTGTTGTCTTTCTGCCACAAGATGTCATAGTGCGCACTTTACAGAAGTGAAATGTATACGGTTTGGAGTCGGGCAGTTTAAATGAGCAGACATGTTCATATGCTACCGAGAAAGGACTCAAATATGCGATAACCTAACGAAGTAATTTGCAGATACATAAAATTGTCGGGTACCGGCTACTAAAATCTTGTCAGACATTACATACTGCAAACAGTCACAATAACGACTGATAGAACTTTGTAATCTAATAAATCTAATGAAGTTAGAGAAAATTCAAATAAGTTTTATGGCCACAGAAAACTGGAAGAAGAAAGTGAAGCACACAAAGTATCGATTAGGGCATTGATTCAAACAACACCTTGCGTCAGGAACAGTTGGGTTTCGGAAATCGCAAAGTACCAATGCAATGAGCACTCCGGGTAATAGGAAACATAGCAGATGGCTGAAACGCAACATCGACAGTATTTCCAAAAATCTGAAAGGACTTTCATTGTTTCTAGCACAACTATATCACCTACAAACTAACATCGTTGTTTCCTTGGCGAAATCATGTGCTTCATACACTCGTATTTCATGAAAAGATGTTTCAAAGCTGTAATATGGTGCAAACAGTAAACAGTACATGTTATTTAATCCGGCCGGCCGCGGTGGTCGAGGTGACTGAGGCGCTCCAGTCACGGTCAGCACGGCCACTACGGTCGGGGGTTCGAATCCCCCCTCGGGCATGGATATTTGTGCCGTCCTAGTTCGTAAGTAGTTCATAAGTAGTTTGTAAGTTTAGGGACTGATGACCCCGTAGTTACGTCCCATAAGCTTAACAAACATTTGATTTTTTATTTAATCCGGACTGCTGTAAGGAAGCATCTTTGGGCTGCTGCATTAACAATATCCCAGCGAATGAAGGAAGGAAGATTACGGTTGACAGCCCCTTCGACAGGGAGGACATTAGAGATGGAATATCCCAACACATATAATACTAAGACAGAAATTTTAGTTTAGGTTTTGAAACAACTAATCCAACAACCATACACTGCTCTAAGAACTACCAAGCCATGACTATAGAAATG
Organism: Locusta migratoria; assembly: GCA_026315105.1. NCBI lineage: Eukaryota > Metazoa > Arthropoda > Insecta > Orthoptera > Acrididae > Locusta > Locusta migratoria. The sequence continues at coordinate 242,980,065 of CM048748.1, forward strand.
AAATGTTGGAGTAAATGTCGACAAATTAGAAGCATTTCCGTTCACACATTGTACAAAACAAACGCATAAATATCAGTATAGTACCTACACGGACATTCCTCGATGTCTGGCTGCATCGGAAACCAGAAGTAATATCGCAGTATACCGTCAACAGAGTACACTCGAGACTTAACACGAGATATGGATTAGCGTAAAACGAAAAGCAATATACAAGATAAGTGCTAAGCTAAAAAAAATGGAGACTTAGCAGTAGATGAAGTGAATGAATCCCGCTACCTATAACACAAAATAATATATGATGGGCCAACCAATGACGACGTACAAAGTATACTAGTACAGGTAAATAAAGCATATCAGCGACTAACATGAAACATGGACTTTAATTTGAGATATTTGGGAGAATTTGCGTTTGATATTTGTATGTAGTGAAACGTGTGCATTTCCTGTACAAACTATAACGATAAGAGGATACAGATTAGTGCACATACAACAGCCACATACAACAGTCTTTTATTTCCTTCCTCCCTGTATTTGTAGATACAAAAGGAAAATAAATGGTACGAAGGTCGTCCACTATGCACCATACGGTGGTTAAGGAACAAACATGTAAATCTTTATATATAAAGCAGTGTGTCCTTTTGTTTATGTTCTTGTGTGCACATTTTGTTAAAATCCTTATGAAATTTTGCACACGTAAATTTTAATGTAAGGTTCACGTACAACATATAGTTCACGAGATATGACGTCATAAACAACGAGATGCGAGTAAAACTGCTGCATTACGCGACAATGTTGCGCATTTCCTCCTAAACTAATGGGCCGATTTCGACCAAATTTGGTACACGTCTTCCTTACCGTTAGGTACCAATTCGGTAATGGTAAGAACCACATACGACTTATGATTCATGGAGATATAACGTCATAATACGAGTTGCAAGAAACTGCCACATAATGCGCCGAGACTTTATGAATACAGTATATGAGAGCGAGATTACTTAGCGACTTGCAACAAACTTTAAACATAATTTCAAACCTTTATTGAACTATTTCTCGCTGACAACCATAGCAAAATTGTGAGGGGAAAAAAAGTTTCTCGCTTAATTCTTTTCCGCTGTTCATGGACTAAAATTACGGCATCCGGTATGGCGTTTCAATTTATAATTTCTGCACTACAAATTGTGGCCACAAGAAATTTTACAGACAGTATACACACAGGTGGTTGAATGTACCTGCTAAATTGTATCACAGTACGACACGTAGTTCATGAGGTATGAGTCCATAAACAGTTACGTTCATGTTCATATAAATGGCGATCACGCCGATGATCGTGCTACTAAAGCAGAGTTACTAAGTACAGCTTTTCGGAATTAATTCACCAAGGAAGACGAAACCAATATTCCAGATTTCGAATTATGAACATAGGCGCGAATGAGTAGCGTAAAAGTAGATATCATCGGAATAGTGAAGCAACTGAAATCACTTAACTAGAACAAGTATTCTCTTCCGGGCTGTATACCCACTAGATTTCTGATTATGCTGATGCGATAGCTCCTTACTTAACAGCCACATACAACCGTTCGCTCAAAGAAGGATCTATACCAAAAGACAGCTAAGTTGCTCACTTGGTTCATAAAACCTTCCATTTTTTGCGTACAAGCGACCTTATGTTGGCATGCCCAAAATTTTTTTGAAATGTCTTGGTCGCACTATTTTTATTTCATCATTACGCGTTTCGATACATCATCATCAGATATTTTTTTAAAACGATGGTGATTAAAATACATCTTAATGGAGATGACTAACGAAAATATAAACCACCATCGTGGATGTCTAGTGAAGGTGTTCGACTAGATTCTCATGCCAATGATTATCTGATGATGAGGGCTTGACCCTTGAAACGCGTCGTATTTTAGTGTTTTTACACGATATTATTCGTTGCGGCGAGATCTATTTGCGAAATTTCAATCACCGACTTATACTTCTGAATGTGAAAATATTTTGCTAGCACCCACCTACATAGTGAGACATGACCATCCCAATAAAATAAGAGAAATCAGATCGAAAACGGAACGATTTAGATGTTATTTCTTCCTGCGCGCTATTAGAGAATGGAACGGTAGGGAAATATTATGAAAGTGAAACTTCATGGCAGATTAAAATTGTGTGCCAAAACCGGGACTCGAACCTGCGACCTTTGCCTTTCTCGGGCAAGCGCGCTACCGACTGAGCTATCCCGACACGACTCACGATGCCGCCTCACAACTTCCGCCAGTACCTCGCCTCCTACTTTCCAAACTTCACAGAAGCTCTCCTGCGAACCTTGCAAGACTAGTACTCCTGGAAGAAAGGATATGGTGGAGACATGGCTTAGCCACAGCAGGATAGCTTCCGTGAAGTTTGAAAAGTAGGAGGCGAGGTACTGGCGGAAATAAAGTTGTGAGGCGGCATCGTAGTCGTGTCGGGATAGCTCAGTAGGTAGAGCACTTGCCCGCTAACGGCAAAGGTCCTAGGTTAGAGTCCCGGTTCTGGCACACAATTTTAATCTTCGAGGAAGTTTCGTATCAGCGCACACTCCGCTGCATAGTGAAAGTTTCATTCTGGATTATGAAAGTGGTTAATGAAGCCTCTGCCAGGCACTTAAATGTGATTTGCAGAGTATCTATGTAGATGACTTTCAGTATAACAATTGGAAGTAGGGAGCAGTGGGAGACAATAGTTCGATACCGTACGGGGGATATTGTCTAGTTCACTGACGGGTCGAAATCAGACCAAGGCGTTGGGGCCAGGGTATACGGGGTGCAGCCAAGACTGGAGGGCGTCATCTCTCTAGGGAAACTGGCCTCAGTATTCCAGGCCGAAATCACTGCCATCAGGGCATGTGTGGAGGAGAATTTGCGTAGGTGCTACAAAGATCGTAGCATCTACATCTATTCAGACAGCCAGGCAGCCCTGAGATCACTGGCAGCTCCTGCAACAAGGTCTAAAACTGTTGCAGAATGTCACAGGGTTCTGGTGGAGCTAGGGGAAAGCAATAGAGTAAACCTATTGTAGGTCCCTGGCCACTCGGGGAGCAGTGGCAACAAACATGCCGACAGATTAGCCAGGATGGGGGCAGAGTCTCCATTTATTGGACCGGAACCTGTCCTGACAATCACCAAGGCAATGATCAAATTGGAGCTACGTAACTGGCTCAGAAGACAGTACGAAGAATATTGGACCAAAGTCCATCAACAAAAACATGGCAAGGTAATGATGCCAAAGCCATGTTTTAAAAGAAGCTCTGCAATCTGGGCCTGAACAGGAGAGAGATTAGACTCATGGTTGGATTGCTGACAGACCATGGGAATTTCAAAAACACCTACATACAATGGGAATAACAGAAGAGGACCCTAAATGTAGGATCTGTGATGACGGTAATCAAACTACATCTAATCTTCGAATGCATTGCATTGGAGAGTGAAAGGCACAGAACATTTGGGACAACCAGACCCGAAGAAATTGTTTCTAATAAAGAACTGGTAAAGGGACTCCTTGCACTGTTCAAGGGCAGTGGTTGGCTTTACTAGATATACAGGGAGCGATACCGCATAATAAACTTAGTTTCGGCGCGGGCAGTGGAGGGACAGACCAAGACTGTTTTGGCTTCCCTGGAAAAATCAAATCAATCTATGTAGATGCAGATGTTCCATTTATTTGCTCTTATAGGTCATAAGGTGTTTCTGACAGAATTACTATGTCATTAGCAAACCGGAAGGTTTATTAGTCCTAAATCAGTAAATGTGCAACTTTGACGGGAAAAATGCACGCTTTAGCCAGTGTAAGAATTGTGCCATTCCGTTCCGCCTGCCCCGGCCCAGCTGAGGAGTCCCGTTAGAGCCGGGTGCCCGGCAGTGACCGTGGAGCAGTGAGCAGTGAGCAGTGAGCGGGTAAGCGGCGGGCAGTGGAGTGCGACGGCCGTGGCGGTCGGCGGCTGTTGCGTCGGTTCCAGCCGGCTGCTGTCTGCTGGCTGCTGGCTGGTGGCTGGGCGGTCGCCGTTGCGACACCGTCTGGCTGCCTATGCAGCCGCGTGCCGGTCTTGACCCCAGGCGGACACGCGGGCACCGGCCGCCGTCGCGGCTAGACGGCACAGCACGATCCCGGCTCACAGCGGCAGACTCTCTCGGCTCAACGCGCCTCTCCGAATGCTAATTCGCGAACAAAACAATAAACAAATGTTTCAACAAAGTCTTGGCTGCTTTTATTTTTTATTTTATTATTATTTTTCCCCCTCCACATTTCATTTCATTCCCCTCTCTGGTGAAGAGTGGTGGGCTTTTTGAGGGCTTACAGTTGGAATCTTTTCAGACAATTGAAGAGTGGAAATGCTAAAGGATGTAAGGGCCATTTTTTGACTGTCGGGGTGTTTCACTGCTAACTGATTGATGTCTTCGCACCAATACTCTGGTAACAGATTTATGTACTCCAGTCATTCTTTGTAGTTGCTACTGACCCCAATTACTCCTATGTCCAGATGGGCCTGCTCTGCTAATGGATCTGTGTGCCACAGGCATCTGGCACTAGCCAAACAGAAGTATGTAGTAAAGGTGATGCCACAATGCTATTGTTTTGCTCACTGAAGCTGTTGCTTGCTATCCTTAATGATGTGCCATGTTAATAATAATAGTATGAACGCCAGTGATTTTAGTGGTAATGGAAGTGTTGAGAACGTTACGTTCAGGAAGAAACAGGATAAGGCAAGATTAAGCTGAACGTCGTAGCTGATGCAGAAGAAGCAGAACGAATAGGGAAATTGCTGCAACACAATACTCTGCTAACAGATTTATGTACTCGAGTCATTCCTTGTAGTTGCTACTGACCCCAAGAGATTGCACTACTCCAGATGGGCCTGCTCTGCTAATGGATCCATGTGCCACAGGCATCTGGCGCTAGCCGAACAGAAGTCTGTAGTAAAGGTTATGCCACAACGCTATTGTTTTGCTTACTGAAGCTGTTGCTTGCCATCTAAAATGATGTACCATGTTAATAATAATAGTATGAACGCCAGTGATTTTAGTCGTGATGGAAGTGTTGAGAACGTTACGTTCAGGAAGAAACAGGATAAGGCAAGATTAAGCTGAACGTCGTAGCTGACGCAGAAGAGGCAGAACAAGGAGAGAAATTGCTGCAACACAATCGTCATCTTTACATATACATAAACTTATAACATGAAACAAGCCTACATTATCCAGTTGTAGCAGGTTGATCTACATATTTTTCGTGTCTTCGTGTTTAGGTGTTCTGCAAGTGTAAGTACAGTTGATATGAAAACTCAGCTCTTAAAAGAATACCATCAACTTGACCTGAACCAACAAGGCAATTACCTGATGAGGTTTATAGAGGTTTTTCTTACGCAAAGACGACGCCATGGGACCTATAATGAAATCGCAGAGAGGTAAAAGACCGTCAACTCTCTGCTACACACTTCATAATGGGACAAGAGACCTCAAAAGAGTAGGCAAAGCCACATTTTTAAATACCTTTAATATTTCCGTTAAAAAAATCAAACAATTGTTTCGAAGAAAGAATTAGGGTCTGAAGTTTTCAAAGACACAGCTTTCTTTGATCAAAATAAGCAAACAACAGCCTGGTATTGTGTCCTGAAAAAGAAGCTTTACCGATCCGTGTGCTTGGTAGAATTTTCATGTACTGAAGAAAAGCAAGACAATGAAAGACACAGCAGCTGTGGAATTGATAAAACTTTCAGCTTCTGTTCCACTGGCACCATATAAGAGAACGATCATTCCACTATTATTGATTACGAGGACTTTTTCCGACAGCTGTTACCTCAATAAAGTGAACGTTGTCTCGTGGCACTTACACCTTTTGCACTTACACCTTTCTGCATAAAACGCTACGTAACTTTTTAATTATAAGTAGAAAAACCTTTGTCAACATTTGCATTAGAGAGTAAACGGAGGTTTTTACTTAACCTTCTGGTCGGCGCGCCGCGGTATACACACCACAACTTTCAGTTCTCTGCGTACCACACGCTGGTAGTAGTAGTCGGTCCTCATGGAGTCTAGTAATGCATCTTCATCGCAGGTATAGTGTGTTTATCACAGAATGACATATTGAACACAGCTGTTTATTTTTTACCTCAATGCAACCGTTTTCGGTTAGTTTACCATTTTCAAGCGTTAGCAGAGTTTAGCTAATAGCTTAACATGTCATAATACAAAAATGCTAAATAGTAAAATAAATATTGCATTTTTGTATTAGCTAAACTCTGCTAACGCTTGAAAATGGTAAACTAACCGAAACCTGTAGCAATGAGATAAAAAATATACAGCTGTGGTCAATATGTTATTCTGCAATTATCTTAAAGCTCTTAAACCGCACCTGTTCGTCTTTCTAAAGAGTGTGTTTAGCCTGGTTTAAACCAGAGGTGGCCATTGTTTAGTCGCAATTATTTTGCAAGTATTTGTTCAACTGTGTTTGCTTACGATTTCTGCCAGGAGCTGTTTGACGATTTTGGCTGTGTGTGGACGAAAGTCGTCATGTAACTTGAACATTCACAAAACTCGCTGGATCCTTCCCTCGACTCAAGCTCACGATGAAAGAAAAGGGGTTTGATGATATTCCTGACACCCAGTGAAATGTGAGGAGGCTTTTGAACACTGTAAGACTTCGTGCAAAGTTTCCTTGACACGTATCGCAGAGATCAGCGATTCACAGTTATGGGAGGCGACTATTTCGAAGAACAGTTAGGTAATTGTAGTTCCTCAACGTTAATGTTACAAGACTGTTGACTGAACTTTATAGTCAGAGGTTAGATTAGATTAGATTAATACTTGTTCCGTAGATCATATATACGACATTTCGTAACGATCTGGGACGTGTCAGATTATTAAATGTTGCCTATACATGAAATCAATATTTTAAGGATTTTTTATTCACAATTTTTATTTTTCTAAAGTTTTATCTAAAAATTCATCTACAGTGTAGAAGGAGTTGCCATTTAGAAATTCCTTGATTTCTTTTTAAATACTAGTTGGCTATCTGTCAGACTTTTGATGCTACTTCGTAAGTGACCAAAGACTTTTGTGGCACCATAATTCACCCTTTTCTGTGCTAAATTTAGATTTAACCTTGAATAGTGAATATCACCCTTTCTCCTAGTGTTGTAGCTATGCACACAGCTATTACTTTTGAATTCGGTCAGATTGCTAATAACAAATTTCGTGAGTGAATATATATATTGTGAAGCTACAGTGAAGATGCCTAAATAAATATCTGCACGATGATTTTGGGTGGGCTCCAGCAATTATTATGATTACACGCTTTTGTGCAATGAATACTTTTTTACTCAACATTGAATTGCGCCAGAATATGATCCCATATGAAAGCAGTGAATGAAAATAAGCATAGTAAGCAAATTTACTGAGATGTATATCACCAAATTTTACAATGATCCTGATAGTATAAGTAGCTGATCTCAAACGTTCCAGCAGATCTTCAATATGCTCCTTCCAATTCAATCCCTCGTCAATTGAAACACCTAAAAATTTTAGTATTCTACCTTAGGTACAGATTTATGTTCAAAGTCTAAATTTATTAATGGTGTCATACCATTTACTGTATGAAACTGTATATACTAGGTTTTATCAAAATTTAATGAGAGTACATTTTTAGAGAACCACTTAATGATTTTCTGAAAGATATCATTAACAATTTCATCAGTTAATTCCTGTTTGTCAGGTGTGATAGCTATACTAGTACCATCATCAAAAAGAACTAGCTTAGCAACTTCGTGATTGTAGAATGACAAGTCATTAATATACATTAAAAACAGCAAAGGCCCCAAAACCGAACCTTGCGGGACCCCATTTTTGACAATTCCCCAGTTAGAGGAATTAATTGTTCATCTATATCATGCCTTTCCAACTCGGGTGCTTCGCGAGCACCGGCGGACACCGGGAAAAGCAGCGGTGCTCTGCTGCAGCAGTCGGTGGTGTTTAGTGGGGCACGTGAGCGAAGCAGGCACAGCGCTGACAGGGCAGTGGTTGCAGGGGGGACGTGTTGAAAACGCGCGTAGCGAGACGAGAGTCGTGTTCTTTGTGACTTATTACAACGAATAATAATGATAATGCCAATTTTTGTTTATGGGGAGAAAGAACAATTTCATTGCGTTCCTTATTTTATACTGATTTTCAACATTCTTTGTTGATCTTTGGCATCGCATTGAAGAAACTATTTTTATTTTCATATCAGGTACAATAGTTTTGGTAGTTACAATTGGGAATACAGCTTGCAACGATTCATTAAACTTGACCTTGTTCTTGTTTCGTTAATATTCATAATTGGAAACATTTGTTGACAAAGGAACGTTGCTCATAACATTGCAACACATTTTCGGGCAAGGACATGAATCCTCAGGAATTCTTGTTCACCAAAGCTTTTATATAAAAGAATTTAAATCACAACTGTAGACTAATGGTAATAGCAGTCTATAGCAGTCTGTCGAAATTGAATTGTACTGTAGTTCTGACAGCTCAATTTCGAGACTTGATGGGACATCCTCTGCGTGCAGAGAATGAGGCATCATAAAATCTTTTGAGTGAACTTTTATTTCTTCAAACCTATCTTCTAAATTTTTATGTAATGACTGTGTACTCCCGGATGTTGCCATAAGTACAATTAAAAAAGGTATGTTTTTGGTTTTCTTTCAGAATAAACAAGACGTGCCTCTTCAGATCGTGGCAATACTGCTCTTAAATTAGTAATCAGTACCCTTCTGTCTCTTCCTTCAATCCCCTCGCGTGTTACGGAATGTAGTGACAGCGCTTTTATATTTATGGTAGAATGTTATATTAAGCATTGTGGTTTCCCATCAGGCTTAAAAAAATCTTCCTATCAAGCATTAAAAAATGTTACACATAAATCCGAACCTTTGGGGTCATGCTAAACTTTCGCGTTGTCTCTGTCAAACGCATGCCGCGCCACGGCAAGAGTGGTGTCCTGTGCAAGCCTCTTCGTCTGAGAATATGTACGGCAACCTACATCCGTTTGTATCTGCTTATTATATTCGTCCCTCGGTCTCTGTCTACGATTTTTACCCCACACGCTTCCTTCCAATGCTAAATTGATAATTCCTCGATGTCTCAGAATGTGTCATATATGTTCATATGTTTGTTAAGCTTATGGGACTTAACTACGGGGTCATCAGTCCCTAAACTTACAAACTACTTATGAATTACTTACAAACTAGGACGGCACAAATATCCATGCCCGAGGGGGGATTCGAACCCCCGACCGTAGTGGCCGTGCTGACCGTGACTGGAGCGCCTCAGTCACCTCGGCCATCAGAATGTGTCCAACCAGTCTATTCCTTCTCTTAGTCAGGATACGCCAGAAACTCCTTTTCTCCCCGATTCGGTTAAGCACCTCCTCATTAGTTACGTGATTTACCCATCTAATTTTCATCATTCGTCTGTAGCACCACATTTCAAAAGCTTCTATCATTTTTTTTATCTGAACTCCATATCGTCCACGTTTCACTCCCATACAATGCTACACTCCAGACAAATGCTTTCGGAAAGGGCTTCCAAATATTTACATTAATATTGGATGTTAACAAATTTCACTTCTTCAGAAACGCTTTTCTTCCCAATACAGTAGAGCAGCATGTCCTCGGGAGAAGTAACGACTGCAGTTTCCCCTTGCTTTCAGCCGTTCGCAGTAGCTGCATGGCAAAGCCATGCCTCTGTTCCATTGGGGCATGTTCCGTAGTTGCCACTATTCGGAGCAACTGTTGTTGTTGTTGTTCCTGCTGGATTGCGAGTGCGTGGGCACGTGACGTCACGAGCGGCTGCAAGCAGTCGGCTGTGGAGGTGGGCCCGCTGTTTCGTCAGCCGCCGACTTGGACTGGCCCCGCTTTCGTCAGCTGCGTCGGGTCAAGGAGAAGCCTGCGTCCACCTGACGGCTATTAATTCACGGGCTGCCGCCACCCCATTATCTACGAGCTGTGCGGTCACTCCTCAGACTCAAGGACCGTGACCCATTTCCACGCAACAAAAAATTACTCGCTTCTTGGGAATCACCCTGAGTTGTTTGTTTGCTATTAGCCGTCCAAAGGTTACTTCTCTTGCTTATTTTTCAGCTAGCGCCGTGGGAAATTCTTTTTGTGACTTTCTTATTTCAGGGGGTGTTTGTTGTAACCAGCCGCGGCGGAGTGGCCAAGCACACTGAGGCACTATGCTGCGATGCGCGAGGCCATTCCCCGTCGGGGGTTCGAATCCCCCCCTCGGGCATGGATGTTTGTGTCGTGTTTATTATGGACTGATGACCCCGCAGCTAAGTCCCATAAGCTTAACAAACATTTGAACTTTTCTTTTAGATGAAAAGTCAATATTAGTAAAGAGGATATCTCTCTACCCTACATCTAGCCATCTCCTAGCTACCCATACTTATATAAGTACATTTCGAATGCACCTCATTTTTACACCTCTCCTTTTACTTCTGCAGCTAAATCAAAAATGTTCAAATGTTTCCATAGCTTATGGGACTTAACTATGGGGTCATCCGTCCCTAAACTTACAAACTGCTTATGAACACAGAAAAAGGAGGAAAATAACAAGATTTCGGAACTGTGTTCCTTCTTCAGGTGGAAAGTAGGGAAAAAAAGAAGAAAAACGGAATGGAAAAGGAAGGACAAGAGGACGGTGTTATATCCTCTTGACCTAGTTCATGATTCCCACTTTCCCATTCCTTTTTTCTTCTTTTCCTCCCTTCTCTCCACCTGAAGAAGGAACGCAGTTCCGAAAGCTTGTTATTTTCCTTCTTTTTCTACTTATGAACTAGCTAACACTACGGTCGGCACAAATATCCATGCCCGAGGGGCGATTCAAACTCCCGACTGTAGTGGCCGTGCAGACCGTGACTGGCGCGCCGCAGTCCTCTCGGCCACCTCGGTCGGCCCAGCTAAATCCTTATATGCTGAACAATGTATCATAAGTAGTATAATTTTGCAGCAACTTAGAGTGGAATATTTGGAAACTGCAAAATGTGATCATAGTTGGCAGTGAATATGTTATAAATTGTAATCTCAAGCTAGATGGGGTTGTTTTTGACGCATTTAATTGTTTGTGACCTCATTTCATACCAATGGATTGAAACGTGATGCAGAATGGCGCAGTTTTACTGCATAGACAGGGGAAAAGTAAGCGTAAACTTCTTCCCTTTCATCATCTTGTCTAGTTGTCAGTGAGAAAAAACTTAGCAAAGGTTTCAAATCATGTGTAAAGTTTTTGCAAGATGCTAAGTGCTCTGCTTTTGAAATATTGTAGGAGCAAAAGTCTCGTTCATGCGCCGTATGATGCCATTTCCCTTTTTTTCATTATTTCTTTCTGTGACTCTTATTCCTTATGGCGTCACATATCATGTACAGTATGGCGTAGATTTTTTTTTTTTACCCCCACTGTTTTTGATGTTGGAGAGTATTTGTACTAATATTTGAAATAGATCCATTAGTTTAGAAAGAGACGAGTAAAATGGTGAAATTTTGTGGCCGGTTTTTATAAGTGATTCTTAACCATAACGATTGATGTCTGATGGTAAGGAGTATGCATTCCAAATTTAATAGTTTAGGAGCAGTTGTGGAGCATACAAATACATACATACGTAAATGTCCATAATTTGTATAGACTGTCGCTGAGTGACCGCCTTCCCGTAGAAAGAACAGTGCATTTAAATATTCCGTAAGCGACAAACAGTATTTTGATTTTTCTGTGCACTTTTTTTCTTTCAGTTTTTCAATTTACTCTGTGCTTGCGTGTAATTTAGATTCAGATTCACATTTATTTAACAGTTTAATCTTCCTCTACGTGAATTGCGACAGTTGTCTGTTTTTGACCATACTTGAAGTTGGTAAAGGTTAATACACCACACCATTGCACCACCGTCTTCGAATTCTAATATGAGCACTAAATACGCTGTCATTTGAATTTCATCGGGCATTCGCAATACCAAAGCCCTGCCACTGGATTGACACATTGTGTGCCGTGATTCCTCACTCTTGAATCGTCCAATGTTTACGGTCCTTACATTAAGCAAGGCGTCGTTTTGCATCCTGCGTTGTCATAGTGAATCCTGATGCAATTTGGAATTCATGAGTTACGGTCTGGGTAGATGCATTCCTTGAAAGACGGTTGTCTGTCGGATTTCTTTCATTATGCATCAGTTTTACACTATTGTTATTGCAACCAGGGTGAACCTGATACTAAAAACACACCTGTAGGTATAACTGAGGGTTTTATATATTTTTTATATATTTATTGTGTATTTATATGCTTTATTTAGCATTATTCTTATTAATTTCGTGATATATGCTTCCTAAATCTAGTGTTTAAAAGTGAAATTGGATTTATTTAGGTTCCATGTAACCAGATTTTGATTTAATTTTCAACTTTTGGAGGAAACCGTCAACTTTTATGTGGCTAACTTCAGCTAGGACTATCAACGGTTGGCTTACAGGAGACGCGGTTGAGTGGTCGATAGCACTGAGGCGGTATGCTCCGATGCGCGAGGCCTTTCCCGTCGAGGGTTCGAATCCTCCCTCGGGCATGGATGTTTGTGTTGTCTTTAGTATAAGGTAGTTCATAAGTCGAAAAGTCAACACAGTTTCAGCCGACCAGTTGCATAAAAATGGTTTACATGCATAAACCTTGACCTAGGTTTCGGCAAAAGTAACTTTGCCTTCTTCAGAAGTATTACATAAGGCTCACATTAAAATAGTTGTTAAATAAAATGTGTCTGACTCCATGTCAATAGAATAAAAAGTAAAAGGCATAGGAACCTTAGTTGACGCAGTGCTCACTCTATCTGTGTGTGGACGTGCTCCACAATTCTACGATGTAGACATTGTTTTAAATTTTACTTTTTATTCTATTGACATGGAGTCAGCCACATTTTATTTAACAACTATTTTAATGTGAGCCTTATGTAATACTTCTGAAGACGGCAAAGTTACTTTTGCCGAAACCTAGGTCAAGGTTTATGCATGTAAACCATTATTATGCAACTAGTCGGCTGAAACTGTGTTGACTTTTGGATCGTGTTCCACCGTTGCTGAACTGCAGCCATGTTTAAAATTTTTATAGTTTATTAGTAGTTTGTAAGTTTAGAGACTGATGATCCCAGAGTTAAGTCCATAGGCTTAACAAACATTTGAACATGTTTTAACTTATAGCCTATTACACTGCACGATTCTCTTCAACTGTTAGCCGTCCCTGTCATCAACAGACGAGATCGGCGTGTATGCTTTCGTGTTGTATGTGTTCCTTCACGCTTTCACTTCACCATCACATCAGGACCGCGGCGGAGTAGCCGAGCGGTCTAAGGCACCTCGCTGCAGAGCGCGCGATTGCCCCCCGTCGGAGGTCCGAGTCCTCCATAGGGCATGGGTGTGTGTGTGCTGTCCTTAGGTTAGTTTACCTTAGTTTAAATAGTTTGTAAGCTAAGGACTGATGACCACGCAGATTGATCCGATAGATTTACAAACATTTGGACATTTTGAACATCACATCAGGAACAGTGGACCTAGGGATGTTAAGAAATGTGCGAATCTCGCGTACATACATCTGACAGAAGTGACCTATCATCTGACCACGTTCGAAGTCCTCGAGTTCCGCGGAGAACCCCAAAATGCTCTCTCTGATGCCTAGTGAGTTAGCTTATATGGAGTACCTGGCAGCACAATGCAGCTCGTATGAATAACGTTTGGTTTCGCTAGTGTCTGGATACTTGTGATCATATACTGTTTCATGAGCGACTTTTTTATCATGACAAATGGATTACTTTTGGAATACGCCTCGTACATCTATTCAGTCATCCCTGCATTAGCCCACAGAGATGTGTTTCCAGCCACCCTCATTTGCGATGAAGAAGGTGAAGCCGGCAGCGGGCGAGCAAGGAAATGAGAGACCATGGCGCTAGAGACATGAGGGGTTGGGGGTGGGGGTAGGGTTAGGATCGGCGTGGTGTGGGCACAGACAGAAGGGAGGGTTTCCAGCAGTTCCGTAAGATGTCCCATGATGGCGCTGCGGTCAGAAGCAGACCTTTAAACTGGCCAGAGCAGGCGGCAGGTAGCGGCTGCCCCCACCACCACCTCCCCTCAAACGCCGGCACGCCGGACACAGCCCTGGCCTCATGGCAGGCGGCACGAGCTCTCCCCTCAGCCTCCCCTCCACGCTACCCTCTGACATGCGAGAGGCACCCTAAGCCAGCGTACCGCCTGACACCTGCTAGCATCTTACGGAACTACGAGGGGAGCGTAGGACAGTGGTTTAGGGTGGGCTGCTTCTCTGTATATGTTACTCTGTGGTGTGGGTGACGTGGCGGCGCAGTCGCTGGTGGCTTGCGGCTGGTGCAGAGCGGCTCGTCGCGGCCACGTGCCGGCATGGCTTGGCGCGGCGTCCAATTGTGTCAATCTGCAGGGTCAGGACCCGCCGTCAGGACGCCCCATCACGCTCCAACCGCACCTGCCGCCACGCCGCTGCGCAACCAGTACTGGCTGCTGGTAGCGCTCACGTCTGCCACCACTCGGCCACGAGAATCCCTGCCAGTGGCGGCCGGTGGTACTCGAGGCTGGTATTATGCCAACGTTTCAATGTTATTCTACATTTTTATGTCAGACTATTATAAGGGAGAAAATTACTTACGTCAGCGCTTGAATTCGTGACATTCTTTCCAGATTTCGAATTACAAAAAGAGGCCAGATATCCTGAGAGTAGTGAAGCAACTTAAATCACTTAACAAGAACAAGTCTTTTGGTCTGGACTGTATACCCATTATATTTGATTGTGCTGATGCGATAGCTCCTTGCTTAACAGCCATATACAACCGCTCACTCAAAGAACGATCTGTACCGAAATACTGGAAACTTGCACAGGTCGCACCTATATTCAAGAAAGACAGTAGGCGTAACCCACTAAACTAAAGCCATATTTCATTGATGTCAATTTACAGCAGGGTTTTTGAACATATCCTGTATTCAAATATTATTAATTATCTCGAACAGAATGATCTATTGACGCAAGGTCAACACGGATTTAGAAAATATCGTTCATGCGAAACACAACTAGCTCTTAATTTACACTCATACGAATTGATGAGTGCTATCGACTAGGGTTCGCAAATCGATTCTCTATTTATTTATTTTTTTTTCCGGGAGGCTTTTGACACCGTACCTCACAAAAGTCTTTTCATCAAATTGAATGGTTATGATATATCGCCCCAAATTTACGACTGGATAGGGGATTCTCTGTCAGAAAGGATACTGTTTGTAGCAATCAATGGTAAGGCACCCACTAAAACAGAGGTGATATTGGGCGTTCCACAGGGTAGTGTTATTGGTCCTCTGCTGTTCCTTGTTTACATAAACGATTTAGGGGAAAATCTAAGTAGCTCTCTTAGGTTGTTTCCAGATGACGCCGTCATTTACCGTATAGCAAAATCATCTAGAGATCAAAACCAACTGCAGAACTATCTAAATAAGGCGTCACTATGGTGTAAAAATTGCGAATTGACACAAAATAATGAGAAGTGTGAAGTCGTCCACATGAGTACGAAAAGAAATCCGTTAAACTTTGTTTACAAGATATATCAATCAAAAGTGAAGGCTGTAAACTGCACAGAATACCTAGGAATTTCCATTACTTCAGATTTAAACTGGAACACGTAGCCTAAATAATGTCGTGGGATAGGTGAACCAGAGATACCATTTTATTGGCAGAACCCTTAAAAGATGCAACAGAACTACTAAACAGACTGCACGCACTACGCCTGTCCGTCCGTTTTTGGAATATTGCGCCCAGTGTGGGTTCTTTATCAGGTGGGTTTAACGGAGGACATCGAAAGAGTCCAAGAAAGGGCAGGTCGTTTTGTGTTGTCACGATACAGGGGAGACAGCGTCACAGAAATGAAACAGGATCTAGGATGGAAATCATTACCATAAAGGCGTTTATAGCTGCGGCGTGGGCTACTTACGAAACTCCAATCACCATATTCTCCTCCGAATGCGAAAATATGTTGTT
The DNA here is from genome assembly GCA_026315105.1 of Locusta migratoria. NCBI lineage: Eukaryota > Metazoa > Arthropoda > Insecta > Orthoptera > Acrididae > Locusta > Locusta migratoria. The sequence continues at coordinate 242,996,135 of CM048748.1, forward strand.
GACTCCCACTTACATAGGTAGGAATGATCACCAGAATAATAATAACAATAAAAAATAAATAAAAACATGAGAAATCAGAGCTCGAACGGAGGAGGGATTCAGGTGTTCATTCTTCCCGCGCGCTGTTCGAGAATGGGAGAGAAATAGTATAAAGGTGGTTCGATGAACCTTCTGCCAGGTACTTAAATGAGACTTGCAGAGTATCCCATGTGAATGAAGATGTAGATATAAGCATCTCTTGCCACTGAGCCAAACATCGCTTCCCAAACACATTTTCACAGCGACAATTCATAATGTGCATATTGTTATTAATCCACGTCAAAATTCCTTATATTTCCTAAACTCCCAGCCATCTAAAGTGCCCACTTGGGGCTGTTTCATATATTACCATAAGAATATATCACCATACAAGTATTTAATTACCAAAATAACTTATCGAGAGCCAATGTTTCGGCGAAACATATGTGATCATAACATAATTTCTAAAGGTTATACCTTAGTCCTGGCGGCATCAGAATGGCAATAAAGTCCGGCAGTCACCCGTCCATCTAAGTTCTAAACCATGTGAATGTCGAAGTCCAAATTCCGATTATAGGACAGCATACAAATCCAGGGCACACGCGTAAACGGCAAGCAGCAGGCAGCAGTCCGAAGCGTAGCATTCTATGTTGTTGAGTCGAGCGTAAGCGAGCGAAGAACTGGCCTGTAGACGCCAGGGTGGCGTATAAGAGACAAAGTTGGCTCAAGCATAGTAACTAAGATTTTTCAAGCTGCCGTGACTAAACTATCTTCGAAAAGTACATATTGTGTTCTGGTTTGTGAACAGTTCCTTGGACCACGACAATACCAATGAGTTATTTTATTTATTTATTATTATTATTTTTACCTAATCACTTGTAGTATCCCGCTAACTGCAAACCCTGGAGCATAGTGGTAAATTGGGATGAGAAGCTACGAACTGTTGTCAGTGTAAGTTAATCTGTCACGCTATGCTTTTGCACAAAACATCATCCACAATACACTCAAAACAAGTCATATTCTTTCAGGGGCGTAACTGTACCAGTACTACCACTAAGCAAATGAGGATTACGAATATAACTGGCACGCAGAAATGCACTATGTACCATCTATTGGAGTAGCATCTTCAGTTGTTTATGAATCCAAGTTACATTCACTACCCTCAACATCCCTGTCATGAAAACTTTTAGAATTGTCACTGAAATTACCGTCACTTTCTACAAGAAGCTTCTCTAACTCTCACTCTGATGAACGTCTTACTTTCGCCGTTGCAAAAGATCACACAATAATGCTGCAGATTCTAATTTTTCACAAGTATACGCAAACGGTTGGGATAAACACATTTCCTCCCGGGGGGGGGGGGGAGGGGGGGGAAGGCTAATGGGTGGCGGCTGAAATGGAAGCTGGCCATAACCAATCCAAATATGGAGGAGCAATGCTAACACTGCGTATACAATATGAAGGGGAAAGGGAAAGGAGGAACTTGGAATATTATTACAGACGAAAATGGAAGAAAATTAGACATGTCTATAGACTGACATAAAGGATGGCTTGATACTGAAAAGTCTAACTGCAGTCTGAACAGATATATTTGGGTTTCCCATTGGCACATCGTGTATGAACCCATAATTTACAGATGGGCGCTTTCTCACGACATCTTATTCAGCACACTTATTCAGTTAGCAGTCAAATTTTCTGCATGCTGCTGTGGCATCCGTCAACTAAGCTCTCGTTCACTGCCCAGAAATTGTCCATTTTGCCATCTTGAAACACTGAAGACATTATCCCTTCTGCTAAAAGGGCTCATGAACAGACGTGTGACATCTCTGCCAAAGCACCTTCCTTTTATACCTTGTATACCGCTATTTTAAACGATCCAGACATGTAAACAAATGAAAAAGATAGCAATGACAGGCAACAAAATAAAAACAAGATGTGATATAGAGAAAGAGGAGACTAGTAGAACCAGAAAGGAACAGGAGCATACCCAGTGATGCAGCCAGGATTTGGTTTTTGGGGGGATGGGGGGCGTAATTAAAAAAAAAAACCTCTACTGAATTTATTAATGGTGAAGGGTTCAAATCATTCACTATCAGAAACATAAAAAGCTCGCCGATGTTATAACATTTTAATTAACATGTGACACCATGTGTACAAATTGAACTAAAATAACATTATTGTTGTTCCAAAGTTCGTTGGCCTGGTGTAGCAACAGCGCATCCGTATTTGAATTGAAAAGTAGTCTCTGTTGCAAATCATAATATTTATTTCTTTTTAACGCGTTTCGTTGACTATCAGCTGTGCGCGCTGTAACGCTTGCTCATGTGATGTTTCGATATTCATTCTGTGAACGCGGACCTATTGTGAGATTACCGCCCAATAGAAATACTGGTAATTAATAGCATTTGATAATTAAACAGTATGAAGTTCACTGCAAACATTGACCATGCCAATGCACTAAATGTTACACGATTTTAATCTTATTAATTATGGTAACAATTTATGTACACAGTTGGGTGACAACATTTATACTTAGGCCATAGGTAGAAATTCTCCATGTTGAGATTTGCTGTGTGCTTGTAGCTGACGGGAGGCCAGCCGATGTTGGTGGCTTGTTCCAACTTAGGATTTTACAGTTCGTTTCCGGTGAGGGGAGAGAGGGACAATGGCGAGTGCTAGGCACAGTGCAGTGCACAAATATTGTAATACTACTGGCATTTGAAGTAACACGATGCAGTTAGGAAACTTTAAGGCCCTCATTACAAAATAGCCTGTTGATAAATAAACAATACATTAGCTGATATAGTCACATCTAATGTAATATGTTTAATTGACAATGAAAAGTAATAAATTACCAACGAAGACAAGACAGTTACACAACTAGCATGGCAATGTTTGTTTATAAAAAATAATATATTAACTATTTTTCATTTTATTTTCAATCAATCTTTTGTATTTTACCTTGAAATATTCAGTTAAATCAGTTATCTGTGATATAAGAAATTGCACGATTATGATAAACAGTACAAAGGATGTTTATACTAATATAAAAACGTAAGAAAATATTTGTTTAATGTGTAGTGTAATTATTTTGATTTTAAGTAAAGTTTTAGAAATGTATTGGCTGAGCGCTGTACGTTGGCAAATCGGTTAGAACAGTTCACATGGGGAAGTTGATGACGTAGGGGAAAAAACCCCGGCAGTTGAGCTTTTGGCGCGCGCGCGCGCGCCTCGGCAGGAAGTGAGGACTCGGGAGCCTGGGCAGGAAGTGAGGACTCGGGACCACGTGGTGTGGCTGGCCGGGCGGCGTCGCTCTGCATCAGTCGGCATGTGGATCTCGAGGTGGTGACTTGAGTTTTGTGTGTGGCAATCGCCACGTGTGGTTGCTCGTCGTAGACTGCACCAAGTTAAATCGAGTGCTACTGTGTGTTTGTGAATATTTAGTCGGTGCAACAAGGTGTGCATCGCATTGAATTAAAGGGACTGTGATTTGTTATTGTAACACGTGTTGTCGCATAGGCATGAACATAAACGGTGTTTGAGACAGCCACGTGGTGTGAAATCAATTCGCGACAACTATTCATTTTGTCTGGGGGCTCACGAGCTATAACTTTATTTGGTACATTTACCGACGTACAGACGCGACAGCCACAGGGTTCAAATATTGTGAAATAAACAACATAAAGTGAACTTTCACGTGTTTTCAAAAATAGTAGTTAGTACACCCTTTTCTCTCATGAACTTGATTTTATTATGAATTTGTTTTGTTAATCATATGCAGGGAAGGAAAGCTGCGAACGTGTGATATCAGCCCCTAGAAAACGAGTCAATCGCAATCACAGTTCCAGTGTTTTTGCATGTTTAGGAAATTGGTTCGCAGCTGGTGGTTGTGAGTTTAAAAAAAAAATTAAACTTTCTCTATTTTAAACTCTCACCCCGACCTTCACCCTCGCATTTGGGGGCTCGTCCGGGATAAGTTCACGTTGGACTTGCTCGGACGGAGAGATTAGGGTGTGTATAGGACAGTGAACAGTTACGAACAGTTGCAAACAAGTGCGCGGACGCGACGGACAATTTCAAGTGTATGTGGCGGCTGGCAGCAGCGAGCGGGATAAATTCACACTGGTCTTGCTCGGACAGAGAGGTAGGGTGTGCTTAGGATAGTGATAGTGGACAAAACAGCATAATCGGACGATACGTAAACGCATCGCGCGGTTAACGACGGTTGGTGACTGGCAGAGTTCGGGCGCGGGCATCCGTAACAGGCGATCGACGGCGCATCGGCCCGGCAGCAGTGAGGGGCGGCGCGCGGGATCCACGCACTCAAATTTCATCTTCGGCAACGGACGGCAGTGATCGTGGGGACTTCGCAAGTCCTCAACGGAGCGTCGGGGCCCAGCAGCTTCGATTCTACAAAGGATAAGGGATGCAGTGAGGACATATTCCAGCCACAGCTTCTACAACAGACGGCAGCGAGCGTTGGGGACGTCGCAGCTCGTTGCAGCAACTTGTGGATTAAAAGATAAGTAAAGCAGCTGGCGCTATAAATTCTTGTGTGTTAATCAAGCTTTCTTGTGGTACTAAATCATGGAGCAGGTTTTCAAAAAGTCGCCAAGCGACGTAGATTCAGTGAGTAGCATACCAGAAAGTCCAGAGAGGGTAAATACTGGGGGAATGTTGTTGACACCGGAGATGTTAGCAGCCATGTTAGCGAGTTTTAGCTCAAATTTAGAATCAAAAATAGAAAATTCAAACTTACATTTAGAATCAAATTTAAGATCATAAATAGGAACTGTAAAATCAGAAATAGGAACTGTAAAATCAGAAATAGAAACTGTAAAATCAGAATTGAAAACAGACTTTAAGGCAGACATTGGGGCACTACAAAATTCAATGGTTGGATTAAAGACAGAAATAATCGCAGACATTGACAAAAAGATAGGAAGTCTAACAGAACGGTTTGAAAATAGGGAAGAGGAGATACATGCCAGAATTGGTGCTATTGAGACTGAGGTAGGAGGCAAGTTAGATGCTGTGAAACAAATATGTGATCACAGGAATGAGGGCACTGTGCAAGCGTTGGCTGAGGTTGACAAGAGGATGGTGTCAGGTATTGAGGAAACAAAAACTTTGTTGTCAGGAAAATTAGAGAATACAGAATGTAACTTTAGGAAAAAGATAGAACAAGTAGTGACAGTAAACAATACTGAGATTGAGAAGGTGAACACTAGAATAAACAATCTAGAATTGGGTACTGCGTCAGGAAACACTAATTGGTCCATGGTGCAGACACCTAATGGCAAAAAGTTTTCAGGAGTGGGTAATTATCATCCAGTAGATTTTTTGGCTGCATGCAAGGACCAATTTGTGCCTGGTATGTCAGACCAGTGTAAAGTGAAGTTAGCAAAGAGAATGCTTGACTTTTCTGCTCAATCTTGGGCAAATCAGTGTGCTGATAAATTTGTTAGTTTTGAGGCGTTTGAAAAATTGTTTTTAAATAAGTATTGGGGGGAGGCCAAGCAAGCTAAGATACAAAATGAATTCTTGAACGGGCCAAACTATGTGAAAGGGAAACAGAGCATGAAGGAATTTTGTCAGGAGGAACTTGAGAAACTAGTGCATTTAGATACACCTTTGAGTCTTTTAGCAGTAATTTCCACTTTGTGTAGGAGGTTACCTGCAGATTTGCATTGGCAGTTAATTCACCATCCCACAGATTCAGCTGAGAATTTCATTGAATTTGTAGAAAAGATAGACCAGGGTTTAGTTATGGAACGACAGCTCAGGGGAACACAGCATGTGAACCACAATGAAAACAGAGGCAGTAGAAATGTGGGTCACAACCAGGGAAACCACGATAGAGAGAGGAATTTAAATGAAAATTGGAGAGGTAACAATAACAGAGGAGACAACTGGGAGAATAGAAGCCAGAGGGAAACATGGGAAAATGATTGGAGAAATGAAAGGCAGGAAGGTGGAAATAGGAATGGGGATAACAGTAGGAGAGCAAATCAGAGACAGAATCAGGGAAACTAAGATTTGTTCCAAATGAGGTCCGCTTTGGGACAAGGAACTATTCTAATTACAGGACCAGAAGATGGGATATCAGGGGATCTAATGACCATAATTACAGTAGGAATAGATATGGGGAGAGAAGGGAGGAAAAACTATGTCACATGGACAGAGATGATGATAGGAAAGAGGAAGTAGGAGTTCACAAGGGCAAGGATAAAGAAAAGAGGGAAGAAAACATAAATAGAGTAAACAAGGAAAGGGAGAAAAGAGAGGAAAGTATGTGTCAGATAGATGCTGTTATACGTAGTGAGGAAATTTTTGGGGATTGGTTTATGCAACATGACAAAAGAGAGGCAAACAGGAGGAGAATGGATAGGAATGAGGACAGTAAAGGGGAATATGATGTACAAAATTTATTTGATAATAACATTAAAGAAGATAAAAACAGTGTTGGGTTAGCCTTAGTTTTGGATAGGTCAGAGGCACAAGTGTTGACTGAATGTGAAAGTTTGAATGTAAATATTGATGGTACTGGAGCCAGCATAGATGGTGTTGAGTGTGTGAATGAGAATGAATGGAGTTCTGAATTTCAAAAAATTAAATGTGATCCAGTAAAAACATTAAATGGCACTGGGTCTAGTATGAATAATGAGAGAAATGTGAATGTTTCTGAAGTAGGTGAAATTCTCAATACTGATGTACACTCACCTGTAACTGATGATGTGTTGGGACAGGACAGAGGTATTATTGAGAATATAAAGTTAATTAGGAAGTGGGCACCAGATGATTGGCTATTACACAAATATGAGTATTTGGACCAACTTGGGAAGCAATATAATAGGGATCAAACTTACTATAGCCTGGTAAAAGACTTAGTGAGTGGGGACAATGAATACAATGAATTAACGGGATTAGGCATGTGTGCTGTAGACCAAAATGAAGTAGATGAGGGATTTTGTGTATTACAGGACGGAATAGATAATGATAAGGAGAGTGTACAAACTTTTGTAGTATACAACAATGAAAATTGTAAGGAAATGGATTGTGATGGGGTAGGAGCAGGGTGGATTGATAAAGAAGTAAGTGAATATGGTCCAGATGATTGGGTCCAACTCCTTAGACATTTAAAATCAGTGGAGCCAGTAACATGGGTAGAAGAGAAATATGGGTATGCAAGGAAACTTGGGGAGTTGAGTGCAATAAACTCAGAATTTGGGAAAGCATTCAGTGAAATATTTGGAAATGATGAGGACATACAACCATATTGTTGTGTAGGGGAAGTAAATACTATGGTTAGGAACTGTATGCAAGAAATTGAGGAGGATTTGTTGGCAGAAAATGAACTTAAGGAAGATGTCATTGAAAATGTACAGCCCGTTATAAATGTTAAGGTAGAAGGGGTCTGTGAAACTGCATTGATTGATACTGGAAGTACAATTAGTGGTATCTCAGAGGATTTCTACAATCAAATCAAGAGTACAGGGACAGTAGAGTTTCCAGTCACTGGGGTACGGATAAAGAATGCTACTGGCAGTTATAGCAAACCAGTGAATAAGGAAGTAGTGTTAGACTTGATGATTGAGGATGAATTGTTTAGTCAAGGTTTACTTGTCATAAAGGGACTTTGCATAAATTTAGTGTTGGGAAATGATTTTTTGTGCAAATATGGGGCACAACTAGACTATAAGGATAAAGTGCTAGAATTAAGTCTGGAGGGATGCATGAAGAGGGTGAAATTCAAAAATTTTATAAGTGATAAAGATTTAATGGCATGTTTACACAAGTAACTGTCATGAAGTATAGATTCAATGCATTGTAGATAGTAGGTTAATAATTTGTGTATATTTATTCTGTGGTCTGTGTTAGTATCTACTTGTGTGTTTAGATTTAAGCATTGGGGTCAAGTTTACAAGTAATCTTTGTAAATGTTTTTCTTTTGTTGTTTGTGTTAAAACATGTGCTTGTATCAGATTTGCAGTTCAACAGTGGTACATGAGGTAAATATGTATGTATGTATGCCAGCACTAAAGGATAGAGGAAGTGGGAGTGTACTGTTTATGTGTGTGTGTATATGTGAGCAGGGCTGGATATGTGGTGTGAGTTGTGGGGTGACTCGGAGAATGAGAAAGTGGTGGACATTGATGCAGGCAGTGGGGTCTGTGGCTTAGATAAATTGTGATGAAAATATCAGCTGACAGTGTTGCATATTTGGGTGTTACTGACCATATGGGTCAGAAGTGAGTAATGTATGTTTGTTGTGGCTGTTTTGGCTAAAGGTGGCTTGGATTGAGAAATGTTTCAATGAGAGAAAGTGTTTGCTCTTTAGTGTCTGTCTCTTTGAGTGTTTGGTAGGTAATGTGTCTAATAGGGAATGCTCTGTATTGTTATATTAAACTGATTCTGATACACATTTTGGTTTATTTAATGGTGCTCAACTGTTGACTGAACAATTTCTGCAACAGCAGTTGATGAGAACTATTTTTCTGTCTGGCCTGAGTATCAAAAGGGTTTGGTGATATTTTATTTAAAAAAATGTAGATGTTTTATGATAAACTAATTTAGAAATTAGACTTTAACCTTAGATATTTTATTGTGGGGAGTACTTGTGGAAAGCACATGAGACTGAAGATGGGGATGCAAATTTAACCTCACACCAGTAGAAATAATTTCTTTTGGTACGAGGGGGTAGGATTTGTATTTATGCTTGTAGGTGTCATTATGATAGAAGAGAAAATTCTCTATGATAACATACTTTTGGTAGTATTATTTGAGCTTTAAGATATATTTTTGACATGGGGAGGGGTTTTTTTTTATTTTTTTTATTTGATGGAGTAATACTCCAAGTAGGCCACATATTCTCTTGTCTGTTTCATCTGAAGCTATGGCTGATGAGAGTGCAGGCATGGTGGTTTGGGTTAATCTGACAATGACTAACAACAGCCACTTTCAGTTCTTAATTCTGTTGATTTACATGTTACTGTACATGTCTCAATGCTTAGTTTCAATTGCACCAAGTCTGGATGGCAGGGGGGTGGGATACAAATCCAACCGAATCCTGGTGTCCAGACAAACTTTTGTCTATGTTGACTCATGAGTGCCTTCTGCTCTTCCTGTTCCATGTAGGGTGCATATGACGTGTGTGAACAAGAACGCTTGATCCAGTGCCATGAATCTAAGCTGCAACAGCATGTTGGTTGAAATGACGGAGACATAGGACCGTACACCATGGACCAGAGTTGCTGCAATGATGACTCTGGGGTTCTCAGTGTCAAAGTGGTGAGAGATTTCCTTCAAACAAGTGGAGTGTACACCGTCAAATGTTTTTATAGTGACAATTCTAGTTTTTCCATGTAGGACAAGGTTCTCTAAAGACTAAAGTTTAATAATATTATAAATTTGGTGCCAATTCTGTATATAAACAACTGGCACACTTAAAATTCATGGATGTAATTAGTTATAAGGATCCTTTTCTTAAATAAGTGGTCTTAATGGTACAAATATTGAGAAATTATCTCACTGCCCTGTTTATTTTTTATTTATCTATTTATTTATTTTTTGCATTAGTTAAGGTCATAATTGGCACAGTGTTTGAGCCAATCTGATTCAATAATTTTGTAATTTAAAAATTTGGTTCATTTGAATGTATTAATTTTGGTGCTACTTGCGCCATCCTGCACATGGTTTGGATGCCGCAAGTGGGGGTATTGTGAGATTACCGCCCAATAGAAATACTGGTAATTAATAGCATTTGATAATTAAACAGTATGAAGTTCACTGCAAACATTGACCATGCCAATGCACTAAATGTTACACGATTTTAATCTTATTAATTATGGTAGCTGACGGGAGGCCAGCCGATGTTGGTGGCTTGTTCCAACTTAGGATTTTACAGTTCGTTTCCGGTGAGGGGAGAGAGGGACAATAGCGAGTGCCAGGCACAGTGCAGTGCACAAATATTGTAATACTACTGGCATTTGAAGTAATACGATGCAGTTAGGAACCTTTAAGGCCCTCATTACAAAATAGCCTGTTGTTAAATAAACAATACATTAGCTGATATAGTCACATCTAACGTAATATGTTTAATTGACAATGAAAAGTAATAAATTACCAACGAAGACAAGACAGTTACACAAGTAGCATGGCAATGTTTGTTTATAAAAAATAATATATTAACTATTTTTCATTTTATTTTCAATCAATCTTTTGTATTTTACCTTGAAATATTTAGTTAAATCAGTTATCTGTGATATAAGAAATTGCACGATTATGATAAACAGTACAAAGGATGTTTATACTAATATAAAAACGTAAGAAAATATTTGTTTAATGTGTAGTGTAATTATTTTGATTTTAAGTAAAGTTTTAGAAATGTATTGGCTGAGCGCTGTACGTTGGCAAATCGGTTAGAACAGTTCACATGGGGAAGTTGATGACGTAGGGGAAAAAACCCCGGCAGTTGAGCTTCTGGCGCGCGCGCGCGCACCTGGGCAGGAAGTGAGGACTCGGGAGCCTGGGCAGGAAGTGAGGACTCGGGACCACGTGGTGTGGCTGGCCGGGCGGCGTCGCTCTGCATCAGTCGGCATGTGGATCTCGAGGTGGTGACTTGAGTTTTGTGTGTGGCAATCGCCACGTGTGGTTGCTCGTCGTAGACTGCACCAAGTTAAATCGAGTGCTACTGTGTGTTTGTGAATATTTAGTCGGTGCAACAAGGTGTGCATCGCATTGAATTAAAGGGACTGTGATTTGTTATTGTAACACGTGTTGTCGCATAGGCATGAACATAAACGGTGTTTGAGACAGCCACGTGGTGTGAAATCAATTTGCGACAACTATTCATTTTGTCTGGGGGCTCACGAGCTATAACTTTATTTGGTACATTTACCGACGTACAGACGCGACAGCCACAGGGTTCAAATATTGTGAAATAAACAACATAAAGTGAACTTTCACGTGTTTTCAAAAATAGTAGTTAGTACACCCTTTTCTCTCATGAACTTGATTTTATTATGAATTTGTTTTGTTAATCATATGCAGGGAAGGAAAGCTGCGAACGTGTGATATCATCCCCTAGAAAACGAGTCAATCGCAATCACAGTTCCAGTGTTTTTGCATGTTTAGGAAATTGGTTCGCAGCTGGTGGTTGTGAGTTAAAAAAAATTAAACTTTCTCTATTTTAAACTCTCACCCCGACCTTCACCCTCGCACTATCCATCACAACGCTGCTGATGTGATTGTATCCAGTCCAAAATGCTGAGCATCGTGTGCCTTCACACCGACTAATGCCATCCAGCTGTTTCTGAGTGTTTTGAAAATGCGCCAAGAGCGCGAAACGCGTTAAAAAGAAATGAATATTAAAATCTGCAACAGAGACGGCTTTTCAGTTCAAACTATTGTTGTTCGTAGTTTCTGGTGGCCTTCATAAGATTCCACTCGGTGGCGCCGCTGACCTGCTGAGCAGTGGGTCTCCGCTAGAGTTGTGGCGATTCGTCAATGAGTCGTTCATTTGAACGAATACAAATAAAGAATCGTAAGAATCGAAACGTGATCCGGACGAATCGTCGTTCAAAAGAATCGTGTCTCGTGACGATCCTAAGTTTCAACGATTCACGATTCGAAGGCGAATGCCGAATCTTGCCGAATGCCTGAGACAAGAAGGGGGAACGAATCGTGGTTCAATAGAATCGCCTGTCTCGTGTCGATTCCAAGATCCAACGATTCATGATTCGAAAGCAAGTGACGAATCGTGCCGAATAATTATGAAAGCCATAAAGCGTGTGAACAAAGGAGGCACAGAACGAAAATCGTGAGCTGATAATTATTAACCTATTCACGAATTACAGATGACAGAAGCAAATCGCAGCGAAATACACAGCTGCCAATACATAAGAATATACGTTTCTTATACAGTTTACATATTACGTATTTGAACGAGCAATCCTTACACATTTATACTTCGCATACCCCGGAAATGGCTGTAACGATTTGGATTATATTTTGTGTTTAGAGAGGTTTAAGCTTTTCGAGTTCATCTACGTAGTTATAGTTTTTGTAAAAACTCAATTTTACAAAAATATTCTTTTTATTTAACAACGCGATTTTAAATGTTTTTAAACAAAAATCTATTTTACCATTTTGGTTTTTACGTTATCAGCTTTCCTGAAAGAAACCGATTTTACAAAAAAGAAACATTTCAATAAACGTGAATTTCTCGCATCTCTAAAGAAATTTAATATTTAGAGATGGATTTTTAGTTTTAATGTTTATTTCGTGTTTCCTTAAACTAATTTATTTTACATAATAAGTATTTTATAATGGTTAGATATCTGTTAATTACCATAGATTTAATTAAATTTATATTTTAATGGCCGAAGTACGCAAACAGAACAAAAAAAATTAATAAGATTACAGCAGGATTCTAAATAAGTGACCTACGTTCACTAAACCTACAACACTACTAAATGAGCTATGATGACAGCAGAAATAGTTGGTAGTGTAATATGTATTTATAACCGCTCGCAAAATTTCAGACTATTTTCTCGAGAATTTTTGAGAGCTGAATCGAATGGCTTTGCTTCATTATTAAGTCTGAACTTAACGCACCATAAATATTAAAAATCCGATACCCATATTGTCACCTTTTCGGCATTTTCTAAGAATCGTGCCGTCGCAGACCGAAAAGATTCGTGAACGAATCGTAGGAACAGATGCAAAAGGTTAAGATTCCAACATCCATGACACAGACATGTATTGCCATCTATGAGCAAGATCTAGAAGTAAGAATCGCGCCAATGCAGACTAAAGAATCGCGAAAGAATCGTGAACGAATCGTAGGAATCGATTCACAATGTGGGATTGAATAGCAAGAATCGATTCCTAGAAAAGAACCGTGTTGCCCAACTCTAGTCTCCGCATATGAACAATCGGCTCGTAACTTCAGCATAGCAGTAACAATAACGGCAGCATCAAAGCTGGTCGCGGCGGTATTAAAACCATTCACAGTAACAGCAGTACACGTTCTCAATGGCGGCATCACGATGGCGATCCACTGTCACGTTAACTTGTGCTTGGCAAATTATAGTTACTTTGTGATTTATTACATGTGTCCTATAAAAAAAGCAATGAAATATAATGAAATTTTAAGAATCTTTGGGAGGTGCTGGTGGTGGGGGTCTTCAGTCCCATTAGCCCCCACCCCCTCCACCCTGTCTGTGCCACTGAGCACACAGCATTAATATCATACATCAGTAACTGATGGGCGCAATGTGGCAAATCTATTTGATAAGAGCTTTATATCTGTTACTGATACTATGCGATTGTCAGGAACATTACCTAACGGAATTGAATATCTAAAATTAGTATTTTCAAATAACTTCAGTTACATTAATATGTTACTCACTTCACGACAAGAAATAACTTCCTTAATGAAATCATTAAAAACAAAGCATTGGAGTGGTTACGATGAAATATCTACAAAATTAATTAAGGTGTATTCTTGTGCGTTATTACAGTTTTAAGTTATTTGAGTAATCAGTCTATTATAACTTGAACATTTACAGATTGGCTAAAATATTCGGAATTTAAACCTCTATTCATACTATGAAACACTATCATTTTTACCAGCATTCACGAAAATTCTAGAAAAGGTAATGTACAACCAGCTTCTCAACATCTGAAATAACATATTGTCCAGAACACAGTTTGGATATCTGGTAGGTTCCGAGAAGGCTACTTACACCTACAATAAGAATGTACATCATTCATTAGACAATAAATTACAAGCAGCTGGTATTTTCTGTGATTTGTCAAAGGCGTTTGATTGTGTGAACCTCAACATCCATCTAAGTAAATTATAAATCTATGCAAAATATTTCTGTTTATACCTTGCTAACAGGAATTAAAGGGTGACAGTCCAAGGGAGTAGTGAATTGAGCTACCTGTCGTTATCAGATTTTTCATCTTAGGGCGATTGCATTTTCTTGAGTACATTAATGACCTCTCATCAGTTACCCTGCCAGTTCGTTTTGTTTGCAGATGATACAAGATTGCAATAAGTAGCATGTCAAATGTAGTTCTAGAAAGGTATGCTAATGATATTTCCATGAACATTAATAAATGTTTTGAAACCAACTCATTGACATTAAACCTTGAAAAGATTCACTACATTCTGTTCAAAAAATGTAAAAGATTTTGAGCCAGGATTTGCATGATGTATGGAAAAGAGGAGATAGAAGAGGTTGTCAGTATTAAATTCCTGGGATTTCTACTTGATAATAAATTCAGATGGGAGGAACACATCACAGAACTGCAGAAACGCCTTCACAAATCTGTTTTTGCAATTCGAGTGTGATCAGACGTAGGCGAAATAAGAATGAAAAAGCTTGCAGATTTTGCTTACTTTTATTCCATAATATCATATGGTATAATATTTTGGGCTAACTCTCGAAGTCATACAAAATTTTTCAGATTCCACAAGAGTGTAGTACGTAACATTTGTGGACCAAATTCGCGGACATCGTGTAGAAGCCTCTTCAAAGAAGTGGATATACTAACTATTGCCACAGTACCTTAATGAAATTTGTTACAGGTAATATATCCCTTTTCCAAGAAACAGCTCAGTTCATTCTTTCAAAATGTTCAAATGTTTGTACAGCTTATGGGACTTAACTACAGGGTCATCAGTCCCTAAACATACAAACTACTTATGAACTACTTACGAACTAGGACGGCACAAATATCCATTCCCGAGGGGGGATTCGAACCCACGACCGTAGTGGCCGTGCTGACCGTGACTGGAGCGCCTCAGTCCTCTCGGCCACCGCGGCCGGGTCATTCTTTCAATACTAGGAACAAAGACTATCTACACAATGACTTAAAAGCACTTACTTTGGTTCAAAATGTGTCCAGTACTCAGGAACCCAAATTTCCAATAATTTTCCATCAAACACGAAAATAAATATCAGTTTAAGAGGTTCCTGAAACAATTACTAGTGACTAACTCCAATGAAGATTTTTTAATGGTGTTACTAAAAGGTACGGCCAAACTTTCAGGGAAAATTCCTCACACACAAAGAAAGAAAATATGTTATGTGGACATGTGTCCGGAAACGCTTAATTTCCACGTTAGAGCTCATTTTATTACTTCTCTTCAACTCACATTAATCATAGAATGGAAACACACAGCAACAGAACGTACCAGCGTGACTTCAAACACTTTGTTACAGAAAATGTTCAAAATGTCCTCCGTTAGCGAGGATACATGCATCCACCCTCCGTCGCATGGAATCCCTGATGCGCTGGAGAATGGCGTATTGTATCACAGCCATCCACAATACGAGCACGAAGAGTCTCTACATTTTGTACCGGGGTTGCCCCCATAAATGAAAGTCAAGAGGGTTGAGGTCAGGAGAGCATGGAGGCCATGGAATTGGTCCGCCTCTACCAATCCATCGGTCACCTAATCTGTTATTGGGAAGCGTACGAACACGTCGACTGAAATGTCCAGGAGCTCCATAGTGCATGAACCACACGTTGTGTCGTACTTGTAAAGGCACATGTTCTAGCAGCACAGGTAGAGTATCCCGTATGAAATGTTGATAACGTGCTCCAGTGGGCGTAGGTGGAAGAACATGAAGCCCAGTCAAGACATCACCAACAATTCCTGCCCAAATGTTCACAGAAAATCTGTGTTGATGACGTGATTGCACAATTGCGTGCGGATTCTCGTCAGCCCACACATGTTGATTGTGAAAATTTACAATTTGATCAGGTTGGAATGAAGCCTCATCTGTCGCATGGCAACACAAGCACGGAAGTCAACATTACCTTTCTTCATTTGGGCCAACTGGCGGTGAATCGAGGAAGTACAGTACATAATAACGAAACAATTGGGTATTTTGACAATTGTCTGCACGAATTATTTCAATTTACATTTAAAGTGAAATACTAAAATGAGCTCTAACATGGAAATTAAGCGTTTCCGGACACATGCCTACATAACATGAAAGTTTGGCCGTTCCTTTTTGTAACACCCTGTATATAGTATATAGACGGTTGCTCGTTCCATAGATTCTTATTGAGTAGATCCTCTACTCAATATGAATCTATGGAACGAACAACAGTCTATTTTGTTGCTGTGCATTTAGCTATCCTATAAGTCTTGTCACCTCTGTGCAGAGTGCAGTAATGTTAATGGTTTATTTTCTTACACGGAATGAAACCTGTCTCCACCGCTGCGAAGTGAAGTAAATCTAAAAAACACTGAGGGGCTAGAGGGCGCTCTAAAGGTGGTAATAAGGATAGAACGTTATGTGCGACCTGCTACCTGGCGCTCAGCCACAGTTATAAACAGGAAACTCAGTGACAGCGATCGCCGCGTCCGTGTTGGGAAAACACCGCCTTTCCCACAGGTGTAACTGAAGAGCATTCAGTTCCACTTACCATCTTTAATTTCCTTACTGTCTTTCTCCATTACAGATCGGGCGTATTTGAGGTTGTTTTCTTGCGAATGGTCGCCAAACAAATTCGCAGAACTATAAACGTGTCAAACCGCTACGCTTGTTGTCTAGAATGCACTGCGCTCACGTACAGGGACTACAAGAGGTACGCGACCAAAAGAGCAAACCGAACAACTGCGTTTCTGGAACGAACACGATTACCACTTATACTGATAGTATGAGACGTAGATGAGTCTTTCCAGTAACTGGGTCTACCTTGAGCAACTATTTTAATTTTCCCGTAATGCTTTGCTGCCTTTTTGAACGAACAGTAGAACAAACGCAGCATTCACTTACCGTTGACAACGGTAAGTCTTACGATACATATAACGTTTTAGGATTTAAGTATATTTTCAGCTTGCAGTTGCAGGATAATTGAGGTGAGCAACTTATGCAAACCAAGGGTTAAAGCGACACCCAGAGTGCCAAAAATTATTTATTACTACGTTTTGTTGACCCAAACCCGTATTCAAGCAATCCCAACCGACATAATGTTATATCTGGCTTCTGATAGTCCGTAATTATGCCACTTGATCACAACTCAGATATTTGTTTGTTAATAAATTTAAGTCTTGATCTCAGTACGATTTTAGAGACACAAAAATCATTGGTAAAGTCGTCATTTCGTGTTTGCACTCTGATCTACTTTGATCTTTACTTCAAATAACGAACTTATTTATTAATTAACGTAACTGCATCACGCGACAATCTGTATAAGTCATTCTGTTAGCTGAATTTATCAATCGTTCAGACTGACGTTCTGGCTAATTGAGCCCATTAACATGGCCATACATTTCGTTATGAGTGAATGCCAGATTGCTTAATCACATTATTGTAATATTAATATAGTATTATGATGAATTTATATATATATATATATATATATATATATATATATATATATAACGTAGTGCTAGTCAAGACTCTTTTGCATTCAAACACAAACGTAGACCCCGAGCTCACTCACACACTCTGACATAGTCTAGGCGCTTTTCTTTTTGTTTAATTGATTTTTTATTTATTTTATTTATACATATTCGTTTCAAGAAGAAAGGCCGCTGGACCGTTTTGGTTACTAATTCGATTTTACACGGAGTACGTGAAGGAACTTTCCTCCCTGTTAGCAGCAGAGTACGGCAGGACTCTAGATGAAACAATTAATTCCTATAACTGGGGAGTTATCAAAAATGGGGTCCCACAAGATTCGGTCTTGGGTCCTTTGCTGTTCTTAATATATATTAATGACTTGCCATTCTACATTCACGAAGATGCTAAGCTAGTTCTTTTTGCTGATGATATATGTATAGCTATCACACCTGACAAACAGGAATTAACTGATGAAATTGTAAATGATTTCTTTCAGAAAGTTATTAAGTGGTTTTCTACAAATGGATTCTCATTAAACTTTGATAAAACCCAGTACATACAGTAAATGGCATGACACCATTAATAAATTTAAACTTTGAATATTAATCTGTAGCTAAGGTAGAATATTCAAAATTTTTAGGTGTTTGCATTGACGAGGGATTGAATTACAAGAAACATATTGAAGATCTCCTGAAACGTTTGAGTTCAGCTACTTACACTATCACGGTCATTGCAAAATTTGGTGATATACATCTCACTAAATTTGCTTATTATGCCTGTTTTCATTCGCTGCTTTCATATGGGATCATATTTTGGGGTAATTCAACACTGAGTAAAAAGGTATTCATTGCGCAAAAGCGTGTATCAGAATAATTGCTGGAGCCCACCCAAGATCCTCCTGCAGACATTTATTTAGCGATCTAGGGATCTTCACTGTACCCTCACATATATATTCACCCATGAAATTTGTTTTTAACAATCCGACCCAATTCAACAGTAATAGCAATGTGCATAGCTACATGAGTAGGAGAAAGGTTGATATTCACTATTCAAGGTTAAATCTAACTTTGGCACAGAAAGGAGTGAATTGTGCTGCCACAAAAGTCTTTGGTCACTTACCAAGTAGCATCAAAAGTCTGACAGATAGACAACTAGAATTTAAAAAGAAATTAAAGGAATTTCTGAATGGCAACTCCTTCTACAATGTAGATAAACTTTTAGATAAAACTAAATAAAAAAGTAAATAAAATCCTTGCTAAGCGTAAATGTGTGGTGTTGGTTGACTTACGGGGGCTTGATTGGGCCATTCTTCTTTGACGGCAAAGTTACCGCTGAGGTGTACCTTCAGAAGCTTCAGACATCCATTTTACCTGCCATCAGAGACTTGTATGGAGACGGAAGATTTTACTTTCAACAAGGTGCCCCAGCCCACTACCAAAATCGTGTGAGGGCTTATCTCGACGAAAATCTACCAGGAAGATAGATAGGCCATAGAGGTGTTGTGAAGTATCCACCACATTACCCAGACTTAACTCCTCTGGACTTTTACCTGTGGAGAACACTAAAGAATGCCATTTATCGATAAAAGCCACGCACGTTGGATGAACTTCGAGAATCCGTCGTACATTCATGTGCAGATATCCAACTGAACACGTTGCAGTCAGTAGTTCGTGCTGCGGCATCGTTTGTGGATGTTAATGGTGACCATTTCGAACACCTACAGTGATATCTTCGAGCTGGACTTTAAGCTACACTTATGAGATAACTCCGTCAATTAGTTTTAAAGTTATGGACTTTTAAACAGTGGATACATTTTTGGACAATTCTGACTATCACCTCGTAGATAATATCGGGGGTTGAATGAGGCTTTTTGCGGATGCTGCTGCTATGCATCGAGAAGCCGCAACACTGGAAAAGGGCAACGAAATACAGGATGAGCTGCAGCTTTTTGACGCACGGCGCTGGTAACAAGTGTGAAATGCCGCGCTTACATAGAAACATCGATCATGTATTATTAAGGACCAACCGAATATTCGGTTTCGGTCACGGCCAGTTTTGCCTAAAATATTGGTCTCGACCGCAGTTTCGGTTTCAGCCAGAAATCAACGGCTTGGCCAAAATTAGCTTTCTTGAAGTTTTTCACAAAGTCGGGTGGCGTTCTGGATGGATACAGTCAACAATAACGCTTTGCCTCAGTTGACGTTACGCCGTTCAACTGTTAGGAACCTCTTCCCCCGTGTCAAATTGTGAGTATTTTGTTGTTAAGCACAATATAACACAATATATCTTCGGCCGTATCTTCGGATTGGCCGAAATTAGCTTTCTTGAAGTTTTTCACAAAGTCGGGTGGCGTTCTGAGTGGATACAGTCAACAATAACGCTTTGCCTCAGTTGACGTTACGCCGTTCAACTGTTAGGAACCTCTTCCCCCCGTGTCAAATTGTGGGTATTTTGTTGTTAAGCACAATATAACACAATCGTACCTTATCATATATATTATTTCTCCTCGGTGTTTATTTATTTATTTTCGTGGTTACGCCACGTATTACGTACCCAAAATTCATGATTGAGTTGTCATTTTCATGGTTTCGGTCTCTACCAATGACGAAAAATACACAGATAAAGTTATTGTTTCACACACTAAAAAAAGACTTTATTTTAAAAAAATGTACTGTTCGTACCATCTAAGTTGATACCCGGCGAACGACCGTAAATGGGACATGTATTTACGGTAGCTCCCATCAGCCACCACGGCGTGTATAATTATGTTAATTAGAAATCCTAACGCTAATCAGAGATTAGTTAATGGTGCAAGTTAGTGGTGACTCACTTAGGCGAGTATATCATCGCTGCTAAATTTATTGACTGCAATACAACTGTGGTAATAAGCCGCATTAACGTCACACCTTGTGGTCCAACCATGCCTTTCCAAATGGTAAGAAGACGATTCCCAATAAAAGTAGCCTCCGCTATGACCATAAATAAATCACAAGGTCAGACGCTTCAAGGGCAGGATTATATTTACCAGAACCTGTTTTCCTCATGGACAGTTATACGTGGCTTTTTCATTCAGTGATATTTATGTTTGCGCTAAAGACACATAATAACTACTAACAATTTTTCAAAGTAATTTTGTAAAATAAACAAGTTTTTAAAAAATAAAATAAACTTGAAAAAGTCAATATCTGTATTCACACGGGTCAACTAGTAGTGATGAGTTAGTAACAATTTATCGGTATTGTACGTATTGGAAGGGATTACCTCATTGTTATGCTGTAAAGTTTTATTAATGAGTTTTCTTGAAAGCGAGGAGCCTTTTCTAATAATTAATATGGGTTTAGGAAAAAATTGATCATGTGGTCCACAACTTTTCCTGTGCAGTTTGCGGAAATTTATACTGATGCCAGTCGTTCTGTTAATCGGAACTGTAACTTTATTTTCCGAAAAAATTTCTGCAGCACTGACTGAAGCTCCTATGAATTCAGGAATGCTCAAAAGTAGATATGTATAGTTGTTTGTCGAATGCAGATAAACGGTAATGAAGATGGCATCATGCTAGCTCTCTCAAGAACAATTTTTTTTTTTTTTTTTTTTTTTGTATTGTGCTGTTCATGTTGAGGCTCTGACATTTCGTAATAGCTATTTACGATGTTTGTTATCTTCCTAAAGAGTAAAGACTATCTTCCTACACGAAGGACTATGGAATTTCTTGTAGTTATGCAGTAGACTCGTTCATTCGAAGTTAACGTGACCGGGATCGAATCGAACTATTAAAATTTACGTGTGAGAAAGAAAAAATCGACCTTGAAAAGTATACACCTGTAAAAATATATAACATTTTTTAGACGAAGTTTTTAAATAGTCATTTATATTGGCAGCCTAAAGGTTTTCAAGTCTTTTCAATTTTTCACTATTTACTTCGCGTTATGGTGGAGTGCCTTCTTCTACGAAGATAGAATGTACAGATGGTTGTTTTGTTTTGTGACACTCGTATTTATGGGAAACTCGAGGCTCGAAATATCGGGACTCCACTGTATCGAGTTCAGTTTACATATTGTCTCACTTCCTTTAGTTTTTCGTTGTTGGGTAAAAAATGTCACAACGAGGAGGAAAGAATCGAATTTGGGAGTACTTTAATGAAAGAACTGCCGATTTGTCTAAACCTGTTCGCCTTCCATATCATCGTCTACAAACTCCTGGTTAGGCTTACACAAACACTCCAGAAGGTTTGGTATAGGGAGGGGATCTTGAAAAATGTGATAAAATTAGTGATTTATGCTGTAAAGTATATTGAAATTTTAAATTAATTTTGCAAGTTTCGGTTATGGTTACGTTTTCGGCCGAAACTGGAAGAGGAACGGAATATTCGGTTATGATTTCGGTTGTACTCTACTTATTATATAACTAAACAATAGCAGGACAAACCGAGAACCAGTTACATCCATAAAATATCTGGGAATAGAGATAAACAACGATTTGAAACATATATAGTGGGTCAGGCAGATGCCAGACTGATATACAGTAGAAGAATCTTCAGGAAGGGTAGTCTGACAACAAAGGAAGTAGAGTACAAACTCTCGTTCAGCCAGCGCTAGAGTACTGCTCATCGATGTGGGTTCCGTACCAGGTGGGTTTGGTAGAAGACACATAGAAGATCCAAAGGAGAGCAGCACGCTTCGTTACGGGCTCATTTAGTAAGCGCGAAAGCGTCACAGAGGTGATCAGGAAACTCCAGTGGCAGACGCTGAGAGAAAGACGTTCTGTGTCGTGGTACGGGGTTCTGTCAAAGTTCCAACAGCGTACGTTTCTTAAGAGTCATCCAGTATATTGCTTCCTTCTATGTATATCTCGCAAAGCGACGACGAGGATGAGATTAGAGAGATTAAGCGGGGCTTACAGGCAGTCATTTGTTCTGCGAACGATAGGCGCCTGGAGTAGCAGGAAGTGACAACGGTACGAAAATTACCCTCCGCCATATTCCGTGATGTGACTTGCGCAATACGGATGAAGATGTAGATGTAGACTGGCTCTAAGATGCATACTTTAACATTACACACGGATTTTCTTACCTTTTGTTACCTTATTGATGAGGGGGTGGCAATTTTGCAACTTGCCTGGTGCGGCAGTTAAGTTACCACTGACCCTGACCTGCAGGAGAGCGCGGAACATGGTGTGTTTTTGTAGAGTGGGTTATTAGACTGTCACACTGACGCCGGTGATTTGCTTTATGCCCCTTCTATATTATGAATGTTTCCAGATATCGGAACGAGATTTTCGTCAAATGATATTGCTTTCATATTCACAGAATATATGATATTCCTTCAAACCGTCTTGATTGCAAATTTTTTATTAGTTAATGACGCGTGACAGAATTTACACAAAAATTACAAGGCGGAATTACAAACGGTTATAATGGTACATGGGCTTATTTTGTGTTAAGAAGACAGTATATATGGTAAACAAAGCTTACAATGCGCTCTCCGTGGTGTGACACCGTAAGTTGTTATTGCGGTGTTTCTATTTTTCTGGAATGTTTTTTAGATTTCCTTATGGCCCTACAAATGTTCGGGTAACAACGAATTACAGTTGGAACATACTGGGCGAAGAGGTGAGAAACATAAAACCGATTTTTAAGATTATCTTAATAGAAGCGATGGTCTCTGGTGATACGGTTTTATGTTTCTCACATCTTTACCGAGTATGTTCCAACTGTAATTCGTTGTTACCCGAACATTTGTAGGGCCACAAGGAAATCCAAAAACATTCAAGAAAAATAGAAACACCGCAATAACAACGCTCTCCACGGAGAGCGCATTGTAATCTTTGTCTTTATATTGTCTTCTTAACACAAAATAAGCCCATGTACCATTACAACCGTTTGTAATTCCGCCTTGTAGTTTTTGTGTAAATTCTGTCACGCAGATAATCTGAAGATGCCCTGCTAAAGGGCGAAACGCGTCATTAACTAATAAAAAGTTTGCAATCAAGCCGTTTTGAAGGAATATTTATTCTAACTGATTGCTGCAGTATACCATGGATTGGAAATCATTTTACAGAATATATGACTTCAGCTGCGAATGGGCAAATCTGAAAATGTGTACCCAGCCGGTATTCGAACCCGGGTGTCCTGCTTTGCCCATTTGCAGTCATATATTCTGTGAATATTGAAAACATTAACAACTGCGGGATCCTAAGTGACGGCTGTTCTTTCGGAATAGACGCCACATGTATATAAATGATATTGCCTTTAACGTACCTTAGTATTTTACAGGCTGTCCTATCCATCTAGATGTTGTAGCAACGGTATGTGTGTGTGTGTGTGTGTGTGTGTATTTTATAGAACCGTAGACTTTCTAGAGCTACACTCAATATCTATAGAAAGGACGTTTACTGTAATATAGCACTCGCATTGTTTTTTTGTTGAGGTTCATGAACTTGCAGACATCTCACTTGATACAGGCTTACTGTTATCACTAACCTATGAACACTGAAAAACAGAACAGACTGATTCAACAATGCTAACTGATCAGTGACAACAATGAAAAACATTTGAATATCTGTCTACTGTCGATACAGAATGCAAATACGACTGACAACACAGAAACATAAAATGTCCCCACAGTTTATTGCAGAAACCAGTCAAACAGAGTCGTTTCAATGGTTTCTGATGTAAACGTGAAATTACATGTCATGCCAGACAACAGAAGTTTGAGATACTTGACGGCTTTCTGCACTGAAATGTGCAACTATCCTCAAAGACAAATATGTCTCCATCAACTCATTTTTTTCTGGTTTTGGTCGCAACTGGTTTCTGAAATAAATGATTCAATTTATGTGTCTGCACCAGAATTTTCTTGTCATACTGTAAAGAGTCACGTTTTCCTCACTGTCATTTCCTGCATATTGCGACCTCAAAATCACATTCTAATTGTCGAGACGGATATTTTGAATATA
This sequence comes from Locusta migratoria, assembly GCA_026315105.1. Classification (NCBI taxonomy): domain Eukaryota; kingdom Metazoa; phylum Arthropoda; class Insecta; order Orthoptera; family Acrididae; genus Locusta; species Locusta migratoria. Next base: position 243,020,485 of record CM048748.1, read on the forward strand.
AACTCTATGGCGTATGGTCATTTTCAATGATAATAATAACACTTTGAAATGCAAATTACGAGATCATGTCGCTAGTACAACAAGCTAGTCAAGGCAGATGCATACTAGCGAACAAACACTTGTTTTTCTAAAGCGAGGCGAGAAATCCACGTGGCGGCGACCGGCGATATTAACACAGGTGGGCGGAAGGCTCCTCACCCCAATTGTATACAAACATGTTTGCAAAATATTATTAGTGCAGTGTTGGTTTGCTTACATAAGTAAAATTCTATAATAATAAAGCAGTCGTATAGTTTCGTTACAAACTGAGCGTATCAAACTGCTTAAGATGTATTACATAACATTAGGAAATGGTAGTAATTAATTTTTCTAGTAATATGGATACTTGTATCATGTTATGAGACAACAATGTTATCATTATTACAAGATTTTTATAAATTTTTATCATTAAGTGAAAGTAAATTGTCAGAAAATGGACAATACGGTAAAATTTAAAGCATGACAAAGTATTTTTATAACATTACTAGCTGAAAACCCGGCTTTGCCCGGGTATTTATTTATTTATTCCTGTTTTTAGTTAGTACTTCTCCTATCCTTTCTCTTTCTGTCCATCTCCTTTTTTTTCCAAAACATGCTATATTTATCGGAGAATAAATAAGAAATATGGCTGTCTCGCATAATGTACAATATTATAAGTATCCAAACAAAGAAAGATAGTAATCAAAACACAAATGACATATAAAATGCGTACGATCTCATATTTTTTGAGTTATATGTTGTGCAATTATATTATTTTGCAGGTATGTATTCATTAGTATAAGTGCTGTATGTCTGTATTAAAAGAAATTTCTTTTTTATTGCTTTATTTATTTATTCTTATATTTCCTTGTTCGTATGCTTATCCTTACAGAGAAAGAGCTGAAGACATTGTAGCACGCATATACCAAAGATATGGTCTGTGGCATCACGTTTCGCTGTATGTAACCTTCTTGCTAAAGAGTCGCAAACGTCATCGCTGGCCTTCAGTCCGATTTTTTAAAAATAAATTGATCACTTTCAACCACCATATCTTCCACCCCGTTATAGCTATCGGTATGGAACTGCTATGGTGTACAACGGAGACTTCGGACAACAATTACACACAGACCATTCGTTTGCGTTCTGTAGTTTTCGCTGCAGAGTGAATTATTAACACACACACACGTAGAATTTTATATACACCCATAACTTTCCACCCCAATATACTCCACCCTTTTATCATTATCAACACGCAAGCAACAATACAACCAATAAAACCATTTTCGAAGAAAAAATATAATTTTCAGAGTAATTATTGTTCCGCATTTCACGTTACATTCTTCAAATTACTAAATATATATCAGATCGCTATAAACCGTGCCTAAAACCTTCCTGAAGTATAAATTAGTAGCTATAAAAATATTTAAGTCTCTGCGTCTTGTCGTTCGGACGTGATAAGTTTTGTGTCTCGTCCGCCGGTTGTCTTTGGTGTCGGTGGCCGAGTAGAAAGAGACCGACACAGGAATAAAGGATGCACACTTGTGCAGGTACGGAGGTGAGTAGCCAGTGGGACAGCAGAAACTAGGAACACTAAATTAGAACGAGATATATATTTCATAGAGACTTAGGAATACTTAAGTTTTACATAGTTCTTGACTGCAGAATGCTGATACATAGATTAGATGGAGGCCTGCCTACGGATGATTCCTAGTGCCTATCTGATAGCCAAGTCTTTACTGGTGCCTATATGATTCCGAAGTGCTAACTGGTTCCTATCTCAGTCCCAAGTGAACGATGCTGTTCAGTGGTGGCCACGAGAGGAGTTGCAGCAGACGGCGCTCGTGGCTGACGTCATAAGAACGCCGCGCCGTGCGTGCATGGCGGCGCGCGGCGAAAGTACGTGGCCCGCATTTCATACTTGTGCGACACCACAATAAGCGTACACCGAACTGACATTCACATTAGTATATATAGATAAATAGCTATCCGATTGCCATAAAACCGTACCTAAAGCCTTCCTCGGGTAGACATCAGTAATTGTACAAGTTTGTAGCTCTTTATGTCTTGTGGGTCAGATGTGATAAGCGTACATCCATTATTATCGTTAATATTAACAAGCGCTGCATAATTATAACTGTCTTTCTAAGAAATATTAAATGCAGTTAAGAAAAGCATTTACTTCACTATTTAGATCAATACAAGATTTACAACTCTTCATTACATGCCAAAGTGTGTATCTCTTTCCCGAAAACCTTGGTTCGATATGTGGAACTATTCACGAAATAAACTGGGTCTTATGTGACTCACCTTGTATAAATGGTGTTCCAAAAAGAATGACCCTATTTGAAATAGAATCATTTATTAGGAAGAAGGGTTTTAACACCAACAATTTACAGGCAAAATTACTCATAAAAGAAAGAAGTTTATAAAAATCCACCATAAATATTCAATATGTCCTCCATTGGCTACATGGACGACATCTAGCCGATAGCTGAATTCATCCCAAATTGAGTTTAATGTGCTTTCTGTCGTTGAAGCTACAACAGCTGATACTGTGGTTTTTAGTTCATCAATGTGACGAGGTAAGGGAGGAACGTAATCACATTGTTTAACATATCCCCACTGGAAGTAATCACATGGTGTTAAGTCTGGTGGGGACCTAGGAGGCCAAGAGTGGTCCCGTATGCCATATCCAACGTTGAGGCACGCTGGTATTGAGGAAACTATGCACGTTATTGTTCTTTGGTGATGGGGGTTTAGCACGAAATCTAATATGAAAAACCGCTGAACTGCGATCACTGATTGAGTACGACTAAATTCAGTAACACAATACGCCTTCTGTTGTGCGAACGCCATGTTCCCCTAGACTGGCTGCAAGGTCTTTGGGCTGCAAGCTCCAGGTCAGCGCTCGTAGCGACATCTAGCAGATTTTTTTCTGAAACTTTAGATCATGCCAATTACTTTTAGCTCTGTGTCAGTTACCTAGTGGCATTTAACCCTATAATATTACAAGGTAAAGTCGAGTCATTCATTTTAGGACACCATTTATATATAGTAAAACGCGGAAGAAAATGGTACACCTGTATAAAGCTACGTATACACAAGAGGGTTCTTTACTCTCAGAGAGCATTTGTCAGTTGTACGTGCCGCGTAAAATACGCCGACACATAGCTTGCTTCCAGTCTGCCAGAAAGGGGCACGATCTCAGATAGTCGCTCACCGCGAGTTCTCTCGTGTAAACGCAATTACTATGGTACGACAGCTGCGCACAGCAGCTCTCAGACAAGAAAAACTGCAATGACATTGTCGAGAGAGCTGAGAGTGCTTGAAGGGTGCTTGGAGGCCACACTGCATGCCGTATATCACAGGTTTTTATGTTACATCTTCGTAATATCTTATGCCGTGCTCACACACACATAAAATGAAAGAATTCATGACGCTGCGTGTTTTGAGACATAATTTGCAACCATTCATTGCTGAGAGAAGAATTTTTTTGTTTTATCCTCCTACAAGAACAACAGGAGCAGTCGGCTGTTGTCTTAAATAGTGCAACAAAACAAGGGTCATACGGAGAATACCGTACACATGGTACAGAGAATTAATGTGTGAAGAATGTCTCCTGCGAGACTCGATCCTGCGTTACATATTCACATTATCCGTTGCTCAACGACGTCATCGCGGCCACAGCTTTGATTAACGTGTACTCTCACTGTTGCGACAGCTGCAACTACTGAGGTGATGAATATGGACGCTGAAGTGAATGTCACCCAGGTGTTATAAGAAACTGAAAAAAAAGTGGCGGATAATTAGTTACTTAAAAAAATCGACTTTGAAAATTTTATTGTGGACATAAATAACATTATAAAAACATGAAACGTAAGCAGTCGCAGCATCTCATTTGAACCCTTTTGGACTGTCAGCCTAGGGGTCTGTGGTTCAAATCATGACAGTTCTTGTTTATTCCTATAATTTAGTTTTTTCGTTGTGCACAAAAACCTACAACATTTAAATCTTAAATACGTCAAATTAATAGTAACTTTTATGAAAAAAATATAACTTTCTTTATTATTAATTTCTATTATTTCCGATTAAGAAAAGTTCTTACAGTTTGAATTTCAATATTGATTGAAGATTGTTGTCTTTTGTTGTTCACTTTAAGAAGAGTTCTCCAGTATTTCTCCAAAAGTGTGTTATGTTTTCAATTGAAAATAAATTAGTAACAAATATTAACGATTAACAGAAGACTAACATTTTTGATAAACAATTGGCGTATTTCAATGGTTTAAGTAAATGAACAAAAAGCTAAACGGAAACAATATCATTCAGAGTCCCAAGTGCACGAAGAAGTGTCGCAACACAACATGACTTATGTCTGAAGTAGTGCTGGAGGAAACTGAGAGCATGCATTCTGCAGTATTGTCTATAAATCCGAAGAGTACGAGTAGGAAGAGATCTCTTCTGAACAGCACGTTGCAAGTCATTCCTCATCTGCTCAATAATGTTTATGTCTGAGGAGTTTGGTCGCCACCATAGGTGTTGAAACTCAGCAAAGTGTCCCTGGAACCAGTCTGTAGTAATTCTGGACGTGTGCGGTCTCACATTCTCCTGATGAAATTTACCACATCCCCCGGAATGGTCATTAATGTGAATGGATCCAGGTGATCAGCCAGGATGCGGACTTACGTGTCTCCTGCTGGAGTCGTGTCTGGACGTATCACTCCAAGTGCATGCCTCACACCATTACAAACCCTTCACAAACTTGAACAGTCCCCTTCTCATATGTAGGGTCTATGGATTCATGGGGGTTTCTCCATACCCGTACACGGCGATCCGTTTGATACGATTGCATACGAGACTCGTGAAACCAGGCAACATGTTTCCAGTCATCAACAGTCAAATGTCGGTATTGACGGGCCTAGACGAGGTTAACACTAACTGGGGTTCAAAAAGTGTGCATGGGAGAGATGTTCGTGAAAGCGTATGCATGTTGAGACAGAACACCGATGGAAACTTTTTCTGCTTCTTAACGTGTGCATAATAAAGCTTTTTGTTATAATTTGTTATGTTAATTAACATCTTCTACGATTGTCTTACATCTCCTTTCTGCTCTGAAGTCTTTCAGCTAACACAGGTTTTCCGCAAGAGAATTTTAGTAGGTAATCCAAACTTTAACATGTCTACTATCAGCAGATGTACAAAGCATCAGAAAAAAAAAGAAGAAAAAAAGTTGTCATGTCTTTTGTAACACGGTGTACAGGATGCAGCCGAGTGGTATCAAAACCTGGGTCAGGATTTGTAAAAATCATCCGTAACTAATTGACTGTGTGCTTATTGGTGTGAAGGTTGGTTATTTGCTAGACACACATTTGTAAAGCTTTTTTTTATCACTTCACTCTAATTACCACGTTACAACATGCAGATATACTAATTTACTTTCTGTCTTGAAAAAGAATAGGAAGGTTAGAGACAAGTCTTGAGAATATTGTTAGCTCGTTAACGGCCGTTCGCCGACAGCTGCACCAACACAATGCACCTGTACTGTTGCTGGACTTGACGCAACAGTTGTACTCATTTCCTGCGCTCCAAGAGACGACACTTCTCGCCGATAATTGGTACAGGATCGCAGAAACTATACATTATTCATGAAGTGAACCGTACGCAAATTGCTTGCATGTACGTTCCCGTCTGAGTAGCAGGCCAGAGTACGGTCACGCCATTCCGGTAAGGACAGTCGTACAAAAAAGAAACAAGTAACGTAAATACAGTCAACGACTGTACCTGGAGGTGAACAAAATTCATTGATGCCATTCCCTTATTAAAACTATTCCTTCTGAACTTTTCTTCTTCTTTCCTCACCAGGATGAGTGGTGAACGCTGTACTTGAAACCGAAATATTAATACCTGAACACTTTTAGTATTAAATGTACAAGGAGGGAAAGAAACGAATAATTCAAAACTAGCCTTTCTAAAGATTTTCACGAAACAATGATTATATGTATACATAGGCATAGGCGGTAAAAGGAAGTAGACGATTTATTACCTGTGATTCTCACGTCACCTTCCCTTCCACGCACTGAAGACTCCGAATGCCATAATAATAAAAATAATATGCCAAGAACTTAAGTAAGATTTGGTTATGTAGATGTATTTATTTATTTCGTATGACAAAATAAGGATACATATAATTTTATATACTTATTTACAGAGCAACATTCAAAATTTAATGTCCAGACTTTTCATCCAGTCAACTAGTACTGTAGATGAACTATGTAGGCTGGTTCTTGAATAGATCAATTGAATCTTCTTTTTTGGACAGTCCATAACAACGTGCAGGATAGTCAGAGGCACATTATCACAGTCACAGAATGGGTCTTCATATTTCCAACACTTGTGAAGTCAGAATTTACATCTTCCACGGCTTGTCTTGGCTCTATTTAGAGATGTCCATTCCCTCCCTTCTCGGTAAGTTGAAAGCAGGAGTAGCTCTACAACGGTGAGCACCAGCTCCACCAACGAGACTGCCTACATCACACTTGTGCGTCCTCTCCTGGAGTACTGTTGCCCCTTGTGGGACCCTCACCAGGTGGGACTGACGGAAGACATTGAGAAGGTTCAGAGAAGAGCAGCTCGTTTTGTTCTGTCACGTTACGGGGGGCAAAGCGTCACGGAAATGTTACACGAATTGGGGTGGAAATCATTAAAAGAATGACGTTATTCATTGCGACGTGATCTGTTTGCGAAGTTTCAATCACTGACTTTTAGTTCTGGATGTGAAAATATTTTGCTAGGGAGACATGACCATCCCAATAAAATAAGAGAAATCAGATCGAAAACGGAACGATTTAGGTGTTCTTTCTTCCCGCGCGCTATTACAGAATGGAACGGTTGAGAAAAGTTATGAAAGTGGTTAATGAACCCTCTGCCAGACACTTGAATGTGATTTGCAGAGTATCTATGTAGATGAAGGATTAAACTCAGGTGTTCAGGATTTGAAGAAGTCCATTCTTTATGCAAGATATCATCGTTAAAATGTGTTTCTAAGAGCCTCCAACCTAGCTTCCATGATGGCTTTCTGGACTTCAGTCTCTTCCGTTTCTGTGGTTTGCAGTCGTAATGAGGATTATTGTGGAATTTCTGTCATTTTCTTACAAGAGCAAGTTCTTTTCGTATGTGAACTGGATGGATAATGGATACAAAGGTAAGAATTTTATGAGTGTCGTTTTGAAGGTACCTGATATTGCCCTCATGGCATCATTCCGCTTGGTGTCAACTTTTGAAGTATGTGCGCTGTTAAACTACACAGGGCAGCAGTATTCTGCAGCTGGATAGATCAAGGCAAGAGCTGATGATGCCCGTAATAGTGTTGTGTTTGCTCTCCAGCCTATTTCACTGAACTTGTGTAATTTGTTGTTCCTTGAGTTTATTTTGACTGCACTGTTCAAGATGAGTTGCTTGTTTTAGAGTGTCTGATCCGTTGTGAGACCCAGATAATTATTGGCCTTCGAATTCGAAGTGCATAGTTAGCGTTTTGGATGTCTAGATGGAAGCAGCTTACTTCAGTTTTATTCAAGTTAGGTTTAAGTCGCAATGAACTGAAATATTTGTTCACGTTATGAAGATCCTTTTCTGACATTTTGAAGTCAGTAGATTTAGCAGCAGTGGTTGGGAAGGGAGTAAGACAGGGTATTAGCATTTTCCCAATGTTGTTCAATCTGTACATTGAGCAAGCTATGAAGGAATGCAAGGAGAAATTCGACAGAAACGAGTACGACAGCTCAGACAAAGAGGGTGTAAGATGATGTATAGGTACGTACAGGCGTAGAGTATACTAGTCGGTGTGCACACGACACTAGAGGTGGCGGCACCAAGGCCATGAAGACGCCGCCGCCAAAGAGGCCTTGGGCCTAAGTGCCTGCGCAAGGCCGTGGCGAACAGCTTCCGTCCATTTGTCGGAATGCCTTCTGGCCAACGGAAGGACGCCTGCTGGCACCCTGCAGATGTAAAGCCATCAATCTGTGGGCAGTGTCAACAGCCAACACGTGGGAATCAAAATACTATGTCAAAATATTAAAAACAATGTAAATGAAGAAACACTCTGTTGTGGGGTATTATGTAGCCAAGGCTGCGTAAGAAAACGTTGATAGAAACGTCCCAATACATTAGTAACACATGAGAATTTATTATGCACATAAAAAAAAAGATTTGTCACCTTGGTTTCTAATGATCGTACAATGCACTAGACTGCTCAAGACAACGCATTATCAATAGAAAAAAATTGACTTAGTTACACAAATTTTTAGTAATGATATTCAGCACTACTCTTCCTTGTGTTTATAAAAGATATAGGAGACAATCTTGAATAGCTCCCTTAGACTGTTCGCTGATGATGCTGTCGTTTATCGGTTAGTGAAGTCAACAGAGGATCAAAAGCAACTGCAAAGGGATTTAGACAAAATTTCTACGTGGTGCGAAAATTGACAATTGACTATAAAAAAGAAAAGTGTGAAGTAATACACATAACCACTAAAGGAAATCCGCTGAACTTCAATTACGCGATAAATCAGCCAAACCTTAAGGTCGGAAATTGTACTAAATACCTGCTGCTGCTGTGGTCTTCAGTCCGGAGACTGGTTTGATGCAGCTCTCCACAATACCCTATCCTGAGCAAGCCTCTTCATCTCCACATAAGAACGGCAACCTACATCTGTCTGAATCTGCTTACTGTATCCATCTCTTGGTCTTCCCCTGCGATTTTTTCCCCACACACTTCCCTCCAATGCTAAATTCACAATTCCTTGATGTCTAAGAATGTGTCCTACTAATCTATCCCTTCTTTTAGTCAAGGTATGCCAGAAATTCCTTTTCTCCCCAATTCTGTTCAGTACCTCCTCATTAGTTACGCAATCCACCAACCTAATCTTCAGCATTCTTCTGTAGCACCACATTTCAAAAGCCTCAATCCTCTTCCTGTCCGCACTGTTCATCATCCATGTCTCACTCCCATACAAGGCAACACTCCATACAAATGCCTTCAGAAACGACTTCCTTAGCCTTAAATCAATATTCGATGTTAACAAATTTCCCTTTTTCAAGAACGCTTTTCTACCCATTGACATTCTGCATTTTATATCCTCTGTACTGCGACCATCATTTGTTATTTTACTGCCCAAGTAACAAAACTCATCTACCTCCTTTATAACTTCGTTTCCCAATCTAATTCCTTCAGCATCACCTGATTTTCTTACACTGCACTCCATTACCCTAGTTTTGCTCTTGTTAATGTTCATCTTATATGCACCTTTCAGCACCCTGTCCATTCCATTCAATTGCTTTTCCAGGTCCTTTGCTGTATCTGCCAGAGTTACTATGTCGTCGGCAAAACGAAATGTTTTTAATTCTTCACCCTGAACTTTAATTCCTTCTCCAAATTTCTCCATGCTTTCCTTTATAGCTTGCTCAATGTACAAATTGAACAACAATGGAGAAAGACTATAACCCTGTCTTACTCCCTTTCCAACCACTGCATCCCTTTCATGCCCTTCAACTCTGACAACCTCTGTCTGGTTTGTGTACAAGTTGTAAATAACCTTACGTTCCCTATATTTTACTCCTGCTTGCTTCAGAACTCGAAAGAGTTTATTCCAATCAACATTGTCAAAAGCCTTCTCCAAATCTACAAAAGCTAGAAATGTAGGTTTGCCTTTTCTTAATCTATCTTCTAGGATAAGTCGTAAAGTGAGTATTGCCTCCCGTGTTCCTACATTTCTCCTGAACCCAAACTGATCTTCCCCGAGGTCGGCTTCTACCAGCTAAATACCTAGGAGTTACAATTACGAACAACTTAGACTGGAGAGAACACATGGGGAAGGCGAACCAAAGATTACGTTTCATTTTCAGAACACTTCGAACATGCACCAGCTTCACCAAAGCGACTGTCTACATCACACTTGTGCGTCCTCTGCTGGAGTACTGTTGCCCCATTGCGGGACCCTCAGCAGGTGGGACTGAGGGGGGGGGGGGAGGCGTCACTGAAACGTTGCACGAATTGGGGTGCAAATCATTAAAAGAAAGACGTTATTCATTGCTGCGTGATCTGTTTGCGAAGTTTCAATCACCGACTTTTGCTTATGAATGTGAAAATATTTTGCTAGCACCCACCTACTTAGGGAGACATGACTATACCAATAAAATAAGAGAAATCAGATCGAAAACGGAACGATTTAGGTGTTCTTTCTTCCCGCGCGCTATTAGAGCAGAACGGCAGAGGAAAGTTATGAAAGTGGTTAATTAACCCTCTGTCAGGCACTTAAATGTGATTTGCAGAGTATCTATGTAGATGTAGATGTAGACTAAGGCGTCATGCCACGGTGCGCGAGGCCGCTGTCGCCGTGGGTTCGAATCCCCCCTTGCGCATGGCTGTTGTGTTTGTCCTTCGCTTAAGCTACTTTAAGTTACATTTGTTACATGTAGATCATCTCTACATAACCATAGCAGTTGAAAACCGACGTAAAGCATTAAAAATATTTATCAACAATTATCGTAGTTTTTTAACAAAATTTACTCTTGTCTTTTATTTACAAGGATCATAAATTTTAGGTCAGTCCAGTCTGATAAGTAGTAACATGAAATACGTTTAGGTAATCACAACAATAAGTATCCACACAAGGTACACTCTTTCCCAGACTTAATCCCACGGCGGCTACATAGATGTCACGCTACGCCGGAGACACCTCTCGTTGCGTTAGGCTCCTCTGACCTGAGTGAATGGCTCCAGAACATGTAACAGTATAACAAGAAGCACATTAAACAAAGTCAAGTACAAAAAATATTCAATAAAATAACAGATACTTTACCAAGGACAGGTAATCTTAAACAAACATGACACTAAAACTGTAATGAGACAAGAAAGCATTATGCAAAAAAACTGCCCATCGACTTCAGCCCCAATTTTCATGAATAAATCACGTAACCTTAAGCTGAGGGGTAAGAGATTAATCACTATAGTCTCACTGGCACCCTTCGGTTTAGGAAACAATCTATCAAATACACTTACAATGAAGGGAGAAAGGCACCCACAAACTAACTAACCAAAATATTGATACATACCAACCAAAGATTACCATAAGCCGCTGCGGCGGTTAGATCTCATGCAATTTTCGAGTGCCCAAATTCACCCGGAAACAACCACTGACAGCCACTGAATGAAACAGATCAGTGATTGCTTCTGCAACACGTCAATAGTAGGTTAACGCATGTTCAGAACACCTTCCTCAACACAATACACTTCACATGAATTGTACCTCCACGCACTAATGCTTAGATGCAAACAGAGGACGCACAAGACTGTTCTTAACCATTCTGACTGCTTGAGCAATCACAACTAACTGCCACACATACACAAACCAGGCTACTGCTTCGAAATACACTCCTTAATAAAACACTTACGCCTGTTACCGCCGACACCATTCGCTCCAGAACCCAGTATGCCCGAATACATGGGGATACACAGGAAATGACTGTGAATCAAACGTCCATGTGAGGTTATTGTCGCTCTCTGACAGCCACATCGTGCTTCTACAACCAGCTCTCTATACCGACTCCCCATTCGCACACACTCCCCGGTAGGTAGCAGGATATGACCGAAGACCTCACAAAAACAAAGATAAAACTACTCCCATCAAACCAATATATCGAACCCGTGGTTCAGGTTACAAGGTCTCCTGAATACTCACTTGAAATGCGTATATTGCATCAAGAGTTCCTTAGATTGTCAGTAGATGTCGCTCAACCTGCATAAACATGTAAACAACCAGACACGGAGTTGGTAAGACGACCGGTCGGTTCCAGTCGTAACACTAGGAAAGGAGTATACTGCTTGTGTTGAATGTAGTTCTGCCGTACCTAAAATGGCAATTCCGAAGTATTGATCGTGTCCCCATTGCTACTTTGTGTCAAGGGGGACTGTCAACGAAAGTGACCACACGCTTTGGAGTGTACCAAAGCGATGTTCTTGGGACGTTGTTTACTCTGGCCTTACAAAGGTTACTTACTACTTACGTAGGAGGATGCATGACATGAAACTTCACTCCCGACGTCCATGACGACGTCCAGCTTTAACCCAGAGACACCATGCAGCGCTGTAGAGAGGACCAAACTGCAAGCTGGATGCACTCGTCAGGATTGGCATCAAGTGCTATTCACAGATGAGATGCATTCAACCAGACAATCGTCGGAGACGTTTTCGGAGGCAGCCTGGTCTGCCTGAAAGTCTTACACACACACTCCAGCGAGTTGGTTGTGTCACTGATGTTTTGGGTTGCCGTTATGTAGGAGGCAACCGAATGGCTATACGGTACTGGTGTGCCATCTTCTCAAATTGTTTGGTGGGTCGTCTCGTGCGAAAACAGCCCTTTTCAGTGTATCCCAGGCGTGTTCGATAGAGTTCATGCCAACATGCTGGTTATTTTAATTCTGCGATGTCGACATCATGAAGGAACATATTCAGGAGACGTCCACTATGGGTGCGAGAACTATCGTCCATAAGACGAATTCGTGACCGAAATGCTGTCGATATTGTAACCATGTCGACAGCATTTCGGTCACGAATTCGTTCTAGCACCAATAGTGGACGTCTTGTGAATGCGTTCCTTCATCATAAAGACATCGCAGAATTAAAATTATCAGCCACGTTAGCATGAACTCTATCGAACACGCCTGGGATACACTGATAAGGGCTGTTTTTTGCACGAGACGACCCACCAACCAACAATTTGAAAGATCTACGCCGAATTGTCGTTGAGGAATGGGACAATCTGGACCAACAGTCCGCTGATGATCTAGAACATACAATGGCACGACGAATATAGACATGATCTGTGCAAGAGGGCATGTTAGCGGGTATTACACTATTGGATTATCCTGCAGTCTGGAGCACAAATTGATAATGTCTTGCTTGTTATCGTACAAATTGTCAATTTCTATTTTCGTGAGTAACAAAGACACAGTCGAAGGAAACACACTCACTTGTGAGCGAGCGGTCTAACGTATCGGTGTCACTATGTTTTCTAAACAAGAACAACGGAGTTGGATGAAGATTGAATGTGCCTGACCATGCGAAACATTGCATCACGATTGGTTCGGTATGAATCGACGGAAATGCAGAAATGGATGCGTTAAATGCTACTCATACGCACTTGGAGAGCTAAGATGAGAAGGAAAGGCTTTCTTATGCCTTATCGTATCACTGGATGAGACATGTGCTAATTCGTACGAGCTAAAACTGAATGGAGAATCCAACGAATGGCGCCGTTGTGGGTCGCCGCCAAAGTGGAAGGTGTATCAGAGTCCCAGTATGGGGATAGTTATGGTCTTATCCTAACTCATTACGTTCCTCCACGGTGCACCGTCAGTGCACAATATTAATGTCCGGTTTTAGAGCATCACCTGCGACCAGCTTTGCGAAATAAGCTGCAGCAATTTCAGCACAACCTACTCACCAGTTCGCACGAAAATCTGCAGGCGCATGCAGCGCAAGCTGTAGCTACTCTGTTCGGTGGATGGGAGTGGAGAGTTCTGTGCTATCCACCATACTGCCCGGACGTGAGTTTGATTTGATTCCGAAAATGAACGAACCACTTCGTGGCATTCGCTTTAGAACTGTTCCAGAGATTCGACAGCTTTATTCACGCCATCAAAAGATCATGCTCTGCTAACGGTATACTACGCCGTCCACATCTCTGTCTACGCGTTCTACACGGGTGGAAACATAGTTTCTGATATGTTTCAACCCTCGTATATATACGAGAGAGCTGCATGAAACCAGCCATCAACCCTGTGCTAGTGCAGTCCAACGTGACCATGTATTTGCCAGATAAATAGAAGTTACAGGTCTTGCTGTGCGCGCCACTCTCCGCAGAGCCCTCAGTGCCGCCCCCCCCTCCCGCCTGCGCCGCCCACGCGCCACCTTGACCTGCCCCGGCGCCGCCGCCCCCGCCCGCTGCGGCGATTATCTGTGTTGGCCGACTGCCCGCCGCCCGCCGCCCGCCTGTCTGCGGAAACCAGACTGCCGGCGTTCCTGGAAACACTTTGCGAGCCGCTGGTAGCCGCCCATTTACCGCCGCAAACAAGCGCCACCGCTGACCTTCCCAGCAGCTACGCCGCCGGACATTACAGTTGCAACACCACATAGCGTAAAAAACGACATCTGAGCGAGTGGGACTGGCGCGTGACGGACCATACAAAGCTAAGTAGAAATGTTATACTGCTAAAAACAGTTAAGGGATCTGCTGAGGTATCATACACAACACACATGCTAGAGGCATTTGAAAACTCAGAGCAACAGTAAAAACTTTTAACGTATTTGTGGAAAACCGTTTATATTTTTCGACATAGTCTCCGTTTACATTTATACACTTCGTCCAATGCTGCTCTAATTTGTTGATCCCTTCCGAATAATAGGAATTGTTCAAGTCTGAAAAATAGCTATTAGTTTCTGCAATCACTTCCTTGTTGGAATGAAATCTTCGAGCCGCCAGCCATTTCTTGAAACTGGGGAACGAATAGTAGTCCGAGGCAGCCAAGTCTGGAGAATAGAGGGGATGTGAAACGAGTTGAAATCTTGACATAAACGTTTTCAGGGTGTTGTACCGCGTCATGATGTAAGGCTATTACTTAAATAACCGTCGGTTATTTAAGTAATAGCCTTACATCATGACGTGGTACGACACCCATAAAACGTTTATGTCATCTGACTCTTGCCGCGGAAGCCTACGTAATTATAAGTTGAAATCATACAATGTAAACTTTCACGGCCGGCGTCAACTTCATTTAAAACTTCCGGGCTGATAAGCCGTGGTCGATTTATAAAACTTTCCCCTAACGTTTCATCTTCGGCTGCGGAAGACATCTTCAGAGGCAGTTCGCCACTCTACCTCTGAAGATGTCTTCCGCAGCCGAAGATGAAACGTTAGGGGAAAGTTTTATAAATCGACCACGGCTTATCAGCCCGGAAGTTTTAAATGAAGTATAAGTTGAAATCTTATTTCCAATAATTTTGCGGCCACAACTGCTGAGGTTTGTGCTAGTGCATTATCGTAATGGAAAAGAACTTTTTTTCTGGCCAATCGCCGGCGTTTTTCTTGCAGCTCGGATTTCAAATGGTCCAATAACAAATGAGTAATATGCACCTGTAATAGTTTTACCCTCTTCCAGAGAGTCGATGATGATTATCCTTTGCGAACCCCAAAAGACCGTCGCCACAACCTTTCCGGCCGAAGAATCGGTCTTCGTATATTTAAGTGCACTTTTTCTCTTGGTAACCCATTGTTTAGGTTGTTTTTTGGTCTCAGTGTTTCATACATAGTGACGAAACGATGCTTAAAGTCCTACGGATTTTTCCTGAACAGCTGCAAACCTTCCTTGCAACACTACACAGGATTCCGTTCTTGGTCAAGCGTGAGCAATCGCAGCATCCATCTTGCGGGTAGCTATCTCATATCCAAATGTTTATGCAAAATATTATATACCCTTTCATCCGAGATGCCCAGAGCACTAGCAATTTCACGCACCTTAACTCTTCTGTCATCCGTCATCATATCATGGATTTTATCAATGATTTCTGGAGTCGTGACCTCCACAGGACGTCCAGAACGTTGATCGTCACTTGTGCCCTTATGGCCAATTCGAAAATTTTGAAAACACTTATAAACTGTTCTAATCGAATTTGCAGCGTCACTATAATGTTTATCAAGCTTCTCTTTAG
This sequence comes from Locusta migratoria, assembly GCA_026315105.1. Lineage (NCBI taxonomy): Eukaryota > Metazoa > Arthropoda > Insecta > Orthoptera > Acrididae > Locusta > Locusta migratoria. The sequence continues at coordinate 243,036,263 of CM048748.1, forward strand.
TCTCGTGAGGCGTTTTGCCTTTCATAATATTTAATCACCAAACGAAATTCTTTTTTGTCCATTCTTTGACAATCACTCGACTTCCTTGATTCACACGAATGCCAAACATAAAGAGACCAATATGGCTGAAAGTTGGTGTGCGTTCTTTCCAACGATTCTACTAACTAAGCATGACCTCGATACGCACCGATGGTCCCATCGCTCGAACTTTACACGGACTTTTCAAACGCCACTCGTATGGTAACGTATTTTATTCGGGTAATGGTACGATTGTAATTTGAGAGTGATACAGAACGATGTTTTGCTGTCTCAATTCTTTACTTGAGGTTAACATGGCATATACGAAGAGCGAGGTACCACGGGGCTACCATAATAGTGAAAAAGTCATTCTAGTTGCCCTCTCATATGGCGCGTGACCACCTCTGACGGCATGCGTGCCATGAGCAGTATGAGGTTAACGATCAGTTCTTGAGGGATATTTGGCCATTCTACCATTAGCAGTATCCAGCTCTGCAACCGTTGTGGTAGGTGCTGCTCTGGCTGTAATGTGTCTACCAAGTGCATTCCAGACATGCTCAAGCGGGTTTAAGTCCGGTGAACAACCTAGTCGCTCCAATTCGATCAATTCCCTTAACTTTAAGCATGTTGTCCACCACAAGGAACCCATCTCCCATGGAAGTGTTTTTCAACCTGTGGGTAGCGAACCCCCGGGTCGCCGTTACAGGAGGAAGAATTTGCACCATAAAACCAGCCCCTTTACACCTCTAGTGAAATACGTTTTATTTTCCAAATTTCCTTTTCATCAAAAATAATAATGTCATTTTTGATTCTTCACACATTATATTTTTACATAAATGTTAATAAATGTCATAAATATGTACTTGTAACGAACTTTCCTTTGAAGTATCGATTTTCTGTGATGACATCTTTGTAAATCGTAATATGTTTGTAACATCTTTGAAAACATATTTTGTGACGAATAAATAAGTTTTGCAGAACATCAGGAAGTTGATCCTTTTTTATATTATTTTCCTTTTGTGTTTGGTGTTATTCTTTCGTCGTAGAGCACACCTGACACCCTTTTCCAGTTTGTCCATCCAGCCTGGATCCTGTGGCTTACCTCCTTATCTAAATCTCCTTTACTGGTTACATAGAAACCCATGTACTTAAATTTACCAACTCTCTCCCACTTATAATTTGGCAACATAATTTTTCCATCCCTTCCATCTCCCTCAAATCACAGGTAATCGGTCTTCTTCCTGCTGAGTCCTCCCTTTTCCATTTTCTCCCTCCATCTCTCCGATGTTCTTTCTACCTTCTCTTTGTTCTTCTCCACAATCACCTGACCATAAAGCCAGATCCTACACTCCTTCCGACAACACATCTATCACTATATTGAACAAGTATGGAATTAGGGCTGACTCTTAAGGCAGTCCAACCACGATAGAGAACTTGTCAGTCACTCCAACACTAGATCTTACTTTAGAGCAAGCACACTCATACATCTCTTTGACCAGTCGAAGATGGCACACCCCACGCTCTCAGGCTTCTACACAGTACATCTGTCAGTACTGTATCATACGCCTTCTCTAGCTCTATAAATGTTAGGTGTGGGTCTCTTTGTCGCTCGCCATACTTCTTTCATCAGTTGCCTCTGGATGGAGGTATCATCCATCGTTCCTCCCTCCTGCCATGAATTTGCCTGCAATTTCCTCCCAGATCTTCATGGTATGGGACGATAGCTTAATTCCCCTGTAGTTCTTGCACACTTGAATATCTCCTGGTACCACTGTAGCCTTTCTCCATTGTTATTCAGTCGTTACATTAAGCAAGCTGTGAAATAAACCAAGGAGAAATTTGTAGACAGAATTAAACTTAAGAGAAAAGGAATAAAGACTTTGCGATTTGGTGATGACGTCGTAATTCTTTAAGAGACTGCAAAGGAGATGCAACAGCTTAATTCGAAAAAAAATCATGTAAAATTGTACGTCTAATTTAAGTAACATTATACTTTTTCTTCGTGGGATTTCAGGGTGTACCAAATGAAGGGTTAATTCGAAAGTGGGTCTGTTCCGGAAAACTGGAAGATCTGCCAACGCTAGACAGGAGCGTATTGAACCGAGATACACAACAGAACAATGTTGGGCATTCTATCACAAGTTATGTGGCTGGCGCATGAGATTAGATTGGATTAATACTTGCTCCATAGATCATGAATACGACACTTCATAATGATGTGGAACGTGTCAGGTTAATGAAGGGTGTCTGTACAAGACATTACATTACACAAAATGTTACATGATGACACAATTACCGGTACTTTTTTTCTTTTTTTAATAATTTATATCTAAAAACTCATCCAATACGTAGAAGGAACTCAGCTTTCGCCCTACATAGTGAAGATAATCCTTTCTCCTGCTGTTATAGCTGTGCACACTGCTATTACTTTTGAACTGGGTTGTATTATTAACAACAGATTTCATAATTGAATATATATACTGGGATGTTACTGTGAGGATACCTAAATCCTTAAATAGATGTCTGCTGGATGATCGTGAGTGGGTTCCAGCAATTATTTTGATTACACGCTTTTGTGGAATGAATTATTTTTTACTGAATGATGAATTACCTCAGAATATGATGCCATACGAAAGCAGTGAATGAAAATAGGCATAGTAAACTAATTTATAAAGATTCTTATCGCCAAAATTTTCAATAACCCTAACAGCATACGTAGCTGAACTCAAACGTTTCAGCAGATTGTCTTTGTGTTGCTTCCAGTTTAATCTCTCATCAATGCAAACATCTAAAAATTTCGATAATTCTGCCTTAGCTACAGACTTCTCTTCAAAGTCTATATTACTTGAGTTGTGCCATTTACTGTGCAGAACTTTATATACTGTGTTTTATCGAAATTTAATGAGAGTCCGTTTGCAGAGAACCACTAAATAATTTTGTGAAAAACATTATTTACGATTACATCACTTAGTTCTTGTGTTTTGGATGTGATTAAAATATTTGTATCATCAGCAAAAAGAACTAACTTTGCATCTTCATCAATGTAGAATGGCAAGTCATTTATGTATATCAAGAACAGTAAAGGACCTAAGACCGAACCCTGTGGCACTCCAATCCTTGATAGTCCCTAAGATTGAGGAGTCGGCTGATTTTTTAATATTACATGAACCAATTATTTCAACTTTCTGCATTCTTCCAGCTAAGCATGAATTAAATATATACTACCTGAATCGCCCATGTAGATAGAATTTTACCGATATTGACTTTTTCCTGTTCTGAAATAAGTTGTAGTCTAATATTTCCGTACTTTTGTAATTGACAGTAAGTCATCGAGTAAAACAAGTGATATCTGGCGTTCCACAGGGAAGCGTTATAGGTCCCCTACTCTTCCTCGTGTTTATAAACGATTTAGGAGACAATCTGAATAGCTCCCTTAGACTGTTCGCGGATGATGCTGTCGTTTATCGGTTAGTGAAGTCAACAGAGGATCAAAAGCAACTGCAAAGCGATTTAGACAAAATTTCTGCTTGGTGCGAAAATTGGCAATTGACACTAAATAAAGAAAAGTGTGAAGTAATACACATGACCACTAAAAGAAATCCGCTGAACTTTAATTACGCGATAAATCAGCCAAACCTTAAGGTCTTAGATTCTACCAAATACCTAGGAGTTACAATTACGAACAACTTTGACTGGAGAGAACATTAGAAAATATTGTGGGGAAGGCGAACCAAAGGTTACGTTTCATTGGCAGAACGCTTAGAAGATGCACCAGCTCCACCAAAGAGACTGCACACATCACACTTGTGCGTCCTCTCCTTGAGTACTGTTGCCCCTTGTGGGACCCTCACCAGGTGGGACTGACGGAAGATATTGAGAAGGTTCAGAGAAGGGCAGCTCGTTTTATCACGTTACTGGGGGGAAAGTGTCACGGAAATGTTGCACGAATTGGAGTGGAAATCATTAAATGAAAGACGTTATTCATTGCGGCGTGAGCTGTTTGCGAAGTTTCAATCACCGACTTTTAGTTCTGAATGTGAAAATATTTTACTAGCACCCACCTACTTAGGGAGACATGACCATCCCAATAAAATAAGAGAAATCAGATCGAAAACGGAACTATTTAGGTGTTCTTTCTTCCCGCGCGCTATTAGAGAATGGAACGGTAGAGAAATGTTATGAAAATGGTTAATGAACCCTCTGCCAGGCACTTGAATGTGATTTGCAGAGTATCTATGTAGATGTAGATAGATGTAGATGTACTTTTCCGCTTATGGCGATAGACGTAGGCACCAATATAGAAACCAGGAGCGACACCATTTGCAGCAATATCTCGATCTCAGTTCAGTGCAACGATGGTGTCATCTGCAGGGAGCAGTAACACTGCTCGTTGCCTAAGCAGCAGAGGGTTTTATTGTCGCCACAAAAAGTTCTGTGAGATCTGTGTCACAACACGCGAGCGCTTAAGAGTCGCGGCATTTCGCCAAGAGTGCTGGCGTGTGTGTGAGACGAGCGGCAGTCGCCACGTGCGACTGAGGGCCTGGGCAGCGCATCCGCACGTGTCAGCGGCGCGTGTGTGAGGCGCCGCCATTACCAGCAATTATGGCAGCACGAGGCGCGCCCGGTGAAAGGGGAAAGGGGAGGGGCACGACCGCCGACGCGTGGATTCTACACAGAAATCCACTGCGCCTGCACACACGCAAGTTGAAGTGGCCAAAGTCATACACTGCTTTAAAATTATATTGTTTAGAAATTCTAGAAGGTAACACAGACAATTAAGCCACTATTCCTTTCAATAAAATATCAGAATCCGCATTAGCTGTCGCGGTGTAGTAGCCGAGCGGTCTAAGGCGCCTCGCTGCGGAGCGCGCGGTTGCTCGCCGTCGGAGGTTCGAGTCCTCCCTGGGGCATAGGTGTCTCTCTCTCTCTCTCTCTCTCTCTCTCTCTCTCTCTGTGTGTGTGTGTGTGTGTGTGTGTGTGTGTGTGTGTGTTGTCCTTAGGTTGCTGTTTGCTGATGATGCTGTGGTGTATGGGAGGGTGTCGTCTGTAACTGACTGTAATAGCATACAGGTTGACTTAGACAAAATTTCTAGTTGGTGCGAAGAATGGCAGCTAGCTCTCAATGTAGAAAAATGTAAGGTGATGCCCATGAGTAGAAAAAACAATCCTATAATGTTCGAATACAGCATTAGTAGTGAGCTTCTTGATGCTGTAGCGTCGTTCAAATATCTAGGCGTAACATTGCAGAGCGATATGAAATGGAACGAGCATGTAAGGACAGTTGTGAATAAGGCAGACAGCCGACTTCGGTTTATTGGGAGAATTTTGGGAAGATGTACTTTCTCCTGTAAAGAAGACCGCGTATAAAACGCTTGTACGACCACGTCTTGAGTATTGTCAAGTATTTGGGACCCGCAGCAGATCGGTTTGAAGGAAGACATAGAGGCGGTTCAGAGGCGAGCAGCTAGATTTGTTACCGGTAGGTTCGACCAATGCGCGAGTGTCACGGAAATGCTCCGGTAACTCAATTGGGGATCGCTGGAAGAAAGACGACGTTCTTTTCGTGAATTTCTGTTAAGTAAATTTAGAGAGCCAGAATTTGAAGCTGAGTGTAGTACGATCTTGCTGCCGCCTACTTACATTTCGCGTAAAGATCACAAAGACAAGATAAGACAAATTAGGGCTCGTACGGAGGCATATAGGCATTCTTTTTTTCCTCGTTCAATTTTGGAGTGGAATAGGAAAGGAAATACCTAGTAGTGGTACAGTGTGCCCTCCGCCACGCACCTTGCGGTGAATTGCGGAGTATGTATGTAGATGTAGATGTAGGTTAGTTTACCTTAGTGTAAGTAGTTTGTAAGCTACGGACTGGTGACCACACAGTTTGGTCCGATAGATTTACAAACGTTTGATCAGTTTTTGAATCCGCCTTAGCTGTCTATTATGCCGTTATTTGGTCACGACCGCTTTCGTGCCGTTAAAGGTGCCTCTTCAGGTATCTTGCTTAGTAAATCAGGTGGAAAGACTTATTACGACGTCCCAATATTCATGTTGGGTGCCGAGTTTTGTGTAGGGTTACCATACATCCTCTTTTTCCCGGACACGTCTTATTTTTGAGGCAGGAATTTATTAAATTGGGTTCCGAAAGAAAATTTATTTTTGTGTCATTGGCGACAACGAGTTCGTTCGCACTGCAGTTCCAAACTGTTAACTATCACGCGCATGCACAGAGCGAAAATGCCGTTCACAATTTCGCACTCCCCATGGGTCTGACTGTTCCAAATGATTCGTAACTTCTCTACGAACGAACCCGGATGTCTATTCTGTATCTAACCAGTGTATTCCGTCTTCTTCATTATGTTCTTTGGGTTTACTTTTGATGTACTCTGTGGTTTAGTTTGAAGCTATATTGTGTATTCGAGATAGTAGGTAGCCTTTTCCTTCAAAATAATTTACAAAATGCCGAAATGGAAGTCAGAGTTAAATTATTTGCCTTGGAGAAACACAAATCCTTCAAGAGAATGATCAAACGAAGTTAAGCCATAATGATACATTGTGCTTTTATCAGTCTTGTAATTTTATAAAATTTTTGAACTATTACCGAAGGAAACAAAACATGCCAGCAGCTGAAGTGTGGTATGCATTTTTCAACAGTATTCTTAGTTATTCTGAACTGATGAAAATTGTAGAATTCGTTTTTCTATACGTAGTCTATACGTACCCAATATAGAACGCATGTTTTCTCTTGTGAACACACAGTGGACAAAAGACAGGGATAGATTAAAAATAGAAAATATAAGAGCTATTGTATACGTACAGTATAAATTCAAACATTTGAAATGTCTGAGGTTTTATCAGTATTTGTTAAGAAAACAAAAAGCTATTGAGAGAAATTTTGTCGTCTACATATAATACATCTACATAGGATACTCTGCAAATCACATTTAAGTGCCTGGCAGAGGGTTCATCGAACCACCGTTATACTATTTATCTCCCATTCCATTCTGGAATAGCACGCGGGAAGAAAGAACACCTGAATCTCCACGTTCGAGCTCTGATTTCTCGAATTTCATGCTGATGATCTATTCTTTTTAAGTTTCAGACAATAATATATTTTCGCATTCGGGGCAGAACGTTGACGATTGGAGTTTCGTAAGTAGTCCACGCCTCAGCGATAAACGCTGTTGTAATGATTCTCATCCCATATCCTGTATCATGTCCGTAACTCTGTCTCCGCTCTATCGTGAAAACACAAAACGAGCTGCCCTTCTTTGTCTCTTTCGATGTCCTCTGTCAAACCCACCTGATAAGGAGCCCACACTTGGCAGCAATACTCCAAAAAATGACGGACGAGCATGGTGTATGCAGTCTCTTTAGTAGTTCTGTTAAAAGAGTTCTGCCAATATAACGCAGTCCCTGGTTCGCCTTTCCTATGACGTTGTCTACGTGTTATTTCCAGTTTAAGTCTAATGTAATAGTAATTCCTAGGTATTTAGTGGAGTTTATGGCCTTAACTTTTCATTGATTTATCTTGTAAACAAAGTTTAACGGATTTCTTTTCGTACTCATGTGGACGACTTCACACTTCTCATTATTTAGAGTCAATTGCCAATTTTCACACCATAGTGATATACAGATCGTTCTGCGGTTGGTTTTGATCTTCAGACGATTTTACTAGACGGTAAATGGCGGCGTCTTTTGCAAACAACCTAAGAGAGCTCCTTAGATTTTCCCCTAAATCGTTTATGTAAATATGGAACAGCAGAGGACCAATAACACTACCCTGTGGAACGCCCGATATCACCTCTGTTTTAGTCGATGCCTTACCCTCGATTGCTACAAACTGTGCCTTCTCTGTCAGGAAATTCCGTTTCAGTCGCAAATTTGGGACGATATACCATAACCACGCAATTTGATTAAAAGCCGTTTGTGATGTACGGTGTCTGGAAATCAAGAAATACGGAATCAATATTATAACTCTTCTCGATAGCACTCATAAATTCGTGTGACTAAAGAGCTAGTTGTGTTTCGCATCAACGATATTTTCGAAATCCGTGTTGACCTTGGGTCTATAGATCATTCTGTTCGAGATAATTCATAATATTTGAATACGGCATATGTTACAAAACCCTGCTGAAAATTGACGTCAATGAAATAAGCCTGTTGTTTAGTGGATTAATCCTATTGCCTTTCTTGAAAACAGGTGTGACCTGTGCAACTTTCCAATTTTTTGGTACAGATCCTTCTTTGAGAGAGCGGTTGTTTATGGTTGTTAAGTAAGGAGCTATCACTTCAGCATAATCAGATAGAAATCTAATGTGTATACAGTCCGGACCAGAAGACTTGTTTTTGTTAAGTGATTCAAGTTGCTTCACTACTCAGAGAATATCTACTTCAACGTTACTCATTCTGGTTTCTGTATAATTCGAAATCTGGAATATTGGTTTCGTCTTCTTTGGTGAATGAGTTTGTAAAAGCTATGTTTAGTAATTTTGCTTTAGTAGCAGGATCGACATTACTATCACGTAGTAATGGTATTGTTTGTGTATTGGCCCTAGTATATGTAACATATGACCTAAATCTCTTTGTTTTTCAGTCAAATTTCGAGAAGAGTTTCGTTGTGAAAAGTATTGTAGGCATCTTGCATTGAAGCCTTCGCTAAATTTCGAGCTTCTGTGTAGGATCGCCAATCCTGAGGATTTTGTGTTCGTTTAAATTTAGCACGCCTTTCCGCTGCTTTGTGTACCAAGGGGGATAACCTCCTTTTATTAATTTATTTGGTGTAAAACTGTCAATTGCTGTCGATACCACTTCTTTAGTGGTTACGTTTAGTGTTAGGAACGAGTGGAAACTGTCTTTCAAGAAACAATGTATTGTATTTCTATCTTATTTCCTGAACAAATATACATTTCGTCTATTTTTGGTAACTTTGGGACGTATGATATTCAATCTCGCTACGACAGCTCTGTGTTCACTAATACCTGTATCCGTTTTGATGGTCGTTATGAGATCAGGATTATTTTTTGCTAAGAGATCAAGTGTGTTTTGACATCCATTTACAATTCTAGTTGGCTCATGAACTAATTCCAAGTAACTTCCTGGCAGATTGAAATTGTGTGCCGGAACCGTAACTCGAACCTGAGACCTTTGCCTTTCGCGGGCAAGCGCACTACCGACTGTGCTATCCCGACACGACTCACGATGCCGCCTCACAACTCTACTTCCGCCAGTACCTCGCCTCCCACTTTCCGAACTTCACAGAAGCTCTCCTGCGAACCACGCAAGACTAGCACTCCTGGAAGAAAGGATATGGTGCAGATATGGCTTAGCTACAGCCTAAGGGATGTTTCCAGAATGAAACTTCACTCTGCAGCGGAGTGTGCGCTGATATGAAACTTCCTGGCAAATTAAAATTGTGTGCCGGAACCGGGACTCGAACCTGGGACCTTTGCCTTTCGCGGGCAAGCGCACTACCGACTGTGCTACCCCGACACGACTCACGATGCCGCCTCACAACATCCCTTAGGCTGTGGCTAAGCCATGTCTCCACCACATCCTTTCTTCCAGGAGTGCTAGTCTTGCATGGTTCGCAGGAGAGCTTCTGTGAAGTTTGGAAAGTAGGAGGCGAGGTACTGGCGGAAGTAGAGTTGTGAGGCGGCATCGTGAGTCGTGTCGGGATAGCACAGTCAGTAGTGCACTTGCCCGCGAAAGGCAAAGGTCCCAGGTTCGGCCCACGGTTCCGGCACACAATTTTAATCTGCCAGGAAGTTTCATATCAGCGCACACTCCGCTGCAACGTGAAAGTTTCATTCTGGTAATTCGAAGTAATTCTTAGAGAATGCATTGAGTAGAATTTCGTACGATGTTTTATGCCTACCTCCTGATTTGAAAATACAATTTCGCCAATAGACAGGTAGATAGGTTTGTATGTGACATCATTAAGTGGACGTCTCTAGGGTTGGAGTCAACATTTGTTTAAACCCAACTGACTGCCAAAAATGTTTTTTTTTTTAAATTAAACTTTGTGACCGTGTTGTATCTTTCCTGAATCTAAAGAAAGAATGGGTTGTACCAATATGTTCACGTCATATCTCGTTAAAACACTTAACAAAACCAGAAGAGTTTTGTAGTCGAAAGTCTGTGTTTTGATGTCTCAAAACTAATAAGATTTTAGGGATCATTAGGTGCGTGTTAGGCATAAAAAATGCTATTGTCATCAAAAACCACAAAAGTATTCTAGTTAACAAACAGTGTTTAATAAATTCAGAAAAGCAATAGTCCTGAATAAGAATTGTCGTCCGTTAAGATCGTATCACTATGTAAAATCTCCCGTTTTGGTCACCATATCTGTATGCTGTAGCAATGAAGGAAAACGGATTGACTTCAAGTATGCGTCCACGTTGCACTCATAATCCGGCATCAGTGATTGTAGCTGTCACATACTCGCTTGCTGGCGGTAACTAAGGTCCGTTGGACATGTACTGTGTACATAGGGACGTCGCAATAAGTCTTCAACTCATGTACTGAGGAAGATACCTGAAGATACACCTTTAACAGTGCGAAACCGGTTGTGTCAGGCGGATAATGATAATTCATGGAAAGGAATCCTGGCTTAATTGTCTGTGTTACCTTCTAGTATTTCTTAACAAAGCATTTCAGCTGTGGTTGCCCAAATTATAAAATAGTTTGTTTAAAATTATATATAGATTGGCGTTGAAACATTTCTCCCAATTTGTTAAAATATTTGAAATGACTTTTATTTAAATAATATCTGTATGCTAATACCTTGAAACGGAATAGCTTCTGGAAATGAAACTGTTCCGCGATTTTAATAAAGAAAAAAAATGAAAGAAATATTAATTTGAATGAAATCACTAGAAAAGGCAGATTATATTTTTGAAAGCTATCACTGATGGTCCTATAAAGATTTAACTGGTGTCGTAGCCTTTACGTGAGTCATGAAAGGTACCTAAAATCTCTGCAAAATGCGACACTGTTCAAGAAAAGGCAAGCTACGCACAAAGAAATGATTTTTTTTTTTTTTTTTTTTTTTTTTTTTTTTTTTTTTTTTTTATGTGAATGTTGATGGGAAACCGCCCTGAAGCTAATGGTTGGAGATATCATTTACTGTCATTGATTTACTAAAAAAGTCCACGGCTAGCTCAAATTGTTAAAACTGAATTTTAATAAGTCGGCCCAAAATCTCAGGATCGTATACACAACAATTATTTATTAAAAAAAAGGAATTTAAATTATTACTATTCTGATCACATCTACAACAATTTGCTTTCGTAATTAGATGTAAAGGCGAAATTCGTTGTCCTGAAAAATAAATTGCATCACTGTTAATAAAATTTGAGAAGGAAAAACAAAGGAACCAGTTTTCTACTGAATGAGGACACATTCGAATTTCGGTTAAATTGCAGAGCTTATAATTGAATTAAAAAGCAGCATATCTGCATAAAACTTACATCACTTACATCATTCTCGAACATCTCCAGAAATTTATATCCTGGAAAATTCGTAATAATTGCAGAGCTCAAATCATTTACTACTTTTACTGCCTTAGTGTTAGAACAAGAAGAAGAAATGGAGACGCATCGCCTGTATTTTTAGTTGAGAAAAGATGAATGTGATAATTGTTTTTGTATTCTTTGCACAGAGGTTTACATCTTCAAAGAATATTAAGTCCATATGATTGTGAGTAATATATTAATACTTACGGAAAAATTCACAAAATATGTACATATGAAAATAAATAAATTTTTCAATATCGGATAATAAGAAACTTTTGATACGGGTAGGCACATGTAACGTTACTGCTCTTTCGGACATGTCCGAAAAAACGGGCGTCAAACCCTAGTTCGCAGCCATATTGCATTTGAAAATATTTAATTAAAAGGTGGAACGAAGATGGAAAGCAATGTCTTTAGATGCACTAGGACACTAAAATTACTCAATGGCAAGTGAAAATATGAACCAGTCCAGGATTCGAACCCTGGTCTTCCGTTTCGTGTTAGGTCTTGGCTTAATCACATTCATGTACTTGGTTTGTTTGGTTCTTTACCGACTTGGTACCGAGCTTCTTCCGTGGTGATCCTTTATATTTCGGATTCCCATACATGTTCGAAAGAGCAAACACCACACCAATATATACAGCGTGATTCTGTTTTCAACTGGTAATTCTGTTTTCAGCCAAATTAATGGTTGTTGTTATTTTGAGGGGACTAAACTATTTCTAAACAATTACAACAGTTAATTTGGCTGAAAACAGAATTACCAGTTGAAAACAGAATCATGCTATTGTAAGGAAGTCCCCACTGAATGAAGTGTAGGCCCTTATCATAATAGCTATATTAATTCCATAGATATCAACTTCGTTTTTTGAAAAGGAACTGAAGTAATTTGTACTGCTAGTATCCTAGATCTCAAAAGGATGAATTCATCGGCGTTTCACGCAAAGAAATCCGATAAATAGTTTCATAGAAATAGCAATATTTATAGCACAGGAACTACCTGTTTTCTGCCGGGAAGTTTCATATCAGCGCACACTCCACTGCAAAGTTTCATTCTGGAAATATCGCTTAAGCTGTGGCTGAGCCTTATCTTTTCTTCCAGGAGTGCTAGTCCTGCAAGGTTAACTTCTGTGTAGTTAGGAAAATAGGAGGCGAGGTACGGGCGTTAGTATAGCTGTGAGGAGTGACCATGAACTGAGCTGGGATACCGCAGTGAGTAGAGCATTCTACCGCGAAAGACAAGGGTCACAGGTTCGAGTACCGGTTCCGGCACAAAATTTTAATCTTCAAGGAAGTTTCATATCAACGCACACACCGCATAATGAAAGTTTCGCACTGTGACAATTGTCTTCACCCTTGTTCTCTTGACAGAAGACAAAATTTACTTTTTTACATTTTCTTTGTAGAATTTATGCTGTTGTGGTCTCAAAAGGCACTATGATATTTTTTGTAAAATTTTATTTTATTATTTTAAATTTTTTTCATTGCTGGTACTCAGAAGTACCGTCAGGCTACATCGACGGAAACACAACATGTACAGAAAAACGTTCCAATTTATAAACCTTGTACGTTATTCCACACAAAAATTAAACATGTTTCGATTGAATATGATATTTTTCAAGTAAATTTCACATTAAATGTTGCTTCCAGAGGAAATTCATGACATTATATGATTTTTACATACTTATCACAGATTTAGTGATATCTCATGAAATTGCAAGGAACAGTTCTCTTTGTCATTACGACAGAAATACACTTTACATGCACTAAACTGTGATTGTGGTCACGACTGAATTTTATTTTTGGCACACATTTTACATCTTCCTCTTTTACGAGTGAACACTACAAAATGGTTTCCTCGGTTGCCGAGACGTATATCTTCAGGAACAGAATAATTATCTTTCTTGCTTTGTGGGAGAGTTATTTCATCTTTATTAAAGTTTCTCTTTTTGGGGTGTGGCACTTGCTGATTCATTAGCTTTAGTGCCACAGCCGCCTGAATTCCAGCATTGGCAGTGCCACACGTCACACGCAAATCACTGAAAATGACATAAGCATTGACAAAAGTAATTTCAATTCCCCCTTCCCCCCCCCCCCCCACATGATGTGATGGTGCCAGTGTTTCTTTGATCGCCTGTCAAGACCATAAGATTTTTTTATTTTATTTTATTTTTATTTTTATTTATGTTTATTTTGTTATCGTATATGATAACTGGACATGTTATAGTCATACTAGTCCCACCTTTCTGCTTTCTAGACACTACACTCCGTTCAGTGCCATGGAAGTTCGATGCAAAATACACTACTTTATTGTTACTCCGTGTCATTATATTACGAAATATCAGTGCGAATGTCCTCAGACAAAACTGCTTCGATCACTACATCGGTCAGAGGCCGAAAATAGCCACTATTTTTTCCGACTTTCATTCATCTGTGTGATAAAATGTGGACAGAACAACTAGAGACATGTAACGCATTACACCTACAATAATGTGTTCGCACGACCAGACGGTATTAATAGTCCACTTTATAATTGCTTGTAATGCAATGCTTCAAGCTATTATAGAAAAACAAAGAGGGTACGTAATAACATTGGAAAACCCAATGAAAGTTTCGATAAATTACGCACAAAGCCAGGCAACAGCGTGGAAACAAACACACGCAATCTTCTACATCTACATAGATACTATGCAAATCACATTCAAGTGCCAGAGGGTTTATTAACCACTTTCATAACTTTTCTCTACCGTTCCATTATCTAACAGCGCGCGGGAAGAAAGAACACCTAAATCGTTCCGTTTTCGATCTGATTTCTCTTATTTTATTGGGATGGTCATGTCGCCCTAAGAAGGTGGGTGCTAGCAAAATATTTTCACATTCAGAAGTAAAAGTCGGTGATTGAAACTTCGCCAACAGATCACGCCGCAATGAATAACGTCTTTCTTTTAATGATTTCCACCCCAATTCGTGCAACATTTCCGTGACGCCCCCCCCCCCTCCGTAACGTGATAAAACAAAACGAGCTGCCCTTCTCTGAACCTTTTCAATATCTTCAGTCAGACCCACCTGGTGAGGGTCCCACAAGGGGCAACAGTACTCCAGGAGAGGACGCACAAGTGTGATGTAGTCAGTCTCTTTGGTGGAGCTGGTGCATCTTCGAAGCGTTCTGCCAATGAGACGTAACTTTTGGTTCGCCTTCCCCACAATATTTTCTATGTGTTCTCTCGAGTCGAAGTTGCTCGTAATTGTAACTCCTAGGTATTTGGTAGAATTTATGACCTTAAGGTTTGACTGATTTTTCGCGGAATTGAAGTCTGTGGATTTCTTTTATTGGTCATGTGTATTACTTCACACTTTTGTTTATTTAATGTCAATTGCCAATTTTCGCACCATGTATAAATTTGGTCTAAATCGCTTTGCAGTTGCTTTTGATTCTCTGTTGACTTCACTAACCGATAAACGACAGCGTCATCTGTGAACAGTCTAAGGGAGCTATTCAGATTGTCTCCTAAATGGTTTATAAACACAGGGGATAGTAGGGGACCTATAACGCTTCCCTGGGGAATGCAAGACTCACTTCTGTTTTACTCGATGACTTACAACGAACTGTGTTGCGAGAGTGAAGATCGGGGTGAGAGTTTATAATTGGGAAAGATTAATTTTTAAAACTCACAACCACCAAATGCGAACCAAATTCCTAAACATGAAAAAACACTGGATCTGTGATTGCTACTGTTTGACTTGTTTTCTAGGGGATGATATCACACGTTCGCAGCTTTCCTTCCCTGCATATGATTAACAAAAGTATTTATAATAAAGTCAAGTTCATGAGAGAAAGTGGTGTACTATGTACTATTTTTGAAAACACGTAAAAGTTCACTTTATGTTGTTTATTTCACAATATTAGAACCCTGTGGCTGATACGTCTGTACGTCGACACATTTACCAAATAAAGTTATAGTTCGTGAGCCCCCAGACAAAATGAATATTTGTCGCGAATTGTTTTCACACCATGTGGCTGTCTCAAACATCGTTTATGTTCATGCCTATGCGACGACAGGTGTTACATTGACAAATCACTGTCACTGATTCAATGCGATGCACACCTTGTTCCACCGGCTAAATATTCACAAACACACAGTAGCACTCGATTAAACTTGGTGCAGTCTACGACGAGCAACCACACGTGGCGATTGCCACACACAAATCTAAAGTCTCCACCTGGAGATACACATGCCGACTGATGCAGAGCGACGCCGCCCGGCCAGCTACCCCACGTGCTCCCGCCTTGTCACTTCCTGCCCTCGCGCGCGCGTGCGCGCCAAAAGCTCAACTGCCGGGGTTTTTTCCCCTACATCATCAACTTCCCCATGTGAACTGTTCTAACCGATTTGCCAACGTACAGCGCTCAGCCAATACATTTCTAAAACTTTATTTAAAATCAAAATAATTACAGTACACATTAAATAAATGTCTTCTTAGTTTTTTATATTGGTATAAACATCCTTTGTACTGTTTATCATAATCGTGCAATTTCTTATGTCACAGATAAGTGATTTAACTGAATACTTCAAGATAAAATACACAAGATTAATTGAAAAGAAATTAGGAAATAGTTAATATATTATTTTTATAAACAAACATTGCCATGCTGGTTGTGTAACTGTCTTGTATTCATTGGTAATTTATAACTGTTCATTGTCAGTTAAACATATTGCGCCAGATGTGACTATATCAGCTAATGTATTGTTTATTTATCAACAGGCTATTTTGTAATGAGGGCCTTAAAGGTTCCTAACTGCATCGTATTACTTCAAATGCAAGTAGTATTAGAATATTTTATTTCACGCTGTGCACTGCACTCCACCTGGCACTCGCCATTGTCCCTCTCCCCTCACCGGAAACGAAAACTGGAAAATCCTAAGCTGGAACAAGGCACCAACGTCGGCCTGCTCGCTGGCCTCCCGTCAGCTACAAGCACACAGTAAATCTCAACGTGGAGAATTTCTACCTATGGCCTAACTATAAATGTTGTCACCCAACTGCGTACATACATTGCTACCATAATTAATAAGATTACAATTGTGTAACATTTAGTGCATTGGCATGGTCAATGTTTGCAGTGAACTTCATACTGTTTAATTATCAAATGCTATTAATTTACCAGTATTTCTATTGGGCGGTAATCTTACAGTGTCCTTTTTGATTGGAAATCGTGAATCGAATCGCACAATTGGGGAGATATTCCATAAGCACGCAATTTCATTAGAAGCCGCTTGTGGGGTACAGTGTCAAAAGCTTTCCGGAAATCCAGAAATATGGAATCGATGAGATCCCTCGTCGGTGGCACTTACCACTTCATGTGAATAAATGGCAAGCTGTGTTTCGCAAGAGCGATATTTTCTGAATCCGTGTTGACTATTGGTTAATAGGTCGTTCTCTTCGAGGTAGTTCATAATGTTCCAACAAAGTATATGTTCCAAATTCCTACTGCAAGTCGACGTCAATGGAATTGGTCTGTATTTTTGGGAATGACTCCTATTGGTTTTCTTGAATATTGGAGTAACTTGGGCAATTTTCCAGTCTTTGGGTACGGATCTTTCGCTGAGTGATCGGTTGTAAATTATAGCTAAGTACGTAGACATTGCATCAGCATATTCTGACACTACGTTTACATGTAACACATCTTCCGGAAGACGAAAACCGATTTTCGTAAACCGTTTTTCGCTGTCGTGTTTACATGGCACAGTCTGAATCGGATTTCCTAATCCACTTAAGATGGTGGCTGATTCAGTCCTCGATTTAGTCAGCATAATCGCTATTTTTCTTTACTTAAATACACAGATTTATGCTTACTCTAATATTAATACTTTTATTTCACATTAGAAAATATCACTCTGTCCATATGTGCCGAAAATTCTTACCAAACGAACACAATCTGACAAACCAAGAACGCTTCAAAAACACGAAAATCTATTGTGGAACTGGAAAACCGCTGTAGAGAAGTGGATTTCCAGAATCGATTTTGGAGTGTTTACATGACCAACCAAAAGCGGAATTGGGAAATCGGTTTACGAAATCCGGTTTTGGGAGCCCATGTAAACTGGGTGTGAGAGGAATCTAGTTGGTATACAATATGGTTCGGAAGATTTGTTTTTGTTTAGTGACTTGAGTTGTTTTACTACTCCAGGAACATCTACTTCTAAGTTTCGCATGCTGGCAGCTGTTCTTGGATTGAATTCCGGAATGTTCACTTCGCCCGAATACCAATTACTGCCAGAGAAGTCTATGTATCGTGCAGCAACATCTCTGAAACCGTAGAGAGCAAAGTTACTGTTATGTCCCGACAAGCTCTCTGATCACGAAACTGAAACTATAAGAAAATAATGAGTGTCAAAACTTATTGGTACTTTTTAAGTACCGTCAGGCAACAAAGGGTTAATGTTGTAAATTATCCAAGCACACTTACTTCGAACGCACAGCCACCTGGAGCCCTAAGAAAGACAGCTGGAAGCGGCTGGACGGTGTCCTTGTCACAAAACTGGCGCCAGGCGGTCTGCAGCCGCCAGCAGCAGCGGCAGCAGCGTGTTTGGTTTGGTTTTGTTTTGTTCGGACGCATTCCCGCCTTGCGAGGACACCTGGGAAGGCGCGGCAAGCAGCCTCAGTGACGCACGGCTGTGACGCGCGGATACTCGCACCTGGGAATGCGTGTAGCCGCGGTCAACGCAAGAAAGGCACGCGTTCTCCAACCGGTCTCCCCGCCAGTCACAGACCAATTGCTCAAGTTCTTTTCCACAGCACGATGCAGCTTACCAGTACTATCGACAAGTAATAATGCTCAGAAAAACAAGAAAGAACAGGTCCCACAATTATTAATTATAATCGACCTTCTAGCCCTCGCATGGTATCAGCCTTAGAAAAACGTATTGTATGCCCGGGAGGCAATACTCACTTTACGTCTTATCTTAGAAGATAGATTAAGGAAAGGCAAACCTACATTTTTAGCTTTTGTAGATTTGGAGAAGTCTTTTGACAATGTTGATTGGAATAAACTCTTTCAAGTTCTGAAGCAAGCAGGAGTAAAATGTAGGGAGCATAAGGTTATTTACAACTTGTACAAAAACCAGACAGCGGTTGTCAGAGTTGAAGGGCATGAAAGGGATGCAGTGGTTGGAAAGGGAGTAAGACAGGGTTGTAGTCTTTCTCCATTGTTATTCAATTTGTACATTGAGCAAGCTATAAAGGAAAGCAAGGAGAAATTTGGAGAAGGAATTAAAGTTCAGGGTGAAGAATTAAAAACATTGCGTTTTGTCGACGACATAGTAATTCTGTCAGATACAGCAAAGGACCTGGAAGAGCAATTGAACGGAATGGACAGTGTGCTGAAAGATGAACATTAACAAGAGCAAAACTAGGGCAATGGAGTGCAGTGTAATAAAATCAGGTGATGCTGAAGGAATTAGATTGGGAAACGAAGTAATAAAGGAGGTAAAGAAGTTTTGTTACTTGGGCAGTAAAATAACAAATGATGGTCGCAGTACAGAGGACATAAAATGCAGAATAGCAATGGGGATAAAAGCGTTCTTGAAAAAGAGAAATTTGTTAACATCGAATATTAATTTAAGTGTAAGGAAGTCCTTTCTAAAGGCATTTGTATTTGCAAAATATTAACACGAATTATATACAGAAGGATGGAAAGCTGGTAGAAGCCGACCTCGGGGAAGATCAGTTTTGGTTTAGGAGAAATGTAGGAACACGGGAGGCAATACTCACTTTACGGCTTATCCTAGAAGATAGATTAAGAAAAGGCAAACCTACATTTCTAGATTTTGTAGATTTGGAGAAAGCATTTGACAATGTTGACTGGAATACACTCTTTCAAATTCTGAAGTCAACAGGGGTAAAATACAGGGAAAGGAGAATTATTTACAACTTGTACAAAGGACAGACCGCTGTTATTAGACTCGAAGGGCATGAAAGGGAAGCATTAGTTGGGATGTTATTCAATTTGTACATAGAGCAGGCGGTGAAAGAAAGCAAGGAAAAATTTGGAATAGGGATTAAAGTTCAGGGGGAAGAAATAAAAACATTGCGTTTTGCTGATGACATTGTAATTCTCTCTGAGACAGCAAAGGACCTGGAAGAGCAGTTGAATGGAATGGACAGTGTGTTGAAGGGAGCATATAAAATGAACATTAACAAGAGCAAAACAAAGATAATGGAATGCGGTCTTAGAAAATCAGGTGGTAGGTGGTAGATGAGTTTTGTTACTTGGGTAGTAAAATAACATGTGATGGTCGCAGTACAGAGGATATAAAATGCAGAATGGCAATGGGAAGAAAAGCATTTTTGAAAAAGAGAAATCTGTTAACATCGAATGTTAATTTAAGTGTAAGGAAGTCTTTTCTGAAGGCATTTGTATGGAGTATTGCCTTGTACGGGAGTAAAACATGGACGGTAAGCAGTGCGGACAGGAAGAGAATAGAGGCTTTTGAAATGTGGTGCTGCAGAAGAATGCTGAAGATTAGGTGGGTAGATCGCATAACTAATAAAGAGGTACTGAACAGAATTGGTGAGAAAAGGAATTTTTGGCATACCCTGACTAAAAGAAGGGATCGCTTGGTAGGACACATTCTTAGACGTCGAGAAATCGTAAATTTAGCATTGGAGGGAAGTTTGTGGGGTAAAAATCGCAGAGGGAGACCAAGAGAAGCGTATAGTAAGCAGATTCAAGTGGATGTAGGTTGCCGTCCTTATGAGGAGATGAAAAGGCTTGCTCAGGATAGAGTAGGGTGGAGAGCTGCATCAAACCAGTTTCCGGACTGAAGACCATAAAAACAACACCATGCCTGAGGTTTTTTTCGACCCCGAAGTGATTCAAGCCACTTTATGGAGACGAAATTTGTAATATGTTAATAAAAAGTAAATATAATTTATTGAGAAACATATGCACAAAGTTGATATTACAACTTCACAGTTTCTTCACTGAATTAAGATACATGTAAGTTACCTATAAGTTGTAATTACTTACTACATTTATTTCAAATACGAAAATATGTTTCGTTTAGTTTGTTTGGTTCCAAAAATTATTTTAACACAAAATATTCATAACCCACAGACTATGTACTAATAATGTAATTTATTAATATTATGTGTAATATCATTTACATGGAATTTTATTAGAAATACACTCCTACTCTCTCTCAGTGTCAATCCAGTTCAATCCAGCGTTCAGTAGTTGGCCATAATTTTTTTATATTTTGCATGGTTATTGGCATGCATTACTATTATTCTCTGCAAATGAATGGTGATAAAAGGTCTGAAACAGTGTGCCCTTGTCCGTAATTTTGGTCTAAGGTGACATGGAATATGCGCAGTTTCACGTACTACAATCCTTGAACCCTGCTTGAGAACATCAGGTGGTACTGTGTTATATGTTATCTATCCACTTCTAGACACAGAAGTAGATGCCCTAGTTACCTGAATGCCCTTATCTTCTTCACAGTCACACACACCCACTTCATCTCCAACCTGTACACCTTCCTCTACCACATCTCCATCATAATCACTTTCATCCTCGTTTCCAAAAATTGATTCATTATCATTGTCAGTTTTCAGTAAATCTGCTAAAGCCTGTTTGAGACTGTAGCCCCTTGCAAAACGTACATCACCATTCATTACGAATAAACTATAACAAAACGTCTTCTATGCGCAAAGCACAATTCCAAACTATGAATTTGTCGCAACAGTGCACATAATTGTATTTCCTATTAATTGTTTACAACAAAGTACAAATGAATGTCGCTTTATAAGGTACATTGTTGCCAAGATTTAATTTCGTAACAAAACTTATTTATGACACTGAAAATCACTTATTGTATACCTGGGTTATTTTCTGACCCCACTGCAAAAATTTCAATTTGTTGTTCTGTAAAATTAGATATAACCATAAATATTGTATCCAGTTATAATAAAAAGTCCGTGGATAGCATATCTGAAGAATCGGTTGTCTACACCCACATTAAAACTGTTTATTTATAGTTAAATGAGCCTTGGGGGCTAAAAAGATCCCAGGCATCATGCGAGGGCTAGACTTTAATGCTTACGTCAGAGAGGATGTCCCATGTAAACGTTTAAACCCAAGATATCGGTTGACCGAGTGTTGCTCGAGAATTTTTTTCTTTTACATAGTGGTCTTCTTGTTCAGCCTGCCCCAGTTCAGTGGTCGCTGTTCCTGATTCTTGACTTCCTTTTCTATCGGTCCCACGAGTGCTCAGTCCCTTCTCTCTCAGGTCTTCAGTGATGCAGTTCATCCATCTTCTCTTTGGTCTGCCTCCTCTTCTCCTGCCCTCCACTTGTAACTCCTTTGTTCTCTACAACAGGTGTCCCCCATCCCTTATCACGTGCCTGTACCATTGTAGTCTTCGTTCCTGGGCTATCTTCAATGTCTCCACTACACTTGTCTGCTCTTTAATAAGATCACTTATTATTTTGTCCATCCTCGTTTTCCCCATCATCCAACTCAGCATATGCATCTCAGCCACGTTTAATTTCTTCTCCTCCACTTTCTATAACGGCCAGATCTCACTACCATACAACATAGCTGGTCTCACCACCACTTTTACATAGTGGTAAAAGGACAAGGCCCTACAAGAGGCGTGTCCGTATGCCACGCAGAGTGGACAGGTATAGTTAGGAACAAATAGACGAGGAAGAAGGCTATGAAACTTTCACAAATGAAGGAAGTGTCACTGATGAGACTCAGCATTGACAGGGGAGCAATCTCCCACTGTCATCAACCCAAACCAGACCTTCTTTAAATTAATGTGGATACTAACACCTGAGACACAAGAAAGTATATATATATATATATATATATATATATATATATATATATATATATATATATATAAAGGGAAGAGACTAATATCAGCAAAACCATGGAAACTGTGCTGGGTGATCGATGGCTTCAAGGAAACATTGCAAGGTACTCAACGCCCAACACAGTACATTGCAGCTAACCATAAGGACAAAGAAACCTTATTTTTAGATATAATTTATTTCTTTCTATTACATTGCTTAGCCCGTAATTACAATTACAATACATTGAATTTCGACATGTGTTTAACAACCATGTAACCAATCATGTTTTTATCTTTTCCACTACATCTAATTTATTGTAAATTGCACGAATTGTAATTTGTTATATTATAATTGTAGCCATAACTGTAAGCATTTGTATATATGTATTTTCTCTTTGCTTTTATTTTTTTCTTCTTATCTCAAATACTTAAATGATGTAACATCAATGAACTAATGTACAACATGTAAAACAACAAATGTACGTCCTGCTTTATATTAAAAGGTACCAGGATTATAAATGAGAATTGAGAACAAACCAACGTCCACGAAGTACCGCTCAGATCGAAGAACCAGAGTAAAGAGAAAAAGAAAGAGGGTTCAACGGCATCTGTAATAAAAAACTGAGCAAAATTTTCAGCGAACAACTCAGAACTAACATAAACAAACGACCGCAAGGAATCGATCTCTCTGAATATTACATATATAACCACCATTGACAATTTTCTCCTCTTGATTTCTAAAAGGTTTTCATACTCTTTTTAACTGAACACAACTATATTCTGCTAGATTC
Organism: Locusta migratoria; assembly: GCA_026315105.1. Lineage (NCBI taxonomy): Eukaryota > Metazoa > Arthropoda > Insecta > Orthoptera > Acrididae > Locusta > Locusta migratoria. The sequence continues at coordinate 243,059,450 of CM048748.1, forward strand.
CGAGTTTTTCGAAGGTAACAGCACTTTCTCTGAAAAGTGCATTTGTTCTGTTTCGAAAACATGCCATGAAATACATACCAACGAATTCTAAACATAGACTTCTTTGTCACTTGTTCAAATGCTCAAATGTTTGTAAATCAATCGGACCAAACTGCGTGGTCATCAGTCCGTAGTTTACAAACTACTTAAAATAAGGTAAACTAACCTAAGGACAACACACACACACCCATGCCCATGCCCCATGGAGGACTCGAACCTCAAACGGCGAGCAACCGCGCGCTCCGCTGCGAGGCGCTTTAGATCGTTCGGCTACTCTACCTCGGCTTTATCTCTTGTACCTAAACTGGGGAGGTACTATTACAATGACTGTTGTAAATAACGTAATGGTAGTAGTTACTTTGTACATAGATTAAGTACTAAATTTATGTGGAATTCAGTATTACCACCGTTATTTCGTTTGATATTTTAGCTGTACGAGAAAACTTAATCTCGGTTTGAAACATAATGTGTGCTCTTTATTTTAGCGCAGAACAAAGTAACATGAACAAAGCCATATCTCAACTACAGAAGGAACCAAGGAAGAAAGGTTAGGGTTTAACGTCCCGTCAACAGCTTGGTCATCAGAGATGGAGATAACGCTCGGAGTTTTAGGTAAGGACGAGGAAGAAAATCGGCCATGCCCTTTGAAATGAACCATCTCTGCATTTGCATACAGTGATTTAGGAAAATCACGGAAGACCTAAATCTGGATGGCTGGAGCTGGACTTGAACCACCGCTCCACCAAATGCGAGTCCAGTGCGTTACCACTGCGCCACCTCGTTCGGTATCTGAACTACAGAAAAGGTAAGACAATCTACGTTAAAAGCGTCCATAGCAACCATATCAAAGACAAGCATTTTAGTAATGCATTGGTTCTAATTACTAACTTTCAACATATTTCATTAATACTGAATAACTGCTTAGGAAAAAAAGAGGTAATTTGTTGCAATGTATACATTTTCCTTCTGTTTCATTAAGGAACTACAGTTGCTACAGAAATCTAGGACTCCATTTATACATGAAACTACCAATATCTGCACGTTGTTAAGAATATTCATTATCACAATATCCTCCCCGTTGTTATGTATTTCACGGCATGTTCACGAAATAGAAGAAACGCACATTTTAGAGGAAGCACTCTTATATCTGCACAACTCTAAACATTGAAGAAGATAGCTCTATTTAACTAATGAGACTGTCGGAAACTCTTTTAGGAGACAAGGATATATATCCGTGGGTTTCGAACTACCGACCACATGCATCACAACGTTACCAACTACCCACTTTTTCTTCCTTTCTCTTTTTTATTTTTATCTTTTTTTATTATATTATTACAGAGGGCGTTTACCCCCTGACCGGGCGCGCTGAGCCACGGCGCCCGGCACCCACTAGATCATGGTGAACAATTACGGCATTGACCATTAATTCTAGTACGATTGCTGGCAGTTGCTAACAGCTAAAATCAGCTAAAATGACATTTTTAGACACTAGATTATAATTTATCGTACTATGAACGACGTGGTTTTGTTAATTCTTCAGTGCGCCACTGTTCTGAAATGAAAAGCGCAAGTTATAATAAGAAAATCATAAAATACAGGAAGCAAGATGGCGTATGCCAATAGAGATCTGGGTGAGGAATGTCACGGACATTTCCTAACCTCTGGTATACATAAAATCAATATGCGATGTCAAGTCGCCGTTATTTTTGCAAATAGCTCTGTAATGAAAAAAACAGAAGCGAGGAAAATTGTAGGGAATTTTCTCCTCTAAAAATTACTTTATTCAATTTTCGTGTCAAATGTTCGGTTAAGCCGTTATTTTTATTTAAATTTCGAGCTGTCAAAAGGTGATCGCAAAGGCCCACTTTTATTGTTACGTCCGTAACCTGAAGTGGACCAATAGAAGTATGTAGGTGAACTTCAGAAGGAAAAAAACCAGTGTAAATACATAATTTCATCCAGAACATCCGCAACAACAATAGATATTGAGAAACGACTTACGGCAGGGTCTTTGGAAGTAAATACTATGGGGCATTCGAAAACGTAAGTAAATATTATTTTCGACATAATCTTATTCTTAAAATGGTCATGCAACATTTTTCATCCAACCAATACCATGAGAAATCAGAAAAAGAATGGATTTGGTAGCATTCATTGCAATACGTCAATTCCGAAAATATTGATCTGAAGGGGGTAAAAAGCTAACTGAAGCTATCCCTGAGTCGTATTGATATTTCGTAATTCGTAAAAATAAATAAATAAATAAAAAGAAAAAAAATAAATGCTACAACCATTTGTTACTGACACCTAGGAACAAAGAAAACTACAAAAATAACACGCACAACATGCCTTCGACACACTGTCAGTTCTAAAACTTCCAGGCACAGTTTTGAATGCTATATAAATAAAAAGAACTCTATTCCTTGGATAATATGTTTAAATTAGCTAAAAACAATACAAAACTAAATTACCAACGTGATAAAGTACATGAGCGTCTTTTTGTGACAACAAACCGCATCTGACGAAATCGTGCACTCAGACGTAAAACAGTCCGTGTTTACTGCTGCCTGTGAGCAGTGATTCTGAACAGTCTCGGCCAGCGAGAGTTTCACAATGTAGTACATCTGCGAGACCCATCACGAACACGTCAGGTATTTTCCACTTTGTTTTATGACGCTGCAAATGGATAGGGACTTTTAAGTCCCATCGGACAGAAAAGCGTTAAGTCGGACACCCTTTGCACTTGATCCTAATGTGACGTCGGAATTTACATTAAATTGATGGGAGACCAATGCAACCAATTTCCCAGCTTTTGCCTTATTCATGTGTCTATTGACCCCAGTTTACGGTACTGAAACAATTCTAAACATTGTAAATGACACGCGAAACTCCAGGGCACTGGCGCCCTATAGGTAGAGGTCTGCGCAGATATCGGCGGATATCCGCAGTGTTTCTTACTTTGCGAATAAAATTGTGAGTAACGCGGATATCCGCGTGTTAACCTATATGCGGATAAAGAGCGAGGTATCTGCCCTGAACGTCTGTCGAAATGTTAGCTGAAAACTTCCAGCCTGTGGACATACTTGGAATCCTTGTGTGAAACAGGACAAAGAAGCATATTACTTATTTAAATACCAAGACAGATGTAGAAGTTCCTGAAGTTTCGACAACTTTAAAGACAACTGCGACTGAAAAACTTATCAATCTTGTCAGTAAAGATATATTACCTTTCGAAGTTTCGTGTGAATCTGGGGTTTTCGAGACAGCGCAGACGTGAAATTTATTATTTATTAAGTCATATCTCCTGAACTGTGTGTCTTACAGTCATTTAATAATGTTTGTAACCGTCGCGAAAGTGCAAGCAATGCGTTGGCAAAGTTTCATCGCAACCTAATGAACGGTACAGCCGCACATAAAATACGAACAAACATTCATGTTTATGTATTAGATAAATGGTAACGGAAGTAATAAAGATTGGCAATAGCATTTTATAGCTACTTTCATAATCAGATACGGTGTACAGTGAAAGTAACGTATTTAGGAACGTACACAATGTTAGATTGTATAGACTGGCCGTAGCTGCAGCCGACATTGCTTCTTTTTGCTGAAAGTTACCAATTAGAAGTAGTCGGCAGTTTAACACTTGAAATGGCATGCTTTGCTTTGTGTCACATAATCTCTTGTGCGTTAATATGAGGAATATATAGTGTCTCTTTTGTAAAACTCCGAAAGAACCGTTTCTTTTTTTTTTTTATGTAAACACAAGGAATGCCCTATATGCCGATCAGTTTTAACCACTGTAATTTAAGAAGATGCCTGTATTAAACAGCTGACGCAGTGCTCCGACCACACGGGCTCCGAAGCACTACTGTCTGTGTGTCCGGAGCACCAATGTTTTCCTGAATGAAATTTTCACTCTGCAGCGGAGTGTGCGCTGATATGAAACTTCCTGGCAGATTAAAATTGTGTGCCGGAACCGAGACTCGAACCTGGGACCTTTGCCTTTCGCGGGCAAGCGCAAGGTCCCAGGTTCGAGTCCCGGTTCCGGCACACAATTTTAATCTGCCAGGAAGTTTCATATCAGCGCACACTCCGCTGCAGAGTGAAAATTTCATTCTGGAAACATCCCTTAGGCTGTGGCTAAGCCATGTCTCCACTATATCCTTTCTTCCAGGAGTGCTAGTCTTGCATGGTTCGCAGGAGAGTTTCTGTGAAGTTTGGAAAGTAGGAGGCGAGGTACTGGCGGAAGTAAAGTTGTGAGGCGGCATCGTGAGTCGTGTCGGGATAGCACTGTCGGTAGTGCGCTTGCCCGCGAAAGGCAAAGGTCCCAGGTTCGAGTCCCGGTTCCGGCACACAATTTTAATCTGCCAGGAAGTTTCAATGTTTTCCTGTTTGGAATAGTTTGTTTTGGAGCAGGTATAGAATAGTTACTGTGATTCGAGAAATCAAAAGTAGTTACGTTGCCGCAGAAATGACGCTCTAACAATAATTATATAATTACATACCATGGTTTTAAATACTGTTATCTATTAGTATTACCCATTCAAAACTTTAATATCTGCGGACGCGGGTAACGAACTTGCGGATGCGGATAAAATGCCGCGGATGTGGTGCGGATGCGGATAACACTTTTCTTTCCCGCACAGACCTCCACCTATAGGATGTCGTCCGAGATATTAATGAGTTTCGCCAAGTTTCTCCTGCCGGGGCCACGGTCCTCGCTGTCTCAGTGCCTCCTGGTTCTAGGAGTGCCGCGGGCTTGAAACGCGGTCCGCGATTTCGCCACAGCAGGGAGTGCCATAGCCTCGGGACGGTTTCCTCGTCAGCTCGGGAGGCGTAATTTGGAGCGCAATTTGCCCACTATCTTGTCCCCCTATCGTCGCAAACAGCAGATGACGGCAGCGGTACACATTACCCTCAAAACATTTACATTTGCAACTGCCCGAGCAAATTTCTCTTCTACAAAACACGGATATGACTGTGAGCAACAAGTAGTCCACACCAACATCGCAGTGCTACTGAGCAGTTGTCATGATGGTTTTGGCCATTTATCAGAGAAACACCATCGTGCCTTGTGAGAGACACTTCGACCTCAAACACATGCAGTCTTATTGAATCCATAATTGGTGATGGAAACGGGACAGCGGCTGGTCAAAAATCTGAAGGAGGTACCAACAGCCGTAAGTATAATGAAATATTTATTCTATTACAACCAGTTTCGGCATTCCACTATGTCATCTTCAGGTCCCTACATCGGAGCATATTATCCAAAAGTAGGGATACTAAAACTGGATTCGTGGACTTCTACCTTTTAGTGGGAAAGATCAACAACAACTGTTGTTGTTGATCTTTCCCACTAAGAGACAGAAGTCCAGCCGGCCGCGGTGGCCGAGGAGACTAAGGCGCTTCAGTCACGGTCTTCACGACCACTGCGGTCGGGGGTTCGAATCCCCCCTCGAGCATGGATATTTGTGCCGTCCTTAGTTGTAGGTAGTTCATAAGTAGTTTGTAAGTCTAGGGACTGATGACCCCGTAGTTAAGTCCCTTAAGCTTAACAAACATTTGAACATTTTGAACAGAAGTCCACGAATCCATTTTTAGTATCCCTACCTTTATGCTCCGATGTAGGGACCTGAAGATGGCATAGTGGAATGCCGAAACTGGTTGTGATACAATAAATATTTTATTATAGATACGGCTGTTGGTATCTCAGTTCCTTCAGAGTCAAACACATGCTGTCCCACTCCAGCTTAGATAACAGCAGGAAAAAAAAAAAAAAAAAAAAAAAAAAAAAAAAAAAAAAAAAAAAAAGGTAGAAGAATCGTCTGTTCAATGCGAAGCGTTGCGTTCTAAAGAAAGTGGCATTCTAACAGATAGGAGCAAAATACCTATGTACTGTAGTAAATGTAGGCTTACATTTTTCAATCAACGTCGCCAAAAACTCTCTATTTAGAGTAATTGCAACGGTTCCAATTTTAATAATGGCAACACTGCTTTGGAGAGACTGTGCAATGTAATCAACTATTGTCGCTGATAGCACATGTTGACGGCGTAGAAACCTTACCTCCAAGGAAATGGACTCGCCCGTCCCACGTCACCGGCGTGCGCATAATCGAAGTAAAAACAGCCACTTGTGAGCGAGTGGTCTAACGTAACGGTGTCACTATGTTTTTGAAACAGGAGCAATGGGGTTGGATCAAGATTGAATGTGCCTGGGCATGCGAAAAATTGCGTCACGATGGGTTCCGCATGGACTGACGGAAATCTGGAAATGGATGCATTACGAAGTTGTTCAGACCCCCTTTAGGCGCCATGAGCCCGAAGGAGACGCCTTCTGCTTTCTGACGCCTTATCGTAACACCGGATAAGACATGGACCACAACTTACGTGGCAAAACAAACAATCCAACGAATGGCATCATTACGGGTCGCCGCACAAGTGCGTCAGAGCCCCGGTATGATGAAAGTTATGGTGATTCTCGTGAACGACTGTGATGGTGTTATCCTAACGCATTACGTTCTTCTGCGACAGACCGTCAGTGCACAGTATTACTGTTTATTTTTGGAGCATCACCTGCGACCAGCTTTGCGAAAGAAGCCCAAACACTTTCTGTGCAATCCAACCATCATTTTGCACGACAATTCATGGGCGCATGCAGGGCAAGTTGCGACTGCTCTGTTCGATCGATGGGTCTGGGAAGTACTGTACCATCTACCGCACTCCCCGGACTTAAGTCCTTGTGTCTTTGTTTTGCTTACGAAGATGAAGGAATCACTTCGTTGCATTCGCTTCAGAACTGTTCCAGAGATTCGACAGGCAGTAGACCGTTCCATTCACACTGTCAACAGAACAAGCTCTGCTAACGGTACAGTACGCTTTCCACATCTCTGCAAGCGCATTGAGGCGCTATACTACGACGCGGGAGGTCGTTCCCCGTCGGTGGTTCGAATGCCCCCCGCCCTCGGGTATGGATGTTTGTGCCGTCTTTAATATAAGATAGTTGATAAGTAGTTTGTAAGTTTAGGCACTCATGACCCCATAGTTAAGTCCCATAAGTCTAACAAACGTCCCTGCAACGGGGACTACGTAACGCTGGTGACCACTATGAAAGACAGTAACAGGTGCAAACATGTGACGCTTTTGTATCGGTTGTGAATAAATAGTTGCCACTCTTTAATTTCAAACCCTGGCATATTAGTGTAAATGTCACATATTGTACTCACTTGATAGTGTCTCTATTAGTCCTCAAAGTACAGGTGCAGGATTCTATCTATACCTCACAGTTTGTGTATCACTTCTTTCTCCTATTCCAGTCGCGGAAGAAAAGACAGTAGTTATGCTTCCATGTCGGCCCTTATCTTTCTAATTTTATCCTCGTGGTTTTTCCGAGAGATATACATTCCTGGCAAGCAACAGGCTGTACTGGTTGACTCTTCAAGAAATGTGTGCTGTCGGCTCTTCCACAAAATCTTGTACCGCGATACGGAACGTGTACCGTATGTCACTGGAGTTAGCCGATGTTCTGGGTGAGGCTTTCGCGCTTACCAAATGAGCCTCTAGAAGCGTTGTACTCTCTGAGGGATCTTCTCTATCGACCGTACCTGGAAGCGTCCTAAACAGATGAATAATATTCGCGTATTTGATAAACGAGTATTTTGTAACTTACTGCCTTTGTTCGGATAGAAACCACTTATAACAGAGATTGCTTTCATTACTTCATTATTTCTCCACTGTTGCGGCACCTGCCATCACAGATTGGAGTAAAATGTACGCTACCTTTGTTGATGGATACACTTCCTGGTGATTTTTCCAATGAACCTCAGTCCAGCACCTGCGTTATAAACGATGAATTTTATGTGGTCATTCGATTTCAAATCTCTCTTTACGCTTACTCCAAGATATTTTATAGAAGTAACTGTCTCCAGTAAATGTTCTGCGATTGTGTAATTACACAGGGTGAATCCAAATTCGCGCACTCGGGCTTCGCAGCGCGATTCCTCATTTGACAACAATGAAAAACGTCTCCCACAAAATGTCATCCTGCGCATATTTCCGCCAGTAAATGGACGTCAAAGACTGAGATGGCTGTGTATTCCATACGTCAGTGTTTTTCGTAATTATACAAACAAACTTGTAAGGGATGTATTAGGCGTCTTGAGCGTGGAAACCCATGCCCGGAAACGCCATTCAACGACGTTACGGAGAGTCCAAGTTACAGTCACCAGCTCCTGCCGCTAGACAGCCCCTCCAGCAACTTTGACGCTTTGTAGCGTCATTGGCCGTTTCCGGACATGGGTTTCTATGCTCACTTTGTTCCTCAAGACACCTCCCACATTCCCACTGACGTATGGGACACACACTAATCTGAATCTTCGACGTCCATTTACTGCCGGAAATATGCGCAGGACGAAATTTTGTGAGAGACATTTTTTTTTTTTTTTATTGCTAGCATGTGAGGAATCACGCTGCGAAGCCCGAGTGCGCGAATATAGATTCACCCTGTATAGTGAACCATGTTACATGATTCGAGTGTTCCTTTGTACATGGTCTGACTGCTGTCCCGTGGAGGAAGAGCAGTCTCAGCTGCAAAATGTTTTCTTTATTTCACTGACGCGTTTCGCCCTTTTGAGGCATCATCAGGTTATGTAAATATAAGGTGAGCTATTAGTCATCAACATAAAATAAACAATCTAGGAAGAAAACAACCACGACGAGACTTATTTTTCCTAAATGGTTGTTGTTGAGGTGGTCTTCAGTCCAGAGACTGGTTTGTTGCAGCTCTCCACAATACCCTATCCTGAGCAAGACTCTTCAACTTCACATCAGAACGGCAACCTAAATCTGTGTGAATCTGCTTACTGTATCCATCTGCGGTTTTTACACCAAACACTTCCCTCCAATGCTAAATTCACGATTTCTTGATGTCTAAGAATGTGTCAAAGTATGCCAGAAATTCCTTTTCTCCCAATTCTGTTTAGTATCTTCTCATTACTTGCGCGATCCACCCACCTAATCTTCATCATTCTTCTGTAGCACCAAATTTCAAAAGCCTCTATCCTCTTCCTGTCCTCTTCCTGTCCGCACTGTTTCACTCCCATACAAGGCAACACTCCCACACGCCTTCAGAAAGGACTTCCTTAGGCTTCAATCAATATTCGATGTTAACAAATTTATCTTTTTCAAGAACGCTTTTCTACCCATTGCCATTCTGCATTTTATATCCTGTGTACTGCGACCATCATTTGTTATTTTACTGCCTAAGTAATAAAACTCATTTACCTCCTTTATTGTACCGTTAACTAATCTACTTCCTTCAGCATCACCTGATTTTCGTAGACTGTACTCCATTACCCTTGTTTTGTCTTGTTAATGTTCATCTTATCTGCAACTTCCAGCACACTGTCGATTCCGTTCAACTGCTCTTCCAGATAAATCAATCGAAAGTGAAGGCCGTAAACTCCACTAAATACCTAGCAATTACTATTACTCCACACTTAAATAGGAAATAATACGTCGATAATGCCGTGGGAAAGGCGAACCAGAGACTGCGTTTTATTGGCAGAACTCTTAAAACATGCAACAGAACTACTAAAGAAACTGCATACACTACGTTTGTCCGTCCATTTTTGGAGTATTGCTGCCCAGTGTGGGATCCTTATCAGGTGGGTCTGACGAAGGACATCGAAAGAGTCCAGAGAAGGGCAGCTCGTTTCGTATTGTCACGATACAGGGGAGACAACGATAAGGAAATGATACAGGATCTGAGATGGGAATCGTTACAACAACGGCGCTTATCCCTGCGGCGTGGGCTACTTACGAAATTCCAATCGCCAACATTCTACCCGGATGCCGAACTATATTGTTATCTCCCACTTCATAGGTAGAAATGATCAGCAGAATACAATGCGAGAAATCAGAGCTCGAACGGAGAGATTCGGGTGTTTTTTCTTCCCGCGTGCTATTCGAGATGGGAGATGGATAGTATAAAGGTGGTTCGATGAACCCTCTGCCAGGCACTTAAATGTGATTTGCAAAGTATATCATGTAGATGTAGATGTAGATTTAGATGTAGATGTAGATTACCTACTTCTATGGCACTACATACCTTCCGTAATGTAAAACGCATGGTAAAAATCAATATAAAAGATACTATTTACACTCATCCAATATCGTATTAAGAAATGTAGCTTGTCAACCACTTGGAGCGCTGCGGTCGCAGCGTATAACAAAAATCTGTGGGAGTGTCGTCACTGTATATGTTGGACTGTGATAATATAGTTTCTGGCTAAAACTAAAAAGCACAGACAGTTATTTTTTCGTAATCTTTTAAACATACTATCATACGTCCCTCTCTACAGTTCCGAAAACGTGATGGACGGTTGTTCAATTTGCTTCACTCTGGTCGCTCTCTATGGTAGTCCACCTCTTTGGCCACAGCTGAGACCGCCCTAAGCACGGAGTCGTGTGTAATGTGTGTGAAGCGTCCGCCGCTGTCGCCTTCTGTGTAGCGTGCGACGCACCGTTTATCAGCCTCACGTCCGCACCGCCACTTAGCGTCGTCGGCTACACGCCGCGTCGAGGGAGAAGGGCTGTCGTCCGTGTAGCCGCGTCCGTGACGCGTAGCCCAACTGCCCAACCAGCAGCCGTCGAGAGACGCGGGACCACCGGCCGAGCCTCATCCGGAAGTCCCGAGGGGCTGCCGGAAGCACTAGCTGCTCTCCACTCCAGAGTTACGGCCGCCTCTGATGCTATCTCCCGCATCCGAGATGCGGTAACTAGAAACGAGCGCACAACACTCGCCTTTACTGAAGGCACAGGCCGGCGAGCAGCAAGAGGAGTGTCAAACAGACGTGACACTCAAGTGAAATGTTCTTGTGAAATGTCCGTCTTCGTAGCTTAGTGATGCCGCGGTGCAGTAGCTGAGCAAGTTCTGTGAGAAGGTTGCACGTTCTCTATGGTGGAATAGGGACGGGATAACTGCGATGGTTAATACCATCTCTTCCTCGTGTTTATAAACGATTTAGGAGACAATCTGAATAGCTCCCTTAGATTGTTCGCGGATGATGCTGTCGTTTATCGGTTAGTGAAGTCAACAGAGAATCAAAAGCAACTGCAAAGCGATTTAGACAAAATTTCTGCACGGTGCAAAAATTGGCAATTGACACTAAATAAAGAAAAGTGTGAAGTAATACACATGACCACTAAAAGAAATCCGCTGAACTTCAATTATGCGATAAATCAGTCAAATCTTAAGGTCGTAGATTCTACCAAATACCCAGGAGTTACAATTACGAACAACTTTGACTGGAGAGAACACACAGAAAATATTGTGGGGAAGGCGAACCAAAGGTTACGTTTCATCGGCAGAACGCTTCGAAGATGCAACAGCTCTACCAAAGAGACTGCCTACATCACACTTGGGCGTCCTCTCCTGGAGTACTGTTGCCCCTTGTGGGACCCTCACCAGGTGGGACTGACAGAATACATTGAGAAGGTTCAGAGAAGGGCAGCTCGTTTTGTTCTATCACGTTACGGGGGAGGAGGGGGGAAAGCGTCACGGAAATGTTGCACGAATTGGGGTGGAAATCATTAAAAGAAAGACGTTATTCATTGCGGCGTGATCTTTTTGTGAAGTTTCAATCACCGACTTTTAGTTCTGAATGTGAAAATATTTTGCTAGCATCCACCTACTTAGGGAGACATGACCATCCCAATAAAATAAGAGAAATCAGATCGAAAACGGAACGATTTAGGTGTTCATCCTTCCCGCGCGCTTTTACAGAATGGAACGGTAGAGAAAAGTTATGAAAGTGGTTAATGAACCCTCTGCCAGGCACTTAAATCTGATTTGTAGAGTATCTATGTAGATGTAGATGTAGAATACAGTTAGTCATGTTTATCTTTAGTCGCTAATCATGAGAGTATTTTGATACTAACACAGGGTGTTTCACTAAGTGTTTTTGCCTCTGTAACTTATAAAATAATAGGTTACGGGTAATTTTAATGTGGTAGGTCAACACAAGAAATGTTACACCTTCTGCGAAGCTATGAACATCGTTTATTGTATCACTTTCCAAAGAGTTACAGCACAAATATATATATATATATATATATATATATATATATATATATATATATATATATATATTTAAATGGAACAATAGTTTTTTTTTCTATCGCGCATTGGATACGTTGAAACCAGCTGCGTCCAAATCAATCAAATCAATTTAAACTACATTCCTATCACAGTTAGTTTGGGAGCTACAACCCTTCAAAGTTTAGGGGGCGGAGGCTACGACAGCGTATCTGACTGGCTTGTGGTCATGAGACAGTGGGCCGTGCCCCAGGGGATAGTCACTCGGCCAGTCAGCTACGCTATCGCAGCCTCCGCGCCCTGAAGGGTTGTAGCTCCCAAACTAACAATGATAGGAATGTAGTTTAAATTGATTTGGACGCAGCTGGTTTCAACGAATCTAATACACGATAGAGAAAAACTATTGTTCCATTTAAAAAATTATATCTTTGTGGTGTAACTCTTTGGAAAATGATACAATAAATTATGTTCATAGCTCCGCAGAAAGTGTAACATTTCTTATGTTGACCTACCGCATTAAAATTTCCCTTCACCTATTATTTTATAAGTTACAGAGGCAAACACACTTAGTGAAACACCCTGTATATTACTAGACTGGGAATGCCGTATACAGTATCATTGGTGTCAGTGAAGTCTCGCCGCCATATTTCTATACTATAACGTGCGAGCAGTCGTGTGAGTTATTACAGATAACAGTCGTAAAAATACCGATGAACTGACGTAACTATGCTGTCCTTAGTTTTGACATGTAGGAAATTCGTGTTTTGTGTATGGCTCAAACTTTTTGATCTTGAGTAAGCTTCAACACATACAGTAATGAGCTACATTGATTTTCTTTCAGTAGTATGGTCATTATAAAAGTGTTGTCATAGTGGATAACACGTAGCCTTATTCTTTTGAGAGTTCTTACGAAATCTATAGTCTGCTTTGTCGCACACACTGAGTCGCGTTTCTGTTTTTATTAACCTGTTCCCAGTTTCGATCAACTTCGGCTTTTCTTTTAATAATATCACCATTATAAATGTGTTATTTGTCGTGGATAACGGACAGCTTTATTCTTGTTAGTGTTTTTCAGATAACTACTTTTGCTTTAATTGTACGTAACGGTAAAATTTTACCTACCATCCCGCTGACCTCTCATGATTATGTTGGCAACACAAAAAATTGTCGAAAGTCTTTGCTAGATGTTAATGTTTAACCGTACATAACATGTTCTTCAAATAAGATGATTAAAAAATGCAGAAGTGTTAGCTCAAATGGAAATCACGTTGTAACCAACTAGTAAAGCTTACAACGTCATATCGTGTCATAAGATCATAGTAGTACCGTACGGAAACTTTTTGACGTTAGGTGAGGCAAAATGGCGACATCAAACTTCAGTCACAGAGGCAAGTTTTCCGGTCTGGTAATGGATACTAGAAAGGTTTTATCAGTTGCTAGGACGTTGTTGATTAATTATTTACAGTCACCTAGCTACACCAACAATCTAACCGCGCAAAATTTCAGGACTTCGTCCGAAGTGTCCCGCACCACAATATAAATCAGAAAATATAGTTTTGTGTCCCAGCCTCGTCCCCGCTTTTGTGTCTCGTTTCCGTCGTAGGTGTCGGTGGCCGAGTAAAATGAGACCGACACAGGAATAAAGTATGCACGCTTGTGCAGGTATGGAGGTGACCAGCCAGTGGGACAGCAGCAACTAGAAACACTAGAGTAAATTAGAAGAGATATATATTTCATAAAGACTTAGTAATACTTAACTTTTACATAGCTCAGTACTGCAGAATGCTGATACATAGTTGAGCTAGAGGCCTGCCTAGTGCCTATCCGATAGTCAAGTCTTTACTGGTGCCTATCTGATTCCAAAGTGTTAATTGGTTCCTATCTCAGTCCCAAGTGAACGATGTCGTTCAGTGGTGGCCACGAGCGGGATTGCAGCATAGGGCGCTCGTGGCTGACGTCTTAATAACGCCGCGCCGTGCGTGCATGGCGGCGCGCGGCGAAAGTAGGTGGCGCGCACTTTGGACTTGTGCGACACCACATGTAGGATTAACACCTTTAAATAGTTTACAAAGAATAAGTAAGGTTCTTGTACGAGCGGGGCAAGGAAACTAGTTTGTGGCCGTTACTAAAATTTTATCAAAGTCAAACACAGACACTACTGTTTGCTGTCGCTAACTTGTACAGAAAAAAAATTAATATTCCACCGCCTGCTAAACACTGTTTTTCCTTTTTCGCACTCGATACCAATATAATATCACATTCGAAGCTAGTGAGTAATAATTTCAATCAGAATTTAAATTGTTTTCTGAAATAAGTAGAAGTTCTTCACAAAAATCAAATTACTCTTGCTATAATATATTGTTGATTATAAATAACTCTTCATAAATGCAAGATACTTTTCAATATTAACAAATATTTATTCTTCTTCATAATAATACAAAGTCAGTTTAGCAAGAGACATGAACCTGTACATTCAACTTGGAATGAATCTCAAACAATAATAATAATGATTATAATGTTCTTTTCTTTTCTTCTTTGAAACGATTGACGCGTGGCAATAAAGAAGGCGCAGCTGCATTCGTAGCCCCGTAGCAATCGGTTAAATTCTGCTAGCGGTCACATAGTTCAAAATTGACTGCGGCGGCGACGACGCTGCCCTTGTTGATTGCGGCGCCTCGATCGTACATGTAACATACAGAAAACAAAACATTTTAAGAATCATATTATAAAATAACAATATTTACATGAACATCAAATATGTATACATTTTAAATAAAAAGTTTCCTTTCTCCTTTTTACAACGTCAAAACAGTGCTGATATAGGAAAATGTAGTACGACTATCTTGTCCCACTACATCTCTCTCTCTCTCTCTCTCTCTTTTTGTTTTATTTGTTTATTTTTTATTTATTTATTTCTTTTAGAAAAAACCGAGCCATGAACTTAGCGATCAACATAAAGCAACCACGATACCAAGTCCACAAGGAAACGAAACCTCGTCGTCAAAGGTTCGAGTCCTTCCACGGCCATGTGTGTGTGTGTGTGTGTGTGTGTGTGTGTGTGTGTGTGTGTGTGTGTGTTTTTGTGGTGGGAGACGTGCAGGGAGGTCCTCTGCAGTCGGGCTGGTCACTGTGTCCTCGGTGGCGGAGTGGTCAACGCGTCTGCCTAGAAAGCAAGAGATCCCAGGTTCGAATCCCGCCCTTTGGTATCCCATCTAAACCTAGTACAGTGATGCTATAGGTGATCGCAAATTGCCATTTATTTCATTCAACGATACATATCCTGGAAACTTTGCTCAAAGTCTTCGCCGGCCGCGGTGGCCGAGGTGACTAAGGCGCTTCAGTCGCGGTCTCCACGGCCACTACGGTCGGGGGTTCGAATCCCCCCTCGGGCATGGATATTTGTGCCTTTCTAGTTCGTAAGTAGTTCATAAGTAGTTTGTAAGTCCCATAAGCTTTACAAACATTCTTCCTTTGGGATGGTGTTCAAAAGCATGGTCACATTTCGTTGGGTGTCAGGAATCGTGTCAAATCTCTTTACATTCAAAGTGAATTTGAGTCGAAGGGAAAGGAAAAAGTCTGGTGATCTGGCGACTGTGTTGGATGTTTAACTTGCACGATAACACTCGCCCACACACGGTCAATGCCACCAAAAAAGAAAAAGGTGGGGATGCAACTTGAACATCCACCATACTTACGGGATCACGATTCTCCAGACTTCATTCTACTCCCTCGACTCAAATTCGCTTTGAAAGAAAATATATTTTTCTATAGGAGGCAAACATCTGCAGGCAAGGTTCGTAGAAGAACTTCTGTGAACTTAGGGAAGTAGGAATACCTGGCAGAATTGTTGTGAGGACGGACCGTGAGTCGTGTCGGGATAGCTCAGTGGTAGAGCGCTTTCCCGCGAAAGGTAAAGTTTCCAGGTTAGAGTCCCGTTCTGTCAGAAAGTTTCAGTGACGAGGTTTTTGAACACCATCCCAAAGGAAGACTTCGTGCAGAGTTACCAGGACATGTACTGCAGAGCTCAGCGGTGCATAGTTATGATACATCCCTATTTTGAGGTTAAGTAAGGTAACTGTATAGTTCATCTGCGTTAATGTTACTGGACTATTCACCCAACTTTATTTATTACTAGTATTGCCTGTGGTCGAAAATCGACCAATTGTGTTTACAATGGTCACTGGGGGTAAAATTTTACGTATCACGTCGGCGGCCTCGCGTGATTATGTTGGCACCATCAACAACACTATAGAAAATCTTTGTCCATTTGTTCGAACCACATAGAATGACTCGATTAGTGTATCGTACATACCATGAAGTAAACAAATAATGCTGTTCCTGTTTTATGGTTGACAGTTTCTTATATGTGCCCTCGTCCGCTCAGTAAAAATAATTGCCCTCGTAAAGCAAAGATTCCATGAGAAAACAGCGTTGTGAAGCGATTGGCTAAAATGAAGACTCATAGGATTCGCACCATTCAGCATCTGTTGCCAACATTATCATAGGAGGCCGCTGGGATATTTGGTAAAATTTAACTGGCACTGGGAGGTATGAAACGGTATCTTTTACGTGTTAAGGAAAATGCTTGACACAATAACAACAAATAAAAACGGAAGTATATACTTCTCAAGCCATTTTCGAATTACATAACATTCATTAGGCTAATGTTTGAAATGTAACTACAATTTCGGTGTTCGTATATTTATACAACCCCAAGAAACAATGTTATTTCGATTCCGCGATATTCAGAATTCCAGAGCTGACAATATGTCGACTTCGTAGTTCCACCCGTGCACCGCTACATGCCTCTCCCGACGCATCATCATTTATACCGGCTTTCTCGACTCCGTAGTTTCACCCGAGCACCGCTAGATGCCCCTCCCGGCGCATCATCCTTTATATCGGCATTCATATGAAAACATTCATTTCCTTTAACCACTCTTCATCACTGCGAAAATGAAGCATTTGAACGGCACAAGAAAGTGAGTTGGGAGCACTCCATGTTTCGATATTCACTTATTTTAATTCGTTATTTTAATACTGCAGATGCACTGCATTACAGCGTCTTTGGTCGAGGCGAATAGCCAATCAGTGAGCTGATTGTTGGAGAATGTAGAACTTGATCCAAGCTGTAGATAGGAAAATTTCTACTTCCTTTTACCACTTTTAATGGCTAAATGCACACATAATATTTATATTCGTGGAATCTACGACAAACAATCTTTCGAATTATGTAACTTTCATTGGTCTTCTTGTACGAATAAATTAGTAATGTGTACCACAATTTTCGTGTTAGCATATTTATATAATGATGTTATGTTTCACTAACGGCAAACAAACTTGTACAAATCGTAGATGGTGGAGGGAAGAACGACAGATGATTTGCGTATCATTCCACTATTGGCTGCTACGCGTAGAGGAAAACAAGAATGAACAACGACCCTGAAACACCGAGAAAATTGTGTTGAACAGCTGAGGTATGTGCCCGTAGATGCCGCACAACAACGCACAGGTGCGGAGTGAAGCTCTCAGTAGCCGCATCCTTGAAAACATCTGCTTGCTAAATAACTGCAATGGCATTTTAACCACTGCTTTACTCGTAAGAAAAAGAAGAAAGAAACTCCTTGAAGCTGCTCTTGCCAAGATCTTCGCATGGTAACTGTTTCCACAGAAACTCCAGAAATAAGCTCCCCCTAACGATAGTAAAAGATCTTTTCTCAACTTCCAGACATGCAAATTACCACCTAGCACATTTACTTCTTTTACGTCGTACGTTTCTGCAGTATGTGTCAGTGCCGGAACTGAATGAGTTAACGGGAATGTAAAAACCGCATAATACATCACTACCACCTTTCCGCTGATTCGCCTGACTCAATAGTGACTTTAAAATGGATTTATTGTCCAAGATAGTCACTGTGGTTAAACGACCTGTTATTTTATTGTTTATTTATTCCAAAAATTTTTGGCTGTTTTCATATCGTGTTCGATACAATATTAATTATTACCTTTCATCATTGGACAAAACAGAAATGTTTTCTAAAAGGCCGCCACTGTGTTTCGCATGTAAATAACTTTTCTGTCACGAGTCACAATTTTCTTTCCTTTACATTTTCGATGTCTTTTTTCGATAATTAACCTCCATATTCAAGTGCGTTTATCTTAGTTCTCTGTAATTTTCTTAAATTTCAAAAAAATATTCAAATGTTTGAGGAGCTTCTGGTATTTAACTACGAGGTCACCAGTCTCTAAACTTACAAACTACCTATGAACTACCTTATACTAAAGACGGCACAAACATCCATGCCCGGGGAGTATTCGAACCCACGACCGCAGCGGCCGTGCAGACCGCTCGGCCACTGCGGTCGGTTTTCTTCAATTTTTATCTGCTTCTGAAAGTGGATATCAAATACATAGCAAACAGTATGAACTCTTCATTACTTAACAACAGAAAATTACATGTACCGTGGAACAAGAAGCAGAAGCATCAGTTTTTAAGGACCTAAATATCTAAGACATGCCGACACACACACGTTCAAAATTTACATAAAAAGTACTATGATTAGCTCCGCACTCTGTTCACTCCTTCCTCCTCTCTTTGTTCAGTCCCCCTCCATCTCTCATTTCCTAAGTCGCAGTTACTAAAAATCAAGATATTAAACATCACTATCGAAGTTTCAGATATTGGCGGAAAATTACCGCAAAGTTATTCTAAAAGAAATTATGACACTAAAAAAAAAAAAGACATTGCATTATTTACAGACTTCGTTATTACGATGTTGGTATGCGATCTTCATGGTAACATTTTTAATGGTTCTAAAATTGCTTAGAGATTACTTGAATAATCACTAGATGTTATTAGTAGCGCATCAGCTGGTGATCGATATTATATATACTTAGCTTTGATGTATCAAATTTGACATTTAAAAAAACTGTTGTTATGAATTGCCAAATAACCGTTGTTACTTGCCTGGGGCATTTTCGCCATAACACCTGTTCGGTACACGAGGCAGAAGTTGGTCTCACTACAGTATTCGACATTCACTCTGCTCTGCAGTGAAATGAGATTTGTAGAGTATACGTGTATGTGTAGATTATAACAGTTGGAGATTTTAAAGCATAATAGGAACTCCAACGCCAGAGTTATGAAAACTTCGATTTGCTGTTACCACTCTTAAACGCAACGTATACATATGATTTTTATTTTCTGCACATCTGTGGCAAAGAATATTTAGTTCCATTGGCATTCACGAATAAATCGTATTAAAATCACTACTTCAGTTCCCGTTTTCACGTTTTTATACAACGATTATAACTGTAAAAGTAGTATTAAGATATGATCTTACAACAAATTTTGGTCGAATGAGACGTTTTTTCCTATTTTTAAGTTAGGAATTTCTACGGGAGAGCGACTTTGTTCTTTTCTTTAACTACGTAACTTATATTATACTTTTTAATTTTCCCTTTTGATCGGCTTTTTTTTATGTTAGAATAACTTTACAAAAATTCACATAAAGCTAGCTGTGAATATTTTAGAAACATTCACATGTTCAGCCACTTATACTAAAAAGGTAAAGCAGTCAACAATCCGAAGATTGGTTTGAACACCACAGTGCTTTACTAGGCATGGTCCTGTTTGGAGGTGGTATGCCATTGCCTTCCTCCGACCTTCGAACTGACTTACCCAGCCAGTTATAGGGGGACCTACAGTTTAACGTGGGTTCCGAACAACGGTGCTACTCGGTATTTTTCACATGCGCAATACTGCCAGAGGTGAAAGAAGTGGAAAGTGGCAGATAAAAATCCTAGGACCTGGCAGGGATCAAACCCGCGACCTTTGGATTTGTAGTCTGGCACTCTACCACTGTGCAACCGAGGCGCACCATGTGTTCAAAAGTATTCGGACACCCCTAAAAACATACTTTTTGATACAAGAAATGTATTCGCAATTACGAATATTAATCAGCATCAGCTGTGTGGTGTAATGGTGACACATGAAAATTTGTGCCGGGCCGGGACTCGAACTCGGAATACCCGCTTATCGCGAGCGGTCGCGTTTCCATTACGCTACCCGCGCACGCTTTCCGGAACGACCCAAACCTTCATATGCCACACTTTGTCTATTGCCCTTGACTGCTCGTACATTCTATGATGTAATTCCCGCACAGGGTGAGACTTTTTTGCTACATTTGTCGCAAGCCTTGCTATGACTGATTTTTAAATATGATGTGCAGTGTCCGTGTTTATTGAAAAAACTAAGCAAAGGCCCTACAGACATGCATGCAGGTCTGAAAGAACGGACACTGCGGCGACTACAGCTGCTAATGTAAATTCAAGAAATGTATTCACAATTGCGAATGTTAATCAGCATCAGCTGTATGGTGTAATGGTGACACATGAAAATTTGTGCCGGGCCGGGACTCGAGCCCGGATTTCCCGCTTATCGCGAGCGGACATTTCTTGTATTTACATTAGCAGCTGTAGTCGCCGCAGTGTCCGTTCCTTCAGACCTGCTTGCATGTCTGAAGGACATTTGCTTAGTTCTATTAATAAATACAGACACTGCACATAATACTTTTTCATATTAGGTGCATTGTGCTACCACCTACTGCCAGGTACTCCATATCAGCGACCTCAGTAGTCATTAGAGATCCTGAGACAACGGAATGGGGCGCTCCGCGGAACTACGTGGTCGGGCGATTGGGTGTCACCTGTGTCAGAAGTCTGTAAGCGCGATTTTCACACTCCTAAACATCCATAGGTCCACTGTTTCTGATGTGTCAGTGAAGCGGAAACGTCGTGAAGGGACATGTGCAAGAGGAAAGAGTACAGGCCGACCTCATCTGTTGGTTGAAAGATTCCGGCAGCGGTTGAAGAGCGTCGTACAGTGTAATAGGCAGGCATCTATCCAGACCATCACACAGGAATTTCAAACTGCATGAGAATCCACTCCAGGCACTATGACAGGTGGGAGGTGAGAAAACTTGTATTTCATGGTCGAGTGGCTGCGCATAAGCCACACATCACGCAGCTCAATACCAAATGATTCCTTGGTTGGTGTAAGGAAAAACGTTATGTGGAGTGATGAATTATTTATTTCGAATAACGCCTTTCTTTTGATCTTTTTAATCGTTTAGTACCCTTTTCAAATTTTTGTTGTGTTACTTTGGTTATTTTTGCAGAGGATTCCAATTTTGGCAACTTTTTTTCAAAAAAAAAAAAAAAAAAAAAAAAAAAAAAAAAAAAAAAAAAAAAAAAAGAATGCAAGTTTTATTTAGATTATTTCTAAAATGAAACTTCTAATTACAGGGTGTACATTAAGTTCGGGAACGCTTTCAATTGTTTATTGTACAAGAACCAAACACTGTCCAGATACCATACATATTGCATTTTCTTGCATTCTGAAGAGAATTATTTACAAACATTCTATACCAGTCAGACGTCAATACGGTAATCAAATTCTTGGATTACCCGTCCCAGCATGGCATGTTCAAATGTTTGTTGAGCTTATGGGACTTAACTACGGGGTCATCAGTCCCTAAACTTACAAACTACTTATGAACTACTTACAAACTAGGACGGCACAAATATCCATGCCCGAGGGGGGATTCGAACCCCCGACCGTAGTGGCCGTGCTGACCGTCACTGGAGCGCCTCAGTCACTTCGGCCACTGCGGCCGGCAGCATGGCATGGCATGGCATGGCATGGCATGGCATGCCACCATGGCATGGCATGGCATGGCATGGCATCGAGGACGTATTCTCTCTCCCGGAGCTCTGCTACATTACGTGGCAGATGCGGTACATACACTAGACCTTTAATGTGTCCCCCCACAAAAAGTCACACGGAGTGATACCTGGTGATCGGGAAAGCCATTTCATGAAACAGCTGTCCCCTTCTGCAGCATGCACCTGAACTCACCGTGTTTGCGACTTGTGCTGACTACCGGCAAATTACCAAACTACACTGTGGAGGTATACATGGGGAAAAATCAAGGTTTCTTATCAAAATGACATATTTATGATATCTTTACAATGTTTGGTTCTTGTGTAGTGTTTCCAGACTTTATGTACATCCCGTATACTTTCCATGAGTAAAATATATGTCGTGAATAATATCATAAAGTAAGTAATACATTTTTTTTAATATTACTTTTACTATTTTCAATTTTTTTTAGCAAAAACAAAGTGGAGGTCGACTTTTGGATACTTTCCTCTATAATTAAAGAATGAATGATCTATAACAGTATGTGACAGAGCTTTTCTTTTTAGGCCTTCGGTAATATAACTAACAGAGAGCAAAGTTATGAACAAACAGAATGATGTGAGTGTTACATAAATAACAAAATGTTAATTTATGTAGGATGACGAATTTGTTTGACTGCTGAATTTTTGAGGGTATGTAGTCTACAGGACGTATTGCAAATTTTGTAACTTTAAAGTCATTGATCCGAAAAATAAACGTGAAAAGTACCTCAAAATTGTGTTACGTGCTGGAAAATATTTTATCGTCCTACGTGTGAATTCAATCATTCGAAAATTGTATGTTCATTCTTGTATAATAGGATGTACATTTTGTTAAAGGCTCTTCAAGTAGGTAATATCACAAGTTCCGCGAGGCTTTCGTGGATGTTTGTATCGCTGGAAAATTTTAAGGAAATGCACGATGATTTGCTGTGCAGGGAATGGCATTTCAACCTTAACACAAAAGTAATGACTTAATGGGGAATATATAGAAAGAATTATCCTTTATTGTATCATCCTTCAGTGTATCACGATTGCAAAACAATCGCTTGAAGTAATTCGGTACTTTCATAAAATATCTGGGAGTAAGCATACGGAGCGATTAGAAGTGGAATGAACACATATAATTAACAGTGGGTACTGCAAAGGTCAGATTAAAATTCAACGGAAAAAAGTAAGTGTAGTTACTCGACCAGTACTTGAAAATTAATCATTATTGTGTTGTCCGTAACAAGTGGAATGCTGAAGAAGTTGGTGAAGATCTAAAGAAGAGCAACACTCTTCGTCACAGAACCGTGTAGCAAGAGCGAAAGAACCACGGAATGGCAGACACTGCAAGGGAGGCATTCTGGATCACAGTACGGCCTACTGTCAAGGTTCGATAGCTTACCCTTATCGAAGAGTCAAGGGATATCTTGCTTCCTGTATTATCTCCATAAATTACAATGAGGATAAAATTATCTAGTTTACAATCCACTGTTCTACTGACGGTTTGTATTTTCCGTGCGCCATAACAGACAGGAACAGGTACCATACACCCAGAGACGACTTGCGAATTACGCATGGGCGTAGCCAGAGGGGGAGGGGGTTCTGCGGTTCAACCCCCCTCCTCCCACACCCCACCCAGAAATCTTGATAAAGTTAACAAAAATCGGCTTCATTCTGTCTCAGGGAAAAGCTCGCTTACATTTTGCCATGACTGGGAAGCCATTACACATGCAGCGTATAGTCACGATTTCTTCCCATGCGATTCCCATATTTCTTGAAACCCTGAAGAAAATCGTTCATGGCCATAGGAATGATTCGGACGAAGAGATGCAGACTTGGGAAAATCATGGAGGAATTGTTAAACGTATTAACAGTTACGCTGTGATTACAACTGAAATAATGAGCTCTTTGTGAAACCTTAACTGTTCCAGGCGTAATGAAAGTTCAAACAACTTACGGGTTAGCTGCCGGGTGACGTCGTCGACAACCGCCGATATTTCGAATGGAGGACACCTTGCCATTCTCAAGGCACAACTGCCTTGAGAATGGCATTGTGTCTTCCTGCCGAAATATCGGCGGTTGTCGACGTCGTCACCCGGCACCATACATGTAAGTTGTTTGAACAATGAGCTCTTTACTTAGTTATCTTCTTTTAATTTGTCTGCTCCTTATAGACGAGCTTGACATGCGTGTTTTGCAATCAATAGAAACAATTCCTTGCTTAAGGTATCCACAGTAAATAAGGGGACTAAATCCTGAGGTTCGAGTCCTCCCTCTGGCAT
The DNA here is from genome assembly GCA_026315105.1 of Locusta migratoria. NCBI lineage: Eukaryota > Metazoa > Arthropoda > Insecta > Orthoptera > Acrididae > Locusta > Locusta migratoria. The sequence continues at coordinate 243,083,594 of CM048748.1, forward strand.
TGGTGTGTGTGTTGTCTTTAAGTTACTTTAAGTAGTTTGTAAGCCTACGGAATGATGACCATATCAGTTCGGTTCAGTGGGTTTACAAACATTTGAACTAAATCCGGCGGAGATTTTTTGTGGAAACTGTGAGTGATCCAGTCGGGCCCTGGTTGTTGTTGTTGGTTTTGAGGGGACTAAACAGCTAGGTCATCAGTCCCATCGGGCCCTGGAGCTCAATTATTGATTATATATTCGAGCTGTTTCTCAACAGCACTATTAGTAATTATAATGTCAGTCGTATACTCTGATGTCAGTCAGCAATATTTATGGATGTTATTATGTAAACGTATCAATATTTCTGTCTAGTCAAAGACCATCTGCACACCTATTTTTGCCACTGACATCTTCCACGGATCTCAGAAATTTGAGTTAGGGAGTGCTTCCTTGATAATGCTTCAGAAATTACTGAAACCTTCACACTCTGCCTTTCTGATAGCTACCCATGTTTCGATACGCATTTGCATATACTCATGACATGATTTTCCGTGTTCCTGTTCTGGGACTACATAGATTCTGAAGAAGTTTATTAAATATGTATGTTACGATGGTAACTTTCTAGTATACAATCCTTTGGAATGAAATACTGCCATGTTTTCTAAATCTTTTTCTATATCAGGAACAAGACTTTGGAACAATCTTCCATAAAATATCAGAAAAATTAGATCGCTCCCAAACTTCAAAAGACAACTAATGGCCCGTCTACTATCACGATAGCCATCTCTCTGCAGCTTACTCTCGCTACCCTTCAAACTTTCCCTTCCCCTCTGTCGGCAACGGCACTCCATTTGTTTCCACCCTTTTCTAAGATCCTCTGTCATGTTTTTTCTTTCTCCTTCTCTACTTTTGTCCTTCTAAATTTACTTCAATGTTTTAACATATTTTATTTTAAATGCCCTATAATATTTTATAATTACCACTAATTTTATTGTTATTATTGTCGGCTATCATTATTTTATAAGTGTAATTTTTGTATAATTTGTATGTGTTGTTTCCTGGTCAGATGTAAGAGAGGGCCTCAAGGCCCTAATCTGTGCAAGCTAAGTAAGCAATAAATAAATAAATAAATAATATACACAGTTTGCTATTCCGTTGAGAATACGTGACATTTTTCAAACTGATCCTGAAATCATATTCTGGCTACACCTGTTGTACACGGTACCGGAGCTATTCTTCAAGTGGAGGTGGCTAGTATTTTTGGGGCAGTGTGTATTTATGTAGAGCTGCCAAAAGGGACGTAGGTACTTCCTGCAACACATTCGCAGGCGTCCACTCCACACAACAGGTAGAGACTAGGATATTTGAAGAATGGCTCAAGGTCACACGAGCGTAAACGAACGTAAGACAGGGCTTCCAAACACTCGTCCTCCCGCGAGGTACACAGAGCGCTGTTAAACTGGGAGCGACGTGCTAAACAGTGTTTCGAGCGGCGGTTGTTTGGGAGGAGTCCTCGACAGGTGTCGGGGAAGGACGCGGAAGTCCTGCCTTCCAGAGAGTGGCCACGTCGCTAATTCGACAGCTACGGAGTGCAAACAGCGACCGAGAGCTTGCGTAACGGCGAGGCAAGGCTGAGACGCACCTGAAACTCCCCTTACCGCAGGCCTTCGGCAGAGATAATTTGCTCTGCGGAGGACTTCTGCCCACCAGAGCAAGACCGCCGAGGCCTTGGGACGCCTGCAAAGTGGAAACACTCTGCTGGAATTAGTGGCCGCACCCAGGACGATGACGTACCGGCATTGTGGGAAGACGTCCCAGTGCCATCGCTTGCCCGTCGATTATTCTATGCCTGTATTACAACCAGGAGACGTTACTGGCCGAGGGGACTGAGGCGCTCCAGTCACAGTCTGCACGGCCACTACGGTCGGGGGTTCGAACCCCCCTCGGGCATGGATATTTGTGCCGTCCTTAGTCTTAGGTAATTCATAAGTAGTTTGTAAGCTTAGGGAGTGATGACCCCGTAGTTAAGTCCCATAAGTTTTACAAACATTTGATCAGTTTTAGACGTTACTGTAATATAGTTCACGCTGCGTCGGCCGCGGTGGCCGAGCGTTCTGCGGCGCGTCAGTCACAGTCTGCACGGCCACTACGGTCGGGGGTTCGAATCCCCCCTTGGGCAAGTATATTTGTGCCGCCCTTAGTATTAGTTAGTTCATAAGTAGTTTGTAAGTTTAGGGACTGATGACACCGTACTTAAGTCCCATAAGCTCTACAAACATTTGAACATTTTTGAGTTCACGCTGCTGGTTCACTGTTGGCCGCGGTGGAGTAGCCGAGCGGTCTAAAGCGTCTAGCTGCGGAGCGCGCTGTTGCTCGCCGTGGAGGTTCGAGTCCTCCCTGGGGCATGGGTGAGAACCCAACCACACGACCATTCCCGCGCGGCAGTTTAAAATGGTTCAGTGAACGCTCCCCCAGTCAATTAAGCGCGAATTGTATTGTAGTCATTTAGAAGTCGATGTAGTGAGCGAAAAGTAGATGTAGCGGACATTAAGCACTTTCCAACGTTGCTCACGTTCTTAGGTGTAGCCTTTTAATGCACGTTATCTCTGACAAGGGACGCCTTTGACCTGGAACTCTCGAAGCCACTCGAAGCCACACAAGGGAACCTCCGCATCGCACCCCCGTCAGTTTTAGTTATAACTTGGCGTAGTGGATAAGCCTTGAAAAACTGAACACAGATCAATCGAGGAAACTGGAAGAAGTTGTGGCAACCCATGCGAAAGATAAGCAACGTAGAGCAGATACTGAGCGCAGGAGCGCAATGGTACTAGCCGGGCACCGTGGCTCAGCGCGCCCGGTCACGGGGCTAAACGCTCTGTGTAATAAAAAAGCTGAGCCAACCATTCAACGAACTACCACGAATAAACTAGACAAACCAAAGATCTACCAATTGGAAAAAAAAAAACTGTGGCTAGTGTGAGGAGCTGCAGCGTGTAAGGTCGTTGGTTCGAGACTTCCCCCACGATCAAATTTTAATTTTTTTTTTCATTTTCAGACTGAAACTGTTGCAATCATTTGTTGCAGTTTATCTGACAAACTCTTACGTTCTCATCACTTTATTGGGAGTGATTATCACATCCATAAGAAAACCTAAATCGGGCTAGGTAGAATCTCTTTTCCCATTCACCAAGTATACAAGTTAAGTGGGTCGACAAGACATTCCTGTCATAGGACGCACATGCCGTCACCAGTGTCGTATAGAACACATCAGACGTGTTTTCCTGTGGAAGAATCGGTTAACGTATCACCTTGCTATGAAATGTTTTAGGTTCCCATTGGAGAGAGACCTCCTTTCATTTGCTAATCGCACGGTTTTACGGTGCGATCGCAAATGCAGACTCTAAACTGTTTCAGCGAACAGAGACGTCAATGAACGGACGGACGCAAAATAATTTTGCGACAATAAAACAATTAAAATTTCTGGTTGAGGAAAGACTTGATCCAAGAACCTCTCGCTTCATAGCTCCTCACTCTACCCAGAGGACCACAGCACTCCTACTCTCAGAATGTGCACGACATTGTGTATCTTCCGCATGGGCCGTTCAGTGTTTATATTTTGCTTATTTTTTTATAATTCCACACAACTTCCTCCAGTTTTCTCAATTGATCCGAATTCAGTTTTTCACGCGCCAACTTATAACTAAATCTGAGGAGGGGGGGGGGGGGTGCGATGGGGACTTTCCATTGCCCCTTGCTAAAATAACAAATAATCACAAACCAAACGGTTATGTGTGTCATTTCCATGCAATATGCCTTACTTGTCTGCTAGCGCCACTAGATGGTGGCATAGTGTAGCTGCACTAACCAGTGCTCCAGTTGCGTGAGTGGTATAGCTGCAGTACGTATTTGTCTCTTAAACTGCTCACAAGCGAGTTACTGTGTGAACTTTGTTCAGTGCCGTAATATCATGAAGAGAATTAATCCTACGCATGTAGTCCAAATATTAAACGAGCAAGTTGCGAAGTGCTAAATATTGAAATGACATCGGGACCGAGAATATGGAGTTAGCGGATCTATTCTATGACATAAAAACTTAGAAATATGATTTCGATGTTACAGAAATACACGACGTTACGCTGGACAGATGTATGGTATTTGAAGGACAGGAGGAACCTGTACCTGAAGGTGGCTCTTCAAGCAGTACACAACATTCATCACCAGAGCCACAGAAAAGATCAAGTCACAGTGAGTACGAACTCTCGCCACACCAAAAGATAAGGTCCAGTGTCTTAAAAGATGTTCATGACAGTGTACTAGGGTAGAGAACATTCATGAGGACTATTACAATCGTGGCTTCTAATCCTATAGTAAAGCAATGAAGCGCTTTGTGCATCCGAAGTAAATCAGTTTGCTAATTAATTATAAATTATGTGGCTAGGAAACGGAAGCAGATGCTCGTTTCAAAGGAAACAAACTATCGCAATTACAAACTATAAAAGAGTATAAACTATCGCAATTTGAAGATGCAAGGACGTACGGATCTACGCATCTGCAGATGTGGACACTAGAATGGGCTAAAATAGTTGGCTTCGTCAATTTCAAAACGTCCATTTCCTTTATTGACTATCTCAAAGCTGAATATGGCATTTCATCCAGGCACATTACTACATTTTGCACAGAGGTAGAAGAGTTTGTGGAAGAAGTGAAAATGTGTATAACAGAGGACGGCATGAAGAAAATGTTGGGAACAGTGACCAGAGTGAATTGCAGTATGAAATGTCTTTAGCATCAACACTGCTCTACAGAGGAGAGAAAACTACGAGTAGTGTGTTGCAGCCTGTACATATCTCTGCCCACAGCTACACAATTGATTTGGCTTTGTCAATGGCAGGCAAACTAGCAGACAAGTCGTACATCTGTTTCTGAGAGACACAAGTCGCTCTCCGTCCAAATGTTTTAAAGAAACATGAAACAACGTGTTCACGAAACATTAATGTGGGGGCAACCAAAAGTGAAAAAATACTAAAGAAATGGAGCGTTTCCTAACTTCCGGTCCTTGGCGAACATATAACAAATGAAAAGAGCCTTTTGTTGTGTGATTCCTGTGCTGGTCATACACATCGTACCCTTCTAGATGCAAGTTTTCCAAACCAAGATGTTACGTTGAAGACCTTGCCACCGTAAACAACAAAATATTGCCAGTCCCTTAATGTTTTCTTCTGCAGGAATTATAAACTCTATATCAGAAGGATTACTGAGTGTGTAGGACTACAAGGTGCCATACCACAAGTGAAGGAACATGATCGTTATTTCATCGTGATTTATGGTCAATTTGCTGCACCTTCGAATAAGTCTATTTTTCAATATGCTTGGCGAATACCTGGGTATGACATTGACACCAACATCATCATTTGAAAATGTAATTAGTGTGGCTTTCGATATTGACTGCGTCAATGTCAAAGTGATTTGGAATGTGATAACGTGACTTTAGTGAGGTGTGCACATTGTTCTATCTCACTATATTTTATCCACTTAATCGAATTCTTGAATCTGCACTTTGAGGAGTAATATAAGCACTTCAGGTGTGTGGTACCGCTGTATATGTGTGTTTGCGCTATTATAAGTACTTCAAGCACAGTGTTCTTGGCGCTGCTGATAGAATGTCTAATGATACACTGAGGCCATTAAATCTCAATATACAGGGTGTTTCACTGTGTTTGCCTCTGTAACTTATAAAATAATAGGTGACGGGAAATTTTAATGCGGTAGGTCAACACAAGAAATGTTACACTTTCTGCGGAGCTATGAACATAGTTTATTGTATCATTTTCCAAAGAGTTACAGCCGCGGTGGAGTAGCCGAGCGGTCTAAAGCGTCTCGCTGCGGAGCGCGCGGTTGCTCGCCGTGGAGGTTCGAGTCCTTCCTGGGGCATGGGTGTGTGTGTTTGTCCTTAGGTTAGTTTACATAGGTTTAAGTAGTTTGTAAGCTACGGACTGATGACCACGTAGTTTGGTCCGATAGATTTACAAACATTTGAACAAAGAGTTACACCACAAAGATATAATTTTTTACATGGAACAATAACTTTTTCTATCGTGTAGTGGATTCTTTTAAACCAGCTACGTCCAAATCAATTTAAACTACATTCCTATCACTGTTAGTTTGGGAGCTACAACCCTTCAAAGTTCCGGAGGCGGAGACTGCGATAGCGTTGCTGACTGGCCGAGTGGCTATCCCCTGGGGCACGACCCACTGTCTCATGACCACCAGCCAGTCAGATACGCTGTCCTAGCCTCCGTCCCCTAAACTTTGAAGGGTTGTAGTGTAACGTTTCTGGTGTTGACCAACCGCATTAAAATTTCCCGTCACCTATTATTTTATAAGTTACAGAGGCAGACACACTTAGTGAAACACCCTGTATATAATAATTGAGGTGCTCGTGGCTATATTTCACTCTGCAGCCAAAACTACACATCGCAAACGAATAGTGTCTGTAAGTGGTAGTAGCTATGTGTCTCCCATTGTGCACTATGGTGGTAGAGGGATGATAACGATAAAGGGATGAAAGATATTGGAGTTGAAAGTTACCGACATATAAAATCCTACGTCTGGGTTTCTACACAATGGAGACGAACGATCTCACACCATCGCAGTTCCGTGTCGATAGCTATAAGGGGGTGGAAGATATAGTGGTTGAAAGACGTCAGCTTATATAAAATTCGCACTGAAGACCAGCGGTAACTTTTGACACTATAATAGCTAAGATATTATATACAGCGAAACGTGATGCACATTCTTCACTTCTTTTTCTCCAACAAGTGTATGAATAATGAAAAATAAGTGCATACTGTAGTTTGAAAAGTAAAGCTACCAAGAAAGCGTAAGGAAGAAATTTCGCGTTCTCGATCCGTTTCTAAAAGACAGAAAATGGCGCTAAAAACTATATATACAGACAATAGAAACTTGAAATTTGTAGACGTTGCTTATCTTACAATGTAGGCATCAGCAATTTTTCGACATTCCCGTCCGTAAGGGGATGAAATAGGAGATGAACGTTTTTTTTTTTTTTAAATACGTTGCTTTCAGGCAACTTTGAAGCAAGAAATACAAAACTTCTGATGTAGATTGGAATTTTAAAAAGCACGTGTTTCGATATTTTTGGACATTCAAGAATTAAGGGAAAAATCTTTTAAGCATACCACTAAGACTATTTTGATGCTAGACATGCGAAAATTTAGATTTGTAACCATGGTTAGGATTTTAAAAATATGTGTTTGGGGATGTTTTGAATTCTGCCGTCAGTGGTGCGATAGCGGGTGTGAAGTTGTATGAAAATAGTTGATTAGGAAAGCATTTTTGAAACTAAATCTATGAAAATTTATATTTAGAAGTAGAAACAACCAATGCACACCATCCAATCTACGCGTGCGAAGCAGCGGGAATTAAGCTAGTTACATATAATTTCCTTCCTATGATACTGATAACATATCACTTTTTTCTCTGCTAATATGTCACTTGAGATACAATGCAAAGTGTTGCATGAAAATGACGCACACCACTATCTTGCTTATGACTGCCTGTTATTTCAAGCATAGTTTCGTGTGGTTCCGAGCGCTCAAGGCCAAAAGAGTCCCTTGTCAGAGATAACGTGTGTTAAAAGGCTACACCTAAGAACATGAGCAACATTGAAAAGTACTTAATGCCCGCTACATCTACTTTTCGCTCACTACATCTACTTCTAATTGACTACAATGTAATTCACGCTTAAGTGACTGGCGGAGCGTTCACTGAACGATTTTAACCTTTTAATGCATGGTGTAGCTGATCAGCTACATACCTTATTTTTTCCATTATCTCTCAAACTGATCAACAGTTTGTGGCTGCTTGTATACATAGTGTTACATATGCTAGTAGCTCGTCCTAGAAATTATAAATTGCAGAATTCAACAGTTAGTGCATAATAATTTTAGGGAATTTTTTCAATATTTTTCTCAGTATATAAGCAATATACATTAATTATGGTTGTTTTTATAGCTTCAAATAAAAAGTCATGCATTTAAGGGTTAAACTACCGCGCAGGAATGGCCGTGTGGTTGGGTACTCCACGGTAGGGATCGCGCGGCCTCTCGCGTCGGAGGTTCAGGTCCTCCCTCGGACACAAGTCCCTGTGTTACCCTTAATTAGTTTAAGTAGTTTGTATCTCTAGGGACCTTAACATTTCAAACAATTTCGCTACCCTACAATGCTTCAAAAACTGTGGTTCTCGTCCGGCTTTCACTGATGTTAAATATTCTCTCATTTACCAACAACATAACGTAACGTATTGGGAAAGTTTTCGCTAAATTTCAAGTGGGAACAATCTTTAGACCTACCAAGAAGATTAGTGAATGTTTAGCATCGGTGAAAGGCGCACGCCTGGGGTATATAAAATTCCGTGTAGCTGTGGCATGGTTTATATTGGAACAGCAAACAGAAGTGTTGTGTTACTTCAAGCTTTCTCGGCGGATATGTTGCATATAGTCTTCAGGGGTTTGCCGACGGATGATGTTGTGTAACTTCGGAGCAACTGTCCGACATCTTCAGATGGTTGCACCTTGCTGATGGCCAAGCACGACTGCGTTATCTGCATATGGGCGCCACTGTATATACACTCTCGCGAAGACGCGCAAATTACGCATGCGTAATAATTTGCCGATAGAGGGCGTCGATCTAAAGAGCCATCTGCAGGGAAACACAGAGCAACTATTTTGCGCGTGCGCTGTACCCTGTGTTTACAAACAGTGAAACTATACTGTAGTATCATTCCATTAAATCCTCGTATATTACAGTGTACGTTACTTTCATCTGATTATCATTTCGTAAAAGTGTGCTTGGCCTTTAGTGCCACTGTAATGGGGGATGTACTAGGTGGAGACAAGAATGCTTTATTATTTATTAAAATTGTTATTGCAGGACAAATAAGTGAGCGCCGCTCACATAAGGAGCTTTGCTCCACAGTACGCAACTCCTCTTATACCCTATGTGACTGTGTGTGTGAGGGTCTGTAAGTGTGCATGAAGCCGCTGCTGGGAAGGCAGAGATGCAGAACACTCGGTAGGTTTGCCATCTTTATTTTTGGGGTGTGGCAGAGAGCTTTCCTTGGGGGATGAGATGGTCAAGTGGCTGCGACTTGCGAGTTCCTTCAGAATTCGGAAGTTGGTAGAAGGTCCCGTTAGATCACAAGCCAATGAGGGCGCGGCTACTCGCGAACTGGAACGGGAGGATAGGTTAGTACGGGGAGTGGCCACGAGAGGGAGAACGTTTCCGGCTGTCGAAGAGGAAGGATGTGAGTATAGTGGCCTCCGTGGAAAAGTATCAGGAACTGTGTTGGTTGTGTTAATTCTATCTTTATTTCAGCGTGGAAATGATTTTGTATAATGGGAATGTTGTGCATAGCCACGTGGGTGCAGTATGAGAGAGTAAAAAATGTACGGTATGAATGTAAGGTTACGATCCTTGTCTCAATCCATTGGTGATACATTTAGTGAATGAATATTTTGTATTTTTGGCTTTAAAATGATGATAGGGAGATGTACAGTGAATTTAATAAACTTGTGTAAATAGTTAAACATTTCGTCTCTAGTTGTTTTTATGAAATTATGAGTCCCATTTATGCTTAATTAATGATTAAAAAGAGAGTGAGAATATTTAATGGGGAATTGCGAGAATATAAATGGGGGAATTTCATCTAGTAAGGGAACTGCCACCGGTATGCTATCAGTTGCTGCAGTCTTTTGTGTGTAAAAAGTCGTTATCCGTTGCAAAACAATTTTATCAGGGCAATAACATCTGCTCGTAACACCGTAAATAATCACTGAGCAAGGCGGCAACTGGTAGGAAGCGGAGGCTGATTAACTTACAACAGTACCGCCAGACGTTACTCACTAGAACTAAACCAATTTATGGCGGGTCCGTTATCGAAAGGTTTTGACGTTCTTGTCGTGATTTGATAGTAGCCAGGGCAGGGTTCCAGGTTGTGCTCAATTGAAATCCCGTATCCCAGTTGATGAGACTGTCAGATGTACGGATATGTATTGCTTCTTTAATGACACAATCACAAAAGGATGAAGCCGGTGATAACATTTATGTCTTCTCATAAAACATGCGGTTGGCTGTGTTCAGGCAGTGTTCTGCAATTGCCGACTTCTCTGGTTGATACAGGCGTATATAACGCTGATGATCATCACAGCATTTTCGCACTGTGCGACTTGTCTGGCCTATATATGCCGCTCAGCACTGACAAGGAATCTTATATACTCTACGTTTCCCCAGACCAAGATCATCCCTGACCGATCCTAACAATTTCCTCAGTTTTGCAGGTGGTCGAAACAAACACTTAATTTCCTGTCTTCCAAGGACTCTTCCAATTCTCGACGACATGGTACCAAAGTACGGCAAGAACGCCAAGGTGGAAGGTGTATTTGTGCCTTCATTCTGCTCCGTGAACTCTCTTGGGCCTGGATGCATTATGCATCTGCCTCTCAGAATATTGTGCGATTTACACAAAGTTATCCGGCGGCATATCCATGAAGACTATATGCAAAAAGAAGTGTTAATGCCCGCTTAATGAAACATAAAAGGAATTGTCGACTGGGGCACACCATCAAATCAACTTTAGCAGAACATGTCTTTACAGACGGTGATGATGAAATAAAATTCCGGGAAACGAGCATACTAGCAAAGACCTCGCATTATTATACAAGTATATGTAAAGAAGCTATAGAGATCCAAATGCACCAAAGAAATTTCAATAGAAAAGAAGGAGGTTTAAAATTTGGTAAGATATGGCGATCGACTTTGCACCAACGATGTGACTATTGATTGCCTGTAATCGAAAGAGAGATGCCGCTGGTCAGAGATAGCTTAATAGTAGTCAGCATGTGACAAGAGGTGGCGCCGTATATACGCTCTACATAGCCTATGCAGGACTTCCATCTCCTGAAGATGTCGCCCGCAGTAGGCAACGAAACGTCGGGAGAAAGAAATTTTACAGATGGACCTCGACATCTTAGCCCCGACATTATAATCAATGAAGACGCCTACGTGTTATGAAAGCCTACATGTTGGAATGTTCAACACTGTTTTCCCCACTCGTCCCGAGCTTGTCACGGAAGAGCCATGATATCGTGCCTCGTTTTTACGCCACTAAAACAGGAGCGTCGTCTCCAACAATAGAACTGACTCAAATCTTTCAAATAGCGGTGTTCCCGTAATTCACTGAACACTCCCGCAGCCCCTTGGAAACGCGCAGTCATCCGAAAAGACCCGTTTCACCCTTAGCGTATTATTCCTTAACGGAAGTGGGCTATATTTTTATTATTTATTATTGTTTATTCGTTTTTTCTGTTCCATAGGACCCAATTGAGGAGTGAGACTCCATGGTCATGGAACAAATCAATACATTAATTGTTACACAAGACTGGTAATAGAAATTTTTTAAGTAGTCCTTTGCGCACGACAATCTTAAGACAAAGTGAAAAGAATCAATAAAGGAAAAAATAAATTAGCTTAATTGTTTAACTTTTCTAGGAGTTCCTTGACAGAATAAAAGGAGTGAGCCATGAGGTAACTCTTCAATTTAGATTTGAAAGCGTGTGGATTAGTGCTAAGATTCTTTAGTTCTTGTGGCAGCGTATTGAAAATGGATGCCGCAGAATACTGTACCCCTTTCTGCGCAAGTGTTAAGGTGGTGTGATGCAAATGTAGATTCGACTTCTGTCTAGTATTCACCGAGTGAAAGCTACTAACTCGTGGGAATAAGCTGATATTATTAACAACAAACGACATTAAAGAAAAAAACGTATTGTGACGCCAGAGTCACAATTCCCAGACTACTGAAAAGAGGTCGACATGACGTTCGCGAACTTACACAAGATATTGCTCGAACCGCCCGTTTTTGAGCCAGAAATATCCTTTTTGCATCAGTCGAGTTACCCCAAAAAACAATGCCGTACGTCATAAGTGAGTGAAAGTAAGCGTAATAGCCTACTTTTCGTGTTGAAAAATCACTTATCTCAGATATTGTTTTAATGGTAAATATAGCAGAATTTAGTTTTGGAACAAGATCCTGAACATTGCTTTCCATGACAGCTTACTGTCTATATGAAATTTGAACTGTTCAGTGTCACTTATCACATGCCCATTATGTGTAATCAGAATGTCAGCTTTCGTCAAATTATGTATTAGAAATTGTAAAAACTGAGTTTTACTGTGATTTAACATCAACTTGTTTTCTACAAGCCGTGAACTTATCTCTTGAACTGCATTATTTGAAACGGTGTCAATATTACGAGTAACATCCTTCACTACCAAGCTGGTATCATCAGCAAACAAAAATATTTTACAGTCACCTATTATACTCGAAGGCATGTCATTTATATAAATAAGAAACAGCAATGGTCCCAACTGCGGTTTTTTACAACTGAAATAATCAGAATCAAACGGGAATCAGTATCAAATAAAGTAACTGGACTTAGGTCATTCATACAACGCTACTCTTGAGAAGGATCTGACAGGGTGGGCCTATTAACGGAAGATTGCAAGCTAGGTGCCTTGTAATCTGAAAGCCAGATGGCTTGTAAACATCCAACGCGGGCCTATGAACTGTTTGCGAGCTGTTAATGATGTCCCCATATTTTTGCCTGGTAGAGCATGTGTGGGACTGGTTATGACGTCAACTCTGTTCTAGTGCATGTATCAAGGCACAGGTATAACAATGGGGACAAACGTCTCTCTGGAGAAGGTGGCCTGACTTTCACCGCCTGCCTATTCAAAAGTGGGCTGCGAGTGCTAATTTCCTTATAACTTTAACGCGATTGTGTTATCACCTACAGTCTTGGCCCATGAAGATTCATTTCCTTTCCATCTCCCATTATGGAGGCATCACTTTTTTATTGACACTGTATTTTTAAACCATTCTAGAACCAGATCATGTTTTTCTAATAAGCGGCAAGTTTAGTTCTTCACAGAAGCGTTGGCCACGGTGGAGTAGCCCAGCGGTCTAAGGCGCCTCGTTGCGGAGCGCGCGGCTGCTCGCCGTCGGAGGTTCGAGTCCTCCCTCGGGCATGGATATGTGTGTGTGTGTGTGTGTGTGTGTGTGTGTGTGTGTGTGTGTTGTCCTTAGGTTAGTTAAGGTTAGTTTAAGTTGTATGTAAGCTACGGACTGATGACCATGCAGTTTTGTCCGATAGATTCACAAACATTTGAACAGAAGCGTTGTATCTCAGTATTCCACTTGTAACTTACGTTTAGAAGTATAGGTTTGGCGTTGTTGCGCAGTTCGTGTGACGTGTCTTAACAGCCACTCGGAATGGGCGCTAGGTCTAGGGTGTCATTCTAGAGCCTGGTTGGTCGTTCCTGCCGGAGATTCAAGACCCCCTCCAGGCATGGGCGCTTGTGTTAGTTTAGGTAGTTTGTAAGTGTAGGATCTCATGACGATAGTAGTTTGACCCAACAGGTTTACAATCATTTGGATTTTGAACGCATTTGCGCTCTAGACTGTTTTCATATACAAAAAAAAGACATTGTATGTCTCTTAAAACTGTTGAATTATTATGTAGCATTAATGTTAGAGGGGATACCTTGCATACGGTCGTTCTGAATACGACAAGTGTTGTTGAATTAAAGATTTTATTGTAATTTTATTTTATAATTAGAATTCAAATTTTTAATGATTTTTAAAATAAAATTTGTAGCGCCAGCCAAAACTACAAAGATAGAGGTGCTTAGTGTGGGAGTGCATAATTTTCAATTACTGTCATTAATAAATACGAACACTAAATTCGATAAGTCAGTGGATGAAAAGATACGGCATCGGGCAAAATTACAAAAAAAGTGCTGATTCTACAATTAGCGAAAGACACAGTTAGGCAGCCAAAACGCCTGAATGCACCGAGCGACGCACCAGTCGTCGCCATCATGAGCAAAAGAGACCGGTTCATGTAGCTGTGGAAAAAATTAATCTAGGAAATGACTTTAGGTATCATTAAATAAAGACAGCGTACCAATCAAACTCCATTTAAGCCATTATTCAGAACATCAGAAGAGAAAAACAAGGGCTGCGCTTACGTGGCTACCAGTCGATTTGGAAAACAAAATCAGAGAGATCCGTACAGAATGATTGCAGTTCCTTCTAGAAGTTATTAAAACAATCTAAGTTCGGTTTCCGATATATTTTTGTTACCTTACAAATTTTTATCCGAGTCGTCCATAGTATTATATGGATAACTATTCACTGGTTTTAAAGAAAATACCTTAAAACATTTAGAAACAAGTTAAAAAGTAGCAAATGTAAAATGAGCTACATATTGTTTGTCTTGCATAGTGAAAACGATATGAAGTGCAAAAGTATAAATAATTTAATGAAGAAACTGCCTGAGGTATAGCTAGTAGTTATTAGAAACTCGTCCTTCAGAGAAATAGGACGAGTTCATTAGCATAACTAGTCATGTCTGGTGACTTCTCCTGGCATCGTATCAAAAAACGGTTTTGTGACGTCAATTGACTTGCAGACCATCCATTAATCTTTAGTTGAGAAGCATTAAAGGCGTAATATTTTTACAGCCTTGAGTCGTAGCTCACGAAGTTGTGGCAACATCCTTAGCTATTATGTTAAATCCGCTCAACTGACGGACAGTATAAATGTTAAGTCAAAGGGCTCGCGAATCCAGAACGTTACTACCCCATTTTACTCACATTGTTGTTTCAAGCAAACGATTATTACTCACGCTCTGTACTGATTGATTGGATTTAAAGCAGAGTTGGAAGCAGCTGCATCAAGTGGGGTTTTGAACGCACTGCACTTACCTGACAAATTTATTACGTCAGGAGCGCTTTCTAATGATTTTCACATTACCTATTTCACCATATTGTTACCATTTTCAGGTGCGTAGGAATGCACAAGCATTTTGCCAGAATGTGCAACAGTAGTCATGGGTCTTTAACATCGTTAAAATTGTATAAAATATGGCAATAAAATATATATCAAGTCGTCAAATGGTAAAAGGTTACGCCTGTGACAGCATGATAGATATTTTCCGGACGTAACTGGTATCACTCATAATTGTTTCGGCAGACTATAATACAGGACTGACTATAGTAACTCCATCTGCATCTGCTCCTTCTGAACCTATTTTATCAAAAAAACTATACACATCCGAAAAACTGATATTTTAACCAGCAGATACAGAATCATTCCAGGCAGCTATTTAAAATACAGACACAGTCAGCGTTTTGTAAATGGAAGCCAATGCCAATTATCGGAACTGACCACCCAGAAGGCCAGATGACTTTTGCGGTCGAGCAGCGAGGACAAATAACGGTCGTCCCGGGAATGGTTAGGAAGTGGAGCGTGCAAACAAATACTGTCACAGTAAGTCAGAAAACCGACCCAGTTAATTATACAAGCAATACTAATTAAGTTGAAGAAATAGTTGACTAAGATAGAGAGAAGAATACGAATATATTGTGTGTAAATATTAAAGAAAGAGGGGTAGCAAAAGAATGTAAATAATTTGTAAATAAAAAGACGTTTTGTATTTTTCTGCAACCGCTGCGTCACATATGTCATTCAGAGACTATGTTAACAAGCAGTTATTACAGAGACGCTGCTTTCAAATAAGCTATTTATTGTGACAGGCCTGCTTCGACATAAATGAACTGCCATCATCAGGTTAAATTGGTAGCTGTTCTTCTCCTTGTAATATCGCTCATTCTCTGTTCTGTTTAGTTGTTATATTAAAGATATATATTGTAGCTATTGTAGTTCTTTTTGAAGATGTTCATATATCGCAGTGATTCAGTCACACAGCGTCAACATAAACATCAGAAGTAACTAAACAGAATAGATAAGGAGATTATAAGGAGATGAAAAACTACCAAACTACCTGACGATGGCAATCACGCCGAAACAGGCTAGTCGCAATCAATAATTTATTTAAAAGCTGCGTCCTTGAAATAAATAATTTTTAAGAAAACTACTTCATGCAAAAATTTTATTATTCAGGATCACAATAATATTTATAAAATGTCATAATTAGTTTCTGGTTTATTTGCAAGGCATCTTCAGATCTCCTCCACCTGTACTATTTCCTGCAGTGCTGTGCCTTATGCCTGCTGCCTGACATTATATATTCCATTATTTGATCTCCCATATATAAGTCTGCAGGATTAACCATTATACCTCTCCGTTTAAAACCATGTGAACCAACATAGGAAATCAATTTGTAATTACCATACCGTCGCACCAACCGGAAAACCGTATGTTGGCCGACTCTTGAGCAGAAATATGTAGCGTGGTGTGAAGGGGATGGGTAATGAAAAGGGAGAGGTTTTGTAGGGGTTGTAGCATGCACGAATTGTGTTTCGCTTCAGATGTGAAATAAAACATGCCATTTTGTAGCCATTCTGCCATACTTCCTTCGCAGATGTTGTACATACTATTTCCAGCGAAAATTTGGTGGCATAGCTTCTCAATTATACAATACGTGATGAAAAGCATCGCGCAACCCTAAAAGTATACGTTTCTCATATTAGGTGCATTGTTCAGCCTCCTACTGTTCGGTGCTCCTTATCAGTGACCTTAGAAGTCATTAGACATCGTGAGAGAGCAGAATGGGACTCTCCGCGGAACTCACGGACTTGGAACGTGGTCAGGTGATTGAATGTCACTGGTGTCAGAAGTCTATAAGCGTGATTTCCACACTTCTGAACATCCCTAGGTCCACTGTTTCTGATGTGATAGTAAAGTGGAAATGTGAAGGTACACGTACAACACGAAAGCGTACAGGCCGATCGCGTCTGTTGGTTGACAGAGATCGGCGACAGTTGAAGACGGTCGTACTGTGTAATATGCAGGCATGTAATCCAGACCGTCACACCGGAATTCCATACTGCATCAGAATCCACTCTAACTACCATAACATTTAGGCGAGAGGTGAGAAAACTTCGATTTCATGGTCGAAAGGCTGCCCATAAGTCACACATCACACGGGTCAGTGTCAAACGACGCCTCGCTTGGTGTAAGGCTCGTAACCATTGGACTATTGAACAGTGGTAAAATGTTGTAGGGAGTGACGAATCACGGGACACGATACGATGGCAGGGTGTGCGCATGGCGAGTGCCCGGTGGACGTCATCTGCCAGAGAGTGTAGTGGCAACAGTAGAATTCGAAGGTGGTGGTGTTATGGCGTGGTCCCGTTTTCCAAGGAGGTCTTGCACCCTCTTTGATTTGCGTGGCACTATCACAACACAGACCTACACTGATGTTTTAAGCACCTTGTTGCTTCCCACTGTTGAAGAGCAATGCGAGAATGGCGACTGCGTCGAGCACCTGTTATTGACATATGGCCTATGGCGAAGTGGTTATATACAGGGTGAATCTAAATTCGCGCACTTGAGTTTCGCAGCGCGATTCCTCACCTGCCAACAATAAAAAACGTCTCCCACAAAACGTCATCCTGCGCATATATCCCTCGGTAAATGGACGTCAAAGACTGAGATGGCTGTGTTCCACAGTGTTTTTCAAAATTACACCAATAGATTTGTAAGGGATGTATTAGGCGTCTTGAGGAGTAAAATGAGCATGGAAACCCATACCAGGAAACGCCATTCAACGCCGCTACGGAGAGTCCAAGTTACAGGCACCAGCTCCTGCCGCTAATCCCCTCCAGCAACTTCGACGCGATGTAGCGTCATTGGATGA
The DNA here is from genome assembly GCA_026315105.1 of Locusta migratoria. NCBI lineage: Eukaryota > Metazoa > Arthropoda > Insecta > Orthoptera > Acrididae > Locusta > Locusta migratoria. The sequence goes on from CM048748.1 coordinate 243,101,311, forward strand.
CGTTTTCGGGCATGGGTTTCTATGTTCACTTTGTTCCTCAAGACACCTTTCACATCCACTAGAAGTTCGTTGGTGTACTAGTGCAATTCTGAAACACACTGACGTATGGGACACACACCCATCTCAATCTTGGACGTCCATTTACTACCGGAAATATGCGCAGGACTAAATTTTGTGAGAGACTTTTTTTTTATTGCTAGCATGTGAGGAATCGCGCTGCGAAGCCGGAGTGCGCGAATTTAGATTCACCCTGTATAACATCCCAGTAATGGACTGGCCTATACAATCCTAAACTGAATCTTATGGACACCTTTGCGATGTTTTGAAATGCCGACTTAGTGCCAGGTCTCAGCGACCTATATCGATACTTCTCCTCAGTGCAACATTCCGCAGCGGCTGAACAGCCGTGCGCGCTAATGCCACTTGCTACGGTGCGCGCGACCGTTCCCTGTCGGAGATGCGAGTCTTCCCTTGCGCATGGGTCTGGGTGTGTGGTGTTCTTAGGATAAGTTAATTTAAGCAGTTTGTAAGTTTAGAGACCGACGACCACTGCAGTTAGGACCCATAACTTTACAAACATTTGAACATTTTGCAGCACTCAATGAAGAATGGCCTGCCATTCCCCAAGCAACGTACCGGCACCTGAATGAAGGAATGCCTGCGAGAGTGGAAGATATAATGTAACAGTCTTTCGTATCTTTTCTTTGAACTACTCACTATGATGCTGAGATGGATCTTATCATAGTATGATCTAACACATTTGTTACCTGTTTATTTTTATTTATAGAACATGTACATTTTTCAAAATAGCATTCTCATTCATTTGCCTTTGTGCCTGTATCTGGTTACACTTTATAATGATTAGTACTGTAACCTGGGCCTACCCCTATACTAAGATCCCTCTAGCAATACAGTAACTACATACAATTTCCGAGTTCCTGTACATGACACTTCACACTAAACTGGCCACAATATAATATGTAGTTTAATTTCCTTTTGGGCCACATCTCTTGATAATTCCAGTTATTTTAATATTCATAACTAGTTCCCATTTATCCTAAGTACAATGTACCTCTATTTTTCATTTCCAGTATTTCAAATTCATATGATGAAAGAATTAGATTTTGGAACGAAACAATATAGTTGGTAGATGAGTTTTGTTACTTGGGTAGTAAAATAACATAAGACACTCGCAGTACAGAGGATATAAAATGTAGAATGGTAATGAGGAGAAAAGCGTTTTTCAAAAAGAGAAATTTGCTAAGATAGATTGCTAATTTAAGGGTAAGGAAGACATTTCGGTAGGCATTTCCGTGGAGAGTTGCCTTGTACGGAAATGAAACTTGTACGGTAAATAGTTTAGACAGGAAGAGGATAGAGGCTTTTGATATGTGGCGCTACAGAAGAATCCTGAAGATTAGGTGGGTAGGTCGCTAACTATCAGAAGTGGGAAATAAAGGAATTTTTGTCATACCTTGACTAAAAGAAGGAATCGATTAGTAGGACACATTCTTAGACATCAAGGAATCGTAAATTTAGCATCGGATGTGTGTGGGGGGAAAAATCGCAAGATACGATTATAGTAAGCAGATTTAGATGGATGTGGGTTGCAGTTTTTATGAGAAGATGAAGAGGCTTCCTCAGGATAGAGTAAGGTGGAGAGCTGCAGCAAACCAGTGTTCATACTGAAGACCGGAACAGCAACAAAATTTTGGCCGTTAATGTCAAAAAATGGTGTCTCTTCTTTCGGACATGTACTAACAATCAGACACCATAGCAATAAACTAAAAATAGTGTTAGACACTGATGATACCAACTGATGTAATTGCCTTAACATTTCTTTATTATGTCATTTGACTTTATGTATCTTTGATCCTTAACTAGCTTTCTCATTGTAGTTGATGTATTTGTCCAGCCGAGGTGCTCTAATATATTTTGGTCATTTTACAAAGTCTTTAAGCACAGATACGTGTAAAATGGCTATAGCGTTCATCTAATCAGTTGGTTTAACCTTGCAAGTACCTACCAATTCAACAATTATCAGGTGAAGCCTGATTTGGTCATAAAATTCTGAAAGAATTTGAACAGTTTTGTTCTAACCACTTATGTTGAAATTTATTAGCTTGTCCTTGGAAGTCTTTTAAACATTTACGTTTAAAATATCGTTTTTTGCGTCATAGTTTGAATACTTTAACATGTTAAATATTTGCATAAAAATCTTGGCATTACTTATCAATTTCACGATGTATTTCAGCCAGTGTTGCCTCAGTTTTGATAGGACGATCCGCATCTTTACTATGTAGTGGGTGTTCCCCAAAGGAATCACCACCTGTATTGTTGATCCGTAATTTTAGACAGCTCGAATGTATCTGACTGTAACTTCTTCATCGAACCTGATGTCTATTTCTCACTTTGCTCGAAGCGTTACTAAGCCTCGACCCATGTCCATGATTGCTTTCTAAAAATGTCCAAATGTTTGTTAAGCTTATGTCACGTAACTGCGGGGTCATCGGTCCCTAAAGTTACAAGCTTCTTATAAACTAACTTACACTAAAGATAACATAAACATCCATGTTCGAGGGAGGATTCAAAACTCCGACGGAGAACAGTACGCGCATCGGAGCAAACTGCCTCAAAAAATTATTGATAAATTTGAAGCACTGAATTAAAATTTGTGGTGCGGCCGGGAATCGAAGCCGAATCTCCACGTTTAGTAGGCAGACGTCTTAACCGTTATACTACCACACCACTAACGATTAACGCGCCTTGGAATAGTCCAAGTACGATTTACCTCCATGTCACGAACTTTAATTCAGCTGCATGGAGAGCCTCTGCAGTAGTGGCAATTATCTTTGGAACACAGAAGCTGAATTAAAGTTTGTGACTTGGAGGGAAATCGTACTTAGACTACTCCAAGGGGCGTTAATCGTTAGTAGTGTGGTAGTCTAAAAGGAATTATTTGCATTGTAATTACAAATTTCTCAAAAATGTAAAGGTTATATATGTAAACCAATATAGTTGATTGAAAAAAAAAAAAAAAAAGGTCAAGACGTCTGCCTAATAAGCATGGAGGTCCGGGATCGATTCCCGACCACACCAGAAATTTTAATTCAATGCTTCATATTTATCAATAATGTCTTTGACATATTTGAGACGAAAATCCGTCTCAGGCATTGTTTATTTGTATTAATTTTCCTCAAAAAATGTTCAAATGTTTGTTAATTAAGGGACTTAACTGCGGGGTCATCAGACGCTAAACTTACAAACTACTTATGAACTACCTTATAGTAAAGACGACACAAACATCCATGCCCGACAGGGGATTCGAACCCCACGCAGTAGCGGCCGTGCAGACTATGACTGGCGCGCCGCAAACCGTTCGGCCGCTGCAGCCGGCCAAACCGCCTCAATGCGCTCGGCCACTCCGCCGCGGCTGCACTTAAATATTCGGTGATAATTTGTTCCGCATTCGATTTGTGTACATTGCATTCTTGAAATTTTTTTGTAATCTACAGGCACCCCGTGAAGACGGTTTGTCACCCAAATCGGTCAATGTATAAGGAAAACTAAAACGGCTGATGATTTCATTCCGAGAAAGCATTACGAAGTATCGAGAACACTGTAGCCGGCCGCGGTGGCCGAGGAGACTAAGGCGCTCCAGTCAAGGTCTGCACGGCCACTACGGTTGGGGGTTCGAATCCCCCCTCGGGCATGGACATTTGTGCCGTCCTAGTTCGTAAGTAGTTCATAAGTAGTTTGTAAGTTTAGGGACTGATGACCCCGTAGTTAAGTCCCATAGACTTTACAAACATTCGTACATTTAGAACACTGTACAGCTACACGGTATTGCTGCTTTAGAGATCGTGAGGACGCGATTAGATTATTTACAGCATGCTCCTTAAGTATATGAACAATTTTTCTTCCTGTCCTCTTTACGGGAATTGAACAGCGAATAACAACTAATAACCGGCACAACAGTACCCTTCACACTGGTTTTCATAATAAGGGTTGTGGATGTAGACGTACTCATTAGTGTCACTGCTTGAAGCCCTCAGCCCCTCAATAACTAGCGCAAAGTGGCGCCGGCGGTCGGCGGCGCCTCTGCTGACAGGCGCCTGTGTGTGCCCGCCACGGCGCCGCCCCCGCCGCCCCCGCCGCCCCCGCGCTGGCTGGCGCCGCCTCTGACAGCGCCGGCGCCGCGTAATCGATGGCAGGCGTCGCGACGCCCTGGCTGACAGCTGGCACCGCTTCTGTCGCCGACAGCCGCCGTCAATAAGGGCGGGAGTCGCTTGTCACCAACAGCCGAGTTCACTTGTTCGGCCCTGCACGCGCGCTCTGCAGGTGAACAAGTGTTCGCCAAGGTCATGGCCACCAGAATTCCGAAAAAGTGAGGATACGTGGTTGTCTCAAAAGTGTTCAAATGTTTGTAGAGCTTATGGGACTTAACTACGGGGTCATCAGTCCCTGAACTTACAAACTACTTATGAACTACTTACGAACTAGAACGGCACAAATATCCATGCCCGAGGGGGGATTCGAAACCCCAAGCGCAGTGGCCGTTCAGACCGTGACTGGAGCGCATCAGTCCCCTCGGCCACCGTGCCCGGCCGGCCGTGGTTGTCCCCAATAAGTCTCATACAAGTAATAGTACAGTGCAGCGGTTAGAAACATTTAAGGTGTGGCACACCAATTATTTTGTGAAATAAAACTTCGTAGCGCAGTAAATGAATATACAATAATGTAAAGACTCTTATATATATATATATATATATATATATATATATATATATATATAGGTGTTTCACTAAGTGTGTTTGCCTCTGTAACTTATAAAATAATAGGTGACGGGAAATTTTAATGCCGTAGGTCAACACAAGAAATGTTACACTTTCAGGGGAGCTGTGAACATAGTTTATTGTATCATTTTCCAAAGAGTTACACCACAAATATATAATTTTTTAAATGGAACAATAATGTTTCTATCGTGCATTGGATTCGTTGAAACCAGATGCGTCCAAATCAATTTAAAATACATTCCTATCACTGTTAGTTTGGGAGCTACAACCCTTCAAAGTTTAGGGGGCGGAGGTTACGACTGCGTAACTAACTGGCTGGTGGTCATGAGACAGTGGGCCGTGCCCCAGGGGATAACCACTCGGCCCGTCAGCAACGCTATCGCAGCCTCCGCCCCCGGAACTTTGAATTGCTGTAGCTCCCAAACTAACAGCGATAGGAATGTAGTTTAAATTGATTCGGACGCAGCTGGTTTAAATGAATCCAATACACGATAGAAAAAAAACTATTGTTCCATTAAAAAAATTATATCTTTGTGGTGTAACTCTTTGGAAAATGGTACAATAAACTATGTTCATAGCTCCGCAGAAAGTGTAACATTTCTTGTGTTGACCTACCGCATTAAAATTTCCCGTCATCTATTATTTTATAAGTTACAGAGGCAACACACTTAGTGAAACACGCTATATATGCTTGGCAAAAAGTGTCGTAGTAAATTTCGAACAAATGTTTTAATTACCGATCATGTCCTATCTGTTTATGTACTTTAGGGTGTACTCTTAGGTTAGTCAGGGCCGTATTTACGCAGGTGCAACATTTGCAGGTGCACAGGGCGGCAAAATTTTGGGAGGCGGCAAAATTTTGCCTTAAAAATAGTGTTATGGTATATGTTACCCAAATAATTGATTGAATAATATTCTTATTGCCGCGGTGGAGTAGCCGAGCGGTCTAAAGCACCTCGCTGCGGAGCGCGCGGTTGCTCGCCGTGCAGGTTCGAGTCCTCCCTGGGGCATGGGTGTGTTTGTGTTTGTCCGTAGGTTAGTTTACCTAGATTTAAGTAGTTTGTAAGCTACGGACTGATGAGCACGCAGTTTGGTCCGATAGATTTACAGACATTTGAATTTTGAACATAACAGAAGTAAGTCTCCCGGTCCCGACTGTATACCAGTTAGGTTCCTTTCAAAGTATGCTGATGTAAAAGCCCCATACTAACTATCATATATATACGCTCGCTCAGCGTACGTTGCGTACGCAAAGACTGCAAAGTTGCACAGCTCACTCCAATATTCAGAAAAGACAACAGGAGTGATGCCCAAAATTACAGGCCTATATCATCATTGCAGCAGGATTTTAGAACATATACTTTCCTCAAATCTTGTGATCTACCTTGAAAGAAACGACCTATAGTGGTAAAATCAAGATGGATCAGAAAGTATCGTTCCTGTGAAACACAGCTAACTCTTTACCCACATAATGCGATGAGTTCTAACGACAATGTATATCAAATATGTTCCGTATTTCTAGATTTACGAAAGGCTTTCGACACTGTACCTCATAAGCGTCTTGTAATCACACTGTGTGCATATGGATTATCGCCACAGTTGTGCGCGTGGATTTGTGATTTCCTGTCAGAAAGGACACAGTACTTTGTAACTGAGGCTAAGTCATCGAGTAGAACTGAACTAAATCGAAGATTTCAAATATTTTTAAATCTCAATAACTATTATTCACGATATGTTTCCTTTCGTGACCCAGTACCACATTTAGATCTAGTATTACACAATATTAAAGTAAATTTCACTTAAGCCTATAACTCGTATTACGAAAGCCCTAGTACTTTTTTTTTTATCCTGCATTTGCCTCTTTCTCTGGCGGTAACCCCCCAAACAGGTATTTGCGAGTGCCTCTGTGTGTGGGGGGGGGGGGGGGGGGGGGGGAGGAGGGAGGGAGGGGGGGGGGGGTTGGCGATCCATTAGTTTGAAAACACTGGTCAATATAAACAATGTCGCTAGCAGCACTGCAATACTGTGGTTCCAAGGGCAAGAATATGACATAAGCTTCTACGCATATTTCAATAAATATCTTTATCTGACAAATGATGCTGTCGTTTATCGGTTAGTGAAGTCAACAGAGGATCAAAAGCAACTGCAAAGCGATTTAGACAAAATTTCTACTTGGTGCGAAAATTGGCAATTGACACTAAATAAAGAAAAGTGTGAAGTAATACACATGACCACTAAAAGAAATCCACTGAACTTCAGTTACGCGATAAATCAGTCAAACCTTAAGGTCGTAAATTCTACCAAATACCTAGGAGTTACAATTACGAATAACTTTGACTGGAGAGAACACATAGAAAATATTGTGGAAAAGGCGAACCAAAGGTTACGTTTCATTGGCAGAACGCTTCGAAGATGCACCAGCTCCACCAAAGAGACTTCCTACATCACACTTGTGCGTCCTCTCCTGGAGTACTGTTGCCCCTTGTGGGACCCTCACCAGGTGGGATTGACGGAAGAGAATGAGAAGGTTCAGAGAATGGCAGCTCGTTTTGTTCTATCTCGTTATGGGGGGGGGGGGGGGGGAAAGCGTCACTGAAATGTTGCACTAATTGGGGTGGAAATCATTAAAAGAAAGACGTTATTCATTGCGGCGTGATCTGCTTGCGAAGTTTCAATCACCGACTTTTACTTCTGAATGTGATAATATTTTGCTAGCACCCACCTACTCAGGGAGACATGACCATTCGAATAAAATAAGAGAAATCAGATCGAAAACGGAACGATTTAGGTGTTTTTTCTTCCCGCGCGCTATTAGAGAATGGAACGGTAGAGAGAAGTTGTGAAAGTGGTTAATGAACCCTCTGCCAGGCACTTGAATGTAATTTGCAGAGTATCTATCTAGATGTAGATGTAGATACCTGACGGGCTAATCTGAAGATTACATCAAAATTACTCCAACCGTCCTGTCGTTGGGGAACACACATCAATTTCTGTAGATGCTCGGATCATTACGAAAGATGTCCTTTCTTTTCTAAATAACCTGTAAGAAGTTACAGCACTGCTGAGTGCGCCCACTCATTTAAACGAAACTGGCGCGGGGTGTCTGGCAGACGGCGCGGCGCGACGCCGCGATCGAAGCCCGGAGGCGTCCTTGTGTCGCGCCGCTGTGGCCGGGGAGGCGGGCAGCGCCTCGACCCGCCGACGCCGACGCCGACGCCAGACTGCCTGGCGGCCAGGCGCCAGGCGCCAGGCGCCAGGGCGACCGTGGCGCCACACGCAGACCGCGCCGCCCGCCGAAACACATTAACGCAGCGGGCCAGCCGTCTAGTTTGTACCAAGGGCCGCGGAGGGCACCCACCCCATCCCCAACAGCCGTAGGTACAGACCTTCAGCTCAGCGCCAGGCACAGCTCACTATTCGTGCTGATGGTAAACCTTTCTCACATCTGTTGTGGGCTGCCTGGCAGAGGGTTCATCGAACCACCATTATACTATTTGTCTCCCATTCCATTATCGAATAGCGCGCGGGAAGAAAGAACACCTCAATCTCTCTTATTTCTCGTATTTTATTCTGATGGTCATTTCTTGTAAGTGGGAGTCAACAATATATTTTCGCATTCGGAGGAGAATGTTGGCGATTGGAGTTTCGCAAATAGCCCACGCCGCAGAGATAAGCACCGTTGTTGTAATTATTCCCATCACAGATCCTGTATCCTTTCCGTAACGCTGTCTCCTCAGTATCGTGACAATACGAAACGAGCTGCCCTTCTTTGGACTCTTTCGATGTTCTCCGTTAAACCCACCTGATAAGGATCCCACACTGGGCTGCAATATTCTAAAAATGGACGGACAAGTGTAGTATATGCAGTTTCTTTTCTAGTTCTGTTGCATGTTTTTAAGGTTCTGCCAATAAAACGCAGTCTCTGGTTCACCTTTCCTACAACATTATCTACGTGTTCTTTCCAATTTAAGTCTGAAGTAATAGTAATTCCTAGGTATTTTGTGGAGTTTACGGCCTTCACTTTTGATTGATTTATCTTGTAAACATAGTTTAACGGATTTCTTTTCGTAGTGGACGACTTCACACTTCTCATTATTTAGAGTCAATTGCCAATTTCTACACCATACTGATTTATTATTCAGATCGTTCAGCAGTTGGTTTTCACCTTCAGATGATTTTACTAGACGGTAAATGACGGCGTCATCTGCAAACAACCTAAGAGAGCTACTTAGATTATCCCCTAAATCATTTATGTAAATAAGGAATAGCAGAGGACCAATAACACTACCCTGTGTAACGCCCGATATCACCTCTGTTTTAGTCGATGCCTTACCATCGATTACTGCGAACTGTGTCCTCTCTGACAAAAAATCCCCTATCCAATCGCAAATTGGGGGCGATATACCATAACCACGCAATTTGATTAAAAGCCGTTTGTGAGGTACGGTGTCAAAAGATTTCTGGAAATCAAGAAATACGGAATCGATTTGCGAACCCCTGTCAATAGCATCCATCGTATTTTGTGCTTCAAATAACTGGGGGGGGGGGGGGGGGGGTTCATTTCTTGATAGTGGCGTCCCCACTCTTCCACTGGTTTCTCAGTTTATCGGTGTCCAAAGAGTGAAAACGCCCCGGTTTGCCCCCCCCCCCTTTTAGATATAGTTATAAGATCTGCAGAATTTAGCTCGGCTGGTTTGTGCTTGCTTCAACTTGAGCTGAGACGTTAGCCTACTGAGCTCTTTATTCCAATCTTAAAGCTGAGTAAGTTGTTTCTAAAAGATGTTGTTGTTGTTGTTGTGGTCTTCTGTCCGCAGACAGACTGGTTCGATGCAGCTCTCCACGCTACCCTATCCTGTGCAAGCCTCTTCATCTGAGAATACGTTCGGCAACCTACATCCTTTTGAATCTGCTTACTGTATTCGTCCCTCGGTGTCCCTCTACGTTTTTTACCCCACAAACTTCCTTCTAATACTAACAAGGAAAGTACTTGGGCTCGAACAAAAACATATACACCAAAATCGTATGAGAGATAATGTAAAGGTCCCTTATTGCACTAGTGGCACTCCCGCATTTGCAAAACTCTGCATTCGTCCGTTAGAGGCCTCTCCGTGTGCCATGCCGCATTGCACTTTGACCTGTCGGTTCGCCAGTAGGGACGGTGCAGTGTGCCTCCGAAGTTGCGTTTTGTGACGTTATTTGTGTGGTGAAGCGTCAAATGGGGCGGCGATTGGCAATCAATCCTGCTAATGTGTTGTGATTAGTTGAGATGAAGTTACGAAGAACCCTTATCCGTGAAGATGGTATTTGTGTATAAGATGAATCATTTGCATGCTTTCTCGTATCTTTTATGGTACAGAAATATGAGCATAAGTTAGATACTGTTGTTACAAACTCATAATAATGATAATAGGGATGATAATGACGAACAACTCATTACAATCGGTAGTGCTACGGTAAGTGCGGGAAGACGCGATGGCAGCAGTGGCACTGCCGGCCGCGGTGGCCGAGGGGACTGAGGCGCTCCAGTCACGGTCTGCACGGCCACTACGGTCGGGAGATCGAATCCCCCCTCGGGCATGGATATTTGTGCCATCCATAGGATAAGCTAGTTGATAAGTAGTTTGTAAGTTTATGGACTGATGACTCGTAGTTAAGTCCCATAAGCTAAACAAACATTTGAACATTTTGAGTAGTGGCAGTGAATACCAACAGTCTTTCGGAAAGAAGGTTAAAGTTGCAACTATCATCACGGCTTTTGATGACAATTCGCTAGAGAACATGTACGACGATTATTACATGAGTTATAGTTCAGATATCTGCATTACGTATGCCGTCTACAATTACATCTTCAGTGCCGGCCGCGGTGGCCGAGGAGACTAAGGCGCTCCAGTCACGGTCTGCACGGCCTCTACGGTCGGGGGTTCGAATCCCCCTCGGGCATGGATATTTGTGCCGTCCTAGTTTGTAAGTAGTTCATAAGTAGTTTGTAAGTTTAGGGGCTGATGACTCCGTAGTTAAGTCCCATAGACTATACAAACATTTGAACATTTGAACATCTTCAGTGCTATCTAGAGCATGGTTGCAGAGCTTTGCAGAAAAACGACAACCACCAGCACATTGAGGTGTACGTAGAGATCCTGTAACCAAACGTTCATACAGATATGTTTGTTCGAGCCCATGTACTTTCCTTGTCAGTTTCGACTCATATTGTTGCCAGCTCCGTTCGAGTCCCGCTTCCGGCTCACAGTTTTAATCTGCCAGGAAGTTTCACATTATATTAGATGTCTATTTGATTATGCTGATGCGATAGCTCCTTACTTAACAGCCATATACAACCGCAGGCTCAGCCAAGGATCTGAACCAAAAATTTGGAAAGTTGCACAGCTCATACCAGTATTCAAGAAAGGCAGTAGGAGTAACCCACTAAACTACAGGCCTATTTCATTGACGTCAATTTGCAGCATGGTTTTGGAACATATCCTGTATTCAAATTTTATGAATTATCTCGAACAGAACGATCTACTGACCAAAGGTCAACACGGATTTAGAAAATATCGTTCATGCGAAACACAACTAGCTCTTTATTCACACGAAGTGATGGGTGCTATCGATAAAGGTTAGCAAATCGATTCCGTATTTCTTGATTTCCAGAAAGCTTTAGACACCGTACCTAACAAACAACTTTTAATCAAATTGCGTGGTTATGGTATATCGCCCCAAATTTGTGACTGGATAAAGGATTTCCTGTCAGAGAGGACACAGTTTGTAGTAATCGATGGTAAGGCATCGACTGAAACAGACGTTATATCCGGCGTTCCATAGCGTAGTGTTTTTGGTCCTTATCTACATAAACAATTTGAGAGAAAATCTGAGCAGCTCTCTTAGTTTTGTTGCAGATGATGCCGTCATTTAAAGTCTAGTAAAGTCATCTGTAGATCAAAACCAACTGCAGAACGATCTAAATAAGATATCAGCTTGGTGTAAAAATTGGCAACTGACTGTAAATAATGACAAGTGTGAAGTCGTCCGCATGAGTATGAAAAAAAATCCGTTAGACCAGGTTTACAAGATAAATCAATCGAATGTGAAGGCCATAAACTCCACAAAATACCTACGAATTACTATTACATTAGACTTAGACTGGATATAACATGTAGATAATGTCGTAGGAAAGGCGAATCAGTGACTGCGTTTTATTGGCAGAACACTTAAAAGATGCAGCAGAACTACTAAAGAACATACACCAAGCTTGTCCGTCCTTTATTTTTATTTATTTTTTTATTTTTTGAGTATTGCTGCCCAGTGTGTGAGTTTCACGGAAGCCATCGAAAGAGTCCAAAGAAGAGCCGCCCGTTTTGTATTGTCACGATACAGGGAAGACAGCGTCACGGAAATGATACAGGATGTGGGATGGGAATCATTACAATGGCGTTTATTGCTGCGGCGTCGTCTACTTACGAAACTCCAATCGCTAACATTCTCCTCCGAATGCGAAAATATAATGTTGACTGCCACCTACATAAGTATAAATTATCATCAGAATAAAATACGAGAAATCAGAGTTCGAACAGAGTTCGAACAGATGTTCTTTCTTCCCGCGCGCTATTCGGGAATGGAATGGTAGACGACTAGTATAAAAGTGAACCCTCTGCCAAGCACTTAAATCTGATTTAAGATGTAGATGTAGATATTGAACTGCTTGGGAAGCAGGTTGTACCCTTACTTGCCCCTAACGGTCGAGAGACGAACCGGTGGATTTGGTAGTCTTTGCCGTCTGAGCACAAAGGTAGCCATGACTCAGAATATGTCCAAGATGCCCAACCTTATTCCACTCATACGTTACCCGTGGTTCATAAACTAGTACATGACCACAGGAACCCATACGATGAACCACAGGTGATTGCAAAGACTAATAGATGGGAACAACGGCACGTGGGTGTCCATAATGAGAAAATAAAGAAAAACTGGGAATCAGCACCATAGATGAAGCAGTTAGAGCGAACAGGTTAAGATGGTGGGGTCATGTTACACGCATGGGAGAAGCGACGTTACCTAAGACACTCATGAGCTCGGCAGAGGAGGGTAAGAGGAGTCGACGTAGACCAAGAAGAAAGTACTTAGATTCGGTGAAGAATGATTTTGAAGTAAAAGGCTTAACATCAGACGAGGCATCAATATTAGCATGGAATAGGGGATCATGGAGGAATTTTATTAGAGGCACTATGCTCGAGAGTGAACGCTGAAAAGCATAATGTCTCTAATGATGATGATGATGAGTTTCGATTCAGAAATGCATTTGACTTGCGAGAAGTATTATTTAGTCCTACTTCAAAGGAGCAGAGACGTGAATTGCGACATTGATTATCAAAAGGCTTTCGACAGAGTAAAACACGAGAAGAAGCATTGGTTTGGTCTATAAGGACCTACGTATAATCGTGAATCTATATTGAAACCAGTCGGCTTCGCTGAGGTTGGACGGAGAACATACAGAAGAGGTGTAAGCCAGGGCTGTATATTATCCCCACTAATTTTCAACATCTATTTGAAACACATCTTTATGGAATCTCTCGATGAAGTAGAGAGGAAGTGATCTTAAATGGAAAAAATATCAACAACATCCGATATAATAATGACACAATAACATTTTCTGATAGGATAGTTCGCAATACCTTATTGACAGAATTGTACAAAAAAGCTCTGAATATGGCCTACATGTCAACCCCCAGTAAACGAAAACAATGATAATCACTAAAAACAGAGCCTCTGAATGTCACATTAAGATGGCCAAAATCACATAGACCATGTACATAGCCGCGGCGGATTAGCCATGCGCACTGGGGCGCCGTTCGTCGTCGGGGGTTCGAGTCTCCTCCCTGGTCTGGGTGTTTGTATTGTCCTCAGGTTAGTTTACCTTAGTTTAAGTAGTTTTGTAAGCTACGGGCTAATGACCAAGTAGTGGAGTCCGATAAATTTGCAAACAACAAGACGAACATAAATACACGTATCTTGGCACTACAATAAATGATCAGTGGGATCTATCTGTTAAGGTTGAACTGAAAAGGCCAGGGTTGTGTTCAGTAAGACGAGTAACCTTTTCACGAGTCGTGGTTTAACAATGACGACGAAGATCGGACTTCTACGCTGCTACGTATTTTCCTCCCTCTTCAATGAACTGAAACATGGACTTTGACAGAAGCATTGGGTAAGCGGTTGGAGGCTTTTGAGATGTGACTGTACAGTTACGAATACCATGGACAGCGCATATCACAAATGTCGAGGTTCTACAACCACTGAAGAAAGAGAAAGAAGTACTGGCTACCGTGAAAGCAATAAAGATCCAATACCTGGGAGACATCATGCGGAACAACAACAGATATTATCTCCTCCATCCTACAAGGAAAAATACCAGGGAAGAGAAGCGTTGGCCAAAGAAGAACATCAGAACGTGGATCTCTAAAACATCTACAGAGATATTTACAGCTGCAGGAAAAGCACAGCCAAGATGGTTGCCGCCATCCGAAACTGATAGGAACCAGAAGAAGAATGGTTCATGTAGCGTCTGCCACGCCGGTGAAAAGAGTACAACGCGACATCTTGCTAAGCTCGGTAGGGGCTTACAGAAGAACTCCAGGGGGTGCTCTACGTGTACTAATGGGACTATACCCCTGTGATATCAAAATAGGCGAACAGGCTGCATGGAACTGGGCGAAAAGAGGGTATCATTAAAAGATCATTGACATTCTGGAACCTTTGCTGGGAAAAATCATCAGTCAAAAGGAGGAAGGATTGTGGCAAGAACTTTGCTCACCGTCGGAGGTTCGAGGGAATGGGTGTGTGCGTTTGTCCTTAGGTTAGTTTACCTTAGTTTAAGTAGTTTGTAAGCTACGAACTGATGACCACGCAGTTTGGTCCGATAGATTTACAAACATTTGATTTGAACAAACATCACAACTTTGGTGGCTTTCCCACCACTAAGAGCGCTAGTGTCGTTGCAGCTGTCAGTTGGTAACAACTTTTACAGCAGTGTGTTGCGACTGTGTATGTTAGACTGTGGTGATACCTTCACCTGTGGTGCAGATAGCGTGCTAATGCACAGCCACTACAACCTGGGGGGGGGGGGGGGGGGACTCGAACCCCCGACGGCGAGCAACAGGGCGCTCCCCAGTGAGGCGCCTTAGACCGCTCGGCTGCTCCATCCGCGGCTGATGTTTGTTTATAATTACTTTTGTACGTAATTAACGAAATAGTTAGTACAGTTTTTGCGTTACATGCATTAGTAAAATACCAAGAGACGTAAATTAATACGGACATTAATGAAAAAACAGTCAATTTAACTTATTCAGTGGTATAAACAACTACTTGCACAAAATAGTTACTAATATGTGTGTATTTCAACCTTATTCCGCTGAGAGTAAGTAGACTATATGTAAACAGAGAATAATAAATTTCTATTATAGGCTTTTCTTACTATGACAGGCAGGTTTTTTTTTTTTTTTTTTTTTTTTTTTTTTTTTTTTTTTTTTTTTTTGACATGTATGAATTCCGTGTGGAGTCTAATGATTCGCACGGTTTTTACACCTCATACGTCTTCCTTAAACGTGCATATTATGTTCAGTGTAATTACTTTAGCTGTAGCAACGATTGTGGAATTGCTTTCGTCTCTGTTGGAAAACAGTTTAATAGCTTTTGCCGATATTTGCCACGTTTGTGACGTGTTTCCTTCAGCTGCAACTGTTCTAGCTGATTTGGTACGTTACATACTGTATTTATTGCATTCTATATACGTTTGCTACGTTCAAACTCACTGATTCGACTAAAATTAAAGTGAAGAAAACTTCACGTTCGTTAGTACAATAGCGACGTCTTTCTGCCAAAGGAAAGGTCTTCTGGTGTTTCTTAGCCATTTTTTTTTTATTTTTAATAGAAAATGAAATTATTTAGCAGAAGCCTGTAGGTTACAAGATAGCGATAAATAAACTATCCTGTAATCTACCATTTCGTACCTTGCCAGGGACCTTAGAAAACTTAATTAAGACAAACGTAGTGCTGTTTTAAGTTATCACCTATTTTCAGGTATAAACATACGTTTCCTAATGTAAAAAGTATGTTAAAATCACTATAAACGATACTATTCGCACTCGCATCTGGTTTCTACCCTTCCATTTAATGGAAGGCGCTTCTGCCTGATTCAAAAACCCTCATTTCTATACCGTTTTTAATTTACTTGATAGCCTCTACCTTTTCGGTTGAGGTGGTTTTTTAGTGTGTATAGCATGGCTCGCTCATCCGTTTTTATCCTAGTGATCAGCCAGCCATTGCATTCTGCTGTGAAATTGTAGTTTTATCCCTTTTGTGCATTCCTCTGTGTATAAATGAAGAAGTGAAGCGTTTCTGCTCGTTTTACACTCATGGAATTCTCTAATCCTTGTTCTCTCAGTTTTCGTTGTGTCACATGTTACATCATTGCTTGGAAAACAACAACAACAACAATAACTATTCGCACTCATCCAATGTCGTATTCAGAAATGTAGCTTTCCGGCCGCTTGGAGCGCTACTGTCGCAGTGTTTAACAAAAATCTGCGGAAGTGTCGTGACTGTATATGTTATACTGTGGTATCACTCCTCGACGGCGAGTCACAGAGTAACTTAATCCGAGGCGACGCCAGGCCAATTAACTGGCGCGCCAGTGCCGCCGTGGCCAGTTAATCACCTCTGAGGGCGACAGGTCGTAGCGCGTGGTCTATTATCGCGCGTGGCTCACCGGCAGTGTGGTGAGAAATGCGGGATCCGCCAGCCGTCGCCACCCTGCCCAACTCCACTCCCGAAGCGGCCGGCCAGTCACGGTGCTTTCCCAGACCCGAATAGAGCGGCCGCGGACGGCTTCCTTTTTACTGCCGCCCGGCGCCCGACTGGCGCCAGCGCGCCGCGCCAGTCGCGTACACTACTTGTGCAGCTGTCCCCCGCCGTAACAGACGACGCCGCCCATGTGTGCCGGCACTACACGCCAGTCTCACACACATCACTGGAGCAGACGGCTTCCTCGTGCATACCCTACCATATTGTGTTAATGCGTACGTTTCCGGCGTAGGCTAATGAGATGCTCTCTAGATTATTAACCCCTGCGATTCCGTATTTCTTGATGTCCAGAAAGCTTTTGACACCGTACCTCACAAACGGCTTTTAATCAAATTACGTGGTTATAGTACATCGCCCCAAATTTGCGATTCGATAGGAGATTTCTTGTCAGAGAGTGCACAGTTCGTAGTAATCGATGGTAAGGCATCGACTAAAACAGGGCGTTCCACAGGGTAGTGTTATTGGTCCTCTGCTGTTCCTTATTTACATAAACGATTTAGGGGAAAATCTAAGTAGCTCTCTTAGGTTGTTTGCAGATGACGCCGTCATTTACCGTCCAGTAAAATCATCTGAAGATCAAAACCAACTGCAGAACGATCTGAAACAAGATATCAGTATGGTGTAAAAATTGTCAATTGACTCCAAATAATGAGAAGTGTGAAGTCGTCCACATGAGTACGAGGAGAAATCCGTTAAACTTTGTTTACAAGATAAATCAATCAAATGTGAAGGCCGTAAACTCCACAAAATGCCTAGGAATTACTTTTACTTCAGACTTAAATTGGAAAGAACATGTAGATAATATCGTGGGAAAGGCGAACCAGAGACTGCGATTTATTGGCAGAACTCTTAAAACGTGCGAGAGAACTACAAAAGAAACTGCATACACTGCATACACTACGCTTGCTTTGGAGTATTGCAGCCCAGTTTGGGATCCTTATCAGGTGGGTTTGACGGAGGACATCGAAAGAGTCCAAAGAAGGGCAGCTCGTTTCGTATTGTCACGTTACAGGGCAGACAGCGTTACGGAAATGATACAGGATCTGTGATGGGAATCATTACAACAACGGCGCTTATCGCTGCGGGGCTACTTGCGAAACTCCAATCGCCAACATTCTCGTCCGAATGCGAAAATATGACTCCCACTTACAAATGTAGAAATGATCATCAGAATAAAATACGAGAAATCAGAGCTCGAACAGAGAGATTCAGGTGTTCTTTCTTCCCGCGCGTTATTCGAGAATGGAATGGGAGATAAATGGTATAATTGTGGTTCTATGAACCCTCTGCCAGGCACTTAAATGTGATTTGCAGAGTATCCCATATATATGTAGATGTCGACCCACAGGTTATACCAACACAGCTTATACCAACTACAGCTTATACAGCTTATACCAACTAACTGTAAAATCTGACATTGTCAGATCGGAGATGGGCGGTCTTATAATTAGATAAAATGCTTAAGAATTTTAAACAATCTATTATAAATTAATAAAATTGGCCTAGACCGCAAAGTGTAAGTTTTTTTATAGTATCATATAGTGGTGACCAGTTTCGACGTTTCGATCATTATCGAACCACTGTACTTTGATCGAGACCGTGACACGAGAGTGAAACTAAGCGGGAAAAATTAGCAGTTCCATCAGTTAAAAATTATGTCCAGTCAGAACATAAAATTGGGAGTTCCATTAGTTAAAGACTGGACAATATTTTAGTCTGATGGAACTCCCAATTTTATATTATGACTGGACATGATTTTTAAAAAATTTTTAACTGATGGAACTGCTAATTTTTGAACGCTTTGTTTCACTCCTGTGTCACGGTCTCAATCAAAGAACAGTGGTTCGATAATGACCGAAAGATCGAAACTGGTCATCACTATATGATGTTGTAAGAAAACTTACACTTTATCGATCTAGGCCAATTTTATTAATTTTAAATTAATAGTTTAAAATTCTGAAGCATTTTATTATACCAACTGTACTGCTACTCTTTAATATCAACCACGGTGGTTAGCAAGACTTGGGAGGGGGGGCCACGTGGTGGACAGAGGGGGGGGGGGGATGAAAACAGGACGAGGAAACTAGTAAATAATAAATAAAATCAGCCAAGATCCAGTGGAGGACCAACCGGGGTGGAGGGGGGGTGGAGAGGTCGGGCCTCTCGTGTTTTTTTTTTTTTTTTCTTTTTTTTTTTTTTTTTTTTTTTTGGAGGGGGGCGGCCTCACAAATACCTAGAAAGCTTTATTTTAACGCCCTTATCATCTCGACTTCGGACCTCCATATATCGAAAGCTATTTTTTTTTTTTTTTTTTTTTTTTTTTTTTTTTTTTTTTTTTTTTTTAAACTGTCCCGTGCCTCTCGTCCTAGGAGGACCTCCAAACATCAAAAGTAATTTCTTTTTTTAGTAATACATGTATTTCCAAAGTGACAGGGGGCCTCATTTTGTTTTGACGTCGCCCCGGACCTACGACAGCCTTATAGTCCGCCACTGCCAATATCGCTTAAATATTTTATTTAGATCAGTGTTTTTTAACCTTTCCCAATATGCGACCCCCTTGGAAATAAAAACTGTCTGCCAACTGCCTTCCAAATGAAAATATTCTATCGACTCCCCGTCACCTCCTCACGAACCGTAACAGAACTATGTTAGCTCAATGGAAACGAATTTCTTTCTTTAGCTCCGCTTTCTTTTAAATTGTTGGACGAAATTTTCTGTGAGTATTTTTCGGAATGAAAAAGATTTTCCCATTTTTACATAATTTCCGATAGAAAAATGAATTTTGCTTGACGAGTGTTTGGCATCTCAGGCAAGACTGGGAAGCGAATTATACTCATTAACAAAGGTCCCACTGTACTGACAATTTCTAAAGAAGTAGATTTTTTTCCGTTTTTTTTTTTTTTTCAGAATATATTACTGTATCATGTACTTTTCCCTATAGATTGGTTCCTGTAAACAGTTTTCAAAAAAATGTTCAAATGTTTGTACATCTTGATTATAAGATTGATCATAAGAGGTAATCCGTCTTATGCTGACTGCAATAAAGAGATTTATTTTACACCAGACGCGTTTCGCTTTTTATTTTAAAATCATCTTCTGAGGTCTGTAAATGATACAAAATGTTTGTACAGTTTGTTTTCGATGCCTAGATTAAAAACAGTTATTAAAAAATTTTGTGCACGTTATTCCTATGTGTTTTTAACTTGATATTTGGTCTACTCACGGTGTTGTTCTCTTCTTTACATCTCACTGCTGTTTCTCCGTCTTGTTGGCTGGAGTTGGTTTATGGCTTGTGGTTTTCGGCTGTGTACAGCACTTTTCGTCTGTTTTTGTGACGTTCCTTCCGTTTCATCATAGCACATCACAAACTTCACTTATTTCGACTGCATCAAGATTGAACGTCACTTTATTTTAAATGGAATTCCTTTCGATTTGTTTATACTTCATTACATTGTGGCTATGTTGTTTTTGTCTGTTCATTTGTTTTTCGTGTGGTCTGTGACTGTTGCCAGCATTATATATTTGTATTTATGTCCATAAATACATATAATTCCACGTGTGTGTGTGAGAGAGAGAGGGAGAGTGAGTGAGTGGGCGAACAGGACGTTCAGATGAGTAAATGCAGGTTTACTTGGTTTTTGGTGGGGGTGGGGGGCGAGGGTATCGCCGTTTGTGTTTTTGCGAAAAGGGGGGGGGTGACTCTCAGAGTGTTTATTTTCATGTTAGGTGGTCAATAAGCTTGAAAAGTCTGTTGTTTTCTAGATTGGTTTTGTCATTTATGAGATGTTTCATTCCTGCTATTGTTTTTTGAGTATGGTAGTTTTCCTGAAGGGTAAGCAGATGTTTTTTTGTTGTTGTTTATTCTTAAGATTTCCATGTCTGTGTCTCTGGTGGTGATTTTATGTTGGTTTTAGTGTAAGTGTTCTGCAAATGTTGAGTGACTTGTTTTATATTTCCAGGCTCGTACCTGTTCTTTATATATGGTGTCAAATGTTCGTTTAGTCTGACCAATGTACCTTCCATCACATGTGCTGCAATTCAGTTCGTATATTCCTGATTTTCTGTATGGATCTGTATTTTCTATTGATTTTGGAAAATATTTTTGAAGTGAGTTGTTTGGTGGACTATTTTGATGCATTGTTTTTGAAAATTTTAGATATCTTGTATGTGTATTTGTGATTGTATGTCATTGTATACCATCTGTTGTTTTTTTCATTTTTCTGTCTTTGTGTTGTTCTTGTGTGTTTATTTGTGTGGTATTCTGCCTTTGTGGTGGTGTTATTGGTGTGTTTATTTGTTTTTTAATTTTATTGTTCAGCTTTGTTACCAAGTTTTGCTTGTATCCATTGTTTGTGGCTATTTGTACTATGCATTTACTAATATGAACGTCCTGTTCGCCGATAATCCCACACGCTCACTCTGTCTCTCTCTCTCTCTCTCTGTCTCTCTCTCTCTCTCTCTCTCTCTCTCTCTCTCTCACACACACACACACACACACACACACACACATATGTGGAATTAAATCGTATTTACGCATATAAATACAAATATATAATGTTGGCAACACTCACAGACCACACGAAAAACAAATGAACAGACAAAAACAACATAGCCACACTGCAATGAAGTAGAAACAAATCGAAAGGCATTCCATTTGAAATAAAGTGACGTGCAATCTTGATGCAATCGAAATAAGTGAAGTGAAGTGTGTGATGTGCTGTGATGAAACGGAAGGAACGTCACAAAAACAGACGAAAAGTGCTGTACACAGCCGAAAACCACAAGCCATAAACCAACTCCAGCGAACAAGACGGAGAATCAGCAATGAGATGTAGTAAAGAAGAGAACAACACCGTGAGTAGACTAAATATCAAGTTAAAAACACATAGGTATAACAAAGTTTTTTAATAACTATTTTTAATCTAGGTATCGAAAACAAACTGTACAGTTTTTAATCCAGGTATCGAAAACAAACTTTACAAACATTTTATATCATTTACAGACCACAGAAGATGCTTTTAAAATAAAAAACGAAACGCGTCTGGTGTAAAATAAATCTCTTTATTGCAGTCAGCATAAGACGGATTACCTCTTATAATCAATTTTAACAGCTGCTGCGTTAGATGGCCACACAACCAAACAAAGTTTGTAAATCTGTAGGACCAAACTACGAGGTCATCAGTCCGTAGCTTACAAACTACTTAAACTAAGGTAAACTAACCTAAGGACAACACACACACACACACACACACCCATGCAGGGAGGTCTCGAACTTCCGACGGCGAGCAACCGCGCGCTCCGCAGCGACGCGCCTTAGACCGCTCGGCTACTCCACCGCGGCCACAGTTTTCACTCTCGCCTATTAATCATCAACACACTGTATTATAAAACAATCTATGATCTATCAATTCATAATGAATGTTACACAAGGAAATTTGTAATTTTAACGTTAAACAAATTGCACTTCGGCATATGTTTTTATATTACTGAACCCGTGGTAATCTTATGGTGCAAGTAATTTCTCCTGCGACAGCAAAAAGCAAGACGTAACATGTGCCACACCACAGATAAAAACTAATAAAATTATGTTAGTTACAAGAAAACCTTAACCGAGACCACAGTACATAGTAGCGACATGTGGATACATTGTATTTGTGTTGTGACATGCCAACAACAATGTTGGCGAACAGGTACAATTGTGTTAGGTTTCATCTGTGGTGTGGCATTTGTAAATGACAGATTCGATGATGGCAGTATAATCTGCCAAGACCGATAATCTACATAAAAGATAGTTATATGGGCTGTTTTTATAAAATATATCCATTGAGCAGGTCACCCCAAAGAATAACAAACATCTATGGTAAACAACGGCACTATAAATAAAGCAGGTGAATTGTTTAATAGCAATCAGACTTATACATGAATTTTGTTTATAGCCCTCTTTTACCGCAATTCCATGTATGCAGCTTAACGCCAGACGCGTTTCACTTTAATTAAAATACCTACATTTTGAATAATTTCTTCCGTCACTTCTTGATGCAGCATCATCATACGTAATTGAAATTTTGTGAATGTTCTAAACGTATTTGTTTCTATTTGTTCACAGATTTTCAAGGCCATCTTGAAACATTACATTGTTACGATACAGACTTGGAAAATATGGTAGGCCCTACTCCTCTACACTTTTATTTAATTTTGAATAAAATCATTCTTACGCCAAGACTGCAAAATATTTTTATTTGTTATATTCTACCGGTTTCGCTAGTTGCTGCCATCAACTGGAAATCAACAAACTAAATGGAAGAGAAATAATTTTTTTATTTATTATTTGACGTGCCCCATTACATAGTAATAATATATGTTTGATGGTTAAATTCACGTGGTTACATCATGTATTTCAGCAAACACAAATACAGTACATAAGTTGACAGGATTTACAAAAGAAAGCGTTTTGCCTGCACATCATTTGTCGCTTTACATAAAAAAAAAAAAAAAAAAAAAAAATGTTCAAATGTTTGTATAGTCTATGGGACTTAACTACGGGGTCATCAGTCCCTAAACTTACAAACTACTTATGAACTACTTACGAACTACGTCAGCACAAATATCCATGCCCGAGGGGGGATTCGAACCCCCGACCGTAGTGGCCGTGCAGACCGTGACTGGAGTGCCTCAGTCTCCTCGGCCACCGCGGCCGGCCATATAAAAAAAAAAAAAAAAAAAAAAAAAAAAAAAAAAAAAAAAAAAAACTTTTAAACATCAGGTAATCTTATTGAATTACAGAAATTGTTGAAGTTTACTGGCGGACCATCCTCCTCCTTTGTCAGCTATTTTTTCCTGAGATGGTCCCTGTCTTTCAGTAGGTTGCATCTGTCGAAAAGCACCTGGTCAATAGTTTGGACAACTCTGTCACATGCGCACTTTCCGTCTTCAATTATTGTGAACCGCTGATAATAGGCTTTCACTTCCCATGACCTGTT
The DNA here is from genome assembly GCA_026315105.1 of Locusta migratoria. Classification (NCBI taxonomy): domain Eukaryota; kingdom Metazoa; phylum Arthropoda; class Insecta; order Orthoptera; family Acrididae; genus Locusta; species Locusta migratoria. Next base: position 243,124,943 of record CM048748.1, read on the forward strand.
AACATTGCTGTAAAGTTCGGAAATATTGGGAGTTTAAACATTAAACGTCGTCGGATCGTAGGAAAATACGGTTTAGTGCTTCCCCCGTTTTTTGTTCTGTGCCGCTCAATGTCCCATTTGTTCCTATATTCTTTTCGAATTTTCGTCTTTACGGCACTTGTAGGCATTTTGTTGTAGGGTATCGATTGTCGTAATTGAGCGGCTCTTTTAACAAGATTGTCAGCTAGCTTATTTCCCCATATCCCTCGATGACAGTTACATACGTTACACAACATGGAGTCACATATAAAACTTTTTTTGGTGAAAATTTTGTAGGTACTTACTTATTTTACATCAGAGCAAATAAGTCAACATTTTTTCTGAGTACAGCAATGTCTAATTTACAATAAAGTATTACGATCGTTTCTAAAAGCCCTTTCATTTTACATAATGTATTTGGTATTCATTTAATTAATCTTCAGTTATTACAAATGGGCAAATTCTTTCGTCACAGACTCTAAAAAGATGTACAGATTATATAATTGGGACAGTTAAATGTTTATCAAAGAACTAAAGGATTTAATTTTTCTTATCATACCACTGATTCTACACTCTTTGGTTACGGTTTTGTAAACGGTCAAAATGGCGTCTATGCAGATGGAACGTGAAGTTATACGAAAAGTCATTACACATAAAAATAGAAGAATGATCGTTTTAGAAATTCTATCGTGCACTTGTCATTGATTACATCAATATATACATATACATATATATAACCGTGCTGTGTGCTGTGTGGGATTGAATATATAAAATACAATCACTGTCAAGCACAGTATGAGATTTATGAAAAGTGATCGTTAAAAATCTTGTCATCGTTAAAAATCTTGTCATCGTTGAAAATCTTATATGAAACATAATTATCAATAAAAGCCTTAGTACACAGTACAGTCATTAACACAAATGTTATATGTTGTTAGGTTTTCTTACGATGTGTGTATGATTCAACTGAGACTGCCGCTCGACCATGGCACATTTACCAGGTAATTAACTTTCGTTCATTTGATGTTTGACATCTCCATGTTCCTCACATGGACAATTTATATCGCTATCTCAGGGGTGGGCTCACCAAAGAATTTATAAACATTAGATCGTGGACAAATATCAAGAAATATTGTTCATGGTTAAGTTTTGAATTAAACGAATAAATGCACTCATAATTTTGTACATTATGTAAGATAGCTTGATTTCTTATATACTCTCGCACAAATTAAATATGTTTTTAGAGAAAGGAGACGTACTAACTCAAGGCTTGAATAAATAAACACCCGGGCAACTCCGGGTTTTCATCTAGTTTCATATATAAAGAAGAAGTTGATGATGGCTTGGTGAAATCACGCGGGGTAGCAATTTAATTACAGTCACTAATGTTTTCCGGCAGAAATGCACTCATTCTTATGATTATTGTTCTACCTCATCGCACTGTCAGCCAAACTTTTCGACGATAGGATGTCGCTGGAAAGTATAGATGTTAACTAAGTGTCGTCGAGATTGCGTTGTACAGATGAGCCATTTCTAATTCGTGAGGATCGCACGGAATCCTTCGTAAATTTTACTGCCAGCAGCTCCCCGGGCGTAAGATTTGTTAAGAGGCAGCCAAGCAGTAAAGTAATTCTCATTTAGTGCAGCAGGCAGGCAGTAAAGTTAAGCGGAGCACAGAACGTAACGAGGGCGGACCGCTGACAACCAGCAACCAGCCGCAATGGTTTCCGCGTACCACTCTGATAAAGTATTTCATGCCTTGTTTATTGCAATTCTATTTTTGAGTCTCGTGAATGTCAAGCTGCTAAAAGCACGCATGCTGTCAGTATCTAAACTGAGGTGACCAAAGTCTTGGGATGGCGATATCCACAGATACATTTGGCAGTAGCATAGCATGGTAAAGTCCCCCGACGATGTATGGCACATACCAATGCTTCAATGCACGTTCGTACCCGGCTATTCAAAGTTTTCATTTTATTTGGTGCGAACACATTTCACGAGCTTATTTTTCATAAACTTGCTTAAATGATTTCATAAAAGTTTGAAAGGCTCTAATTCGAGAGAATCAGTTTTTGAAGTTTGTATCCGTCCCTACATTCAGTATTAAAAGAGATAATGCAGTTTGTTGCCTAGCGATATTTAAGAACCGCTACACAACCTGCTTTAATTATAGTGTCTTCTAAACCAAAAGTAATCTTTATTATTTTTACTATCTATATGTAAGTAGGTTTACACGAGTTGTTATTCTCAGTTCTAAACACGAATTTGGGAATCGTTAATAGAACAAGACTTCTCATCACATGTCCTCACATGTTAGGCTCACAGTGCAAAGACAAAATTTCGAGTTAAAGTATACACACATAAGTTCCCTTTATTATGCACGAATATTCAAAAATAAGTTAAGATTATGGGTCGCAAATCGAGTGAATAAGATTTATATCTGTCCCACTCTATCTAGAGCAACACCAGGTAAATTGAATCAGTGATGCTGAACTTTCAAGAAACTGACAGGATAACATTTCTACAGTAATCCCTTTCACAAATGAAAAGCCCGGCTTGCTGACGGTCATAGTGACTACCTCGAAACTTGATTAAAAATGCACTCCTTGAACCTCTGCGGCCCATCTTTATATACAATTCTCAACAGTGTCCTGCATTATTAGAATTGTTAAAACAATGTAGTTATTTAATTTACCATGTTTTCTCAATCTAAATGACACTTGATATTCTATTAAACAAGCTTAATCTTTTAGAGCATTTAAAATTTCTTAAATATTACTAGTTACCGAAAATATACGTAAATATTGTAATTAGTTCAAAAATATGAATAAGAAATTGTTCCTAACATTTATGTAGCAGTGATTCACGAGTATTTTCAATTCTATGACGTTATTGATTGGAAAGAATAATGCACACTCTGAGTACCTGGATCTGATATTAATAACTTAATTCGCTACGCTGTCAAAATTTAATCTAAAACTGATTATCACTAAAAGCTTATATGCTTACATAAGATTTCTTTAATAACACACTAGCTGAAAAACTCGGCGTTATCTGGGTATTTAATTATTCTTTCAAACGTCTGTCCATCTTGTTTCTAAAGAAACGTCATATTTATGGGAGAATATTTAAGAAATAAGGCTGTCTTGCATAATGTACAAAATAATAACTGCAGTATCCAAATAAATAAAGGTATTCATCAAGATATATGTGTTTAAACTGTCTGTAGAATTTCCTGCGAGCAAAATTTGTAGCATAGAAATGATATGTAACATTAATGCAAACATTTAATTCAAAAAATTAGTTATAAACAATACTTCTGGTTACGTGTCATGAAGCTGGAATGAATAAATTATTTGATTTGCCCACCCTTGAGCAAGCAACATGATGTATGAGAAACATGGGATGTAAAAGCCACTCTGCAGTATTTATATTTCCCTGTCAGTTTTAATTGTAATAGAAAATTAAAATCTCACTGAAAACTGCAGACTCTTGGAGTTAAAATTTAGAACTGTCGGAAATAATGGCTACTCGTTTGGATGTACATTGTATCATTCTCTTATTTTCCTTGTAGCTCTATACAAAAATATTGCTTTCGCGTGCAGTCGTGTGAGCTTGACAGTTCAAAGTTGTCAACAGCACTGTCAGCTTTCAGGAATTTGCTTAAGCTGATTGGAATACAGGAGTGCATTAGTAGTAAGCAGCAAATGGATTAAAACGTAGTGCAACATGTGACAGATTTTTACCCAATGCAGTATATATTATGCCATATTTATTGTACTATATGTTGTACAATTGTATTTTGTAGGTATATATTCATTTGTGTAAGTGCTGTCTGCATGCCTGTAAAATCTGTAGAGCATACAGTTAGTAGTAAAGAAGTAAAATATTAAAATCTGATGCCTGAGCGACTGTTTTCGATTAATGTTACTGTTTAAGTGCTCATACATCGTTACCTACGTGACGTACTGTGATATAATTTCAAGGTACATACAGTTGTATGTGTTTATACTGTCTGTATAATATCCTGCGAGCAAAATTTGTAGTGTAGAAATTATAAATTGTAGCGTCATACCGAATATCGTAGTTTTATCTATGAACAGTGGAAAAGTAGTAAGCGAGAATCTTTCTTTCATTCATCATTCAGATGTGGTTGTCAGCCAGAAAAAGTATAACAAGTGTATGAAATTATGTTTAAAGTTTGTTGCAAGTCGCTAAGTACTGTCATTCTCGTTTATTGTCTGGATAAAGTGCAACATTTCTTAAAGTTTGAAACAAAAGTGTAGATTCGTGTTCAACACGTACACACAAACACACTAACACACGGGCACTGTGCTTCATATATTAAGACTAGCTGAAAACCCGACGTGGCTCGGGTATTTATTTATTCAAGCTTTGAGTGAGTACGTCTCCTATCCCTTTTCTCTTTGTCCATCTCATTTTGTCTAATAATATGTTATACTAATCAGAGAATATATAAGAAATAAGCCTGTCTTGCATAATATACAAAATTTTAAGTACAATATTCTACATCTACATCTACATCTACATAGACACTCTGCAAATCACATTTAAGTGCCTGGCAGAGGGTTCATTAACCACTTTCATAACTTTTCTCTACCGTTCCATTCTCTAATAGCGCGCGGGAAGAAAGAACACATAAATCGTTCCGTTTTCCATCTGATTTCTCTTATTTTATTGGGATGGTCATGTCTCCATAAGTAGGTGGGTGCCAGCAAAATATTTTCACATTCAGAACTAAAAGTCGGTGACTGAAACTTCGCAAACAGATCACGCCGCAATGAATAACGTCTTTCTTTTAATGATTTCCAGCCCAAAGCGTGCAACATTTCCGTGACGCTTTCCCCCCCGTAACGTGATAAAACAAAACGAGCTGCCCTTCTCTGAACCTTCTCAATATCTTCCGTCAGTCCCACCTGCTGAGGGTCCCACAAGGGGCAACAGTACTCAAGGAGAGGACGCACAAGTGTGATGTGGGCAGTCTCTTTGGTGGAGCTGGTGCATCTTCTAAGCGTTCTGCCAATGAAACGTAACCTTTGGTTCGCCTTCCCCACAATATTTTCTATGTGTTCTCTCCAGTCAAAGTTGTTCGTAATTGTAACTCCTAGGTATTTGGTAGAATTTACGACCTTAAGGTTTGACTGATTTATAGCGTAATTGAAGTTCAGCGGATTTCTTTTAGTGGCCATGTGTATTACTTCACACTTTTCTTTATTTAGTGTCAATTGCCAATTTTCGCACCATGCAGAAATTTTGTCTAAATCGCTTTGCAGTTGCTTTTGATCCTCTGTTGACTTCACTAACCGATAAACGACAGCATCATCCGCGAACAGTCTAAGGAAGCTATTCAGATTATCTCCTAAATCGTTTATAAACACGAGGAAGAGTAGGGGACCTATAACGCTTCCCTGTGGAACGCCAGATATCACTTCTGTTTTAATCGATGACTTACCGTCAATTACAACGAACTGTGTCCTTTCTGATAGGAAATCGTGAATCCAATCGCACAATTGGGGAGATATTCCATAAGCATGCAATTTCATTAGAAGCCGCTTGTGGGGTACAATGTCAAAAGCCTTCCTGAAATCCAGAAATATGGAATCGATTTGAGATCCCTTGTCGATGGCACTTAACACTTCATGTGAATAAAGGACAAGCTGTGTTTCGCAAGAGCGATACTTTCTGAATCCGTGCTGATTATTGGTTAATAGGTCGTTCTCTTCGAGGTAGTTCATAATATTCGAACAAAGTATATGTTCCAAAATCCTACTGCAAATCGACGTCAATGAGATCGGCCTGTAATTTTGGGGATCACTCCTACTGCCTTTCTTGAATATTGGAGTTACTTGGGCAACTTTCCAGTCTTTGGGTACGGATCTTTCGCTGAGTGATAGGTTGTAAATTATAGCTAAGTACGGAGCTATTGCATCAGCGTACTCTGAGAGGAATCTAGTTGGTATACAATCTGGCCCGGAACATTATTTTTGTTTAGCGACTTAAGTTGTTTTACTACTCCAGGAACATCTACTTCTAAGTTTCGCATGCTGGTAGCTGTTCTTGGATTGAATACTGGAGTGTTCACTTCGTCATCTTTGGTGAACGAATTTCGGAAAGCTGTGTTTAGTAATTCTGCCTTAGCAGTACCGTCGTCGGTAGTATTACCATTGCTATCGCGTAGTGAAGGTATTGTTTGTGTTTTTCCGCTAGTGTACTTCACATATGACCAGAATTTCTTTGGATTTTCTGCAAGATTACGAGACAGGATTTCGTTGTGGAAACAGCTATAAGATTCTCGTATTGTAGTCCGCGCTAGATTGCGAGTTTCAGTAAAAGATTGCCAGTCTTGCGGATTCTGTGTCTTTTTAAATATTGCATGCGTTTTTCTTTGTTTCTGCAATTTTCTATATTCAAACAAATAAAGATAGTAAACAAAATACAAATGATATGTAACATTTATATATTCATTTAATTCACAACTTTACTATAAACAATATTTCTTGTGACTTGTCCAGGATCTAATATGAATAATTTCCTTGGTGAGGCAGCCTCTGACCACGTGACATAAAGTTGTTCCCGTGAGAAACATGGGCATGTCAAATCTACTCCACACTATTGAATAGATTGCTCTGTGATTTATTAATCGTATTAGACAATGCAAGACTCACTGGAAACTGCAGACTCTTGAAGTTAAAAGTCAGATATGACGTAAATAATGGGTACTCGTTGGATGAGCTCTGTTTAATGCTCTTCCTTCCTTATAACTTTATAGAAGTCTATTGCTATCGCCTGCATCCCTGTGCGCTTCAGAGCTCAAAGTTGTCATAACTACTGTCAGCTTTCCAGGAATTTCCTTAAGCTGACTGGTATATGTGTTGCATGATGTGACAGGTTCTTACCCATCGCAGTATATAATCTCATATTTATTGAATTATATGTTCTACAATTGTATAATTTTGCAGTTACATATTCATTTGCATAAGTGCTGTATGTCGATAAAATCCGTTGCAAACCGAGTTAGTTGTAAAGAACTAATAAATTAAAACCTGATGCGTGATGGGGCGGTTTTCCATGAATGTTACTGTTATTGTTCTTACCTATCATAAACGTGTATTTATAAAGTTTCGTCGCATTATGTGACAGTTTCTTGCAACTCCTATTGTTTATGACGTTATATCTGCTGAACCATGTATCGTATGTGGTTCCTACTCTTACAGCAGTTTTTATCTTACGCATGCAATATGTGTACCAAATGTGGTTGAAATCGGTCCAGTGGTTTAGGAGATAATAAGCAACATTGTCGATTGATGCAACAGTTTTCTCCCATTTCATTGTTTATGACGTCATATCTCGTGAACTGTGTGCTGTACGTGATTCTTATACTTACGGGACCGTAGTCCATGTAGAAAATTTCATAAGATTGGAACGAAACTGGAGATTTGTATGCAATATTTACACACAAAAAAACGGACACTCTGCTTTATATATAAAGAATATAGTTTGTATAGGTTTTGGAGCTGAATTTCATGACGTCTGTTTGGTCAGCCACGTGATTTCGCGTATTTTCAGATTGACATGAAACTATTTCGTAATTTATTTTCTTATCAATTGGGAGGCATTTTATGTTGCTTATTTACTTTTGATACTAGTTAGATGTGTCGTGTGCCTTTGTTTATGTTTTCACTGGTGTATCAAAAACATAACAGTTTCATTTCAGTATGTTAACTTGAAAAATGGGGCGGTACCTGTGTTTAATTATAGCTGTAGATCTTGTCTGTCACATATCAAGTCGAAATATTTCGTCCAGAAACCTATCGATTTAAATTATTTCATGTGTGGATCTGGTTGCTGTTTCCTTTCAGAAAACAGTTTTTTAATGTAAAATACAAATAAAATACGAACGCCACAGACAAAAACAGTGTCATCAGGTACGATAATTTGAGTCTGACATCTTTTGCGAAAGTCATTAATCAATTAGCATAATTTCTCTGGGCGCCAAATTTTGCTTGAGTACTGTGGCACAGTTGTAGTAAGGCATATGTCCTTGTGGCCGTAGAAAAAAGATTTACAGGAAACCTTCCACCACAGAAACTGCAATACCTGCCCAGTCATAACATCCAGTTACTCATAAACGTGCAGCATTTCATTCCATGAACCATCGATTATTATCTGTTCCCATGAGTAACGAAAGCTTCTAAATTGTATTAAATACCATAAGACAAATATCATCAAATAATGGTACCCCAACCTTAATAGACTCTATACTTCTTTACCCTGTTATTAATACCCCAATATCTCAAGACCCTAGTAAATGATGCACAATCCCATATTTAGGAAAATTTTTTGTGCATCAGTCCAAGAAACTCAAATCAGAAATTACAAAACATCATTTTATACACACAATACTACGCAGTGGTGAAGATACCCCTCCAGTCTTGAAAAGGAGTGGAATATACAAGTTTACTTCTAACTGTGGCAAATTCTACATTGGTCAGTTAAGGAGAGCAATTTGTAATAGACTAAAGGAACACCACAGAAGTTGGAAACTTAGGCAAGGAAATTCTCATTTGCAGAACACCTGCTAAAAAAAGACCACAGTTATAATTTAACACATGAAGTCCTATATTTTATACAAAAAGGAAGGAAAATGAACTTCTTTGAAATAATGGAAATTAACAAACATATGTACACATCCCCAAAACTGGTACTGAATGATCAGACACGATTTCTATACTCACATCTGTCTGCAGAACCTAATCATAACCCTGTACAGGCAATGTAAACTACCCACTTGTCTCATGCCTCTACTACTGTTTCATAACAATGTTATAAAATCCTTGTGTAATCGTAACTGTTTGGCCTCTTAATTGATATAAATTTTAATGCCTTAATTTACTAGTACCCATAGTTTAATTTAACCAGTTAAAATTTTAACATATATTTACAGATGTTTCATTCAACTTTTTCACACGCTTCCATGTTCCAGACACTGGATCTGTTTAAGATAGATAATATTTTTGTTAATTTTTCTGCTAATTTTAATTGTTTCAATTTATGTTTCTTAGTATAATGTCGTAATTTATTAAATTTTCACATATTTTAATCAATGTGAGGAATTTACATCATAACTTGAATTGTAATAATGTCCCCTCGGGGTAGATAAATCACTAGTCTCCCTCAAAGGTTTTATATTTAGCAACTTAAAATCTTCGAAATTTAAACATGTAATGTTTACCTGATGATAGCGTAACAGCCTAAAACCTGATCGTAGCCCAATAAATTTAAAGAATATGTTGTGTCAGAAAATCAGGCGATGCTGAAGGAATTAGATTAGGTAATGAGACGATAGAAGTAGTAGATGGGTTTTGTCATTTGGGTAGCAAGATAACTTCTGATGGCCGAAGTAAAGAAGATATAAAATGTAGAACGGCTATGGAAAGAAAGGCGTTTCCGAAGAAGCGGAATTTGTTGATATCCAATATTACTTTAATTGTTAGGAAGTCCTTTCTCAAAGCATTTGTCTTAGAGTGTAGCATGGTATGGGAGTGAAACGTGGACGATAAGGAATTCAGACTAAAATATAAAAGAAGCTTTTGAAATGTGGTGCTATAGACGAATGATGAAGATTATATGGGTAGATCACATAACTACTGAGGAGGTGCTCAACAGAATTTGGGAGAAAAGGAGTTTCTGGCATATGCTGACTAAGAGAAGTGATAGGGTGGTGAGACACATTCTGAGACATCGAGGAATCGTCGACTTTGTATTAGAAGGAAGTGTACGGTAAAAGTCGTTGAGGGAGACCGAGGGACGAATACAGTAAGCAGATTCAAAAGGATGTAGGTTGCCGTACGTATTCTCAGATGAAGAGGTTTGCACAGGACAGGGTAGCATGGACAGCTGCGTCAAACCAGTTAGCGGACTGAAGACCTCAACAACATCTCTATATTTCATTCATAATGTATACAACTTTCTGTCAGGAACCGACGGAACAGTCAGTGTATATAGCGGGTGATCAAAAAGTCAGAATAAATTTGAAAACGCAATAAATCACGGAATTATGTCGATAGAGAGGTAAAAATTGACGAACAAGCTTAATGATATGGGGTTTTATTAAAACAAACCAAAAAAGTTCAATAATATCCGACATATGGCAGTTCATCTGATCAGAAAAGCAATGATTAGCATAACAAATTAAGAGAAAATAAAAATGATGATCTTTATAGGAAATGTTCAATACGTTCACCGTCATTCCTCAGCAACAAGCTGTAGTCCAGGAATAATGTTGTGAACAGCACTGTAGAGCATGTCCGGAGTTATGGTGAGGCATTGACGTCGGATGTTGTCTTTCAGCATCCCTAGAGATGACGGTCGATCACGATACACTTGCAACTTCAAGTAACCCGAAAGCCAATAATCGCACGAACTGAGGTCTGGGGACCTGGGAGGCCAAGCATGACGAAAGTAGAGACTGAGCACACGATCGTCACCAAACGACGCGCACAAGAGATCTTTCACGTCTCTAGCAATATGGATTGGAGCACCATCCTGCATAAAAATCGTACGTTCCAGCAGGTGTTTATCGACCAGGCTGGGGATGATGCGATTCTGTAACATATCGGCGTACCTGCCACCCGTCATGGCAGCAATTACAAAACCAGAATCAGCCTGTTCCTCGAAGAAAAAAAAGCCCAATAATGATAGATGTGGTAAATCCAACCCACACCGTGACTTCTCGTCGTGCAATAGAGTTTCCACGACAGTTCTAGGATTTTCGGTAGCCCAAATTCTGCAGTTGTGGGCGTTGACAGACCCTCTGAGAGTGAAATGAGCTTCGTCGGTCCACAACACGTTACTCAACGAATCGCCATCTTTCGCCATCTTTTGAAACGCTCACACCGCAAATGCCCTCCGCTTCACTAAATCGGCAGGTAACAGTCCATCATGCTGATGGATTTTGTAACGATAGCATCGGAGGGTACGCCTAAGTGCCAACCAAACAGTAGTGTACGGAATGCCCGTGCGACGTGCGACTGCACGAGCGCTGACTTCCCCGTGCATAGACGAACCCGCTACAGTCTCCAATTCTTCCTGAACTGCCTCAGCAGCATTACGCCTTGTGCTCGGTCGGCCACTACGGGGTCTACTGTCTAAACAATCCGTGGATTCGAACTTCGAAATCATTCTCGCCACAGCTGCATTTCTCAACAGACCTTTACCCGTTCGAATCCCCTTCTTATGGCGATAGGATCGTAACGTTGAAATAGCACATTCCCCATTCTGGTAATACAGCTTCACTAAAAGCTCCTTGTCAGGTAACGCCAACATGCTGCGATTGCTGTTGGGTCTGTTTCTCTCTATCTCTCTCTTTTTTCTTTTTCCTTTATTGGTATTTTAAAGCCACCGGAGGTGGCAGGCTGGTAGCAGCTTCATTGCTTCTCTTCAGCCGAACGTATTTACATTGTTGACAAGGTGATAAAAACAGAGAAAGTTGATAAAATTGGATGAATTTAAAAACTACAATGGAGACTAAAATGAAGAAAATAGACATAAAGTAAAGAAGTTGAAGTAAAACATATTCAGAATTAAAACTGCCACAGTGGTTACAATCACACAGAGATAGAAGTTAAAAACCAGGGTAGTTAAAATCACATTGTTGGAGCACACTACACGATGATGAAGACACTGTTTAAAACACACGGCAACACTAATATTTTGCCTGATTGGCGCACAACACTAAACGACGCACTGTTAAAAGTGACGAACTGGGGCGTCACAGTGGGAAAAGAGGAGGAAGGGGAAGCGCAGTGGAAGAAGAACGGGAGGGGAGGGGGAGAGGGAGGAGAGGGAAAAGCACAAGGACTCATCGTAGGAAGGAGCTGAGAGAGGAGAGCCAAACGAGGGAGAGGGATGAGAGGGCGGGTGGAAGGAAGACGCACAAGTACAGGGATGGACTAAGGTTGAAAGGAGTAATTGTCGGGACAGAGGGCGTCATCCAGGAGAGGGAGTTGACGGAAGTTACCCTCAGAGAAGACGTGGAGAGCATGGAGGTGAAGGGAAGGAAGGATAATAAGGTATTGGTGTGGCAGATGCCCAGGATGCAGCAAGAGGTGGGAGCAACTGGGTGGCGAGATTCTATTTTACGGGACACTTAGCAGAGGCGGAGGTGTTCTAGGAACTTCAGAAGGTGACGAAAGGGAATCAAGTCGTAGAGGATCCACGTGGGGGATGGGAGGCAGATACGGTAAGTGAGGGCGTGGCGTTCTAGGATCTGGAGGGATTCGTAGTGGAGTGGAGACCCAAGCAGGATGGAAGCAGCAGAGGATGGGACGCATGATTGAGCGGTAGGTGAAGAGGATGGTGGAGGGGATAAGGCCCCACGTCCGGCAAGACAGAAGCTTAAGGAGGTTGAGGCGGGAGAGGCCTTTATCACTGACGGATTGGAGTTTCGGTTTCCAGGAGAGGGAGCGGTTAAGGGTGAGGCCAAGGTACTTGAGGGTTTTGGTTTGTGGGATGGGACGGCCATGGAGTGTGAGGTAGAGGTCGCGGAGACGGAAGGAAGGGATGGTGTGACCTGTGATGATTGCCTGGGATTTTGTGGAGTTAACAGTAAGGAGCCACTGGTTGCACCAGATGGAGAATTCGGAGAGATTGGACTGAAGGAGATGTTGGGAGCGGGCGAGGGAGGGGGCGATGGCAAGGAAGGCGGTGTCGTCAGCGTATTGGAGGAGATGGACAGGAGGCTGGGGTTGTGGCATATCACCTGAATGGATAAGGTAGAGGAGGGGGGAGACGGGGGAGCCCTGGGGCACCCCAGCAGAGGGGAAAACAAACGAAAGTTGGAGTTGTTGACAGTGATGTAGGACGGGCGATGGGCGAGAAAGGAAGCAACGAAGCGGACATAATTAATGGAAAGGGCATAGAGCTGGAGTTTGAAAAGGAGAACGGAATGGCATGCACGCTCATAGGCCTTTTTCTCTCTCACATTACAGCTCCTTTTATACACGATTTTCATGCACGGTCACTGACGTTTTGCTGTCCAGCGCTATCTGTCGGACATTTTTCGAACCAACAGTCAACACAGTTTCAGCCGACCAGTTGCATAAAACGGTTTACATGTATAAACCTTTACCTAGGTTTCGGCAAAAGTAACTTTGCCTTCTTCAGAAGTATACATAAAGCTCACTTTAAAAATGTTGTTAAACTGCATACTGCAGAGCTCACTCGACCTGTGTGTGGACGGGCTCCACAATTTTATGATGTGACATTGTTTATAAATTTTACTTTTTAATCTATTGACATGGAGTCAGCCATATTTTATTTAACAACAGTTTTAATGTGAGCTTTATGTATACTTCTGAAGAAGGCAAAATTACTTTTGCCGAAACCTAGGTAAAGGTTTACACATGTAAGCCATTTTATGCAACTGGTCGGCTGAAACTGTGTTGACTTTTGGATCGTGTTCCACCGTTGCTGAATTGCAGCCATGTTTAAAATTATAACTTTTTCGAACTTTCTTTTCTTTTCTTTTTGGCTCCAATAAAACCCAATGTCATTCCAATCTTGTGTGTCAATTTTAGCTCTCTATCTACAATATTCCCTGATTTATTAAGTTTTTGATCGCCCGGTATATATTTAAAAAAATAAAATAAAAAAATTAAAAAGAAAGAAATCTGTTTCTATTTCGTAGGAGCTATGGTCCCATCGAGAGCAAGATATCTACATCTACACAGATACTCTGGAAATCACATTAAAGTGCCTGGCAGAGGGTTCAGACATATAAGGTCTCTGCTGTTAAAAGTGAGAGTGGGAGCGTCAGAGAGTGTGGCTGCTGAGCCCGCAGGTGCAGGCCAGCCTCCGGCGGTTTCTCCGCGCCGACAGGCTCGCCGGGGAAATCGGCTGGCGGAATCGATTAGACTGCGGCTGTGTCTGGTCTGGTCTGCTGTGCTGTGGTGTGGCTGAGCCGCGCAGCTGGACGCTCAGACTCCCCACCCCTCCCCCTCCATCAGCTGCCCACGTGGCCACGACTCGCTCGTTCCGCTCGTTGCCTCCGCTCGGTAAAACCGCGACACCCGCCCGGGACGAATCATGTCCGGTCCCTAGCAGCAGCAGGCACGTACACAGCAACGGGACTCCCCACCAGAAACCTTTGGGATCATCCGAATTACTTTAACTAAAACAATTTCAAATTAAAGAAAATTCGTTTCGCTCCATTCGAGTTTATTAATCATCATCTTAATGTTTCAAATAACCGGACATCACCAGATGGGATTTTTCTTGATCTCTCAAAGGCTTTTGATTGTGTAAATCATGGGATACTTCGAGATAAGCTTAAGTATTGTGGTATGAGTGGGAAAGTGCAAGTGCACAAATCGTTTAAATTATACTTAACAGGAAGAGTGCAGAAAGTTGAAATAAGCAGTTCACATGATGTAGATGAAACAATTAATTCCTCTATAATTCCTCTTGGGTCCCTTGCTGTTCTTAATATATATTAATGACTTGCCATTCTACATTCACGAAGATGCTAACCTAGTTCGTTTTGCTGATGATACGAGTATAGCTTTCACACCAGATAAACAGGAATAAACTGATGAAATTTTAAATGATATCTTTCAGAAAGTTATTAAGTGGTTCTCTACAAATGGACTCTCATTAAACTTTGATAAAACCCAGTATATACAGTTTCATACAGTAAATAACATGACACCATTAATAAATTTAGACTTTGAACATAAATCTGTAGCTAAGGTAGAATATTCAAAATGTTTAGGGATTTGGAATGACGAGGGACTGAATTGGAAGAAACATATTGAAGATCTCCTGAAACGTTTGAGTTCAGATACTTATGCTATCAGAGTCATTGCAAAATTTGGTGATATACATCTCAGTAAATTAACTTACTACGCCTATTTTCATTCATTGCTTTCATATGGGATCATATTCTGGGGCAATTCAACATTGAGTAAAAAATTATTCATTGCACCAAAGCGTGTAATCAGAATAATTGTTGGAGCCCACCCAAGAGCATCCTGCAGACATTTATTTAGAGATCTTTACTGTAGCTTCACAATACATATATTCGCTCACGAAATTTGTTATTAACAATCCGACCCAATTCAAAAGTAATCGCATTCTGCATAGAACACAACACTAGGAGAAAAGATTATATTCACTATTCAAAGTTAAATCTAACTTTGGCTCAGAAAGGGGTGAATTATGCTGCAACAAAAGTCTTTGGTCACTTACCAACTAGCATCAAAAGTCTGACAGATAACCAACTAGTATTTAAAAAGAAATTAAGGAATTCCTGAATGGCAAGTCTTTCTACAATGTAGGTGAATTTTTTAGATAAAACTTAAAAAAAATTAAAAAATTAAAAAATAATAATAAATCCTTAAAATATTGATTGTCTAGTGTAGACAACATTTACTAAACTTATTTTTGGAAACATTTTCGTTTCTCTATTTTTTGGGTCAACAGCACTCTTTTTAAATTTATTAATAAAGAACAGTCTAGAATGCACTAATTTATTTCATTCAACTAGTTTCAGTCTTATTTAGACCATCTTCAGGAATTTTGTCTCCATCGATGTTGTGGAGCTGGCAGGTAGCTGGGAGCCTTCCAGTG
Source organism: Locusta migratoria (assembly GCA_026315105.1). Lineage (NCBI taxonomy): Eukaryota > Metazoa > Arthropoda > Insecta > Orthoptera > Acrididae > Locusta > Locusta migratoria. The sequence goes on from CM048748.1 coordinate 243,140,609, forward strand.
CGTTACTAAACTGACACGTTCCACATCATTACGAAATGTCGTATATATGATCTATGGAACGATCTAATCTAAAAAGCCCTTGTTTTGCTCTGTGTTGACTTTATAAATAATTAGTCCTGAATAAGGATGTGCTTTGTGCATACTACTGGTTTCGTTGTTTTTATACCCTCATATATGTTTCGCTACAGTTGTAGCATCTTCAGTGGGTCCTTTTTTATTGCTTTAAACTGAACAACACTCCTATTTTTAGTTTTTACAAGTTCATACTGTTAATTATATATAAGAATTTCACATATGTATACCTACCACGTTTAACATGTTGCACTAGTTACGAATTCGAAATATTTAAACATTTCGACCGTTTCCGGGCACTGAAATAAATTCTATGACAAAGATGCAAATTCGTGATGGATCGTGATTCGAATCCGGATTCCCGCTTAGGGCCAGTGGTCGCCTTAACCAGTTGGGCTATCCAAGTACTTTCCCTTCCAACCCAAATTCTCATCTTGTAGCACACTACGATTGTAGTGCCCCCTATCCATTCGATTCCAATTCCCCAAAGAATTTGGATTGGAAGGGAAGCGTGCCTGGATAGCCTAATTGGAGTTGGACGCCTTGGCTCAGCGCGCCTGCTCAGAAGGCTCAACGCCCTCTGTAATAATAATAAAAAAAAAAAAAGACTGAGCCAAATACTAAAGGAACACTAAGAACGAACATGAACGAACGTCCGCGAATCATGGATCTACCTGAATAACCCAAAACAAAACAAAAAACTGGCTAAGGCAACCGCTGGTCGAATCCCGACCCAACACAAATTTTCATCTTTCCCGTTGGATTTATTTCAATGCCCTGAAATGGTCGAAATATTTGAATATTTCTCATTCGTAAAATTACGGCCTTTAAACTGAACAAAAGAACTGTTTATTTTTCGGACATGTCCGTATAAAAATGCACTAATTAGTTTTCCTACATCATCCCTGTAGGTCGTTGTTTATAGTTTGTCCTCTGCAACCTTATGGCTATTACATACGAGGGTTGGAACTTAAATCGTGGTAACTATTTATTCACAACCGAAACAAAACCATTACATGTTTGCACCTGTTACTGTCCTTCAAAGTAGTCACCAGCATTGTGTAGAACCCGTCGCCAGCGATGTGGAACGCGTAGTATACCTTTATCAGAGCCTGTTCTGTTGATGGTGCGAATGGAGCGGTCTTCTGCCTCAAATCTGGAACAGTTCAGAAGCGAATGCCACGAAGTGGTTCCTTCATCTTCCGAATCAAACAAAAGTCGCAAGGACTTAATTCCAGGGAGTGTGGTGGATGGTACAGCTTGCGCTGTATTCCGCCCGTGCATTGTCGTGCACAAAAATGGGTCTGGCGTCGATCACTGTCCACAACGCGGCAGAGACTCTAGGACGACCTGTCCGCTGCATGTATGCCACAGTTTGCTGACCTCCGTAGAAGGATTTTACTCATCGAGCCAGTGTTCTGTATGGTAATGCCGATTTACCGCACGTCTCTTGAAGACCTCGATGACACGTCGTGCTGTAGGACCTATGGCTCATTTAGTCTTGATCCATCTCCGTTTTCTCTGGTTCAAAAAGATAGAGACACCGTTACTTTAGACCGATCGCTTACAAGTGACTTTGTTTCCCTCGATTGTGCGGTCGCCGGTGACGTGGGATGGGCGAGTCCATTAACATGTAGTGTATGTGTTGTGGCCGCGCCCCGCTCGAATCGCCCACCTCCCGCCGGCTCGCCACTTTTGAGATACAGCACTAAATGCCCACGAGGATGGGATATTCTACGCTACCCGCGTCAGTGAAAAGTGCTATCAGGGCCACTACTAGCTCAGTTGATGGAGCAGCTCAAGACGCAAAACACAGAACTTCAACAGCTGCTCGTCTCAATCCAGTCTACTCGACACGTGCCAATGTTTCCTCCCTATGACGAAACTGCAGAAGATTGGTGCGAGTATGAAAAGCGTCTTCGCCAAAACTTCCATGCATTCGGCGTTGACGATCAACAGTCTCTTTTTTGTCTTGGATTTCCCCAAAGTTGTATCGTCTTCTGACCCAGCTAGTGCCGTTGAAAGAACCTTCAGCCCTATCTTTTGACGAAATGTGAGCTTCCTTCTCGTCTTTCTATCAAAAGCAGGCCCATGTAGTTTGTGATGGGGCTGATATGGCGCCGTTTATTTCGCATATCAATATATTAGATGTTAAAGAAGTTTTCTTGGTTGGAGGTGTGACGTAACAGAAATGGTGAGAGAGAGAGAGATAGTAGATGAGCTTGTAACACGTGGGAAAGCTCCGCCCCTATTGCAAGTTGAGATCTGATTGGCTCCCGCCTATACTAGTTTTCCGCCAAAACTTTAAGCTTCTTTTATTGATATTTAACTTTCCTATGTCTATTAAAAATTATCTGTATACTTTCTGTAATGCTTTTGTGCTAAGCTATATTTCGGTTAATTCAAAGATTTAATTATTTGTATATTTTGTAATAAGTTGAACAATGTTAGTCTAGAAGTTTCGCTTGGCGTCAAAACGGTGGCTTGTGGCGCGCAGCGAGAGGGGGCGGCAGTCAGTCGAGCGCCGACCGCGATACATTGCACATTCATGTTAGTTCAGTGCGGGCCAGGGACAGTTTATACGTTATGTATCGTTTATATATTTAATATTACTCAGTCTATATATTTGTGCTTGGATATACACTTCTTCAATAAAAAACAAGCACTGGCTTTCTACAAAAGTTAAAGTTATTCGTAGTGCAGTACTTCCTAGCCACATCTCAACACCTCTTTAAGCATCACTTCAGGTACAACGGATGCGCGACCTGTGTGCTTCACCTGCACAATGGGACATCAACTACGACAGAAGACACAAGTTTAGTAAAAGAGTGATTTTAGATATGCCCTGAAGTTGCATATCGACACGGCACCTCGCGTGCAGTGCTGCCCTGTTTACAAACCAGGGCACTGGCACGAAGTGCGTTGGTAACATCGCCGAGGGAAGGCATGAAAGAGGGGAAGTGTTTTAGGAACTTTGTCAACTATGCACTGATCGACCCTCCCTGTCTTTTTAAAAAAGATGCCCCGCCGTAAGTTGCATCGCGAGTGGCGTTCTATCAATGCAAAAAGAAACCGGACCAGTCCTACAGGGCATGGGCGGCCATATTGCAGAGCCTTAGCAGAAAATGCCACTTTGTAACAGACAAACACAGAGAATCATATGCTCACCATGTGGTTAGGGATGCCATTCTTCGTTCCGCGCCGGATAGAGACCTCTGGCAAAAGGCTCTTAAATTGGATAACCCTTATTTAGATGAGGTGTTGCACATTGCTCAATCATTAAAAATTACTAAAGCAGCGGGTGCACAAATTGAGTCTTGGGGCGATGTTTATGACGTTCATCTCGATAAGACTCATGTTGACGTCGTTTCGCGCGGTGGAGATGAGGAAGTTGCGGCAATACGCACGCAGCCTTCCCGTAAACGGGCCAAACAGGGCCGCACTCACAGTAATTAAGGCAATATACAGTCTGAAGTCAGCAGAGGTAAAATATAGGGAAAGGAGAGTTATTTATAACTTGTACGAAAGCCAGACCGCAGTTATTAGAGTCGAAGGGCATGACAGGGAAGCATCAGTTGGGAAGGGAGTAAGACAGGGCTGTAGCCTTTCTCCGATGTTATTCAATTTGTACATCGAGCAGGCGGTGAAGGAAAGCAAGGAAAAATTTGGAATAGGGATTAAAGTACAGGGGGAAGAAATAAAAACATTGCGTTTTGCTGATGACATTGTAATTCTGTCAGAGACAGCAAAGGACCTGGAAGAGCAGTTGAATGGAATGGACAGTGTGTTGAAGAAAGCGTATAAAATGAACATTAACAAGATCAAAACAAAAATAATGGAATGCGGTCTTATAAATCAGGCGAAGCTGAAGCAATTAGATTAGGTAACGAAACAATGAAGTTGGTAGATGAGTTTTGTTACTTGGGTAGTAAAATAACATGTGATGGTCGCAGTACAGAGGATATAAAATGCAGAATGGAAATGGGAAGAAAAGCATTTTTGAAAAAGAGAAATTTGCTAACATCGAATATTAATTTAAGTGTAAGGAAGTCTTTTCTGAAGGCATTTGTGTGGAGTGTTGCCTTGTACGGGAGTGAAACATGGACGATAAGCAGTGCGGACAGGAAGAGGATAGAGGCTTTTGAAATGTGGTTACAGAAGAATGCTGAAGATTAGATGGGTAGATCGCAAAACCAATGAAGAAGTACTGAACAGAATTGGTGAGAATAGGAATTTTTGGCATACCCTGGCTAAAAGAAGGAATCGCTTGGTAGGACACATTCTTAGACATCGGGGAATCGTAAATTTATCATTGGAGGGAAGTGTGTGGGGTAAAAATCGCAGAGGGAGACCAAGAGACACGTATAGTAAGCAAATTCGTGGATGTGGGTTGCCGTTCTTATGAGGAGATGAAAAGGCTTGCTCAGGATAGAGTAGGGTGGAGAGCTGCATCAAACCAGTCTCCGGACTGAAGACCATAACAACAACATACAGTCTTCATTACCCTCTTGCCCGCGTTGTTTTTCACAACACGCTAGAGATGACTGCCCACAACGCTGGGCAACTTGTCACAGTTGCAAAAAGCTAGGACATATATCTTCTGTGTGCAAATCAAACCTAGTACAAGTAGTTCAGGAGAATGGGCAAGACGACTCTTCTATTATTTATGTCAACACTACTTTAGCTGCTTCTAACAAACTTTACAATGAAGTCACAATTTTGGGAAAGCAAGTTCGCATGCAGTTAGACACTGAATCGGCGGCTACTCTTGTCACGTCATACACGTAGGTCTTGCTATGTTCACTCCCTTTGAACCCTGTCACGCGCAAATTACGCACCTTCAACAAGCAGCCAATTTCGCTGCTAGGGCAGATGGAATTAGATGTGTCTTACAAATCGGTAACCAGAACGCTTACCGTTTTTGTGGTTTACAATACTGGGTCAGAAAACTTATTTGAATACGATGCCTTTCAACTGTTTGGATTCTCTGTTGATGACACTGTTAATGTCATCTCAGAAGAAATATCTTACTCCACTTTAGAATCTTTGTTCACGGAATTCAAACCCCTTTTCTCGCTAGGCGTAGGACGCGCCAACAACTTTGAAGCCCACATAACTCTCAAAAACACGGCAAGGCCGATATTCTTCCGCGCACGCCCACTTCCAGTAGCCTTGCGCGATGACGTAAAAAACTGACAGGCTCTCAGTCTCGGGCGTCCTATTGCCCAATACAGCAAGTGAGTGGGCGGCACCGCTTGTTGTTGTACGCAAGCCAAATGGTTCTCTCCGCCTCTGCGCCGATTTCAAGACCTCCGTCAATTCACAATGTTTAATTGCCTCGACCGGAGGAAATGTTTGCGAAACTAGCAGGAGGCCAATATGTTTCGAAAATTGACTTATCTGAGGCTTATCACCAGCTGCCTTTGGACGAACCTTATCGTCATATTCTTGTTATAAACACACCATTCGGTCTTTTTCAATATCAACGTCTTCCCTCTGGCAAGCTCGCCGGCCATTTTCCAACGTTTCCTAGAGCAAATATTGGTCAACATACCGGGGTGTGTAAATTACCAGGACGACATTGTGGTCACCGGCAAAATAATCAAGGAACATCTTGAAAATCTACAACAACTCTTTTCGGTTTTACAGACTGCTGGTGTTAAGTGCAACCTACAAAAGTCACAGTTTTTTTTTTTCAACCCTCGGTGGTTTATCTAGGGTTCAAGCTTTCCCGCGAGGGGATACTCCCGCTCCACGAGGACGTGGCGGCCATAGAGGTGCTCCAGAGACCTCAAAATGTGAAAGAGTTGCAAGCTTTCCTGGGTGCAATTGCCTGCTATCATAAATTGATACCGTCTGTGGCCGAGGTGGCCCATCCACTCCAAAGGCTCTTCGCAAAAAATGTCTCGTATCATTGGACAAGGGAATCTGACACGGCGTTTCACCGCCTGACAACTTTTCTGCTTCAGGCTCCATGCCTAGCTTCATACACGCACGGACAGTTGCTTCTTCTTGCTACAGATGCCTCACAACACGGCATCGGAGCAGTACTAGCCCACAGATACCAGGACGGTTCAGAACGTCCCATGGCCTATGCGTCCAAAACGCTCAATTCTTCTCAACAGAATTATTCACAAATTGAAAAGGAGGCACTGGCTATAGTGTATGCCCTACGCAAATTTAGTGTTTTCCTATAAGGCAGAAAGTTTCACCTAATCACGGACCATAAACCCGTGGTTTCGCTCTTCAGCCCTTCTGCGTCTTTACCTGACAAGGCCGCACATCGACTACAAAGATGGGCCTTGTACCTCTCTCGCTTTAATTACGAGATCCACTTTCGCCCAACCACACAACATGCCAATGAGGATGTATTATCTCGCCTCCCCAAAAGCCCTGACCCTGCCTTTGATAAGGATGAACTTCTCTGTTTCCACATTGACGAAGCAGAACAACTCGCGGTGGACGGATTTCCAACCACGCGGGAACGGCTAGTTGCAGCCACGGCTGCAGATCCAGTGAAGCGACAAGTTCTCCAGCATATCAGGGAGGGGTGGCCCGATCATCCATCCAAGAAGGCGTCGGATACGCTTAGGAACTACTTCTCGCTGCGACATCGACTCACCTCTCGCAACGGCGTGGTTCTCCTTTCTACAGAAGAGGCTACACCGAGAGTAGTCATCCCTCTCAGCCAGAGAATGAATTACTGAAACTATTACACCAAGGACATTGGGGAATCTCACGAAGAAAACTGCTTGCCCGGCGTCATGTGTACTGGCCGGGGCATCGACGCCGACATCGCGGCCGGCCGCGGTGACCGAGGGGACTGAGGCGCTCCAGTCACGGTCTGCACGGCCACTACGGTCGGGGGTTCGAATCCCCCTCGGGCATGGATATTTGTGCCGTCCTAGTTCGTAAGTAGTTCATCAGTAACTTGTAAGTTTAGGGACTGATGACCCAGTAGTTAAGTCCCATAAGCTTAACAAACATTTGAACCGACATCGCGCACATGGTGGCGAGCTGTGAGGTATGCGCTGCCCAGGCTCCTGCCCCTAAAACGTCAACTGTTCGTAAACTGTGAAATTTTGGTTGCCTGATCACGGTCATAGTCTTGCGTTTAAGTGTGAAGCAAATGAAAGATATTAAATGATTGATTTTTTTTATGTAAATGCACCAACTTTATTGATATTATGGAGCTGTATACTGAAACACCATTTCATAGTTCCTTGGCCGTTGCCCACACACCCGTGGGAACGTGTTCACATTGACTTCGCCGGGTGAGATTCGGGTCGACCCCCTCCACTCTTAAACACCTCACGAATTAATGGATGCCCACTATACCATCGCTTATAAAAGGAGTAGCTGCACAGAGGAGTGTATAGTGCGACATCAGGAGGATATGGTGATGGGAAAGGAGCAGTATGATGAGGGGAAGGGGGAGGATGATATGGAAAAAAGAGGAATAAATGGACAGAAGAAGGATGAAACGAACAGAAAAAGGAAGAAGAGATGGAGAGGAGGCGATGGGTAGAGATAGAGAGATGGGGAGGAGTAGGGGGAGTTGAACAGAAAGATATAGGAAGTTAGAGGGACTGATGGAAGATTGGATCGCCGAGCGGTCTAAGGCGCCTCGCTGCAGAGCGCGCGGTCGCTCGCCGCCGGAGGTTCGAGTCATCCCTAGAGCATGGGTGTGTGTGTTGTCCTTAGGTTAGTTTACCTTCGTTTATGTAGTTTGTAAGCTACGGACTGATAATCATGCAGTTTGGTCCGATATATTTACAAACATTTGAACTTCTTCATTCTTTTTTTAAGATTGGAATAAATAAATTGCCGAGCTGCGCCGAATACTAAGGCGAGTTTTAATGTATAGTGACTTTCCTTTGCAGGTAAACGCCACAATGCCAGCGAAACCACGGAGGAGATTCTCCCAGTTGCTGCCAGCTGCGATGCTATGCAGCTGCGCCGCATTACACAGTGTGTGGAAACTGTTGCCTCGCGCTGTCCGAGCCTGCTAGCGGCAAACAACTCGTGACTAGCTGGGAGCTTCCTCCCGGCGTGTTTGCGGTTTTCCTCGCGCGCGTGTGACCTACAGCGGCCAGCAAAACAAAGGGCGTTCTCGTGCAAAACATCGTCACGTTACAGCACGTGCCATCTCGACACGGGTAGGCAAGTTCTATAGCGATAAGCCGGCAGCGGTGGCCGAGGGGACTGAGGCGCTCCACTCACGTTCTGCACGGCCGCCGGCCGCGGTGGCCACGGGGACTGAGGCGCTTCAGTCACTGTCTGCACGTCCACTACGGTCGGGGGTTCGAATTCCCCCTCGGGCATGGATATTTGTGCCGTCCTAGTTCGTAAGTAGTTCATAAGTAGTTTGTAAGTTTAGGGACTGATGACCCCGTAGTTAAGTCCCATAGACTATACAAACAAACATTTGAACATCAGTCCCTAAACTTACAAACTACTTATGAACTAGCTAACACTAAGGACGGCACAAATATCCATGCCCGAGGGGGGATTCGAACCCCCGACCGTAGTGGCCGTGCAGACCGTGACTGAAGCGCCTCAGTCCCCGCGGCCACCGCGATAAAGTAAGTAATATTCCATTGTTTAGAAAGTCACTCTTCCCCCCCCCCCCCAAGAAGATTGGAACGAGACGGAGTTGTTGCAGTCTTCAATCAACAGATTGGTTTGACACAGCTCTAAACGCTACCGACCGCGGTGGAGTAGCCGAGCGGTTTAAAGCGTCTCGCTGCGGAACGCGCGGTTGCTCGCCGTGGAGGTTCGAGTCCTCCCTGGGGCATGGGTGTGTGTGTTTGTCCTTAGGTTACTTTACCTAGGTTTATGTAGTTTGTAAGCTACGGTCTGATGACCACGCCGGCCACGTTAGCCGAGGGGACTGAGGCGCTCCAGTCACGGTCTGCACGGCCACTAGTTCATAAGTAGTTTGTAAGCTTAGTTAAGTTCTACAAACATTTGAACCTTTTTTGAACTGATGACCACGCAGTTTGATCCGATAGATTTACAAACATTTGAACATTTGAAACGCTACCCAATCTTGCTCGAGCCTCTTGGTTGAATTTTACTTACGATGTTGGTGGCCTAGCGTGTTAATGTTGACAACAGATGAAAATGGCTGAAAAAGAGGAGCAGGCAGCCAATCAGAATTTAGCCGGTTTTAATTGTTACATGAGAAAGTAATTGTTAGGAAGAAAGGACTTAAACAAACGTTCGATGCGTCTCCTCCTTTGCGCGTTACGATGAATCACGTCATGGTGAAGTTTTACATATGGCGGCGGCTGTATTGGGAGCTAATGTTGACTACGAAATATTCCCTTAACGATGATAACTTATTGACCGGATTAGAGTAATACAAGAACGTGTTAACCACAGAACACGAACAGCATTCATTATGGTCAACAGAAACAATTTTGCCTCTCATTTTATGACTTAAGGAAAATTTAACATGTGGTAGTAATAAATCTTTGTATTGACATTGAAGTAAATAATTAATGCTCTTCCTGCTCCACGATTGATAGGTTCTTGAATATACCCCTTTTCGGGCTCCAAAATTAATTGTCATCGTAAAGGGAACATATCGTTCTCAACGCACTTGTCGTGCTATATTGCGACGAAATAAAACAATAAGTGTCCAATAACAAAATGCGTTCCTTTGTATCGCGTAAGAAACCAGGATAGCTCATTAGACACCGCATACTATCACGCGATTGGCTATTGGCAACACACACAACTCCCTCCATTTTTATCCGTTGCCAATGTCAACACGCTAGGCCGCCAATATGATAAGTAAAATTTACCCAACTTCTTCATCTCTGAATGAGGATGCTAATGAACATATAAACTAAAAATCTAACAAGAAAAATTATTTTATTTTATTATTTATTTACTCATTTATTTAATATGACAAGATTAGGGCCTTTAGGCCCTTTATTGCAACTAAACAGGCTTCTACGTATTTTACATTGTCTGGGTTAAGTTTGATACTGAATGCCGGCTGCGGTCGGGGGTTCAAATCCCCCCTCGGTTATGGATATTTGTGCCGTCCTTAGTTGTAGGTAGTTCATAAGTAGGTCGTAAGTTTAGGGACTGATGACCCCGTAGTTAAGTCCCATAATCTCACAAACATTTGACATTTTGATACTAAATGTAAAAAATTTAAAAGTTTCAAACAATACAGATAGCAACATTTATACACATAGTTATATTCGTACTTAATAAGTAGAAACCAAATATGTCAGGTTTAGCCACGGCGGAATGGCCAAGCGCATTGAGGCGCTATGCTCCGATGCGCGAGGCCGTTCCCCGTCGGGGGTTCGAATCCCCCCTCGGGCATGGATGTTTGTGTGTCTTTAGTGTAAGGTAGTTCAAAAGTAGTTTGTAACTTTACGGACTGATGACCCCGCAGTTAAGTCCCTTAACATTTACAAACAATTGAACAATTGTCAGATTTACAACGTCAGGTTTTAATTATAGCTGCTAGCTGCAATGAACGTGGAGGAAATGGTGCAAAAGTGCAGTAAAACACAGATAAAGAAATATAACAGAAAAACAGATGGCGTTTTTATGGTGAAAGAAAGAGAATGAAGAGAAAACACGGAGAGAACAGCATTGATTTCACTATTAGACAGAAAGTCGATTGAATACGTCAGTTTTCCGAAAATTAATGAGACGATAACAGAAGGAAGGGCTTCAACATTTCGTTAAACGAAGCAGAAAGGTGAATTGTGCGAAAAGAGAAGGGCAACGTGTCCTAGAGGGGACAGCCGTTGCTGTGTACGTGAGTTTTAATGAAAGTTTGAAGAATATAACAGAAGGAAGTAGTTCAAAATGTTCAAATGTTTGTATAGCTTATGGGACTTAACTACTGGGTCATCAGTCCCTAAACTTACAAACTACTTACGAACTAGCTAATCCTAAGGACGGCACAAATATCCATGCCCGAGGGGGGATTCGAACCCCCGACCGTAGTGGCAGTGAAGACCGTGATTGGAGCGCCTCAGTCCCCTCGGCCACCGCGGCCGGCGGAAGTAGTTCCATTTCTAACCTTTACGTAGCAGGAGACTGAATAGTGCAAAGGGAACAGGGCAGCTTGTTCCAAAGGCGGACAGACCCGTACTAATGGTTGTATTGACAATTTATATGCGAATGCATAAATACGCTCGACTCATTGCGGAAATACGGTGCCGCGGTGGAATAGCCGAGCGGTCTGAGGCGCCTCGCTGTGGAATGCGCCGTTGCTTGCCGTCGGAGGTTCGAGTCCTCCCTGGGCCATGGGTGTGTGTGTGTGTGTGTGTTGTCCTTGGGTTAGTTTACCTCGGTTTAAGTAGTTTGTAAGCTACGGCCTGATGCCCACGCGATTTGGTCCGATAGATTTACAAACATTTGAACATTTTTTGAGAATACGGTATAGGCGGCGATCAAGAGGAAATAATGGGCACGGAGCACAAATATGGTAGTGTGCTATAAGTTGAAATTTGGGCAGGACGGGAAACGTGTCTGGATATCCTAACTGGTTAATGAGATCGCTGGCCCGAAGCGAAAAATCAGCGTTGGAATCCCAGCCAGCAGAAATCTTCAACTTCGCCTTTTGAATTTATTTCAGCGCCCTGCAACGCTTCAGATGTTTCAAAATTTAGAAAAAATAATTACTGATCAGTTTCTATTTTGTCTGCCGACACCGATCAACGGAAACATTGCGACCACCTACCTACTATTGACATAAACCCGTCCAGGTGATAGAAGCTTCACCTGAAGAGGAGTAAGTGCTCACGTGCGGTGTGTGCAGTCTTAGTGACCGCGACGTCCGTATGTTGAATAGCAAAGACGCGCGACCTATCCGAGTTTGATCCATGGCAGATTGAAATGGCCAGGACAAGAGGATCTCGGAAACTGCACGTCTAGTCGGGTGTTGGAGAAGTGTTATGGTGAATGTTTTCTACTAGGCATTTCCCTTCCTATTCCACTCCCAAATAGAACGAGGAAAAAAAGAATGCCTATATGCCTCCGTACAACCCCTAATTTCTCTTATCTTGTCATTGTGATCACTACGCGAAATTTAAGTAGGTGGTAGCAAGATCGTACTACACTCAGCTTCAGATTCCGGCCCTGTAAATTTCCTCAACAGAAATTCACGAAAAGAACGTCGTCTTTCCTCCAGCGATCCCCAAATGAGTTGCCAGAGCATTTCCGTGACACTCGCGCATTGGTCGAACCTACCAGTAACAAACTTCTGAACTGCTTCTATGTCTTCCTTTAAACTGAGCTGCTGCAAGTCCCAAACACTTCAGCAATACTCAAGACATGGCCGTACAAGCGTTATATTTGCGGTCTCCCTTACAGATGAAGTACAGCGTCCCAAAATTCTCCCAATAAACCGAAGTCGGCTGTCCGCCTTACTCACAACTGTCGTTACATGTTCGTTCCATTTCATATCTCTCTGCAATGTTACGCCTAGATATTTGAACGACGCGACAGCACGAAGAAGCTTACTACTAACACTGTATTCGAACATTATGGGATTGTTTATCCTACTCATGCACATCACCTTACATTTTTCTACATTGAGAGCTAGCTGCCATTCTTCGCGCCAATTAGAAATTTTGTCTAAGTCATCCTGTATGCTATTACCGTCAGTTAAATACGACACCCTCCCATACACCACAGCATCATCAGCAAACAGCCGCAAATTACAAGTTAGTCTGTCCATCAGATCATTTATATAGCGGTCCTATCACACTCCCCTGTGGCACGCCTGACGATACACCCGTCTCTGATGAACACTCGCCGTAGAGAACAACGTACTGAGTTCTATTACTTACGAAGTCTTTCAGCCAGTCACAAATCTGTGAACCTATTCCATAAGCTCGTATCTTCGTTAGCAGTCTGCAGTGTGGCACCGCGTCAAACGCCTTTTTGAAGTCGAGAAAAACACAATCCGCCTGTTGCCCTTCATCCATGGCTCGCAAGATGTCATGTGAGAAAAGGCCAAGCTGAGTTTCACATGAACGATGTTCCTAAACCCGTGCTGGTTCGTAGAAAGAACATTTTTCGTCTCAAGGAAATTTACTGTATTCGAACTGAGAATATTCTCCAAAATTCTACATGAAACTGATGTCAACGACATTGGCCTCTAATTAAGTGGGTCAGTTCTCATTCCCTTCTTATAAACGGGAGTAACCTGCGTTTCTTTCCAATCACTAAGAACTTTTCGCTGAATAAAAGATTCGCGATAAATGCAAGCTAAGTAAGGGGCCAACAAGCAGCGAAACCAACATCCAACCACGTTGAAATGACTATATTGTAGGCGGACAACCGTCATTACAGATGTAAGGGTACCGAGGGAGGCGCCGCTGTGGTAAAACACTGAACACGCATTCCAGAAGATGGCGGTTAAAATCTACCTATTGCCACCCTGATTTATGGCTTCCGTGATTTCCTTAAATCATTCCAGGCAAATGCTGGGATGGTTCCTTTCAAAGGGAACGATCGACTTCCTTCCCCATGCCTGACAAAAGCTATCCAAGCGTGTGCAGTGTCTCTGATGACCATACTGTCAACGGGATGTGAAACACTAATTTTCCTTCCATTCTTCCTTGGATAGGTGGATCGACTGGCAAAGAGGAAAGGCGGACAACTTTGGGGAAACTGTCTTATTCATGCAATTGGGTTGCAATGTTGCTTTCATTTTGGTTTGTTGTTGTAAATATTTGCATTAAATACCGCTTATGAAATGACATGAATTTTGGAATAGCTACAGGAACAAGTAAGACTAGAGTATGAATCATACCTGCATTAAAAATAGCGGAAGTCATTGTTTACGCTAAGGCTACACCCGAAAGCACTACTACAAAAGAAAGTTGCCGGATGAAGTCTACATCAGCTGTAGAAATTGTTTTGTGCTGGAACAGTGATGTAAATTTAATTTTCCGCTGTAAATCAGCGTTTGGTTATTTTACGCTTCCCGTAATAAAGTTTTACGATCGCGCTAAGTTACAGTCACAATAGGTGAATAAAATTACAGAATATCCGACATCACCGGATAAAAACATTAATTGCAGGTTGTGAAAATCAAATTAGTGTAAACTGGATGTAGGAAAAAGAAATCGAGTTTGAGATAAACTTATGCAATCGTAATAATGACCAAGCACTTTTTTACGATTGAACACAGCTTGTTGAGAACAATAAGTAAAAATTAACGGGAGTAGGAAAAGACATTTTTAATTAAAACCTTTACAATAAATTACAAATATTATTACAGTAAAATAAAATAAAGCTCACACTTACATATTCCTTGCACAGAGTAAGAAAAAGTGACTTCCGTTCAGTGTCATGGTTACAACATAAAAGATGACGAGCGCTTCCGTTGTCTCTCCAAGCCGGTTGAAAAAAATTGACCATCGGAAACAAAGATGGTTACAGGTATACGGATGCGCAAACGACAAGCGTCGCGGATATAATTTCAGTAAAAATATTTAATGTAAAGCTACAGTGTCTGCACGACGGTTCTGTTTTTGGGTAGCGGTGATTGATGAAAGACTTTCGGAGTGTTGCTGTCCAGCGTCACAAGGTGTGTGGCGGAGGGTACCTCGTACCACTACAACCCATTTAGATTTTTATTCCACTCTGCAATAGAACGAGGGAAAATAGAATGCCTGTATACCTCTGTAAGAGCTCTAATACCTCTTGTCTGTGGTCTTGACGCGAAATGTCTGTTGGCAGCAGAAGAATCTTTCTGCTATCTAGTGCCGTCCTTAGACATACGAAAACGGTGTAGTCGCACAGGGTCCCACGCTTCTTGGGGTCCCGCACAAAACATTTGAACGCAATTTGAAAACTGTCACCCGTAATTTTGTTTCTGAAACTTCTTTTGATGTAAGGTCAGTTGGCGCATCTGCGCCATGATTTTACAACACGAGTGCGTAGTTCCTAACGTCTAGTCTAGGAAGTATTAATACGTTAAATCACATCGAAAACATACTTTCTTATAATAGAACATTCTACCAACAAATATGTGAAACACGTCCACTGAATGTGTGGTCGTGTTCCATTTTGATTGATTCATTAACCTAAAGTGTTTCTGCACCATTAATGTTATCTATCTGTGTGTTAATTATTTTATTATTTTTATTAATGATCAATGCCCCATGTTTATATATGTTTGCCCCATATTTATATATGTTTCCACCCGTGTGATTGAACTTGTGTGTTCTTGTGAATGTGGAAGGTTTCTTTTAGTATTGACTGACTGCCACGCAATGGCTTACAGTCACCGACTCGCGCTTTAGGCCTCGTTTTGCTGTAGTTAAGAACGCACGGCTTCGTTTGTCGTCTGCGCTAGCGTCTGCTGGCTGGTCAGAGACAAGCTGACTTGGCAAGATGGCGAGCTGACCCGTGTTTTTAGTGTCGTACGAACCTAATCTTGGACGAAAGAGGGGACAGGAGACCTCTCTGGGAGCGGATGTAGAGGGAATTGTCTTGGCCAGATAGCAAGGGTTGGTAAACACTAGTCTCTGAACGGAGTCTGCGTCGATTTTTGCGCGCTCTACATCCGGTGTATGGCGGGGGGAGGTTTATCCCGTGACCCTAGAGCTTCACTCTTGATTCTGGCTCCGACGACTTTGGAAGTAAGTACTACTCCGAATCATGCTGAGGGGAAGGCATGCTGTTAGGACATTGCTTTCTTTGTGATCAGGCAGTCTTGGTTTTCAGTGATAGTTTTCTTGAGTAATTCTTTTGCTATGCGAGGTGAAGTGGTTGCTAATTTACAGAACTGGTGTAATTCAGTATAAATTTATTATCTGCCTTTTCATTCCGGTGATGATAGTATGTCTCGTTTAGCTCAAGTTAGAATACACGTGTGTGGCCTTCAGCCTTTGTGTAAATTTAGTGTGTTTGAATTTCCTTGCTGTTTTTAACTAACGTTTTCACGTCGTGTCTGTATCCGCGAGTATGCTAAATATTTCTTAGATTTTCTTGTTTGATTCTGTCTTCCCTGTCTTGTATGACCGATTACACCATGTGCTTTTGTAACGGTCATTACTTCGGCCTTCAGCCATGGTTTTATTAATACTACCTTTCTCTATTTGCTTATTCTGAATTAACTTCCTTTGTAAATTCTATGCAATTCACCGTGGTTGCACACCACATGGTATTTAAGAATAGTATGCCGCTGCCTTCCCACACATGAGTTCTTTTAGTGCACAAGGTACTTAAAATTTCTGATCAAGACACCTGCCATCTCGTCGAGACGCTGCCGACGCTTCGTTCTACAGCTGTTATTGAGTATTCCCGCAGAGTAATGCACCGCCAAGCATTATGCGTGTGTCTGTGAAGGAATGAATGTACTTTCAGCTATCCATTGTGTGTTTGGAAATTTCCTCCCACGTTACCTCCATATTCATAAAGGGCAGAAACAATTTTACTATGGGCAGTAATTATATTATTTAATTCACTTTTTGACAAGGTGTGTGCTTAATTTGGTCTCCCCACATTTAGTTGCTTGTTCATTTTCCTGAATAGATTATGATTTTAAAGTATCAAACCTCTGCTTTATGATTTTATGCTCCCTGTCCCATGTTTAATTATCTATTCATTTATTTTTAATATTGGTATTGTTTTTGTTAAAACGTTGACTGCTCCCTTAAGGAGTGAGCAGTTAGATAAACTTTCGTTGAGCATGCACTGTGGCAACTCACAAAGTAATTTAGAGCAGCAGTGTGCGTTCTAACTTACATTTGCAGATCTCAACTGTCCAAGATCTTGCTTATTTTAATAACAGGCTAATTTCATATGTTATAACAGAATGTAATTTGCATTGTATTTAAACTTGAGAAGGGGAAAAGAAAAAAGTGCCCAATGGGCCCATATATCCCCACAGAATGGTGTAAGTGGACTATAGGGGTCTTAGTTACATACTAATTATTGTTGTCTCAATTGAGGTAATTGGGACTATTGGGTAACATGTAAACTCCATGAGAAAATTCAGACAAGTCATTTCAAAGACACTGTAGTCGAGTTATCGACAATTTAAGTTAACCTCTACTTAATGACTGGGCGTGAAATTAAATCAAAGTTTTGTATAACTCTGCTTTTGTTATGAAACAAGAGTTACAGTTACACAAGAAACGTTAATAAGCCCAAATTCAATTATAACATTTTATTATGTTCGTTACGTCACTCATATCATCATTGAAGCTGATCATGGCTTTGAATCTAGCAGATCTGCTTTTAAGAGGCTTTGACAGCTTTCTTACTATATCATTTTCAGTAATGTATGCCTCTTCTCCTGTTTCCATAAAGTTCATGGTTTTGAAGCGTCGTTTGAAATACATGACTTCATATCCAGCATTTGATTGGTTTGTCACTTTTGCAACGTAAAGCCTGAAATTTACTTTTGAATTTCCACAGACTTTCACAATTTTGACCCACTTGAATTGAACACTTGCTCATCACGCGACAGATTACTCTGTAATTTCATAGAATTGGTATGTTTTCATAATTTTATTTTCCATTAACTTTTTTGGATTTTATACGTTGTAAACAGTAGCTTACAATTAATTGTAATATTTGTTACCAGATCTGTAGATGGGCAGCTGTTCTGAAACCGATCAAGTTATACAAAATAAAAGCGATCAAGTATTTTACAATAGATAATATTAATATAATTCACAAGGAAAAAATAAACAAATTGATTTCAGTAATGAATTAAGAAAAAGCAATAGTGATAATATACTTGAGGCAAATGGATGTGCTTGGGATAAATGGGTCCTAGGCGGGCCCAGATACCCCAAGCACCTGGCCCACTTCCCCAGTTTTGAAATTTTTGGTGATAACTGGGCCACCACCTCAAACTAATAAAATTAAGGAGAACACATGTTGCCAGTAATGTTTCAAGTGACTGTTGTGCTTCTACTTTATGCTAAAATACCTGTAACAGTGATGCTCCGTAAAGTAATTGACGTCACAATGCTACAGAAATCGAGCACTACAAAATTGAAAAAAGTGCCACACGAAAACTACAACACTTAGATACGTGAGACTACTTGTTCAAGGGAGAAGACTGTGTTCTTCACTTCTGCCATCCACTTGAAGTGGAACTATTCTCACAACTTTTATGAAAAATGCCCAAGGCCCAGTTATCCCCTGAGCCCAGATACCCCAAGCAACCTTAATGTAATCCAAGTATATAACCCACAGTGACACGTCTATGGCCACTGAAGTACGTCTCAAAAGGAGATTATAAGGGGATCGGATTTTAGAATTTTTTGATATTTATAGTACGTTATGTTCAGAACACAAATAACAATCAGCCTAAGGCATTCGACTTTGAAGTTTTGCAAGTACATTTAAGTATCAATAATTTAAACAGTCGCTGCATATTTCTGTGTAACTCAAGGTGGTAGCGTTCTGTCCTTCCGATCACATGGTCGATGGTTCGAATCTCGTGGTGAGACATTTTTTGTTGCTGTTTTCCAATACTTATAACATTTTAATTTCTAATGGTAATTTCTATGAACAATACACGTATTTTTCATTATTCGTAATTTTCTACATTTTATAAAAGGATGTCAATAATGACTTAAACACATAACCAACCAACGAATCGAACTCGTGTGTGAGCAGTAACTTCATGGAGGATATGAACAAATTTCCACTATGTCAAATTGAGTTATGTAAAACATTTTGGGATCTCTAATCCACGTGTTGTGTATGTAGACGAGCTGATCACCTTGTCGTCACCTAAAACGATGGTTGAGTAGGTTAGCTGCTTAGAAATTCATTATTAGCTTTGGAGATAATTTCCAAAAACAGCGTCGTAGCTCTTCACAAACTTTACAATCAAAGACAACCGTCGTGAAGTCAATACTGTAAAAAAATGTAATTTTTTTTATTGAAAAATCATTATTAATAACCTTTTATAAAATATAGAAAATTAATAATTAACAAAAATACGTGCATTTTTCATAAAAATTACCATTAGATACTAAAATTGTGTGAGCATTCGAACACAACGGAAAAACATAGGAAAGAACTGTCAAGCTGGGTTTCGAATATGATATTTAATTTATTTATTTATTTATTTTTGCCCTATGGGTAGTTCCTTGCGGTCGCTGATCGTATTTGTTCGTTGTTGTTCAATGTGTTCTTAGTTCAGCTTTTTTACTACAGAGAGCATTCGGCCCTCTGACAAGACGCGCTGAGCCACAGCGTCCGGCTCAACTGTCTGTATCTGAACCAGCGGTATGGTACTGACGCGCTACAGTAATATCCCGTGTCACCACACGGCTATTGCCCCTACTTAAATTACGAGGTACGTGATTTCTGGTTGTTCAGTGACCTTTCTACTCATCGTTGTGACTAATGATCAAGTATTACTTTCGTCCACTAGGATGTGTTTTCCATAAGACAGGCTGTTCCAGCTTCACCTGAGATGCGCATCGCTCCCTGCTCCGCCCACAGGGAACAGTCGAATAGGTCGACAAGGCACTTGATACGAGACCAACACGCAGCTGGCAGTTTTTTCACCAATCTACTGCGCCTTATATGAGCACCAAACTCCTACACGTTACTGCTGTAACGTACCGACATGCTACTTCGGGGATATAGAAAATGAAATAATCGTCTGGCTTTTATTGGACGGGATATCCCCATCGGGTTTCGCCAGCGTACTGCTAGTCTTTTGACTGATGCCACTTCGTCGACTTGATTGTCGGTGACGATGAAAGTGATAATGGCTACTAAAAAACAACACTCGGTCCCCTACCGGAAATAGAACCTGGATCTCTTGCATGGTGGTCAGAGACGCACCTACAAAGCTACGGAGGTGGACAGGAAAATAGTAAAATTAATTGCTTGTATTTATTGGCCTTCTGAAAGTTCCAAAGTCCTTCATGACTTGAGAGACACTTTTCTTCAGTATCTAAAAATTTAGAGTCAATGCTGATAGGGTGCAAAAAGGGTTTCTTGAAACTTTATGACCGGTTTCGGCGCAGCCCATAATCAGAAACACTGTGAAGGGAACACATATGTGCCCCCCCCCCCCCCCCAAAAAAAAATATCTGCACAAAAAGATGTATGATATAAAAGGTTATCTTACACCACATTATACAGGAATGATAACATGGACAGTACAAACCTTCGTCATAGAAGGAAGACTTGTGAATTCGGCTCTTTGAGCTTATTTTGCATACTATTAAACGGTTTTATGTCATAGTTTCTTATCACATATATTTTATTTACTGTTTTTACCTATGTTATGAACCTTTGCAATGAAGCTGATTGCGTAATATATACGCTACTTGTAGATTTGATTTTCAATTGTATTCTTTTTATTTTATCGCATGAAATGGCATGCTGTATTTGTTTCTATGTAAAAACATCCCCTTGACATTCGAGCCTTTTAAATTTATTTATTTTTAATAATATTGTATTAAGCACAATGTATAGCACGCCATCTGGTGGCGCCAATGTTGAGTTTGTCACGAGCACATTGATTTTCTTCTTCACGTAACTGTTTTCACTGTGTCCTCTTCTCTTTCTTGTATTCCGAAGTTTGGTACAGTCCATGTTATCATTCCTGCGTAATGTGGTGTAAGATATCCTTTTATATAATCTTTTTATGCTGATATATATCTTTTTTTCCTTGTACTCATTCTCCCTTCACAGTGTATTTGATGATGGGCTGCGCCCGAAAACGGTCATTCGGTTCTTAAAGTTATAATAAACCCTATTTCAAACCTATTAGCATTGAATCTAAATTTTTATATACTACTGAAATTTATTTTCTTTACAAAAGAACATATGAAATATCGGGCGTTAAAATATTCGCAGCGTTAATGCGAATCATTGTCGAATCTAGGAGGAGGGGAAGGGAAAATATGAAATCCGGGTTATCAGCTCCGAGCGGCACTCACAGTGTGACGACAAATGGTCTCCCAGACAAGCTGACGTGCCCCGGTTAATTATTTTCCCACCGTAACAGAAGGTATGCTGTATTAAGTCTTTTGATATATTGGTAGTTTGTCAATGACAAAACTCAATTTTTTTAAAAAAAGTGACGAAGGTGTATAACCTCTGTTGGAAGGCCCCCCAGGGGGCTCACGGTTCTTTCGTGAGTACTTGAGTGGCGAGCAAGGGGCCCCGAGCTAATACAGTCTTCCTTACTTATTTATTTTCCGAACTGCATTTCCTTTCCCCCTCCCCTCCTTTCCTATCCTCACTCCTTCCCCTCCAACCAAACAACCCAATCCAACTCTGCTAAAAGGGAGGAAGTTTTGCAGAGAGCCCCGCAGAAGCTAGGGCCGGCTCTGGTGCTGTCACCATCAAATACCGGCTCTCTAAATTTCCTCAACGGCTTTTCTCGAAAAGAACGTCGCCTTACATCCAGCGATTCCCATTTCGATTCCAGAAGCATCTCTGTAACTCACGCGCGTTTATTGAATCTATCAATATTGAACATTGACAGGTATCTCATTTTTTGGTCTTTTCTCCGTTATGTCAAAGATGCCCCTAAAACTTCCGTGTCTGTGAACGTATGAATAATAATGTGTACAGTATTAAGGATAAGATTCTTTAACTTTTGGGAATGTATGTAGCTTGGAAAATCTCGGTGTTCGGAATCGCAGGCGAAAGGAGACGAGAACGCTAGATGGGCAACCCAGAAGCCTTTGCTAGACGACCGGCCGCCTTTCCGGCAAGTCATTTTTCAGTGCTACGGTTTCATATGGAAGGGCGCATGTGGGCACTGCAGAATTAAACTCCTGGCGATTAAAATTGCTACACCACGAAGATGACGTGCTACAGACGCGAAATTAAATCGACAGGAAGATTATGCTGTGATATGCAAATGATTAGCTTTCAGAGCATGCACACAAGGTTGGCGCCGGTGGCGACACCTACAACGTGCTGACATGAGGAAAGTTTCCAACCGATTGCTGATACACAAACAGCAGTTGACCTGCGTTGCCTGGTGAAACGTTGTTCTGATGCCTCGTGTGAGGAGGAGAAATGCGTATTGCGGTTTATCGTATCGCGACATTGCTGCTCGCGTTGGTCGCGATCTATTGATTGTTAGCAGAATGTGGAATCGGTGGGTTCAGGAGGGCGATACGGAACGCCGTGCTGGATCTCAACGGCATCGTATCACTAGCAATCGAGATGACACGCATCTTATCCGCATGGCTGTAACGGATCGTGCAGCCACGTCAAGATCCCTGAGTCAACAGATGGGGACGTTTGCAAGACAACAACTATCTGCACGAACAGTTCGACGACGTTTGCAGCAGTATGGACTATCAGCTCGGAGACGATGGCTGCGGTTACAGTTTACGCTGTATCACAGACAGGAGCGCCTGCGATGGTGTACGCAACGACGAACCTGGGTGCACGAATGGCAAAACGTCGGATGAATCCAGGTTCTGTTAGCATCATGATGGTCGCATCCGTGTTTGGCGACATCGCGGTGAACACACATTGGAAGCGTGTATTCGTCATCGACATACTGCCGTGATGGTATGCTGTGCCATTGGTTACACGTCTCGGTCATTTCTTGTTCGCATCGACGGCACTTTGAACAGTGGCCGTTACATTTCAGATGTGTGGCTCTAACTTTCATTCGATCCCTGCGAAACCCTACATTTCAACAGGATAATGCACGACCGCATGTTGTAGGTCCTGTACGGGCCTTTCTGGCTACGGAAAATGTTCGACTGCTGCCCTGGCCAGCACATTCTCCAGATCGCTCACCAACTGAAAACGTCTGGTCAATGGTGGCCAAGCAACTGCCTCGTCACAATTCGCCAGTCACTACTCTTGATTAACTGTGGTATCGTGTTGTAGCTGCATGGGCATTTGCACCTGTACACGCCATCCAAGCTCTGTTTGACTCAATGCCCAGGCGTATCAAGGCCGTTTTACGGGCCATAGGTGGTTGTTCTGAGTGCTGATTTCTCAGAATCTATGCACCCAAATTGCGTGAAAATGTAATCACATGTCAATTCTAGTATAATATATTTGTTCAATGAATACCTGTTTATCATCTGCATTTCTTTTTGGAGTAGAAATTTCAATGGCCAGTAGTGTAATTATCCTTAAGATGGCCGGCCTCCGGTTTGCTAGAATGAGTGGGAAGTAACATTCTGGGCGCTTGTTCGTTTTCCTCCGCTATCACGACAGGAAGACCTTTGATTCGTCGAAACGTATGTATCCGTACGAGAGGTCCGCTTAGAACAGCGTCAGCGCATCTTCTTGGCTGCCAGAGTATGGCCTGGTGTCTCAATTTGTTCGGAGACTTCGGTGAGCCTGCCTTGAGCTCTGGTATTGCAACGGCGGCCGGCAGCTGTTTCGATTTGACGAATCCGTGGTCGTCACGCCACGCTACATTTTTCTGTTTCTTAACGCCCGCTCTGAGATATTCGCTACAAATTTGATGCATAACCGCTCAAATGTGCGAAATGATCTAGTTGTGATCTGTAGAATTGCGAGGCATTAATTGACAACGAGTTCCACCGGGACTCGTGGCTCTATTTCTTTGAAAAGAGTAAAATCCGTTAAGGATCTGCACAACGGAATTACATCATTTCGCGACGGGATTTTCAGTCTTCGGCCCAATCTTGTCGGCAGCACCAACACGACGACGCCACATGCTGATCACTGACTGCTAATGTGCCGCAGTTGCAGTGTGCAAGATATGCCTCGCCCGGTGCCTGGGACACGCCCACTGTATTTAGTTCTGTGCGCACAAGCCAACAATAACTGGCACACGTATAACACAATGCAGTGCGGTGGGATACAACGTAGAGTAGACTAACCATATATGCAGGATATAACTACATGACTTACAAATTACATATGTCCTGCTGAAAGAAAATTAAGAAACTAAAGATAGGATAATACGTTAATTGTAGAATATAAAGTTAAACTAGACAGAAAAGTAGATAACAATAAATTAGCGACGCTGACATTGTATTGTAGAAAACGTAGCCTCATTTAATAAGTAAGGCAATGGGTTGTTTTGTAAAATAAACAGTAATAAAGAATTTTTAAAAAATGTACCGCATGAATTCAGCTACAGAATCACTATCGCTCACATTGTCTGCGAAGCCAGTAGTTTGTTGGGGTAGCGTTTGTCACAGGTTTTTCCAGAGCTTGGTGATTCTTAACTGTAATTGTATCGTGCCAGTCGTTAAGCAACTAAAAATATTGGGTAATCCCCGACCCCTAGTTTTGCCTTCTGCCGAGCTTAAAAATATTAACAATTCTGTAGACATGTGTGTGTGATCCTTATTCAACATCTTATACCGATAAATATCTAGATGGGAAAAACATTTCCGCCGGTCGCTGTGGCCGAGCGGTCTGTGGCGCGCCAGTCACAGTCTGCATGGCCGCTACGGTCGGAGGTTCGAATTCCCCCTCGGGCATGGATGTTTGTGTCGTCTTTAGTATGAGGTAGTTCGTAAGTGGTTTGTAAGTTTAGGGACTGATGACCCCGCAGACAAGTCTTTTAAGCTTACCAAACATTTAAAGATTGAATCTTATTTCAGCCATCCTCTTATCATCTTCAGGCTACGCAACTGCATTTGTGTCTTTTTGAAGGACTTCATATACAAGACAGACAGGTAGAACTTTGAACATGGCTGGTTAACAGCAACCGTAATCTAATTATTTTTAACAATTTTATATATCAGCCAACGGGTTGCTTAGTTTTAAGGTACTTGACCTAGGATTCGTTGTCACTAGTGACAACTTGATCAGAAGAATAAAAAACAGTCCGTAATATTTTTGACGTCGTGTATTTCATGTAACTGTTTTTATTCTTCTGATGAAGTTGTCCCTAGCGACAACGAAACCTAGGTCATGTACTACCTTAAAACTACGCAACCCGTTGGCTGATATATAAAATTGTTGAAAACAAAACACACAGGCAGATTACCGATGCTCGATAGATTCACTTAACATACAGTGCTTACTAAGAGATACCATCAGTATGGAAGTCAGATCATTAATCCAATACAGTGGTCACTCCATATAAGATGAAGGCAATTTTTTAACTTATTTAAACCGGAGTCAGATCGTTCATCCAACATAGCGCTCACTCCACACAAGAAGCAGGCCACTTTTCAATTTACGAGGGTTGCGACTTATATAGTGGTAACTATTTATTCATAACCGATACAAAAGCATTACATGTTTGCACCTGTTATTATCCTCCAAAGTAGTGACCAGCGTTGTAGCACCCTTTGCCAGCGATGTGGAAGGCGTAGTATACCGTTAACACAGCCTGTTTTGTTGATGGTGCGATTGGAGCAGTTTACTGCCTATCGAATCTCTGGAACAATTCTGAATCAAATTCCACCAAGTAGTTCCTTCATCTTCGGAATCAAATCAAAGTCACTAGGATTTAAGTCCGGGGAGTATGGCGGATAGTACAGTACTTCCCAGTCCCACCGACCGAACAGAGCAGCCACAACTTACCCTGTATGGGCCCGCGCATTGTCGTGCAAAATCATAGTTGCGCAAGAAGTGTTGCCGCTTCTTTCGCAAAGCTGGTCGAACTTTCGACTTTCCTGGCGACGCAAAGTGGCTCGTACGATGTGGCCCATGTCTCATCCAGTGTTACGATACGGCGTAAGAAAGCCTCTCCTTCGCGCTCATAGCGCTCCAAGTGTGTCTGAGTAGCGTCATAACGCATCCATTTCTGCAATTCCGTCAATTAATACGAAACTAGCTGGCCGCAGTGGCCGAGCGGTCTGTGGCGTGCCAGTCACGGTCTGCACGGCCGCTGCGGTCGGGGGTTCGAATCCCCCCTCGGGCATTGATGTTTGTGCCGTCTTTAGCATAAGCTAGTTCATAAGTAGTTTGTAAGTTTAGGGACTGATGAGCTCTACAAACATTAGAATTTTCATGCGGAATTCGGTGTAATGCAATTTTTCGCATACCCAGGCGTTCCTTTCGTGGGCGAGCTCGCGAATTGTCTGGCATCGCTCACTGCCTACTAACGCGGCAAAAGTATGTATTTCTTCAGAGACGCTAGGACGATCTGTCCGACACATGTCTGCCACAGTTTTATGACCTTCATTGAGGAGTTGTACCCAGCGTGCCACTGTTCTGTATGACCTCTAGCACAGTAAGTCTTGATCCAACTTTGTTCCTGTTTAGAAAACAGTGACACCGTTACGATAGACCGCCCGCTCACAAGTGAGTTTCCCTCTATTGTGCGCCGGCCTGTGACGTGTGATTAGAGAGTCCATTTATTGGGAAGTAAGGCAGGTACGTCAACATGTGCTACTAGCACCAATAGTAGATTCCATTGCATAGTGTCTCCACAAAATACCCGCTCGGTTAGCCGTGCGGTCTAAAGCACCGCTTTCCGAGACAGGGAGGCGTACCAGCCCCGGTTCGAATCCGCCCGGCGAATTGAAGAAGGGGGTCGGTGTGTCAGCCAGCCTGGATGTGGTTCTTAGGCGGTTTTCCACATCACTGTGGATGAATAATGGGATGGTTCCCAAGCTCAGCCTCACACGATTCGCAAACATTTCGTAACACTTTACACTTTCACACATATTGCTCTATATGCAGACACTTGGAGATACCCATTTCCTCTCGTGGGGCATGGGGTGGACGCAGGAAGGGCATCCGGCCACACCGTAAATATTGACACACGGCAAATCCGAATTTAACAAGGCCTACCATGCATTTGAGGAAACATTGGCAAACAGTGTCTCCACAGCAGTGTTACCAAGATTCAAGTTTCAACCCTCGTATTTACCCTTAGATTACAGTGGTTCTATTTGTACCTCTCTACCCGTTGCGTTCAGAGTCTGTGACAATACTGCTGGCCCTCTCATCTCAATGTTATCGTGCGATACCGTCTGTCTGGTCCACCCATCTCAACGTTACCGTACGATACCGTCTGCGTCAGATCCGGAATCGTGTGGTTCAATAGTGATACATGTTGCGTGTGAAGTTACAAACGAAATAGCCAGTCTAGAAATCAGTGTAGGACAGTGTCTCGGTGATACTGTGATTAAAACAAGTGATAGATTTCATTAATTAAGAGATTCATTTAGATGCTTTCCAGACAGTTCTATAAACAATAGTTTTGTCATTGTATGTTATTTCAATAAATAGACAGACGAATGGTAAAAACTTTTTTATCTACATAAAGACATTCAAATAAATAGCATTGTATATATGTTAGGCTCATAAACAAGTTGTGTTGATCAGCTAATTATGTAATTAAAGCAATAATCGAGATTTACAATATTGAATTCTTTGTATATATTGACTGACGTGAGATTTTGAGTATATGTTGTGAATGGCCGTGAGATTTCATAGTTCAATTTATGTTAGGAACATGTATGATGTACTCGTTAACTAATTAATTGATATTTAACATTTTAGTTTGTTGTCAAACAAAAAGTAGCGTGATTAAAACTTAAAAAGATAGGTGCCATCTGAAATTATTGTATGCATAGTTTTCATCTTATATTGTGATTGTTTTTGTGTACATGAAATGTTTCATTTGTATGTTCGGTAATTGTAAATCAGTATATTCAATTCTTATGAACAATGGATAATGTAATGCCATTATTGTCAAGGTTATATATTTGCCTCACCGCCTTGCGTGGGGGAGTTCGAGTTTTGTCTTTTGTCGAGTACTTTGGTATCTATGTCAGTCTGTGTTGCTGTGGTAATTTGTGTAGGTTATTGTAATGTTTTGGAGAAGAAGTTTGATTCAAATTAAAGAAGAAGTGAAAAATTGTACCTAAGAGTATTTATTTCCTCGACGCCCCAGGAGAATAATGTTCTAGCAAGCAGAACCCCCATACATCGAAATGTTGAAAAGATGAGTATTATGTTGGAAAGTGGTAGAATGAACTGTAATTACTTTAAATCTATTAAAACATTTTAAAGTGGATATTCAAGTGGTAAGGAACTCTAGGATCACCCTTTAATTCGAACTGGGGCATCAGTGAGGGAGCCGGCCGCGGTGGCCGAGGGGACTAAGGCGCTCCAGTCACGGTCTGCACGGCCACTACGGTCGGGGGTACGAATCCCCCCTCGGGCATGGATATTTGTGCCGTCCTAGTTCGTAAGTAGTTCATAAGTAACTGTTTAGGGACTGATGACCCCGTAGTTAAGTCCCTTACGCTTGACAAACATCAGTGACGGAGATCGAGTAATACACAGTTTATAATTTTTGACGACGTTACAGTGTTCATTTTAATGAAATAAATTGCAAGTTGCGATCAGTTATGGCGTCACTGTACTAGATTTAGATTTTATACCAAACTGCGGCGAAAGAAAATGTTCAAATATTTGTATAGTCTATGGGACTTAACTACGGGGTCATCAGTCCCTAAACTTACAAACTACTTATGAACTACTTACGAACTAGGACAGCACAAATATCCATGCCCGAGGGGGGGGGGGGATTCGAACCCCCGACCGTAGTGGCCGTGCAGTCTCCTCGGCCACCGCGGCCGGCGCGGCGAAAGATTTGTGCTCGGCCGGAATTCGAATCCGGGATCTCCTGCTTACTAGGCAGACGCATTGACCACTCCGCCACGGAGGACACAGTGATAAGCTCTACTGCAGAGGAGTCTTCCTTGCACGTCTCCCGCTTGTGGTAATAGGAAAGAGACAACGTGGCGAATGGAGATTTGGTTATGGCGGAAGACGTGCAGGGAAGAGTCCTCTGCAGTCGGGCTGGTCACTGTGTTCTCCGTGGCGGAGTGGTCAACGCGTCTGCCAAGTAAGCAGGAGATACCTGGTTCGAATCCCGGCCGTCCATAAATTTTCATTCGCCGCAGTTTGGTATTCCATCTAAACCCAGTACAGTGAAGCCATAACTGATCGCAAATTGCGATTTATTTCATTAATACACAGTTGGTGCGCGGTAATTTTACAAGTTCCACATTAGCACGTCGTATCTATGTGGTGTCACAAATAAGGCGCAAATTTTCACACCAGGTAGATACCTAAGGCTTGTGTGCCTTTTACTCTACAGAATAAGGTGCCAAGTTGGCGACGTTTCCTGGGCATTCTGCTGCCTTGCTACTGGCGCTACGTGTGATAGAGTAGTGTTTGCGGACAGGCCCGGCTGCGGCGTGGTTTTTGCGCTGCCGCCTGCTGCCTGGTGGAGTCTCGACACGCGGGGTCGCCGCTCCCACGGGCTGTCAGGCGCTGACTCAGGCAGCAGCTCCACCGCCAGCTGAGGACGCTAGGGCCCAGCCCGGCAGCCACAACACTCCTCAGAGAGGTTTTTGCGCAGCCGTGGGACAAGCCTCCACCCGCCAGCCAAGCTCCCACAGCGGGAAGCCTCGAGGAAGCCAGTCTCCTTGCAGGAGCCTCACGGAAATGCCAAAGACTCCTGCCTAACCAGTGGCGTAGCTATCACAGGGCTAGGCGGGGCAGTGCCCCGGGGCCCCCGACCTCAAGGGGCCCCTCGGCCACAGTGAACGACATTCGAGAAAAGTTACGGTAGAGCGTCGAATTGTTTAATTTTTTTTTAATTTTTTATTTATTTATTTTAATTTTTTTACTCTGCCACCCTAACGTCTATCACCTCCACCCAGGGCCGGCGCAAGGCACGTGCGAAACGTGCGGCCGCACGGGGCGGCACTTTCGGAGGGCGGCAAATCTGCCGGCCCCCCCCCCCCTTTTTTTTTAAATATATATATATTAGAACAAACATTCATGCCCAAGAGGGTATTCAAACCTCGGAGGGAACGGCTTCGAGAACTGTGGCATGGCGCCTCGACTACCTGCCGGCCGCCCTTGTTGAACAAGGGGAGGGAGGAGGACTAACTTCTTGCTCGCCACTGCGACAGCACCGTCGTGTTTACGCCACAGGAACAGAGGAGGGGAGCAGTCTGGCGTAAACGGCAGTATTCTTAAGAGTGGAGCGCTTCCTGCCTGTTACGCGCCGTGCGTTTGCTAACAGCTGATTTCACAAACAACGAAATCCAATTTGGAAATTCGAATGCAATGTTCGATACTGCGATTATGTGTTAAACCTGAAGCAATTTTGCTAAGCCCTTCAATGGCAGTTTCCGAGTGTTTTATTCTTCCCGCATTATGGAAAACAATCGTTGAACATTACTACAGTCAAACATGTCGAACATCTGCAATGGCTAGAAGTATTCCGAATGGGTAAATACGCTGGGGGTAATTACAAGGGTTAAAGACATTGGTAGTAAGCCTGGCATGTATTTTTCAAATTTTTTTCTATCCGTTTCTGACGTTTTGATTTTGAGCCATGAAACACCTGTCTCTCCCTGCATGAACAACAATTAAACTCTGAGCGGCACTTTCGTTTGACACACACTATCACTTTGCCAACATTTATTTACTGTATAATGTTTTCGTTGAATACATTTTCTGTTCACAACCATTGAAAAATATTTATTTACGTCAACTGTAAGTCCATGTTGCGCCGGATTGTCGAGCGGTCTAAGGCGCTGCAGTCATGGACTGTGCGGCTGGTGCCGGCGGAGGTTCGAGTCCTCCCTCGGGCATATGTGTGTGTGTGTGTGTGTGTGTGTGTGTTTGTCCTTAGGATAATTTAGGTTGAGTAGTGTGTAAGCTTAGGGACTGATGACCTTAGCTTTCACACACATTTGAACATTTTTGTAAATTCGCAAGGCTTATTAGAATTAGCTAGATTTCTTCAATCAGTTTTGACTCCATTTTTAAGCTGGTGCCCGCGACTGTTTTGTACAAATCTGTAGAGAATGTCAACAATCAGTCGCAATTTTTTTATTTTTTTTATTTTCCAAATCTACATAGATTTCGGGCACAGTGCACAGTGTGGCTAAAATTCCACAAACGTTCTATTAAAAAAAATTGGGGTGGGAGGGGAGGGTGCGGCAATTTAGCAGCTCGCACGGGGCGGCACTTGGGCTTGCGCCGGCCCTGCCTCCACCTCCCCTCTAACCAAGCTTCCCACAGTATCCGCACTAGGCCACCGGGTGGCGAAGCAGTGCTTCTAATGGGGCCGTTACTTCACACGACGCCACTCGGCGGCGCTGCTCACAGGGCAAGCCGCCAGTCGCCGTGTACAACAATTCAATTTCAGTCGACGTAGCAGTAGAAGTAGTGGCAGCATCAACGCTTCCCACAGCAGCAGCTGAGCCTTCCAAGTGTCGCGGCGTGTCGCTCGGCGAAGTGTGAATGATCGCGTGCCTCCAAGTACTATATAAACTTCATATTGGCAAATACAAGTGTATAGTACGATTATCCGAATAAACCGGTTTTTCCAACATCCATGTCCCCAAATTACTTCGGACAATCGACGTTCTACTGTATTTTAGTTGAATGAAGGTTTCTGACTTTCAACTTTTTGAACCCTGGCCAACAAACCTCAGTCGCACGAAGTGATATCCAAAAATTATTCCCAACTCAGAATGTAAACATAACAAGATCTATTGCTTGTCCGCTATGGCGTGGACCCTGCCACTATTAGCGTGTTGTCGATTGAAGTCGGAATTGCCATGGCTGCCAATCGTTACGAAATAACAATCAATGGCGTTGAATTACTAGCAGTGTGTTTGACAATCAACGTGTGACCACATTTGAATATGAAGTCTCTACAATGTATTCTTACAGAAGGGTATTATTATGGTAACTCAACTGTTTGTGTAGTGAATTCCCCCAAGGGAGTGCTTCTTAATCATAGATCCCAACGAAGTTCTGTAATCAATTGCACTCTGAAATTCGTGCAAGAAGAAGAGAAAATATGGGTAGTGAATGATTGTGTGGGTTTTATTACTGATCGGCGCGTCCTCAGTGAAGCTTCTGCCTACAACTTCATTCGCCTAATATGGAGCAACTTCGAAAACTATCCCACGGGGTGTATTATCTGCATGTCCTACCCAAGTCCAACCTTACCCCTCTGCAAAATTTCATCCAAATCCACCCAGCAAATTTTGCGTGAAAGCATAACAACCAAACAAACTTTCACAGTTATAATTGTATTTGAGAATACGATCAAATATTATCTGCTGCGTGAGATACAATAATTTACTGAATAGTATTTAGGTTTGCCTCATTATGTATTCCAGTGGGTGTTAAGGAGCTGATGATGAAGTAGTTTTGTATCCGTATAGTTTTAATTTAGAGAGGGGCCCCAATGTCATTTTCGCCCCGGGGCCCTTGGTGGTATAGCTACGCCACTGTGCCTAACGCGTCCTGACGCTCTCTTTGCAAGTGGTCAATCCAAGTAATGGTTTACAAGAGCTACAATGGCAACTTGTCTCCATTCTGTACGTCTTTCCGCTTCATTTCTTTATGGGTCTTACATCCCACATCTTTCACGATTTGAGCCATGTACCTCAGGCGTGGTCTTCCCCTTGGTCTTTTTCTCTCGACATATCTCTCTATGACTGTGTTCAGGAGTCCTTTATGTCTTAATAGATAGCCTGTAAATTGACTTTTCTTTTAACAACGAAACTCCAGAAACTTCTCACATACTCTTTCCAGAACCACTTCGTTTGTGGTTTGCGGTTATACGATTAATACATGTCAATAGTTTTGGTTAATGTAGTAATAATTATTTTGAGTTTTAATAATGAATTATTAGGTGAATTTTTATTAATGGCTAATTTTTGAATCCATGAAACTTACAAAAGAAACTAGGATTAGATATGCAGTGAAGGCTTTCACGACCGGTTGAAATAATTGCTGTTGAATCTTCAGGGTTATGTGGTCGTGGTCGAAGAAACATGTCTGCTCCTGACGTTTCGTCCAGAGCTGCGCTGGACATCCTCAGAGGTACTACTGGTAGCGGTGAGTCTTGCCGACTGACGAGTCGGGCGTCGGAGAGCGGTATAAATACTGTCCAAAAGGGGGAGTGGTCAAGTGTTCACGTGCGCAGCAGCGATAAGCCTTGTCAAAGATAAAACATAACTTTCGATAGTCGATGGTCAAAGATAAAAGCGTAACTACCTACTCTGAAGAGCCACAGTCCATATGTCATTAAGTTTCATTGCTTCTTCCTTTCTATTAAAATTATCCCCATGTTTGTATATTTCAATTGCTTCTCTGTACAGTCGTGGATAATAGTTCGTCGTTGTACATAAAATTTCCGTTTCGGAAAACTTCATGATTTCCAGATTGGAAAACATGTTCAGCTACAGCTGATTTATCAATTCTTCCTAGTCGGCAAAGGATTAGATACCCTATTATTATAAGTGTAAATTTTGTTTTACATGGGGAGTATTAGTTAAGGTCTTTAAACCCAAAGAATTTGGAGGTATTTTATTCAATTCAGATAAACCTACCTCATAATTGATAGTACACGTTTTACTTTACTTAATTTGTTTATTTGTATATCTCCTCGGTTGCACAGTGGTAGAGTGCCAGACTGCAAATCCAAAGGTCGCGATTTCGATCCCCGCCAGATCCTAGGATTTTTATCTGTTACTTTCCACTTCTTTTCCCTCTGGCAGTATTAGTCATGTGAAAAATATCGGGTAGCACCGTGTTTCGGAACCCACGTTAAACTGTAGGTCCCCCTATAACTGGCTGGGAAAGTCAGTTCGAAGGTCGGAGGAAGGCAACGGCATACTACTTACAAACAGGACCATGCCTAGTAAAGCACTGTGGTGTTCAAATCAATCTTCTGATTGTTGACTGCTTTACCTTTTTTTATATCTCCGTTATCAGAAAATTTTTTGGAGCAATAATTTTCTTGTCGATCTATTTTATTTTGAGCATGCGTCTATTACACCGCATCTCAAAATAATTTAGCTTCTGCTCTTCCTCTGTGCCGAGAGTCCATGTTTCACACTCAATAGCCTGCCACACGCATGATTTCAAAAATCTTTTCCTGATTTGAAGGCTGATGCTCTTAGATATTGAGATGTTTTTCTTCTTATTAAAAGCAGCCTTTACTTGAGCAATTCTACTGCTCACTTCTGCCTTGCTCCTTCCATCCCTGGTAATCTTACTGCCCAGATAAGTAAATTTATCAACTTGTTCAAGCAGTTCATTGTCTGCATGTAGTTGGACTTTCGCTTGATCTTTTTTGTCGTATTTCATTACTTTTGTTTTTGCTTTATTAATGCTCATATTATATTCTTCCCCCATAACTTTATCCATTCTATTCAGTAGGGCTAGAAGATATTCTTCACTTGCAGCTAGGACAGCTATATCATCGGCATATCTTATCTATTCGTTGGCCATGAATTACTACACCTGTCTGTGAATTTTCCCTCACCTTTTAAGCACCTCTTCAATGTAAAGGGTAAATGTAACTGGGGATAGTGCACAACCTTGTCGGACACTTTTCCATATCAGCACCTCTTCTTGGTTTGTCCGTCCACAGATAACCGCTGTCTCGTTTTTGTACATGTTCCATATCATTATTCTATCTTTATATTCTAGTCCTACTTTTTTCAGTACTTCAAACATTTTCTCCCATTTAATATTATCAAAGGCTTTCTCCACATCTACCAAAGCTATGTACGTTGTTAGGTTCCTATCGAGTAGTTTTTTTATTACTAGTTTTAGAGCAAGCATTGCTTCTCTGGTTCCACCATCTTTCCTGAATCCAAACATCTTCGGAGAGTGTAGCTTCTACTTTTTGTTCTTTACGTTTTACGATAACTGAGGTTAATATTTTAGAGGCGTGAACAATTAGGCTGAGCGTCCTATGATTTTCAGATCTCGTAACACTTGCCTTCTTTAGAATGGGGATCATAATTTTTTTATCAAAATGTGTAGAAATGTTATCCCGGTCGTACATGTTGCACAGAAGATTATGCAACTCCTGACTCACTTGTGCTCCTCCGGATTTGAAAAGTTCAGCTGGGATATTGTCTATACCAGGTTATTTGTTGTTTTGCAATTTATTCAGAAACTGAAATCTCTTTGCAAAACCAATATTAATTTGTAAACCTCTCACTGGCTTGTTTTACGGCCAACTTTAGGTTTTCCTGTAGTCTTATGATATTTTGCAAACATTTGCATGATGTGACAGTTTCTTCCGACTCTTGTTGTTTATGACTCTATATCTCCTGAACCTCTGTGGTACGTGGTTCTTACTCAGACGGCAATTGTTACCTCACGGTAAGGAAAACGAGTACCTAATTTGGTTGAAATCGGTCCAGTGGTTTAGGAGGAAATGAGCAAAATTTTGGTTTGATGCAGCAGTTATTGACGTATCTCGTGGTCTATGACGTCATCTCGTGAACTATGTGTTTTACGTGATTCTGGTGCCTGCTTTCGTGTGGTATGATCTATCTCAGTTGAATCGCTCTGCCGGGATCGTCGGTATGAGATAGATCAGCTGATTAGGGCAGCTGCTCTGTCAAACATGGGTTTGGTTCCTGTTGATGCTTTTTGTAAGTGGGACTTCACTAGGCATGGCCTCTGAATTTCTTTTATATGTTCCTTTAAACCATCCTGTTGGGGATCCCAAACACCTGAGTAATACTCAAGACGGGATCGCACAAGTGTTTTATATGCTGTCTCTTTTACAGACGAAACACACCTTCCCAAAATTCTCCCAATAAACGGAAGTCGACCATTCACCTTCCTCACGACTATCATACGCTCTTTCATGTCGCTGTGCACCATAACGCCTAGATATTTAACTGACGCGTTTCTGTCAAGCACCACACTACTAATGTTGTATTCGAGCAGTACTGAATTGTTTCTCCTACTCATCTACATACCTTACATTTTGCTACATTGAGAGCTAGCTACCATTACTCATACCATCATCCTGCATCCTACTACATTCATTCAATGACGACACCTTCCTGCACACCACAGCATCATCAACAAACAGCCGCAGTTCATTTATATAGATAGAAAATAATAACGGTCCAATCACACTTCTGGAGGGCACACCTGACGATACTCTAGTGTCTGATGAACAACCGCCATCAACGTACTGCGTTCTATTACTTAAGTAATCCTCGAGATACGTATTTGGATACCTATTCCTATACCTCGTACCTTCGATAACAGCCAGCAGTGCGGCACCATGTCAAACGCCTTTCGAAAATCGAGAAATATGCCGCCTGCCTGTTGCCCTTCATCCACAGCACGCAAGATGTCATGAGAGACAAGGCCTAGCTGAGTTTGCACTACCGATGCTTCCTAAAGCCGTGCTGATGCATGGACAGAAGCTTTTCCGTCTCAAAGAAATGATTGATTTGTCATCTTGTCCCTTCTAGTCCTGTTTAGGATCCCTGGAAGAATAGGCACGTTGCTTGCTTCATGTTTGTCCAACATTCTCATCCGTAGGTTACAACTGGCATATAATTTGTCCATCATTATTTTTGCTTCAGAAGATCGAGTTTCTAATTATGTCCAATACTCAATAATAAAATCCTGAACAATTTTCTATTCTTTCTGAAATTTCCTCCTTGACGTCTCCTTTTTTGGTTAATGTGGCTACTTGCTAGATGCTTGAAGGCTTCGACTTCTTTAATAACTTCTTCATTACTAATTACATCCTTCATATTTTCGTGTTTTTTGGCAGATTTTCATTATTTAACTTTTTGTTAAGCTTATTTCAATGCCTGCTTCTTTGATTACTCTGTGCCAGGTGTTCACTTGTTCTTCTAATTTGCTCATTTTCTTCCCAAATTATCACATCTGTATATGTTGTCATTTTCATATAATCTTCTTTTGACCCTGATGAATGTTGTCCATGACTACATTAAAAAGAACTGGGGCGAAAGTTCACTTTCTTGCTGAACCCCTCTGTCCATTAAGCCATTCTGATTTTTTTGCCTGACAAGGCGCTTTTTCTACTTGTTCCTGATTTTCACTTGCATTTCTGTTGACAGTGTCACTCTATTCAGACCGTGTTTCATCTCTTCCCTTCTAACAGTGGTGTAAGCCTTTTTTTCTAAATATCTGTAAATGCTTTCTCAAATTCCCATTAGTTTTCTATGAACTGTCTGGCTGTAAATAAGGCATCCATACTTGAATCTTCCAGGTCACGTGGTAATATAAAAGGTATCCCACTTTACATTTTCACCGAAAAGGCTCTTCAACTTACAATAGATATTTAAAAACGACTTTCATGGTAATAAATATACGGTAGGACCTTATGAAAGTGAGTACAGTAAGACAGTGTAAAACGTAAATAAATATTATTTTCGACTCAGACGCCAAATTATGACAATGAATCAATAAATACACTCCTGGCCATTAAAATTGCTAACAACACGAAGATGACGTGCTACATACGCGAAATTTAACCGACAGGAAGAAGATGCTGTGATATACAAATGATTAGCTTTTCAGAGCATTCACACAAGGTTGGCGCCGGCGGCGACACCTACAACGCGCTGACACGAGGAAAGTTTACGACTGCAGTTGACCGGCGTTGCCTGGTGAAACGTTGTTTTGATGCTTCGTGTAAGAAGGAGAAACGCGTACCATCACGTTTCCGACTTTGATAAAGGTCGGATTGTACCCTATCACGATTGCGATTTATCGTATCGCGACATTGCTGCTCGCGTTGGTCTCAATCTAATGAAAGCAGAATATGGAATTGGTGGCTTCAGGAGGGCAATACCGGACGCCGTGCTGGATCCCAGCGGCGTCGTATCACTAGCAGTCGAGATGTCAGCCATCTTATCCGCATGGCTGTAACGAATCGTACAGCCACGTCTCAATCCCTGTGTCAACAGATGGGGACGTTTGAAAGGCAACAACCATCTGCACGAACAGCTCGACGACGTTTGCAGCAGCATGGACTATCAGCTCTGAGACCATGGCTGCCGTTACCCTTGACTCTGCATCACAGACAGGAGCGCCTGCGATGGTGTTCGCAACGACGAACTTGGGTGCACAAATGGCAAAACGTCATTTTTTTCGGATTAATCCAGTTTATGTTTACAGCATCATGATGGTCGCATCCGTGTTTGGCGACATCGCGGTGAACTAACATTGGAAGCGTGTATTCGTCATCGCCATACTGGCGTATCACCCGGCGTTATGGTATGGGGTGCCATTGGTTACGCGTCTCGGTCACCTCTTGTTCGCATCGATGGCGCTTTGAACAGTGGCCGTTACTATTTCAGATTGGTTACGACCCAGGGCTCTTCCCTTCATTCGATCCCTGCGAAACCCTACATGTCGCAAGATAATGCACGACCGCATGTTGCAAGTCCTGTACGGGCCTGTCTGGATACGTAACATGTTCGACTGCAGCCCTGGCCAGCACATTCTCCAGATCTCTCACCAAATGAAAACGTCGGGTCAATGGTGGCCGAGCAACTGGCTCGTCACAATACGCCAGTCACTACTCTTGATGAACCGAAGTATCGTGTTGAACCTGCATGGGCATCTGTACCTGTACACGCGATCCAAGCTCTGTTTGACTCAATGCCCAGGCCGTTATTACGGCCACAGGTGGTTGTTCTGGGTATTGATGTCTCAGGATTTATGTACCCAAATTGCGTGAAAATGTAATCACAATCATTCTAGTTCATTCTAGTATAATATGTGTGTCCAATTAATACCCGTTTATCATCTACATTTCTTCTTGTTGTAGCAATTTTAGTGGCCAGTAGTGTAAGTTGCAAACTGAGGTAGACACGCCACTACTGCGCGCTGTGTAGGGGTATTTCTCTACCACTGCAACACATCCGGTTTGTGGGTTGCAGCAGTAGAAGGAACCATACAAAGTTGCTGCTCAAGAGCGTCACAGGATGCAAACGCTGCCACAAAAATTCCAAGCTCCAAGCTCGAACGATGGGACGAGTGTTTGAATTTACAGGTGGAGTCAGATGAATAGTATAGCAATTTTAGGCTTGTTAACGCAGTACTGGTGTGTCTACCTCAATTTGCGACTTATTTACTGACTCACCCTCGTACATCTTACGCAATCAATAACGTGAAAAATCACAGACAGAATGGCGTTGATTACATATCAGTAAGTCAGTTACGTCCGGAGAATATGCGAAGGTGGCGTTTGAAGTAAATGAAGCGCGCAGCTAGCGCGTCGCGATCTTGGCAAAACAACAACAAGGTTCCGCAGAAAAATGATCGCACCCAGCAAAGTGTAAAGTGTAGAACAGGCTACCTATGTCTAAAAGTGAAAGTGCTGTGGGGAAGGCGTTTGAAAATTCTGCATGGGGAGGCAAAACTCCAGGGATTGTGCCCTGGGTGTCGTGTGCCAGAAGCTGCCACACTGCGTTATACTGACAAGGAAAGTAGTTGGGCTCGAACAAACATATATCTATGAACGTTTGGTTGCAGTATCTAAACTTACACCTTAATGTGCTGGTGGGTGTCGTTTTGAATAAAAACTTTGCAATCATGCTCTAGATAGCACTGTAGATGTAATTGTAGACGCCATACGTAATGCAGATATCTCAACTATAACTTATGTAATAACCGTCGTGCCGGCCGCTGTGGCCGAGAGGACTGAGGCGCTCCAGTCACGGTCTGCACAAACACTACGGTTGGGGGTTCGAATCCCCCCTCGGGCATGGATATTTGTGCCGTGCTTAGTATTAGCTAGTTCATAAGTAGTTTGTAAGTTTAGGGACTGATGACCCCGTCGTTAAGTCCCATAAGTCCTACAAACATTTGAATATTTGAATAATCGTCGTACATGTTCTCTAGCGTATTGCCATCAAAAGCCGTGATGATAGTTGCAACTTTAACCTTCTTCTCGGAAGACTGTTGGTATTCACTGCCACTGCTTCCATCGCCTCTTCCCGCACTTACTGTAGCACTACCGCTAGCAATGAGTTCTTCGTCATTATCATTTCTATTATCATTATTATGTATTAGTGTTATAACAGTATCTAACTTATGCTCATATTTATGTACCATAACAGATACGAGAAAGCATGCGAATGATTCATCTTCTACTCTAATACCATCTTCACGAAGAATGGTTCTTCGTAACATCATCTCAAAGAATCGCAATACTTTAGCAGGGTTGATTAGCAATCGCCGCTCCATCTGACGCTTCACCACACGAATAACGTCACAAAACGCATCTTCGGAGGCACACAGACCGTCCCTACTGGCGAACAGACAGGTCAAAGTGCAATGTGGCAAGGCACACGCAGAGGCCTCTAACGGACCACTGCAGAGTTTTGGCGACGCGGGAGTGTCACTAGTGCAATAAGGGATCTTTACATTATCCCTCGTACGATTTTGATGTTTATGTGTTTGTTCGAGCCCAAGTACTTCCCTTGTGAGCAGCAGTGGCCGGCAGGAACGAGCAACTGAAGGGAGTGCACGTCCCGCACCTGGCCTGCGCCTGGCCCCAGTTGACTGTGATGGCTGCCAGCAGGTGTTTGGACTGGCCAAAGCGGGCAGCGGCGCTGCTGTGTGAATCCCGGTGAGGCGGCGGGTCGTTCTGGACGCTGGCAGCGCGCCGGCCGCTGCTAGCGTGCGTGCGTGTGTGTGCGTGTGTGCGCGTGTGCAAACACGGCTTTCAGCGCGCGCCGCCGGTAAATAAACAGACGCCTTGCGCAATGGACGCGCCAGGATGCGGACCCACGCCCGTCTCCGTCCATTACCCACCAGCCGCTACATCCTAGCAGCTCACGACGCTCACTACCCTACTCATTTGGCCCGCTAGTTTTGCTAGTTCTCTCTTGTTGCAGAAATATGAGGTCTGTTCACAAAAATCCAGGACATCCTTAAGGGGACCACACCGTCGTTCAGGTCTAAAAAAATCGACTTTTGGTTTTCATCATATTGCGATGGTTTAAAGTTTTATTTAAGTACTCGGAAAAGGATTTTGCTGAAAAAAGATTTTACGAGCATTTAAAGAACATT
The DNA here is from genome assembly GCA_026315105.1 of Locusta migratoria. Classification (NCBI taxonomy): domain Eukaryota; kingdom Metazoa; phylum Arthropoda; class Insecta; order Orthoptera; family Acrididae; genus Locusta; species Locusta migratoria. Next base: position 243,181,466 of record CM048748.1, read on the forward strand.
TCCCTAACTACGTGCGTTCATGCGTCACGCCCACTTTTCTGTCACCCACTTTTCTGCACATACCGGGTGATCAAAAAGTCAGTATAAATTTGAAAACTTAATAAATCACGCAGTGAAGGCTTTCACGACCGGCTGAAATAATTGCTGTTGAAACTTCCGGCTTATGTGGTCGTGGTCGAAGAAACGTATCTGCTCCTGACGTTTCGTCCAGAGCTGCGCTGAACATCTTCAGAGGTGCTACTGGTACTGGTGAGTCTTGCCGACCACATAACCCGGAAGATTCAACAGCAATTAATAAATCACGCAATAATGTTGTTAGAGAGGTAAAAATTGACACACATCCTTGGAATGACATGGGGTTTTATTAGAAAAAAAGTTTAAAAAAATGTCTGACAAATGGCGCGTCATCTGACCAGAAAAGCAATAATTAGCATAACAAATTAAGACAAAGCAAAGACGATGTTCTCTACAGGAAATGCTCAATATGTTCACCATCATTCCTCAACAATAGCTGTAGTCGAGGAATATTGTTGTGAACAGCACTGTAAAGCACGTCCGGAGTTACGGTGAGGCATTGGCGTCGGATATTGTCTTTCAGCATAAATCAGGAAATAATGTAGATAGTAAAAAGTGACACACATGATTGGAATGATATGGGGTTTTATTAGAACAAAGAAATAAAATTACAGTTCAAAAATGTCCGACAGATGGCCCTGGACAGCAAAACGTCAGTGACTGCTACCGTGACGGGTGAGAGGTACGATATGTTACAGAATCGCATCATCCCCACCCTGGCTGATAAACACCTGCTACAACGTACGATTTTTATGCAGGATGGCACTCCACCCCATACTGTTAGACGCGTGAAAGATCTCTTGCGCGCGTCATTTGGTGATGATCGTGTGCTCAGCCGCCATTTCGTCATTCTTGGCCTCCCACGTCCCGAGACCTCAGTCCGTGCGATTATTGTCTTTCGCGTTACCTGAAGTCGCATGTGTTCAGTGATCGACCTACATCTCTAGGAATCGTGAAAGACAACATCCGACTCCAATGCCTCACCATACCTCCGGACATGCTTTACAGTGCTGTTCACAACGTTATTCCTCGACTACAGCTATGGAATGATGGTGAACTTAGCATTTCCTGTAAAGAACATGTCTTTGCTTTGTCTTAATTTGTTATGATGCTAAGTATTGCTTTTCTGATCAGATGAAGCGCCATCTATCAGACATTTTTGAACTTTTTTCCGGTTCTAATAAAACCTCATGTCATTCAAGCATGTGTGTCGATTGTTACCTCTCTACCTACATTATTCCGTGATTTATCAAGTATTCAAATTTATACTGACTTTCTGATCATCCGGTATTTTAGATCTTTATGTCCCTTACATTACACGTTAGGGATTTTTTATTTTAATTTTTTTATTTGTTAAATTTTATTTTATTTATTTATTTATTCCTTTTTTTTTTTTACTCCCAAGTGTGTTGGCTATCTTGGAACGCAACGGTCGGTATTCTTTTGTTTCTGCTCTTTGAAAATAGCACGCTTTCAAACACGTGGTTAGTTTTGTTCAAGTGTGATTGCGAGTAGTTATACTTACGTTTGCAGGTATTCTGTGGGCAGGCAATTAGGAGAAGCCGGTCGCGGTGGCCGAGGGGACTGAGGCGCTTCAGTCACGGTCTGCACGGCCACTACGGTCGGGGTTTCGAATCCCCCCTCGGGCATGGATATTTGTGCCGTCCTTAGTTGTAGCTAGTTCATAAGTAGTTTGTAAGTTTAGGAACTGATGACCCCGTAGTTAAGTCCCACAAGCTTAACAAACATTTGAACATTTTTGAATTAGGAGAAACAAAGAAAATCTGGAGGCAATGAAAGATGTTTGGGCCTTATTCTTCCATAATTCCTCTACTGATGATAAGCCATGTCATGCATTATGCCCATCAGGAGAAAATTCGTGGAGCAAATACAATAGGGCTCAGGCAACTGGAGAATCTTATTCTCACCAGGATTGTCTTCGTGCTGCTGTTATTACAGCAATTACACCTATTTTCAGAGACTTCGCACATCCTGAACTTCTAAAGAAATGTCTGTATGGGCAGACACAGAACCCAAATGAATGTTTCAACACTATAATTTGGAACCGCCTTCCTAAAACTGTATTTGTAGGCATGCATACAATGAAACTTGGAGTTCATAATGCTGTTGTTAAATGCAATTGTGATAATACTGGAAAGTGATGGGTACTGAAAAACTGGGAATTAATCCTGGTGAAAAAATGATCGCTGGGCTGCAACATTGCGACAAAGTGAGGATAGCCGATGCAGACAGTTCTGCATCTAATATAGCCAAGAAAGCAAGACGAACATTTAGGAAGAAGAAAATAGTTGCAAAACCTGCTAGAGGTCAAAGAAGGTCCATCATATGCAGCAGGTCAGTTTTAATTAACTTTAAGTAACAAATTTCAAAAGTTTTTGCTTTACAGTCATTTCCGGAAAACTAAAATTTTCAGTTTATATTCCCCATTATATCAGAAACTAGCATAGGTAAATGAATGAAACTTTCAGAGACTCTGCATAGCATAAAAAGCCACTTCTAGTACTACATTCATTAATATTCCCCTATTAAGAAGTTCACAAAAATATTTTCTGCAGAAAAAAACTTTATATTTTTTGTTAATAAATTTAAAAAGTATATCTTAGTAACTATAAAATTTATAAAGTAGATTTTAGTACAGATGACTCTATTAGCATCATGTAACATACTGTAAAAATATTAAGATCCTGCAACAAATAGTTTTCTTTTTCAGAAATGGGTCAAAAACTTACCTAAATTAACATGGGTTAGTTAGGCTGGATGTGCCCCCATTAACTTCGCGCCGTGGGAGTGTTGGTCTCCCTATACTCGCCTGTCTTCTGATCTTACCGCGGTGTCGGACATAAAACGAGGATAGAGTGTTTGATAAAAGTGATCGGAAAGTTTCTTTGCGTTATCTGTCTCTCTATGATGGGAATGTTTGTCCGTCTATGCAACTACAAATAAGAGGTGACTTTTTGTTACAAGACGCGTATCGTTTTAAAGATAGTAAAGCATCGTCGGTGGTCTGTAATCAGATATTTACAATTTGTTTTGATATGTGGATCGAAAACTGTTCGTTAGCAAAACATGTAAAGTACTGTTTAGTTACTTACGGAAAGTTTTGGTCTTGGTTTTCACCTTACATCTTGCAGTGCCCATCTGTTTCCTGCAGTACTGTAGATTCTTCTTTCCGAATCACTATTTTCACCTAATTTCCACTTTCACTGCTGCACTGTCCATAATTACTTTTATCAAACGTCAGATGTATGTGTTTTGAACGTGAGTGAATATGCACAGTGTGTTGTTCTAGTGTTGCCAACATTGCAACTGCAATTTACGTTTTCTAAAACACTTAGAATTAAATTGTGTTAAAGTGTATTTATTTTCGATGTAAGTGATGTCGGGTAGTGATGAAATTATATTTTTTTTTTCAAATGTTTGTAAAGCTTATGGGACTTAACTGTAGGGTCTTCAGCACCTAAACTTACAAACTGCTTATGAACTAGCTTATAGCCGGCCGCGGTGGCCGAGGTGACTGAGGCGCTCCAGTCACGGTCAGCACGGCCACTACGGTCGGGGGTTCGAATCCCCCCTCGGGCATGGATATTTGTGCCGTCATAGTTCGTAAGTAGTTCATAAGTAGTTTGTAAGTTTAGGGACTGATGACCCCGTAGTTAAGTCACATAAGCTTTACAAACATTTGAACATTTGATTTTATACTAAAGACGGCACAAACATTCACACCCGAGGGGGGATTCTAACCGTCTATGGGGAACAGCCTTGCACATCGTACCATAGCGCCTCAATGCGCTCGGCCGCTCCGATGAATCTTTATTGGTAGAGTAGAGGAGTGGCAGGGCAAAGATAATGAATAGTGCTTGAAAAGCGTCTGGTAACAAAAAGTCGCCTCTTATTTGCAGTTGCATAGACGGACAAACATCCACATCACAGTTACATAAGCAACTATGGACGTCATGGCCACACAAATGAAGAATTTATTTGTCTCTCTAACACTTTTTCCTCGGTGGTTTTACGACCACATGCATGTCAATGTCGTAAGATATAATATTGTAGCACTGCACGTGAGGGCCGTAGAATTACATGCATTGTCAGTGCATGAAGTTACAGTATTTGTTCACTAACCAGGCTTCTTCTTTACCATTGTTGTCTTCACGCAGAAGCAGCGCACAGGTCGTCGATCCTCCTATCTTGAAGTGCTGTGGAAATTTTAAAACTGGTGGCTAGGCTCATGCGTATTTTTCAAGTAACAAGGGGTGCCAGTTGTTTCATAATATTTATTTATATCTCACATGTTTGTAAATCTATCGGATCAAACTGCGTGGTCATCAGTCTGTAGCTTACAAACTACTTGAACTAAGGTAAACTAACCTAAAGACAACACACATACTCATGCCGCAGGGAGGACTCGAACCTCCGACGGCGAGCAACTGTGCGCTCCGCAGCGAGGTGCTTTAGACCGCTCGGCTACTCCACCGCGGCATTTATATCTCGTGAAACAATAAACGACTTAGTAACTCTATACATGAATTTCGTACACTTGAATCGTAATTAGTTAATAATACGAAGTTTGAAGTACCTATAGTTGGCACCATGCAGGAAGGCGCTTCCGCGCATAGAGGCGGAGCGATAGGGGAAGCGTGGAGGGGAGGAGCTACGGCCGAGCGCTAACGGTGGAGCCTGCGGGAGAAACACTGCGTAACTCGCGTCCAGCCACGCGCCTAGAGAATGCATATTATTGGCTGATAGTATGGAAATGGAGGGGGATGCGCAGAATATCTGAAAACTGGAGCGCCTTCCAACGTGAAACGGACTATAGGCTATTTTAAGAAAGCGACTACCATACATCTTAACACGGGAGCGATCTGTATTGCCTGCAACTGGGCATTGCTGGTCCGCACACCTTCAATTTTGGCGCGACGCACACTTTCCAGAACTTCTACATATAATTGTTTCCTCACACTGGAGCATAAGTACATAAACTAAACATACCACACACAATAAATCTTCATGTAAACACATTAATAACACAAAATCACATTAATTTCTATAATTAGTTTATCTAATTTATAAAAGAATCATAAGGGGTTCTTTCACAGAGGTGGGGGCAGCCAATCAGAATAAGTTTGGGAAGTATTGGCGCAATTTCTCATGGGAATGCGAAATGTTACACCATATCTCACCTTTTCCCAAACATTCCACCTATGACATGATCTACTAGCTATGAAATTTCTTAGCACCTCAATACCTATGGCCATGAGCCAGCCATCCTAGAGTTTACATCTGCATAAATACTCTGCAAAACACATTGAAGTGCATGGCAGAGGGTTCATCGAACCGCTTCTATGATATTTCCCTATGTTCCATTCTATGATAGTGTGGGGAAAATGGAACATCGAAGCCTTTCAGTTTTCGATCTGATTTCTCTTATTTTATTTTGATGATCATGTCTCCCTATATAGGTGGGTTCGTATACGGAGGAGAAAGTTCGTTATAGAAATTTAGCAAATAAATATCGCCACACCGAATAACACTTCCTTTTAATGATTTCAATCGAAACTCTTGAATCATTTTCGTGACACTCTCTTCCGTACATCGCGATAATGCAAAACAAGCTTTCTTTCTCTAAACTTACCTCGGCGGATTAGCCGCGTGTACTGGAGCGCCGTGTTGCGGTGCGCGCGGCCGTCCTCTATCGGGGGTTCGAATCCGTCCTCAGGCATTGATGTTTATGTTGTCTTTAGTATAACGTAGCTCATAAGTATTTAGTAAGTTTAGGGACTGATGACTTCGCAGTTAAGTCCCTTAAGCTCTACAAACATTTGAACATTTTCTCTGAACTTTCTCTAAATCCTCCGTTAGACCCACTTGGTGGGCATCTAATAATGCGCAAATACTCCGAAGTGTAGTGTAGGCAGTTTATTTACTAGTCAGTCCTCGACAGTCCTTATTGCTTTGCTGCAGTATTACCTTGAGAATGGCAGGATGTGTTGCAACCGAAAGATAGGCCGACGTAAGAGTTTAATAACTGGTTGCATACCCATAAGATATTTGAATACGAAATTAAGGAATCGCTACTACAACCCCTTTTGAAATGTTTGCAGTTCCGAATTTCATCCTATACTTTTTTGTGCTTATATAAATTGATAAAATAACATAATGGTGTTGCGGTTAATTGAGACGTCATAGTGTCTGCATTGTCAAGGAGCACAAAATTATTTATCTCCGGACAGAGTCGAACACGCGACTATTACCTATGCGCCAAACATCGCTTCCTAAACAACCTGTCACAGGACAATTGATAAGTAGCAGACCGATTCAAAATTCCTTTTATTTCGTAAACTCTTGGTCATATGGGGCACTTTCATGTCTCACGTACCATAAACTTGCACTAATTCGTCCATGACGAGTTGGCGTCCTCGCCTTGTGCTTCACTCATGCGAGCGCGAGCACTACAATCGAGTGTGGCTACACAACAAAACAGTAACAATGCGTCGAGGTAATAAAACTTAAAAGCCGGAGTACTTCCGAATTGGCCGAGGATGGTGACACATGACGTTAGGGAATATTAAGAGATCCTCAACAATATGGACAGATACGATAGGCTTGACCCAGCTTGGCAACCGGCCATCACATCGAAACAGTCCGTACTAAGAAGCGAGTTTACAGGTAAGCAACTAACGCTTCGCGGCCTGCGGCCAACAGGAGGAACACAGGAGTCCACTATTCATGCGCCAACGATCACCAGTCGCAGTACGCTATACGAGACCACTACAGTGCTTTGTAGCGTCGACAACCAGGCAAACGAACGCGCCTGATCTGAACCACGTGCAACACATCTGGACGCTACCGATTGCCAACACCGCGCTACAAACCGCTGGCTCGTAAATTACGGGATTTGCGTAATCTAGTGCCACATATGCCCGTAAATCTGTCAAGAAGCCGTGTCTTGCAGAATCGCTGAGGTGGACGAACATGCTTTCGAGTAGGTGGCCATTTTGTTGTCCTTCATGGCTATGCAGACATATTTCATCCTTCTGTCGATATCTCTATGGTCTATCGGCCGCCATATTTAGGCGAGGTAACCAGTGCACAGCCACACCAGAATTGAGGTAAAACCAGATAGGGCGGCTTCTCTATACGCCAGGTATAGATCGCTGCATAGACGCGAGGACCGAAAAATGTTCAAATGTTTGTAAACCTATAGCCTTCAAAATGAAATTTCAAGATCGTACATTAATAATTTATTCAATGACGACCGCTTTCGGTGAACTGTGTCATCATCATCTGGTCACATATACATTTTACAAGCTGGTCATCTGTCAAAAATATAAAAGAGTTGCATGAAATAATGTACAAACATAAAAATAACATATATTTGTGATTAAGAGGCACTAATATTGCCATATTAAAAAATAAGATCACTATATAAAAATACACAACTTATAAAACATGTCAGATTGCAAAATACTGACAGCTTTGAGGATTCTAGTCTAGATTTTGGTGCAAGGTGGCAGCACCATAACAAGATACTGTTTGTAAGCTAGTTTCACATAGATTATTTATGACATAAAATTACGTTATAGAGTGGATACTGGGTAACAATTTTTAGTTTCATAATGAAACTTACAAAAAATATGACTAATAAAATATTAAAATTATCAGTTATTGCATAAAAACAAATTGTCACGTCATTTTAGTCTACGATCAAACCCACATTCTATGTATGGGTGACATTACGATTACATAAATTTTTTATACATATGGTATACATTACATAGGAGTACAATTTCCAATTTAAGTTTAAGGGTGTAATAAGATTGATGGTGCAAACCAATACAAGTTGCAGTGCTGATGGCTTAAAAGAAAGAGCAAAAGGGTATTCGACAGGACACGACACACAGCCCAAGATCATAATCTTTAAAAAGAATATATGTAAATCTTGCATTTAAATAAGTTACAATTTACGTCCATCAATAAAATTAAATATTGAGTCACACATTTATAATAAAGAACATTGTTCTTATAATAAAGGATTTATCTATTTTGAATTGCCTAAGTTATGAAACTGACTTAATGTCTAGGTTTCAAATATAACAAAAATGTCTAGATTGACCTAGATATCATCCGAGGTCTAGGTGCATTGTAACCCAATATCTAGGTTCATATAAGCTATCTATAATTGCTAAGGTCAAGGTATAGGAATGACTCTATGTTGCAACTGATCCAATGTCTAAGCTGTGATATGTCTCTATGTCTAAGCTGTATTAAGTTCTATATGACTGGCATTGTCACAGTTATAGGAAGAACAGAATGTCTGGATTGCTGATGAAACTGAATGTCTAGGTTAACCCAGATGTAAATATACATAAGGATAAAACTGATACATAAGATGTAGATGTTTTGTAAACCTGTTGGACCAGACTCGTTCAGCCCATTCATAAGGTGCCTCATCCCTTTTATTTCCTAAGCGCTTGACCATGTGGAGTGCCCACTTGTGGGACCTTCAAGTCTCGCCAAAAATTTTGACGAATTCGGCGGTGACGATTAGATGTCCTCGCCTTGTGGGTACTAGTCCAACGCGTCACTCTGCTCGGTTTTGTAACCGAAGGTCTATTCAACAAACTCGTTTAGACGACAGGCGAGCATGAGACTCTTAATCTCAGGGTTGTGGGTTCGAGCCCCACGTTGGGCGCCAATTTTGTAACTGGATCCTTCTGCAATTTAATTTTTTTAAATCCGTATAGAATAGATGCGCCCTGAATTTTAGTTGGGTTCTCTGTTGGAATGGTAGGCTAGTACTCCTGCCTATTATTTTTGCGTAATAAATTGTTGTCTTCTACATTCGCACTAGATACTTTATAGTCTTTAATTTTTATTTTGCTTGTTTTTGTAACTTATATATTTGTGGATAACGAGCATAAAAATTCCCTGATCTCAGGGGCTTGATTTTACGGTGACACAACATACTTGATACTGTTATCTTTTCCCGGTTAATTCTTAGTTCGGTTAAACTGGGGCCTGCTACAAAACAAAAAACAGAAGAGGGTATATCACAGTTTGTAATTGATATTTTTTTTTTTTTTTTACAATTTAGTCTTAATTTGGGATCCTCTTTACCTCCAAGATACCAGTCTTACTTCTTCGACATATACGGTTCATTCAAGCATCAGAGATATTATTTATATTTCACTTTTCCAAAACATTCCACAGATGTTTGTAAGGGTTCTAATTATGAAATAATCTTGTAAAAACTATTTCTATATCTCTTAACCATATATTTCCGTCAGAAAAACTCTGTTTACAATTATTACACTTGAAAACTCACATGTATGATAGTTAACAGTTCGCGAATTCAGTTCCTCACATTTATTGATTTTCTTCTAACAAAATCTCTGCTTCTGTTTACAGTTCCTATCTATACTGATATTACCTAAAATAATGTTCCTAATCCCAATATCAACTATCCTTGATAATATAACTGATGAAATCTTCTGACAAAGTTCATACTAAAATCCGGAGGCAGAATTTCCCACTATCTCTTATAGCCTATCCCCGAACTTCATAGATAGGCCTATTATTATTACGAAGACCGCTAAACTTAGAATTGAGATCTGACTTTACAGAAAACTATACTTATTGAACTTAACTCAAAAAGAGCTGATCTCGCAGAGATCTAAACTCAGAGAGAGCTGAACTTAGAGGGAGTGAGTAAACCAATTGCAGGTACTATTTATAGTAATACTCTGACGAATGATGGTTGTTATGTACAGTGTTTTCGCTATCTTTCTCTATGCCTTTTTGCTACTCTGTTTAACAAAGACGCTAATTATTTTTATTTATTTTTTAATTATTTATTATGTAACGTGCCCCATTACATAGTAATATTACATGATTGATGGTTAAATTCAGGCGGTTACATCAGGTATTTTTGCAAACACAAGTACAGTACATAAGCTGACAGGGTTTACAAAGGTACAAACGATTTTATACATCAGAAAATCTTAATGAATTACAAATATTGTAGAAGTCTGTACTGAATTTATGTACCAAATCATATTTACTGACGGGCCATCGTCCTCCTTTGGCAGCTATTTTTTTCCTGAGGTGGTCCCTCTCTTTCAATAAATTGCAGCAGTCAAAAAGCACGTGGTCAATAGTTTGGGCAGCTCTTTTACATGTGCACGTTCCGACTTCACTTATTTTGAACCACTCATAATAGGCAGTTTCCCATGACCTGTTAACATAGCTGTAGAATTCGGATATATTGGAAGTTTAAGCATTAAACGTTGTCGATTCGTAGGAAAATACGGTTTAGTGCTTCCCCCGTTTTTTGTTCTTTGCCACTCAATGTCCCATTTGTTCCTAAACTCTTCTCGAAGTTTCTTCTTTACGGCACTTTTAGATATTTTGTTGTATCGTATTGATTGTCGTGATCGAGCTGCTCTTTTAGCAAGGTTGTCAGCTAGTTCATTTCCCCATATCCCTCGATGTGCTTTAACCCATTCGAAATGCAGCAGCCAATTGTGTGTCTGCAACCTTCACATTTTACATCTTATTTCTTCAATCAAGAAGTTGTGGTTCTTCGGATTTCGCAAAGAGTCCAAAGTAATCCTGCTGTCGCTGTGAATTACTGCAGTTGTATCAGTATTCGAGAGATTAAAACTTCCTGGCAGATTAAAATTGTCTGCCGGAACCGGGACTGGAACCTGGGACCTTTGCCTTTCGCGGGTAAGCACTCTACCGACTGAGCTATCCCGACACGACTCACGATGCCGCCTCACAACTTTACTTCCGCCAGTACCTCGCCTCCTACTTTCCAAACTCACAAAATTGTGAGGCGGTATCGTGAGTCGTGTCGGGATAGCTCAGTCGGTAGAGCGCTTGCCCGCGATAGGCAAAGGTCCCAGGTTCGGGTCCCGGTTCCGGCACATAATTTTAATCTACCAGGAAGTTTCATATCAGCGCACACTCCGCTGCAGAGTGAAAGTTTCATTCGAGAGATTGTTTATGAACTCAAGAGCATTGAGGATGTCAAATGGGTAATTATTTTTCCTTTTAAATGCTAAAAATATACAAATTTTGCCACGTAAAAAAAAAAAAAATAAATAAATAAATAAATAAAAATAAAAATTTAAAAAATTAAAAATTAAAGTAAAATAAAAATACAATGTTTGGTTGTGTGGCCATATTCCGCAGCAGCTGTTAAAATTGATTATAAGAGGTAATCTGTCTTATGCTGACTGCAATTAAGAGATTTATTTTTCACCAGACGCGTTTCGCTTTTTTTATTTTAAAAGCATATTCTGTGGTCTGTAAATGATACAAAGGTTTGTACAATTTATTTTCGATAAATAGATTAAAAACAGTTTTAAAAACATTTTGCACGTTAGGCCTAAGTGTTCTTAATTTAATATTCGGTCTACTCACGGTGTTGATGTCTCTTCTTTACATGTTACTACTGCTTCTCCGTCTTGTTAGCTGGAGTTAGTTTTTTCCTGTCGTGTGTTTCAGGACTGTGTACAGCACTTTTCGTGTGTTTTTGTTTCGCTTTTTCTTTTTCATCTCAGCACATCACATCACTTCACTTTTTGAAATGTATACTGATTACATATCGCTTGTTATACATGGAGTGCCTGTCTGTTCATTTGTCATTTCACTACAGTGTGGCTATGTTTTCGTGTGTTCATTTGTTTTTCGTTTGGTCTGTGAGTGTTTCCAACGTTATATATTTATATTTTACTCATCTGAATAAACATCTTAACACCCTGTTCACGAAAAAATCAAATAATAATAATAATAATTCTCTCTCTCTCTCTCTCTCTCTCTCTCTCTCTCTCGCTTTCTCACACACACTCATGTAGAATGAAGTCGTATTTATATTATAAATAACGTTGGCAACACTCACAGACCAAACGAAAAACAAATGAACACACGAAAACATAGCCACACTCTAGTGAAATGACAAATGAACAGACAGGCACTCCATGTATAACAGGCGATATGTAATCAGTATACATTTCAAAAAGTGAAGTGATGTGATGTGCTGAAATGAAAAAGAAAAAACGAAACAAAAACACACGAAAAGTGCTGTACACAGTCCTGAAACACACGCCAGAAAAAAACGAACTCCAGCCAACAAGACGGAGAAGCAGTAGTAACATGTAAAGAAGAGACATCAACACCGTGAGTAGACCGAATATTAAATTAAAAACACTTAGGCCTAACGAGCAAAATATTTCTTAAAACTTTTTTTAATCTATTTATCGAAAACAAATTGTACAAACCTTTGTATCATTTACTGACCACAGAAGATGCTTTTAAAATAAAAAAGTGAAACGCGTCTGGTGAAAAATAAATCTCTTAATTGCAGTCATCATAAAACAGATTACCTCTTATAATCAATAAAATAAAAATATTTACGAATAACTGAAATGTGGCGATCCTAAATTTTGAACTTTTTTTATTATTTTATTTTATTTTATTTATTTATTTAGTTTTTTTTTTTTTTTTTTTTTTTTTTTTTTTTTTTTTTTTTTTTTTTTTTTTTTTTTGAGTTCCCACTTGGGGGGTCCTTCATGTCTCAGCGTAAATTTGGACGAATTCGACGATGGCGATTAGGCGTGCTCAACTTATGAGTGCTAGTTTAACGCGTCGCGGTGCTCGGTTTTGCAACCAACAGTCTATTCAACAAACCCGTTTAGACGCCTGTCGTAAATCTGTGTCCGAATGCCATGCATATTCACCTATGCATACGTTCCCATTTGAGGGGGGATAAAAAATTCGGCATTCATGGCGGCGGCTCCTCTGTAAGCTGGCGTCACTTGTTTTGGGAGTTGGATGGGCGCCTGATGACGTCACGATGCATGTCGACACCGCCCCCAACCGCGGCGCCTCGAGCCGAGCTGCAGCGCTGATTGGGAGGCGGCGGGCGTTCAAAGAGTTAACCAACCGGCGCGCGGGTCGACATTTACATACAATGGCCGCCGCGGATTCCGGTCGAGGTCGAGAGTCGAACCGGCGCAGTGCGACCGCTGCGAGCTTCCTTTGCAGTTTGCAAGGCGACAGCCACTGCCGCCGCGTGGGAAAAAGGTGCCCGCCGATTAGCCGCGTTCCTACACGGCGTTAAATCTCCACAGATAAATCACCGCTGTTCAGTATTCTGTCCGCTCCGAACGGAGAGCAAACGCACTGCGCGGAATAGATGGCGAGATCGAATGACTTACGAGGATCGCGGGAACGGAATGGTGTAACGCAAAACGGTACAGAAATACAGGCGTAGCTAAACCTCGTATCCGTGACCTAAATACATCCCCTCTCCCAGCCGAACACTGCAGGTGTCTAGGTGCAACGCAACAAATCTTTCAGGCTCGCTTCGAGTGCGTGTTTGTAGTGGGTTTATGATCCCACTCCTGATCCATTTATAACGTGGTAACGTACGATTAACTTTATACAGGGTGTTCAGAAAAGGGCTACCTGATTTCAAAATTAAATATCTCGAAAACAAAGATCGATAGAGGAATGCAGTAAACGGTATGTTTATTGTGAAAGCTGTAAGACGTTTATACACCAGTTGGAAATAATACAGTAAAACTTCCCTTAACGGACACTTTCGAATAGCGGACTCCTCTCAATAACGGACACAGACACCGTAATATGTCCCCCAACAACAATCAAAACTTCCAAATAACGGACGGCGTGAAAGAATCAATGCACTCTTGCGTGTCAAAAGTCTGAGTGTCGTCAATTCTAACGTGTGTTGATTGAAGATTTAGCGTGTTTCTCGTTCGTATTGCGTGGTTCCATGGCACTGCCATCTATTGGAATTTCTTGGAAGTACAGGACGTACAGTACTGGTCCATGCCGCGCGGAAACAGACGATTAGAATGCATCGCCTAACACTTTCCGCCTGTTGTCGGTACATCAGAGGAAACCAAGCGCTCAATATTAGACTCACTGTTGTGTTGCATCGTGCGCTTGGGTAGAATAGGGGAAGAGGCGATAGGTGTCCAATGTTTTCATTCGATGGCTGCCACAGCCTGATTTCAAAAGTAAAATAACTTTGTCTAATGCGTTTTGAGTGTTTTCTTGTCGTTCGTCTGTGTGTTTTCGATTTGAAATTTCGTGCTCGCGCTACATTCTTTAAAATGTCCAGAGATAAAAGTGCGCAAGAAAAGAATCATTCGAGTGTCGGTAAAAATAAATAAATAAATAAATAAATCGCTGACTACGGGCGCGAAACGAAAGAAAAATGTGATCTCGTTGTAACAAAAACTTTGCACTTTGCACTGGTGAGCCACCCCCGAAAGTTGCTGCGGATTTGGACGTCGGTATGAGTGCAATTACTGATTGAAAAACAAATTGCTCAGATATTTGAACATTTTGTGCCATTCATGCGTCAAGCAGCGCAATGAAATGTCGAAGAGGAATGAGAAAACTTTCATATCCTCAGTTAGAAGAGGTTTTATTTTTGTAGCATGAACAAATAAGAGCCAAAGGCGTGCTAGTTAAGGTCCTCTACTTCGTCTAAAAGCGATGACTTTTTATGAGCTCATTGAATGAAAGGAGTAAGAATTCCTCGGACATTATGGCTGGCTGGATCAGTTCAAGAAGCGGCGCGGCATTCGTACGTTTAACGATCGTATTTAGCTGTATTGACGCAATTCGGTGTGTTTCACGCGTGAAAACAGGAGACTTCGATTTTATCAGAGATTTTCACTATCCGAACCTGCCGTCATACCGATCATTTTGGATAAACGGTAGTTATGTTGTATTTTATCCTTTTCTTAATATCGGACACTTCTTAAAAGCGGAGTTTTATTTTCCCCATTGGTGTCCGTTATTCAGAAGTTTTACTGTAGCTACAAAAGCTGCCAACAGATGGCGCTGTACACTGTACAGCTCATATCAGCATACATGAAATAATCGTATGAAAACACTCTTTGCAAACAGTCACATCACAATGTTTTCAAAATGTTCACCATTGGCACTTCAGTGGTGGCGCAAACGAAGAATGAAATTCGCCATCAAATTTCGTAGTGTCTCAATTGAAATGGATTCACATGCCACAGAGATCGCCGATTCAAGCTCGTCCAGCGTGGCGGGATGCTTCGGGTAGACCATGTCTTTCACTGTGCCCAACAACAAAAAGTCACAGGGAGTCAAATCCGGCGAATATGGAGGCCAATCCATGCCTGCACCAGTAAATATGGGATATTCCAAAGCAATGACTCGATTCCCGAAGTATTCCTCAAGAAAGCGAAACACTTGTTCGGTCCGATGTGGTTAGGCTCCATCTTGCATAAACCATTCAGTACCTGGTCGATCCTCTAACGCTTGCTGTGTGGCGACATATTGTTCCAAAATTGCAACGTAACGTGCACCAGTGACCGTTTCTCGAATGAAAAAAGGCCAATAATGCCTCTGCTGCTTACTGCAGCCCACACAGTAACTTTAGGAGAATACAGGGGTTTCGTTTCACACCAATACGGCTTCGTTTCACACCAATACGGCTTTTCGGAACCCCAAAATCGCCAGTTCTGCTTATTGACGTATCCATTCAGAGGGAAGTGTGCTTCATCTGTAAACCAGATGCAGCCAACATCAAATCCTTCACTATCAATCATTGTGAGCATCTGATTAGCAAAGGCAACCCTTTGCACAGCTCGTACGGGAATGGCCTGATGCGTTTGAATTTTGAATGGAAACATGTGTAGGCTCTTTCTCAGTATTTTCTGCGTGCTGGAACGCTTCAAGCCAGTCTCAGATGCAATTCTACGGACAGATGACATTGGATTTCGCTGAATAATTCCAGAAACTGTGGCGATATTTTCAGGCGTAACGGCGGTTTGCTCGTGGCCAACATGCCCCACTAGATCATCAGTTACGCTGCCTGTTCGTTGAAATTTTGCGAAGAGCGTACGAATGGTTTTCGCATCGGGACCTTTTGGAACATTAAATCGTGCTTAAAAACTTTGCCTTGTTGCCGTAGGACTCTCTTCTAACCTGTGGTAGTCTAGCACCAGAAAAACGCGTTGTTCAATGGAGTACATGGTTTTAATCTCTTCCTTCGGTGCGCTAATAGTGGAACTGATCGCTCTGGGTTCGGATCACTATTTACACTAGACATTACGTATGGCGATTACAGAGCCATCTGTTAGCAGCTTTTGTAACTATTATTTCAAACTGCTGTATAAACTTCTTACAACTTTCACAATAAACATACCGTTTACTGCATTCCTCTATTGATCTTTGTTTTCGAGATATTTAATTTTGAAATCAAAGAGTCCTTTTCTGGACACCCTGTATTCAATACCAGTTGTGATAGTCTTCATAACAGTAGGTGGAGAAAGAAGGCCCCTATTGTAATCCTTACAGGCGGTGATATTCACGAAGCGCAGCTGCAGAATTGTTGTTGTTTTGTTAATAGAGTTCCATCAATACTGCTCTGATCCTTTTGTTGAATTCATGTTGGCACCTCAACAAGTGCAGATGCATGAGACTGTGAATCACGATTACTGATCGCGATACGTGTTGGCCATTGTTGGAACTGACAGTGTCGCTGTGGCGCGTGCAATAATGCACCCCATACCCTGGACATAAATGCTAAGAAGTTTGGTACTCGTACGGCAGTTAGGTTTCGTGTTCTGTAGGTGATGTTTAATTGAGCCACTCGCTATAACCGCTGCTTTGTTGCTAACTACACTGCTCAAAATAATTAAGGGATGAGGTGAGATAAAAGACACTATATGAATATGATAACATATTTTATTCAGATATTGGTTACAATTGTAATTTGTGTGTGATGTTGTACTTGTGGTCTTCAGTCCGCAGACTGGTTTGATGCAGCTGACCACGCTATCCGGTCCTGTGCAAATCTCTTCATCTGAGAATACGTTCGGCAACCTACATCCTTTTGAATCCGCTCACTGTATACGTGCCTCGGTCTCCCTCTACGATTTTTACCCCTCACAATTCCTTCTAATGCTGAGTTGACAATTTCTCGATGTCTCAGAATGTTTCCTACCAATCTCTCCCTTCTCTTAGGATATGCCACAAACTCCTTTCCTCCCCAATTCTATTGAGCACCTCCTCATTAGTTACGTGATCTACCCATCTAATTTTCATCATTCGTCTGTAGCACCACATTTCAAAAGCTTCTATCATCTTTTTTGTTCGAACTCCTTATCGTCCACGTTTCACTCTCACACAATGCTACACTCCAGACAAATGCTTTCAGAAAGGACATTTAAACTAATATTGGATGTCGACAAATTTCGCTTCTTCAGAAATGCTTTTCTTCCCATAGTCATTCTGCATTTTACATCTTCTCTACTTCGGCCATCAGAAGTTATTTTGCTACCCCAATAACGAAACTCATCTACTACTTTTATTGTCTCATTACCGAATCTAATTCCTTCAGCATCACCCGATTTTGTGACTTTACATTAATTACCCCCTTTTCACTCTTGTTAAAGTTCATCTTATATCTTCCTTTCAAGACACTGTCCATTCCATTCAATTGTTCTTCCAGATCCTTTGGAGTCTCTGACAAAATTACTATGTCATCGGCAAACCGCCAAGTTTTTGTTTCTTCTCCTTGAACTTTAATTCCCTCTCCATATTTCTCCTTGTATTCCTTCACTGCTTGCTCACTGCTTGCTTGAACAACATTGGGGAAAGGGTACAATCCTCTCTTACTCCCTTCCCGGCCTCTGCGACCCTTTCTTGGCCTTCGTCTCTTAACCGCTGTCTGGTTTTTGTATAGGTTGAATATAAATCTTTGCTCCCTCTATTTTACTCTTGTTACCTTCAGAATTTGAAATAGTGTATTCCAGTCGACATTGTCAAAAGCTTTCTCCAAATCTACAAACGCTAAAAACGTAGTTTTGCCTTTCCTTAGCCTATCTTCTAAGACAAGTCATAATGTGAGCATTCCCTACCGTGTACCTACATTTCTCCTAAATCCAAACTTATATTCCCCGAGGTCGGATTCCACAAGTTTTTCCATTCGTCTGTGAATAATTCCCGTTAGTATTTTGCTACCATGACTCTATTAAACTGATAGTTCTGTAACTGCCACATTTGACTGCACTTGCTTTCTTTGGAATTGAAGGTACGATATTCTTCTTGAAGTGGGAGGGTGTGTCATACAGTACGATATTTAGCTGTCTCGACGCCATAGTTCCGGTTTACATGGCGTTTACTTAGAGCACGGCACCATGGGGCCCTGACAATAGTGTAAGTCATTCTCGTTGCCCTCTAATATGGAGAGTGATCATCTCGGACGGCCAGTACAGTTGCACACCTATGTGGACAGCATTAGGTTATCAATCAGCTCTTGACGGATATTTAGCCATTCTTGCGTGAGTGTAATATCCAACTCCGCTACCGTTGCGACAGGTGCTGGTCTGGCTGCAATACTACTGCCAAGTGCATCCCAGACAGGTTCAATAGGGCTTAAGTCAGTTGAACAAGCTGGTCCTCTCTGTTCGTTCAGTTCTCTCAGGTTGTTGTCCACCAGTGTAGTTCTGTGGAGACGAGCGCTATGCCCACCAATAGTTGGAGCCAACTCCATCGTCCGCGATGGGGTGGCCGAGCGTTCCAAGCCGCCTAGCTGCGGAACACGCCGCTGCCCGCCGTCGGAGGTTCAACTCCTCCCTCTGGCATGGGTGTATTTTTGGTCCTTAGCATAAGTTAGTTTAAGTAGTTTGTAAGCCCAGGTATTGATGACCAGAGTAGGTAAGTCCCATAGACTTACAAACATTTGAACATGTGAATTTTCGACCTATGTTGTCTCTTTCCCGCTTTCAACCTTCCTATGGCTCTCCATGCCATAGCTTCGGGTAAGTAACGTTGTTATTGTACTTCACTACCAGCTCACTACAATATCTGAATCGAACAGCTTGTGAAATTCCTGTGGTATACTAAACACAAGTCAACACTCACGACCTCTGCAGCACCTTTCTGTTATTACCACTATCTCGGTTGACGTAATGCTGTTGTCTTCATGCCGTAGAACCGACAGAAAGACGTCGAACCATTTTACTTCATTCTGGCGATGTCAATACATCAGAACCTAGATATCTAAACTGATGCCATACTGTATTCGCCAGTGTAGGTTGCTTATCCTTCAAACGGGCGCGCCGATTTTTTTCTCCACGAGAAGGCGCGTGGGATATTCAGTACCACACCAAGTTATAATTTCCTTAGTAATCAGTTAAACATTTATATTTTGCAGTAATATTATTAAGTAGTTGTTTCAAAATCTTGATTCGACAACTGAATGAAGCAATTAACAACACAAATATAACAGAGCAAAGAAATTCATTATTTAACATTACGAACGTTTAACTTGATATAAAATAACTAGAAAATTTAACTGTTAATAATTTATCTTAACTCTTTTCAGATATATTGTACCTATAATAAATCAGTCGTGCAAATATTATAAGGGATGCTTCAGTCAGTCTTCTCGTGATGACATGTGACACACGAAGGCTCAGTAATCAGATGTACGTGAGAAGTAAACAATGCGCTTAATACAAACTTCCGCCGTGCTTCCCCGTAAGTGGCGACGGACTTTCTTCCTCATCTCTGAGGTCATGCTGTGTCAATGAGGGGAACTTCTTCAGAAATTCCACCAAGAAGAAATGCAGATGATAAACGGGTATTCATTGGACAAATATATTGTACTGCAACTGACATGTGATTACATTTTCACGCAGTTTGGGTGCATAGGTCCTCAGAAATCAGTACCCAGAACAACCACCTCTGGCCGTAATAAGGGCCTTGATAGGCCTGGGCAATTTCAAACAAAGCTTGGCTGGCGTGTACCGGTACCGATGCTCATGCAGCTTCAACACGATACCACAGTTCATCAAGAGTAGTGACTGGCGTATTGTGACGAGCCAGTTGTTCGGCCACCATTGACCAGACGTTTTTGATTGGTGGGAGATCTGGAGAATGTGCTGGCCAGGGCAGCCGTCGAACATTTCCCGTATCCAGAAA
Source organism: Locusta migratoria (assembly GCA_026315105.1). Classification (NCBI taxonomy): domain Eukaryota; kingdom Metazoa; phylum Arthropoda; class Insecta; order Orthoptera; family Acrididae; genus Locusta; species Locusta migratoria. The sequence continues at coordinate 243,201,569 of CM048748.1, forward strand.
GGCCCGTAAAGGGGGTTCGTGCATTATTGCATTATCCTGCTGAAATGTATGGTTTCGCAGGGATCGAATGGAGGGTAGAGCCAAAGATCGAAACACATCTGAAATGTAACGGCCACCGTTCAAAGTGCCGTCGATGCGAACAAGAGGTGACCGAGACGTGTAACCAATGGCACACCATACCATCACGCCGGGTGATACGCCAGTATGGCGTTGACGAACACACGCTTTCAATGTGCGTTCACCATGATGTCGCCAAACACGGATGCGATCATCATGGTACTGTAAACAGAACGTGGATTCATCCGAAAAAATAACGTTTTGCCATTCGTGCAACCAGGTTCCTCGTTTCGTACATCATCACAGGCGCTCCGCAGCCATGGTTTCCGAACTGATAGTTCATGCTGCTGCAAACTTCGTAGAACTGTTCGTGCAGATGGTTGTTGTCTTGCAAACGTCCCCATCTGTTGACTCAGGGATCGAGACGTGGCTGTACGACCCGTTACAGCCATGCGGAAAAGATGCCTGTCATCTCGACTGCTAGTGATACGAGGCCGTTGGGATCCAGCACGGCGTTCTGTATTTCCCTCCTAAACCCACCAATTCCATATTGTGCAAACAGTCATTGGATCGCGACCAACGCGAGCAGCAATGTCGCAATACGATAAACCGCAATCGCGATAGGCTACATTCCGAGCTTTATCAAAGTCGGAAACGTAATGGTACGCATTTCTCCTCCTTACACGAGGCATCACAACAACGTTTCACCAGGCAACGCCGGTCAACAGCTGTTTGTGTATGTGAAATCGGTTGGAAACTTTCCTCATGTCAGCACGTTGTATGTGTCGTCACCGGCGCCAACTTTGTGTCAATGCTCCGAAAAACTAATCATTTGCATATCACAGCATTTTCTTCCTGTCGGTTAAATTTCGCGTCTGTTGCACTCATCGTCGTGGTGTAGCAATTTTAATGGTCAGGAGGGTATAATAAATAATGTTTTTAAACGATCATCATTCGTTTCGCTCTTCTATCAGTTCATTTTATATGCACATTCAAAGTATGCATGGGCATCTGTACGTGTACACGCCATCCTAGCTCTGTTTGACTCAATGCACAGGCGTATTAAGGTCGTTATTACGGCCGGAGGTGGTTGTATCCATCCAAATTGCGTGAAAGTGTAATCACATGTCAGTTCTAGTATAACATATTTTTCCAATGAATACCCGTTTATCATCTGCATTTCTTCTTGGTGTTGCAATTTTAACGGGCAGTAGTGTATTTAAGTACTTTTCTTCATGACGACCTTTTTCCCGGTGTCCAATAAGCCAGTGTACACATAGGAAGCGCCGCCATAGATTTCGGGCAAACCTCTGTCGGCAGGTGCAAGTGGCGGCTCTGTTCGCCAGCCCTACAGGTCGGCTGGCGCACAGAACCGGGTCGGCGGCGCATGCGGCGTTTCGACCAGTTTGAAAGCGACCGGCTGTGCAGAACGCCGGCTGGCTTTTTATTCGCCGCCACTTAACGATTCTTTGTGGCCGCTGGCCAGATAGACATCTTATTTACGGGACAATTAAGCGCCGGCGCAGCGAGAGCGTTGCATCACGCCGCCACTGCCAGCGTGTGTGTGAGAGAGAGAGAGACTCGCATCACAGCTCTGCGCCGATTCCAGGGCAGGGGGCTTTCAGGGCCAGAGATGAAAGTACGTACGTACAGTACCTCTGTGTACAGGCATCGCTCGCTAGTATACTCCCAGCCTCCCCACTCCGGGAAAATCACCGAAAGTCAGGAAGTATTCACATTCGCCACAAGAGCGCTGCAAGCGAGCACTAGTCTGGCCTAGGGATGGAAAAAACCGACCGGTTAAAACCGATACCGGTAGTTTAGTTTTGAATATCCTGTTTTTTAGGTGTTTATTTGGTGTCGTTTGTAAACGGTTTATTTTAGTTATTGTCAAAAACCGGGTAAAAAAAACCGATACGACTACTTCCTGTAGTAGTGGTTCAAAATGTGTTTTCTGTAAACAATTTAAAAAAATGAAAACTAGTAGACACTAATATTTAGGGCTATTCCTAAAATTTCCACTGCTTTGAAACATTAGGTCATCGTAGAAACTAAGAAAAGTGATCACTGTTAATTTAAGAACAATCCCGGCAGTCAGAAACGCGCAACAAACGCAGGGCATAAGAACTTCAGAACTGGTGCAGCTATTGAGGCATCGATGCACCTGTCGCCGTGTGGCGTGGCCTATTAGACGACGCGCGCTGCAGTGTACGAGACTTGCCTCCGTCTGGTCATGCGGCAGTTCCTAGCTGTCGTCGCCAGACATCGGTTGTGTCTTAAATGGCACCATCCCGAGTATGGAAGTACTTCACGAAGTACGGGAGCAGTGAGATACAATTCTCCATTTGCTTTAAAAAGCTGAAAACGGGTGGAGGTACTACAAACATGCTATGTCATTTAAGGAGAAAGCATCAAAAATGTTCCTTGGAATAGAAGGTAAATTCGATTCATATACCTATTATGTAAGTGATGTACTCTAAGATTGGAATACTAACTTTTAATGTATTATCATATTGTTATGTTAACAAGTTTTATTAATGTGATTCCTTGAAAGCGAGGGGCTTTTTTAATAAGAAATATGGGTTTAGGTAACATTGATCATCTGGTCTGTCGCGAGGTAGCTGTGCGGTCTGAGGCTCCATGTCACGGACTGTGCGGCTGCTCCCTCGGTCATGGATGTGTATGTTGTCCTTAGCGTAAATTAGTTTAAGTTAGATTAAATAGTTTGTAAGTCTAGGGACCGATGACCTAAGCATTTAGGTCTCGTAAGAACTCACACCCATTTGAACATTCTTTGATCATGTGGTACAGAGTTTTCCTAGTTCAATTTGCGTATATTTACACTGACAACAATCATACTGTTAGTCGGAACTGTCGGAACTGTGACTTTATTGTTCGAAATACTTCTGCAGCACTGATTGAAGTTTATTTACTGACTAACTTATATATGTTGTGTGTATAACGAGATATTCGTATGCGCTGGCTCACAAGTCCAACTTACGGAGTGGTTGGCTCAATATTCTCAACTGTCGGATGGAAATACTAGGCCAGTAAATCTGTATGCTTCGTATATCGTCTTCTATGGACTCATGGTTAGGCTTACACACACTTAAGAAGGCGTAGTATTGTGAAGAGATCTGCAAAATATGGAAAGACTATTGATTTATCGTATAACGTGAATTTACCTAAATATTAACTAAATTTCGTAAGTTTCGGTTTCGACCGAAACTAGAAGAACCGACGATTACGGTTTCTGTTTCGGTCGCAAAATATGTTTCGTTCGAACCCTACTGGAAATAATAGCAATAAAAACCGAAAACCGGTTATTTAAAAAACCGGTTATCTTGAGCAGTTTTTACGTGCGGTTAAACTGGAGATGAAAAGAACCGGTATAACCGAAAACCGGTTGTTTCAGCGATAACCGCCATCCCTAGTCTGGCCACCCACCGCTATACACACTTGTGACAATCATTGCATTCGGATTATTTTTCAGTTTATGGACTTGCTATTTAAATACTTTGCCCGTTCCAAACGTTCAGTCACTTCTGCTCAAATGTTTTTTTAAACGACTGGTATAACTATTTTACATATTACCTCGCCTAATTTTTCTGTATGTTCTGAAGTTTCACCTATGCACTGTAAAACCTTCGCAGTGGTCAACACATTGACAACTGAACAAGTTAATATTGTACAAGCTTGAGTGGTGACAAATTTGGCAGCTCATGAGTGATTTCATTAAGTTTTTTTTCAATATGTAAAAGTTTAACTCTAGACCTCATCAATTTAACACGCAATTTACTTTGCTCTATTTTTATCATCTTTTCGCCTAAAATACCACACTAAATGTGACTGGAGGAATGACAACAATTACTGCCAGGATTTTCGAGCAGTTGGACATTGGAATTAATGCTCTGATCATGGCTTTCCTCAGTGCTTTCAAATTTTCGTTTTTTGTGTGTGATATTCACTGTAAGTTTTTTAATAGTTCTATGTACTTCTTTTGCTTGTACAACTTTATAAGAAGGAAAAACAGAGGGAACACCAGCATCCAGCAACTTTTTAAATTTTTAACCCAAACCGATAATCAGCCTCTCGGAAATGAAGGCTACATACCACAGACGATCCAAAGTTGAAGTTGGACGTAAAATCTGCTCTTGATATTGCTTTCAGCCACTGTTGTCTGACATCACTTTTGCTAAGAAATTCGTGAAATGAAACTCCTTTCGATTTACTACTTTGGTTTGTGCAGCAACACACCATTGCTATTGACAAATTAAAACCTGTAATTAGGCGTTACTGTGTTAAAGTAATATACGTGTTGTAAGATGATAAAAAGTAGCTAATCAGACCAGATACACCGATGGGGTAGAAAATTACAGAGCTCGTATAAAGAAACATGAAGATCGGATTATTGCGAACTCTGTAATGGTTTTCTAATAACAATTACAACGATTAATACCTACTTATTACGGAATCATTCCACCGTAATTCCCTGATCATACCTCTTGCTAGTCTAGGCAATCAAAAATGAAATTACACTGTTCACTTAGTTTCTACTGTTGATTACAATGTTCGGGAAGCGCGGATTCAGGGCAAGCTACTAGCGCCGCAACGGCCAAGGCGGTAACTTCTTGATGTAGGCTCCTAAACACGCAAGCCGAGCGAAGTGGGAAGGCTGGGCGTATACTAGCGGGCGATGGTACAGGGCCGGCCGCGGTGGCCGAGGTGATTGAGGCGCTCCAGTCACGGTCAGCACGGCCACTACGGTCGGGGGTTCGAATCCCCCCTCGGGCATGGATATTTGTGCCGTCCTAGTTCGTAAGTAGTTCATAAGTAGTTTGTAAGTTTAGGGACTGATGACCCCGTAGTTAAGTCCCATAAGCTTAACAAACATTTGAGCATTTGATGGTACAGGAAAACAATGGTTTGTCCTGATTTGTACGAGATGGAAGTATGCTTGGGGCCACAGTGTACAAGAAACACAACAGAAAGACCTACCGGATAAAAATGTTTGTAAATCTAAGGGACGTAACTTCTGAAGTTATCAGTCCCTAGGCTTACAAACTGCTTAAACTAATCTAATGACTAGACCTCGAATTTTAGGCAGAAACGTATTTTGTTCCTCATTAAATAAAGGCAATAAAAGTTGTAAGGTAAAGAAAGCAGTCAACAATCCGAAGATTGGTTTGAACACTACAGTGCTTTACTAGGCATGGTCTTGGTTGGAGGTGGTATGTCGTTGCCTTCCTCCGACCTTCGCACTGAGTGACCCAGCCATTTATATGGGGAACTATAATTTAACGCTGGTTCCGAACCACGGTGCTACTCGGTATTTTTTCACATGAGCAATACTGCCAGAGGTGAAAGAAGTGGAAATTGACAGATAAAAATCCTAGGTCCTGGCGGGAATCGAACCCGCGACCTTTGGATTCATATTCTGGCACTCTACCACTGTGCAACCGAGGCGCCCTAAGTTTTACATACACGAATTAGGACAATTTATGACCGAAAGAGCTAGTTTTATAGCAGCTAAAAAACTTAATTTCATGTTAGTACCTGATTATACCTATATTTTATAAATTTTATTAAAAATTTTTTTAATGACGAACATCCTCTTGTAGTTAAGAATTACGCGAGTTCTTTTATTGAAAATTTTAATTTTGTAATACGCAAAATACCTAGTTTCATGTTTGGACCTGATTCTACATTATTTTTAAACATCGTAAAAATACCTAATTTCATGATAAAATTGATTGTACCTATTTCCTGTGCGCCTCGGTTGCACAGTGGTAGAGTGCCAGACTACAAATCAAAAGGTCGCGGGTTCGATCCCCCGCCAGGTCCTAGGATTTTTATCTGTCACTTTCCACTTCTTTCACCTCTGGCTGTATTGCTCATGTGAAAAATACCGAGTAGCACCCATGGTTCGGAACCCATGTTAAACTGTAGGTCCCCCTATAACTGGCTGGGTAAGTCAGTTCGAAGGTCGGAGGAAGGCAACGGCATACCACCTCTAAACAGGACCATGCTTAGTAAAGCACTGTGGTGTTCAAACCAATCTTCGGATTGTGGACTGCTTTAACTTTAACCTATTTCTTAAAAATCCAGTCAAATAAAATTTGTATGACTAAAACTACTCTTCTGGCTTCACGGCTACTTAGAAAACAGTAGTTGATAACTGGTTCATTTGAAAAACAAGACAGGTTTTAAAAATAATTTTAAAAAGGCAATGAGCTGAAAAATTTCGAGGTAAAACAACAGGAGTGTGGTCCTATTTGCCACAGTGGAGTGACCAAGTGCGTTGAGGTGCAATGCTCCGATCAGCAAAGCCGTTTCCCGTCGGGTGTTCGAATCCACCCCTTCGGGCATGAATGTTTGTGCTGTCTTCAGTATAAGGTAGTTCATAAGTAGTTTGTAGGTCCCATAAACTTCACAAACATTTGAGGTCCCATTTCACCAATTTCCTTCATTTAAATATGCTCCGGTGACACGCGGAACGCTCATTCTCAACGGAAAATCTGGAGAATGTGTTAGTTATTTATTGTGACTGTAATTATGGACAAGGACAATAAAATAACGTGGATTTTTGTCAGTCTATTTATCTTTATAGATAGTAAAATGTCAGAACTTGGTCACCTATTTTCTAATTTTTATAACTTATTTTTGTGACAGCACCTATTCTAGGTACCTAATTTAAGAATTTTAGAACCTAAAAGTCTGAAGTCTACTAATGACAACACAGACACATACACACACACAAGCATACACACACCCATGCCCAATGGAGGACACCAACAGCCAGCAACCACACGCACTGCAGCAAGGCACCTTAGAGCACTCGGCCACTCCATCGTGGATAACCAAACGATTCAGAACTCCCATTTCCAAGACGGGGAGGTGCTGCGACTACTCTTCGAATACTACGGGGGCCGCTCTCTAGTCCCACCTTAGTTACATGAACCACAGACATTTACTCTAAATGTCGCACATAAAACACCACGCACACACACACACACACACACACACACACACACACACACACATACATATTAAACATATACAGAGTTATACACAAACTTCCGGGGGGGGGAGGGGAGGGGTGGCGTCAGGAACGATATAGAGTGCACGCAGGATAAATTGGCCGATAGATGCGCGACGGCTGGGGGAAAGCGGTAGTTGTGGGGGTAGCGGCCGCAACAGTGAGCGAGTGCTGGAGGGGAAGTTCCCAGATCACTGGCTGGCAAGCGCAAGTGGACTGACGCCGCCTCCCCTTTCCAAACGAAGGAATGAACTCGCCCGGCGCTTCGTCGACATCATCCACCTTATCCTGTGCGGACCATAGCTATCCGACTAGCATTAACAAAAAATAACCATGACTCCTGCGTCAATGCGGGGCTAAGCCAAAGATGAAGAACAACACAAAACAAGCACAACACAACTCAACATCAGAAGTGCAACAGTCAAATTCATTAACTCTGGCATTCTGAGACTCTGTGTTTGTTAACATTGTCAAGAATTGGAGATGAGATCTGTCTTTTAGAGTACCAATGATCAAATACTAAAAGTAAAGATCGCAACCTTATTTTATTAATGTGATATTCAGTTTCGGTTTTTTAACAAGTCATCTACAGATCATCAGATGCCTTAGGCCAGTGGTTCCCGAACTGTGGGTCGCGATCCACTGGTGGATCTTGGAGTCTAATCAGGTGTCTCGTCGGATGAGCTTCAAACATCTAAGGAAAATATTTTACCGAATGAAAACAATATGAAAGTTTATTTCAAAAGAAAAGCTTTTTATAACATTAATTGAACTTTCCGTCGGTGTTTGACAGAACATGATAATAATGTCAAATGCAATGTGAAAATAATGTACAAAATCTGTTCTACCCAGGGAAATGCGAAAACAAAGCAGCCATATCAAGTGTCATATGAGTAACCTTCCAATGTTTTATTCTTTCTCTCACTGTCATATCGTACCTTATTTGCTTGTTGTTTTGTGTGTGTATCTTTGTTTCCAGTGGCGGTTTGTTTTGTTTAATATTGTACTTCGTATACATTAAGACTATATTACCCCCATATCGAATGGGAAAGGAGAGTATCAAGTATTTTCAAATGAACCCCTGAAGGAACTAATGGATCTACAGCTACTTATTTATGCATGCGTGCATTTTTTACAGTTTTTATTTTTTTTACAAAAGCAAAATTAGCGGCGGTCAACTATTTACGTGTGGAAAGTATAACACCAAGTCTAACCTCTACGAAAAATGTGATTGAGTTTACCATTAACTTCTTTCGCTACACAGTTTCTTTCTCCAGGCGTTCTTCCAGAAACCTTACATTAAATTTCCCATTTTTGCAGAAATACTAATGCCCTTATAATTGCTGCAATCTCTTTGTGATCCTTTTTGTGAAAAGGAATCAGATGTGCGATTTTCCATTCCTTTAGTGGAATAATTAAACATTTCTTAAATGTTTAAAATTAATTTTAGATTTTCTGTTGCAATTTTATAAGTTTAATACCTATCTTACATGGACCTGGAGGTTTGCTATTTTAACTGATTATTATATTTCCTTCAGAGGCACGTTTGGCACGATCCCGTCACTAGTAGTACATGGTTCTACTGGTTGGAATTCTTCTCTGTCCTCTGTTAGCATGTTTGCACAGTGTTTCACCCACTTACCAATCTTTATCACAGGTATATTTATGTTGTTTTTCTTTTATCTCCTTCTCCAAGGCCCTTTACGAAAAACTGGTAAATGTTGGGTTATGTTATGGACGAGGCGACCACTCCTCAGTATGAAGTAGCACAGAAGATTCGTTAGAAGTGGCTACACTACTCGATTCCCGCCCACGTTCCTGGGCGACAAGTATACAACTCTGACAGTTCATTTTCTAGTTCATTTACTCCTTTAATTAATTTCATAAATTTTGGTTTCTCGTTAAACCATCAGTTTTCGTAGTGAGGTTTTTCCAGCTGATAGCTTAGCTTTTCTCAGAGAGCCGGTTTGGGAAAGAATTCTGTTGACCTCCAACACTCGGAATCTCACGAAACCACGCTTAGATTAACAGTCGGTCATAATAACAAAAGTGGTCCGTTATTTCCATGCGAAACGTTGCATTCTAGCATAAGTGACATTTTAATGGAGAGAAACAAAATAACAAGATATAAATATCTTAGGAGGGTGATTATACGAAATTTAATGACGCCAGTTTGCTTAACATTTTCAATAAATAGCGACAAAATCTTGGAGTGTTTATAACAGCGCAAGACACATATATCCTACACCTGACCGTGCTTCTATTAATCTTCAAAGTGAAGTTGCGGGATTTCTATAACAATGTCAAAACGGAGGGGAAGAGAACAAGGCGCACACGTCACTGAAATCACGTTTATACATTCAAAATCATTTTCGCTTTCAAGCAGTCTGATATGAAAAGCCACACTAGTTTCACGTCCAAATGCCACTTATGTCAATGGCATACCCTGCCTTTCGACAGGCATCTGCAGCACAGACTAAAACTCTGGTTCAGCAAAGTGAATGTAAATTACAGAATGAAGATTGATGATTAAATAACGGTCATGTATCAATTTGTTTTAATCACTTTTTCGAAATTCTGCATCAGCACTTTCAGGACTAACTTAAGCCGTTACTAAATGTGTGCAAGTCTGACAAATGCCTTTTTCTCAGTCAACAAAACAAACATATATTTCTATATTTACTTCCAAAAACCTTACTGCCAATATAATCAGACATCCTCTTCCATTTCTAACGGATCTTCTCTTATATTCTCTTTTATTTTATTGTCTATTCTTCTCAGCCGTAGTCTGGTCATATTGGTAACATTGTATATAAAACTAATTATGCTATTATCTTTGTTTGTTACTGCATTTCTTTGGTAAGGGAACCATTTTGATTGGTAGGTCTTGAGGCCAGATACCTAGTCATATATTCTGTTGATCAGAGGTCTAATTCCCGTTATAGCCACATAGCCACATTCCCGACGGCCTTTAATGCTTCAGCCGTATATGATCACAACCCAATACTTTCCTTTCTTTGAGATGCTGGATCGTCTTCTCCACCTCCCGTTTTACTATTATTGGTTTCCATTGATATTTGTTATTTTGTTTTTCCTCTTCTAAGAGCAATCCTTCATGTTGGGCTGCAGGATTGTATATATCCTCTATTTATGCCTTCCAAACAGGTTATCTGTAATTTAGTGTAGCACTGTAAGAGCTTCTGTAAAACATTTTGTTGTCGGCATAGGTCTATAGGAATGTTATACGAACGGCATTTGATAAGTCCGTGCAAAAATAAAAACTACTAACGTGTTTGAGGAAAACCATTTTTAATTTTCGACATAGTGTTCTTTTAGACATATACACTCATTCAACGCAGTTCTAATTTGTTGATCCCTTCCGAATAATAAGAATTGTCCAAGCCTGCAAAATAGCTATTAGTTTCTGCAATCAACGCCTCGTTTGAATGAAATCTTCGACCGCCAGCAATTTCTTCAAATTGGGGATCAAACAGAAGTCCGAGGGAGCCAAGTCTGGACGATAGGGGGGATGTGAAACGAGTTGGAATCCCGTTTCAAATAATTATGCGGCCGCAACTGCAGAGGTGTGTGCTGGTGCATTGTCGTGATGGAAAATGACTTTTTTTGTGGGCCAATCGTCGGCGTTTTTCTTGCAGATCTGTTTTCAAACGGTCCAATAACGATGAATAATATGCAAGTGTAATAGTTTGACCCTGTTCCACATAGTCAATGAGGATTATCCCTTGCGAATCCCCAAAGACGTCGCCATAATCTTTACAGCCGTAGGACCGGTCTTCGCCTTTTTTGGTGCAGATTCTCTCTTGGTAACCCATTATTTAGATTGTTCTTTGGTCTCAGGAGTATAGTAATGTATCCCTGTTGAATCCACAGTGACGAAACGACGCTTAAAGTCATACGGATTCAACACTTCACACGATTCCGGTTTTGGTCAAGCGTGAGCAATTGTGGTACCCATCTCGCGGATAGCTTTCTCATGTCCACAGGTTTATGCAAAATATTATGTACTCGTCCATTCGAGATGCCACAGTATTAGCAATGTCTTGCAAATTAACTCTTATGTCATCTGTCACCATATCATGGATTTTATCAATGACTTCTGGAATCGTAACCTCCATACGTTAAGCCTCACTTGTGTCCATATGGATACCCCGAAAATTTTAAACCACTTATAAACTGTTCTAATCGGAGGTGCAGAGTAACGATAATGTTCATCAATCTTCTCTTTAGTCCCCTGAGGCGTTTTGCCTTTCATAAAGGAAATTCTTTTTCGTCCATTCTTTGACAAACAATCGACTTCCTTGATTCACAAGAATGCCAAACACAAATAAATAGGCGAATATGGCTGAAACTTGGTGTGCGTTCTTTTCAAAGATGCTACTAACTAAACATGACCTCGAGACACGCCGTTAGTGCCATCTCTCAGTCATTGCACGGACTTTCAAACAGCCCTCGTAATTAATGTAATATGTTGTGATTGCCATTGTTGATGCCAAACGAGTAAATAAATAACCTTACAGATCACCTGATGATGAGTCTGCAGGACACGAAACAGGAAGTGCTTTTTTTTTTTTTTTTTTTTTTTTTTTAAATAAAACCTTATTGCATTCAAAGCGGACTTAATTTCGACAATCATAGACTTGTATAAAACCACTGTAAGCATGCAGTGCGTAACTCGTAATTCTTCCACGCGTTTATTGGTTAGCGGATGGAAGGACATTTGATAATCCCGTAAACTAACCACGGCAAAACAATAGCAACAATGCAGGCCCTACAGGTGGGAATAAGGCTAGATAAAAAAAAAAAAAAAAAAAAAGAAAAGACTACGGTTCACGCAGTTGATTGCCAAATACTGCCTACATATACATATGCATCTAAATTTACACGGCTGCAAATCATAGTTAAGTGTCTGGCAGAGGGTTCATCGAACCACCTTTAAACTATTTATCTACAATTCCATTCTCGAATAGCGCGCGGGAAGGAAGAACGCCTGAATCTCTCCGTTCGAGCTCTGATTTCTCGTATTTTATTCTGATGAGCATTTCTACTTATGTAAGTTGGAGTCAACTATATATTTTCGCATTCGCAGGAGAATGTAGGCGATTGGAGTTTCGTAAACAGCCCACGCCGTAGCGGTAAACGCCGTTGTAATGATTCCCATTCCAGATCCTGTACCACTTCCGTGACGCTGTCTCCCCTGCATCGCGACAATACAAAACGGGCTGCCCTTCTTTGGACTCTTTCCATGACTTCCGTCAAAGCAACTTGATAGGGATCCCACACTGGGTAACAGTAATTCAAATGAGCACGGACAAGCGTTATGTATGCAGTCTCTTTTGTAGTTCTGTTGCATCTCTTAAGTGTTCTGGCAGTAAAACGCAATCTCTAGTTCGCCTTTCCTACAACATTATCTACGTGTTCAAATGTTTGTATTTCTATGGGACCAAACTATGTTGGTCATCAGTCCCTAGTCTTACAAACTACTTAAGTTAAACTAACCTAAATTATTTTTCAAAAGCGATAGATTGGCTGGCTAGTAGTTACCTTCTTTCTGTACCGCTGATAGTGACACAAATGAAGAAAGAAAACATGAAAAGGACAAGCTTTCGGAACACAGTTCCTTCTTCTCTCCCATCTTCTTCATTTGTGCCAATTGCCAATTTATAGTTTTCAAAATGAAATGCCAAGATCGCACATTAATAATTTATTCAATGACGACCTGTTTCGATGAACTGTGTCACCATCATCTGGTCACATATATATTTTACAAGTCATCCGGCCCCGGTTCGAATCCGCCCGGCGGATTAACGAAAGGGGTCGGAGTGCCAGCCAGTCTGGATGTGGTTTTCAGGCGGTTTTCCACATCCCCCTAGGTGAATACCGGGCTGGTCTCCAAACCCACCTCAATTACACGATTCCCAAACATTTCGTAACACTTTACACTTTCACACACATATACCACTATGTTGTTGTTGTGCTCTTCAGTCCGCATGCAGACTGGTTTGATGCAGCTCTCCACGCTACCCTGTCCTGTGCAAGTCTCTTCATCTGAGAATACGTTCGGCAACCTACATCCCTTTGAATCTGCTTACTGTATTCGTCCCTTGGTATTCCTCTACGATTTTTACCCCACACACTTCCTTCTAATGCTAAGTTGACGATACCTTGATGTCTCAGGATGTGTCCCACCAACCTATCCCTTCTCTTAGTCAGAATACGCCAAAATGTCCTTTTCTCCCCAATTCTGTTGAGTACCTCCTCATTAGTTACGTGATCGACCCATCTAATTTTCATCATTCGTTTTCTTGACTGAACTCCTTATTGTCCACGCTTCACTTCCATACAATTCTACACTCCAGACAAATGCCTTCAGGAAGGACTTCCTAACATTTAAACTAATATTGAATGTCAACAAGTTTCGCTTCTTTAGAAGCGCTTTTCTTCCCAAAGTCATTTTGAATTTTATATCTTCTTTACTTCGGCCATCAGAAGTTATCTTGCTACCCAAGTGACAAAACTCGTCTACTACTTTTATTGCCTCATTACCTAATTTAATTCCTTCAGCATCGCCTGATTTTCTGACGCTACATTTCATTGTCCTTGTTTTACTCTTGTTGATGTTCATCTTATAACCTCTTTTCCTTTTTTTTTTTTCTTTTTTTTTTTAACATGAGGACATACTTATAACAATATACGGAGACATCTGGGGTACACATTTCGTCCTGGGGGGCATGGGGTGGCGGCACGAAGGGCATCCGGCCACCCTGTAAATATTAACACATGCAAAATACGCGTTTAAAACAGTGCCGACCCCGCACGTGCGGGAAAAGGGCCTAAGAGAAAAAAAGAAAAGAAAGAAAGTGATATCTTATTCAGATCGTCTTGCAGTTGGTTTTGATCTTCAGATGACTTTACTAGACGATAAATGACGGCGTCATCTGCAAACAACCTAAGAGAGCTGCTCAGATTTTCTCCCCGATCGTTAATGAACATAAGGAACAATAGAGGACCTATAACACTATCCTGTGGAACACCGGATACCACCTCTGTTTTAATGTATATTTGCAGCTTTTTCCAGTGAAATTACGTAGAATATAAACTTAAGAGAAACATAAATTCCTGATTAGATCTGCTCTTACATGAAAGGCACTCCCTTTGGCTTGTAACGATTCGGTATGGAGAGTGATGATTCGTAAATTTTTACACTTCACTCGTCTTTCGTTTAAACTCATATACGACGTTTGAGTGTAATTACTTATGTATTTCACTGTAAGGTTTTTAAAGTAAACGCCTTTTGCTACTGCGAAGGGTTTTATTTTTATATTTTTAAGTCACCCATACGCGTTTCGCCTTTCTCTCAAGGCATCATCAGTGGGTGTCTCGAAATATTTACATTTTTTTGTTTACACATATAGGTTAGGTCTCTTACATATCTACAAAACATTTCATTTCTGATTTAAAACAGTTCGTTGTTTGATATAAAATGGTGTACTTACAGCACTTGCTACTCCACTTCAGTCTCTTTCTGGCAACCAGCTTACAGTGAAATACAATTCATCTGCTGCTCAAAATGGCCACTGCAAGCAACGTAATTACTTTTGTTTACAATACGAACGTCTCGAAGATTCTTCCGTTTGTGATTCACATGTAGCAACAATTGTGGATTGGTTTCTGCTTTTGATGTTTTATTTGCACATTTGTTAGGACTTTCCTTCTGGTAGGGGAGACTGGGGCACGTTTCCCACCATTTTACATTTTTATTTTTGTACTTCTTATTTTTATCGATTTTGCGGTAAACAGCGGATCATTATATTTCCTACACCTTTATTTACAGCCTTGTACAGATATTTTTGAAAATATTAAATATCATTGTTGGTAGCAAACGGTTTTGTCTGACCATGGTGCGTTGGAAAATTTGCCCCGTATAAGGGGCAAGTTTTCCAGCTTACTTAAAATGTACAGGGGCAAATATTCCAATTATACTTTCAATGTTAAAACAGAGATAATTATCTTGATTTCACTGAATACGTATTTTTACCATGAATTTACAATACATTACAAAATAGGATAGTAAAAATAGCCACATTAAATAAAAACAAATGCTATTTAATGGGTTTACAAAATATGAAATATTTTACAAATACAGACATTTTTACCAATACTAACTGATTGTCTGAATCACAATGTAAGCAAACAAAAAATGTAACATTCCCTTTCGTACAGTCTCCATGCGCCCATTTCGTGCACTGTACCCACTTTTCATTTGCGTTAGACTCAAAGTAATAAGGAATATGTGCCCCATATGCACTCGGAAAACGTGCCCCGTCGCCATAATCGGAACTGTAATACTACGTCCATGAGTAACAGTGTAAGCTATTTACAAAACAAATGCACAGTTACGTGAAGAAAGAAACCCACTTTCACTGTGTGCAATGTCAAAATAATAAGTTTAACGCTAGAATGTTTATTTTAAGTTTCAATAAAAACGCGAAAGTTTACTCACATTTGCAAAAAATGACGAAAACAGCCCTGCCGACGTTGTGACTGCTGGTACGACACTGAAACTTTGGTAAATGAAGCGTGCTTTGTTGCTACTTCCTACAGTATCGCCGGTGGTAACATCTGGCGGTTTGTTTCGAAAATAAACGGATTTGAAAAACTTGCCCCTGTGGAAAATGTGCCCCGGTCTCCCCTATAGCTGTTGCGGCGGAACAACGTCTTCGTACGGCGGAACGTGTGCTAAAACCTTATCTTCAAATGCACTCGTTTTGTATGATTAGGGTTGAATGTGGCCATGTCTGACTTCGTAATCCTTGAGGTGTCCACTCACCCATAAAAATTTATATAAAATAAAAAAATATATGTTCATGTAAAATCTTTATACGTTGCAATATTTCAAAATCAGATTCTTGCGCCGAGGGAAGAAGTCTTTAACTGTCACTCTTGTTAAAATATTTCTAAGTTCTCTCATAGATAAGACGTTCAAAAGAAATTCTTCAGTTTGTGGTCGTTGCTATAGCCACAGATAAAAAAATAATATTTCTTCAATAATTATCGATCAATGTGTATGATCGATTAACCGAAGTTATAAACAAAAACATTTATCGAAGTCTTCTTGACGTAACTTTCCCACCAATGAAAATTCATAAGAATCTTCCTTCAGATTGAAGAATATTTAAATTAAATCATCTGCTCATTTCATTAATATATTATTCATCGTAAAATAATTCTTCATAAATGATGTACTCTGACACTTTCGTCAAGTTTAAACACGATAACATTTATTACTTTCTAAGACATTACATATGTAGTCATCGACAGACAAAAGGGAACTGACTTTTAAAATTTGTTGTTTCAACATGACACATCGATAATAATGTCAACTCTTGTGACGACAACCGCAGAGATCAACATCTTCTTGCCTCGTGACCGTCGACCCGCGACTTGATGTGGCCGGATATTTACTCCTTGGAATCGGCGTCGAAGATGTTGCCCTCGTAGGTTAAATCGCCTCACAGCACATGAAACATAAAAAAACACACAAAAAACATCTTTAAGAATCATATAACATTAAACATTTACACAAAATTCATTTAAGAACACAAATATAAGTAAGTTATCCTGCACAAACTAAGCTGACATGAGATAAGTAGCGGAGACAATAATCCGTCCCATTACACTGTGGTGGCTGATTTGGTACATCAGATAATGTAGGTATTGCGTTTTGTATGGGTTTATTAAAAACTGTGTCCTCTCTGACTGCGTGTTGAGCAATCGCACACCTTTCCGGCGAGCTACTTCCGCGGAGATTCCATCCCCGTAGGACTGCGCTGCAACAAAGGCCGTTGCGGAGTCGCGTAAACAAGCCACGTACGGCCCGGCGGCGCGACCGGCGTCTACGCGATGCCCTGGGAAGCGGTTGCGCCTTGCCGCGCTTCTCTAGCCGCAGCACGTAGCGCGCGGGGCGTGCCGAGGACTCTGCACAAGTGTCGCCGCATCCACCTCCCGCTGCTAACTGCCCACTCTCCTTTGTTCGCATTTGGCAAAAAATGCTCGACGCGACGTCTCTTAACGATTTCTACACTGCAAAATAGTACAGCTGCGGAATAAATTATTACACGAACGGCAGTTCCACATTTGAACATGCACAAGTTGCGAAAGAGAGAAACAGAAGAAAGAAAAAGTAAAGCTTACAGTGTTGTACCACAGTCTATACACAGTCGCGGCACTCACTGCTGTGAAAGTTGTTACCAACTACTGGCAGTTGGAACGACACTAGCGCTCCTAGCGGTGGGCAACGTACCGTCAGAGTAATTTGTTCGCATTTGGCAAAAAATGCTCGACGCGACATCGCTTAACGATTCCTACACTG
Source organism: Locusta migratoria (assembly GCA_026315105.1). Lineage (NCBI taxonomy): Eukaryota > Metazoa > Arthropoda > Insecta > Orthoptera > Acrididae > Locusta > Locusta migratoria. The sequence continues at coordinate 243,219,055 of CM048748.1, forward strand.
CAAAATAGTACAGCTGCTGAATAAACTATTACACGAACAGCAGTTCCACATTTGAACATGCGCGAGTTGCGAAAGAGAGAAACAGAATAAAGAAAAACTGAAGCTTACAGTGCTGCACCACAGTCTATACACAGTCGCGGCACTCACTGCGGTGAAAGTTGTTACCAACTGCAACGATACTAGCGCTGCTAGTGGTGGGCAAAGTGCCGTAAGAGTAATGTTTGTTTATAATTAGTTTTCTACGTATATAACCAAACAGTTTCTACAAATTTTGCTTTCCAGGCATTATTAAAATATCTAGACGCATAAATAATCGTGAAATAAATGTAGAAGCAACCGAATTGCATTGATTCATTGATACAAAAAAACCACTCATTCATGAGGACACACTTACGAATATGTGTATATTTACTGCTACTTCCGCTGAAAGTAAGTAGAATATAAACTATATCGAAATATATAAATATATGCATAAATTATTACACGAGCAGCAGTTCCACATTTGAACATGCGCAAGTTGCGAAAGAGAGAAACGGAAGACAGAAAAACTAAAGCTTACAGTGCTGTACCACAGTCCATACACAGTCGCGGCACTCACTGCTGTGAAAGTTGTTACCGACTGATAGTTGCAACGACACTAGCGCTCCTAGCGGTGGGCAAAGTGCCATAAGAGTAATGTTTGTTTATAATTAGTTTTCTACGTATATAACCAAACAGTTTCTACAATTTTTGCTTTCCAGGCATTAGTAAAATATGAGGCGCGTCCAGAAAGTAAGTTCCGTTTGGTAATAAAATGAAATTGTACACAGATACAGAAGAAATTTTTATTGTACAAAATTCTACAACTCTTAAACTACTTTTCCACATAACTGCCGAAATTTTTCAGGCATTTGTCATAGCGTGGCACCAGGTTTTGTATACCTTCTTCATAGAAATCTGCCGCCTGTGTCTTCAACCAGTTGGAAACATCAGTGATCGTGAAATTTGGGGAATGTCCATAGCGAGAGCACTTATTATAAACCTACGGTTTTCCTGGATCTTGTCATCAATCGCGTGAACCAGTTCTTCTGTAACCAATGGTGGACGCCCACTTCGTTCTTCATCACATCACTACGCCCGCCATTGAACTGTCGGACCCATCTTCTCACCATCGAAACACTCATCGCATTTGGTCCGTAAACATCGCAAATTTGCCGATAAATTTCACTCGGTTTCACTTTCCTCGCATTCAGAAACCGAATCACCTACTTGATTTCACAGGCGGCGGGATTTTCAATCAACGCCGACATTTCAAACAAGCACAACAAAGCGTACGTAACTGACAGCGATCTCCAAATGGCGCACGTTATTCTCCTTGATACACATCGTCTACAGCGCATGTGCGGAACTGCAATCGCAGCGCTGCAGCGGAGATTAATGGAAACGGAACTTACTTTATGGATGCGCCTCGTATCTAGATACATAAATAATCGTGAAATTAATGTAAAAACAACCGAATTTCTCTGATTCAGTGATATAAGCAACTACTCATTCATGAAGACATACTTACGAATATGTGTATATTTGCAGCTTCTTCCATTGAAAGTAAATGAAATATAAACTTAAGAGAAACATAAATTCCTGATTAGGTCTGTTCTTACATGAAAGGCACTTTCTTTGGCTTGTAACGATTAGGTATGGATAATTATGATTCGTACATTTTTACACTTCACTCGTCTTTCGTTTAAACGCATATACGTTTGACTGTAATTACAATTATTTACATTACGAATGTCTCAAAGATTCTTGCCGTTTGTGGTTCATATGTTGCAACAATTGTGGATTGGTTTCCGCTTTTGATGTTTTATTGTCATATTTATTAGGATTTTCCTTCTGGTACATCAAATAATGTAGGTACTGCGTCCTGTATGAGTTTATTACGTTTACATTAGATTACGTTAGTTTTTCGTTCCGTAGATCCATAAGGAGGAGATCGTCGTGGATTTGGAACATGTCAAGAAACAAAATTTACGAGCTGAATAATAGATAATACTAATAATATAAATACAGATACATACATTTTTAAAGTTTTTTTAGCTGATAATATAATAATACTAATATAGTATGAATACTGATACATGCATCATTTGGTACAATTTAGAAATTCACTAATGGAGTAGAAGGAGTTGGCCACTAGAACGTCTTTTAGGCTCCTCTTAAACTGATCTTTATTTCTAACTTAAGTTTTTATACTTGATGGTAAAATGTGTATTCCTGAGTAGTGGACCCCTTTTTGAACTAAGGTAAGCGCTTTTAAATCCTTTTGTAGATCATTTTTGTTCCTAGTATTGTATGTATGAACTGAGCTGTTTGTTGGGAAAAGAGATATATTATTTATGCCAAATTTCATTAAGAAATTTATATACTTAGAGGCAGTAGTTAATATACCCAGTTCTTTGAAGAGGTTTCTACAGAACGTCCGTGAATTTACTCCACAAATAATACGTATTCACGCTTTTGTACTCTGAACGTTTAACACTTACTGGTTTGACTTACATTGTAGACACGAAACCTTGACGTTTCTGAGTAGCAACCTATGTATTTCTGCTAAAGGTCAGGTCGTCTGTTGTTTATTTGTCATTTTTGGTTCTTAATAGAAAATTTAAATCTTCTTTAAAAAACCTAGATTTCGAGAGAATTTTAAATAGACAGTCCTGCAATGTGCCGTTTCACACCTTCCAATGTTTCTTAGGAGACCTAATAAAGATAAATGTGGAGTTATTTTGTAGTTTTCAACGCCTTTATGTCACTACATATCTCCCCTGTCGTAAAATGTATGTTAAAATCGATTGAAACAACACTATTCACACTCATCCGATAACATATTCAGAATAGTACCTTGCCGGCCGCTTGGAGCGCTGGTGTCGTGCCGTGTAACAAAAATCAGTGGGAGTGTCGTGACTATATATGTTGGACTGTGGCTGTACTTACCGCCTGTTTGTAATTTGAATGGACGTTGCAACAGGATGTCTGCTTATTACTACTGTCTAAATTTAGCTGTGAGTTTTAGTTTAAAGAACCTGGGTGTTTCTGAGGCCAACAACCGCGAGTAGATAGCCGGATGATGACTGCCGCGTGGTCTGAGACAGCAAGCGTGAAACGTAGGAGTCACATCTGCGGTCTGCCATTTTGAATGTTTGCAACTGATATATTTGGCTCCGCCAGGACACTCATTTTTGCGTGCTGCTCCGCGTTTAAATATACAGGATTCATTGTTGTGTAGGCAGTTATGAAGTTAAGTATCAAAACTGCAGTGTAAACTTTGAAAAGACAAATCTTTATGTACAATAATAATGATTTTTTTCCTACGAATGATGACGTAAACAAAGTTTGGAGAATTTAACGATGATTGACAGTGATCTGATATTATGACAAATCAAGGTAAGGGGAATCATCATTTCATTATTAGGCGCACTGCCTACTTATCGTCCATCTCTCACAGACATTCAGCATAAAGGGTTAGTCTTCTTATACTTATTTCCTAAGTAATCCAGTTTATAGTGCAGGTATGATTTATCAGTATGAAAGAAGGGAGAAATATGATGAGGATAATTTTGATTTTGATTACATGGTTTAACGTATTAGTTGGTTTTTGATCGTACTAAACAGAAAGATTGATTTAAAAATAAAAAGCAAAAATAATATTTCTTGTATTGGAGGCCCACAATACAGACATATTAAATAAATCGAGGTAGCTGCTTAACTGATGATATATTTTATTGCGCAGTAGATCTCTTTCGGCGTAATGCCATTTTCAAGCTCCTGCGAATTATAATGAACACTATTGTCATTTATGTAGTTACAGTCATATTATAGCCTACTGTGTTGGTTTTAGAATGTTTGCAAATATTTTTTACTTACATTATGTTCTGATCTAATGTACATAATTCATCTCGTGCCGTCGCTGCCGTAAGAAAAACGTCGAAAAATCTCATTTAGTTAGTCGTTTCCACCGTGATGTGAATTTTTTTTTTAAAATCGTTCACTGTTTAATTGTGGATTAAGATTTCGTATCTTTATACGGTATTTAATGTGACAGCAATTTGACAGCGCACCTAAGACGACGTATTATGTTTACAACTGATATGTATATGTTCTATGGAAGATTTTCAGATGTGAGGACCTTAGGAATAATTTTTATCGCTGGAATTTCAATGTTTATAAATTTTAACCGCCGTCCACATGTAGATGACTAACGAAGTTTTCGATGAATTGCTTGTATTTTTGATCTGTTTGATCGTTGAAAATTTGGGTGCTTGTGTGCATGTATATACATTTCTATTTCTTCCAAAAAAATTCTCAACGATCAAACAGATCTAAAACACAAGCAGTTCATGGAAAATTATAAAATTCATCTACATCTGGACGCTGGTTAAAAATTATAAACATTGAAATTCCATCGATAAACATTATTGCTAAGGAACTAACATTTCAAAATCTTCCATCAGCTGTAAACCTTCGACCATAGATATTGGTAGACTGGGCATTGCTATCATGGTACCAACATCTCTACATCTAAACCACTGCGTTGCCAACAGTCAGGTGATTTTTTTTTTATTTTTATTTATTTATTTATTTTTTTTTTTCAACTTCGCTTATGAATTTGCAAAACGTTTTGTGTCAAGGGGCGTAACATTAAATTTCATTTGTAAGTATTGTAAGTTTAAAATAGGGCCATTTCTTGAAAATTGCAAAGTTGTTTTTTATAAACGGCAAATGTTTGCCAATAGTCACGTGATCCTATGTTGGTACCACGGTATATGCATAGCCGTTCTGCTGTTTGCCTGGTCTGCTAGTATCTATGGTCGAAGCTGTAAACATAATACATCATCTTAGATGCGCTGTCAAATTGCTGTCACATTAAATACCGTATAAAAATACGAAATCTTAATCCACAATTAAACAGTGACCGATTTTTAAAAAAAACGTTCACATCACGGTGGAAAGGTCTAAATAAATGAGTTTTTCGACGTTTTTGTTACGACAGCGACCGCACCAGATGAATTATGTACATTAGATCAGACCATAATGTAAGTAAAAAATTTAGGTTAACATTATAAAACCATCACAGTAGGCTATAATATGACTGTAACTACATAAATGACAATAGTGTTATATTAATATATTAATAGTGTTATTATAATTCGCAGGAGCTTGAAAATGGCATTAAGCCGAAAGAGATCTATTGCACAATAAAATATAACAACATCAGTTAAGCAGTTACCTGGATTTATTTAATATATAAAAAATAGTAGCTTTCTGTAAAGATACGTAAAAGAATAACTATTGTTAATGTTTCATGTCCATCATTCTTATGAAGAAACTATAAAGTGATCTATTTTAAAATCAGACCTTAAGACTGTTTCGTGTTGATAATTTATTCCTAACCCAAATTATTATTTTTTTTTTAACTGCAGAGATGGAGAAGTTTTGTGGATTCGCATTCTACACCTGCAAAGTTTGTAGTTAGCTTTGACTTTGCAGCAGCTGCAGCTTTGGCAGTAATTTTGAGAGCAGTAATAAGTCAGCCTGTTTTCTAATAGAATTTAAATTGTTTACACTGAATGAATAAAGTCACAGGATTAGAATTTGTTTTATTATACATTTGGTTTTTGTTCAAAGTCACTTTGAATGGATGATAAAGTTTTCAGTCAGATTAGCGAAGTATTAAGTGAAGTGCAGATTCATTAACAATCACCCACAGCACACGCAACAACACACGAGACATTTCCATAAAATGCCACTCAGTTACCGTTGAAGTGAATTTTTATAACAATCTTTATTTAATCAACTTTCATTATTAGTGACAACTTTCAATCGCCTGGCCGTTTCCGTAGAATTTTAGGGTGCTCAATTGGACGTGTGTGTGTGTGTGTGTGTGTGTGTGTGTGTGTGTGTGTTATCCTTGACATAGGGCAATTTAAGTAGTGTGTAAGTATAGGAACCGATGACCGCAGCGGATTCGTCGCTTAGAAACAATGAAGTGTTATGAAATGATCGTCTGGCATTTTTCGCCCAGAGATACCATCTGGGATAGTTCGGTCGCCTAGTGCAAGTCTTTTTAGTTGAGGCCACTTCAGCGCCTTGCGTGTCTATGGTGAAAATGATGATCAGAACAACACACAACACTCATTCCCCTGCCGGGAATCGAACCCGGCCACCCTACGTGGTAGTCAACGACGCTGTCGACTGAGCTACGGAAGCGGATTTAGAAACAAACAATAATATGCAAATAACAAATACAAGAAAAGACCCTTTACCACACGTAAAGGAAAGCAACAAATGACCTAGTTGAATAAATTGAAATAAAAACTTTGTCAATCATTATATAAATTCTTACACGAATAAAGATATTGTAAGGAAAGTTTCTTTTACAAATTATCACTGTTGTTGTTGCCTTCAGTCCGGAGACTGGTTTAATGCAAGGCTACACCCTACTCTTTCCTGAGAACGCCTCTTTTTCTCCTTATAAATTCTTACATGCATTAAGGTAAGGAAAGTTTCTTGTACAAATTATCATTGTTGTTGTTGTCTTGAGTCCGGAGATTGGTTTGATGCAAGCCTCCACCCTACTCTATCCTGAGAACGCTTCTTCTCCTACTCATAAGAACGTCAACCCACATCCAATTGAATCTGCTTACTATAATAATTTGTCTCTTGGTCTGCCTCTGCGATTTTCCCTCCACACATTTCCCTCCAATGCTAAATTTACACTTCCTCGATGTCTAAGAATATGTCCAATTATTGACCCCTTCTTTTAGTCATGGTATGCCAAAAATTCATTTTGTCCCCAATTCTGTTCAGTACCTCCTCATTAATTACGCGATCCACCCACCTAATCTTCAGCATTCTTCGGTAGCACCACATTTCAAAAGCCTCTATCCTCTTCCTGTTCGCACTGTTTATCGTCCATGTTTCACTCCCATACAAGTCAACACTCCACACAAATGCCTTCAGAAAGGACTTCCTTAGGCTTAAATCAATATTCGAGGTTAACAAATTTCTCTTTTTCAAGAACGCTTTTCTACCCATTGCCATCCTGCATTTTATATCCTTTGTACTGCGAACATCATTATGTTATTTTACTGCCCAAGTAACATACCTCATCGACCACCTTTATTGTTTCGTTACCAATTCCAATTCCTTCAGCATTACCTGATTTTATAAGACTGCATTCCGTTACCCCTGGTTTTCTCTTATTAATGTTTATGTTCTACGCTCCTTTCAACACACTGTCTATTTCATTCAACTGCTCTTCCAAGTCTTTTGCTGTTGTTGCCAGAATTCCAGTCCCACCAGCATAACGCAGTGTTTTATTTTTTCACTCTGAAGTCTAATTCGTTCTCCAAACTTCTCTTTGCTTTCCTTCACAGCTTGCTCAATGTATAAATTGAATAATATTGGACAAAGGCTACAACCCTGTCCCACTCCCTTCCCAACCACTGTGTCCCTTTCATGTCCATAACTACTGTAATATGGGAAATGTAAAATATCTAGAAGGATCTAATCTTGACAGGTTGAGTAAATAAATAAGTATGTAGTTCTCATGTTCCTCAGGCTCGTATTTTTTATCGTTAGTCGCCAGTGTGTAGCTGCCTGGAGCGGAACATTTGCCAGAGAAGGAAGCATTGCCGAAGACGACCCCCGCGGCGCGACCACAGCGGAGAGGCGGAGAAAACGTGAAAATTGCGGGCATCTAGATGGCGGCGAGGCGAGGCGACAAAAGGCCTTGCAGGTCCGGGTTGCGGCGTGGGCGGCAGCGCCTCCGGAAGGCTGCAGCGGCCAGCAGAAAGCGCACTTTCTCCCGGTCCTTGCTCCCGGACCACCGCCGGCATTCTCGCCTCGCCGCGCCACTGGCTGGGCGCTGCCTCCGACCGCCGCGCCGCCTTCTCTTGGGCCCGCCCCAGAGGAAGAGGAAGCGGATCTGGTCCTATACTATGTGCCGCCACTGAACAACATATGTGAACATCTGAAGTAAAGTAAATTATGATATAAGTGCCTTTTCAAAGTTTTGAGATAATTATGTTCCACGAGACCAACTTTTTGAATCATTAATACTCCATATTAAAGAAAATCATTGAATTAGGAATAAATACACATTGTACAAATGATTATGTTTCACTAAGTGTGTTTGCCTCTGTAACTTATAAAATAATAGGTGACGGGAAATTTTGATGCGGTAGGTCAACACAAGAAATGTTACACTTTCCGCGGAGCTATGAACATAGTTTATTGTATCATTTTACAAAGAGTTACAACACAAAGATATAATTTTTTAAATGGAACAATAGTTTTTTCTATCGTTTCTTGGATTCGTTTAAACCAGCTGCGTCCAAATCAATTTAAACTACATTCCTATCACTGTTAGTTTGGGAGCTACAACCCTTCAAAATTCCGGGGGCGGAGGCTGCGATAGCGTAACTGAATGGCAGAGTGGCTATCCCCTGGGGCACGGCCCACTGTCTCATGACCACCAGCCAGTCAGCTACGCTGTCCTAGCCTCCGCCCCCTAAACTTTGAAGAGTTGTAGCTCCCAAACTAACAGTGATAGGAATGTAGTTTAAATTGATTTGCACGCAGCTGGTTTCAACGAATACAATGCACGACACAAAAAACTATTGTTCCATTTAAAAAAAATTATATTTTTGTGGTGTATCTCTTTGGAAATTTATACTATAAACTATGTTCATGGCTCTGCAGAAAGTGTAACATTTCTTGTGCTGACCTGCCGCATTAAAATTTCCCGTCACCTATAATTTTATAAGTTACAGAGGCAAACACACTAATTAAACACCCTGTATAAATATATATATTCCTGTTCGTTAGTCTCGCTAAAACTCGAAGCTGAAGCGATGTGGATAATTTTTGTGTTAAAGTATTCGTGTAAGTCCAAGGAAGGTTTAAACGGTGATAAAATATGGAAAAGTTGTTCGGAAAAAGAGGAAAATTGGGAAAAACTGAAACAGCTTTTTCCAGTGAGCTATCAATACCGTTCGTCCATTTACGATAAAATTTTGTACATTTCATGTTGAAATCGAGAGGAAGATTCGCATCAAATAAAAATTTGGAAAAGTCGGCCGGAAAGTAGGAAAGTTTAGGAAAAATCGAAAGCGATTTTTCTCTATGAATAAAAAATCAATTGCCACATGGTTGTAAGAACATCACTTGATTGCGGCTTGACAGTACAAGGATTCTATTAAATATTTTTTTTTTTTTTTTTGAAAAATCTACCGGAAAATTGCAAAATTTGAGAAAACTGAAAGTATGTTTTTCAATGTGTTTTTGATTGAATTCAGCACTATAACTGACTATTCGCACGACGGAGAGTGGTAATTCTTTTTTTGTTTTCTTCATTATGGTCTTGGAAAAGTTTTCAGTAAATAAATAAATAATAAAAAACGGCCAGTTAAAAAAGAAAGTCGCAAAATTCGAGCCAAGTTCCTTTTTCAATGTGTTTCTAAATGTACTCAACACTGTAAGTTGAGAACCGTTCATCCGATTACGATAAAATTTATCATTTGACGTTTAACGAAAGATGAACGTTCTTATGAACTAATAACTAATAATTTCGGAAAGTTACCCAGAAAATTTGAAAATTCGCGAGAAACTGAAAGAACTTTTTTCAATGGGATATCTATATCATTTGTCTGATTGCGATAAAATTTTGCTTATTTGGCGTTCAAAGCAAGAGTAACGTTCTTATGAAACATAAATTTCGAAAAGTTTCCCGGAAAATTCAGTAAATATAAAAGGAGATTTTTCTATGAAATATCAATGCAATTCATCTGATTGCGATAAAAGTTTGCACATTCGACGTTTAAAGCGAGAGGAAGGTTTGAGTGAAGTAAAAGTTTGTAATAGTTGGCCAGAAAACAGGAAATTTTTTAGAAAACTGAAAGAGCTCTTTTCTATGGGATATCAATATTAATCGTACGATTGCGATAAAATTGTGCACATTTGACGCTCAAATCAAGAGTAAATACATATTAGCAATTGCGAAGTATTGCCATTTGGCCACTCTTTCGGCCCACTACCGAGCCAATACTATCTGTTGATGCCTGTATAAAGTTACTGGGTCTAGAATACATATGATTTAAATTAATATGGTTTATATTAAGAGGTAAGTGATACGAAGTTCACCGGGTCATATAGTCTTTATTAAATCTCATTCCATTTTCCATTTCCCAGTTGTTTTTTTTTTTTTTTTTATTAAAACAGCATCAGATGCAAATAGTGATCTAAGAGCCATGTTGTTAACATAGCAGTCTAAGTTCCAAAAGAGCTTTTATAATAAACTTACTTATTCTCCTGGCTCCATAAACCACAGATGGTTTTTGTTTTCGTCAATAGCCTCTTCCAATAGCATTCTGTCCTCGGCATCTTCCTCCCTTGCTCCGAGTACCCGCAGATCCTTGACAACGTAGTCTCTCCGTCTCATTTTCGGTCTGCCTAGAGGTCTTCGTCCTTCTGGTTTATTCTCCGATACTTATTTCAGTAGAGATCCCTGCTCTCTTCTATAGACATGGCTAACCCATCTTAGTCCCCTTGTCTTGGCTTCTTCGTCATTCTCCTCATCTACATCTACATAGATACTCTGCAAATCACATTTAAGGGCCTGGCAGTGGGTTCATTAACCGCTTTTATAACTTTTCTCTACTGTTCCATTCTCTAATAACGCGCGGGAAGAAAGAACTCCTAAATCGTTCCGTTTTCGATCTGATTTCTCTTATTTTATTGGGATGATCATATCTCCCTAAGTAGGTGGGTGCTAGCAAAATATTTTCACATTCAGAAGTAAAAGTCGGTGATTGAAACTTCGCAAAAAGATCACGCCGCAATGATTTCCAACCAAATTCGTGCTCCCCCCCCCCCCCACGGTAACGTGATAAAACAAAACGAGCTGCCTACCTCTGAACCTTCTCAATATCTTCCGTCAGTCCCACCTGGTGAAGGTCCCACAATGGGCAACAGTACTACAGGAGAGGACACACAAGTGTGATGTAGGCAGTGTGGTAGAGCTGGTGCATCTTCGAAGCGTTCTGCCAATGAAACGTAATCTTTGGTTTGCCTTCCCCACAATATTTTCTATGTGTTCTCTCCAGTCTAAGTTGTTCGTAATTGTAACTCCTACGTATTTGGTGTAATTTACGACCTTAAGGTTTGACTGATTCATCGTGTAATTGAAGTTCAGCGGATTGGTCCAAACATCTTTCGTAGTATTTTATTTTCAAAAACTTTTATCTTTCTCTCTGTATATTTGTCTATTCTCCATTTTTCTGCCTCATATAATAACACTGGTCTGAGTATGGTTTTATATATACTTATTTTAGTTCCTCTTGACAAAAATTTGGATGACAGTAGTTTGTTGAGTGAGTATGATGCTCTGGATGCATCTTTGACTCTCGCCTCTATTTCTTGCTTCTCATCATTTCTGTTCTTTATTAATACTCCCAGATATTTGAACTCATCTACTTCTTCAAAAATATGGTTATCAATTTTCAAAGTTTTTTGCCTTTTTGTTTTGCAATTTCTTTCTACCCTCATGAATTTTGTTTTATCCTCATTTACTTCCAAACCAACTTCCTTTGGAAGAGCCTTTTTGCTGGTATTTTAAGATCATCCAGATTTTCAACGTTTAGTGCTACTCATCAGCAAAGGCTAGTAGGTTTAATTTCGTTCCTATTTTAATTCACTCTTCTGCTTCACTTACTGCATCTAGTGCTTCCTGTATTGTAATGTTGAACATGAGGGTTGATAATCCATCTCCTTGCCTGACTCCTATTTTTATGTCAAACGCCTTGGTATATTCTCCATCCATTTCGACCACTCCTTTTGAGCGTTTTAGTGTAGCTTTCACAAGATTTATAGTCTTCTTCGGAATTCCAAATACCTGCATTCCCTCCCACAACTTATCCTTTATAATAAAGGAGGCTTAAAAGTATGGAATAGTTTTACGACTTTACGATGTTTGTTAGGTAGGCTCTGCTTTCACATGGAGTACATTAGTTCGCTTTGAATGTATTTCCTCTTATCTCCTAACGAGGATGCAGTTTTTGACGCTAACATATAACACGTTGTGGCAGCATAAGTTCTAGGCCTTTGAAAGCAGAATTTAGGAAAACTAGTTTTGAAACTGTCATAGTAGAACCATACTGTGGTCTGGGTATCTGGATACTTGACCTCAAATGCCTTGAATAACCTACTAACGTTAAGGTCTTTTGATAGATACTTTTTTCAGACATCTTTAGCCCATAGTGGCCTACCTCTCAAGGAATCGAGTATACATGATCACACACTAGTTTCTCCTCTTCAATGATGTATTTACCTCTTTTCTCAATGTTCATAGGATTACCAATCTTCTTTTTTGAGATCCGTCAATAATTGCACTCTTCTTAGCACTAAAGAGTGCTTGCAAATATCAGCTTTCTAAAAATCTTCAAACATTGGTGTCTCTTGGGCAGGTGAGATACTTTTGTACTCGAATTTACACTTATACTACACATTTTGAGGAATGTGTGTCTTGGCTGGAACCACAGCAGTAATTTTAGTAGCATATTCCTGCCCACTGTTCCTTAATTTCTTCCTTTCTTCTGAAATTCTTCCTTCTCCCTTCTTCCGACATCTTAAAACTTTCACTCATTATAAAACAATAAACAAGTTACGTTAAAACAATATTTGACACACTGTTACTTTACGTAACATCATCAGATTAACACAACCTCAAAACAATACTAGAATGAAACAAAGAATACGACAATAATGTTTGCTCGCACACGGCACTTCGATCATAATTCACTATTTTCTGCCGTGCACATACAGCTCACGCATTCTTTTGGCAATCAACTGAACTACTAAAAACAGGTTTGGCATTTAGATCAGAATATACTACGACTGGCTTGGCCCATAGACCATAATTCCAGTTATAACTCTGAAATGGAAAAAAATTGCACTTAGATCATAATTTACATCAGGTCTTCATGTATTTAACATATACAGGACGTTTCAGGAGTCGTCAACATTATCATGACCGATTATGCCTTTTAGCGATCAGGCTGGAGCATAGACCTCCAAACAAAATTCCTCCATGATCCCCTATTCAGTGTCGATTCTTAGTCCACTGAAACGGGACGAGACATTTGAACACCATCCCAACGGAAGACTTCGTGTGAAGTTTCCAGGACATGTATCGCAGACCTCAGCGGTGCATAGTTATGGAAAGTGACTATTCTGAAGGTCAGTAAGGTAACTGTAGTTCATAGTTCATCTACGTTAACGTTACAGGACTATTCGCCGAACTTTATTGTCAAAGGTTGTATTTACAAATTCTTTGTCAATACAGTCGTATGGCAATTGATCAAATCTTGCTGAATTAATATTGCCGCGAGAGACCACAAACGCCAACTGCCGGCGTGGTGCAAGGGATAGCGTCACGGACTGCGGACCAGAAGGTCGCCGGTTCAATCCCGCCCACCGGCAAAAATTTATTTCTTTGTAATTGACAATTCCAGAAGGTTCTACATCTTTCTTATGTTCACTTGTAAATTATACTTGTTTCTTGTGTTAACTGTTCTTCTAATTTCTGGTAAATTCTGTCTGTGTATAAATAGCAGAGCACTCTGCCTGAGAGGCAGTCAGTGCTGCGTGTATGTTGAGTTCGTAATAAACGTGCTTTCAGTAACAGTGCCGTGTTTAGTTGCCTTCGAAGTCAAGCCTACTTCCATTGCAACGTGACATTGTTTGGTGGAGGCGCCGGGTACACTCTCCAACAGCTGCATCACCGTGGCTCCGATTAGGCAACGTAAAAGCCGTCGCTTACACGGACTGGAACCGGAATACAAGGGTACACCGAGTACATCCTTCCAAAAGTCCGTATTATCAGAAGAACCATGGAGACGAAACCAGCAATAAGCCAGTTGCACGTCAGACACCCGTGTTCTCTGGAGATGCTGGACAGGACCCCAACAAATGGCTAAAAGGGTTCGACCGAATCGCCAAATACAACAGGTGGGATCATACGATGTGCATGGCCAACGTTTATTTCTACCTAGATGGAACAGCCCAGCAATGGTTCGAGAACAACGAAGACAAGTTGAATGACTGGGAGACGTTCCAGGAGGAACTGAAGAAGACTTTTGGAGACCGCCAGCGACAAATCCGCTCGGCGAAAGAACAACTGAAGAACCGGGCCCAACGACATGGTGAGCCGACACAATCGTACATACAGAGTGTTTTGGCCCTGTGTAACGTAGTCAATCCGAACATGACTGAAGCGGACAAAATCACGCACCTGATGAAGGGAATTGCAGAAGATATGTACCAAGCTCTTCTGATAAAAGACGTCGCTACGACAGAAGAGTTCATCAAATGGTGCCAGCGTAATGAAGAGATGCAACAAAGGACGGTTGGACGCAAGAAGTATGACAGGCTCCCAAATGTAGTCCCTATGGCCGTTGTGGAAGACCAGCATGACTTGGCTTCTCTCATACGACAAATCGTGAGAGAAGAATTACAACATTGCATGGCAGCCGGGACTATTAGGCCGAGCGAGCATCAGATTATGGCCATGGATGTGAGCCCTGTAAGTCACGAGGGAGCCTACGCCGCTGAGGACGAGGTATTTCAAACATTAGCTCCTGTCTGCCCCGTCAATCGCACCCGACGTGAAGAATGGCGTCGCCCTGCTATGACACGCTGCAGCCACCAAACGGCATCCCATGAACCGACCGACGCGACCACAGCCAACTCGCCCGGTAATTATGACGCCCCGCAGAAGAACAGACGTCTGGAGGACAGAAGACAACACATCACTGCGTTTCCACTGTGGACGTCCTGGACATGTCGTACGCTACTGCAGAGAGAGGAGGCGAGTATTCGATGATTATTTTGCCGCAAGACGTCAGCCGTCGGAGCAGTTCTATCCAAGGCAGTCACCTGCTGATGAGTTCAGTCGACCTATGGGAAGAAGCCCATCGCCGTACCTTAGACGAGGTCGCTCCCCGACGCGCCGCAGCCGTTCACCGTCGCCGTACAGAGGTACCAGCCGCTCCCCTAGCCGCCGCGCCCAGGAAAACTAAGCGATGCGACCATCTACGGAGGTGCGGCCGCCGCAGATGAAAATCCTCCATGGACGACAGTCGCCAAGATGTCGGGAAATCTCATCGACGTCATAATCGACGGCCAACCTGTCCGGGCACTTGTTGATTCAGGAGCCTCTTTTTCTGTATTATCGGATAATTACCGCCGCACACTAAAGAAGACAATGTTCTGTGATACGGGAGCAACTGTGCTGAAGGTCGCGAATGGAAAGTACGTCCATCCAGCAGGAACTTGTGTCGCAAGAATAACCATCAACAACAGGACGCAGCCGTTTGAATTTGTCGTGTTAACAGAATGTAGTCACAATGTCATCCTCGGATGGGACTTCCTTCAGGCATCCCAAGCTATCATTGACTGTGGAAGATCTGAGCTGCAAATTGAAGAAGTTGTTCCTCCAGATGCACGTAATAAAGAAATTTCTGGGAAGTTATTCGTCGTTGACAATGTGACGATACCGCCGTTTACAATGAGAAGAGTAGCAGTCACAAACACAGATGACTGGTTAAACTGTGAAGTTCTTGTTGATAGTAAAAAGTTTATCAGGCTCACAAAAGAAATTTACATACCAGCGGCTATCATAAGCATTACCGGTGGTCAAGGAGAGATTTGGATCACAAATTGTCACGGGCAGTCACAACTTATCCCCAAGGGAATGTGTATCGTGTGTATCGGGACAGCTGAACCAATCCAGGATGGTGAGCTCAACGTCATCAATGAAGACCCATGCCCTGCTATTAGTACAGACAACACGCTGGAGGAAACAAATTTGGAACTGCCAATAGGG
Source organism: Locusta migratoria (assembly GCA_026315105.1). NCBI lineage: Eukaryota > Metazoa > Arthropoda > Insecta > Orthoptera > Acrididae > Locusta > Locusta migratoria. The sequence goes on from CM048748.1 coordinate 243,234,974, forward strand.
CCTGGACTGACCAAGGAACAACGCCAGCGGGTGTTAGGTATACTACGCCAATTTTCGGGTGCATTCACACCTCAGCAGGGAAAAAGTCAGACGAAACGGCTCACGATAAAGCACCGTATCAATACTGGGGATCATCCGCCAATTAGCCAGCGTTCGTATAGAGTGTCGCCAGCTGAAAGACGGATAATTCAGGAGGAAGTGGAGAAGATGTTGCGAGATGACATTATTCAACCTTCGGAGAGTCCTTGGTCGTCTCCGGTGGTCCTCGTAAAGAAGAAGGATGGCACGTGGAGATTCTGTGTTGACTATCGGCGGCTGAACAGAATCACAAAGAAAGATGTCTACCCATTGCCGCGTATTGACGACACCTTAGACTGCTTGAAAGGAGCTACATACTTCTCAACTATGGACATGCAGACAGGTTACTGGCAAATCGAGGTTGACGAAGCTGACAGGGAGAAGACGGCTTTTATTACGCCCGACGGCCTCTATGAATTTAAAGTAATGCCATTTGGATTATGTAATGCTCCAGCCACATTCGAACGCATGATGGACAACTTGCTTCGACACCTTAAGTGGACGACGTGTCTTGCTATTTAGATGACATTCTCGTTTTCTCGAAAACATTTGAAGAACATCTGAGTCGCCTGTCAACCGTGTTGAAGTGTGTTCAGGCTGCAGGTCTCCGCCTCAATCCAAAGAAGTGCCTCTTCGTCGCCAAAGAGATAAAAATCCTGGGGCACCTAGTCAACGGAGATGGTGTCCTTCCTGATCCAGATAAAGTAAGGGCAGTCACAGAATTTCCAACTCCTCAGCACATTCGTGATGTGAGAAGTTTGCTCGGGCTGTGCTCATACTACCGACGTTTCATAACGTCATAAACGTTTTGTAACAAGGCACGTCCATTACAAGAACTTCTGCAGGGAGACGCCAAATTTTACTGGGATGAGACAAAAGAAAGAGCTTTCCGAGCACTTAAGGAGGCTCTAACTTCCGCACCAGTGCTAGCTTTGTACGACGAGAATGCAGAAACGGAACTTCACACAGACGCCAGTGGCTATGGTATTGGTGCAGTGCTTGTACAAGTTCAGGAAGGTGCCGAAAAAGTGATAGCCTATGCTTCAAGAGTACTCTCAAAGTCCGAGATAAACTACTCTACAACTGAAAAAGAATGTCTCGCGGTTATCTGGGCTATCAAAAAGTTCCGGCCGTATTTATTCGGCAAACCATTCACCGTCATGACAGACCACCATTCTTTGTGTTGGCTGACTAGCTTGAAGGATCCATCAGGTCGACTAGCAAGATGGGCACTAAGACTGCAAGAGTACGATGTCACAGTGGTATTCAAGAACGGGCGCAAACACAAGGATGCCGACTGCCTTTCGAGAAATCCATTAGTGGAACACAACAGCATTAATGAAATTTCAGCTCTCACTGAATTAGAAGACGTTAAATCTGAACAGAGGGAAGAACCAACAATATTAAAAATGATAGAGGCCTTGGAGAAAGGAGAACCGACCAATGGAGAGTTCCAACTTATAAACGGAACATTGTACAAGAGCAACTACAATCCACTGGGCCCCAAATGGCTACTTGTTGTTCCAGCTCATCTCCAGCCAGCTATTCTCAAATATTTCCATGATGCTCCAATATCCGGTCATCTGGAATTCGTAAAGACCCTAGACAGAATCAGACGCAGGTATTACTGGAAAGGTCTCTACCGATCTGTCAAGCACTATGTGAGTCACTGTAAAGAGTGCCAGCGACGGAAGGATGTGCCGCAATTACCTCCAGGACATCTCGTACCGATTACGCCGGCAGCAGCTCCATTCTACCGAGTTGGGATCGATCTTTTAGGGAGGTTCCCGAAGTCGACAACCGATAACCGTTGGATAATAGTCTGCACTGACTACCTCCCACGCTACGCTGTCACCAAACCTGTGCCGACTGCAGAAGCTCCAGAGATCGCAAAATTCCTTGTAGAAGACATTATTTTGAAGCATGGAGCACCACGTGTCATGATATCTGATCGTGGAAAAGTATTCCAGTCAAAACTAGTATCAGAGGTAATGTCACGGTGCAACATTGTCCACAGAATGACAACTGCATACCATCCTCAGACAAATGGTCTTACGGAACGTTTTAACAAGACGTTAGCCGACATGCTGTCGATGTACGTCGATGTTGAGCAGAAGAATTGGGATACAATTCTGCCAGTCGTGACATTTGCTTACAATACCGCAAGACAAGACACCACAGGCTTCACTCCGTTTTTTCTGCTCCATGGCCGTGAAGCTGAGACGACAATGGATACACTATTCCCGTTCCAACCGGACGACACTCAGGATGACTATGTTAAACAGTTCTTCACCAGGGTCGAAGAAGCAAGACAGCTGGCTCGCATACGGACACTGGACGCCCAGGAGAAGGACCGTCAGCGGTATAAAGACAAGCACCGACCTGTTGTGTACAGCCCAGGAGATCTGGTATGGATTTTTACCCCTGTACGGAAGGTTGGACTGTCAGAAAAGTTATTGAAGCGATACTTTGGTCCGTATCGTGTCATACACCGCCTGTCAGACGTCACATACGAAGTTGAGGATTATGAGCCGTCGTCGAAACGTCAAAAACGAAGAGACATTGTTCACGTCTTGCGCATGAAGCCTTACTACGATCCTGAAGAGCAGGTAGACGACAATGGCTTCTTGTTCAAGGACTTTCAGGACGGTAATGTCCTGATGAAGCCACGACAGGAACGTCTGTCGTCGATAATCGCGGAGAAGGGAAGGATTCTCTTGAATTGCCATACAGAGGACCCATGACAAGATCCAGGACATTGCAGCTGGCTCCACAGGGATCATAACAGCGGGTCGCTGTTTCTCCAGGAGAGGGAGCAATGCCGCGAGAGACCACGAACACCAACTGCCGGCGTGGCGCAGGGGATAGCGTCACGGACTGCGGACCAGAAGGTCGCCTGTTCAATCCCGCCCACCGGTAAAAATTTATTTCTGTGTAATTGACGATTCCAGAATGTTCTACATCTTTCTTATGTTCACTTGTAAATTCTACTTGTTTCTTAACTGTTCTTCTAATTTCTCGTAAATTATGTCTGTGTATAAATAGCAGAGCACTCTGCTCGAGAGGCAGTCAGTGCTGCGTGTATGTTGAGTTCGTAATAAACGTGCTTTCAGTAACAGTGCTGTGTTTAGTTGCCTTCGAAGTCAAGCCTACTTCCATTGCAACGTGACAATATCAAGTGGAACTCGCCTTGTCAAGCAGTTGCACATATTTACTACAGTTTTCCATTACACTGAGAGATTTCAGTACTGCCACGTTGCTTTCCAACAGTAAAAGGACAACGCAACCTTGTTAATTTTATTAGATTATTCGTAGGTTATTGATTTAATAACTTATGGCGAAAGAGTGATATTCTGTTACTTGTTTGTGTGAGGCCTGTAGCAAGGGGGAAAATCATTCATTCAGAGCTAACGGCGACCGGTGGCGAGCACGAGGGTGGCTCTATTATTCGGAGGGTCAGCAGTTCCCTGAAGACGCCTTACGGCCGAAGGCCACAGCAGGTAGGGCTGAGGCGTGAGCCTTCCAAGTATCTGGCTGGCGCCACCGACGCTGGCGTCGTCTAGGCGGGAGCGTCTGGAGCAATACATTGTCTCCAGGGGCGGAGTACGGTGCTTTGCGAAGGGAGAGCTGAGACTTCTGACGCCGAGTTGGCGAACGCCAGGGTGGCACCCGCTAGGACATTGTGCGTCTCTGGCGCCAAGCTGGCGGACGCTACAATTATACAATAGCAGTTTGCTGGGGGCAACTTGTTGGCCGTGTTTTTGAAGGTGCCTGAAGGCCATCCGCGCTATCGTGAGACCGCTGGGCGTAAGGGCGAGGCTCGACCGGTGGGAACGTGGGAGAGCTGGCCATATGATGCTGTTTTATAATAAGGGGGTTCGGCAGTCCGACTCCCGAACGCAAGCTGTGATTGGCCGTACTTTGGCGCCTAGCTGCGGATTGGAGTTTCAAGAGAGATAGGCGAAGCCTGGAGGTTTTGCAGAGAGTAGACGGAGATTTTAGAAGGGAGAAGGTGGACTGGAGTTTGGGCAGCCGAGGAGAGGAGACGTTTCTCTTCTGCTCTAAGTTTATACTTGTCGCCGAGCAGCTAAATTAGAGTTTGTGGTACAACTTTTGGGGTTGCTCCAAAACTTGTGCTAATAGCGCTGAGTATTGGCAAGCCAAGAGAAAGGTCAGCCTGCCTGATATTAGACGCACCGACGCGCTAACTGCGATTGTCACAGTTCTGGTGTCACCTCTGGCTACATTACATTCGTGTTTCACACGTAAATTGTCTGTAGTGGCACGACATAGCCGAACGAGTGAGATCGTAGGCACTGAGATCCACTGGGGTCGAAGTAGGCTGATATTAGTTAAATATCGCTTCTGGAATACGAAGCTGAATTATCTCCGGGTCCGCGACTTGCAGCTATCAACGCACATAGACGCCGCCCAGCCGTCGTGTTGCTGACATCGCCAACCATCACAGTATTGGTACAGTATCGCGTGCATTTGCTAGTGTTTCGAGGGGTGTTCACGTTTTTTCGGACTAATGAAAACGTTAGGTAAACTCACAGTAATCTGGTATCGGAATATTTCTCTCGATCACGCCACGGTTTCCAATTACATGTGAGTTGTCACAAGTGTTAATACAATTATCTTCAACTTACCAGTCACTTGCTGTAAGAGAGCTTATTTGGTTTTGTAAATTCGTATAATTTGTTCCATTCTCGAATAGCACGCGGGAAGAAAGAACACCCCAATCTCTCCGTTCGAGCTCTGAATTCTCGTATTTTATTCTGTTGATCATTTCTACCTATGTAAGTGGGAGTCAACAATATATTTTCGCATTCGGAGGAAAATGTTGCCGATTGGAGTTTCGTAAGTAGCCCACGCCGCAGCGATAAGGGCCGTTGTTGTAATGATTCCCATCACAGATCCTTTATCATTCCCGTAACGCTGTCTCCCCAATAACGTGACAATATGAAACGAGCTGCCCTTCATTGGACTCTTTCGATGTCCTCCGTCAAACCCACCTGATAAGGATCCCACACTGGGCAGCAATACTTCAAAAAAGGACGGACAAGCGTAGTGTATGCAGTTTCTTTTGTAGTTCTGTTGCATGTTTTAAGGGTTCTGCCAATACAACGCAGTCTCTGGTTCGCCTTTCCGACGATATGATCTACGTGTTCTTTCCAATTTAAGTCTGAAGTGAAAGTAATTCCTAGGTATTTTGTAGAGTTCACGGCCTTCACTTTTGATTGATTTATCTTGTAAACAAAGTTTAATGGATTTCTTTTCGTACTCATGTGGACGACTTCATACTTCTCATTATTTAGAGTCAATTTCCATACTCTATGATATTATATCGTTCTGCAATTGGTTTTGATCTTCAGATGATTTTACTAGACGGTAAATGACGGCGTCATCTGCAAACAACCTAAGAGAGCTACTTAGATTTTCCCCTAAAACGTTTATGTAAATAAGGAACAGCAGAGGACCAATAACACTACCCAGTAGAACGCCCGATATGACCTCTGTTTTAGTCAATGCTTTACCATCGATTACTATAAACTGTGTCCTCTCTGACAGGAAATCCCCTATCCAGTCGCAAATTTGTGGCGATATACCATAACCACGCAATTTGATTAAAAGCCGACTTAGTTACAATTTCATCTTTTGAAGCTTACAAATGACGTAAGGAACTGTTGATCTCCAGCAGTTGACAAACTAGATGTAACTTTATGCCTTCACAAACAAAGTGGTTGCAATCCTGCTCGTTGTATGGTTGGTACAGGTGTAAGTAATGCTCATTTAAGATTCATAAATTAGTAATTTGACCAAAGATTAGAGTACCGAAACATGTTCACTGGAAGCGAGATTGTAATCAAACTTCTTCTTGCTTCTCAGGTATTCTGACAATCGTCACAATGCCAGATATTTCGCATGGCTACTTGGTAGAATTCTCAGAACTGGGGTGAACCTGGACTCTGCAAAAAGCCACTAGCGACCAAGTGTCTGTAAAATCTTAACGCTCAAACCGAGGCTACAGGTGGCAGTTTCTCAGTAAGGTATGCCCTCACTCTGTTGTTACAACTACTATTTACAGCCTTTGTTTTAGAAGTGTGCTCAACGCCCAAGGTATGAAATATTCTTGTGAAGTCATCGAGGTGAAGTGGGCAGAGATTCATATGCACGGAGACCAAACCTTCAAACCTTCATGCATAATTCCTGGAGCTTAATTTGCTGGCGCCAAGGCAGGACACGTTGAGATATAGTCGCTGAGAACAGCGAGCTATAAATTTTCAACCATTGCGCTTCTATAGTCTTTGTAGGTAACCCATTAAGAGCCGTTTAGAAAAGCCGAGTGGCGATTTGCCAAAGTGTCGAATTAATGCTTAGCAGCGCCAAACTGTTGTTGACAACCGTTATTAATAGCGAGGGAACTGGTGAGCCTGCTCATGCAGTCTTCAGCAGGACCTATCTCTCTCTCTCTCTCTCTCTCTCTCTCTCTCTCTCTCTCTGCATGTCTCTCTGTGTGTATGTGTATACATTTATGGGTACGACCATCCCGGATACAATCATATCGTCTATAACAGGGCTCATTTCTGAGTTACCAATTGTGAAAATGATTCCGCTTCCGCTTCCACTGCCGATGCTTCATGCTATCACGTTATGTCCCAGACTACAGTGTTGCAAATTTATTTCTATTACGAATATTACACACTTCAACTGTTACGTATTTACGTCACGTTACCTATCTTTAAGCATTAATTTCGGTGTTTGTTGCACACGGTCACTAACACACGGTATTACAGAATTGAAAGGTAGACTGTTTTACGAATAGATTATACTTGTGTCTTCAGGATCGTTTACAAAATGAGCTTTCTGGACACTGTTCAGTACAGCTTTGTCCCGTATGCTGCCAAATCGGCCCTTCTTTGGACCATTACAATCATACCGCTTAATTTACTGATCTTAGGGAGAGTTCCTAATTTATAAATAGAAGGATAGATGCCAAGATCACAATTTTTAACCTCTATTCACTCAAGACGACCGATTTCGACATACTATGCTGTCATTATCTGGTTTCATTAGCATTAAACTATTTGTTATAGTGCTCCACATAAACTCTGGTACGTGCACTAGATGATATATAAAATCATGTACAGGTGGACAGTCAAATATAAAATGGATGGCTGCACAAAATTTAAAAAGTAAAATATACATAAAATAATAACCATCATAGTGCAGATACGTGGTTGAGCACCTACATAAAACTCCTGAGTATATAAAAGTTAAAAATTGTGATATTGTCATATATCCTTCTATTTACAATCATACCGTCTGTAACAGGGCTTATTTCTGGGTTACCAACTGTGACAATGCAAGTACAGAGTGATTCAGCTTCTCCTGACGATGTTTCATGCAATCAAGGTATGCACCAGGCTACACTGTTGCAAATATATTTATATTACGAATTTCACACACTTCAACTGTTACGTATTTACGTCACGTTACCTATCTTTAAGTATTAATTTCGGCGTTTGTTGCACACGGCCACTAACACACAGTATTACAGAATTGAATGGTAGACTATTTTACGAATAGATTATACTTGTGAGACGTCTTCAGGATCGTTTACAAAATGAGCTTTCTGGACACTGTGCAGTACAGCTTTGTCCCGTCTGCTGCCAAATCGGCCCTTCTTTGGACCACAATTAGTCTACTGTGATTCTCATAGTCGACCTTCAGTAAATGTTGAAATGTTTGTAATTTTATGGGGCCAAACTACGTTGGTCATCAGTCCCTAACTTACAAACTACTTAAAGTAAGTTAAACTAACCTAAGGACAACAAACACATCCATGTCTGAGGGAGGGTTCGAACCTCCGACGCGGGAAGCTGCGCGATCCGTAACGTGGCGCTCCAGACCGCTCGGCTACTCCCGCGCGGCTCAGTCAACCTTGGCTGCAGGTAGTAGGATTGTGTAGTAAGGAATGCACGACACCAGTTAAATGGCTATTAATACTTGTAAAACTCAATTTTAATTGTGGATCCAGCAAAACACTGTCATTAACATGAAATTTGTAAAAAAGGTTGATGTTTCGCGAAATGGTGTGAAAAAGTAAACTAACATATAAAACAAACGGAATTCTCGAGAGTAGCAAAACTATACGAAACCCCTCTGTGTGTGTACCAACTGTGGTTACAATTTAGTACGGCACTCTTTGTGCATAATAAATTGTGTATTAAACGCCCATCTTCTTCTCCATTCTCTCTCAGTCCATCTCTTCGTTTCCCGCTGTCTCCTTCCCACTACGTCTGCCTCCTCTTCATCATCATCCTTCTATTCATTATCTCTGGTTATTTCCTCTTGCTCTCCTTCTGTTACAAATGATGGTACACATAATTCACAATAACATTACCTGCATCATGTGTTTCTTGCAATCTGACCTTCTCCTCTTTTCTCTTTCAATTACTCCTCCTCCGTCTCCCCCTTCCATTGCTCGTCTCCTCCTGCCCCTCTTTCTGTCTGTCTCGTCCTCCCTCCACCAACTGTCCATTTCCTCCTTGTTCTCCACTTTCTCTGTCCATCTCCCCTTTACATTATCTGCGGAAAATTACATATGATCGGCCAAACGCTGTCGAAGGAGTAGAAATACCTGCTGCCAATTCTTTAACACCCGTGGACTTCCGATAAGTGAAAGTTGTTAATAAAATTGAAAGTTGTCAATTAAATAAAGATTGTTATAAAAACTGCTTCAACTGTACCTGAGTGGGGCTCACCTTGACTGTCCGATACCATCCGTCGGCTTTGACCAATTGCGTCATGTATTACGTCATTTTGTCACAGATGTGTATCTATTTGTTTATCACTAGTCGCTGATTATATTGTACAGAGACCAAAGATAACATAGACTACGCATGTCCCTATCTCTGCTGTGTTGTGGTTTGAAACCAATATCTAATATTGCCCCGAGTCAGCTGCCTGAAGCTTCGTCATTACGAATAAAGGTTTTTCTAATTTACAGGTGAAGTCAAGCGTTTATTTTAACTATGAAACGACTTCTCGTGTTCCTATTACAAATTTATCGCGAATCTTTAATTCAGCGCAACGTTGCTAGTGATTGGAAAAAAGCGCAGGTGACTCCCGTTTATAAGAAAGGAAAGAGAACTGACCCACAAAATTACAGGCCAATATCGTTTATATCAGTTTCATGTAGAATTTTGGAGCATTTTCTCAGTTCGAATATTGTAAATTTCCTTGAAACGGAAAAGCTTCTTTCTATGAATCAGCACGGGTTTAGGAAACATCGTTCATGTGAAACTCAGCTTGCCCTTTTCTCACATGACATCTTGCGAGCCATGGATGAAGGGCAACAGGCGGATTGTGTTTTTCTCGACTTCAAAAAAGCGTCCGACGCGGTGCCACACTGCAGACTGCTAACGAAGATACGAGCTTATGGAATAGGTTCACGGATTTGTGACTGGCTGGAAGACTTCCTAAGTAATAGAACGCAGTATGTTGTTCTCGACGGCGAGTGTTCATCAGAGACGAGTGTATCGTCAGGCGTGCCCCAGGGAGTGTGATAGGACCGCTATTATTTTCTATCTATATAAATGATCTGTTGGACAGAGTAAGTTGTAATTTGCGGCTGTTTGCTGATGATGCTGTGGTGTATGGGAGGGCGTCGTCTTTAACTGACTGTAATAGCATACAGAATGACTTAGACAAAATTTCTAGTTGGTGCGAAGAATGGCAGCTAGCTCTCAATGTAGAAAAATGCGCATGAGTAGGAAAAACAACACCATAATGTTCGAATACAGCATTAATAGTGAGCTTCTTGATGCTGTCGCGTCGTTCAAATATCTAGGCGTAACATTGCAGAGCGATATGAAATGGAACGAACATGTAAGGACAGTTGTGAGTAAGCCGGACAGCCGACTTCGGTTTATTGGGAGAATTTTGTGAAGATGTACTTCATCTGTAAAGGAGACCGCGTATAAAATGCTTGTACGACCACGTCTTGAGTGTTGCTCAAGTGTTTGGGACCCGCAGCAGATCAGTTTAAAGGAAGACATAGAGGCAGTTCAGACGCGAGCAGCTAGGTTTGTTACTGGTAGGTTCGACCAATGCGCGAGTGTCACGGAAATGCTCCGGCAACTCAATTGGGGATCACTGGAAGAAAGACGACGTTCTTTTCGTGAATTTCTGCTGAGGAAATTTAGAGGGCCGAAATTTGCAGCTGAGTGTAGTAAGATCTTGCTGCCGCCTACTTACATTTCGCGTGGTGATCACAAAGACAAGATAAGAGAAATTAGGGCTCGTACGGAGGCATATAGGCATTCTTTTTTTCCTCGTTCTATTTGGGAGTGGAATAGGAAAGGAAATGCCTAGTAGTGGTACAGTGCACCCTCCGCCACGCACCTTACGGTGAATTGCGGTGTATGTATGTAGGTGTAGGATGTAGGCAGGGGCACTAGTAACGGTAACCATTATCCCTATAAAAGGAGTTCTTGTCACGTACATCAATAAATTTTTATCACATTATTATCTAATGTAAGTGGCCAATATTTTTTCTTGTTTTACGTTTCGGCTTCACTGTATACGGCAAAGTCATAAAATATAAACGCTTGTATTATATTAAAATTGGACATTAATGGTGCAAACCGATTTCAGGTTTTTATAAAAGCATGACAAAACATTTCACATGTAGTGTTGTAGAGGAATCGTATGAAAACTGATGTTGCTTGTCATAACTGGTATTTCATCTCCTATGTCAGCTACAAACTAAAAGAGTCATACTTCAACAAAAACAGTTATTCTCTTAAGAACTGCAGTTCTGTTGCTTATAAAAAGAACTGTGAATACATTTCATCTAGCCACAGGTAGAAACTGTAACCGTTGCATTGATATTGCGAACTGCGGAGAACTAACGCCCACTGTACTAATGAATGTGTAATAAGAATACGATAAGGCATTTATTATCGAACTCTACGCCAAATTTCCACTAGCAAGAAGAGGAGCTGCGACTCTCAGCTGCACTTCACACTGCTTGTAATGATGAACGGGGTTTCCTGCCCCGAGTCACTTGACTTAGATGTTGGTTTCAATATAATGACGTCGCGCGCAGTCTATCTTTGGTCTATGATATTGTAAATGTGTCAGAGGTAATATTTATTAGAATGCATATAATAATTTATTTACGCGGTTCGTGTTGACCAATTTTATAAAAATGCATTTATTTCTTTATGTGTTTCGTTTTTGTGTAATAAAATATTGTGTCAGAGGTAATATTAATTAGAACGCATTTATTTATTTACCTACTCGTTTTGTGTTGAACAAGTTCTACAGTGATAGGAAATACTTTAAAATATTTAAAAATTACCCCAGTTATTATTATAAGGGCTGAAGTGCAGTTTATGAGTCCGCGAGTGGTGTTTCATGTGTAGACGTTGGCAATGGCGCCGCAGCGCATCATTCTTAATAAAGTTACAGTTCGAGTCTGTCTGTGAGCTTATTAAACATCCATCTGTCCACATCACGCTAAGGACTTTTTTTTTACTTTAATTTCACACAGCACATTAATCTTGCCATTCCTGTGACTGTAAAAGACAGATCTATCTGCATCCATTGAGATTTTGTTACTACTATTTTACACAGAACGTTAATCTGGGCATTCCTGTGACTGCAGTAAAATATATTTCTGTCTGCATCCCGTAAGATTTTTTTTTCTCTGAAGACTCAGTTCCCTCGACTTCATTGGTTAACAAAAGAACACCGCAAAACGTAATTTTACTTACTTTTACACTTCGCTAGTCTCTCTGGCCGTATTTCACCAATTTCGTATTGTAAGCTCACAGATGATGACCTTACATCTGCAGCATTACTGCAGACAAGCACTATGTGAATCTGTACACCTTTCTAAGTTTATACATGGATTTTTTTATTATTACATCGTGATTTTTTTTAATTGGTTATTTTTGTATGTACTGTCATTTGCTTGATATATTTTATTAATTTATTTTTGCTTGTATATTTCTTATATATATGTGTAAAGAGACTGAGCAAGATGTTGTACATGTAAAAACAGTAGAATGACAGTAGCGCGCTCTACTGCGTAAGTGTATTGTTAACTGAGAGGCAGTCAAAGTCTGCGAGTGGGTCTCGTCGTGTGCTGACGTCGTCCGTGGGTGTATTAGGGCTTATGACTATCTCATGCAAATTTCTAGATTGTTTTGCTCTTCGTATTAAGTAGAGTACAAGAAGAATTACCTGAAAAACCAATGCTTCCACGGAAAAGAAAGCGAAATATTGATCAGTGGAAAAGAGTTGAGGCAAAACGTCGCCGAAATGCTGATCAGCAATGTAAATCTTCAAAAACTAACAAGACTGTTCAGGCAGTCACTATAGGAAGTCCCTGTAAATAAGTGCTACACAAAACTACTTGGGGAAGAAGAAAACATTTTCCATTCCTTTTGGGGCATGGGAACTTTAATGCCCAGGATACCTACCTGATGAGCTGCATTAAAATGGCACCGAAAAAGCTGAGGTTTGTTAAGTATTTAAATATGAATGGTCTAATATGTTGTAAATTAATATCATTTTGTTATAGTTGTCATAATTTCTTTGAAAGCTATCCAAAAAAGACTTGCAAAAAAACATCATCCTGGGCTATTACGTTTTCGTATAACGTGAAGGTATGTGGAAGGAAGTCATGATTTTCAAGGAAGCTTTCCTAACGGTTCATGACTTACAGAGAAACGCGCGAAAAGTGAGATATTTACAACAGCAAATGAAACATGGATTTTTAGTGGCGAAAGACGATGCAAGAGGTATGTATCTTACACTGTAGCTTACTATCAGTTAGTCATTTACTTAGAGTATAGTAGAAACATTTATATTACGAAGATATTATAAACTCAAATGTTTTATTTATTTCAAGGAAACCATGGAAACTACTCACATAAATTCCAAGACGAAGCTGCACAAGGCGTTAAAGACTTTCTCAATGCCAAACCACAATATAAGTCATTACAGTAGGCAACAGATTGATATTTCACAATTGCATCCTTATATCAGGATAAATACTCCCAATACTGCAAAGAATATTAGGTTCCTACCGTCTCTGAAAGTAAACTCAGAGAAATTTTCGTATTTGAATTTAACATAGGCTTTAAACTACCAAAAAGTGACACCTGTTCAAAATTTGATTCATTTATAATTGCAATTAATAACCCAGAATTAAGTGCAAAAGAAGTTACAGAAAAGAAACATCAATACGAACTGCATCTCAAAAAGGCTGACAGAGGACAAATATGATTGCGTCTTTAACTGTTTTGGCTAAACAAAAACGCAAATGGGGACCATGTGATACTGTGAATAACATGCAACATGCAACCCCTTCAAATATACACGCTCCAGGGTATTAAAATGTTGATGACGAAGAAAGTAGTTATAGAAATCCACACATAATTCAGTAATTAGATCTGTCCTCACCCTTTTTATATACAGTACATTGTCGAAAATATAAAAATAGTACGCCTCTTAGCGTTTTCCAATTCACTGAATATTTCTTGCTGAAACAATGTATATGGAGTATGTGAATTGATTACACTTCCATTTCAATAGCTCGAGCGGTATTGAGGTACGAGGTGTCGAGCCATGCCATGCTGAAACACCCATATTAGTACGTGACGGAGCCCACACAGGCGCTTGATCATGGCATCCAATCGATCACACTGTCTTGACATACATTGTTTTACGTGTCCGACCTGTCACGTAGCTTTCTAAGAGTGATGAGTAACCAATTCAGTCGTGTCACTTGTCGTCCCATCGTGCTCGGTTGGAGACGTCTGGAGTTCGTGCTGGCTGGAGGTGTTTCCGCACGTCTCAATATCAGTTTGAGATTTCTTCTATCAGAACATTTTATATGCACATTCAAAGTATTTTTGTCGCATGAGAAACGTTTTACGTCGCAGAGACAGGACGTATACTAGTCGTAGCGCGGCCGCTGAATATAGGCGGGCCGGCCGCGGTGGCCGAGGAGACTGAGGCGCTTCAGTCACGGTCTGCACGGCCACTACGGTCGGGGGTTCGAATCCCCCCTCGGGCATGGATATTTGTGCCGTCTTTAGTATAAGGTAGTTCATAAGTAGTTTGTAAGTTTAGGGACTGATGACCCCGTAGTTAAGTCCCATAAGCTTAACAAACATTTGAACACTTGAATATAGGCGGCAGTAGAGAGCCTATATAGGGAGAGAGTGGCCGACCGGCCGGTGTCCGCCATGTTTTTACCAGACTGCGTGCGGGACGTGCACTTGCATAGCGTCCCAGGCAGAAATGCAGCCAGTTAACGACTGAAACAAGCCATCACTTCCACCCATGACACCAAAGCACATCTTCTAGCCAACTAATAACTACGTGGTTAAAGAAATGCCAATCTATACAGGCCTAATAAATTTGCAAGCAAATATGTCTCATGAAACAGTTTCTATGACTGTTAATACCATATTTTACGATGTTCTGGTAACATCGACACTTGGCAGTTGATTAAACAAAAAGAGAGGTATTTCATGTTATGTATCTCAAAGAAAATGATGCTATTTCAGAATTTTCTGTCTCCATATCTATCGCTGTAATTAGTAAATTATTATAGCTTTCCGCCCCGATATAATGCATTTTAAGTGTGCTCCTGTCGATCTTATAACATTTTCCTACACTGGGAAATATCAAAAACTTTTAGAAACACAGAAGCATTGAAAACCGGAAAAATACCGATACTATCTCTACTGAAGCAGCAGAGACACACTCGAAATAGGTAACTGAATATTATACAAGGAGTCCCGCCCACACACCCCTTTTTTATGTTACATCATGTAACAAATTATAGCCGAGGGGACTGAGACGCTTCAGTCACGGTCTGCACAGCCACTACGGTCGGGGGGTCGAATCCCCCCTCGGGCATGGATATTTGTGCCGTCCTTAGTTGTAGGTAGTTCATAAGTAGTTTGTAAGTTTAGGGACTGATGACCCCGTAGTTCAGTCCCCTAAGCTTAACAAACATTTGAACATTTTGAACAAATTATAGGATTGTGAATAGCCAATAATACACAACCAAGGGGGAAGTGCCGTAGCCGTGTTAAAAGATACCTTGTGACATGACATGTCACAAACTAAAACCATGAACTAACAAAAGCCAGAAAGTACTGTTAAAATATTTTACACCTAACCAGACCTTATTTTATTTTTATTTTTATTTATTTACTTTTTTTGTAGGGCCTCCTTCGCCGGCCGCGGTGACCGAGGGGACTAAGGCGCTCCAGTCACGGTCTGCACGGCCACTAACGTCGGGGGTTCGAATCCCCCCTCGGGCATGGATATTTGTGCCGTCCTAGTTCGTAAGTAGTTCATAAGTAGTTTGTAAGTTTAGGGACTGATGACCCCGTAGTTAAGTCCCATAGACTATACAAACATTTTAGGGCCTCCTTCCTCCCCTTCAGCCCCTCCTTTTGCTAGCCATTTTTTTCCTTCTCTGCCTGGCTTCATAGCCGTTTTAGTCTTCTCAGTAAGAAAATTAAAATTTTAACTTCTCTAAATAGAGAAATTATAGTTATATTTCGTCTTTAAACAAAAAAAAAATCATATAAACATAGTTGAAATGAAAGTAATAACGCTACGAAACTCGGTTCTAGTATGGCACTGTGACTGGCTGCTAAACTAATATTAGAAGTGCACCTCGCCGATCCCCAATGCACCTCACGTAGGAGTCGGGCACGTCTTCTCGATAGACTGTAAACTCCATTGTCCTGATCAGTTCTTCCGACCCTCGCATTACTAATTCAATACGCAACCAGTACACCACGCGGGAATTACACAGACAGCGCATCTGTTACTGATTTTCATCAATCCCTTTCTTGCATCGGGCGGGAGGAAGCAGAAAATATTTACTACAGGAATAATTCGTTAGTTTCCATAATTCGCCTTTACGGTTTCCGATTTCGCGGTTAACTCCCTTTCTTAGTTTCCGAACCGGCCGCGGTGGCCGAGGGGATTGAGGCGCTCCAGTCACGATCCGCACGGCCACTACGGTCGGGGGTTCGAATCCCCCCTCGGGCATGGATATTTGTGCCGTCCTTAGTTGTAAGTAGTTCATAAGTAGTTTGTAAGTTTAGGGACTGATGACCCCGTAGTTAAGTCCCATAAGCTTAACAAACATTTGAACATCAACATCTTAGTTTCCGCTTTTCCTCATTCCTTGTGAACACAAGCATCATGTAACAATTTTTGACTTAGGTTTTTATAGCCAAGAGACGACCAACGAGGCATTTCTCTTGGCCGTTCATAATGATTATGTAATACACATTACTTCAAAACAACATTTAATCTTAAAAATTGCCGCGAAGTTATAAAGTAATCGCCAACGACCGACGAACAACACATAAATTTACGTAAATACAACCGACAGAAGACGCGCAAAAGGGGAGCAGCACCTATCATAATACCAACTGTGTGTAACTGTACAGGGAAATCGCTGTCACTCCACCGTACAGAAACGCACACTGTAGCTATTATCACATATACAAAGCCCTTCAAATCTGGTAAAAACAGGGCGTCCTGGGCTCTCAGCCAATCAGGAGCAGTTTCACCCATGGCCACTGTCTCGTTATACAGGCTCTCTATGCGGCACCGGCCGCAACGTTGCAGTGCGCTTGCGCGGTTGAGGTTCAAATTCTCTTCTGAACCCCCTGAGGGCAGCATATGGGCGCTCCCGCCGCAGGGAGGCACGAGGAGAAACGCCGTGTTTAACACTGGCGTTGGAACTGTTAGAGACACCAGCTCCTTACTACTCGAGCTCTGGTGGGTACGCACAAATGGTCCCGAAGCAAAACAAATGTAGCTACTGCGCACCTCGCCTTGCGCATCAGCAGATCCTCCATTAAGGCAATATCCGCCCTTCATATTTGTTTTTGGTGCGTTGAAGATTCATCAAAAACACGTCATATTTGGTAAAATATGTGATAACTATAAATTAAAGACGCATCAACTGTAAAAGCCTACAGAGGATCCGATCGTGAATAATAATGTAGTAACTACTCTCCAACTAGCACCGTGGTAAGGTTCGAGACCGCCAGTAAGCAATTTTTTTAAACCCAATCTTCTTTTTAACAGATACGGGAAGAACAATGACTTTTGTATTGTTACTGCCACATATATTTGGATATTTTAGCAAATGTGTCGCGATTTTGAAGGGTAAATGACATTTATACTATTTTCTCTAACCAGTATTTAAGTGTTTGAAAAGATGTGGGGGAGAGCAGCCTTTGCACAGGCGTAAGGTTAGGAGGGGGTTGCTGCTTACAGTGTCACGTGACCCGAAGGTAGCTTGTCTCTTTATCGAAATATATTCAATTTGTTAAGGTGACTTAACAATGCAATCAATTACTTACTGTATTTTAGTGTTAATCTGCATATTCATATGATCTTGGCGTTTATTGTCAAATAAAAATGAACAATATTCAGTATTTTCTTAGAAGCAAATTACTCAGCTTCAAGCTTCTAACAAAAGTGTGAAATAAAGAATCTTGCTAGGCCGACGCGTCAGCTCGAGTTGAAGCAAGCGCAAGTAAGCCAAGGTAAGACATTGTGCAAATCTTGCAACGAAAATACCGGGTGATCAAAAAGTTAGCATAAATCTGAAAACTTAATAAATCACGGAATAATGTAGATAGGGAAGTAAAAATTCACACACATGCTTGGAATGAAATGAGGTTTTATTAGAAACAAACAAAAACAAAAAATTCAAAAAAAGTCTGATAAATGGTGCTTCATCTGATCAGAGAAGCAATAATTAGCATAACAAATTAAGACAAAGCAAAGACGATGTTCTTTACAGGAAATGCTCAATATGTTCTCCATCATTCCTCAACAATAGCTGTAGTCGAGGAATAATGTTGTGAACAGCATTGTAAAGCATGTCCGTAGTTATGGTGAGGCATTGGCGTCGGATGTTGTCGTTCAGCATCCCTAGAGATGTCGGTCGATCACGATACACTTGTGACTTCATTTAACCCCAAATCCAATAACCGCACGGACTGAGGTCTGGGAATCTGGGAGGCCAAGCATGACGAAAGTGGCGGCTGATCACATGATCATCACCAAACAACGCGTGAAAGATCTCTTGTGCGCGTCGTCTGGTGATGATCGTGTGCTGAGCCACCACTTTCGTCATGCTTGGCCTCTCAGACCCCAGACCTCAGTCCTTGCGATTATTGGGTTTGGGGTTACCTGAAGTCACAAGTGTGTCGTGATCGACCTACATCTCTACGGATGCTGAAAGACAACATTCGACGCCAATGCCTCACCATAACTGCGGACATGCTTTACAGCGCTGTTCACATTATTCCTTGACTGCAGCTATTGTTGAGGAATGATGGTGAACATATTGAGCATTTCCTGTAAAGAACATCATCTTTGTTCTGTCTTAATTTGTTGTGCTAATTATTGCTCTTCTGATCAGATGAAGCGCCATCTGTCGGACATTTTTTGGACTTTTTTTTCCATTCCAAGCATGTGTGTCATTTTTCCTCTCACACTCTCGCAGAGGTGTGCCAAATCACAGACAAATATATACAGACGGGAAACCTTCGTAAGGGCCCAGTCCTACGCCACAGAGTAACATATACAGAGGAGCAGCCACCCCTAAACCATTGTCCTACGCTCCCCTCGTAGTTCCATAAGATGCTAGCAGGTGTCAGGCGGTTCGCTGGCTTAGGGTGCCTCTCGCACGTCAGAGGGTAGCATGGAGGGGAGGTTGACGGGAGAGCTCGTGCCGCCTGCCACTAGGCCACGACTGTGTCCGGCGTGCCGGCGTTTAAGGGGAGGTGATGATTGGGGCAGCCGCTACCTGACACCTACTCTGGCCAGTTTAAAGAGCTGCTTCTGACCGCAGCGCCATCATGGGACATCTTACGGAACTGCTGGAAACCGTCCCTCCCCGCACCCCTGAGCATAGGACTGGGCCCTTACGGAGGTTTCCCGTCTGTATATATTTGTCTGTGATCTAGTGTGGTCTACCGGTACTAAGCCAGGGAACCGCCTGACACCTGCTAGCATCTTACGGAACTATGAGGGGAGCGTAGGACAGTGGTTTAGGGGGGGCTGCTTCTCTGCATAAGTTACTCTGTGGCCAAAGTGTCTCTTTGGTCGCCGAGCGGGGGAGGCGGGGGGAGGGGGGGAGGGTGGCGCCATTATCAAGATGCGGCACTCAAAGAAATGAACGCCCAGTCACCTGAAGCACCAGCCGGCACTGATAACTGCCGGCCTGTAACTTTGTCTCTGTGAGTCAGTGCTGGCGGGCGACGTGCGGACGTCCCCAGAGAGGCGTGGGTCGTCGCGTTGTGCAGGGCGGTCACGCCGGAGCACGGGGAAGGAAGCGCCGACTGCCCACGCAGGCAGCGCACAAACACAGCGGGCTTTCCCCGCGCACAATGCCAGCCAGCAGTAGCACCAGCCGCCGCGCCGTGCCGCCTGCTTAGGAGGCTCGGTGCGCCGCCGCAATGCCAAGCAGCCAAGGCCTTCCTTCCTGCTGGCCGCTTTGCTGGCCGACACAGCACAGCACTGAAAGTCATAAAGCTGCACTGGTATACAGGAGGAGCAGTGGACATTTCAGGAGCGTGTAGAACACACACACACACACAAAAAAAAAAAAAAAAAAAAAAAAAAAAAAAAAAAAAAAAAAAAAAAAAAATAAATTTAATGTGTACATAAATTTATCCATGTTATGTGGATTGTTATGAGGTCTGCGACTGTATTATAAACGTATTGAAATAATTTATACTGCAGCAGTCGCTTTTTACTAATATTTTTATTAGCACGACGCATTTTGGCAGCAAGGTGCCATCATCGGGTGCATTGTACAGTTGTTGTTGTTGTGGTCTTCAGTCCGGAGACTGGTTTGATGCAGCTCTCCACAATACCCTATCCTGAGCAAGCCTCTTCATCTCCACATAAGAACGGCAACCTACATCTGTCTGAATCTGCTTACTATACGCGTCTCTTGGTCTCCCTCTGCGATTTTTACCCCACACACTTCCCTCCAATGCTAAATTTACGATTCCCCTGTGTCTAAGAATGTGTCCTACCAAGCGATCCCTTCTTTTAGTCAACGTATGCCAAAAATTTCTTTTCTCCCCAATTCTGTTCAGTACCTCCTCATTAGTTACGCGATCCACCCACCTAATCTTCAGCATTCTTCTGTAGCACCATATTTCAAAAGCCTCAATCCTCTTCCTATCCGCACTGTTTATCGTTCATGTCTCACTCCCATACAAGGCAACACTCCATACAAATGCCTTCAGAAAGGACTTTCTTAGGCTTAAATCAATATTCGATATTAACAAATTTCTCTTTTTCAATAACGCTTTTCTACCCATTTCTCAGTTACAAGTCCAGTATTGTTTTGTTATGTTTTGTGTTGTGGGTGCCAGTGAGGTTATGGTTGGACGTTTTAACCTATTCAGGAAGATATACCTATTTTAGTGTTATGTTTCGTGATTATAGCTTCTGTATTATTGTAGTGTTGTATTTACTTACAGTTTTGTTGATAGTCTTGATGTCTGGCACACATGACACAAGAACATAGTTACGTCTGAATAATTTCCTTTAGCTCCTCATATATTTCTTCTATTTCCTCATCATCAGCAGAGTTAGTTGGCATATAAACCTGTACTACTGTGGTCGGTGTTGGCTTCCTATCTATCTTGACTACGATAATGCGATCGCTATGTTGCTCATAGTAGTTTACCCACATTCCTATCTTCTTATTCATTATCAGACCCACTCCTGTAATACACCCAACTGATTTTGTATTTATAATCCTGTACTCACCTGACCAGAAATCCTGTTCCTCTTTCCACCGAACTTCACTAACCCCACTATATCTATCTTCAACCTATCCATTTCTCTTTTTAAATTTTCTAACTTCCCTACCCGATTAAGGGATCTAACATTCCACGCTCCGATCCGTAGAATGCCAGAATTGTCTATCCTGATGACAACATCCTCCTGAGTATTCCCCGCCCGGAGATCCGAATGGGGAACTATTTTACCTCGGGAATATTTTACCCAAGAAGATGCCATCATCATATATTCATACAGTAGAGCTGCATGTCCTCGGGAAATGTAACGGCTGTAGTTTCCCCTTGCTTTCAGTCGTTTGCAGTAACTGTATCGCAAAGCCACATTAGCTGATGTTACAAGGCCAGCTCAGTCAATCATCCAGACTGTTGCCCCTGTAACTACTGGAAAGGCTGCTGCCCCTCTTCAGGAACCACACGTCTGTCTGGCCTCTCCACAGATACCCCTCCGCTGTGGTTGCACCTACGGTATGGCTATCAGTATCGTTGATGCACGCAAGCCACCCCACTTCGGCAATGTCTGTGGTTCATGGGAGTGGATGTGTCTTTCATGGGAGTCTCTTTCATATCTTGACTAAAAGTTGGAATTTATAGGTGCGACATATTTTGAGACAACAAGGAATAGTGAATTTAGCTTTGGAGGAGAGTGTGTGAGGTAAAAGTTGCAAATGGAGAGTGAGACAGAATACAGTAAGCAGGTTCAAAATGATATCTGTTGCAATGTTTGGTTGTGTGGCCATATTCCGCAGCAGCTGTTAAAATTGATTATAGAGGTAATCTGTCTTATGCTGACTGCAATTAAGAGGTTTATTTTTAAACCAGACGCGTTTCGCTTTTTTATTTTAAAAGCATCCTCTGTGGTCTGTAAATGATACAAAGGTTTGTACAATTTGTTTTTGATAAATAGATTAAAAATAGTTTTTAAAAGGCATTTTTCACGTTAGGCCTAAGTGTTTTTAATTTAATATTCTGTCTACTCACGGTGTTTATGTCTCTTCTCTACATGTAACTACTGCTTCTCCGTCTTGTTGGCTGGAGTTCGTTTTTTCCTGGCGATGTTTCAGGGCTGTGTACAGCACTTTTCGTGTGTTTTTGTTACGTTTTTTCCTTTTCATCTCCGCAAATCACAGCACTTCACTTTTAAATGTATACTGATTAAATTTCGCCTGTTATATGTGGAATGCCTGTCTGTTCATTTGTCATTTCACTACAGTTTGGCTATGTTTGGTCTGTGAGTGTTGCCAACGTTCCATATTTATAATATAAATACGACCTCATTCTACATGAGTGTGTGTGTATGTGTGTGGAGGAAGGGGGGGGGGAAGAGAGAGAGAGAGAGAGAGAGAGAGAGAGAGAGACAGAGAGAAAGAGATATATTTTTTTTTTTTTTTTTTTTTTTTTTTTTTGATCAGGGTGTTAAGTTGTTTTTTCAGACGAGTAAATGCAGGTTTTAGTGGCAACATGAGTGAGTGTGTGTGCGTGAGAGAGAGAGATAGAAATATTTGATTCAAAGAACAGGGTGTTAAGATGTTTTTTCAGATGAGTAAATACTGTAGTGAAATGACAAATGAACAGACAGGCATTGCACATATAACAGGCGATATTTAATCAGTATACATTTAAAAGTGAAGTTCTGTGATGTTGAAACGTGTCCATAAAATATAAGAAAATAAGAAAATGTCTAATATTGTGCCTCCTGTTTTGTGTCGAGTAACTTGCTTGCAAGAAAATGTATAATATCGCTTCTACTGTATGTATCGATATGTGTAAAGTTTCATCTCTGGCAAAGATCATGTATTGCACAGCATTGTAGCTCGCACTGAGAGAGAGTAGCACTAGTGGTTCAGCTCGCTTAGAGAGCGGTTGGGTTGTGTGTATGGCTCCGATGTAGAGCAGAGGCTGCTTTGCCAGCAAGTCAGAAGTTGTATCATGTAAGTAATGTAATGCTGTTTATCAATAATAAGCAAGTTAATCCTGTTTCATATTTCATTTACGTAGTTAGAAAATTAACCCACTTCCTTCATTTGATAATTACTTGATTTAGTGGAGTGTTGATTTGAATAATATTATTGAACATATTTCATTATTGGTGCCATAGTAAGATAATAGTTGATCTGGATTTCAATAATTGGAGGCTGACCTATATAGGTTCTCACAGTCAAGCATTAAGAAAGTGATTTGTGGTTTTTCTTATATCTTTCTCGCAGTCAAAATTCTTGAGTATAGTCAGTGTCTGTTTCAAAAGGTTACATGACACAGTTGTTTTGTGTTTAAAAATATCCGTTGCGCACATAATCAATTTAATGCACTGTTTCTTATACATTAATATCAGGGCCATAATTAAACCAAATAGCTAAGTTAATGAACAATTTATTGTCTGATTTAACGAAAGGTTCAACATTCCAAAACAAGCGTACAGCTTTTAATGTGCGGAGATGAAAAGGAAAAAACGTAACAAAAACACACGAAAAGTGCTGTACACAGCCCTGAAACACTCGCCAGGAAAAATCGAACTCCAGCCAACAAGACGGAGAAGCAGTAGTTACATGTAGAGAAGAGACATAACACCGTGAGTAGACAGAATATTAAATTAAAAACACTTAGGCCTAACGTGAAAAATGCCTTTTAAAAACTGTTTTTAATCTATTTATCAAAAACAAATTGTACAAACCTTTGTATCATTTACAGACCACAGAAGATGCTTTTAAAATAAAAAAGCGGAACGCGTCTGGTTATATAAAAAAAAAAAAAAAAAAAAACTCTTAATTGCAGTCAGCATAAGACAGGTTACCTCTATAATCGATATCTGTTGCCTTTCTTATTCAGAGATGAAGAGGTTTGCTCGGGATAGGGGAATGTGGAGAGTTAAATGAAACGTATTACTGTTGTGGGTTGGCATGGGAGTACCCTGTATATAGGATGTTAGCAGCTGCGTACTGCCGGCCGCGGTGGCCGATGCGACTGAGGCGCTCCAGTCACGGTCTGCATGGCCACTACGGTCGGGGGTTCGAATCCCCCCTCGGGAATGGATATTTGTGCCGTCATTAGTAGTAGTTAGTTCATAAGTAGTTTGTAAATATAGGGACTGATGACGCCGTAGTTAAGTCCCATAAGCTTTACAAACATTTGAACATTTGAGCTGAGTACTGATGTTCAAGTTGTGAAGTCGTGATTAAGTTTTGATTGAGGTTTATATTGTAATTTATTGGCCAAGTCTACTGTGCTGTACCGCGAAAACATTCCTCGTATTTACACGTCCTGAGCGTGCTGATAATGTACTTGTGTATGTGTTTTGTAACAGAAAGGTTGCTGCAGCTCGAAGAGAATACAGCATACGATATCCCAGCCGCATGCTAGCAGAGTCACGCATGTTTACTTGTGTATTCAACACAATAGTGACACCGGTACACTGCCAAGCAGTCGTATTGCATCTGAACGTGTACATGAACAGACTGTGGATAAAGGACACACAGTATTCGGCTGGTAGAACATAATGCTTCAACTAGCGCACGTAGAACTTCTGCACGGATCGATGTTTAGCAAACAAGAGTGTGGCAGACATTATGTAAGCGTATGGTCCATCCATATAATTTACTAGCTGAATACCCGGCGTTGTATGGGTATTTATTTATTTATTTATTCAAGCCTTGAGTTAGTAATTCTCCTGTCCGTTCTCCCTCTGTTCATCTCCTGTTGTCTAATAACATGTTATATTTATCAGAGAATATGTAAGAAATAAGGCTCTCTTGCATAATACACAAAATGTTAAGTACAGTATCCAAACAAAGGAAGGTAGTAATCAAAATACGGATGATATGTAACATTCATACATTCATTTAATTCACAACTTTACTATAAACAATATTTCCTGTTACTTGTCCAGCAGGATCTAATATGAATAATTTCTTTGTTGGGCCACCCCTGAGCAAGTGAGAGAAACATGTTGTTGTTATGGTCTTCAGAGACTGGTTTGATGCAGCTCTCCACCCTACTATATCCTGAGCAAGCCTTTTCATCTCCTCATAAGAACGGCAACCTACATCTGTCTGAATCTGCTTACTATACGCGTCTCTTGGTCTCCCTCTGCGATTTTTACCCCACACACTTCCCTCCAATGCTAAATTTACGATTCCCCTGTGTCTAAGAATGTGTCCTACCAAGCGATCCCTTCTTTTAGTCAGGGTATGCCACAAATTCCTTTTATCACCAATTCTGTTCAATACCTCTTCATTAGTTATGTGATCTACCCACCTAATCTTCAGCATTCTTCTGTAGCACCACATTTCAAAAGCCTCTATTCTCTTCTTGTCCGCATTGCTTATCCTCCATGTTTCACTCCCGTACAAGGCAACACTCCACACAAATGCCTTCATAAAAGACTTCCTTACACTTAAATTAATATTCGATGTTAGCAAATTTCTCTTTTTCAAAAATGCTTTTCTTCCCATTGCCATTCTGCATTTTATATCCTCTGTACTGCGACCATCGCATGTTATTTTACTACCCAAGTAACAAAACTCATCTACCACCTTCATTGTTTCGTTACCTAATCTAATTCCTTCAGCATCGCCTGATTTACTAAGACCGCATTCCATTATTTTTGTTTTGCTCTTGTTAATGTTCATTTTATACGCTCTCTTCAACACACTGTCCATTCCATTTAACTGCTCTTCCAGGTCCTGTGCTGTCTCTGATAGAATTACAATGTCATCAGCAAAACGCAATGTTTTTATTTCTTCCCCCTGAACTTTAATCCCTATTCCAAATTTTTCCTTGCTTTCCTTCACCGCCTGCTCGATGTACCAATTGAATAGCATCGGAGAAAGGCTACAACCCTGTCTTACTCCCTTCCCAACTGATGCTTCCCTTTCATGCCCTTCTAGTCTAATAACTGCAGTCTGGCTTTTGTACAAGTTGTAAATAACACTCCTTTCCCTATATTTTACTCCTGCTGACTTCAGAATTTGAAACAGTGTATTCCATTCAACATTGTCAAAAGCTTTCTCCAAATCTACAAAAGCTAAAAATGTAGGTTTGCCTTTCCTTAATCTATCTTCTAAGATAAGACGTAAAGTGAGTATTGCCTCCCGGGTTCCTACGTTCCTCCTGAATCCAAACTGATCTTCCCGAGGTCAGTTTCTACCAGCTTTTCCATTCTCCTGTAGATAATTCGTGTTAAAATTTTGCAACCATGACTTATCAAACTAATAGTTCTGTAATTTTCACACCTGTCTGCGCCTGATTTCTTTGGAATGGGGATTGTTACATTTTTCGTAAAGTCTGAGGGTATTTAGCCTGTCTCATACATCCTACACATCAGTTCAAACAGTCTTGTCATGGCTGGCTCTCCCAGAGACTTTAGTAGCTCTGAGGGTATGTCATCTACTCCTGGGGCCTTGTTCCGACCTAGGTGTTTCAGTGCTCTGTCAAATTCATCTCTCAGTATAGTATCTCATATTTCATCTTGATCTACTTCCTCTTCCCTTCCCACAACATTGTCTCTAAGTTCATTTCCTTTGTAGAGCTGCTCTATGTACTCTTTCCACCTTCCAGCTTTCCCTTCTTTGCTGAGAACTGGTTTCCCATCTGAGTTCTTGATATTCTCTTTTATTTTCCTGTAGGCGGTATCTACTTTTCCCCTTCTTATACATTCTACAGATTTGCATTTGGCTTCTAGCCACTCCTGCTTAGCCATTTTGCACTTCCTGTCAATCTCATTTTTTAGTCGTCTGTACTCCATTTTGCCTGTTTCATTTATTGCATTTTTATATTTTCTCCTTTCATCAATTAAATTCAGTATTTCCTGTGATATCCATGGATTTTTTGTAGGTCTTGTCTTTCTACCTATTTTGTCCTCTGCTGCCATCACTATTTCGTCTCTCAATGATACCCATTCCTCTTCTACTGTTTTATTCTCCCCTGTTTCTGTCAATTGTTGCCTAAATCTCCCTCTGAAATTTTCCAGAACTTCACTTTCCTTCAATTTATCTAAGTCCCATCTCCTTATTTTCCTACCTTTCTGCAGTTTTTTCAGTTTCAGCCTACAGTTCATGTCTAACAAGTTATGGTCAGAGTCTATATCTGCCCCTGGGTATGTTTTACAGTTTATTACTTGGTTCCGGAATCTATGTCTTACCATTATAAAATCTATCTGATACCTTCCGGTGTCTCCTGGTCTCTTCCACGTATACAACCGTCTTTTGTGATTCTTAAACCACGTGTTTGTTACGATTAAATCATGTTACATGCAAAATTCTACCAGGCGACTTCCTCTTTCATTCCTCCATTGCCCAGTCCATATTCACCTACTATTTTTCCTTCTCTTCCTTTTCCTACTACCGAATTCCAGTTTCCCATCACAATTAAGTTTTCCTCTCCCTTAACTGTCTGAATAATTTGCTTTAGCTCCTCATATATTTCTTCGATCTCCTCATCATCGGCAGAGCTAGTTGGCATATAAACCTGTACTACTGTTGTCGGTGTTGGCTACGTATCTATCTTGACGATGATGATGCGATCACTGTACTGCTCATAGTAGTATACCCGCATTCCTATTTTCTTATTCATTATCAGTCCTACTCCTGTGATACCCCCAACTGATTTTGTATTTATAACCCTGTACTCACCTGACCAGAAATCCTGTTCATCCTGCCACCGAACTTCACTAATACCCACCATATCTAACTTCAACCTATCCATTTCCCTTTTTAAATTTTCTAATTTCCCTACCCGATTAAGCGATCTAACATTCCACGCTCCGATCCGTAGAATGTCAGTATTGTCTTTCCTGATGACAACATCCTCCTGAGTAGTCCCCGCCCGGAGATCCGAATGGGGGACTATTTTACCTCCGGAATATTTTACCCGAGATGATGCCATCAACATATTTCCATACAGAAACATAGGCATGTCAAATCCACTGCACAGTACTGAATATGTGGTTTATTAATCGTAACAGAAAATGCAAGTCTTAATGGAAACTGCAGTCTCTTAAAGTTAAAGCAAGATCTGTCGTAAATAATGTGTATTCTATGGATGTACGCTGTTTCATTCTCTTCATTTCCTTATAACTAGAAGTCTATTGCTATCGCCTGCATCCGTGTGCGCTTCAGAGCTCAAAGTTGTCAACACTACTGTCAGATTTCCAGAAATTTTATTAAGCCGACTGGAATACGTGTTGCATGATGTAATAGGGTTTTAACCATCACATATTTATTGAATTATATGTTGTACAATTGTATACTTTTGTAGTTATATATTCGTTTGTATACTTGCTGTATGTCGGTAAAATCGGTTGCGAACAGAGTTAGTTGTAAAGAAGTAATACATTAAAACCTGATACGTGATGGGGCGGTTTTCCTTGTATCTCATCAACTACGTGTAGTACTGTGATACAATTTCTAAAACATATTCATCTGTATGTGTGTATACTATCTCAACAATTTCCTGCGACTAAAATTTGTAGTGTAGAAATTGTAAACTGCGACTTCATATCGAATGCCGTAGTTTTTCTCCATGAACAGTGGAAAAGTAGTAAGAGAGAAACATTTTCCCTTTTATTATTTTTTTGAGATTGTCAGAGAGAAAAAGTTAAATAAAGGTTTGAAAATATGCCGAAAGTTTATTGCAAGTCGCTAAGTACTGTCATTCTCATATAGTGCATTTATAAATTTTCCTCCCATTATGTGGGAGTTTCTTGCAACTTATATTGTTATTCTATTGTTATCTCACGATAAGAAATATGTGTACCAAATTTGGTTGAAATTGGTCGAGTGGTTTAGGAGAAAATAAGCAGCATTGTTAGTTAATGCAGCAGTTTTTCGCGTATCTCATTGTTTATGACGTCATCTCTCGTGAGCTATGTGTTTTACGGGATTCTTACACTTGCGGTGACCGTCCGCATGGATTGAAGCTTACGTGTACAAAATTTCAAAAACACTGGAACAAAGCTGTAGCGTTGTATGCAGTACGTACATACAAACAAACACACAAGCATACAAACACACGGACACTCTGCTTTATATATAAAGGCAACTTATTCAATAACTTCGAGCTGCAGATGAAGATAGATCATTGAAGTAATTAGCGGATGTTTCGGTACATGGATGGATTTTCTGTTGAAAACTACAAACATACATCACGAGTCTGTTCTCTCTCTCTCTCTCTCTTCTGAAAGCTGATTTTGAGCCGATATATTGGTGAAAAGTAAGTATTGCGTCTATGTTAGATGTTTTTATTTTTTTGTCTAACTCCTGTAGGCACAGTGTACGGTAGAGGAACACTTTGTAGTAGATGACTTATCAGAGTGTCGTGCCTACTTTCCCAGTCGGAAAGAGCAAAGAATTTCATTGAACTGCCCCTAACGATTTTCTGTTGCGCAACCCGCCGCGCCTCCTACATTTCTCGCTAGTCTGCATCTTGTGCATTTACATTCTGGTTAAGTTGTTGTACAAAATTACACATTTAGAACTGACTTGAATTTGACTATAACCGATTGAAATTACTTGCTAGTTGCAACAAATTATGTGTTGGGGCATACGCAGCTGTAGACTTTAGTCATAATGATGGAAACCGCTTCAGGTGTATGGTATTCTTTTATTAACCAACTGTTTTCGTAGCATTAGAGCCACATCATCAGGGTTATCTTTATATAAAGAAGAGCAAATGCCAGTAACAATCGTGTTTTGCTATTTTACATTTGGGCTATAGATAAGAAAACAGTAGGTGAAAGTACTCATAAGTTATTTCATATTTTTCTCTCTCAGTGGACTAGACGACCCAACTTTCTCTGGTCGTATTCCATAGAATGATAAATAAATCGGATTGCCTGAGTTGAAACAATGTGGAAATGGTGAATAAGAGAAAATTAAGCATACATACCGGTGGCGGGTGTTGCGCTGGGGCCGACCGTCGTCAACTATGTGGTGCTCGTGACAGTCCTGGTAGGTACGTCACAAGTGCGCATGCGCGAAAATAAAGTTGAGCATGAGACGGTTTGCGCTTTGAAACAAGTGTTGTAGCAGAGAATGTTGGCCTATGTCTTTACACATTTTCCAAAAATTGTTCTTAACGATATAGTATAACGTTGCCCTTGCTTCGTATGATGACATAATTGTTAAAGTAGATTCCGCGATTATATTTTTCGGACAAGGAATTGATGGTAACGAATGTTTGAATTTGAAATAAGTTAGTTAAAGTACAGCACAAAATGAACATTAAAGCAAATAAACCGCGGGTTGCATATTAAAGTCGGGCACCATACAAGCAACAGCACGTTATAAGACTTACGGAAAGCACCTAGCTGGAACCTGCGCTACGTATTGTAGAAGCTGGAAATGATAACCCTTTTCTTTAATATGTGAACGTTGGAGATACTTTCCGTAGTAGATCAATGTTCAGACTGTTCACTTCGCTTTTTATTGTTGTGTGACCGTGGGTGGAATATGAAGTTACTGGTAATGATAGAATAATTAAAAAAAAAAAAATAAATAAATAAAAAATAAAAAAAAATAAAAATAAAAACGGACTTCGTAAAATTACAAAAGAAATGACTGCAGTTTTTTAATCAAGCAAGATATTGTATAAGAATGACTAATAGGAAGTGAAATTTTGAAGGCATGCGAAGCGATAGTAATGGCGTCTGAACATTAAACTATTACGGACGTCGAGGAGCTGAAAACAATAGAAAATAAGTATTTGACGTGGAGGGATTCATTTAAATAAAAGACAAAGAGAGAGGGGATGATTTTAGATTTAAGTAATATATTTTTACAACAACTTGCATCACAATAACTTACATTGAATGGATATATGAATGGAAGACGTCTGTACAGAACGAACATAGACAAGAGAGTGAGTAGAAAATACTATCACGGTTCCGTCTTCTCGCTTGTTTGGGAGTAAAAAATGACGAACGAAATTAAATTAGTTGCATTGCGTGTCAGAGGGAACCGGAGGCGATAAGCATCGCTGATCAAAGATAAACAAAAAAATAAAATTTAAGTGTATCGTTACAATAGTACATTTCATCACTATTTTACATCGTTAACAAGAAGCCGCCATATAAAATATAGATCTATTGAACACAAGTTTCAGTTTGGTAACAAAATGATACCACATGAATTATATATTACATTACTCTATTAAATATTAATAATTTAAATAGTGCTTCAGTAGGCTCTCTTTGGATATTCGACATGAAAACTGTATGTCTTACGTATTATTAATCAAACAATCAAAATTTGCTAAGATGTGGCGATGGCGCAGCTCAAATTGTCCGTTGAGTGTGTGCATTGGGAAACGCTTCTTGCATCATAATATTTCGATCTCTTCTGGAATATTAAGGTTTTGTCCCTTTCTTTACCTGTGGAGGATTTTTAAATTATTTTGTAAATTTGTAATGGAGTGCCCCTCTTCCTGTAGATGTTTGCTTAAGGTACACTTGGAGTTAGCAAGATTCGTGTGTTCTTTAAATCTTGTGCAAAAGTTCTGCCTGTTTGTCCAGTGTATCTCATGGGACAGATATCACACCTTATGCAATATATCCCACCAGTACTGTATTTATTATTTATAGAAGTTTCTTTGTGTCTATACTTCTTCCCTAGATAGTTTGCTAGTTGATATTTCTAGCATTGGAGCTGCTTTCATTCATCACGCCTGAAGTACTCATCATTGCCCATTTCCTCAAAAGATGGCCAGTTCACTTCCATATCCTCGTCCGACTTTCTTGCAGTGTGTTGACATTGAGAAATTGATTCTACAAAAATCGTTGACATAGCGTAATTGCGGTAGAACTGGTAAACCTGTCCACAATCGCCGAGGAAGATTTAAAACCTCCTCAAAACCTTACTGAACCTGGTCGGCAAACCTACCCAGGTCGTTAATCTGCCGGGCGGATTAGAACCGTGGCAGGCAACCTGCTTCTTCTGGGAATCTGCGCTTAAAACGCTTGGCTAACCGAGCGGGTTTATACATTTTGATATAATGAGGCGGTGGGAAGGTAGAGTGTCGTGTATCTCACAGACTGCTTGCTGCGGGTCTTACGTGACTACCAACTGGATATACGTATATGCTACTTAATGCCAAGGGGCTTGATTACCACGTAATAAACATCGAAACTGGTAGAAAGGTAGTTTCATAAAAAAAAAAAGACTGAAAGTGTACTGTTCACTAGTTCAGATAAAAATCCACCGAATAGTTCCTCACAGATTTTACAGAATTCCAGTACAGTTTAAGTTTTGAGAGATTTCGGATTTCTTCCTTCACTCGGACTGTGAAACCTCGCTTCTACCCGAATATCGTGTTTTCAACAGGAAGTTTCCTAAAATTTTGATGAGTAAGTTTGCGAGTATCAAACTATCGCTTACCTTTTAATTTCGGATTTCTTCCTTTAGTCGGACTGCGAAACTTCGCTTCTAGACGAATATCATGTTCCTATTTTAAACAGGAAGTACCTTATACGTTCTGATGAGTGTGTTTGCGAGTATCAAAATATCGCTTATCTTTTTAATTTCGGATTTCTTCCTTTACTTGGAATGCGGAAAACTCGCTTCTAGCCGAATATCATGTTCCTAGGTCACAGGTACTATCGGCTTCGATGAGTGTGTTTGCGAATATCAAAATATAGATGTATCTTTAAGTTGCATTAACTTAGAAACTTAAACATTTTGCAACGAACCGTACCGCAGACTTAGCTGTGTGACGAAATACAACTTCATAGTCTGCTGAGACAAACGAGTCTTAACAGTCCGACTGCCGCAAGGACCAGGAATAATGGTGTAAGTAGAGACAGGAAAATACCGCAAAAATGTTCCAAATGTTTGTTAAGCTTATGGGACTTAACTACCGCGGTGGCCGATGAGACTGAGGCGCTCCAGTCACGGTCTGCACGGCCACTACGGCCGGGGGTTCGAATCCCCCCTCGGGCATGGATATTTGTCCCGTCTTTAGTGTAAGGTAGTTGATAAGTAGTTTGTAAGTTTAGGGACTGATGACCCCGTAGTTAAGTCCCATATGCTTAACAAACATTTGAACATTTTTACAAACTACTTATCAGCTACCTTATACTAAGGACGGCACAAATATCCATGCCCGAGGGGGGATTCGAACCCCCGACCATAGTGGCCGTGCAGACCGTGACTGGAGCGCCTCACTCCCCTCGGCCACCGCGGCCGGCGGAAAATACCGCGTGAAAGATATAATGACACTTCATGTTCCATGTAACTAAGTATGATTCGAACGAAACTGGCCGAAAGGAGATAACAACTAAATTGACAAAAAACGGAATTTGGTAATAAACACATCTAATTAATAAAACATACACGGGTTTCAAGCCGCGACAGGTACTACAGTATTCACGTGCTTTCGGCACGGATAATCTCTTCCAGTCATTGACCGTCGTTTCGATGTCGCTGTCGTTCTCATACATCTCTGCTGTTACCAGCGACATCACCATATTAATATTTGCTTGAGGCCTGAAGATAGAGTTGATTTAATGTTTCTCCAGGAGTTATTAAGACACAAAACGATAAAATTCCAATCTTATCGGTGTCTTCTTCGGAGTGTTTTTTTGCTTTCGTAGCTTGGATGAACCCGCTTGCGTATTTGCTTGCTGTTGTAGCCGTTTTCCTTGAAAACTTTACGTAAGTGGCTAAGCTCTCAAGTTTTGCTGCGTGTGAGACTATTTCAACTCTATGTACCAAGGTCCTCAGAACAGACCGTTTCTGGGCTGCGTGGGCTTCTGGTAAACATTAATAAACGTTAATGATAAAAAATGATTTTTTTTATTTATTTACAAAAGACATGAAATATAAAGCCAAGAATAGCAAAAAGTTACAGGAAGATGGAAACCTACGTCGAAGTTGATAAGACGTAGCATAACAAGTGGCAAAAGTACCGAAATTACAAAATAGTAACAACCGACTTACATAAAATTCTGAGTGCGGGTGTCAATATTTTGCTCTTCAGCAAAAACTACACAATGGAGACGATCGATCGCTCTGTGTTATTGTAGTACAAAGTCTCCCGTTTAACACCGTAGCACAGGGATGGGATTTCACAGTATGTGGGAAAACTAGTGATTTGTGTATAACGTTTATTTACCGAAATACGAACTTAATTACGTGAGTTTCACTTTCGGCCGAAACTAGAAGAGGAGCCGAATGTTCGGTTATGGTTCCGGTTTCAGGCTCAAATGATGTTTCGGTCTGCGACTTTACGCTTCATCATATCTACGGAATTTATCACTGCTAATATGTACGATTGTGATTTACAAGTTTAGCTCGGTGTTATCTTAGGGTCGAACCGTACATCTCTGCTTTCATGCCCCAGCGGCTACCTTAGTTGCAGATATTATCTTTTACCTGTAATCCTGTAGTTAAAAACACCCTATGCATAGACTATAGTTTGAGAAACAAATCAGAAATATTACATACAATAACTGGTTTAATAAAAAGGGTTTTTTCTAACATTTGCGAATGGTGTACGCAAAGTCAGAGATTTAGTTGCATATCGTTTGTTCTATCAAACTGGTTCCTTATTAGAAGTGGGCATATGAATTATTAATCTTAAATAAAATAAAATTGTCTGCGATAAGGAATTGGAAGCACTTTCTCCCAACTAAATAATCATAACTTTAATAAACACAGAAACTATATATGTTTCGCGAGCACTTGTAGCCCTTGGTTGTCTGGTGGGGATGTTATATGGAAATGGCTGCTTGCTACTTCCTTCCCCTGGAGAAGTGGCGATCAACACCCCACCTGTACTTCTGCTGCTGCCTGACCGTGGCTGGCATCGAACTCCGTCCCTTCTAGCAGGGTTTCAGTGCTATTGATATTAGTAATAGGACAGCGGTGGAGGAGTTACAGACCAAGTAAGCAAACAGGTTTACCTGGTATAATTTTCTGTATTGTCCCTTTAAGCAAGAGGAATATGGTAGCCTGTTACACATTAAGGACGGTTACTTCTGTAATGAAATATAAAAATAATAACTTTACGACACTCTCCCTTTGCCACAGGCTGAACTGTCTGTCATTTGCATCTGCCTTCCTTCAGCAGTTAGGTAGCCCAAGATATTGATGCTACACACTCAATATGAAATTGTCTACAGTTCAAACAGTTTTAAGTAAGTTCTTGTATAAAGTCGTAAACATATATCAGCTGTACTGGCGAACTCTTGTACTCGCCAAATTTAGAGTCCCGAGAAGTGACCGTTCGCTACGCTACGCTTCGCGAATCTTAAGGCTCGAATGACTCCTATCATCCAGAAGAGTCCTTCTTCCGCCAAGACTAGACATGCAGTCCCCTTTTCCGCGCACACCCTTCGCTAACCATCTCTCCGAAACACACACTCAAATGTTCAAATGTTTGTAAATCTTTCGGACTCTACTTTGTTATTAGATCGTAACTTACAAACTACTTAAACTAAGGTAAACAAACCTAAGGATAACACGAACACCCATGCCCGAGGGGATCTCGAACCTCCGATGGCGTACGGGCGCGCGCACTGCAGCACGGCGCTCCAATGCGCACGGCTAATCCGCCGCGGCAAACACATACTGCCGGTCGCGGTGGCCGAGGGGGCTGCGCCGCTCCAGTCACGGTCTTCACGGCCACTACGGTCGGGGGTTCGAATCCCCCCTCGGGCATGGATATTATTGCCGTCCTTAGTGTTAGTTAGTTCATAAGTAGTTTGTAAGTTTAGGGACTGATGACCCCGTAGTTAAGTCCCATAAGCTTTACAAACATTTGAACATTTTTGAAACACACACTCCCCACGAGTTCTGTCCACAGGCTACTTCCTTATTGGCCGATCGGCATCCCTTCCAAAATCGTATACCTCTTAACATGAAATATTTCTGAAACCATCTGAAACGTCTTTCTTACTAATATAACATTATTTAGGTAAAAAAAAGAGTGCTAATTCGTACTATATAAAATCTGAAATCAATAAATAGACAAACCAGCTTTCATGAGATTGACCGCTCATGCCACACAATATTTACGTAAATTACTGGTAAATTTGAAAGGTATATTTTATGGTGGGTGTGTGGAAATACAAGGTAAGGTAGAGGGGGGGGGGGAAGGACGGTATTCAAATGGCTTGTTCACTTGATATTAAAGGATAGGCGTGGCTGACCCACCATCGAACATTTAATTAATTTATCCTCTATTTACAAGTAATGAAACCCGTCCAAAATTGTGTAAAGGGGGTTAACTAATTTTAATAATTTGAGTAATGAAATTTGTTTTGACTCGATTTATTCTCTGACGTCAAATGAACGTCAGAGTTGAAAGAAAGATACACATACAACTGAGCACAAAATAAGTTATACAAATTTACAAAAAATGTTCAAATGTTTGTTAAGCTTATGGGACTTAACTACGGGGTCATCAGTCCCTAAACTTACAAACTACTTATGAACTACTTACGAACTAGGACAGCACAAATATCCATGCCCGAGGGGGGATTCGAACCCCCGACCGTAGTGGCCGAGCCGACCGTGACTGGAGCGCTTCAGTCCCCTCGGCCACCGCGGCCGGCTATTTGATTCTAAACACTTATGACAACCCACATTTAGCTTGAGAGAAATCGAGAGGAATATTCCTATACCAGATTACTGTGAATTTACCCAACATTTTCAACAGTTCGAAAACATGAATATCTCTTGAAACACTAGCAAGTGGACGCGATACAGTACCAAAACTGTGCTGGCTGGCGGCGGCTGCGAGTGTCGATAGCTGCAAGTTGTGGACCCGGAGATAATTCAGCTTCCTATTCCAGAAGTAATATTCAACTAATATCAGCCAACTTCGACCCCGGCGGATCTTAGTGCCTACGATCTTACTCGTTCGGCTATGTCGTGCCACTACAGACAATTTACGTGTGAAACACGAATGTACTGTAGGCAGAGGTGACACCAGAACTGTGACAATCGCAATTAGCGCGTCGGTGCGTCTAATATCAGGCAGGCTGACCTTGCTCTCGGCTTGCCAATACTCAGCACCATTAGTACAAGTCTTGGAGCAACTCCAAAAGTTGTACCACAAACTCTAAGTATAGCTGCTCGATGACAAGTATAAACTGAGGGCAGAAGAGAAGCGTCTGCTCTCCTCGCCTGCCCAAACACCATTCTCTCTACTTCTAAAATCTCCGTCTCCTCTCTGCAAAGCCTCCAGGCTCCGCGTATCTCTACTGAAACGCCAATCCACAGCTAGGCGCCAAAGTACGGCCAATCACGGCTTTCGTTCGGGAGTCGGACAGCTGAACCCCCTCACTATCAAACAGCAGCCAATGGCCAACTCTCCCATGTTCCTACCGGTCGAGCCTCGCCCTTACGTCCATCGTCCTCACGGTAGCGGCGGATGGCCTTCAGGCACCTTCGAAAACACGGCCAGCAAGTTGTTCCCAGCAAACGGCCAAACTCCCTCGCTATTGTATAATTGCGGGCCCGCCAGCTTGGCGCCAGAGACATACAATGCCCTAGCGGGTGCTACCCTGACGTTCGCCAACTCGGCGCCAGACGTCTCAGCTCTCCCTTCACAAAGCACCGTACGCCGCCCATGGAGATGTATTGCTCCAGAAGCTTCCGCCTAGGCGACGCCAGCGTTGGTGGCGCCAGCCAGATACATGGAACGCTCACGCCTCAGTTCTACCTGCTATGGCCTTAGGCTGTAAGGCGTCTTCTGGGAACCGCTGACCCTCCGAATAACAGAGACACCCTCCTGCTCGGCACCGATCGCCGTTACCACTGAATGCGTGTTTCTTCCCCCCTGCTACAGGCCTCACACAACCAAGTAACAGAATATTTCTCTTTCGCCACAAGTTATTAAATCGATAACCTACGAATAATCTAATAAAATTAACAAGGTTTCGTTGTCCTTTTATTGTTGGAAAGCAACGTGGCAGTACTGAACACTCTCAAATTGTACAATAGGTCGTCACACTAAATTAAGTATACCACAGTGATACTGTGTTACTGTGGAGAATATAATGGTCCGTATATTTAGTTGGTTGGTTGGTTGGGTGTTTAAAGGGGACTAAACTACCGGGTCATCAGTCCCCTGGGTCCGTATATATATATTTCCATTATAAATTTGTATCAGTTGAAAACACTCATTAAATTAATAAATACAAGTGCGACGCTTTGAAGATGACAGCTAGAGACAAGAAGTTATCATCTAA
Source organism: Locusta migratoria (assembly GCA_026315105.1). NCBI lineage: Eukaryota > Metazoa > Arthropoda > Insecta > Orthoptera > Acrididae > Locusta > Locusta migratoria. The sequence goes on from CM048748.1 coordinate 243,273,137, forward strand.
ACCAGAGTTTGTTGAAATTGCACGACGTTCAAAAGTTGGTTATTTTCAGCTTGATTTTTCTGTATTTTGATATAGTAGGCATAAGCATTCATAATTTTTGAGATACTGAAATTATTTTTAGAAGCACGTGCATAATTATTCCGACATAGTAGATGTTGACGATAAACAGTTTTGTAGATTATTTTATTTTATTCTGAATTACTGGAGTGTGTAGCGCACAGATGTCCTCCCTGCCACCCTCCAGAAATGCGCAGCTAACATCATTCAGTTTTGAGTACAAAGCATCGGCCTTTTGCGGATTTCCGGCGATTTGGACTACTCCGCGGCCGGATGCTTGGTTTAACCGACACCTGGTTTATCTGGGAGCTGCCCCAACCGCTTTTGTCTACAATCGTATATATTTTTGTCTGTGCTGCAGTCCACTGTAGGTCCTTTATCTTACCAACCAAAACCCATACTAACTGTGCGACTGTACAGACATTATGTCTGTGAAGTCACAAGTCGGACTCTAATTATCATACACTTTGTTGAAATGGGCTGATTTTGCTGACACAACTGCCTTTCTTTCTGTGTTCTTAACGTCACGGTATTCTCTATTTTCCTATCTTTTAGACATGATAAACACTAATACTGTCAATGAGAACGACATGTAACGTTATACACAGAAAGCACAGAAACACCTGATAGCGTTAGATCCTATCCGGCGGTTACTGTTGAAAGACGACCATCTGTCGACTTCCATATATTTTTTATAAAATTGTAATTTATTTGATGTCGCTAGATTAGCATTTTGTTAAGACTAGAAACCCACTCTTTTCGAGGCATGAGGAATAGCATTTTTATTTCATATTTTAAAATATTAGTTTCTGAAGTGTTAATTAACATTGCAAGGATTTTGTTATTTTAATAATTTATTATTGTATTTATGAATGTGGCAATAAGTACGGCTTCTCTACTTGTTTTACTTTTACGTGGATGTGAGAGAATCTAATGCCTGTCTGAATGTGAGTAGTAATAGCTCGCATTGCATGGTTCTCTCTGGCTCAGAGTCGATAGTTAATCGTACCAACCCCTGCTGCTGATGCTGCCAAAGAGGTTTCTACACCCTTTGGTTACAAGCCAGTCGACGAGCTGTCTCCAGGGCGAGTCTCTCCCCCACCACTTCATTTTCAGTGGGTTTTGCCAGTTTCTGGTAGATTCGCTTCGCTCCCCCTGGCCGCTCGGTCTTCACTTTCTGCTGGGATCATGGTGAGGTAAGGTTGGTTCTGCTCTTGTGTCCGCAGAGATGGTAGCTATTCGTTGTCTAGCATGTTTAACTTAGACCCTTGAACATAGATTCATTTTTCGGAATATTTTTTCCAATCGTGCGCAGAAATGTGTTCTAATTTTTCAATCCAGTGATTTCCAACAGATAAACGTGGTGTATGTGTTACTTGTTGCAGTTTGATAACGGCCTGGTTTATTCAAATCTTTTGTGATTATGTGGCGGTGTACGAACTCTGTGTAAATTCTTTCTAGCTTTGTGGGGCGCGACTGCTAACAGTCGATATGTTCATTTTTGTACAGTGCATGTAAAATCTTTCTTATTGTTTCCTTCCGTGAGTAATATGTGTTCCAGGTGGTTAGTTCTTAGAACAAAACCTTCAGCTACCATTATTGTTTGTTCCATGCCAATCAGGCAAGTAACTATGCGTGTATCCTTCTGATTTCCACTAACATTTCGCGATCTTCTCTCCCCGCCTATTTAAATTTTGCTGTTTCTTCTCTGAACTTGTAGTATGCACTCAGTCTTTGTCAGTAATTCTCTCTGAGCCTTGTACAACCTCCTTCAATAGCTTGCTTATGAAATTCTATGTATTTCTAAGGGTTGGATGCCTTAGTTTTTATTCTCACTTTTCTGTATTTGTAATTATTTAACTTTTTTGATTTTTTGAGACTGGACTTCATCCGTCTCTGTGAACGCTCCCAATCGCATGTTGCTGCATTTCAGTAGTTTCCTTATGAAATTCTACGCAGTTCTAGGGGTTGCATGCCGTAGTTAATTTCCCTTATTTTTTCGGTTTTTGGAACTATGAGGGTCCGAACTCCGACATCCGGGGTTTGCAGCTACTCACCTGAATTCACGCCACTTCTCATGAAACCAGTGCCTAGATTGTTTACTCTCAGATAGCAATTTAAGAGTCCGCCATGATTATGGCTAATGAATCCAATTTTAACCACTTCAACTTCAGTGGAGTGGGATCGCTAACGTAGCCGTGTGTCGCCGTTAGCGTGTTTGCCCGCGGTCTAATCTAAATGCAACTTAACTCTGCTATAATCACGCACCATCTCAAATCAGGCACGACAGACCAGAGCCATCTTCGCATTTTTATTGTATATTGTGTTGTGTGGTACCTCCCGGTTTGCTGAATTTCGCCCACAATAGCGGCGCCTCCTTCTGCCTCGCTTCAGTACGCTGATTTTGGCGAGTTTCGCTGTTGCATTGCGTGTGTGTGAGTGAGTGAGTGTTGTCTGTAACCCCCCCCCCCCCGTGTTAAGTTCTGTGTAATGTATGTTAATTTCAATGCTGGGCATCGTCAGTATTCGATAATGTAAATGGGATGTATTTATATTGTATTAACAAAATTGGTTCCCCATTTTGATTGAGTTCGACCTGAATAAACAAGTTAAGTTCAGTATAATTTTGTCTTTCCTATAAATTGTTGTTTACGAGCACCTTCCCCCTTTTATTCAATATTGTTTTTCACCAGTGCTGAGAACAAGCTCAGATGCGATTTTTTATGTTTAAGTTCGGTTGCGCCATAAATGTTTTTCTTTATCTACCTTTATGAAATAACTTTAATTGTGGTGGCTTGTTTATTAATGCCTGTGTGTAATTTTGTGCGAGCTGCTACGTACATTGGGCACTGTATCGTGAACTTCCTGTTATTAGAGTAATTTGAACCATGTCGGTTCTCAATTTGGGCCAAGAAACAAGTTTTTGCAGCAGGGAGTAGCCGGTGGTTCACACGGACCTTCTGCTAATTTCGCTGCTAAAATTAAGCTTTTTTATAACAGTAAACTCTTATCTGGGTACCTCCTACAAGAATTAAGCTTTTATTTCGTACAGTGGCCTACTGTACTGACTAGCACTTCATACGTCGAAACAGGTACTATCTTGCGGACTGCGCTCGTATCATTCTGGCCGCCCTAATGATGTCCGGATACTTTTGTTCGCTTAGTGCACAGTGTCGGCTGAAGGTAAACGGTCGGTATTCGTGAAGAGGCGGCGAAGTGACCGGCGAGGTGCGATGTGGCCGGAGAGACGGGTTCCGCAGTGTGGCGGCGCCTTATCCTCTTAGTTATTAGCACTCTGCCGGCGAAACTCTTTAATGGGCGAGTCGCGGCGGGCATTATCCGCGCTTTCCACCGGCCAGCGGACAGCGGCGGCCGCCGTGTTCCGGGCACAAACACCGGCCATTTCTCGTTTCTTATGGCTCCGCCTAATGCCTCGTGTAACACTGGAGGATCTTGGCGGCGTGAAAATATGTGCGCCAATCACGTTCAGAAAAGTAACGCGGCTCTAATGAGATATGTACTGTACAGCATGTGATCGTAATTAGTCTTGTGTAGTTCGCGAACCAACAAGTTCGGAAGAGCGCTCCCACAGGCGAACTACGCGAACTAGTTCGCAGATCTCTCGCCTCTTAGTTCGTCCGCTCCTTTTCCGAAGACTGGCGGGTAAAAGCGAGAGGACGCGAGAGCGCGCAGAATCGCGTGATTCCCTCCTGCTAGTTGCCGTCATTTCGAGCAGAGATGCAGCTCAGCCGTAGTTTTAGTAGCGGTAGCAAAAGCCTAAACGAGCGGACGAACTAAAAAGAGCGACCTACTTTGCGGCCGGGCCGCGAACTAAAAGGAGAGCTACCGGTCCTAAATAAAATATGCGCGATAGGTCGCGAACTAAAATATGCGCTATAGGTCGCGAACTAAAATATCCGCGATAGGTCGCGAACAGAATTAAAAATCACGTGTTGCCATTTCGAGGTTAGCGTCTGCCTGCTAGTTTACATAGTCCATTGCTACGAACTTTCTGCTTTGAAGAATTCCGCACTCTGCAATACCTGACTAATAAATTCCATAATGCCAAGATATAGAGATAACTCTAAACTTAAACGCGAGAAATTATCCATAAACTGTTTCTTTTGGTTTGCGTGATATCGTTAGCGGCTCAAGCAGCTAGCGCATGAAGCAGCTAGGTTGGGGAACATCTCCCTCCACCTGCATGCGCAGACAACGCCGCTCAGCCATCACTGGGAGCGGACCAACTAAATGAACGAACTAGTTCGCGGCAGAGCCGCGAACTCAAGTCAGTGCTCCCGATCGCGAACTATGCGCAAGTCTAATCGTAATATTTCGTTAACGACACAAGAGTAGAGAAAGCAAAGCATTTGAAGACGTTTATCAAAAATGGGAATCAGGGAATGTCCGCGATCGTGTTTTCTGCAATATTGTGGAATTTCAGCCTTGTCGCCAGTTTTCAGACAATTTTCGTAAAGTTAAAGAACTGCAAGCTAAATTTTATATCTATTACAAACTTGCAGTTCTGCACGCCCGATCTAGTTTTTAAAAAAGTGTTAATTATTGAAATAGCAACAAGATTCATTTTTAATGGTGTTACTCGTATAATTTTCGAATTTTAGCGAACTCTTAGCAATTTCAAGACATTTTCAATAAATTGTACCATATAACAACCACAAAAAACAGTAATTTTGTTAAACCTTTATTTACAACATACTTGAAAGATATTGATATTCATATTCACAGAATGTATGACATTAACTGCGGATGGGTAAAGTTGAAAATGTGTACCCAGCCGGGACTCGAACCTGGTCTCGTGCTTTCTAGGGAGTTGAACTGACCAGTACACCAGTGAGGACACAGCGATCGCCATACCTGCACGAAATTACTCAAGCACGCCTCCCATCAGATACAAAATATCAACTTTATCCTGCCCACTAGAACTCAAACTCGTAGTTATTGTAAACTAATTCAGGTAAGAGTAAGGGCCTAGGAGTGCCTCCGCACTGAAGAAAGGATTATTGCCCATCATCGGCATTTATATAAGTTACATATATGTGGCGTCCGTTTTTTTCTGACATGCCACATATATATAAATTAGATACTGATATGTTGAATATAAGATTCACCGAATTAGTCACATCAGCTATTAAACTTTAGAATTTTTGATTATGATTAACTGGAAAATTTAAAACATTTATGGGATGTAACAGAAGACTTCATTAAATGTAATTAAAAAAAAAACTTTTTTCAGAATTTTGAAATGTAATACAATTCATTGGTTGTAATGTTTCAGAAAGTAGGCAAAAAACAACTCCACCATCCCTTTATAAAGCAACGCTTACTCAGTTAAACTTTCGCTCAGTCGAATTCTTTAATTATCCCAATTTTTGTCAGATACCTGCAGTTTCGAATTTTCTGGGGAAGGTTGTATGTTTGTATTTTCATTTATTTATTTAATTTGTATATAGAGCAATTATTACCTACATATAGCCGTAAAGAAATGGTTATATTTTGAGCTTAGGTAAATGTTATAAATGTAAACCACAATATTGGGTATATTCTGTAGCATGCTGCTGTACAACACACAGAGCAGTGTGCTTTTCATTTGTTATTATTTTGTTCTACCAAAAAGCGACAGGGGAGTGACTTTGAAATCTTAAACAGGAACCCTTGTTTTTATTGCACATTTCCATTCTCCAGGAAAAAACATGTTACTTTTGTATGTAACATTGTTTTTGTTTCATAATAGGTGGCGTTGTAAAAGTTAAAAATTAAAATAAGTCGAAAACTGTTGAAAACGGTAATATCTCAGACAAATGCACAACAGATTATGAAAATCGACGTACGTGTATATAAAACGACGTATTCAATTATAAAACTGTGATCACACAATCTCTTGTCGGCAAAATCCTTTGCGGAGATTTCCTTCACATTCGAATTTATTTTTCTGAGATTCCAATCGTTTCACTTCTTTGTTTTTTAATATATGTACTTGACTTGAATTTTCTTTCTTCTACAAGAGTACTCATGCGTGCTAACTGCATATTCTTCCAAACGATTCACTAACACTGAATGTGATGAATACGCCGGTTTATTAATTTTATTTTCAGCTTCACCATATTTTCCACTAGCTACGTGCCCATCGCTCTATTTACTGGTGCCCCATTGTTAGAGAGTATCGGTTTTGGACTGTATGAATATAACGGAATTTTTCATGCAATATTCCCACGAGTTCACTAATATTTGTTGTATTCTCTCCATACTCAATGGGCTAGGACTAGCTGATAAATGAGAAGGTGGAAGAAAATACCGACAGCTATGATAAGATTATTATTGGATTTCTGACATGAAAGGACTAAGAAATTTAACGGTCACCCCTTTTAAATGTCCTATTACTGATGGTTAGTGTTGTGGCGTAAAGTCAGCGCCACACACCAGACGTAGAGAACGATCGTGGAGAAGGCAGCGATCGACCGAAAGCCAATCGCAATCAGGCGCCGCGCATCCTGGAGGGAGTAACCGAAGATGCGCGCCCTATACAAGCGGCTATATCTAGGCCGACATACGTCTGGACGCTCGTCAGTTACTATTCAGGAATATAGCAGTTACTATTCAAGAATAGGTCGGTTACTAGTGAGCACTCGTCAGTTACTATTCAGAACTCGGACAGTTACTAGGCAGCTACGACGCCAGAACTAGGACAGTACTAAGTCAGAACGCTAGCAGTATCTAGGTCTGAGCGCAGCTAGTATCATACGGACGACGCCACGAGAATCAAGAAGAGAGAAGAAATAGCCATATGTTCTCGAGTATTATCATTTTCAGTCGATAAATATCTTGTAATACTAACTATATCAATGTTTTGGATGTCAAAGGATCCTGAAGCAATCCCTTTATTGACAACCAGACCGGGACGAGGAAACAACATAAGGCGACGAGGTCACAACAGTTAGACAACAGGGACCTGAAGATGTTGCGATTATAACACCGAAACCGGTCGCATCATTGAATAAATCATGTTAACACAGATGCTGGTACTTTCTTGCAATTTTCTATGGGAAAGCACCTGCGTTCAGTAGCAGCTGCGGCCAGTGCCAGAAGTTACACAGCTGGGACAAGTCACAGAATGACCTCGCCCTCGTTTGGACAATGGCCGCTGTCTGTTGTGTGGTATCTAATGCTGTCACACCAACATCCAGCGGTCTGACTGCACATCACACTGACACGCAACACTCTCTTGCCATTAAAGCTTGTGGCTTGTTGTTTGTCGGCAGATAGCTTACACAGCAAAACAACTTTCATACTACTAACGTTTATGCTATCTGCTTATGATGCTAAGCTCATCTTCGGTTCAAAAAATCAGCAAGCTATATCCTGCATCAACACTTTTCATTGTGAGTTGTTATCTCTAGCGTGAAATTTATCAGTTCCCGCTTCATTACACCCAAGGTGATTCTATCCCATAATTGATGACGTTCGTCACAATCTCTTTAATTAATGAAACTTCCTGGCAGATTAAAATTGTGTGCCGGAACCGGGACTCGAACCTGGGACCTTTGCCTTTCGCGGGCAAGCGCTCTACCGACTGAGCTACCCCGACACGACTCACGATGCCGCCCCACAACTTTACTTCCGCCAGTACCTCGCCTCCTACTTTCCAAACTTCACAGAAGCTCTCTTGCAAACACGCAAGACTAGCACTCCTGGAAGAAAGGATATGGTGGAGACATGGCTTAGCCACAGCCTAAGGGATGTTTCCAGAATGAATCTTTCACTCTGCAGCGGAGTGTGCGCTGATATGAAACTTCCTGGCAGATTAAAATTGTGTGCCGGAACCGGGACTCGAACCTTGTACCTTTGCCTTTCGCGGGCAAGCGCTCTACCGACTGAGCTACCCCAACACGACTCACGATGCCGCCCCACAACCTTACTTCCGCCAGTACCTCGCCACCTACTTTCCAAACTTTAATTAATGTTAATACTGAACAAGGAAACAGAAAGGTAGTCGACACCTCAAGTTTAGGAGTGGTTTAATACGTGTGTATGTGTTTTTCTGAGTAAACTACGATGTTTTCCTATGACTTTTCTCTCTCTCCCTCCCTTCTTCATATAGCTTGCGGTGGAAATTATCACTTCAGTACAATCAACAGTGTTCATAAATCTCAACACTACAGTGTGCAAAATACACTGTTCGCTTGTGTAACTTCAGATAGCTATTTCGTAAACGTTCGGCCGTATTTAATCTCGTATATGGTTGACGTTACTCCACCCCATACGAGATGAGAAAATTAATTCGTATTGTCACTGATAGACGCGAGGTTTTAAGCGACGTAGAAGTTCTTAATCATGTTTCGTTTAATGCACTTCCCAGCGCCAAGGGCACGTAACGAAGGCAGTTAATAGCGAAGTATAGTGATTCCAGAGCATGATTTCTGTGGGTACTCGAGGTATCATGTGGTCAACATCACAGAAAGTCATTTACTGATTCCTTACATTCTGTAAGCACTTCATTGGTCACGTTTAGTGAATTATTTACTATGACTATGAAAAGTGTAGTGAATAAACGATTTTTGGCTCAGTATTTTCTGTTACCGTTTGGCATCGTCTTCGGTTCTTCACAATCTTCGATCACACACAGCATCAACTGGCTGTTCGCGGGTGAACGGCACGATATCAGCGTTCAATGGGCACAAATTTTCCGCAAGCGGCCGCGTTGGTCGGTGCACCTGATGGTGGCAATGTGGTCGCCTGTCGAAGAAATTGCACCCATTAGAGTTTGAGATCTTCCCGTTCATCTAAAGATATTCCGTAAGGGATTTTGCTGAGAGTAGCTATGTCTGTGTGTGTGTGTGTGTGTGTGTGTGTGTGTGTGTGTGTGTCGTGGAGGGGAGGGGTTATGGGAGAATTTAGGGGCGCTCAAAGACGGGGCTATCAAAGCTAATTGTTAAATTTGCAGTTAAATACTAAACAAATAGGTAAATAGGTTAGTAACAGAATGCACCGCATTGATAATTATAATAGTGAATTTAAACGACCTTTCGCATCTTACAAAGGATATATACATTTTGTTAGTGATTCATCTATATATATTTCAATCGTGTATAATCAAATGTTCCAATGTTTGTAAATCTGTGGGACTTTACTACTCTGATCATCAGTGCCTAGGCTTACAATCTACTTAAACTAACTTAAGCTAAGGACAACAAATACTGCCAATCCCGACGGAGGAGTCGAACCTCCGATGGCGAGCAGTGGCGCGTTCGCAGCAAGGCGTCTTTGAATGCTCGGCTACTCCACCGCATCTGTAATCAAATCACTTCAGTTGTTGTTTTCATAGCTGATTAGTGCAGACAATCGAATTTGTTTGGGTAATACATTGCATTTTACTGTTTTATTACTAGAGAATATTACTGAACTACAAAATAAATAAATAAATACCTTTATATTCGATAATAAACTGACAAAGCATGGATAAAAACTGAAACAGAAAATTACCCAGCCGGGATTCGAACCCGGGTCTCCCGTTTTCTAGGCAGTTGCGCTGACCACTACATCACTGGTCAAATTTGTGTCTGGCGGGAGGCGTGCGTAGGTAGTCCATGCAGGTGCGGTGATCACCGTGTCCTCAGTGGTGTAGTAGTCAGCGCAACTGCCTAGAAAGCGGGAGGCCCAGGTTCGAATCCCAGTTGGGTACACATTTTCATCTTCGCCAATGGACAGTTGATGTCATTTATTCTGTGCATATGAATGAATAATAACTGCAGGATCAGAAATGATGTCTAGACGCCACATGTATATATTTCATCAGGCTTTTATACCTTGTGAACGCGATACTACCGCCATCCATTTTCGTGCATATTATTATCCCATAAACCTTGTCATCTCATTGCGTTTGGTACCTCAAGATTGTTGTGGACATTGTCAGTGCACATTATGGCAATTTTTTATTTGGGACTTCGAGGTTTGTGAGTTATATCACATAAAGCAGCACTAATACATCGTTTGCATTTAATAGACATAGCCATAGCCAAAACTCAGCACTCGCTGAAGTTATACTCTTTCGATAAAATCAGTATGGCTGGAGCTTAACGTTCGTGGACAACCTCACGTGACTGGGTTATCCGGTTCTGCAGGCTGATCACTAATCCGTCTTGGTACTTCCCAGCTCGTCGCTACTGCTGTGGCGTGCTATAGATGTACCTGGAACCGCCACAGCCACAGCCACAGCCGCTGCCATCGCCGGCCGGACCTGTTGCTATGGTCGACTCTGTGCAGCAGTCGCCACCCAGGAGCTGCAGCCCACCATGAGCCGCCGCCCCCTCACTACAGTTCTGAGATGCTGCACTTTGGACCACCGCCAGACGCCGCCTCTGGACACCGCCCATCGGGCTGCTAACGCTGCTGTAGCCCTCCCCCCTCCCGCGCCCACCCGTAAGGTCATCGCTGTTCACCTTCTCAACCAGTGTCTCTGCTCCCATCGCCCCTGCTGCCAATAGACGCCGGTACCGCCCGGCCCCTTCATCGTCACATCATCTTAGTCATTGCCCGCACCCGCCATACCCCTGAATGCTCCATACATTACAGCTCTCCATCCCAGGCCTCAACCATCACCACATGGGGACTCATTCAACCACCAACATTCCTCCCTCTCCTCATACTCCTCTCCACAACTGCGTCCCCCAAAGTTGTCCCCTCTCCTCCCTCTCAGCCTGTGTTTCCCATCACTTACCATGATAAGTACCCTGCAGGAGATCCATGGTCGGTACAGTCACTACCACCTGCCACTCAAAATCAGCAAGCTGATCCTGCCACCTGCCCTTCCAGCCGTACCATCTCCAAACAGCCACCTAAACAATAAGTGCCAATTTCCCATCCATTGTGCGCAAGAAAATACCTGCTCCTTGTAATATATTTAGCCAGGAGGGGTCCCGTTTGTTTGAATATTGAAGTATACGATACTATATTTGGTTGTGATATTGTACCTTAATATTCCATATTTATGTTATATAAGCATCTTATAAGTGCGCCTCGGTTGCACAGTGGTAGAGTGCCAGACTACAAATCGAAAGGTCGCGAGTTCGATCCCCGCCAGGTCCTAGGATTTTTATCTGTCACTTTCCACTTCTTTCACCTCTGGCAGTATTGCTCATGTGAAAAATACCGAGTAGCACCGTGGTTCGGAACCCACGTTAAACTGTAGGTCCCCCTATAACTGGCTGGGTAAGTCAGTTCGAAGGTCGGAGGAAGGCAACGGCATACCACCTCCAAACAGGACCATGCCTAGTAAAGCACTCTGGTGTTCAAACCAATCTTCGGATTGTTGGCTGCTTTACCTTTTTTTTTTTTTTTTTTTTTTTTTTTTAAGCATCTTATAACACTTCTGTCAAGTCACATTGATTATCATTTGCATTACTAGGGTCTTCTAACAAACTAAATTAATTAATTACTGAAGCTTAATGTTAAACAACAATGTAAACATATATTAACACTGCGCTAATTGTTGTTTACTTACGATCTTTTGTATTATTTTATTGTGATGTGGAATCATATTTATTACATTTGTCGTGATTTTGTGTATTTTCACGTAAAGCAAGATTTACTTACGTTTCATGAACAAATTTTTATATGTAAAGCTTTGTAACTTCCGTGTTCTAGAATGTTCTAGAATATACACTACGTATTAATACGCGCGAATTGGCGCGAACTCAGTCAGTATAATATTAGTATGTAGTTAGTCTAAAGTCAGTCTTAGAGGAGTAACATCTTAGTTAGTATGGAAGTGTGTTGTGAACCAGTCTTACTTTTGTATTACTTCTGTGCTTCATCAAGAATGGATAAATAAATAAATACGTAAAAATGAAACGTGTCAAATTGAAAGTTTCCATGACTTGGAAGAATCCGACGTCTTATTATTTTGTGATGTATTATTGGCAGGCGAGCTACGAGTATTCTACCACTGAACTTTTACAATAGGTGATGTATTAAAAATTTGGCTTTAATGTATGTCCAGTTAAAAAAGCGCCACATCCTCCATTCACCCTTATTATACCTGTCCCCCATTGCTGACCCTAAGGATACTCTTCCCAACTCCCTCCCACCTCCAAGGCATGGTAGTGGGACAGTTTATTGTCCCCGCTACCACCTTATGTTAGCTCAGTTTTTCAGCTTATTATACTTATGTTTATATTAATTAATGGTTTCAAACGATAATACTTCATGTTATGTGATTCTTAAGAAAGTTTTTGTGTGTTTCTTATGTTTCATGTGCTGTGAGAGCGATTCAACCTACGAGAGCAGCACCTTCACTGCCGAGGTCCAAGGAGTAAACGGCAGGCCAATTCAAGTCACGAGTCGACGGCCACGAGGCACAAGATGATGCTGTTCTCCGCGACTGCCGCCGAAACCAAAAAAATGTTCAAATGTTTGTATAGTCTATGGGACTTAACTACGGGGTCATCAGTCCCTAAACTTACAAACTACTTATGAACTAACTAAGACTAAGGACGGCACAAATATCCATGCCCGAGGGGGGATTCGAACCCCCGACCGTAGTGGCCGTGCAGACTGTGACTGGAGCGCCTCAGTCTCTTCGGCCACCGCGGCCGGCCCGCCGAAACCGTTTATCGTTATTTACATTATTAACCGAGACGATTTGTAAAATGAAAAATAACAAAAAAGTAGTATAAGTTTAGCTCTTGGCGTTTGATGACTTGTATGTCGTGCAAACAATAAAATAACATCTCGAACTTTAATAATATGTTGAAGATTATCATTTCAACCTTTCGCAAATTGCAAGATATTTGTTGATAAAACTCTTCTGGGTATTGGACCACGTCGTCAATATATCAAATATTTCACCAACGTTTCGGCCACTATTGCAAGCGGTCATCGTCTGGGTGTTACGTTTACTGCTGGATGAGGGAAAGCAGGCGTCTTAAATTTTAAATGTTGCCAGTTATGATTGGTGGTTTCAGCTCTCTTTCATTGCTATTTACTTTATTTCTTCCTATTGGTGGGAAAGGAAGTCCAGGATTGGTGTTTACATTAAAGTTTTCCATTGGTTGAAACTGGCGTATGAGGAGCGCTGATAGCAATGACGTAGCACTGATGCCTAGCTCCGGCTAGAGCGTGCTATTTGCTCTCTGTACGAACGGCAGCTGTTGTCTCCGGGCTATGTGGGTCCCTATGGACTAAACTGCGCGCGGTGTCGTCGCGAAGCGCTGCTATTGCTGGCAACCAAGACGCGGGAAGTCTATACCCGTCTTCTCTGGCCATATTTCCGGATCGCTTAGCTTCCTTGATATTGCTCTTCAAAGTGTAGAGTTGTTTTGCCAGTGCAGTGACTTCCTGAAAACCTATCTGTCTGCCGCACTCTTCCTGGTGTTCAGCTACTGCCGACTTCGTATGCTGTCCCAGCCGAATGTACCTCTCGTACTCGGCTATCCTTGTGTTAATCACCCAGTTTCTCCAATGTACACCCGGCCGCACTTTTAGCCGATTTCATAGACTCCAGCTGTGTGTGTGTACAACTTATCAGTTTTGTCCTTCATTGAGCCTAGGACATATTTTATTGTTGCTGCGAAATATAGGTTTGCTGCCGTCTCGACGAACAATTTTGCCCACGCGTTCGGTGACTCCTTTTACATATGGATATAGGGCGATGGTTTGTTCTTCCTTTGGCTCTTTTCTTTTATTTCTATCATTATATGTCATAGTTTGCTCAATTATCCTCTTCCCATAACCGTTTGCTTCGAAGGTGGACTTGATGTTTTGTAATTCTTCCTTCGGGTGTTGTTAATCGCTAATCCGATGGGCCCTCTTAGTTAGAATGTGGAGCGCGGACTTCTTTTGCGTAGGATGATGGTATGAAGTTGCGTGAAGGTACTTGCCTGTGCTGGTAGCTTTTCTATATACTCGATGACCTAGTTTGCCATCTGGCTTCCGGTAAACCACTACATCGACGAAAGGGAGCATCCTATTCTTCTCAATCTCCACACACACACACACACACACACACACACACACACACACACACACACAACACAAACACACACAAAGAAACCTTCAACACATTTTCAATGAAACAGTTGAATTTCAAATAAACTGAGAAGGTTGGCAACCCTGCAAAACAAACTGCAGTGGACACAGTATGGCACCAGATGACAGTGGAACCAGAAAATTACAAAGTTTTTCAGAAAACAGTGGAACCTTTCGACCTGGTTGCCGGAAAGAGACTGATATGGAGTAGCAAGTGCTGTAAGTACACCATTTTATAGCAAACAACGAACTGTTTTAAATCAGAAACGAAATGTTTTGTACATATGTAAGAAACCTAACATTTATGTGTAAACAGAAACATGTAAATATTTCAGGACACCCACTGATGATGCCTTGTGACAAAGGCGAAACGCGTATGGGTGAATTATAAAAATAAAACCCTTCATTTGCAGTAGCAAAAGGCGTTTCCTTTAAAAGCATTACAGTGAGATACATAGTATTCAGATGCTACTCAAATGGCCACTACAAGCAACGTATAAAACAAGGTGTCTTGCATTCGACGGATTTCTCCACAAATTCATTTAGTTTAAGCAGTTTGTAAGTCTACGTACTGACGACCATAGTAGTTTGGTTCCATAAAATCACAAACATTTGTAATTTTGGATCAGAAGGAATGTGTTTGTAGCACAACAGGTGATGGACAACTTATATTTAATGTATGTGTTATTTTCGCCAGTAGCTTGGATGCATAAGCTCTTAAGGCTAGTCTACATGGCGACACTAGGTTGTGACACTCGTTTCATGAAATGACTTGCGCGCAACTGGTTTCGTGTGTGTCTGTAGACACGGCGCCAATACTATACGCTTCAGTTTCGTTGTTTTGTGAGTACCGTAGTCGCCGTAGAATGAAAGTTTTGGTAGCTGTAAGAGTCGTGGCGTAGCTATTGCTATTTTAGTCCTTACATAAGACTAAACATAAAAAGAATAAGAACCGTGTTTGGGTTTGTGACTGGATTAAAAAAAAGAGGACATCTCGGTTGCTTAGCGAGCTTGCTGAAAGAAATTGTAATTGAAGACCCTAGAAGCTATTTGAATCAGAATGTCACCAGGGCACTTTACGTTCCTTTTAAACAGAGTTAGTAATGCAATAAAGAAACGAGATACTGTTATGAGTAAAGCATTGTTACCAGAACGGAAATTACAAATTACATTACGTTTCTTGTCAAGAAACTATTCGTCTCTACAGTACCTGTACCGTGGTCACAAACCCACAATTGTCATAGTTAGTTTGTATAGGTAATTGAATTTAGTCTGCAATTCACTAATCGTCAACCCATAAATACGGAAATGTTGCACGAATTGGGGAGGAAATCAGTAAAAGAAAGACGTTGCGGCGTGATCTGTTTACGAAGTATCAATCACCGACTTTTACTTCTGAATGTGAAAATATTTTGCTAGCCCTCACCTACTTAGGGAGACATGACCATCCCAATAAAATAAATGAGATCGAAAACGGAACGATTTAGGTGTTCTTTCTTTCCGCGTGCTATTAGAGAATGGAACGGCAGAGAAAAGTTATGAAAGTGGTTAATGAACCCTCTATGATTTGCAGAGTATCTATGTAGATGTAGATGTAGACCCTTCGGTTGCCAGTCGAGCGCTTTGCCCCAAGACCATCGGACCCGACTGTGCTAAGCTAACTCAAACACAACTGTGCCCAATAGAGGACTCGAACGACTGGCGGGAGCGGCCATGCAGTCTGTGACATGGCGCCTCAGACCACGCGGCCACACCACGCGGCTTATTATTGATCGACATTTAAAGAGAGCTCCTATTAATTAATTAACTTGGTGAGCTTCTCTGGTATTCATCAGACTGGGTGCCCCGTGGGACAACAGGTAGCGCGTGAGGGTCTTACGAACTAGGACGGCACAAATATCCATGCCCGAGGGGGGATACGAACCCCCGACCGTAGTGGCCGTGCAGACCGTGACTGGAGCGCCTCAGTCCCCTCGGCCACCGCGGCCGGCAACGCTATTTCACCGATCCATACATTGGACCAACATTATTGGCGCCAACGTTGGTTCCAATGTGTGGACCCGGCCTTACGCTCATTATGCGGCAATTGCTTGCTCTTGTACACCAGTAATGAAAGCGGCGCGCTACCTTCTGGGATGGGCGGTGTTGGGCGCGGCTGTTCAGTAATACGGTTACGCGAGACGAGGTTGTGGCGAGCGGCGAGGCTGCGAGGCCAGCAGGCTGTCTGCTGGCTGTCGGTCAACGCCCCCACTCGGCTCTTAACAGGCCCCTCTCTGCTGCCGGCAGGGGGCACACGATGGATGGCGGGGCCCCGACCCGCACGCGCCACCTGTTGTCCCAGGGGGCACCCAGTCTGATGAATACTAGAGGAGCTCACCGAGTTAATTAATTAATAGGAGCTCTCTTTAAATGTCCATCAATAAATAACGCGCGGTGTGGCCGCGTGGTCTGAGGCGCCATGTCACGGACTGCGTGGCCGCTCCCGCCAGTCGTTCGAGTCCTCCATTGGGCACAGTTGTGTGTGTGTCACACAGTCGGGCCCAGTGGTCTTGGGGTAAAGCGCTGGACTGGCAACCAAAGATTCTACATCTACATCCACCTCTACATAGATACTCTGCAAATCACAGAGGGTTCATTAACCACTTTCATAACTTTTCTCTACCGTTTCATTCTCTAATAGCGCGCGGGAAGAAAGAACACCTAAATCGTTCCGTTTTCGATCTCTTATTTTATTGGGATGGTCATGTCTCCCTAAGTAGGTGGGTGCTAGCAAAATATTTTCACATTCAGAAGTAAAAGTCGGTGATTGAAACTTCGCAAACAGATCACACCGCAATGAATAACTTTTTCTTTTAATGATTTCCACCCCAATTCGTGCAACATTTCCGTTACGCTTTTCCTCCGTAACGTGATAAAACAACACGAGCTGCTCATTTCTGAACATTCTCAATATCTTCCGTCAGTCCCACTTGGTGAGGGTCCCACAATGGGCAACAGTACTCCACGAGAGGACGCACAAGTGTGATGTAGGCAGTCTCTTTGGTGAAGCTGGTGCATCTTCGAAGCGTTCTGCCAATGAAACGTAATCTTTGGTTCGCCTTCCGCACAATATTTTCTATGTGTTCTCTCCAGACAAAGTTGTTCGTAATTGTAACTCCTAGGTATTTGATAGAATTTACGACTTTCAGGTTTGACTGATTTACCCCGTAATTGAAGTTCAGCGGATTTCTTTTACTGGTCATGTGTTTTACTTCACACTCTTCTTTATTTAGTGTCAATTGCCAATTTTCGCATTATGTAGAAATTTTGTCTAAATCGCTTTGCAGTTTCTTTTGATCCTCCGTTGACTTCACTAACCGATAAACGACAGCTTACCATGTGTTAGCTTAAGTAGTGTGTAAGGTTATGGGCTAATGGACCTACATACATGGTATACTGTGTAATTTTATGGGGGGGAATGACTCCCCAGACATAGTATAGAATAAGAAAGAGCACATGCTCAGAACAAAAGAACGTCTTCTCAGTAAGTATTCAATTTCGCATGAATAAAAATTTCGAAACAGTTGAAGATGAGATCATTAGGCCTGATTAGTTGGCCTACCAAACGAAGCTAAGCGCAGAAATCCAACTACTCAGAATATCAGAGTACATTTCCAAAGAATTGAACCTTAACCACTATGTCACAGACACCTTTTTTGGACGTTGAAAAAGCTTTCGACAAAGTCTGCAGAGATAAACTCATGGTCAAAATAGTAGAGATAACAGACGTGCCAAAATGTTACGTCAAACCAATCAACTGTTTCTTAACCAACCGGACATTCATAGTCAAAATAGTAGAGAAAAAATTAGACACCAAACTGCAAGGTCAAGGTTTGGTGCTTTCACCATTCCTATACATACTTTACGCCAACGCCTTACCAAAACTACCGAAGGTCACGTTAGCTCAACTGTCCGACTGCAGTACGTACCATCAGTAGATCAGTGAATACAGCAATCAAGACTCCAACACCAGCTCGATATCCTGAAACTCTGGGCCACAGACAACAAAATCAAAACTAACGACCAGGGAACAAAGGCTATGCTAATCACAAGAAGAAGACCCGAACTTGACAGAAGATTGACAATCGACAACAATCCAATCAACTGGGCCGCCACGACCAAATATCTTGGAGTAACACTTGACAGGAAGATGATGTACACCCCGCATATCATTGACGAACGGTAACGCATAACCCTTTTCTAAGCAGTAAGGAGATGAACAGCACTACAAATCTCCGACTCTACAACTCAACTATTGCTCCTGTGATGCTATATGGATGTCCAACATCTAATACCAACATTCAGGAGCTCCAAGTACTACAAAAATAGATGCTTAGAATTAGCCTAAAGGCACCAAGGTGGTCCAGCTCTGAACTCAACATGCCAACCCTTATCCAACAAATCGTTTAAACATCCTGAAAAGGAAGAATTATTGAGATCAGATACAAGACAACTAACCAACCTAGGAGCAACTCAGCCTAGAGACTGGCACAAAATAAAAGTACCCAGGGCAATTTTCAACAGTCAATGATATCAAGCAGTGTAGGTCAATGAGGGCGCCAGTGAGCCCAGAGCCCCTACAAAAGGTGAAATAAAGATGGAATGTAACCCTCACCACCCACTCAAAAAGTCCAGCCGTCGAAGACTGCAGCACTTTGGCACCAAACACACACACAAACAGGAAAAAAAAGAAACGAAAAAACCTCTGAGGAGAAAGTTCATTATCACTAGCTGTGACTGCACCTCGCCTTGCACATGCGCAAATCCTCAAATCAAATGTTCAAATGTTTGTTAAGCTTATGGGACTTAACTACGGGGTCATCAGTCCCTAACCTTACAAACTACTTATCAACTACCTTATACTAAGGACGGCACAAATATCCATGCCCGAGGGGGGATTCAAACCCCCGACCGTAGTGGCCGTGCAGACCGTGACTGGAGCGCCTCAGACCCCTCGGCGGTGTGTGTTAATCTGCAGCGAAAACTACAGAACACAAAGGAATTGTCTGTGTGTAATTGTTGTCCGAAGTCTCCCGTTGAAAACCATAGCAGTTCCATGCCGACAGCTATAAGGGGGTGGAAGATATGGTGGTTGAAAGTCGTCAAATAATAAAAAAAATTCGGACTGAAGGCCAGCGATGACGTTTGCGACTCTTTAACAAGGAGGTTAAATACAGCGAAACGCGATGCCACATACCATATCTTTGGTCTATGCGTGCCACAATGTCTTCAGCTCTTTCTCTGTAAGGATAGGCATACAATAAAGAAATATAAGAATAAATAAATAGCACACTACTGAAAGATAGCCGGCCGCGGTGGCCGAGGGGACTGAGGCGCTCCAGTCACGGTCTGCACGGCCACTACGGTCGGGGGTTCGAATCCCCCCTCGGGCATGGATATTTGTGCCGTCCTTAGTATACGGTAGTTGATAAGTAGTTTGTAAGTTTAGGGACTGATGACCCCGTAGTTAAGTCCCATAAGCTTAACAAACATTTGAACATTTGAACTGAAAGATAGCTTATTTATCATATTCAACCAACACGCGAGCGGAGCCGCGGGTTTAAGCTATTACTTTATAAAAGTTAAGTAATTATATTCTTCAGGAAATAAAACTTGTATTACTAATCTATACAATTGTTCTAGCTGTCCACGCATCCTGCACCGAAACCTTTCCTGAAAACTAGGCCAGGAAACACAAAACAGAGGCTGATCAAGACGACAAAACATAAATGACATTTATACTCTACGTTGTAACAAATATTTAACTAAAGATATTAAACTGAAGTATGTTTCAAAATGTATATATGTTTACGCTTAAGTGACTTAACTGCGGGGTCATCAGTCCCTAAACTTACAAACTACTCATGAACTACCTTATACTAAATACGACACAAACAAGCATGCCCTAGGGGGGGATTCGAACCCCCGACCGTACTGGCCGTGCAGACTGTGACTGGTGCGCCGCAGACCGCTCGGCCACTGCGACCGGTTCTAATAAGTAACCCAACCACTTTGCTAACTATTGAACACTTAGCAAGAACTGTAATTGCATTGCCCTATTGTAGGATGACAAGATGTAACAAGAAACTAACATTTCATTATCAGTCTTTCTTTCTTTTTTTTTTTTTTTTTTTCAAGAAATCTTGTAAACATGTGGGATCTTTTCCTTAGCTCGGGTATGAGGCGTAAATGAAACAGCATTTACTCAAAATACAATTATTAAACAATTACACTATGCATTATTCTTACTGTGAACTCTTACTCTCCTGATTACTGTTTGAAAAGAATTGGGGGAGAGCAGTCTTTGCGCATGCGTAAGGTTAGGTGGGGGATGCTACTTACAATGCTACGTGACCTGAAGACAATTTGTCTCTTCATTGTAACAGACTTCTTTTACTACTTTATGCAAATTACCTTTCAAACTTACCTGGTGTTGCCCTGCATAATTTCAAATCAATGGCGCACGCCTTAATTGAGTCCAGCTGCTTGTATTCGACGTAATCCAGAGATTGCTGTATTATTGTAATTCCAGATGTTGAGTTACCAAAAGTTAACAACAAACCTCTAGATATCAACGTAACGCTCTAAATGTACCATACAGAACACTGTGCCGGCCGCGGTGGCCGAGGGGACTGAGGCGCTCCAGTCACGGTCTGCACGGCCACTAAGATCGGGGGTTCGAATCCCCCCTCGGGCATGGATATTTGTGCCGTCCTTAGTATTAGTTAGTTCATAAGTAGTTTGTAAGTTTAGGGATTGATGACCCCGTAGTTAAGTCCCATAAGCTGTACAAACATTTGAACAGAACACTGTGGAGGACTACAATCTTTTATGACGTAATCAGAGTCAATCGGTTACGTCGCAATTGGTGAAAAGAGCTTGTTACGTTGCAGCCCTTGTAAATAAGATACAAATGAGTTTAGAAAGTGTTCGAGAAATTTAAAACAAGATTACGCATATGTGCGCCAAGTTGTCTCTTTGGACGCCGACTGTTTGGGGCTGAGGGAACCCCCCGGTTCGTAAATATTGTAGATTCGGCACTAAAAGAAGCGAACCCCCATTTATCTGAAGCACCAGCTGCCATTGCTCCGGACTGAAGAACACATCTGGTAATTAGATCTGTGGCGAATCGTATGGTTTCGGTACTGAGTAACGGATACTTTGGCTGATACGAAATACTGAATCGTTACTCATGAATAAATTTCGTTACTCTCACATACTGTATTGATACGTTATTCGTATCGACAGTATCGATACGAACTCTGTAACGAAAACCAATACGGAGAATGCATACCGTATATTCTGCGATACTATTTATTATGAGATCAGTAATTTATATAGACATCCGGGACCAATTTTAATTGCATATTTATTAGCTCTACCATTTTAGATAGTTATTTTTGTTTTTAAACATTTCGGATTACACTTTTTGACGCGTGTTTACTGGTTAATCTTCGATGATCTGACATTTGATTTTAACGCAAACTTACGTTCTATTGTATTTTTTACATGCAAACGTTTCAGTTTATCGGTTAATTATTTGTTTTTGATTCTTCTCTACTATAAAATGTTTTGTACAAAATACTCAAATGTTATCTACTTATATTCTTTCACGACAATACTAATTGTCAATATCACATAATACAACGGTCTCGCTGCTCGGAAATGTAGTGCTACTACAGGGTGTCTCACCAAAGACGCCTGCCAGGCGTCCGCGGATCGCGCAGTACAGCTGCCAGCCGCCGCCACCGTCACGGCAGCGCCCGATTCTCGGACTCTATTGTGCCACGGGGGCATACACTACGTCTAAAAAACATTGCCATCTGAGTAACCTAAGATTACCTTTATTTACAGTAGATGTTACAAATGATGTCCCTTTAAGGAAAGAGCGACCTGACATTTCCTGAACACATTTGTGAACACTCGACAAATTTCGGCTGCCGAAATCTGGGAAATTTAGCCACACTATAGCAGGTCAGCAACTGGAAGCAGTTAATTATATAATTTATCTGGGAGTATGGATTAGGAGTGATTTAATATGGAATGGCCATATAAAATTAATCGTCGGTAAAGCAGATGCCAGACTTAGATTCATTGGAAGAATCCTAAGGAAATGCAGTCCGAAAACAAAGGAAGTAGGTTACACTAAACTTGTTCGCCCACAGCTTGAATACTGCTCACCGATATGGGATCTGTACCAGGTGGGGTTGATAGAGGAAGTAGAGAAGACCCAAGGGAGAGGAGCGTGCTTCGTTACAGGATCATTTGGTAATCGTGGAAGCATTACGGAGATGATCGATAAACTCTAGTGGAAGACTCTGCAGGAGAGACGCTCTGTCGCTCGGTACGGGCTTTTGTCGAAGCTTCGAGAACGTACCTTTACCAAGCAGTCTAGCAGTATATTGCTCCCTCCTACGTATATCTCGCGAAGAGAGCATGAGGATAAAATCAAAGAGATTAGAGCCCACACAGAGGCATACCGACAATCTTTCTTTCTGCGAACAATACGTGACTGGAATAGAAGGGAGCCGGCCGCGGTGGCCGAGGAGACTGAGGCGCTCCAGTCACGGTCTGCACCAGTGGCGTAACTAGGACTTGGCTTTGGGGGGGGGGGGGTGATAGATCTGCTTGACGAGCAAAATTTTAGTCAGTATCCAGACAAAAAAATGTTCAACTGTTTGTATAGTCTATGGGACTTAACTAAGGGGTCATCAGTCCCTAAACTTACAAACTACTTATGAACTAGCTAATACTAAGGATGGCACAAATATCCATACCCTAGGGGGGATTCGAACACCCGACCGTAGTGGCCGTGAAGACCGTGACTGGAGAGCCTTAGTCCCCTCGGCCACCGCAGCCGGCTATCCAGACAGACTACCATCTACTACTCACGTTGAAGAAACTAATTCACTCCAATCCAATGAAAGATTATGGTAAAACACTCTAAGTTTTCAATCTTTACGTTTACCAAGTTGCTGTTATACGATTTCTTATCTTTTTTCTCTCTCTTTTTTCCTTTTTTTTCTTTTTTTCGGCTTCGGGGGGGGGGGGGTCTATCCCCCTCATCCCCCCATAGTTACGCCACTGGCCTGCACGGTCACTACGGTCGGGGGTTCGAATCCCCCCTCGGGCATGGATGTTTGTGCCGTCTTTAGTATAAGGTAGTTGATAAGTAGTTTGTAAGTTTATGGACTGATGACCTCGTAGTTAAGTCCCATAAGCTTAACAAACATTTGAACATTTGAATAGAAGGGAGAACTGATAGTGGTACTCAAGGTACCCTCCGCCACACACAGCCAGGTGGCTTGCGGAGAATGGATGTAGATGTAGATCTTTTCGTTACTGTCACAGCTCTACTGGTAATCCCAATTCCTTGACTGTTGCAGCCTTAGTGTGTCTTTAGAGCGCCTAGCGCCGGCACTAATAGAGACAGCCTTGCGGCACGCGTGCGCTGGCCGCCCCGTGCTAAGTGCCGGGGCACGCGCCTCGGCCCGTGCTGTGAGGCCCTTTGTCGCCGCCGGATCGTTGTCCGCTCGCGCTAACAGCGGACACGTGCTCGCCCGCCGCGCTTCTTTTGTTCCGCTCGTTATCAGCTGGCCGGCGAACAAAAGCCGGCCGCCACTGGACTCCCGACTGCCGTGCCCCGCGTGTTTTTTTAGCGCCTGCCTTAAACGCCAGCTCGAACGCATTCAGCTGCGCCATTACTCAGATACGTCTTAAGAGCATTCCGCGGAAAATCGTGTCGCTCCGGGCGCCACAGTACTTCCTTTGTCTTACACCTGAAAGCTTCCTTAATGAGGGCGAGCAATTAATACGTGAGCCGAAGAACGGTCTTTGTGCAACACAATGAACAATGGGCTCCGGTGTGAGCAGAAATTAATTATGTTCCGCCATTCGAGTAAGTACATTTTTCAGAATGACACAAAATCGGCAGACGGAAGTATTTAACGCTCCGTCGAGAGCGTGGTCATTAGAGACGGAGCTCACGCTCGGATTCTTTTGGCCCATTTTAGGTTACGGTAGTAACACTAAAAGTGGGCCTTTGCGATCGTCTTTTGACAGCTCGAAATTTAAATGAAAATAACGGCTTAACCATTCATCTGACACGAAAATTGAATAACCTAATCTGTAGAGGCGAAAATTGTCTACAACTTTGCTTTGTTATGTTGTTTTTCATATTTCGTATCGTTTCAGAGATATTTGCAAAAATAACGGCGATTTTGGGATGTCTGTCTGTCTGTCTGTCTGTCTGTCCGTAACGTGTTCCCTGTTTTTAAGACGAACCGTTCAACCGATCAGCACCAAATTTTACAGACATAATTGTAGGCCGTCAGAGACCAGAACCTCCCTTTTTCAAATTTTTCGGACAAAATATACGGTAGTAATACAAAAAAAGCCGTTTGTAATATAATTGCAAACGAATCGTTCATCTGACACGAAAATTGAATATCCTAATTGGTAGAAGGGAAATTTCTCTACAACTTCGCTCTATTATGTTGTTTTTTTCTTCATATCTTGCATCGTTGCAGAGATATTTGCAAAAATAACGGCGATTTGACGATGTCTGTCTGGCTGTAACGTGTTGTCACTTTTTAGGTCGAACCGTTCAACCGATCGGCACCAAATTTTACAGACATAATTGCTGGCTACCGGAGACCAAAACCTCGCTTTTTCAAACATTTCAGACAAGAAATACATTAGTAATACCAAAACAAGCCGTTTGTAATGTAATTTTAATTGCAAATTAACCGTTCATCTGACGCGAAAATTGAATAAACGAATTTTTCGAGGAGAAAATTCTCTACAACTTTGTTCCCTTATGTTTTTTTCATATCTCGTATCGTTTGAAAGATATTTGCAAAAATAACACCCTCCATTGAATTAACGAAAATCAGCCGTTCGCAGATGCCACGTGACATTCCTCGGCCAGAACTGTGTGGCATACGCTATCTTTCGTTGCGTATTTGGTGATTTTCTTATTGCAACTTATATGTTGTCACTGAATAATTAACAAAAACACATCGTTCTTCGTACGATGAATGATAATCTAGGGTCTACAAGTGCCATATTAGCATCAGTTAACAACGGCTATCAATAGTATGAGATTAAAGAACACAAATTCTAACTGTTAAACGTAGCGTAGTGGGTAGTGCGTTGGACGCTGAAGGTCAGTGGTTCGGAACCTGCAACTACCTAATTTTTTTTCTTAAAAGGGTTTCAGACACTCTTATTAATTAATTTTTTATTATTTAGATTATTGTTTCGGTCTAAATTTTTGCAAAAACTTATAAAACAAATCTAAAGTGGGCTGTAAAACACGTCAATGCGATATTTTGGTTAAGGATGGGCCAGGAAACCGGCCGTGCCCTTTCAAAGGAAAAGTCTTTCGACTCTGTCAATCACACAGTCATGTGGGATACACTTGCAAAGTGCGACATCCCAACGAAGATCATTAACGTCATCAAGGAAATGTATCAGTACTATGAATGCCAAGTACTACATAATGGAGAACTGACAGAGCCTTTCCAAGTTATTCGGGGGTACGACAAGAATGTATTCTCTCGCCAACATTATTTCTTTTGGTTTTGGATCATGTGATGAAGAGAGTAATGAGGGGACGGCAGAGAGGTGTGCAATGGGGGATGCGGGATACGCTCGAAGATGTAGATTTCGCAGACGACATCTGCTTAATGGCACAGCGATAACGAGACATCGAAGAGAAACTGACCAGGTCACAGAGAGAATGAGAAGCTGCAGGCCTCAAGATAAATGTTCGCAAAACCAAAGAAATGCGGATAAACTCGACCATCACCACTAGGCTGACCATTAATGGAGAGGATGTAGAGCAGGTCCAATCTTTCCCCTACCTCGGAAGTATAGTCACGACTACAGGAGGCGCTGAGGAGGATGTCCGTAATCGCGTCCGCAAAGCAAATGGTGCGCTTGTTCAGCTGTGCCTCATTTGGAGAAACAGGAACATCTCAAGGAAAACAGCAACGTGAAGGCAGTTCTGATGTAAGGTTGCGAAACTTGGAAAGTGACTAATCACATAAAAAACCAGCTCCAAGTTTTTATTAACCGTTGTCTCCGGCGTATTTTAAACGTGAGATGGCCAAATATAATAACGAATGAAGATCTTTGGAGAGAGATAAATCAGCAACCAATCAACATACAAATCAAGCAAATAAATTGGAAATGGATTGGGCATACGTTAAGAAAACCTGATGAAGCTATTGAAAAGGTGGCGTTGGACTGGAACCCTCAAGGAGTTAGGGAACGCGTTCGTCCCAAACACACCTGGAAAAGAACGATCCAGAGAGAAGCTGCAGAGGATGGGAAAACCTGGAGTGAAGAGACTTGCCAGAAATCGCATCAGGTGGAGAAATTTCGTTTCAGCCCTATGTTCCAGATGGAACGACAGGAACTAAGTCAAGTCATGTAAGTCAAAAGGAACCATCCCGACATTTGCCTCGAGTGAATAAGGACAATCATGGAAAACCTAAATCTGGATGACCGGAGGCGGATTTGAACCACAGTCCTGAATTCGGCAGAAAGGATTTTCAGTGCTCTATTTAGTCGGACCATGCGGATTCAGTCAAAACACTTACGTTTATCAAACACTTTATGCGATCGCTTGGACAGTTAATAAGAGAGTAACGAGTCTTATTTTCCTATCCCCTTGTCCAGCTGAGCTCGTGCACCAACCCCAGTAGCCTCGACCATGACGTGAGTTTCATTTTATCCAAACAGAAACAGTATTTTATGTTTAATTTTATGGGGTCATTGGCGACCAAGTGATTTGCTCGTCAAACTTAATACGAAATAGTAAGTAAGAATCATGCAGGCACGTGTTAACTATATTACAACGAAGCGATTAAAGCCACTAGGGGAATGAGAGTGGCGGCTAAGAGGCCCGCCCTCCAGCCAAAGTACTTTGCTTTCAGTGTATTCCTTGAGGAAGCCAATCGTCAACTTGATCAAACCCTCCCCAACCTGAATGCTTCCAACAGCAGACAAATGCTCTGAGAAAGGCTCCTTACAATACTGGCCCAAACCGCAGACAGTTTAATAAATTGACAATACGGTTTTACAACATAAAGAAGCATTCAATAATTGCATCATCGCATCACCTACTATAAAATACGTAATCTGTACAGAAAAGCAAAGTTAGTCAAATATTTAAGACTGGCAAGAATGCAAATGATCTGAAGAATTATCGACCAGTATCTTTTTTAAACCATTTGCTTAAAATCCTCGAAATAATGATTTTGGACAGACTATCTGAGGTGGTAGACCCGTTGATCATACACGAACAAGCGCGTTTTAGACCAGGAAGAAGTTGAACTTCCCAAGCACTGCACCTGACACAATATATAGAAGACGGCTAAGAAAAGGACGAAGTCACTATGGTAGGTTTCATTGACCTAACATCAGCCTACGATACAGTTAATCACCGAATACTGCTTCGTAAAGTGCATGGTTATAAATTCACACCAGGGACTGAGTGCTTTCTTCAAAGTAGCAGGTTCTTGATGACTTCCAAGTTCAGAGGAACAGATGGAGGAACCTAAAGAACGGCCTCCGACAGTGTAATGTAATAGCTCCCATTATTTTCAACATCTACACCAATGAACAACCTTGCCTACGCGAGACAAGAGCTTTATATATTCAGAAGATGCCACTTTAACAGTAGACGAAGAAACATTTGAAATTGCAGAAGAGAAGATTTCCCACGCCTTACAAATTCTCTATCAAGAGAACTGAAGCTAAATCCATCAAGTCTCTCTGTGTTCCTCTTCGAAAACCAAAAGTCATAAAAAAACGTGCAATTGATATGGGAACGTAAACAATTAGAATACTATTTCACTCCAAAATAGGAGTAACTAAAGAGCGAGCACTTAATTATGGAACACACTGCTTGAACACTAAAAGGAAGGTATCTGCAAGGAACAACGTGCTCCAGAAATTAACAGATACCACCTGGGAAACACATCCCCATAGTTCCCCATACCTTGCGGCCCATACTTTACATTGACAACAACCAGCAAACTAAAGACTCAAGTCAAGGAATAGTTTCCTTCATTCAACAATAAACCACCATCAAATTTCAGATTGATCTCATGTCGTTCTAAAACTAGCCACCGCGCAGGATGAAGAGTGTCCTCAGAAAGCTTCCATTCAGGTCACGAGGAAAGCTGGTCAACATGGAAGACGCTAAACGGACAGCTCTCAGGAGACGGAAGAGCGATCCCGTCGGAGGTTCGAGTCCTCTCTCGTGCATGGGGGGGGTGTACTTTCTTTAGTGGAACTTAGTTTAAGTAGATATGCTACTGATGACGATAGTTTCGTCCAATAAATTTGAAAACATCTGAACATTTTAGCTGGAAGAGTGCAGACCAACATGTGAAGATCGGATCTGCTTGTGACTCGACGCTATGTCAATGTAGCAAAGAACAGATAGTGAATCATCATGTTTCCAACTAGGTGCTCTCTTCAAAATGTGATTGTTGCTAACAGGGAGGCATGTGAAGAGACCTATACTGGTGGGGGCATATTTAATTACATTTCTGTATGTCATAATTATGTGCTTGCTTCTTGACAGAAATTGAAATGTTTATATTACCAGTAAAACTTCCTGGAAGATAGAAATTATGTGCCGGAACCGGGATTCGAACCTGGGACCTTTGCTTTACGTGCGCAAGCGCTCTGCTGGAAGAAGTACATTTGTGAGGACGGACAGTGAAGTGTGCCAGGATAGCTTACATGGTAGAGCGCTTGAACGCGGAAGACGAAGGTCCCATGTTCGAATCCTGTTTCCGGCACACAATTTTAGTCTGACTGGAAGTTTCATGTCATCGCACATCCCGCTGCAGAGTGAAAATTTCATTGTATATTACCCGTGTTAGGATTTTTACTTCTTTTTGTATTTTTTGTGCGTTGTTTTTCTTGCTCTATATAAGCTCTGATGTTTGTATGCTGCTGACACGATTAAACTAATGAATATAATATCACGAAGAATTTTGTTGATAGTGACAATGGTTGTAGAAGCCTAAGCTTACTGTACTTAATGATTCTGGTTTACTAAGATGAAATATGATCTAAATTATAACATCACGTGCCCATTCGTCAGAGAAGCCTCCTAACATCCATAAGTCACTTTTTTTGTAACTTTGAACGATTAATATCTATATCATTTGCACTAAGCAACATGGTGTCGGTTAATGTGATCAGAAAGAATTCGAAACTAAGAAGAAATAGCAATGCGCAGAATCTTTTGGTTTCACTCTGCTTGTATGTACACTTTTGTTCTTGTGTTACTTAATTTTTTTAAATTAGCGGTGCTGGTGGAAAGAAAATTTTTGGTCACCAGCTGCAGACATAATATTTTGCCCTACGCACTAACATCAAGTAATTTCGAAATTTTCTGCGTATATGATCGTTTGAGCCATAGAAACGTGTTGTGGTACAATAACACATTGACTGAGGGTGAAAACTTCGAAATAATTAACATCTAATTGAACTTGCACTTTTGTGATGGTAACCATTTACTCAACTGCGGTACTGCAGGGGACAAAGGCAATGCAAAAGGAAGGGATTGTTTTACCTAATAAGATGGTATTGAAAACATAAACTGAATAAGTACCATAATCTAGTACTATAGCCTATAATAAAGTAGGAGACAAAGATAACACTCCTATCAAATTTAAGAAATACAAATGAAAGTCTAAACTATTAGTAGTTACACAACGTGCGGCAAAGTATAAGATAGTGCTACATTGCTTAGCGAAAGACAGATGTTTGACATAGCGATCTCGTCACTGTAAGTGAAAACTTATCAGTCCAGTATAAAAATCCAGCAAGGCCTTGACAGGTGGACTATTGCAGTGATGATGTTTGGGATAAATGCGCTAGTTATACTATACACACCCTTCAAAAATCGAATGAGTGTTTTAACCCACGTGGACTATTAAAATAACGGATATTTCGCCTATCGCTGTTTACAGTGCCCGCCGACTATGACGCGATGGTTGACAAGAGAGTCGTAAAGGCTTACGACATTGACATAACGACATTTACATAACTTTTGGTTCCATGATGATGGGCAGTTACGTCAAACAGTGGCATGTGGTCCTGGAGCCATCATCATCAGATCACATGTTATTAAATTCAAGGTTGAAATGGGAACCAGACAGACATGGCCTATAGGAATCCCAGGAAAACGGACTGGGAGACATATAGGAGAGACCTTGACTTCAGTCTATCAGAAATTAAAACTTCGATAAGGAATACAGCAGAGTTTGAGGAAGTAGCAGAGGCCGTAACCTCTGCTATAGTGACCTCATACCAGGACAACTGCTCAATCACCAAGAAGTGCACAAATAGGAGCGTGTCTTAGTGGAATAATAACCTGGAAATGCAAAGGAAACAGGTACGAAGACTGTTTAACCTTGCGAGGCACAAAGGACAATTGGCAAAGTATCGTGAGGCCCTTGTCAATTACAACGTTGCCATCAGACGGGCAAAGGAGGCATCCTGCAAGGTATTTGTGAGAAAGTGGAGGGGACGGCTGCTCAAGCGAGACTTCATAAAATCCTCACTAGGGTACCAACTAATCCAGGAGTAACATTGAGGAAGGAGGAGGGAGTATACAAAGACAGCACATGAAACGCTGGAACTGCTCCTCAAGACTCACTTTCCTCAATATACTCTGGTGGATAACTCAGACCAGAATGCGATTCCTGAGAGACAACGTTTCTCAGGAATTCTCAATGAGGACTGGGATTTGGCCAAGGAGTGTGTCAATTTCAGTAAGGTCCGATGGGCGGTGGGAGCAATTCAACCGTTAAAGTCACCTGGCCCTGATGGAATCTTTCCAGCTCTCCTGCAACAAGCAGGAGAAAATCTTATTAGATTCCTGTGCAGGTTATTCAGGGTTAGCCTAGCAGCAGGAATCATTCCCAATGCCTGGAGGGCAGTGAAGGTTGTCTTCATTCCAAAACCAGGGAGAATTGATCATACCAAGGCTTAGGATATGAGACCAATCAGCCTGTCCTCCTTCATTCTTAAGACATTGGAAAAGCTGGTTAATGTGCATGTTGGAGAAAGGATGTTAAGTAGGGCTCCTCTACATTCAAACCAACATGCATATCAGCCAGGTAAATCATGTGAGACAGCTCTCCACCAACTCGTTGGGAAGGTGGAGAAAGCACTAGACTTTCAGGAAATAGCCCTCTGTATCTTCCTGTACATCGAGGGGGCTTTTAGCAACACGACCTTCGATTCCATGGTTAGGGCAGCAGAGGTGCATGACCTAGGGACTACTATACGTATAGGTGGACTAGGGCCATGCTCAGTGGAAGAAAGGTAGAGGCTACCATGATGAATGAAAAAATGGTAATCAACACCACTAGGAGTTTCCCGCAAGGAGGAGTTCTTTCCCCTTTATTGTGGAATCTAGTGGTGAATGATCTCATTGGAAAATTAAAATCTAGGCCGCACTTTTGCCAAGGATATGCAGATGATCTTGTCATAGTAATACTTGGCAAATTTGCTGACACAGTCAAGAATACAGCACCAGGTTCGTTGGACATTGTGCAACACTGGTGCAGAATACAGGATTTGGGGGTTAGTCCTAAGAAGACTGTTGTTGTACCATTCACAAAGAAGCATATCCAACATTCAAGTTGGAATCTAAAGCTTTTCAATGAAGCTGTGAAGGGGACAGTGAAATATCTAGGGGTTACCTTTGATGAGAAACTGACATGGACCCCTACATAAGGAATATTTGCTCCAAGAGGATACTTTGGTAAGTACCAGGAGAGCTTGTGGCAAAAATTGGGGCCTGAGCCCCAAGGGTATGCACTGGATATAAACCACGGTGATTAGACCCAGAATCACCTATGGGGCGGTCGTGTGGTGAAGGTAGAACAGCAGGTTGCTGCTAAGGAGCTTGGTAAGGTGCAGAAATTAGCCTGCTCAGCTATAACAGGTGGAATTAGCAGCACACTAACTGCTGGGATGGAAACCATGTTGAATATGCCCCCATTACACCTTTGGGTCAAGATGAAGGGAGCGGCTGGTGCATACAGACTCAAAACTGGCAAAAACTGGAACTCTTTGGGATATCCAGAATCACACACTAAAATAGTGAGTGAGGTAAATATAGGAAAGGTTGGGCAAATGCCAGCCGACTATATTATAACCACATACTGCTTCAACAAGCCTTTCGATATAACAATTGGAAGTAGGGAGCAGTGGGAGAAAATAGTTCGAACCGTACGGGGGATATTGTCTGGTTCACTGACGGGTCAAAATCGGTCGGACCAATGTGTTGGGGCCGGTGTATATGGGGTGCAGCCAAGACTGGAGGGCGCCATCTCTCTAGGGAAACTGGCCTCAGTATTCCAGGCTGAAATCACTACCATCAGGGCGTGTGTGGAGGAGACTTTGCGTAGGTGCTACAAAGACCGTAGCATCTATATCTATTCAGACAGCTAGGCAGCCCTGAGATCACTGGCAGCTCCTGCAAGAAGGTCTAAAATTGTTGCAGAATGTCACAGGGTTCTGGTGGAGCTAGGGGAAAGCAATAGAGTAAACCTATTGTGGGTCCCTGGCCACTCGGGGATCAGTGGCAACGAACATGCCGACAGATTAGCCAGGATGGGGGCAGAGATTCCATTTATTGGACCGGAACCTGTCCTGACAATCACCAAGGCAATGACCAAATTGGAGCTACGTAACTGGCTCAGAAGACAGCACATAGAATATTGGACCAAAGTCTATCAACAAAAAGATGGCAAGGTAATGATGCCAAAGCCATGTTTTAAAAGAAGCTCTGCAATCCTGGGCCGGAACTGGAGAGAGATTAGACTCATGGTTGGATTGCTGACAGGCCATGGGAATTTCAAAAAACACCTACATACAATGGGAATAACAGAAGAGGACCCTAAATGTAGGATATGTGATGACGGTGATGAAACTGCATCACATCTAATCTTCGAATGCATTGCATTGGAGAATAAAAGGCACAGAATATTTGGGACAACCAGACCCGAAGGAACTGTGTCTAATAAAGAACTGGTAAAGAGACTCCTTGCACTGTTGAAGGGCATTGGTTGGCTTTACTATACAGGGAGCGATACCGCACAATAAACTTAGTTTCGGTGCGGGCAGTGGTGGGTTGGACCAAGACTGTTTTGGCTTCCCTGAGAAAATCAAATCAAATCATATCAAGGTCGGCAAACTGTGGCAGACATGCATCGGGCAGGTCGTCCTAAGCGTCTCTGAAGAAGTACATACTATTGCCGAGTTAGAGGGCAGTAATAGACGCCAGACGATTCGTGAGCTCGCCCACGAAACTGGATTAGCGCATACTACGCAAGCCGTGGCTGCTCTGTTTGGTCGATGAGACTGCAAAGAACTGTACACCATACTGTCCGAACGTAAGTCCTTGTGACTTTAATGAGATTCCGAAGATGAAGGAACCACTTCGTGGTACTCGCTTCAGAACTGTTCCAGAGATTCGATAGGCAGTAGACAGCTCCATTCACAGCATCAACAGAACAGGCTCTGGTAACGTTATAATACGCCTTCCAGAACGGGTTCTACACAACGCTGGTGACTACTTTGAAGGACAGTAACAGGTTCAAACATGTAACGTTTTTGTATCGGTTGTGAATAAATAGTTTCCACTACCGTATTTGCCAGCATATAAGATGCACCTGCGTATAGGACGCGCTCCACTTTTAAGACTTATTTTTTTATGAAAATAAATCGGACCTAATACATCAATTGCAACATAATTATAATATATTTGTTCATGTGCATTAAATATCATCTATGGCAGTGCCTTGAAATAGTGTTCATAAACGTTAAGATGTCGAGTTTCTTGACAGTTTCCGCTTATTCAGACGGATATTTCGCCTATCGCTTTTTACAGTGCGAGCCGACTATGACGCAACTGTTGACGAGAGCGACGTAAAGGCTTACGAAATTGACACCTGGGTGGCTCTGCTTACGATGGCTCCGATTAGACATAGCGCCGAGTATCAGTACGAGAACTTCGCGCGACGAGTAGGGGGTTTTCGTGTTTAAAATGACACATTTTGAGAATTTACTGTGAAGCGCATATATTTATGCAAGTATTTTTGTGATGCTCCATAAACTGCGAGAATGATGGATGGTTTACGTCTGTGTATTGTTTGGCGCACTGTATGGGGCACAGCATGTTTTAACCTCAAAAATACAACTGTGAGACGCACAAGTTAGCAGTTTCAGTTACGCTTGGCACTAAAAATAGTACGAAATTCTTAATAAAGCTCCTGACGGGTATTTTGGTGCATATTATGTACATACTGGGTGATCAAAAAGTCAGTATAAATTTGAAAACTTAATAAATCAGGGAATAGTGTAGATAGGTAAAAATTGACACACATGCTTGGAATGACATGGGGTTTTATTTGAACCAAAAATAAATAAATAAATAAAAGTTCAAAAACTGTCCGACAGATGGCGCTTCATCTGATCAGAACAGCAATAATTAACAAAACAATTTAAGACAAAGCAAAGAGAATGTTCTTTACAGGAAATGCTCAATATGTTCACCATCATTCCTCAACAATAGCTGTAGTCGAGGAATAATGTTGTGAACAGCACTGTAAAGAATTAAAGAATGTCCGGAGTTATGGTGAGGCATTCACGTCGGATGTTGTCTTTCAGCATCCCTAAAGATGTCGGTCGATCACGATACACTTGGGACTTCAGGTAACCCCAAAGTCAATAGTCGCACGGAGTGAGGTCTGGGGACCTGAGAGGCCACGCATGATGAAAGTGGCGGCTGAGCACACGATCATCACCAAACGACACGCGGAAGAGATTTTTAATGCGTCCAGCAATATGGGGTGGAGCGCCATTCTGCATAAAACCCTATGTCAATTTTTACCTCTCTACCTACATTATTCTGTGATTTATTAAGTTTTCAAATTTATACTGACTCTTTGATCGCCCGGTATATCAAATAAAAACTACGAAAATGTAAGAGAGAAACTTAAAGCTAATTTTCCCGCTTAAAACATCATTCCCGTATTTTACACCATTTTCTGAAATCCCTTAAAAGAAATCGAACTTGTGGGTAGCTACTGTAACTGGCAACGGGCGTATAAGACGCATCCTGTTTTTGGACCAATTTAATTCCCAACCTTCCTAAATTGCGCACCAAAAGTTAGGAAAGTAAATTTCTGCTGCACTGAAGTTATGAAGGATGTCCTTGCTGTGCCTGTGCTTGAATTGCTCGTCCGGTAAAGAGCGTCGCCCACTGAAGGGTCCAATATTAAGTCCCTGTCAAGTAAAGTGCTTCGTCTGTCAGGTAGCTTCATCACAGCCTACTCATACACTGCAGAATGAGAGATCCATTCTGCTGTAGCGATTCCGTTGCACCGTTATCGCGCAGTGTATCTGCCACTGGCCAATGTAGCGGCGAGGATAACCTCATTCATTAACCGCCAGGGTCGGTAGCCTGGGAGGAATGTTATCGCGCCGTAAACGCTTTCCTCTCGAGGTACAGGAATGACCGGTGCCACGCGCTACCGAGAAGGCGCGAACGCGAACGGAAGGAGGCGGGCTACGAGGACCTCTGACTGGGAAAGCGGCCGGCGCAGGCGACCGTTATACCGCAGAGGCTGCGTGGGCGTCAGGACCGAGGCGCAGCCCGGCAAATTGGGTCTTTCCCCCCCCCCTTCCCCATCTCTCCGTTCTTCATTCCCTCCCCTCCCCTCCCCCGCGATTCTGCAGCGCCTACCGTGTCGGTGCAGCTGCAGCGCCGTAACCAGTTTATCAACCCCCCCCCCCCCCCAACCACTCCACGGAATACTTCACGCGAACTAGGAGCCACTCTTCTGGGTTGTAAACTTGGAGGCTGTCCTCGGAACGAGTGGCTATAGCTACAGGATTGCGCTGACGCGAATATCCGCAGTATTTCTTACGTTGCGGATAAAATTGTGAGCGACGCGGATATTGACGTGTTATATGCTGATAAAGAGCGAGGTTTCCAGAACGAATCTTTCACTCTGCAGCGGAGTGTGCGCTGATATGAAACTTCCCGGCAGATTAAAATTGTGTGCCGGAAGCGGGAGCCGAACCTGGGACCTCGGCCTTTCGCAGACAAGCGCTCGCCCACTGAGCTATCCCGACACGACTCACGTTCCGTCTTCAGAACGCCACCTGTGTCGGTGCAACTGCAGCGACGTAACCAATTTATCAAATCCTCCCCCCCCCCCCCTCCACGGAATACTTCTCTCCAACTTGGGACCACTCTTCTGGGTTGTAAACATGGAAGCTGTCCTCGAAACGAGTGGCTATAGCTAGAGGATTGCGCTGATGCGAATATCCGCAGATATATCCGCAGTATTTCTTACTTTTCGGATAGAATTGCGAGCGACGCGGATATTGGCGTGTTATATGCGTATAAAGAGCGAGGTTTCCAGTATGAAACTGTCACTCTGCAGCGGAGTGTGCACTGACATTTGTGTGCCGGAACCGGGACCCGAACCTGGAACCTTTGCCTTTCGCACGCAAGCGCTCTGCCGACTTCTTTTTTTTTCCCGGTAGATCTTGTATTACAGAGGACGTTAAGACCTCTGACCGGGCGCGCTGAGGCACGGCGCCCGGCTTGATAAAGAATATGTAAACATCAAGTTGGGCAGGACGCTATTAAGAATCACAACACTCGAAAGTCGCTACGCCCTAAAGCAGAAATTGTATCCTCCGTAAAATGTTCAAATGGCTGTAAATATATCGGACCAAACTGCGTGGTCATCAGTCCGTAGCTTACAAACTACTTAAACCTAGGTAAACTAACCTAAGGATAACACACACACCCATGCCCCAGGGAGGACCCGAGCCTCCACGGCGAGCAACCGCGCGCTCCGTAGCGAGACGCTTTAGACCGCTCGGCTACTCCACCGCGGCTCTGCACAAATTATTTCAATTTACATTTAAAGATAAATACTAAAATGAGCTCTAACATTGAAATTAACCGTTTCCGGACACATGTCCACATAAATCTATCGGACCAAACTGCGTGGTCATCAGTCCGTACCTTAAAAACTACTTAAACCCAGGTAAACTAACCTGAGGACAAGACACACACCCATGCCCCAGGGAGGACTCGAACCTCCACGGCGAGAAACCGCGCGCTTCGCAGCGAGACGCTTTAGACCGCTCGGCTACTCCACCGCGGCTCCGACTGAGCTATCCCGACGCGATTCAGGGTCTGTCCTCTTGTTCTGCCAGAACCTCGCCTCCTACTTTCCAAAATTCAAAGTTCTCCTGCGACCCTTGCAAGACTAGCACTCTTGGAAGGGCCGGCCGCGGTGGCCGAGGGGACTAAGGCGCTCCAGTCACCGTCTGCACGGCCACTACGGTCGGGGGTTCGAATCCCCCCTCGGGCATGGATATTTGTGCCGTCCTAGTTCGTAAGTAGTTCATAAGTAGTTTGTAAGTTTAGGGACTGATGACCCACAGTTAAGTCCCATAGACTATACAAACATTTGAACATTTGAACTCCTGGAAGAAAGGATATGGTGGAGACATGGCTTAGCCGCAGCCTAAGGTATGTTTCCAGAATTAAACTTTCACTAGCCGGCCGCGGTGGCCGAGGGGACTGAGGCGCTCCAGTCACGGTCTGCACGTCCACTACGGTCGGGGGTTCGAATCCCCCCTCGGGCATGGATATTTGTGCCGTCCTTAGTTGTAAGTAGTTCATAAGTAGTTTGTAAGTTTGGGGACTGATGACCCCGTATTTAAGTCCCATAGACTCTACAAACATTTGAACTTTTTGTTTTCCTATTTTTGAACCTTCACTATGCAGCGGAGTGTACGCTGATATGAAACTTTCTGGCACTGCCGGTTCCGGCACACAATTTTAACCTGCCATGAAGTTTCATATCAGCGCACACTCCGCTGCAGAGTGAAAGTTTCATTCTGGAAACATCCCTTAGGCTGTAGCTAAGCCATGTCTCCAACATATCCTTTCTTCCAGGAGCGCTAGTCTCGGCAAGATTCGCAGGAGAACTTCTTTGAAGTTTGGAATGTAGGAGGCGAGGTACTGCCAGAAGTAAAGTTGTGAGGACGGACCGCGAGTCGTGTAGGGCTAGCTCAGTGGTAGAGCGCTTGCCTGCGATTGACAAAGGCCCCGGTTCGAGTCCCGGTTCCGGGACACTATTTATCTGCCAGGAAGTTTCAAAGAGCGAGGTATCTACCCAGTACGTCTGTCGAAATGTTAGCTGAAAACTTCAAGCCTTGGACATTTTTGGAATCCTTGCACGGCCCATGTAGAGCGGAAGTCTGTTATAATCCTCTGGCCACAACGGACGGGACCTGCGTCTAACCCGTTTAGGCGACCGTGTCTTTTCTGCTGTCTCTCAAGTGCTTTCTGAGTGGCAAACAGGCCTACTGCCCACCAAAGTTGCCATGCCAAATTTCCGCTGCCTTCAGGTACCGCTTTGTAGTCACCGAGTGACAATGTATATCCTAGTGAATACAGTGACAGTTCTTTCAAATGTTTCAAATGTTTGTATAGTTATGGGACTTAACTACGGGGTCATCAGTCCCTAAACTTACAAACTACTTATGAACTAACTAATACTAAGGACGGCACAAATATCCATGCCCGAGGGAGGATTCGAACCCCCGACCGCAGTGGCCGTGCAGACCGTGTTCTTTGTTAAAATGAACACGACATCAGTGGATACTATATTTGTAAAGTGAAAAGAGGTGAATTGACATTAGTGAAGGGAAACATGAAAGTAACGTATTTATGAAGGTACACGAAATTAGATTGTACAGGCTGGCCGTAGCTGCAGCTGACAGTTACCAATTAGAAGTAGACGGCAATTTTAACACTTGAAATGACATTCTTTGCTTAGTGTGACATATCCTCTTGTGCGTTAATATGGGGGAAAATAAAGTGTGCCTTTTGTAAAACTCCGAAAGAACCTTCTCGTTTTATTATTTTTTTAAAATGTAAACACTTTAAAAACTCCTCTATCCCGATCAGTTTCAACCACTGCAATTTAAGAAGATGCCTGTATTAAACAGCTGACGTAGTGCTCCGACCTCACGGGCTCCGAAGCGCTACTGTGTGTGTCTCGAACGCCAATTTTTTCCTGTTTCGAATACAGGTATAGAACAGTCACCGTGATTCGAGATGTCAAAAGTAGTTAAGTTGCAGCAGCAATAACACTCTAACAATAATTATATCATTACATACCACGGTTTTAAGTAGGGGAAGGTCGGGTAGCCACGGAGACAAAAATGAATTGCTAATAAACAACAATAAACAATGTTTCTGTGTTAACTTTCATCGTAAAACTAAACCAGTAACTTCTTTAGTCATATCACTTAGAACTAAGCATAGATAATAATTTTTTTCTGAACTAACTTAAATAAACTTTTGAATCCGTTTATTGGCACTAAAAAATTTGGAGGGTAACTCCGGACACAGCATTCAGTGTTACTCCACTTGTTTCTTGGCCTTTAAAACATTCAATTGTAATAAATATCTCAATATTCTACATAAAATCAGTTTTCATGGTACCAGTACTTGCAGTTATAGCACTGAATACAGTCTTCTTCGAAGATTTCTCCACATGTGATGCATTCTGTCTCTTTTCCTTGATCCTCTTCGGATAGACTGAATATTTGTCTTTGCCATGAACGTTTCTTTAGTGCATTTGCGTTTCTTTAGTGCATTTGCGTTTCTTTGTTTTTTCGGCTTGTCCTTTTTATTGAATTTCCTTTTCTGTCTCTCTTCTAAACCTTTGTTTATATGGAGATGACCCTTCTCCTTATTAAATCTATGAGGGATTTTCAGAGCTTCAGCAAGATCAAATGCTAATTTCAAAAACTCTTGTTATGGGTGAAAACCGCCAATGAAGTTAAACAGGAACGACGAAAAATTTTTGCGCGAACAAAATTCACCGTTGCGAGTAGCTCGCTCGGTGCCTATGCCTCAACTGACTTGTATGTGTTTTTACTCCACAGGGCGCGCATTTCAAATGCAGTCTTGCTAATGCAACGTGCTTGGTTTCTTAGAAATTGAAACGACCTTCCCCTACTGCTATCTATTAGTATTACCCATTCAAAAATTTCATATCTGCGGATGCGGATAACGAACTTGCGGATGCAATAAAGTACTGCGGATGCGGTTGTAGATATGGTGCGGATGCGTATAACACTTTTCTTATCCGTGCAGACCTCTAGCTGTAACCTAGAAATACTGTAGCTTACATTTGGCGTTCCGCTAGGTTCGGGAGAAATCGAAACTCGGTCACGTGACATCCCTCGCCCAGGTACTGTCTCTGGCATACGCCATATTACACTCCGTATTTTATGACTTTCTAATTATAACAAACGCATTGCCATTTCAAAGCAGTGGCGCACTGAAAAATTAACAAAAACACGTCGTTCTTAGTTCTTAGAACGATAAAATATAATGTCTAAAATGTCATTTTAGCAATTAACAACTGTCATCTATGGTAGAAGAATAAGGACATACACACGCAGCTGTACGCTGTAGCGTAATGAACAGTGCAACAGATTGTGTTAAACATGGTCGTTAGTTCGAAACTCACCAATCCTTTTTTTTCTCCTAAAAGGTTTTCGGGCACTGTTATTAATGAAATAGAGCTATGTTCTTAAATACTTAGGAGTTGTACATATGTAAGAGTGTATGTTTGTTCTATTTTGCGTGAACATGCCGCGAAATATGAACAAACGAACTGCTGAACAATGGTCTTCTGAAACATATGAACGTAAACTGGGGAGATACTGTAATAGTGAATATTCTACTCCTAGATTTCTGTGGCAACTGTCGTTCCTTAATGAAACGGAAGTGTATACATTGCAACAAATTACCTTGTTTCTTTCTTCTTTTTTTTCTAAGCAATTATTCACTATTTATTGAATATCTTGAGAGTCATTATTAAGAATCAGTGTGTCTACCAAAATATTTGTCTTTGGCGTGGTTGCCATGGACGCTATTAATGTGTATTCCGTTACCTTTTCTATAGTTCACGTATGACTTTTTCACGTTACTTTGCTCTGCGCTAAAATAAAGAGCGAATATTCTGTTCCAGACCGTGACTACGTTTTCTTTTACAGCTAAAATAACAAACGCAATAAGTGTGGTAATACTGAATTCCGCAGAAATCTTGAACTTAATCTATAGACGAATTTACTACTAATATTGACGCCATTGCTAACACTCATTAAACAGTATCTCCCCAGTTTTTGTACATTTGATAAAGAAGTCTATGTTTGCAATTCGTTAGTACGTACTTCATGGTATGTTCACAAAATAAAACAAATACACTTTTCAGACAAAGCGCTGTTTGAACAACTCTCAATATTGCAGAACATAGTAGTATTTAAGTAAAATGGATGTAGGAAAACCTTTAAGGCGCCAAGATGATGAAAAGAAATACATATACATCTACGTACATACTCCGCAATTCACCGTAAGGTGCGTGGCGGAGGGTACACTGTACCACTACTAGGCATTAACCTTTCCTATTCCACTCCCAAATTGAACGAGGAAAAAGAATGCCTATATGCCTCCGTACGAGCCCTAATTTCTCTTATCTTGTCTTTGTGATCTTTACGCAAAATGTAAGTAGGCAGCAGCAAGATCGTACTACACTCAGCTTCAAATTCCGGCCCTCTAAATTTACTTAACAGAAATTCAGGAAAAGAACGTCGTCTTTCTTCCAGCGATCCCCAATTGAGTTGCCGGAGCATTTCCATGACACTCGCGCATTGGTCGAACCTACCGGTAACAAATCTAGCTGCTCGCCTCTGAACCGCCTCTATGTCTTCCTTTAAACTGATCTGCTGCGGGTCCCAAACACTTGAGCAATATTCAAGACATGGTCGCACAAGCGTTTTATACGCGGTCTCCTTTACAGGTGAAGTACATCTTCCCAAAATTCTCCCAATAAACCAAAGTCGGCTGTCCGCCTTACTCACAACTGTCCTTACATGCTCGTTCCATTTCATATCGCTCTGCAATGTTAGGCCTAGATATTTGAACGACGCGACACCATCAAGAAGCTCACTACTAATGCTGTATTCGAACATTATGGGATTGTTTTTTCTACTCATGCGCATCACCTTACATTTTTCTACATTGAGAGCTAGCTGCAATTCTTCGCACCAACTAGAAATTTTGTCTAAGTCATTCTGTATGCTATTACAGTCAGTTATATACGACACCCACCACAGCATCATCAGCATAAAATTGGATAGGGTGTGTTTCGAACTACCGACCAGGTGTATAACAATCTGCTGCGCTGTCCACTACCCTACGGCCAATATCTGAGAACCCATACTCTAAATCTCATTACATTGATGGTAGCTATAATACGAAAATCATAAAATACAGAGAGCAAGATGGCGTACGCCAGAAAGACTGGGCGAGGTATGTAATGTGACCGATTTCTGAACGGAGCCGAACGGCAAATCTAAGCTACAATACTTCCCGGCTATAAACACTAGTCTGCTCGGAGAGCTACAACTTCAAGATGTGCTAGAGATGATAGCATACGCGGATGACCTGCTCCTCATGTTCGGCACACGGCGTGCCAAAATCTTGAAAATGTGGCCAAATAAAATAAGTTTATAGATGAGAATTTTAGACTAACAAGTTGGCTGCAGCAATGCTGGGAGCATCGAATGCCGGCTGTGAGGACGACAAGATGTTCATTTGCTCGGTTACATATCAGTTCAAATACGCCGGTTCATTGTTAGCGTGCTTGCAGCTAGCCAGGCTACAAAAACAGTCTTTTTGTTGAAGATAGTTATTTGTTTTTTGTGTAAGTGAAACCACTACCTTTCAATATTGATCGTATTCCATAAGGTACGTACTAATGAAAATGCATTTATATCACTATTAAATCGTGAATTATGCCTGTTCATTCCTAAAATTAAAACAATGGGCGAGAAAATAAAATGCGCTTAAAAATAGAGGTAAGCAACAAATTCCACGGAATTCCATTTTGCCGGCCGCGGTGAGTATTCGCATAAACGTAAACAAATTGTTTTCAGAGATCAGACGTGTTTGTTTTTGTTTTGACTGAGTCTGCACAGTGTGTTATTGGAGTGTTGCCAACATCACTAATGTAGTTCTTTTGCTATGTTTTATAATAAACGAACTACATTCCTGATGCTGGCAACACTCCAACAACAGACTGTGCAGGCTCAGTCAAAAAAAAATAAATAAATAAATAAATAATATAAAAAAAATCTGATCTGTGAAAACAATTCTAGGCAATGCAAAAGAGACAGTGGAAGTTGTGGAAAAAACGACACAGCATGAAGAACCGGCGGTACTGCATTAAACACATCGGCATTCCATCATCTACATCTACATGGGATACTCTGCAAATCACATTTAAGTGCCTGGCAGAGGGTTCATCGAACCACCGTTATACTATTTTATCTCCCATTCCATTCTCGAATAGCGCGCCGGAAGAATGAACACCTGAATCTCTCCGTTCGGGCTCTGATTTCTCGTATTTTTATTCTGATGATCATTTCTACCTATGTAAGTGGCAGTCAACAATATATTTTCGCATTCGGGGGAGAATGTTGGCGATTGTAGTTTTGTAAGCAGCCCACGCCGCAGCTATAAGCGTCGTTGTTGTAATGATTCCCATCCCAGATCCTGTATCATTTCCGTAACGCTGTCTCCCGTGTATCGCGACAATACGAAACGAGCTGCCCTTCTTTGGACTCTTTCGATGTCCTCCGTCAAACCCACCTGATAAGGATCCCACACTGGGCAGCAATATTCCACAAAAGGACGGACAAGCGTAGTGTACGCATTTTGTTTAGTAGTTCTGTTGCATCTTTTAAGGGTTCTGCCAATAAAACGCAGTCTCTGGTTCGCCTTTCCCACGACGCTATCTACGTGTTCTTTCCAATTTAAGTCAGAAGTAATTGTAATTCCTGGGTATTTTGTGGAGTTTACGGCCTTTACATTTGATTGATTTATCATG
The DNA here is from genome assembly GCA_026315105.1 of Locusta migratoria. Classification (NCBI taxonomy): domain Eukaryota; kingdom Metazoa; phylum Arthropoda; class Insecta; order Orthoptera; family Acrididae; genus Locusta; species Locusta migratoria. The sequence goes on from CM048748.1 coordinate 243,317,326, forward strand.
TAAACAAAGTTTAACGGATTTCTTTTCGTACTCATGTGGATGACTTCACACTTCTCATTATTTAGAGTCAATTGATGTGAAGCGAAGACAAGACTAAATTTCCGTAAGTAACAAAACGTTAGGCCTACTTTTCATGTTCCGTTAACGAACTGTTTTCGATCTAAAAACAAAACAAACTGTAAATTTCTGTTATTACAGACCACTGAAGATGTTTTACTGTCATTAAAACGAAACGCGTCTGGTGAGAAATATCGCATTTTTATTGTAGTTGCAAAGACGAACAACCACTGCTATTCATAATTATGAAAGCAACTACAGACATTATGACCACACAAATGAAGTACTTTTACTATAATTTATGCCGTGGCCAAATTATAGGGTCGTGTGCCAGTAGTAAATGCCATGCATGCCACTGGTTCGCCATCAAATGTCTGTTCATATGTCTGTAAATCTATCGGACCAAACTGCGTGGTCATCAGTCCGTAGCTTACAAACTACTTAAACCTAGGTAAACTAACCTACGGACAAACACACACACCCATGCCCCAGAGAGGACTCGAACCTCCACGACGAGCAACCGCGCGCACCGCAGCGAGACGCTTCAGACTGCTCGCCGGCCGCCGTGGCCGAGGGGACTGAGGCGCTTCAGTCACGGTCTGCACGGTCACTATGGTCGGGGGTTCGAATCCCCCCTCGGGCATGGATATTTGTGCCGTCCTTAGTTGTAGGTAGTTAATAAGTAGTTTGTAAGTTTAGGGACTGATGACCCCGTAGTTAAGTCCCTTAAGCTTAACAAACATTTGAATTTTTTTCAGACTGCTCGGCTACTCCACCGCGGCAGTTCGCCATCCTTGTCCTAATCCTAAGTGTTTTTTTGTTTTTTTTTTTTTTTTTTGTATCCCAGCCTCGTCGCCGCTGTTGTGTCTCGTTTCCGTCGTAGGTGTCGGTGGCCGAGTGGAATGAGACCGACACAGGAATAAAGATAGCACACTGGTGCAGGTACGGAGGGGAGCAGCCAGAAACTAGAACCACTAGAGTAAATTAGAACGAGATATATATTGCACAGAATTTATACAATACTTAACTTTTACATTGCTCAGTACTGCAGATACATAGTTGAGCTAGAGGCCCGCCTAGTGCCTATGCGATAGCCAAGTCTTCACTGGTGCCTATCTGATTCCGAAGGTCTTAACTGGTTCCTATCTCAGTCCCAAGTGAACGATACACTGGCCACGAGCGTGATCGCAGCAGAGGGCGCTCGTGGCTGACGTCGTAAGAACGCCGCGCCGTGCGTGCATGGCGCCGCGCGGCGAAAGTAGGTGGCGCGCACTTTGGACTTGTGCGACACCACAGTTTTATTTATTTATTTATTGCGTTGAGTCTCCCGTAGGGAGTGGAGGTTTGATTTCAAGCTAGACAGACGTCCCACTTGGCTACGATCTGTTATTTTTCGATTTATTCCATCACGTTAGTGGGACACCCGGTATGTCACTACAGAAGAGAAAACGGTGTACTGACACGCAGAAGGCTGCAGGACGCAGTGGAGGATGCTGTAGCAGCGGCGTCTGTCTGGAGGCGGCAGCAGTGGCCGCCACTGGCTGGAGCGGAAGTCGTGGGGACTGGGTGGCGCCGCCCAGACGCCGCCCCGCCTGCCATCGCCTCCCACGGCGTATTAGTCGCGCGGCCCAACAAAGGACCGCCGTCCCCAGCCGTCTGCGGCCGCGCCGGCCAACTAAAACTAATGACGTGCGATGACCCTCAAGGTTCCGTTTTGGGGCCTATACTTTTCCTCGCTTAACTACATATACGAGTAGCCTATTATCAAAGACGGACATCTGTCGTTTGCCAGAAACTAAGATAAACGTCATTTTTTATTGTGAAAAGTAGAACTAATATATTTATAAGCTGATTTGAGTATTATCTACATCTACATCTACATACATACTCCGCAATTTACCGTAAGGTCCGTGGCGGAGGGTACACTGTACCACTACCAGGTATTTTCTTTCCTATTTCACTCCCAAATCGAACGAGGAAAAGAAGAATGCCTATATGCCTCCGTACGAGCCCTAATTTCTTTTATCTTGTCTTTGTGATCTTTACGCGAAATGTAAGTAGGCGGCAGCAAGATCGTACTACACTCAGCTTCCAATTCAGTCCCTCTAAATTTACTTAACAGAAATTCACGAAAAGAACGTCGTCTTTCTTCCAGCGATCCCCAATTGAGTTGCCGGAGCATTTCCGTGACACTCGCGCATTGGTCGAACCTACCGATAACAAATCTAGCTGCTCGCCTCTGAACCGTCTCTATGTCTTCCTTTAAACTGATCTGCTGTGGGTCCAAAACACTTGAGCAATACTCAAGACGTGGTCGTACAAGCGTTTTATACGCGCATTGAGGCGCTATGCTACGATGCGCGACACCGTTCCCCGTCGGAGGTTCGAATCCCCCCTCAGTATGGATGTTTGTGTCGTGTTTAGTATAAGGTAGTTCATAAGTAGTTTCTAAGTTTAGGGACTGATGACCCCGCAGTTAAGTCCCTTAAGCTTGACAAACATTCAAATAACTATGAAATACCTTATTGTCCTTCAACATTGTCACCTCTCATAACTATGCACCGATGACCTCTTCGATACTTATCCTGGAAACTTTACATGAAGTCTACTTTTGAGATTGTTTTCAAAAACCTCGTCCCGTTGAAACGACACATGTTTTAGTGCCCCATTTATTACGAAAATAACTCTTCATTTTCGCATAATAGCGAAACGCACTGTTGTGGGTGTACTTAACACAATTTTTCGACTCTATATAGAACCCTGGATGCAAAGATGGTCCTATGTTATTTATTTATCTATTTTATTTTCTGATGTCATGTTTCCCTTGCTCTTTCTTCCGCTCCTAGTGTGAAAGTTGCATGCTGGGTTGTGGAGACATGTGTGTGTCAAAGTTCTGTTTTGCTTTGCTGGGAGTTGCGCCTCTTTGAGCTGAGAGTTTGCCTGAGTAGTATATCGATATACGTTGGTCGCGAGCAAGTTTTCGCCTGACGGTCTTTGCGGAAGGTGCAAAAAGCCAATCGGGACGCTTGGCGCGCAGATGCAACCGGGTTTGCAAACGAAAAAGATATTTCCAGACTCGTTTTAGTAGGCTGGCGTGAGGACGTGTTGATGCAAGTCTGCTGTAGATGGAGACAGAAATTTAACGGTAATGTACAATTTGGTGGTATTTGTGATCGTACGTAGAGTGCAAGGTTACGGTTCATCTGGACCGTTTAGCGAAATTTTCACGATTATTATAGTGAGTTACGGAATTTGGCAGCGGAAGCATTAGTTGCTCAGTTGTAATGGTCTTGGAGGGCTAGTGAATTCTCGCGTTTCGTTTCGTTTCCTTGTGTTTGAAAGGTTAAATAACAATAGTTTCTCAATCCCGTGGTTATCAATATAATTTTCGCAGTACCTTTATTGAATATTTTCATAGTTTCTTTGTATTGTGTGTGTGGGACCACGTGCACGACATATTGAGGCAATGGTCATTCTTAGCCAGTTTTCGTACCATTTGACATGGTTAACTTGCTCAATAACTGCATTAAATTAGTTTTATACAGAAATTTTTATTAATATTGTATGGGTTTTTTTTTGCACATAGTGTTTGACCGTTACGTCACCTCATGTTAGCCATGTTCCTCGTTCAATCAAAGTCATTATAGCTTCCATCAGAAATGTTAACAGCGATTGTGGCCAACGCTAGCTGTGAGTAATTTTCGTCGATTTCAGGAAGATTGCCTCTGTATGAGCTGGATAATAAGCTAATCGTTTCTTCGCAGTCACTACGGGAGCGATAGAGGAAGTATTGCAATATATTCCTCGATTTCACTTTAAGCAGGCATTCAGGATGATTGGCGTCTTAAATTCTCATGGAACTCACTTTTTTTCAGACTCCCTGTCGCACATCCACTTGGTAGAAACATACCTGCGATTGCGTCTCCTGTACTTCTTTGCATATGTCCAATTTCCGCTTTTACTGTTTCTGTGTATTTATCAACGAACAGAAAATTGTCAACTGTTAACCTGCAATGATCCTATGCCAGGGACGGCGAACCAGTGTCTCACGTGTAATCACTGGCAGGTGACCAAATAATTTGGGCATGGCATGACCCCTCCCCCTCCATCCTCCCTCCCCCCAACCTCAGTGGGCGCACGATCCTTTCGTGAGTACGTGCGTGGCGAGCACGGGGCCCCGATCTAATGCAGTCTTTCTTACCTCGACTGCATTTCCTTTCTCTTCCCCTCCTTCCCGATCCTCACTCCTTCCCTTCCCCACCGGACGACAGATGACTTTTTTTCAGTTTGATCCCCTTGTTCTCACAAAGAAACAAACTGCATCAGTTTTAAAAATTTAACTGCCTAACTGAAATGTTGACTTGGTCGTCTGCATTCTACAACACATATTAATAATATCACTATAAATATAGAAACACGATGCACACACATATTATTATGAAACACGTAGTAGACGCTTTGTGGATCACTTAAAGCCACTACGGTTTTTTCTGCCATTTTCCCATGAGACATTCATTTTCTCGCTCATGGCTTACTTTCTTTCATTCGTCCACTTTGTGCCAGTTTTTTTTTTTTTTTTTTTTTTTTTTTTTTTTTTTTTTTTTTTCGCTCTTGTCTCTGGCTGGACTTCCCACTTGTCTATTTTGCTTCTGTAGTTCGAAGGTCGGGGGAAGGCAACGCCATACCACCTTCAAACAGGACCATGCCTAGTATAGGACTGTGGTGTTCAACCAATCTTTGGATTGTTGACTGCTTTACCTTCTAGATGTTACGGTCTGCAGTGTTGTGAGTGGTGAGTTGAGCAGCAGTAAGGTCTCTTCGTACTTGTTGGCCCATGTCCTACCTTTAAGGTTTTCAGTGGCTGTGAGTATCTGGCGTGTGTGTCTATACCCAGGTAGACTGTGTATGTGTCCATAGCATTTTAGACGCTTTTTTTCTAATGTTAGCAGCAATATTTGAAAATTTCTCTGTAGTTTTGTTGATTTGCAGACTACATCCAGCTTCAGGTTTGTGTGGTTCAAGGATTATGTTAATGATCTTTCGTTCTTATTTTTGTAGATTTTGTAGTAGCATCTTGTTATGAGTGACAACGTTTCTGCTGCGTATAGCATCCCAGGTTTAATGACAGTGCCATAATACCTGATTTTTGCAAGCATAGAGACGCATTTTTTGTCGTGATGTTGCTGTGTTTGACTGTAGGCTCTCTTTAGTTTCTGTGCTCAAGTTTCTTGAGATTTTTTTTCTAGTCCAGTGGGTTCCAAAATTTCCCCTAGGTATTTAAAATTTGTAGCCGCGGTGGAGTAGCCGAGCGGTCTAAAATGTCTCGCTGCTGAGCGCGCGGTTGCTCGCCGTGGAGGTTCGAGTCCTCCCTGGGGCATGGGTGTGTGTGTTGTCCTCAGGTTAGTTTACCTGGGTTTAAGTAGTTTTTAAGGTACGGACTGATGACCACGCAGTTTGGTCCGATAGATTTACCAACATTTCAACATTTTTGAAAATGTGTAACTCATATTTGGTGGTGAGATTCTCTATGTTTAAGAGTGTACACATAAATTGTGTTTTCTCGAAAGAAATTTGCAGGCCAACCTTATCGGCGTATTCCTTGAGTATTTCTATTTGATGCATTGCACTTTGTTCATTGTTTTTCAGTTTTTCAAGGGCCTCTGCAAAGGCTAGGCAGGTGACTTCAACTGTCCTTCCAATCTTCACTGGTTTCCATAGGCCACATTTGAATTCAAGGATTTCACCCTTAGTGCAGTTGCGTCGTATGTTGTTGTTGTTATGCTCTTCAGTCCGGAGACTGGTTTGTTGCAGCTCTCCATCCTACTCTATCCTGAGCAAGCCTTTTCATCTCCTCATAAGAACGACAACCCACATCCACTTGAATCTGCTTACTATACGCGTCTCTTGGTCTCCCTCTGCGATTTTTACCCCACTCACTTCCCTCCAATGCTAAATTTACGATTTCCCGATGCCTAAGAATGTGTCCTACCAAGCGATCCCTTCTTTGTATCATCTCTAAAAAATAGTTTGTGCCAGTGGATACAGAGGATACACCGGTTCCCGTTAGATCAACGTAGGTAAGCACTGTCGGGCATGGCTGGCACTTGGACGGGTTACAGTCCGGGTTTGCCGAGCGCTGTTGTCAAGCGGAATGCACTCAGCCCTCCTGAGGCTAACTGAGAAGCTGTTTCATGGAGAAGTAGCGCCTCCGGTTCGGCAGACCCACACAACGGCCAGGGTTGCCGGGGATGACCACGTCCCCCTCCATTCTGCAACCGCTGACACCTTCTGGCGGAGCATGACACGGCGGCCGGTTCTTACAAATAATGGCTTCGTAATTGTTGTGTGTAATCACAGACAAATATATATACAGAGATAAACCTCCGTAAGGGCCCGGTCCTACGCTCAGGGGTGCGGGGCGGGGGAAGCTGAAGCAGTTCCGTAAGATTTCCCATGATGGCGCTTCAGTCAGAAGCAGCCCTTAAAACTGGCGAGAGCAGGCGACAGGTAGCGGCTGTCCCCACCACCACCTCCCCTCAAACGCCAGCAAGCCGGACACATCCGTGGCCTCGTGGCAGGCGGCAAGAGCTCTCCCCTCAGCCTCCCCTCCACGCTACCCTCTGACGTGCGAGAGGCACCCTCAGTAGTGCCTCTAATGTTCAAATGTTTGTATAGTTTATGGGACTTAACTACGGGGTCATCAGTCCCTAAACTTACAAACTACTTATGAACTACCTACGAACTAGGACTACACAAATATCCATGCCCGAGGGGGGATTCGAACCCCCGACCGTAGGGGCCGTGCAGACCGTGACTGAAGTGCCTCAGTCTCCTCGGCCACTGCGGCCGGCAGTAGTGCCTCTAGTGTGGTCTACCGGTACTAAGCCAGGAAACCGCCTGACACCTGCTAGCATCTTACGGAACTACGAATGGAGCGGAGGACAGTGGTTTAGAGGGGGCTGCTTCTCTGTATATGTTACTCTGTGGTGTAATCCTAATACACTAGAAAGATGTGTGTCAAGGTACCATGGAGATGCCACTACGAAATGGCGGAGCTCACTGATGAAATGCCGTGTCGTGTGGTTATTCGTTCCGGCAGTAAGGGAAATGTTACATCTCCCACTGTGATCTGCACTAAAAAGTTTCTTCTCCTCCGGTGGCGGACAACTGTACGGTGTACATTCGTGTACTCTCAGAGATAGTTATTAATACATTATGACCTATTTAAACACAGCAACTTGTCTGTGAAATTGCCGCAGTACTTTTAACGGCCAATAAAACCCACCACGGAGTCTGCACAAGGACACTGCTTGAGCAACCTGCCCGTTTCGCGTTGCTCATTTTTTTTTTTTTTTTCTATCAACCAGCGTAGGCCAGAAAGGATCTTTCTAACAAGTGCACGAGTGTTAAAATACGGCGGCGCAGGACGCACAACGGCAATAATTATCCGCAAACTGAGTGAATGCGCCTCGCCGGGCGAAAGCAATAAATCGCTAGGCAGCGATTAATTCCGCGCAGCGCTGGGCAAACGGCGTTTGCAGTGCGGGCACGTATCGGCACATCTTAATAACGCCGGCGCCGCCAAAGTTTACGGCCATCGCGTTTAGTGTTCCCAGTCATGCGAGGAAATTGGCGCCGACGCGGCGAGGCGCGGTTGTTCAACAGGCAGGGTACGAACGCCAGCGCTGGCGAGTTTCTCCCGAGGGGCGGCCGGCAGAGTTTCACTTAGACGAGCTGATTTATCGATCCCGGCGCGCAAGAATACTTCGAAAAGCGGTTGCAGTAAATTAGCAAAGTATACAGGTGCAGTGTCTGCATCCATCGACACTGTTGTCCTTAAAGGCTAGTCTACACGACGACACCAGATTGCGACACTCGTTGCATGAAACGAATTGCGCGCAACTGGTTTCGTGTATGTCTGTAGACACGGCACCAATACTATACACTACACTTTTCTTGTTTGGTGAGTGCCATGGTTTCCGTACAATGAAATTTTTGGTAGCTGTAAAAGTTATGACGGAGCTATTGCTTCTTTGTGTGAAATCGCTGCATAAGACTAAACACAAAAAGACTAAGAAACGTGTTTGGGTTTGTGACTGGATTAAAAAAAAAAGACGTCAGATCGGTTGATGAAAAATATTGTGATCGAAGACCCTACAAGTTATTTTAATCAACTCAGAATGTCACCAGAGTAGTTTAAGTTCCTTTTAAAAGGAGTTAGTAATGCAATAATGAAACAAGATACTGTTATGCGTGAAGCATTGTCACCAGAACTGAAATTACAAATTGCATTACGTTTCTTGTCAAATAGATATCTCTACAATACCTGTACCGTCTTCTCAAATCCACAATTGCCATAGTTCGTTTGTATAGGTATTTGGAATTAAATGTCCTTTAGTCTGCAATTCACTAATCGTCAACCCATCAATATTTAATTCACGAATAATTGCTTCAATACCACTAACACGCTGCTGCTTATTCCTGAAATTTTCATCGTTAAAATGGCATAAACACCTATGCATCGTATATATGTTCAAAAACCGTATTATTTCTCCCGTTCCCCCCTTTATATTGTATTTTGTTCTGTATTGGTTATCACCTAACGTAAAAAAAAGCGCAATCAGTTTCGCCAAAGTTGGAAGGTGTCGAATCTGTTTACTTTCGCCAACGAGTTGCGCGAACGCCTGCCGCGCATGCGCACTGGCCAGTAGCGCAGTTCCATGAAACCTAAACAGTTTCGGCACCTTCCAACTTTGAAGAAACTGATTGCGCGCGTTTTTAGGTTCGGTTAAAAATAATACCGTACAACTTACACATAAAGGACGGAACGGAAGAAATAATTTGGTTTTTTAACATATATGCGATGCATAGGTATTTGTGCTATTTTAACGATGTAAATGTCAGGAAGAAGCAGCGGCGTGTTAGTGCTCTTGAAGCAATTATTCGTGAATTAAATACTGATGGGTTGACGATTAATGAATTGCAGACTAAAATACATATACCTATACAAACAAACTATGGTAATTGTGGATTTCGGAATACGGTACAGGTTCTGTAGAGACGAATATTTACTTGACAAGAAACGTAATGCAGTTTGTAATTTCACTTCTGGTAACAATGCTTCATAACAGTATCTTGTTTCTTTATTGTATTACTGTGTTTAAAAGGAACGTGAACTGCTCTGGAGACATTCTAAGTTGATTAAAATAACTTGTAGGGTCTTCAATCACAATTTCTTTCAGCAAGGTCGCTAAGCAACCGAACTGACGTCTTTTTTTAATGCAGTCACGAAACCAAACAGGTTTCCTATTGTTTTTAAGTTTAGTCTTATGCAGCGACTTCACACAGAGGAGCAATAGCTCCGCCACAACTCTTACAACTACCAAAACTTTCATTCCCCGGCGACTACGGCACTCACAAAACAACGAAACTGAAGTCTATCGTCTTGGCGCCGTGTCTACAGACATACACGAAACCAGTTGCGCGCAATTCATTTCATGAAACGAGTGTCGCAACCTAGTGTCTTCGTGTAGACTAGCCTTAACGGAACCACGATAGGGTCAAATAGTACTAGAAGGTCTTTCCTCTTCCTCTCCATCAATTCTGCAACAGGAATCCATTAATTCGGTATTCTTTCTACATAAGGTGATGTACGTTATTTTGGGTCAGACGTAATACGCCGTATTATCTACTGTTGAGTGTAATTAATGTACGGTTTCAAATGTTCAAATGTTTGTAAATATGTTTGACTTTAACTATAGTGGTTAACCGTCCCTAGGCTTACACACTGCCGCGATGGAGTGGCCGAGAGTTCTAAGGCGCCTTGCTGCGAAGAGCATGATTCCTCACCATCGGAGGTTCCGGTTCTCCCTCAGGCAGCGGTATGTCTGTTTCTTCTTATGTTAGTTTAAGTTAGTCTGAGTAGTTTGTAAGCCTAGGGACTCATAGGACAACCAGAGCAGCTACGTCCCATAGATTTACAAACTTTTTGTTAAGGACTACACACCCGCAGTCCCTTACATGGCACCTAGAACCGCGCGGTCTTTCCCAAGCCTAGCAAATTTATTTTTATTGCTGCTTTAACGAGTATTTTCAGGTATTAGACATGTATCATTGTCATTACTGTGATAAAACGCAGTTACATGATACACTTTATTAGCATCAAGTACAACAATGTTTTACGTATTTTTATATAGTCGCTAAAGTAACTAAACACTTGAAAAGAGATCAGCATTCGTATTCCTACACATGTGGTAAAAAGTAACGGACAGCTGGCTGGAGACGATTTACAAGTTCGTGCCACCCTTCATCGGTAATGCTGGAATTCAAAATGTTGAAAACGTGTTTTATAGAATTCAAGTCAGGACTCTGTGGAGGCCAGTCCATTACATGGATGTTTCTGTAGTGTAACCACTCCGTTACAGGCCGTGCATTATGAAGCCTTCATGGCAACCGGATACTGTCAGACTTTGAATGATCTGTGCCGTACAATATAGAAGAATAGGAGAGAGAATTTCAGAAGAGAAATTGTTCTCCTTCACGATAGTGTTTGACCAAACGCTGCAGGTAGCACACACAATCTGTTCTTCAGCAGTTTGGATGGGAGCAGTTCGACCATCCGCCGTACAGCCGTGACCTAGCGCCATCGGTCCATCACTGACATGTTCTTACACGTAAAGCGGGAGCTTGGTGGGAAACGTTTCCAGCGTGACGACGAACTGAAACTCTGTGTGCAGCAATGGTTCTCATAACTGGTGACATCGTTCTACATCCACATCTGCAAATCACATTTAAAGCCCTGGCACTCCCATTCCATTCTCGAATAGCGCGCGGGAAGAAAGAACACACAATACTCTACGTTCGAGCTCTGATTTCTCGTATTTTATTCTGATGATCTTTTCTACCTATGTACTTGGGAGTCAACAATAAACTTTTGCATTCGGAGGAGAATGTTGGCGATTTGAGTTTCGTAAGTAGCCCACGCAGCAGCGATAAACGCCGTTGTAAAGAATCCCATCCCAGACCCGGTATCATTTCCGTAACGCTGTCTCCTCTGTATAGTGACAATACAAACCGAGCTGCCCTTCTTTGGACTCTTTCGATGTCCTTCGTCAAACCCACCTGATAAGGATCCCACACTGGGCAGCAATACCCCCAAAATGGACGGACAAGCGTAATGTATGCAGTCTCCTTAGTAGTTCCATTGCATCTTTTAAGGGTTCTGCCAATAAAACGCAATCTCTGGTTCGCCTCTCCCACGACATTATTTACGTGTTCTTTCCAGTTTATGTCTGAAGTAATAGTAATTCCGAGGTATTTAGTGGAGTTTTCGGCCTTCACTTATGATTGATTTATCTTGTAAACAAAGATTAACGGATTTGTTTTCGTACTCATGTGGACGACTTAACACTTCTAATTATTTAGAGTCAACTGCAATTTTTACACCATAGTGATATCTTATTTAGATCGTTCTGCAGTTTGTTTTGATCTTCAGATGATTTTACTAGACTGTAAATGACGGCATCATCTGCAAACACCCTAAGATAGCTGCTTAGATTTTCTCCCAAATCGTTTATGTAAATAACGAACAGCAGAGGACCGATAACACTACCTTGGGGAACGCCCGATATCATCCCTGTTTTAGTTGATGCCTTACCATCGATTATTACAAACTGTATCCTTTCTGACAGGAAATCTGCTATCCCGTCACAAATCTAGGGCGATATTCCATAACCACGCAATTTGATTAAAAGCCGTCCGTGAGATATAGTGCCAAATGCCTTCTCGAAATCTACAAATACGGAATCAATTTAAGAATCCTTGTCGATAGCACTCATCACTTCGTGTGAGTAAAGAGCTAGTTGGGTTTCACATGAACGATATTGTGTAAATCCGTGTTGATTGAGGGTCAATAGATCATTCTGTTCGAGGTAATTCATAATATTTGAATACAGGATATGTTCCAAAACACTGCTGCAAATAGACGTCAATGAATTAGGCCTGTAGCTTAGGTACGACTAAATAAGTAGATCGACCACTATAACAAGTACCTCAAAACGGTGACAACTATGAGGAAAAGTAGTTTAAGATATGATCTTTCTTGTGATATTTTTTTTTTTTTTTTTCAAAATTTTATGTTAACTATATTTTCTCCCCAAATGATATTTACTTTCCGGATACGCTTCGTATTAATAAAGGAAGGCAATTCGCTTTAGTACACTAAATAGCCTCTTGTGGGCAAAACTCTCTTCGTAAGATTCCATTTCTTTATCCATGCCTTCTTTTTTCAAATCAAATGTTTACAAACTACTTACGTACTAGGACGGCACAAATATCCATGCCCGAGGGGGGATTCGAACCCCTGACCGTAGTGACCGTGCAGCCGTGCAGACCGTGACTGGAGCGCCTCAGTCCCCTCGGCCACCGCGGCCGGCGCCTTTTTTTTTTTTTTTTTTTTTTTTTTTTTTTTTTTTTTTTCATCGTTCAAACCATTCTGGAACACATCCGGCATTCCTCATTCCTTCAGTGACTGCTTCATACTACTGTTACTTTTTTCAGTTCTAAGATGTTATTCCTTGCTGCGGCACAAATTTTAATTTGTGCCCAGATAGGTGTTCATTTCACAGTGATGTGGTCTAATACGCATTTTTTCCTGGACGATAGCCAGCAGCTCTTTCTTGAACATATCATTCACAATTTTTCTTTTCTTTTTTCGAAACACAGTTCGTAAGTTTAAGCGCCAAGACGCAAGAGGGTAAATGGTCAATAATGTCGGCAGCTCGTTATTGCTGTTGCGTCAATAACGTGACAGGTGACACTTTGTGACAAGTCTCGCGAGGCCATAGCTGGTTCTTTAAAAACGACGTTTAGCTCTGCAGAGCAGTAGACAGCGTCACTACCATGCAGGGCCGGGTTCGATTCCCGGCTGGGGAGTAGGAGTTTTGGATTGTCATCATCATAGACACGCAAGTCGCTTAGGAGCAGCAAAGGTGCGATACTCTGCATGACAGAGGGTTCATCGAACCACTTTTATATTTCTCAATAGTTCCGTTCTCTAATAGCTCGCGGGAAAAAGGAAGACCTGAATCTTTCTGTTTTCGATCTGATTTCTCTTATTATGGTGATCCTGTCTGCCCATGAAGGTGGATACTAACCAAATATGTTTGCATTCCGAACAGAAACTTGGAGAAAGATATTACGCAAATAGATATCGCCGCAACAAGTAATGCCTTTCCTTTAATGATTTCTACCACAACTGATGCACCATTTCCGTGATACTCTCCCCCATATATCGCGATAATACAAAACGAATTGCTCTTCTTTGAATTTTCTCTAAATCGTCCGTCAGTCCCACCTGGTGTGGATCCTACAATGCGCAGCAATACTCCAAAATAGGACACACAAGTGTACTACAAGCGGTTTGCATCTTCTGTTCTGCCAATGAAACGTAGTCTTTCGTTCGCTTTCCCTACGATATTTTCTATCTGTTGTTTCCAATTTCAGTTGTTTGTAACTGTTACTCCTAGGTATTTAGTAGAATTGACGACATGTATGTCCAAATGTTCAAATGTTTGTAAAGCTTGTGGGACTTCAGTGCGGGGTCATCAGTTCAAATGTTTGTAAATCTACCGGACCAAACTGCGTGGTCATCAGTCCGTAGCTTACAAACAACTTAAACTAAGGTAAACTAACCTAAAGACAACACACACACCCATGTCCCAGGGAGGAACTCGAACCTCCGACGGCGAGCAACCGCACGCTCCGCAGCGAGACGCCTTAGACAGCTCTGCTACTCCACCGCGGCGGGTCATCAGTCCCTAAACTTACAAACCACTTGTAAACTACCTTATACTAAAGACAGCACAAACATCCATGTCCGAGGGGAGATTCGAACCCCCCACGGGGGAAAGGCCTCGCACATCGTAGCGTAGCGCCTCAATGCGCTCCGCTGCTCCGCCGCGTCACGACACATATGTTTGACTGATTTATCGTGTAAATGAAGTTTAACGTATTTCTTTTAGTGATCATATGGATGACCTCACACTTATCATTATTAAAGGGTCAACTGCCAACTTTTGCACCATGCATCTTATTTTGCAGTTGCTTTTGATCTTCTAGTGACTTTACTAATCGATAAATCGATATAATAATAATTTCGTGTGGCTCATTGGCCTGGTGCAAGTCTTTCGATTGGACGCCACTTCGGCGACTTACGTGCCCCTAGCCTGCTCCAGTTATCCAACCGGGGAAAGGGGACCTACAGCTTAACGTGGAATCCGAACCACATGTCGTTTCTGGCGACTCCTCACATCGTTGAGAGGTGAAGGATGGGTTAAAGTGCAGACTCAAAAAAATCCGAGGTCCGACCGGGTTTCGAACCCGCGACCCTTCGGTTTCCAGTCGAGTACTTTACCCCGAGACCACCAGCCCCTAGAATAAATCCTAAATCGTTTGTACAAATAAGGAACACTAGGGGTCCTATAACACTTCCCAGTGGAGCGCTTTACTCGATGGAGTTGGAAATGAGCGTATGGCTTTCTTCGCCGGGAGATCCCTGACGGGATTGTTCGGCCGCCTGAGTGTAAATCTTTCGATTTGACGATACAAACTTCTGTGTTGCGCATGATATACATGACATAAAAAAATCAATAGTTTCAACAAAAATTTTAAAACACATTTTAACATTACCTCACATTGTTGGTGTTCATAGTCATAGTTTCATAGTCTTCAAAATGAAATACCAAGATCGCACATTATTTAATGACGACTGGTTTCGGTGAAGTTTGAGTATTTTGCGTGGGCGACTTACGTGCAAATGACGAGAGATGATGATGATTAGGCCAACACACAACACCCAGTCCCTTGCCGGGAATCGAACCCGGGCTTCCTGCGTGGTAGTCAGCGACGCTGAGCTACGGAGGCGGACGCCACTACTCGATGACATACCGTCAATTACAACACACTGTGTCCTGTCTGACAGGAAATCACGAATCCAATCGCACAACTGTGGCGATATTCCATAAGCACGCAGTTTGACTAGAAGACGCTTGTGAAATGCAGTGTCAAAAAGCCTTCCGGAAATCTAGAAAATCGGAATGTCACTATGTCATCTCTGTTAGCCATCTCTGTCAGCCGTCAAACAGAGCTTGGATGGGATGTATAGGTACAGATGCTCATGCAGCTTCAACACGACACCACAGTTCACACGAACATTTCATTTCAGTGGCGTGCTTTGGATGGCGGTTTCGCCGGTGAGGATGAGCGCTGGGCGCGTTTGGCGGCGCGACCAGAAGGGCAGCGGCGGCGGCGGCGGCGGCGGCGGGTGCAGTCTGGTCGCGTCGGCCCTGAGGAGCGCCGGCCATCAGCATGCGGCTCGCCTGCGACGCTGCCAGAACAATGGCGTACAGCACCGCGCACGATACCTGCAACCGGCGACACCGGCTGTCACCAACATTAACAGGTACCAACGGAGTTTCCCTAACAGTGTCAAAAAGTTTAACACAACACACGGGGTATTCCACTGAACTAGGGATGGGCTCAACTGCGACTTTCCGAAATCACTGATTTCAGTAGCAGCTACTTTTAAGTATCTGTGATTATAAGTTGTGATTTGTCACTGTTTACAATCGCAGTTCACAAATCCACAACACGTATTGCTCCGCGATTTCCGTGACTGCTGCTTCTGCGATTCCTGCCCCTTCTGCGATTTCTGATAACTGATTTTGCTGCTTCTGTGACTAACGCTATTACTGTGACTTCTGCGATTTCTGCGACTTCCGTGAATTCTGTCACTTGGATAGATGCTAAGGTGTAGATGCTAACCTATGATTAGTCACACGTAGCATCTAGCAGAAATTGACAAGTATAGTCTATCTAACTGAAATATTTTCAAAATGTTTCAAATGGCCGGCCGCGGTGGCCGAGGGGACTGAGGCGCTTCAGTCACGGTCTGCACGGCCACTACGGTCGGGGGTTCGAATCCCCCCTCGGGCATGAATATTTGTGCCGTCCTAGTTCGTAAGTAGTTCATAAGTAGTTTGTAAGTTTAGGGACTGATGACCCCGTAGTTAAGTCCCATAAGATTTACAATTTTTTTTTTTTTTTTTTTTTTTTTTTTTTTTTTTTTTTTTTTTTGTTAAGCTTAGGGGACTTTACTACTGGGTCATCAGTCCCTAAACTTACAAACTACTTATGAACTACCTTATACTAAAGACGCCACAAACAATCATACCCGAGGGAGGCATTCGAACCCCCGACCGTAGCGACCGTGCAGACGTGACTGGGGCGCCGCAGATCACTCGGCCACTGTGGCCGACTTAGAAATATTTTCTTCTTGAATAACTGCGTCAGTGCAACGAAAGTGATATTCTTCCGGTAAAATGAATTAACCGATTATTGAACATTATGTGGTATTGAAAGTTTTCCCCAGGTCCGACTAAAACATTAGATTGGACAAATACCAAAAATCCATCATCGGTGCTGGAAGCGGAACAGCGGCTGGTCAAGAGTCTGAAGGAACTGAGGTACCAACAGCCGTAAGTACAATGAAATATTTATTCTATTACAGCCAGTTTCGGCATTTCACTATGCCATCTTCAGGTCCCAGTGTATTAAACAAACCTAATCAAATGACTAAGGCAAAAACAAGAAAACAAAAACACAAAAAAGTATTGTATGGTAGCACACAGAAAATACAATATGACAATATAGGAATGAAACTACTATACAATACCACATAAAGAATAAGTACAAATGTACAAAAGTAGTCAACAATAACATTCATTTTTTTATCGTATAATAGAGACAATTGCAATCCCAAAGCTGACAAAGTGGGGATGTTTCCTGTAACCTTAGATATATTTTGGACTGTCCTAGTTCTTACTGTTATTTGCCTATGCCGACAAGCATGTTAATGTTTTATTACCAAAAACGACTCTTTAGTCGTTGACTATCATTCCCTTTGTCAGCTTTGGAATTGCAATTGTCTCTATTATACGATAAAAAATGAATGTTATTGTTGACTACTTTTGTACATTTGTACATATTCTTTATTTAGTATTGTATAGTAGTTTCATTCCTATATTGTCATATTGTATTTTCTGTGTGCTACCATACAATACTTTTTTGTGTTTTTTTATGTTTTTGCCTTAGTCACTTGATTAGGTTTGTTTAATACACAGGGACCTGAAGATGGCATAGTGAAATGCCGAAACTGGTTGTAATTGAATAAATATTTCATTATACTTACGGCTGTTGGTATCTCAGTTCCTTCAGAATACCAGAAATCGTCATATTTGAGCCTTTTGTAAAGACCATGTATGTGTGTCAGAATATTGCGCTATACATCTGTGAATGTTCATTGAATACCTGTCCTGTAAGACTGCGTGCTCAAACCTTTTGCTTGATAAAAACTGTTACTCATCAGTAATTTCCTTAACTGCACAACGATCTCAACGTCGTATTTGACCAATCCAACAGCATGACAGAAAGAACGTATAACCGTTGCATCAGTTTTTACTGAGATACACAAAACTGTTTTTTTTTTTTTTTTTTTTTTTTTTTTTTACATTTTACTTTGACAACAACATCTGAACAATACTGATCTCCATCAATGATAAGAACGTATTCATTAGTATTTTAATATGTTAACACACGATAAATTAATTTCCTTTAAAGTGCTTACCACGTGCAATGTAGCACGATCACACACGTACGAAACAATGTAACATTAACCATTTGATCAAAATTCTATGAAATGGGAAATGAAATACTACTCGCTACTAAAAAATACAATCTACGATTTGTGACATAAATATTATTATTATTTAAATCTTCTTTTGCACACTAGTGTATCAATATCTACAATGTCTCTACAGTTCCAAAACTAATTAATATTAAAGATACATTTGAATATCTCCACGTCTGCAAGTTTCTTTCATAAAAAGAAAAATCTCATCTCTTCATCACAAAGAAAGTTGATTAATAATACGGCCTCCACTGCTTGGTAAAGGAAGCTTAGGGTTTAACGTCCCATCGACAGCGTGGTCATTACGCTCGGATTTTCGAGGAAGGATGGCAAGAAAATCGGCCGTGCCGTTTGAAAGGAACCATCCCGGCATTTGCCTGGAGTGATTTAGGGAATCATCTAGGTAGCCGGAGGTGGATTTGAACCACCAACCTTCCGAATGCGAGTCCGATGTCTTACCACTGCGCCACCTCGCTCGGTACTGCTTGGTAGGGCAGCCTCCTCATTCAAGACATCATGCCACAATGACTCTCTGCACACCACTGCCACTCACAACTATACTATCCTACTCTCTCTCTCTCTCTCTCTCTCTCTCTCTCTCTCTCTCTCTCTCTCTCTCTCTCTCTCTCTGTTTCTCTCTCTCTCTCTCTCTCTCCGTCTTTATCCAGCTATAATGTATACCATCCAAAGATATGATATAAACAACATCCGCACAGATTAGTCACTTTGGCATACAAAGTAAAGACAGTAAAAATTGTTCATTCATTATATGAAATGCAATTTATATATGTTTTTTTTAATAACCTAGAGAGAGCTAATAACCTTTCAGTATAAGTCACTAATCAATGCGAAAGTGATGATACGAGGGCTATTCAGAAAGTAGGGAATGTTTTGGCATTAAAAAACTAAGTCCATGAAAAACATTTCATTATATTCATACGAAAGAGGGACTGCATTACTACTTTTCCACATAGTCACCAAAGAATCTGAGACACTTATCATAGCGATGAACAAGCTTTAAAATTTCTTCGTCGAAAAATTCTGCCGCCTGATACTTCAGCCACAGAGTCACACCCACCTAGAGTTCCGCGCAGTCATCAAAGGTTGTGGAAAAGAAAGCGAAAGCTCCGTTACTGTAAAGTGACGGTGTTCACGAATCGTTTCATCAACTTTAGTGACAAGATCGTCAGTCACGATGCTCGGACGTCCACTCTTCTCTTCAGCATGAGCGTTGGTTAGGACATTTTTAAACCGAATGCACTATTTCCGTACGCAACGTACAATCATTACGTTGTTTCCGTACACTTCGCACAGTGCACTATAAATTGCTACTGGTTTCATATTTTTCCCAACAAAAATCGTATCATATCTTGTTCATCATAAAATAAATTATTTGTGTAAGACTTGGTCTGTGGCTGACAAGTTCTTGTGTCTAAAACGAAGATTTCGTTTCCAAAATTAGGACATTAGTCCAGGCGATGCCAAAAATGAGATGTAATAGAAGCTTTTGTCGATAGTTGTTTGGGAGGATATTCAGTGACATCGAGCGGTATTAAAGGGAAAAAAAGAGTTTTAAGAAATCGCTCACGATATATTTTATATTTACACTACTGGCCATTAAAATTACTACACCAGGTAGATGAGGTGCTACGACGCGAAAATTAACCTACGGAAGAAGATGCTGTGATATGCAAATGATTAGCTTTTTGGAGCATTCACACAAGGTTGGCGCCGGTGGCGACACCTATAATGTGCTGACATGAGGAAAGTTTCCAACCGATTTCTCATACACAAACAGCAGTTGACCCGCGTTGCCTGGTGAAAAGGTGTTGTGCTGGGGGCGTCTGCAAAACAACGACCATCTACGGGAAAAGTTCGACGCATGGACTATCATCTCAGAACACCTTGACACTGCATCACAGACAGCCTGCGATGGTGTACCCAACGAAGAAACCTTGGTGCACGAATGGAAAAACGTTATTTTTTAGGATGAATCCAGGTTCTGTTTACAGCATCATGATCGTCGCATCCGTGTTTGGCTACATCGCGGTGAACGCACATTGGAATCGTGTATTCGTCATATTCATACTGGCGTATCACCCGGCGTGATGGTATGGGGTGCCATTGGTTACAAGTCTCGGTCACCTCTTGTTCGCATCGACGGCAGTGGCCGTTACATTTCAGATGTGTAACGACCCGTGGCTCTACCCTTCATTAGATCCCTGCAAAACCCAACATTTCAGAAGGATAATGCACGACCGTATCTTGTCCTGTATGGACCTTTCTGGATACGGAAAACGTTCGACCGCTGCCCTGGCCAGCACATTGTCCAGATCTCTCACCAACTGAAAACTACTGGTTAATGGTGGCCAAACAACTGCCTCGTCACAATACGCCAGTCACTAGTGTTGATGAACTGTAGTATCGTGTTGAAGCTGCATGGGCATCTGTACCTGAACACGCCATCCAACCTCTTTTTGACTCAATGCCCAAGTGTATCAAGGCCGTTATTACAGCCAGAGGTGGTTGTTCAGAGTACTGATTTCTATCTATGAATCCAAATTGGGTGAAAATGTAATCACATGTCAGTTCTAGTATAATATATTTGTCCAATGAATTCCCGTTTATCATCTGCATTTCTTCTTGGTGTAGCAATTTTAATGGCCAGTAGGGCATATGCTTTCAGATTTTACTGGTCGCTTTTCCGAATATGCACAATAAAACTTAGGAACTGATGACCCCGCAGTTAACTCCCATAAGTTTTACCAGCATCTGAACATTTGAAACCAATAAAACTGATGTCACATCCCTTAAGACAGACGGCCCAGCGGTCCTTATCCGTCCCTCGTAAATTCAACACTCGACACCGTGCATTGTCTTCTCCTTGTGCTGTCCAAGGCGTGTAGGACTTCTCCTTGTTCGTTTCCTAGTTTCTCCACACAGTGATCATAGCGTCGTTTCAGGGCCGTATGAATTATTCCACTATTTCTTAATCTCGATTAATGCAGAAACCTCGGCGATATCTCTTACGCAGATATTCTTGACAATGTGGAAAATATGCTCTTACAACAAAAAAGTGCTAAATTTTAAATTCTAATTTAGATTTCCTGCAAAATATAAATAGATAATACATACAAATAATAAAAATTCTCCGTTAAAAATATTCATCCAAACAATGAGGCGACTGGGGCATCTACAGCCGGGGTTCGGGAGTGACAGCGTAAATCTGATCCATAGTAAACACACCGTGCGAGAATGTGGCATACAGACACAGCCGTAAAGTACCTGTGCATGTGAGATACTACTCTGTACTCTCCCTAACGTATGCGCTGCTTTATCTCGGTTATTTATTGCCTCCCATACAAGGAGCGAGGGGTACCTGGATGTTAATGCGTTTGACCCCGAGAGCAGGGAATTCAGTATTCGACTGCAGGTACGTACATACCCGCGCTTTCTCCTCCACTCGTCCCATTCACGGCGTCTCCGAGTCGTCCGTGTTTGTTTCCCAGTATTTGCAAATACTTTCATGCTCATGACGTGACGAAAATAATGTTGGAGCATGCATTAGATTAGAAATATTTTTGCAAAAATGAGGTACACCAACAGGCGTATTTTTATATAATTTGATCATTGCGCGCCCAGTTTCGACACTAAATCAGTGTCAGCTTCAGACCCCTATGAAACACTGAATGATATTCAACAATTGATGCATTAGAACAGGTACCATATACAGGTTAGATCTAAATTCGCGCCGGCCGCGGTGGCCGAGGGGACTGAGGGGCTCCAGTCACGGTCTGCACGGCCACTACGGGCGGGGGTTCGAATCCCCCCTCGGGCATGGATATTTGTGCCGTCCTTAGTATAAAGTAGTAGATAAGGTAGTAGATAAGTAGTTTGTACGTTCAGGGACAGATGACCCCGTAGTTAAGTCCCATAAGCTTAACAAACATTTGAACATTTCTAAATTCGCACACTCGGGCTTCGCAGCGCGATTCCTCACATGCTAGCAATAAAAAAATCTCTCACAAAATTTCGTCCTGTGCAAATTTCCGGCAGTAAATGGACGTCGAAGCTAGAGATTGGTGTGTGTCCCATACGTCAGTATGTTTCAGAATTACACAAAGTGAGCATAGAAACCCAAGCCCGGAAACGTCATCCAATGACGCTACAGAGCGTCGAAGTTGCTGGAGGGGATGTCTAGCGGCAGGAGCTGGTGCCTGTAACTTGGGCTCTCCGTAGCGTCGTTGAATGGCGTTTCCGGGCCTGGGTTCCCATGCTCATTTTGTTCCTGAAGACGCCTCACACATCCCTTTCATGTTTGTTGGTGTAATTATGAAACACAATGACGTATGGAACACATAACCGTCTCAGTCGTTGACTTCCATTTACCGCCGTAAATATGCGCAGGACGAAATTTTGTGGGAGACATTTTTCATTGTTGGCAGGTGATGAATCGCGCTGCGAAGCTCGAGTGCGCGAATTTAAACTCACCCTGTATATTGTATCACGGACTTATTAGCGACAGGCAGTGGTTGTTATGCGGCTGTATATAAATTGGAATCCGTCTAGGCGGAATAATGACATGGACAGTTGGTTCACCAATTTCCTGTCAGTCTTTTAAACAAGAAAATATTTGCTCTTTTTTTTTTTTTTTTTTTTTTTTTTTTTTTTTTTTTTTTTTTTTTTTGTGTAAATATCGTAACGTTGTTCAGCCGGACCCGTGGGTATTTTCTTCCTGAGATGCGTCCATTGTACAGTACATTAAGAACATCTTGTGCTTGGTACCTGCTACTGTTTGTACTCTGATAGGTACGGAAAAGTGATGCAGGTCGTCCGCGCTCGACTCGAAAACTTCTGTTGGAGGACAACGTGCTGACAATGTTCAAAGAGGACCAAGCCACCGGCACGTGGAAGGTGGCGCAGGCGCTGCACACAGATAAAAGTGCCGTGTGGCGTGTTGTCCGTGATTACCAGTAGCATCCTTACCACCTGCAGAAAGTCCAGGTATTAAAAAAATGTTCAAATGTTTGTAAATCTATCAGTGCAAACTGCGTGGTCATCAGTCCGTAGCTTACAAACTACTTAAACTATGGTAAACTAACCCAAGGACAACACACACAAACCCATGCCCCAAGGACGACTCGAACCTCCGACGGCTAGCAACCGCGCGCTCTGCAGCGAGGCGCCTTAGACCGCTCGGCTACTCCACCGCGGCCCAGGCATTACGGGAATAGGATTACCCATGACGGGTACAGTTTGCGCAATGGTATTTACAACAATGCATACTCCAGTCACAGTTCCCGAGCTTGGATCCACAGATGAATGTACGTTTTCTTGAGACGGAGTAGTAAACGTGGACAATATGCATGTTTGGGCGAACGACAATCCGCATGCCCAGGTGGTTAACATCACCAACAGAGATCCGGTATTAACATCTGCGCCGGGGTGATTGGTGACCGCATCGTTGGGTTATTCCAACTGCCAAACAGCCTGACAGGGCTGATCCACCTCACATTTCTTCGAGATGTTTTACCTACCCTGTTGGACGCAGTGTCGCTAAATGTTAGGTTGGAAAAGGGGGGTGGATCACGACGGAACTCTAGCACATTTTAATTTCGCTGTGGGAAATCACCTCGACGTCGCATATCCAAATCGATGGACTGTTGAAGGTGGACCACACGGTCGCCATATTTGACACCTCTTAACTATTTTCTGTGGGGTAGCGTTAACCAAATGTTCAAATGTTTGTAAATCTATCGGACCAAACTGCGTGGTCATCAGTCCGTAGCTTACAAACTAATTAAACCTAGGTAAACTAACCTAACGACAAACACACACACCCATGCCCCAGGAAGGACTCGAACCTCCACGGCGAGCAACCGCACGCTCCGCAGCGAGACGCTTTAGACCGCTCAGCTACTCCACCGCGTCTAACGTTAACCTTTCGATTCCCAGTGTTGTTCCTGTATAACAACGTATTAAAAGAAGATTTATACCGTATTTCGTGTTTCAATCTTTAAAGTCGCATGGTTGTTGATAACCAACATGCTTCTAATAAGATATTTTGCCGCGCGTAGTCACTTCTGAGGCATTAATTTATCCGTCTTGGAGGTTGTGTTGAGACTGTGAGTGTGAGCTTGAGTGTGGTTCATGTTATTTTATTTCAGCAGTGAGTTGTCTTGTCCTTGCTGCTGTAGCGAAGATTATGCTAGCATTACTGATCTGGTAGTGTGAACTATCAACAAAACGTCCCACGTAATGAAATACCTCGATACAAACGTTTGTGTTGCGCATGACATATGAAAATATTAGTTTCAACAAACATTTTAAAACACATATTTTGATAAGATTACCTGACATTGTCGATTTTGGTGGCGATCTGATAGTTTCATAGACTTCAAAATGAAATGCCAAGATCGCACATTAATAATTTATTCAATGACGACCGGTGTCGGTGAACTGTGTAGTTTGAGTATTTTGTAAGCACTCGTGTTTTTAACTTTTGTATTTTAATACAGCGTGAATCACCTAACACTTGTGCCACAAATATTGCGGAAACGGAAAGTGCGACTAATGTCCGATTCTTACAGTTGGATTGGTAGTCAAGGACTAGTATTTTTAGCCAATAAACAGATTGTAAAAATACCTAGAAAGTGTATTTTTTACGCAAACATACAGTTTTTTAAATGGAACAATGGTTGTCTCTATCATGAACTGGAATTTTTCACACTAGATGTGTACAAAGAATTTTGAATAACATTTTTATCACGTTTAGATTGGCAGCTACAACCTGTCAAAGTTTTGGGGCGCGGAGGCTACGACAACTTAGCTGACTGGCTGGTGGTCATGAGACAGTGGGCCGTGCCCCAGGGGATAACTACTCGGCCAGTGAGCTACGCTATTGCAGCTCCGCCCCCGAAACGTTGAATGGTTGTAGCTGCCAAACTAAACGTGAAAAAAGTGTCATTCAAAATTCTTTGTACACACCTGATGTCAAAAAATCCAGTGCATGATAGAAACAACCTTTGTTCCACTTGAAAAATTGTATATTTGCATAAAAAATACACATACTAGGTATTTTTACTGTCTGTTTATTGGCTAAAAATACGAGTCCCTGACTACCAATTCATTCTGTGAAAACAGCACATCAATCGTACTTTCCGTTTTCGCCATCTTTTCGGTGCAAGTTCAAAAATGTTCAAATGTTTGTAGAACTTATGGGATCTAACTACGGGGTCATCAGTCCGTAAGCTTACAAACTACTTATGAACTAGCTAAGACTAAGGATGGCACGAATATCCATGCCCGAGGGGGGATTCGAATCCCCGACCGTAGTTGACGTGCTGACCGTGACTGGAGCGCCTCAGTCCCCTCGGCCACCGCGGCCGGCTCAAAAATGTTCAAATGTTTGTAAATTTATCGGACCAAACTGCGTGGTCATCAGTCCGCAGCTTACAAACTACTTAAACCTAGGTAAACTAACATAAGGACAAACACACACACATTCATGCCCCAGGGAGGACTGGAACCTCCACGGGGAGCAACAGCGCGCTCCGCAGCGAGACGCTTTAGACCGCTCGGCTACTCCACCGCGGCCGGTTCAAGTGTTAGGTGATTCACGCTGTATAGTGACTAAGTTTTATGTTGCACTTATTATTTTATATCCATTGATGACCAGCTTATATATGTGACCAGATGATGGTGACACAGTTCACCGAAACCGTTCGTCATTGAATAAATTATTAATGTGCGATCTTGGCATTTCATTTTGAAGACTATAAAACATATTTTGGTTCAAAATGTTCAAATGTTTGTTAAACTTATGGGACTAAACTACGGGGTCATCAGTTCTATAACTTACAAACTATTTATGAACTACTTACGAACTAGGACGGCACAAATATGCATGCCCGAGGGGGGATTCGAACCCCCGACCGTAGTGGCCGTGCTGACCGTGACTGGAGCGCCTCAGTCACCTCGGCCACCGAGGCTGGCCAGATTTTGGTGTTTAGTGCACTGTATTAATACAGATAACACTGAATTTTAATTTATCCGAAGCTGAATTCATAATGTGCGACTAAAATGGTATGGTGTATGGCACTCCTGTAACGTCTGCGACGGACATCTTTGCCCGACTCCATGGAGCGATTGAAACAGTTGAGAGACATTAGCTCGTATTTGCCCATGTGCGTGCGTCTGAGCATCGCCGATGTACGCTCTGCAATAACGTAGGAGGTACGCAGTTCGAAGCCCTTTTGTAATGTAGAGAGCGCGATGTGCTACTCGTGTTTAGTTCATTGACGGAATGACGAACGCACACCCATTCTCAGACCGTGCGCAGGAATATTATTAGGATCAGGACGTCCATCCATCCGCAATACAGAGATGTCTGAAGGGTCGCATACCTTCAGTATGCAGGCACCAAAACGGATCGGATGACCAGTTCGTTCTGAGACCTGAATTCTCTCCAGCGCCCAAGCCGAGCGTTTACGGATATGGGTTCCTTCTTGAAAACCGATCATTTTGGCTTCCTGCACAACATACGAAGCGTTGTGGGTGTTTTTTGAGGCTCGCTGTATATCAGGTGGCCCATCTTCAAGGTTTTATGTTTCTCGCAAGCGCGAGTGCAAGAATGGTTACCTCCTGACTGATGTCCAAATAGGGCCTCCACACGACGTCCACATTTCCCTCCTCGTTCCACTCTGATAAGGTCGCGTGGCCGTCTGTTTGTAGTTCATGCCTTACAGTAAAACATGTAGCAACTGAAACGTCCTTCATCGAATAGTACACGGTGATGATGGGGAAAGGCACCGCAATGAAGCTGAGGCTAGGATGTTGCACTCGCAAAGTTTTCCAACGCAACGTCTATCTTTTGTTTTTAGACGTACAGATATGCGTTTAAGAACCGAGGTAGCTTTCCAGGTACAATGTTTCGTGGATAGACTGGTTCTGTTTACAGCATCATGATGGTCGCAACCGTATTTGGCGACATCGCGGTGAAGGCACATTGGAAGCGTGTATTCGTCATCGCCATACTGGTGTAACACCTGGCGTGATAGTAGGGGTGCCATTGGTTACACGTCTCAGTCACCTCTTGTTTGCATCGACGGCACTTTGAACAGAGGCCGTTGCATTTCAGATGTGTAACGACCCGTGGCTCTACCCTTCAGTCGATCCCTGCGAAACCCTACGTTTCAGCAGGATAATGCACGAACGCATGTTGCAGGTCTTGCACAGGCGTTTCTGGTTACGGAAAATGTTCGACTGCTGCCCTGGCCAGCACATTCTCCTGATCTCTCACCAATTGAAAACGTCTGGTGACTGGTTGCCGAGGAACTGGCTCGTCACAATACGCCGGTCACTACTCTTGAAGAAATTTGGTATTGTGTTGAAGCTACATGGGCATCTGTACCTGTACACGCCATCCAAGCTCTGTTGACTCAATGCCGAGGCGTATCAAGGTCGTTATTACGGCCAAAGGTGGTTGTTGTGGGTACTGATTTCTCAGGATCTATGCACCCAAATTACGTGAAAATGTAATCACATGTCAGTTGTAGTATAATATATTTGTCCAATGATTACCCATTTATCATCTGCATTTCTGCTTTGTGTAGTGGACTATCCACTTTTAGTTGCCTTACGCCAATCTTTTAATCTGCCAGATGCGCTTTCTTTTATGCTAGGAAACGATGCTGCTATGGTTGAACGTGTTTTTAGATTTTATTCGCACAGCTGGTTTTTATCATGTGATTTAATGGTGGTGTGTTTTCTTCTTCGTTTTTACTTGTATCCTTTCCTCATATTTACCAGTGATTTTTACTCGTTGACTTGTTAACGCGTTTCATTAGGAACGCTTAACACAATGTTTTATCTCCCAGACCGGAACAAGGGACTGATAACCGTTGATGTTTAGTCCCTTCAAAAATCCAACAACAACAACAAGTAATTTTAACAGCCAGTAGTGTAACTGGATAAACGACTTTTCTTATGATTTATTGCGAATAACATTACGATGTAAAGTAAAAGGTAAAGCAGTCAACAATCCGAAGATTGGTTTGAACACCACAGTGCTTTACTAGGCATGGTCTTGTTTTTGGAGGCGGTATGCCGTTGCCTTCCTCCGATCTTCGAACCGAATTACCCAGCCAGTTATAGGGGGACCTACAGTTTAACGTGGGATCCGAACCACGGTGCTACTCGGTATTTTTCACATGAGCAATACTGCTAGAGGTGAAAGAAGTGGAAAGTGACAGATAAAAATCCTAGGACCTGGCGGGGATCGAACCCGCGACCTTTGAATTTGTACTCTGGCACTCTACCACTGTGCAACCGACGATGTAAGAGATACGTCAAATCCATCTCGCTTTCCATAGCAGTGGCACCGCCGGTGCCGTGTTGATGTTATGACGCGTGGCTGGGCGAGGTCGCCGCGCCTGCCCGTCGCCGGCTGCTGTGCCTGGTGGGCGTGGCCTGGCGTAATGGAGCCAGGCGCCTCGCCGTGGCAAATCCGCCGCTCCCAACAAGGCTGCGTCCCATTTGCTGCCGCTCACCTCGCAAATAGAGCGATCCCTTCCCGTCCTCCAGCGGCCGCCGCCACGTCGGAAGTCCACTAATGAGTAATTTGCATCCAGATTGTCTTAAACGTGACGGCGAACGGCTACTGCTATCGAGTTCGAATAAAAAAAAGGCACTGTCACTGAATTAAGTTGGAAGGCGTTTTTTTCCCCCGAGGAGGAAGCGGAAAACTACGATGACGACAGAGGGTGTATTTATAGAACTGATGTGTAGAATGAGTGCACCTTGCAGTCGCAGTGAGCCAAATAAGACCGAGCTCTCAAAGAATACAACTCGACACGCACATCCTCTGGACTCTCAATCTTTATTTCTCTTTAGCCATTTGTCCCACACAGTCAGGGTCGGCTTGTTAAGGTGGACTTCGCATGTTAGTAATAACGGGGTGGCCGGATGCCCTTCTGCCGCCACCCCATGGCCCCCGGGAGGAAATGTGTACCCCAAATGTCTGCGTATAGTGTTATACGTGGTAAAGTATTACGAAATGTTTGCGAATCGTGTAACTGAGGCGGGACTTGGGGA
The DNA here is from genome assembly GCA_026315105.1 of Locusta migratoria. Taxonomy (NCBI): domain Eukaryota; kingdom Metazoa; phylum Arthropoda; class Insecta; order Orthoptera; family Acrididae; genus Locusta; species Locusta migratoria. The sequence continues at coordinate 243,346,223 of CM048748.1, forward strand.
CCAGCCCGGTATTCACCTAGGGGGATGTGGAAAACCGACGGAAAACCACTTCCAGGCTGGCCGGCACTCCGACACCCTTCGTTAAACCGCCGGGCGGATTCGAACCGGGGCCAGTACGGGGGTTGGAACACTTGCGCGGAGTGACACTTGCACGGAGTGACAATTGCGCGGAACCCGGGGCCCTTGGGGCGGCTGATGGATTTTCCTGGGTACAGCCACACCAAGAAGTCTAGCACTGCTGTGGTCACGTTTCCACACTGTCAACATAACACGAAAATCAGTGAAATTGCACAACCCCTTCAAAGCTGAAGAGCAATATAGTAACTTGTTCTAACTACATATTAATCCGTTGAGTGTTCCTCCTGTAAACAAAAAGGTATTTTAATAGTGATAATGTTTGGAGAGTTATTAAGACAGTCTCTGCTACTACAAGACGATGACTTTCCACAGTTATACCTCCTAAAAGCATATTATTCAGAACACTAAGCATATCAAGACACCTGCGCAAGCAATAAATATATTAGGCATCCTGCACAGATACGTTGATGTAATGGACCGCAATGTAGTTAACCCCACTATCACGCAACTTCCATCTCTTTAAAAATAGCTACTATGCTTTTTAATTAGAGACGCAACCTTAAACCTTCAATTAAAATACGTTAATAATAAGTCAATGAGTATTTTACATACTTGAAGCGTTTATTCGTAGACCCCAAAACGATTTGGCTGTATTCGAATTAAAAATACATCTAAGAAATATAAGAAATACGGAATGTGTAAGGGAATGTCACACACCGAAAAATGCTAATGACAAATTCTATTTTCCATCACCGTCATATAGAACCATTTTTACTCCGAACTCGGCATAAACCAACAGGGAGAAACAAGTTGCAAGACTGCCAGGAAAAATGAAGCGAAATTGGCAGCCAATAGTTGGTTATAAATTACATTGCCAGTTAACTGTATAAATATAAATTACGGAATACGCGGAATTACTGTTCAGTACAGTCAAAAAGGTCTAAGGTAATAGGCAGTTGTTTACAATCAGATATCCGTATCACTCTCCTCCTCAAGAAGTCTGTGTGAAGATTTATATTCAGAACATTCAAGAAAAAGGTGTTGAAACTACAAGAAGCAGCTCATTTACTCAGGAAGGAAAAACGTTCTGGTGGCCGTAAATTTGAATGGCTATATCTCTTGTGGTAAAAAAAAGTAACATTCATTTTTTGATAAAATGTTAAAATCCAATATACCAGAATTTTGTTTTTCTAAACTCAGTGCCAACTTTTTTTGTCAAAATTTTTGCAGGAAGAAGTCTTGACGTGATTTCATACTTCTATGCATTAATATTATCAAACATGTAATTTGTGTCACAAATTGCGCGGCCGGTCCGGTCGGAGGTTCGAGTCCTTCCTCGGACATGGGTATGTTTGTTTGTAATTTGCCTAAGTCATTTTAAGTAAGATTAAGTAGTGTGTAACTCTAGCGACCAATGATCTAAGTAGTTTGGCCGCATAAGACTACACATATACACGTAATTTATTTATTTCATAACCACATTTAAGTACTAATAATTAAAGAAACTTAAATGTAGAAATTTGAAATAAACACTGAAAACAAATGATTGATATTTCTCATAAGATGAATGCACACAACCGTTGAATTACGTCTTGTGAATGTACCTACAAAATCTGCCACATGAAAATTTTAGTGTGAGTCCCAAATTTGTTTTTTCTATAATAACATTAAAACATATTAAAAATTCAGAACTCGAAAACCAGTGAAGTTATGGACTTGAAGCGTTTTGTGTTGCTAAATCTTTACATAGTAGACACGATTCTAAAATTTGGTTGCTATCGCCAAAGTAGACGAAAAGTTAAATTTTTTGGTGTAATCTTCGCCGTGTAGACTGTATGTTGTAGAAGTCTACGCCGAACCCAATTATAATCATACCTCTGAGGAGAGAACGTTGTTTGCACTTCTCCTGCGTTTCTAGTCGGCCGTGCTATGGTACGTAACGACATCATACCGTTCCATTTCACCGAGAGCTATATATGTATTGGTGTGATGTCTGTTCTTTCGAAATAAGGCATCACACCAATATATGTATCATTTAGACGCAAAGATTATGGGTTCTATTTTCATCGCTAACGCGATTAACAACTTTAGACCTTGTGTGTAAACAGTTAAAGGTTATGAGTGCCACTGGAAAAATGCATAAGTAACACCTGTTGTTTGAGACTTGACGATGACCTCAAATTAGCCGAAATCGATATCTCATAATAAACATAACGTGTAGCTGTCTATATTTCATAATGCAATTTCTAACATATTTAACCACCTACAAAAAACCTTTATAATGAGATTGTATATAACTCCACGATCAAATTGTATTTTAGTTATTTGTAGAAATACACTTAAAGATCTGTCCTTGCTTTTAGTGCCTTGATCAGCTGTTTATTTTTAGAGGTAATTCTAGGGACAGGAAAAATTCATATTTGCGATAAATTCGAATATAGTTGCGAATTCTGACTCAAAATGCAGTAAATCCGAAATTGTCATAATGGTATTTTGGTGTGAAACACTATTTAATCAGAAATATTGGGAGATAACTTTATTTTCTGCCCTTAAATATGTACAAAGTAAACAGTAGGTACCGGAAAAATTCACATTTTTCAGTGAATGCGAAATATAGGCCCATGCTAATTTTGGGCCGGAATACGAGAGACGTGAATCTCGCTCGATGGGCCTTTCCCTGAATACGACACAGGTAGCGGCTGGAGGGCGTGGAGTAGGGGTGGTGTATCGCTACTTCTGGAACACCCTGTTCACTACCTGCAGCGTCCGGGTCTCCGCGCAAGTGTCTACACATTCCCTTTCCGCGCAAGTGTCACTCCCCGCAAGTGTCACAAACTCCCAGTACGCCTCCCCATGTCGGAAAGCGGTGCGTTAGACCACACAGCTAACCGAGCGGGTATCTCTAGACACTCAATGATTGCTTGAATTTCTTTACTATTAAAAGTCTGTGACCGCACAGGGAACATTTGCAGAGTATATATTATCTTTACATTCAAGTAATAGTATCAACAAACTTATACAGAGTGAATCACCTGACACTAGCACCGCAAACATTGCGGAAACGGAAAGTGCGATTGATGTGCGGTTTTCACAGAGTGGATTGGTAGTCAAGGACTCGTATTGTTAGCCAATAAACATTTTGTTAAAATACCTGGAAAGTGTATTTTTTATGCAAATATACAATTTTTTCAAATGGAACATCGATTGTTTATTATGCACTGAAATTTTTGACACCAGCTGTTACAAAGAATTTTTAACTACATTTTTAGCTCGTTTAGTTTGGCAGCTACAACCATGCTAAGTTTTGGGGTGGAGACTACTACAGCGTAGCTGCTTGGCTGGTGGTCATGAGTCAGTGGACCGTGTCCCAGGGGCTAGGCACTCGACCAGTCAGCTACTGGCTAACCCCTGGGGCACGGCCCACTGTCTCACGACCACCAGTCAGTCAGATACGCTATCGCAGCCTCCGTCCCCGAAACTTTGATTGGTTGTAGCTGCCAAACTAAACGTGATAATAATGTCATTCAAAATTCTTTCTACACAGCCGGCGTCATACATTTCAGTGTATGATAGAAACAACTATGGTTCCATTTAAAAAACTGTATGTCTGCATAAAAAATACACTTTCTAAGTAATATTACAATGTGTTTGTTGTCTAAAAATACGAGTCTCTGACTACCAATCCATTCTGTGAAAACCGCACATCAATCGTACTTTCCGTTTTCGCAATATTTGAGGTGCAAGTGTTAGGTGATTCACCCTGTATATTAAAAGAATCTACTACAGCTTAAGTCAGTCGGCCAGGCCAAACTACCCAGCCGATTTCCTTCAAAATGTTCAAATGTTTGTTAAGCTTATGGGACTTAACTGCGGAATCATCACTCTATAAACGTACGAACTACTTATAAACTAGCTTACACTAAAGACAACACAAACATCCATGCCCGAGGGAGGATTCGAACCCCCAACGGGGAGCGGCCTCTCGCATCGGAGCATAGCCCCTCAATGCACTCGGCCACTCCGCCGAGGCCGATTTCTTTCATTTTTGTTTTAAATAAAAGGTATTTATCCACAGATTTGTCATCCAGTATCAGAATTTACATAAATCTCGCCTTCCTTTTTCTATTCTCAAACGCGTTTTCCTTTTGTATATTTCTTATGGGGATGCCATTGCTATAAACTAAAGTCGGTCAAGCCGTTCTATCCGACCGATTTCCTTAATTTTTGTTTTAAACGAAAGGTATTCATTCGCAGATTTGTAAGCAAGTATCAGAACGTAAGTCTCTCCATCCTTCATTTTTATTCAAACACGGTATCCTTTTGTTATTGCATTCAATATTTTAATGAATAAATAAATTCCGGGAATCACGTGATGTCCTCATTGGCCAATAGCATGATAACACGCTTTTTTTTAATTTTTGTTAATTTTGACTTATTGCGGAGTGGGCAAGAGTACATACAAGAAGAAATATACATACAAGATTAATATTGATTATCCCTAATTCAGTCCTTAATCAGTAGTTTTCGGCTGTTACTACAGGCTTATTGTACAGATGTTTCTTTCATTGTTTGTTTTACGATATCTTCGGCTCTAATTAAGGTACGCACTTCTTTTTGATCTAAAAACACTTGCATTAATTCTGAAGAAAGCTATGCGTGAACATTCATGCCGCTAACGGTCCGAAGTACTCTTACGGGTCCTCTAGTATTATTGATTTAAATCTTACTTATCACTATATTATATGTATTATTTCACGTCAGTGTTTGTTGTGGGTACGCCATATCTCCCATATCACCTATCCAAAACTAATGATTGAGGTATCATTTTCAAGATGTCGTTCACCACTAATGTCGAAAAATACATAGTTTAAACTTACTGTTTTCATAAAAAATAAAAAAAATAAAAAAACATTATTCTGAAAAAAAAAGTACTGTTCGTACAATCTAAGTTGATACCCGGCGAACGATCGTAAATGGGACATGTATTTACGGTTGCTCCCATCGGCCACCGCGGCGAGTATCAACTTAGTTTGCGCGGCCGATATAAAAGCAATGTAGAAGGTGCCATCTATTGACAATCTGTTCAACTAACATGAACGACAGATCTTTTAGTTGTTCATATTCTTTATGAAAGCCAAAGACCTTCTTTGATACAACCATAGTTTATCACGATTTCGGTTATACATATCGATGTAACGACGAAAAATATACTAATAATTTAACTAACAGACATACAGTGTATTTTACCCCGCATTAACCTCACACCTTCTGATCCAACCATGCCTTTCCAAATGATAAGAAGACAATTCCCAATAAAAGTAGCCTTCGCTATGACCATGAATAAAGCTCAAGGTCGGAGGCTTCAAAGGGCAGCATTATATTTACCAGACCCTGTTTTTTCGCATGGACAGCTTTTCCACGAGTTTGCTCATTCGGTGATATTTATGTTTGTGTTAAAGACACATACAGCCAAAAAGTAAACGATGATCACGTTATAACTACTAACATTTTTTTTTTTTCAAAGAAGTTTTGAAAAATTAACAAGTTTTCAAAAATTAAAAAAACATGAAAAATCAATATCTGATATTGTATTGTACTTAATTATATAAAGTTTGTTACACTGAGACAAATATTCGTTACGACTATTCAGCGTTTAGGCCTATTATCTTTTATACATATGTACTTGTATCTGCCTTTTCTCCATTACTATCTTACCTATCTGTGGCTGATCAGGACAGAGTGCGAATTACTCACACGAATCAACTAGTATATATTATTTCTCATCTGTGTTTTTAGTGAGTACGCCATATCTCCCGTATTACGTATCCAAAATCCATGATTGAGGTTTCCTTTTCAAGGTTTCGTTCTCCACTAATGACGAAAAATACGCAGATAGTTTAAAGTTGTTATCACAAAAATTCTTGATTTTGAAAAGAAATTGTACTGTTCTTACAATTTAAGTTGATACCGGTGAACGATCGTAAATGGGTTTCTCCCATCAGCCATCGCGCCGAGTTTCAACTTAGTTTCCGAGGCCAATATACAAGCAATATAGAAGGCGCCATCTACTGACGATCTGTTTAACTAACATGAACAACAGATCTTGCAGTTGTTTAGATTCTTTATGCACGCCACAGACCTTATTTGATGCAAGCATAGCTTATCACAGTATTCGGTTATACACGTCGATGTAACAACGACAAATACAAAAATAATTTAATTTAACTAACAGGCAAGACAACTCTTGCAGTTGTTTGGATTCTTTACGCAAGCAAAGTTTATCACAAGATTTTTGTTTCACAAGTCGACCTCACAATTAATCATATTGCATTTAATTATATAAATTTTCTTACAATTAGACTACCTGTATATTTTTCGTCATTTGCGGAGAACGAAACCTTGAAAATGATACTTCAGTCATTAATTTTGAATAAGTAATATGGGAGATATGGCGTACCCACAAACAAAAACACGGATGAGAAATAATATATATGATAGTTGTATTCTGACAACTGAATAATCGGACGTTTTGAACAGCTGATGGTGACAGCGGCAAAGATATCCAGCTGTCAGACTACAACTCTTTTAAATTAATGTACATATGACTATATAAATCGAACTATTCTGAGGATGCTATTGTATACAGAGTGAAACCAGTTAATTGAAAAATAATTATAGCGACTTATGGCTGCTTATAAAATCAAAAAAACATTAGAGCAATTGAAATGTGCTAGAACTAACAGTTTCACATCGAGGGCCTGAAGATGGTGCGATTGTAACACCGAAACCGGTCGCGTAATTGAATAAATAATCTTTACATATCTGCTGGTTCTTTCTTCCACCCTCAGATTCCTCTTAGGAACACGGTCATAAACCTTACGTACATCTATAAAACACAAATTGGCAAGAGATGTGGTTTGCTTTTCTTATTAAGACAGCATCTCCAAAGCGAAAGTAATGTCTATGGGAAAGAGATTTAAACAGATTGAGTGACAAATAAGAGGAACAAAGTTAGAACAGATAGACAGTTTCAAGTACCTAGGATGTATTTTCTCACAGGATGACAACATAGTGAAAGAACTGGAATGAAGGTGTGAAACGTGTCCATAAAATATAAGAAAATAAGAAAATGTCTAATATTGTGCCTCCTGTTTTGTGTCGAGTAACTTGCTTGCAAGAAAATGTATAATATCGCTTCTACTGTATGTATCGATATGTGTAAAGTTTCATCTCTGGCAAAGATCATGTATTGCATAGCATTGTAGCTCGCACTGAGAGAGAGTAGCACTAGTGGTTCAGCTCGCTTAGAGAGCGGTTGGGTTGTGTGTATGGCTCCGATGTAGAGCAGAGGCTGCTTTGCCAGCAAGTCAGAAATTGTATCATGTAAGTAATGTAATGCTGTTTATCAATAATAAGCAAGTTAACCCTGTTTCATATTTCATTTACGTAGTTAGAAAATTAACCCACTTCCTTCATTTGATAATTACTTGATTTAGTGGAATGTTGATTTGAATAATATTATTGAACATATTTCATTATTGGTGCCATAGTAAGATAATAGTTGATCTGGATTTCAATAATTGGAGGCTGACCTATATAGGTTCTCACAGTCAAGCATTAAGAAAGTGATTTGTGGTTTTTCTTATATCTTTCTCGCAGTCAAAATTCTTGAGTATAGTCAGTGTCTGTTTCAAAAGGTTACATGACACAGTTGTTTTGTTAAAAATATCCGTTGCGCACATAATCAATTTAATGCACTGTTTCTTATACATTAATATCAGGGCCATAATTAAACCAAATAGCTAAGTTAATGAACAATTTATTGTCTGATTTAACGAAAGGTTCAACATTCCAAAACAAGCGTACAGCTTTTATCTGGCGCCCTTTCTGCCAGGATAGTTCACAAACAGGATCGTGACGTAGTTAGATACGTAGTCTTATTTCAGTTAGTTTGTCTTTTCCACCAACCAACTTACCTTTTGGCTCTTGATTTAATTTTTGTAGCACCATCCTCTGTTGTAGCAACAGTAGCATAGTAATTGTTTCTGTAGTCTGTTACTTACCATTCTTGAGATTGTGTAGTATTGTTTACAGTAGATGAATTGAATATACAAATAATTGCATTACTACTGAACAAGTCTTTCTTTTATATTGTCTGATGTTTGTTGTGATGAAAGTTCTAGTACCGCGGAACTCGTATGATAATTAACGGTTTGCGTAATCTCGATTGTGACTGTATGTTGCACTAGCCCGATTCAACCTATTGTTCTCTCATAATTACCGTGTGTAATTTTCAAAAATTTACAGTAGGTGAAAATAAATATTATTGGTCACTTTACTGCAAAATTCTGTTAACAATGTCGAAGAATAGGAGAGTTCGCGTTGATGCTAAATCTGCTTCCGAAAATGAGACCTTGAATGATGCAAGGAGAGAAACTGAATTTTCACAAGAGTCTTCTCACTGCACTGATACAAATACGACAATAAATACCGTGTTCGAAAACGCAGAACAGATTAGTTCGGGAATAGACAATATGGATAATGACAAAGTACAGGATTCGACAATACAGAATTCCGATTCTTGTAACGTGGTTGCGGAAAATAATCCATCGGTTCCGCCTAGCTCTGCTACAAAAAATACTTATGCGACGGCTATGGAAAACGTATTACCAAATGATCTCGTGCAAATTTTATTGTCACAGTCTCAGAAAATAAGTGAAAAACTTGACAATCATCAATTACAATCTCAGAGATTAAATGAAAAACTTGAGAAACAAGGTAAAAAACTTGAGGAACAATTTCAGAAATTAAATGAAAAACTTGAGAAACAAAATGAAAAACTTGAGAAAATTGAACAAACGTGCGATTCGAGGTTTGTGAGTATTCAAAGTAGTTTCAATAAGATAAACGAGGACAACAATCGGTTCAGGGAACAACTGCTCAATACTTTCAAACGTGAATCTCAGCAAATAAGACAAGATATTCGCGACGAGATTAACCCGGTAGTGGAAAGCCTTGCGTCACGAGTCGAAAATATAGAAACCACCGAACTCGCTCAATTGAAGCAACAGAGTAATCTATTTGATGAAAAGTTGCAGAACTTCCAGTCAGGCACGACGAAACAGATCAATAAAATTAATAAACAGGTTGAGGATCTCACGGTTAAAATTACTCAAATCAGTGATAACACTGACAAAAGTTCTGATGTAACGCATCCTACCCCGTTTAATGAAACTAATGAATATCTCGCCCTTGACCGTTTCAAACAAGGTCAAATGACCATTAATCAGCAATACAAGGCTGAGGTCAGAAAATTAGATGATCGCGTGGCGCGAATAGAGAGGAAATTTGACCATACTTGTGGGAATCCATACGAAGACGTAGATGAAAATTCGAACGAAAATGACAATGATGATTCGACTCAAGTAGGTCGCCTGGTACGTGAACGAAGTGTACCTCATAGCAACAACAATGAAGACGCAGTGCGTAGTTTACGCTCACTTACGCCGCACGGGCGAAAGGAAGCGTTTGACTACAAGCATTTCCTGACTGTACGTAAATTCAAGACATTTAAAAACTCTCCGAATGACTTGCACCCTAAAGAGTGGTTGCAGCAATTCGATTATTGTCTTCCCCCGAATTGGCCACTTGAGCATAGATTAGAATTTATATGTGGTTATCTGGAAGGCGAGCCAGCCACCAGAATGAGAGCTATTGCACAAGAGTGCTATAGCGAGAATCAGTTCCGACGCTCATTTCTATCCGCATACTGGTCGGAAGCGGCACAAGACCGCGTTAAAAACAGTATTGCGACATTCAAAACTTTTGAGCGATCAAATTTCTCGAGCCCTGTGGAATATTTCCAAAACTTAGTATACAAAAATCAATTTTTATCGGCACCTTACTGCCCTGCGGAATTAATTAGAATTTGTTTGAACAAATTGCCTCTACACTTGCGTCAAATTGCCATTGCGGCACGATGCAAGAATGATATTGAAGCCTTTAGAAATCTCTTACAAGACTTAGAGGAAGAAGACGAGGAAAATTCCTCGCGCAGTCGATATTTTGAAACAAACAAATATGATCGCCGGTCGGAACAAAGCCCGCCGCGTTCTAAACGTTATTCAGAGCACGACGATAAACCAAAAAATAATTCTTTCACTAATGAAACTTACAAACAAAGACGCGACAATGAGAACAGTGATTTTCATGATCGTGAAATTAACCGTGGAAATTTTCGTGGCCGCAACCGAGGTGGTGGTTTTGGTCGCGGAGGACGCTACAATAATTACTATCATAACAGCAATACTTCGAATGATACTAATTGGCGTGATAGACGCAATACTGATAGTGATCGCGAGACTGAAAATCACAACAATAACGCTGAGAAGCGTAGTCGGGAGGGCACACGCGATAATTCTCGTGATCGCCTTCCGCGATACGAAAACACGAATCGGGGCCTAAGCAGATCGCGTACCCCGGAAAGACAAGAGCAAAACATTGAAATCAGACCTGCTAATCCATGCTCTAATTCATCAAAAAGGATTTTCAAGGCATAAAATTTGGGGTAGAGAGTCCATTAATCTGTTTTGGACACACCAAGTGGCGATTGGTGCCCCGTTCTCAAGCTGAGTGCACTATTCTTCCGCCTTTCCTTAGTGCGCTCTATCCACCTCTTTTTCTCACTGTTACTTTTCTCTAACTCTGAATACTTATGCTCTGTGCTACGCTGGGATATTGTCATACGAAACTTTGATTATCTTGCAATTTGCATATAACGAACTCTGTGGCTGTGCAAGACAAATGAAATTAATGGAAATTTTGGATTGTGTAATCTAATCAAGTTCCTATGTTTCAGAAAATATTCTTCTGTATTACTAATTGCATAACTTACGAAGTTCTGAGCGAGCGAAGAAGATCTTGAGTTGACATGAGCATTTTTGGTAAGCCAAGAACATTATGGAGGATGATGAGTAAGGCAATACACAATATGTCATGGTGGTCTTTAAAATGCATTATTGTTTATGGATAAATGATGGTAAGGAAGGTATTGGTAACAGTTAAAGATGTTTGATAAATGTAATTACGTGGACGAGATTAAGCAATTATGAGGAGAATCGCTATGTTGCTAATGATGACGAGATTATACAATGATTATGAAGTAATTATGAGGAGAATCGCTATGTTGCTAATGATGACGAGATTATACAATGATTATGAAGTAATTATGAGGAGAATCGCTATGTTGCTAATGATGCTATGTTTTGTTCTTTTCTTATGTGCTTACTCGCACTGCCCTTTTGTGTTTTCTCTTTGTGCTTATGTGCACCACTTTGTATGTTGATGCATTGTGCCTTCAATGGCATGTGTGATTGGTGAGATTCATATCCTTCTGATGCTCTGTAATTATTTGTAATTATGTGTAATGAATATTTCTAATTATGCTTGCAGCTATGCGTACTGCTCTTGCAATCAAAGCTTACCGCTATGCTCACTAATTATATACCTAAGCCCTACCACTATGCTAATTAATTTTATAATGAAGCTCAATGACAATGTATGGTTATGCTTATACGTTGCACACAGCCATCTATCTTGCAAACTTGCAGCTATGCCATAAATTGCGCCTAGTTAAGTCTAGAAAGATAATGCACAGAAATATTTTGCTTTTGCTTACTGCTATCTTCCAAATTTTATTGATGATCTTGTTGATGAAAATCTGCAGCTATGCCTAACGAATATTACGTCTGTGTTTATGTTATTGGATGATTTACTGTGATGTACATCTATTACTGTGCCAAAATTTGCACTAACTGTTTTGTTTGACCCTACTGTTGACTCAGACAGACACAGACATGACCTGATGACTTGAACCTCTTTTGATATTCTCACGAAACTACCCTGATGTGTTATACCTTAAGGCAATGAAATATGTAGCTCAGTTGAGACAAAAGCCTGGCCATGGCAACTTATGTAATTTAAGTGTTATACTTTGTGGTAATGTAATCACCACCATAGTGATATATATTAATTTAAAGAGATATGAACAAATGGTAATTGGAATGTCAATTTAAGTTATATCATGCCGAATTGATGACAAGCACCCTCAATGTATTTCATACGACTATGTGTTTGTAAAGCAATATGTACATAGTATGTAAAGCCTTGTGCTTATATGAAATGACACTAATGTTGTAGATACTCTAATATAAGAATTAACTTACTCATTAGTATTCAAATGTATCCGTCTTCAGGACACTACTTGTAATGTAAAAATATGGTTTAATACCATGACCCCATCTGTACCACTTGAATTTGTGGGAAAATATTTCTGTAGATATGTTCTAATCAATGACTTTTCTTTCAGTCTAAACTGAAATATCATGACTATGTTACTAATTTGTGTGTAAAATGCTTTATTTCATGTACTTTGGACACGCATGGGAAGTGGCGATTTCGCACACGAGATTCCAGAATGCACACAGAACAATGGACGTGTTATTATACACCACTGATTTTGGGCCTTTTAATGAAGATGTTTGTTGGATGATGTTTGGCCACACAGTACTGTCCATTGCAGCCTTGGCCACCCACCACCAGTTTGCTGCGGGTGCAGTCTGCTAATAGCTCTGTTGGTTGGAGCACACTTGGTTGTCGAATTGCATGGAGGAATACATCAGAACCTTTTCCCCATGACTTCCACTTCAATGCAACCAGTCAGCCCGCCTACAGTGTGGTGTAATCTTACAGTGTTTTGTGTTCGTGTGCAGACCTAAAATGAATGTTAGGAGCTAATGTGCTATTCGTGTGCATATACTATTCAGTGCCTCCCATTGCAAACGTTGTCCACAGGTTCATTACCAGTGTTTAGGTATATTTCATGGTTCTTTTACAGTCAGTGACCAAAATAAAATTGTGCTCTTAATAGATACATATACTTAGTCAGAAATGTCATTGTGCCTATTCGATTGACAAACGTTATATTGAAATCCTATTGTGCTGAAGCAGTAATATTATTTTGTACATGATCAGAAACCTATGTAGCCAAAAATTTTACATGTATGTTCTAGCATCCATGAAAGTATAGCATTTTAAATGCATCACAGAATACAAAACTGACACTCTATCTTATACTAAGTGCACTAAAAATTTACATAGACTACATTGTGCACAAGATACAAATGTTCATTTTATGTTCCCAAAAATACTGATCTCTTGTACAAAATTTAAACCCATGGAACTTACACTACTGTCTGTATTACTTGTAATTACCACATTTTCTTTAAAGAATGATGACATTAGTTAAACTATCTTTTGTAAAACTTTGTATATGTTCACGTTTATTATTGTATATTTTTTTTCATTTGTGTATTACTTCTAGCTATCTCATTTTCTCCACTATATCATTTGTCAAACTATGTTTCCTGAAATTCTATATATACTTATGTTTACCATTATGTATAATTGTCATATATTCCACTTATTGCCGATGTTCTGTAAATTTTGACATTTGCTTATGCCTGTCACACCCTGTACCACTCCATGCGTGACTTTTGATGGTACTGTTCTGTAAAATGGCATGTATTTATGACTGTCACATTGTTTTTTTTTTTAAATTTTCTATGTACTCCATCTGTTGTTTTGATCTGGTTATATTTCGGATGTCATTAATGAATTTGTGGACTTGAAATTCAGTAATTTTGCTGGCTAGGCAATGCCATTGGCATCACCCACCCTACAAAATTTTAATAGGTAGGAGGGGGGTGATGAAACGTGTCCATAAAATATAAGAAAATAAGAAAATGTCTAATATTGTGCCTCCTGTTTTGTGTCGAGTAACTTGCTTGCAAGAAAATGTATAATATCGCTTCTACTGTATGTATCGATATGTGTAAAGTTTCATCTCTGGCAAAGATCATGTATTGCATAGCATTGTAGCTCGCACTGAGAGAGAGTAGCACTAGTGGTTCAGCTCGCTTAGAGAGCGGTTGGGTTGTGTGTATGGCTCCGATGTAGAGCAGAGGCTGCTTTGCCAGCAAGTCAGAAATTGTATCATGTAAGTAATGTAATGCTGTTTATCAATAATAAGCAAGTTAACCCTGTTTCATATTTCATTTACGTAATTAGAAAATTAACCCACTTCCTTCATTTGATAATTACTTGATTTAGTGGAATGTTGATTTGAATAATATTATTGAACATATTTCATTATTGGTGCCATAGTAAGATAATAGTTGATCTGGATTTCAATAATTGGAGGCTGACCTATATAGGTTCTCACAGTCAAGCATTAAGAAAGTGATTTGTGGTTTTTCTTATATCTTTCTCGCAGTCAAAATTCTTGAGTATAGTCAGTGTCTGTTTCAAAAGGTTACATGACACAGTTGTTTTGTTAAAAATATCCGTTGCGCACATAATCAATTTAATGCACTGTTTCTTATACATTAATATCAGGGCCATAATTAAACCAAATAGCTAAGTTAATGAACAATTTATTGTCTGATTTAACGAAAGGTTCAACATTCCAAAACAAGCGTACAGCTTTTAGGTGCAGCAAAGCTAATGAAGTGAGTGCTCAGCTGAGATCTACTCTCTTCTGCAAGAAGGAAGTAAGTACCAAGACTAAGTTAGCAGTGCACCGCTCTATTTTCCGACCAACTTTGTTGTATGGGAGTGAAAGTTAGGCGGATACAGGTTACCTTATTCACAAGGTAGAGGTTACAGATATGAAAGTAGCAAGAATGATTGCAGGTACTAATAGATGGGAACAATGGCAGGAGGGTGTCCATAATGAGAAAATCAAAGAAAAACTGGGAATGAACACCATAGATGAAGTAGTTAGAACGAACAGAGTGAGATGGTGGGGTCATGTTACACGCATGGGAGAAGCTAGGTTACCTAAGAGACTCATGAGCTCGGCAGCGGACGGTAGGAGGAGTCGAGGTAGACCAAGAAGAAAATTCTTAGATTCGGTGAAGAATGATTTTGAAATAAAAGGCATAACATCAGACGAGGCATCAACGTTAGCATTGAATAGGGGATCATGGAGGAATTTTATCAGAGGTACTATGCTCCAGACTGAACGCTGAACGGCATAAACAGTCTATAATGATGATGATGATGATGATGATGATTAAGACAGATGGCCGACTTCGGTTTATTGGGAGAATTTTGGGAAGATGTACTTCACCTGTAAAGGAGACCGCGTATATGACGCTTGTACGACCACGTCTTGAGTGTTGCTCAACTGTTTGGGACCCGCAGCAGGTCAGTTTAAAGGAAGACATAGAGGCAGTTCAGAGGCGAGCAGCTAGATTTGTTACCGGTAGGTTCGACCAATGCGCGAGTGTCACGGAAATGCTCCGGCAACTGAATTGGGGATCGCTGGAGGAAAGACGACGTTGTTTTCGTGTATTTCTGTTGAGAAAATTTAGAGGGCCGCAATTTGAAGCTGAGTGTAGTACGATCTTGCTGCCGCCTACTTACATTTCTCGTGGTGATCACAAAGATAAGAGAAATTAGGGCTCGTACGGAGGCATATAAGCATTCTTTTTTTCCTCGTTCTATTTGGGAGTGGAATAGGAAAGGAAATGCCTACTAGTGGTACAGTGCAGTGGCGGCTGGCGATAATGTTCTAATGTGCTGCAGCACACTGTAAATATATTAATAAAATTATGCCATTTCTCTTCGAAAGCAAGCGGGAAATCACTGTAAAATTACATCCTTTCTCTTGGAATGCGATCCAGATATCACAAAAAAAATTATGCCAATGCTAGTAATAAGGATGAAAACGCATTTTGGAGCGCTCTCACCGCGATAGCTGGAAACCAGCTCCGTGTGCTGAAGTGGGATTCAGTCGCGCTGGTATGTGCGCAGAGAGGCGGCGCAGTCGTCTGTTCGCTAGTGCGCATGCGCAGACGTAACGTCAGGCCTTGCGACTCATGTGTGCTGAGACCGACTGCAGCACCAGATCAATATTTCTCTTCGCACTGCGTGTAACAGTTGCGGAAGAATAGTATATGACGAATATTGCGGCATACAGAGTCAAACAGCGCGCTGGCTCAGGCGTCTTGCGCGTTGCCTCTCAAACCTACTTGTGTGAGGCTCGTATTCAAATACCTCTGAGTCCAAATTTTTAATTTCTGTAAATAAAACTTCAGTGACAAACAGCATTAGTAATTTATAGCCAACATGCGAGTGAAACTGCGCTTTTCAGCCAAGCAGTTTGTGGTCACTTGTGTAGAACGCAGATGACGTGGTGGGGATATTGCTGAGCTCCGTTATTTCCATTGTCAGTCACGCTTTTTATTTTAGTGTATTTTGTTTCCTGTTTATTTTTGTAATGTTGTAGCACACTGCTCAAATTTTGTACGAGCCGCCACTGGTACAGTGTACCCTCCGCCACGCACATTGCGGTGAATTGCGGAGTATGTATGTAGATGTAGAGGTGAAGAGTCTTGCGCAGTCTACAGTCTGAAGAGCACAACAACAACAGGTGTATTCACAGAATATATGACATCAACTGCGATTGGGCAAAGCTGAAAATGTGTACCCAGCCGGTTTCGAACCCGGGTCTCCTGCTTTCTAGGCAGTTGCGCTGACCCCTACACCACTGGGGACACAGTGATCACCGCACCTGCAAAGACTACCTAAGCACGCCTCCCGTCAGATACAAATTCCCATCTTCGCGCTGCCCACAGTACTCAAACTCGTAGTTATTAAACTAATTCCCGTAAGAGTAAGGGCTACAAACTTGCCCACCCCTCCCCACTAACGATAGGATCATTGCCCGTCACCGGCATATTATATATATACATGTGGCGTCTGTTCCGAAAGAACGGACGTCACTTTTGATCCTGCGGTTGTTATTATTTAATATTCACAGAATATATGACATCAACTGCGATTGGGCAAAGCTTAAAATGTGTACCCAGCCGGGATTCGAACCCGGGTCTCCTGCTTTCCCTTACTCTTACGGGAATTAGTTTCATAACTACGAGTTTGAGTACTGTGGGCAGCGCGAAGCTGGGAATTTGTATCTGACGGGAGGCGTGCTTAGGTAGTCCTTGCAGGTGCGGTGATCACTGTGTCCCCAGTGGTGTAGGGGTCAGCGCAACTGCCTAGAAAAGCAGGAGACCCGGGTTCGAATGCCAGCTGGGTACACATTTTCAGCTTTGCCCAATCGCAGTTGATGTCATATATTCTACGAATATTAAATAATGTTCTTTCGGAAACAGACGCCACACACACACACACACACACACACACACACACACATATATATATATATATATATATATATATATATATATATATATATATATATATGGCCTTGACGGGCAATGATCCTATCGTTAGTGGGGAGGGGTGGGCAAAGTTTGAAAACCCTTACTCTTACGGGAATTAGTTCATAACTACGAGTTTGAGTACTGTGGGCAGGGTGAAGCTGGGAATTTGTATCTGACGGGAGGCGTGCTTAGGTAGTCCTTGCAGGTGCGGTGATCACTGTGTCCCCAGTGGTGTAGGGGTCAGCGCAACCGCCTAGAAAGCAGGAGACCCGGGTTCGAATCCCGGCTGGGTACACATTTTCAGCTTTGCCCAATCGCAGTTGATGTCATATAATCTGTGAATATTAAATAATAACAACTGCAGGATGAAAAGTGACGTCTGTTCTTTCGGAAACAGACGCCATATATATATATATATATATATATATATAACAACAGGTGTGATACGTCATGCGCGCACCTCGTGTTGGAACGTACTTGTGGGTGTCTGGCTGGGCGAGGTGGGCTCTAGGTCTTCCCGGCTTTCGCTCGCACCGTAACTGGGTTAGCGACCCAGTGCGCCCCAGCCGTAATGATGCTGGCAGTGGGGAGCCGGCGGCCCCCCTCAACTCGTAAAGTTAACGACCGCTGGCGCCAGCTATGAATGCAGGCGGGGGCAGGGGACTGAGGCGCGCGCCACTCGACGCGTCCCCTACACTACTCTGCACTGCAGCCGAGGGGGGCTCTGATGAGGAGCCCAGCCAAGGGCAGGCGGGGCCGAGCCGTGACATAACTGCGCTGCCGACGAACACCAAACAAAACACGCGGCCGCCGCACAGTCGCCACACTCTCAGCTGCGAAAGCTGTCACCGGCTGACAGTTGCAAAGACGCTAGCTCTCCTAGAGGTGGGCAAGGCACCGTGACAGTCATGTGTGAAGAAAGTGAGATACCAACAGCCCTATGTATAATAGAAATATTGTTTGATCAATATACAAAAAAAAAAAAAAAAAAAAAAAAGAAAAAAAAAACAGTCTTGATCGCAGAAATTAACAGTTTCAATTAACCGCGGTATCAACCTGATGTAGGTCATCTTCGGAATTACAAGTAGCCCATGTGGCCAGTGCTGCACTCGGCTGGGCTATTTTGCTGCCAGTAGGTAACAAAAAATATGTGTCCGTTAGTTTTTCATGTAAGAGAACATACCCAAAATTCAGAAAAATCGAAGAGTCGCACTTCCGAAGGTTTACTTGTAAGTGTTGTCAAGAGTCTCACAAGATTTTTGTAAAGTTATAGTTTATTTTATCGAACCCCAAAGCAATCAGTAGTTGCTTCATCCGTGCCTTTGCAACAGAGTATGAAGCTTCTGTACTTAACGATAAAATCGCCTCAGATTCGTGACTGGATAAGAGATTTCCTGTCAGAGGACTCAGTTTGTAGTAATTGATGATAAGGCATCTACTAAAAGAGGCGTCATATCCGGAGTTCCACAGGACAGTGATATTGGTACTCTGCTGTTCCTTATTTACATAAACGATTTGGGAGAATCTAAGCAGCTCTCTTAGGTTGTTTGCAGATGAAGCCGTTATATATCGTCTAGTAAAGTCATCTGAAGATACAAACCAACTGCAGAACGATCTAAATAAAATATCAGTATGGTGTAAAAATTGGTAATTGACTCTGAATAATGAGAAGTGTAAAGTCGTCCACATGAGTACGAAAACAAACCCGTTAAACTTTTTTACAAGATAAATCAATTAAATGAGAAAGCCCTAAACTCCACTAAATACCTAGGAATTACTATTACATCAGACTTAAACTTGAAAGACCACTTAGATAATGTCGCAGGAAAGGCGAACCAGACTCTAGTAAGTACCAGGAGGCTTGTGGCAAAAATTGAGGCCTGAGCCCCAAGGGTATGCACTGGATATACACCACGGTGATTAGACCCAGGATCACCTATGGTGCGGTCGTGTGGTGGAAGAAGGTAGAACAGCAGGTTGCTGCTAAGGAGCTTGGTAAGGTGCAGAGATTAGCCTGCTTAGCCATAACAGACGGAATTAGCAGCACACCAACTGCTGGGATGGAAACCGTGGATATGCCCCCATTACACCTTTGGGTCAAGATGGAGGCAGTGGCTGGTGCATACAGACTCAAAACTGGCAACAACTGGAACTCTTTGGGATATCCAAAATCTCACACTAAAATAGTGAGTGAGGTAAATATAGGAAGGGTTGGGGAAATGCTAGCCGACTATAACCCCATACTGCTTCAACAAACCTTTCAATATAACAATTGGAAGTAGGGATCAGTGGGAGAAAATAGTTCGACACCGTACGGGGGATATTGTCTGGTTCACTGACGGGTCAAAATCAGACCAAGGCGTTGGGGCCGGGGTATATGGGGTGCAGCCAAGACTGGAGGGCGTCATCTCTCTAGGAAAACTGGCCTCAGTATTCCAGGCGGAAATCACTGCCATCAGGGCGTGTGTGGAGGAGAATTTGCGTAGGTGCTACAAAGATTGTAGCATCTATATCTATTCAGACAGCCAGACAGCCCTGAGATCACTGGCAGCTCCTGCAACAAGGTCTAAAATTGTTGCAGAATGTCACAGGGTTCTGGTGGAGCTAGGGGGAAACAATAGAGTAAACCTATTGTGGGTCCCTGGCCACTCGGGGATCAGTGGCAACGAACATGCCGACAGATTAGCCAGGATGGGGGCAGAGACTTCATTTAATGGACCGGAACCTGTCCTGAGAATCACCAAGGCAATGATCAAATTGGAGCTACATAACTGGCTCAGAAGACAGCACGTAGAATCTTGGACCAATGTCCATCAACAAAAACATGGCAAGGTAATGATGCCAAAGCCATGTTTTAAAAGAAGCTCTGGCCCTGAACAGGAGAGAGATTAGACTCATGGTTGGATTGCTGACAGGCCATGGGAATTTCAAAAAGAAGGTGGGCAAGGTACCGTGACAATCATGTGTGAAGAAAGTGAGATACCAACAGCCGTACGTATAATAGAAATATTGTTTCACTACCAGTTTCGGCATTCCACTATGCCATCTTCAGGTCCCTACATATATTATGCTCCGATGTAGGGACCTAAAGATGACATAGTGGAATGCCGAAACTGGTAGTGAAACAATAAATATTTCTATTACACATACGGCTGTTGGTATCTCACTTTCTTCATACTCTTGACCAGCTGCTGTCCCGTTTTTTCAATGATGGAATCAGTGAGAATAATGTGTGTTTACCAACGATCATACATTTCATAGAGTGGTGATAGGTCCGCTACGTTTGAGGCGAACTGAACTGGCATCCACCATGTTTTTTGGGGTATCGGGTGACAGCTGGTAAGCCACATCCACTCGGGAATTTTACCTTTTTACAGTCTCACGTTTTAAATAAAGTTTCATAAAATGCATTTTTAAAATCATCGGCTGTTTATTAATAACCTTATATATCTACCAGTTTCGGTCAATAGACCATCTTTATGGATAAAAAGGTGTTAAAACTGAATGGTAGAATGCATCAAAGAAAATATATCTAGTTGAGACAAACAGGAGTCAGTATAACTAAAAATGTTAAAAATGCAGTAACCATCTTAGATAAAACCTATCAGTCAACACAACATAAAAGGTAAGAACAGACTATGAATAAAAATGGAGGGAGTGCCTTGTGCTAATACCAAGCTCAGTGGTGTTTACAATTACTTTTTTACGTAATTAAAAATACGGTTTCTGTCATTTCTGCGTTCCAAGCGTTAATATAATATCGAGAGACGTAAATAAACGTGAAAAAAATGTAAGAACAGCCGAATGTCATTCACTCGGTGATATAAATAACAACTTGTTCATACGGCAATATTTCCGAAAATGTGTACGTATACCTGCAGCTTATTCCGCTTAAAGTAGCAGAATGAAAACATACAGAAAACAGAAATTCCTGTTACCGTCTGTTCTTACATGGCAGGCACTTTCTTTCATGTGTAACAAATGGGTAGGGACTGTTAGATTCCTGCAGTGTTACACTTCACACGTCTTTCGTTTGAACGCATATACTTTTGAGTGTTAGCTACTTCTGCTTACAAAACTAACGCCTTGAAGATTATGCCGTTTGTGGTTCACATGTAGCAACAATTGCAGATTGATTTCTGCTTCGTTGGGAAACTGTTTCTTTTATTTATTTATTTTAAATTTCAGTGTCTAGTTTGTGAGCTTTTTTCCTTAATCTATGATGGCTGATCTGTTACATTAAATAATGTAGGTTTTACATTCTGTACAAGCTTCTTACGTTCAACAGTTACTGACTTGACTGGAATTGTAGTGAAGAAACCATGCCGTTTCTGTGGTACACAACCTATGTCTTTCTGGAAAACCTTGGGTCTTCTGTTGTTTACAGCCAATTTTTATTCTTAATAAAAAATGAAACTCTTCATGAAAAAGTCATAAATTCCAGTATAATCTTAAACCTCCTTGCAATTCGTTTCATACCTTCCAGTGGTTCCTAGGAAACCAAATAAAGACAAAATTTGAGCATTTTTCTAGTTATTATGGATTTTTACGGCACTACATACTATCGCAGAGTATGTTACATTCAATTAAAACCATACTAATCACACTCGTCCGATATCGAATTCAGAAATGTAGCTTGCCAGCCACTTGGACCGCTGCTAACAGTGTCGTGACTCTATATGTTAGACCGTGGTTTCCCTGGCATAAGGGCACATGTCCCGGACTCCATCTCCACTTATTGCTTACTACTGTCTAGCGGCTTCTCATTCAATGTAGTTGAATCGATGTGATGCTCAATAGCTATTTTCTTCACACTAACTAAACCTTGAAAGACGACTGTCTGTCGTCTTCCATATATTTTTTATAAAACTGTAATTTATTTGATGTCGCTAGATTAGCATTTTGTTAAAACTAGAACCCCACTCCTTTCAGTGCATGAGGTATAGCATTTTTATTTCATTTTTTAAAATATTAGTTTCCGAAATGTCAGTTAATATTGCTAATTTTGGTGTCTTGTTTATTTATGCCTGTGTGTAACCTCGTGTGAGTTGCTACGTATATTGGCCATTGTACCGTTAACTTCCTGTTATTAGAGTCAGTTCTCAATTTGTGCCAGGGAACAAGGTTTTGCAGCAGGGAGTAGCCGGTAGTTAACACAGACCTTCCGCTAAAATAAACTTAATAGCATAATTAAGCTCTTATTTCGTACAGTGGCCTACTTTTAACCCCTCCCCGCCGGCCGCGGTGGCCGAGGGGACTGAGGCGCTTCAGTCACGGTCTGCACGGCCACTACGGTCGGGGGTTCGAATCCCCCCTCGGGCATGAATATTTGTGCCGTCCTAGTTCGTAAGTAGTCCATAAGTAGTTTGTAAGTTTAGGGACTGATGACCCCGTAGTTAAGTCCCATAGACTTCACAAACATTTCAACATTTCATTTCATTAACCCCTCCCCTCTAATTTAACAATCAAAATAGCTACTTCACTTTTTAACTTGACGTATTATTATTATTATTATACATTTTTTGCCTAAAGACAGTGTTTAAATTTCATTTACATGATTATTTCTTCTTACTTGTTTCCTTAATCTTTCTCTCTTACCCGAACCTCTTCACTCTCTGTTTTTCCCTTGTTCTGTCAATGTTTTATTAACATTTTCCTATTGATTCCTCCACGTTTCAGATCTTCTTCTATCTCTGGAAACCATATTTTTAACTGAGTTTTCTACATCAAAAATCCTCTCTGTTAGTTGGTTGTTGGACGCATCTCAGTACCTCTCACCCATTTATCGAACCTACCAGTAACAAACCACCTCTTAATTGTTTCTATGTCTTCCTTTGAACCGATTTGTTGGGCATCCTAAACATTTGAGCAATACTCAAGACGGGGTCTCACAAGCGTTTTATATGCGATCTCATTGAGAAACGAATCACATCTTGTTATAGATTTGAGTGGTGTCTGTTCTTTCGGATATGCCAGAAACAAGAGACACCATTACCAATCTATAATCTAATATTTACACGTTTAGTTCAATTACTGAGCCGCAGATGCGGTCATACGTTCGACCTTGCACGGGAATCCGTAATGGCGAGTGTAAGAGGACATGAATGATGGGGGCTCTGCAGCCGTAGCGTGCGAATTGCGAAAGTATGAGACGGACTGGAGGAATGCCAAGCGGTTAAGGCGTCCGCTGGCCCGAAGCGAAAGACCCGGGTTCGATTCCCGCCCCGACTCACATTTTCACTTGTCGCCATTGTATAATTTCAATGCCCGAATGCAGCTAATGTCAATCCTTCCGTTCTAAATCTTTCTTCCTTCGCCTCCTCAATAAGTGATTTGCGAATCACATCTTCCCTAAATTCTCATATTAAACGTAAGGCGACCATCAGCCTCCCCCAAGGTTGTCACAGGCTCGATCCATTTCAAATCGCTGTGCAGCGTGACGATTCGATATGTAGTTGACGCAACTATCAAGCAGCACACTACTGATGGTGTATTCCAACATTATGGGTTTGTTTCTTCTACTCATCTGCATCACATTAGGTTTTCTACATTTAAAGCAATCTCCAATTTCTGACACTCCACCTAAAAAATTTGCTCGAAGTTATTCTGCATTCTACTACAGTGATCCTACTACAGCGATTCAATGACGACGCCCTTTTGTACACCACAACATCATCATCGGAGATCGCAACTCACTCTGTCAGTCACATCATTTATCAACACTCATGCTAATCAGTTAAGTATAATTGCAGACTGTGGTGCCACACAACGTGGCACTACACAAAACTGGCGCTAATAGCGTAGGCAAAGGGAACACACACGACACAGATCTATATATCCACGGTATTGGTGATAAGTTAAGAAAACCGTCCCGAAACACATGGCTACAAAACGCTACTCTTTCCTGCGCAAGTGCCTTGACATCAATATGGATATGATCATAATGCACACGTACACTGGTCGCACAACGGGTTGCCATACTCTGATCAAGTGGTCGAGCAGCTGCTGAGGTATATCTTACCATTCTTGCACCAGTGCCTGTCGGAGCTCCGGAAGTGGAGTAAGGGTTTGAAGACGTGCATTGACCAAGAGCATCCCTGATGTGCTTGATGGGATTTAGGACTGAAGGACACGCAGGACGCTCCATTCGCCTGATCTGTTTCAAGGCACTCCACGATGGCAGTTCGGTGGGGCCGTGCTTTATCATCCGAGGAAGGTGGGACCCACTGCACCCTGAAAAGGCGGACATACTGGTGCAAAATTACGTACCAATACATCTGACCTGTTACAGTTCCTCTGGAAAAGACATGCAAGTGTGTACGTGCATCAATCATAATCACACCCCACACCATCAAACCCCTACCTCCATACAGGTCACTTTCAAGGAGATTATGGGGTTCACGCCAGATGAAAACCCGGCGAGAACCTCTGTTCAGACTATACCTGGACTCGTCCGTGAACATAACCTAGGACCTCTGTTCCAGTGAACGTGTACTGTGTTCTTGACACCAGGCTTTACGGGCTTTCCTTTGACCCGGGGTCAGTGGAATGCACCTTGCAGGATTCCGGGCGAAGAAACCATGTCTGTTCAGTCGTGTGTACACTGTTTGTCTAGAGACAACTGTTCCAGTGGCTGTCGCAAGGTCCCGATCAAGGCTAACTGCAGTACTCCGTGGCCGTCTGCGAGCACTGATGGTTAGATGTCGGTCTTCTTCTGGTGTTGTACACTGTGGAAGTCCCGTGCCGTACCGTACCGTCTGGACACGTTTCCTGTCTGATGGAACCGTTGCCATAATCTTGAGATCACACTTTGTGGAACACTGAGGGCCCGTCCTACGACCTGGTGTGTTTGAGCAGCCTCCAGTCGCTCTAGTGTTCTAAACGTCATCAATATGTGTTCTCTGTGCCATTTTCAACACACAGTCACCATTAGCACGTCTGAAAACGTCTGCGCACTTCCTCGCTGCACCGTACTCTGACATGCACCAACACACGTCTGCGTATCTGTATTGCTGCCATTGCGACCGTGCGACGACCGCAGGTCAGGGCACCGCATGGTCATACCCCGAGGTGATTTAAACACGCAAACCGCCAACCAGAGCGTTGATTCACCATATATCAGCCTTATCCTTAATTTATGAGCATCAGTGTAGATACAAAATTATATATGTCGTACCACGGTTTCTTGGGGCACTCCTGACGATACAATAGCTCCTGATGAACGCAAACTATCGAGGACAGTTTACGGGGTTCTGTTACATAAGTACACTACTGGCCATTGAAATTGCTACACCAAGAAGGAATGCAGATGATAAACGGGAATTCATTGCACAAATATACTAGAACTGACATGTGATTACACTTTCACGCAATTTG
The DNA here is from genome assembly GCA_026315105.1 of Locusta migratoria. Classification (NCBI taxonomy): domain Eukaryota; kingdom Metazoa; phylum Arthropoda; class Insecta; order Orthoptera; family Acrididae; genus Locusta; species Locusta migratoria. The sequence continues at coordinate 243,371,965 of CM048748.1, forward strand.
GGTGCATAGATCCTGAGAAATCAGTACCCATAACAAACACCTCTGGCCGTAATGTCGGCCTTCATACGCCTGGGCATTGTGTCAAACAGAGCTTGGATGACGTGTACAGGTACAGATGCCCATGCAGCTTCAACACGATACCACAGTTCATCAAGAGTAGTGACTGGCGTATTGTGACGAGCCAGTTGCTCGGCCACCATTGACCAGACGTTTTCAAATGGTGAGAGGTCTGGAGAATGTGCTGGCCAGGGCAGCAGTCGAACATTTTCCGTATCCCAAAAGGCCCGTACAGGACCTGCAACATGCGGTCGTGCATTATCCTGCTGAAATGTAGGGTTTCGCAGGGATCGAATGTAGAGTAGAGCTAAGGGTCGTAATACATCTGACATGTAACGGTCACTGTTCAAAGTACCGTCGATGCGAACAAGAAGTGACCGACGCGTGTAACCAATGGCACTCCATACCATCACGCCGGGTGATGCGCCAATATGGCGAAGACGAATACACGCTTCCAATGTGCGTTCACCTCGATGTCGCCATACACGGATGCGACCATCATGATGCTGTAAACAGAACCTGGATTGATTCGAAAAAAATTACATTTTGCCATTCGTGCACCTAGGTTCGTCGTTGCGTACACAGGCACTCCTGTAATTCTGCTACAAACGTCGTCGAACTGTTCGTGCAGATGGTTGTTGTCTTGCATACGTCCCCTTCTGTTTACTCCGGGATCGAGACGTGGCTCCACGATCCGTTATAGGCATGCGGATAAGATGCCTGTCATCTCGACTGCTAGTGATAGGAGGTCGCCGGGTTCCTGAACGGCATTCCGTATTGTTCTGCTGAACCCACAGATTCCATATTCTGCTAACAGTGATTGGATAGCGACTAACGCGAGCAGCAATGTCGGGATACGATAAACCGTAATCGCGATTGGCTACAATACGACCTTTATCAAAGTCGGAAACGTGATGGTACGCATTCCTCCTCCTTACACGAGGCATCACAACAACATTTCACCAGGCAACGCCGGTCAACTGCTGTTTGTGTATGAGAAATCGGTTGGAAACTTTCCTCATGTCAGTACGTTGTGGATGTTGCCCCCGGCGTCAACCTTGGGTAAATGCTGTGAAAAGCTAATCATTTCTATATGACAGCATCTTCTTCCTGTCGGTTAAATTTCGCGTCTGTAACATGTCATCTTCGTGGTGTAGCTATTTTAATGACCCGTCTTCGAGCCACTGACATAATTGGGTACCTGTTCCATAAGCTCCTACCTTCATTAGCTACCGGCGTATAAAGCCAACCCGAACGAAGAACGCCCTAACGCTGGTAATGGATATATTGACTTCGCCTTTACCGCCATTTATAGGGGCGAAGACTTTGTGATGGCCCTCGTGTTTCGGTGAGCGCATTGCGTTTCTGCCGGGTAGCGCCGTTGGCGCTAGTCACGCGAGCTTCCCTGGAATGCCTGAGCAAATTGCCTGTGGAATTCTATCGGGCGCTAGATGGCCAGGCACGCGGCCATCCGTCAACTTCTGGCAGCCGCACGCAAGAGGCGCGTGCGCGGCACCCGAAACTGCGAGCATTAATTATAACACGTCACGACGGCGCTGGAATTCCATCTATGGATCTGTACATTCCTCTCGACCATACACGTTCACTCGCTGATACAGTGTCTAGTAAAAGTTGATTAACGATATTGAAAAATGCGGAAGTTTCGCTAGGTATTTATGATGCATTGGCCCCTACTGGTGTCCAAAACAGCGTTTATTTTGCCAGAAATATAATTGAATCGGTCGGTGGAGAAGGGAACTAAGTCACTTTTTGGCTATTTTCACTTTTTTACATAAATGTAGTAAACAGACCAAGACACACCTTACAGTGATGAAAGGAACCATGTTTGGCTTCTTCCTGAGGGAATAACATGAGGCCGATTTTATACATGCTGAGGAGAAAGGAATCAAGTGAGTGACTTAGTTCCTTTCTCTGCCGCACGTCGCGTCCCACCAGCAGATTTTACTGTCAGCGAGCTTGTACTGTACCAACTACATGCTAGATGGCGTTGGTCTGCAGAATGCAGGTGTTAAAAGTGCAACAAAACAGTAACTTGGCGCCAATTTGTCAGGTGTCACGGTTATTGTTGAGTGTTGTAAGTGATTGAATGCCGCCTTTCTAAATGTCAAAAGGACATGCGTGGAAGAAATCCATTCATAACCAAAATTACAGAAAATGTAATAGATTTGATAGATATCCACTCAAAGAAACTCACTATGCTGATGAAATACCTAGATGCACGATTGGACCTGAAAAATATGCACGAAATGTTCCTTAACTAATATACAGACGTACATGTGAAATACGACTTCCACAGGAAACATTTTCATGAAAATTACAATTTTCATTTCGGACTTCCGCAAATTAATGTATGGGTAAAATGTGAAGAACTTCAGGCTAAGTTAAAAGTCGACATATCTCTGACAGTAGTAAACGAGGTGCACAACTTGAGTTGGATATTCACAAGCGACGCAGCAGGTAGTTTTATAAATCCATTACATAACTGAGCTAGAATGTATGGGCAGGGATGACATTATTGGACTAGCTTTCGACTTTATGCAAAACTTGCCCCTGCCAAAGATCCCAGTGCAAGAAACATTATATTTATTTCATAAACAGCTGTGTTGGTCATTCCTTTAATCTGGCAATAACTGAACTTGTTTCATTTGAAACTGGATTGAAAAGACTAGGGCCTACATGATGGTAAGAAAGTATGAATCAATATAAAGAAAATTGAAGATATTTTTGGAAACTGATGAAATACATCCATGGAGAAAGCGCTGAGATTTTTTATGAGGAGATTTTGAAATGGCCGATTAAGTGATAACTCACTGTGATATGAACTATTTTCATGTTCAGTTGAAGATAATTTATCAATAAACTTGAGTTTTAATCGAGAAATGTGTATCTTTGAATGTATTATAGTCACGAAAAATACTAATTCCTTCGTTGACTGGAGAAAGGAACTATGTTACAAATTTTAATTTTTTTTTTTCAGAAGATACTTTTTAGAATATATAAAAATTATTTTCATTCACAGTATGTATGGTTAGAGTACAGCAAATGTCGAAAATTTCAATGCAATCCATTAAATAGTTTAACAATAAAACAGTTTTTTGTCTTTCCTGAAAAGTATGAAAAAGTGACATAGTTCCTTTCTCCACCGACAGATTCAATTATGTAAATACACTAACACGAAACTGACGGTACAGATTTTTAATATTAATGATACAAGATGGCCAATGAAACGTACATAATTCGAAAAGTGGTTTGTCATAGATGTTGCGAATATAAAAATTATGTGTGGACGTAGCCGTTAAGAGTGGTAAAAAGAAATATAAATGTTAGGATGATACTCCAAATTCTCCATAATTTTTGCCATTATATTATAACCCGTTGTAGGTGGCATATTTGAAGAGGTAAAATTTGCTCAGTTCCCGATTGGAGTTCCAATCTTAAGGGGAGACGGAAAGCAACTGGGCTCAAAAATTCGATTTTTACATTTTAGCATATATGAACTGCCTGGTATTTCCTGCGTGAAACAGTTTTTGTTTTATATAAACTCGGCAATTTTCTCGTGAGTTATAATGATTCTTCTGACGCTCTGTGCAATCTGGCCACGCCTTCCGTTTTGCGCCATGCGGAGAAAATGCACACAGCAACCTTATACTCCTTGTATATTATTTCCTGTTTCTATTGTTTTTATCGCTTTAATGTTTCCTACCCTGTATCTACTATCGATACTTTTTGTTCCGATCGAGTTTGTTATTGTTTTCGAACGTTATTAGCTGTTAAACTTGGTGAAGTTTGTTGTGAGTGAAGTACGTCTTGATTTGTATTTTCGTTGGTCCTGCGTGTTTTCATAAAAATTATACTGGTCCAAGTGGTGGCATGGAAGTAGCAGGAGTTCTCAAGATTTTTAATCGTTCAGTATTTAGGGGATTGTGACAGCAAGGCTTATGACCGGGTATGTGCAGAACAACCCTACGGTCCTAATGTCACCATTTCTAAATTAGAGTGCATTGGTCATGTCCAGAAGAGAATGGGGTCCAGGTTAAGAAGATTATTAAAAGAAAAGTCAAAGTAGTATTGGTAAGAAGATAGGTGGCAAAGGTCGCCTGACAAATGTTGAGATAGATTACAGAATTATTATGGCTTGGCCATAACAAAAAATGTAGAGAGTTTAGAAAACATGAAAAAAGCTGTATGGGCTATCTATTTCCATAAGCTATCCACAAATGAAAATCCTGTGCACTCTCTTTGCCCAAATGGTCCTGACACTTGGTGAAACTACAGGAGAAGTGACACTTATGACCACAAACATTCTTTACCTGCAGCAGTAATGAATGAAATTAAACCTATATTTAGAGACCTTTGTAAAGATACCTTGTTGAAGAAATGTCTTCATGTGAAAACCCAAAATTTAAATGAATGTGTAAATTCTGTCATTTGGACCCGGTTACCGAAAACTGCATTTTTTCAGATCACAACCCTCAAATTTTGTGTTTATGATGCTTCAATGATGGTGTAACTAGAAAATTGGATGTTTTGGAATTATTGGGCATACAGTCTAGTGGAAATACTGTAAAATCCTTGGTGCAAATAGATAAAGAGAGAATCCGCAAAGCCGATATTGCTAATTTAAAATCCACACAAGAAGCTAGACAGAAAAGAAGAGGAATCAAGAGAAGAAAAGAAGATCAGTATGATTCAGATGATGCTGAATATGGTGCAGGAAAATATTAGTGGTAAGTAATTCTCATCAATAACTGTACTAGAATTGCAATATTAAACTTTAAATTGATTTTCTCAAAACTACATTTTTTTTTATTTTTTATTTTTACTTTCAGGTACCATTATTTGATAAACTAATGGGGTTAGAAAGATGAAATTTGGTCTTTTTGTACTGAAGATGGTAATAAATCATTACGAGTAAATTGAGAACCACAAAACAATCATCAACTGTTTTATAATAATTAATGTACTAAAAAAATTTTACAGGTGAAAGAATATAAAAAATTTCTTCAAAACCATTGGAGTTATTATGTTCATTTTACTTGTAAATTGAGACATATATTTTATATATATCCAGTAAAAATTTCGTTGTTTTATCACTTGTAGCTACTTTGAAAAGTGTACCTATTCAAAGGGTAAAATAGAATTGGCAGAATAGGGATAAAAATTGCCTTCCGTCTCCTCTTAAGGTACCGGGTTCGATTCCCACCACCAATTTTTATTAATTATTCGTAATGTTCAATTCTTACCTTTAAAATTCAGTTTTTACATGTAGTTAACATCGCAACTACAAATTTGAATGAAGACTTAACCCTCGAGTGGGCGTGCTGGATTACTGAGCACTCCATAGGCCATACGGGAGTTTCGTAGTGCACCTGCATAGCAATGTTACTGCAAAATATATTTACCTGTAAATAATTAGCGATATTTATATAAATATTACAGACAATATTTTATCTCAATCCAAGTTCAATTCAGTTATTCTAGCACCAAAAAATGAAGACTGCACCATGCTGTATAATGATATACTCAATGCTATGCCACGTGAAGCTAAAATTTATTACAGTTATGATAAAATAATTTGTGATAATGAAAATGAAATTAATAATTATCCAACAGAATTTTTGAATTTCCTGTCTGTAAGTGGTTTACCACCTCACAAGTTACAATTAAAAGTGAATTGTATTGTTCTTCTTATCAGAAATTTGAACGCAAAGGAAGGATTAGTTAATGGAATGCGTATCAAATGTTTCTATAATAACTCTGTTGATTGCCCAGTTTCAACTGGAATCACAGAAAATAGGTGGATTTTGATTCCCTGGGTACATATGACTTATTCGGGCACACTGTTAATAAGTCTCAAGGACAAACATTAGAAAAAGTTGGGATTCTATTAAGAAAACCAGTTTTCACACATGGTCAGCTGTATGCTGCAGCAAGTAGAGCTCGATCCTTTAATGGTTTGAAATTTTATATTTGTGAACATAGAGAACAAGGGCATTTAGCGAATGATGAAAGGATTTTTACGAAAAATGTTTTTACTGAAGTTTTGTAATGGTAAATTGTGAAATAAAGCAATTAATTCCCTCATTTATGTCTTTCATTCTCTCATGTTTCTTTGCCCTTTCTCTCACCTGTTCTCATAGCATTCACATAAAACCTATAAATTTGCAGTGCTCAATAAATTGCAGACCTCATGGCGGCTGAAACTAGGATTTCAACAAGGCCGACACACTAGTCTCGCGCATAATAGTTCGCGGCCGGAAGCGGTCACTTTAGTTCGCAGACGGCCGAGCGGTGTGGTCTGCGCATGCAGATGGAGGGAGAAGTTCCTGCACCTAGCTGCTTTATACGGCTGCTGCCTGATCCGCTAACGATATCACGCAGAACTAAAGAAACAGTTCTTGGATAATTTCTCGCGTTTAAATTTTTTATATCTTGGCATTATGGAATTAATTAGTCAGATACTGCAGAGTGCAGAATACTTTGAAACAGAGGTATTGTAGCACTGAACTATGTAACTCTTCTAGCTGGCAGACGCTCACCTCGAAATGGCTCTCATCGGCAGAAGGCAAGAACGAGTTTAATAAGTCTGGTGCGCGCCCTCTCGTTATTCAAATGTTCAAATGTTTGTAGAGCTTATGGTACTTAACTACGGGGTCATCAGTCCCTAAACTTACAAACTACTTATGAACTAGCTGTTACTAAGGACGGCACAAATATCGATGCCTGAGGGGACATTCGAACCCCCAACCGTAGGGGTCGTGCAGACCGTGACTGGCGCGCCGCAAACCGCTTGGCCTCTCGTTATTGCCCGTCGATCTTCGGAAAAGGAACCAACGAATTAAGGAGCGTGGTACGTTTAGCAGATTAGTTAGCGACCGGTATCGTATATTTTAGTTCGCCACCGGTAACGCATATTTTAGTTCGCAACGGTAACGTATATTTTAGTTCGCGACAGGTAATCTCATTTTAGTTCGCAGCTCCGTCGCGAAGTATGTGGCTCCTTTTAGTTCGTCAGCTTCGAGACGTATCGTTACTCGTTAGTTCTCTTTGGCTTTTGCTACCGCTGCTGTAAGTGCTCTTTCTTTTGTTATGGTAGCTTGTTTTAATAATGATCAGTGTTGCCCAAGCGTGTGCTGTTACCCGTAGTTTTGGGCAATTAGACATCAAAGAGGCAAACAAACCTCTTATTTATTTATTTAGCAGGTCATTGAAGAATCATTTGCTATGAAATATGCTGAATGTGTTTATTTTGGTGAATTAACATACTTTTTTAAAAATATAAATAACGGGCTCAGCTCGAACTGACAGTAACTGGCAGAAGGGAACCACGTGATTCTGCGCACTATCGCACCCTCTCGCTGTCTTCGGAAAAGGAGCGAACGAAATAAGAGGCGAGGGATCTGGGAAGTAGTTCGCGTAGTTCGCCTTTGGGACCGCTCTCCTGAACTAGTTCGTTCGCTAACTACGCAACACTGGTACACACAATAGGTAGATGCTAGGAAGAAGGACATGCCGGCTGTTTGATGGCGCTGAAGATACTGCTTTCTGTGAAAGTCGCATTTGTTAGTTACATACAAAACAATAGTTAATCTTGATACATAATTTTCAAGTGGTGTCTTCTCGAAATAGTTCGTGGAGTCTTGAGGACTTGAAGTAGTCGAATCTACGTAACAGTATGGTACTAATTGAATGATCTTACATAAATTTGTCTCTTGCTAACTGTAACTGCTGCAGGAACAGGAGAAAGAATGGGCGGAGGCGATGGCTATCGACGCTAACTATTCTGCTAAGAGTTCTTTGTGGCGACTGTGCTGTACACGCGAGCTGTAAGAACTGAGAGCGAAACGCGGTGCGGTGTGCCCGACCTGGAATCCCAATGGCACGACAGTCGCGTTCCTGCGATGACTAAACGACCTAGCCGCGGTCGACTACGTGTAGTATCGAGCTGCGATACTAAACTGACAACGACGGGGCACGCTTTGTAAGATTATATTAATTTCATCTTCAGGCAATAACGCAAGTTTTGAAGACCGGTTGTTAGATTCTAATGTGACTCAATTCCATCCCAAAATGCCCTGTAGGATTCAATGTTCAAATGATTGTAAAGCTTATGGGACTCGACTACTGGGTCATCAGTCCCTAAACTTACAAACTACTTATGAACTACTTACGAACTAGGACGGCACAAATATCCATGCCCGAGGGGGGATTCGAACCCCCGACCGTAGTGGCCGTGCAGACCGTGACTGAAGCGCCTCAGTCCCCTCGGCCACCGCGGCCGGCCCTGTAGGATTAAAACCTAGTGAGGTGGCACAGTGGTTAACACAGTGGGCTCGCATTCGGAAGGAAGCAGATTGAATAGCGCCTCTGAACATCCACATGTTGGTTTTTCGTGATTTCTCTAAATCACTCCACGCAAATGCCTGGATGATATTTTGAAAGGCAACCGCCGATTTTCTGCATCCTTATATAATCAATCTGAGTTTGTGCTCCGTCTCCAATGACCGCTGCCGACGGAATGTTGAACCCCAAACACCCTTTTTATTGAATCAAAATCGGGAGATCCAATATGCCACACCAATGTGCAATATCTTTTGTGCCCATGAAAAGATCAACCACCTCTTCTGTATGTGGTCGAGCTTTACCATCCTTCAATATGAACTCCAGGCCCACAGCAACTCGCAGCAAGTGCACGTCAGAACTTGTTGTGATATTTGATACTGGTTACACCTTGCCATATCTAAGATACAATTTCATGACGATGTGTTCAAGCATAAATGCTGTCTACAATGAGCTGTGACGCCTCTCACGTCGCGTTTTGTGCGTATTTTCTTTTGTTCTGGCTCTTCCACCAGACCTCACGACCGCCTTGTTTTCTAATTTGTGGGATCTTAGTTTGTTTCCGTGAATTCCTTCAATTTTATCTGTCTGGTCATTGTTTCCCTATTCAGACTGCTTTTCTGTCACAAGTGGCCATCTTTCCTCCCATGATTTAGCTTACAGCGCATTCTGTCATTGTTCTTGGCCCAGTGAGTTCTCTAGCCCATACTGTCGATTATGTAAATATAAATGTTCTATGGAACACAGAAGATGAATTAAAGTTTGTGACGTGAAGGAAATCGTCCTGAGACTATTCAGAGGCGCCTTAAACGCTAGTGATGCGGTATTCCAGTGGTAAGACGTCTGGCTAGTGAGGATGGAGGTCCGGATTCGATTCCCGGTCGCATCACAAATTTTAATTCAATGCTTCAGATTTATCATTAATGTCTCTGCTTGCTATCACTTTGGCGCACTTGTCACTATCTGTGGGCATCTCTTATTCTTATGAACTCCTTTGTAGAAACTGCATACACTACGCTTGTCCGTCCATTTTTGGAGTATTGCTGCCCAGTGTGGGATCCTTATCAGGTGGGTTTAACGGAGGACATCGAAAGAGTCCAAAGAAGGGCAGCACGTTTCGTATCGTCTCGATACTCGGGAGACAGCGTTACGGAAATGATACAGGATCTGGGATGGGAATCATTACAACAACGGTGCTTATCGCTGCGGCGTGGGCTACTTGCGAAACTCCAATCGCCAACATTCTCCTCCGAATGCGAAAATATATTATTGACTCCCACTTACATAGGTAGAAATGATCATCAGAATAAAATACGAGAAATCAGAGCTCGAACAGAGAGATTCAGGTGTTCTTTCTTCCCGCGCGCCATTCGAGAATGGAATGGGAGATAAATAGTATAAAGGTGGTTCGATGAACCCTCTGCCAGTCACTTAAATGTGATTTTCAGAGTATCCCATGTAGATGTAGATGTAGAAGCGCAAACTTGAGATTTCACTCACCATTACGGCTTCTCCTCGATATGTCTTTCTCACAATGTTTCGGTGTCTCCAAATGGGACCGCATCTATGAAAAGAAAGTTGGTCCACTTTTCAACTGTCTAGGTGACATGCTGACGTCTTCCTCCACACGTTCCCTTCTGTGAAGACAGCCGCGCGGAATGGACGCGTGGTCTAAGGCGTCATGCTATGGACTGGGCGGCTGGAGGTTCGAGGCCTCGCTTAGGTATTGTTGAGTGTTATTATTTTTTAGAACATTATGTAATCTCAGCGATTGAACTCTATCTAACGGAAGTGGTAGTATTGTTTCATACAGGGTTAATTGACGGACAGCATACGATTCCTTATCCAGATTCAAGACAAAAGGTGATCTAGACAGTTCAGTCGGGTCCATATTCGAAAAAGTGTATGAAAACGATGAGTTTGAAAGACTGTCACACCGAAATATACAAAGGGATGCCTATGACCAGCACTGCAGACGTCAGAGCTCACCGAGTAGACTGCTGCAACACTGAACCCACATCCACCTCGGAACTGTGGCTCGAATTCTCGACCGGTTCTTTTTTTTATATACTATTTTAAGGCGTCTGAGTGTTCATTTTGATACACTGTATTCACAATACACCTGACCTGATTTGTCATGAATCTGGTATTAAGTATCGCATGCCGACTTCCAAGTGCAGCGCTGTTCCATCAAGCTGTTCATATTAAGAACAGTTTGGTGACACTGAATGACTTACTGTCAGTTACTACGAAATGTGAGGTACATGAGATGAAATAACGAATCCAGTAGCAATCTAAAATGATACTCCAGAGGCAATGTGATCTGAAGCCAATAAAAGAAACAGAGCAAAAAGCCTCGTGGAATTTTGCAAACATAGGATCGACTTGAGATTCCATGCTAATAGCACTCATTAGTTCGCGAGAATAAAGAGACAGTTATCAGTCACAATAACTACATTTTCCTTATCAGTTCCGTCTCACACACCGTCCTTGGCGCAGTTCATAATATTGTAATCAAATGTATTTCCCCCTTTAAATCGATAGGAACGATATGTTTCTTTTGTTATTTCTCTTAGATCGAAAGAAATGTTCTTGAAATGTTTGAGAACTGTAATTTTACAAGTAATACGGAGATATGCCAGCTAAAGGAAAAACATCTAATCATAACTGCAAGTCTACCTTTCAAATACCAAAATGACGAGTCTGGCCTCAGTCACTCGGAATAAAATCGTGAAGGTCCTCAGCAACAGCTGTAATTTACACTCACGTTACGTTACCATAAACTACGCTGCCGTGTTTTCCTTTTCAATTACGTAGACACAAGGCCAAACTGGAAACACGCCCCAACTCGCCTCGCACTTCGCGTGACAGTCCGCCGGTGCCTAACAGCTCACAGAGATGCAAATCATTCTCGTAAATATTGGGGAGGACACTCAGACCTCACTAGCTTCAACTGTTTCCCTCGTGCGGCTAAATTAAAACAAATGAGCCCGCTGTTGCTTCGTGAGCAGTTATTCAGCAGTCACACGCACAATATGCCACCACCAACTACAGATCTGTAACAGTGTTTACCTTCCACTGAAATGGGGCTGGTCTAACAACCCCCTTCTAATGGTAATAATATCCACACAGAATGACTTTCCTATGCATTAACGAAAAGGGACAGTTCATGACAGCGAAACAAGCAAGAAATCGAAACAGCTGAGACATTCTCCTCCCGGAGCAAGAATAAAGTCCAGTATCTTGTATGTTACTGTTTCAAATACTCTGGCGGGAAAATTGGGAACGATTTCCCTCAGGCGTCATTCCGCATTCCTTGCCAAAAGTATAATATTGATGCTCTTTTAACACAGAATATGCTAAATCCTTTTACCCAGTCTGAAACTGAATTTTCAAAAGAGCTCAACACATAACATATTACGGAATCGGTGCGAGGGAAGTAAGAATGTAACAGAAATTTATACAGAACTGACATGGACTAAAATATTGTACAAAAATGATACGCGTTTCATTTCATTGTACTGATTGTGAGATTTGTTTTTGGTGCCCATCGGATATATCATCCGAGCAACCAATTGTGTGTGTTCTAAATTTCAGTTTATCCATTTTCCACTCGATTTTCCAGTATCATAAGGACATAAGACGTAAAATCAGAGTTTCTCCCTGCATTCAATTTAGATATTGAAGAAGGAGTGGCAGAAATCAGGGGCATAGCCAGAAATGAGGGGGGGGGGGGGGGCTCTGGCGTTCAAACCGCTTCCGAAATGTTGTAAAAAAACAAAAAACAAAAAAAAACAAAAAACAAAAAACACCTGTATCAGTATAAGGTCCGCCTACATTTTCCCAAGGCTGGAAGTTGTTACACATACTCCATACAGTGCCCATTTCTTCTCATGCAATTCCCATATTTTTGGAGCCCTGAAGAAAGATATTCATAGCCTGCGCTATGATTCGGATAAAGAGATTCACGCCTGGGTAGTAATTATGGTCCCGTATCTAGCTACAGACCGTCTTCTCTCATAGTTGGTTAGTTAAGGTGATTACTACTGAAATAATGAGCAGTTTACTTGTTTTTTTCAGCTTCTTTTAATTTGTCTGCTCATTATAGATGAGTCTGACATCCCTGTTTTCCAATCACTAGGATTCATTCAAGGTACACACGTAAAGTATGGTGAAAAAGGAGGAATAAAACCGGCGGAGATTCTATATGGAAAATGTCAGTCTTCCTCTCGAGCAATGGAGCTTCAATGTACTTTAGTGATTTGAGTTGTTTTTCAACACCACTATTAGTAATTACAATATCAGGCATCAATATTTCCTGACGTTCCTATGTTAACGAATATAGATTCCTGCCTAGAAAAGAGTATCTGTACACTTATTTTTTGCTGTTGACAATGTTCACGTTTCGCAAAAACTTGAATTAGGGAGTGCTTCGCTGATAATGCTTCAGACGTTATTAAGAGCTTCACGTACACACACAATATTAGTGCTGTTTGCGGTTCTATTAAGTATACACTTTATTGCAATGTCCATTCAACGAAAACCCCTACAGAAAGAATATGCTATATAGCCTTTGGTAGAAATGAAAGAAAGGTTTGTCTACTGGAATAAAAAGGCAATGTATAAATACAGAAATGAAACGTTTCACTGATAAAATAGCTATCCTCGGCGACGTAGGTTTACAGGAAATTTTGAAAAGAATAGACAGTCTAATTAGTACAAAATATGGATTGAAAGTAAACCGCAGGAAGAAAAATCAATGAAAAATAGTAGCAATCAGTAAACCGTGAAAAGTCACATAAAAATTTGTGATCACACAATAGACGAAGTTAACGAAATGTGTTATTGTGGAAACAAAGTAAGTAAGTTATGTTGTGTTGGTCGTCAGTCCGCAAACCTTTGATGCAGCTCAAGTCACTTCATCTGCGAATAAGTTCGACAACCTACATCCTTTTGAATTTGCTTACTGTATTCGTCCCTCGGTCTCCCTCTACAATTTTTACGCTACACGCTTCCTTCTAATGCTAAGTTGACGATTCCTTGATGCCTCAAATTATGTCCCACCAACCTATCCCTTCTCTTAGAATATGCCAGAAACTCCTTTTCTCCCCAATTCTGTTGAACACCTCCTCATTAGTTACGTGATCTACCCATCTAATTCTCATTCGTCTGTAGCACCACATTTCAAAAGCTTCTATCATCTTTTTTGTTTGAACTCCTTATCGTCCATTTTTCACTTCCATACAATGCTACATTTCAGTTAAATGTTTTGAAAAAGGACTTCCTAACATTTAATTTAATATTCAATGTCAACAAATTTCACTTCTTCAGAAACGCTTTTCTTCCCATAGCCACGCTGCATTTTGTATCTTCTTTACTTCCCCATCAGAACTTTTCTTGCTACCCAAATAAAAAAAACTTTTCTATTACTTTTATCGACTCATTACCTCTCAAAACACTGTCCATTCCATTTAATTGCTCTTTCAGGTTCTTTGCTGTCTCTGACAAAATTACTATGTCATCGGCAAATCGCAAAGTCTTTATTCCCTCTCCCTGGACTATAATTCCATCTCCAAACTTCTCCATGCATTCTTTCACAGCCTGCTTAATGTACAGATTGAAGAACATTGGGAAAAGGTTCCACCCTTACTCACTTTCCATGCACTACGACCCTTTCATGCCTTTCGACTCTAATAATTTCTTTCTGAATTTTGTAAAAGTTGAATATAACTCGTCGCTCCCTATATTTTACTCCGGCTACGTTAAGAATCGAAAAGAGTGTATTCCAGTCAACATTGTGAAAAGCCTTCTCCAGATCCACAAACGCTAATGTGAGTATTGCCTCGCGTGTTCCTACATTTCTCTTATATCCAAACTGATCTTCACCAAGGTCGGGTTCAACCAGTTTTTCCATTCGTCTGTAAATAATTATTGTTAGTACTTTGCAACCATTACTTGTCAACTGATAGTTCTGTAATTTTGACGCTCGTCTGCACTTGCTTTCTTCGGAATTGGAATCACTATATTCTTCTTGAAACCTGAGGGTATTTTCCCTGTGGAACAATGTGTTCATGACCTGCTCTCGTGATGGTAATAACAGTTCAGATGGAACATTATCTACTGCAAGGGGCTTGTTTCTAGTCAAGTCTTTTAGTGCTCTTTCAAATTCTTGTCGTAGTGTCGTATCTCCTATCTCATCTTACTCTACTTCGTCTTCCTTTATACGGGCCCCCTATATATTCTTTCCACCTTTCAGCTTTCCCTTCTTTGCTTAGTACTGGTATTCCATCTGAGTTCTGTCATTCAGGGTCTGAATCAGAGGCTCAGACGGTTCTGCGACCGTGTGGGCTGCAGATTCCTCTACCTGCGTCAAAGGGTGGTGGGTTTTCGGATTCCGCTAAATAGGTCAGGAGTCCACTATACTCAGGAAGCGGCTACACGGGTAGCGGGGGCTGTGTGGCGTGGACTGGGCGGTTTTTTTAGGTAAGAGGGCCTCGGGAATACACAAAATGGGTTTCATTCTCAAAGGGGGCAGGTCAGACACAGGAAGAAAGCAGATCTAGAAACCATTGGTATAACAGTTGTAAATCGTCGTAGCTGTATTGGGAAAGTTCCAGAGCTCCAAGCGCTGATAGAAAGTACTGAGGCACAAATCGTTATAGGTTCTGAGAGCTGGCTGACGCCTGAGATAAGTTCGGCCGAAATTTTTTCAAAGGGCCAAATGGTCTTCAGAAAGGATAGAATAAATAAAAAAGGGGGTGGCGTGTTTATTGCTGTTACTAACGGTTTATCCTGCAGCGAAATTGAGACAGATACTTCCTGCGAGTTCGTCTGGGTAGAGGTTATACCTGACAAGGGGAATATATTAATAATTGGATCTTTTTATCGGCCCCCTGACTCAGAAGATGCGGTTGCGGAAATGGTCAAAGAAAGCTTGAATCACGTTTCAAATAGGTATCCGAAGCATACTGTTATAATCGGTGGCGACTTTAATTTACCCTCGATATGTTGGCATAAATACGTATTCAAAACCGGCGGCAAATATAAAACATCGTCCGAACTAGTTCTGAATGCTTTTTCTGAAAACTACTTCGAACAGTTAGTTCATGAACCCACTAGAATAGTAAGTGGTTGCGAAAATACCCTTGATCTCCTAGCAACAAATAATCCTGAGCTAGTAAAGAGCATCAAAACAGATACAGGGATTAGCGAACATCGAGTTGTAGTAGCGAGACTGAATTTCGAAATGCCCAAATGCACCAAAAATAAACGAAAAATATATCTATTCAATAAAGCAGATAGTGATAGTGATAGTCTCCAGTCTTTCAAAACTAAAAATGCAAGTGTATATCAGTTGTGGCTTACTTTCAAAGACATAATATCAGTAGCAATCTAGAGGTTTATACCAAATAAATTAATAAAAGAGGGGGCTAACCCCCCGTGGTACACAAAACAGGTCAGATCACTGTTGCAGAAACAAAGAAAAACGCATGCAAAATTTAAAAAAAAACAGAATCCACAAGACTGGCAATCTTTTACTGAAACTCGCAACCTAGCGCGGACTTCAATGCGAGAAGCCTATAGTAGTTACCGCAACGAAATCCTGTCTCGTAATCTTGCAGAAAATCCAAAGAAATTCTGGTCATATGTGAAGTACACAAGCGCAAAACACAAACAATACCTTCACTACGCGATAGCAATGGTAATACTACCGATGACAGTACTGCTAAGACAGAATTACTAAACACAGCTTTCCAAAATTCGTTCACCAAAGAAGACGAAGTGAACACTCCAGTATTCAATCCAAGAACAGCTGCCAGTATGCGAAACTTAGAAGTAGATGTTCCTGGAGTAATAAAACAACTTAAGTCACTAAACAAAAATAAATCTTCCGGGCCGGATTGTATACCAACTAGATTCCTCTCAGAGTATGCTGATGCAATAGCTCCGTACTTAGCTATAATTTACTACCGATCACTCAGCGAAAGATCCGTACCCAAAGATTGGAAAGTTGCCCAACCTACTCCAATATTCAAGAAAGGCAATAGGAGTGATCCACAAAATTACAGGCCTATCTCATTGACGTCGATTTGCAGTAGGATTTTGGAACATATACTTTGTTCGAATATTATGAACTACCTCGAAGAGAACGACCTATTAACTAGTAGTCAACACGGATTCAGAAAGTATCACTCTTGCGGAACACAGCTTGCCCTTTATTCACATGAAGTGTTAAGTGCCATCGACAAGGGATCTCAAATCGATTCCATATTTCTCGATTTCAGGAAGGCTTTTGACACTGTACCCCACAAGCGGCTTCTAATGAAATTGCGTGCTTATGGAATATCTCCCCAAATTCACGATTTCCTATCAGAAAGAACACAGTTTGTTGTAATTGACGGTAAGTCATCAGGTAAAACAGAAGTTATATCTGGCGTTCCACAGGGAAGCGTTATAGGTCCCCTACTATTCCTCGTGTTTATAAACGATTTAGAAGACAATCTGAATAGCTCCCTTAGATTGTTCGCGAACGATGCTGTCGTATATCGGGTAGTGAAGTCAATTGAGGATCAAAAGCAACTGCAAAGCGATTTATACAAAATTTCTGCATGGTGCGAAAATTGGCAATTGACACTAAATAAAGAAAAGTGTGAAGTAATACACATGACCACTAAAAGAAATCCGCTGAACTTTAATTACGCGATAAATCACTCAAACCTTAAGGTCGTAAATTCTACCAAATACCTAGGAGTTACAATTACGAACAACTTTGACTGGAGAGAACACATAGAAAATATTGTGGGGAAGGCGAACCAAAGGTTACGTTTCATTGGCAGAACGCTTAGACGATGCACCAGCTCCACCAAAGAGACTGCCTACATCACACTTGTGCGTCCTCTCCTGGAGTACTGGTGCACCTTGTGGGACCCTCACCAGGTGGGACTGACGGAAGATATTGAGAAGGTTCAGAGAAGGGCAGCTCGGTTCTATCACGTTACGGGGGGGAAAGCGTCACGGAAATGTTGCACGAATTGGGGTGGAAATCATTAAAAGAAAGACGTTATTCATTGCGACGTGATCTGTTTGCGAAGTTTCAAGTTTTAGTTCTGAATGTCAAAATATTTTGCTAGCACCCACCTACTTAGGGATACACGACCATCCCAATAAGATCGAAAACAGAACGATTTAGGTGTTCTTTCTTCCCGCGCGCTATTAGAGAATGGAACTGTAGAGAAAAGTTAAGAAGTGGTTAATGAACCCTCTGCCAGGCACTTCAATATGATTTGCAGAGTATCTATGTAGATGTAGATGTACAATATAAAGTTTGGAAATAAATTTGGACAATGTACATAATATCTTTCCCATTCTGTGTTCACTTCCACCACAAGAAGTCCTTTTGTGTAATTTATTGAGAATTCGTATGTTTTATCCTTTTGTAGAAGACTACCGGAAGAAGATAAAATATTGTCCCATTATTTATCATTGTTTTCTCGCAATCAGGTTTTTAATTTTCTCTCCAGTGTTACATTTTCTTGTTCTTAGACTCTAGCTGTTTTACTTCTTTCCATTGTCTTCCAATACCGTCATTAGAATTTTGCAAGTGCAGATTTTCATTATTTAATGCAATAAATATCAGCGGAGTTAATATAAGAACAATACACGACAGAGGTGCCTAACGGGATAGGGTTACCCCGTTACGAAGATACGTACGATTTTTATTTTTAGAAATGATTGCATACTCCAGCACAACGAGTCAGATCATACATTCCACGACAACGTATGTGATACTAATAACACTTATTAGCGAAACATTATGGACCTATGTTGCTGCTGTCATGCAGATAAATACAGTAACAAGTCTTAACGTTGGCGAGAAGTTTCTTTATGGGTTTAATTAAATCTCACCTCTCACTTACCTTGCAATCTCCTGCTGGGCAGTTCTTAGCGTGAACTACGTTCATATCCCGCCATTACTTTCCCGTGCCTATTGCGCGTTCTCCTTTAGTCTCATAAATGAGGAGTGTATTAGCGGTTCTTTCTCTGAAGCGTGCAGAGGACATGCGAGAAAATTCTAGCGTTTCTGGACCACGGCTGAGGAATAGGGACCAATTTTACACTCAATAAGTACCAGCTTTGGAGTGAATAAGTAAGAAAGGAGGGACCTGTGCAAGCTTGGAAATATGACCCTAGAGTAAAAACACCCGTCATCTTTTTCATTAAGAGAACAATTACGTGGATGGTTTTACACGCATAACTACAAAATCTTCTAACACCTCTATTGATAGAGGGGAGAGGGGGATAATGACCATCCGGAGTAAAGGGTACGCGAAATGTTTAGATATTAACCCAAAGCGGAAAAAATTACTTTCATTTGCAAAAAAATGTTTAGATGTTTGTAAATCAATTGGACACAACTGCTAAGTTATTAGTCCGTAGCTTACAAACTACTTTAACTAATGTAAACTAACCTAAGGGCAACACACACATCCATGCCCGAGGGAGGATTCGAACCCCCGAGGCGGGAGGCCGCGTGATCCGTAACGTGGCGCTCCAGACCGCTCGGCTACTCACATGCGGCTTTCATTTGCAGACATGGATGAAGGGCAACAAGCAGAGTGCATATTTATCGATTTCCGATAGGGGTTTGACACGATGCCGCGTTGTAGATTGCTAACGAAGGAATATGAAATAGGTGTACAGACTTCCTCAGTAATACAACCCAGGACGCTGTCCTCGACGTGACATAAGGATTCCGTCAGAAGTGTCCCAGGGAAGTGTCATAGGACCGCTATTATTTTCTATCCAAGAAGATGGTCTGACGGACAGAGTGAGTAGCAATGTGATGCTGTTTGCTGATGATGTTGTAGTGTACAGGGAGGTGTCGACATTGTAATATGATGCAAGATGAATTATTCAAACTTCTAGACGGATTTAGAAATTGCAGCTGTCTCTGAATGTAGTAAAATATAACGTGAATCACATAAGAAGCAAATTCTATACCACAATGGTCGGATACGACATTACTACTGTGTTTCTTGACACAATCTCCTTGTTTTAGTATCTAGGTGTAACGTTAAAGAGCGATTTGAAATGGAACGAACAGGTACGTACCGTAGCGGGGAAGACGGATAATCGACTTTTGGGACAACTTTGGGAAGATATGGTTCATCTGAAAATCTGAAAAGAAGATCGCTTTTGAAAAGCTTGTGTGCCCTGGTCTTGAGAACTGCTCAAGTGTTTGGGATCACAAGATTGAGTAATTCTGAGGGGGAGGGGAGGAGAAGCTGTTAGGTTTGTTACTGATAGCTTCGATCAATGCGGGAGCGTTAGAGAGAAATTTCGGAAACTGAAGTGGGAATCGCTGGAGGAAAGGCGAAGCTCTTTTCCGAAAACACTGCTGAAGAATTTGGAAGGCCGGAATCTGAAGCTGACTGCACAAAGATTCTGCTACCGCCAACTTAGATTTCGCGTAATTGCCACTAAAACAATGTAAGAGAAATTAGGCCTCGTACAGAGGCATACAGGCGTTCGATTTTCCCTCCTTCTACTCGGGAGTAGAAGATAAAAGGAAATGGCTCATAGCGGTGTGAGGTCCCAGCCGCCACGCACTTTGCGTTGGATCCCAGGGTGAAGATTAAGTCAAAACTGGTGTATATTTAATTGTTGTTAACTGAGGGAAAATATTTAAAGTTATTAAAGTATTCTGAGCGCGTCGCGCACGTTAACTTTTTTTTTTTTTTTTTTTTTTTTTTTTTTTTTTTTTTTTTTTTTTTTTTTTTTTTTTTTTTTTTTTTTTTTAATCGACCTGTTTGTGTTCAACCAAGTGCTGCGACGATTTTTTACCTGCTACTGCTCGTTATGCTCTTCGTAATGAAAATCGTATCCAGATTAAGTCAACGTCTTTCAGCCAAACATAGGTTAATAATCCGAGAAAATAATGTCGACCTGAAAAGAAGAAATTTCATTACTCGCCTACCACGACATGGAAGGCCCCTGCAGAAACCCAGTCGCCCCTCGGCCTACTGAGTGTGCATTGTCTTTCTGTGCGTAATTCTTGTGCTTCGGTGGAAGGATTTACTACTGATTACCTTTAAAGGTATTAGTTATACCTGCAGGCTGGTCGCATTCCACAGGAAAAAAAGCACAGTCCGATGCACCAAGTTTCCAAATCGAGAAATGTTTAGAAATATGAGGAAATTCGACAAATAACTTTTCAGAAAAGAAATATTACCTTTTAGATACTATATATTTGCAATCTAGTTGAGGATCTAGACATTACAACATTTTTCGATATTCTCATTTCCAAGGAAAATAAAAAAATAAACACAATTTCAAATAGTATAATATTTCTCTTTCAGTCGGTAACTCTAAGTACACATATCAATCAAAATTCCATTTACATCGAATATTTCACTGTTTAGACAGTTTTTAAATAGGAACTATAGATAGAAACATAAGCTACACTTTTGATGTAGCCAGGTGAGTTTCTGCACTAGCGCAAATGAATTATACGCGCATTCTCGCGTGATAGCAAAGTATATAGACGTACATCTATATCTACATGGGATATTCTGCAAATCACATTTAAGTGCCTGGCAGAGGGTTCATCAAATCACCTTTATACTATTCATCACCCATTCCACTCTCGAATAGCGCGCGGGAAGAAAGAACACCTGAATCTCTCCGTTCGAGCTGTGATTTTATTCTGATGATCATTTTTTCAATATACTTTCGCATTCGGAGGAAAATGTTGGTGACTGGAGTTTCGTAAGTAAACCATGCCGCAGCGATAACCACCTTTGTTGTAATGATTCCCATCCCAGGTCCTGTATCATTTCCGTGAGGCTGTCTCCCCTGTATCGCGACAATATAAACCGAGCTGCCCTTCTTTGGACTCTTTCGATGTCCTCTGTCAAACCCACCTGATAAGGATCCCACACTGGGCAGCAATACGACGGAAAAGCGTAGTGTAGGAAGCCAATATGGTTGTTGCTGTCGCCTATTTCTGGACACTTTTCTATTTGGATGGAGTGCTCGGTCGATCTCGTGATCAGTATAACCATTTTGCTTAAAAGCCGTCCGCAAATGATTCAGTTCCTCTTGCAAATACATTGGCTCACAGATATTGTTAGTTCTGTCCAAAAGTGTTTTTATGACACGTGGTCTTCTGCCTACAGTGGTGATTCGAGTTCATATGCGGGTAACGGTCGGTGTGTATCTTTTCTGTAGACCTTGTGCCCAAGGTCCCATCCGACCTTTTAATTACTGACACATCTAAGAAATTAAGTTGTCCATTACTCTCCTCCTCCATGGTGAATTTTATCTTCGGATTAATACTATTTAGGTGTACCAGGAAATCATTTAAATCCTTTTCACCGTGGTTCCATATCACAAATGTGTCATCCACGTACCGATACCACCTCGAAGGGCTTTTGGTGGCCGACCGCAGCGCATGTTGTTCGAAATATTCCATGAATAAATTAGCAACTGCGGAACTTAGAGGGCTTTCCATGGCAACTCCTTCAATTTGTTCATAAAATTCGCTGTTATACTGAAAAAAGGTTGTGGACAGACAATGTCGGAACCAGGCTATTATATCAGCAGGGACCATGGTGAACAGAGATACTACGTCACAACAGACGGGATGTCACTAGGACTGACAGTAATCTTCGCCAATTTTTCAATAAAGCGTAGAGAATCTTTAATATGATTCTCCATTTTGCCTATGTATGGTTGTAGCAAACAGGCAAGGTGCTTTTGAGGAGGAGCTCCAACTGCGCTCACAACCGGTCTCAAAGGAACATCAGGCCTATGTATCTTTGGTAGCCTATATAATCTCGGAGGACAAGCCTCCGTTTTGCAAAGACACTTTTTAACCTCTATAGGAATGGAAGACTGTTTTATCAAACGACTGGTAGCACTTAACACGTTCGATGTAGGATCCTTTTTCAACTTTTTATATCTGGTAGGGTCCAGCAGGTCACTAATCTTCCTGTGATAATCTTCATTATTCAGCACAACGGTGGCGTTCTGATATCTTATTTAAACCGCTCCACAGTTGGTTATGATCTTCAGATGACTTTACTAGACGATAAATGACGGCGTCTTCTGCAAACAACCTAAGAGAGCTGCTCAGATTTTCTCCTAAATCATTTGTGTAGATAAGGAACAGTAGGGTACCAATAACACTACCTTATGGAACGTCGGATATCACCTCTGTTTTTGTCGATGCCTTACCATCGATGACTACAAACTAAGTCCTCTCTGACAGAAATCTCCTATCCAGTCACAAATCTCGGGCGATATTCCATAACCGCGCAATTTGATTATAAGCCGTTTGTGAGGTACGGTGCCAAAAGCCTTATGGAATGTTGACTTCGACACATAAAACTATTTTCCAATATTCAGGTATTGAGCAGGTGTGCAGAACGTATATTGACTCATCTTTGAGACACTAACATGTTTTACTTACAAGACTAGTACTGTCCCATCCAAGTATTTCTGAGTGGAGTTAGCTAGTCACACATCGGTCGCCTCCCCAGGTTCCCCATAGAGGAATGCTTCGCTGACATGACGAAAACTGCGGAAATATACCCAGGGTGTAGCAAACCTATCATAACGGAGGACATAACACGACACTGTATAGAAGATGTCTAGAACAGATTAAATATGAGATAAAATCATTTAGACGCACTGTAAAATATTAATTTTAAGGACGCTGCTTTTTAATAAATTATTTGACAGGCCTGTTTCGGTGCTAATGCCATCGTCAGGTTAAATTGGTAATATCCTTCTTGGATGTTTTAGTTATGAGAGTGGTAGATGGAAAACTGAAACATAAAGTTTTTCGAAAAGCTACACGCACAGACAGATATTTATATAATAACTCTAATCTTCACACACTGCAGAAGAGAGGTTTCATCAAAAGTCTCGTTGATAGAGCTAAGAGAATTTGCACTTAGGAACACCAGAATGCTGAATTAAAACACCCGATGCAAGCTTTCAGGAAAAATGGCTATTCAGATAAAGAAATAAACAGGGTTCTGCGACCAAATAACAATAGTCTAAGAACAAGTGATCAAATAAAGCGATGGAAGAACACAGTTTCCCTGCCATTTACCGGAAAAGTAACTGATCAAATAGGAAAAATATTGCGCAAACAGAACATCAGACCAGTTTTCGGACCAACTAAGAAAATATGTCACGTATTCCGTTGAGAGAAAAATAAACGACCTCTTCATTCTGCTTGTGGCGTTTAATTCCAAGTAAATGTGGTAAAGTTTATATTGGAACCACGAAAACAAGTGTAGAAACTAGGCTGAAGGAACATAAAAGCCTTTGCCGACTAGGAAAAACAGAGAAATCGACTCTGGCAGAGCATGCTCTTCAACCTGGAAGTCATATAGTGAGATTTTCCGAAACAACAGTTTTATCTACAATGACGAATTACTATCCACGGCAATACAGGGAAGCTATTGAAATATATACAAATAAGGAAAAGTTTAACAGGAAAGAAGAAGCTATGAAACTTAGCGACTTATGGACAGTAGCTTTAAAAGATCGACAGGTTTCATCTCTTACCGATTGCAATCGATAGTCATGATAAGGACTACCTCTGCTGATAACGTAACAGCTTGGCCACGCCCACTTTGCACAGTATATATGTCGCTCTCAGACAACTGACTCATCAGTCGGCAAGACACAGCGGAAGTAGGAAGACCTCCGAAGATGTCCGGCGCAGCTCTGGACGAAACGTTAGGAAAAACTGAAAAGTTTTATGGACCACGGCCTTATAACCCGGAAGTTCTACCAGCATCTACATTGGTAGCTCTTCTTACCCTTGTAAGATCATTGTTTATCTGATCTGTTTGGTTCTTATTTAACATTAGAACTGTTGTTGTTGTAGTTCTTTAAGTGACTGTATATATCTTTTTAAATAATTCTTACTTTGTCGATAAGTGTCAGCTATTTAGACAGATAATATCACTGACATATCTGTCAAAAGATCAGATAAACAGCATAAACAGCGATCTTACAAGTATAAGAAGAGCTACCAATTTAATCTGACGATGGCATTCGCGTCGAAACAGGCCTGTCGTATTAAGTAATTTATTAAAAAGCAGCGTCCTTGGATTATATATATATATGGTAGTCCCAGAAAAAATATTTCGCATCAGGATAATGTTTTTGGAATTGTACACACTTGGAAGTGCACATATGTAAACAATCAGTGCCTGTTATTGCCCGTTGCACGTATTGCCATTGCAAGCGTGAATCATAAACACATAGGCAACTACGGCCTGATTGGCTGTGTCATTGTAATACGCCGACGACGACAACCATTACCTCGTTTTACAGCACAACAGTATCAAAAGTTAAATTCGGCTTATTTTCCTTTTATACTACACTAACGAAAATGAAACCCAAATTACTTAGTGTTCTCCTACACAATACTATTCGATCCTACACATGCTTCATACCAGCAAACACAATTTATTCCCACTCGTTCACACACGTGCATATTTTCTTTATGGTATTGGGGCCATTGAAAATCCTCTGCGTAAGTTTGCGCACCTTCTTAATTTGCTAAGCATAAACAATTTCCATCATTGGCGACTGTTCAAAATGTTTGTTAAGCTTAAGGGATGTAATGCGGGGTCATCAGTCCCTACACCTACAAATTACTATGAACTACCTTATACTAAAGATGACACAAACGTCCATGCCCGAGGGGGAATTCGAAACCCCGACCGTAGCGACTGTGCAGACTGTGACTGGCGCGCCGCAGACCGCTCGGCCACTGCGTCTTAAGTAAAAATCAGGCCTGCCTGCTGGCCATCGACGTGGACCCGAACGCCCTATCCATCGTCCCGGAAATCGTCTATCCAAAAATCTGCGTACTCTGTGACCAATGTGGGGTGGGGCACCATCGTGTAGGGACCGTATGTTATGACGTATCCCTAACGGAATATCTTCTAACAACTTTGATAGCAACATTTCCTCTAGAAACGTTCGGTAATAGAAACCCGTCAAACGCGCAGATAAAACATAAGGCCCAATAATGTAATCATCGAGCATACCCACTCACACATTTTCGGAAAATAGTCGATGAAAATGTGCTGCCACTATGTGCCGAGGATTGCGTACACTCTAAGTGTGCATGCTATGGAAATTAAGTATTCCGTCGTGAGTGAAACACGCTTCATCTGTGACAAGTATTTTTTGACAAAATCTTGCTGTGGAGTGTGTAACAAAAACTAATCTGAGAATTCACGTCGTGGAGGGAAATCTTGCTCTTCCAGTACTTGTAAGCGTTGAATGTGGTAACGCCACATACGCTCCTCTTTCAAAGTGCGATGAACGGCAGTGTGTGATACACCTACTTGGCGGGCGATTCTTCTAGTACTCTTAGTAGGATCCTCATGCATGCAGTCCAGAATTCTTTCCTCAGCTTCCAATGTTCGATCGGTACATTGTGGGCATCTGCCTTTTGCGCGGGGCAGTAAAGAACCAGTGTTTCTCAATCTAAGGAAATTATTCTGTGATGATGCAACGATAAAGGAAAGCATATCAACACAAGATAACGTTTCGCATACAAACGAAAATTTAAAAAGTTAGACATAACTACCGTACTTCATTAAGAAGTAAATGCATAATAATCGCGTATAAGTAGAGAATGACTATGGCGCAAACCTTTGGTGAACAGCAGCAAATGTCTCTCGTGCAGGAAATCGTCGTTGTGGGAAGCGTTCTCGATAAATTCGTATATTCGTATAGTTTTTGCCTCGCCATGAATTAAATGAATATCAAAAGTTCAGCATTAGTAAATCTCCATTTATATGTACATATATCGAAGGGAAGTTTACTAATGCTAAAGTATGTGATGACTGCCTCGTGCAGGCCCTAGTCAACAATTATAAAATGTAGAAACACGTCATATGATGGAACCATTGCTTACCCAAATATATGATTTCGAATAAATAACCCATACGACGATCTTAGCTAAGGTTTATTTTTTCTTCTGCTTTCCTTAATCACTCTGATCAAATTCCGGGATGTTGTCTTTGAAAGAGCGCGGCCGATTTCCTTCCCCAAACTTATCAAAAATCCTAGCGTGTGCTCCTCATATTCATTCTTTCGTTGGGAATTTCCATTTGAGACTGTAACGTTTTTTACCTGGGATTCTTCCGTTACTTTTCCCAGCCATATTTCGTAATACTGCGGGTCGACACTTTCTGGAATGTCCGTGACGTTTCTTACTGTTCATTTATGGCTCTTTCTGGGAACCATAAAAGCCGGTGCAAGGCCCTTCTAAAGTATCGGAGAAGCGTTCGCCCGCTACATAGGCAACTCCGCATAACAGCCCTCGGCCAGATGGCCGCACGGGCTGCTTGCCGCGGCTCGCACCACGGCGTGGCGTTGCATGGCACGGAATGGTGTGGCCTGGCCGCTCGCACCGCTTCTGCGAAGTCAGCCACATCCAGCAGGGGGGGTCGCCAGGCCTCGAGACGCAGGCACCGGCGACGATCGTAAACTACGAGTCGTTAAACTTTTATAGTGCTCTCCTTACTGCGCTCTGTCCCCCACGTTCGATATGGCCCGCTACGCTATCGATTCGCCAGCCCCTCCCAGCATCGCGGGAACTGCCATCTAGGAAGTGGAGCCACCTTCCGGCTCTGAACAGTGCCAGAGTATCGCCAGATATCTCGACACTTGGCTGTCACGCACACTCTTATAATTCCTTATACTCATTCACGATTGTCCTTTCTTTGACACCACCCCTATAGCCTTAATTTAAATTACTTGGTCTCTGACGTTTAAGACCCAACGAAATACTGCCCGCAGGCAGACGACACGGCATTCCGATCTCCACAGCGATATAAATTAACTGTAACCCTCGCAACACCAATGTACACTGCTGGAGACCCGAAACGTAACAAGCGAAGGAAGCATCCAAATCAGGCGAGATTTACAGCATGTGTTTGCAGTGACGACTGACGCATACAATTAAATTTTCGGCACCACCTGAGAGAGTGTAGATTGTATTTTCCTTTTGTGTGGTCTTTTTTGCGCAAACAACTTCGGTATGCCTCTTAGAAACCAATAAACGTCTTGTGAGCAGGTCGACCGTTGAAACTTAGTTGCCTATCAGAATTATCGTTTAGAGAAATCGCAGATCATGTCGTACATAACCAGACAACTGTGATCCGGATCTGTAATTACTGGACGCAGGTAGGAAGCCGGACCTACTGGACATATGGCACGTGTCTTGTTCGACCAGGTGATGATAGGCAACTGTGAGTATTGAAAGTAGCCTGTTATTAATATAAGCAAAATCTCAGGCAGTTGAGATTCGTAAATGAAAGTTAAAACGCTCACTACTGCTCTAAAGTAATTTATGTATGGCCACAGAACAAGCGCAACGAAAATTTACCTAATTGCTCACTCCTTAAGAGAGCAGCCAACGTTTTAACAAACACAAAATTAACGTTAAAAATAAATCAATAGATAATTAAACATAGGACGGGGAGCATGAAACCATAAAGCAGAGGTTTGATACTTTAAAAACATAATTTATTCAGTAAAATAACAAGAAAATAAATGTGGGGAGACTAAATTAAGCACACACCTTGTACAAAAGTGAATTAAATCATATAATTACTGCCCATATTAAAATTATTTCTGCCCTTTATGAACATGGGGGTAACATAGGAGGAAAATTTCAAATACACAATGGGTAGCTGAAAGTGCATTCATTCATTCACAGACACACACATAAAGCTTGGCAGTACATTACAATCCTGGAACGCGTGGAAACAGTGGCGAAACAAAGCGTCGGCGGCATCTTGATGAGATGGCAGACATCTTCATCACAAAATTTTAAATTATACTATGCACTAACGAACTCATGTGGGGGAAGGGAGCGGCATATTATTCTTAAGTACCACGTGGTGTGTGACCACAGTGAATTACATAGCATTTACACACAAGATTTCGTATAGCGACCATTACGAAAGTACGAGGTGCAATCGGTATGACACTAAGAACATGGCTACCTAGTCACCTTGCCAAGTAAGCTTGTCTCTGGCCAGCCAGCAGATGCCAGCACAGACAACAAATGAAGCCATGCATTGTTAACTATGGAAAAACTAAGCCTAAAGCGGGAGGCGGTGACTGTGAGCCATTGCTTGGCAGTCAGTCAATATTCACAGCACACATTCACATTCACTTGAACACACAAGTTCAGTAACACAGGTGGAAACATTTACAAATATGGGGCAAACATACATAAACATAGGACATTGCTCATTAATAAAAAGAATAAAATAATTAACATACAGATAGATAACATTGATGATGCAGAAATACTTTAGGTTTATGAATAAATCAAAGTGGAACACGACCACACAATCAGTAGACGTGTTTCAACATGACAGAGACGGATCGTTCTGACACCTCTCGCATCTTGTGTAAGAGACTCGCTTTATTGCACAACATGCAGGTTCCGTGCTTGCAATGAGGCATCTTCTGCATCAGAGTGTACTGCCTTTATTTAGCACAAAAGTTTATGCAGGCGCTGATCCATTGTACGATGGAAGTGGATAAACGAATGGAACGACATTATTTTGACAGACGTATCCTTATTGTGCCTGCAACACCATGGCAATGATTTTTGAGACACCATCAAAATCAAATCAAATGTTTGTAGAGATTATGGGACTTAACTACGGGGTCATCAGTCCCTAAACTTAAAAACTACTTATGAACTAGTTAATACTAAAGACGGCAAAAATAACCATGCCCGAGGGAGGATTCCAACCCCCGACCGTAGTGGCCGTGCAGAACGTGACGCGCCGCAGACCGTTCGGCCACTGCGGCCGGCTAAGACGCCATGATGGACTATCGAACTGTAGCTTTATTCATCGCAATACTTGTCCTGCAGTAGTTATTCTGATTTATCTACAACGAATAGCCGCGTTCTCTAAGGCGTCATGCTACGAAATGGGCGACCGTTCCCGTCGAAGGCTCGAGTCCTCCCTCGAGCATGATTGGTGTGTGTGTGTGTGTGTGTGTGTGTGTGTGTGTGTGTGTTTTATTTTTTTTTTTTCCTTGGTTTAAGTTTAAGTAGTTTGTGAGTCTAGGGACTGATGACCTTAGCAGTTTGGTCCGATAGCTGTACAAAGATTCGAACATTTTATCTTCCTGTTTTTCTGTATCTCTCGCCATTGACAGAATACTTAGAAGATGAAACAGTTCTGCTGAAGAGACTGACTACATCCTTGATAGATCCTGAGAAAACTGTACCCAGAACAACCATCTGTAGCCGTAATAACGGCCTTGATATGCCTGGGCATTGAGTCAGAGCTTGGATGGCGTGTACTACTACAGATGCCCATGCAGCTTCAACACGATACCACAGTTCATCAAAAGTAGTGACTGGCGTATTGTGACGAGCCATTCGCTCGGCTCCCATTGACCAGACGTTTTCAATTGGCAAGAAATCTGGTGAACGTACTGGCCAGGGCGGCAGTCGCACATTTTCCGTATCCATAAAGGCCCGTACAGGACCTGCAACATGCGGTCGTGCATTATCCTGCTCAAAAGTAGGGTTTCGCAGGGATCGAATGAAGGGTAGATCCACGGGTCGTTACACATTTGAAATGTAACGTCCACTGTTCAAAGTGCCGTCGATGCGAACAAGAGGTGACCGAGTCGTGTAACCAATGGCAGCCCATACCTTGACGGCAGGTGATACGTCAGTATGGCGATGACGAATACACATGTGCGTTCACCGCGATGTCGCCAATCACGGATGCGACCATCGTGATGCTGTAAACAGAAACTCTATTCACACGAAAAAATGACGTTTTGCCATTCGCGCACCAAGGTTCGTCGTTGGGTACACCATCGCAGGCACTCCTGTCTGTGATGCAGTGTCAAGGGTAACTGCAGCCATGGTCTCCGAGCTGATAGTCCACGCTGCTGCAAACGTCGTCGAACTATTCGTGCAGATGGTTGTTGTCTTGGAAACGTCCCCATCAGATGACTCAGGGATCGAGACGTGGCTGCACTAACAGCCATGAGGATAAGATGCCTGTCATCTCGAATGGTACTGATACGAGGCCGTTGGGAACCAGCACGTCGTTCCGTATTGCCCTCCTGAACCCACCGATTCCATATTCCGCTAACAGTCATTGGATCGTGACCAACGCGAGCAGCAATGTCGCGATACGATAAACCGCTATCGCGATAGGCTACAATCCGACATTTATCAAAGTCGGAAACGTGACGGTAAGCATTTCTCCTCCTTACACGAGGCATCACAACAACGTTTCACCAGGCAATGCCTGTCAACTGCTGTTTGTGTATGAGAAATCGGTTTGAAACTTCCCTCATGTCAGCACCTTGTAGGTGTCGCCACCGGCGCCAGCCTTGTGTGAATGTAATGTGTGAAGGTAATCATTTGCATACCACAGCATGTTCTTCCTGTCGGTTAAATTTCAGCACGTCATCTTCGTGGTGTGGCAATTTGAATGGCTAGGAGTATATATATAAGGCTTGCTAAGACTTCCCCTTTGCATATTTTCGTGACGATGCTGCAGTGTTGGACAGCAGTCTAGATGCAGCCTGGGGAGAGGCAGATGCGCGCTAAGCTCTGGCTGGTGGGCGTTGGCTCACTCCGCACTCCCGCTTCCTGCCGTCTGAGGCGGCGGCTGCGGTGCCTACTGACTGACGCCCAGCCTACACAAGCTGCCTCTGCCTGTCCTACCAGTAGCAACAGCGACTCCTCTGCTCAAGTCACTGCCGTCACCTCGGTCACGGAAGTTTTTTTTCTTCTACTTTGCCTCGTATCTGCAAGGTCGCTTTGCCTATTTCGTATTTGACCTGTTAGTTACTGACCTGATGCGCTTTCTTTCGCAATCCCTTTACCAAGCATTAGAATATTTTCAGCCTATGTTATGTACCAACTATCCTGTTTGGACACGTATGTTCACCTAAATGTCGCTGAATCATCTTAGGGGACTTAATGTATTAGCGATGTAGGGGTCTGCGTGCTGCATCAATGAAAGGTCGGTGAATGGTGTCATATCTGAATGAACACTTGGCTAAGGTGACCAGAAGTCCCGATTTGGCCGAGACGGTTCCTGTTTGTGCATTCCTCTCCCCTTGTCCCCATCTTGTTCTGCTGGGACGCGTAAATGTTTAGAAACACAATTCACTGAACCATCTGTGAAGTTTCTGATAACAGTGCACAAGACATTGAGCATTTTTAGTTAAACTTGACCGATAACATTTAGTACTTAATGCGACCCTCACAATGAAAGTCATATTCATTTTTTTATTTTTTATTTATTTTATTTAATTTATTTATTTATTTATTTTTTAGCAATATTGAGAACAATTCTCTTTAGGAGCAAGGAGCGGTCTCAAATTTATTAATCTAGAATGTTCAGATGATTGTCAATATTAATGGACTTAATTGCGGGGTCGTCAGTCCCTAAACTTAGAAACTACTTATGAACTACCTTATACTAAAGACGACACAAACATCCATACCCGAGGGGGATTCGAACGCCCGACGGGGAACGGCATCGCGCATCGTAGTATGGCGTCTCAATGCACTCGGCTGCTCCACCGCGTCTAATCTAGAATAACAAACAAACACTGTCGCATTAAATAACTTTATTTCGAGACGGGTTTGAATCTATTTCAGTACGAAGTAACTACTTGAGCTAGTTCGCCGACTGCTCCACTGACCACCACCGCCATCAAGTAAAAATAGTATGAAGTAAACCGGTTCCGAGATAAAAATATTTAATACAGTCACTGACAATTATTCAATATATTTTTAGGTTCAGCACAGCATTTACACATCTGTTTTAGAAGAATACTGTTAATAAAAATCAAAGACAATTAACGAAAGTGTTTTTAAAATATATTCTTAAAATATGAAAATAATTTTCATCATAGGTCGTAAATTACCATTTATTTATTGCAAATCGATTTCCTCTATGAAATAGTCATCTTTAGTGCAACATGAACAATCGAATTGATACAGATCTGGTGTTACATGTCAAGCCCCAAGGCATAGCTATAAAATATATAAGATATTCCAGAGTGCCAAATGCCAAATTCGATTGTGTATGTTGCACTGAAGATGACTATTCCATAGTCGAAATGCAATAAATAAATGTTAATTTACAACCAACGTTGAAAATTCTTTTAATATTTGTCATTTTTTGGTCATGGTGCACACCGCTCCTTATGGAGTTTTCATATCATATAGTATATTTCTGTGCCAATAATAAGTTCAACTACTCAACTTCGTAATACGTGTTGATGAATACGTGTTAATACTGCTCCGAGTGTGCTAAAATATTTTTACGTTCTAGAATTTACATGAATAGCAGAACAACCACAAAAAGTTTATAGTTACAATAGGTCAACAATAATTAACACGTTTTGCATTTTTTTCTGATTTGCCTCCTCTTTAACCCTCTCTACCTATCGGTAATCCGCGTTACCGAAAAAAAATTCAGTGCTAAGAAGGACCACAGATAACAAAATTGTTGTATAATGATCACTGAAGAAGACGAAGGAAGAAAGAAAAGTCTCATTTAAACTGAGAAAGATGATGAAATCAGTATCTAGTGTACGACCATTGATGGCTATAACCGTTGTTACACGTTCGGCATTGAATTAAGGAGTCTTTGGATATAGCAGTCCACGCCACTTCCACGTATTACCAATGCTGATCCGACGTGTATCGCGCCAGCTGTTCCAGAATCATGGACTAGACGTTTCAGATCTACATCTGCATAAATGCTAGTCACATTGAAGTGCATAGCAGAGGGTTCATCGAACCACTTTTATGTTATTTCTCTATAGTTCCATTCTCTAATTCCTCGCGGGAAAAAGGAACACACAACTCGTTCCGTTTTCAATCTTATTTGTTTTATTTCATTCTGATGATCATGTCTCTCTACGTAGGTGGGTGTTAACAGACTATGTTCGCATTCGGCAGAGGAAGTTGGTGAAAGAAATTTCGCAATTAGATCTTGTCGCAACGAAAAACACTTTTCTTTTAATGATTTTCATCATAACTCGTACATCATTTTCCTGACACTCTCTCCCCTACATCTCGATAATACAAAACGAGCTGCCCATCTCTGAACTTTCTCTAAACTGGAGATCCGACAATGCGCAGCAATGCTCTAAAATAGAACGCACAAGTGTGGTGTAGTCAGTCTCTTTAGCAGAACTGTTTCATCTTCTAAGTGTTCTGTCAATGGCGAGAGATACAGAAAAACAGGAAGATAAAATGTTCGAATCTTTGTACAACTATCGGACCAAACTGCTAAGCTCATCAGTCCCTAGACTTACAAACTACTTAAACTTAAACCAAGGAAAAAAAAATAAAACACACACACACACACACCACTGATGCTCGAGGGAGGACTCGAGCCTTCGACGGGAACGGTCGCCCAGTTCGTAGCATGACGCCTTAGAGAACGCGGCTATTCGTCGCAGATAAATCAGAATAACTACTGCAGGACAAGTACTGCGATGAATAAAGCTTCAGTTCGATAGTCCATCATGGTGTCTTAGCCCCCCCCCCCCCTCTACCACCTAAAGGATAAAAAAAACTACTCAAACGTATTCTAAGGACAACACACACGCCCATGCTCGATGGTGGACTTGAACCTCCGAAGGGACTAAATGAAATTAGCCACGACCTAGCTACCGTGTAGTGAAACTGAATGATATTGTTATAAGTCATACGCCGAGAAATGGATATCCACTATCTTCAGTCAACAAAGCCATCTATAGATATTAATTATAGACAATAGCATCGCCTATTGCTGAGTCCTCCTTTAGTCGTTGTTCATTGTTGGCCTTGCTCCATTATTGCTTTGATAAGCACTATAGTGGAATGCTGCCGCTGCTGTTTATTTCTTTTGTGTTGTTAAGATAAGTTTCCAATTATGAGTAAGTTCATAAAAAGAAAAACCGACTTTCATATCTCCACTAGCGTTATGGTAAGTTAAAATACGTACTACTATAATAGCTTATTTATCCATTTACAGCAGTGGAGTCGTTAGTTGGAGTGGCAATATTTCAGTATATCATAAGGCACCTCACTCAGTATGTGCAATACTTTTTATAGTTACGTTTAAGAGTAATACTTTATCTAGAGGACGGATACGTTGCAATGCCAACAAGAGTAAAAGAACCAATAATCTTGGAAATCAAATTATAGACTTACGCTTCCTAAATCAATATGCAAGGTATTTATACTAATTCAAAAATTAATGCAGATTTTGCGAAACACCAAGGTAGAGTCGTGGCTGACAGGCAGCGAGCTAGGTGACATCCAACCGTGTTTTCAAATAAAAAGAATCACTTTTCATTCTGATAATCTGACTTCGTTTGGAATAACAACTGAAGATTCTTCTGGCGAATATTGAAACAGTTTTTAAGAAATGTTTACCTCAATTTTGTATACAAAATATTGCAGTATATGTAAGGTCTTACAAACGCAAACTATGAGCATAAAATAAAAAAATATGTTATTCTAAGTTTTTCTAGAATAAATGAAAAACACGAGCCTTAGTAATTTTCTCTTTAACCATTCGGACCCCCCCCCCCCCCTCCTTTGACAATATCCCGGCTACGTCACTGGATCTATGCACCAAAATTGCGTGAAAATGTAATCACATGTCAGTTCTAGTATAATATACTTGTCCAATGAATGCCCGTTTATCATCTGCATTTCTTCTTGGTCTAGCAATTTAATGGCCAGTAGTGTAGAAATATTTTCATATAGGTTGGACCTTCGAAGATAAAATAATCAAAACCTTTATTGGATGAAATGGCACAAAAAACCTGCAGCTTAGGTGAATCAATTTCATCCTTAATTGTTTCCCGCTGTTTCTCGGTGCCCCATATACGGACAGTGTGGCGATTGACATCACGAAATGTAGCTTCATCGCTGAACACTAGCTTCGAAGTGAACACTGCATATGGTTCCATTTGCTCTATGAGAAACACTCAGAATTCGAGTTGTTTCACCTTATTAACTCGGGAAATGTATTGAACCAATTTTAGGCGGTGTGGTTTAGTCAGAAACCTTTCCCTTAGGACTCTCCAAGTGGTTGGCGGGTCAATTTTTTGGACTGCAAGCAAACGCTTCTCGCGAGCGGCCATCCGGTACTTTTTCCTTTGGACACTAATCCTATCTCTATAAATTTTTTATACCATCGTTTGACACACCACCTGCGGAATACTGTTACAGCGCAAAATTGTGAGAGAGAAACCTGTTAAAATTTTAGATTGCTTAAGCAATTGGCAGCCAAGCTAGGGGAAACAGATCATCGACTATGTCGTAAATGCGACGACAGTCGTTCGTGACGACAGCATACACTGTGTCGGCTAGTTGAAAGCCTACAGTTAGCAGACCTCGACTGCAACGGACGACCAGAAGAGAGAGAGAGGGTGTGCTCGTCAGCTTGTAAACATTACATAACTACACGTAACTCTAAGAGTGAACAAGACCTAGGATACGTCAGCGGTTAAAGGGCTCATTGAGTGATCGCTGCACTCACAACTAGGACACATTCGGTCATTACGAATCGTCCCATACGTCATAGCTTCAGCGGATTCTGTATATAAACTTCCGCTTTTAGAAGTGTAGTCACCTGGTCTTTGGAATCGAAGATGATCAGGAGACTAGTCGATCTAATGATGTAGCCTATGTATTCAGCTTATGTCTCAGATAAAGCAATACGGACTAGTAGCCACTAGTCGCAACTAGGAATCCGGAGACTACTACTACGCTTCGAACTGACCGTCGTCCGAAGAGATGCTGAACCACTTTTTACCGTCTTCACAACGCTGAATATGGTTGCTGCCTAAGGCCAGATCAGTCTTTTTCCAAAAGGCCATCTATCCTGTCGAAAAACTAGCACTCTGGTGCTAACCCTGTAGTGGAATCCAGAGGTCAACGAATCCAGTGGTTCCAACCCTGGACCGACAAGCAGCTGCATAGACCGGAGGAGGGATAATCTTCTGGCATTCTTTCCTTCAACACTCAGACGCCGCGGTGCGGGCACCTTCCACCGAACGGTATAAAAGCCGCTCCATAGAAGACGCTGCGAAACGGCGACCCAACGGGGCCAGAGGAGACGTCACCTGATGATCTAGCTCCCACCGAGCTAGCGCCTACACCACGGAATCTTGTATTCAGTTGAATAAATTTGTAAACTCCAATACTGTTTTACTAGCGTCCTCTGGCGCTCCACCAGGTACCACGCTTCATCCTGACATAAAGGTGAGAGCCTACCGCTCGGCCCCAGCAATACTGAAGTCCCTAACGATTTCCGAATTGGAATACCGCTCTCACTTCCAATCCCCCGTTCAGTCACTAATTCGCGTCTTGTGGCAATAACCACTTCGAAGATCATTTCCGCGGCCTCCCGCGTCGGAGGTTAGAATCCTCCCTCGGGCATGAATGTTTGTGCTGTCTTTAGTATAAGTTAGTTCATAAGTAGTTTGTACGTTTAGGGACTGATAACCCCCATAAGCGTTACAAACATTTGAACATTTTTGAATATCATTTCAGACGAAACACCAGAGTACAAATAATAGCTCTGCCAATGCAACGCATTCATTACTTTGTGTATGGAATACTACCGCCATTTTTATCTGTTGATATTCTTATCCGAAAGACGTCTGACACCTCAGCATAGGGTGCTACGTAAGCAGTAAAAAATAAAAAATGAGATGTGTAGTTTCAGACAGGAAAAGGAGGGACAATTTTGAAATGTGGTTCTACTGAAGGATGCTGAATATTACGTCGGTAGATCACGTAAGTAATAATGAGGTACTGAACAGAATTTGGGAGGAAAAATATTTCTGGCATACCATGGCTAAAAGAAGGGACTGATTGCTAGGACACATTCTTAGACATTAAACTATCGTGATTTTAGCATTGCAGGGATGTGTGCGGAGTAAAATTCGCAGAGATAGACCGAGAGACGGATAATTAATCAGGTTCAAATACATGTGGGTTGCTACTCTTATGAGGAGATGATGAGGCTTCCTCGGATAGGGTAGAGAGATGCATCAAACCAGTCTTCCGATCGCAACAACATGTATTTTGTAAAGAAACAATAATCCCGTTTACAAGAGCCAGTTCATTAGTGCGTACCATTAACAGAGTGCAGGATATGCGAGTTATTTTCCGAGCGACCTTCGTACCCTGCCTACTCTCCTTCTAAAGGGCATGGCTCTTGGCGTCGAAGCAGAGATGTGTTTTCTTCTGAGTACAGAACGCAGTAATTGGCATTCGCGGTGCATCGCCCAGAGATAATGCAGCTGACCTATTAGAAGGTGGTTGATAGTCTGCCGGCAGGAAGACCAGGCGACTAATTATGATGCCCACCGTGTACGCTCGGAACGCGATGGACGCCGTGTTTTGCATCGCGTGCCGCCACTTGAATGGTAGTTCTATGCAGATACCAGCTGCGCTCCATGCCGCTGCAATCGCTAATTACGTTCCTTCGACTTTGATTCTTCCTAACTATTTCTGATTTGGTATTCTTTACTTTCCTGTCCTTGATCATCTGTTCCTCGTCTGAGAACTCCTGTAATGGTGTCGTAGAATGCAATAGTAGAGGAAATCTTGTACGCGGCTTGTTAAAAAAATTTCAAATGTTTGTTAACCTACTGGACCAAACCAGTATGGTCATCAGACTTTATCTGCCTTACACTAAGGACAACACACATACACACACACACGCACACACACACACACACACACGCACACACGCACACACACACACACACACACACACACATATCCATGCCCAAGGGAGGACTCGAACCTCCGGCGGGAGCCGCCACCCAGTCGGTAGCATGATGCCTTAGGACATGCGGCCAATCACGAGCGGCGCTTGTTAACAACTGGCCCAATTTTACTTTTATGACGAACTCAAAGCTATAATCTGTAACTTTCGAAGTCGTCGGACTTCCACTAACTGAAAAATAGTGATCGTACATCGCAATGATCGAGTAAAATTGCGTATGGAGTTTTGGTCTACGTTTGTAAACAAGAAGAGCCCAGGAAAAGTGATGCTGGGAAAAGTAGTGTTCTAAATTAGACAAGTCGATGGGTTGTAAACAAACGTATGTTTTCATGGGTGTCAACTCAATCGTATAGTGTTATTGAATGAAACAGTATAAGGGGATATCAGCAAAAACATTTTACATGTTATTTTGGTGTAGGTAGGTTTTAGTCTTGACACATTGAGATTCCCAGCATCCTCCTATTTTAATCCAGGAACAATGGTTGACGTGAGATTCATGTACAGTTAACAACGTACAAGGTACGTTTCTTCAGCTGTACAATACATTCAGTGTATTAGAATTCGAGCCACATTCACTTACGAATGGATGCAAATTTTACAGATTTGATGATGGCAGTTTTGACCTGCCGAAACCGGTTAAAAAACGGTATTTTAAAGCGATCTTCGACAACTTTTTTGTTTACTTCAATCTTCTTAAATACTAGCCAGCCGCAGTCGCGACACCAAAACAAATACGAAACTACAGGGAAATCTTGTAGACACCTTTGAGACAAGTTTCAAACCTCTGCATTGCTGTGGTAGACAATTACCAGGTTTCACAAACGTGTTGCGAAGTGTACAAGAAGGAACCATAAGAAATACTGCACCTCATACACGAAAAAGGCGATACAAAAATGTATTGCGAAATACACAATACAGAATGTAGGCCACTTAGAAATCAAATAAATTGGAAGGGAAAGAAAGCCAAGACTAATAAATAAAAACACAAGAGAATCGGAAACTTCCTGTATATGCATTCCTATTCATTGCATTTTGCACACCTAAATCATAATTTGTATTTAATAGCTGTTGGTGAATTCAAGAAACTTCATAATTCATTAACTAATTAAAATGTTACTTAATCTGTATCAACGTCGACGTGAGTAATAACTCCGCAGTTGAGCCTGTTGAGGTGAATTTAGAACAGGGTTTCTAGTTTAAACCTGAAAAGTGTTCTTTATTGCCACGCAAATGTCTGTCATCATCACTTCTCGAAACGGTTAATTTACGAATGTTATTGCCACTATAAGGCTGCCAAATAACAGGGCCCAGTGTTTTTGCTTAACACTCGAAATTCGCTAACTGCTTTGACTGTTATGTCACAAGGACTTCGGCAGTAGACAAGAGTCTACACGTCTCAGAGAAGAACATCGCGGTTGAAAGGTCTTTTGTGTTTGTTACCGGCGCGGCGGCAAAACGTGTTTCAATCCTCGGTTGCAAATACTCGCCTCCGTATTGAATTAGGCCCCTCCCAGACTGGAGCTAATGAGGGTTAAGTGACGCGAACGCGTCTGCAAACAGCCCGCCTGTTTGCGGAGCACGTCTGCTCGCAACAACATGAAAATGAGGTGGCAGTAACAAGGAAACGTCTGTCCTTTGAGAATCTTCGTAGCGACAGCGTAATAACAGACCACAGAACGTGACTTCCCTTACTCCCTAAACTTATTTAACCGTTAAAGGATCCAGAATGAAAATTGTAGTGGAAGTTTTCGATCTCCGAATATGTCCTGCAGTAGGTAAGCGTCAAAGATATTTGTCAGGGCCGTGGTCATTGATTTGTATACTACCTGGATTTGAACTTCAGTTGTCTGAGCGTGCCAGCCATAGATGGTCATATTTCGTTTCTTGCCAAATTCAAATATGCCTGCTATGAGGTATTATTCCGCTTCCGAATTAGCCTGTTACATAGCTTATTGACACAATTTCATATCAAGAGGTAAGTAAGCAATTCTTTGTCACGTAATAATTGTTGGATATTCGTTTACCAAATTTAAACATGGCGGAAAATGCGAAAACGTTTGAAAAACATTTGAATGTGCACGCTCGCTGCAGTACTATGCTCAGACACCAGAGTTATACATCCAGTTTGTACAGAGATCACTGGCCGTAGCCTGTTCAGCCTCCCCCCTTCCCCCAATTATGCTATAATGTAAGAAACTTTACTGTATCAAAGACGCTACTATATGAAGACATTATTTATTAATTAAGACAGGCCTGTTTCAACACAACTGCAATCTTTGGGTTTCCGTGAAGATAATACAGATAACATAGGAATAATATTGTAATTTTGAACGTGATAAGACAGACTAATAACAGAGGTACAATAAGTTTATGTGCATTAATCGTTACTTCCTTGTAACGTGGTTGACTGTTTTGCTGTCATGATGATTTGATTATTTTATTGCTGTAAATAATGACCACACTTACAAGGAAAGTACTTGGGCTCGAACAAACACATATACATCAGAATCGTACGAAAGATAATGTAAAGATCCCTTATTGCACTAGTGACACTCCGTCATCTTCAAAACTCTACAGTCGTCCGTTAGAGGCCTCTGTGTGTGGCTTGCCGCATTGCACTTTGACCTGCCGGTTCGCCAATAGGCGCAGTGTGCCTCCGAAGTTGCGTTTTGTGACATTTGTGTGGTGAAGCGTCAGATGGAGCGGCCATTGATAATCAGTCCTGCTAAAGTATTGCGATTGCTTGAGATGAAGTTACGAAAAACCATTGTTCGTGAAGATGGTATTAGTGTAGAAGATGAATCATTCGCACGCTTTCTCGTATCTGTTATGGTACAGAAATATGAGCATAAGTTAGATACTGTTGTAACACTAACACATAATGAAGGTAATAGGGATGATAATGACGAAGAACTCATTGCTAGCGGTAGTGCTACGGTAAGTGCGGGAAGAGGCGATGGAAGCAGTGGCAGTGAATACAAACAGTCTTCCGAGAAGAAGGTTAAAGTTGCCACTATCATCACGGCTTTTGATGACAATACGCTAGAGAACATGTACGACGATTAGTACATAAGTTATAGTTCAGATATCTGCATTACGTATGGCGTCTAGAATTACATCTACAGTGCTATCTAGAGCATGATTGCAAAGTTTTGCATAAAAAAACGACAGCCACCGGCACATTGAGGTGTACGTAGAGATACTGTAACCAAACGTTCATACAGATATGTTTGTTCGAGCCCAAGTACTTTCCTAGTTAGTATCGTTCTTATATATCAATCACATTCCGAATTTAATTTTTTAAATTAATTTTCATGTTTTGTGTCAGTGCTGTTACTTGGTTACAGCTACGCTGACGCAAGGAGGTTAGAATAAAGGGAGATTGAATTATCTATGCCGAGCACATACGTCAGTTGACGGCAGTCCGCCATCTTGGTCAGTTTTGGAATGCTATTTCTCCATTAAAACTATGTGTTAAGTCGACTCCCTTACCGTCAATGCATTGAACTGACAGTCACTGTAAGGAATGTACTTTCAAACAATATACATTCTTGAATAAACAGTAATAGATACTCATCGTAATATATTTGAAAACTTAATTTTTAACAGCTAATTTGCACTCTTTTAACGCGTTGAACATCACGCCAAAACCGTCGGACGTTTTATTCGTGTTTTAAGTCACATAAAACATTAGCTCTACAATAAGAACACTTATCCAAAACTTAGCAGTAATGACGGGGGCAGGCTTCAGGTATTATTATTATTATGTATATTTTGTACAACTGGTTATGTCGGACGTTTTATGGCTTGCAAAGTTTCTTAACTATTTAATATAATTATTAGCGTAATTGTTTATTTGCAGCGATTACTATTAATTTCGTAATAGTATGGTCTCTGCTATGTTTGTAGATTTCGCTTATCTGTTTATCTCTTTGGCAGGATAGTATAACTAAAATTTTCTATGTAGTTTTAATGTCTCATATCGATCAGCTCATTAAAAATTTTTGAGCGTAAGTCATGTGTGTGAGTAAATTTCAATTTCTTCAGGGTCATTCATCATTGGTCTATACTGTGTAATGTGTAAAATGTCAATAGCTGTCAACATAGCTGTAACCATGTCAAAAGAAGGAAATTAAAAAAAAAATTAAATTCGGAGTTTTACTGATAAATAAGAACGATACTAAATGTGTTCACTATTTACAGCAATAAAATAGACTAATCA
This sequence comes from Locusta migratoria, assembly GCA_026315105.1. Lineage (NCBI taxonomy): Eukaryota > Metazoa > Arthropoda > Insecta > Orthoptera > Acrididae > Locusta > Locusta migratoria. The sequence goes on from CM048748.1 coordinate 243,414,475, forward strand.
TCATGGCAGCAAATAAGACAACGACCTCACAAGGAAGTAAAGATTAATGTTTGTAAACATATTGCACCTATGTTATTTGTCTGTAGTATCATGTTCAAAATTGCAATATTATTCCTATGTTATCTACATTATCTAACAGAAACCTGAAGATGACAATTGTGCTGAAGCAGGCCTGTCGTATAGCAGCGTCTTTGATACAGCAAAGTTCCTTATAATGTCGTTATATGACATATATGACACAGCGGACCCAGATGAACACAATATCTTGTAATTCTTTAAAAGTTGGAATATATGTTATTTTTTTCATTTGCGTTCCATTGTCTGGTCCCACCCCCAAGCCCCACTCAAAATTAAAAAAAACTAGCCTGATAATTGATATTGGTAGGTTGTTTTGTGCATCACTTCTGATAGCATTACTGAAGAAAGATGTAACATATAGGCGAAGTCGGGATATGATTTCCAGAGAGGTTTTCAATAAATTGACATTATTAGAATGTGTACTCTTAACATAATTGCAAAGTCTCGAATGCTGTAGACCTATACACCAGTTCAAATGATTGTATACCACGTATTCTTCAAAATAGTAACAAGGCAAATCATGTCATAAAGTTAGGCAACTGCAGATAGAAAGACGGTGCGTTAAGTTTTCAGTAACATCTGAAGCATTATCAGCACTCTCTAATTGAAATTTTGCAACAGCTAAAAGCTGTTAATGACAAAAAATAAGTGTACTCTTTGGCTGGACAGAAGCCTTGATTCGTCTGCATGAGAACCCGAAGAAATATTGCTGTCCGACATGGTAATTACTGAAAGGGGTGTTGAAAAACCGCTAAAATCTCTAAAGCTAATGAAGCTACAGGGGCCGACCGGGTCACTGACGATTTCTACACAAAACCTCTGCCGAATTTAGTCCCCATTTTTACCATAATTTACTGTGGTTGCGTTGACCAAGTAATTGATCCTAGTGATTGGAAAACAGTGAAATCACATTCAACTTTAAGGAGCATACAAGTTAAAAGAAGACACACGAGAAAAAAGTAAGTAAACTGCTCTTTTTTTTCCAGTAGTAATTAGCGTAACTGTTAATACATTTAAGCTACTGGAGGCAAGCTGGTCGATTCCTCCATGCACAACTGTCTGCAGTTAGCTGCAGGACCATAATATTTACCGAGGTGTGCATCTCTCTTTGCCCGAAAAATATCGATTGCCATGAATGTCGTCCTTCAGAGCTTCAAAAAATATGGGAATCGCATGGGGAGAACCTGTGCAACAGATTCCCAGCCTTGCCAAAACGCGGGCGTAATTTATCCTGATACTGCTCATGTGCCAAAGCTGTGAAGTGTGCAGCATCTCTTGTGTGAGTAGACAAATCATGGTGCCAGTGGCCTTCATTAGTGTAAGAGCTGTTGTTTTGCGTCCCCCGGTAAATGATAAGTGTAATGATAGAGCGTGCACCTCGGTTGCACAGTGGTAGAGTGCCAGACTACAAATCCAAAGCTCGCGGGTTTGATCCCCACCAGGTCCTAGGATTTTTATCTGTCACTTTCCACTTCATTCATCTCTGGCAGTATTGCTCATGTGAAAAATACCGAGTAGCACCGTGGTTCAGAACCCACGTAAAACTGTAGGTAACCCTACAACTAGCAGGGTAAGTCAGTTCGAAGGTCGGAGGAAGGCAACGGCATACCACCTCCAAACAGGACCATGCGTAGTACAGCACTGTGGTGTTCAAACCAATCTTCGGATTGTTGATTGCTTTACCTTAAATGGCCGGCCGCGGTGGCCGAGGTGACTGAGGCGCTCCAGTCACGGTCAGCACGGCCACTACGGTCGGGGGTTCGAATCCCCCCTCGGGCATGGATATTTGTGCCGTCCTAGTTCGTAAGTAGTTCATAAGTAGTTTGTAAGTTTAGAGACTGATGGCCCGTAGTTAAGTCCCATAAGCTTAACAAACATTTTTTTACCTTAATGATACAGCAACGAATTTTCGTGTTTCCATGGTGGTTAACTAGACAAGGAAGATTATTCACGTCCAGGATGCCTTTCAACATAAAGAAATAGATACAATACCAAAAAGTAGGTTATGTGATTTGATTTGACTATCGGTTGAGTATTTGCATAGATTGCCATATTTGATGAAACTGATAAAGAATGTACATGACAAATTTTATAACTAGCCTGAAAAAGGTGGCCCCGAAACTGCTATCGGAAAGTCTCATGATCGAAAAAAATAGAAGATGTGAAAATATAAAAGGGTTGAGCAAAGTATAAGGTGTCCCAAAAAATGACCCGATTAGTAATAAATAATTGTATTAGGAAGAAGGGCTTAACGCCAACCAATTGCATACTAAATTACTCACAAAAGACAGAAGTTTATAAATATCCATTATAAATGCTCAATTTGTCTTCAATTGGCTGTATGGGCGACATATAGCCGATAGACGAATTCAACCCAAACTGATCGTAAGGTTTCTTCTGTCACTGAAGCTACAGCAGCTGATATTCTGGTTTTTAGTTCATCAACGTCACGCGGTAAGAGAGGAACGTAAACACAGTGTTTACCACATTCCCACAGGAAGAAATCACATGGTGTTAAGTCATTGGACCTAGGAGACGGAAAATGTAAAGCCTGGTCGCGCGGTCCGATCCAACGTTGAGCCATGTTGGCATTGAGGAAACTACTGTGCACATTATTGCGCCAGTGCGGTGTTCTTTTTCTGATTACATCTAGCGCTGTTTAAGTTACCTAGTGATATTTATCTTAATATTATTACTATTTAAAATTGGGTCATTCTTTTTGTGACACCCTGTATTTGTCCAACAGTGGATTTCAAACGACTTATGACGGATATTACTAGGGGAGTTCAATAAGTAATGCACCAGATTATTTTTTCGGGCAATTTTGCCAGAAAGAAAAAAAACCTTCATGTAGAATTCCCGCTTCATCTCGATAGTTTCATTGATTTCCAATAGGTGGCACCGCTAAACGGAGCTGTTAAAATGGCGCCTGCAATGGCGGTGCGTTCCAAACAATGAGCACTGACTGAATTTCTGTTAGCAGATAACCATGGCATCTCAGATAGTCATAGGCGCTTGCAGACTGTCTACGATGATCCAGCAGTGGACAAAAGCACAGTGAGACGTTGGACAAAGCGTATTTCATCATCGCTGCAAGATCAAGCAAACCTGTCCAATTTCCCAAGTGCTGGCTGGCCGTACACAGCTGTGGCTCCTGCAAAGTTGGAGTGTGCGAACACTCATTCGAGGTCATCGACGATCTCAATGAAACTCCTCACTGCTCAACTTGACATCTCTATTGGTAGTGCTTCAGCTGTTCACCAATTGGGATTTGCAAAGGTTAGTTCCCGCTAGGTGCCTCGATGTCTAATGGGAGACCATGAACAGCAGAGGAGAAACGTCTGTGCAGAATGGCTTGTTCGTCTTGAGGCCAAGAGTGACAATTTTTCTAACATTGTTACAGGCAATTAAACCTGAGTTCATCACTTCAAATGCGAAACAAATTGGTGAATAAATTACCAAGAAAAAGTGTAAAGCCATATCCTCAGCCAGTAATGTCATGGCTACAATCTTCTGTGTTGCTGATGGGTTATTGTATTCCATGGTCAAATGAAGTGTGTTGTGCTATTCTTCGAAAATAGAAGAAACGACTTCAACGTGTTTGTAGGCACCAAATCTGAACGAACTTCTCCTTGCCAATGCAAACTAACACAACACAACATGTCAATTCTCCACAGAGAGAAGTCTTTAGACTTTAAAGTGATCTTGGCATGCCCCAGAGGAGTGTTATAAGACCTTTCTTTTTCACTGTACATATAAATGACCTCATAGATAATGTAGGAAGTTCAATGAGGTTTCTCGTGGATGATGGCAGTTTACCGAGAAGCTGCAGCACTGGAAAAGGATAGCTAAATGCACAATGATCTGCAGCGTATTGACAATTGAGCCTCTAGATAAACGAGTGTAAAGGGCTGTGTTTACATAGAAAGAAAGATCCTTTAGTATATAACTATGTAATACCAGTACACATACTGAAAGAAGTTATGTGTGCGGGAGTAGTCAAACGGTCTGGAGGACCACGTTATGGATCGCGTGGCCTCCCGCATCAGAAGTTCGAATCCTCCATCAGGCATGGATGTGTGTGTTGTCCTTAGGTTACTGTAACTTAGTTTAAGTAGTTTGTAAGACTAGGGACCGATGACCAATGTAGTTTGGTCCCCTGGGATTACAAACATTTGAAGCAGTTACTTCCATAAAACATCTTGGAGTAGACATAAGCGGCGATCTGAAATAATGGGAGATACAAAATCAGTCGCCAGATTGAGATTCATTGGAAGAATCCTCAGTAAGTGTACTCCATCAGCAAAGGAAGTGGGTTACATAACTCCTGTTAGGCTGTCCCTTTAGTACCATTCATCAATGTGGCATCCGTACCAGTTAGGATCAACAGAAGACATAGAGATGATCCAATAGAGAGCAGCATGCATCGTTTCTGGCTCATTAATAAGCGTGAAAGCGTCACAGAGATGATTAATAAACTGCAGTGGCAGACGCTGGAAGAGAGGTGTACTGTATCTCGATACATGCATTTGTCAGAGTTCCAAGACCAAACGTTTCATGAAGAGGCAACCAATATATTGCTTCCTCCTATGTATATCTCGCAAAGCTACCATAAGGCAAAGAGCAGTGAGATTAGGACCCACAGAGAGGCATATGTGCAATCATTTTTCCCGCGAAACATACGCAACTGGAATAGAGTAGGAAGGGACTATGGCACTCAAAGTACCCTCGGCCACTCATCATGAGATGGTTTGTTGAGTATGAGAGTAGATGTGGAAGTCTCATACAAGTCTTCGCAGCCGAGAGAACTCACAAATCTTCCTCATTCACCCTGCAGTCTGAATCTTGGACCGACAGATTTCTACATGTTTGGCCCAATGAAGTACAGAAAGCTTGGGAAGCGCGGATGATGAAAAAGTTCTTGATGCAGTTTGACGTTGGCTCCTACATTAACCAGTTGAATGGTACCTTGTAGGTACACAGGCCCTCACTTTAAGATTGTGCAAAGCCGTAGCATTCAATGGAGAATACGTTGCAGCATAAAGATTGGGGAATAATGTGGTGTATTTGAATGCTGAATAAAACAACTCCTACTTCAGAAAAAAAGGTGTTGCACTATTTATTGAACTACCCACATATAATGATGGTGATAATGAGGGAAGACAAGAACATATTTTTTACATTTACAGGGAACCAACTTACACCAATATCACAATACAACAATTGTGACACCATATAAATACACACAAATATGCTGCATTCAGATCCATCTTATACAAAGCACACACAGTACGTTTGACACCTAAAGCACTAAAAGAAGAAATTTAACACAGAAAAATCAGCTGAGAAAGTAACAAGAAAAATACAAGCTAACATCACCAACAAAGAAGCAGTGAATAAGAGCACAAACAAAACACAAATCTTTACAAGTATTCCATATTTAGACACAATGTCACAAAAATAGCTAAATTATTCAAGAACAGGAAATTACAATATCTTTCTCCACTAACAAGAAACTAGGACACCAGTTGCCATGCAGAGTGAACAGAAACACTCCAATTATAGAAAACAGTGCGATATATACATTACAATATAACAGCTGCCCTGCATTTTACATAGGCGAAACTGTAAGATCTTATCACACACGTTACAAAGAACACACTGATGGTTTTAGACTTAATCATTTTGAGAAATCCATAATAGCTAACCATTTATAACTTAATAAACACAAAGTAATTGACATCCACAAACAAATAATTGCCAAAAAACTTGATTTACTTGAAAAGTTAGAAATATTGTTACATAAAGCAAAATATACTGAAAACATGTTCAATGAACAATCAGAACTTAGAAACCACAGTTTTTTCGTTAATTTCAAAAGTTAATTTTTTCCTGGCAATGCAAATACAAAGCAATTACCAACCTACAACGATATTAATGTTTCTACAATCCTCCTATAAAATAATAGCAGTTTATAAATTTATAAGGTGTAAATTTAATTAAAAATCTGTATCTTTACACACACACACACACACACACACATATATATATATATATATATATATATATATATATATATATATATATATATATATATAAGAGAATCTTAGTAATATAGAAGTGGAACATATTCACAGCAATCAGGCTTTGAGTTGTTATTGCACAATATGTCGCAAGATGAGAAGTGTTTGTGTTGGTCATTATCTATACATACAAATGTACTCAATTATCATACTGTACCAGGATTATTTGAGCACCACTTTCTAATAAGTAAGTCAATTATTAAATCTCTTATTATATGAAACTCTTTTTAAAATTTTCCATCTTCTTACAACCTATGTTTTGATCTTTAGAGGCCCAGACTGTTCACGTGTATAATAAAACATAGAGGCACCTGATGCTGAACCCTCAGGGCTCGAAATGCATTCCGTAAAATAGAACACACTTTTTTAACTGAAGGCGAATTCATTTTATTTTACTGAAGTAAAACAGTCACGGAACATCACTAGCAATAATGGAGAAAATTAAAAAAATAACGAGGTACAAAAACACTCCAACATATGAACATCCTGGAAGAGATAGAAATTTATACACATTTGAAGGAAAACCCTGACGAAATTTTAAATGAACAAGCTGAACTAAAACACAAACATTATCTAGACAACTTTATTAAAATTTTCGAACGAGTTAAAACAAATATATACATCATAATACCATAACATAATAAAGATCACACCACACTACCAAAGATCCCACAATATGCAGTAATAAACAAACTGTAACCATAGAGCATCGCTGGAGAATATGTCAAACTGACAGAATAGCAGTAATGAATTAATACCTGATAAGCATAAAATAATATATATACAAACTAAAGAGAATTTATATTGCAATTATATGTAGTTATTATAATAAATTATACCTCCATGATGCCATATGGACGTAAGTCTGGAATAAAATGTCACGAAAAATGTATCAAAATTGTAAGTATCTTTATTTTACTCATTTTAACCTTAAATATTTGTTCGCAGATAGTCTGATGATGGCCACATTGCCGAAATAGTCCTATTGCTATATTAATAAACAGTATTTAACAGCTACAAAGTAAAGCAGCATTTTGGTATTACTTAGATTAACAATATGTCCTTAAAAGACACACACAATGCTGCAGGCCCAAATGAAATGAAATGAGGGAAGAGTTAGGCACTGTTGAGCCATGTATCGTCCCTGCCAATCAGTACTGGAGCGTGGTTGACGTCGCACTTGGCAGAAACTGAAAGCTCTCTGGAGTGGACAGTCCGTGATTGGCAGGCAGGTGGCGTTCGCGGTGAGGACGAGCGTGTGAACGGCCGGCTGTACGCGCCGGCATGCGGTGCAGGTGTGCCACTGGCAGCCCAGCAGAGCGCTGTTTCCGCCTGCTCTTCCCAGAATGTGGTCTACTGCCGGCGGGTCGGAAAACCCCGCCACTGCCGCGCGACTGCCCACTTGCTCTGCGCCACCTGGTGCAACACTTGGTCAAGGACGGCCAGGTACAGCCGGCTGCAGAAAAATACAGTGATCATATATATGTGGCGTCTATTCTGGAAGAACAGACGTCACTTCTGATCCTGCAGTTGTTATTCTTTCATATTCACAGAATATACGACATCAACTTATATTCTGATGAACATTAACAAAAGAAAAACTGGGGTAATGGAGTGCAGTCTAAGAAAATCAGGTGATGCTGAAGGAATTAGATTAGGTAACGAAACAATAAAGAAGATAGATGAGTTTTTTTACTTGGGCAGTAAAATAACAAATGATGGTCGCAGTACAGAAGATATAAAATGCAGAATGGCAATGGGTAGAAAAGCGTTCTTGAAAAAGAGAAATTTGTTGACATCGAATATTGATTTAAGCCTGAGGAAGTCCTTTCTGAAGGCATTTGTGTGGAGTGTTGCCTTGTATGGAAATGAAACACGGTCAGGAAGAGGATAGAGGCTTTTGTAATGTGGCTCTACAGAAGAATGCTGAATATTAGGTGGATGTATTTCGTAACTAATGAGGAGGTACTGAACAGAATTGGGGAGAAAAGGAATTTCTGACATACCTTGACTAAAAGAAGGGATCGATTGGTAGGACACATTCTTGGGACAGACGACTAAGAAATGAAATTGACAGGAAGTTCAAAATGGCTAAGCAGGAGATAGAAGGCCAATGCAAGGATGTAGAAGAATATATAAATAGGGGAAAAATAGATACAGCCTACAGGAAAATAAAAGAAACGTTTGGAGATAAGAAAAACAGCTCTATGAATACCAAGGACTCTGGTGGAAAACCAGTTCTCAGCAAAGAATGGAAAGCTGAAAGGTGGAAAGAGTATATAGAGAGGCTCTATAAAGGAAATGAACTTAGCGGCAATATTGTAGAAAGGGGAGAAGAAGTGGATGAGGATGAAATAGGAGATACTATACTGAGAGATGAATTTGACAGAGCACTGAAAGACCTAACTCAGAACAAGGCCCCTGGAGTAGATGACACTCCCTCAGAGCTACTGAAGTCTCTGGGAGAAACAGCAATGACGCAACTGTATCACCTGGTGTGTAAGATGTATGAGGCAGGCGAAGTACCCTCAGACTTTAACGAAAATGTAATAATCCCCATTCCAAAGAATGCAGGCGCAGACAGGTGTGAAAACTACAGAACCATCAGATTAATAAGTCATGGTTTCAAAATATTAACACGAAATATTTACTGAAGGGTGGAAAAGCTGGTAGAAGCCGACCTCAGGGAAGATCAGTTTGGGTTCAGGAGAAATGTAGAAACACGGGAGGCAATACTCAGTTTACGGCTTATCCTAGAAGATAGATTAAGAAAAGGCAAACCTACATTTCTAGCTTTTGTAGATTTGGAGAAGGCTTTTGACAATGTTGATTGGAATAAACTCTTTCAAGTTCTGAAGCAAGCAGGAGTAAAATGTAGCGAGAGTAAGGTTATTTACAACTTGTACAAAAACCAGACAGTGGTTGTCAGAGTTGAAGAGCATGAAAGGGATGCAGTGGTCTGGAAGAGAGTAAGACAGGGTTGTAGCCTTTCTCCAATCTATTTCAATGTCTACATTGAGGAAGCTATAAAGGAAAGAAAGGAGAAATCTGTAGAAGGAATTAAAGTTCAGGGTAAGGAAATAAAAACATTGAGTTTTGCCGATGACATTGTAATTCTGTCAGAGACAGCAAACGACCTGGAAGAGCAGTTAAACGGGATGGACAGCGTGTTGAAAGGTGCATGTAAGATGAACTTTAACAAGAGAAAAACAAGGGTAATGGATTGTAGTCTAAAAAAATCAGTTGATAATGAAGGAATTAGATTAGGTAAAGAAACAATACAGGAGGTAGATGAGTTTTGTTACCTGGGCAGTAAAATAACAAATGATGGTCGCAGTACAGAGGATATAAAATGCAGAATGGTAATGGGTAGAAAAGCGTTCTTGAAAAAAGAGAAATTTGTTAACATCGAATATTGATTTAAGCCTTTCTGAAGGCATTTGTGTGGAGTGTTGCCTTGTATTGGATTAAAAAATGGACGATAACCATTGCACTCAGGAAGAGGATAGAGGCATTTGAAATGTGGTACTACAGATGAATGCTGAAGATTAGGTGGATGGATCGCATAACTAATGAGAAGGTACTGAACAGAAGTGGGGAAAAAGGAATTTCTGGCATACCTTGACTAAAAGAAGGGATAGATTGGTAAGACACATTCTTAGACATTAAGGAATTGTGGATTTAGCATTGTAGGAAAGTGTGTGGGGTAAAAACAGCAGACGGAGACCAAGGGATGGATACAATAAGCAGATTCAGACAGATGTAGGTTGCCGTTCTTATGTGGAGTTGATGAGGCTTGCTCAGGATAGGGTATTGTGGAGAGCTGCATCAAACTAGTCTCCGGACTGAAGACCACAATAACAACAAGACATCAATTGCAACTGGGGAAGGGTGGGCAAGTTTGGAGCCCTTACTCTTATGGGAATTAGTACAAAGTGACTACAAGTTTAATTACTCTTGCCAGGGTAAAGCTGGAAATTTGTGTCCGACAGAAGGCGTGCTTAGGTAGTCCTTGCAGGTGCCGTGATCACTGTGCCGGTTTTTACTGGTTTTTGCTGTTTTATTCCACGTTTAATAGGCAGAAGTGTGTTAAGTTGATGGAGAAACGAAAAAGAAAAAAAAATAGTGGTGTAGTGGTCAGTGCAACTGCCTGGAAAGCGGGAAAACCTGGTTCGAATCCCGGCTGGGTACACATTTTCGGCTTTGCCCATTTGCAGCTGATATCTTTTATTCTGTGAATATGATATACAGCGATCAGCCAAGACATCTCCTACTTCAGTGTCTTTCAACCTGTGGCTCGCGACCCTCAAGGGGGATAGCAAAGCCTCTCTCGGGGGTTGCCATCGCATCAGGAAGTACTTGATCCTTGAACCATAAAATAACCAGGGCTTCAGTAATACAAACACGTATGCCTAAGTGAAACATATTTCATATTAAAATTATTGTGTTCCTTGTGTAACATTCATTATAAATTGTTTTATAATACAGTGTGTTAATGATGAACAAGTGTGAAGTCTGAAAACTGTTTTCAGGAACCAATCGATAGGTAGAAGAACTTTATACAATAATTAATTCTGAAATATTTTAAGAAAGATATACATTTTTACAAATTGTTTATACGGTGAAACCTTTCTCAATGAGCGTAATTCGCTTCTGAGTCTTGCCCAAGATGGGAAACAGTCTTCAGCAAAATATATTTTTCTGTTGAAAATCTTGTAGAAATAGAATAATGTATTCCATTCCGAAAAAAAAGAAAACAGAAACCTTCGACCGACAATTTAAAAGGAAGCTGAAGCAAATGAAAGAAGATAAAATTTGTGATCTTTGAAATAACATAGTTCTGTTACGGTTCCTGAGCGAATATGTCTGATACGAATAACAGCAGTGAGCCGTGCCGATTCGTTTCTTGGTTACTGCGTAAGGCTTCCACCGTGTCGCTTTTGTGGCGACTCTCTTGGAACTTTGTTCTCCACTTTCGCCAGCAGTGGCGCTTGTATGCCCATTGCTGTTCGCGCTGGATCTCTGATCTTTATGCCGAGTGGAGTCAGTTGCGGTTGGACGGGCAGGGAGTTCAGATTGTGATAGCGAGGAGGCATGAGCGGCCTGTCCACCAGTTGCCTAATAGCCGATGTGTCCTCCTTTGGCACGGATAACATCGGCTAAACGATTTGGTATGCAACCAATGGGGCCTTAGTAGGTCTTTGTAGGGACACACGCGTCGCCAAATTCCCGGGGGGAGGGGGAGGGGAGAGGGCAGATCAGCTCAAACGCCACATTCAGACATTTCTGACGAGATGGGTAGCCAGTACATCAGTTGGAACTTGCAACGCGTCGGTGTGTTCTCCAATCACAGCCCTAGCATTGTAACACCGGTATTATAATGTTGAAAACATAAAAATGCCACTTCGGATAGGGAATATCACCATCTTGAAGAAATACAAGCGATCTGTAATAAGTACACAACACTATTGATTTCTCCATGACTGGATGCTTTTGCAGTTGCCGCAACTGTAGCTCAATTTAATGAAAGTCCAGCTCCATTTACATTGACTAGAACTTTATTGAAGTCCACACGACCGGTTTCCGCCTCTATTTCAGGTCATTTTCAGGTTAACAGCACCTGCATATAATGCGTATCAAGATTTAGAAGAAAACTTACATGCTACAATACAGAATATTACATGTGTCAAAGTACTTTAATATAAAACCGAATGGAATATAACTGGCCTCAAGCAAAATTATTAAACGTCCTGTATCAAATTTTAAATTGACGACACGCCAATTTTTCACATAGCAGCATTGGATGCCACATGTAGAATTTTTATCTAAACTGACATTTATAATATTCTATTACAGACCTTTATATTAATTAATTTTTAGAGTTTTATATTTGGAATTATGTAATCTTTATATCAGAACACAATAAAAATGCATTATTGTATCTGAATTTGAATATGACACGCCCATTTTTCTTAAATCGCCATTGCGCGGCAAAAGTTTTAAATTCTCAAACATTCTATTATTAATATTACTTGACGTTGTTCCCTCTACGGTATAACGTAAGGTCTCTTCTGCTTATATACAGTACTTTTACATATGTGACATTCTGTCCTGGACCGTGTAAATTTTCTTGTACACCTTTTGCTACACATTATATGCAGGTTCTGTTACACTTGAAGATGACCTAACATAAAGGCCGAAACTGGCCGTGTGGACTTAAAGTTCCAATTAATGCAAGTGGAGATGGACTTTCATTCGAGTGTACAATACTTCTTGGCTGCCTTGGTATCTTGCGGGGTTATCGGAAACACTGACGATAGCGGTTAAATGCTCGCAGCCAGCATTGATTGTGTTTTTCAGCCGTTGTTCTCAATTTCGTTGCTCTGCAGTAGCCTTGTCTTAAGAGTCAATGTGGGTTAGAATACCGGTGTAGAGTGTTTTGCTCGTTCCACACATATATCTACACATTGTGTTAGGGTCGGCATTTACAGCCATAGAACGAGTTTTAAATCAATGTGGAGTCCGATTGGAGACATCCTTGTCAAAAGTTAGGCCACGCGGTCACTGCACATCTCTACATTAGATTGCTAGCCTTTAGTAAGTTCACGACAAACAGTAGTTTCCTTATAAATCATGTTTCGTATGTGAAATGTATGCACCCTCACGAATAACTGCTCAAACATTTACAAATTAAAAGAGCAAAAGCCTTTGACAAACTTTCAAGATATTTACAGTCCATTGTCTCCTTCATGATGCATATAGATTCTCGTTCCTTTACCGCAAAAAGATCTCTTTCTATTGTTTCTGGCTGAAATTCACTTATTTAATTCAGTATTTCTATAAGCAGCAGATCACTTTCCCACGATAAATTGCAGGTTCTAATCCTGACAGGGTCACCATCAGTAAGTGAGCTGTTAATTACTTGAGGCTTGCAATCTACCTTTAGAATTTGTATCCGTCCCTGAATCATAGATACCTGCGACGTTTCCAAACGGTTACAAATCTGTAGATATATCTCTGTTACGATGTAAGGCTGAAGAACGAACAGACGACTTAGATGGAACTTTATTGGTTAATGGCCTGTCAATGACAAAAAATGTAATTAGTGACAGAACACTGCTTGACATGGACAAAGAGGTCGTATGCGCTCTGTTGAAAGTGCTCTCCTTTGCACCTGACGCAGCCGTATGGGAAAATTTCATTGTTATGAACTTCTCTTTCGTATATTTCAGGTAATGCAAGAAGCAACGGAGATTCGTTCAAAGGGGACAGCAATAACCATTCTAATGGGGTTCTGTCATTTTTGTAGGGGGTGTTGGACACAATAATATGAATACCATGCAAAAAAGTAGCCGCGCGGGAATAGCCGAGCGGTCAGGAGTGCTATGTTACGGATCGCGCGGCCTCCCGCGTGGTAGTCCATATCTTTTTATCCCCCAACAGCATCTTTGTGTCTACACTCTTCCTACAGTCGAAACAGTTCATAAATTTACTTTTTACTCAATATACAGCTCTGTTCTAAACGAACAATTTCCAGCAATCTCTTTCCCATTTTCTTTTATCGTGTTTGTTACTATTAAAAAACGTTTCTCCTCCTGTCGGAAGTACGTAAGAAGCATTATTTCTGATTTCTTTGTATCGTTTGGTTTTTTCCCCTCTTTCCTATTTGACAGTACCGCGTGAAGTAATTTCAATCTGCGGAAAAAAAAAAACAGAAAAATTAAGGATTTAACTTGCAAAGGAGACATTATTAAAGAATTGGATGCCTTCTAGCATCTAGGAAGTAAATTAACCAAGAAAGGCGACGTCAAGTGTGAAATTTCAGAAAGAATAGAAAATTGTTCAAAATTTTATTATTGTCTATCAGAGACAATTATAAACTGTAACGTCCCAGCTTAAGTAAAATTTGTATTATCTGCCAGTTTTAACCTATGAATGATGAAGTTGGACAAAGAAAGCCTTGGCAATACGAGAAAAGATAAAATAAGAGATGAAACAATACGAAGCACGTAAAAGAAATTATGGAAAGTAACAGGCTGAGACGGTTTGGGCACATTAAAAGAATGGTACGAGAAAGACTTTAAAGAAGAGCGGTAGAATGGACATAATACGGATGTAGAGCACTTGGAATCTAAGGGCAAGATGAAGAGACCAAGTGAAAGAAGATATAACCCAAAGCTGACTGCAATGGAAGAAGGTTCTGGGAAATAAGAGAATCTTAGCAAAGGCTTTCTCAGCGAAGTGCACAAGTAGAAACGTTGGAAGAAGAACAAGAAAAAGTACCTTGGTACCAATCATTCCAATATTTTACATCAAAATACTAGGAAATATGCCATTTTCGCCAAAAATCACATGCTCCGGAGGTAAACAAGGCGTTGAAATTCTTGTTTTCAGGCGTTTAGGTCCAGTCAAAAAGTGTGGAAACTGCTAGTGACCTCCCTTGTCCTCTGCGTCGGAATGGAAGTTCTGTTAATGGAACGGCTTGCACGAAAACAATGACTCACGCTTTTGAAGCAAATCCGAGATCTCGTGGAAGATAGGCACCTCATTACGTTCAGCGAGGCGTATCAGTAATCGAATCACGAGCGACCCGTTATGGAAAGCAGTGACCTAAACGCTGTCATTTTACCTCCGTGATGTGAATTTGATGTCGTAAAAACTGAGAACACATAAAACATTACGGCGTCGCTGGGTGGTTTCATGTTACTCCGAAGCGGTGCGCGTTTGAAAGAAACAGCCGTTTACTAAAACGCCCGCCTGTGAAAATGGAGCAACATGCGACGCACGTGACTCGGCATCTTATCCCGCCATTCAGAGCCCATCTAGCAGTCACGTCGGCCATTCACGTTCCGGTCCGCTGTGCACAAAGGAAAAATTCAATTCTCCGTGCTCGTTAACTGTAGAGAACCGGTGCCAACGGACCGTATGAAACTCATATGGTGGTAAAAGCGCAGCGAAGAGACGCTATAAAGGCTTTCAAGTTTGAGAGAATGTAAGAAATAGGACATTTTCCGAAAATGTCGCAAATTTTATGGAAACGTGGAACTTTACAATAATTTTATAGCCAATCCCAGCGACCCGTCCAGCTTCACACGGGTGTAATTTGTGTTCTATATCTAAAAAATCGACGAATGTGTTTTATTCGTTACTATTTTATACGTAGCATGATTACCCCTTTATTGAGCAAACATAAAAATCGCGTGAAGAAAAATATGAAGTTACTTAAATTAGACAGGTATGGTCATGTGAACAATGTGATGTGATTGTTTATTCAAAGTATTGCTTTTTTGCGTAAAACTGACATTGAGAAAAAAGGCGCATTGGTCTAGGTACAATATAAATATAACAGTTTTGTTCCAGTGACTATAAAAATTAATGCATTTTACACTAACTCATGTGAAATGTCTGAAGAAAGTCCCTTTTGGTGTAACGCTCAGAACAGGCCTAAAATTTTAATGTTACAATGCAAATAGCCATGAAGACATATCCTACACATTGGTTTTGGCCCATAATCACACAAGTAGTCTAGCTATAGCAGTCGTACCTTACACTATTCACTGGCACAAGAGATGGTGTTTACTTGCTCTTCTGGACTGGTTGTCCATTCCATAGTGGTTTACCTGGCCTCCTCTCTCTCTCTCTCTCTCTCTCTCTCTCTCTCTCTCTCTCTCTCTCTCTCTCTCTCTCTCCCTCCCAGTAAACATACATCCACTTGCAATATCTGACATAAGAATTCCCTAACCCTTTTGCATATCTCGCCATTTATTATATAAAGTTCTTCAAAATTGAAAGAATCTTCTACGATGGTGATGAATACTTGCACTATCTGCTAAAGTTTCGGACTACTGAGAAACTTTATGGGAAAGGTACAACGAAACTTCGCTGTATACGAGAGCTTAAATGTTGGTTGCAAACATCAGAAGACGAAACGTGAAACACGTTGCAGAAAACTGCGCACAATTTTTATGTTACTAGAGGGCAACATTGTCCAACAAAGGGTTAAACGCAATTCGTACTATACAGTAGTACTCGGAGTATTTAATCCATATTTACGTTAAATTTTTAAGTTTAATATGCCTGCATTACAGTAACGACGGCGATGACACTTACAGCTGAAGAAACTATAGAGAGATTTCGTAGGAGGTTAGATCTACCAGAATAATCCCCATGCTTGACTGTGGCTCTCCCGAATGGGAAAATTTTACTGAATTATTTCCAAGCAAATTTTGATCTAGGGCTGCAACGACTATCCAATACCTAACTTTTTGTTTTTATCAATCGTCTTAACATATACTATAACATAGAATTAATAACCAGAATGGTTATTGCCAATTTAATTAATGAGATATTTGCCGAAAGAGATAAACAATTAACCGAAACAATAAGGGCAGAATTTGCCGTCAGAGACAAACGAAATGCCGATAGAGATGCCAGAATTAACAAGAAATCTGACGCATCTCACGATCAAATTTTATCCAAAAACGAAAGCATTAAGACAGAGATAGTTCATTTAACAGAAAGCTTTGTTGATACCAAAACAACCGAGGACATACGTGAAATCAAAGATACAAAGGGCGAAATTGAGGAGGAAATCAAGGATATAACCAAACGTGTACATGATTTAACGATCAAAAAAGAGCAGAAAGTCACAGAACATTTAAATCAATGAGAGGAACAGAATGTGCAACATTTCACGGATTTGATCGAAAAGAAAGATAATGAAATTACGAGGAAGACCGACAAAGTGGGACAGTGGAAGCTATAATAACAACAGATATACTGTCGAAGCCACGCACGACAGCAGTCATTTCGATAAATAAAGAATTTTTCTTTTAAGTATATTATCGGTCAGGTCTGAAATATGCGTTTGTGAGGAAATACTCCTCAGATCTCCATTTGCATTACAAGTAAAACCAGATCCAATCAGTAAAGTAAGCTTCCATTGATATTAAAAAACTGACGTGCATAGCTTTTTGCTGCATGCTATAACTTATACCGCTTATTTACCAACAAAAGGCAACTACAGATCACCTCATGTCAGATACAAGTTAATGACGCTTTTCCTAACAGAGAGATAGGTACAAGATATCATTCTCGTACATTGCATAGTAAGCGTCGTATTACACACAAGGCGTGACGTCAAACACAGTCGTCAGAGCTACACTCCTGGCTATTAGAATTGCTACACCACGAAGATGACGTGCAACAGACGCGAAATTTAATCGACAGGAAGAAGATGCTGTGATTTGCAAATGATTAGCTTTTCAGAGCATTCACATAAGGTTGGCGGCGGTGGCGACACCTACAACGTGATGACATGAGGAAAGATTCCAACCGATTTCTCATACACAAACAGCAATTGACCGGCGTTGCAGGTGAAACGTTGTTGTGATGCCTCGTGTAAGGAAGAGAAATACGTACCATCACGTTTCCGACTTTGATAAAGTTCGGATTGTAGCCTATCGCGATTGCGGTTTATCGTATCGCGACATTGCTGCTCGCGTTGATCGCGATCCAATGACTGTTAGCAGAATATGGAATCGGTGGGTTCAGGAGGACAATACGGAACGCCGTGCTAGATTCCAGTGGCCTCGTTTCAGTAGCAGTCGAGATGACAAGCATCTTATCCGCATGGCTGTAACGGATCGTGCAGCCACGTCTCGATCCCTAACAGATAGGGACGTTTGCAAGACAACAACCATCTGCACGCACGAACAGTTCGACGTCGTTTGCAGCAGCATGGACTATCAGCTAGGAGACCATGACTGTGGTTACCCTTGACGCTGCATCACAGACAGGAGCGCCTGCGATAGTGTACGCAACGACGAACCTGGGTGCACGAATGGCAAAACGCCATTTTTTCGGATGAATCCAGGTTCTGTTTATAGCATCATGATGATCGCATCCGTGTTTGGCGACATCGTGGTGAACGCACAATGGAAGCGTGTATTCGTCATCGCCAATTGGCGTATTACCTGGCATGACGTATTGACAATACGACCAAAAGCCCAGAAGAATTTTCTTGAAAGTGAAAACTGTGTTTCTTCGTCGTCATTACCCAGGATGTAACATGGTTGTTTTGTCCGAACCTGAGAGTAAAACCCAATTCATGGAGTGGAGTCATCTGGGTTCCCCTCGGAAGAAGAAACCAGGACTTTCCCGAACAGCAGGCCGAAATGTGATGGTCTCCTTCTGCGATCAGCGTTAGACCACTGACGTTTTGGAACCTGGCATCACCGTTTACTGGGACCGTTACTGTTTGTCACTGGACAAGGCGCGGCGTGCCATCAAGACCCACAGACCACAACTCAAGGGGCACATCATCAGACTATAGTATGACAATGTCAAACACCATACAGTCCTTATGACGCAGGAGAAAATCAGGAAAATATGTTGGAAAATTGTTCATCATCCTCCCCACAGTCCGGACGTAGCTCCATCCGATTTTTACCTCTTTGGTCGTCTGAAGGTCATCCTGAGCAGTAAAACATTTGATAGTGACAAATACTTATTTCCTGTGTCAAGCGATGGTATAAAAGTCAATCTCCAGAATTTTAACAATGTGCATTTACAACATGGAAAGGACGTTGGGCCAGATGCAACACAGTTGATGGAGGTTGTTGGTGTGGTCTTCAGTCTGCAGACTGGTTTGATGCAACTCTCCACGCTACCCTGTCCTGTGCAAGTCTCTTCATCTGAGAATACGTTCGGCACCTACATCCTTTTGAATCTGCTTACTATATTCGTCCCTCGGTCTCCCTCTATGATTTTTACCCCACACGCTTCCTTCTAATGCTAACTTGGCAATTCCTTGATTCTCAGAATGTGTCCAACCAATCTGTCCCTTCTTTTAGTCAGGATATGGCAGAAACTCCTTTTCTCCCCGATTCGGTTAAACACCTCCTCATTAGTTACGTGATCTACCCATCTAACTCTCATCATTCGTCTGTAGCACAACATTTCAACAGCTTGTATCATCCTTCTATCTGAACTCCCTATCGTCCACGTTTCACTCCATTACAATGCTACACTTAAACAAATGCTTTCATAAAGGACTTCCTAACATTTACATTAATATTGGAGGTTAACAATTTTCGCTTCTTTAGAAACGCTTTCCTTCCCATAACCATTCTGCATTTTACATCTTCGGCCATTAGAAGTTATCTTGCTACCCAAACAACAAAATTCATCTACTACTTTTATTGTCTCATTACCTAATTTAATTCCTTCAGCATCGCCTGATTTGCTGACATTGCATTCCATTACCGTCGTTTTACTCTTGTTAATGTTCATCTTATATCTTCCTTTCAAGACACTGTCCTTCCAATTCAATTGCTCTTCCAGATCTTTTGCGGCCTCTGACAGAATTACTACATCATCAGGAAACCGCAATGTTTTTATTTCTTCTCCCTGCACTTCAATGCCCTCTCCATATTTCGCCTTCCATTCCTTCACTGCCTGCTCAATGTACAGATTGCACAACATTAGGGAAAGGCTACAAGCCTGTCTTACTCCCTTCCCAACCTCTGCGTCCCTTTCTTGCCCTTCGACTCTAATAACCGCTGTCTGGCTTTTGTATAGCTTGAATATAACTCTTCGCTCCCTATATTTCACCCCTGCTACCTTCAGAATTTGGAAGAGTGTATTCCAGTCGACATTGTCAAAAGCTTTCTCCAAATCGACAAATGCTAAAAACGTACGTTTCCCCTTCCTTAGCCAATCCTCTAAGATAAGTCATAATGTCAGTATTGCCTCTCGTGTTCCTACATTTCTCCTAAATCCAAACTGACCTTCCCCGATGTTGGATTCCACAAGATTTTCCATTCGTCTGTAAATAATTCGTGTTAGTATTTTGCACCCATGACTTATGGATGGAGGCTACAATGAGTATGTTTTGATGAAGCAAGTGACGACCTCGCTGATTAGCCCCTAAACCTGCCCCCATCCATCCAATGAACCAACTTTGTGGCACCAGTGGACGCAATGGAAGGGTAGAGGGACCATCTAGGAGGGCTGGCGACGGTCGCGCAGCAGCAGAGAGCAGTGAGTCAGAGCGCGGCGGCAGACTCATCAGGCCAATACGCGCGCTGTTTACTCTGGAGCGGCGCCCTTGGTCTCGCTTAAACAACGCCAGACACGAGGTCACTGCTGGCACTCGCTCTGGGCTCGTGGGTGGCCGCGCCGACGAACCACACAGCGGGAGCACCACATCTGACACACAGCACTCCATCAGCCGAACGACTGGGGCATTATTTCATTCCACTGCATCCTCATGTAGCACCTCCATTTTCCCGGATTTATTCTTCTTTTTTTTAGCGTATGGTGGATTAAATTACAAAATAACACAAAAAATACATATTACAGGGTGGATACAGGGTACCTTATTAATAAGGTTGAGATTACAGATATGAAAGTAGCAAGGACGATTGCAGGTACTAATAGATGGGAACAATGGCATGGGCGTGTCCATAATAAGGAAATCGGAAAAAGCTGGGAATGAACACTAGGTGAAGCAATTAGAGGGATGATGGAGTCATATGTGGTGTCGCACAAGTACAAAGTGCGCGCCACCTACTTTCGCCGCGCGCCGCCATGCACGCACGGCGCGGCGTTCTCACGACGACAGCCACGAGCGCCCTCTGCTGCAACCCCGCTCGTGGCCACCACGGAAAGACACCGGGCACTTCGGACGGAGATAGCAACCAGTTAGGACCTTCGTAATCAGATAGGCACCAGTGAAGACTTTGCTATCGTACAGGCACTAGGCAGGCCTCTAACAACTATGTATCAACATTCTGCAGTACTATGTAAAAGTTAAGTATTGTTACATTCTGTGCAATATATATCTCTTTCTAATTTACTCGAGTGTTTATAGTTTCTGGCTGCTCCCCTCCGTACCTGCACCAGCGTGCTGTCTTTGTTCCTGTGTCGGTCTCGTTCCACTCGGCCACCGACACCTACGACGAGGCTGGGACACAAAAGCGACGACGAAGTTGGGACACAAAATTACACGCATGGTAGAAGCAAAGAGTCCTGGGTTCGCCAGAAGAGGGTAGGAAGAGTCAAAGTAAACCATAGTCAAAGAAAGTACGTGAATATTGTCAAGAATGAGTTTGAAGTAACAGGATTAACATGAGATGAGGCATCAATGTTAACATTGAATAGGAGATTATGGAGGGATTTTATTAGGAGGACTACGCTATAGGCAGAACGCTAAAAGGCATAATGAGACTTATTGTGATGATGTTGACGATGACAGACAGCTCGAATATATCCAATAAATGTTGATGGGATCAAATGTTCAAATGTTTGTATAGCTTATGGGACTTAACTACGGGGTCATCTGTCCCTAAACTTACAAACTGCTTATTAACTAGCTAACACTAAGAACGGCACGAATATCTATGCCAGAGGGGAGATTCGAGCCCCCGACCGTAGTGGCCGTGCAGACCGTGACTGGCGCGCCGCAGTCCCCTCGGCCACCGCGGCCGGCTCGATGGGATCCAAGTTGCTCTACGTACGTGGCCATTTCATTGGCTAGAACTGTTCAGAATGTTCTTCAAACTGCATTTACGTAGCAAACGTCATGGGATAGTGGGGCAGATTTGGTGCAGGTTTTTTTTTTTTTAATTTTATTTATTTATTTATTTATTACCACACTTCCCTTTCGTGCATCGAAATTTCTCTTTATTCCGTCTTCCAAATGTCCGCAGAAAGCTTCTACTTTACCCGGATTTTTCTTATTATTACCATTTGTTCGTAGTTAAGGTTAGGCATGTCAACAACGTGTGCTATCAGCGACAATAGTAGATTCCATTGCGTAGTGTCTTCACAGCAGTGTTACAACTGTTTAAGATCAAATCCTCGTAAAAAGGAAATAGTATCACCCTTACGTCTCGTAGTACTTTTGGTATCTTATGTAACTTTTTCTTGTAATGTAGGCCTATTTGATTTGGTGTATGCATTACTATTTAAAATTTTCCCCGTCGGTCTAATAAGGAGCTATACCATCAATGTAAGAGCTGTTTCTGACTGACATATAAAATTTCCTTTTTGTTTTGAACAGTACCTGTATTCCTTAATTAATCCATAGCTTCTTTGTAGACTTCAGTCTAAACTGCCTTCGTTTTCAGAGCAAACATCGTTCAAGTACGAAAACAACTTTATTCTTAAAAAAAGTGTTGTAGTTTCTCTTCTGATATGAGAACAGCCTTTGAGGGGTGTTCTAAATAGATTATTGATTAGTTCTAATGCATTGACTACTACCTTGAATTCAGAATTTAATTTTTATATCTTTTTCAGTGTTAACGTCTAGCAAAAGGGTCTGCATTCCATGATCTTACTTTAGGTAAATTCTGTTCATTCGATATTTCTATAAAGATATTTTCACTGTTTGTGACGAACCGACCGAGCTGGCGCAATGGTAACACACTGGGCTTGCATTGGAGACGACGGTGGTTCCATGGGGTACGGGAAAGGCCGTGTGGTTCCAGGCGCTATGTCAGGGACTGCACGGCCACTCCTGCCGGAGGTTCGAGTCCTCCCTTCCAAATTGGTGTGTTTGTTGTCCTTGGGATTATTTTCAGTAGTTTATAAGTCTAGAGATCAATGAGCACACAGGCTTACAAACATTTCAACATTTGATTCGGTGGTTCAAATCCACCTCTAGCCACCCATATTTAAGTTCTCCATGATTTTCCTAAATCGGTCCAGTCAGATACCGGGATGCTTCCTTTCAAAGGAAACGGGCGATTTCCTTCCCCATCCCTAATAAAAAACAATCCTAGCATTTCCTTGTTTCTAATGGCCACACTGTCGACGGGACGTTAAACACTAATCTTCCTTCCGTTTTCTTTGTAACAAATTAGCTACACAAGTTGTGCAGCGTACAGTAAGGGGTGAAGTTAAGTAATGGTGGTAATGACTGAAATAAATTCTTTTTCGAAAGTGTTCTAAGATAATCTACATCGAAAACACTAGCAACCAATAGTTCTTTGTTTTTCGCTCTTAAATCGGCCATTGAAATTTCAGTGTTTTATGAACAGATTAAAGATACATGCAGGTGCTCGGTATACACTTACTGTTATGAATGATATAGTCTGAATTTCTCTTTATTGCACGGACTTCCTAGCAAAATTTATGAATATTTATGTTCTTAAATGTATGGCAATTCCTGATGAATGTACAAACTCAATTCTTATTCGATTACAGTTCTACATAAGGGCGATACTAACCTAAATCGTGTAAAATACACAAAATGTATACCAGTGCTCAGATGATGTTTAGATAGAAAAATTCTATGAGCTGGGTTTGGTTACTAAAATAAAAGAGCACGATCACAACTGATTTATAATACGACGAATACCTTGGAGTATTGCTGCCCAGTGTGGTCTACTTACGAAACTCCAATCACCAACATTCTCCTCCGAATGCGAATATATATTGTTGACTCGCACCTACATAGGTAGAAATGATCATGAGAATAAAATACGAAAAATCAGAGCTCGAACGGAGAGATTCAGATGTTCCTTCTTCCCGCGCGCTATTCGAGAATGGAATAGGAGATGAACAGTATAAAGGCGGATCGATGAACCCTCTGCCAGGCACTTAAATGTGATTTGCAGAGTATCCCATTTAGATTTACGTAGATGTAGATGTAGAATGAAAACATACATACAGAAGGAAAAGCTTTTAACTGCATCCTAGTAAGTGACAATTAACCAGATACATTAGGTTCTTTTAAACTTCTACGTGATTTTTAAGTCTTCCATCCTTAATTTATCTAAATTCACTGTGTTGTAACCTGGTAATCCAGACGACACTTGCGATAAATTTACTTCTCCGAGAAAATTTCGATTTGGGTGTTCTAGTAATTTGTTGTTGGTGCTTTGGTGACAGACATATTCCATTCTCAAAGGCACGACATTATACGACACGAAAGTGAAGCAACGTTCACCTAAAATTAATTTTCAAGTCTGGACAATATTTCCAGAGTACAAAAACGGGTAGTTATCTTTGTGAAGTTTCCCAGTCAGCTGAAGAATTTATAGATTATAAAGCACGTTTAAATTAGAAAAAAGGCATGAATTGTTTATAATATATATTAAAAAAAAAAAACAAATAATTCTGTGCTTAATGCGTTGTACGGCCACACAAACAAATTTTACATTCAGATGGAGTTCACAGTTTCCCACCCCTGAAAGAGGGCTACGACAAGAGGGATATTGGCCAATATACCACTATAGTTCGACCCACGATCGAAGGAGGTTGCGCATGTCTAGACAAGATGGGAAACGCGACAGTTGATGTACTTCGTGTATAAACGTGTATTGCGGTTGAAGAAACTTCATAGCCTGCAAATAAAGGCTCTCGGTTGCTTAGGTGAAATTTATTGCATGCCACTAAGATCAGTGATGACAACTTGCAACTAACAATAACATCTTCTGAATAACTCTCTACAAATAATTTAGGCAATGCCTACGACGGTCGCAGAGCGTTCAAAACAATACTGAACGCTCATTCGCTGTCGGAGAAGCATGATATAGATGTGCAGACCAAGCCGAAAACTACCGCCGTCGTCCTTGTCCCAACACTGCCAAATCCAGATTAACATGCCAACTCCAGGATGATACAATTCCAAAAATAAGAAGACAGAAATAAAATTTTAAAAAAAAGTAACGTCTTGTACAGACACCCTTCATTAACCTGGCACGTTACACATAATTACTGAGTGTTGTACTCATGATCTATAGAACAACTATTAACCTAATCTAATCTGTATGAAATTACAGTTATCTTATTATACCACTTACAAACAAGTAGTCGACAGTCACTGCGAGTTATGAAATGTTGCTTAAAACAAGCATAGGTTTTGCCAAAAAAAAGAAGTACTCTAGGTCCTTTTCGTACTATACTAATCACGAAAAAGCAAATGACGAAATATAAAAAGTTCTCCCCGGCCGGGAATCGAACCCGGGTCTCCCGCGTGACAGGCGGGGATACTAACCACTATACTACCGAGGAATTCGTTGTAGTATCCCCTTCAACGCATTATATACACTCCTTGAATTAACGTTATTCGTTTCTTCCCTTTTAAGAAAGTATACATTGTTTCTTACGTCTAAGCGCAATATACATTTTTACAAATTTTAAAGTTATAAAACAAATAACTAATTAGAAATGCTTCATCTCTGTACATTGTGGCATTATCGAGTATGACTATTTTAAATGGGAACATTTTTAGTTAAGCGTCATCATGACTGTAATTGAAATGGAACGAAATACAAGCTTAAAATCTACTTGATCAGTTGGTTTTTTGGCATTAAAACGACTTGTACTTAAAAGAACGTTACCGATTATGTGTTTTATTACGACTTTGGTGTAACAGTGCCACAGTTTTCCCCAAAGATTTTACATAACACATAGGCCTATGGTACAATCATGACGTTTTAATCCAGTTATTATACACTAAATTCTACTGAATAATAAATCTACTTAGTGATAAAGTTTTCAATCTCCAAAAGGTGTTGTAGAAATAAAAAGAAAGTTCGGAATAAATTACACGATTCCTCCATAGCTTTATTCTTTATTTTATTTATGTATATAGTTTTATTTAATGTATTCATTTATTTGTATATTGTATGTTTGAAAACTTTATCACAATGTATGTTCAATCTCCAAAACACATCCCGGAAATAAAAAGAAAGTGACAGGTATCAAATAGTAATTCACCAGTTCATTTCTTGTAACATGTCACCCACAAAGAGTTGGCTAGCCGTACGTTGTTTTGCATTACAGGACATCAGATTTGCTTATTTGCATAGCACACGTGCCAACAAACTACAGGTTTTATGCTTAGATAGTTTCAGGTACTGTACTGCATCGTAAATATGTTTCGTTAGGAAGTACTTCAGTCTCTCCTATCTTCAGCTCGTCGCGGAGTGTAGAAATACATCACTTTAGATAGCACAGAAATGCAGTAATAATAATTTTATAATTATGTACGCTTAATCTTTTCTATTTGTCCAATAAACTACAATGCTCATGGAAAATGTGTAGTCGCATGCAGTCTCACTACGACGCTTACACAAGTTATCACAGTATTATAGCGTGCATTCAAAAATAATACAGACTGAGTCTGATTTGGAAAACACTGGCTAAAAGTGTCATTGCGAATGAGAATTCAAACTAAACTGTCCCCAGCACTATGTATAATGTCTGTGTTCACCCTAGTAATATAGCAAATAGTAACTGAAACTAGCCCCCCCCCCCCCCCCCCCACGAATCAGAAAATAATCATCCTTGGCGTAGTACTATTTTGTTTAATCTACGAAGTATTTGCACGATTCCTTCATAGTCTCATTTTTTATTTTATTCGAATATTTATTTTTATTTTATATATTTATCCATTTGTATATTTTATGCCTGAACGTACTTCCATAAGTACCACAATAAATTGCACCAACCATAAAGCAACACAATTTGTCGTTCATTATTTTTCCTAAGGATTATGAGAGGTGAAGATTGTCGTGTAACATACAAACATTTAGGACAGATTACTTCGAAACTTCCCATTACAAATGTCCCTCAAGAGAAAAATGACAGTAAGCATAAAGCCATAATAATAAAACGTCGAAAGTACTACAACAGAAGAAACAATAATGTTACATTTTTCATAGCCAGAAACGTTAAACTCACAAACGCATCTTCGACGTAGACGTCCATGGAAGATAAAGTAATGTGATTAAATAAAATATCGTGTGTTGGAAAATCAGCGCAAGTGTAAGAGTGTGCAAACAATAAAAGACGTAAGTGACATATTTTAATTCGTCACAAAATTCTTTTAAGGGGCTTAGCAGGAGAAAGATTATCACTGCAGGCAGCCAATATATTTTCTAATTTAATATCAAAAAGGAAAAAATTCCTCATTTTCTGCAACATTCTTTAGAAGTTACTAAAATCGTAACATTAGAAATATTTTAATACTACTGCACTGTGAAACCACCCACCCCCACCCGCCTCCCCCGCCCACATACACACACGCACGCACACATGTTTTTAATGAAATTATTTAACATCAGTTTTGCACATCCACTTTTATACATCAGCTCCTAAAATTTTAGTAAATGTAATTCATCCTCATAAAAATGTAATACTTTCCTGTGAACATGTCAATTTGTATCTTTTGTGATAACAACACCTTTATAAGTCGCACATCAGTGAACATATGTTAGTAACTCATTAAATAACTATGCAGTACATCAGGATATTTTCCTTTTGGATAATATTATCTGTCAAGCACCGACGGAAAATTTAATTAATTTTTCGAATTTGTTTATGATACAAGTTGTGTATACAACTCCTTCTACAACAGTTAATGATCGATCCCGTACCCGTCACAAGGAGGATAAAGAGGGAGGAATGACGTCAAAAGAGTATCCGGTCATAAAAGCAGCTACGGGCAAAACCAAAATAATGATGGATACTTCTCCAAGTAAATTTTCCGGATAATAGCGTCGTAATCGGATCCCTGGGGGAGATGTTTTGTGAAGAATCCCACTACGGAAGAAGGTGAGAAAGAAGCGAATTACAGAATCAGAGTCAATGGAAAAAGTCGAGACACTGAAGACTGAAGGAAAGTGAAGATCCAGTGCTTACAAGAGACCAGGTACAACTACGATAAAGCAAAACTACTGGAAAAAGTGTACACGTTGTTCGTAGTAGTACAGGCTGAATCTCGAAATGGAGTGGAGATTATTGTGGATAAAGATCTGAAGGTGGTAGTCTTGAAGTGGACAGAATGAATGAGACAAACATGAGTGTAAAACTTGTTACCTAAGGAGTGCTCGTCACAAATTTCAGCATATATCCAGTTCAAACAGAACATTCTGAGGAAAATAAGTTCGGATTTTGGACAGTCCTAGATGAAGTGACAATGGAAATACCAGATAGCGAAATATAACTGAGAGACACTTGAAGGACATGAGGGCGAGAGGAGAAGGAGGGAAAATTCATGGTGGATTAAGTTACGGAAAAAGGAATGCAAAAGGGAACAGGATTGCGGAATATGCAGTTACCCTTTGACCTAATGACTGCCAATTCCTATTTCAATCGAAGAAAAGAGAATATGTTATGTAAAAGAGTGGAGACCAAAAAAGTAAGTTGGATTACTTGTTGTACAAAAGGAAAGAAAGGATCCAAAGGAAATACACAATACCAAGGTCTTATACAGTGAAAGAGCGGCTTGAGTGGCTTCCAGTAGAAAATCGTAGTAGCTGATTATGAGATAGCAGTGGGAAAAAGACGTAGATATATCAAGCGAGAACAACAAGAATAAAATGATGGAAGTTGAAAGTATTGAGGGAAGTGAGATCACCAGAGGATGCATAGGAGTAATGTCTGCCGGCCACGGTTGCCGAGAGGACTGAGGCGCTCCAGTCACGGTCTACACGGCCACTACGGTCGGGGGTTCGAATCCCCCCTCGGTCTTGGATATTTGTGCCGTCCTCCTTAGGATTAGCTAGTTCATAAGTAGTTTGTAAGTTTAGGGACTGATGACCCCGCAGTTAACTCCCATAAGCTATACAGACATTTGAACATTTGAGTAATGTCTACATCAATGTAGTAATGAAAGTTGGAAAAGAGGGGGTTGGGTGTAACAACATCAAAGAGACCACCAGAACGTAAGAAGGCATGGTGGTGTACTGCGGTGATTAGAAAGTTATAAGTATGGTAACAATTGGTGGTATTTAACAGCAAGACAGAAGGACAGGGAAGCCTATAATACTGCAACGAAGAAGGCAAAAACAGCCGTAGCAAAAGTGAATGCTTAGGCAATGGAAAGGGAGTATGAGGATCTTGAAAAATACAGGAGGACAGACAAAACTTACGGATTGCTAAATCAAGAGAAAGTATCAAAGGACATAACGTCGATGAAGCATATGAAGGATGAATCAGGTGTAGTATTACACGACCAGAAGCAAGCCCTGTTTAAGTGGCTGGTGTGCTTTGAAAGACTGCTAAATGAGGAAAACGTGCGAGAGAAATATGAAGATGGAGAGATAAAGAAATGATCCAAATTGTAAGTAGAGAATAAGTAGAATACAAAGTAGCGAAGGCCGTAGGCGCAGATAAAAGCATAGAAAACTGTGGGAATAGATATTCTCTGTAATTTAATAGAGAGAATTTGGAAAGGAAAAGAATGATACATGCATGGAGAAGTACTGTACTGGTTCCCATATTCAAAGAGAAAGAAGATAGCGAAAACTGTGGTAATTATAGGTGGATTGGCCTAGGTGTCACACAAAATGAAGACCTGTGAAATGCTTATTCAGAAGAGGTTGCATCTAAAAACCGAAGTATGTAAAGAACAGTTCTGATTTATGTCGGGATGAGGAACAACAGACGCAATATTTTCACTAACACAAAGAGAAGCTGAGGGTGATCTGCACATGGTCTTCATTGATTTAGAGAAGGCGTATGTCGAAGAGTACCTTGCGAGAGAGGTGGAGATATAAGACATGGAAATACCTGCCATAAAAGTATGTGAGGGTGGTGAAAGAGATGTAAGGTGTGATGACAAGTCATGAGTAGTGCAAGTACCACAAAGGCGTTTCCAATCATAGTATGAGTACACTAGGGATCTGATCTATTCCCATACGCCTTAGATCTGCTGATGAATGTGCTACTTAGAAAGGTGGTGAAAGAGGCACCCTAGAGTATGATTTTTTCTTATGACGTTGTAATCTGTGAATCCAGCCGAGAGGAACTTCAAGACGATCTAGAAGAGTGGAGCAAAACCCTAGATGAGCTTCAGCATGGTGAAAACAGAATACAAATGTGTGTGTACAAAACAAATACTGAGCCATATCCAGGAGTTGCAGGTTCAGGTAAAACAGTAATAAACGAAGGCTAAGATATTGGTAATGCTTAAACGCAATTGATGACCATATTAATAAGACATAAATGCTAGCATAAAAAGCTTAGATGTAGCAGACATTCGTAAATGAAATGGACATTTACGCTCCTTACATGAAGCGGGGAGTCGTTTGGCATTGACCTGCGTGACGTGTAGCTTATGGGCAGCTGTTCGACCATGAAATCCAAGTTTTTCTCACCTCTTCCCAACTGTCATAGTACTTGGAGTGAATCTTGATGGAATTTGATATTCCTGTGTTGTGGTCTGGATAGATGCCTGCCTATTACACAATACGACCGTCTTCAACAGACGTCGATCTGTCAATCAACAGGCGAGGTCGGCCCGTACGCTTTCGTGCTGTACATCTACATCTACATAGATACTCTGCAAATCACATTTAAGTGCCTGGCAGAGGGTTCATTAACCAATTTCTTAATATTTCTCTACCGTTCCATTCCCTAATAGCGCGCAGGAAGAAAGAACTCCTAAATCGTTCCGTTTTCGATCCGATTTCTCTTATTTTATTGGGATGGTCATGTCTCCCTGTGATGGTGGGTGCTAGCAAAATATTTTCATATTCAGAAGTAAAAGTTGGTGATAGAAATTTCGCAAATAGATCTCGCCGCAAAGAATAACGTCGTTCTTTTAATGATTTCCACCTCAAATCGTGCAAAATTTCTGTGACGCTTTCCCCCTTGTAACGGAATAAAACAAAACGAGCTGGCCTTCTCTGAACCTTCTCAATGTCTTCCGTCAGTCCCACTTGGTGAGGGTCCTGCACTGGGCAACAGTACTCCAGAAGAGGACGCACAAGTGTGATGCTGGCAGTCTGTTTGGTGGAGCTTGCATCTTGGAAGCGTTCTGCCAATGAAACGTAGCCTTTTGTTCGCCTTCCCCACAATATTTCCTATTTGTTCTCTAAAATGTTCCAATGTTTGTAGAGCTTATGGTACTTAACTACGGGTTCATCAGTCCCTAAACTTACAAACTACTTATTAACTAGGTAATACTAAGGACGGCACAAATATCCATGCCTGAGTGGGGATTCGAACCCCCGACCGTAGTGGCCGTGAAGAACGAGATTGGCGCGCCGCAGACCGCTCGGACACCGCGGCAGGCTCTATGTGTTCTCTCCAGTCTGCGTTGTTCTTAACTGTAACTCCCAGGTATTTAGTAAAATTTAGGACCTTAAGGTTTGACTGATTTATCGTGTAATTGAAGTTCAGCGGATTTCTTTTAGTATTCGTGTGTATTACTTCACACTTTTCGTTATTTTAATTGTCACTTGTCAATTGTCAATTTTCGCATCGTGTAGAAATTTTCTCTAGATAGCTTTGAAGGTTCTTTTGATCCTCTGTTGCCTTCACTAACCGATGAACGACAGCACCATCCGCGAACAGTCTAAGAGAGCTATCCAGATTGTCTCCTAAATCGTTTATAAACACAAAGAAGAGTAGGGGACCTATAACGCTTCCCCGGGGAACGCCAGATATCACTTCTGTTTTACTCGATGACTTACCGTCAATTACTACGAACTGTGTCATTTCTAATAGAAAATCGCGAATCAAATTGCACAATTGAGGCGATATTCCATAAGCACGCAATTTCATTAAAAGCCGCTTGTGAGGTACGTGTCGCTTCACGTTTCCACTTCACTGACACCTCAGAAACAGTGTTGTTTAGGATTGTGGAAATCTCGCGTACAGCCCTCTGACACAAGTGATTCCCAATCAGCTGACCACATTCGGATTCCGTCCGGCCCTTTGGTCTTCGGGTAGAGCACTTGACTGGAAACCGAAGAGTCGCGGGTTCGAAACCCGGTCGGACCTCGGATTTCTTCAGTCTGCGTTGATTTAACCCATCCTTCAACTCTCAACGATGTTAGGGGTCGCTATAAACGAAACGTTGAAATACCACCATTATTGTAAAATTAACTCTAGCTGAATGGAGCCAGTTAAAAGCTTACTTTCAACATATAACTCCGGCCATAAAACCAGCTAAAGGATTCGCGTGAACTACTGACTACTTCCTGCAACAGAATCTTGTTCCCTGGCCCAGAATTTAGAACTCACTCAAACTTTACTTTAGTAGCAGGAAGACAAAGAGACGGTGACCAGCATACGTCGTAGATCACGAGAATTACACACAATCATTAATATACAAGCCACCGCGAACTAAACAATTTCATGATGGTGGCTGAGAGAACATTTATGGCGCAACGGAATTAAGAATATTATAATATGTATCTGAATTTGTTCACAGCACTGGTGAAAAACAACATTAAATAAAAAGAGAGGGTATTCGTAAACTAATATTTATAAGAAGGATAAAATTTCACTGACAATAAAATATTTATTCAGTTCAAACATGAGCAAATGGAAGCACCAATTTTGTTAAACAATAAAAATGCATCTCATTGAACTACTAAATTAAATTAGGGTAATCTGAACTGAACATCGGCGGGGGAGGATTTACAGTCCACAAGCATTCCGCCACTCATACGTGCGAAGAAAAGCAAAACTCACCCAACCCAGCGTGCTAATACGAGGCAGAAGCAGGCACCGCTATCGTAGGCGATATTCAGCGAACCAGGATGTACCACACAACACAAGAAAAAATAAACTTTGTAGGTCGCTCTGGTCTGTCTTTCTTTACTTGAGATGGTATGCGATAATAGCGAGATTAATTTCCATTCAAATTAAAATGCGGAATTATTGAGACACGGCACGGGTCTGCTACATTACATATTCACACCCCACTGAAGGCGAAGTGCTTCATTTCAACAAAAATCAACGGAAACAGATTACGAAGCAAGAATATACAGTAGGAAGGCACTGGTATGTGAGCAGTGGCAAGCACTCAAGTAACAAGCTATAAACCCTTGAAGTCGGAGTTCAGAGCCACGTGGTTCAGAAAACCAGTAAAAACACAAAATTCAATTCCGGAAAATAAAGAAAAATAGCTACGGCATGCAACCCTTAGAAATGCGTAGGATGTTATAAGGAAGCTAAAGAAATAAACGCGATTGGGAACGTTTTACACGGAAATTCAGAAAATTGGAATAAATTCAAAGTTGGAGTAAATCAACTAAGAAATATGGTATGCAGCCCCTAGAAATATTTAGTTTTTCATAAGCAAGCTAATAAAGGGGGTTGTACAAGGCTAGAAGAGAATTTACTGGAGGGGGGGGGGTCTGAATGCAAAGTAGAAGTTTGAAAAGAAAGAACAATTTAAAAAAGACAGAGAGGAAATCACGAGGTACTAATGGAAATCAGAAAGATACATGCATAATTTCTTGGCAGAAGGGCATAGAAACAGACACAGGGGTAGCTGAAGGCTTTGTTCTAAGAACACACCACATGCAGTACAATATCACTCACGGAAGGAGAAAACATAAAGGAATATTTCACATATTACTACACAGAATAAAAATATTCCCACATATTAGTTGCGTTCCACAAAGCTAGAAAGAAATTAAACAGTCATACACCGCCAACTAGTCACACACAGGTAAACGATTCCCAACCGTTATCAAACCGAATTAGTGGCATATTCATTGCATTTATCTACGCAAAATCACCGAAATGAAACTGAATACATTTCCATACATGATCGGAGAAACTTATCCCGGAAAATGAACCTAAGTAAGATCTGAAGTCTAAAAAATTAGACAATGAATCACTACCATCTCAAGGGAGGAAAGAAAATCCAGAACGTCTTACCAGGTCGAAGTGCAGTGACAGAATGTCCCAACGGTCCCTGAGACCCCCACCACCAGCCGCCGTAAATCGACCGGAATTCGGCAAAACCCAGGAAAACGTAGTGGTGGGGAAGAGCTTAAACTCGCGCATCTTGCTGAGGCTCGCTAACTGGGCATTGCCAACCCAACTTGTAACCAAAGGGTGGAGGAACCTCTTTGGTAGCACCAAAAGCAGAGGTTGGTAACTACTACCTATCGATACGAGGCCAGAGAAACACTAGTACCGAGCAGCCGGCAGCCGACGTCGAAAATTCTCATACATACACACAGACTCGCCTGCCAGAAGATTCTGATACATGCACACACAGTATAAAGCAAGTACACATTCTCACTGGGACAGTGGAGTTGTGGAAGAACCGTTCATATTGCCACATTCATTGACACAATGATAAATTATTAGCATAAAAAAATCCCAGCAATATTACAGAAATTAACATTTAAAAACATGAAATGAAATGCTGTTCCTCATGCCTCAGAACGAGAGGGGTTCTCGTTTACCAAAAAATTGCCGTCTAGTGAGCTTAGATAATTTACAAGGTTAAAAACCTAGGGAAGACGGCAGACAGCCGTCTTTCAACGTGGTTGATATTCCACGTTAAGCTGTAAGTCCCCATTAGCCGGTTGGATAACTGCATAGGATGGGGACACGCATGTCGCCGAAGTAGCGTCCAACTGAAAGACTTGCACCAGACTAAATGAGCCAAAATATATTATTATTCGGATTCCGTAAGTTCGACGGAGCGTCCGATTCTACTCTCGCACGATGTCTAATGAGTAATGACTAAGATCGCTTATTTGGAACACCTGGCAGTAGATGGTAGCACAATGCACCTAATATGAGAAACGTAGGTTTTTGATGGTGTCCGGTTACTTTTGATCACACTGAGTATTAAAAAATGTTCAAATGTTTGTAAATTAAGGGTCCACGGGAAAAAGGGGGTAAGTCAGGTCTTCTCAATTTTTCTGAAGAGAAGATTTTAACACCAAACCTTATGTACCAAATGCAATTTTTAGCCAATTCTCTTGAAATTTATGTTTAGAGTTGCCTTAAATATAGTCGTTAGATACCTCTACAAGGTTTTCCTGAAAATATACTGTAACAAGCTAAAGAAAATATTATATCGAATGACGTCAATTTTTTGTAGGGAAAAAGGGGGTAAGTCATTATGAAATCTCGCTAACAGAGGGGTCAGGAATTGACATCACAAAATAAAACAAAAAGGAAGCGGCCTCGTTAGACCCTTTGTAGGCTACTGTTTCATCATACACGAAGAAATATGATTCATCGGTTGACAATATATGAATATTAAACATGCACAACGTTAACTGTCTCTTGTAGTACCCGTCATTAGTTGTGATGTTAGCGATAGGTAAGTTCTTCTGGAAATCCATAGTAATGCTTTCACATTCTTTTGATGCCCTGCTGTTTGCTTTAGAACGTCTTTTACGAATATAAAACGTATCAGATTTTAATAAGTGAAATTTTTTCTCCGTTGACAGTTGCTACATTTTTTTCTGCACTCGCCCTTTCTGAACTATTTTCCGGGGACGATTTCAAAGCATGTTCAACAGCTCGAATTTCTGCAGCATGCCTATCACAGTAACTACAAGTGTTCATTCTAGGGCATCCGAAACCGACGTTAAATTCTGTGTTGAAAACAAGTCTGTATTTTCCATACGACACAGATTGTGTAGGGTATGATTTTTTAATAACTCATACATCTTACTGATGTTCAGATCCGGTGGTAGACACAGTTTCTTACAGGTTTTCAAGCTGTAATGGCTTCGTTCACCTTTAAATGAACTAATGTGTTGGCGAACTGCCTCAAGTGCCTCTCATGTCACATAATGTTTCCGCTTAGAGTGTTGGTCTCGACCATCCTTAGGATTCACACCTTTTTTCAGATAACACTGTATTACTTCAATATATATATATATATATATATATATATATATATATATATATATATATATATATATATATATATTCCATGAAAAGATGTAAAGGCTTTAGAACAAACATTTACTTCAGTGACATAATTCTCCCTCTTCACTCTTACACGATATGAATAACTGTTGTCACGAAATTTAGCTTCATTTTCTGGTCGCCTAGGTCTCCTTTGCGATATAATATTTACTCAGTTAAAACGTAAAATAAACTAAAGAAATTCACACAACACACAAAGCACTATCTTAACCTCGGCAACAGCAGATGCTCAACACCTGCACTACGCAACGTAAACGACAGGTGCGAACAGTGCTGCTAATTGACTAACCCCCTTTTTTCCTAGTTTCACATTGACTTACCTCCTTTTTCCCGTGGACGCTATATTTTTTAACAGCTGTAACTTTGAGACTATCCATCTTCTTTCCATGAAACAAAAACCGATAAAAGCAGCTTGTTGAAAGCTTTCTAAAGCTAATAATCTATTTTTTTTTTTTTTTTTTTTTTTTTTTTTTTTTTTTTTTTTTTTTTTTTTTTACTTACCCCCTTTCTCCCGTGGATCCTTCAAATCTATCAGACCAAACTGCGTGGTCATCAGTCCGTAGCTTACAAACTACTTAAATCTAGGTAAACTAACCTAAGGACAAACACACACACCCATGCCCCAGGGAGGACTCGAACTTCCACGGCGAGCAACCGCGCGCTCCGCAGAGAGACGCTTTAGACCGCTCGGCTACTCCACCGCGGCGCGCTTTCTTTCGCAATCCCCTTACCAAGCATTAGAATATTTTCAGCCTATGTTTTATACCAGCTATCACTTTTTGACATGTATGTCGACCTAAAAGTCGAAGGGTCATCTTAGGGAACTTAATGTGTATTCAGAATGAAACTATCCCTCTGCAACGGAGTGTGCGCTGATATGAAACTTCCTAGCAGATTAGAATTGTGTGCCGGAACCGAGACTCGAACCTGGGACCTTTGCCTTTCGCGGGCAAGCGCACTACCGACTGTGCTATCCCGACACGACTCACGATGCCGCCTCACAATTTTACTTCCGCCAGTACCTCGCCTCCGCTGCAGAGTGAAAGTTTCATTCTGGAAACATCCCTTAGGCTGTGGCTAAGCCATGTCTCCACCATATCCTTTCTTCCAGGAGTGCTAGTCTTGCATGGTTGGCAGGAGAGCTTCTGTGAAGATTGGGAAGTAGGAGGCGAGGTACTGGCAGAAGTAAAGTTGTGAGTCGGCATCGTGAGTCGTGTCGGGATAGCACAGTCAGTAGTGCGCTTGCCCGCGAAAGGCAAAGGTCCCAGGTTCAAGTCCCGGTTCCGGCACACAATTTTAATCTGCCAGGAAGTTTAATGTGTATTATTTAATGTTTTTGTGTCATTGGTGGGGGGGTGATGATTTGGGAGTGGAGTGGAGACAACTTAAAACTTTGGGCATGTGGTGCCCAACGATGTAGCTATGCTACTGAGTCCCCTGTAGAGCTATGGCAGGTTTGGTGGTCGGCGACGGTTGGCGTCGGCGTCGGCGTGGAGCGGTGAAGAGCCGCCTCCCGCGGAGCTGGGCAAGGCCGCGCTTCCCGCTAATGGCGCGGTGTTTATGCAACAGCAAGTGTCGCCGCCCACGGCTGTGTACACAGCGCGGCCCCGCTTTTTGCCCGCCCCGGAGCGGCGCCCGTGAGAGCCAACGCCTCGCCCTCGCCGATGCCCTGCGCTGAGCAGACGCCCGAAAATAGCGACGAGGGTTCAAGGCCGCCACCATTGTGCGGTGGAGGCAACCGTCGCTACTGTACCCCACATCGCTGGAGGTCCGCGTAGCACTTCGGTCGCCGACTAAGCTCTAACGAGCTATGACGTATAATTACGGAATAGGGCACCTGGATATACGAGGTGCGTCCAGAAAGTAAGTTCCGTTTGGTTATATAAAACTAACGGGTATAGATACAGAAAAAATATTGATTGTATAAAAATCTACAACTGTTAAACTACTTTTCTACATAGCTTTCGAAATTTTGTAGGCACTTGTCAAAGCTAGGCACAAGGTTTTCTGTGCCTTTTTCATAGAATGTTGCCGCCTGTGTATTCAAGCATGAGGTAAAATGTTCTTTCAGCTCGTCATCATCGTCGAAGTGTTCCACCAAGGACAGATTTTACGTGTAAGAAGAGGATTAATGTCAAAAGATTTTTTTTTTTTTTTTTCACGATAATGCCTTACCTCACACACCGAATGTGACTAAACAATTCTTACGGAAATATCAATGGGACCTGTTTGATCATCCTCCATACAGCGCGGACCTCTCTCCTAGCGACTTTCATCTCTTCTTACACTTAAAATCTGTCTTTGGTGGTCAACACTTCAACGATGATATAAAGAGCTGTTATCACGTGGTTGAATACACTGGCGGCAACCTTCTATGAAGGATACATGCAAAAACTTGTTGCACGCTATGACAAGTGCCTACAAATTTTCGGCAGTTGTGTGGAAAAGTAGTTTAAGAGTTGTAGAATTTTTTGCAATAAAAATTTCTTCTGTATCTGTGGACAATTTCATTTTATTACCAAACGGAATTTACTTTCTGGACGCGCCTCGTATACTACTGGCCATTAAAATTGCTACACCAATCAGAAATGCAGATCATAATCGGGTATTCATTGGACAAATATATTATACTAGAACTGACACGGAATTTGGATGCATAGATTCTGAGAAATCAGTACCCAGAACAACCACCTCTGGCCGTAATAACGGCCTTGATACGCCTGGGCATTGAGTCAAACAGAGCCCGGATGGCGTGTACAGGTACAAATGACCATGCAGCTTCAACATGATACCACAGATCATCAAGAGTAGTGACTGGCGTATTGTGACAAGCCAGTTGCTCGGTCACCATTGACCAGACGTTTTCATTTGCTGAGAGATCTAGTGAATGTGCTGGCCAGGGCAGCAGTCGAACATTTTCCGTATCCAGAAAGGCCCGTACAGGACCTGCAACACGTGGTCGAGCATTATCCTGCTGAAATGTAGGGTATCGAAGGGATCGAATGAAGGGGAGAGCCAGGGATCGTTGTGTGTTGTGTAGTGGTCTTCAGTCCGAAGACTGGTTTGATGCAGCTCTCCACAATACCCTATCCTGAGCAAGCCTCTTCAACTCCACATAGGAACGGCAACCTACATCTGCTTGATTCTGCTTACTGTATCCATCTCTTGGTCTTCCTCTGCGGTTTTTACCCCACACACATCCCTCCAAATTCACAATTCCTTGTCTAAGAATGTGTCCTACCAGTCGATCCCTTCTTTTAGTCAAGGTATGCCAAAAATTCCTTTTCTCTCCAATTCTGTTCAGCACCTCCTCATTACTAACGCGATCCACCCACCTAATCTTCAGCATTCTTCTGTAGCACCACATTTCAAAAGCCTCTATCCACTTCCTGACTGCACTGCTTGTCGTCCATGTTTCACTCCCATACAAGGCAACACTCCATACAAATGCCTTCAGAAAGGACTTCCTTAGGCTTAAATCAATATTCTCTTTTTGAAGAACGCTTTTCTACCCATTGCCATTCTGCATTTTATACCCTCTGTACTGCGACCATCATTTGTTATTTTACTGCCCAAGTAACAAAACTCATCTACCTCCTTTATTGTTTCGTTACCTAATCTAATTCCTTCTGCATCACCTGATTTTCTTAGACTGCACTCCATTACCCTAGTTTTGCTCTTGTTAATGTTCATCTTATATGCGCCTTTCAGCACACTGTCCACTCCGTTCAAATTCTCTTCCAGGTCCTTTGCTGTCTCTGACAGAATTACAATGTCGTCGGCAAAATGTAATGTTTTTAATTCTTCGCCCTGAACTTCTCCAAATTTCTCTTTGCTTTCCTTTATAGCTTGCTCAATGTACAAATTGAATAACATTGGAGAAAGGCTACAACCCTGTCTTACTCCCTTCCCAACCACTGCACCCTTTCACGCCCTTCTACTCTGACAGCTGCTGTCTGGTTTTTGTACAAGTTGTAAATAACCTTACGCTACCTATATTTTACTCCTGCTTGCATCAGAACTTGAAAGAGTTTATTCCAATCAACATTGTCAAAAGCCTTCTCCAAATCTACAAAGCCATTTCTTGATCTATCTTCTAGGATAAGCTGTAAAGTGAGTATTGCCTCCTGTGTTCCTACATTTCTCCTGAACCCAAAGTGATCTTCCCCGAGGTCGGCTCCTACCAGCTTTTCCATCGTTCTGTAAATAATTCGTGTTAATATTTTTCAACCAGGACTTATTAAACTGATGGTTCTGTAGTTTTCACACCTGTCTGCGCCTGCTTTCTTTCTAACGAGCTATGACGTATAATTACGGAACCGGGCATCCAGATATATACTACTTGCCAATAGAATTGCTACACCAATCAGAAATTTAGATGATTCAGTATTTCATCGGACAAATATATTGTACTAGAACTGACACGCAATTTGGATGCATAGATCCTGAGAAATCAGTACCCATAACAACCACCTCTGGCTGTAATAACGGCCTTGATACGCCTGGGCATTGAGTCAAACAGGGCTTGGATGGCGTGCAAAGGTACAGATCCCCTGCCGATACAACACGATACCACAGTACATCAAGAGTAGTGACTGGCGTATTGTGACGAGCCAATTGCTCGGCCACCATTGACCATCGGCCACCAATTGGTGAGAGATCTACATCTACATGGGATACTCTGCAAATCACATTTAAGTGCCTGGCAGAGGGTTTATCGAACCACCGTTATACTATTTTTTCTCCCATTCCATTCTCGAATAGCGCGCGGGAAGAATGAACACCTGAATCTCTCCGTTCGGGCTCTGATTTCTCATATTTTATTCTGATGATCATTTCTACCTATGTAAGTTGGAGTCGACAATATATTTTCGCATTCAGAGGAGAATGTTGGCGATTGTAGTTTCGTAAGTAGCCCACACCGCAGTGAGAAGCGCCGTTATTGTAATGATTCCCATCCCAGATCCTGTATCATTTCCGGAACGCTGTCTCCCCTGTATCGTGACAATACGAAACGAGCTGCCCTTCTTTGGACTCTTTCGATGTCCTCCGTCAAACCCACCTGTTAAGGATCCCACACTGGGCAGCAATACTCCACAAAAGGACGGAGAAGCGAAATGTATGCAGCCTCTTTAGTAGTTCTGCTGCATCCTTTAAGGGTTCTGCCAATAAAACGCAGTCTTTGGTTCGCCTTTCCCACGACATTATCAATGTGTTCTTTCCAGTTTAAGACAGAAGTAATAGTAATTCCTAGGTATTTTGGGGAGTTTACGGCCTTCACATTTGATAGATTTATCATGTAAACGAAGTTTATTTATAGTCAACTGCCAAATCTTACACCATACAGATATCTTATTCAAATCGTTCTGCAATTGGTTTTGATCTTCAGATCTGGAGTATGTGCTGGCCAGGGCAGCAGTCGAACTTTTTCCGTATCAAGAAAAGCCCGTACAGTACCTGCAACACGTGGTCGTGCATTATCCTGCTGAAATGTAGGGTATCGAAGGGATCGAATGAAGGGTAGAGCCACGGATCGTAACACATCTTAAATGTAACGGCCACTGTTCAAAGCGCCGTCGATGCGAACAAGAGGTGACCGAGATGTGTAACCTATGGCACCCCATACCATCACGCCGGCTGATACGCCAATATCACGATGAGAAATACACGCTTCCAATGTGCGTTCACCGCGATGTCGCCAAACACGGATGTGACCATCATGATGCTGTAAACAGAACCTGGATTCATCCGAAAAAATGACGTTTCGCCATTCGTGCACCCAGGTTCGTCGTTGCGTACACCACCGCAGGCGCTCCTGTCTGTGATGCAGCGTCAAGAGTAACCGCAGCCATCTGTTGACTCAGGGATCGAGACATGGCTGCACGATCCGTTACAGCCATGCGGATAAGATGCCTGTCACCTCCACTGCTAATGATACGAGACCGTATCGGACACTCATGTTTGGACACCTGTTTGGAGCTCGGGACAAAGCTGGTATGCCTCCGCTCCGCTCCGCTTCCGTTTGCTTTTAAATTTAAAGGCTACAGGAAATTCTCCATTTTGAGCAATTTTTAAATTAACCAAACGGGTAATGTAGAAATTACTCTGTCCCTTCCATTCGATTGTCCTCTAAGTAAGTAGTCATTCTGTAATGCTCCTTGGTTGGTGACAATTAATAAAACGCCCTAAATTAATTGATTTTATTTTACTACTTTTTAACTAAGGATCCGTCCGGTCTGTTCCTGGTTTCCAGGAGTTCGTAATTTTACTGGCAACTCGAATCCGTGGTCGGAATAACATATTTAATTTTATTTTGTTCTGATTTCTTTCTTACACCACAGCCATTGCGGCTAAGCATTGTGTGCTCTCAAAATGTCTGTGCGTTACAACACCACTAGAAATTTGGTCCAATCAACCTGCATTCTACTACAGTCATTTAGTGACCACATCTTCTTGTACACCACAGCATCATCAGCAAACTGCCGCAGATGGCAACTCGCTCTGTCCTTCAAAAAAATGTTCAAATGTTTGTTAAGCTTATTGGACTTAACTACGGGGTCATCAGTCCCTAAACTTACAAACTACTTATGAACTACTTACGAACTAGGACGGCACAAATATCCATGCCCGAAGGGGGATTCGAACCCCCGACCGTAGTGGCCGTGCTGACCGTGACTGGAGCGCCTCAGTCACCTCGGCCACCGCGGCCGGCGCTCTGTCCTTCAGATCATTTACGAAGATAGAATATAATGACGCTTCTATCACACTTTCCTACGGCACTCACGATGCCCTAGTCTCTGATGAACACT
Source organism: Locusta migratoria (assembly GCA_026315105.1). Taxonomy (NCBI): domain Eukaryota; kingdom Metazoa; phylum Arthropoda; class Insecta; order Orthoptera; family Acrididae; genus Locusta; species Locusta migratoria. The sequence goes on from CM048748.1 coordinate 243,457,109, forward strand.
TGGCCATCGAGGATAACGTAGTGGGAGCTGTTACTTTAGTAGTCTCCGGGTCACATGTTTGGATACCTATTCCATATCCTCGTACCTTCGTCAGCAGAATGCCGCGCGGCACCGTCTAGAACGCCTTTCGAAAATCGAAAAATGTGTAGTCTACCTATTGCCCTTTATTCACGAACGCAAGATGTCGTGAGAGACAAGGGTAAGCTGGGTTTCGCACGATCGATGCCCCCTAAAGCCGTGCTGATCCACAGACCTCCCTTGTCCTCCTCGTGACTTCCAGCACAGAGTAACATATACAGACGGGAAACCTCCGTAAGGGCCCGGTCCCACTCTCAGAGGTGCGGGGCGGGGGGTGCTGAAGCAGTTCAGTAAGATGTCCCATGATGGCGCTACGATCAGAAGCAGCCCTTTAAACTGGCCAGAGCAGGCGGCAGGTAGCGGCTGCCCCACCACCACCTCCCCTCAAACGAAAAACAGCCGTGGCCTCGTGGCAGGCGGCACGAGCTCTCCCCTCAGCCTCCCCTCCACGCTACCCTCTGACGTGCGAGAGGCACCCTCAGAAGTGCCTCTAGTGTCGTCTACCGGTACTAAGCCAGGGAACCGCCTGACACCTGCTAGCATCTTACGGAACTACGAGGGGAGCGTAGGACAGTGGTTTAGGGGGGCTGCTTCTCTGTATTCCAGAAAGACGTGTAACTTGTGTGTTATGCCTATGTGGGACTCGTCATGACATACGGCTTTTTCTTTCCTCGCTGCCTGCTTGCATTTCTTAAGCTCAGCTGGGACTGGCGCCAGCCAGTGTTCGTCCCTGACACTGGGAGCCTTGCCGGGAGTCGAACGGCGGACCTTGGCGGCCAATTAGATTCGCCAGAGGCTCCAACCTTGGGTACGTGACGGCAGCCAAGGTGAGGAGCTGGACACCGTCTCGACGTGTCGGCGTGGTAATTTATCTTCCGTCGACTCACTCGTTTCCTTATGCGTAATTACGCACTTTGCTATTTTACAGTAGCGTTCTCAGAAGTCGGATCATAAAATTAGCTAATGGCCTATTATTAAACAGACACTTCTCAAGGCAAAAGTTAAACGGTGCTCTGGTACTCGGATACACAGATCAGTTAGTGCCGTCAGGTAGGATGTGCAAGCGGTAATTACCATCATCCATTCCGTCTGTTGCAGATGAGGCTGACGTAAGATCTTGCTGGAAATGGAGCTGATAGTATTCTAATACGTTATAAGTCGTCCTTCCTAGTGTTGCCAGACGTCCCGGTTTTCCGGGACTGTCCCGGTTTCGGATTGAAAAATGAGCGTCTCGAAAATTGCTTTCGGGACTACAGTTAAGTCCCGGTTTTGTGATGCCGAAGAAATACTCTCTTGCCATCTGTTTCTTCCCAAATGCTGGCGTGGATATCTATTTCTAACTGTCGTTGTTAAGCAAAATAGAAACTTTTATTTTATTGTTGCACCTACCAGTGTTTATAACGGGACTTTACTGCGCCTAACACTTTTTTCCGTTATTAAATCTAGTCTTGGGATTTATTAAGTTAAGTTGTTGCAGTACAGTACGTGGTTCTCTGTCCGAGGCTTACTGTACATAGTTAACATCTGCATGTGTGTGAAGTGAGCTCTAAATGCCAGAGAGAAGGTGTTACTTTCACGACAAATATGCAGAAGAATGGTCTTTCATCAAACGAGGAAGACATGACTATGAAGTGGAATGTGGAAGTCGAATATTTCTGTTTCACATGTAGTAAGGGCAGATATTACAGGTTTATTTTGGTAGCCAGAAGCATAAATCAGACATGTGCTTTGCTAACACTTAAAAAGTAGACCGATTTTTTATTTCAAAGTCATCAAAATAGTGCCAATCAGTTGCAGCATCGGAATTAATAATGAGTTATCATACTGTGGTTCCTCCATAGTCAGTTGAGCGTGTTTCTTAGAGCCGCGGTGGAGTAGCCGAGCGGTCTAAAGCGTCTCGCTGCGGAGCGCGCGGTTGCTTGCCGTGGAGGTTCGAGTCCTCCCTGGGGCATGGGTGTGTGTGTTTGTCTGTCGGTTAGTTTACCTAGGTTTAAGTAGTTTGTAAGCTACGGACTGATGACCACGCAGTTTGGTCCGATAGATTTACAGACATTTCAACATTTGTGTTTCTTAGACAAATACTTAAACTTGAAAAAGCAGACAGCAGTATTATAGAAGTAACTGCGATTTTGGAAAATGCTGTTAGAATCATAGACCGTCGTAAAGAAGAAAGTTTCATTACACTCAATGTGACATGTCTCTTGGAGAACAGTAAGGTTGCATTAACTAGTGAAATTTAAAAATTTCATGTTATTGTAGAACAGTTTATTTAGAAAAATGATCAAGAAATCTCAATGAGTTTCCCATTTTTAATTGAATGTTGCTGGACACAGAATGTGACAAGGACAATGACATTTGTACAGGTAGAGGAGTGTTAGTAGACGATAGTCTATTCTTTGACCAGTTTCTTTTACTCACGCAGTTCACTGAACCAGAGATCAACAAAAATTGCGATAACTGGGGTAACTGATGTACTAAATCATGTCAAGAGAAATGGGCCTATTTCGTTCAGCAGATTGGATGCGAAGAACAGTATTCTCAGTTGCTGAATCTGTGTGAATTGTCTTTAGTATTCCATATTTGGAACGAGTATTTTCTCTCATGAATGTGAAATTGACTGAGGAACGAAACAGATTACAAGAACCAACGGTCGAAGCAATAATTAAATGTATTTTTAATTATGAAATGAGTGGCTCTAAGTGTTATAAATACATCATACAGCAGAAAGATCTTCTCTGAAAAGCTCAGAATTCAGATAAATATGACGTTTAGGATAACAAATTATGTAAAATTTGCACTTCAGCATATTGTACTTCAGTGGACAATTTCGTATCTCGTATTAATGTTTCAAAATAAAAAATAATTACCAGTACCTACATTGTTGAATGTTATTACCATTTGAAAGCCCTCCCGTTGGTTTAATTAAATTCATTATAGTATAAAGTGTTCATTTATTTATTTATTTTACTAAATCAATGGAATACAGCAGTAATTTGCACAAATATTTCACTTTTTTAACATTAAGAAAAGTGTCCCTGTTCATGATTGACAAATTATAGCCGTTATTAGTTAATTTTAGAGAAACGTCCCGGTTCGCTAGCAACAAACTCTGGTAACCCTAGTCCTTCCGGACAACCTTTAGCCGTACCAAACGTCCCTCGATATGGTGTTTTGCAGCGTTTGTGTCGTTCTATAAACGACGAAGCTCATTTTTTGATCCTTTTAACATTCTCCGTCCAGAAAAAAGCAATTTACTTTTGAAACAACACATTTTCCCCGCTCTACTTGGCGGATGTGTAGTGTGTTGCAAACATAGGGGGTTTTAATATATGAATAATGCATGTATATCAGAAATTATTTCCCACGAACTAACAATGAAATAGTTCATTGTTGATTTTTAATTGTCAACCCTCCATTACGAAGGCTTCAGAACCCTGAACTATGCTTGTATTGGGGATTAGCCCAATTATGATAGGTCAGGTACACTAGAGCAGTGCTTTCCACCCTTTTATAGCTTACAGTTTTGCGCGACACCCTTTCACTAATAAATACATATGGTAGAATTTAGATGGTTCTAGCGGGGAAAGGGGGGGAGGGGGACGGAAATAAAGTATCGCTTAAATGTAGTTTGTAAACGAAACTGAAATCCTCGTACGCATTGACATGTTTAATGTTGATCCTGACTGCAGCAATTATGTACACTCATCGCAAGAAAAGGAAACATTAGGAACTACAGAGATGTACAACAGAGTAACACCGCAGACAACAATACCTAACTCACACAGTAATACTTGCTTCTTCTACATGCGACCCAACTTCCGAAACACGAAAGCTTAATTTCGGAAACCTTTTTCGCTGTCGTGTCTACATGCCAGGGCCAGATACGGTTTTTCTGGATCGATTGAAAACGGCATCTGGAAATTAGCTACTCGGATTTCTGATTTTGACAGCACAGTGGCTGTTCCCTTTCATTGCAATATTATCACATTTTCAGAAATAAAGAGAATGTATTTATGACAAGTGATGAATTATTATTTGAGTTCTATTGCTAGGTTAGGTTCTCGCTTCACCACGACCTCGGATGTCCCAACATATTCGGAAAAATTGGATAAATGTTTGTGACAAGTAAGAATATGAATGTCATTTCCGGTCCCAGAATCTGTTACATACAGGAAACTGAGAGAAAAAAATATTAACGCATACGATCACTGCATTTATTAAAATACTACTCTCCGTTAATCACCCAGCCATACTCCATACTAAACATCGCTACAGTCAGTGGACAATTGTGACTACTTTTACAATCTGTGACAGCTTTTACAGCCACTGTGTCATTTATTGACATTTAATTGTAAGAAACGCTACCGAGGGTGACGTGGCTTTGATAAGCTTATTAAAAAAACGCTCAGGTGCAGCTTTTTGAAAAGGAAAGCAGATTACAGTGAAGGTTCGTTCAAGCAGCTGTCAGTTCCAGCAAACGGCATGGGAAGAGCTGTTATCGAGTATCAGCAGCACGTCTGCGCATGCGCAGTTTGCTGGAATCTGGCAATTGGCAGCTGCTTGAACGAACCCTGAGTGTCTACTGCAGCTGAAGCAGAGCTGCCGCCTAGCGGCTGAGCACGCAATTAATGTGCACCGATCATTCCTTTAATACGTGATCTGTGGTGCACTGAATAAAGAGAAGGATGATTAGCTGCAGGCGAGTCTTCAGGGTAGTATGAAAAGGATATTTTGTGTTATTTTATGACCAGTTTTTTTGGTTTAGAGTCTAAATTTGTTAGTCTCGCGACACCCTTGGTACTACTACACGACACCCCAGGGTGTAACGACACCCAGTTTGGAAAGCTCTGCTCTAGAGGTTGTGAAATGATGGTTGAATACGTTGGGAATGTGTTTTTAAATAAATAAGGCATGCGACACGCAAGTCGCTCAAGTGGCGTCACCTAAAGACTTTCACCAGGCAGGAAGAACACGATCCCAGCTGTGGTCTAACGGCCAACAATGCCACACGAAATCATCAACAGATTTAAACTATTACTAGAGATTCCGGGAATGAGTCAATATTTTGTTTCGGAGGGTGGGGGGGGGCGGGGACGATCGGACAATGAAACTATAAATTATGACATATATTCCAATTTGTAAATCATCACAACGTAACTTCGAGGGGGAGGGGGGGACTGACTGGTCGCCTTCATCCCTCCCTTGACTACGGCTCCGAGAGATAAACAAACACGTGAGAATCAGATCCCTTGTTGATCTCCAATTTGTTTCATTTTACATGCATAATCTAACTCTTCTCCGTTGTTTATACGCTATTGTTTTCGTATTAGAAACTACAGATTTTTGTTCACTGAAGAAGACTTAAGTGCAGAATATTAAAAATTAGTTTTTTTCAGTAATTGATTTTTGGAATGTATTCACGAATAGGTCACTTCTCATGCAGAGCTTTAACAGAATGTTAAAAAGTTTTATCGGTAAAAACAAATACTAATTACTGTTCTCTGTATATTTAATGTATGTTATGAAGAAATTATTATAAATAATTGACTGCTCCCCTTCCCCGAGGTCATTGATTTTCAGATTGGTGGCCCTTGTACCATACGTACGTGCTCGGCATAGATAAGACCAACTCCCTGTATTTACCTCCTTGGTCGCTACTGTGGCTCTTTCTCCGCTAGGAGCGCTACTGTTATTCCAATTATCAGATGTAAATTTTTGCGTATGGGCTAGAGTGTGATATTAATATGTAAATATTGATTAAACACGAGGAGGATTGTATAAGTGCGGTAATCATTGTGTTGAATCATATTAAGTAGAACATAACAACCAGTGACCTCTATAACAACCAATAAACGATGGTAAAGATCAAGGAGGTCAGAATACAGGATGACTCCTTCGACCACAGATACTAGTATACCGGGCTAACAGTAGAACCAAGGGGGTTAAAATAAAGGGAGGTGACGTTACCAAGGAGATTAGAATCTCTGGAGATGCCATAACACTGAAAAGGTGAAGCCAGCAAACTGGGCTTTCCGGCATTTGTTTGTGCCCAAAACATTGTGCATAGTGTGTGTGTATGGAATTCTAATCGTTGAAATGTACGTCATATGTAAGTAAATACTCCAATGTGACTCTCAATTTAGTTGATTTACTTAAAGAAGGTAATATTCACACAGAGTTTACGCGAGAAATCTTTGTTTTGGGCACAAAATCATGGTTCCTCTGGCTTCACTCAATGTCTGTTCTCAGCATTGGTAACGCCACCTCCCTTTATCCTAACCACCTTGGCCGTTACCTATGCTGAGACCAGGCATTGGTTGAAGCCAAGGATTTCTCGCTTAAAATCCTGTGAGAATACTGTAGACCTACTAAATTGGTAGTCACACCGGACTATTTACTTAGATATGACATACATTTCAACGACTAGGACTATACCCGGGCCGCTGAAACATTGCACTTGACGTTTCGCGTTACGGCGAGTTAAGTTGGCTACACTGCTTTAGCGACGTTGCAACACTAGCCTCTATAAGCACAGCAGACGAAACGGTTTTCAGTTGCATCTCGTAAATGTATGCTGTTGAGCAATAAAATTGCATGTAATAATTCGTTCTTGAGCAGCCATTAATTAACGGCATATTAATGAAGACCAGAGCACAACAATGCGCACGCTTTCACCACAGATACGAAATAAACAGTAATCTAGATAGTAACTTCTCTCTCTACGTTTTATAATCAGAATGCTTTTCACTCACCAATTTACGGCGACAATGGTACAATTACATCCAGCTCCCCATCTTCACTGTTGTCGTCATTGCCAAAATCGTCGTCATTACCAAGACAAATCATTAACCGTTCATGATTACTGATGGTCCCTTCCATTGTTTGCGCTGCCCGAATCAGTTTCTCAATGTGCTCGGCCCTTTCTTTTCCAAAGATGCAACTTCCACATTGGCAACAGCTTCATGCAACAGCTTTTCGACCTCTGTTATTGTGAAAGACTTATTGTTCCTTAAGTAATTCTTCACGTCACTCCATACCAATTTTATAGGGTTAAAACGGCAGTGAAATGGGGGCAGATTTATTACATTGTGACGCTGCTCTTTTCCAATTTCGTCTACTGCATATGTGGGTGTAATAGGCTTATTTTGTTTCATGAGCTAACATAAAAGAAGTTTTGACATTGACATATCTGCAGCAATATTTCTTTCTTGTAACCACTGCACCATAACTGCTTTCCGATCGTTTGAAACGAGAATGAACTTCCTGCTCAGAGCATACGCTTTTAAGTTTTTATTCATACGAAACTGAGAATTTGCTCAGAAAATGACAAACGTCTTTTCGATGACATTATCCAATTACTTGAACTCGGAAAGTCAAGTTAAACCACTCACAGTAAAACAAATCGCAGCGAAAAAAGCAAACACAACATAAACACGCGGTAGACACGGTACACAATGTTGTTTACGGTAGCACTGAACAAAGCTGGCAACGCGGGAATGTTGACGTCACGGCACGTGATCACTGGAAGTGTTTACCGCGCTGTCATTGGATCGTTCCTAGCGACTAGCGCCTCGCGCGTCTTGCTCTTCACTTGTTATTTGTAAACAAGTGCAAAGTTTCAGCGGCCCGGGTATAATTTACCACACAGTACGACAATTTTTTTGGGCACAAACAAATGCCGGAATGCGCAATTTGTTGGCTCTAATTTTTCAGTGTTAGTGTATCCCCAGAGATTCTAAACTCCTTGAGTAGAACAGACATCGCGTGGTATCAAGACGGAACCACGTTATTGTTGGCAAACATTAGTTGGATATAAGTAACAGTACAGCAGTTTACAAGAAATGAAATTATTTTAAACTGATAATATCTACACGTGAAATTTAATATTATTTCCATTCACAAAAAGCTCTGTATAATCATAAGCACAACTGAACAACAGTCACGTGCTTTTGCCATAGAGATGTCGGTGCCACAAAAGTGATATCATGTCCTGTCTACTATTATCTATAGTCGAAGGGAGACACTTTTACGCTGAAAATGTGAAGCCTGCCTCCGCGATAGTACTTGGTCTCGTAGAAGTGTTCGTATTATGCAGCTGATGTTTTATGTCACTTAAAATAGGAATAAAACGTTGGCGGTTTTGCCGTTATGCACGTGTTAAAAGGGTACAAATTAGCATTAAAATATACTATGATGAGTGTTTATTACTATTTATTCAAGAAATTATATTGTTCGAAAGTACATACTTTGCACTGACTGTCAGTTCAACGCATTAACATTAAGAGCGTCGAGTAACACATAATTTTAAAGGAGAAATAGCATTCCATAACTGACTAAGATGGCGGACAGTATTCAAACACAGACAATGTCGGTGTATTCAACCACACACTTATATTACTAGACTGGCAAATTTGCCTCTCTGACAAGCCTGACGTCGCCATCTTACTTTATATGACTTCGAAAACTTTCCGAACGGTATTTCTATGATATTCTGGTACTGTATGACGTTGTAAGCTTTACTAGTTGGTTTGAACATGATTTGCATGTGAACTAATACTTGAATTGAACACACAGACCTACATTGATGAATCATATTATAAGAAGTACGTGTTACATACGGTTAATTGTACTTACCATCTTGGCGGCCTCGTGTGATTATGTTGACAATCTTGTGACGTTGGTATTAGCCAATCGCGTGACAACGCAAATCTTCTTTTTACGAGTGCAATTACTTTTACTGAGTGAACGAGGGTACATACAAAAACCTGTCAACTACAGAGCAGGAACAGCATTATTTTTTTACTTCATCGTCTGTACGAAGCACTAATCAAGTCACTCTGTGCCGACTTCTAAGAACATTAACACATGGCAAAGACTTTCTACCGATTTGTTGATGTTGCCAACATAATCACGGGAGGCTGCAGGGAAGGTAGGTAAAATTTTACCGTTACGTACAGTAAAAGCAGGCTGTAGTTATCTGAAAAACACTCAGAAGAATAAAGATATGTGTTATTCACGACAAACAGCACATTTATAATAGTCATACTATTATAACAAATGCCGAAATTAAATGAAACTGTAATATATTAATAAAACAGGAAATGCGACTAATTTGTCTGTGTCAAAGTAGATTATAGATTTCCTAAGAACTCTCAAAAGAATAAGAGTACGTGTTATCCACGATAAACAACGCCCCTATCAATATAAATCGAATGTTCGATATAGTGTTTCTGAACCGGAGATTCGTGCGCTAGCGCCCTCACATACTAAAAGAAAACTTCTTGTTTAACCTTTACCTAACCTTCTTAAGACTACGCTACAGATAACTTTTTTAAAGACAAAGTTAGGTTAGGTATAGATTAAACAAGAAGTTTTTGTTTTAGTGCGTGAGGGCGCGTAGCGCCCGAATCTCCGGTTCAGAATACTATATCGAACATTCGCTATATATCGATAGGTGCGTGCATATTTCGATAACACATGAATTTCCCATATGTCAAAGCCAGCGAGGTTACGTTAGTTCATCGGCATTTTTACGACTGTTTTCTGTAATAACACACTCGACTGCTTATACGTTTATAGTATATAAATATGGCGAGGAGACTTCACTGACACCAATGATATTGTATACGGCATTGCCAGTCACAAGCATACATTACTAGAATGGCAATACAGACATACATTACTAGACTGGCAATGCCGTATACAGTATCACTGGTGTCAGTGAAGTCTCCCCGCCATATTTCCTATACTATAAACTATTAAGCAGTCGTGTGTGTCATTACAGAAAACAGTCGTAAAATATGAATGAACTGACGTAATTATGCTGTCCTTAGAGTTTTGACATGTAGGAAATTCGTGTTTTGTATATGGCTGAAATTTTTAAAGCTTGAGTAACCTTCAACATATATAGTAATGAGTTGCATTGATTTGCTGTTATTATTAATCTGTTACCAATTTCATTCAACCTCGGCTTTTCTTTTAGCAGTAAAGTATGGTCATTATAAAAAGGTACTCTTATTCTTTTGAGAGTTCTTACGAAATCTATACGGTAGTCCGCTTTAAAGCACACACTAATGAGTCGCGTTTCCTGTTTTTATTAATCTGTTTCCAGTTTCGATCAACTTCGGCTTTTCTTTTAATAGTATGACGTTATAAATGTGTTACTTGTCGTGGATAACACACAGCTTTATTCTTGCTAGTGTTCCTCAGATAGCTACTTCATCTTTAAATGATCGTAACGGTACAATTTTACCTATCAACGCGCCGACCTCTCATGATTATGTTGGCAACACAACAAAATGGTAGAAAGTCTTTGCCTAGTTGTTAATGTTTAACCTTACATAACATGTTCTTCTCATAACACGATTCGAAAATGCTGAAGTGTTAGCTCAAATGCAAATCATATTCAAACCAACTAGTAAAGCTTACAACGTCATATCTTGTCAGAAGATCGTAGTAGTACCATACGGAAACTTTTTGACTTTAGGTGAGGCAAGATGGCGGCATCAAACTTCAGTCACAGAGGCAAGTTTGTCAGTCTACTAATGTATGTATGTGAATGGGACATTACACTATCAAATGTTATTTGACAAAGATTCTGTCAAAGTGCATTGAAAATGGCGGACGTATATTTGTTATTAACCTCAGCTGTTGCATGCAGTAAAGTATAAATATCTATTTACATAATATGGTTGCAAGTACCAGCACAAAAATTGCAATGGCTAGGCATTTGGAAGACTGTCAATATTGGTGATGCTAGCGTCTCCACTGGTACTCTGCTCTAAAATTTTCAAGAAACGGAACTAATACACTCGTGGCTGGTAACGAGCCTGTGTACTGTTTCCACTGTTGCTAGCACTCTGTCGCATCTGCAGTAAACAAAAATATACAAAGTATTTTTATTTTGTGTAGCTGTATGCAAATATATGTCTTGTAAATATTATTTGTCTGCATAAAGCACGTAGTGCCATTATGCATTTTTGCTTTCTGCACTGCATAACTGTGTAGGCCATAAATTTTCTGTTTTACGTCGTTCACCGTGTAACCAGAAATCACTTAATCGCTAATGACCCCCCGCAATAGTCTTGGCACCATGAAGATGGTTTTTATAATCTGCCTCATACAACTTAATCAAATTGCGTGGGTATGGTATATCGCCCGAAATTTGCGACTGGATAGGGTATTTCCTGTCAGAGAGGACACAGTTCGTAGTAATCGATGGTAAGGCATCGACTAAAACAGAGGTGATATCCGGCGTTCCACAGGGTAGTGTTATTGGTCCTCTGCTGTTCCTTATTTACATAAACGATTTAGGGGAAAATCTAAGTAGCTGTCTTAGGTTGTTTGCAGATGACGTCGTCATCTTCCGTCTAGTGAAATCATCTGAAGATCAAAACCTACTGCAGAACGATCTGAATAAGATATCACTATGGTCTAAAATTTGGCAATTGACTCTAAATAATGAGAAGTGTGAAGTTGTCCACATGAGTACGAAAAGAAATCCGTTAAACTTTGTTTACAAGGTAAATCAATCAAATGTGAAGGCCGAAAACTCCACAAAATACCTAAGAATTACTATTACTTCAGACTTAAATTGGAAAGAACACGTAGACAATGTCGTGGGAAAGGCGAACCAGAGACTGCGTTTTATTGGCAGAACCCTTAAAAGATGCAACAGAACTACTAAAGAAAAAACATACACTACGCTTGTCCTTCCTTTTTAGGAGTATTGCTGCCCAGTGTGGGATCCTCGTCAGGTGGGTTTGACGGAGGACATCGAAAGAGTCCAAAGGAGAACAGTTTGTTATATACTGTCACGATACAGAGGAAACAGCGTTACGGAAATGATACAGAATCTGGGATGGGAATCATTACAACAACGGCGCTTATCGCTGCGGCGTGGGCTACTTACGAAACTCCAATCGCCAACATTCTCCTCCGATTGCGAAAATATATTGTTGACTCCCCCTTACATAGGTAGAAATGATCACCAGAATAAAATACGAGAAATCAGAGCTCGAACGGAGAGATACAGGCGTTCTTTCTTCCCGCGCGGTATTCGAGAACGGAATGGGAGATAAATAGTATAACGGTGGTTCGATGAACCTCTGCCAGGCACTTGAATGTGATTTGCAGAGTATCCCATGTAGATATAGAGGTAGATGAACTGTATTAATTCTGTTGCTGCGGCGACACAGCGTACCAATTTCGCGGTCATATTTTAAAACAGTGCGTCAAAAACTGCTACTGGGACGCTAGCGTTCAAGCGGTCTCATTTCTCAACCCAGGTAACATAATACGAACCATTTCTATTATAAAATCAAGGGTGAGCAGCTATATTTGATCAAAGAGTCTTTGACCACAGGAAACTGTGACAAAAGTTCCATTTAGCACTCTCCAATTTTCTTTGACAACGATTTCTTATCAAAGAAAATTTGTCATTTTCCTGATTTGCAGCTCTTACTCTTGCCGTGTTTGCAGTAAAAATTTTCGGTTTTGAGGTCCGCCTGATATGCAAAACACTGTTATGCCCAAACTAGTTTCAGCACCTCTGTGCCATCATCAGTGGGTTCTTTCAATTTATTTAGTGCTTTGGAAACAAAATACATTGATGTCATTATTGTACATTACGTTAATTTAGGCCAAAAATCGTCAGTCTTATTTTGCTTTTTACCTTATTTTACATTCTGCTGTCATGTGGGACTCTTTCTACGTGATTGTGTAGTGGTAGTGTTCTCATGTGCAACCAAAATTATCTCTTTTGAGTATTTTAAAAGAACCTATTTATAGTTTGAAAACGTACATTTGGTATATGGAGACAATTCATTTAGCTGCCTATTGTCTATTACTTACAGTTTCTTTTGGTGTGCTCTTCCTCTTCCACGTTTTCGTAGATACCACACATGTAATACACATATTTAGCGGAATGAATGAATACACCACACTATGCGAAAATACATTATTCAACCCATTAAATGAATTGTACAGAAAGGACGACACAGACAGCTAACACACACACACTACAGACAAAGAGACAAAACAAACACTATTCAAATCCACCTCCATTCGACTGGAGAACAACTGACAGTCAACTAACACATACGCATATTTAACAAAATAAACACAATCGAATTTCTAAAGTGGTAAGTGATTGTGATAGAAAAGATTACGCTAAATATGTGTATTACATGTGTGGTATCTACGAAAACGTGGAAGAGTAAGTGCACACCAAAAGAAGCTGAAAGTAATAGACAGTAGGTAGCCAAACGCAATATCCCTACATACCAAATGTACGTTTTCGCACTATAAATAGCTTCTTTTAAAATTCTCAAAAGAGATAATTTTGGTTGCAGATGACAATGCTACCACTACATAATCATGTAGAAAGGGTCCCACATGACCACAGGATGTAAAAATAAGGTAAAAACCAAAATAAGACTGACGATTTTTAGGCCTAAATTAACGCAATGTACAATAGTAAAATCAATGTATTTTGTTTTCACAGCACTAAATAAATTGAAAGAACCCACTGATAATGGCACAGAGGTGCTGAAACTAGTTTGGGAATAACAGTGTTTTGCATATCAGGTGGATCTCAAACCAGAAAAAAGAAAATTTGATAATGTAATATCGGCCTTACACATCCATTTTCTATAGAGTTTCATTGAGACATCCATTTCATAGATATACGTTCTGAATGAGAGACGTCTCTTCTGTTTACCAGACTTGAAGGTGAAAGCCCTGTCATTGAGTAGGCTACCTGTTTACTCCGTGAAAAAACAAAGTGCAGTGGAGATCAACAAGCTAGGTTTGCGCATAATAGTTCGCGATTGGGAGCGCTCACTTTAGTTCAAGGCTCTAGTTCTAGTTCGTTCTTTTAGTTCGTCCGCTCCCAGTGACGGCTGTGCTGCGTGGTCTGCGCATGTAGGTGGAGGGAGAAGTTCCCCCACCTAGCTACCTAGCTGCTTCATGCTCTTACTGCTTGATCCGCTAACGATATCACGCAAACCAAAAGAAACAGTTTGTGGATAATTTCTCGCGTTTAAGTTTAGAATTATCTCTATATCTTGGCATTATGGAATTTATTAGTCAGATATTGCAGAGTGCAGAATACTTCAAAGCAGAAATTTTGTTGCACTGAACTATGTAATCTAGCAGGCAGACACTAACCTAGAAATGACTCTCATCAACAGAAGGTAAAGCCGTAATTTTTTAATTCTGTTCGTGACCTATCACGCATATTTTAGTTCGCGACCTATCGCGCATATTGTAGTTCACGATCTATCGCGCATATTGTAGTCTTTTAGTTCGCGATCTATCGCGCAGCTTTTAGTTCGCGACGTATCGTGCATCTTTTAGTTCGCGACCTATCACGCATATTTTAGTTCGCGACCAATCGCGCATATTTTAGTTGGCGACCGGTAGCTCTCCTTTTAGTTCGCTGCTCGGCAGCGAAGTAGGTCGCTCTTTTCAGTTCGTCCGCTCGTTTTGGCTTTTGCTACCGCTACTAAAACTACAGCTGAGCTGCATCTCAGCTCGAAATGATGGCAACTGGCACAATGGAATCACGCGATTCTGCGCGCTCTCGCGTCCTCTCGCTGTTACCGGTCAGTCTTCGGAAAAGGAGCGGACGAAGAGGCGAGGTATCTGCGCACTAGTTCGCGTAGCTCGCCTATGGGAGCGCTCTTCCGAACTAGTTCGTTCGCGAACTACACAAGACTACAACAAACAGGAATTAATCCCGTCTACTTGTCTCGGACTCTCATCTCACCACCTTGGCTCTATAGAGGTCATTCTGCTGCCGCCCAATACATCAGGTTGTACCCGTGAAATGAGGTTCGCGCGGCTGGGATCCCTTCGAGGCTGGCGGGCGACCCCATCCCACAGGTTGCAGTAGCCGTGTCTCTGGGGCCTTCACATTTCGCCACTTCTCATTTATTTTCGTGAAGGTCGCCGTTCATCACACGCCGGGTGCACAGGTGTGAGGCAAGCAGAGACTGCAACCAAAGTGGGTCATCCAACCGGCGAAACAACCGCAGGCCCATATGCGGTCAGTACTGCAGACTGTGGGTGTCTGGTTTACCTCCCACTATTACAACATTTAATCTGCAAACTTGCTGATGATACAAGTATAGTTATCACACCTGACAGACAACAACTAATTGAAAAAAATTGTAAATGACATGTTTCAGAAAACCATTAAGTGGTTTTCAGCAAATGGACTATCATTAAATTTTGATAAAACACAGTACTGTAAGGAAATAAGGGTTTTGTTAGGTTTTTGAATGTGAGCGAGAAGGTGTGAGTGTAAAGTGAAAATTATTTTTGGTTACGTGTTCATAAATGTGTTGCTGTCGTATTAATGTTTGAGTAGCGTACTAAACCTGATAAGCTACTTTAAACTCGTAATCAATGCAAGTGGTGTGATTGAATTTTGAATTAATTAGTAAAACAATTAGTGCGATTAACAAACACTATGGTCCTATCTGACAAGCTTTTCAAAAGATCACTCACCTTCCCTTTCCTTACAAAATCTCCAACGGAGACTGTGCACACACTGATAGTTGGAAATTACCGCGTATGTGCAATGCGTACAGCATCATTAGTACGCCTGTGGCAGTAATAATTTTGAAAACAGTAATAGTAATAAATTCAGTACAAAGTGGCTGGCAAATGGGTGCAGTCCAAGCACTGAAGTCAGTATTTCATAAAAATTAATGTTTTAAGTAAACAGTAAAATTTACGTAATGCAGGTTTGGTAGCTAAATGCATACAATGACTGTAACATTTTGGTTCTTTATAGGATAGATGTGGCGGTGGTAACTATTGTTGAACTCAGTTTTGAAAAATCTGTTATTCATAAAATCTGAGGTAATTACTATCATGATGTTTGATTGCTATCCTTATTTTTGTGAAATGATCAACAAGAATTAATTTTTCTATTGATAGATTCAGTATCGTATCACTGTAATGCAACAGTCTATGATCAGGTATCGTCGAATATAGCAAAACAGTCTCAATCAAATAATTAACAGTGTCTCTACTCTTTACGTAACACTCTCTCTCACTCTCAAAAATGATCGTGTTGAAATGTTGATTAACTAAGTCAAAGTTCTATTACAGTTACGTAAAATCAAATTCTTGTCACACTGAAATAGTTAATTATTTTATTGCTAACTTTTGTAATTACGTCAACTTTTCTCTTTCTTAATCAGTTACTTTAAAATGTTTTTGTACTGGGGAAGAGTGGGTAACTACTTGTTACGAATAAGATGGAATATATATAATCTAACTTCTTATATTTTGGTAAGAGTCAAACATGCATCTACATTGATTACAACAAATTACATTCAACTTATCTTAATCATTAGTCCAGCGATGTGCTTCACTCTAGCTCGACAATGGATTCTTTAGAATATGCAGATTACAATATTTTCATTTAATTCAGAAATTGTTTTGCTGGCTCCTCCTTTAGCATCTTGTTAGTAGTGTGCAGAGATACTTCGCGAATCGCGTAATTATTCGCGACCGTTAGCGTCCGCGATGACGCTAACGCGTTTCGGACGTCTGGACGGACACCGAACACGTAACGAATTTCTGCTTCTGCAGAACGAATGAAGGAATAGTTGCTCAATATCTGTTTTACTTCACTTATATACTTTTAAACATTGGTTTCATTCATACTTTTCATTTCATAGCACTTTTAACACCTTTTTTACATTCACTTTTAATAACACTTTGTTACATATATCGTTTGAGCACTCCGCGGACCGCGTACGAGCGTCTGTTCTATGTCACGGGGCGGCAGATAGTGTTGCTTGCCTGCTCTCCCACAATGTAAGCGCTGCTATCCAATAAAGTCCCTGACCTGAGAAGCCTTTTCGACTACAGTATATATCGATTTCTTGAGCTTGTTCACAGTGAAATATTCTACATACATAAATTGATCATGACAAGTAATTACAGTAAATACAGAAAACATTCAAAGTACAAAAAATTAATAAAATAAAATATACATAGACAAACACAGTACACAGATAATAAATAAATGACACGAATCGGTTATAGTTACATTACATACATAGATTACGCATTACAATCATTAATTAAATGACATTAGAGCATCATAATTATTACGTTTACACTACATGCAAGTTCAAATGAACAGAATCTCTCAAAATGAGGCTTATACCTAGTCATGATGTAAGGGTTACCTTACAGTACATACAGTTCCATACAGAAAATGGAATGACGCCATTAATAAATATAGACTTTGATCAGAAATCTGTAGCAAAAGTAGAATATTCAAAAATTTTAGGTGTATCCATTGATGAGGCGTTGAACGGGAAAAAACACATTGAAGATCTGCTGAAACGTTTGAATTCAGCTACTTATGCTATTAGGGTAATTGCAAATTTTGGTGATATACATCTCAGTAAATTAGCTTACTATGCCTGTTTTCATTCTCTGCTGTCGTATGGCATCATTTTCTGGGGTAATTCATCATTGAGTAAAAAAGTATTTCTTGTACAAAAGCGTGTAATCAGAATAAATGTTGGAGCCCATCCAAGATCATTCTGCAGACATTTAAAGAGCTAGGGATCTTCACAGTATATATATTCACTTATGGAATTTGTTATTACCAATCCCACCGAATTCAAAATCAATAGCAGTGTACATAACGACAGCACTAGTAGAAAGAATGGTCTTCACTATTAAAGGATAAATCTAGCTTTGGCACAAAAAAGGGTGAATTATGCTGCCACAAAAGTATTTGGTCACCTACCAAACAGCATAAAAAGCCTGACAGATAGCCAATTAGCATTTAAAAATAAATTAAAAGAATTTATGAATGGCAACTCCTTCTACTCTATAGATGATTTTTAAGATATAAATTAGTAAATCATATATATATATATATATATATATATATATACTGAGTGTTACAAAAAGGTACGGCCAAACTTTCAGGAAACATTCCTCACACACAAAGAAATAAAACATGTTATATGGACATGTGTCCGGAAACGCTTAATTTCCATGTTAAAGCTCATTTTAGTATTTCTCTTTAAATGTAAATTGAAACAATTCGTGCAGACGATTGTCAAAATACCCAATTGTTTTGTTAGTATGTACTGCACTTCCTCGGTTCACCGCATTTGTAAAAATTGCACTGACTGCAAAACCACGTTCGTGATGAACACTAACCAGTTGATGCTATGTACTGATCTGCTTGATGCTAGTACCGTAGAACAATAAGTCGCATGTCGCCACTTTTGTGTCTCGTTTCCGCCGGTTGTCCTGGGTGTCGGTGGCCGAGGTAGAGAGAGACCGACACAGGAAAATAGGATGCACGCGTGTGCAGGTACGGAGGTGACCAGCCAGTGGGACAGCAGTAACTAGAAACACTAAGCTAGATTAGAACAAGATGTACATCTCGTAGAAATTATACAATACTTAACTTGAAGGGCAGCAGACTAGTGGAATGCTGGTACATAGTTTAGCTACGTAGAGGCCTGCCTACTGATGAGAGACTTTACTAGTGCCTGTCTTAATCCCAAGTGACCGATGCAGTTCAGTGGTGGCCACGAGCGGAGTTGCAGCAGAGGGCGCTCGCGGCCGACGTCGTAAGAACGCCGCGCCGTGCGTGCATGGCGGCGCGCGGCGAAAGTACGTGGCGCGCACTTCAGACTTGTGCGGCACCACAAACACAAGCACTGAAGTCACCATTACCTTCCTTCAATTGGGCCAACTGGCGGTGAATCGAGAAAGTACAGTACCTACTAACGAAACAATTGGGTATTTTGACAATTGTCTGCGCGAATTATTTCAATTTACATTTAAAGAGAAATACTGGTACTGATACTATAATTTTGTGTATACTATAATTACTGAGACAATCTTTCATCTGTCAGTACTTTATTTTCATTCGAAATTTCCCGCAAATATAGATAATAATACAGTAATTAACCAGATTAATTTTCGCAGCATTAAGAAACACATTGTTCAGAACTAAAAGTCCTTTGACACTTCATAATTATATTGTAATGCATATAATGTTATAAAAATACTTTGTCACACCTTAAACTTTGCCGTCTTGAGCATTCTCTGTCAAATTACTTTCGTTTAATTACAGTTTATAAAAAATAAATAAATAAATAAATAAAATAAAAAATCTTGTAATAATGATAACATTGTGTTCAGGTAACATGATGCAATTACTCGTATTACTACAAGAATAGAACTATTACTATTTCCTGGTGTTCTGTAATGTATCCTAAACACCGCACTAACCATATTTTGCATATGTGCCTGATATATAATTTTATCCGATCTTTAAAAATTTGTAAAATTGTCTGCTGTTTGTGTTGATTCATCTGATGTATATGTTATTTGTGAAAAACGCCTAATTTAATTACGGAAACATAATTTAGAAATGTAATTGTAACCAACATTATTCTGGAACTGTCTAGAACTTAGCATTATCTATAAATAGGAATGCGACGCAACTCAGTCAGCTTTTAATTTGGCTCATTCTCAGTTTGGATTGTAACAACATGATGCAGCGTTTATTTTTTTTTTTTTTCTTTTTGATATACTGATGTATTTATGTTTTTGGAAGATAATAAAAAGAAGTCAAACATGCAGCAGTGTACTTCCATTCACTACGAAAACCCAGACTGCCGAATTAAATAATATCAGGATAACGTTGTGTAATGGGAAGAAGCTCATCAACATAAAAGTTTTGTCTTCATCAGCGAAGCAGGTGATTAAATTTAAAACATTATAACTATTAGAACTTGTGTTGGGGTTATGGTGGTCTTGTTCTAACTGATAGGATCGTCACATTACGCTGGTATTTTTAGGCGTCAGTGCGGAACCGTATTGATCACCTTACGGATGTTAAGGAACACGGATTCTATCTGGGTCTGTATATACTGCTTTCTGAGTCTCGCGGACGAATACAGGGAGCTGGGATTCGGATAATCATTGCTTTCGGAACACATTTTGATTCCTACAGAGGTGATTATCGGTCTCCAGAAGCGTCATAATGTACACATGTAAAACATCTTGCAATTATTCTTTAGAATTTTATGATTATACGAGATCTGTTCAAAACATTCCGGAACTTTCGCCACAAAATTTTTCTACGATTGCCTTTTACTTTGCGCATGGTATAGTTCAAAATAGTCTCCTCCCCATACGATGCACCGCTACCAACGCGGTTCCCACTTCTGAAAGCAGTCTTTTCCGATCGCGCAATGCGCCGTCTTCGAATTTTCTCGCATGTGTCATTACAAACATTCGTCCATTAAACGGGGTTTTCAATTTAGGAAATAAAAATGACCGCATGGTGCAAGAAGCTTGTTAAGTTTTCTAACTAAGATCTCGGGCAGTAGAGATCTGTGAATGCAAGTTAAAACGCTCACTGCTGTTCTAACTTACTTTACGAGTGGCCACAGTACTTGCGCAACGGAAATTTATCTAACTGCTCACTCCTTAAAGGAAAAGTCAACGTTTGAAAAAACACAAAATTAATGTTTAAAAGGTACCAGATATTTAAACACGGGATGGGTAGCATGAAATTATAAAGCAGAGATTTGATACCTTAAATCATTATCTATTCAATAAAATGAACAAGCAAATAAATGTGGGGAGACCATATGAAACACAATAAAGCACACACCTTGTACAAAAGTGAATGAAATCATAAAGTTACTGGCCGTAATAAAATTGTTTCTGCCCTTTATGAATATAGAGGTAACATGGGAGGAAATTAGCAAATACACAGTGGATAAAGAAAAGCACATTCATTCACTCACAGACACACACATAATGCTTGCGACTCATTACTCATGCGGCAACCCTTGACAGGAGCAGCAAAATGAAGTGTCGGCAGCGTTTTGACGAGATGGCGAGTGTCTTGAAGCACAAATTAAAATAACACTATGCATCAAACGAACTCACGTGCAAGGAGGCAGTGGCATACTATCCGTATCAATGGTGTGCGACCACAGTGAATTACATAGGATTTACAAAAAGAAATTAATGTAGAATAAGCAAGTAAAGCACACGTGAGAATTCATATAGAAGAAAGCTAGTATTAGTAAAAGCATGGCTGAAGGTCGAAGTAAAGACTGTTACAAAAGCGCGTTGCGCAATCGATTATACCAAGATAGGAAAGTCGGAATCAAACCAAAAATCTGAGAAATATTTAGCATAGTCGTGGATACAGACATGATGCGAAAACGTTAGTTAAAAAACAGCAAGGAAATTCAAACATAATAAGTTTACACAAAATCGAAGGCCACACATATGAATTCTAATTTGCAAAAACCGGACACAAAATCATCACCGGAATGAGAAACTAAATCTACACTGAATTACTCAAGTTCTGTAAATGAAGAAAACACTTCGCCCCACATGACGAAAGAATTACTCAAGAAAACTATCACTGATAAACCAAGACTGCCTGATCACAAAGAAAGCAAAGCATGCCATCCCCTCAGCATGATTCGACTATGTACTTACTTCGATGAACGCAGCAAGAGTGAAACATAAGGCCACGCTAAAGCTGCCGGCCGCGGTGGCCGAGGTGACTGAGGCGCTCCAGTCACGGTCAGCACGGCCACTACGGTCGGGGGTTCGAATCCCCCCTCGGGCATGGATATTTGTGCCGTCCTAGTTCGTAAGTAGTTCATAAGTAGTTTGTAAGTTTAGGGACTGATGACCCCGTAGTTAAGTCCCATAAAAAAAAAAAAAAAAAAAAAAAAAAAAAAAAAAAGCCACGCTAAAATCCTTCCCCACCACACACCGGATGTAGAGCGCGTTTAGAGCATAGTGTCTACCAACCCTCGCTACGTGAGGTTGATAATATCCTCTTCTAGAGCTGCAGAGAGGTCTCTTTTGTCACCTCTTTCGACCATGATTATGTTGGTACTACACTAAGAACAGACCACCTCGCCATCTTGCCAAGTAAGCTTGTCTCTGGCCACCCAGCAGACGCCAATGCAGACGACAAGCGAAGCCATGCGTTCTTAACTAAACCAGGCCTAAAGCGCGAGGCGGCGACTGTAAGCCATTGCGCGGCAGTCAGTCAATATTAAAAGCAATCTTCTACATTCACATGAACACACAAGTTCAGTCACATGGATGGAAACACGTGTAAACATGGGGCTTTGATCATAAATAAATGAACAAAATAATTGACATACAAATAGACAGTATTAATGGTGGAGAAACACTTAACAGTAATGAATAACTCAAAATGGAACACGACCACACATTCAATGGATGTTTTTCAATGGCCCAGGTCTGGAAGTACAAACTGTTAAAATGTTTGTTAAACTATTGGACCAGACTGCAATGATCATCATTCCCTAGACTTATAAACTACTTAAATTAACTAACCTACATACAACACTCACACCCATGCCCCAGGGAGGAATTGAACCTCCGACGGCGAGCAACCACACGCTTCGCAGCTAGGCGCTTTAGACCGCTTTTTTTAAAAATACTGTACTTATTTATCAGTACAAATACTATCATCCTTACAGTTCAGATAATTATACATCATCACTAATTTACACGTAGAAGACATTCATTTACACTTGCATGGAGCATTTACACTTGACAAAATGGGCTATTTGTAATTCATTAAATGCAGTCTTCGATCTACATCTTAAGAAATGAATGAGAGAAGATACAATGACATAGAATATAGCAAGGAATGTGTAACTGGAGTCTCTTTGCAATGTCCAATGTCCATTGCTCCATTTCCTCGCCTGAGCTCTGCTGCTGCTTGTTTGTAACCTCTGGAACGCCCACCTGCACAACCTGTGCCACACACACACACACACACACACACACACACACACACGCTCACTCACACACTCACACCCCGCCCCTGCGAGAACACCTGATGACTAGACCTCGGATTTTAGGTAAAAACCTATTTTGTTCCTCATTAAATAAAGGCAATAAAAGTTGTACAAACACGAATTGTGCAAATTTATGATCAAAAACTCTAGTTTTACAGCACCTAAAAATATCTAATTTTAGAATAGTACATGATTATACCTAAATGTTAAAAATCGAATTAAATAAAAAATGTTATGCCAAAAATTCTATCGTGGTCTTCCCAGCTAAGAATTATGCAATTATTTTTATCGAAAATTGAAATTTTATAGACGTAATTTCATATTAGAACCTGATTGTATCTAATTATTAAAAATCCACTCAAATAAAATTGGCATGATTAAAAAACTCTTCTGGTCTTCCCGGCTTATTTGTTTGCATGCGTAAGCAATCGTGAGTCGGAGGCAGAGACTATTACTTCAGCTAAAGATGTTCCAAAGGACCCAACAATTTCCAACGACATTGCATACATAAAATCACATTATGCAATTTTGGTACATATTATTGAATCTCTAGAGTGTTCAGGGAAATCAGTCTATATGCAATTACGATTGATAGAAGAGGTAACAGAAAAAAATCAACTTGGTCCCAGGTTCTGTCGGTATAAAAGTTAGTGAGAAAGTAAATACAGTGCTTTTTTTTACTAAAAAAATCAGGAGTGGCACCCTCTGCATAGTAGCTGACATCTTATAAGGTAAGAGAAGACTATAAATCAAGATAAGACTACCAATCAACAGAACATGAGTGTGTGGTCCTATTCCGCCTAATACCGCCACTTAAATATGCTCCAGTGACATCCGTTGACGTGGAATGCTCATTCGCAGCTTATAAGATGCTATTAACAGACAAGAGATGCAGTTTCTCAACGGAAAATCTGCAGAAAATGTTAGTTATTTACTGCGACTGCTATTATGGACATGGACAATAAACAATATGGATCTTTCTAGACAATAAAATTTCAGATTTTAGTCACCTATTTTCTGATTTTTATAACCTATTTTTGTAAGTGATAGAACCTATTTTTAGGTAGCTAACTTAAGATTTTTAGAACCGAAAAGTCCGAGGTCTACTGATGAGAGCTGCGCCCGCACCGGTCAGCCATTGCATCCTTCGACAGCAAACAGTGACGCTTCACGCAACTCTGCTCATCTTGACGCTCTTCATGTTTTGCCTCGAACACCACTTTTACCGCCAGTTCCTCTGGTTTGAACATTTGGACGGCTGTGCAATGGAACTTTTTCCCCTTTAGACGAGAAATAAATTCAAACCGTTATTGTTCGGCTACTTCACCGCAGCGCTAGAAGCACAGTGACAGCGATGTGACTTCGTTATTCGCGCAACAGTCACGTGCCAACAGACATGAATGTGCAGTTGCGTTATCGTGATGCGAGAGCCATGAACTGCCTCGGCGCACTTCAAGACGTTTCCTTCTCACATTTTGTCACTGGTGTTGCAACGTATCCTGATAGTACCACCGATTAACCGTTTGTCCCTAAGGCACGAATTCATGAGGAACTAATCCTTCAAAGTCAACGATGACTGTCAGCATAGTTTTGACATTTGACCTGCCGTGACGAGCCTCTTACGGTCTTGGAGAAACTTTTCCGACCCATTGTGTAGTTGAACCTTGGTCGCATCAGGAATTATGCTTATCTTACGGAATATTTATGTATTTTTGTATTTATAATGTTCCGCAAAGCTCCATGGTCGTGGAACGAGTCAATACACCAGACTGTAACAAAGGAGTAGTAACTGATCGAGCGAAACGTATAGAAATCGTAAGCGTAAGTAGACAGAACCAACAACGTAACACAGAAATTAGTTTAATTTCTTTTTTCGGTATTCCACGACATAATAGAAAGAGTGAACCATGAGGAAACTTTTCAGTTTAGTGCGTCGATTACTAGTAAGCTCTTTGAATCCTTGGCGCAGCTGATTAAAAATGTATGCGTCAGAATACTGCATATCTTTTTGCACAAGGGTTAGGGGAAATGTCTTTATAGTTCGAGAAACATGATTATTTGAAAGTGAATATGTAAGTTTCTTTTTCCCTTACAAGACACTTCGTGGCAATGTTTATATTTTTGATAGAAAAAAGCAATGCATATGAGGGGACGTATTGTTTCCTACCTCGTCAGGGTATGAAGACGATTGATTCTGTTCACTAACCTGATATCTTTCTCTGCTGCGGTTTTCCCATACGCAGAAGTAGCACTCAGGTCGTAGATCCATTGTTCCTTGATGTGAGACTGAAATAGTAGTGTAATGTGACTAGGCTTTAAGTTTCTACAGTTACGTATGTCACACTAAATTTCGGGATGTCAGTGGCTTTCCTTCTTTTATTTATAAATCACTGTACCTATTCAGAAACCGAGCGAGGTGACGCAGTGGTAACACACTGGACTCGCATTCGGGAGGACAGTGGTTCCGATCCACCTCCGGCCATCCAGATTTATGTTTTCCGTGATTTCCCTAAATCACTCCAGGCAAATGCCGGGGTGGTTCCTTTGAAAGGGCACGGCCGATTTCCTCTCCCATCCTTCCCCAAAAATCCGAGCGTAAGCTCCGTCTCTAATGACCACACTGTCGACGGGACGATACACCCTAAGCTTCCTTCCTTTCACCTATTCAGAAAGCCACAACTGTATAACAGAAATTCATAAGTATTTAACAATTTTATATTACATTACACGCAATGAACTCACTCGATTGGCATATTTCTTATCCATCTGAGACCCTTTCTCGACTGACTGCGGCAGACGTAACACTTCGCACCAGTGGCTATATTTTGGCACCAACGGAACATTCCAGAGTGTTATCCCTCTCATCTTTTTATTAAAATAATATTTAAATAACTTTATTAATTAACAGAAACATAGTTGCACACAAGATCATTACATACTACAATCAGATATATTTAAATAAATTGCCGTATATTAAATATTAATATAAGTGCTCGATGGTTTTGGCATCCAAGATCCAGTCAGATTTTAGACGGAAATATGGGCGGAGTTTTCCCACGATCACTGGGCCATTTGCTCTAAGTTTGACTCACACCACATATTGCGTAATGCTCTTCCCAGCGTAGTAAAAGCAATCTTACAGAACAAAAATATGAAAAAGCAAGAAAATGGCTACAGATCAGCTCCCTCACAGGGTCAAGAAGATTTGATTCAAATGCAGTTAGATTTCTGTCTGGTATTAACTGCATGAAAGCTAATAACTCTTATAAATAACCAAATGTTATAAACCACAAACGACATTAAAGAAAATATGTATTGAGTGGTCGGTGTCAGAATTCCCAGGCTACTAAACAAGGGCCGTCAAGAGGTACGCGATCTTAGCTCCTCATATTGTTCGAACTGCCCGTTTCTGCGCAGTAAATACCCTATTTGAATAAGAACAGTTACCTCAAAAGAACACTTCATATGTCATAAGCGAAAGAAAATACCCAAAGTAGACTATTTTTCTTGCTGAACTACCACTTATTTCAGAAACTGTTAGAATGTTAAACAACACAGGATTTAGTTTTTGAACAAGATCCTGAACATGGGATTTCCACGACAGCTTACTGTCTATACAACGTCTAGAAATTTGAACTGTTCAGTCTCGCTGATCATGTGCCGATTATGTGTATATGAAATGTCTGTTTCTGCTGGGTAGTGTGTTAGAAACTGTAAAAACTGAGTATTAATATGATTCAGTATTAAATTATTTTTCTACAAGCCACGAACTTATTTCTTTAACAAGGATTATTCGATACTGACCTCCGATACTTCGACGAGAGCGTCGTTGATTAAATGCAAACGTAGGCTTCCGCGGTTGCTGTCACTATCAATAAAATGACGACGCGGTTTCATACCCAGAAGAATTTTATTGATCGTCGTTGATTAGTACACAGGGGGCCCGGGTCCGATTTGCGGCAAAGGACTGGGTGTTTTGGGTCATCTTCATCATCATTTCATCACCATCGACACCAAAGTTGCCCACGAGGCGTCAAGAAAAAAAACTTGTACTACGGCAGCAGAACAATCCCATGTGCGATCTCCCGGCCAAAAATTCCATACAGTCATTTCCATTTCTATTTGATACTGCATCAACATTGCCAACAACCATCACCGTCTACCTGAGATTCCATACAGTGCATAGCGTAGGGTGCTTTGCAATAAACTTCAGTGATCACCCTGAAAGTTAACAGAGTTATACAATTTTTCACAGGTGGAGGAGTCAGTGGACTGAGGAGTTAGAGGAGTTTTATAGAGAGACGAGGAGACTTTTCCAAAGAAAGGGGAAGGTGGAGTTAAAAGGGTAGGAGGAGATGAATAAAGATGGAGAGAGGGGGCAATGAGATGTGGAGATGGGCAGAGAGAGAATGAAAGATAAAAAGAGAGAGAATGGTAGGACAGATGGAGTAACTTAAAACTTGAATAAGTAAACACTCGAGCGACGCCAGGTTTTCAGCTAGTCTAACATAATATCTTAAATGGTGTAACAAATGAAAATCTTAGAAACACAGATGTCAAGGTAAGTATAGCCTATAACTAGAGCCGACAGATGGCACTGGTAGCGATGTCCTGGAATGGCCACTTGACTCAGCTGGGAAAGGAACGGCTCAACGCCATGCCCCAGTTTGCATGTCTTCTGGCAGCAGCAGTAACGCTTGATAAGGATCAAACGCCGCAGAGAAACCGGATCACAGTAGGCCGCAGCAAGTGGCAACTATCTTTCGGTCGTACGTCGTGTAGCTTTTACTAATCTACCTGCAGTCTCTTGCAACCTAGTTTCAGACACCCATATGCAGCTCACTTTACAAAGTTCTCTTCGCCGTTTAATAAGTAACACGGGATGCGGACTTCACATGCATTATGAGTCTAATACGACCGACACAGTGTTAGAGCTACTTTTGTGACACTCGGAAAAAAATAATAGACGATGGTCATTTGGAAAATAAGTTCGGATATTTATTCCAGAAAACACTTGATTGTGGAGCATTTTATGACATACTTGTGAATAGTATAACATTTCGATAGTGATTCAACATAATTTCGACAACTAATCAAACATCAAAAATTTGATAGTAGGAAGCAATCAGTCATCCTTGAAATATCGAACTTTGTTTAAGCAGGTCCAGATTTCGGCCAGTAACTAGCCAATATACATAAGTACAACGTTTATTGCAAGTACATAAATTATTAGATTATACCTAAGACTAAAAACATGAATACAATCGTTTAGATATTACTATTTCAAAAGAGGATGTTAAATATTTTATTACATGCTGTGGACATGTCTACACTTCAGATACTATTTTGAAAGAAAGTAGTCAGATCACAGGACAGGTTAATTAACTATGTTTGTAAGTATTTCCCAGTGTGTACATGAACATTATTTTTACTACATTTTTGTACTTTTGAGAAAAATTAAATACATATAGTCAAAACTTACATTTGATTTACAGACGATTCTAGTGCAGATAAAATCAACACAAATAATCTATGAATTTTTTTTAATTAAAAAAGTGTAAATCACTTCAATTGATTCAAACTATTTTTGGTTCTGTTACAAATTAAAACCATGTAAATAGGATGACAATCTTTCATATGGGCAAATTATAATGATCGTTTTAACGGAGGAACGATAATCACACTATTTTACACTGGAAGTGGGGTCCTGGCAAAGTGATATCTAGCGTAGCTGCATCTGTGAATGGTTATGTGAATCAACAGCAACACATCGTAATTTGCCATGAGAATTGTAAAATTACACACATAAAATCAGTCGTAAGACATTAGAACGAAGTGCCTTTGAACTTTTTCTCGTTTACAATGTGGGTTGTCAAACTATTTATATAGTTTTAGTTGTTAACGAAAACAAAAACAGATTGAATCACGTGAATCACGTGTATAGATCTATAATTTTCAGAAATTTTAAATTTTTTCAATTTTCATGGATCTTTTGTGTTAACTTTAGTTGCACTAGGATGATCTGTCGAGCAACTGGCTCGTCACAATACGCCAGTCACTACTCTTGATGAAATGTGGTATCGTGTTGAAGCTGCATGGGTATCTTTACCTGTGCACGCCATCCAAACTCTGTTTGTCTCAACGTCCAGGTGTATCATGCCGTTATTACAGCCACAGGTACTGATTTCTTAGGATCTATGCACCCAGATTGCGTGAACATGTAATTACATATCAAATCTAGTATAATATATTTGTCCAATGAATACCCGTTCATAATCTGCATTCCTTCTTGGTGTAGCAATTTTAATGGGCAGTAGGTCTAGAGTATTTTCGTGACAATGTCGAAAAATACAGCGTCTAACAATAAACTTTCGTGAACACGTCTGAACCCTTAGATGAATTATGAACTACAGTGACGTTACTTTCCTTCGAAATAGTCACCTCCCATAACTATGCATCTCTGAGCTCTGCGATACATATCCTGTAAACAATGCACGTAGTTTTGCTTTGGGGTGGTGTTCAAGAGCCTCGTCACGTTTCGTTGAGTATCATCTAATCTCTTTCCTTTCAAAGCGAGTGAGTCGAAGGAATAGGAAAAAGTCTGAAGGACTGGGATCCAGCGAGTATGGTGGATGTTCTAGCTGTACCATATCCCCCCCCCCCCCCACCTTTTAACCTAACTTCTTGCAGCGGCCATTAGAGTTCATCGAGGTGTGCAACTTTATATGCTTTGGTAGAGGAGCATCACAAGCTTGACTAACGAGGTCCACGTTGTGCATCCATTACAGATTTTTTATTCTCTTATTCTCGTGGAGTTGCGAGAGGAGAGCCCAAGAGTTATTGCCGCTCTACTGCATTGCTCAGACTTATAGATGAAGGGCATGAGCAGAAATGGCGTCTTGACAATTCCTTATGCGCACACGAAGTAAGAGGGTTCTTTACTAGCCTTTATATGATGAAAGACTGCTCATAGTTCGATAACTATCAGAGTGGTACTTCACCGCCTAAGGTTAGAGAAGAGCAATACTTGTTTTTCCCACTTGCTAGGGAAGTATGAAATGGACATCTTATCCCACTAATTTTGTCTTTGTAGGATAAGACTGAGCCAAAGGCCGTGCTGAAGTAGACACATCGGTTCCCTCTAGATGACCGAGGTTAACTGCTGTAGGGTCTGGTTACCACTTGGATGGGTAATGGTCTGGGGCTACAGAGCACTGTTGGCAAGCGGGGTGCACACAACCCTTGTGAGGCCAACTGAGGAGCTCTATATTGAGTATCACCATCAAGAGGCCGACAGTGACACACCACACACACACACACACACACACACACACACACACACACACACTAAATAGAAATGCACAGGGTACACATACAGAAACCACATGCACAACCAGGTAAGAGCTCAAAACAGCTGCAATATCTAACAAATGGAACACTCTCACCTATAACAACAAAACAACCCATAGAATCGGCAACATAAAAAACAAGGAATAAAAATAGCCTACAGAACTGACAAATCAATACAGAGGAAAATAAGAACAACAAATACAACAGGTCTGCTATCTACCAACCGATATGTCAGGACTGCAAATCCATTTACTGTAAAAACAAGCAGAAACTTTAACACAAGTTATACAGAACACAGAAGAGCCTAAAATGTAACAGCTTTCACTCTACATTTTCCGAACACATGACGGAACTGAAACACAATCCAACAGATCTAAAAAATTCTAAAATGGAGCTACAGCTCTCCACAAAAATTAATAATTGAACAAAACTACCAAATACAGAAAGCCATGGTTGAAGGAAAACAAATAATAAATGAATACACAGATCTCTGCACTCAAGGAACTGGCAGAAAACACCAATCTATAAAACACACTCAAACACACACACACACACACACACACACTCACACAAAATAATGACATGATAAACAAAGGTACCACACCTACATACAAACACACAATTAAAAATAATAGCATTATAAAAGACAAATAAATTATCAGTAACCAGAAACCTATTCTATATACACACACATGCCGACCGCGGTGGCCGAGGAGACAGGCGCTCCAGTCACGGTCTACACGGCCACTACGGTCGGGGGTTCGAATCCCCCCTCGGGCATGGATATTTGTGCCGTCCTTAGTATTAGCTAGTTCATAAGTAGTTTGTAAGTTTAGGGACTGATGACCCCGTAGTTAAGTCCCATAAGCTGTACAAACATTTGAATACACACACACACACACAACACACACACACACACACACACACACACACCATTACATACACAATCAAAATTGTATCCCCACCACAGTCAACTGTCAACTCCACCCACCATCTTGCCAACATTCAAACTTCCCACTCAAAACACGGTCAGCTGTCTGCTCCATCCGCCATCTTGTTTTTAACAGTTCACAAACAGTAACAGTGAACAGTAAAGTTTCTCCTATTCTACTTATCTGCTCCACTGATGAAGACACCAACAAATGTAAGTTGAACATATTTCATTAGCAAACAAATTAACACACACACACACACACACACACACATACACACACACACACACACACACACACACACACACAGAGAGAGAGAGAGAGAGAGAGAGAGATATGGTATTCACATAAAATTAAGTAATAGACCTTTAATCAGTAGACCTGACCACTGTAGGTCCCCCATATCTGCTGGGTAAGTCAGGTTGGAGGAAGGCAACGGCATACCACCTCCAAAGCACAGTGATGTTCAAACCAATCTTGGGATTGTTCACAGCTTTTTTCTTTTATTTATTATTTATTTATTTATTAATTTTTCTTTACTTTAAAGTTTCCTATATAAACGGCATATACTTGCAGATGACTATGTGTATACGAATACCTACAGAGATGATGTAGTAAAACTAACCAATCCAACACGTAAAACAAGATATATGTAGGCTAAATATATGAAATTCTTCTACCTAATTTTAATTAACAGTATAAACTTGTAATATTTCTAAAAACTAAAAATACTTCTGATGTTCAATTTTAAAGCAATAAAAAGGACCCACTGAAGATGCTACAACTGTAGCGAAACATGTATGGTCATACAAAAACAAGAAACCAGTGTTTTGCTCAAGGCACGTCCTTATCCAGATCTTTAATATTTATAAAGCAATCACGGACCATAAAAAGGTCTTCAACATCAAGATGATATATATATATATATTCATTTGTATAAGGGCTGTATGTCTGTAAAATCTATAAGGAATACAGTTAGTAGTAAAGAAGTAATAGATTAAAACTTGGTGCGTGATTGGGGCGGTTTTCCATGAACGTTACTGTTTACGTGCTCATATCTCATGAACTACGTGTCGGAATGTGATACAATTTAGAAGGCACATTCAACTATATGTGCGTATACTGTCTATAAAATTTCCTTTGGCTACAATTTGTAGTGTAGAAATTATAAATTGTAGCGTCATACAGGAAGCCGTAGTTTTACTACATAAACAGCGGAAAAGTAGTAAGCGATAAACTTTTTTCCTTTCATCATTTTGCTATGGTTGCCAGCGAGAAAAAGTTTAATAAAGGTTTGAAATTATGTTTAAAGTTTGTTGCAAGTCGCTAAGTACTGTCATTCTCATACAGTGTATTTCGAAAGTCTCGCCGCATTATGTGGCATTTTTTTGCGAAGGCTATTGTTTATGACGTCATATCTTTTGAACCATGTACCGTATGTGATTCTTAACCATGAAGCAATTGTTAACTCACGGTAAGGAATGTGTGTACCAAATTTGGTTGAAATTGGTCCAATGGTTTAGAAGAAAATAAGCAGCATTGTCGCAAAATGCAGCAGTTTTTTGCGCATCTCATTGTTTATGACGTCATATCTCGTGACCTATGTATCATACGTGATTCTTACACTTACGGCGACCGTTCTCATGGATTGGAGCTTACGTGTACAAAATTTCATAAAGACTGGAACAGAACTGTAGATTTGTATGCAACACGTACAAACATACGGACACTCTGCTTTATATATTAGATTAGTAATATACATTTTCCAATATTTTACTTACGGTATTTGTAATAGGTGTATCGTTGCCTTTTATTTCCTGACGAATTGATTTCTTTTTAAACCTGATGTTATGCTTGTTTATTGGCGGTTAACCGTATAAGTGCAGCAGCACTGCTTACATTATTCAATTTTAATATAGTTTTGTAATGGCAGCGTAGTCTAGAATAGACTGTGGTGAAAGTGTTTCAACGGTATTATAAGTTTACACAGTTACCTGTAATTTATACGCTAATATATTGGAATTATTTATTGTCTTACATACACTCTTATAATAACGTAATATAAACTTTGCAATATTTTATTTACGATACTTATAATATCGTTGCCATTTATTTGCTGCCCAATGGATTTCTTTTTAAAGCTGATGTTATCGTTGAAACTTCCTGGCAAATTACAATTGGGTGCCAGAACCTGTATTCGAACCTGGGACTTTTGCCTTCCGCGGGGAAGCGCTCTACCGACTCCCTTTTTTTTTTTTTTCGTCTGGTAGATCTATTCCTCGCGGTCGTTCGTTAGCTTGTTCGTGGTTGTTCCATGAGTTGGCTCAGCTTTTTTATTACAGAGGGCGTTTAGCCCCCTGACCGGGCGCGCTGAGCCATGGCGCCCGGCAACCGACTGAGCTAACCCGACACGATTCACAATGTTGCCTCACAACATTACTTCCGCCAGTACCTCGCCTCCTACTTGCCAAACTACACAGAAGCTCTCCTGCGAACCTTGCAAGACTAGCTCTCCTGGAAGAAAGGATATGGTAGAGACATGGCTCAGCCACAGCCTAATGGATGTTTCCAGAATGAAACTATCACGCTGCAGCGGAGTGTGCGCTGATATGAAACTTCTTGTCAGATTAAAATTGTGTGCCGGAACCGGGATTCGAACCTGTGATCTTTGCCTGGCGGAAGCAAAGTTGTGAGGCGGGATCGTGAGTCGTGTCGGGTTAGCTCTGTCGGTAGAGCACTTGCCCGCGAAAGGCAAATATCCCAGGTTCTTGTCCCGGTTCCGGCATAAAATTTTAATCTGCCAGGAAGTTTCACATCAGCGCACACTCCGCTTCAGAGTGAAAGTTTGATTCTGATGTTATCCTTGTTTATTGGTTGTTATCCGTATATGTGCAGCAGCACTGGTTATAATATCGTTGAAATACTGCCACCACAGTCTATACTAGATTGCGCAGCCACTTCAAAAATCGATTAATATAACAAGTGCTGCTGCACATTTGCGGGTAACCACCAATAAACAAGCATAACATCAGCTTTAAAAAGAAATCGATTGGGCAGCAAATAAATGGCAACGATATTATAAGTACTAACACCTGAAGATGCCCTAAGGCCAAAATAAGCTGATTGTTAAGCAATAAAAAGTTCAGAAGCAGTGTAAAAATAATTTGTAATTATTGTGTTACTAAACTTAACGGTTTAGTTTGCCTGTGATCGTGTTTAGATGTAATATTCGTATATTTGGGTAGAAACTTGCTGTCTGAATACAACTGGGCCGCGCTGAATGGCCGCGTGGTCTAAGGCGTCATTGTACGGACTGGGCGGCCGTTGCCGCTGGAGGTTCAAATGTTTGTCAGTCCAATGGCGGTGCTAGGCGTCGGCAACGTAGGTAACCGCCGACGGCCACGCGTCTGTGGGGGTCTCGCAAAACGTTGTTAAAATTTTAGTTTTTTTTGGTGGTTTTTTTTTTATATAAATATATTTTATGTTTAACGGTGCTTTTCAAATGCTAGGTTTTGTAGCGACGATATACATCTAACTTACACAAGCTTAACCAAAGGACGAACACAACACCCGCGCCCAATGTTGGGATTCGACCCCCGACAAGAGAGATCTCGCTCACCGTGGTATTACACCTTAGAGTGCTCGGCCATTCCCGGCCGGCAGCTATTTAGTTTCCCGTTCAAATGTTTGTAAATCTTTCGGGCCAAACTGCGTGGTCATCATTCCGTAGCTTACAAACTACTTAAACATAGGTAAACTAACCTAAGGACAAACACACATACACACACATACCCCAGGGAGGACTCGAACCTCCACGGCGAGCAATCGCGCGCTCCGCAGTGAGACCGCTCGGCTACTCCACCGCGGTTTAGTTGTCCGTATTTATTTCCTTGTGAGTGCAGCAGTAATGCAATTTTTAGTTAAATAACTTGCAAAACAACTTCGTCAGTACATTTTAGAAAACAATTTGGAAGAAATATATCCAAATGTTTATATAAAAATCAGAATTACGCTCACAGTTCCAGTCAGTACAACTTCGGCTGAGAGAGGCTTCACAAACTTGAAATTGATTAAGACTAACTTGAGAAGCACAATGAGCCAAGAAAGACTATCTGTGTTGTCAGTACTATCAGCTGACGCCGAAATAGCGGCTAGTATTAATTAAGATGTGATCTTAAAAAAAATTCAGTGAGGCGAAAAGCTGAAAATTTATCTATTTTAATTTGTTTGTTTATTGTAATTTTTATCATTACAATAATACTTATATATTTTACTAATAAAATTTTAGTATAATGATTTTTGACGTATAATTCACCTCATTTTATTTATCACTACCTGAAAACCCGGCGTTGCGCGGGTATTTATTTATTCCTGCCTTAAGTTAGTACTTCTCCTATTCCTTCTCTCTCTGTCCACCTCCCTTTTTTTAATATCATTATCGGAGAATACATAAGAAATAATGACGTTTTCCTTTTCCGAGGCATGTTATCTGTTCAAATGTTTGTTAAGCTTATGGGACTTAACTACGGGGTCATCAGTTCCTAAACTTACAAACTACTTATGAACTACCTTATACTAAAGACGGCACAAATATCCATGCCCGAGGGGGGATTCGAACCCCCGACCGTAGTGGCCGTGCAGACCGTGACTGAAGCGCCTCAGTCTCCTCGGCCACCGCGGCCGGCATGTTATCTGAATGTGATCTATTAAAAGTAGATGTACTGTTGTAATATGTGTAAAGTAACGCAATAAACAGTTATCTACGAAATAACAATCAAATTAATGTAATTAATATCACTCATTTTTGCTGATAAAGCGGAACTGAAAAATATTCCTCTCAGATTGCAGAAGTCTATGACTTACCGTTTATCAGGAAAATAAGTACTGTAGATCAAACAACACATAAAAATGCACTCGTTTAGAAGAATCCAATCACGAAATTCAACAATAATTTTTTTAAAGTGAAGTATTAAAATAAATTTCTTTTTCACTGCTTTATTTATTTATTCTTATATTTCCTTATTCGTGTGCTTATCCTTACAGAGAAAGAGCTAAGATATTGTAGCACACATAAACCAAAGATATGCTCTGTGGCATTACGTTTCGCTGTATGTAACCTCCATGCTTTAGAGTCGCTAACGTCATCGCTGGCCTTCAGCCGGAATTTTTTTAATAATTTGACGACTTTCAACCACCATATCTTCCACCCCCTTATAGCTGTC
Source organism: Locusta migratoria (assembly GCA_026315105.1). Lineage (NCBI taxonomy): Eukaryota > Metazoa > Arthropoda > Insecta > Orthoptera > Acrididae > Locusta > Locusta migratoria. The sequence continues at coordinate 243,493,571 of CM048748.1, forward strand.
GGTACGGAACAACTATGGTGTACAGCGGGAGATTTCGGACAACAATTACACACAGACCATTCGTTTGCGTTCTGTAGTTTTTGCTGCAGAGTGAAATATTAACACACACACACGTAGAATTTTATATGCACCTTAACTTTCCATTCCAATGTACTCCACCCTGTTATCATTATCTACCCTCAAGCAACAATGCAACCAATAAAGCCATTTTCAAAGAGTAATTATTGTTCCGCATTTCGTGTTATATTCTTCAAATTGCTAAATATCTATCAGATCGCTATAAAACCGTGCCTAAAACCTTCCTTGGGTATAAATTAGTAACTGTACAAATATTTAAGTCTCTGCGTCTTGTCGTTCGGACGTGATAAGCGTACACCAGACATTCACATTAATATATATATATATATATATATATATATATATATATATATATATATATCCGATCGCCATAAAACCGTGCCTAAAGCCTTCCCCGGGTAGACATTAGTAACTGTACAAATTTTTAGCTCTTTATGTCTTGTGGATCAGACGTGATAAACGTACACCGAACAGACATTCACATTTATAGATATAGATTTTCTTCCGTACTGAAAAATTGAAAGGGCCTAGCAAAGACGAGTTTGCCGACTCCCAATTTTCGTCTAGCCCCACCACTGTGTCAATCTTATGGGACTTTCTGCGGGGTCATCAGTCCCTAAACTTACAAACTATTTATGAACTACCTTATACTAAAGACGGCACAAACATCCATGCCCGAGGGGGGATTCGAACCCCCGACGGGGAGCGACCTTGCGCTTCGTAGCATAGCGCCTCAGTGCGCTTGGCCACTCCGCCGCGGCTGAAGGTTCGAGTGCTGCCTCGGGCATGTGTGCGTGCTTTGTCCTTAGTGTAAGTTAGTTTAAGTAGTTTGTAAGCCTAGGGACTGATGAAATGTTCAAATGTTTGTAAAGCTTATGGGACTCAACTACGGGGTCATCAGTCCCTAAACTTACAAACTACTTATGAACTACTTACGAACTAGGACGGCACAAATATCCATGCCCGAGGGGGGATTCGAACCCCCGACCGTAGTGGCCGTGCAGACCGTGACTGAAGCGCCTCAGTCCCCTCGGCCACCGCGGCCGGCGGGACTGATGACCTGAGCTGTTTGTTGCAATAGGTTCACAGACATTTGAATACAGCTGGAGTCCTCCAGAGTGTACCTCACTCTCCGTCCTTGTCGTTGGCAGGAAAACGCCACGCACGCTCACCTTTCTTCCGCGTCGCGTCACGCGGAGTGTTGCCCAATACAGGCGGGCTGAGAGAGGTCGAGCAGCGAAAACAACTCGCAAGGAGAGTCGCCAAGACAGGTTCACCTCTGCCGAGGGTCCTCAAGCTGTGACGTCACTCAGAAAATAAATACGGGACGATAAATATTTGACAAACAGCAGCACACTGACTACTTTCCGTTGCGGCTGGTCACTGAAAAGCGAAAAACTGCTCAACGTGAATAGCTTGGTCAGAGGTAATTCACCTTTACTCTGACTCTACTTTGTTCTGTGCGTACACAAAAATTTATTTCAATCCCAATCGCTTTCCCAATAAACTGATATAAAATCTGAGTATTTATACTACTGGTCCGTTATCGCAGGAATATACCTGTAACAGGCCTAAATATATATATGAAAATCAATTGTTGTGAGTTAGTCTCATGTATACCGAGAAAAGACTTTCAGTAGTTTTTGTTGTACTTTTGGTATGTTCGATTTAATACAGAGGTGGTTTAGAAAAAAAGAAATTGTGGAAACCCAGAGGAACAGTAGAAAAACGAAAGAAAAAAAAAAAAGAAAAAAGAAACTGATAATGTCCCATACGGCATCGTTCCCACTTCCGATTATATTCGTATTTATGCTTTGCTGTGCCCTTAATCAGTTTGCGATAAAAAAAATTTACATCTGACCGAAACCAGAGGAACGGCACTGTCTATGTAATAATACTGTACATACGGTGCAAGGCGTAGGATGCTTTGCAACATTCTCTGACACAAAAGTAGAGATTTTATTCCGATATTGATAAAATTTTGCACAAGTAATCTTCAAAACAAGAGGAAGGTGTACATAAGATTTCATACAGTGCATGGCCGAGGGTACATTATTATATATATATATATATATATATATATATATATATATATATATATATATATATATATATATAGTGTTTCTAAATAATACCGACAAACTTCGTGGGGTGGTAGAGGATGGCTTGAGTGAGGAACAAAATGAAGTAGGGAATCCGTGTCCAGAAACTTCGCCGGCCGCGGAGGCCGAGGAGACTGAGGCGCTCCAGTCACGGTCTGCACGGCCACTACGGCCGGGGGTTCGAATCCCCCCTCTGGCATGGATATTTGTGCCGTCCTTAGTTGTAAGTAGTTCATAAGTAGTTTAGGGACTGATGACCCCGTAGTTAAGTCCCATAGACTCTACAAACATTTGAATATTTTGTCCAGAAACTTCACCCAACGGCGCTGCCGAGCGGGAAGACTGTAGCTGCTGGCGCCTGCCGCTAGGCCACCCCTCGGGCGGCGAACGCGTCGTTCTAGGCACATACAGACCTAGAGCGGGTCTGTAATATGTTGTTGTTGTTGTTTTTTTTTTCTTTCAAAATGTTCAAATGTTTGTAAATATAAGGGACTTAACTACGTTGGTCATCAGTCCCCTAGGCTTACAAACTACTTACACTGACTTAAAGTAACTTATGCTAAGGACAACACAAACACTCATGCCTGAGGGAGGACTCCAACCCCCGACGGTGAACGCCTTAGTGCGCACGGCTATTTTGCCGTTTACACTGAAGGGATCCCACGCCATCCTCGTCGTAATTGTGTGTACATAATGTCCATTCTTTCGGAAATGTTCGAGTCGTGCAGCTTAAGGTGGCCGCTGTAGCCGGCTGGCATAGATGCCAGCACAACTGCCCAGCAAGCAGGAGATCTGCGTTCGTAGCCCGCTACGGCACAAATTTTCATCTCTTACTGTTGACGCAGTTCATTCCACTGGCAGCTAATGTCTTTGTGTCTCAAAGAATTGAAAGAAAACTTCGGAATATTCGAACATCTCGACTGTTACAGAGCATTGAAATAAATTCAATGGATCCGAATTTTGCATTCTGGACCAGGAGATACCTTTTTTTTTTCTCGGGAAGCTTGGATCCTTGTGGACTTAGTACCGTCCTTTTCCATGTTGATTCGTGAATTCTTGGCTCTTTTTTTTTTTTATTTTTTTTTTTTATTTTTTTTTTTATTTTTTTTTTTTTTTTTTTTACTGCCGTAGTGGTAATGGTCGAGCGCCTTGCTGCGGTGCGCGTGGTTGCTTCCCGTCGGAGGTTCGTGTCCTCTCTCGGGAATGTGTGTGTGTGTGTGTTGTCCTTAGGTTAGTTTAAGTACATTTAAACCCACGGACCTATAACCACAGTAGTTAAGTCCCACAGATTTTGAATCCATCGCTTTCAGCGAACCCGCTACCGACCAATTAGGCTTCCCAGACGTGCTTTCGATCGTGTCCAAATTCTCAACTTGTAGTACACTATGATTGTAGTGCCCGTCCTTCTCGTAGGTTTGACTGTACTTTTGCAAGGGATCGGGCGTGTTTGTGCAACCGTAACCGGAATTTCATTAACCTTAACTATGATTATGGATATAGTGTCTGTTCACTTATAATTACACGTATTCCTCCAAAAAAAAAATGCAATGACAACTCGCCGATCCCGAAGAACAATGACGCAACATCAAAATTTAATAAATCAAATTTATTGCATCCCTCATCTCAGCAATTGGTAGCTCATATAGTGAGTGGAACATCGTCAGAACTGTAGTTATATAGAGTACATATGAGTCATCCGGTTGCAAAACCTGCTAAATGAGTCGTAAGCTGAACCGAACAAATCACGAAAAACGTGGACAACCCGTACTGTTCTAGATAAACAGTTATATTTTTTAAAAATTAAAAAAAAAAAAAAACTATTCTTTCACATGTATAAATTGGTATAATCTCAGACTGTTTTTCTGATATTTTGATACAAGTAAAAAGGTAAAGCACTCAACAATGGTTTCAGCACCACAGTGCTTTACTAGTCATGGTCCTGTTTGGAGGTGGTATGCCGTTGCCTTCCTTCGAAACTTCGAACTGCCTTACCCAGCCAGGTATAGGGGGACATACAGTTTAACATGGGTTCCGAACCACGGTGCTACTCGGTATTTTTCACATCATCAACGCTGCCGTAGGTGAAAGAAATGGAAAGTGACACATAAAAATCCTAGGACACGGCGAGGATCGAACCCACGACCTTCCGAATAGCAGGTTTTGCAACCGTTTTGGTATGAGAAACGCTGTATTGTTGCGCATATGTGTGCTCTAGTGCTGTAGCTACGCAACGTTTCGCACTAAAGGAAATATATAATGAAGTAAGTAGGTGAATCAGTTATTACACATATATTGAGGGTTAAATACCAAATATTTACAGCAAAAGGTAAGTACTGAAAGTGGCACTTGAATTTACGGATGTTTGTAAGGTGTCGAAGGAAACAATTAAGGAAAGCAAAATAATTACTATTATGTATTTATTGTAGGACAACGCAAGGCACTCCATTATGTAAACAATAATTTGAAAATAGAACAAAACCTCACATGTCACAAAATTATCGTATTCCGTATCTCAGAATCTGACGTTAGTTGTCCATAGAAATCGGCTACAATTACTGTCGGCACTAAACCTAAGAGAGGTCCAACGAAAGAACCAATCAATGGGCGAAAAGGTAAGTCTACAACACCTCCGTTAGGTCGGTGTCGCCGCGGTGGAGTAGCCAAGCGGTCTAAAGCGTCGCGCTGCGGAGCGCGCGGTTACTCGCCGTGGAGGTTCGAGTCCTCCCTGGGGCATGGGTGTGTGTGTTGTCCTTAGGTTAGTTTACCTAGGTAGTTTGTAAGCTACGGACTGATGACCACGCAGTTTGGTCAGTTTGGCAGTTTGTAGATTTACAAACATTTGAACATTTTTTGAACGTCCGTGTCCATTAACTCGAATTCTCCTCCTGTCTTTCGTTAGGTACGTGAACTGCTTCTTAGCCTTGAAAGATTTTAACATAAAATTTAAGGTCTTCGTGTTGCTCCTAGTTATCTCCATAATGCTTACGTAGCAAAGCTGTTACATCCTTTACTTAAGCGGTTTTCAATACTGCAACTTTCAGGACAAGAGGAGGCTTTCACGTATCTTTCAGGTACTTCACTCTTTTGAGGATACTTTTTGGTTCTTAAATCTCCAGGTTATGAAACAAGACAACTATTTTTTTTATTCTTGCTTCCGGCTATGCATATCTTTTTAGCCTTTTGAAAGGTGAAATGCCGTCGACCGGTTTCTTTAAGCGCATTATCCGCGATTGCTTTCTAGTCCCTACGTCGCAATCGTCTCCTAAGGTAACAATCTTCGCGTGATTTCTCATGATTGCAATATACCTGTAAGAATTTTCGATAACTTCTAGTTTTCTGAATTGTTTTCCCAAAATCCCTAACCCTCTTGTCTGGGGGGGGGGGGGGAGAAAAGAATGGCCTACAATGGGGAACCACATATCAATCTCTTGCACAGCAGAGGGCGCGTTGTAAAAGACCAGTGCATTAACATTGCGATCATGGTATTGTTCTTTTTCTGATCTACACAGCCCTCGGCAAACAAACGAACCTTTGTAATGCTGTCAAGGTTTGATTCGCCCAGTGTGTGGAGCACAAAAAACGCTGTATGTTTTGACCCCTTTACGTAGTCGCTCTCAAGCCACACATACGAGTAGACGCTTTCCGGAGTATGAATTGCCGATGCAAAGGGGAAGTTATACAGTAGTCTTGTGTATTTCGCGAACGAACTAGTTCGGAAGAGCGCTCCCACAGGCGAACTACGCGAACTAGTTCGCAGATCCCTCGCCTCTTAGTTCGATCGCACCTTTTGCGAAGACCGACGGGTAACAGCGAGAGGACGCGACAGCGCACAGAATCGCGTGATTTCCGTCTGCCATTTGCCGTCATTTCGAGCTGAGACGCAGCTCAGCTGTAGTTTTAGTAGCGGTAACAAAAGCCAAAACGAGCGGACGAACTAAAAAGAGCGAACTACTTCGCGGCCGAGGTGCGAACTAAAAGGAGAGCTACTGGTCGCGAACTAAAATACGCGCGATAGATCGCGAACTAAAATATGCGTGATAGGTCGCGAACTAACATATCCGTGATAGGTCCAGAACTAAAATATACGCGATAGGTCGCGAACTAAAATATGCGCGATAGGTCGCGAACTAAAAGATGCACGATACGTCGCGAACTAAACCATGCGTGATAGGTCGCTAACTAAAATATGTGCGATAGGTCGCGAACAGAATTAAAAATCACGTGTTTGCCTTCTGCTGATGAGAGCCATTTCGAGGTTAGCGTCTGCCTGCTAGATTACATAGTTCAGTGCTACAAAATTTCTGCTTTGAAGTATTCTGCACTCTGCAATATCTGACTAATAAATTCCATAACGCAAAGATATAGAGATAACTCTAAATTTAAACGCGAGAAATTATCCACAAACTGTTTCTTTTGGTTTGCGTGTATCGTTAGCGGCTCACGCAGCAAGCGCATGAAGCAGCTAGGTGGGGGAACTTCTCCCTCCACCTGCATGCGCAGACCACGCCGCTCAGCCGTCACTGGGAGCGGACGAACTAAAAGAACGAACTGCTCCCGATCGCGAACTATTATGCGCAATTCTATTATACAGGTACATCTGCCTCGAGAAATAAGTGACTTGATCGGGCAATTTTGGAAGAGACAGATTATTTTGCCAAACATAGCTCGTAGTGAATATTCCTTCCACGTCTTCTTCTAACGTTTTATAAAAAAAAAAAAAAAAAAAAAAAAAAAAAAAAAAACCAGTGTCTCTTTTAGAAGAGAAAAATGATGCCAAAGATCGCTATTTCTTTCAAATATTTTTAGTTTGGCACAGTCAGTTTCAGCAGGCTAGCTGCCATCATCAAGTGCTCTACAAATATACAAGGAAGAATGTAACAACTGCATACAAAATGGCAGTTAGACTGTTGAAACTGGTTGTGCAGAAATGAAAACTTTGCAAGCTATCTTTGGCATCATTTTTCTATTAAAGCAGATCGCGCCCTAAAGATGTGAAAACTATACCGTGTCTCTTTTCTTATAAAGGACGAGCTACTACAAGCAAAGACAACGTCGGTAAGTGATACACCTTTTAGCAGGTCTTGCAGCCGCGCACAGTGCAGCGTCTTCGTTGCTAGTTTTACAGCAGCTTTTGCGTTTAACAGGTTACGCAACCGCAGACAATTTTTTACCGTCGTTTTGAAGCAATTATAGCGGGTTTTGCGACGTGGTATATTCAGATTCTTATAGTGAACTCTGAGACCTTTCATTTGGCATGTCTGTCTTGAATTATGACCCCCTTTTTTTTTTGCGTCTATCGTGTTTTGCAACTGGACGACTCATATAACAGCGGTACTATGTATAACTACAATTCAGACGACTTTCCACTTACCAATTACTGAGATAACTGTTGTTATTGAATTTTGTAGTTGCGTCATTGTTCTTACGGAACTTGGAATTTCTGCGCTGTTGCACAAACACGCCCGATCCCTTTGCAGGAGTACAGTCAAACCTGAGAGCAAGAGGAAGAAAGTAATGGACAGGGGAGCACTTTTATCATAGTGTGCGACAGGTAAAACGTAAAGAAGTCAACAATCCGAAAAAAAAATGTTCAAATGTTTGTTAAGCTTATGGGACTTAACTGCGGGGTCATCAGTCCCTAAACTTACAAACTACTTATAAACTACCTTATACTAAATACGGCACAAACATTCATGCCCGAGGGTGGATTCGAACTACCGACGGGGAACTCCGTGTCTGGAACTAGACTTCTAACTTCCAAAAATTAGCAGCCGATATGGCTTTGTCGTTAGCCTCCTATAAATCTTCCATTGTACAGGGATAGTCTAAACATGGTCAGATAAGCAGATGTTGAGGATCCTGTACAGAACCACACAGACAGTGTTCTCATTCTCTTTTAAGGAAGCCCCATCGCTGCATGTTTGTCTTGCACTTTGGCACTTCTACCCACATACGGTTCAGGGTTCTCCAGACTGTGTATGGCAGGTCTCCACCAGGTGCCAGTTCTTCTTTGGCAGCTTTCTGGGGGCTTCTCAGATCGATTTCCCAACTTGCAATACGGTTGTCTGCGGCCGACCCTTCCAGGGCTCGGGTACGTGACAGGAAGCTCTTCCCCAAACGAAGCGGGCTGGTGTCCATATAGGATATGTGACAAAAGCACCCAGTGACATTTGCACCCAACCCCAAATCAGCGACATTTGCACCCAGTCTGACCTTTTTACTACGTCACGACCTACCTGCAGCCCGTACCCTCCCTAAGCCGTCCCTGTTTTCGCGGTAATGCCACGCCGCCCACTCCTCGCTCACCGGAAACGCTCTCTCGACACAGTCTGCCTGCAGTCCCGAGGTCCTTGTCCACCTCAGCGGATGACTGCTAACTGTCAGTACGATTATGAAGATCGTAGTGTTCGGTTCGTGCAATTTGTGTATTTGTGCCAGCTGGGTACACATTTTCAGCTTTGCCCATTCACAGTTGTCATATATTCTGTGAATATGGTTTTATTTCTTTTTTTTTTTTTTTTTTTTTTTTTTTTTTGTAACCACACATTCGCAAATTATCACTTTTTCGGAAATAAAACACAAATATTTGTTTCTTCCTTTGTTTTCTAAACGTAACATACAATACTGTAGAACATCCTTTTCATATACAGTAAAAAGGCTTAGAACCAGAATTTAACGGTGTTGATAGTTTTCGACTTCTACCGCCGATACATAGGCGATATATCGATGTTCAAACCATCGCTGTTAACATCGATGTTTTGGGGCAAAACGTCGATGTTTTCAAAACGTAGATTTATCGTTTGCATCCCTAGTCATCAGTCTTCTGACTGCTTTCATGCGACCTGCCACCAAATCCTTAGCCAACCGTTTCATTTCAGAGTACCATTGCAACCTACATCCTCAATTATTTGCTTGATGTTTCCATTCTGTTTTTCCCCTAGTGATGTAAAATGCCTCGACATTTCTAAGTTGGGGCTAATGCCTAGAATGAATGCTTGGGCAAATGCCCAAAATTCATAAATACCCAGGCATTTATGGCTTTAAAACATAAACTTAAAAGCAGTACCTACAAAAAATTACGTGATATTTTGTACAACTCCATAAACTACATATCAAATGCTTCAATTCTCTTCTGTTCTCACTTCCCAGCAGTCCAAGTTACATACAATGTTATACTGCAAACTTATGTTCTGCGAAATTTCTGCCTTAAGTCCAGGGCGATGTTTGACAGCAGTAGATTTCTCTTTTCCGTGAATGCCCTCATTGCTTGTGCTAATCTACTTTTTCTGTCCCTCTTGCTTCTTGTCTTGGTGTACATTGTGATCAAATTCAAATGTTTGTAGAGCTTATGGGACTTAACTAAGGGGTCATCAGTCCGTAAACTTACAAACTACTTATGAACTAGCTTATACTAAAGGCGACACAAACATCCATGCCCGAGGGGGCATTCGAACCCCCGACCGCAGCGGCCGTGAAGACCGTGACTGGCGCGCCGCAGTCCACTCGGCCACTGCGGGAGGCTACAGCACTGCATTGTGATCAGCAATTCGGATGTTATTTTCTCGCTACTTTTATTTTTGTTACTTCTTATGACTTTCATCTTTCCTTGGTTTACCTTCAGTCCATGGTCTGTGCTCATTAGTCTTTTCATTCTATTCAACAGACCCTGTAATTTTCCTTCAATTTCACAGATGATAGCAATGTCATCAGCAAATCTTATCCTTTTACCCAGAACTTTTATCAGAGCCTTGAACATCATCTTTATTTTCTACATTAAGTCTCTTCATTGTGAAAGTTGAACAGTGATGGCGACAGTCCACAATCTTTTCTTACCCCTTTTTAATCTGAGCATTTCGTTCCTGACTTTCGACGCTTATTGTATCGACTTCGTTCTTATACAAACTACGTATTTTCCGCCTTTCCCTACAAGCTTACTTGTATTTTTCTCAGAATTGCGAACATCATCCAGCACCTTACATTATCGAAGGCTTTTCCAGGTCACAAATCTTATTAATATGTCTTGGTTGTTCTTTAGGCTCGCTTCCATTATAAATTGCAGCAAAGCTATTGCCGTCAAGTACGGCCTTGTGTCAATGCGACCTGACAGCCCTCGGCTCTTCTACCTGCCGGGCAGAGACCGGACGGGGAGATTAGCGGGCCGCCCCTCGACCCGAACTGGGTGCTAATGTCACTGGGTGCTTTTGTCACTGGGTGCTTTTGTCAGGACACCGTCCATATAAAGGGTGACGCTTGGTCTTTTCTTGCTTGCTTTTTTCATCGGTAGCGATGTCACGTGGTATGTTGGACGGTGAGACCCTTATAATTTAGTACATCTTGTGTACTGGTGTCGGTTTCTAGCATTCGGTCACAATCGGTGTCATTTCATTCACCGCGATGTCAACTTTTCTCGCGTGTATTGACGCACTCCAGGCAGGAGCGGCCTATTATGTTTCCACTTTCTGTGACATGAACAGATATTATTTTTGAAAACATCACGGATTAACAGCGATCTTAATTATTGTTTCATGTAAAACTTCGTCTTAATCGCCAATTATTTCATGCTTTACTAGGCATGGCCCTGTTTGGAAGTAGTATGCGCTGTCTTCCTCCGAACTTCCTTCGAACTGACCTACCCAGCGAGTTATAGGTGGACGTACAGTCTAGCGTGGGTTCCGAACCACGGCTCTACTCGATATTTTTGTTTGTATAGCTTATGGGACTTAACTACGGGGTCATCAGTCCCGAAACATACAAACTACTTATGAACTAGCTAATCTTAAGAACGGCACAAATATCCATGCCCGAGGAGGGATTCGAACCCCCGACCGTAGTGGCCGTGCGGACGAGTGACTGGAGCGCCTCAGTCCCCTCGGCCACCGCGGCCGGCTCGATATTTTTCACATCAGCAACTCTGCCAGAGGTGAAAGAAGTGAAAAGTTACAGATAAAAGTCCTAGAATCTGGTGGGGATCTTCATATTTATTTAATCCAGACACTGAACTGTATATTGCAACGGCCACTTTATAGCAATTGCCATCGTTCTTAACTCAGAAACAAAATATTATACTCGAGTTACAACTCGGGAACGTACAGACACACACTATAAACAAGCTATTCTACAGAAACAGCCATCTTGCGGAAAAGACGAAAAAGTAGTGGGGGAAGCCAACTTGCGCAAGTAAGTAGACCCAACCTCAACTTTCGTTTCTACGTGCGCCAGTTGAGATTTTGGGGGTTCACACGAGCACCTTAACGTGCGCCAACGATTCGTGTCCCTGTCAAACCCACTTTATGAGTGAACATTCAACTTACATTTTTCCGCAACTTTTTTGTCATTCTACTAACGGTGCGAAGTATTCGCACGGGTCCTCTACTACATAATTAAAGGCTATTCTACACGACGACACTATATTGCGACACTCGTTTCAGGAAATTAATTGCGCGCAACTGGTTTCGTGTGCGTCTGTAGACACGGCTCCAATACTATACACTTCAGTTTCGTTGTTTTGTGAGTGCCGTAGTCGCTGTAGAATGAAAGTTTTGGTATCTATAAGAGTTGTGGCGGAGGTATTGCTTCTGTGTGTGAAGTCACTGCATAAGATTAAACATAAAAAGAATAAAAAACGTGTTTGGGTTTGTGACTGGATTAAAAAAAGACGTGAACTCGGTTGCTTAGCGACCTTGCTGAAAGAAGTTGTAATTGAAGATCCTAGAAGCTATTTTAATCAACTTAGAATGTCACCCGAACAGTTCACGTTCCTTTTAAATACAGCTAGTAATGCAGTAAAGGAACAAGATACCGTTATGCTTGAATCATTGTTACCGGAACTGAAATTACAAATTGCATTACGTTTCTTGTCAAGTAGATATCGTTTTTACGGTACCTGTCCGTTTTTCGAAATCGACAGTTACCATAGTTCGTTTGTATAGGTATTTCGAATGGATAGTATTTTATTCAGCAATTCACTAATTCTTAACCCATCAACATTCAATTCACGTATAACAGCTTCAAGAGCACTAACACGCCGCTGCTTATTCCTGAAAATTTCATCGTTAAAATCGCACGAACACCTATGCATCGCATATATGTCCAATTACCGAACTATTTCTTCCGTTCCGACCTTTATGTTGTAGTTTGTTCTGTTTTGGTTATAACTTAAACTAAAAACACGCGCAATCCGTTTCGTCAAAGTTGGAAGGTGCCGAAACTGTTTAGTTTCGCCAACGAGTTGCACGAACGCCTGCCGCGCATGCGCACTGGCCAGTAGCGAGGTTTCATGAAACGTAGTATCGTCGTGGGAACTAGCCTTAACGGTGGTTCGATGAACTCTCTGCCAGGCACTTAAATGTGATTTGCAGAGTATCCCATGTAGATGTAGATGTAGAGGAAGTCAACTTGCGCAGGTAAGTAGACCCGACCTCAACTTTAGTTTCGACGTGCGCCAGTTGAGATTTTGGGGGTTCACACGAGCATCTGGACGTGCGCACGCCAACGTGCGCCAATGTTTCGTGTCAGTGATAAACCAGCTTTATGAGTGAACATTCTAACTTCTATTTTCCCCCAACTTTTTTGTCATTCTACTAACGGTGCAAAGTATTCGCACGGGTCCTCTAGTATATAATTAAAAGACGGTTTCTATGTTTCCCTAACATAAGGCAGTAGCCCCGTCTGGCAGTAGCTTTCCTGCGGTACTCGTGTGACAGGCGTGCGCGCCCGGCTTGGTGTACCGCGCGCCGCTCTGCGAGGGGATGCTGCGTGCCTGCCGGCCAGCCCACGGCACTGCCGCGTCCGCTCACAGCTGGTCGCCAGGGACAACAACAATCCGGGCGACATACCTGACGCATCGCGCAACGGCCCGTTCTCTCCTCCGCTGACGTCAGCGCCGGCGACGTCACGGTCGTGAGATCACGCCTCCGGAGGTGCGTCATGACGTAGCCGTTGCAACGTAACAGGTCCGGGTCGTGACGTCAGGTGGGCGCGCCGCCGGTGTGACGTCAATGGCGGCCTCGGTCGTAGGGCCGCGCGCCGCCGCTAGAGCGCAGCACGGCACGGCCACGCCTCCGGCCGCTGCGCGCTAATTCCATATATGGCGCCCGACTGGCCGCTTCGCGCGCGTCGTTTTTTTTCTTTTTCTCCTTTCTCCGCGCACAACTGCGCCGTCCTGTTTGCCGCCTGCGGTCCTTCCCTTTCGTTCCTCCTCCCTCTCCCTCGCTCTCCGCTGTTGGAGGCGGGTCTGGCGGCGGGTCGTGATTCGCAAACAGGCGGTGTCTGTGTGTGTGTGTGTGATAGAGTGTGTGTGTGTGTGAGTGGCGCTGCTGCCAGCGGTTGCCGCTTCTCGAATGTTCGCGCCGCTTGGACGGTTGCCATGGAGCCAGCGGCAGCCTCAGTCGTTGCCTGGACACGGCGCGTGGTGTTCCAACAGGTGGTTTTGAAAGCGCGATGCGCGCGCAACCCAGCGAATCGTGTTCCGTCAACGGAGGCCACTTCGCTCGTAAACATAACGCTCCTCTGCTTTCCCGTCGCGACTGTTTTTTTGCCGATAACGGCGTTTGTTTGAACAGGATGTCAACGGGCGAGGCGACACGCCCAACAAACGGGCTTCGGAAACATTTATAGCGCGCGTGGGAGCGTTTTGTTTTGCAACAGTACTGTCACATGCTGCAACAAAGTGTTTGAATATCCCACACGTTTCTCGTATAATCACTGACGTAATATATCGAAAGACGAGTTATAATTTCATATTTTCTGCCTTGTATTTGACGTGATGCAGCAAATAACGTCACAAATACCGCATATGAAAACTCTGCAACACTGTGTTCCGTTGCCTTAACATGAAGCCGTCGTGTTGCGGTGCGTCCGTCTGCCGTCGGGGGTTCGAGTCCCCCCTCGGGCACGGGTGTTTGTGTTTGTCATTAGGTTAGTCTAGTTTAAGTAGTTTGTAAGCTAGGGACTGATAACCAAGCAGTTGAGTCCCATAGATTTACAAACATTTGAACCTTAACATGAAGTAGAAAAATGATACTCTGACCTATAGCACTATTCTGTGTAAGAATGCATTATGCAACGTACCAGTTACCACTGATATATCCGACTACACACATCGCAGTAAATATTAGCAACAAACTAAGAGATATCCAGAATACAAGATATGATTGTGGTCAAGAAGAAGGGGGGAGGGGAATCTTGTTTACTCGATGACTGAGACTTTCGAAAAATGACTATAGATATGTCTATTACAAGTCAGTGTCCATCACGTGTTGTGGGTTACATTTAATTGATAAATTGATTAGTTTGTCTGAACGCAAATTATCTTTGCCCAGAAAGCTCAGGCCATTATAAAGTGAAATAAATTGTTTCTGATTTACAAAGATTAACCTTGTATCTTTTCGATTTACAATATAAAAAATACATTTGATTTGAATTCTTCATTGTTATAAATATGTTCAGATGTTTCTAAACCTATTGAATCAAACTGCTACTTAAACTAACTTACAATAAGGACAACACACACTCATGCCTGAGCGAAGACTCGAAACTCCGACGGAAGCGATCGCCCAGTCCGTAGCATTATGCCTTAGACCAACCGCCTACTCTTGCGCAGCTCATTGTTATACTTTCACTGCTTTCTATTATTGGTAATCAACAGTACACCTGTGTGGTGGCGTTTGTCATTTGTAACTGAAACGTAGCATAAGCTAAGTCCCAGACACATCCACAAAATAAATAATGTTCTCAAGGAATAACAGTACAATGAATTACGACCTACCAGTCTGTTTCCGATCTGGCAATCTTTCTAGTCTCGAGAATGAGTTGAGTTTTGTGTTTGTCAGAAAATACCTTAAAGCTACAGTGCGATGAAGCTGTGAACTGCAACAGAAAATCCCAAAAGAATCGGTAACTTCTACGCATCGTGGCGATCCAAATCGTGATGCATGAAAAATGTGAATAATAGTCATTCATGTTGGTACGCTCTCCTTCTCGTATTTCAGTATAAATAACAATTAGAAATCACAGATCAGATATTAGAGATATATAAAGAAAGGAAGATTAGGGTTCAACTACTCGTCGACAACTTGGTCATTAGAGCAGAAGCTGGACTTGTTTTGGTTAAGGATAGGGAAGGAAATCGGCTATGCACTTTGAAAGGAACAATCCTGCCGTTTTCCTGCTTTGATTTAGGGAAATCACAAGCGCCCATAAGACACGTACTTGATTCAAGTACTCGGATTTAATTACACTTGGGTACAAGTGACCTAGGAACAGCAAATTATAAATACGTAAACATCACTTGCATTCTGTTAGGTATACTACAGAACACTTCTTTCACGTAGGGCTTTGATAGTTTTATAGTTTAGTATCCTAAACCGAAACAATCAGTAAAATATTCAAAAAAGTTCAAATGTTTGTAGAGCTTATGGAACTTAACTACGGGGTCATCAGTCCCTAAACTTACAAAGTACTTATGAACTAGCTACAACTAAGGACGGCACAAATATCCATGCCCGAGCGGGGATTCGAACCCCCGACCGTAATGGCCGTGCAGACCGTGACTGAACCGCCGCAGTCCCCTCGGCCACCGCGGCCGGCATTAAAATATTTTTTTCAGCTGACGATCACTTCTTTAAACACTGATTTTTTTCCCTATTATTCGTTTGCATGTTTAATCATTTATGTATGCTGCAACATCTGAAAAACACGGCAGTAATTAGTTGGTCTTTGATTACTCCTTTACAGTGTTGCAATTCTTCCGTGCAAAATGAAAAATAATAAAACAGCTGCAGCAAAATGTAAGATTTACATCCCAAAAAATTCATAGCAACGATGATGGAAATGTATGTGTTAGTGTAAAAGAAAAATTAGATTTAATGAAACCACCAGGATTCATTCAATTCAGTATTCTGTCGTAAATGTTATTTTGTACATTCAACCTCTACGAGGAGAATTGGCAACTATGGAACGCCCCTGCAAGTTATACTGCACAATAAGCAACTTGGCAGCTGCTAAGAATATTACGAAGAGTGCTGTAGTTTTTTCGCTTTGCAACACGGTAATGAACATTATACCCACTCACCGCTGCCAGGCATAGTGTCTAAATGTTATGTTGTATAATAAGCGACAAGCGCTTAATAATAAGCAAGCTGAAACAAGGCAGCGATGAGTTGCAAACAGCTTCGCTTAACAGAGACTAGAACTACTGGTGGCATCTAGCGCCTGCGGAGGGAACTACCACGGGCCAGTACGTCCGCCAGTGAATCTAAACTGACAGTAGCGCTATCAAAAGTAGCAAATGCACAGTTTTTGCCGTGTCGCTTTGTATATAAATATAATAGTATGAAAGTCTTAGATAGTAAAGTAAGGCGGGCGTACAATATTGCTTGTGATTTTCTAACTTCAGAACTCGATTGCAAATAAAAGAAGCTGAAACGAAAGAAATTTCAGATCAAAGTACAGTAGTGAAACAAAGACTCATTTTCTATTGCTGTTTACTGTTCCGGCAGAGATCTTCAGTTCCTGCGGATTTTATACTGGTATATATGACATATAAGAGAATTCACCACGGAAATACATTATATAACACCGTGCCCTACGTGCAGTTCTTTCACAGACGCAACTGTTTCGAGTGTAATAAAAACGGGAACAGAGCAGATCACATTCTCGTTACTTGAACTGATCAGTTGACAGTTTTGTTCTGTTATCAGGATTCGTATACAACTCATGATTGCGTGTGGATTTGAAGGTTGGACTATTTCATTTTTTCTGCACTTTTCTTTTGGAACATTAATTTTACAAGTTAGTTGATAATATTGGACTGGTTTTTTGTGAACAAATTAAACAGCCAATCAGTAACAAAAAGTAAGAGTTTCTTTGGAGACCAAACCAGAAAAAAATGATAAAATTTGCATTTTTAAATTCAATTATTTTATTTGTGACAGAATGATTCTTAACTTTATAAATGCATATTTAATAACTTCAAAATTTGACAAGTGTAGTTATAGTAAAACGTTTATTTTTTCTTCCCTAGATCTTGTATAAACAGTCCAGTCTTTCTGAAAATCATACTTTTACAAGTATTAAAACCTAGATCAAGGGTCTTAAACAAATCTTAATTTTTGCAACTGATTGACTATTTACTTTCTTCATAAATTCTGTATCTACAATTGCTAAGTCCAGTCATGTTTACGATGATAAATTTGTGTAGAGCCTGCATCATAGTAAGTGGTAAAAACTGACATAGGCGACGACATACGTGGAGACCGAGAAATGACATGGTACTAGCATGGAAAAATGTTCCGAACCGTAACTATTTATTAAGAAAACATAGGTTTGTCGCTCTCGCCTGTTTTTAACGTCTCAAAAGGATAAAGTCTGTATTGCAACATTTGATAAGTCAATTTTATAATTTTTCTCCTAGGTGAATAGTACATTTCGGTCTCTGTAGGTGTTTCTTGAGAAAATACAAATAGCTTTATGTTACCCAAGCTGTGTTGCTCGAAAATAGGCTACATTTTATACATGGATGCTCTTCGTTTAAAACACTGAAACAAATACACCTTTTCCCAACATATATCCGAAGAAGAACATCAAATGACACACATAGTACTACATAACCTACAAATACTCCGTCTAGCCAGAATAGGAAAGAGAGTGAACCTCCTCGAAGAAACATTTATTCTCAAAAATGTGCATCAACATCTGACATACTGAATGACCAAAGAAACCTACCAAACAGAATTTCTCTAAACAATTTCCACAAACTACTTATCAAGACACGGACTAAGTGTCAAAATCATAAGTCCATCCAACGCATATAGCATTCCTGTAACATTAAAACCCAATTATTATGCCTTTAGTATTAAAATAAAATTAGTAATATTTATCTTATGTAGAAAAAGATATTACTTCAATTTGTGGTCTTCAGCATAGTTTTAAATAACAAGAAATTATCTTTCATTGCACTTGGCATATCCATGTCACATTTTAAGGTTCATGAAGCACAGCACAAACCCTAGTGAAATATAACTCTGAGCGTAGATCAGCTGTCACTCAACAACATGGCGGATGGTGCAGTGACTATGTGTAAATCACGAGATACAAAGTGTTTGCGCTAAAACAGCAAACAGAAAACCTAAGAACCAACATGCAGAGGAGATTGCAAGTACTCTCAAGAAAAGCATTTCGTAAAATTAAGCGCGCGAAATTGGAGGCAATAGAATAAAAATTCCTTGTTTTGAACAGGCGATCTGCAGCTTCCAAACTGATGTTAACAACTATGTACTGAAACAAAACTAAATACGCCAACTGGAGGCGGGTGAAAATCCCAAAAGCCTCTCGGCTAAATAAAACATGTAAAAAAAGAAGCTGGTTGCTGAATATATTAAAATAAAATATTTTTTTTTTCAGTTGTATGTGTCGTAAACGATTACCGCCATTGTTTCTAGAATGAAAGTTATATTTGCGAACAGCACTGGTCTTATTTTCAATATGAAATGCTTCGACATGAGACCAAACGCCAAGTGTTGTCTGACAGGCACGGTTTTCACAACAAATGATATCGCGAAACCTGTAGAAACTGACTACAGTCTGATATCTAATGGGCTGTCAGAAGAAATGCGAAGCTTGAGTCTTCTGATTACGTTGCTCTTACCCAGCATACGTCACGTTATCCGAGATAAATTAGAATATTATTACGCTATACACACACCTCTAAATCAGAATGTTTATCAGTAACTGAAGAACTGTCAGGGACTGTAAATCTGAAACAGACTTCACACAGAATTGAATAAATTCAAATAAATTGTCAATAAGTCAAGTCAGTTAATAAGTCGCAAACGTGTGTGCCATACACTACGTTTACATGCAACACATCTTCCGGAAGACGAAAAGCGATTTTCGTAAACCATTTTTTAGCAGTCATGTTTACATCTTATAGCATGAATCGGATTTCCTACCCCACTTAAAATGACGGCTGAAAAACAGCTGATTCAGTTTCCGATTTAGTCAACACAATCTCTATTTATCTTTATTTAAATACACATCTTAATGCTCACTCTGTACACATGTGCCGAAAATTCTTAACAAAAAAACACAATCTCACAAGCCAAGAACGCTTCAAAATGGGAACAAAAACGATTGTGGAACTGGAAAACCGCTTTATAGAAGTGGATTTCCATACTCGATTTTGGAGTGTTTACATGACCAACCAAAACAGGAATTGGGAAATCGGTTTACGAAATCCAGTTTTGGGATCCCATGTAAACGGGGTGATATACCATTTGACTTTTCGCGCACAAGTTTCTCCGTCAGATGGCAGCATCTGTATGCTTGTCGTTCGACATCTCGCAGGCACTCAGTCAGTTCGAGGCTGTCGCCGTGGCTCAGCGCGCCCGGTCAGGGGGCTATACGCCCTCTGTAATAAAAAAAGCTGAGCCATATGATCAAACAACGACCAAGAACGAACTTAACTGACGACCGCAAAGTATAGATCAACCTGAAGAACATAAAAAAAAGAGGCTGTTAATGCACGACAGTGGTAGAGTGCCAGACTATAAATCCAAAGGTCGCGGGTTCGATTCCCTCCATGTCCTAGAATTTGTATCTGTCACTTTCCACTTCTTTCACCTTTGGCAATACTGCTCATGCGAAAAATACCGTGGTTCGGAACCCACGTTAAACTGTAGGTCCCCCTAGAACTGGCTGGGTAAGTCAGTTCGAAGGTCGGAGGATGGCAACGGCATACCACCTCCAAACAAGACCATGCCTAGTAAAGCACTATGGTGTTCAAACCAATCTTCGGATTGTTGACTGCTTTACCTTTTAATGCACGATAGCACAGGTGTCGCACGAGTGTGTACGAGAAGAACGGCGTGCAGTTGTGCGGTTTTTGTAGGCCAAAAATGACTACCCACAGAAGAAGTGCATCGTAAAAGGCGTCCCGCCTTTGGTGACAAATGTTTCTCGCTGGAAGCTGCGTTCCATTGGATCCAGAAGTTTAACCGTGGAAGGAAAAGCATCAGAGATGGGAAGCGTCCTTGTCGTCCTGTGGAAGTGTCAACTGCAAGCATACTGCTGCATGTTGATCAATTCAGCCCCCACTGATTTTCATCGGTGTAAACCCCTAAGAAATTATTTCTTTTCTGCTGGCTTTCAAGGACTTGTAAAGAGAAAGGATAAGTGTCTGAATGTACAGGTGAATATGTGGAAAAGTGAAGTAATCCACTGTGCTTACTCCATTAATGTTTGTCTGATAAACTACACTCCTGGCCATTAAAATTGCTGCACAACGAATATGACGTGCTAGAGACGCGAAATTTAACCGACAGGAAAAAGATGCTGTGATATGCAACTGATGAGCTTTTGAGAGCATTCACACAAGGTTGGCGCTGGTGGCGATACCTACAACGTGCTGACTTGAGGAATGTTTCCAACCGATTTCTCATACACAAACAGCAGTTGACCGGCGTTTCCTGGTGAAACGTTGTTGTGATGCCTCGTTTAAGGAGGAGAAATGCGTACCATCATGTTTCAAATGTTCAAATGTTTGTTAAGCTTAAGGGACTTAACTACGGGGTCATCAGTCCCTAAACTTACAAACTACTTATGAACTACCTACAACTAAGGACGGCACAAATAGCCATGCCCGAGGGGGGATTCGAACCCCCGACCGTAGTGGCCGTAGTGGCCGTGACTGAAGCGCCTCAGTCTCCTCGGCCACCGCGGCCGGCCCATCATGTTTCCGATTTTGATAAAGGTCGAATTGTAGCCTATCGCGATTGCGGTTTATCGTATCGCATCATTGCTGCTCGCTTTGGTCGCGATCCAATGACTTTTAGCAAAATATGGAATCGGTAGGTTCAGGAGGGCAATACGGAACGCCGTGCTGGATCCCAACGACCTCGTATCATTAGCAGTCGAGATGACAGGCATCTTATCCGCATGGCTGTGACGAATCGTGCAGCCACGTCTCGATCCCTGAGTCACCAGATGGAGACGTTTTTAAGGCAACAACCATCTGCACGAACAGTTTGATGGCGTTTGCGGCAGCATGGACTATCAGCTCGGAGTCCATGGCTGTGTTACCCTTGACGCTGCATCGAAGAAAGGAGCGCCTGCGATTGTCCACGCAACGAAGTACCTGGGTGCACGAATGGCAAAACGTCATTTTTTCGGATGAATCCAGTTTTTGTTTACAGCATCATGATGGTCGCATCCGTGTTTGGAGACATCGCGGTGAACGCACATTGGAAGCGTGTATTCGTCATCGCCATAGTGGCGCATCACCCGGCGTGATTGTATGTGGTGCCATTGGTTACACGTCTCGGTCACCTCTTGTTCGCGTTGACGGCACTTTGAACAGTGGCCGTTACAATTCATATGTGTTACGACCCGTGGCTCTACCCTTCATTCGATCCATGCAAAACCCAACATTTCAGCAAGATAACGCACGGCCGCATGTTGCAGGTCCCGTACGAGCCTTTCTGGATACGGAAAATGTTCGACATACTACCCTGGCCAGCACATTCTCCAGATCTCTCACCAACTGAAAACGTCTGGTCAATGGTGGCCGAGCAACTGGCTCGTCACAATACGCCAGTCATTACTCTTAATGAACTGTATTATCGTGTAGAAGCTGAATTGGCATCTGTACCTTTGCACGCCATCCAAGCTCTGTTTGACTCAATGCCCAGGCGTCTCAATCCTGTTATTATGGCCAGAGGTGGTTGTTCTGGGTACTGATTTCTCAGGTTCTATTCACCCAAACTGCATGAAAATTTAATCACATGTCAGTTCTAGTATAATATATTTGTCCAATGAATACCCGTCTATCGTCTGCATTTCTTCATGGTGTAGCAATTTCAATGGCCGGGAGAGTATATTTAATGTTTGTCTGATAATGTATTTCCAAGATACTATCCATTTGGCTCATCTCTTGTGGCAAGAAACTTGCCATCTCTGACAATGCACCACTGTCTTCGTAAAATTTGAATGCTTTAGTTGTGCTACTTCAACTTTCTCTTTCCATACTACCAATCAGTGTATTATTATTATCATTCAGTGTCTGTTCCGTGTACAAGTTGGTATTCTGTAAAGCGCAAAGTTGTCGGTAATATTGCTGAGTTTTGGCCAAAGAGGGGCACCCTAGGCTGAGTCGAGAAGTTACCGCGGCTTGCGGTGCAGACTCCCGCAGCCACGGCAGTTCGCGGTAGCGGCCGCTATCTCGCCAGGCGCCCAGTTCCGCTGCCGCCGAGCGCTTCTCGGGAAGGCTTTCTAGGCCAACAGCACCCACGTGCCTGTCCCAGGCTCTGCAACAAAGGACCGCACATAGAAAGACAAAGAAAACTGCAGAAGATAAGACATTAACTGCTAGTGGACTCCCTTAGTGCTGAATAATTTTAGCAAAGTTCCAGGGTAGCCATTTTTTGTATGATAGACGTCACTATTTTATTTCATTGCAATTTGCAGCTGCACCTGATGATGACATATTGGTCTCTAAACTCGGGTAGTGCATAAAATAAAATAAAATTAATATTAGCAACTGTGCACTACTGGCCATTAAAATTGTTACACCGAGAAGAAATGCAGATGATAAACGGGTATTCATTGGACAAATATATTATACTAGAACTGACATGTGATTACATTTTCACTCAATTTGGGTGCATTGATCCTGGGAAATCATTACCCAGAACAACCACCTCTGGCCCCTAGATATGGCTGGGCATTGAGTCAAACAGAGCTTGGATGGCGTGTACAGGTACAGATGCCCATGCAGCTTCTACACGATACCACAGTTCATCAACAGTAGTGACTGGCGTATTGTTACTAGCCAGTTGTTCTGCCACCATTGACCAGACGTTTTCAGTTGGTGAGAGAAAAAAATGAAATGTTTGTAAGGCTTATGGGACTTAACTACGGGGTCATCAGTCCCTAAACTTACAAACTACTTATGAACTACTTACGAACTAGGACAGCACAAATATCCATGCCCGAGGGGGGATTCGAAACTCCGACCGTAGTGGCCGGGCAGACCGTGACTGAAGCGCCTCAGGCTCCTCGGCCACCGCGGCCGGCAGTTGGTGAGAGATCTGGAGAACGTGTTGGCCAGGGCAGCATTCGAACATTTTCCGTATACAGAAAGGCCCGTACAGGACCTGCAATATGCGGTCGTGCATTATCCTGCTGAAATGTGGGGTATCGCAGGGATCGAATGAAGGGAAGATCCAAGGGTTGTAACACATCTGAAATGCAGTGGCAAGTGCCGTCGATGCTAACAAGAGGGGACCGAGACGTGTAACCAATGGCACCCCAGACGAATACACCGCGATGTCGCCAAACAAGGATGCAACCATCATGATGCTGTAAACAGAACCTGAATTTATCCGAAAAAATGACGTTTTGCTATTCGTGCACCCAGATTCGTTGTTGTGTACAGCATCACAGGCGCTCCTGTCTGTGATACAGCGTCAAGGTTAACCGCAGCTATGGTCTCCGAGGTGATTAGTCCATGCTGCTGAAAACGTCGTGCAGATGGTTGTTGTCTTGAAAACGTCCCCATCTGTTGACTCAGGGATCGCGATGTGGCTGCAAGATCCGTTACAGCCACGCGGGTAATATGCCTGTCATCACGACTGCTAGTGATGCGAGGCCGTTGGGATACAACACGGCGTTCCGTATTGCCCTCCTGAACCCACCGATTCCATACTCTCCTGTCATTGGATCGCGACCAACGCGAGCAGCAATGTCTCGATACCATAAACCGCAATCGCGATATGCTACAATCCGACCTTTATCAAAGTCGGGAACGTGGTGGTACGCATTTCTCCTCCTTACACGAGGAATCACAACAACGTTTCACCAGGCAACGACGGTCAACTGCTGTGTGTGTATGAGAAATCGGTTGTAAATTTCCTCATTTCCAGGTGTCGCCACCGGCGCCAAGCTTGTGTGAATGCTCTGAAACGCTAATCATTTGCATATCACAGCATCTTCTTCGTGTCGGTTAAATTTCGCGTCTGTAGCACGTCATCTTCGTGGTGTAGCAATTTTAATGGCCAGGAATGGACTTAAGATGAAGATGAACGGTTGTGGATGTCCCGAAGGAAGAAAATTAGGTACACCAATGTTTGAGCTTTTCGTTGACGTACTCACGAAAAGAATTGAGACACATCTTCAAGGTTTACATGATAAACCATATTGTGCACCTGGTCGGTTGCTGTTTGTTCAGAAGTTGATTGAAACACAAGTCATATGCTTGGATCCACTTTTCTATTCCTGTGTTGTAGTGTGCAATGAGAATCTGACAGTCGTCTTCAGCTCTTTATTGTTGTGAAAATGCTGGCCAGAGAACAAGAATATCTTGACGAAGATCAGGACTTTATGCTGGATGATCAAACATCTCCCAACCGCCAGCCGAACGTTTGCCAAAAATGTTGCTGAACGCCGAGCCGTATTGGGACAAGCAATGTAGCGGAGCACAGCGCCTGCAGAAAGGATTCCAAGACACTTTTTCTCATTTGCATGTCGCTGTTTCCTCATTGTTTCACTGTAAGATAAATGCAAAAGTTGATCCCGCGACGTGACAAGTGTCGTAGTTCTTTAGCTGACTAGGCCGAAAAACAGTTCAAGGATTGTTGTACCAATAAAGAGTTACATACTTTCATTCTGTGGCGACTACGGCACTCACAGAACAACGAAACTGAATTGTATAGTATAGGCGCCGTGTCTACAGACATACACGAAACCAGTTGCGCGCAATTCGTTGAATGCAACGAGTGTAGACTAACGTTTACTTTCAGGACTACTGCATTTGTGGAGTTGAGTCATAGCGCCTTTCATTGCTCCCTACATCCACCAAGCGGTATGCGTGACTCATCACTACTAATTGTAAGTACAACAGATGGGCTGACTAGGACTCCAGATCTTATCAAACTTAAGTAGTTGCAGTAGTAGCCGCCAGATATCACTATCATCCAGAGGCTAAAATAAGGTACAGCACTTATGAAGCAGATGAGTGGTTTGAACATCTCAGTGGTTTACCACAAATTGTGTTGTTGGAGACTGACTTATCCAGCCAATTGTAGAAGGACATACAGTCAGTTTAAGGTGGATTCCAAACAACGGTGCAACTCGGCATTTTTTATTTTTTTTTATTTATTTTTTTTACGTCGAGCAACATAGCTACAGGCGAAAGAATTAAATGCTAGTCATAAGAGTACCATTACCACCAGATATCTATTTTACCTGATGTCTTTCCATCAGTCACTGTGTACTGTGTCCTCTCTCTGATGTAACACTACATCGCAATCACAGCACAAACTAGCCATTTTCATCCTGATTCAATTCCAATAATTTGTAAGAGGCAGAATTTTTTACGTATTTGTCAAAATTTCAGTAACAGTCAATATATCTTTGAAGTATCGAAACAGTACAGTCTCAGAGTAACCGCGTCTAAACACCGTAAATCAGAGTAATCTTTTGTTGCAATAGTAGTGTAAATAGTTCCGCAGTATAGCTACTCGCTCTCTCAGTCTTTGTTTCTCCCAACGTTAACAGCTCTCAGAATTTGTTGCTCATAACGATAAGATCTCACTCAGTCTTTGTGTTTGTATCTGAAATAGATAGTCAGGTGCAAAATTATTCCGAACTTCTGGTTTACTATGACTGAATTTATTTGAGAGGCTTAATTAAATCGAACTTATACGCGATTGCGTAAATAATATCTGTGGACTTTAATTCGGGATAGGCTACGGACTTAGAAAAATTCTGCCTCCCGATAGGAACGTAATAGTCAAGGCAATATTAATAATTGCTAAAAAGGTTTTCTTCATTGACAAACATAAAATCAAATAACTTTAACTTGTTAAAAAAAGGAATAATTTTAAATATTGACTTTGCCAAGAATATCAAACTGTGATTTTGTGAAATGAACTATAGAGAACTGCTTATATAAAATATATCGTGTGACTTTGACAGTGTTTTGTAAATCTGTGCATAAGGTGAAATATAGGAGAAATATTAATGTAAAATTTTGTGTCGACCATATCAATAGTAGTTAGCACCTGACCTTCCCATTACTAATTGAAGAACTTTTAAAAATAACATCTTTGATTTATCTGTGAATCAAAGTGATTAAAAATAATTAAAATGTTATGACTTTTATAGGTAAAGACTAGTGAATGTTTATGTGACGTGCTTCGTTAAATGGAACTACCGGGAAAGAAAAGATTATATTACAAAAATAATTTATAATTTTTAAAACAAGCCCCTGAGATCACAGAATCCATGTTCATCAGTTGAAATATAATCCATAAACTGTGTTCGGCTACGGAAAGTTAAACCAGAGGCATCCATAACTGAATATATGAAATAATATCAGGTGTACCAACTTAAATAATCAACGTATGCCTCAAATAAAATTTTACGTGCCTGCTGAATCTTTATGTGAAGACGACGAAAGCTTGCACTACCGCTGATGTCGCTTCTATCATACCGAAGCACTACAATAAACCAAATAAATTACCACCACCAACCAACATATCAAATAGAAGGACGTTACACTGACAAGAAATTTTCAATCCAGTCACATATCTCGAATGATGATCCATGATCCATTGATTAAAAGTCGTTTGTGACGTACCGTGTCAAAAGCCTTCTGGAAATATAGAAACATGGAATCGTTCTGAGCTCGCTTGTTGGTGGCACTCAATAATTCGTGTGAGTAACGAGCTGACTGTGTTTCATCAGAACGATATTTTATGAATTCGTGTTGAGCGTGGATCATAGAATATTCTGTTAGAAGTGAATCATAACGTTTGAACGAAGAATATGTTCCAAAACTTTGGTGCAAATCGATGTCAATGATATAAGTCTTTAGTTCGGTGAAGTAGTCTTATTGCCTTTTTTCAAAAAATGTTCAAATGTTTCTAATCGTGTGGGACCAAACTTCGTTGGAAATCAGTCCATAGTCTAACAAGATAATTAAACTAAGTTAAACTAAACTAAGGACAACACTCACATTCATGCCCGAGGAAGGATTCGAACCTCCGACGCGGGAGGCCGCGCGATCCGTAACGTGGCGCTCCAGACCGCTCGGCTACTCCCGCGTGGCGCCTTTTTTCAACATCAATGTGACCTGTGCAGTTTTGCAGTTTTTCTAAACAGACCCTTTCTTCGTGAGCGAGCGGTTGTATATGGCAGTTAAGTATGGAGCTATTGCATCAGCATACCCTGAAAGAAACGAAAACGGTATAGGATCTAGAGTCTAGACTGGAAGTTGTTTCACTACTCCAAGGATATGTATTTTTATGTTACTCATATTTGCAGTTGTTTTTAATTAGAAATCTGGAATATTGACTTCATCTTATTTGGTGAAGGAGTTGAAATTTCTTAAACGTGTCTGATGTTCATTAAAAAAAAAAAAAAAACAAAAAAAAACAAAAAAAAAAACAAAAAAAAAAAAAACATCACCATAAGGGAAACTGAATCCTCTGGAGAAAAACAGCCTTTGTCTTTCAGAATAATACCCATTTCCAACTGTAAATTTACCACCAAAAATACTTCACGGAAATTCGATAGCTAATTCTGTAACAGTATTCACAGTATTGATAAAACAATGGTTCGTACTGTACTTAACGCCGAAATTTGAGTCCTTTTTTGTAGCTAAGTATAGGATGTAAATACACTGTGTTCAGCTTGTCACATTTATGATGAAAAATCAAATCTGTGAAACTCTTTACTCGTAAGAAACTGGTTATAAACGAAAGTGTAACTGTCTCAGGCGTATTGATCTGTTGTAAATAGCGATTTGTTTTATTAGCCCTATTTTCGTGTAATTATCTGTTGAACAACGAAAAACTAATTCTTGGTTGATTAATGTTGGCAGTGTGTGTAGCGTTTGTCTGTAACTAACACTGAATTCAATAAAAAAAACTAATTATTTAAGTAGCTCCAAGCTGTAAGAGTAATTAAATCCCTATATAACCTCAAAGCGGTGACACTGATTAAAAAAATTAAAGCTGCAAGCCAAATCTAACAATTAACCTCACTAATGTGCAATGTGATGTTGCTAACACATTCTTTAAAGAAGTTTCAATAAATCATTAAAAAGTAGGCAGAGAAGTAAATCATGTAGCTACGCTACACTGGATAGGTTTGACTTTAACACATGAACTGTATTTTCGTGATGAAAAAGGTTGCTAAGACCCTGAATAATTTCTTCCTGAACTGTATTTGAAGTGACACCACAAATATTCATCCAAGACATGTTTCATCATTTACAGTTAAAACAATAATAAAAAGATCAAATGAGTTTTTAAAAAAGCAAAGTATTTATCTCATCATGAGAGTACGTTCTTGTCTGGAAGGCACAAAACGAATTATTAAAAGACCTGTCCTTGCTGTTAACAATGGCTGTCTGAGAAGTTCTATGAAGCAAATTCTTTCTTACCAACTTGAAGGGACTCCATAAACATTCAACCAAAGTAAGTTCCATCATTTACAGTTAAAAAAAAATAATGAAAAGATCATACCAGTTTAAAGAAAAGCAAAATATTAATTTCATAATTTAGGTACATTTTTCTCAGGAGGGCCCAAAACGAATCATTAAGAGACCTGTATTTGCTGTTAATAATAGCTGAGATGTTCTGTGAAGCGAAAAGCTCTCTTGCCTTGTCAACGTGAAATCCCCATTCAGTCTGAATCATCTCATAAGAAGATAAAATATCGAATGAAAGCCCTGAATCACCTAGTAAAAAATAAATAAGTAAATAAATAAAAATAAAAGCTCATAATTCTCGCTCCGCACTTCAGGATCCCACAGTTACTGCGTCTTCAAGGAGACCATGTGTAACCACGACTTCTTGTGATCACGTATTGCACAACTCTGCACCTTAGCTACTCACAGTATCAGTACCGACATTCGAAGAGCAACTAAGACACACATGCCATTGCTACCTAAACAGCGAATAAATATATTTCATGAAAATTCGATAGAGACCTATTTCAGAGTCATGGAATGCTGTGTTTAGTAACGCTGCTTTAGCAGCATTGTCACCGTTACCGTCAACATTAATATCCGTAGTATAGTTGTTTGTGTCTTTCCCCAAGTATTCGGTAGTTTATGACCAGAATCTCTTCGGGTTACCTGTCAAATTTAGAGACAGAGTGGAAACTAATGTCTCAGTTTGAAGTTGTGCCGTACCTAGTTGTAGTTCGTTGATTCTTGATGTTCTGGTTGATTGGCGCTCTAGGTAGCGGCTGGCTAAAAATTTCATGAGGCAAAACTAATCTGCTACAAATAACGTAGGCGACACGTAGAACTGCAACTCTTTGACACTTTTAATGATTGAGTAGTAGTGCCCAGATGTCCCATTTATGGCCAGAATACATATCTTATTAATTACAATTATTAAGACCACGTACGTACATTTCACACGTCAATAATACGAATTTACACGGTTCGTGTGTGGAATACAAAAGTTCGAGGTGTACAGTGTGCCGCGGTGGAGTAGCCGAGCGGTCTAAGGCGCCTCGCTGCGGAGCGCGCGGTTGCTCGCCGTCGGAGGTTCGAGTCCTCCCTAGGGTATGGGTGTGTGTGTGTGTGTGTGTGTGTGTGTGTGTGTGTGTGTGTGTGTGTTGTCCTGAGGTTAGTTTACCTTAGTTTAAGTAGTCGGTAAGCTACGGACTGGTGACCACGCAGTTTGGTCCGATAGATTTACAAACATCTGAACATTTGTACAGTGTGGCCCAAATTAATCAGGACAGATGCACTTTTTATACGCCTAACATTGAAGAACTTTGCTGTTCAAATTAGATTCCCTACTGGCATGGATTGTGCCTGCTAACAAAGATGTAACCAGACTCCGAATTGGCGTGGATTGTGCCTCAGTTCTCGGACGAAATAATACTCATTTACATGGCGCGAACGCATCCTATTTATATCATCCAAACGATCTCACTAAAACGATGACATAAAAGTTTTCTGGGTGTTGTAACGCGTCATGTAAGAATGCTATTACTTCAATAACCGATCTTTCGGCCAACGTTACAGTGGCCTTCATCTGGGTATACTGATGTGAGCTGGATGTTAATATATACCCAGATGAAGGCCAATGCAACGTTAGCCGAAACGTCGGTTATCACAGTAATAGCCTCCTTACAACATGACGCGGTGCAACACCCAGAAAACTTGTATGTCGTCTGACTCTGGCCGCGGAAGCCTACGCAATTATAGATGTCACTGAAAATTACGTATTGTTAATTGAGTTCATTACATTAATTATAATGGAAAAATAAACAATTACATACTACTGGCTTTAGTAAAAGATAGCATAAACAATACTGAGTAAATTACTGTATAAATCTCAGTTAAATTAATAGCGTTTCATTTACGTATTTAATCAAATAGGTTTGCAACAATACTTTCGTCATTAACGGTAATTATACAGAAACTAATGAGGGCAAAACTTTCCTAACATTAATTGTCAAACATAATAAAACCTACTCAGTGGCGGACTAAGGCTGTTGGAGGCCCGGGGCGGTGGAGAAACAAAATGAGGCCCCCCGCCGCCCACTTGGATGTAGATGTGTTACTATAAAAAGAATTGGAGGCCCCCCAGAACGAGTCAGTCTAAAAAATAGCTTTCGTGATTTGGATGCTCCAGCATAACAACATGCTAAGCGCGCGCAAAAAAAAAAAAAAAATAAATAAATAAATAAATAAAAAATGCTTTCCAGGTATTTGGAGGCCCCCAAGACCGGAGGCACGGGGCAGTCTGTCCCCTCCGCCCCCCCCCCCCCCCTTAGTCCGCCACTGTACCTACTTTAATATTATGGGAAAAGAATTTACTTAGTTTTATCAAAAATACTAATTGACATACTATCTGAAGTATAAAAATACGTCTCTGGCATTAACTAATTTATATTTGCTAATTAAACAAGTTTCTCCGACTTCGAATAATAGAAAATGACTTCAGCTAGTTACGTTATAAAAAAGAATAACAAAAGTTATGGAAAAGAAAATGATAATTACGTTCATGTCTATTATTATGCAACAGTGAAATCGGGAGGTTCTGTAATGCAAGCAGATGGGAATAAATCACAACATGCTTCGTTACAAAGACATCACTTAATTTTTTAGCTTTCTGTGTAAAATCGCGGTTTCCTGTTCGTTTACATTTGGCATGCTTCGTTTTTGCAATAGTGTTTTGTGTACCATCTTTTGTTACTTTATCTATATCTATATAAAAGCGAAAGTACACTCATTCACTCACTCACTCATTTACTGACTAAACACGAAATCTCGAAAACTACTTCACTTATGAAGCTCAAATTGAGCAGGAATGTAGTTTATAGGTAGAAGAAGACAGATAAGAAAGGATTTTACGATAGGGCCGTTAGTTTAGGAGATATGATGTCATAAACAATGAAAACTTCCCCGTCTTGCGGCACGTGATAGTGTGACTTTATCAGTCCACTATTTGAGAAGGAGAGCACTCAGCGACTTGCAACAAACTTCAGACTTAATTTCAAACCTTTAGGAAACTTTTTCTCGCTGTCAACCCCGGCAAAATGATGAAAGGAAAAATGTTTGCCGCTTATTACCTTTTCGGCGTTCATGCAGTAAAGTAACGGCATTCGGCATGACGTTACAATTTATTACTCGTACATTATTAATTGTATTCGCGAGAAATGCTACAGACAGTATACACACATTCCACTGAACGTACGTTTCGAAATTTTATCATAGTAGGACACACAGTTCATGAGATATGGAGATATAAACAATTAGGTTCATGAAAAACCGCCCATCATTTTTGCCCTATTGATTTATTACGTCTTTCCTACTAACTCTATTAGCGACGTATTTTGCAGACATTTTACATATATACCACTGGATGTACCTTCGAAATAATATCCTATTACGATATCTAGTTAAGCTGCTATGACGTCAAAGGCAATGAAATGCATGAAAACTCCCCCTAATAAGCACAAGTTTGTGATTTGCTACGTCTTTACTACCAACTGCATTTACATCACATTTCGCAGTCAGTTTCCTAATATTCCACGCTACGAATCCGGTAAATAATGTATTTTTAGGACACATAATTCAGGAGATATCTCTGTATATATAAAAAAGAAAGGTCACTCAAGCACTTACTTACTCATTAACTAAACACGAAATTTCTAAAACTACTGCACCTATGAAGCTGAAATTTTGCCGGTATGTAGTTTATAGGTATCAGACGTCAGTTAAGAAAGTATTTTGCGATAGGGTCGAATTAAGGTGCATACCGGATGATACTTTTTCTACAGACTGACTAAATCTACCGTTTCATTCCGATGTTCGCGAAATTCCGCGCGCTTGGCCTTCAAAACAAGAGGAGTGTCACCGTCTACTGATGCATGTGGGAGGGTTCCTTGCAACATAAAAATGGATCTCTAAATACCTAGGTTGCACCATAACTCTGGAATATTTGAGAACAACAAAGTACGTTTCTCAGTGTGACCTTGTCTTTCTATTGCATACAAATCTACAGGTTTTTGTTCCGATGTTGATGTAATTTTGCACACTCTACGTTAAAAACAAGAGGAACGGCACTGTCTGTCTAAAATTTCGTTCGGTGTACGGTGAAGCGTACTTACGTAGGACTGCTCCGATCTTGATGAATTTTCGCACACATGAATTTCAAATGAAGGGGAATGTCAATGGGTACATAAATGTTTGTATGGTAAATTACAGAGGGGTACCTTGCAAAAACTTTGCCGAGAGAGGGAAAATGGAAACTAACAGAGAGATAGGAGAGAAAGAGGTGGATGCAGAGAGAGGAGGGAAGGGTAGGTGGACTACGAGAGTGTAGAATAAAATAATACCCGGACAACGCTGTGTTTACAATTAGTTTAGTATAAATCTATCAACAGTTGCACGAGTATATTATCAGATATGTAAGGTCCTCGGGGGTGAAGAATTAAAAACATTGCGTTTTTCCGACGACATAGTAATTCTGTCAGAGACAGCAAAGGACCTGAGAGAGCAGTTGAATGGAATGGACAGTGTGCTGAAAGGTGCATATAAGATGAACATTAACAAGCGCAAAACTAGGGTAATGGAGTGCAGTCTAAGAAAATCAGGTGATGCTGAAGGAATTAGATTAGGTAAAGAAGCAATAAAGGAGGTAGATGAGTTTTGTTACTTGGGCAGTAAAATAACAAATGATGGTCGCAATACAGAGGATATAAAATGCAGAATGGCAATGGGTAGAAAAGCGTTCTTGAAAAAGAGAAATTTGTTAACATCGAATAAAGAAGTCCTTTCTGAAGGCATTTTTGTGGAGTGTTGCTTTGTATGGGAGTGAAAGGTGGACGATAAGCAGTGTGGACAGGAAGAGGATAGAGGCTTTTGAAATGTGGTGCTACAGAAGAATGCTGAAGATTAGGTGGGTGGATCCCGTAACTAATGAGGAGGTACTGAACAGAATTGGGGAGAAGAGAAATTTCTGGCATACCTTGACTAAAAGAAGGGATAGATTGGTAGGACACATTCTTAGACATCAAGGAATTGTGAATTTAGCGTTGGAGGGAAGTGTGTGGGATAAAAACCGCAGAGGAAGACCAAGAGATGAATACAGTAAGCAAATTCAGACAGATGTAGGTTGCCGTTCTTATGTGGAGATGTAGAGGCTTGCTCAGGATAAGGTATTGTGGGGAGCTGCATCAAAGCAGTCTCCGGACTGAAGACCACAACAACAACAAATATATCATGTCATCAGAAAAAAGGAGAGAAGAGAGATGAGAAATACTAACTCAAGCTAGTTTAGTATACTTCTACCAACAGCTGACCGAGTATATGATCAGGTATGTGTTTGCTCATAAGGTCCTCTGCAAACTGGATAGTGAAAGAGGGGATTCGAACAGCTGTCGTCCCGAATGCGCGTCCGGTGCATCGCGTTGCTCGGTCGCTGCGTGCCATTACAGCCTCAGGGATGGGACGGGGCCTTGCACGGCGGCTGCGGAGGCGGGAGAGCCAGACACCGCGAAATCAGATTTCACGAGCCGCGCCGCGGCGGCCGCCCTGCCGCCCACCTCTCGGGCTTTTCCACGCGGGCCGCTTTCCGAAACGCGCCCAACTACTGTGCAACACCGACTGTTGAGAAACCGGTGAAATTTACGCCATTCGTGGGAGTGGTCTTTAGCATTTAACATTCCTTACTCTAACTGTTCCGAAAGCTTGCGGATCTGATTACTCCAAATGAATCTCTGAATATCATAACTACACAGGTCCATGTGTTGATGCTGTGTGGTGCACAACATGTTTCATGAGGAATAGTAATATTTTTAGACGTTGTATTATCACCGAATTTATAAAAATTGGACACGTGCTAGATGGTATTCTTTATTGCAGTTCGATGATAGTACAACGTTTAAAAATATTACTATTCGTCATGCAACAACGTTGTATACCACACAGCATCAAAACATGGACTTGTGTAGTTATGATAATCAGGGATTCATTTGGAATAATCGGATCCGTAAGTTTTTGAAGAACTTAGCGTAAGGACTGTTAAATGCTATACACCACTTCCTCTCGTATTAAAAGAGACCTGTCGTTGTTGTTAATCTAGATCTACATCTACATACATACTCCGCAATCCACCGTAAGGTGAAAAATGTTCAAATGTTTGTACAACTTATGGGACTTAACTACGGGGTCATCATTCCCTAAGCTTACAAACTACTTATGTACTAGCTAAGACTAAAGACAGCACAAATATCCATTCCCAAGGGGGGATTGGAACCCCCGACCGTAGTGAACGTGCTGACCGTGACTGGAGCGCTTCAGTCACCTCGGCCACCGCGGTCGGCACCGTAAGGTGAGTGGCGGAGGGTACACTGTACCACTACTAGCAATTTCCTTTCCTATTCCACTCCCAAATAAAACGAGGAAAAATGAATGCCTATATGCCTCTGTAAGATCCCTAATTTCTCTTAGCTTGTATTTGTGATCACTACGCGAAAGGTAAGTAAGCGGCAGCAAAATCGTACTACACTCAACTTCAAACTCCGGCCCTCTAAATTTCCTGAGCAGAAATTCAAGAAAAGAGCGTCGTCTTTCCTCCAGCGATCTCCAATTGAGTTGCCGGAGCATTTCCGTGACACTCGCGCGTTGGTTGAACCTCTGCTCGCCTCTGAACTGCTTCTATGTCTTCCTTTAAACTGATCTGCTGCGGGTCCCAAACACTTGAGCAATACTCAAGACGTGGTCGTACAAGCGTTTTATACGCGGTCTCCTTTACAGATGAAGTACATCTTCCCAAATTTCTCCCAATAAAACGAAGTCGGCTGCCCGCCTTACTCACCACTGTTCTTACATGTTCGTTCCATTTCATATCGCTCTGCAATGTTACGCCTAGATATTTGAACGACGCGACTGCGTCAAGAAGCTCATTACTAATGCTGTATTCGAACATCATGGAGTTGTTTTTCCTACTCATGCGTATCACCTTACATTTTTCTACATTGAGAGCTAGCTGCTATTCTTTGCACAAACTAGAAATTTTGTCTAAGTCATCCTGTATGCTATTACAGTCAGTTAAAGACGACACCCTCCCATACACCACAGCATCATCAGCAAACAGCAGCAAATTACAACTTACTCTGTCTACCATTTATATAGATAGAAAATAATAGCGGTCCTATCACACTCCCCTGGGGCACGCCTGACGATACACTCGTCTCTGATGATGAGATGTTTTGTGAAGGGAAAAGCTTTCCTACCTTGTCAACGTGAAATCTTCATTCAGTCTGAATCATCTCATTAAAAAAATCAAATGAAAGCACTGAATTATCTCATCAAAAACATCAAAGTATCCATAATTATCGCTCCGCACTTCTAGAGCCAACATTTAATGCGCCTTCAAGGAGACCATATGTAATCGCGACTCCTCGTAAGCAGGTACTGCACAAGTCTGCAGCTTAGCAGTACACAGTAGCAATACCGTGACCTTCAAAGAGAAACTCAGACACACGTGTCATTGCTGTCCAACCAACGAATAAATATATTTCATGAAAATTCGATAGAGACCTATTTCAGAGTCATAGAAAACTGTATTTAGTAACGCTGTTTTAGCAGCATTTTCACCGTTAATATAGCTTAGTGTAGTTATTTGCGTCTTTCCCCAAGTATTCGGTAGTTTATGACCAGAATCTCTTCGGGTTTCCTGCCAGTACAGAGCCAAAGCTTTCAATGCAGCTTCGCTGACTTTTCAGTCGGTTCTTAGCAGAATATTTTATACGTTTTGATTGAAACACTCGAGGTAAATGATTAATGTTCTGCAAATTTATTGTTTTTACTAACCGGTTCTTGACTGTTACGCCACCATCAAGTAACCACTACATATATATAGCGATGCAGTTGGGAGTTTACATTCAAAGATCTTAAATCGCTGTGTAGATAATACATGTACATTAATTTTCAAATAACACTAGTGTGACAATTAACATTGATGAAATATGACAATATATAAAGTAAAACATTTTACCAAAGAAAATAAACTGGACAATATAAATTGACTGAACAAATTAATTTATACAGGTTTCACAAGATCTCTTGTGAAGTCGTTGAGAAAATATCTACAGTAAATCTAATGATGTATACAACTCTACCATCATTGTTTGTATATCACATCTCTATGGATTTTTTCAATTGTACCGAGATAGTTCTAATAAGAAGGAATACCTAGGGCCTAGATGAAATGTAACATCGAGAGATATAAGAAATCAGAAGATGACGTCTAAGGCACGTCGAAACCGGTCATTCAAACGAATAAAACGTAATCTTGGCTGGAAACCTGTATAAATTGATTCTATATCGCCTCAACTAACCATGAGTTACAACTGTTCAAATGCTCAAATGTTTGACGAGCTTATGGGACTTAACTACGAGATCCTCAGTCCCTAAACTTACAATCTACTTATGAACTAGACGGTACAAACATCCTTGCCCGATGTGGGGGGAGAGGGATTCGAACCCCCGACGGGAATGGCCTTGCGTATCGTAGCATAGCGCCTCAATGCGCTCGGCCGCTCCGCCGCGGCATGAGTTCCAAATTATTTTACGTTTAAGAGGTCAAACTACTGGAACATAGAGGAAGTGTAACGAACTGCAGGCGAAGCTGCAATGTATTCACACATAGTGCAGGGAATGACAACTGAGCCTTAATGTAAACATCCATGATGGATGTGTCTAACTCCGTGACTGTTTCTAATGTAGGGTTGAGAATAAAAACCGCTACGAGTCACATTAAAGATCATATTATGTATTTATGACACGACCGGTTTAGGGCTTGTGCCCATCTTCAGGCCCTTAAAACATTCAGAATTTTACATATGTAGCATGTTGGTGGAGTTCACTGTTTGAAAAGAAATTATTTGGTATTAATAATAGCAGAACCAATTGTAGGTGGCGAGATGACATGAACGAAAACACTGTTTACTTACATTAAATATTTGATGCAAATCACGATTGACCATGTGACGCACTTTTTACACAATTTTGCGACCACACTTTATTTTTACTTACTTACATGCACAATCGCGATTTGCATACATTATTAAATGTAAGTAAACAGAGTTTTTGTTCATTTCGCTACTTGTAATTGGTTTCGCTATTATTAATACCAAATAATTTGTTTTCAAACAGTGAACTCCACCAACATGCTACGCATGTAAATTCTTAATGTTTTTAGAACCTGAAGATGGGCACAAGCCCGAAACCGTTGTGTAATAGATAAATAATACGATCTTTCATGTAACTGGTGGCGGTTTTTATTCTCAACCCTGTTGTTATTGTTATGGTCTTCAGTCCGGAGACTGGTTTGATGCAGCTCTCCACCCTACTCTATCCTGAACAAGCCTTTTCATCTCCTCATAAGAACAGCAACCAACATCCATTTAAATCTGCTTTCTACATGCGTCTCTTGGTCTCCCTCTGCGATTTTTACCCCACACTCTTCCCTCCAATGCTAAATTTACGATTCCTCGATGTCTAAGAATGTGTCCATATCAAGCGATCCCTTCATTATCAGTCCTACTCCTGTGATACCACCAACTGATTTTGTATTGATAACCCTGTACTTACCTGACCAGAAATCCTGTTCATCCTACCACCGAACTTCACTAAAACCCACTAAATCTAACTTCAACCTATCCATTTCCATCTTTAAATTTTCTAATTTTCCTACCCGATTAAGGGATCTAAAATTCCACGCTCCGATCCGTAGAATGCAAGTATTGTCTTTCCTGATGACAACATCCTCCTGAGTAGTCCCCGCACGGAGATCCGAATGGGGGTCTATTTTACCTCCGGAATATTTTACCCGAGAGGATGCCATCATCATATTTTCATACAGTAGAGCTGCATCTCCTCGGGAAAAGTAACGGCTGTAGTTTCCCATTGCTTTCAGCCGTTCGCGGTAACTGTGTGGCAAAGCCACAATAGCTGCTGTTACAAGGCCAGCTCAGTCAATCATCCAGACCGTTGCCCGTGAAACTACTGAAAAGGTTGCTGCCTCTCTTCAGGAACCACACGTTTGTCTTGCTTCTCAACAGATACCCATCCGCTGCGGTTGCACCTACGGTACGGTTATGTGTATCGTTGAGGCACGCAAGCCACCCCACCTTGGCAATGTCTGTGGTTCATGGGAGTGGGACTTTAGCACATGAATTGTATTTTAGTGATGAAAAAGGTAGCTAAAACTATGAATAATTTGTTTCTGAATTGTATTTGAAGTGGCACCACAAAAATTCATCTAAGTCTAAATCTACATGGGATACTCTGCAAATCACATTTAAGTGCCTGGCAGAGGCTTCATCGAACCACCACTATACTATTTTATCTCCCATTCCATTCTCGAATAGCGCGCGGGAAGAATGAACGCCTAAATCTCTCCGTTCGGGCTCTGATTTCTCGTATTTTATTCTGATGATCATTTATACCTATGTAAGCGGTAGTGAACAATATATTTTCGCATTCGGAGGAGAATGTTGGCGATTGTAGTTTCGTAAGTAGTCCACTCCGCAGGGATAAGCGCCGTTGTTCTAATGATTACCATCCCAGATCCTGTATCATTTCCGTAACGCTGTCTCCCCTGTATCGTGACAATACGAAACGAGCTGCCCTTCTTTGGACTCTTTCGATGTCCTCTGTCAAACCCACCTGATAAGGATCCCACACTGGGCAGCAATACTCCAAAAAAGAACCGATAAGCGTATTGTATTCTGTTTCTTTTTTAGTTCTGTTGCGTCTTTTAAGAGTTCTGCCAATAAAACGCAGTCTCTGGTACGCCTTTCCCACGACATTATCTACGTGTTCTTCCCAATTTAAGTCAGAAGTAATTGTAATTCCTAGGTATTTTGTGGAGTTTACGGCCTTCACATTTGATTGATTTATCATGTAAACAAAGTTTAACGGATTTCTTTTCTCACTCATGTGGACGACTTCACACTTCTCATTATTTAGAGTCAATTGCCAATTTTTACACCATACTGATATCTTATTCAGATCGTTCTGCAGTTGGTTTTGATCTTCATATGATTTTACTAGACGGTAAATGACGGCGTCATGTGCAAACAACCTAAGAGAGCTACTTAGATTTTCCCGTACATCGTTTATGTAAATAAGAAACAGCAGAGGACCAATAACACTACCCTGTGGAACGCCCGAAATCACTTCTGTTTTAGTCGATGCCTTACCATCGATTACTACGAACTGTGTCCTCTCTGAGAGGAAATCCCCTATCCAGTCGCAAATTTGGGGCGATATACCGTAACCACGCAATTCGATTAAAAGCCGTTTGTGAGGTACGGTGTCAAAAGCCTTCTGGAAATCAAGGAATACGGAATCAATTTGCGGACCCTTGTCGATAGCACACATCAAATGTTTCATCATTTACAGTTGAAAACAATAATAAAAGGATCAAATCAGTTTTTTTAAAAGCAAAGTATTTATCTCATCATGTGGGTAGGACAGCCTACAATAGCGAAAGGGTTTGTAGTCGACTGGTGTCGCCATCGGGAAAAGTTTCCAAAGCTCTGAACTGTAACCAGACAAATACCAAGAGTAGGGATACTTGCAAGAGTGGCCAAAAGGTCGTTTAGTTTCAAAGACTGAAAACTTTGATAATATTCAAAGATTACTTGAGTCTTTTTTCTTTTGCATTTACGCAGCTTAAGTTGCAGGTTATTCCACTGAAGTGAGGCCGTCATTCCGCTTTCGCCGTGTCGGACGTGCAGTGGCGTCGGCTCGGCGTTCCACGGCGGCTCTAGGCAGGGCAGCACCCGCGTGCCCCGCCAGCAACAGGTTGTACCGGTACCACGCCGCCGCCGCCACTTGTCCTACAAGGTACGTTGACCGGTTCTGCATTAGCAGCTGCCATTTTATTTTTGTTTCTTTCTAAACCGCAATTTGGAGCAAAGCAGCCACGGAAGCCGCAAGCCGCCCAGGTGGTGGGTTCAGCGACTTGTGGTAGGCACCAGTCGAAAAATCACGCACGGATTTTGTTTCATTCTTCTTGAAAATTTGTAACTCGCTTTATATAGTAGACAGGAATAGTAACCATGTTGAATACAAATGTTAAATTAAATGTTACCAAAATCCGCAAATTATAATAAATATTAACTACGGAACCCGGAAACGTTCCCCAGTTGCTAAATACGCATCCCTTCCTACCCATCTATCAACCTCTGCCTCCTCATCCTACTCTTCTACCGCCGTTTCCTGCTTCTCTTTCACCATCATCACCACAACCACCACCACCACGTCTTCCTCCCTACCTTCTTGTCTCCCTTCTACCCACCTATCCATTCCCCTAATTCTGTCATTATGAAACATTCCCGAATATTTCGATGTCAGTCTGACGTCGAATAGCAATCAAATTAATGACAAGTATGACCGTATGCACAAGATAATGGCTATCGTTAAGTCTGTTTCGGGAATCCTTATCTTAAGGATTCATAATTTGTCAATAATGGAATATACATAACTTCGAACTGTAACCTTTTATATTTCTGAACAATCATAAATATGAGAGGCAACCACGGCCTTCACCGCACATTCTAATAACGGTAATTTACACAGGTTGCCAATATTAGTCTTCACACACCATTCATTACT
The DNA here is from genome assembly GCA_026315105.1 of Locusta migratoria. Classification (NCBI taxonomy): domain Eukaryota; kingdom Metazoa; phylum Arthropoda; class Insecta; order Orthoptera; family Acrididae; genus Locusta; species Locusta migratoria. Next base: position 243,534,914 of record CM048748.1, read on the forward strand.
TCTGCCTCACTATTGCACAACAATCTGCATTCCATGTGGTTTGCAGCCGGCGCGGTTGACACGATTGGCTGCGCGGAAATCTTCTTACACAGTTACGATCGGCACGAATGGTGAGAAAATCCACCCACGGAGCTGAGGATAAACTCAACCCGAAATACACACGATGAACTGACTCTCACCATCACTCTTATTACTCAGCTAACACGCCTTACACACTTGCCGACATTCCACACTTGAGTCGAACCACTGCTAGACCACCAACAGTCGACTGCGCTCGCTACGCCAGCTATCGATATAATGCCTAATTCGACCTGCATGATAGAACTAGGGCAAGAATATTTCCGTAAGAGGAGCTGGCCGCTTACAATTACCAACCCTTCCTCTCCCCTAATTTACTACTGCCCTCTCTGTTTACCTCGTTAGTCATCTGTACATGAAAAAATATACACAACTGTGATAATTAAGTTCAGTCAATAGAACTGTAACATTAACATAGATGAGCGATGAACTATACTTAGCCGCGGAGGCGTGGCCGAGCGCACTATGGCGCAATGCTCCGATGCGCGAGGCCATTCCCCGTCGGGGGTTCGAATACCCCCCCCCCCCCCACCGGGCATGTATGTTTCTGCTGTCTTTAGTATAAGCTAGTTTATAAGTAGTTTATAAGCTTATGGACAGATGACCCCGCAGTTAAGTCCCATAAGCTTTACAAACATTTGAAAATTTGAACTACACTCACCTTATGCTCTTCGAAATAATCACCTCTCTCATAACTATGCACCACTGAGCTCTGCGATACATGTCCTGAAAACTTCGCACGAATTCTTCCTTTGGGATGGTGTTCAAAAGCCTCGTCACGTTTCGTTGGCTGTCAGGAATATCGTCAAATCTCTTTCCTTTCAAAGCGAGTTTGAGTCGAGGGAATAAGAAAAAGTCTGGAGAATTGAGATCCGGCGAGTATGGTGCATGTTCAATTGCACCACCCCCTTTTTTGGCCAGGAAGTGTTTGACGTTATTTGCTGTCTGCGGACAAGCGTTGTTGTGAACAAAAAACAGGAACCTTGCTGTTCGTACTCGGGTTGTACCCTGCGTAGACGGTGAATGGAACGGCTCAAAATTTCAACTTACCTTGCAGAGTTGAAGGTCGTTCCCTACAGGTAGAAATTCCTTGTGCATAATACCTTAACTATCGTAAAACGTGATGAGCATCATTTTTGATGTGTGATTTTTCGGCTCTGACCTTTTTCCGACGAGGTGACCTCGGAGAACGCCATTCGTTGCTTTGCCGTTTCGTGTCTGGGTCGATGCGGAGACACCAGGTTTTTAATCTTCAGTGGCAATAAGGTTGACGAAATAGGGGGGACGCACCCGCCGTTCGATAAAATCCTCAGTATCCCAAGAGTTTCATTAGATGTCTTGCCAATATTAAAATAAAATTCATCCTTTGTTCGTTCATTGTCCTGTTCTCAGTTCAGAACCAAGGCACTCAACAAGCAATTTGTCCAACACGAGACACACTGAATATGGTGGGGGCAAGTTGTCAACACCGACCGCTATGCAGGTACAGCTTTGTGATTAGCCTGTGTTGCCCGAGAGACCGTTCCGATCTGATTCACCAAACTGTGTTGTCAGAGGTTGTTTACCGGTTCAAAGTGTCCAAGTACCCTCCGCCTTTCAACGGTACAAAATCTTATGTAACAATGTTTCTCTTCTTTTGATGGTGAAGTGTGCAAATTTCTTAAAGATCGGTATGAAACTGTAGCTGGTGCCGAAGTATTCTCCGCCATGCATCGTACGAAGTCTTATGTTGGTTGTGCCATTTCTCTTATTTTGACACCGTACCTCACAAACGGCTTTTAATCAAATTGCGTGGTTATGGTATATCGCCCCAAATTTGCGACTGGATAGGGGATTTCTGTCAGAGAGGACACAGTTTGTAGTAATCGATGGTAATGCATCGCCTAAAACAGAGGTGATATCGGCGTTCCACAGGGTAGTGTTATTGGTCCTCTGCTGTTCCTTATTTACATAAACGATTTGGGAGAAAATCTAAGCAGATCTCTTAGGTTGTTTGCAGATGACGCCGTCATTTACCGTCTAGTAAAATCATCTGAAGATCAAAACTGACTGCAGAACGATCTAAAGAAGATATCACCATGGTGTAAAAATTGGCAATTGACTCTAAATAATGAGAAGTGGAAGTTGTCCACATGAGTACAAAAAGAAATCCGTGAAACTTTGTTTACAAGATAAATCTATCAAACGTGAAGGCCGTAAACTCCACAAAATACCTAGGAATTACTATTACTTCAGACTTAAATTGGAAATAACTCGTAGATAATATCGTGGGAATGGCGAACCAAAGACTGGGTTTTATTGGCAGATCCCTTAAAAGATTCTACAGAACTACTAAAGAAACTGCATACTATACGCTTGTCCGTCCTTTTTTGGAGTATTGCTGCCCAGTGTGGGATCCTTATCAAGTGGGTTTGACGGAAGCCATCGAAAGAATCCAAAGAAGGGCAGCCCGTTTTGTATTGTCAAGATATAGGGGAGACAGCAACGAGCTAAATAAACCACATAGAGTGGCTATCTCTGGGTTAACAGCGCTTCTTGTGGCAGCAACCAGGAACTGTGGCAGCCATTTTTCCCAACGTCTAGTGCGCCGAATACGAAAGTTAGGCCGACACTATTTACGTGTTTTGGTTTCACATGTTATGTATCGTAGTAAGCTTGAAAGGTTATTTATTAATCTGAAATCGTGCCCAGTGTACGCGCAGCATACGGAGCAGTACGGATTGCGGTAATAAGACTGTTGGAATATCATAATTTCAGTTAGTATTTCTATGTTTTCGTTTCTAATATTTCGTGTACTCGTCTTACGTCCCACTACATTTCTGCATACAATAGTCCTACTGTAACTAAAGTAAGCTGTAATTATATTTTTAAGTTTTCCTTTGAAAAATGAAGAACTTACAAAACGATGGTTAATATGAGGTGAGATAAGTGGAAACCTACTGCATACAGTTGCATTTGTTCATCTCATTTTAAGGAGAAATATATGTATGCAACAAATGAGACAAAGCGGCTTCTGGCTAATGCGATTCCGACGATCTTTTTCGTTTCCTGAACATCTTCAAACAGCAAAAACGCCAGCAAGGAGATCTCCAAAAAAAACGTCAGATGGCTGAATCAGCTTCCTTTGAAGATATGTCATGTAACCAAGCAGGAGCGATGGAACGTCAATCAGAGAGCAGTAGGCCTATTCATTGTGACCATGACTATGTGGCAGAATACGAAATGCTGACATTATATTCCAGAAATGTAGTTGAATATATATCTGGAAGCATCATTACGCAAGTGAGTAGAAAATTTAAGTGTTTAGATTGCTTCGAAGTTCTCCTTGCTCCTAAAAATGAGAATCAAGCAGGATTAATCGGATTATAAGGAATAAAAAACAGCCTGTTCAGTCCCTCTAAAGATCTTGTAGAAACATTTTTCTTTTGCAAATCTATGTAGATGTATTTAGAATTTTGGGAGACAGACCAACTTTATTTACCAACTACGAGCACTTAATGGTATCCTCGGAATTTTGGGAGGAATCTGATTACTCCAGCCTAATAAAGCTGTTATTAAAACATTACTTCAGTTGTAGAATACATCATTTATGTAAAGCCAAATCTGCGCAGGAAAGAGGTAAGTAGATTAGGCAAATGTACACGAAATTGATATTGTTTAAAGGACAGTGAACAGGCGTGTTTTTTGTACGAATGAGACGATGTTTAGAAGATGTAGTGTATGTGCCATTTGTAATTAAACTTTCCGATTTGCCTGCCACACACTTGTTTTCTATCATTTAGCCTTTATCCGTATTAGCCTGGTTACAAAAATAACAATAAGCAGGTAGAGAATGGTTTGTTAAGTCATTGCACAAACTGAAAGTGACATGATTCAGTGCTATAGCAGACGAGTGGTTACGCCTACGTGACGTTGTAAAACATGGCGGCCGAGCTGTCGATTTGCTTCAAGTATGGCAACCCCTTAGCTAGTCTATGTTGTTTATATAGGTTGTTGGTTCCAAAGATGCTACTAACTAAACATGCCATATCTCGGACTTGGCACGGAGTTTTTAAGCGCCCCTCGTATGGTGGCGGAACCGGTGAGCTAGGGGAGTCAGCAGCACTTCTACTAGCTATGGTGTCACTAACCGAAAGTGGGCCAGTATGGACAATGACTTCTGATACCCTCGTATTTTGCGACATTGATAGAGTTCTGGACTACACGTATGATTCCATAGAATTGCAAGGAAAAGAAAATAACTGTATGCTCACCTTGTAACACAATGTTGTTTATATAGCATCACGGAAATGATTCAGGATCTGGGATGAGAATCATTACAACAACGGCTGCGGCGTCTGCTACTTACTAAAGTCCAATCGCTAACATTCTCCTCCGAATGCGAAATATATTGTTGAATCCCACTTACATAGGTAGAAAAGATCATCAGAATAAAATACGAGAAATCAGAGCTCGAACGGAGAGACTCAGGTGTTCTTTCTTCCCGCGCGCTATTCGAGAATGGAATGGGAGATAAATAGTATAAAGGTGGTTCGATGACACTCTGCCAGGCACTTAAATGTGGTTTGCAGAATATCCCATGTAGATATAGATGAACTGTGTAAAATTTTGTTGTAGCTACCTGAACAGTATGATAACGCATGGAATACGAATCTAATCCAAATTACCAATTTCAAGTATTTTGAGTTTTGAGCGCCACCTACACGTCTCAGCTGTGAATCTAAACCATCCAGGGACTCATCCAAACACACAAAAAACATTTTATTAAAATCGGTGTTCTAGTTCTTTCAACGAGTTTGCGTAGTGCCTGTTGACTACACGCAATGCTAAAGTTAATTTTTTTCTTGGCATTGTACTGAAAATAATAAACAGCACAATTAAAAATGAAATATACGAAAATTTTATAAAGCTTGGTTATGTCGTATGTAAATTTGGAAAACAGGTGTAACGTGAAAGCCGCGTGGAATGGCGGCCTGCTCTACGTTACGCTACACACTGGGTGGCCGTTCCCGTGGGAGGTTCGAGTCTTCCTCGGGCACGAAGCGTGTGCTGTTCTTAGTGTAAATTATTTTAAGTAGCTTCTAAGTCTAGGGACTGATAACCATAGCAGTCTGGTCCAATAGGTTAACAAACGTTTGAACATATGATTGTAACGTGCATTATTTTTATCTCTTCATTTATTTTTACTTTTAATTTATTTATTCATTTATCTTTTTTGGAAGGGTTCTTTTTAAAATGTGTGGTCACGACTTTAAAATTAAATTTGTTGCATCTTTCGACAAGTCTTTGGCCCTTTCCGTATGTCCAGTTAAGTGCAGGAAATCCACCCGCCAATTTATTATATTTTTTCTGTTTACTTCATTGAATTTAAAAATCACTCATTAAAATTTAAACATGGTTTCAAGGAATTTTCGAGATGATGCCTCCTTACCTTCATTAACTTTTTCAGTCTGTTACGATTATCCTCAGTGAGAGAGGAAGCAAGAAATGATTAACATTGAGATGAGGAAGGAGGACATAGAATCATGGAAGACTGGGATAAATACATGCTGTATTACATCGTACTGGGAATTAGACGTATGGCTACCGTCCTGTAGATCAGGGAGAAGTAGATGGGCAGAGACAGGAGGTACGTATTGAGGGAGTAGGGGCTTGTGGAAGAGGAGGAGGAGGAGGGATGGAAATGAAATTGCGTGCTTATGGAACATCTCCCCCATTGTGCGATTGTATTCACGATTTCCTATCAGAAAGGACACATTTCGTTGTAATTGACGGTAAGTCATAGAGTGATATCTGGCGTTCCCCAGGGAAGTGTTATAGGTACCCTACTCTTCCTTGTGCTTATAAGCCATTTAGGAAACAATCTGAATAGCTCCTTTACACTGTTCGCGGATGATGCTGTCGTTTATCGGTTAGTGAAGTCAACGGATGATCAAAAGCAACTGCAAAGCGATTTAGACAAAATTACTACATGGTGAGAAAATTGGCAATTGACACTAAATAATGAAAAGTGTGAAGTAATACACATGACCACTAAAAGAAATCCGCTGACCTTCAATTACGCGATAAACCAGTCAAACCTTAAGGTCATAAATTCTACCAAATACCTAGGAGTTAAAGTTACGAACAACTTAGATTGGAGAAAACACATAGAAAATATTGTGGGGAAGGCGAGCCAAAGATTAAGTTTCATTGGCAGAACGCTTCGAAGATGCACCAGCTCCACCAAAGAGACTGCCTACATCACACTTGTGCGTCCTTTCCTGGAGTACTGTTGCCCACTGTGGGACCCTCACCAGGTGGGACTGACGGAAGATATCGAGAAGGTTCAGAGGAGGGCAGCTCGTTTTGTTTTAATACGTTACCGGGGGGAAAGCGTTACGGAAATGTTGCACGAATTGGGGTGGAAATCATTAAAAGATAGACGTTATTCATTGCGGCGTGATCTTTTTGCGAAATTTCAATCACCGACTTTTACTTCTGAATGTGAAAATATTTTGCTAGCACCCACCTACATAGGGAGACATGACCATCGCAATAAAATAAGAGAAATCAGATCGAAAACGGAACAATTTAGGTGTTCTTCCTTCCCGCGCGCTATTAGAGAATGGAACGGTAGAGAAAAGTTATGAAAGTGGTTAATGAACCCTCTGCCAGGCATTTAAATGTGATTTGCAGAGTATCTATGTAGATGTAGATTTAGATGTAAGTAGATGGGGAGATGGAGGGAAGGGGGAGCAAAAAGAACAAGAAAATTGTAAGAAATGAATACTTGGACAACGCTAGGATTTCAGGTAAATTGAATGAGTATGGGAACACAATGCCTAGAAACAAGCTTTCGTCGGAACGACTGAAGTTCGCCTTTATGTCGCTCAAGTTGTGTGCACTGGCACCAGCTCGCGAAATTCAAATGTTCAAATGTTTGTACAGCTTATTGGACTTAACTACGGGGTCATCAGCTAATACTAAGGACGGCACAAATATCCATGCCCGAGGGGGGATTCGAACCCCCAACCGTAGTGGCCGTGCAGACCGTGACTGGAGCCCCTCAGTCCCCTCGGCCACCGCGGCCGGCTCTCGCGAAATTGTGTCACATGGATAAACACTGACGAACATATAAGGGAGCGTGAGTCATGATAGTGACATCTGCGGTAAGAATGCGAGGCGCAGAAGTGAATGGAAGACTAATGGCTAGCTCAGTCCCACACTTTAACAAGCATTCTCCTGCTGTCAGAAGCCAGAGATTAACCGGCTTGTTCTGCGCAGCTTCGCCTCAGAGGGAAGCGAGGGGATTCCTTTGAGCTTCCTAATTGGTCGCAAACAGTGTATTCAGAGCGCTCCCCTTGCCTGTAAGAGGAGGGATAGAAGTCCTTTGACAATATGATTATTACGATTAATTGCTTGGGCAATAACACCCCACTCAAGAATCCAGAGAGTTTTAAAAACATTAATACGATTCCTCAACACTTTATCTTCTGCCTGAATGAAGAATGAAACTTATGTGAAGCTTAACTTACAAAATACGCACTTGTAAATTTCCGGTTTATGAAATTGTCGGTAGAGATTCCTTGGAACACATATCTCAATCATTCGTTCATTTTTCACACCTATCTTTTAGGTCGTTTTCTTGTCTGTTAGTCTGTTCGCTACTACTTTTGACTTGACTTTAACTTCCTGGTGAGACAAAAACTTTAAACTTTCATCACTGCTCAAATGTAGATGACCTTTATCAACCTTACGTGCCTGGTGCATTGCGGACATTGGTTTGCTTCTTTCCTTCTTATATATATATATATATATATATATATATATATATATATATATATATATATATATATTGATGCATTATCACCCTAAGTAATTAGATGTATTGATGTTCTACTTTAGCTATTATCATGCGAGAAAAACACTTTCCAGTATAACGTCATCCATGGAAAAAATTCATGCACACGAGTAACATGCAAAACATGATTACTCGAATAAAAAGCGTTTTACAACATGACGTTTATAAAAAGTGTAAAAGGTACAAAATAATTTCATCTAGCTATGAAAGTACTTTAAGATGTTATGCCAAATAAGATGAGGTGCAGAATATATGTAACTGATATGTGAATATTTCACTCCTATTACCTGTTGTATGCACACCACGTTTTTCTTAATATATATTGAAAGTATTTTCGCTGTAATTTTTATATATCCACCAAGATCCGTTAAAATATATTTATTGCTTTAGAATATACGAAACGTATATTCAGTAATTCTATCATCCATTCATCTATAAATCCACTCATCTATCCGTCCATACATCCGTCCATATAGACCTATCCATGAATAAATAAATACTTACATTCATGCTCTTACACACAATGCTTTTTTTTTACAGACGTGTAGATAAAATTAGTAATAATGTAACTCTGAGTATAAATTTATAATTAGTTTAGTGATGACATTTATCGATTGCATTACTATTGGGCCATTCAGTCAATTTAATTCATTCTTTTTCTTTCTTTACAGTCATGTAATCGAGCAATTGTCAAAATAACTATCTTCGCTGAAGTAATTTGTCGTACGCGAGTTAATGCAAACCTGTGAGGCAGAACTAGCTAGCCATGTCTTGTCCAGACACAATGAGACGTCATTGCAGAATGCACAGTACTGGCCATTAAAATTGCTACACCATGAAGCAATGCAGATGATAAACGGGTATTCATTGTACAAATATATTATACTAGATCTGACATGTGATTACATTTTCAATATTGCTGGGGTCGAGTGGTAGATTCCCAGCTTTATGTCAGGATGAGGCGTGGTACCTGGTGGAGCGCCAGAGGACGCTAGTATAACAGTATTAGAGTTTACAAGTTTATTCAACTGAATACAAGACTTCGTGGTGTAGGCGCTAGCTCAGTGGGAGCTAGATCAGCTGGTGACGTCTCCTTCGGCCACGTTAGCTCGCCGTCTCACCGCGTGTTCTATGGACCGGCTGTTGTACCGTTCTGTCGGAGGTGCCCGCGCCGCGGCGTCTGGGTGTTGAAGAAAAGACTGCCAGGAGATGCCCTCTGTCCGTCCTCCGGTCTATGCAGATGCTTGTGGATCCAGGCTTGGAACCACTGGAGTCGAATGCTGTAGCGACAGATGAGTTGGAATCCACTGGCAGGGTTATAACTAGAGTGCTAGTTCTTCGGCAGGATCGTTGTCCTTTTGGTAACCAACCAATGAAGACTGATCTGGCCTCAGGCAGCAACCATATTTAGCGTTGTGAAGACGGTAGAAAGTGGTTCAGCATCTCTCTGGACGACGGTCATTTCGAAGCGTAGTAGTAGTCTCCGGGTTCCAAGTTGCGACTACTGGCAACTAAACCACACCGTCTAAAATTGGTTCAATACATTTCCGAAGTTAATAAGGTGAAAAAACTCAAATTCAGAGTGTTTCACATAGAGGAAATGAAACCATATGTTGTGTTCACTTCAAAGATAGTGTTTAGCGATGAAGCTACATTTCGTGAATGTCAATCGCCACATTGTCCGTATATGGGGCACCGAGAATCCGCAGGAAACAATTAAGGATGAAATTGATTCATCTAAGGTTCACGTTTTCTGTGCAATTTCATCCAGTAAAGGTTTTGATTATTTTATATTCGAAGGTCCAACCTATCTGAAAATATTTCTACACTACTGGCCATTAAATTGCTACACGAAGAAGAAGTTCAGATGATAAACGGGTATTCATTGGACAAATATATTATACGAGAACTGACATGTGATTACAGTTTCACTCAATTTGGGTGCATAGATCCTGAGGTATATGTACGCAGAACAAACACCTCTGGCCGTCTTAACGACCTTGATACGCATGGGCATTGAGTCAAACAGAGGTTGGATGGCGTTTACAGGTACAGATGCCCATTCAGCTTCAACACGATATCACAGTTCACCAACAGCAGTGACTGGCGTATTTGACGAGTCAGTTGCTCGGCCACCATTGACCAGACGTTTTCAATTGGTGAGAGATGTAGAGAATGTGCTGGCCAGGGCAGCAGTCCAACATTTCCCGTATCCAGAAAGGCCCGTACAGGACCTGCAACATGCGGTCGTTTATTATACTTCTGAAATGTAGGGTTTCGCAGGGATCGAATGAAGAGTAGAGCCATGGGTCGTAGCACATCTGAAATGTAACGGCCACTGTTCAAAGTTCGATGCGATAAAGAGGTGACCGAGACGTGTAACTAATGGCACCTCATACCATAATGCCGAGTGATACGCCAGTATAGCGATGACGAATACACGCTTCCAATGTACGTTCATCGCGATATCGCCAAATACGCTTGCAACCATCACGATGCTGTAAACAGAACCTGGATTCATCCGAAAAAAAATGGTCCTTTTGCCATTCGTGCACCCAGGTTCGTTGTTGCGTACACCATCGCAGGCCTCCTGTCTGTGATGCAGCGTTAAAATGTAACTGCAGCCATGGTCTCAGAGCACGATAGTCCATGCTGCTGCAAACGTCGTCGAACTGTTTGTGCAGATGGTTGTTGTCTTGCAAACGTCCCCATCTGTTGACTCAGTGATCGAGACGAAAAATGTTCAAATGTTTGTATAGTTTATGGGACTTAACAACGGGGTCATCAGTCCCTAAACTTACTAACTACTTATGAACTAGCTAATCCTAAGGACGGCACAAATGTCCATGCCCGAGGGGGCATTCGAAACCCCGACCGTAGTGGCGGATCGAGACGTGGCTGCACGATCCGGTACAGCCATGCGGATAAGATGCCTGTCATCTTGATTGCTAGTGATACAAGGCCGTTGGGATCCAGCACGGCGTTCCGTATTGCCCTCCTGAACCGACCGATTCCACATTCTGCTGTCATTGGATCGCGACCAACGCGAGTAGCAGTGTCGCGATACGATCAACCGCAATCGCGATAGGCTACAATCCGACCTTTATCAAAGTCGGAAACGTTATGGTACGCATTTCTCCTCCTTACACAAGGCATCAGAACAACGTTTCTGCAGGCAACGCCGGTCAACTGCTGTTTGTGTGTGAGAAATTAGGTTGGAAACTTTCCTCATGTCAGCACGTTGTAGATGTCGCCACCGGCGCCAAACTTGTGTGAATGCTCTGAAACGCTAATCATTTGCATATGACAGCATCTTCTTCCTGTCGGTTAAATTTCGCGTCTGTAGCACGTCATCTTCGTGGTGTAGTGTATGTGGATGTCATATTCACACGGAAGATGGCCACTCTAAATGGTCTTGTGTAAACGTTTTTCAAGAAATATCGTACACCACTGTAGTCTTCTATGTCACAAGCAACTCTGTGCAGAATTTTAAATTGTTTTACGTAGCCTATTATGAGATTTTTTCTTCTTGTTTTATAGAAATTGACACGAATTCCTCAGACAAAAACTGTGCAGCTCCTAACAGCTCTCATCGTCCATTCGACTTCCGGAAGGCTAAGCCAGCAAGGTCACTGCATCTTTCCATAACTGGAACATTGCGGGCAGGCTGAGAGAACTAGTAAGGTATTATCACGATCTAACGCGCCAGCGGGACAGTTTTACCAACAATGTATTTTATCTACTCTCCCCATTCTCGAAGTAAACGAATGTGAAAATCCTTCTTTTTGATATATTGCCTTTACCTTTTTCTACGATTGACATGATTGTTACTTGGAGATTGATCTTCCTATATCGAAGTTTCTATCTTTGCCCTTTTTGTTGTTTTGCAATATGGAGAGCTCGTTGTGCAAGCCATGGTTTCCTTGGCTAGGGCTCGGAAATCCCATAGCGGGAGTTCGGGGAAGCGCAGAGCAGTGGGCGGTGTGGCAAGACTTCGCAGAAACGCCCGCGGTGCGGTCGGCCCGCCAGGCGTGTTGGCAGCGGCGGACGCGACCTTCTGCTCCACTCGGCCTACCGCACGACCGCCTGCCAAGTGCGAAGCCCCTCCGCGCCGCGGGCTAGGCACACGCACCGCCAGATGTCGCCGGCTCACACGCTGCTAACCGAGGAGGTTAAAATAAGGGGAGGCGGCGATACCGTGCAAAGCTCAGCTGTCCATTGAAGCCAGTCCGACATCTTGCGGAAACATATATGTATATATACCGGCTGATCGAAAAGACAGTATACATTTGAAAATTAAATAATCACGGAATAATGCAAATAGAGAGGTAAAAATTAACAGACATGTTTGGAATGACATGGGGCTTTATTATAATAAAAAAAGTAAATAAATAAATAAAAATAAAAAAGTCCGACAGATGGCGCTTCATCTGATCAGAAAAGCAATAATTAGCGTAACAAATTAAGACAAAGGAAAGATGATGTTCTTTACAGGAAATGCTCAATATTTTCACCATCATTCCTCAAAACAAGACATTTATTTATTTATTTATTTATTTTATAAAACCCCATGTCATTCCAAGCATGTGTGTCAATTTTTACCTCTCTATCTACATTGTTCTGTGATTTATTTAGTTTTCAAATTTATACTGACTTTTTGATCACCCGGTATATATACATGGCGTCTGATCCGTAAGAACAGACGTCACTTCTGATCCTGCAGTTGTTGTTCTTTCATATTCACCGAATATTTGACATCAACTGCGAACGGGCAAAGCTGAAAATGTGTACGCAGCCGGGATTCGAAACCGGGTCTCTCGCTTTCTAAGCAGTTGCGCTGACCACTATGCCACTGGGCACAACGATCAGTGTACCTGCAAGGAATACCTAACCACGCCTCCCGTCAGACACAATTCCCAGCTATACCCTGCGCACGGGTGCGCGCTGATCGTTGTGTCCCCAGTAGTGTAGTGGTCAGCGCAACTGCCTAGAACGCGAGAGACCCAGGTTCGAATCGCAGCTGGTACACATTTTCAACTTTGCCCGATGCATCTCTCAGTGTCGATGTAAATCGTCGGTTTGTTTCCCGTCACGAACAAAAAGAGATTTTTAAAGCGAATTTTTTTGTGCTCAATCAATATAGCAGTCCAAAATTAGTCTAGTGTGATATTCGGTTTTTCGAAATGGATTAACAGAGACAGTAAAACACGACAAGTAACCAGTACTCCGGAAGCGGCTGTGAAGCGCTTTCATAAAGCAGTAGCAGACCACGCGGCGAGGCGGCCGAGGACGAAGTGGCTAGCACATGTGTACTAGAATTGCACATAATACTTCTCGATCGGGAGCGCTCACTTTAGTTCGCGGCTCTAGCTGCGAACTAGTTCGTTCTTTTAGTTCGTCCGCTCCCAGTGACGGCTGGAGGGAGAAGTTCTCCCACCTTGCTGCTTCATGTGCTTGCTGCTTGAGCCGCTAACGATATCACGCAAACCAAAAGAAACAGTTTGTGGATAATTTCTCGCGTTTAAATTTAGAGTTATCTCTATATCTTTGCGTTATGGAATTTATTAGTCAGATATTGCAGAGTGCAGAATACTTCAAAGCAGAAATTTTGTAGCACTGAACTATGTAATCTAGCAGGCAGACGCTCACCTCGAAATGGCTCTCATCAGCAGGAGGCAAACACGTGACTTTTAATTCTGTTCGCGGCCTATCGCGCATATTTTAGTTCGCGACCTATCACGCATGTTTTCGGTAGCGACATATGGCGCATATTTTAGTTCGCGACCGGTAGCTCTCCTTTTAGAGCGCAGCTCGGCCGCGAAGTAGGTCGCTCTTTTTAGTTCGTCCGCTCGTTTTGGCTTTTGCTACCGCTACTAAAACTACAGCTGAGCCGCATCTCAGCTCGAAATGACGGCAACTGGCAGAAAGGGATCACGCGATTCTGCACGCTCTCGTGTCCGCTCGCTGTTACCCGTCAGTCTTCGGAAAAGGAACGGACGAACTAAGAGGCGAGGGATCTGCGAACTAGTTCGCGTAGTTCGCCTGTGGGAGCGCTCTTTCGAAATAGTTCGTTCGTGAACTACACAAGACTAATGTGTACCAATCCGTCGGTATACGTCGTGTGTATCCCTTGTTGTGTTTTAAGCGTTTGAGGGCTACTTTACTTTGAACTGGTTTTATGATTTTATTTATCGTACGTGGACTGTCAATGGATTACGTGCCCACAAAGAAGGCTCTATGTCAACTGTGGAATGCTAATCAGTTACAGGACATTGTTTTGATAGCGACTAAGTAATGTATTAACTGGTCAGTTGCTTAGGAAGTGCTTCGTAAATTACAGTATAGTCTTGTCACTAATAAGTGCAGTAACTAAGCTATATTAAAACAAATTTGACTACTTTGTTCTGTATTTTAGTAATCTCAGACCTTCGTAAAATTCGATAGACATTATGGTTTTAGGTATACAGAAGCTGAAACGCGTGGCCGTCTTGAAAATGATACTGTATTGTGCTGCATTACTGCTGTGGCTACTAGCATTGTTCTCAGCCGGTGTCCAAGACATTTGATAACCACGACAGACAGACGTTTCGGTACACACGCACTCGCCACTTCGTCCTCGGCCGCCGTGCCCCACTCACGTGTGTCGCCTCGCCGCGCAGCGTCTGCTACTGCCTTATTGTGGAAGCGCTACACAACCGCTTCCGGGCTACTGATTAATTGTCGTATTTTACTGTCTCTGTTAATACATTTCGATAAATAAAATATCACACTAGACTAATTATTGATTGCTCTATCGATTGAGCACAAAAAATTACGTTTTAAAAATCTTTTTGTTCGTGACGGAAACAAACCGACTCTGTACATCTACACCAGGCGTCGCGGAATTGCGTGAGGAGCAGCATTTGTTTGGCTTGAATCAATCTACACATTGCAAAAACGAAATTGCAAATATCTGTTCAAACACCTGAGAAATTGCGCCTGACGACTCTTAGGTGAGACACTATATACAATATGCCGGTGACGGGCAATGATCCTTTCGTTAGTGGAGATGGACGGAGAATTTTGAAGCCGTTTCTCTTACGGGAATTAGTTTCAAAACTACGAGTCTGAGTACTGTGGGCAGTGTAAAGCTGGAAATTTGTGTCTGACGAGAGGCGTGCTTAGGTAGTCCTTGCAGATGCGCTGATAGTTGTGCCGAGTGGTGTAGTGGTCAGTGCAACTGCTTAGAAATCGGGAGACCCGGGTTCGAATCCCGGCTGGGTACACATTTTCAGCTTTGCCCATTCGCAGTTGATGTCAAATGTTCTGTGAATATGAAACAAAGATATATGTTTCCAGAATAACCCTTAATCCGAAAACATCGGTCTCTCAGACCCCTCGTTTATTTTAAAGGTCGAGTGTGGTAGCATTAAAAAAATAGCGCAGTTGCCCCTTTCCAGTATCTTCGTTGCAATACTTGCCGCGTGTAAAGTAACAGCAGCGGCGGACTAAAGGGGGGGGGGGGGGGGTTGTGGCCTCCAAATACCTCAAAAGCACTTTTTTTTTCTTTTCTCCGCCCCCCCCCCCCCCTTCCGTCTTTTTTTTTTTTTTTTTTTTTTTTTTCTTTTTTTTTTAACTGTCCCTTGCCTCTCTCATCCTGGGGGGCCTCCAAATCTCAAAATTTACTTTTTTATATAGTATTACATCATGTATTTCCAAGTGGACAGGGGACGTCATTTTGTTTTTCCGCCGCCCCCGGCCTCCGACAGCCTTAGTTCGCCACTGAGCAACAGTAAACAATCAGCCCTTGCTTCGTCAGTGAAGAAATACAGAGTATTGTTTACAAGACTGTGCGAAGTTGTGTGGCTGAGATACCGCGTGTTTCGTATTACGTACAAGAATTTGGTGGGTCCAATAGACCGCATGTTTCTAATTACGACGTAGTCTGATTTCTGTAGTAATTATTTTGTAGCATTTTCCTCTATGCGTGAATGTATGTTATATTTCAGGTACAATATGAATCGACTTTCTAAAAAGAGTAACATATCTGCAGCTAATCCAGATTTGGAAGCTTGGGTGCAAGCACAATTACGTGATTTAGATGAAGAGGAAAATGGGAACGATGGTGACACATTTGATAATTCTGAAGATGATCCAAATTTCGTGACAGGTGATAGCCACCATGAAACAGAGAGTTATATTAATGATGAAAAAGTTTTATTGGAATAACAGCCAGCAGACCTCACAGATCTTTCTGGGTAAAAATAATTTCAAGTGGGAGCATTCTGTGCCTGTTAGGACAAGAACAACACCCGACCACAATACTATGAAAGGAGGAATGACTGGACTAAGAGCCAAAAGTCGAAATTTGGGACAAAGTCCTACTAAGTCTCAAATATAGAAGAATTTATATGATGAATTGATAGATGAAATAGTTTTACATATAAACGTGAAACTGAACACTGTAAAGGCAAAGTTGCAGACAACATCCAATTACAGACATACTGACAACACTGAGACCAAAGCTTTCATAGGCCTTCTAATGGTGACAGCAATATTCAAATCGTCTCATGAAGATATGTTGTCTCTTTTCGAAAAGGACCTCAGCGGACGTCCTATATTTGTGTCGACAATGTCGACAAAGCGCTTTGAAATACTTCTAAGCAGTCTGAGATTATGTGCCTAGGAGATTCGTGGACGTTTATTTCTTCAGTGCCAGGAAAAGGGAGTGATGGATGTGCTTGATAGAAAAAGAGGAACAGCTTGCCAAACCAACTCAGGCTGTTATAAGTCTGTGCAAAGCGATAGGAGAAAGTAACAGAAATATTACCCCTGACAACTGGTTTACATCTATATAACGTATTCGTGAGCTACGAAAGAGGGGACTAACATACGTAGGAACAGACAGAAAGAACAAATGCGGAAATTTCAGAGAGTTTTTGGCTGATAAAAGTGGGTCAGTTGAATTAGCATTTATATGGATTCTCTGAGAATGCAACACTGGTTTCATTTGTTCCTAAGAAAAACTTCTGCAATGTATCATTCTATTGAAAATGATACCATAAAAAGTAGCCAGAAATTATTTGTTGCTACAATGCAATGAAACCTGGAGTAGATCAGCTCGACATGAAATCTGCTCAAAAATGTTCAAATGTTTGTCAAGCTTATGGGACTTAACTGCGGGGTCATCAGTCGCTAAACTTACAAACTATTTATGAACTAACTTATACTAAAGATAGCACAAACATCCATGCCCGTGGGAGGATTCGAACCTCCGACGCAAGAGGCCTCGCGATCCGTAACGTGGCGTTCCAGATCGCTCGGCTACTCCCGCGCGGCATGAAATGTGCTAATTATTCGTGAAACAGACATACAGTACAAAACGCTGACCAATGGCAGTCTTTTATACACTTGTAAACATCAGTTGCGTGGGCAGTTTTGTTCTGTATTTATGCCACAGAGATAACCCCTTGATAACCCATCTGAAATTCACCAAAAGTCTGGCCATGGAGCTGATAGATCCACGTCGAAGAAGACGCCTCGAAATTCAAAATTTACCAAGAGATATCAAGAAAATGATCCGTAAAGTTGTGGGATGCAGTCAGCAATCAAGCGAAGGCATACCAAGTGACAGAACTGACAAAAGTGAGATGTGCATCCAAGAAGAGTAAAACGGCGTGTATGTGCATCAGATGTGGTCAGCCAGTTTGCCTGGAATGTAGCAGAAAACTGAGTGTCGACTGCGCGAAAGAGCTGTCATTTGATATTTCAATTCATTTGATTATTTTTTGTTATTTCTTGCAATATTTCATTCATGTTCAGGAATATCTTGTCTGGTGTAAGAGTAGTGAATATTATTTGAAATCTGACACTGAATGATTGCACCTACTTGTGATATTCCGTGTTTACTTTATATAATGTAAACAACAAAGTGTTTTTATCGGCTAAAAAGTATTAAATTTACTTAGAATATGAATTAAATCTCTATTTACTTAATTTCTATGAACTAATGTGGACTTCAGTGACATAATAACATTAGGTGGTCTGAGGGACCGCATGTTCTAGTTACGCAAGTTTCAAAGATGTTTCGACTTAAGGGTTAAAGCAGTCTGTGGTTCTTGCCCTGTTACCAGCCACCCGTTTAAATAACTGCCATTTCTGAGCACATTTTGATATAGTATACAATTGTGGACAAATACAGACCTTCCAGGTACCTGAACTGTGATTTATTAACATAAAATCTCATTCGATAAGTCTGAGTTGGGATGTATCCAAAAGCTTTACAAGAACTGAAATTGTCAGCTGTAGAAGTTCACAGGAAACGCAGAGCATGATTTACCATTAATGACAGAACCAAGCCATATCATTTTCGGAAGGTCACTACTTAAGAGACAATTTTTAGCTGAGCACGTACGAAAATTCTTTTTACAGGTTCCAAATCATTAAATATTCTTACTGAAATTCTGAAGAGTCAGGTCTTTGAAATTTCAAGGGGACCTATATCTCGTAAAAGTGAAAATTAGACGTGAATGCGGGAAACACACCAAAACAGAAATGTGTTTATTTAGCAACAGAGTTTATCCTTGTGAAATAGTAGATCTCTTTCATATCCATAGGTAAAGTGTTCAGCTAACCGGCAGCCGGAGGTGACGGTTGTATGACTGTGTTGTGTGCCTGTGTAATTGCCTGACGGTTCCATTTTCTGAAGGAGGCCATGGCCGATAGCTGAAAGTGTTGTACGTGTGTGTCTTTTGTACGTGCCTGTCGCAGCTCGTCGCCACGTCTTTGCGGTGAGTTGTGCACTGTCCTTATTACTATATTATTAATTCCAGCCTGGACTTTCCATTATTAGATTTAACGTTATTTTCTTTTCTTTGTAGATAAAGTACCACTTTCAACTCTGAAAGCAATGAATACACACTCGTGACCACAAATGTCATTGGTTCCGCAAAATGGCGCCAATGGCTTCACTTCTGTTGTGTAAAGGGCATTCCAACCTCCTTGCTACTGACAGAGGCAGCGAGTCTACCGCAGCGCTGCCAACGAATTACTGCTAGGCCGAGGACTATTGCAGCGCCCCTAGTGTAAAATTCCTGCACTCAGAATCGCAGTGCTTTATGTTTTATTTATTTTATTTATTTGCACATTTCATTCTCTACCCTGAGGGAGTGGAGCGGGCTGTTTTAGGGCCAGCTTTGCCTTTTTCAGCCAAGTGTAATAGAGGTTATAATTTTACTTATTTCACCTGTTTTGCATTAGTGCAAGAATCATATATTACAATACTACAGTATTTTATACAATATTTTATATATAACAATAACAATATTTTCATTACTTTACATTTTACAATTTGAATAGTGCTCATATATTGTTTGGTTATACAGTTTACAATTATGAAAATATAATTTGATAAAATTTTCTAAGAAGATGAAATAGACTGAAAAAATAAAAGGGGAAAAAAGGAAAGAAAAATTTATTAAAATATGAGTTCAGTTATCAGATAAAATAGATAAAGAAAAAATAAAGTAAAAACAAGGTAAATAATTTTGTGGCATGTACAGGTGTTGTGAGATTTTACATGATCGTTATGAATATTGTGAGAATTTCAGGTATTTACAAGAATTTTGAAAGGTTCCAAGAGAGAAGAGAGGGGGGTATTTACAATATTTACAGTACTTTATGATGTATTAGTCGTTAACTGTTGAGGCAACTCGGGAGAGGGAACGGGGGACTTTAGAGGGTGTTGTTAGTACTTGTGTACATTGAGTTTGTGTGTGTGTGTGTGTGTGTGTGTGTGTAGGGGCTATTGATTATGTCTGTTTTGCCGTTTAGTGAGGTGATGCGATGTGGGGAAGTTTCTGGGGCTAGATCTGGGAATTCCGAGGAGTTGTTTTGGGCTACCGTATGCGCTGGTTGTACGTATTTCTGCTCTGGGTGTCAGCACTAAGCAACGTTGGACGCCATATTTGAGACATCAGTTTGTTGCAGCAGAGTGAGCAGACGCTTCTGTTTGTAATCTAAACTAAGGTGTAAGCGCTATTATTAGTGGTAAATCAAGCCCACTGTATGGTCGGCGTACAACTGCAGCAACCGCAGGGATACAGCTGTTGGAGTATCATACTTTAGATATACTGGAAACGTACCTTGGCTGTGGCTAAGCCATGTCTCCACCATACCCTTTTTTCCAGGAGTGCTAGTCTTGCATGGTTCGCAGAAGAGCTTCTGTGAAGTTTGGAAAGTAGGAGACGAGGTACTGGCGGAAGTAAAGTTGTGAGGCGGCATCGTGAATCGTGTCCGGATAGCTCAGTCGGTAGTGCGCTTGCCCGCGAAAGGCAAAGGTCCCAGGTTCGAGTCCCGGTTCCGGCACACAATTTTAATCTGCTAGGAAGTCTCATATCAGCGCACACTCCGCTGCAGAGTGAAAGATTCATTCTGGAAACAGATATGTAATTATATAGGTCGTTGTGTATTTGTCTATAAACATTAATTATACTTAACTTTCGCATTTACCAAGTTTCAAAATTATATTTACTTCACGGCCATAAGAAAGCCAGGCAGATGACGGTTGTATTTTGGTGTCTTTTAAGGTATTGACAATTGTTTATATAGTGAAAAAATGCGTATTAAGCATTCGTACAATCATCCTAGCGAAATATGGCACGAAACGTTAATACTAGGATCCATTTGAACTGTTAAAAACACCACACAGAAACAATATCATGCTAAAATTAGAAAACAAAACTAGTTCTTTAATTTGCATTGAAAGATAACGACGCTTTCCAGTCATGTTTGTACGTGATATTTCGCTGTACCTTGCTTTAGCTCATAAAGTTAAAACTAGTAGAAATTTACTTCTTGATAAATACGTAATACGTACTTCATAGCATGAAACATCGTTTGAACCACATGCAGAATAAAGGTAATTAAATATTTTAAGGAAATTACACTTAGGATGAAATAGTAAACGAGAAGGAATGAAGCTTGCAGTTTAACGTCCCGTCGCAGCGTGGTCATCAGAGACGGAGCTTACGCTCGGAAGGTTTGGGTAAGGATCTGGAAGGAAATTGACCGTGCCCTTTCAAAGGAATCATTCCGACATTTGCCAGGAGTGATTTAGGGAAATCACGGAAAACCTTAATCTGGATGGCTGGAGGTGGATTTGAACCACCATCCTTCTGAATGCGAGTCCAGTGTGTTACCACTTCGCCACCTCACTCGGTAGTAAACGAGAAATACTATTCGTAGCGGGAATTACTTTCCGAAATGCGTCGCCCAGAAGTTAAGGAAAAATCGAGACTGGCAATGGTTAATATAAGACCTATGATTCAGCGTTAGCAGACGCCCAGTATCACCTGGCGTGACACTTACGTTTTCAAAGATGGCGGCAATCTTTCCAATTGGCTACAAATATGGCGAAGCTATGTTTTTATGTAGGTCTTTGATTGTCGCATATATAGTCACAACTAAGGAGGTTAGAAAAAAGGGAGATGGCATTATCTATGCCGAGCACATATGTCAGTTGAAGCCTGTCCGCCATCTTGGACAGTTTTGGAATGCTACTTCTACGTTAAAACCATGCGTTAAGTCGAACCTTTCACTGTTAATGCATTGAACTGACAGTCAGTGAAAAGTATGTACTTTCAAACAATATACTTAATTGAATAAATAGTAATAAATACTTATAATAATATATTGAAAACTTAATTTTAACGGTTAATTTGCACTCTTTTATCACGTTGTACATTACGGCAAAACCGCCGGACTTTTTATTCCTGTTTTAAGTGACATAAAGTATTAGCTCTACATTACGAACACTACTCCAAAACTTAGCAATATGGCGGAGGCAGGCTTCACTTTTTCAGCGTAAGGGCGTCTTCCTGTATTCTAACCTCCTTGGTCACAACGAAGGAGGTTAGAATCTCTGGAGCTGCCCTAACACTGAAAAAGTAAAGCCAGCAAACTGAGCACAGCGGCATTTGTTTGTGCCCAAAATATTAGTCTTAATGTGTGTATTTAGTAGTTCTAGTCATTGAAATGTACGTAATATCTCCGTCGTGACTTTCGATTTAGTGGCTCTTCTTAAATATTGCAATATTCACAAAGGGCTTTAAGCGAAAAATCTTTGTTTTGTAGATAAAATCTGTGCCTGTTCAGCATAGGTAATACCAACTCCCCTTATTCTAACCTCCCACTGATTTTGGTTATACGCCACACGACAGTAGCGCTCCAATCGGCTGGCAAGGAACATTTCTGAATCCGACATCGCCTAAGTGTGAATAGTATCGTTTAAGTTGATTTTAAAATAATTTTTACAACAGGGGTGGTATGTAGTGCCATAAAAATTAGTAGTAACTACATAATAGCTCCGCATTTGCCTTTATTAGGTTTTTTAAAAACTATTGGAAGGTATGAAACATTACATATCAGGATAGTTTATTTAAGATTCTCTTGAAGTCTACGACTTTCAATGAAAAATTTCATTGTCTATCAAAAACAAAAATGGCTAATAAACAACAAAAGACCTGGCCTTTTCCAGAAAGACGTCGATTTTGTACGCAGGAATGTCAAGGTCTTCGCTACGTTTCTAGTCAGGTCAGTAAGAGTTGACCGTAAGAAGCATATATGATATGGAATGTAATAATACCTACAGTGGTGCAACGGGGGGGGGGGGGGGTCAATGGTAGGTTGTTGATGATCGGATGCTTTAGCGTGTTCCGCAATAGGGGAATGTTTTCTGAGTTGGCCTTTTTTTTTTAAGAAGGTGCTCAGTAAAACGTACTTTAAAGGTCCGGCCTGTCTGTCCTATATATTCAGCTGGGCATTCGGGACATTGTAGTTTGTAGACTCCTTTCCTCAGGAAAGGCCAACTCAAAAAACATTCCCCTTTTGCGGAACACGCTGAAGCATCCGATCATCAACAACCTACCATTGACAACATGAAAATCTTACATATAGCGCAGAAGGGGCGTAAGTTAAATTTACTGGAAGAGTTTGAGATAGTGAAGCGCGCTTACTTTGGACACCCACACCTCCTAAACGATCAGTTGGCATGCAAAGATCAAACATTCCTAGATAGTATGATGTCTCTGTTCAAATAAAATTCCTCTCATTTATAAATACCAACATAAATTATAAACTTCTGTCCTGCTTAATAACCTCCCTTTCGTTAAATTTATATTCAGATAGCTAGATTTCACCCGTCCCGTCTTATACATCAGCTTCCTATGTCACTCCCTACCCACATTTCCTTAGTAAGTCTGTACAAGTCGGCGGAGCAGCACACCACGCCCGCCCACCGCCCGTGAACGCATTTGTAAACATGGGCTTATCTTGTAACACCAGAGACCACCGCTTCTATTAACGTAATCTTAAAAATCGGTTTTATTTTTCACACATCTTTATCTAGTATGTTCCAACTGTAATTCGTTGTTACCCGATCATTTGAAGGGCGACAAGGAAATCCAAAAAACTTCCAGAAAAATAGAAACATGGCAATAACAAATTACGGTGTCACACCACGGAGTGTGCATTGTAAGCTTTGCTTACTATATATACTGTCTTCTTAACACAAAATAAGCCCATGTACCATTATAACCGTTTGTAATTCCGCCTTGTAATTTTGTGTAAATTCTGTCACGCAGATAATCTGAAGATGCCCTGCTAATGGGCGAAACGCGTCATTAACTAATAAAATAATTTGCAATCAAGATGGTTTGAAGGAATATAGATACTATTACTTTCCGCGGAAAAAAAATTACAGAGATACACATATTGGTAAACATTGAGTCAAGAATAAGTTGTTTATATCACTCCATCAGTGAAATACGGCTGTTTTTACATTTACTTCTTTATTATTTGTCTCTCGGTATTATACTAATGCTCGGAATGCAAAAATGATCGAAACTATTTGATTAATTACGTAGAAAAGTAATTACTAACAAGCATTACTCCTATGGCGCCTTGCCCACCACTAGGAACGCTAGTGTCGTTGCAACTGTCAGCTGGTAACAACTTTCACTCAGTATCACAACGGTAGGTTAGACTGTGGAGTAGCCAATATACGAGTTACAAAGCTCTTTAGGGGAACCAATGAAAACTCGGCCACCATTTTAACAGCGCTCAAATCACTGAGTTACCAGGCCATGGTTTCACAGTGTGGAAATTGACCTCCTCTATTTGTTGAAACACTTTTGTTTTTCTCTGCGGTTTGTTTGTCAAATAATAAATTAAAAATGCCTAAATTTATTCAGCTTTCAATTGGACGCATTGGAGTGAAGAGACACTTAATATTAATCATTACAGATGTGAGAAGTTAAAGGCCGTCTTTTAATTTTAAATATTCTTAAAAAAATGTGCAGTTAAGCAATTGGCTTTAGTATAGTGTGATGATCCGTGTGAATACGTCGCACCGTTGGTGGTCAGAGACGTAAAATGGAAATGTAAACTCACAGCAAGGACAGAAGGAACTCGCGTTTAAGTATAAAGAAAGGAAGGCGACATTTAAGTGAATTCTGATACTCGATAACAAATGTAGTGGGACGACATTTTATTCCTGCTACTTGTAAGGTGTCACTTATACAGAACGCCTATCAAATAAATATGTAGGAACAATTTATTTACATATAAATGTATGAAACGTATGCTTTAAAAATGTCATGTATCTGGCCTATGTGTATGTATCCTATGTAAACACCTATATTATTGTAGTATATTCTGCATAATGTATACGTTAACGTTTATTTGTATTACTTTTTCTTTTGTCAGTGAATTTATTGGTTGTCATGTATCTTTGTTATTTTATTTGATCAAGTAAAATGGTTAATAGTAAGAAATGGGATATCGATAATTGCTTGGAACTGCTTCGGTCAAACCAAAGACAATGTTGTATGAAACAAGTGGCAGTTGCGCGCACAGTTAACCAGTACTATCGCACGCACGTCTCACGGCTCGAGGAGTGCTCAAGTTCATCTAAAATATAGTATTTTTTATAAAACGTTATAAAAGTGAAACGAAGTGTATGATTCAAGCAAATATAGTGTTCGATCTGCTCGTGGTAGTAATTTCGTAAGTAATAACGTTTCCGTCGCGGAACGGGATTTCTTTGTCGTGAATGCTAACGGTCGCGCGGAACGAATACGCGATTCGCGTTGTAAGAAACTGTACTGCTTATGAAATGTGGAAAGTGGAGCAAGAGCATGTATCTCTCATTCTTGTTGAAATGATGGATTATGAAAAATTTATTGGAGAGGATGTATTGTAAAACCACTGTTGTAAAACCTTTGTAGAGTTAATGGGCATCGCTGGACCTCCTGATAAGTAGTAACTTTACATGTATGTAAAATTTTGTAACTAATGTATATTTAAAAGTGTTCACTGCCTTTGATTTTCAAAAATACGAGATGAAATGTTATGTAATTGTTTTTATAATTAATACTACCCCATTCTTGAAATGAGAACGAAGCTAATTGATAATAATTGGACAAACTGCTCCTAAGTTTGAGAATAGTATTTCTAAGTGAAAAATATTATAGAAATATTAGATATTGACTGTGAATTTAGTTAGATTAATTGCATATGAACATTGTACGGCAGACGCCTTTGTTTTCAAATTCAGTTAACGAACAGTAATTTATTCAGTAAGGACTTTGATGATCACCAACTTTGACGAAACAATATAAAAAATAAAAATTTATTTAAAAATTGTTGTGTAGGCATTCAGTGAATACAGTAGTGTCTGAGTTCAAGGATTTTTGCCACCGCCAAAATCTATCTTACCCAAAAGATCATTTTTAGTTTATGAAATCAAAACATTTTTCAGTGTAATTTATGTAATTTGTAATTTTTTCAAAGAGAAGTATAATCAGAGAAATATTAAATGCAGTGGTTGGCTAGCACCTACTTACCAACCACGTAACATTGATTTATATAGAAAATCACTAATCAAAATTACACAGACATGTAGAAATCACTAGCATGTCGCACGCATTGCACATACGCGGAATTACTTTCAGCTGTATGGTGTGTGCAGCTCTCCGAAAGGAGATTGTAAGGAAGGTCAAGGTGAGTGATATTTAGTTAGTTTTACTTAATGACACTAATTGCTATGTTACTTAATCAAAGCTTTAAAACTTAAAGCAGTTTTCATGAAAGTTACTAAAAACTATAAAGGAGAGAAATTTAAATCTGTCGTTGCAGTACGCTAATCTTTCGATGCACACTTTTTTTTTTTTTTTTTTTTTTTTTTTTTTTTTTAACTAAAATGGAGGAAATCATTCTAGTAGAACGGCCTGGCCAACTTATTTTAGTTTTCATAATTTTTTCTATATGAGATTACAGGTTTTCTTTGAAAAATAAGACTATGACAAAGAGATTGGTAGCAAATATGAAATTGGAAAAAAATATTTGAAGTACAACCATAGTTCTCTACACTACTTGGATCATAAACTAAAGATGTATGAGCGTGTCAGCCAAAGATGTTCATATTCTGTTTCTTGTCTAATTATAACATGACCTCTATTAAGAATTACAACAAAACCAAAAGAAAATATTATCCGAATCTTTTCCGAGACCAGCCTGTTACCTCGCATATTGAGATAAATTTCAAAACAAGATGTAATCAAGCAATTCTTTGACACGTACTAATTGATGGAAATTGGTTTGACTAATTACAACAAGACAGCCATTTTCAAATCCAGTGCAAAACACATGAAAGTGCAAGCACCAGAGTTACATCCGGGTTATACAGAAATCACTGACTACAAGCGTCTATAACCACTCAACGCACTTTAAAGGTAAGTATATGCCAACACAAATTATGAGAAGTGTCTTTTGTCCAAAGCAATACCAACTGTCATTAATTTTTCGCAATATTTACGAAAAATCACTAAAACATTACAATCAGCATCTAGAAAGACAACTTTCAACAATTTTGTTGAGATTACACTTATGAGGCAGTTACAAGTACGTGGTAAGCACGTAATATAAATTTATGATTACACTGCTGTTATATATTATCCTATAATTTTTACCCCAAAAAACATGGCGATTAGTTTGCCTCAAAGATAATGGACGTACAGCCACTCTACGAAATTTAAACTCTCTGGTTTCGTTGATATCAGTGATCTTTATACAACCTGGATGTATAACTTTGGTGCCTGAGTATAGAACTGCAGTCTGTCTGCACATTCATACGTTTTATATGCGATTTCGCATTGCTCGCCGTTTTTTTATTTATTTATTGTTATTTTTATTTATTTATTTTTTAATTTCGCAAAAGGATCTCGATCAGTTACTAAGAGAATAAAAATTGCTTGCTTATATCTTGATTAGAAATGTATGTCAGTATACAATGTAATAGGCAATCGAGATGGATTTTCTTTTTGTTTTCTTTTTAATACTTCAGAGCAGCCGTATCTGAATTAGACAAGAAACGAAATAAGAACGTATGTGGCTGGAGCGCTTTA
Source organism: Locusta migratoria (assembly GCA_026315105.1). Taxonomy (NCBI): domain Eukaryota; kingdom Metazoa; phylum Arthropoda; class Insecta; order Orthoptera; family Acrididae; genus Locusta; species Locusta migratoria. The sequence continues at coordinate 243,562,277 of CM048748.1, forward strand.
ACATCTGAAGTTCATTGGTGAATATTTTCTAGCATACATATTTTTCCTGTAGTAAAATAGAAATTCATACAGTGTAGAGTTAATACCAACATTTATGGGAACGCTGTAAGGATCCAGAAGTAAAATAAACTAATAATAGAAAAAATTGAAATTTTGTTTTTGTTTTTAATATGCAGTTATAAAATTTTCCAACGCATTTCGGAGCTACACCCCTATTGTGAAGGCCTTGTGGTTTCTTTATTTTTGTCCTTGACACTAAAACAATTCCCCCTAGGGAGCTTACTGTTCTTTCGTGAGTACATGCTTGGCGAGCACTGGGCCCCGAGCTAATGCAGTATTCCTTCCTTCTTTACTTCCCGGACTGCATTTCGTTTACCCCTCCCCGCCTTTCCTATCTTCACTCCTTTTTCTATTAAATTGTTTTATTCCATAACTTCACTTAACAAATTTCAGAATACATAGAACTTCAACATGTGTATAACAACCATCTAACTAATCGTGTTCTTATGTTTTCCACTACATCTGATTTATCGTAAAATGTACGAACTGTAATTTGTTATAATTGTAGCAACAAATGTAAGCAATTGTGTATAAATATTTTCTCTTTTTTATTTTTATTCTTATCTCCATCCATTTCAAATACTTAAAATATGTTACATCGATGAACTAATGTATAATATAACATGTGAAACTATAAATGTACGTCCTGCTTCATATCAAAAGATAACAGGATTATAAATGAATAAATAAAGAAATAAATCATCACTCCTACCAAATCAAAAAACAAAAACAAAAAATGTTTGCAGAGTCTATGGGACTTAACTACGGGGTCATCATCCCTAAACTTACAAACTACTTATGAACTACCTAAGACTAAGGACGGCACAAATATCCATGCCCGAGGGGGGATTCGAACCCCCGACCGCAGTGGCCGTGCAGACCGTGACTGGAGCGCCTCAGTCCCCTCGGCCACCGCGGCCGGCGTCACTCCTGCCGGCCGCGGTGGCCGAGGTGACTGAGGCGCTCCAGTCACGGTCAGCACGGCCACTACGGTCGGGGGTTCGAATCCCCCCTCGGGCATGGATATTTGTGCCGTCCTAGTTTGTAAGTAGTTCATAAGTAGTTTGTAAGTTTAGGGACTGATGACCCCGTAGTTAAGTCCCATAAGCTTCACAAACATTTGAACAAACATTTGCGTCACTCCTACCCCTCCCCAGAGGGGGACTGATAACCTTAGCAGTTCAGTCCCCCTGTCTCAACCAAACAAAAACAATTACATATACTATACAACAAACGGAAGCGGAGTGGCGACTGGGAGATGGAGCCTGATCGATTTCGACGTGTTCTACGGCCTTAGTGAACTATTCTGCACACACTCGCTGAATTATCGTAACATTTGGTCTAATACGAGCAGAAATTTTCCAGATGGGTTCATCACATTTTCTCATCCCAGTATTGTGCCCTCTTTGAAACTCACTGATTTGACAGTAGGGTTTGCGCATATGTCTGCAAGGCATTCGGCGCGTCTGCCCATGTCTGACTGATCCATTACCATCAGTTAACAGCAACGGACATTCTGCTAGTAGGCGGGGGGACTGCATTTAGCGGCACCGAACTATATGATATGTGCACACAGAGCGTCTGTTATGTCACGCGAAACATCACCGACATACGAACTGAGATGGCTCTCACGCTGCCTGACTCTACACTGTCTGAATCTGCATGTATCTCAGTCCCCCTTCAAAATTCCAACAACACTATACAGAGCGCACCTGTGCTGAACTGTGTTTCAACACTCATTCTGTGTTAGGACCGAGCTCCACCGACGAGTGCACAGTCTGTCATTTGAACTAGAAAGGTGAATGGACATGTCCATGGACTCTTGAACATGTTGGGCACACTGTATCAGTGGTTGCCTGTATTTTCAGCAGTGAACTGTGAAAAATTTGCACATCCATAAACAACACCTGGACGTAGGTAAAGTACATTCAAGCGTCACTCTCGACGTATTATGCGAGTTGCGGTGGTCGACAGAACGTCATCCAGCGACGGAATCTGGGCACAAAGTGCAACCGCTTTGTCAGCACAACAAGAGCTTACAGCAAGACTAAGATCACGTTTTGTCATAGGAGATGTCCGTCTTTTGTTGGTTGTTGTTAATTATTTTCTAATTCTGTCTTTTCAAGACCAAAATACAAATTTAAACTGTCTGAGACTCCAGAATGTTTCGTCGGTGTACCATATATTTGCTATTATTAAACCAGTTGTCAGTTTCCATTTTAGAGCACAAATCGTAAATATACCGCACTTGCTTCAGTGCACAAGATCACGACCTAAAGGGGTGAAAAAACCTCTTTACACAAACCGACTATTCTCAGAATATGTCCTATCAACCGATCCCTTCTTTCCTCCTCTATTATTTTTAGTACCTACCCATTACTTGCGTGTTCGATCTACCCATTCAGCACGACATTTCAGTAGCTCATTTCTTGTCTTGTTTCTGTTCAAATGTTTGTAAATCTACGGGACTTTAACTACGGTGGTTATCAGTCCCTGGGCTTACTACTTAAACTAATCTAACACACACACGCACACACACACACGCACATACACACACATGCCTGAGGCAGGACTCGAACCTCCGGCATAGAGAAACCACGCGCTCCGCAGCGAGGCGCCTTAGAGCGCTCGGCCAGTACACCGATGACCCTTTGTTACCTTTATCCATGCTACTTTCAGAATTTGAAATGAAGATTCCATTAGGAGCAGTGTGCACCATGACCATAAAATGATAAATATCCAAAGAAAATTCAGCATTGGTTGTAAATTTGTTTATTTATTATTACAGATCCATTTCGGCTAATGAATAACCATCTTCAGTCCAACTTGCACAATCGACTAGAAACATTACTAATCTTACTAATCCAGCCACAAGGCAGAGCTACAAGCAGATACAAATTGATGTCACATTCGAGGATGATAACATCATTTTGTATCTGCTTGTAGCTATGCCTTGTGGCTGGATTAGTAGGTTCAGTAATGTTTCTAGTCGATTGCGCAAGTAGCACTGAAGATGGCTATTCAATAGCCGAAATCTACCTGTAATAATAAACAAATTTACGACCAATGCTGAATTTTCTTTGGATATTCAGAATTTGAAATGGTGTATTCAAGTCAACATTGTCACAAGAGATTTAACCGTAGGTTTGTCTTTGCATAACCTATCTTCTCTGATGCGTTACGTGGTCCGTTATGCCTCTCGTGTTTCATCATTTCACCAGATCAAATGTTCAGATATTTATAAAGCTTATGGGACTTAACTGTGAGGTCATCAGTCCCTAAACTTACAAACTATTTATGAACTAGCTTATACTAAAGACGGCCCAAACATCCATGCCTGAGGGGGAATTCGAACCCCCGACGAGGAACGTCTTTTACCAAATCCAAACTAATCTTCCCCGGCAGTGACTTCTGACGGTTTCCCATTTTTCTGTAGATACTTCGTGTCAGTATTTTGCAGTCATGACTTACTGTATTAATAATTCGACAACAATCACCCGTTTTCATTACAACCGGAATTTTCTCATTTATCTTTATCCCTAAATTCGTACAACTTCCGTCTCATTTATATTTACCGGTATAGGATAAACCTTATTTGGATGACCACACGAAGATATGAACAATAGCGGATGATTAATGCTAGTGGCAAATCCTAACGTCTTGTTTAGTACCTTTAGTAAAAACTTTTGAAAGTAGGAACTCGCTTGAATAATTAGTGGAGTTCTAATTTCGGTATCAGAGACGTTGCTTCTTCCATCTTTCCCTGTCTAATGACACCACACTTCGCTGATGCAAGAGCGAAATAAATCGAAATATAAGGATAATTTATATTCAACTTGTACCAGGATTTCCTTGGCGCTCAGTCCACAACATTCCTTCTAACACACACTTCATGTTTTCCTCGGAATTGTACCTCTACACAGACCTTGTATACCCCTTCTTGTGGTCATTACGCTCACAAATCCTTAACTTCAAAAGGGCCGCTCGTATAATTAATACAAGACAACGAGAGCGAAACAAGTTACTGTACTATTCCATTCTCATTACTACTGTCTGACCAATACCTTAGGAACGCTGGGTGTTGCTCGACAGTGAACATTTCTTAGAGACATAATTACTGTTGTTAAAGTTTCCGAGATAGCTTTACGAGAAGGGAAAGTTCGCAGTGTGATTTATTCTTCGCAGGTTACAAATCTAGATGAGGTCATAGAGAAGAGTTATTTTTTATTCCCACGTTGATGGCTGAAAAGAGAATGGAGAGGCTTGTGACGTCAGTCATGTCATGTGACATAATGCCTTTTGTGCTATTAACCACTTATGACTATAAGTGAGTACCATAATACTGTGACGTAGCTCCAGTTGTATGTATATCACGTAAATTCGATGCAGTTAACGCTTAACTTTTAAGTGCCTGACAGAGGGCTGATTGTACCATTTTCAGACATGGTATTTAGGCGGTAGAGCAGGTGTGGATCGAAAACAATTTTCAGATTTATTTCAGACTTCGATATATTAGAGCAGTCTGAAAGCCAACAATCGCAATGTCACAACATTACTTTCATGCCTAGTTTCGGCGAATCTATGTCACCATTACCAAAATGTATAATCTAAACTTCACAAATTAGTAAGACCATAAAACTCCAATTTACGATTCAAATGTCCCACTCTTCGGAGATCATGATCTTTGCACTTGTTATTATCAGCAAGGGTCGTTCATTTGTATTCTATTAAATTGAGAAGAAGTAAACTTGTGATTTTATCGTATGATAATTGCGGCACGGTATCAGCGAATCTGGTCAAGAAACTATAATAGTATGACATTGCGAGTGTGGCTTTCACATTGCACTTATATCTATTGTTATTGTGGTCTTCAGTCCGCAGACTGGTTTGATGCAGCTCTCCACGCTACCCTGTCCTGTGCAAGTCTCTTCATCTGAGAATACGTTCAGCAACCTACATCCTTTTGAATCTGCTTACTGTATTCGTCCCTCGGTCTTCCTCTACGATTTTTACCCCATTTACCCCCATTTTACCCCATTTTTACCCCTTCTAATGCTAAGTTGACAATTCCTTGATGTCTCAGAATGATGTCCTTTCTCTTAGTCAGGATATGCCAGAAACTCCTTTTCTCCATTTTTCGCCATTTTTCTACTGATTCAATTTATAATAGCGTGCGGAATTTTTTTTCTCAATGTAGGTGAGTCGATAAAATATTTTCGCATTTTGAATTAAACACACGAGATATTTGTGTAATATTGTGCAAGTTTATTGTTATTACAAACCGGATTTCGGCTGCTACGTGATCGTCAGGTGAAAACCACGGACATATAGTAATGTTGCTTGGAAGCTTAAGGTTCAAAGATCATAACCCATTATATAAATAGTATAAGTACAGTAATTTTCAAAGAAGGCTAGTCATTTAAGTTTAAAACTACCATGAGCTAAATTACTCTTTTGAAACTGTTGTGTAACGTTTGTTGAACACATAGGTATCTGAAACAAGATATACATTACAATATTTGTCTTTAGAAATTAAATTAAACAATAGAAATTGGTTGGCGAATTATGTTGGGTTAGAACTACTGTACGCGAAATTAACTCCATTGAAATGGTTATAACAATTATTGAACACTCGCTTCGCGCGCTTTGACGTTCTTGCATACGTGTCGAAGACCATTAAAAGTACAGTAATTTCGCAACATTGTTCTTTAGTTATGGCCAGGATCAATAGAATAAAAGAAAAGTTTTCAATTTCCGGTTTAAATATAACTGTGCTTATAGTGACGGTAAATACTCTCCTTATTTACCGAGATGAAAATAAAGATATTATTAAATACATCGTGATTAACTGCTGACTGAAGAAGCTGTACAATGTGTAAATTATACAGGATCCAAATGACGTTAACGTCTTGTGTAAGCATTGTATTCATAATGTTAAATCGTGATACGTATAACATATCAACCATTACAATTATTTCAATACATGTGATTAATTTCAAAAGTCATAGAAGAAATAGCGTTTCCAATGAAGCTATAAGAGAAACGTTAATTCCTAGCTTTTTCATATTTGAGTTTTTGTTCAGTTGTTGTGGTCTTCATCCCGGAGACTGGTTTGCTCCTCATAATTACGGCAACCCACATCCATTTGAATCTCCTTACTGTATTCGTCTATTTGCCTCCGTCTGCGATTTGTACCCCACAAACCTCCCTCCAATGCTAAATTCATGATTCCTTGCTGTCTAAGAATGTGTCCTACAAATCGATCCCTTTTTTTAGTCAAGGTATGCCATAAATTCCTTTTCTCCCGAATTCTGTTCAATACCTTCTAATTAGTTGCGTGATCTACCAACCTAATCTTCTGCATTCTTCTTTAGCACCACATTTCAAAGGACTCTGTCCTCTTCCTGTACGTGATTCACTCCCATTAAAGGCAACACCAGACAAACGTCTTCAGAAAAGACTTCCTTACACTTAATATTCGATGTTAGCAAATTTCTTTTTCAAAAACACTTTTCTACCCATTGTCATTGTGAATTTTATGTCCTCTGTTCTGCGACCACCTTTCTTTTTTCGTTACCTAATCTAATTCTATCAGCATCGCCTCTATTTTCTTAGACCGCACTTCATTACACTTGTTTTGCTATTGTTACTGTTCATCTAATACACCCTGTCCATTTCGATTAAATGCTCTACCAGGTACTTTGCTGTCTCTGACCGAATTACAGTGTCATTAGCAAAACCCAATGTTTCTTTTACCCTGAACTATAATGCCTTCTCCAAATTTCTCGTTCCCTTCCTCAACAGCTTACTCGATGTACAAATTGAATAGCTTGGAGAGAGGCTACAAACCTGTCATACCCTCTTCCTAACAAGTGCTTCCCTTTCCTGCCCTTCGACTCAAATAACTGCTGTCTGGTTTTTGTACAAGTTGTAAATAACCTTCCATTTCCTACATCTTACCCGTGTTGACTTCAGAATTCGAAAGAGTATATTCCAATCGTCAAAAGCTTTTTCCAAATCTACAAAAGCTAGAAATGTAGGTTTGCCTTTCCTTAATCTATCTTCTAAGATAAGGCGTAATTTGGAGTATTGCCTACGTATTCCAACATTTCTCCTAAATCCAAACTAATCATTCCCGAGTCCGGCTTATAAAAGATTTTCCATTTTTCTGTATATAATCTGTGCTAAAATTTTGTAAGCATGACTTATTAAACCGATGATTCTATAATTTTCACGTCTGTTTGGATCGGATATCACAACATTCTTCTTGAATCTGAGGGTATTTCGCCTGTCTCATACATCTTACATACCAGGTGAAATGGTTTTGTCATGGCTGGCTCTCCTAGAGACTTCAGTAGCTATGAGGGAATGTCGTCTACTCCGGGGACTTTGTTAAGAGATAGATCTTTCAGAACTATGATAAATTCTTCTCTCTGTTTCATCTTCATCTACTTCATCTTCCCGTCCTACGAAGTTCATTTCCTTTCTAGAGCCCCTCATACATTCTTTCCACCTTTCAACATTTCCTTCGTAGCCCAGAACTGGTTTTCAATCTAATACTCATACAGGTGCTCTTCTTCAAATGTCTCTTTTATTTTCCTGTAGGCGGTATCTAGGCCTATTTCTTCCCCTAGTTATACATTCTTCTACAAACTTGCATTTGCCCTCTAGCCACTCCTGCTTAGCCATTTTGCAGTTCCTGTCATTCTCATTTCTTAGTCGTCTGTACTCCTTTTAGCCTGTTTCACGTAATGCTTTTTTTCTACCTATTCTGTCCTTTGTTGTCCTTTCTCAAAGTGACAAATTCATCTTCTACTGTGTTATTTACCACCAGTTCTGTGAATTGTTGCCTAAAGTGCCAGCTGAAACTTACGGTGTCTCCTGGTCTCTTCCACGAATGCAACAATCCTTAACGATTCTGAAACCAAGTGTTTGTTATATTTAAATTATGTTCCGTGAAACTGTCTCTTTCATTACTTTTCCCAGTCTATCCATATTCACCTACTATTTTTATTTCCTTCCTTTTTCCTTCTACCGAATTGCAGTCCGCCATCACATTTTTCCTCTGCCGAAACTGTCTGAATAATTTACATCCTCATATATTTCTTCGAACCACTCATCGTCGGCAGAGCTAGTTGGCATATAAAGTTGTAAATTAAAGGCGCCAAATTCCGTCCCCCAGTCTGTTTTTGGTCTCTGAATACCATATCTTTAAATTAATGACTCCCAAATAATTTGTATAACACCACCAACTAAGCCAACACATGGTATTTAGCTCGAAGTATATCATAAACGATTTGTTATCTTTACAGAAAAAAACTTCAACACCAATGTACTTTTACCAAACTTGAAAATGTGATCCTATTTTCATCCCCTACTAATACGTCTTGTAAAAGGGATATTAACAGTTTAAGAACAAGGTAATAATAGTAATACAATAAATACATGTTATAATATTTATTTATATTAGATATAGTTTACAAACGTTCTTTTATGTACAAAAAATATTGATTAGCAACTGTACGATTATTTTTACCCTTCATAACAAGAGTCGCAAATAAAGTTTCTTTTGGTTTTTGTTCCTGAGCACATTTCGTGTTGCCACATGGAAAATTGTGTGCAACGCACCAATTTATCCCCATGATTGTCTAACGAGAAACGTTTTAGGCAAATGGACACTCCTCATGATCTTCATTATTCTCGCTTTCACTTGAGTTTTGGTATGGGACATCACAATCGTCATCAGAGTCACTGGAGATCTCCCGTTTTGTTTTCCTTTTTAATAGTTTCTTTACCTTTCCGGAGAATGTTCAAATGTATGTAAATCTATGGGACTTAATAGCGTTGGTTAATAGTCCCTAGGCTAAGTTAAACTAACCTAGCGACGACACAAACACCCATGCCCCAGGGAGAACTCGAACGTCCGACGGCAAGCAAGCGCGCTCACCGCAGCGAGGCCCCTTAGACCGCTCGGCTATTCCACCGCGGCACCTTCGGAATTAAATCTAACCGTTTTCCCACATTACAATTGGTTTTCTCTTGAGATTGTTGTAGATGCATCTTGTAAGGTGAGCCTGTAATAAGTGAAACCCTGCCTCGTCGCTTAGACGAAGATGAATGGATAACAGGAACACCAACGATATCTGTTGGACTAACTGCTGATAACGGTGGCATCTGTGTGCTGCTTGACGGATGAGCGGCTGGAAAGGCAGGCTGTATAGCTGTGCTTCTTGAGGGTTGATCTTATGCATGTGGGTCAAGAGCTGAGGAGGGGTCAGCAATCGCCGAAAAGTCTTCTGGGCCAAACACATTCGGGTTGTAAGGCAGAATCGCAGTTTTCTTAAAACCATTCACGGCAGTTTTTACAACCGTTGCCTTTTCATAGGCTTCATTGAATGGCTGTGCAGTCTGCAGATTACCAACAATTCTGCCCGGATGGTTAGACAGCCAATTTTCTATTGCCTGTGCATAAAATGTTTTAAAGGGGAACATGAACGACACATCGAGAGGCTGCAGTTTTGGAGTGAGGAGGTAAGCAGACCATGGCAACACCATTATCACGTGCAGTGTTAATAAGATTCACATTGCGAGTATGTGAATAGTGTCCGACCAGTATCACAACAATGGGATCTTCCTTTGATGGCTTTACAATTGAAATTAAATGTCGAAACCATTTTTCAAAAAAATCACTTGTGATACACCCAGACCGCCACCACCGCGGCGCTCTCGTGTGACGTCAGGCAGAGTAGGTTGCGCGCGCATAGCTGACTGGCTCGCTGCTTTGTCACAGTGGGCCGTGCCCCAGCGGCCACCCAGTCAGCTATGCGCGCGCAACCTACTCTGCCTGACGTCACACGAGAGCGCCGCGGCCTTCTCTCTAGGTGGTTATGACCATACTCGTTCGCCGCTCATATTGACCAAGATGAGTTCGTTCCTCATCAGCTTTCTGGGAAAAATCATAAGAGGGGACACAAATGTACCTGATGTCGACATGCACAAAAGAACCGTCACTAGTGCACCTCTCTCTGCAGATAGCAGTTGGTGCACAGACTTCTTGCCTTTCATAGCAACACTCTTTCGTACTTTAGGTTGTACCACTGTGATGCCAGTTTCATCTAGGTTGAACACTTTAAGTGGATTTAATTGTATTTTCTCCAATTCGCACTTCAAAATAGAGAAAAAGAGTTTAATAATTTCCTCTTTGAAACATTGTACTCTAGCTAGTGACAAGGATTGCGGCGATTGTATAGACGTAGCCACTTCCGTCCAGCTGGTTTTTGCCTGACTGAAAATAGGTGAGCAATATTATTGAAATGTAATTCGCCTAAGATCATTCAGAGTAAGGCCATAGAAATTTTTCTCCTTGGCCTTATAAGACACTAAAACTCCTATTTCTGTGGAAACTTTAAAGTATTTTGGCATGGAGGCTCCTTTCGTTTTCTGCAAATGAGCTTCGACTCTTGTTTGGGAACTTTGCAGAACACCGCTGAAGAACGCTCGCTGCGCTTTACGCTAGTGTACAGTGCCACATCCGTAGAAAGAGTGCCCTGGAGCGCGCTTACAACTTGCAAAAAGCCACGGATCTTTTGTGACTCGAGTGGTTGAACATGACTGTTAAATATGCAGTTATTATAAGAGCATACTCTGAAAGAAACCTAGTTGGTGTACAACCTGAAGAAGAAGACTTGCAGTACTTTGTTACTAATAAGTGTTCTTGTTCATTAACGAAAGTGTTTTCATTTGAAAGCCGTGACTGGTTAAAAGTAGGGAAAAGCTACGAAAACGAATTAATTAATGCTCTATGTACCATCGACGACGAGATCGTAGGAGACGAAACACAATTACCGAAGCAACAATAATGGAAACTTTATTTTCGTGACATTTCTCTGTGAAACGTTTACTACACGAAGCAGTAGTTCGAGTGAGTATCCGTTAAACTGTACAAATATATAACGGTCACGGACGTAATGGAATAAACAGGGAAAACAATACACGGTTTAAAAATAAAATCGTTACCTAGAATACAACGTAGGAAAATCAGTAGTCTAAGTTAAAAGGAAAACAACCAATCGCACTGACGTGTTTTACGGCCGACTTTAGATTTGCAGTTTTATAAGTTTTGCAAACATTTTGGACCAAAATGATAATCTATGTAATAAAAAAATGTGGTGATAAGATTACGACTCTACTATTGTGGTAATATCTATGCACCCAACACGTAATATTCTTTCTTTTCGTACTTTAACAAACAGCCAAAATTATATGATGTTTGAGTTTAGCTTTGACAAAGATACTCTTTTGAACTTTTATCGCCGGCCGCGGTGGCCGAGGAGACTGAGGCGCTCCAGTCACAGTCTGCACGGCCACTACGGTCGGGGTTTCGAATCCCCCCTCGGGCATGCATATTTGTGCCGTCTTTAGTATAAGGTACTTGATAAGTAGTTTGTAAGTTTAGGGACTGATAACCCCGTAGTTAAGTCCCATAAGCTTAACAAACATTTGAATTTGAACTTTTACCTCTTCGAACTATCATTTTAATATCTCTCCCACATTTTCGTTATATTTTCCGTTAAAATATTATCACCTGTCTTGTCTCGGTAATTCAAAGTTTATTTTCTTTGCCTGTAGTGGTTACGAATGATTACAGGCTGGAATAAACGTAGCCTGCATGGAACAAAGCGTACATTTGGCGTTCGTAAATCAGTCACGTGACATCCCTCGCCCCAAAATCTCTTTTGCGTACGCAATCTTGCTTTCTCTACTTGATGATTTTCTTGTTATAACTCAAGCGTTGTCATTTCAAAGCAATGGCGCACTGAAAATTATCAAAAACACGTCGTTCTTAGGACAATGAATTATAATCTAATATTGGTTAGTTAGTTAACACCTGCCATCGATAGTACGAGAATCACGTATTACTCTCGCAGCTTTTCGCCATACCGTAATAGGCGAGGAATTAGTTTGTGATGTACGAACATGTTAGACGGTGGTTCGGAACTTGCTAGGGCGCGGTTGCTGAACGCGCTCGGTCAGAGGGTTGCCGGCATGGTAGCTCGACGCCCGCTGTAACGAGATGACTGAGTTATCCGAAACGATCAAAATAGGACAAAACAAACCAACGTCCACAAAGTACATGTTCAAACCGACGAACCATTCAAAAGAGAGAAAACGAAAGACGGTTCAACTGACACCATCTCAAGAGAAGGCCTGTGTACTGCCGTGCCACGTCACATCCCACAGAGTAGGTCGCGATCCCGTAGCCCACTGGCTGGCCACTGTGAGGCGGTGGGCTGTGCCCCATCAGCCAGCCAGTAAGCTATGCGATCGCGAGCTACTCTGCGTGACGTGACGTGGCATGACAATGCACAGGCCTTCTCTTCAGACGGCGTTGGTTCAACGACATCTGTAGTAAAAAACTGACTAAAATTCTCAACGAACAACCCAGAAGAAATATAAACGAACGACCGCAAAAAATCGATTTCACTAAAAAAAAAAAAAAAAAAAAAAAAAAAAAAATCCCTATATAACCACAACTGTCAATTTTTTGTGCCACTTTATTTTTTTTTCTTGCTTCCTAAAAGGTTGTTGCACGCTCCTGTTAACTGAACGCAACTATATTCTGCAAGATTCTAAGTTGTTCAAGCACTTTCTCTGAAAAGCGCATTTGTTCTATTTCGAGTACATGCCATGAAACACATAGCAACTAATTGTAAGCATAGACTTCTTCAACACATATACATAAACTGGAGAGATACTGTCACAATGACTGTTGTAAATGTCGTATTGATAGTACTAACTTCGTATATATATTGAGTACTAGAGTTATGTAGAATTAAGTATTAGAACACTTATTCCGTTCGTTATTTTAGCTGTAAAAGAAAACGTAATCACGGTTTCAAATAGGATATTTGCTCTTTATTTTAGCGCGGAACAGTGTAACATGAACGAAGTCATATCTGAACTACAGGAAAGGTAATACCATCTACGTTAAAAACGTTCATAGCAACCATCTCAAAGACAAACATTTTATTAGATGCATTGATTCTAATTAATGACTTTCAATATAATTCACAAATAGTGAATAAAAGCTTAGAAAAAAATAAACAAGGTAATTTATTGCAATATATACACTTCCCTTCTGGTTCATTAAGGAACTGCACTTTCCACAGAAATCTGGGACTTCCCATATCTACGAAACTACCTGTAACAGCACTTTGTGCAGAATGTTCATTATTACAGTTCTCTCCCAGTTTACGTGCATATGTTTCAGAAGACCATTGTTCAATTCGTTGTTACGTATTTAACGGCGTGTTCACGATACAGAACAAACACGCATTTTAGAGGTAGCATTCTTACATATGCACAACTCTAAACATTGAAGAACATAGCTCTATTACATTAATAAGAGTGCCTGAAACCCTTTTAAGCAAAACAAAGAAAAAAAATAAGTAGTGGCGGGTATGTAGTGTAACCCACTACACTACTGCTAACAATTTGGACATTCACACTCTAATCTCATACTATTAACAGTTGTTAACTGATGCTACTATGGCATTTTAGGCACTAGATTATCATTTATCGTACGAAGAACGACGTGTTTTTGTTAATTTTTTTTTACTAACGTATTTATTGTCTGAAATATTTGAAAAAGGTTCTGGTAGCCAACAGTTATGTCTGTTAAATTTGGTGCCGATCGGTTGAACGGTTCATCTTAAAAAAGTGGGAACACGTTACGGACAGACAGACAGACATCCCAAAATCGCGTTATTTTTGCAAATATATCTGAAACGATACGAAATATGAAAAAAAAAACATAAGAGAGCGAAGATGTTGAGAATTTTCTCCTCTACAAATTCAGTTATTCAATTTTCGTGTCAGATGAATGGTTAAGCCGTTATTTTCATTTAAATTTCGAGCTGTCAAAAGACGATCGCAAAGGCCCACTTTTAGTGTTACTACCGTAATCTACAGTGGGCCAAAAGAGATTTGAACTGTTGTTAAATTAAGATACATCGATACATGTAAGATTTAACTTAATAAGTGCGATACACTTGCAAAGTGAAGGGAAAACGATAGCAGTAAATACTATGACCAACGATTTCTTTTTGGCATGGTGTCTTTCTTTCTGTACTGGAATGACGGCAAGTGTAACGAAACTTTCGAGAGCGTAACTTTCTTGCTTTTATTTGCACCTAATGTTAAGTAGTCGCCAAATCTAGGAACAGCCACTGCTGCAGAACTAAATAACCGGTCTTGTGAGTCACTTCCAGGGAAAGCGAAGTCGAAGAATGCCGTATTTTAGTTTTGAGAAGCCGTTAATAACGTGGAGCTATGTCAAAAACCTGGCCTACAAGTGCTTTAAGTAAGATTGTGCGTTCTTTGAACACAGTAACAAACGATTATTTTTCACGTAGTATAACTCATAGTTCAATGTAGGGTGTATAAGCGCACATGAGGAAAAAATGCCAGGTTTATTTCTCAGATTTCCCGGTTAAAAATATACTCTCTTTCCCAGGGAAAACAACTTTTTCCCGTGTGAAATACACTTTTTCTGCTTTAAGTGACAATAAACTCCCCCCTGGAGCAGTAAATATATAAGAATTTCAAATGTAAAAGTTTAATACATCAGGGTAGAACTCCCCGGGGTTGAAATGCTCTCACGAGTTTGTGATTTTTTGTGACGTTCACTTGTTGGTTGCAGCACGGCAGTTGATGGCAGAAGGAACGGAAAAACATGACTCAGGTGCAAACAGCCAGCAAGAATGTTGTTTTTCATTTTCTCTGTTTCATAAATACAACTCGCGCATATTTCAGTTTTGTGGCTTTTACTGTAATCGTGCACACAGACTGTTCTTTATATTATGTATTTAATTTAGCCTTATTTTGTTCCGTAGGTATCATTAACAAGCGAATACTCCGGAATGTGGAATGAGTCGAGGTATATGTTTTCAAAAGACAACACAAAAACTTAACCTACTCAGAGTATCAACAATAAACTATCACTACAGTTCTTAATGCTGTTTGTGCTTATGCCACGTAAATACGACGTAACAAATTTACGACGAAACCGTTACTTTGAACAAAGCTGCTGATGCCGTTTATTATGTTCTATTGGTAGCTGTTTGATTATTTGATTTCATTAGGGTGGTTTCTTTTCTTACTGATTCTTCCATCGGTTCTTGGTAGAACATCATCATATTTAATTCAGCATTAGTATTGGATCTAAGAAAATATTTTTTATTTTATTTCATTGGTATTTTATCTAAGAAAATATTTTCTACGTGTGTAGCAAAAGACCTGCTTAGTAGTTAATGTAATGATTGCCGCAACTTGTATTTAAAAATTTAGAAGATTGATTATGGGGTAGGAATATATTCTAATTTTTCTAGAGCTGATATTTAGATCCAATTTGTTGCATAATATTGGATGTATGCTTCTTAAAATGATTTGTAAATTTGCACCAGAGTACAAAACTCCTATCTGAAGAAGGTAAAGTTTACATGAAAATTGTTTTTGTGTCTGTTATTGCGATTGTGCAAATCAGTATTTGGTTTGAACTGGTCATTATCAGCAATAAAACGCATTTAGGAATAATGTCGTTGGAGGTGAAGAGCTTGATAGCAAACAAATGGAGAGAAATCTTCCAGCGAATAAATAACTGCTGTCAGGCACCTTGGTGGAGTTACAGGACAATTACTGTTCACAAGATGCATAAATGACCTACCAGATAAAGCTTTTCGAAGATGATTGTATAGTGTACAGCGATGTTGCAAGACTGTGACTGTGAAATTGTAGTGAAATGCAGGAAGACCCGCAGTGGGTCGACGCTTTGTGCAGGCAGTGTCAATTGACCTTCAACATACATGTTCAGTATTTTGCCCATCACACAAAAAAGTAGTAGATGAATTTTAATATTTGGGTAGCAAAAGTTCCTTTGATGTTTGAAGTAAAGACAATATAAAATTCAGAACGTCTATGGGAAGAAAAATATTTCTGAAGAAGACGAATTAGTTGACATCCAATATTAATTTAGACGTTTCGAAGTCCCTTCTGAAAGCATTTGTTTGGAGTGTAGCATTGTTCGGTATGAAACGTGAACGATAAGGAGTTCAGACAGGAAGATGATACAAGCTTTTTAAATGTGGTGCTACAGTCGAATTCTTAAGTTTAGGTTGGTAGATCGCGTAACTTAATAAGGCACTGAACGGCATTTGGGATAAAAGAAATTTCTAGCACATCTTGACAAAAAGAAGGGATCGATTGGTAGGATACACTGTAAGAAATGACAGATGGACACGTACTTACGCATCCTGACAAATAACCTGCATCCATTCATGTCCATTATGCATTCCGACGGAGTTGGGAAATTGCAGCAGGACAATGCGACACCGCACACGTCCAGGATTGCTACAGAGTGGTTGGTTCTTTGGTTGGGGCCGTCCGTCTCAGTCAGAGGGGGGAGTGAGGATTTAAGCGGAAGGGAAAGAATATACAGTCAATTGAGGAAAGAAGGAAGAAAGATTGCATAAACGTTTTCCCCCTGCTCGCCACCCAAGTAATCACGAAAGAACCGTGAGCCCCTGAGGGGTGGCAGAAATGCTTCAGAGTGGCTCTTCCTAGATCAGCTGGCTGCCAAACACACCACACATTATTGAGCATATCTGGGATGCCTTACAACATGGTCTTCAGAAGAAATATTACAGATTTAATTGCGTGAAGTGATAAATGCCATTGACAAAGGATCCCAAATCGATTCCACATTTCTGGATTTCCGGAAGGCTTTCGACACTGTACCTCACAAGCGGCTTTTAATGAAATTGCGTGCTTATGGAATACCGCACCAATTGTACGACTGGATTCACGATTTCCTATCAGAAAGGACACAGTTCATAGTAACTGACGGTAAATCATCGAGTAACACAAAAGTGATATTTGGCGTTCCCCAGAGAAGCGTTATAGGTCCCCCACATTCTTCCTTGTGTTTATAAACGATTTGGGAGACAATGTGAATAGCTCCCTTAGACTGTTCGCGGATGATGCTTCGTTTACCGATTAGTGAAGTCAACTGCAAAGCGATTTAGACAACAATTCTATATGGTACTAAAATTGACAATTAACACTAAATAACGAAAAGAGTGAAGTAATACACATGAGCATTAAAAAAAAATCCGCAGAACTTCTATTACACGATAAATCAGTCACGCCGGCCGCGGTGGCCGAGGTTACTGAGGCGCTCCAGTCACGGTCAGCACGGCCACTACGGTCGGGGGTTCGAATCCCCCCTCGGGTATGGATATTTGTGCCGTCCTTAGGATAAGCTTGTTGATAAGTAGTTTGTAAGTTTCGGGACTGATGACCCCGTAGTTAAGTCCCATAAGCTTAACAAACATTTCAACATTTGAAATCAGTCACATCTTAAGGTCGTAAATTCTACCAAATACCTAGGAGTTACAATTACGAACAACGTAGACTGGAGAAATCACATAGAAAAGATTGTGGAGAAGGCGAACCAAAGATTACGTTTCATTAGCAGAACGCTTCGAAGATACAACAGCTCCACCAAAGAGACTGCCTACATCACATTTGTGCATCCTCTCCTGGAGTGCTGTTGTCCAGTGTGGGACCCACACTATGTGGGACTGGCGGAAGACATTGATAATGTTCAGAGACGAGCAGCTCGTTTTGTTTTATCACGTTACAAGGGGGAAGTGTTACGGAAATATTGCACGATTTGAGGTGGAAATCATTAAAAGAACGACGTAATTCGTTGCGGCGAGATCTGTTGGCGAAATTTCAATCACCGACTTTTACTTCTGAATGTGAAAATATTTTGCTAGCACCCACCTACATAGGGAGACATGACCACCCCAATAAAATAAGAGAAATCAGACACTATACTAGGTGGGTGTATCGGTATCTTTCTCTCTTCTCTGAATGTCTGTAAAGGGACACTAAGTGCCTGAAACCGATCAATAAACATATTTAAGTGGTTGCTACTATTTTAAAAACCAGCACTGCACGTATTTAGAATGAAGGAAACGTTATTTTGTGATTACGCGTTTGCAGAAAAATCATTGGAAGCAGTTACTTCAATAAAAATATCTTAGAGTATACGTACGGATCGATTTGAAATGGAGCGATCGTATGAAATTGATTGTGGTTAAGACAGATGCCAAACTGAGATTTACTGGTAGCCTCCTCAGGAAATACAGCACTTCAACAAATGAAGTTGTTTATAGAATAATCGTTCAACTAATACTGGCTTACAATGTGGGCTCAGTACCTGATAAGACTTTTCATTCTTCTGAAACACAGCTAGCTCTTTACTCACATGATGAGATGAGTGCTATCGACAAGCGATGTCAAATAGATTCCGTATTTCTAGATTTTCGTTTGGCTTTCGATCTTGTACCTCACAAGTATCTTCTAATCAAACTGCGTTCTTATGGAATACCGTCACAGTTGTGCCATTAGATTCCTGATGTCCTGTCATATAGGACACAGTACGTTGTAATTGACGGAGAGTCATCGAGTAGAAGAGGAGTGATATCTGTCGTTCTCCAGGGAAGTATTATAGGGCGCATACTCTTCCTTATTTTTATAAGCGACTTAGGAGACAATCTTAGCAGCTCCCTTAGACTGTTTGCGGATGATGCCGTCATTTATCGGTTAGTAAAGTCAGAGACCTGCATGGTGCAAAAATTGGCAACAGACCCTTAATAACGATAAGTGTGAAGTCATCCATATGACCACTAAAAGAAACCCCTTAAACTTCATTTACTCGATAAATCAGTCAAAACAAAAGGACCTTAAATTCAGCTAAATACAATTACAAACAACTTAAATTGGAAAGAACTCTTAGTAAATATTGTAGGGAAAGCGAACCAGAGACTAAGTTTCGTTGGCAGAACACTTAGAAAATGCAACAGTTCTATTAAAGAAACAGCCTACACCACACTTGTGAGTTCTATTTTGGAGTATTGTTGCGCATTGTGGAATCCCCACCAAGTGTCTCGGAAATGATGCTCGAGTTGGGATGAAAATAATTAAAACAATGGCGTTACACGTTGCGACAAGATCTATTTGCGAAATTTCTTTCATCAACTTTTCTTCCGAATGCGAACATATTTTATTAGCACCGACTTACATAGCAAGACATGATCATCAAAATAAAATAAGGGAAATCAGATAAAAACGGAAAGATTTAGGTGTTTCTTTCTTCCAAGAGCTATTATAGAATGGAACATTACGAAAGCGATTCGATTGACCCCCTCAGCCATGCACTTCATCGTGACTTGCAGAGTTTTTATGTAGAGTGTAAGACTGAGAGAAGAAAGAGAAGATCTTAAGGAGAACAGCATTTGTTTTACAGGTTCAGGGAAGTGATCAGCCAAATCCAGTGGGAGACACTGCCACAGTAGCGTTGAACTGAAAAATCCAGCAACATATTTGTTCCTCCTAAGTATAAACAATTAAGATACATTTCGAGAGAATCGGGGCCACACGGAGGCATATCTACAGTCTTTTGCTCCCTCATACTATATTCGGCTGGAACAGGAAAAGGAGGTCTGACACTGGAACACAAAGTACCCTCCACCACGCAGTGTAAGGTAGGATTTCAAGTCGGTAGAGGCAGAACACTTTCCCCGTACCATGATATAGAAATTTTGAAGACGTTGTCATGCGCTCACTGTGTATCCTGTGGGTTTCTACATTGCAAGTCCTGCTCATTATCATAAACCATAATAGAAATAAAACCTGTTTTTACACTACCAGATATTACTTTTTTCTTCATTTGACATTATTTTTTGTTGAATCCATTCTCTGAAGTATTTACTTTTCTGTCGTGAAATCTTTTGTGTGGAAAACCTTTCCCAAATTTTGCGATTTTGTACTAACTTTCAAATCAGCTAATGTGGAAACTAGGCAGTGTTCCGTCTCGTACACAAAACATTGGTTTGCACCGGATTTTAAATCGTTTTCGGTGCGATGAAAAGTATAGGTGGTATTACACGGAAAATTCCGCAAATGTTTTGTCACCTGTAAATAATCAAAAACAGCATTTGAACTCTTCTTAAGGACCCCACCAGCCACGGATGGCTCTCGTTCATTTTGTAACTCTTTATTCACGCACAGTCTGTATTATACCATTTTACGTCATTTTAGAGATATTTTCCGAACCCTGATTTGATTATTTTCAAGGCATCATTAGGCATGAAAATCAAGGCACTGTTTAATATTCGAAAACGATAGGGGCGTTCCGAACCCCTCCCTTCCTCAGAGCCAAGTCATCCAGAAAGGTTTTTTTTTTTTTTTTTTTTTTTTTTTTTAGTATATATGTAGATACTGTGTATAATTCTTATCTGAACGAATTTCTGCTACTCGAATGAATTATCTACATCTCTAATAAAAATATCATTTGTGGCACTTACCCCCATTGGCAGCCCCTGCTTGAAGTTCGCTAGCGGAGTACAGATACAGATTCATGTCTAACACTGATAACACAGCAACGACTCACTCCTTCACTAAGATCAATTTTTTAAGTGTTTCAACCTGATTTCACCTGACCCGCAATGTATCTTCTATGAAATTCAATTTTTTGGGCCGCGCGGGAGTAGCCGAGCGTTCTGGAGCGCCACGTTGAGGATCGCGCGGTCTCCCACGTCGGGGGTTCGAATCCTCCCTCGGGCACGGATGTGTTTGTTGTCCTTAGGTTAGTTTAGCTTGGTTTAAGTAGTTTGTAAGCTACGGACTAATAACCACGCAGCTGATTCCGATAGATTTACCAACATTTGAACATTTTCAATTTTTTGATCGATTATGCTTTTACGGTGCCGTCCTTTTCTCGCTGTTAAATACTGATTTAGTTTTCAGAGGAATACTGAATGTGGCAACGAAGTCAAACGGTTGTATCTAAGTTGGTGTAGACTCTCTAAGAAAACTACGCGGACAAAGAGTTCCTTGTCATGGACGCATCCATTGCATAGAACGTCGCAGAACAAGAGGAGTAGAGTTCTTGTGAAAGACGTGATATATTTAAAGTTGAGTCACATTTGAGGTTTTCAGCCTTCTGCACCCATGATCTAGTTTCTGCGGGAGGTAAGAGCAATGTCGAAAGACAGTTTTCAAGTTTAAAATAATCACCCATTCGGCCCGAAGAAGGGTCAAATAATTCAGAGTCGTTCTACTACAGTTGATTTAGGACCCACTATATTGCTAAAAAAGTACAGTGCCTGAGCGGTGATCTCTACACAACCTGGGTAGATAACTCTAGTCTCAGAGCATAACACTGCTTTGTGCCTGCAGTTCATACTCTTTGCAGATGATTTGGTGTTGTTCATCTTGTTTTCATTTGGCAAACGTATTTTTTATTTTGAACTCTATGTTAATATGCGATGTAATAGACTACTATGGAAACAGAATCAAAACGTATTTTTCTTTTTATGCCGGGGTAATATTTCGTCGCAGCCACGTTATAATTTGGAAAGAAACGAAATATGAACTTCTGTGGATGGGAGGCTCAGACCTGTTCAACATCTGGGTAAAGATCAATGAGCTTCATGCGCGTTCTATTTTCTGTGGTAAGTACGAGACTTCGAGAAGTACACGCTTTGCGATCATCATCCATTTGCACTGAACGAAAGGTCGTAATACTTCAACTACTGTTGTTTTAGGACCATGTCAATATTGTTAAGCATAGTCACACAGAACCTGAGTAGGGGAAGAGAAAACTCTTTTCATGAAAAAAATTGATTAATTTACTACTTTAGTATTATATTTAGCGGGAAAGGCGTAAAAATTGACACGTACAACTCTCGCTTCTAAAGTACCACTTAAACTTATTTATTTATACAGGTAAAAACAATGCTTCCATCTGGCTAAATGGCGTGGTGTAAGGCTTTTTATTGGAATCCTCCTTGACGAGATGGCTTTAGCAATTTGTGCATTATGCCACTTCAATTCTTCGCAGTTTCTTCTTAGCAATTTTAATGATTCTGAGTCAACGATAAATATCGTATAGTTTTCATTACAAATGTTCAAATTTTTGTAGAACTTATGGGACCTAACTACGGGGTCATCATTCCCTAAGCTTACAAACCGCTTATGAACTAGCTAAGACCAAGGACGGCACAAACATACATGCCCGAGGGGGGATTCGAACCCCCGACCGCAGTGGCCGTGCAGACCGTGACTGGAGTGCCTCAGTCCCCTCTTCCACCGCGGCCGGCTAGTTTTCATCATTTTCTTGATTTGCAGGTCTTATTCTTGCCATGTTTGCAGTAAAAATTTCTGGGTATGAGGTCCGCCTGATACGAAAAACGCTGTTTTATTATGCACCCAAACTAGTTTCAGCACCTCTGTGTCATCATCAGTGGGTTTTCAATTTATTTACTGCTGTGAAAACAAATTACATTTATTTTACTACTTACTGTACTATTTTTAAATTTAGGCCTAAAAAGTCGTCAGTCTTATTTTGGTTTTTACCTCAATTTACATTACCACAGAATGTGGAGTAGCCGAGCGGTCTAAGGCGCCTGGCTGCGGAACGCGCGGTTGCTCGCCGTCGGGGGTTCGAGTCCTCCCTTGGGCATGGGTGTGTGTGTGTTGTTCTTAGGTTAGTTTACCTCAGTTTAAGTAGTTTGTAAGCTACGGACTGTTGGCCACGCAGTTTGGTCCGATAGATTTACAAACATTTGAACATTTTTTACTAAAATTTGGAACCCTACTGATGAGTTTTTACGGCGCATACAGGGACCAACAAACCGCCAACTTTTTGACTTACTTCCTTTCAGTACAGTGACAAAGTGGACAACCGATTCCATAAATAAGTGGAAAGCACCAAACGTAGGCACAAAGTGGTGAGAGAGGTGTAAATAGGTAAATCGACTACAGTGGTTTCCAAACAGTGTGTCACCACCGCCAGCTGGGTCGCGAGACGAATTAACATGTCTTACGGCAGTCACTTTCCACTTCTTTCACCTCTGGCACTATTGCTCATGTGAAAAATTCCGAGTAGCACCGTTCGGAACCCATGTTAAACTGTAGGTCCCCCTATAACTGTCTGGGTAAGTCGGTTCGAAGGTCGGAGGAAGGCAACGGCATACCACGTCCAAACAGGACCATGCCTAGTAAAGCACCGTGGTGTTCAAACCAATCTTCGCATTGTTGACTGCTTTACCTCTTTTTGCGGACCTTAAAAAAGTGAAAATGTGTTTTATAAGTATTAGTACTTTCATTATATTATTTTACACCCCTAAACAGAATCACAATTAAGCCCTACCGCTTTCTTATTCCAAATGATGATGGTTATGTACCAATGCTTTAAGTTTAAAATTTTTTATGGATTGACTAGCTTAATTCTCGCTGCTACGCACGCGTAAACTATATGGTCTGCATTGGTTCTTCCTACTTCTAAATATAAATTTTCATATATTTAGCTATAAAAATGGTTTCCTAATCAAGCTTGATACAACTTGCCACCCCGTATTGCACCATTGATGGCAGAATTCAAAACATCCCTAAACACTTTTTTTTTCTTTATTTCAACCATGGGTCCAAATCCAAATTTTCGCACCTCCGGCCATCCAGATTTGGATTTTCCGTGATTTTCTTAAATCACTCCAGGCAAATGCCGGGATGGTTCCTTACAAAGGGCACGGCCGATTTCCTTGCCAACCTTACCCAACAAACCCGAGTGTAAGTTCCGCCTCTTTGGCTTTTTTTTTTTTTTTTTTTTTTTTTTTTTTTTTTTTTTTTTTTTTTTTTTTTTTGTATAGCTTATGGGACTTAACTACGGGGTCATCAGTCCCTAAACTTACAAACTGCTTATGAACTGACTAATACTAAGGACGGCACAAATATCCAGCCCGAGGGGGGTATTCGAACCCCCGACCGTAGTGGCCGTGCAGACTTCGCCTCTAATGACCACGCTGTCGACGGGACGTTAAAACGCAAATTTTCTTTCCTCCTTCCTTCTAAATTTTCGCATGTCTATCATCAAAATAGTCTTAATTGTTGAATTTCCAAAAATATCGAAACATGTGTTAAAATTCAAATCAAAATTCTAAATCCGATGTTTCCTAGTTTTTGTTTCAAAATTGCCCTAATAGCAACGTATTTAAAAAAAAAAAAAAAAAAAAAAAAACGGTGCATCCCATATTTCACCCCCTTAGGGATGGAAATATCTAAAAATCGCTGATACCTGCACTGTAAGGTAAACAATGTTTATAAATTTCAATTTCTGTCGTCTGTAGATTCACTTTTCACTGGCGTTTTCTGTCTTATAGAAACTGATCGAGAACGCGAAATTTCTTTCTTACGCTTTGGAATCTTTCTTGGTAGTTTTACTTTTCAAACTGCAATATGCACTTATTTTTCTTTATTCGTACGCTTGTTGCAGAAAAACAACTGAATAATGTGCATTATGTTTCGCTGTATATAACTTCTTTGCTTTATAGCGTCAAAAGTCATCGTTGGCCTTCAGTCCGAATTTTATATAAGCTGATGACTTTCAACCACTATATCTTCCATCCTCTTATAGCTATCGACACGGTACTACTGTGGTGTACAATAGAAGACTCTGTACTGCAACAACACAGAGATTTCGTTCGTCTCCAGTATGTAGTTTTTGGTGAAGGGCAAAATATTGACATCCACACGTAAAATTTTACATAAGTCTGTAACTTCCAACTCCCATATCTTCCACCCCCTTATCATTATCAACCCTCTACTACCACAGTGCACAATGGAAGACTGATGCCTGCTACCACATGCAAACACTATTCGTTTGTGATGTGTAGTTTTTGCTGAAGAGTGCAACACCTCAATTTTTATATACAGGGTGAATCACCTAACACTTGCACCGCAAATATTGCGGAAACGGAAAGTGCGATTGATGTGCGTTTTTCACGGAATGGATTGTTAGTCGAGGACTCGTATTGTTACGCAATAAACAGATTGTAAAAATGCCTAGAAACTGTATTTTTTATGCAAACATACATTTTTTAAAGGGAAAAATGGTTATTTCTATCATGCACTGGAATTTTTGACACCAGCTGTGTACAAATAATTTTGGATGTCATTTTTATCAAGTTTAGTTTGGCAGCTACAACCATTCAAAGCTTTGGGTGCGGAGGTTACTATAGCGCAGCTGACTGGCTGGTGGTCTAGAGGCAGAGGGTCGTTCCCCAAGAGCTAGCCTTTCGGCCAGTGAGTTACGCTATTGCAGCCTTCGCCTCCGATACTTTGAAAAGTCGTAGCTGCCAAACTAAACGTGATAAAAATGTCATTCAAAATTCTTTGTACACAGCTGGTGTCAAAAATTTCAGTGTATGTTGGAAACAATCATTGTTCCATTTGAAAAACTGTATGTTTGCATGAAAAATACACTTTCTAAGTAATGTTACAATCTGTTTGTTGGCTAAATATACGAACCCCTGACTACCAATCCATTCTGTGAAAACCGCACATCAATCGTACTTTCCGTTTCCGTAATATTTGCGGTGCAAGTGTTAGGTGATTCGCCCTGTATATTAAGATATTTTCAGTTTACTCCTAGCAAAATTAGACTCTTTTTCTAGGAGTATTACTTACCAATCGTTTTAATTTTAGTAGTAAGATTTCCCGATGGAACAAACATATGTTTATTTAAAGAGTATACCCTTTCTTTTGGATATTCTGGGATTGGAATGGAGTTGTGTGGGGCTGCAATGTTGTTAACACTAGTATTAATGCATTTTTTTCTCGGCAAGCAGTAGCACTTTATGCTGAATTAGTGCATTGAGTTACTGGTGGGACTAACTTATTCTCAAGGTTTAAATATCTCAAGGAAAGATATGTAAATTTCATATAAACAATCAGCATGTAATAGGTAGTTATATCTAAAGACAACATTGGTTTACCCATCGACTTTACAAGGGTTCACTGGAAAATTTAATTAGGGCGATGCATTGCCACTATTTTATTTATTCATTTCTTATTTGACATGCCCCGTTACATAGTAATATTACATGTTTGATCGTTAGATTCAGGCGGGTACATCAGGTGTTTTGCAAACACAAGTACAGTACATAAGTTGACAGGGTTTAAAAAGAAACAAACGATTTTATACATCAGGAAATCTTATTGTATTACAAAAATTGTAAAAGTCTGTAGTGAATTTATGTACCAAATCATATTTACTGACGGGCCATCCTCCTCCATTGGCAGCTTTTTTTTCCTGAGATAAACCGCTGATAATAGGCTTTCAGTTTCAAATGACCTGTTAACATAGCTGTAAAATTCGAAGATATTGGGAGTTTAATCATTAAACGTTGTCGGGTCGTAGGAAAATACGGTTTAGTGCTTCCCCGTTTTTTGTTCTTTACCACTCAATGTCCCATTTGTTCCTGAACTCTTCTCGAAGTTTCTTCTTTACGGCACTTGTAGGTATTTTGTTGTAGCGTATTGATTGTCGTGATCGAGCTGCTCTTTTAGAAAGATTGTCGGCTAGTTCATTTCCCCATATACCCTCGAAGTGCCTTAACCCATTCGAAATGCACCAGCCAGTTGTGTGTCTGCAACCTTCTGATTTTACATCTTATTTCTTCAATCAAGAAGTTGTTCTTCTTCGGATTTCGCAAAGAGTCCAAAGTAATCCTGCTGTCGGTGTGAATTACTGCACTTGTATCAGTATTCGAGAGATTGTTTATGAACTCAAGAGCATTGAGAAATTGAATTGTTCCGCTTGATTGTTTGAGCATTCATTAGACAGTTTTAGCTGTATCTGGTAAATAAGCTTCTTATTAACAAATATTGCTATCCCCGAACCCACGCCGTCGTCTGACTTGCACTATGTCATAAAGTTTCTGGGACCTGAGCCGATATTTCTTTCTGTAGCTACTTGGTCTCATGAGATAACGGATCCGGCTGCAATATTCCAATTAAAGCTGCTCATTTGTGGTAATAGGGATCGCGCCCTGGTTTTTGGTTTTTCGTTCAGAGAGGCTTATCACCCAGCAAAAGAAGCGGGGCTAGTAGCTGTTTACAAATGAAGAGCACTCAACTGATTGACCTCCAGACGGCTGCGTCGGCACTACTTGAGAGATAACAAACGACCGCTCCTTTATCTTTGCGGGAGGGCACGCTATTGCAGAAAGAGTCGCCTTCCTAGACTAATCGCTGTAGAATGAATGTTGCGTAACAGCTAAATTCGTCAGTTGCCAAGAAAAACAGCGCGATGGAGCGTGGTCCGCACACTGAAGTTCAGCGGCAGCGTTGCTGATGGGTGAAGGGGGCAAGGGGACGAAGGGGGGGAGGGGGGGGGCAGACAGACAGCACGACTGGCGTGGGCGGCGCGGCTCGGCGCCTGCCCCCATCTCGCAATGTCCGACACCGCTGCCCTCGCCGCCTCTCACTCCCCACTCCTCTTGCTTTATTTTGTCGCGCTCTCCGCGGCTCAAGGCGACCGATGTGTGACGTCGCGACTAGCGCGCGCTCTGTCCAGTGTGACGTCACTCACCGGCCGTCCGGGTCAGACCGTTCAGCGCGGCAACGTCGCAGCCGCATTGCCCCCTCCGCCAGCTCGCTGCACGAAGACAACAGCGCAGCGAATGATGGCGCGATATGCGAGCCGTGTCCGGACGGAGTAAATGGAGTAGCACTTGTGAACTTCCTCCACCCAGAAAAAAACAGGGCTGTCAACATCTGAATATACAGTCACATCTGTACTTCAGGAGCCGCTTCCTTGTTCCATTTCCCAAATGGCACGTTGGAAGAAATTAAGCTCCATAGAGAAGTGTTTGTCAAATGTTGAAATGTTTGTTAAGCTTAAGGGACTTAACTGCGGGGGCATCAGTCCCTAAACTTACAAACTATTTATGAACTACCTTATACTAAACACGACACAAACATCCATGCCCGAGGGAGGATTCGAACCCCCGACAGTAGCGTCCGTGCAGACTGTGACTGGCGCGCCCCAGACCGCTCGGCCACTGCGGTCGGCCAGTGTTTTTCAACCTGTGGCTCGCGACCCCCAGCACAATCAAGTTGCCAAAGGTGTTCCACATGGCCAAAGAGGCACATGGGGAACCCTAAACAGGAAAACTTTTTGAAATAATGTATACTGCAGTAGTCACTTTTTACTAATATTTTTATTAGCACGACGCGTTTCGGCAGCAAGCTGCCATCATCGGGTGCATTTTACAGTTACAGGTTCATTATTGTGTTGTGGGTGCCAGTGAGGTTATGGTTGGACGTTTTAAACTGTTCAGTAAGATACAGCTATTTTAGTATTATGTTTCATGATTATAGCTTCTGGATTATTGTAGTGTTGTACTTACACAACACAAGAACACAGTTATGTATACACCACATATAGACATTTTGTATTAGATGTTTACACTGTACAACCAGTGGCGGCGCTAGACGAAAACTGGGCGTCGGCGACCTCGTCTTTGCGAGGCCCCTTTCATTTTTTCATTAATGAAGGAAATGTTAAATGAGCTGAATTATACATCAATAATCATTATACTAAAATTCTATTAGTATAATATACGAGTATTATTGCCATGACAAAAATTACAATAAACAAACAGAAATTAGAGAAACTTTTCAGCTTTTCGTCTCACTGAATTCTTTAAGATCACATCTTAATACTAGTCGCTGTTTCGGCTTCAGCTGATAGTACTGACAAGGCAGATAGTATTTCTTGGCTCACTGTGCTTTTCAAGTTAGTTTTAATCAATTTTAACTTTGTGAAGCTTCTCTCGGTCGAAGCTGTACTGACTGGAACTGAGCATGATGCTGATTGTTATATAAACATTTGGATATACTTGTTCCAAATCGTTTTCTAAAGTGTACTGAAGAAATTGTTCTGTAAGTATTTAACTAAAAATTGCATCACTGCTGCACTCATACGGAAATAAATACGGACAACTAAATAGCTGCCGGCCGGAAATGGCCGAGCGCACTAAGGCGTCATACCACGGTGAGGGAGATCGCACTCGTTGGGGGTCTAACCCCACTCTTGGGTACGGATGTTGTGTTCGTCCATTGGTTAAGCTAGTGTAAGCTAGATGTAGGTCGTCGTTACATAACCTAGCAGTTGGAAAGTATAAAAAAGGAACAAAAAAAGTTAAAATTTTAACAATGCTTTGCGAGGGCCCCACAGGCGCGAGGCCGTCGGCGGTTGCCGACGTCGCCGACGCCTAACGCCGCCACTGTGTACAACGATCCTTAGAAGCTGCGATAACCTAGTTACGTCAACATTTACTGTTAATATTCACTGTAAATATTGATGTAAGTAGGTTATCTTAGCTTCTAAGGATCTTCTGTAATAATTACAAAATTGTTGAAACCATTTTGCAAGGTTGCATTTGACAGTCCTGTCATGAGAACTAACAGATTTCCAGTCAAGAGAACAAACAATTGTTCATAACATCAAAGCTTATAATAATTCAGTCTAGACCTGTTCTCTTATTACAGGAATGATGTAACAACCTGATTTAGGAATCCTTTTTTTAAGGATATTTTATTTGTATTATTTTTATTTTTTATAATCACTTGTATTAGTGCAGAGTCAGTACTTTAGTTTAATTTTGTGAAAAGACCCTTTTTTGTAGAGGATAAAAAAGTCTTTAGTGATACAGAAGTACTTCAAAATGGCATATAGCTTCACTGAAACTAGTTGTAAAAAATGAATGTTATAAGTAAATAGCGACTGTGGAACATAAGTACATTGTTTAAATGTCTTCATTTAAAAAAAAAAAAAAAAAAAAAAAATACTTTTCCAGTGGCACTCCTGATAGACAATGTCTGATGTTACAAATAACTAGGGGTTCAGTAACACAAAACCACATTTCTAAGTGAAATTTATTTAATGTTAAAATTACGGAGTTCTTTATGTAACATTCATTAAGATTATAAATTGTTTTATAACACAGTGATTTAATGATGAATAAGCACAAAGCCTGACAACAGTTTACAGGAACCAATCGATAGCCGGCCTCGCTCATCCAAGACCGTTGTTTCCTGTTTCCAAGCAGATTAGGGTTTCCTAACGACCTTTATTCCATTCACTAGGTCCATATTGTTGTTAGTCGGCCGGCTGGGGAACCCAACAGCTTGCCAAAACTAGCTTTTCTCATGAAAACAATGAGTTTACCCCTTTATCTGTAATGTCACAAAGTGATATCTAACGGATAAGACCTATAGCAATGTTCCAACACAGTTACCGCCCCATTTTCTGTGTTAAACATTTTAAATTGTAGCTGTAATGTTTCTGATACATCACTGAAAACATAAACAAAGGTCCAAGGGACATACCTAAGGACACAGTGGATTATCTAATCAGCCTGTCACGTGGTAGGAACATACATTACGAAATAGTTTAATGTAAATCTGAAAATATGTGAAAATACATAAACATCAAGAAGGTTAGTTAAAAAACAAATCTAAAGTAATGTAAATAAGATCATATGTGAACATGTAAGCCTTTAGTAATAATCAATATTAGATTACATTTTGCCAAAATAGCGAAGTCATAAATGGCAAATCAACTGTGTCGATAAACTCAGAATATGCTTTACTAGCTTATATGCCCATGATTTGCAATGGTTTTTAAAGAAGGGCATGTGCGTATCATGGCTTTTTAGTGTTTCAGACCTCAGTCAGTAAAAATCCTTGTTGGATCGCTCTGTCAATAAATTCAGTTGTCCTAGCCAAGACACCACCCCCATGAACCACAGACATTGCCGAGGTGGGGTGGCATGCGTGCCTCAACGATGCAGATAGCCGTACCGTAGGTGCAACCACAGCGGAGGGGTATCTGTGGAGAGGCCAGACAAACGTGTGGTTCCTGAAGAGGGGCAGCAGCCTTTTCAGTAGTTACAGGGGCAACAGTCTGGATGATTGACTGATCTGGCCTTGTAACATCAGCTAATGTGGCTTTGCCACACAGCTACTGCGAACGGCTGAAAGCAAGGGGAAACTACAGCCGCTACTTTTCCCGAGGACATGCAGCTCTACTACTGTATGAAAATATGATGATGGCATCCTCTCGGGTAAAATATTCCGGAGTTAAAATAGTCCCCCATTCGGATCTCCGGGCGGGGACTACTCAGGAGGATGTTGTCATCAGGAAAGACAATACTGGCATTCTACGGATCGGAACGTGGAATGTTAGATCCCTTAATCGGGTAGGAAAATTAGAAAATTTAAAAAGGGAAATGATAGGTTGAAGTTAGATATAGTGGGGATTAGTGAAGTTCGGTAGCAGGCTGAACAGGATTTCTGGTCAGGTGATTACAGGATTATAAATACAAAATCAGTTGGGGGTATCACAGGAGTAGGACTGATAACGAATAACAAAATAGGAATGCGGGTAAACTACTATGAGCAGCACAGTGATCGCATTATCATTGTCAAGATAGATACGAAGCCAACACAGACAACAGTAGTACAGGTTTATATGCCAACTAGTTCCGCCGATGATGAGGAAATCGAAGAATTATATGAGGAGCTAAAGGAAATTATTCAGACAATTAAGGGAGAGGAAAACTTAATTGTGATGGGAGACTGGAATTCGGTAGTAGGAAAAGAAAGAGAAGGAAAAATAGTAGGTGAATATGGACTAGGCAGGAGGAATGAAAGAGGAAGTCGCCTGGTAGAATTTTGCACGGAACATGATTTAATCGTAACAAACACGTGGTTTAAGAATCACAAAAGAAGGTTGTATACGTGGAAGACACCAGGAGACACCGGAAGGTATCAGATAGATTTTATAATGGTAAGACATAGATTCCAGAACCAAGTTATAAACTGCAAGAAAAAAATGTTCAAATGTTTGTAAATCTATCGGACCAAACTGCGTGGTCATCAGTCCGTAGCTTACAAACTACTTAAACCTAGGTAAACTAACCTACGGACAAACACA
The DNA here is from genome assembly GCA_026315105.1 of Locusta migratoria. Taxonomy (NCBI): domain Eukaryota; kingdom Metazoa; phylum Arthropoda; class Insecta; order Orthoptera; family Acrididae; genus Locusta; species Locusta migratoria. The sequence goes on from CM048748.1 coordinate 243,594,249, forward strand.
CACACCCATGCCCAGGGAGGACTCGAACCTCCACGGCGAGCAACCGCGCGCTCCGCAGCGAGCTGCTTTAGACCGCTCGGCTACTCCACCGCGGCTAAACTGCAAGACATACCCAGGGGCGGATATAGACTCTGACCATAACTTGTTAGTCATGAAATGTAGGCTGAAACTGAAAAAACAGCAGAAAGGTAGGAAAATAAGGAGATGGGACTTAGATAAATTGAAGGAAAATGAAGTTCTGGAGAGTTTCAGACGGAGATTTAGGCAACAATTGACAGAAACAGGGGGAAATAAAACAGTTGAAGAGGAGTGGGTAGCATTGAGAGATGAAATAGTGAAGGCAGCAGAGGACAAAATAGGTAGAAAGGTAAGACCTACAAAAAATCCTTGGATATCACAGGAAATACTAAATTTAATTGATGAAAGGAGAAAATATAAAAATGCAGTAAATGAAACAGGCAAAACGGAGTACAGACGACTAAAAAATGAGATTGACAGGAAGTGCAAAATGGCTAAGCAGGAGTGGCTAGAAGCCAAATGCAAATTCGCTACTGAAGTCTCTGGGAGAGCCAGCCATGACAAGTCTATTTGAACTGGTGTGTAGGATGTATGAGACAGGCGAAATGCTCTCAGACTTTAAGAAAAATGTAATAATCCACATTCCAAAGAAATCAGGCGCAGACAGGTGTGAAAATTACAGAACCATCAGTTTGATAAGTAATGGTTGCAAAATTTTAACACGAATTATCTACAGGAGAATGGAAAAGCTGGTGAAAGGTGACCTCGGGGAAGATCAGTTTGGATTCAGGAGGAACATAGGAACCCGGGAGGCAATACTCACTTTACGTCTCATCTTAGAAGATAGATTAAGGATAGGCAAACCTACATTTTTAGCTTTTGTAGATTTGGAGAAAGCGTTTGACAATTTTGACTGGAATACACTCTTTCAAATTCTGAAGTCAGCAGGGGAAGGAGAGTTATTTACAACTTGAACAAAAGCCAGACCGCAGTTATTAGACTCGAAGGGCATGAAAGGGAAGCATCAGTTGGGAAGGGAGTAAGACAGGGTTGTAGCCTTTCTCTGATGTTATTCAATTTGTACATCGAGCAGGCGCTGAAGGAAAGCAAGGAAAAATTTGGAATAGGGATTAAAGTTCAGGGGGAAGAAATAAAAACATTGCGTTTTGCTGATGACATTGTAATTCTGTCAGAGACAGCAAAGGGCCTGAAGGAGCAGTTGAATGGAATGTACAGTGTGTTGAAAGGAGCGTATAAAATGAACATTAACAAGAGCAAAACAAAAATAACGGAATGCGGTCTTAGAAAATCAGGCGATGCTGAAGGAATTAGATTAGGTAACGAAACAATGAAGGTGGTAGATGAGTTTTGTTACTTGGGTAGTAAAATAACATGCGATGGTCGTAGTACAGAGGGTATAAAATGCAGAATGGCAATGGGAAGAAAAGCATTTTTGAAAAAGAGAAATTTCCTAACATCGAATATTAATTTAAGTGTAAGGAAGTCTTTTCTGAAGGCATTTGTGTGGAGTGTTGCCTTGTATGGGAGTGAAACATGGACGATAAGCAGTGTGGACAGGAAGAGAATAGAGGCTTTTGAAATGTGGTGCTACAGAAGAATGCTGAAGATTAGGTGGGTAGATCGTGTAACTAATGAAGAGGTACAGAACAGAATTGGTGAGAAAAGGAATTTTTGGCATGCCCTGACTAAAAGAAGGGATCGCTTGGTAGGACACATTCTTAGACATCGGGGAATCGTAAATTTAGCATTGGAGGGAAGTGTGTGGGGTAAAAATCGCAGATGGAGACCCAGAGACGCGTATAGTATGTAGATTCAAATGGGTGTGGGTTGTCGTTCTTATGAGGAGATGAAAAGGCTTGCTCAGGATAGGGTAGGTTGGAGAGCTGCATCAAACCAGTCTTCGGACTGAAGACCATAACAACAGCCAAGACAACAAATGTAAGTAAGTCATTGTCCGAAAAGATGTATCTTCATAAAGACTTCAAATGTAAGTAAAAGTCATCCCCCTAAACGATGTAGCTTCATAAAGTTTTTGATACAAAATGAAACATGCCTAAAGAAGCAAAGAAATGTCGTTAAGTATTTAATGCAGAAAGCTAAATGTGTAACACTATGTTCAATGTTTGTTGGTATTCGCAGTAAGTGCCATAGCAGTTGTACATATACTTCAGACTGTGATATCAGTATGTAATTGTATCAATTTTATATTCATTGCGTCGAATCCTATCTATTAATTTTCTGGCGCACTACGAAAGTAACAGTGCTGCATTATGCCGTTCTTTCCTAAAACTTCAAATTACGGTATCTTTTATTTTCCTGATTTGATTTTGACGAAATGAAGTCTAATGTTCGTTTAGTAGTTTTAGATATTTGCCGTACTACACCATGTTCTTAAGCATAGTGCGCACATACAACTTCGAAGCACAATATCTTTTCTTTCCCTGATTCGATTTTGATGAAAAGATGCTTATGTTATGCTTCAAGCTATTCTAAAATTAAAAGCCCCACGAATGTTCGTGTGATACTTTTGGAGATTACTTTCTACAAATAGACACATGCGTTTGCTTTCAGAAAAAATGTTTAAATTGTGATAGCTTACTTTTCCTGATTCGATTTTGTGAAATGAAGTGTTTATGTAACCGCACGACACCCTCATGTTATCTGTGAAAAACTTCTGAAAAGTCGACTATTAGGTTTGGAGATTAACATGATGAAAGAGAAAGACAGACATGACGGTTGTGGTTTAAAAACGTTAAAATTTGATATTTTTTTTTACAGTGATCCGATTTTTATGAAACTAAGTGGGCTGAAGTTACCTGCGAAAACCCCATACGAATTCGTGAAGTAGTTTTGTAGATGAGTGGTTTCTAAGAGATGAACAGACAGACACAGCGGTTACTGGAAACACTTAAAATTACGATCTCTCTTCTTTTCCGTGATTCAATTTTGATGAATTCATTCCTAGATCATGAACCTATGTTTTCTGTGAAAACCTCATCAAAAATCTTGCACTGATTTGACATACGTCTACTGAATGTGTGGTCGGGTTCCATTTTAATTTATTCATTTACCTAAAGTGTTTCTGCATCATTAATGTTCCGTATTGCTCACCTGAACCCACCGATTCCATATTCTGCTGTCATTGGACCGCGACCAACGCGAGCACCAATGTCGCGATACGATAAACCGCAATCGCGTTGGGCTACAATACGACCTTTATCAAAGTCGGAAACGTGATGGTACACCTTTCTCCTCCTTATACGAGGCATCACAACAACGTTTCACCAGAAACGCCGGTCAATTGCTGTTGGTGTATGAGAAATCGGTTGGAAACGTTCCTCATGTCAGCACGTTGTAGGTGTCGCCACCGGCGCCAACCTTGTGTGAATGCTCTGAAAAGCTAATGATTTACATATCACAGCATCTTCTTCCTGTCAGTTAAATTTCGAGTCTGTAGCACGTTATTTCGAGGTGTAGCAATTTTAATGGTCAGGAATGTATCATTATTATTAAGGTCTTCAGTCCGGAGACTGGTTTGATGCAGCTCTCCACCCTACTCCATCCTGAGCAAGCCTTTTCATCTCCTCATAACAACGGCAACCCACATCCACTTGAATCTGCTTACTATACGCGTCTTTTGGTCTCCCTCTGCGATTTTTACTCCACACACTTCCCTCCAATGCTAAATATACGATTCCCCGATGTCTAAGGATGTGTCCTACCAAGCGATCCCTTCTTCAGCATTGTTCTGCAGCACCACATTTCAAAAGCCTCTATTCTCTTCCTGTCCGCACTGCTTATCGTCCATGTTTCACTCCCGTACAACACTCCACACAAATGCCTTCAGAAAAAACTTCCTTACCCTTAAATTAATATTCGATGTTAGCAAATTTCTCTTTTTCAAAAATGCTTTTCTTCCCATTGCCATTCTGCATTTTATATCCTCTGTACTGCGACCATCGCATGTTATTTTACTACCCATCTACCACCTTCACTGTTTCGTTAACTAATCTAATTCCTTCAGCATCACCTGATTTTCTAAGACCGCTTTCCATTATTTTTGTTTTGCTCTTGTTAATGTTCATTTTATACGCTCACTTCAACACACTGTCCATTCCATTCAACTGCTCCTCCAGGTCCTTTGCTGTCTCTGACAGAATTACAATGCAATGTTTTTATTTCTTCACACTGAACTTTAATCCCTATTCCAAATTTTTCCTTGCTTTCCTTCACCGCTTGCTCGATGTACAAATTGAATAACATCGGAGAAAGGCTACAACCCTGTCTTACTCCCTTCCCAACTGATGCTTCCCTTTCATTCCCTTCGAGTCTAATAACTGCGGTCTGGCTTTTGTACAAGTTGTAAATAACTCTCCCTGTATTTTACCCCTGCTGACTTCAGAATTTGAAAGAGTGTATTCCAGTCAACATTGTCAAATGCTTTCTCCAAATCTAAAAAAGCTAAAAATGTAGGTTTGCCTTTCCTTAATCTATCTTCTAAGATAAGACGTAAAGTGAGTATTGACTCCCGGGTTCCTATGTTCCTCCTGAATCCAAACTGATCTTCCCCGAGGTCACCTTTCACCAGCTTTTCCATTCTCCTGTAGATAATTCGTGTTAAAATTTTGCAACCATTACTTATCAAACTGATGGTTCTGTAATTTCCACACCTGTCTGCGCCTGATTTCTTTGGAATGTGGATTATTACATTTTTCTTAAAGTCTGAGAGCATTTCGCCTGTCTCATACATCCTACACACCAGTTCAAATAGTCTTGTCATGGCTGGCTCTCCCAGAGACTTCAGTAGCTCTGAGTGTATGTCTACTTCTGGGGCCTTGTTCCGACCTAGGTCTTTCAAGGCTCTGTCAAATTCATCTCTCAGTATAGTATCTCCTATTTCATCTTGATCTACTTCCTCTTCCCTTCCTACAATATTGTCTCTAAGTTCATTTCCTTTGTAGAGCTGCTCTATGTACTCTTTCCACCTTTCAGCTTTCCCTTCTTTGCTGAGAACTGGTTTCCCATCCGAGTTCTTGATATTCGTAGAGTTGCTTTTTTTGCCCCCAAATGTCTCTTTTATTTTCCTGTAAGTGGTGTCTACTTTTCCCCTTGTTATACATTCTTCTACGAATTTGCATTTGGCTTCTAGCCATTCCTGCTTAGCCATTTTGCACTTCCTGTCAATCTCATTTTTTAGTCGTCTGTACTCCATTTTGCCTATTTAATTTACTGCAATTTTATATTTTCTCCTTTCGTCCATTAAATTTAGTATTTCCTGTGATATTCAAGAATTTTTTGTAGGTCTTGCCTTTCTACCTATTTTGTCCTCTGCTGCCTTCACTATTTCATCTCTCAATGCTACCCACTCCTCTTCAACTGTTTTATTTCCCCCTGTTTCTGTCAATTGTTGCCTAAATCTCCCTCTGAAATTCTCCAGAACTTCACTTTCCTTCAATTTATCTAAGTCCCATCTCCTTATTTTCCTACCTTTCTGCAGTTTTTTCAGCTTCAGCCTACAGTTCATGACTAACAAGGTCTGGTCAGAGTCTATATCTGCCCCTGGGTATGTCTTGCAGTTTATAACCTGGTTCCGGAATCTATGTATTACCATTATAATACCTTCCGGTGTCTCCTGGTCTCTTCCACGTATACAACCTTCTTTTGTGATTCTTAAACCACGTGTTTGTTACGATTAAATCATGTTCAGTGCAAAATTCTACCAGGCGACTTCCACTTTCATTCCTCCTGCCCAGTCCATATTCACCTACTATTTTTCCTTCTCTTCCTTTTCCTACTATCGAATTCCAGTCTCCCATCACAATTAAGTTTTCCTCTCCCTTCACTGTCTGAATAATTTCCTTTAGCTCCTCATATATTTCTTCGATCTCCTCATCATCGGCAGAGCTAGTTGGCATATAAACCTGTACTATTGTTGTCGGTGTTGGCTTCGTATCTATCTTGACAATGTTAATGCGATCACTGTGCTGCTCATAGTAGTTTACCCGCATTCCTATTTTCTTATTTATTTTCAACCCTACTCCTGTGATACTCCCAACTGATTTTGTATTTATAATCTTGTACTCACCTGACCAGAAATTCTGTTCATCCTGCCACCGAACTTCACTAATCCCCACTATATCTAACTTCAACCTATCCATTTCTCTTTTTAAATTTTCTAATTTTCCTTCCCGATTAAGAGATCTAACATTCCACGTTCCGATCCGTAGAATGCCAGTATTGTCTTTCCTGATGACAACATCCTCCTGAGTAGTCCCCGCCCGGAGATCCAATGGGGGACTATTTTACCTCCGGAATATTTTACCCGAGAGGATGCCATCATCATATTTTCATACAGTAGAGCCACATGTCCTCGGGAAAAGTAACGGCTGTAGTTTCCCCGTGCTTTCAGCCGTTCGCAGTAGCTGTGTGGCAAAGCCACATTAGCTGATGTTACAAGGCCAGATCAGTCAATCATCCAGACTGTTGCCCCTGTAACTACTGAAAAGGCTGCCGCCCCTCTTCAGGAACCACACGTTTGTCTGGCCTCTCCACGGATACCCCTCCACTGTGGTTGCACCTATGCTATGGCTATCTGCATCGTTGAGGCACGCAAGCCACCCCACCCCCTGATTGTTGGTATTATGAAAAATTGTCTCGGGCCCTCAGCCCGTTATTAACGTATCACAAAATTGGTTCTCTCAACTTGGACTTCTGCCTTGCATCACTTATCTGGTGTTGTTGGGCCTTCAGCATGTGATTGTAATATCGATATATATCTTAATTAAAACAAATGTAACCTGAACTGAATAACCCTGCGTAACTTCACCAACTACCCACCGCTCCCACAAACCTTCCTCTCATATCCCTAATTACGTTAATAATAAATGTAGAGTTAAAGGAACTTGGTAGTGCGTATCATAAGATGAAAAAGAAGTAATGTCTCTATGTGTGTGTGTGTTTGTGTGTGCCTGTCAGTAGCCGTATGACAGAGACAGAGCGAAGTGCGGCGATGGCGGGGGGAATCAAAGAGTGCGCGCATGCAGCGCGGAAGTAATAAAGCGTTTTTTGCCGGCCGGCCCTGCTTGCTTTTTCGCAGAGTAAAATTACAGCGGAGGACGGGCCGGCGCGGCGGCCGTGTCATTGGCCCATAAACGAGGCCGGCAAAAAGACGCCGGCGAAGCTGCGCCAGGCGCCGCCAAGCCACGGCTTCCGCCATGTGCGCGCCGCGACGTGTCGCGGACGGCACGTAGCCGCGCACCAGAAACACTAATATTTATATCTAACTCTTTCATTCCCACATTATCAAATCAGCTTTGGAAAATAATTAAATTCTGTGTTTTCTGCATTGATACAGTGCACTAAACATCAAACTACATTCAGAATGAAACTTTCACTCTGCAGCGGAGTGTGCGCTGATATGAAACTTACTTGCAGATTAAAATTGTGTGGCGGAACCGGGACTCGAACCTGGGACCTTTGCCTTTCGCGGGCAAGCGCACTACCGACTGTGCTATCCCGACACGACTGACGATGCTGCCTCACAACTTTACTTCCGCCAGTACCTCGCCTCCTACTTTCCAAACTTCACAGTTCTGCTGCGAAACATGCAAGACTAGCACTCCTGGAAGAAAGGGTATGGTGGAGACATGGCTTAGTCACAGCAGGAGAGCTTCTGTGAAGTGTGGAAAGTAGGAGGCGCGGTACTGGCGGAAGTAAGGTTGTGATGCGGCATTGTGAGTCGTGTCGGGATAGCACAGTCGGTAGTGCGCTTGCCCGCGAAAGGCAAAGGTCCCAGGTTTGAGTCCCGGTTCCAGCACACAATTTTAATCTGCCAGGAAGTTTCATCAAACTACATATTTTACCATTTTCGATCCAACTACATTTTTTTTTTATTTTTTTCATTTTTAATGTTATGTATTTCACGCGCAACACAGACGTTTGTATCGAGGTATTTTATTACGTGGGACATTATTTTGTTGATAGATAACACTGCTAGTGTTGTGGCGTAAAGTCAGCGCCACACGCCAGGCGTAAGAGAACGATCGTGTAGAAGGCAGCGATCGACCGAAAGCCAATCGCAAGCAGACGCCGCGCAACCTGGAGGGAGTAACCGAAGATGCGCGCCCTCTACAAGCGGCTATATCTAGGCAGACATACGTCTGGACGAGCCGACAGTTACTAGTGAGAACTCGTCAGTTACTATTCAGAACTAGGCAGCTACGATGTGAGGACAGTACTAAGACAGAACGCGGCTCGAACTTAGCAGTAATTAGGTCTCAGCGCAGCTAGCATCATATGGAAGACACCGCGAGAAGAGAGAAGAAACAGACATATGTTCTAAAGTTGAGTATTGTAAATTGCAGTCAATAAATAACTTGTAATACTAACTATATCAATGTTTTAGATGTCAAAGGATCCTGCACCAGTATCTTTATTGACAACTAGACTGGGACGAGTACTAAACAAAAGGCGACGAGGTCACAACAGCCAGATAAATAATGCAAGCATAATCTTCGCCACAGTACCAAAGACAAGACAATTCACTGCTGGAATAAAATAACATGAACCACACTCACGCTCACACACCAACAGTCACATACAGGTGACAAAGTAACACAACCTCCAAGACGGATAAATTAATGCCTCACAAGTGGCTACATGCTGTACAAATTGGCAAAATGTCGTAGTAGAAGTATGTTGTTCATCAACAACCATGCGACATTACAAACTGATACACAAAATACGGTATAAATCAGCTTTTAATACGATGTTGTCCAGGAACAACACTGGGAATGAAAGAGTTAGTGTATGCAATACATTGGTTCGTTGAGCGACCTCGAATGAATTTACACTATTAGAAAACATTGTTGGAACCTATTGTATTCAGATATTGGTTACAGCTGTAATTCGTGGTGATATAGTACGATATTTGGCTGTCAGAACTCTCTACTTCAGGTTTACATGACGTTTACTTACAGCGAGGCACCATGGGGTTACCAAAATAGTGTAAAGGGCGCTTTAGTTCCCCTCTAATACGTTGTGCGATCACCTCAGCCATCCGGTACAGTTGCGTGGACGGTACGAGGTTATCAATCAGCTCTTGATGGATGTTTGGCCGTTCTTCCATGACTGAAATATCCGGCTCTCCAACTCTGCATTGGCGCACCGCGTCAAACGCCTTTTTGAAGTCGAGAAAAACACAATCCGCCTGTTGCCCTTCATCCATGGCTCGCAATATGTCAATATGTCTCCAACCGTTGTGGGAGGTGCTGGTCTGGCTGCAATGCGTCTGCCAAGAGCATCCCAGAAAACCATGTTGGTCATCAGTCCCTACACTTACAAACTACTTATCCTAAGTTAAACTAATCTAAGGACAGCACACACATCCATGCCCGAGGGAGGATTCGAACCTCCGACGCGGGAGGCCGCGCAATACGTAACGTGGCGCTCCAGATCGCTTGGTGTACGTTTCTGTGTGCGATATGGGATGACTGTCAATAGCCGGCCGCGGTGGCCGAGGGGACTGAGGCGCTCCAGTCACGGTCTGCACGGCCACTACGGTCGGCGGTTCGAATCCCCCCTCGGGAATGGATATTTGTGCCGTCCTTAGTCTTAGCTAGTTCATAAGCAGTTTGTAAGCTTAGGGGCTGATGACCCCGTAGTTAAGTCCCATAAGCTCTACAAACATTTGAACATTTTTTGACTGTCAATAGTTTCGTTTAAATTTATATTAACTTACTGTTTACCATAGGAAAGGTATGTAATCTCATAAAAATCAGTAATAATTACAAAATAACTCTACATTTGTGTTTATTAGATTTCCTAAGAACCACTGAAACGTATGAAAACGTACATTGCAGGACAGTTTACTTAAGGTTCGCTTGAAATCTACGACCTTTTAATAAAGACTTTCATTTTCAATTACGAACAAAAAAGGGCTAATAAACGACAGGAGACCTGACCTGTTGCAGAAATACATCAGTTTTCTACTCACAAACGTAGTCAACCCAGTAAGTGTTTAACGTAAGAAACTTACATGGAATACAACACCAACATTATTTAATGTACCACATCAGCCACACAGATGTAGTGAAAGGAAAATCTGTCAAACTTGAAACGTCGAAAGCAAGGGAAAAAAACTTGTTTCCCAACAAAGCAGAAACCAATCCACAATTGTTGCTATGTCTGAACCACAAACGGTTGAATCTTCAAAACATTCGTTTTATAAGCAAAACGAATTACAATTATCCTTTTTCGGCTCTATGAAGAATGGAGAGATTGCTGTTTATACCTACTGTAGGGTGCTGATTTGGTCGTAGATACATACCAAATGTTGAGGGATGTTTTCACTTCTGGTTGTATGTTCTTTGTATCTTGTCGTTAATTTACGCACTGTCTGTCCTATATAAATCATGTCACAGTTACTGCATTGAATATTGCATTGCCGGTCGCGGTGGTCGAGGGGAATGAGGCGCTTCAGTCACGGTCTGCACGGCCACTACGGTCGGGGGTTCGAATCCCCCCTCGGGCATGGATATTTGTGCCGTCCTTAGTCTTAGTTCATAAGTAGTTTGTAAGTTTAGGGACTGATGACCCCGTAGTTAAGTCCCATAGACTATACAAACATTTTTTTTTTTTTTAATATTGCATTTGCCTGATTGATCATATTGTTTAGGTGTTATCTATATTCCAAATTTATTCTCTGTGCAGAAGCTAATTTTAAGGTAAGCATTAGGAAAAGTCCTGTTAATTTTTTGAGAGATACTCCCCAGGTACAGTAATGTAACGAATTTTTCTTTCTTCTCTCTTATTTCTTCATTTTCGTTTGTACATTCTGTACTATTTTTTTATATATACAGAGTGTACATAGAGTCCTGGGGCACTTTCAGTTACTTATTGCACAAGAATTAAACACTGTACAAGTGTCATACATATTGTATTTTGAAGAGAAACATTCGATATGAAAACCATGAGTGAACCGGCAGACGTAAATACGGTAATCGAATTCTTCCTATACCCATCGCACATGGCATCGTCGACTGTGACAGATACTCTCCCGGAGCCCTGTTATATCACATGGTAGGGGCGGTACAATCACCAGCTCATTAATGCGTCCCCACAGAAGAAGTCACACGGAGTCGATTTGGTGATCGGGGAGGACATTTGAAGAAACAGCTGTCCCCTTCTAAATCACGGCCAATCCATCGATGCGGCAGTTCCGTATTCAGGTGCCCACAAACTTCACGATGAAAACTGGGTGGATAGATGAACGGAGAGTATGATTGTATTTGGAGCATCACCCATGGCTGCAACATGTGCAAGTGGGAATATCCAGTGACAGTTCTCTCGGTGAAGAAGAATGACCCTTACAGTTTTCGACGTGACAAGGCACAAAAAACATTTACCTTTGGGGAATTACGCTCAAGTTCAGTGCATTCGTGTGGATGCTTTGTACCCCAGCCTGTTCGTTTCCCATTAGTGTGACAAGCTGTTTCGTCGCTAAAAATTACGCGATCAGTAATGTCACCCCAACCTCATTCAATTGTTGCAATTGCGAAGAAACCTCAAATTGCTTGTCTTTGTCATCGTCATTGAACTTCTGCACAAGCTCCAATTTCAATGGTTTCATAGACATCTTCTGTCGCAGGACGTTCCACACTGTCATTGGTGTCATTTCAAGTTCACGCGATGCACCATGCACCGATTTCTGTGGACTCCTTATGAATGTCTCTCGTGCGCACTCCACATTCACTTCACTCACACTGGGACGTCCGCTTCTCTTTGCCGGGCCCAAGAAATCCGTCGTAAGGAATTTGTTGTGCCAGTGGTAAATTGCCTGCCTTGTTGCTGACTTCTTACCGTACTTGGTTCTAAACATCCGCTGAACAGTTCTAGCACACTTGTCTTTGTCGAACTACAACATACAGAAAGCTCGCTCAGCACCTGAACCCGCCATGTTTGCGATTAATGCTGACTATCGGCGAATTAGCAAACTATGTTGTGGCGGCATATATGAAAAAAAAAAAAAAAAAAAAAAAAAAAAAAAAAAAAAACTAACTTTCAGGGTGTTTCTTCAAAATGACATATGTATGATATCTGTACAATGTTTGTTTCTTGTGCAATACATAATTGAAAGTGTTCCAGGACTTTATGCACACCCTGTATAATTTATCGACTGTATTGGGATTATAGCCATTATTTTGAAAGAAAATTTCACTTACAGCTGTGACCATTACCATTTTATTGAGGCATCACCGGTTTCGTGACCTAGAGACACATCATCAGGTGCAAATAGCAATTAAAACACGGTGGTCTCCATGGTACAGAACTTATTGTGATGTCGCACAAGTCCAAAGTGCGCGCCACCTACTTTCGCGCGCGCCGCCATGCACGCACGGCGCGGCGTTCTTACGACGTCAGCCACGAGCGCCCTCTGCTGCAACTCCGCTCGTGGCCACCACTGAACGACATCGTTCACTTGAGACTGAGATAGGAACCAGTTAAGACCTTCGGAATCAGATAGGCACCAGTGAAGACTTGGCTATCGGATAGGCACTAGGCAGGCCTCTAGCTCAACTATGTATCAGCATTCTGCAGCACTGAGCTATGTAAAAGTTAAGTATTGAATAAATTCTGTGCAATATATATCTCGTTCTAATTTACTCTAGTGTTTCTAGTTTCCGCTGTCCCACTGGCTGCTCCCCTCCGTACCTGCACAAGCGTGCTACCTTTACTCCTGTGTCGGTCTTCCTACACGGCTACCGACACCTACGACGGAAACGAGACACAAAAGCGGCGACGAGGCTGGGACACAAAACTTATGATCTGCTCCAAGAAATGGCCGAGGGGACTGAGGCGCTCCAGTCACGGTCTGCACGGCCACTACGGTCGGGGGTTCGAATGCCCCCTCGGGCATGGATATTTGTGCCGTCCTTAGTCTTAGCTAGTTTGTAAGTAGTTTGTAAGCGTAGGGACTGATGACCCCGTAGTTAAGTCCCATAAGTTCTACAAACATTTGAACATTTTGCTCCAAGAAACTACCTGAATAGTAGTTGACCAGAAATGTAGCAACATAGCTATCGCTGCAATGAGCACGGAATAGTCCAAATTATTTAAAGGCTTCCCCCCCCCCTCCACCCCCACCCCCGACTACTCAGCATCAGGACAACGCTGCGAGCTTTCACGATTCGCGTCGGCGAGTTGCAGTGCTGTGTTGCGGAGACGGCCCGTGCCTCTGCGAGCATGTCCTGTCCTTCTGCCTCACCCGATACGCGGCCCGTGTCCTTGCGCAGGGACACCGGAACCCACTCAGCGACAGCCGCACCCACTTAATGGAGGGAGGCGCGTCTTCTGCTTCTGCCCACCAAGGCCGCCACGAGTCGCCGACCCCGCCGCTACCCGCCCGTAGCCCGCGCGCCTTCCATACGCGTCCGAGACTCCACCCAGTGCCACTCCCAGAAATCGGAAGCACGACAGGGACAACAACACAGACACGAACAAGGACGTGAACAGTGATCATCATTTAATACACAATAATTGAGTAGCCTAATATCAAACCTGAACATCTGACCTAATGGTCGAAATTTAGTTAGCAGTCGATCCTAGCGGACGTTTTCCGCTATTTTCATTGGTGAAGTCCGTTTTTTCAAAAATTTACGTACTTGTGATAAATCACCCGTTAAATTTGAATGTTCACATCTAAAGCGGACACCTACATAAGAGCTTGATATCAAATTCGGACATGTTGAATAAAGCAGTGTACACCAATGGGAATACAGTATATGAACACCTGACCTCGAAAATCAGATATGGTGACAGTTTGTGCCAGGTACTAAGACGTATTAGCCCGTACTGAAATTTTTCAGTAATTTTTTATAGTATTTATAGTATTTTTTATAGCTGAATGTGTTGTATGTGTGTGTCTTTTGTATGTGCCTGTCGCAGCTCGTCGCCACGTCTTTGCGGTGAGTTGTAAACTGTCCTCACTATATTGTGTGTGTGTTTGTGTGTGTACAATACAGTTATAGATGTGGCACTGTATGTAAAAAGTTCTGAAGTTTGTAATTATAAATTAATAATTAATGAAAATTGAAATAAAAACACGGAATAAAACATAATTTAGGTTATGTGTGATGACTAAAGACTGTTGAAATACTTAGTTAAAGAAAAAGGTAAGAAATAGAAAAGTTGTGAATGTAGTCAGAACGATCGGGCAACACGGACGAATCACAACGCAGGATCTGCAAAGCGACCGGTATTGACAATCTGCCCCCAGTTGATCCAGTTGATCATGGGTGTGTTCCGTGTTACACCTGTCGGACAAACTGCTTGTTTATGGCACTGGTTCTGAAATGGAAACAGGACAATGAACCGAGCAAAGGATCAGTTTAAAGTTTTAAGCTTGGCAACACACATAAAAAACGCAAGCGATTCTGGTCCGTGTTTAAGGTGATCAGGCACTGACTATGAAGAGCGAGTGGTTCACCCGTTTTCCAGAAGGCCGGGGAAGTGTTTCTGACGATCCCAGTAGCGGGGTCCGGCGACCGCCGTCAGCGACGAAAACATTAAGGAAGTCAGGACATCAGACACTGACGATCGGCGATTGACTGAATGAACTATAGATCAACCATGAATCCGTGCCACAAACCTTTACCCAGAAGTTATGTGAGAGAAAAACCTGTTGACATCTTGTGCCACACCACATGACTGTCAATAAGACGCAGATGAGTTTAGACGCTTCACATGATTTTGTCGAAACGGCGAATACGACACCCAGTTTCTTGAAACTGAGGCTGAAACCTGGTGTCTCCCGTACGACCCTGAAACGAAACGGCAAAGCATGGAACAGTGTTCTTCGTCACCTCTGTTGTGGCGTCAAGTCAGCGCCACACACCAGACATAAGAGAACGATCTTGGAGAAGGTAGCGATCGACAGAAAGCCAATCAAAAGCAGGCGGCGCGCATCCTGGAGGGAGTAACCGAAGATGCGCGCCCTCTACAAGCGGCTATACCTAGGCCGACATACGCCTGGACGCCCAGCAGTTACTATTCGGGAATACGACAGTTACTATTCAGAACTCAGGCAGTTATTAGGCAACTACGACGACTGAACTAGGGTAGTTACTAATCAGCTACGAACTAGGTCACAGCGCAGCTAGCATCATAAGGACGACGCCGCAAGAAGCAAGAAAAAACTTGTATTATTAATCTGAATAGTTGTTTCAGTAAACATTGATTCCTGCTTCCTGCACCAGTTCCTTTACTGACGACCAGACCGGGACGAGTAAACAACAAAAAGGCGACGAAGTCGTAACTACCTCGTCGGTAAAAGGTCAGAGCCGAAAAATCAAGCGTCAAAACGATGATCGTCACCTTTTTCGATAGTAAAGGCATAATCCGCAAGAAATTTGTGCTTGAGGGAATGACGTTGAACGATACAAAGTACGTTGAAATCTTGACCCGTTTCATGCAACGTCACCGCAAATTACGACCCCAGAACGCACAACAAGGTTCCTGGTTTCCTGTTCAAGATAACGCTCGCCCACACAAACGATACCGTCTAACCGGTTTTGGGTTACAATAAATAAATAAATAAATAAAGGTGGTATAACTTCAACATCCACCATACTCGCCAGAAAGGAAAGAGATTCGATTTTCTGACATCCAACGAAACGTGACGAGACTTTTGAGCACTATTCCAAAGGATAACTTCGTGGAAAGCCTCCAGGAAATATATCACAGAGCTCAGCGATGGATAGTTATGGGAGGTGACTGTTTCTAAAGACAGTAACTGTACTCCGCAGTTCATCTATGTTAATTTTACAGGACTATTCTCCGAACTCTATTATCATAGGCTGTATCAACACCTAACATAGACACAATATTTATTAAGTTTCTTTCAGTGGCCATCTTCCGCAACGAGCATCAAATTATTCGTTCCTCTTCTATTTCAGAGCATCATCAGTTATTGTTGTTGTGGTCTTCAGTCCGCAAACGTTTGATGCAGCTCACCACGCTACCCTGTTCTGTGTAAGTCTCTTCATCTGAGAATACTAACGGCAACCTACATCCTTTTCAATTTGCTTACTGTATTAGTCCCTCGGCGTCCCTTTACGATGCTCCGTTAACAATTCCTTGATGTCTCAGAATGTGTCCCACCAATCTATCCCTTCGCATAGTCAGGATATGCCAGAAACTCCTTTTCTCCCTAATTCGGTCAAGCACCTCCTCATTAGTTACGTGACCTACTCATCAAATTTTCAACATTAGTCTGAAGCACCACATTTCAAAAGCTTCTATCATCTTTTTGTCTGAACTCCTTATCGTTCACGTTTCACTACCATACAATGTTACACTCCAGACAAATCTTTTCAAGAAGAACTTACTAACATTTAAATTAATATTGGATGTAAAATAAGTTTCGTTTCTTTAGAAATGTCTTTCTTCTCATATCTATTCTGCATATTATATGTTCTTTATTTCGGCTATAAGAAGTTATTTTGCTAACCAAATAACAAAACTCATCTACTACTTTTATTGTCTCATTACCTAATCTAATTCCTTCAGCATCACCCGATTTTCTGACATTACATTCTATTACCTTCGTTTTAGTCTTGTTAATGTTCATCAATATCTTCCTTTCAAGACACTGTCCATTCCATTCAATTGTCTTCCAGATCCTCTGCTGTCCCTGATAAAATCACTATGTCATAGGCAGACAGCAAAACTTTTATTTCTTTTCAAAAATGTTCAAATGTTTGTTAAGCTTATGGGACTTAACTACGGGGTCATCAGTCCCTAAACTTACAAACTACTTATGAACTACTTACAAACTAGGACGAGGGGGGATTCGAACCCCCGACCGTAGTGGCCGTGCTGACCGTGACTGGAGCGCCTCAGTCACCTCGGCCACCGCGGCCGGCTTATTTCTTTTCCCTGAACTTTAATTCCCTCACCAAATTTCTCCTTGCATTCCTTCACTGCTTGCTCAGTGTACAGATTGAACAACATTGGGGAAAAGCTACAACCCCGTCTTACTCCCTTCCCAACCTCTGCGTCCCTTTCTTGCCCTTCGACTTTAATAACTTGTGTCTGATTTTTATATAGGATGAATATAACTCTTCGCTCCCTATATTTTACCCTGCTACGTTCAGAATTTGAAATAGTGTATTCCAGTCGACATTGTCCAAAGCTTTCTCCAAATCCTTTGATATCTGCAAATTATATGTTGTTCGCCAATGTAGCATTAACAGATTATAAACATTTCGTTTCGATCAAACTTTCTGGATATAAGCATTAAGAAACAAAACAACGAACACATGTTTTAAATATACCGATCTTCGACCACCCACACTCACAGAAGCAGGTCGCATTCCGACGCTTGCTCCATGCGCTCAATGTAATACCACTCAGCAAAGTAAATAATTGCCTACGCTCTGCTGCTCTCGCTCTTGTGTACTCTGCTGGACAATACTGCGCACCAGTGTGGGGAAACAGGGTCCACACAGCAAAGATTGACGTACAGCTTAATGAGGCCAAGAGAATTCAGATCTAGGCCCATTCAGTGGTTACCTGTTCTGGTTAATATTGCTCCGCAAGAACTAAGGAGAAATGCAGCTAAGGTAAAATTGATCAAGACCATCAAGGCTCACAAGAACTCTTCCTTGTATGATGCTCTAAAAGATTTAAAGAAGGAGGAGCAGCCATATTTGAAGATCTTAAATCATCAAAATTTCATTCTTGGTAGGATCCCTTAGCAAGTCGTCTCAAATCTCGGAAACCTCCCTGAAGTGACATGGAAAGTACCAGTTCCTTCTATGAAACCTCCAAGTGGCAAGAACGCTTGAATGAACATCCACCGCACAATGCCCACCTTGTTGCAAGAACCATCAAAGATGGTTGAGGGATTCCATCTACCACGCCGAACCTGGTTGAGGCTGAACCGCATCAGGACTGGTCGAGGGAGATGTGCTTACACCATGACTTTGACTGTGACTGCCGAGCGGAGAAACAAAGCGTAGAACACAGCGCCAAACAGTGTCCGCTGTGAGCATTTAACGGTGATTTAGAGAGTCTGCATGAAGTCACTCCAAGTTCTCTGAACTGGTTGTCAAATTTGGACAATTTAATTTAATTGCATATGCTGCTGTGTACTTGTAGAACCATACGATAAATAAATAAGTAGCAAAGTAAATTATCAAAAAGGACTTGACATAGAGATGCAAATAGCTGAAAACAATGTTTTCTATAGTAACTTAGTCATCAAGTTAAACAATAAAATAAAAATACTAACTTATACTGGCCACACAAACTGCAGCCGGTTCTTGGCCTCACTCAGTCCAGCCTTCCATACTTTCCTGTCAGTTGCGTCTTCAATCGCCAGACCCAGATCTGCATGTCTCCCGAGCTATTATCCTTCCATGTCATCCTCGGCAGTCTCAGTGGTCTGTTTCTCTCAGCTTCTCCATCCATTACAGCCTTTATTACCGTGTTCTCGTCTCTCTTCCTCACGAGTCCGTACCATCTTAGTCTTTTAATTTTCACACTCGCTACGATGACAGGCAGTGTGTATAATTCCTTAGCGTCCGCTGATCATTTTCTTTCACTGGTCCATATATTTTTCTCAGTACTTTGTATTCAAAAGCATTTTTTTTGTCAAGGTTCATGTCTCATTTGCATAGCACACTATTGGATTGATGATGCTCTGATATATTCTTATTTTTGTCTGCTTAGATAGTAACTTTGATCTTATTATGTCGTGTATAGCTCCTAGACATCTTCCTCCAGCTTGAATTCATGTTACTATCTCTTACTATATAAGTTTTTTTTATTTTTTTTTTTATTTTTTTTTTTTTATGTTGACACCGAGTACGTGAATGTATCTGTCTTCCGTATTGTTAGATTTCTGATTTTTAGAATATTTGGTGCTAAATGAGCTCGTCTTCTTACTACCATGAACTTTGTTTTACTTTCATTCATACTTAGACTACTTTCTTAGCTTCTTCTATAAGCACAGGCCCCATTTTTTCAGGTCTTCCATGTTCTTTCCTATCACCACAATATGATCCACAAAAGCCAGGACATTTATCTTTTCCTCTATGGTGACTCCTGCACTTTCACATGTTACTCTCCTCAGGGTGTTGTTGCGGGCCAAATTGAACAGAGATATAATATCTCCGTGTCTCACTCCTGTTTATACTTCAAATTCTTCTAGGAACTCCTCCTGTACTTTCACTCTACACTCTGATTCCACCACACATATTTTAGTTTCACATTTCCTCTCCCTTATTATGCTGTCGTATGCTTTGTTGAAATCTACAAACAGGTGAACAGTATCACGATTGTGCTCCCAGGTCTTATCTAATATTTTTCTTAGTGTGAATATTGGTCAATTGTTGATTTGTGTTTTCTGAATACAAAATGAGACACAACAAATCAGAACAAAACACAAACACCAAATGCCATGACAACTAGCCAGAATAACCAAAAGCTATAGGAAAACACACGAGATGGTACACAGTGACATACAGGCACAAACTCATACATAAAATAACCAACATTTTCAAAAGACAAGGCATAAACGTAGCATACAAAATCGACAATGCCATTCAAAAGTACGCCCCAAAACTGACATTTAGACAGAGTCATATACCAAAACGCTGGAGTATACCAATTACAATTCAACACGTGTTATGGGAGATATAGTCAACAAACATGCTGAACGTTCGGTATCAGATACAAGCAATACATTAGAGCTTGGAAATATAGAAAGCCGCGGTGGAGTAGCCGAGCGGTCTAAAGCGTCTCGCTGCGGTGCGCGCGGTTGCTCGCCGTGGAGGTTCGAGTCCTCCCTGTGGCATGGGTGTGTGTGTTGTTCTTAGGTTAGTTTACCTAGGTTTAAGTAGTTTGTAAGCTACGGACTGATGACCACGCAGTTTGGTCCGATATATTTACAAACATTTGAAGATTTTTGAAGTATAGAACAAGGATTACCACATTTGCTGAACACCTACCAGTGCTCTTTCACGAACTAACATGCAGAGAAGAAGACATGAAAATAATTGGAATAAACAACAGAAAGCACCTCCAACACTACAGGAAAAGTACCATCCCCAAACTACCAAAGCGAAAAACGAAATCATGTTAAATGATTAAGTGCACATATTAAACAACTGAACAACTGAGTACTTACACTAACAGATGTAATATAAAAACGCTCGCTCCCTTCTCTCAGCCATTACCCCCTCTCGCCTCCCCCCCCCCCCCCCCACACACACATACATAAAACATTGAAATCGAAGCTAAAATCAGGAAATCACACTCTAAAAATCTAAAACTATCTGAGATTACAGATACACAGATATGCAAACCACACAAAAACCTCTTCACTCCAAATTTTTCGTACAAACACAAAACACACACCTGACGCCCATAGCCAACATACACACACAGTAGAGAGGATATAAAATGCAGAATGGCAATGGGAAGAAAAGCTTTTTTGAAAAAGAGAAATTTGCTAACATCGAATATTAAGTGTAAGAAAGTCTTTTCTGAAGGCATTTGTGTAAAGTGTTGTCTTGTACGGGAGTGAAACAAGGACGATAAACAGTGCGGACAGAAGAGAATAGAGGCTTTTGAAATGTGGCGCTAGAGAAGAATGCTGAAGCTTAGGTGGGTATATCGCATAATCTTATGAAGAAGGACCGAAGAGTTATATTCAACCTATATAAAAACCAGAAAGCGGTTATTAGAGTCGAAGGGCAAGGAAAGGACGCAGAGGTTGGAAAGGGAGTAAGACAGGGTTGTAGGCTTTCCCCAATGTTGTTCAATCTGTATATTGAGCAGGCAGTGAAGGAATGGAAGGAGAAATTTGGAGAGGGCATTAAAGTGCAGGGAAAAGAAATAAAAACAGTGCGGTTGCCGATGACATAGTGATTCTGGAAGAGCAATTAAATGGAAAGGACAGTGTCTTGACAGGAAGATATAAGATGAACATTAACAAGAGTAAAACGAAGGTAATGGAATGTAATGTCAGAAAATCAGGCAATGCTGAAGGAATTAGATTAGATAATGAGACAATAAAAGTAGTAAATGAATTTTGTTATTTGGGTAGCAAGATAACTTCTGATGGCCGAAGTAAGGAAGATATAAAATGCAGAATGGCTATGGAAAGAAAAGCGTTACTATAGAAGCGAAATTTATTGACATCCAATATTAATTTAAGTGTTAGGAAGTTCTTTCTGAAAGCATTTGTCTGGAGTTTAGCATTGTATGGGAGTGAAACGTGGACGATAAGGAGTTCAGATAAAAAGATTGTAGAAGCTTTTGAAATGTGGTGCTACAGACGAATGATGAATATTAGATGGGTAGTTCACGTAACTAATGAGGAGGTGTTTAACCGAATCGGGGAGAAAAGGAGTTTCTGGCATATCCTGAATAAGAGAAGGGATAGATTGGTTGGACACATACTGAGACATCAAGGAATTGTCAACTTAGCATTATAAGGAAGCGTGTGGGGTAAAAATCGTAGAAAAAAAGTTTGTATAGCTTATGGGGCTTAACTACGGGGTCATCAGTCCCTAAACTTACAAACTACTTATAAACTAACTAATACTAAGGACGGCACAAATATTCATGCCCGAGGGGGGATTCGAACCCCTGCCCGTAGTGGCCGTGCAGACCGTGACTGGAGCGCCTCAGTCGCCTCGGCCACCGCGGCCGGCTAAAAATCGTAGAGGGAGACAGAGGGACGAATATAGTAAGCAGATTCAAAATGATGTAGGTGGCTGAACGTATTCTCTGATGCAGAGACTTGCACAGGACAGGGTAGCGAGGAAAGCTGCATCAAACCAGTCAGCGGACTGAAGACCGCAAGAACAACAACAATGAAGAGGGGGCTGAACAGAATTGGTAAGAAAAGGCATTTTGGGCATGCCTTCATTAAAAGAAGGGATCGCTTGGTAGAACACATTCTTAGACATGGAGGAATCGTAAATTTAGCATTGGAGGGAAGTGTGTCGGGTAAAAATCGCAGAGGGAGACCAAGAGACGCATATAGAAAGCAGATTCTAGGGAAACTGGCCTCAGTATTCCAGGGCAAAATCACTGTCATCAGGGCATGTGTGGAGGAGAATATGCGTAGGTGGTACAAAGATCGTAGCATCTACATCTATTCAGACACCCAGGCAGCCCTAAGATCACTGGCAGCTCCTGCAACAAGGTCTAAAATTGTTGCAGAATGTCACAGGGTTCTGGTGGAGCTAGGGGAAAGCAATTGAGTAAACCTATTGTGGGTCCCTGGCCACTCGGGGATCAGTGGCAACGAACATGCCGACAGATTAGCCAGAATGGGGGCAGAGACTTCATTTATTGGACCGGAACCTGTCCTGACAATCACCAAGGCAATGATCAAATTGGAGCTACGTAACTGGCTCAGAAGACAGCACGTAGAATATTGGACCAAAGTCCATCAACAAAAACATGGCAAGGTAATGATGCCAAAGCCATGTTTTAAAAGAATCTCTGTAATCCTGGGTCTGAACAGGAGAGAGATTAGACTCATGGTTGGATTGCTGACAGGCCATGGGAATTTCAAAAAACACCTACATACAATGGGAATAACAGAAGAGGACCCTAAATGTAGAATCTGTGATGACGGTGATGAAACTGCATCACATATAATCTTCGAATGCATTGCATTGGAGAGTAAAAGGCACAGAACATTTGGGACAACTAGACCCGAAGAAATTGTGTCTAATAAAGAACTGGTAAAGGGACGCCTTGCACTGTTCAAGGGCATTGGTTGGCTTTACTAGATATACAGGGAGCGATACCGCACAATAAACTTAGTTTCCGCGCGGGCAGTGGCGGGTTAGACCACGACTGTTTTGGCTTCCCTGGAAAAATCAAATCAAGCAGATTCTAATAGATGTGGGTTGTCGTTCTTATGAGGAGATGAAAAGGCTTGCTCAGGATAGAGAAGGGTGGAGAGCTGCATCAAACCAGTCTCCGGACTGAAGACCATAACAAGAACACGTGGAATGATTCTCGGCGTTATATTACGGCTGCAACCATTCTCTTCTTCCCCCGTGCGACGTAATATTTCGGCAACCGCGCGGTGATTTTAACGCAGCAGGTGTCCGTACTTGTCCCTAACCGCAGTGTCACGCCTCTGGAATAGCGAGGTGGGTGTTGCGACGGAGGGGTGGACAGGAAATCGGCAACAGGCGTCGGCGAGGATGCGCATCGGCGCGGCGCGTTCGCAGAAGGCTGCGGCGGCCGGATCCCAAGAGGAGGAGGCCCGCGGGTATGCGGGGTCGGCGGAGGTCATCGGCGCCGGCCGTTGACTGCGAAACTGGATGGCCCGCCACCGCCACCACTTCCCGTTAGCATAAATCCGCACTACGCTCTGCCTAGCGCTACACCAGACGCGCGCTCTCCCGCCTCCCAGCGAACCGACACTCCACTCGCTGATCACTATTAACGAGGAATAGGCGAGGCTTGCCACTGCTAATGAGTCCTAGCTAGAGCTGCACTTCATCAAAATAACGGTACGCTTACTTCGGTGTCGTAAGTAACTGCAGTCGTAAATGGTACGATTGCCGGTAGTAGTGACAAGGTTTTTCTTGTTGTGGTCTTCAGTCCGCAGACTTGTTTGATGCAGCTCTCCACGGTTCCACAGTCTAACACAGAGGTAGGCAAGTAATCTTAGATGGAGTCAGGTTACTTTTGAAAATTTTTATCCAGGTCCAAATGTAAAACCGCATCTTTTTTTTTTATTAATTTTTTATTTTAATTTTAACTCAAAAAATAATATGCAATAACACACGTTATTCAGCAGTTATATACTTACTAAGAGGTAAAGCAGTCAACAATCCGAATATTGGTTTGAACACCGCAGTGCTTTACTAGGCATGGTCCTGTTTGGAGGTGGTATGCCATTGCCTTCCTCCGAACTTCGAACTGACTTACCCAGCCAGTTATAGGGAGACTTACAGTTTAACGTGGGTTCCGAACCACGGTGCTACTCGGTATTTTTCACATGAGCAATACTGCCACAGGTGAAAGAAGTGGAAAGTGACAGATAAAAATCCTAGGACCTGGTGGGGATCGAACCCGCGACCTTTTGATTTGTAGTCTGGCACTCTACCACTGTGCACCCGGCCAGCAACCGAGCCGTTATGAAATATAATAGATGTAAAATAATAATGTATAAAGAATCCAATAAAATTTATATAATTTTCTATACGAAATAAAATGGATATACAAACTTATATTGGAAAGTCCAGAAACAGGTCATATATTATACATACTTTTTTACTTTTATTTTCACTAAGAAAGTTTGAAATACAATGAAATGTGAGTATATGTATTAAAAAATCCATGGAAAAAATCGCACAGACGTGTTTTGCGGCCCATTTTAGATATGTAGTTTTATAAGTTTTTGCGAACATTTTGGACCAAAATAATAATCTAAATAATAAAAAATTAATTAATAAGAGTGTCCGAAACCTTTGATTTGATTTTCTCGGGGAAGTCAAAACAGTCTTGGTCCAACCCGCCACTGCCAGCACCGAAACTAAGTTTATTGTGCGGTATCGCTCCCTGTATATCTAGTAAAGACAACCAATGCCCTTGAACAGTGCAAGGAGTCCCTTTACCAGTTCTTTATTAGACACAATTTCTTCGGCTCTGGTTGTCCTAAATGTTCTGTGCCTTTTACTCTCCAATGCCATGCATTCGAAGATTAGATGTGATGCAGTTCCTAAATTACATTTTTTTTAAATGTTTGTATAGTCTATGGGACTTAACTACGGGGTCATCAGTCCCTAAACTTACAAACTACTTATGAACTAACTAAGAATAAGGACGGCACAAATATCCTTGCCCGAGGGGGGATTCGAACCCCCGACCGTAGTGGCCGTGCAGACCGTGACTGAAGCTCCTCAGTCCCCGCGGCCACCGCGGCCGGCGATGCAGTTTCATCACCGTCATCAGAGATCCTACATTTAGGGTCCTCTTCTGTTATTTCCATTTTATGTAGGTGTTTTTTGAAATTCCCATGGCCTGTCAGCAATCCAGTTCAGGGCCAGGATTGCGGAGCTTCTTTTAAAACATGGCTTTGGCGTCATTACCTTGCCATGTTTTCGTTGATAGACTTTGGTCCAATATTCTACGTGCTGTCTTCTGAGCCAGTTACGTAGCTCCAATTTGATCACTGCCTTGGTGATTGTCAAAACAGGTTCCGGTCCAATAAATGGAGACTCTGCCCCCTCCTGGCTAATCTGTCGGCATGTTCGTTGCCACTGATCCCCGAGTGGCTGGGGACCCACAATAGGTTTGCTTTCCCCTAGCTCCACCAGAACCCTGTGACATTCTGCAACAATTTTAGACCTTGTTGCAGGAGCTGCCAGTGATCTCAGGGCTTCCTGGCTGTCTGAATAGATGTAGATGCTACGGTCTTTGTAGCACCTATGCAAATTCTCCTTCACATACGCCCTGATGGCAGTGATTTCGGCCTGGAATTCTGAGGACAGTTTCCCTAGAGAGATGACGCTCTCCAGTCTTGGGTGTCCCCCGTATACCCCGGCCACAACGCCTTGGTCTGATTTTGACCCGTCAGTGCCGGCCGCGGTGGCCGAGGTTACTGAGGCGCTCCAGTCACGGTCAGCACTGCCACTACGGTCGGGGGTTCGAATCCCCCCTCGGGCATGGTTATTTGTGCCGTCCTAGTTCGTAAGTAGTTCATAAGTAGTTTGTAAGTTTAGGGACTGATGACCCCGTAGTTAAGTCCCATAAGCTTAACAAACATTTGAACATTTTTGACCCGTCAGTAAGCCAGAGAATATTCCCCGTACGGTGTCGAACTATTTTCTCCCACTGCTCCCTACTTCCAATTGTTATATTGCAAGGCTTGTTGAAGCAGTATGGGGTTATAATATAATCGGCTGGCATTTCCCCAACCTTTCCTACATTTACCTCACTCACTATTTTAGTGTGTGATTCTGGATATCCCAAAGAGTTCCAGTTTTTGCCAGTTTTGAGTCTGTATGCACCAGCCGCTGCCTCCTTCTTGACCCAAAGGTGTAATGGCTTCCATCCCAGCAGTTGGTGTGCTGCTCATTCCGCCTGTTGTGGCTAAGCAGGCTAATCTCTGCACCTTACCAAGCTCCTTAGCAGCAACCTGCTGTTCTACCTTCTTCCACCTCACGACCGCCCCATAGGTGATCCTGGGTCTAACCACCGTGGTGTATATCCAGTGCATACCCTTGGGGCTCAGGGTCATTGTTTAAAAAAAAACTAAGTACTAAAGTGTAAATATACTAAAAAGGAATCAGAAGTGGAGACATGACATATATATACACACACAAACACACACAGACACACACACACACACACACACACACACATATATATATATATATATATATATATATATATATATATATATATATATATATATATATATGTGGTTAATCACCTAACACTAGCACCGAAAAATTTTGCGGAAAGTTTTTCAAATGGAACAATGGTTGTATCTACCATGAATTAAAATTTTTGATACCAGCTGTGTACAAACAATTTGTAATGACATTTTTATCACGTTTAGTTTGGCAGCTACAACGGTTTAAAGTTTCGAATAGCTACCAACTGGGGCACGGCCCACTGTTACATGACCACCGGCCAGTCAGATACGCTGTCATAGCCTTCGCTCCCAAAACTATGAATGATTGTAGCTGCCAAACTAAACGATATAAAATGACATTCAAACTTCTTTGTACACAGCTGGTGTCAAAAATTTGTTCCATTTGAAAAATTGTGTTTTTGCATAAAAAATAAACTTTCTAGGTATTTTTACAATCTGTTTATTGGCTAACAATACAAGTCCTTGACTACCAATCTTTTCTGTGAAAACCAAACATCAATCGCACTTTCCGTTTACGCAATATTTGCGGTGCAAGTGTTAGGTGATTCACCCTATATATATATATATATATATATATATATATATATACGTAGTACACACGTAACCCACGTACAGAAGTCTGTTGAGAGAAAAAAAAAACTTTTAACATAAGTCACCAAAAATTGGGAGGGGGAGGGGAATAAAACAAAAACATTGTGTGGTTTGTCATTGTATAGCAATATGCTAGAGCAGGGTTAATCCAATGTGAAGAACTGCCTTATTGTATGAAGTAGAGGCAACACAAAGTTGAAAAGCCCTATGTATCAAGGTAGATAGCTAGAAATGAATAATCATAAGTGCCTAAAAAACTGCAATCTATACTTTTTTGTCACTTATGATTATTCTTTTTTTTTTATTTATTTATTTATTTATTTTTTTTTTTTTTTTTTTTACCCGAGTTTCATATAGCAGCTATTTCTTATTGGTTCCTTTCCCTTCCCCTCCCCGTTTCTAGTTACCTCTATTGACACATGGGTCTGCCGGCCGCGGTGGCCGGGGGGAAGGAAACGCTTCAGTCACGGTCTGCACGGCCACTAAGGTCGGGGGTTCGAATCCCCCCTCAGCCATGAATATTTGTGCCGTCCTTGGTGTTAGCTAGTTCATAAGTAGTTTGTAAGTTTAGGGACTGATGACCCGTAGTTCCATAAGCTATACAAACATTTGAAACATTTTGACACATGGGTTTTTTCAACTTTATTTTGCCTCGACTTCATACAATAAGGCAGCCCTTCATATTGGATTAACCCTACACTAGCATAATGATATACAATAATAAACCACTCAATGTAATTCCCCCCCCCCCCCCCGCCCTCCTCCCAATTTTTGGTCACTTATGTTAACAGTTTTTTTTCTCAACAGACTTCTGTGTGTGTGTGTGTGTGTGTGTGTGTGTGGGTGTGTGTGTACGTCATGTCTCCACTTCTGATTCCTTTTTAGTATATTTACACTTTACTACTTAGTTATTTTTATTTTTTTAAACAATGACTTTGAGCAATTAGCCGTCTTGTCTTTCAGTCCACGCTTGCTAAATGTATATGATCCATATTAAGGAGTCTGGATTCCGGATATATTATTCACTAAAGGACTGCGTATATTGCTTTATGTTAATTTTACTCTTCCTGAATGGAAAAATGGGCCATTTCAACAATAACACCTCTGTATATTATGTATATAAATTGTATTTTGTATCACGTCAAGAAGACATAGTACTTTGTACATTCCCTTATCGCCAATTGTTTTTCTTCATGATCATTTACAAATATAATAAATAAATAATAAATGAAGACCCATTTTACGATATAATTGACACTAATGTTTTACATAGTGACCTTATAAAATATTTATTGTCGGACAGTAGTTTTATCTTATGTATGTCATGCTTTTGCTTACCTAGTTTTATACATGACATTATAATGCGTTTGTTGATTAATAGCATTATTATCGTTATATGTGTCTTATTCGGCTAGGGGCCTTAAGATAGTATATTGAATCACCGAATCCGGTCGCGCAAAATTTCATAGACAATTTCCATACGTCTGCTGGCATTTACATCCACCTACATAATCTAGTCAGCTGCGTCCTATTAATAATGGAGAGTTTGTAGGCAGCGGTCTCATGACGTTACGAATCGTCGAGTGCGTGGATACGCAAGAACAGAATGTCCTTGTGTCTGCGAGGCAGTACACATGTTACGACTTACCTTACAAGATAGGTCAAGGAAGGGCAAACTACGTTTTTAGTATTTGTAGATTTGCAGAACGCTTTTGACAACGATGAGTGGAATATACTCTTTCAAATTCTGAAGGTAGTAGGCGTAAAATATAGGGGAAAAATGCTGTGTAAATCTTGTACAAAAACCAGATAGTAGTTATACGAGCCGAGGGGCATGATGGAGACGTAATGGCTTGGAAAGGAACAAGACAGGCTTGTAGCCTTCCCTAATGTTATTCAATATGTATATTGAACAATCTGTCAAAGAATGCAAGGAGAAATTTGAAGAAGGAATTAAAGTTCAGGAAGAAGAAATAAAAACATTGCGGTTTTCCGGTGACATTGTAATCCTGTCAGTGACTGCAAGACACCTGGAAGGGTAATTGAAGGAAATGGGCAGTGTTTTGAAAAGAGGTTATAAAATGAACATTAACAAGAGCAATGGGATGTAGAATAAGAAAATCAGGCGATGCTGAAGGAATGAGATTAGGTGATAAATAGGTGAGTTGTGTTCTTTAGGGAATCGAAATCTGATAGCCGAAGTAAAGAAGATAAAATGGCTATGGGAGGAAAAGCATTTCTGAAGAAGCGAAATTTGTTGACATCCAAAATTAATTGAAATGTTAGAAAGTCCTTTCCGACAGAATTTGTCTAGAGGTAGCATTGTACGGAATAGAAACGTGGACTATAAGGAGATCAGAAAGATGACAAAAGAATTTGAAATGTTGTGCTACAGACAAATGCTGAAGATTTTTTGGGTAGATCGCATAACTGACGAGGAGGTGCTCAATAGAATTGGACAGAAAAGAAATTTGTGGCATATCTTGACTAAGAGAAAGCATCAAGTGGTGGAACACATTCTGAGACGTCAGGGAATCGTCAACTTATGATTGGAGGAACGTGTGTGGAGTAAAAATAGCAGAGGGAGACCGAAAGATACAGTAAGCAACTCTAAAAGGATGTAGGCTATCAGTGTTATTGCGAGATGAAGAGGCTTGCATAGTACAGGGTAGCGTGGAGCTGCATCAAACCTGTCTCACGACTGAAGATCACAAAAACAAAGTGTTTTCATCAAATTTATTTTTGGAAACATATTGATTAAATTTTCAATGCTCATTAAGAGTTTACCACCGAAAAAAAACTTGCGTATGTAACATAAGGATTGTCAGACAGCAACTTAAGCTCAGTGTGCTACCACAGCTCTTACAAGCATTGTTCGAATGCCGATACACTCCTGGGCATTAAAATTGCTACACCACGAAGATGACGTGCTACAGACGCGAAATTTAACCGACAACAAGAAGATGCTGTGATATGCAAATGATTAGCTTTTCAGAGCATTCATACAATGTTGGCGCCGGTGGCGATACCTACAACTTGCTGACATGAGGAAAGTTTCCAACCGATTTCTCATACACAAACGGTACTTGACCGCCGTTGCCTGGTGAAACGTTATTGTGATGCCTCGTGTAAGGAGGAGAAATGCGTACCATCAGGTTTATGCCTTTCATAAAGGTCGGATTGTAGCCTATCGCGATTGCGGTCTATCGTATGGCGACATTGCTGCTCGCGTTGGTCGCGTTCCAATGACTGTTAGCAGAATATGGAATCGGTGGGTTCAGGAGGGCAATACGGAACGCCGTGCTGGATCCCAACGTCCTCGTACCACTAGCAGTTGAGATGACAGGCATGTTATCCGCATGGCTGTAACAGATCGTGCAGCCACATCTTAAAACGTTACCATCTTACGATGGTCTGTTCAACGAATCAGTGATAACACAGCATCTACATAACCTGCTTATAGGAATCCCTAGAATTCATTCAGAATACGTGCAGCTAGAGAAATGTTCTCTATTTTATGTGTGCGTCAAAATAAAGGCAAGAACTCATAGCAAACAACAGGTATCTGAAAATCTGTTTAATTTCATCATTTGTACACTACAACGCATTACGACAATATGTACATCGGTGCCCAAACCGGCATAGTGGCGGCTTGGAAAGCTGTTACAAGACTGCCTTTTTCGCTCTTTGTGTGGCCTCCTTTTATAGTCTGGCCTACAATACCATACATTGTTACAACTATTAAAGATATGAAAAACAGTTTGGCCATGTTATGGCAAGATAATAGCAGCTTTAGATTCAAAATTACGGTAATTATCAATTTGCATCGATTCATAATAATCCTGCTTTCATATATTGGGTAGCAGATCTGAAATAAGCTTAACTATAAAACACAACAATACATTGTTTGTTTATACCAATATCTTGAAAAATAACGAAGGGCAAATGTTCCTACCATGTACAGAATAATGAAATAAAGTATCAGTTGTTTTGCTGTATTCAAGAAACGGGAATATTTCCTATAGACTTAGTTGATCTACGATGCTGCTCATGCTGGCAAGTTTATATTCAAAACATTTATTATATTTGTTTTTTCGTGGCCAGTTCCTACTCAGATATACAACAGAATATATCTCTAAGTATACTATTTCACTTTATGTTTTCCTAAAGTGCATATTAGCAGGTTTTAGTTTCATGGCCATGTGCTCTTGTTTATTTTCCTATTTTATGATGCAATATTATTTGTTTGTCTTCCTAGCAATGTAGGTATCTTCTCTTAACCATTACTTTATGTAGAAATCATGTTTCTTATTTTGCACACACTCTGAGATCACAAACTGGCATTTAACAGTTGAGGTTCTAAAAAATAATTTGTTTAATTTGTTATTTGGGTGATGAAGTAGTAAACATTTAGCTCTGTAGCTTGCCTATTACATCTCAATCTCGATCCTTGAGTCAACAGATGGGGACGTTTGCAAGACAACAACCATCTGCACGAACAGTTCGACGACGTTTGCAGTAGCATGGACTATCACATCGGAGACCATGGCTGCGGTTACCCAGACAGGAGCGCCTGCAATGGTGTACGCAATGACGAACCAGGGTGCACGAATGGCAAAACACCATTTTTTCGGATGAATCCAGGTTTTGCTTACAGCATCATGATGGTCGCATCCATGTTTAGCGACATTGCGGTAAATGCACATTGGAAGTGTTCATTCGTCATCGCCATACTGGCATATTACCTGGTGTGATGGTATGGGGTGTCATTGTTTACACGTATCGGTCACGTCTTGTTCGCATCGACGGCACTTTGAACAGTGGCCGTTACATTTCAGATGTGTTACGGCCCATGGCTCTACCCTTCATGCGATCCCTGCGAAACCCTACATTTCAGCAGGATAATGCACGACCGCTTGTTGCAGGTCCTGTACGGGTCTTTCTGGATACGGAAAATGTTCGACTGCTGCTCTGGCCAGCACATTCTGCAGACCTCTCGCCAATTGAAAACGTCTGGTCAATGGTGGCCGAGCAACTGGCTCGTCACAATACGCCAGTCACTACTCTTGATGAACTGTGGTATGGTGTTGAAGCTGCATGGGCATCTGTAACTGTACACGCCATCCAAGCTCTGTTCGACTCAATGCCCAAATGTATCAAGGCCATTAGTACGGGCAGAGGTGGTTGTTCTGGGTACTGATTTCTCAGGATTTATCCACCCAAATTGTGTGAACATGAAATACATGCCAGTTCTAGTATAATATATTTGTCCAATGAATACCCGTTTATCATCTGCATTTCTTCTTATTGTAGCAATTTTAATTGCTAGTAGTGTTTAAACAAGCTGTAAAACGACCTATAAGGCTGGCAGTGAAGTGCTCCCGAAATTATGCTGTATGCCAGATTCTATTAATTTATTTCCCCCGCCCCCCCCCTCTAGATACCCCATCTCGTTTCACAATAAGAAGTCCTCATAATGCACGATATCCCTGACTATAAAAATATGATTAGGTCACACAGGTCACTGCTTTACAATAACAGCAGCACGTGATAGAGTAGGTAATATTGTGCGGAATATTAAGTCAAACTGCAGTTTAAAACATGGACAGCGGGAGCGGCTGTTTGTGAGATTTTTGCCAAGGAAGCACCCAGCAAGGCAAGTTTGCTATCCGGCCGCTGACTGGACGTTGACCGGTAAAATTTATTGGTGCCACGAGAGGTTAAAAAAGCCGTTAAAAGAGACGTAAAAGCCGCTCACAGTCCGGTTAAAATTACTTGCTATTTGACGTCTGCCACGTGTTGTTACAGTGTTGCCACACAAACAGGCCATGTGTGGAAGTTCGAGCAATGTTGAATGAGGCCGCCAAGAGTTATGGCGGCACTGCGACAAGCTCTGTCGACAGCTGAGTTTGAGGGCTCAATGACTGAACTACGGCAGAAGACGCGTTTTGTATACCTCAATTTAATCCTAAGTCCTAACGTAACAGCACGTGACACACAGTGTATCTACAAGGTCAACAATCTTCTGAAGAACTGAATTTATGACCGCTTATGTTCACGCGAATTAAAGCTTAGTTCTAAGATACAGTGCTAAAAGAAAATTTCATGCTACCGTTTGTTATCTGAAAATATCCTCGTATTGGCTATGGACACTCGAGTTGCCGTGTTACGAACCAATCAGTAGCCCTCGTTGGCGCTTGGATACTTATTATAAACAAGATAGGCGTATTCCAATCGGAAAAAATTTCCATACGGCAAAAATAAGTAAGTACTATTATAAAAATGACATAGTAAAGTATTAGAACATTTAAAATTCAATTGCACCAATTAATTTATTAAAAATAACAATCGAAGTCACTTTGATTCGATTTAAAAATTTCAAAAAAGGTATTGCACCACGAGATTCGAACCATCAATCTTCTAAATGGCTAGTTAGTTTTGATTTAGTGATACTAAAGAGCCAGTAACAACGTAAATCGTACCAAGCTCATCTAATGAAAGATTATCTCTAGAATTATAACACTCGTGTAGCGTCGTTAAATAGCGGCTTGTGCCAAAGGATCTAGAAGCGTGAGGTTATTGCTATGTTTAAGTTAAAGCAGTCAACAATCCGAAGATTGGTTGAACACCATAGTGCTTTACTAGGCATGGTCCTGTTTGGAGGTGGTATGCCGTTGCCTTCCTCCGACCTTCGAAATGACTTACCCAGCCAGTTATAGGAGGACCTACAGTTTAACGTGGGTTCCGAACCACGGTGCTACTTGGTATTTTTCACATGAGCAATAGTGCCAGAGGTGAAAGAAGTGGAAAGTGACAGATAAAAATCCTAAATGTCCGAACATAAAAATTATAAACGTTGACACGATCTTCTCATTAAGAGGTATCATTTTTTTGTGAAAGGTTTAAACACAGTAACACAACTATTTCAGTTATACGTGGTACAGTCAATAAGATGTTGACGCCTGAAGGATATGAGCCCACAGGACTCTGCATACTGCCAGTGGTGGTGACACTGCACGTACTGCTGCATTCCAGGTGGCTGATTGTCGTTTGAGTTGCGGGTCGCAGAGGAAACCATGTTTCGTCTCCGTTACCGATTATGTGTTTTATTACGACTTTGGTGTAACAGTGTCACAGTTTTCAAATGTTCAAATGTTTGTTAAGCTTATGGGACTTAACTGCCGGGGACATCAGTCCCTAAACGTACAAACTACTTATGAACTACCTTATTCTAAAGACATCTGTGCCCGAGGGGTGGTTAGAACCCCCGACGGGAACGGCCTCGCTCATCGGAGCATAGCGCCTCAATGCGTTCGGCCACTCCGCCGCGGCGTCAGATCATCGATCGCACAATTGATGAGGTCAGCACAAATTGTCATGCGGTCAACGCAGGATTTGTGACACACTGTGCTGGGTAGCACGAGACATGTTGAAGTCGTTCGTCAGAATTTTGTGGCAAGTACGACGGCTGATCCCCACTGCTGCTGCAAGAGCGTCTTCCATTTGGGAACGGTTAGCATGCACAAACACTGCCACTTCCGCTATTTTGCGTTATTTTAGATCTGTACTTGACCGACCAGTAAGAACATCATCTTCGAAACTGTCCCGTCCTTGCAATAAACGTCGGGCCAGCTAAACAGTGCGATTCTATGCGTCCTCGCCGTAAACCAAATGCTTCGGCAGCTGTTTTTGCTACCCGTAGCTCAAACTGAGGTATGTCAAGGTCTGCTTCCAGTGCATACACTCATCTGTCCCTCTGTCCCTTGCATACCACTGCGCCACCTATGCGATAAAGTGAACCACAGGGCCGTCATGCGATTAGTCTTCAGAACTTACTGACTGTACTGCGACGGTAAAAGTCGTACCTCCTGATATCGTATCGCACTAGTATTTACCTTGCGAAGTAAGACAACTCTATGTAAAATGGATTCAATCAGTCGTAGGCAGTCCTCTGCAGGAATAGCAACTCATGCCGTCGTAATAGCCGTCCATAATTGCGACAATGTTGCCGATCTAAGATTTTGTGCACCAACTGACCTGTCGATTATGTCCCAAAAATGTTGGATGGGATTTATCTCGGGCGATATGGGTGGCCGAATCATTGCCCAGAAATGTGCAGAATGTTGTTCAAGGCAGAGCAACTCTGTTCCTGTGACAAGATGCGCTGTCATCTATTTAAATTCAATTGTTGCTTAAATATCAACAATAATACATTTCCGTGAGACAATATTGTCTCGCTTTACCAAAGGCATTCAATTAAAATTTGTGCTGTGGCCGGGATTCGAACCCGGGACCTCCTACTTACTAGGTAGGCAGAATTAAAGAGTGTGGCGTGGAGGGAGACATGCTTTAAGACAGCCCGTGTAGTGGATTTGACTCCAACGCTGTGTTAGCTGAGTGGTACCGGGTGCCGTTGGTCAGCGCGCCCGGTCAGAGGGCTCAACGCCTTCTGTAATAAAAAAAAGCTCAGCCAAGAACAAACCGAAGAAGAACGAACAAATACGATTAGCGTCCGCAACAATGAGAACCACACATAGGGAAAAAAAGAAGAAGCAGAAGAAGTGGTCTAAAGCACCTACCTCATAAGTAGGAGGTCCCGGGTTCGAATCCCGGTCACACCACAAATTTTAATTCAATGCCTCTCCTTATGTTTAATACAATTGTTGTTTGTTAACACGAAGTGCATGAATGGCTGCCATAGTCCGCAAACATCCTAAAATAGTCGTTTCTAGACAATGATGCGTTCATTTGGATAAGAGGACCCAGTCCATTCTATTTAATAGCGGTCCACACCATTATTAAACCACGACCAGAGTGCACAGTGCCTCGTTGACAACGTAGGTGACGCGGTGGAGTGGCCGAGCGTTCCAAGGCGCCTTGCTGCGACACGCGCCGCTGCTCATCGTCGGAGGTTCGAGTTCTTCTTGTCATTAGCATAAGTTATTTCAGGTAGTTTGTAAGATTTACAAAAAAACAACGTAGGTCCATAGCCTCATGGGGTCTGCGACACACTCGAACCCTACCATCAGCTCTGCTGGTCACGAGTCCAGGAGAGGTGCTGCGGGCGATGTTCTGTGGCCAAAACATTAGAGTCGGTCGACTACTGCCGCAGTTCATTAAGGCCAAACTGCACAGTGCTATCCTAACGGATACGTTCGTCGCAAGTCTCACATTGATTACTGAAATTATTTCACCGCTTGTCTCTTAGCATTGGAAACTCTACATCTACACAAATGCCACTTTTCTCTGTCATTAAGCGCAGGCTGTCGGCCAATGCGTTGTTTGTGATGAGAGGGAATGCCTATGATTTGGTATTTCCGGCCATTCTTGACACTGTGGAGTCTGAAATATTGAATTCCGTAACGATTTCGCCAATGGTACGTTACATACGTCTAGCTTCAGCTACCATTCCGCGTTCATTGTCCTTGTTATGTGTCATCGTCACGTCGGGCACTGGAGTCCAATGACAGCTTTGCGAAACTACTGCCCTTTTTTTACCTTGTGTATGTGATACCACCGCTATCTACATTTATGCTTGTCGCTATCCTATGTCTTATGTCACCTCAACGCACACTCATCTACGAGGGCAACTTAAAAATTATCTACACTTTTGCTATAATATCTGTCACACTGCGCACGTTCTTTTCTGTCCTAGCACGTCTTTGACAGTTTCGTCGTACTTCCGCCATTGGTCTTCCTTCTGTTGCAGTTGTATCGTGGCAACTCCATTGGAGGCTGTGTACAAAGAGGAACAACGACCAGTGATCCGATTCATCTGCTCTGAGGGTGTCAAAGGGACAGACATGCATCGCAGACTATCATCGCAATATGAGAGAAGTGCGTTATCACGCGAAACCGTGTTTTTTGTTAATCGATACTTTTAAAAGTGTTCCAACAAGTGTCACGCATAAAGAGGGAGCGGGACGGTCATCGAACCCCGCTACAGATGACTACATTCAGGCAGTTAGAGAGATTGTTCTGGCAAATAGGCGAATCACTATCCATGAGGTAGCAACCGCTTTGAACATCAGCCATGGCTCCAAACCACATCACCCATGCCCAGCTTCGTTTCCATATGGTCTATACATGGTGGGTACCAAGAATGCTCATCCATCTTGTGGTCTGTCAACCTTGCACAATCGCTTAAACAACGAAGGTGATGCTTTTTTTGAACAGAATTGTCACCGGTGATGAAACTTGGGTGCATCGCTACGAGACCGAGTCAAAGTGCGATTGGGGATCGCAGGAGGAAAGACGACGTTCTTTTCGTGAATTTCTGTTGAGGAAATTTAGAGGGCTGGAATTTGAAGCTGAGTGTAGTACGATCTTGCTGCCGCCTACTTACATTTCGCGTAGTGATCACAAAGACAAGATAAGAGAATTTAGGGCTCGTACGGAGGCATATAGGCATTCCTTTTTTCCTCGTTCTATTTGGAAGTGGAATAGGAAAGGAAATGCCTAGTAGTGGTACAGTGTACCCTCCGGCACGCACCTTACGGTGGATTGCGGAGTATATATGTAGATGTAGATGTAGACTATGGAGTAAAAACATCATGGATCGTCGACGAGGAAAGAATTCAAGACGGGGCCATCCGAAAAAAA
The DNA here is from genome assembly GCA_026315105.1 of Locusta migratoria. Taxonomy (NCBI): domain Eukaryota; kingdom Metazoa; phylum Arthropoda; class Insecta; order Orthoptera; family Acrididae; genus Locusta; species Locusta migratoria. Next base: position 243,631,906 of record CM048748.1, read on the forward strand.
AATGTTTGTAAAGCTTATGGGACTTAACTGCGGGGTTATCAGTCCCTAAAATTACAAACTACTTATGAATTAAGTTATTCTAAAGACAACACAAACATCCAAGCCCGAGGGAGGATTCTAACCTCGGACGCAGGAGGCCGCGCGATCCGAAACGTGGCGCTCCAGACCGCTCGGATTCTCCGGTGCGGGAATCACAGAGGCAGAATGCTTGGCAAAGGGAAGAACTGTCAACAGTGCGAGGTTTAGCGAATTGTTGGAAAAGAAGCTGAAGTCAGAAATTCGCACCAAACATCGAGGTTTGCTGTCGAAGGTTTTGTTGTAGCATGACAATGTGCAGCCACACCCGGCCAATCACACTATTGAAACCATCAACAAGATAAAATTTGAGGCATTCGAACAGCCTCTTTACAGCCCACACCTTGCTGCAAGTGACTTTCACATGTTTGGGCCACTCAAGGATGCTTTGAGTGGTCAACAACTTGCCTCATACGTGGACATGGGAAATGCGGTGCTAAAGTGGCTACACGACCTTTTACTTGGAATGAATGCGTCGACCTTTGAACCAAGTGCATTGCGAAGAAGGGAAATTACGTTAAAAAAAATGATGCGTATATCCCCAGTTTTATTTCAATAAACAGTAGAATGAAAATGTATTTATATTTTTATATTTTTATTTATTTATTTATTTATTTATTTTTACTTGTCCTCGTAGTCTTTGAGAATCAGAGTTGACGCACTTACAACAAAATTTACACACTAATTTCAACCTTTGATTTATTGCATTCATGCTTAACAACAAAACTCACTTGTAACCAGAATTTGGAGACTGTTTTATATATGTGAGTTCTGGCAAGGGAGGATAACTCAAAAAACAGGTAAAAAGAGCTTATTGGTATAGGAGGAGAGGAAATAGAGAAAGTAGATAGCTTCAGAGTACTTGGGTTGTTTGGGTAGAAACAGTGGCGCAGCCAATATTTGATTCTGGGGGGGGGGGGGGGGACCTATGGCTATTTTTACACTTTTTACAGTTGAACCGATTATACTACGAAAACAATTGCACAAGAAATAAAATGAGTAGGCTCGCATTAATTTGAAAGTGGAAGAGGAACAACGTGGTGGAACTGGAGTGTATATAATTTTCTCGTAAAATAATTAAACAGCTTCTTTATAATTGCGTAGGATTCTGCGGCCAGTCAGATGACATAAAAGTTTTATGGGTGTTGTACCGCGTCATGTTGTAAGAAGGCTATTGCTTTAATAACCGAAGTTTCGGCCAACGTTACAGTGGCCTCCATCTGGATATACTGATGTGAGCTGGTTGTTACCATACTTTATATTTACTGTCAATTAGACATTACGTCATAATTTTTAAAATCAATGATGCTATTGGTGGTTTTTGATAGGATGCTGAGGTGGAGGGAGTGGGGGTTGGCCGTTGCCTATTGCTTCCTGCATAGCGAGACATGATTGGTGTTCATCCGCGAATGAGCTGAGGGCTTCCGTTTCTCTCCTGCTGGCCGTGGGCCGCGCGGCGGCAGTTGCTTACTATAATAGTCACGCTCGCGTGTTGTGTTGTCAGTGCGGCCTATCTCGTTGTGGTGGCTGGTAGCCAGGAGGGGGCAAGCCTGAGTCCATCTTCTCTGTTCATGTTATGAGGGTGTTTTACAATTTCGGTGACTTCCCTTATCTACCGTTTAACCATCCCTGGTTGCTTGGCGAGTATCCTGACATCGTTAAATTTTATCTTTTTGCTGCAATCTTGCCGCGGTGGAGTAGCCGAGCTGTCTAAGGCGTCTCGCTAAGGATCGCGTGGTTGCTCGCCGTCGGAGGTTCGAGCCCTCCCTGGGGCATGGGTGTGTGTGTTTGTCCTTAGTTTAGTTTACCTTAGTTTAAGTAGTTTGTGAGCCACGGACTGATGACCACGCAGTTTGGTCCGATAGATTTACAAACATTGCTGCAATCTTGTTGTTGTTTGGCTACTGCAGATTTATTGTGCTGGCCTGATCGAATGTAGCGTTCATGTTCGCGTATACGCGTTGCCACTTCCCTCCCTGTCTCGCCTATATATACTTCCCCACACTCCCATTCCAACTTGTATACTCCTGCTGCGTGTAGTGCCTCTTTGTCCTTTATGGAGCCAAGTACATCCTGGATCTTGTGACTACTATAGAAGAAAGGCCGGGTTGGTGTCGAGCCTTCTTACATCATGACGCCGTACAACACCTAGAAAACTTTTATATCAAAAAGCTTCTTTGTTAATAGCCAAGGAGAAACGTCTTTACAGTTTAACTAACATTATGTGTAAAAATTGTGCTAAAATAACGCTGTTGTTGTTCATAAATTTCACTCGGTGGCGCTACTGACCTGCTAAGTAGCGGATCGCCGCATATGAACAATCGGCTCGTAACTTCAGCATAGCAGAACAATAGCGACAGCACCAAAGCTGGTCGCGACGGCGTTAAAACCGGTTACAGTGTCAGTAGCACAAGTTCACAATGGCGGTATCACGATGGCGACACATTGTCACGTTCACTTGTGCTTGGCGCATTATAGTTACGTTGTGATTTATTACATGTGTACTATTTCAAATTTCCCGTGCCGACCTGTTCTAAAAAAATGAAAACAATAGAAAATAAAAAGTTAAAAAATCTTTGGGGAACTTGTTATCTGCAAGGCCCCCAGTGTTAGTGAGTACATCGACATTTTAATAATAACAATTATATAATTTCAACACGTTATATTGTTAATTCGTTAGTTACACTATAAGCTTATTTCAACTTAATAGTCATCTTCAGGTGTTATGCCTCATTCTGTTGTGCTGAAAATTTCAATATTATTGTGACGTGATATATTTTATTATTATTTTTTCTTATATATATCACGTAACTTATAATATTGTGCTGTCATGCCAAATCTTTATCAAGTTACGGATTTTGACATTTATTTGACAGCTCTACAGAGATGTACTACAATCGAACACTAAGCAGGAACTGAATACTGGAGGAAGGAATAGAGGGAATGATGAAAGGCAAAAGAGGAGGAGGTTGAGAACTATCTCAAATGCTGTCAAATAAATGTCAAAATCCGTAACTTGATAAAGATCTTGCATGACATCACAATATTATAAGTTACATGATATTAATATTATATAAGAAGGAAAAATAATAATAAAATATATCAGTCACAATAATATTGAAATTTTCAGCACAACAGAATGTGGCATAACACCTGAAGATGACTATTAAGTTGAAATAAGCTTATAGTGTGACTAACGAATTAAAAATATACAGTGTTGAAATTATATAATTGTTATTATTAAAATCTTCGGGGAGTGTTGGGGGAGCTCTAGCCCCATTAACCCCCTCCCCCCCCCCTCCCCCCAATGTCTGCGCCATTGGTCAGGAATGATATGCATTGTACAGCCGCAGTGGAATGGCCTCCCGTCGGTGGTTCGAGTCTACCCTCGGGGATGGGTGTGTCTGTCTTGCCCTTAGTTTAGTTTAACTTAATTTAAGTAGTTTCTAATCCCAGAGACTAATTACCTCAACACTTCAGTCCTATAGATTTACATAAATTTAAACATTTGATGTTGTCTACATCTACATGGGATACTCTGCAAATCACATTTAAGTGCCTCGCAGAGGGTTCATCGAACCACAATTATACTATTTATCTCCCATTCCATTTTCGAATAGCGCGCGGGAAGAAATAACACCTGAATCCCTCTGTTCGAGCTCTGATTTCTCGTATTTTATTCTGATGATTTCTACCTATGTAAGTGGGAGTCAACAATACATTTTCGCATTCGGAGGAGAATCTTGGCGATTGGTGTTTCGCAAGTAGCCCACGCCGCAGCGATAAGCGCCGTTGTTGTAATGATTCCCATCCCAGATCCTGTATCATTTCCGTAACGCTGTCTCCCCAGTATCGTCACAATACGAAACGAGCTGCCCTTCTTTGGACGTTTTCGATGTCCTCCGTCAAACCCACCTGATAAAGATCCCACACTGGGCTGCAATACTCCAAAAATGGACGGACAAGCGTAGTGTATGCAGTTTCTTTTGTAGTTCTGTTGCATGTTTTAAGGGTTCTGCCAATAAAACGCAGTCTCTGGTTCGCCTTTCCCACGATATTATCTACGCGTTCTTTCCAATTTAAGTCAGAAGTAATTGTAATTCCTAGGTATTATGTGGAGTTTACGGCATTCACATTTGATTGATTTATCTTGTAAACAAAGTTTAACGGATTTCTTTTCGTACTCATGTGGACGGCTTCACACTTCTCATTATGTAGAGTCAATTGCCAATTTTTACACCATATTGTTATCTTATTCAGATCGTTCTGCTGTTGGTTTTGATCTTCAGATGATTTTACTAGATGGTAAATGACGGCGTCATCTGCAAACAGCCTAAGAGAGCTACTTAGATTTTCCCATAAATCGTTTATGTAAATAAGGAACAGCAGATGACCAATGACACTACCCTGTAGAAAGCCCGATATCACCTCTGTTTTAGTCGATGCCTTACCATCGATTACTACGAACTGTGTCCTCTCTGACAAGAAATCCCCTATCCAATCTCAAATTTGGGGCGATGTACCATAACCACGCAATTTGATTAAAAGCCGTGAGATACGGCATCATAAGCCCTCTGGAAATCAAGAAATACGGAATCACTTTGTGAATCTTTTTCGATAGCACCCATCATTTCGTGTGAATAAAGAGCTAGTTGTGTTTCGCATGAACGATATTTTCTAAATCCGTGTTGACCTTGGGTCAGTAGATCGTTCTGTTCGAGATAATTCATAATATTTGAATGCAGTATATATTCCAAAACCCTGTTGCAAATCGACGTTAATGAAATATGCCTGTAGTTTGGTGGGTTACTCCTACTGCCTTTCTTGAATATAGTTGTGACCTGGGCAACTTTCCAATCTTTTGGTACAGATCCTTGTATGAGAGAGCGGTTGTATATGACTGTTAAGTAAGGAGCTATCGCTTCAGCATAATGAGATAGAAATCTAATGGGTATACAATCCGGACCAGAAGACCTGTTCTTGTTAAGTGATTTTAGTTGCTGCACAACAGATAGTAGACTAAGTATTTCCACGGAAATCGAAGGTTTCAGGATGAAAGTGAAGTTACATTCTAGGGGCGTATATAAAGATTTGAAGAAAATACTTGCTAAGTGTTATGTCTGGTTCATTGCAATGTATGATGTAGAGAAATGAAAATTACGTAAAGAAGCTGAAAGAAAGTTGTTGGCACTTAACGATGTGCATATGGAGGAGAATAGAGCACATGAATAGGGAAGACTGGCGAAGTAATAACAATTCATTAAGAAGAGTTGAGTTGAACGTATTGAAAAACTTGAAAGAGAAAAATGAATTTAATCGAACACTAAGCAGGAACTGAATACTGGAGGAAGGAATAGAGGGAATGATGAAAGGCAAAAGAGGACGAGGTTGAGAACAATCTCAAATGCTGGACTACATCAATGGAAGGAAATATTCTGTCATGAAAAGCCTGTCTGTTGACCGAAAAATGTGGAAAACGTTTATACTATTACAATATGTGACATGGAGTACAGTGTCTTTGGTGGTGATGTTACAACGATGTGCAAGATGTAAAAATGTCATGGCATATACCTTTCGTACGGTGTGTGTGTGTGTGTGTGTGTGTGTGTGTGTGTGTGTGTGTGTGTGGGCGCGCACCTGCCGACCATCAGTTTACTCTCTGCTGATGTCAACTTGCTCGCGAAGATATTCAGACTTTTTCAGCGTGTACCACCAACGAAAAGGAGGATACGCCAATACAATATGCACTGTATTACATGGGTAGGAACCTGTAAATATGTAGTTAGGTAATGAAATGGGCTGACAAGGATCAATATATATCTCCTAGCAAAAATATATAATTACTTAATTTTACTTGGGTTAAGGATTCACTAAAGATGCCTAGCATAAATAGTTGCGAAGTATTTATTTCATATGTGTATTATGAAGGAACATTAAGGCAGACACAGAGGCAAAATGGCTACGAATATAAAGCAAGACAATAGTCATACACTATGTACTCCATAAGATACTTTTCGGAGTTATGTCGATACTGATTGACGGGTTGGTTCCATTGAAAGGGAAATTACGTAAACATTAAATCTTCATCTCATCCCCAAGCTAAAATAACAGTAATGTGCTTTTTTATTGCTTTACTGCCTTATTTTGCCACAGCAATTCACATAGGTTTCGAAACAATCACTGATTTGTGCAATCACTGATTGCGAATGTTGTCTTCCTTTTATTTCTGTTGCAATGAACAAATGAGCTGTGAAGAAGCGAAGGTTTCATTTTGAGGTGTGTAGGGATCACAGCATTTCATTGTGCCCCTGCCCCACACACATATAGCTAGTGTTACACCACATCCACATATAACCCACCACACATGCCTACGATTTTAATAATAATAAAATTTATAAAACTTATTACACAAACAGCAACCAATATCTTTAATTGTTTTCATTTTATGTTGTATTAATAAGGTCAGCTCCTAGTGCCATCATCAGATCTGTCTTAATACAAAAACCACAGCACAATTAAAACTATCCGAATATATATAAAGACATACGTAAGTACATAACTGTTAGGATGTAGCTAAGATGGCAAAATATTCCTATGTGATAAGCATCCTGCCGCGGTGGAGTATCCGAGCGGTCTAAGACGCCTCGCTGCGGAGCGCGCGGTTGCTTGCCGTCGGAGGTTCGAGTCCTCCTTAGGGCATGTGTGTGTGTGTGTGTGTGTGTGTGTGTGTGTGTGTGTGTGTGTTGTGCTTAGGTTAGTTTACCTTAGTTTAAGTAGTTTGTAAGCTACGGACTGATGACCACGCAGTTTGGTCCCATAGATTTACAAACATTTGAACATTTGAATTTGATAAGCATCCTCTTGGAAATACCACAATGTATCAGAAAACATTCCCAAGCAACGCTGGATCACAGGATATTCTTATACTGGACCCCAACAGTATTACGGGAAGATCTTGCACACATTTTATTTTCATTGTGACTTGCCGACGATGGTTCTTATTGGATTGTAGAGCTCCGGGCTGTGGATTAACTATTTTATTTTAATTAATTCAGCACCCAGCCACTTTTTAATACGTTTAAAGACGCGTTTCGGGTTTTCGTCCATCTTCAGTTGACGTAATTGCAGTTTTGTTTCAGTATGTTTTTGCATATTGCTTATTGCAGAGGAAATTGTAAGTACTCTAAAGCACAGCGTTTCGTAACATTAAACGGGCGAAATTGAAAAAAACTAGAATAAAAATTCGTTATTTTTCACAGGCCATCTGCAGCTTCCAAACTGATTTTGACTCTACATACAGAAACAAAATTGTAATTACGCCAACAGAAGATGAGTGAATACCCTATCAATGTGCTGAGAGAACGTGAAGATAAATCCGATGATAGCATAATCATCTGTTTCATAAACATAGAATTGGCCATTTTGGGGATCATATTGTCCCCATTACATAATGATATTCTATTAAATATATGAAAAAAAGTTATTATAATACCGTAATTGTTAGATATCGCAGGTTGGTACTGCAGTACTAACCTACGATATCTAACAATTACGGTATTTATCTTCACGTTCTCTCAGCACATTGATAGGGTTACCAGACGTCCTCTTTTACCCGGACATGTCCTCTTTTTTGGACCCTAAAATGGTCCGACCGGGTTTTTAGGAAAATGGGGAAATGTCCTCTTTTTTGCGTTATGCAACTGTTTCAATCTGAAAATGCGTAAATACAACTCTCTGAAGTGTCACAATCACTAAATATAGATAATTTAACCGTCTTTCAAACAATGTAATTTTTTTTCTAGCATTTTCTTTTTCCTTTGTTTGGTTGGCGGAGATGGGGGGATGGGGAGGAGAGCATTACGTGCACGTTTGGCTGTCTGGTCACTGAACTTCAACAACACTGTACAGCGTAATGATAAGCTTCGCACGTGGTAACAATGTTTGTCATCCGTATGCAGTTCAGTGACAGCACGCTACATTCGTTTCTATTTGAAATTCCGATGCTGGTAGTTATCCTTCTCAACTTTTGTGTCACTGGGCGTTGTCCCTGCACGTGAGCGTATTCTCTGAATCTAATAGACGATAAAAGCCACGAAGTGTCACTACACTCCTACATTCAATATACTAACCAGTGGTTCACCTTGAATGATTTGCCCATTCATGTCACGTCGCTTTTCTTCTGCAAAAATAAAAAGAAGTGAAGATTTACGTGGCATGCTATATACGAGATTATTCTGTGGCCTGTTTTTAGCTTGCGCGACGTAGTAAGTATTGGTGAGAACCATGGACAACCACAACTGATTGGACTTTCGTTTCGACCAGCATTTACATATCGGAATTCAACCGGAAGATATTTATTGCGTTTAAGAGACTGAACATACTGTCATTCCTCGGCAAAATATGTCTGAGACTAACAGGGTCCTTAAAATTCCTACAGCGCTTTACCCTTCACATCTATTATTTTTTCTAGTACGTTCTGGAAAGAGTGTCGGGGCAGTAATAGTAGAAAGCAAACGGAAAGCCGAAGTTCTAAATTTAACATTTAAGAAATCTTTCACGCAGGAGGACCGCACAAATGTACCACCATTTGATCAACGTACTAACTCCGAAATGGAGGACGTAGTGATAGGTATATTCGGTGTAGAGAAGCGGCTGAGAGAGCTGAATACGAAAAAGTCTCCTGGTCCGGATGGAATACCAGTTCGGTTTTACAAAGAGCATTCTGCGGCATTGGCCTCTTACTTACCTTGCATTTATAGCGAATCTGTAATTCAGCGCAAAGTGCCTAGTGATTGGTAAAAAGCTCAGGTGACTCCCGTTTATAAAAAAGGAAAGAGAAGTGACCCACATAATTACAGGCCAATATCGTTGACATCAGTAGAATTTTGGAGCATTTTCTCAGTTCGAATATAGTAGATTTCTTTGAGACGGAAAGGCTTCTTTCTATGAATCAGCACGGATTTAGGAAATATCGTTCATGTGAAACTCAGCTTGCCCTTTTCTCATATGACATCTTGCGAGCAATGGATGAAGGGCAACAGGCGGATTGCGTTTTTCTCGATTCCAAAAAGGCGTTCGACGTGGTGCCACACTGCAGACTGCCAACGAAGACACGAGCTTATGGAATACGTTCACAGATTTGTGACTGACTGGGAGACTTCCTAAGTAATAGAACGCAGTACGTTGTTCTCGACGAGGAGTGTTCATCAGAGACCAGTGTGTCGTCAAGTGTTCCCCAGGAGAGTGTAATAGGACCGCTATTATTTTCTGTCTGTATAAATGATATTGTCGCTTTGAAATGGAAGCAGGCTTGACTTCGAAGGCAGGGTTGCCAACTGAACACAGCACTTATACTGAAAGAAGGTTTATTGTGATCTGAAACATACACGTAGTACTGATTGCCCCTCGGGCAGAGTGCTCTGCTATTTATACACAGACAGAATGTACCAGAAATTAGAAGAATAGTTAACATAAGAAAAATGACACAAATTTCAACATTGAGTACTTATTCCAGTCGTTCATAACTTATTTTTAAGAGACACAAAGCATTAAATAACAACATGACCCATATGTATGCCTACAGAGCTGCCTATCTAACAATTTTCACAGATTCGCAGCACTTTAATTGTTTTCCAGTATTTGTGATGACATCACTGTTCGGAGATAAGTGCTTATAGTACTCCAACAGTATGTTACCCCACACAGGGAGATCATTACGCCAACATGAAAAGTATTGATTTTTAACATCAGTTAGCTGCAGTACCCGGCTTGGCTTCGGGAATTAATATAAGGTTTTGTGGTACTTGGAATAAATGGATAAGCATTATAATATCAGAGGTAAAAATATTGACTATGTATTTTAATTATTTTTGAAATATTTCTCTATTAACGACTTTTTCGTTTTATTATCATATATATATCGTATTTCCTACTCCAAAGTAAGCGACATATACTTGATGGTGAGAGAATCAGGTATCTTAAAGTTTGTTGCTGCAAAGTTTTAAAATTTGTCCTTGCACTTTATTAAAACAATAAGCTGATTTTATTGGAAATTTCCATCTTTTAAATTGGATTGTTAGTTCAGTACAGATCAGTGGTGTCTTAGGGCTACTATATACTGTGTGTCCTTTTCCCTTGCCAGTCATAAACTCAGCTTCGGTGATGTGATGTGACAGGTGTTTGACGATCATCCTTGATCCATTACGTAGTTTTGAGGATTTAAGATTTCGGAGTATCAAATTTTAAGTCGAACGTAGTGTGACGTCATTCGTGGTACTTTAGAGAGTTTAGAAATTCTGTAGGGAAATTTATATTCTTCAACGACTGATGTTATATATTCTCTCTTCACCGGTAATTTTCTTCTGAATGTTAAAGTTGATATCGTCAACAACATTATTTTTAGTTGCAGAACTCGCCCTTTCAAATAAACACTCCAAATTGGTCAACTATCCATAAACTTGGTCCGTGAACTCGTTTTCAGAAAGGCCTTGGTTGCAGAAATGAGTCTTGAGGTCGATGAGGCCAGTTGTCTGATCATCAGGATGTATACCTTCGCCTATTTGCAAAAGATATGTGCTTCTGCTTCTTCTTTCCACAGTTGAAGTTTTTGTATGAGTGGCCAAAGATATATGTGAGGCCAACGATATATCCGTGACCAGACATTTGATTTTTTAAAGCATGCATTGCTCTTGTATGCTGGTGTTAACGTTGAAATCAAATTTCCGATAGTACGCCCTTTACGTGAAAACAAAAGTAATCTTGATCGAAATGAGATAAAGGGCTTTCACACTATGTAAGTCCCTTGATCGTACCTTAATTTGTTTCTTAATTTTTGCAGCACGCACATTGTACACTTACTTTTATAATCTCTATTAATAAAATTGAATTGCCGCGTGTATGAAAGCGCAACACTTGAGAATGGCTTCACCGATTTGGCTGGTATTTACTTTGTTCTGTTGGTAATTCTCGGGACAAGGCTTGTACAGTATAGGGAGGTGGCGTTGCACCCAAGGTAAAAAAAGGCAGACAGATTTAACATGAAACGTTGTTTCTTTAGAAGCCCCTCCGTATTATTCTTACCTCCATGGTGTTATCGGTGCTGATCATATCTTTGGAACGTTGCAAAGATAGAATTATCAGTTCGTGGTATTTTTGGGTGTTACAAGCAAATTGAGTACAGTTCGTTGTGGGCTTTTATTTATTTATTTATTTATTTATTTATTTTTAGAACGATGCCTCTATTGCGGCGTCGTAATATCGGTCGTAGTACATGCAACGCAGTCCTGCTACTTGATCGTAGAGACAATGAGAAGGATGAAGATGGTACACAGGACTTAAAGATAAATCGAGAAAGAAATTCTGAAACGCGATCCGTAATGACTCAGGAGCAACGGGTATAGTCGATTTCGACTCTCACAGCTGCATCTTACGCACAAAGTAATTTGTATCGTCAGCAAAACAGACGGCCACGTGTGACTATTAGAACTGAAAGTTTGGTGTTCAGATACGATTAAGTAATCGATTACGCAACGGATGTATCATTTGGTTTCGGAACAATGCAGAATGTTGGTGAACATTCGAATGCTTTGAGATTTCCGCAAGAACCATAGAGATTATGTTGTGCGGATGGAAACGTCAAATTACCGGAACTGACTTCGCCACCAGAGCCACTGACATCATTGGTTTACAATTGATTTAGCTATCCATTTTGACTTCTATTCCCAATCAAGGTCCTGACTGCAATAACAATAAATAAGATCAGAAAGTGGGAGAGGAGTAGATAGAGAATGGGGTAATGAAATGGATTTAAAAAGGAAGGCTGATATAGATGCAGAGAGGAGGGGGGATATGGATATGGTGTGAGATAAGAGGGAGAGATGTGAAGGTGATGGAAAAAGATGGTGGGAAGAGGGGAGGTGGCGATGAGGAAATCGAGGAGAGAGGAAATAATAGACATAGGTAGAAGAAGAGAAGAGATAGGGGTTTATATCCCATACAAATTAGCTACTGGAAGCGTTGCCGGGATTGCTAGTATATAATAATAATAACGTTATACAAGGTGTCCAATGAGGCTCATTTAATTCTAAAGTGGCTTTGCCATAGATGAGCTCAAGACAAAGACCAATGTGGTACAGAGTCGTTAACAGTGGCTAAAGGATATTTTCATAACTAAAAGAAGTATTGGTCGACGATAAGCCGCGAAAGGTACATGTCTAGCACGACAGACATCTAGCGGTAGAGTGGGTGGAACTTCGAGGTCGACCGTGCTGTCAGCAGCGAGAATCAAAATTTCGCGGTAACGCGATGTTAGATCCTGCGTACTATCCTGAAAGAATAATTTTGTGGTCATCTCCTACAGCTATCACAGAATTTAACTAAGTTCCTACTTTTTTTAATACTTCACTCTGAATTCCTACGATTTCCTGCTACCCTCATTATTGTTGTGGTTTTCACTCCGGAGACTGGTTTGACGAAGCTCTCCACCCTACTCTATCCTGCGCAAGTCACTTCATCTCCTCATAAGACCGCAACTCACATTCATCTCAATCTGATTACTGTATTCGTCTATTGGTTTCCTACTGCGATTTTTACCCCGCACACTTCCCTCCAATGCTAAATTTACGATTCCTTGATGTCTACGAATGTGTGCTATCAATCGATCCTTCTTTTGGTCATGGTATGCCAAAAATTCCTTTTCTCCCCTAGCCTGCTACGTACCTCTTCATTAGCTATGGATTTACCCACCCAATCTTCAGCATTCTTCTGTAGCCCCACAATTCAAAAGCCTCTATCCTTTTCCTGTCTAAACAATTTGTCTCCCGTAAATGGTAACGGTCCACACAAATGCCATCAGAAAAGACTTCCCTATACTTACATTAACATACGATGTTAGCAAATTTATCTTTTTCAAAAAGGTTTTTCTTCCCATTGTCCTTGTGCGTGCATGTTATATCCTCTGTACTGCGACCGACATATTTTATTTTACTGCCCAAGTAACAATACTCGTCTACCACCTACCTAATCGAATCCTTCAGCATCGCCTGATTTTCTAACACTAAATTCCATTACCCTTGTTTTGCTTTTGGTAATATTCTTCTTATACGCTCCTTTCAACACAGTGTCTATTCCGTTCAATTACTCCTCCGTATCCTTTGCTGTCTCTGACAGAAATACAATGTCATCAGCAAAACCCGATGATTTTATTTCTTCACCCTTAAATTCCTTTTCCAAATTTCTTTTTGCTTTCCATCACAGCTTGCTCAATAACTTGCTGAATAACATTGGAGAGAGGCTCCATCCCTGTCTTACGTCTTTCCCAACCACTGCATCCCTTTCATGCCCTTCAATTCTAATAACAGCTGTTTGGTTAATGTACAAGTTGTAAATTACCTTCCTTTCCATAAATTTTACCCCTGCTGACTTCCGAATTTGTAATAGTGTATTCCAATCAACATTGTCAAAACCTTTCTCCAAATCTACAAAAGCTAGAAATGTAGGTTTGCCTTTCCTTAATCTATCTTCTGAGATAAGTCGTAAGGTCAGTATTGCGTCCCATGTTCTTACATTTATCCTGAATCCTAACTGATCTTCCCCGACGTCAGCTTCTAACAACTTTTCTATTCTCCTGTAGATAATTCGTGTTAAATTTTTGCATCCATGACTTATTAAACTAATGGTACTGTAATTTTCACACCTGTCTGCGCCTGCTTTCTTTAGAATGGGGATTAACACATTTTTCTTAAAGTCTGAGGGTATTTCTTTCGCCTGTCTTATATATCTTACTCTTCAGGTGAAACAATTTTGTCATGGGTGGATCTCCCAAAGACCTCAGTGGCTTTGAGGTAATGTCATCTACTCCAGGTGCCCTTGTTTCGACTTAGGTCTTTCAGTGTATCTCTTACTTCCTCTTCCTTTCTTACAATATTGTCTCTAAGTTCATTTTCTTTGTAGGGCCCCCTCTACATACTATTTCCACCTTATTAGATAGGAACGATATTTGTTTTAGGCAAAGACATGAAGGATGACGCCCTAGCGACCAGGAGTGAAAGACGCAGAACTAGAAAGACACAACTTTTGTATGAAAAAATAATAGGAATGTTGACATTCAGAATGATAATGCAACCGTTTTACGATACATTTAAATGTGCACTGAAGGTGATTCCAAATTGATAGTTACAGTTGCGGTTTAGTGAAATTACAGTGCAGCATTTGTAATCTATACATTTACAGGGTTCCAACAAAAACTAAGAAAATGCACATCTATGAATTACAATAACATTTTAAGAAATTTCGTTACTTTGTAAAAAGAAGTGGTTGAATTTTGACCAAAGGAAATACTGTGCTAGTATTTATTCACAGTCGCAGGCCCTGCCCTGGTTTGAAATACAATGTAGAGCGTCCCTGTTTAACCATTCAACCAATGCAGTGTCCTTCAGACATGCATGCATGTATGAATGTCATTGCATTGTTTGAATCTTTAAACAAGGAAACGACACACTGCATTGCTGTGTTACCGAGTAGGCCCTAGTCTGAAAACTGTTAAATATGGTCAACCTCCAGAAACAAACCGAATGACGATATTAGCTCTTTTTCTATGTCCGAAAAGAACAGTAGCGGCTCTAAAATTATCGCCCGTTCCACCCGAAATACTTCGCCCATGAGTGTCCTTACACTTTCTGGAAGTCCTGTAATAAAATCTGACGCTACATTCTCAAAATTCTTTCGTGTACGGACAATTTCGCAAAGGACAGCTGTACTTGAGACGAACGAGCTGACAGCAGGACACGTCATTCCAATCCTGAGCGTGATAAATGACGGGGTCAGGCCCCTGGTTAACCTTGCGCATTACGGCTCGCTCGCCCCCGGCCTTACAAACCGAGACGTACATCATTTCAGTCTAAATAAATCACGACACTTAGGTTGTACGGACTAAAACAAAGGTAACGTTTCTAGGGATGCAAATATCACCCTCAGCTTGAAGAACACCTTAAAAGTCGACCACTGTACGAAACAAGAACTTTGTTTTATCACTAAAACTAGCAAATAAGGTCCGTGTGAACTACCGGTTACTCCCTGCTACAAGACCTTGTTCCCTGGCCCAAACTGAGAACTGACTCGTTTCAAATTACTTCAATAACAGCAAGTTAATACTACAGTGGTCAATATACATAGCAGCTCCCACGTTGTTACACACAGACATTAATAAGCAAACCACCACTATTAAAGTTATCTTAGAAAGGTGGCTAAGAAAACATTTATGGCGCAACGGAATTTAGACATAAGGAAAATTGCATCTGAGGTTGTGAAGAACAATATTAAATAAAAGAGGGAAGGTGCTCTAAAACTACAATTTATAGGCAACTTAGGGAATATGCTGAACTTAAACTTGTTTATTCAGATAGAAAACAAGCAAAATGGGGAACCAATTTTGTTAATACAATAAAAATGCATCTCTTACATGGATTAATGCGGACGGTGCCCAGCCTAAATTATACACGATTTAACTCTACTGAGGGGAAGGATTCACAAAAAACACTCATTTTCTCTCACACACGCAATGCCACAGCGAAACTCACCAAAATGAGCGTGCTGAGACGAGGCGGAAGCAGGCGCCGCTATCGTAGGCGAAATTCAGCAAGTCGGAGGTAGCACAAAACACAATATACAAAAACACTTTGAAGCTCGCTCTGGTCTGTTGTGCCAGTTTTGAGATGGTGCGTGTGTATAGCAAATTAAATTACATCTGACTTGGATCGCGAGCAAACACGCCAACGGCGACACACGGCTACGTTACATGAACGCACTCCACTGAAGGTGAAGTGGTTGAAAATCGGGTTAGTTGTACAAAATCACAGTTTATTCTTAAGTTGCAGTCTGTTAGAAATCGATCTAGGTACTGGTTTTATATGAGAAGTGGCGTGAATTCAGGCGACTAGTTGCAAACCTCGGAAGTGATGGAGATCGATAACAGAGACGGATGAGGTCCAGTCTCCAAAATTCGGAAACGTGAAATAAAATTATGAATTATAGCATGCAACCCATAGAAATGTTTAGTATTACTTAAGGAAGCTATTGAAGGAGCTTGTACAAGACTCAGAGAGAATTACAGACAAAGACAGAGTGCGTACTACAAGTCGGAGAAGAAAGGGGCCGGCCGCGGTGGCCGAGTGGACTGAGGCGCTCCACTCACGGTTTGCACGGCCACTACGGTCGGAGGTTCGAATCCTCCCTCGAGCATGGATATTTGTGCCGTCCTTAGTCTTAGCTAGTTCATAAGTAGTTTGTAAGCTTAGGGACTGATGACCCCATAATTAAGTCCCATAAGTTCTACAAACATTTGAACATTTGAGAAGAAAGGGCAAAATTAAAATAGGCGGGGAGAGAAGATCGCGAAATATTAGTGGAAATCAGAAGGATACCCGCATAGTTACTTGCCTAATGGGCATGGAACAAACAAGAGTGGAAGCTGAAGGCTTTGGTCTATGAACCATCCACGTGGAACACATATCACTCATGGAAGGAAGCGATGAGAAGATTTTTACATGCACTGTACAAAAACGAACATATCACTTATTAGAAATCAGGCCCCACAAAGCTAGAAAGTATTTACACAGAGTTCATTCACCGCCACATCATCACAAAAGGTTTTAACATACCAGGCCGGTATCAAACTGCAAATAGAATCACACACACCGAATTGAAAAACGAGAACACATTTCCGCACATGCAGAAAATATTACAAAAAATGATTCTAAGTTCACGAGTCAAAGTTAAAAGTGCTAGACAATGAAACGCTACCATTTCCAAACACAGAACCAACCTTATCTCACCAAAAGACTAGCATTGAATGGCAAGACTGAGCGACCACGAGACACAGGAAGTCATCTTAAGGCGGAAAATCCAAGATCAGCGGTGGTGGGGATGGAGAGACTCGCCCTAGAGAAGGCTCGCCAACAAAACTGTAACTGAAGGGTGTAGAAACCTCTTTGGTAGCCTCAGCAGGTATCGACTCTGAGACAGAGAGAATGATGCAAAGCGAGCTATTTCTACCCACATTCAGACGGCCATAGATTCTCACACATCCACTTAAAAGTAAGACAAGCGCACATTCAAATGTTCAAATGTTTGTATAGCTTATGGGACTTAACTACAGGGTCATCAGTCCCTTACAAACTACTTATCAACTAGCTTATCCTAAGGACGGCACAAATATCCATGTCCGACGCGGTGATTCGAACCCCCGACCGTAGTGGCCGTGTAGCAAGTGCACATTCTGACAGGGACAGTGGCAAAGCAGAGAAGCCAAATTTATGCCACATATTAATATAATAATAAATTATTACCATAACAAAATAAGAAAAACCTGGCAATATCAACTAATATTTTAACACATAACATAAAAATGCTATTCCTCAAGCCTTGAAAAGAGTGGGTTCAAGTTTTAACAAAATGATAATCTAGCGACATTAAATAAATTATAACTTTGCAGAAATATACAAAAAATAATTGGAAGACGACAGACGGTCGTCTTTCAACCTCAAAACCAAAAGTCACTGCCAACGGAAACACGTGTAAATTTTACAAAATCTTGCTCTTAATTTTTACATACGACATTTGTCACAAGTTTTCTGTCACATATCACAACTATAGATTTGGGGTTAACCTCTTCACTCATACTGCCCACTGTAATGGACGCTTTATTCTACAGTGAATATCCCCCCTCCCTGTATTATTATTTTTGCTGAATTAATTCACGATGTCCATTTCAATGAAATACCAACAAATAACTTGTCACGACATGTGGTGCCATCTGGCGGATTTTGTGTCGAACTATTTGGCAAAAGTTTGTGGGTGTTACCGATGGCCGTAACCACCAACAAACAGCCGATTCCTTCCATTGTTTCCTGGGTGTTACTGGTAAGTTTCACATAGTTTATTAATGTCATTTGCACGTATAAGCTGTCATTGCTTCCAAAACATACTCATAAAGCGACAAAACGTTCCTTTAGTGTTTTTTTTTTTTTTTTTTTTTTTTTTTTTTTTTTTTTTTTTTTTGTGATGTCCATTGTAATGGACATTGGCTCCTAAAGTGTGATGCATAAAGGGGGAGGGGGTATGTTTGTTACACTACTGGCCATTAAAAATTGCTACACCAAGAAGAAATGAAATGATAAACGCGTATTCATTGGACAAATATATTATACTAGAACTGACATATTACATTTTCACGCAATTTGGGTGCATAGATCCTGAGAAATCAGTAGCCAGAACAACTACCTCTGGCCATTATAACGACCTTGATACGCCTGGGCATAGATACAAACAGAGTTTGGATGGCGTGTATCCAGAAAGGCCCGTACAGGACCTGCAACTTGCGGTCGTGCATCATCCTGCTGAAATGTTGTGTTTCGCAAGGATCGAATGGAGGGTAGAGCCACGGGTCGTAACACATCTGAAAAGTAACGGTCACTGTTCAAAGTGCCGTCGATGTGAACAAGACATGACCGAAACGTGTAACCAATTGCACCCCTTACCATCACGTCGGGTGATACGCCAGAATAGCGATGACGAATACACGCTTATAATGTGCGTTCACCGCGATGTCGCCAAACACGGATGCGACCATCATGATGCTGTAAGCAGAACCTGGATTCATCCGAAAAAAAATGGTGTTTTGCCATTCGTGCACCCAGGTTCGTCGTTGCGTACACCATCGCAGTCGCTCCTGTCTGATGCAGCGTCAAGGGGAACCGCAGCCATGGTCTCCGAGCTGACAGTACATACTACTGCAAACGTCGTCGAACTGTTCGTGCAGATACTTGTTGTCTTGCAAACGTCCCCATTTGTTGACTCAGGGATCTAGACGTGGCTGCACCATCCGTTACAGCCATGTTGATAAGATGCCTGTCATCTCGACTGCTAGTGATACGAGGCCGTTGGGATCCAGCACGGCGTTCCGTATTGCGTTCTTGAACCCACCGATTCTATATTCTGCTAACAGTCATTGGATCGCGATCAACGCGAGCAACAATGACGCCATACGATAAACCGAAATCGCCATAGGTTACAATCCGACCTTTTCAAAGTCGGAAACGTGATGGTACGCATTTCTCCTTCTTGCACGAGGCATTACAAATACGTTTCACCAGGTAACGCTGATCAACTGCTGTTTGTGTATAAGAAATCGGTTGGAAACTTTCCTCATGTCAGCATGTTGTAGGTGTCGCCACAAGCGACAACCTTGTGTGAACGCTCTGAAAAGCTAATCATTTGCATATCAAAGCATCTTCTTCTTGTCGGCTAAACTTCGCATCTGTAGCACGTCATCTTCGAGCTGTAGCAATGTTAATGGCGAGAAAGCAGTATACTGATATTCTGTATTTTAGGGTTTTTTCGCCACACAACATGTCAAAAAGACGCAAATGCATTAATTTTTTTTTTTCATATTCACAAAATATATTACATCAACTGCGAATGGGCAAAGTTGAAAATGTGTATGCACCCGGATTAGAACCTGGGTCCCCTGCTTTCTAGGCAGTTGCGCTGACCGCTACACCACAGGACTATCTAAGCACGCCTCCCATCAGACGCAAATTTCCAGCTTCACCCTGCCCACAGTACTCAAACTCGTAGTCACTATGTACTAATTCCCGTAAGAGTGAGGGCTTCAAACGTGCCAACGTACATTTCAAATACCAATAAAATGTGCCCAAGACAGAATAATAGTAACAATCCTAATCAAAATATGCCCATGCAGAATTTGTGTACTCCTTTCACAGAGCCTTCTAGAAAGATAAAAGCCCTCTGCTGGTACGTTTGGATCAGGAACCAGTCTGCTGTTCTTCGCTGAAGCTGCGTGGTGTTCTTTTCCTCCTGGAGGCGGCCATGTTGGCCAGTGCACTCGACAGATTTCACTGAGCCGTGTGCAGCAGCCAGTTGGCGGGCCCGGTGCCAGCGAGACTGCGCGGCCGGAAATGCCTTCCCTGGCGCTGCGCTGGTGCGATGCGCTGCGCTGCCCGCGGCCCCTGAGCCACTCCCTGCCCCACTGGCTCTGGCTGGCACGCCTCCCACTGGCGCCACGCGTCCACCCACCACACCAGTCTCCCGATGACACACGTCCTCCTGGTGCTGCCGTCACTCCTACACCCACACTAACCACTCCTTCACTGCACTACATTTGCACTGACCGAGTTATCGTAAAAACTGTCCCGTGTTCTTCACCCCACTGGTTTTATGCTGCGATCCTCACAACCCCATCCTGTGTAAGCCTCTTCGCCTGTGAATAAGACTGACAACCGTCATCATTTTGAACCTGCTTATGTAGTCACCAGTGCGATGTACACCTTGTTCCACCGGATAAATATTCACAATACACAGTAGCACTCGATTCAACTTGGTGCAGTCTACGACGAGCAACCACACGTGGCGATTGCCACACAAAAATCTAAAGTCTCCACCTGGAGATTCACATGCAGACTGTTGCAGAGCGATGCCGCCTGGCCAGCTACCCCACTTGCTCCCGACTCGTCACCTCCTGCCCTCGAGCGCGCGCGCGCGCGCGCGCGCGCCAAAATCCAACTGCCGGGGTTTTTTCCCTATGTCATCAACTTCCCCATGTGAGCTGTTCTAACCGACTTCCAACGTACAGCGCTCAGCCAATACATTTCTAAAACTTTACTTAAAATCAAAACAATTACACTACACATTAAACAAATATCTT
Organism: Locusta migratoria; assembly: GCA_026315105.1. Classification (NCBI taxonomy): domain Eukaryota; kingdom Metazoa; phylum Arthropoda; class Insecta; order Orthoptera; family Acrididae; genus Locusta; species Locusta migratoria. Next base: position 243,652,700 of record CM048748.1, read on the forward strand.
CTTACGTTTTTATATTGGTATAAACAACCTTTGTACTATTTATCATAATCGTGCAATTTCTTATATCACAGATAAGTGATTAAACTGAATACTTCTAGATAAAATACACAAGATTAATTGAAAATAAAATGAGAAATAGTTAATATATTATTTTTATAAACAAACATTGCCATGCTAGTTGTATAACTGTCTTGTATTCATTGGTAATTCATTACTTTTCATTGTCAATTAAACATATTACGCCAGATGTGACTATATCAGCTAATGTATTGTTTATTTATCAACAGGCTATTTTGTAATGAGGGCCTTAAAGGTTGCTAACTGCATCGTATTACTTCAAATGCCAGTAGTATTAGAATATTTTATTTCATGCTGTGCACTGCACTGTGCCTGGCACTCGCCATTGTCTCCCTCAGCGAATTTTACCCCATACGCTTCGCTCCAATGCTGCACTTGTCAAAACAATTACGCGATCAGTTTATATATCTAGTTTCTGAAGTATTGTCATCGACAGAATGAATTAACCCAGATAGAGCGGAATTATCTGTGGTTTAAACAGTTTTTCAGAAGCTATTATATACCTTCATATGACTGCACAAGTTCGTTATGTGATTTTTATCACAATCACGCCATTATTTTTGCCATACTGCCCTTCTTTCTGTAAGGACGTCAAAATGAATGTTTTAGAATAATATTATTATTAAAATATTATTTAAAATGAAATATATACACATCAATGTCAGAAAAATGAAAGAATTTTCAAGAAATACAAACCTAACTACAAGGTACTGTTCAATATCTTCCGTATGAACCTCAAACTTCGAAGCCGTATACAACCACTTTGCAATCAACAATACAAGCTAAAACTGATTGGCAATGGGAGCAGGATACTCAAAGAAATAAAATACGACACTATGCACGAATTCCTAAATACAAAAATGAAAAAAGTAAGTTGCCGTTTCGTCCTCCTGGAAGGACGTAAGCCCTGTTTTTGTGTTGTTGTGGTCTTCAGTCCGGAGACTGGTTTGATGCAGCTCTCCACAATACCCTATCTTGAGCAAGCCTCTTCATCTCCACCTAAGAACGGCAACCTACATCTGTCTGAATCTGCTTACTGTATCCACCTCTTGGTCTTCCTCTGCGGTTTTTCCCCACACACTTCCCTCCAACGCTAAATTCACAATTCCTTGATGTCTAAGAATGTGTCCTACCAATCTATCCCTTCTTTTAGTCAAGGTATGCCAGAAATTTCTTTCCTCCCCAATTCTGTTCAGTACCTCCTCATTAGTTACGCGATCCACCCACCTAATCTTCAGCATTCTTCTGTAGCACCACATTTAAAAAGCCTCAATCCTCTTCCTGTCCGCACTGTTTATCGTCCATGTTTCACTTCCATACAAGGCAACACTCCATACAAATGCTTTCAGAAAGGACTTCCTTAGGCTTAAATCAATATTGGATGTTAACAAATTTCTCTTTTTCAAGAACGCTTTTCTACCCATTGCCATTCTGCATTTTATATCCTCTGTACTGCGACCATCATTTGTTATTTTACTGCCCAAGTAACAAAACTCATCTACCTCCTTTATTGCTTCGTTACCCAATCTAATTCCTTCAGCATCACCTGATTATCTTATACTGCACTCCATTACCCCAGTTTTGCTCTTGTTAATGTTCATCTTATATGCACCTTTCAGCACACTGTCCATTCCGTTCAATTGCTCTTCCAGGTCCTTTGCTGTATCTGACAGAATTACTATGTCGTCGGCAAAACGCAATGTTTTTAATTCTTCACCCTGAACTTTAATTCCTTCTCCAAATTTCTCCTTGCTTTCCTTTATAGCTTGCTCAATGAACAAATTGAATAACAATGGAGAAAGACTACAACCCTGTCTTACTCCCTTTCCAACCACTGCATCCCTTTCATGCCCTTCAACTCTGACAACCGCTGTCTGGTTTTTGTACAAGTTGTAAATAACATTACGCTCCCTATATTTTACTCCTGCTTGCTTCAGAAATTGAAAGAGCTTATTCCAATCAACGTTGTCAAAAGCCTTCTCCAAATCTACAAAAGCTAGAAATGTAGGTTTGCCTTTTCTTAATCTATCTTCTAGGATAAGTCGTAAAGTGAGTATTGCCTCCCGGGTTCCTACATTTCTCCTGAACCCAAACTGATCTTCCCCGAGGTCGGCTTCTACCAGTTTTCCATTCTTCTGTATATAATTCGTGTTAATATTTTGCAACCGTGGCTTATTAAACTGATGGTTCTGTAGTTTTCACACCTGTCTGCACCTGCTTTCTTTGGAATGGGGATTCTAACATTTTTCTTAAAGTATGAGGGTACTTCGCGTGTCTCATACATCTTACACACAAGGTGAAACAGTTTTGTCATGGCTGGTTCTCCCAGAGACTTCAGTAGGTCTGAGAGAATATCATCTACTCCAGGGGCCTTGTTTTGATTTAGGTCTTTCAGGGCTCTGTCAAATTCTTCTCTCAGTACAGTATCTCCTATTTCATCTTCACCTACAGCCTCTTCCCTTCCTACAATATTGTCTCGAAGTTCATTTCCTTTGTAGAGCCCCTCTATATACTCTTTCCACCTTTCAGCTTTCCCTTCTTTGCTGAGAACTGGTTTTCCATCAATGTCCTTGATATTCATAGAGCTGTTTTTCTTATCTCCAAATGTTTCTTTTATTTTCCTGTAGGCTGTATCTATTTTTCCCCTATTTATACACTCTTCTACATCCTTGCATTTGCCTTCTATCCACTCCTGCTTAGCCATTTTGCACTTCCTATCAATCTCATTTCTTAGTCGTCTGTACTCCGTTTTGCTTGTTTCATTTACTGCATTTTTATATTTTCTCCTTTCATCAATTAAATTTAGTATCTCCTGTGATACCTATATAATCAGCAGGCTACTCAAAGAAATAAAATACTACACTGAGCACGAATTCCTAAATACAAAAATGAAAAAGAAAGATGCCGTTTCCTCCTCCTGGAAGGACGTCAGCCCTATCTGGGGTAAAATGGTCCCATGTCTTTCTCTCGGTTTTACGGAGTGGACATTACGACAAATGAAATACTGGTAGCTGGCCGCGGTGGCCGCGGGGACTGAGGCGCTCCTGTCACGGTCTGTACGGCCACTACGGTCGGGGGTTTGAAACCCCCCTCGGGCATGGATATTTGTGCCGTCCTTAGTATAAGGTAGTTCATAAGAAGTTTGTAAGTCTAGGGACTGATGACCCCGTAGTTAGGTCCCATAAGCTTAACAAACATTTGAACCTTTTTCAAATACTGGTAAAAACAGAAATTATCAGTAGGGGGGTTGGGTGGTGACATGACCAAACGCCGCGGTGAAGTGGCCATGCGTTTTAACGCGCCTTGCTGTGGAGTGCGTGGTTAATCGCCGTCGGAGGTTCCAGTCCTCTTCGGGCATGGGTGTCTGTGTTGTCCTTAGTGTAATTTACTTTGCAAGCCTAGGGACTGATATGTGCAGTTTACATGCATTTGAACATTTCCAACTGCCAAACGAATTACACAATCAGTTGGGTTCAGGTAAGGTAGTGAGCAGTTAGTGCAATGCAACAGCAATGTTACGTACCCGAAGCTATGGCTTGGAGAGCCATAGGAAGCGGGACATACACAGAGGGAGGTGCCTGTAGCTATTGGAGTGTCCCAAACTGTAATATCCAGGACCTGGTCGCGATTTCAGACATTAAGTACCATTAAAAGAAGGCAAGGCCAAGATCGTCCACGGCTAACAGCAAGAGATGCCCGTTATTTCCAGTCAATAGCCCGTCGAGACAGAAGACTGAATGCAACTCAGATGCAACGCAGCTTGCACGCACCAACTTTGCCTTCTGAAATATTGCCTTTACGCACGGATGCCTCTAGTGTGTCTCCCATTACAACCGCGACGCCGTTTAGCCCGCACAAATTGGAAGTCATTTCAGCCGAACAATCGTCCTTCCCTCATCTGAACGTGGAATTTGGAACAATCCTGCTTATGTGCAGCAAACACCACCGTATCATTGTGGTGGACGATTGGTGTGGGCAGGAGTCAGTATTGGCGAACGTACTGACCCCTATGTCGTTCAGAATGGTGCTTCAACTGCTAAGAGGTGTAGAGACGAGAGCCTTCGACCTTTGGTTGGAGTTTGTGACACTTGCGGGGAATGACACTTGCGGGGAAAGGGAATGTGTAGACACTTGCGGGGAGACCCGGACGCTGCAGGTAGTGAACAGGGTGTTCCAGAAGTAGGAATACACCACCCCTACTCAACGCCCTCCAGCCGCTGCCTGTGCATTATTCAGAGAAAGGCCAACCGAGCTAGGTGGAGCAGTAGCTGCCAATTTCGCTTTTCTTCCTGGAAGTCTTGTAACTTGTTTCTCCCTGTTGGCTTATGCCAAGTTAGGAGTAACAATGGTTCTATATGACGGTGATAGAAAATAGAATTTATCTTTAGCATTTTTCGGTGTGTGACATTCCCTTACACATTCCGTATTTCATACATTTCTTAGATGTATTTGTAATTCGAATACAGCCAAATCGTTTTGGGGTCTACGAATAAACGCTTCAAGTATGTAAAATACTCATTGACTTATTATTAACGTTTTTTAACTGAAGGTTTAAGTTTGCGTCTCCTGTTAAAAAGCAAAGTAGCTATTTTTAAAGAGATGGAAGTTGCCTGATAGTGGGGTTAACCATATAGCGGTCAGTTATATCAACGAATCTATGCAGGATGCCTAATATATTTATTGCTTACGCAGGTGTCTTGATATGCTTAGTGTTCTGAATAATATGCTTTTAGGAGGTATGACTGTGGAAAATCATCGTCTTATAGTAGCAGAGAATGTCTTAATAACCCTCCAAACATTATCACTATTAAAATACGTTTTTGTTTTCAGGAGGAACACTCAGCGAATTAATATACAGTTAGAACAACTTACTATATTGCTCTTCAGCTTGCAAAGGGTTGTGCAATTTCACTGAGTTTCGTGTTATGTTGACAGTGTGGAAACTTGACAACAGCAGTGCTAGACTTCTTGGTGTGCCTGTACCCAGGAAAAGCCATTAGCCGTCCCAAGGGCCCTGAGTTCCCCGCAAGTGTCACTCCCCGAAAGTGTTCCAACACCTTTGGTTGTGCCCTATGCTGGTGCCATAGGAGATGGGTTTCTTCTGGTGTGCGAAAACTCTCGTCCCCACAGAGCTGCACTGGTGGACAAAATGCTTGAAGCTGAGGGAATTGAACGAATGGAGTGGCCAGCTTGCTCATCGGACTTAAACCCGACTAAGCAAGTCTGGATGTACTTGGCAGGGGTAATGCAGCCAGACCAGCACCTCCCACAACGGTTACAGAGCTGGATATTGCACTCATGGAAGAACAGCCAAATATCTCTCAAGAGCTGAGTGATAACCTATTACTGTCAACGTCACGCATTTGTGCAACTGTACGAGGTGATCTCACAGCATATTAGAGGGCAACGAGAATGACTTTTTCAATATTATTGCAGCCCCATAGTGACTCGCTCTAAGTAAACGCCATGTAAACCTCAAGTAAAGAGTTGAGACAGCAAAGTATCGTACTGAATCACACACAAATTACAACTGTAACAACCATCTGAAAAAAAAATACGTTACCATATGTATATTGTGTATGATATATCTCCTGATCCCCGATTGTTTTGAGCAGTGTAAATTGACAATTCTTTGAAGTTTGCCAATGTGTCCTACTGGTCGATCACTCTTTTAATCAAGACTTGTCAGAAATTTCTTTTCCCCCAATTCCAATCAGTGGCATTAGTTTCGCGGTGTACCCATCCAATCTGTAACAACTCTTTTCAAAATCTTCAGTCATCTTTCTTTTTAAACTCCTTATCATCTACGTTTCATTCGCTTACAGAGCCATAATCCAGACAGATATTTTTAGAAAGATCTCCCTAACTTTAAAATAATATTTACGTTAGAAAATACAGTCAAGATCTCAGATGTTGACAGGTAACTGTAGTTACCAACGTGCAGCCGGAGTGAAGCGACGGCAGGCATGCAGTCGTCAGCACTGGCACCATGGGCTATACAGTTGTTTCTGAGGATGACCTGCAATAGGTCGAAACAGGTAAAATAAAATTCATCTTCTGTGATCTTGACTGTCTTCTAAATGGTTCAAATGTTTGTAGAGCTTATGGGATTTAACTTCGGGGTCATTAGTCCCTAAACTTACAAACTACTTATGAACTAGCTAATACTGAAGGCGGCACAAATATCCATGCCCGAGGGGGATTCGAACCCCCGACGGCAGTGGCCGTGCAGACCGTGACTGGTGCGCCGCAGAACGCTGTCTTTTACAACATAAACATTCCAAGAAAGAACGTTTGCTCCTGAGACAATGTGTGCAAATTAATGAATTAAAATAATACTCATTGTCAAGAATTAGAAACGCTTTTCTTCCCATAGTCACTATATATTTTGAATTTTCTTTACTTGGCTTTCCTACCCAAATAACTAAAATCATCTACTTCTTCTATGTTTCGTTTCCTTTAGCATCACCTGATGTTCTTTGGCACCATACCACTACCCTTGTTTTGCACATATCAGTATTCATCTTAAGCCCACCTTAATAACAGAATGAAATTAATGTTTTGTGTACGTGTGTGTCTGTGCGAGCGCGCGCGCTTGTGTGTGTGTGTGTGTGTGTATGTGTGTGTGTGTGTGTCTGTCTGTCTGTCTCGATTGTTCTAGTGTTTGAGAACGTAAGGTCGTCGGGCACTGGACTTACAAACTACTTAAACTAACTTATTGTAAGTACAAAGCGCACGCACGCACACACACACACACACACACACACACACACACATCTTCAGAAAAGACTCTAAACTCCGACCAGAGTGGTAACGCAATCCATCACTAGACGCTTTAGATATGCAGCCATCCACGCGCAGTGTGTGTGTCGAATACTGATCTGAGTCATTACAAATGTTTATAAAACACACTTATTTCAGCCAAGATCGGTAGTTTATATTATTTTATTTATTATTATTATTTTTACCGGTTTAGATGAGCTTTGTGATCACCTTCAGAAACATTTTTTTATTTTTTTTTTATTTTTTTTTTACAATGCTCTCCTATTTTCGATAAAATAAAAACTTACTGTTATTAAAAATAGGAGAACATTGTAAAAATAAATTTTCTGAAGATGATGACATAGCTCATCGAAACAGGCAAAATAAAATAAAATAAATAAATAAATTAGCGATCTTGGCTGGAGTAAGTGTGTTTTATGTAAAATTGTCGACCGCTCTTCATAGGCGTAATATGCCATTTAACTATTACAAAATTCGTTAATTTCAAGTTTGTGTGTGTGTGCCTGTTTGGTTATACTACCTGGGAGCACAATAATTAAATTAATCGAAACCAGGCTATACTTTCAAATTCGTGTCTATGATAGAACTGCTTTTGAAGTAGGAACAGCCTGCTTCTGGCATTCACCTCAGATTTCAACGTGTGCATGGACATGTGTGCATAGATTCAACCTGTGTTGGGCGAAACATTTCAAAGATGAAAACACGAACATCCAAGAACCGCTTGTTCACGCACTACCTCCTTGGATTGCAAGAAGGAAACAGCTGAGCGCGCTCATTAGAAACAACAGTACTGTCACTGTACATGAAATCGCTACAAAATGTGCAGCTGGGCATAGTCCAGTGCAAGGAACTATTCACAACTTAGGGTACCGTAAAATGTGTTCCCGTTGCGTGTTACGTTTCTTGCCTAAAAATCGCCGGCCACGGTGGCAGAGCCATCTGCGGCGCGTCAGTCACAGTCTGCACGGCCACTACGGTCGGGGGTTCGAATCCCCCTCGGGCATGGATATTTGTGCCGTTCTTATTGGCTAGTTCATAAGTTTAGGGACTGATGACCTCGTAGTTAAGTCCCATAAGCTCTAAAAACATTTGAACATTACTATTATTATTTTCTTTTTTTTCTAAAAATCATAAACTTCAAAGAACCGACAATCTTCTTCAGAAATTTAAATGCTCGTTGTTTTATTTGTTTATTTATTTTTTACATCCTGACATAGGGCGAAAGCTGGAAACAAAACGCCCCAGTATGAAATCCGAAACTTTTTTTTTTTTTTTTTTTTTTTTATTTTTTTATTTATTTTTTTTTTTTTTTTAAAGTTATTGAACCTAATTGCATGGTCATCGGTTCCGAAACTTACAAACCACTTAAATTAACTTATCCTAAGAACAACACACACACCCATGTCCGAGGGCCGGCCGCGGTGGCCGAGGGGACTGAGGCGCTTCAGTCGCGGTCTGCACGGCCACTGCGGTCGGGGGTTCGAATCCCCCCTCGGGAATGGATATTTGTACCGTCCTTAGTCTTAGTTCATAAGTAGTTTGTAAGTTTAGGGACTGATGACCCCGTAGTTAAGTCCCATAGACTGTACAAACATTTGAACATGTCCGAGGGAGGACTCGAACCTCCGACGGCGAACGGCCACGCACACCGCAGCTAGGTGCATTAGTGCGCACGGCTATTCCGCCGCATCTCGCCATCAAAGAAAAATGCGAAGACAGTACGACCGTTTGGGAAAGTTATGAGCAGTGCCTTCTGGGATACGTAGGCTTGCATAATGGTTGATTTCTTGAACTGGAACAAACCGTAAACGCTGTCCCCCCTGTATCCCAATTCTTGAGAAGCTCCGCCTTGCATTGTGCTACATAAATTCTCGAAATATCATTCTGCAACACGACAACGCCCTTCCTCGTAACTGTCGAGACACTTTGTGCAGCGCTAAGGAACTTTCACAAAGTTAAAATGTAGGTGTTAAAATAAAATTGAAGTTATGAGTGAAAAGCCGTTGTTCCACTTCAGTCGTGGAGACCCGCACAACCGGTTTCGCAGCCTTATAGTTGCATCTTCAGGTGCAATTAAATGTTTTGCATATAAAGGAAGGAAGGAAGGAAGGAAGCTTAGGGTTTACCGTCCCGTCGACAGCGTGGGCATTTGAGACGAATTTTGCATTTAATTCCTAGTTGAATAATTGGGATTAACGGTCTGGTCCAACCGCAAGCAATTTCTCTCAGTTCGTCAAAAATAAAATCGGTTGACCATCCGGTTTGTGTAATTTTAAATAAAATATACCAAACTGAGAAGTCGAGTTTTAATAGTTATTTAAAATGACACAAACCGGACTGTCAACCGACTGTATTCTGGACGAACTGAGGTAAGTTGCTAGTGGTCGGACCTGACCATTAATCACCGTTATTCAACCTAGGAGTTATAAGCAAAACATTTAATTCCACCTGCAGATGCAACTATAAGGTAGCGAAACCGGCTGTGTGGTTCTTAACGACTCTAATAAAATGTTCAAATGTTTGTAAATCTTATGGGACTTAACTACGGGGTCATCAGTCCCTAACTTACAAACTACTTATGAACTACTTACGAACTAGGACGGCACAAATATCCATGTCCGAGGGGGGATTCGAACCCCCGACCGTAGTGGCCGTGGTAGACCGTGACTGAAGCGCCTCAGTCCCCTCGGCCACCGCGGCCGGCACTCTAATAATAATTGAAAAAATCTTAAGTGGCCCAATGGCCTTTCACTCATAACTTCAATTTTGTTTTAACGCCTATATTTTAAATGTGTGAAAGTTCATCAACTATGTATAAATATTTTAGCTGTGGTTGCCCTTCATATAAAATTCTTTGTGACATTTAGGGGAAGATCCAGACATATGGACCGGGAAACTCTTCCACCTCCCCCCCCCCCCTCCCGCCTACAATCCCGAATTGGCAACCTCCGATGATCAACTTTTCGGTTCTGTGATGCCAACACTATGAGACGCTGTCGTCTCTAATCAAAATGTTCAAATGCTTGTAACCATATTGGACCAAACTGCTATGGTTGTCCCTAGACTTACTACGTAAACTAACTTACACTAATAACAACACACTAATACCCATGCCCGAGGGAGAACTCGAACCTCCGGCGGGAGCGACCGCCCAATCCGTAGCATGATGCCTTAGACATCGCGGCCACTACCACGCGCTGTCTCTATTCAACGTCATTGCCTTCCAACAGCTGGAAAGGATTTGTACCGTAGCGGAATTTTCGAGCTTGTAGAACGATGGGGAAAGTGTGTGCAAAGAAGTTGAGACTATTTTGAGAAGTAAATAAAAGACTATAGATCAAGATGATATTCTTGATTGGTCTGAAAATAAATATGATTCTAATAAAAAAATAATGATGTTTACGACTTACAGTAAGTCCCACGAAATGTTTAAATGTTTGTAAATCTATCGAACTCAACTGCGTTGTTACTAGTCCGTAGCTTACAAACTACTTAAACTAAGTTAAAATAACCTAAGGACAACACATAAACTGTGGCCGATGGAGGACTTAATATCTCGACGGCGAACGGTCGTATGCCCCAGGGCAAGAATAATCTGTACCTGCTTCTACGAGAAAAAAATATTACAGAACTACAGACTGTCCAAAGACAAATATTGTTACCATCAAAGTGCACAATAGAAATGTGTGAACCCAACTGTGCGCATCCTAAAACGGAATTCTTTACACTACTATTTAGGTGTGAAAGTTTCTAGATACCTAACTCCATAGTGTGCAAAAAGATTCCATTGTACTACTCACAATGACATTACAGCTTTTTAATAAATGTCGTACTTGCTTCAGTGTGATCTGAATGGGGCAAAAAATGTCAATTGATCCTTAATAATAAGATGTGTGAAGTCATCCATATGACCACTAAAAGAAGCCCGTTAAACTTCATTTACACGATAAATCAGTCAAAATTACAAGGTGTAAATTCAACTAAATACCTAGAAGTAATAATTACTAAAAACTTAAATTGGAAAGAACACATAGAAAATATTGTAGGGAAAACGAACCGAAAACGTTTCATTGGGAGAAACCTTAGAAGATGCAACAAATCTACTAAAGAAACTACACCTCACTTGTGTGTCCTATTTTGGATTATTGTTGGGCATTGTGGGATCGCCACAAAGTGGCATTGAAAGACGATTTAGAGAGAGCACACTGAAGGGCAGCTCGGTTTGTATTATCGCGATATAGGGGGGAGAGTGTCACGGAAATGATGCACGAGTTGGGATGGAAATCATTAAAAGAAAGGCGTTACTCCTTGCGGCGAGATCAGCTTGCGAAAGTTATTTCACCAACTTTCTCTTCCGACTGCGAACAGCACCCGCCTACATAAGAAGACATGATCAGCAAAATAAAGCACAAGAAATCAGATCGAAAACGGAAATATTTAGGTACTCCTTTTTTTCCGCGAGCTACTACAGAATGGATAAGAAGAAAAACATGATAAAAGCGGTTTGATGAACCCTCTGCCATCCAATTCAGTGTGAGTTCCAGAGTATTGAAGTGGATGTAGATGTAGTCTGTTATTAGTAACCTGCATCTGAATCATTTGAAACTGGAATGATAGGAAAAGTGAAATTATTGTGCTTAACTTTGGTTACTACTATAGCTAATGAATTATGATAGAATAAAAGTTGCGAACCAGAATAAAAAATGTCCCTGTGACAATAAAACAAAAGAAAAATACATGCTGGCCACAGTGTAAAATGGGACAACAATCTGCTCGAAATGTTTGGCACTTACGGAAACGTTGAAATACGAAGGTCGTCCAGAAAGTAAGTTCCGTTTACACTTCTATCCGCGGCAGCGCTACGATCGCAGTTCCGAGCAGGCGTGACAGTTATTCTGACTCAAGGAGAAGACATATACGCTATTTCCAGATCACTGCTGCCGATGTGTGCTTTGTAGTGCTTTTTTTATAATGTCATCCGTAATTGAAAATGCCACCGCGTGTGAAGTCAGACCTGTGATTCGTTTTCTAAATGCAAAGAAAGTAAAACCAAAGGAAATTCATCGGCAATTCAGCGCCGAGGATTACTGTTAAAAGGTGGAGGGTTTTTCCATGATAATGCCCGACATCACACAGCCGGCCGTGGTGGCCGAGGGGACTGAGGCGCTCCAGTCACGGTCTGCACGGCCACTACGGTCGGGGGTTCGAATCCCCCCTCGGGCATGGATATTTGTGCCGTCCTTAGTATTAGTTAATTCATAAGTAGTTTGTAAGTTTAGGGACTGATGACCCCGTAGTTAAGACCCTTAATCTTAACAAACATTTGAACATCACACAGTGAATGTGACCAAACAACTCTTACGGAAATTTCACTGATAAGGGGAGGCCGCCAATTGTGAAATTCAGATTCGATTCATACTGCGCATAATAAAAGCTCATGGCCAGAGGTGTAAAGTGGCAAAGCACCAAGATGTACTTCTCAGCCGTTTTCGAGAAAATCGACAATTAAAAAAACCGTTGCGGAGAAATACTGTCTACGATTAATAATTTTCTACAGCGGCGTGGCAGAGAGGTAAGCCCTGAGGTTTTATTATGCGCAGTATGAATCGAATCTGAATTTCACAATTGGCGGCCTGCCCTTGTGAGACGTGTTTGATCATCCTACGTACAGCCCGGACCTCACTCCTAGCGACTTTCATCCCTTCTTACACCTAATATCTGTCCTTGATGGTCAAAACTTCAACGATGATGACGAGCTGAAAGAAAATGTTACCACTGGTTGAATACACAGGCGGCAACCTTCTGTAAAGAAGGCATACAAAAACTTGTGCCAAGCTTTGACAGGTGCCTACAAAATTTCTGAAGCTATGTAGAATAGGAATGTAACAGTTGTAGATTTTTAACAATAAATATTTTTTCTCTATCTGTACACGTATGTTTCATATAATTAAACAGAAATTATTTTGTGGATATACCTCGTATAATAATTGTGACATATACGGTCTCTCTTAAGCGTTAACCGTAAATCCTAAGTGAAGCCTGTTGTTGAAGGTGGAGCATCTGAAATAGCAAGTATCCCTGAGTGCGGATGTATGCAGCCTAAACTTGAATGGCGTGTTCAAATCTTCAAATGTTTGTTAAGCTTAAGGGACTTAACTGCGGGGTCATCAGTCCCTAAACTTACAAACTACTTATGAACTACCTTGTACTAAAGACGACACAAACATCCATGCCCGAGGGGAGATTCGACCGTACCGGCCGTGCCGACTGTGACTGGCGCGCCGCAGACCGCTCGGCCATTGAGGCCAGCGAATGGCGTCTAGTATCACAATAAATGACATGAGACATACCACCATGCACCACACTACACCATGTACGATGTCATACGACGGCTGTAAATACCGTGTTACTTTACATTTACGCCAACAGATCAATATTTTTTTTTTTTATTTCATTGTTTCTGGAGCTGTTAGATAAGTAGACGAGCTAGTCCTCCTCTTTTATGTCATAGACTATGCCCAGGTCATATTCGTATTCTGTTGTGTGGGAGCATTTTTCATTCTTGTTTATCTAATAAGCGTTTCGCCCGGTTTGGCCTTCATCAGATAATGTTAAAATTAATGTTGGGGGAAATGTCAAACTAAAATGAATGCCAGCCGCATATGTCACGTCCGAAAGAAGATTAACATGGAAGATACTTCGGTACGCTGATAAAAAAAGCCGTCATAGGAAGAGGGAATTAAACTACTTCGTTGTCTGTGTCTATGTTTGTCCAAATGTTCTCTCGCCACAGGTAGAGGTATCAATGTGAAATTTGTCTCAAACTATAAGCTTCCGCGGCAATAAAAATAAACTTCTAAGTCAGTTCATCAAGTCGAGATGGCAATGTATGTCATACATACTAAAAAGAGCCAAAGAAACAGTTATGTGTATGTAATCACAGATATATTGAAACACCTTGAGGGCAGCCCTGCATCGGTTGTTACAGTGGCAGGTTAACACGGTTTTAGTTAGTTTGAACATGTTGCGTTACAGTCGCGCACGATAGATGGTACACAGCATCTCCGAGGTAGCGATGAGGTGGTGATTTTCCCGAAAGACCATCTCACGAGTGCACCGTGAATATCGGGAATCCGGTAAAACATCAAATCTCCGACATCGCGACGGCCGGAAATAGATCCTACAAAAACGGGACCAGCGACTACTGAAGAGAATCGTTCAACGTGACAGAAGTGCAGCCATACAGCAATTTGCTACGGATTTCGACGTTGAGCCATCAACAAGTGTCAGCGTGCGAACCGTTCAACGAAATGTCATCGCGTCGAAGGCCAACTGGTGTACCGCTGCTGACTGCACCACATAAAGCTTTACTATCTTGAACCAGCCAATACCGACATTAAACTGTTGATGACTGGAAAGGAACCTGTTGCCCGGTCTGACGAGTCTCGTTACTAATCTTATGGAACAGATGGACGTGTACGATGCAACAGTCTCAAAAAATGTTCAAATGTTTGTAAAGCTTATGGGACTTAACTTCGGAGTCATCAGTCCATAATCTTACAAACTACTTATAACCTACCTCATACTAAAGACGGCACATGCCCGAGGGGGGCGATTCGAACCCCCGACGGAGAGGACCCTCGTGCATCGTACCATACATAGCGCCTCAATGCGCTCGGCCGTTCCTCTGCGGCTGTAACAGTCTTCTGGCTTATCATTTGGTAGGTTGGCACTCTTATCTTCTTATGTAAGGAATTGCTGTCGTCTTTATTAGCATGGAGGTATGCTGATTATTACTTTCTTTATTTTCGTCCTTTCATGTGACTTCTATTTTATGTATTTGTCTTCCTAATGTTCGTGATGATAATAATGAGCATGAATATTCTTTTCTCTCAGGAACTTGATTTTAATATGACACAAAATGACATACTGGATACTGGTATATCTTCCTGGTTAGTTCTGTTTGGATGGAAGGCTATTACAAAACAATTCCACAGTCTCTGACATCGCCCTCGCAGTTAATTAATTCAAGTGATATTCTATCCACTGAAACCTCGAAACAAACTATTCTGTTCTGGCCAAGCATGAGATTCTGAGCGTCACAGACATTATTTTTGGATCACTTCCTTCCAAAATATTTCACAGATGCCGTTAAAGGTTCTAACTATTAAATGAATATCTTAAAGAAGCCATTTTCCATTTATCTTGAATACATTTCCACAGTTCTTAGTTCATAGATATTACACTTTAAACATTGTTAATTATTTAATAATCTCGAAAAGAAATTCTTCACATTAATTATCTTCTTTTATACACACATTTCAAATCCTATTTACAGTCCGTAATGCATACCCGACAATTTCGTCTTATCCTTCTATCTAAGGAATTTTCGCTATCAAAATACTGTACTGTTCTCGATTTCTATAATTGCTCAAATCGATCTGAAGAAGTTAATTCTTAACTCGGGAGGCAGAGCTACACACGATAGATAACAGTCTATCACCGCGCTAAACATCATAGATCTAATCTTTATAGGGAGTCGATCTTTAATCAGAGCTAAACTAACAGATGTCTAAAGTTGATGAGAGCTCATCTTACAGAGAGAGAGAGAGAGAGAGAGAGAGAGAGAGAGATCCAACTGCTGATTCTATTTATACTAATTTTTATAGACAAAGATTGTTATAATTTGCGGTTCAAATGTTTGTAGAGTTTATGGGACTTAACTAAGTGGTAAGGGAATTGTATCTATGTTTCATATATCTGGAAAAAGCTTATGACCGTGTCCCTAGGAGGAACCTACAGTTAGTTCTACAAGATTATGGTATAGGAGGCAAACTTCTGCAGGCAATTAAAGGGCTTTACGCAGCAGTTAGAGTAGATGGCAAATTAAGCTCATGGTTCAGGGTAGTTTCAGGGGTAAGATAAGGCTGTAACCTGTCACCACTGTTGTTCATACTATTCATGGATCATATGTTGAAACAGTATACGGGCAGGGCGACATTAAAATAGATGAAAACAAAATAATCAGTCTCACATAAGCGGATGACTTAGTTGTAAAGGCCGATTCAGTTGAAAGGTTACAAACTAATATCTCAGAGCTCGATCGGAGGTGCAAGGATTATGATATGAAGATCAGCATCTCCAAAACGAAAGTAATGTTAGTGGGAAAGAGATTTAAACAGATTGAGTGCCAAATAGGAGGAACATAGAACAGGTAGACAGTTTCAAGTACCTGGGATGTATCTTCTCACAAGATGGCAACATAGTGAAAGAAGTGGAATCGAGGTGCAGCAAAGCTAATGCAGTGAGTGCTCAGCTAAGATCTACTCTCTTCTGCAAGAAGGAAGTAAGTACCAAGACTAAGTTAGCAGTGCATCGCTCTATCTTTCGACCAACTTTGTTGTATGGGAGTGAAAGTTTGGTGGATACAAGCTACCGTATTCATAAAGTAGAGGTTACAGATATGAAAGTAGCAAGAATGATTGCAGGTACTGATAGACGGGAACAATGGCAGGAGGGTGTCCATAATGAGGAAATCAAGGAAAAACTGGGAATGAACACCATAAATGAAGCAGTTAGAGCGAACAGACTGTGATGGTGGGGTCATGTTACACGCATGGTAAAAGCAAGGTTACCTAAGAGACTCATGAGCTCGTCAACGGAGGTTAAGAGGAGTCGAGGTAGACCAAGAAGAAAGTACTTAGATTCGGTGCAGAATGATTTTGAAGTAAAAGGCATAACATCAGACGAGACATCAATGTTAGCATTGAATAGGTGATCATGGAGGAATTTTATTAGAAGTACTATGCTCCAGACTGAAAGCTGAAAGGGATAATTAGTCTCCAATGATGATGATGATGAACTAAGTGGTCATCAGTCCCTAAACTTACAAACTGCTTATGAACTAGCTATTACTAAGGACGGCACAAATATCCATGCCCGAGGGGGATTCGAACCCCGACTGTAGTGGCCGTGCAGACCCTGACTGACTCGCCGCAGACCACTTGGCCACTCAGCCGGCTGCGTTTCTTTGACCCACTTACTCTATGTCTTTTTTATTTTTTATTAAAACAAAATTAATTTTTTTCAATTTAATTTTAAAAAAATTACCTCTGTGTCGCAAAAGATATTTACAAATGACTACAATGTTGCAATCCTAGTGCCACGATTGCGGTGCTGCGTTATAACGGGTATGGATACAACTCATGAATCCATTGACCCTGCATGTCGGCAGGAACTGTTCAAGCTAGTGGAGGCTCTGTAATGGTGTGGGCTACGTGCGGTTGGGGTGGAATGAGACACCTGATACGTCTAGATACGATTCTGGACAGGTGACACGTACGTACTCAACTCAGTCATGTCCACTGTGCTTTCCGCCTGATTTGGGCAATTCAGCAAGACAATGCGACACCTCACACGCACGTAAGTGCTACAGAGTGGCTCCAGGAACACTCTCCTGGGTTAAAAATAAACTCCCCAGACATGAACATTATTGAGGGTACATGGGATGCCTTGCAACGTGCTCCTTGTCAAACTTCTCTGTTTCCTCGCAGTCCTACTGATGTATGGACAGTTCGCAGGATGCATCGTGTCAATTTCCTTCAGCTTCACTCCAGATAATGAAATAAATCGCAATTTGCGATGAGTTACGGCTGCACTGTACTAGGTTTAGATGGAATACCCAAGTGCGGCGAATGAAAATTTGTGCCCGGCCGGGATTCGAAACCGGCTTGACAACTCAGTAAAGCCATAACTGATCGCAAATTTCCATTTATTTCATTCATTGAACGCTGTAACGTCGTCAAAAATATATAATTGTATACAAGTCGAGGCTAGGTTCCTGATGACAATTAATTGTGTCTCGATACCTCATGGTCTGTTCTCCTTGATGTGGGAATACAGAATTGTGGCTGCGAGCATTACAGAATAAAATGGGCTGTGGTTATAGGAAAGAGACAGCGTGGCGAATGGAGATTTGGGTGTGGCAGGAGACGTGCAGGGAAGAGTCCTCTGCAGTCCTCTGGGCTGGTCACTGTGTCCTCGGTGGCGGAGTGGTCAACGCGTCTGCCTAGTAAGCAGGAGATCCCGTGTTCGAATCCCAGCCGAGCACAAATTTCCATTCGCCGCACTTGGGTATTCCATGTAAACCTAGTACAGTGAAGCCACAACTGATCGCAAATTTCGATTTATTTCATTCGTTGAACGCTGTAACGTCGTCAAAAATATATAATTGATTCCAGACAGTAGTGGGGGCCATGTCACGTCGTGTTGGCTCACAGGAGTCCTACACAATATAAGGCAGGTGTCCCAGTTTCTTTGGTTCTTATTTATATTGTGTCTGGTCTTTTCGAGCATGTCCGAAAGAACAGACACCATATGAACAATTGTGTATCTGCCCCAACAGGCAATTGACAATTTCAATTCGGACGCCAGTAATACGCTCGGTCCATTGCGGGAATCCAGTATAGTCAGCGAGCAAGTGGAATCAAATTTCTAGGGGCACTACAACCGGGTTGGAAGGGTAGTTGCCTGGATAGCCTGATTGGTTAAGGCGACCGCTGGCCCAAAGCGTGAAACCTGGGTTCGAATCGCGGTCCAGTGTAAATTTTCATCTTCGCCATTGGATTTATTTCAGTGCCCTGTAACATCAACATCTACATCTACATTGCACACTCTGCAAATCACATTTAAGTTCCTGGCAGAGGGTTCATCGAACCACTATTATACTATTTATCTCCCATTCCATTCTCGAATAGAGCGCGGGAAGAAAGAACACCTGACTCTCTCCGTTCCAGGTCTGATTTCTCGTATTTTATTCTGATGATCATTTCTACCTATGTAAGTGGGAGTCAACAATGTATATTCGCATTCGCAGGAGAATGTTGGCGATCCTGTATCATTTCCGTAACGCTGTCTCCCCTCTATCGTGACTATACGAAACGAGCTGCTCTTCTTTGGACTCTTTCGATGACCTCCGTCAAACCCACCTGATAAGGATCCCACAATGGGCAGCAATACTCCAAAAAAGGACAGACAAGCGTAGTGTACGCAGTCTCTTTAGTAGTTCTGTTGCATATTTTAAGGGTTCTGCCAATAAAACGCAGTCTTTGGTTCGCCTTTCCCACGATATTATCTAAGTGTCCTTTCCAGTTTAAGTCTGAAGTAATAGTAATTCCTCCATCACGTTTCTAGATTTATCTTGTAAACAAAGTTTTACGGATTTCTTTTCGTACTCATGTGGAATACTTCACACTTCTAGTTGTGTTTCGCATGAACGATATTTTCTAAATTCGTGTTGACCTTGGATCAATAGATTATTCTGTTCGAGATAATTCATAATATTTGAATACAGGATATGTTCCAAAACCCTGCTGCAAATTGACGAAACGGTCGAAATGTTTAAATATATCGTATTCTTTGGTTCTTTACTCTATATAGTAGATTGAATGAAGCTCCCTACCATTACTAAGAATATGTGACTGCACTTATAGACACCTCGGACAACTTGCACTATTCAGGTACCTGTTCCATTTTACCGACAAACGTCATAAAGGATTTAACTTCCTTAAAAAACCAGTCACATCGGCTTCCCACATCACATACAATCCACACCGGGAAGCATGCGCAACCCAACAGGAAGTGCTCTTCTCACCTACCGAAGGTCAAAACCGAGCATTACGCATGTCACCGATATTTTCTGCCACCAAGTAATCTGTCGGGTGCGCCGCCTTCGGACAACTTTTGGGCGCCAGCGCGGTGAAGGGCACGGGGACTCGCTGGCCTAGGCCAAACCGGCGCACAGGCGATGACGTCACGTCATCGTAATGACCTCCCGCACACCCTTTGCAGCTGCGGGCAGAGATAATCTCCGGAGATAGTACGATGCCCAAACCGACTCGACGTTAAGGAAAGGTAACAGGGATAATGGCGGCCGCGCTTTCACAGATCAGATTAGGTTTTTGTTCTATTGACCGCTGCGGTGTCGTGTTACTCGTTCCGCTGTGCGCCTTTCCGATCCTTTAGAATGCTGTTCTAGAACGCGTTACGTTCATTTCGGACTTGCAAAGTGTCGCGATGTAAATCGGTACAGCAAGATCACAGTACTAATAGCGGTGAGTCCAGTCTTCTGATACATCGGTGTACTACTGGAGGTCAGCTGTTGTCTTTTGAGAGGGACGCCGAGCTCAGCTAGGTACTTCTAAGTCTCTGAGAAAGTTTATGGGTCCTTTGGAACATAATACATTGACAAGGCAGGGACAAGACATGTAAATTTGACACTCCCAGTCACCGGAATCACACTAACTGTGTGCGAGCACTGTGGGGATTTATCGTGTGGGAATGCCCACGTGGTCTAATGCGACGTACTACGAATTGCGTTTCAATTTTCGTCGGAGGTTCTAGTCCTCCCTCGGGCACGGGTGTGTTTGTATGTTGTTCTTAGAATAAAGTAGTTTAAATAGTTTGTAAGTCTAATGGCGGCGACCTAAGCACTTTGGTCCGTTAGGCTTACGAACATTTGAACTACTTGATGCAGGCAAGTGGGACAGATGGACCGCAGTGGAGTGGCCGAGCGCTCTAAGGCGCCTTGCTGCGGAGCGCGCGGTTGCTCGCCGTCGGGTGTTCGAGTCCTCCCTCGGGCATGGGTGTGTTGTTCTTAGCATAAGGTAGAATGAAACTTTTCACTCTGCAGCGGAGTGTGCGCTAATATGAAACTTTCTCGCAGATTAAATTTGTGTGCCGGAACCGGGACTCGAATCTGGGACATTTGTCTTTCGCGGGCAAGCGCTCTACCACTGAGCTATCCAGACACGACTCACGATGCCGCCTCACAACTTTACTTCCGCCAGTACCTCGCCACCTAGTTTCCAAACTTCACAGAAGTTCTCCTGCGAAACATGCAAGACTAGCACTTCTGGAAGAATCTGCAAATTTAATCTGCCAGGAAGTTTCATATCAGCGCACACTCCGCTGCAGAGTTCAAAGTTTCATTCTGGAAACATCCCTAGGTTGTGGCTAAGCCATGTCTCCACCATATCCTTTCTTCCAGGAGTGCTAGTCTTGCATGTTTCGCAGGAGAGCTTCTGTGAAGTTTGGAAAGTAGGAGGCTAGGTACTGGCGGAAGTAGAGTTGTGGGGCGGCATCGTGAATCGTGTCAGGATAGCTCAGTAGGTTGCCGGGCGCAGTGGCTCAGCGTGCCCGGTCAGAGGGCTCAACGCTCTCTGTAATAAAAAAGCTGAACCAACAACGCATCGCACAAGAACGAACAAAAACGATCAGCGTCCGCAACAACGAGAACTACCCATAGAACAAAAAAAAAAAAAAAAAAAAAAAAAAAAAAAAAAAAAAAAAAAAAAAGTAGGTAGAGCGCTTGCCCGCGAGAGGCAAAGGTCCCAAGTTCGAGTCCCGGTTCCGGCACACAATTTTAATCTGGCAGGAAGTTTCATACTTCAAGGTAGTTTGTAAGCTGAGGGACTGATGACCAACGTAGTAAGTTCCATAGATTTACAAACATTTGAACATTTGGGACAGATGAAAGTTTGGGTCAGGTCGTGGAGCGTACTCGACTGGACGATAGGTTAAGGCGACCACTCGCGAAAAGCACGAGACAGACCGGGGATCAGTCTCGAGTCAGTACAAATATTCATGTAATAAACACTCCATTAGGATCGGTGTGCACCACGACCATAAAATGATAACTATAAAAAAATTCAGCATTGGTCGTAAATTAACGTTTATTTGTCATTGCAAATCGATTTCGACTATGGAATAGTCAAATTCAGGGCAAAATGCACAATCGAATTGATACATATCTGGTGTTACAAGTCAAGCAGCAAGGCATAGCTACAAGATGTTCAAATTCAAATGTTCAAATGTTTGTAGAACTTATGGGACTTAACTACGGGGTCATCAGTCCCTAAGCTTAAAAACTACTTATGAACTAGCTAAGACTAAGGACGGCACAAATATCCATGCCCGAGGGGGGGATCCGAACCCCCGACCGTAGTGGCCGTGCAGACCGTGACTGGAGCGCCTCAGTCCCCTCGGCCACCGCGGCCGGCACAAGATGTTCCAGAGTGCAAAATCACGACTCGTGAACATCTTGTAGCCTTGTGACTCGACATGTAACACATGCAATTAGATTGTGCATATTGCTCTGAAGATGACTATTCCATAGTCGAAACTGATTTGCAATAACAAATAAATGTTAATTTACGACCAACGCAGAAATTTATTTTGATAGTTAAATATTCATGTGTCACAAATCGATATAGGCCGACCACACTGTAAAGGCACACTGGAACATTTCGCAAATTACGAAAAAAATAATAGCATCAGGTAAATAAGGTCTGCACTTGAAGCAGTTCATAGTTTGAATTATATGAAGAAAACGATACCATCGTAGTAACCAAATAATCTCTCAGGCTCCTACTCTCGCGCATATAACTTTTATAATTAATTTACTTTTCATTCTGTGCTTGGCAGGCAAGATAATAATATTCTTTCTAAAAACTTCCTAATATTTAGCAAATGATAGTGTCTTTCAGCACTTTAGGCCATCTTTAGGTGACATCTGAATATCGCAGACGCAGATAAAATAACACGCGACATACACAGATATTTAGACAGAAGATACAAAAGTGTTGCAATATGCATGCATGCCGAATTAATTTTAGTAACAAAATATAGAAACAAACTTGTTTATCTGAACGGACATTTAATATGTTCAAATGTTTGTTAAGCTTATGGGACTTAACTACGGGGTCATCAGTCCCTAAACTTACAAACTACTTATGAACTACCTTATACTAAAGACGGCACAAATATCCATGCCCGAGGGGGGATTAGAACCCCCGACCGTAGTGGCCGTGCAGACCGTGACTGGAGCGCCTCAGTCCCCTCGGCCACCGCGGCCGGCGACATTTAATAATAATGAAAAAATGTGTATATAATTTTAACCTGTTATTTATCAAAAATATTCCTGTATAACCTTTTTTATTATCATACTAAATAATATCTGTGAATATCACATTTTCTCCGTGTCTGCGACATTCAGATGTCACTTAGAAGTCGAAAGATGGTGAGCGATCAAATGAATATTATTTGCAGAACTTTTACATATTCTTTGTTTTAGAACGGATATTTGGAATGAATCTCTAAAACAGTGACAGAATTTTAGCCATGTCCTGTACAGACCACGTCACCACGATTGTGATGATTAGTGATGGAAGGGTTTAACGAGCTACTGCAACTAGGCTATTTTGGTTAGAGCAGAAGCTCCAGCTGGGGTTCCAACATTGGCCCGAAGGGATTTCAGGTAATCAAGGAAAAACTTCAGCTAGTCGGATGGGCAGGAATTCGAAACACCGCCCTCCTGAACCTGAGACCAATGTCTTGCACAGCGTCACCTCCCACAATAGGAGTTACCGATATTGAGTCAAGGAGAAAGGCGGCGGTAGTACACACAGGAACTATAGGTGAAAGAGAGAGATTAGGAGAGCGGGGCTGAAACCAGACCCGCATTAGTGTGTATATCACAGCCTTCGGTGTCGGATAATGATTGCGATAATCTGATTTTCTCTGCCCTTTCGATATGGAATTGCGAAAACGATAGGGTGCTTTTAGCTTCGCTTCTCGGTCAATTGCCACAATTCCGATCCTTAACATCGGTTACGCTACATATAACTTATCCAGACTGTCGATTTGTTTCTCTGATAACAAAGTTCCGGTCGAAGCGAAGCACACGCAGCCTGGTTTTCTCATTAAAAGGGCAAGTTAAGGTAGAACTAAAGGTGTCTTTACTTTCGATAACACGACGCAGCGAGATCGATACGTTCAGATGCCCGTTCGCCCGCAGCATTCTTGTCAACCTGTTATCGAAAATAACTTTTGATTTTTTTAACGTACGAAGTTTTCCACATTTTAAGAAGTGGTTGTATCGGTAAAGAAAAAAAATATCCAATACACAAGGGCTCTAAAACGTAAACGTACAGAGCCATCTGCTTGTATACTCCGCAGTCATAATATTATAGAACAGCAATCAGCTGTTTAGTATAAGATAGTTCATAAGTAGTTTGTAAGTTTAGGGACTGATGACCCCGTAGTTAAGTCCCATAAGCTTAACAAACATTTGAACATTTGAACAGCAATCAGTAACTAGTGACTTCTGTCTTTCGGGTATAGCCTAGCGCAAATCAAATGCGAGAAAATGAGGGAAGTTTGCGTAAATCTAACAGACAGAATCACACTCATGTTTAACGTAATATTTTTCTAGTATGGCTCTTATTATTGTCTTTTACTCTTTTGGTCACAAGATGACATGCTCACTTATTAAATCGACGTGGCTAATCTACACTCCTGGCTATTAAAATTGCTACACCACGAAGATGACATGCCGCATCGCGAAATTTAAACGACAGGAGGAAGATGCTGTGGTATGTTTTTCAGAGCATTCACACAAGGTTGGCGCCAGTGGCGACACCTATAACGTGCTGACATGAGGAAGTTTGCAACCGATTTCTCATACACAAACAGCAGTTGACCGACGTTGCCTGGTGAAACGTTGTTGTGATGCCTCGTGTAAGGAGGAGAAATGCGTACCATCACGTTTCTGACTTTGATAAACGCCGGATTGTAGCCTATCGTGATTGCGGTTTATCGTACCGCGACAATGCTGCTTGCGTTGGTCGCGATCCAATGACTGTTAGCAGAATATGGAATCCGTGGGTTCAGGAGGGCAATATGGAACGCCGTGCTGGACCCCAACGGCCTCGTATAAATAGCAGTCGAGATGACGGGCATCTTATCCGCATGCCTGTAGTGGATCGTGCATCCACGTCTCGATCCCTGTCAACAGATGAGGACGTTTGCAAGACAACAACCATCTGCACGAACAGTTCGACGACGTTTGCAGCAGCATGGACTATTAGCTCGGAGACCATGGCTGCGGTTACCCTTGACGCTGCATCACAGACAGGAGCGCCTGCGATGGTGTGCGCAACGACGAACCTGGGTGCACGAATGGCAAAACCCCCTTTTTCGGATGAATCGAGGTTCTGTTTACAGCATCATCAAGCTCGCATCCGTCTTTCGCGAACGCACATTGAAAGCGTGTATTCGTCACCGCCATACTGGCGTATCACCCGGCGTCATCATATGGGGTGCCATTGGTTACATGTCTTGGTCACCTCTTGTTCGCATCGACGGCACTTTGAACAGTGGCCGTTACATTTCAAATGTGTTACGACTTGTGGTTCTACCCTTCATTCGATCCCTGCGAAACCGTACATTTCAGCAGGATAATACACCAGCGCATGTTGCAGGTCCTGTTTGGGTCTTTATGGATACTGAAAATGTTCGCTGCTGCCCTGGCCAGCACGTTCTCTATATTTTGCACCAATGGTTCCCGAGCAACCGGTTCGTCACAATACGCCAGTCACTACTCTTGATGAACTGTGGTATCGTGTTGAAGCTGCATGTGGATCTGTACCTGTACGTGCCATCCAAGCTCTGTTTGACTCAACACCCAGGCGTATCATGGTCGTTACTACGGCCAGAGGTGGTTGTTCTGGGTAATGATTTCTCCCGATCTATGCACCCATATTGCGTGAAAATGTAATAACATTTCAGTTCTAGTCTAATATATATGCCCAATGAATATCAGTTTATCATCTGCATTTCTGCTTGGTGTAGCTATTTAAATGGCCAGTAGTGTATATCTGCTTTCGCTGTTCAGGGAACTGCCCTTAACAGTCACACTACAAGTACTTAACCTCTTGTTCTATATATTAAAAAAAACAGAATTTTGTAAAAAAAAAATTAAAAAATGAGACAATTAGCAGCATTTTGGCAAGACAAAGTACTGCTACAAAAGATGCTTTGTTAAATTTTACATGTTCAGGACTTAAATATGCAAAATAATAAAATTGGAATTACAATAATGAAATTACACGGTAATACAAAGTATAATAGTTATGACAAAACCCAGCTAGTCGCCGGCCGCGGTGGCCGAGGGGACTGAGGCGCTCCAGTTACGGTCTGCACGGCCACTACGGTCGGTGGTTAGAATCCCCCCTCGGGCATGGATATTTGTGCCGTCCTTAGTATAAGGTAGTTCATAAGTAGTTTGTAAGTTTAGGGACTGATGACCCCGTAGTTAAGTCCCATAAGCTATACAAACATTTGAACATTTTTTGAACCCAGCAAGTCTGTTGATTTTATGACAAATGAACGGGAAGATCCACAATTCTGCTTCCTTGCTGGCGTTATCACTTACTCATAAAAAAGTTCTTCTACGGTGCAAAATTCGTTAAATTAATCGGTGTCGATATCCACCATTGCAGCCCCTACAATATGACGAACTTGAAGGACGTGCTCATAGTACAGTGTGCGAAAATTCATGTGACCAGCATCGTTGCATTAACGATGGTGCACGCCTGACTTTCGGGAAATTATCCGATAGGTCCACCCGCCATTCGGAAGGTCGCAATTTGACAGCTTTCAAAATCTCTCAGTTGACTGTAAGAAGCCGCGTGCGTGTCGTCTGTTAGCTACACAGGTTGATACCACACTTAACCTCATGGCTTTAAACCTTCCCTATTAAAGAGTGCACACACGCAGCATCTGGCGGTTATGTCACTGTGCTGCCTCCTGGTGGACGTTGTTGGAACCATTATCAATGCATCTACTATCACCCGGATGGCATCTGCAAAATCAAAATCGTATCTTCTTTCCAGCTGTTCTACTTTTCTCCGATATTGTATATACTTATAATAATACTAGCTTATTTATTTATTCAAGTCATGAGTACTGATCCTATCCCTTCTCCCTCTGCTCATCTCCTTTTTTCTAAAAACATGTTATATTAATCAGAGAATCTCTAAGAAATAAGGCTGTGATGCATAAGTTAATGTACAAAATTTCAGGTACAGTATCCAAACAAAGATAGAAAACAAAATACACATGATGTGCAATATTCATATATGCATTTAATTCGCAACTTGACTATAAACAACACCGAGCGAGGTGGCGCACTAGTAACACACTGGACTCGCCTCTGACCATCCAGATTTAGGTTTTGCGTCATTTTCCTAAATCACTCCAGGCAAATACCGGGATAGTTCCTTTCAAAGGGCACGGCCGATTTCCTTCCCCATTCTTACTCAAATAATCCGAGCGTAAGTTTTACATCTAATGACCACACTGTCGACGGGACGTTAATCAATAATCTTCCTTCCTGACTATAAACAATTTCTTGTGACTTGTCCAGGATCTAATATGAATATTTTCTATGGTGTGACCATCCCTGAGCAAGCGACATACAGCTGTCCGTGTGGGAAACAGATTTCAAGTACACTCGACAGTATTGATTAGATTGTCTTGTGATTTATTAATCATAATAGAAAAGTCCTACAGCAGACTGCAGTCTCTGAAAGTTAAGGCAAGATCTGTCAGAAATAATGGGTATTCGTTGCATGTACATTGTTTCATTTTCTTCCTACAGCGGTGTGCGCTTTACAATTCAAAGTTGCTTGAAAGTTCTCAACAGCACAGTCATCTTTTCGGAATTTCCTTAAGCTCTCTGGAATACAGGATTGTCTTAGTAGTAATAAGAAATGTAATAAAACGTGGTATCTGATGTGATCGCAGTATACATGATCTCATATTTATTGTTATATGTTGTACAATTGTATAATTTGTCAGGGACATATTCATTTTTATAACTGCTGTATGACTGTAAAATAAGTTGCGAATACAATTGTTACTAAAGAAGTAATAGATTAAAACTTGGTGCGTGATGGGGCGTACTGTGATAAAATATCGAAGGTAATGTAGAAATTATAAATTTCAACGTTATTCCGAGTGCCGTAGTCTTACTCCGTGAACAGCGGAAAAGTAGGAAGCGAGAAACTTTTTTCCTTTCGTCATTTTGCTATGCTTGTTAGCGAGAAGACGTTTCCTAAAGGTTTAAATTATAATTAAAGTTTGTTGCAAGTCGCTAAGTGCTCTCCTTCTCAAATAGTGAACGGATAAAGTCACATTATCACGTACCGCAAGACGGGGAAGTTTTTCATTGTTTATAACATATGTCCTGAATTATAGGCCCTATCGCAAAATCCTTTCTTAGCTAACGTCTTCTACCTATAAACTACATTCCTGGCAAATTTCAGATTTATAGGTGACGTTGTTTTCGAGATTCCGTGTTTAATCAGTGAGTGAGTGAGTGTGTGTGTGAATGAGTGTCCTTTCGGTTTTATGTAGATTCTTCTCGGGTTTGCAGCCGGATACCATCGTCAACTAGACACAATATTTCGGCAGACCAACTGGCTGCCTTCTTCAGGTTGTGTATTGTCCTTTCGGACATCAATGCAGTTGCGGTAAGACTTCCATCTCGTTTGGGAATCTGGATGGCGAGCACAAGATGACAATAGAAGGTTGTGCGTGCTACATCCTGGTGTGGGATTTTGGGACGGACGGGATGCGTGTTTAGGGTAGCCAATCCGAAGACCCGGGTTCAAATCCCATCCCAGCACACATTTTCACCTGTACCAGTGATTTTATTGAAATGACCTAGTGCAGTCAGAGTCATATATTTCTATCCGTCTTCCCTCTTGCTTTCACCGGCACTGGTCGTAAACTGGACATAATGGCCGTCCCTCGAGGACCTTTGTACTGAGTGTCTTTCCTAACAGCAGAGTGCTCAGAATAAAAATTCATGGCCCTCCGCTTTACGAAAGGAGAGATGCTCTTGCTATTACTACTATCTCCACCAACACGCAAGGGAAATTTCTGGGAACAAATTACCGTTTTGAATAATTCGTCTTATGGTTAGAGCAGGGTCTTCCGTGTTTGGTCAACCTTACTTGCTAAGGACTTAGGTATATCAGAAGGTTGCCAATCACTTCAGCCATTATTGGCAGTAGATAAATGCTGATGCTACCACTTCTAGTTCGGCTTCGGCCTCATAAGGGCTATATCATCTCTGAAATCAGTACTCTTCTTACTGCCTTTACGAACTAGTGCCAGTCGAATTTCTTTTATTTTGTCACAGTAACACGATTGAGTGAACAGTTCTATCGCTGTAGTACAAGGAGTAAAGGTCGAATAGAAAATACAAAATATGAACAATTAAAAAGAAAAAAGTACATATCACATTTATTAATGAAAATCTGTGTGAGCTTGACCCAGTCAAAACGTAAATTGATACTACTAGTAGAGCTTATGTTCATCGCGGACAGTTTCCAATTTGTACTGTCTATACTACTATAGTACTACACACAAAAGTGAGAGTTGAGTCTAAGCAGTGTACTAGTGGCAATCGCTTCTTCAGTGTTCACAAGCGGTCAGGTGTACCTGCCACTCTCCATAGGTACAGCCTGGGCGAAATACATCCAATTAATGTTGACTTCTGCTCTATCGTAGATCACGAGTCCTCAGCCACCGAATATAATCGACTTAAAAGCACTGAATCGTCCGAACTTGTTAAAAATTCTTGTATAACGACTCCATAATGGCTTGCGTGCCCTACCCCCACAATATTACAATAACAATTTTTTTGTGTAGTGGTTATGATATATTTATTTAAAAATATGCGTCAGAACAAGTGAAGTCTCTGGGATAGCCAACCATGACAAAACTATTTCACCTGCTGCGTATGATGTATGAGACAGGCGAAGTACCCTCAGACTTTAAGAAAAATGTTATAATTCCCATTCCAAAGAAAGCGGGCGCAGACAAGTGTGAAAACTACAGAACCATTCGTTTAATTAGTCATTGTTGCAAAATATTAACACGAATTATTTACAGAAGGATGGAAAAGCTGGTAGAAGCCGACCTCGGGGTAGATCAGTTTGGGTTCGGGAAAAATATAGGAACACGGAAGGCAATACTCACTTTACGGCTCATCCTAGAAGATAGATTAAGAAAAGGCAAACCTACTTATCTACCTTTTGTAGATTTGCAGAAGGTTTTTGACAATGTTGATTGGAATAAACTCTTTCAAGTTCTAAAGCAATCAGGAGTAAAATATATGGACCGTAAGGTTATTTTCAACTTGTACAAAAACCAGACAGCGGTTGTCAGAGTTGAAGGGCATGAAAGGGATGCAGTGGTTGGGAAGGGAGTAAGACAGGGTTGTAGCCTTTCTCCATTGTTATTCAATTTGTACATAGAGCAAGCTATAAAGGAAGGCAAGAAGAAATTTGGAGAAGGAATTAAAGTTCTGGGTGAAGAATTAAAAACATTGCGTTTTGCCGACGACATAGTAATTCTGTCAGAGACAGCAAAGGACCTGGAAGAGCAGTGGAACGGAATGGACAGAGTGCTGAAAGGTGCATATAAGATAAACATTAACAAGAGCGAAACTATGGTAATGGAGTGCAGTCTAAGAAAATCAGGTGATGCTGAAGTAATTAGATTAGGTAACGAAACAATAAAGGAGGTAGATGAGTTTTGTTACTTGGGCATAAATATAACAAATGATGGTCGCAGTACAGAGGATATAAAATGCAGAATGGCAATGGGGAAAAAAGCGTTATGGAAAAAGAGAAATTTGTTAACATCGAATATTGATTTAAGCCTAAGGAAGTCCTTTCTGAAGGCATTTGTGTGGATTGTTGCCTTGTATGGGAGTCAAAAAATGCACGATAACCAGTGCGGACAGGAAGAGGATAGAGGCTTTTCAAATGTGGTGCTACAGAAGAATGATGAAGATTAGGTGGGTGGATCGCGTAACTAATAAGGAGGTAGTGAATAGAATTAGGAGAAAAGGAATTTCTGGCATACCTTGACTGAAAGAAGGAATCGATTGGTAGGACACATTCTTAGACATCAAGGAATTGTGAATTTAGCGTTGGAGGAAAGTGTGTGGGCTAAAAACCGCAGAGGAAGACCAAGAGATGGTATAATAAGCTGATTCAGACAGATGTAGGTTTGGGTTGTTATGTGAAGAGGCTTGCTCAGGATAGGGTATTGTAGAGAGCTGCATCAAACCAGTCTCCGGACTGAAGACCACAACAACAACAACAACACGGCAGAATGTTGTCTAATTTTTGCGAATGCTGTTTTAAACCTCGTATCATTCTTCGACCTCGAGTAACAAATTGTGACAAAAGCGATTGTGGCTTATACACTTGCTAACCATGAAGTTCTTCTGTATAAAACGAGCATTAGCAATGACTCGACGAATAGCAGAACTTTCCAGATGATCATCAAACTTCACTAATTACTTACGCAAATCATCAAAGAAAGAAATAAAAAAGCTGCATTGATACGGGTAACAATGAAATGTACACGAATTCGGAATCAAATACAAGATGGAGAAAAAATTCGGTATTACGAAGATTACCTGTTCCCCATTGCAGAGAGGTGTAACCGAACAATGTTTCTTTTCTGATACCTCAAGAGGACACCACTCTTCCGCCATGTCTAAGAACTGTATATTCAGTTTGGTATTTTATTTTTTCCTTTACTCGATTAACCAGAAACACTGCAAAGATACCTTCCGTTCTTGGGTTGTACTGAAAATGTATTCTACACACATTGTTTTGGGAAAAATAAATTTTCAAATGTTTGTAAATCTAAGTGACTGAACTAATCTGGTCATCAGTCCGTAGGCTTACAAACTACTTAAACTAACTTACGCTAAGGACAACACACACACCACTGCCGGAGAGAGGAATCGATCCTCCGACGGCGAGCTGCGGCGCGCTCCACAGCAAGGCGCCTTAGAACGCTCGGCCACTCCACCGCGGCTAAACTATTTTGCTCTTGTGAATCTAGTGGCCTGAAGGAAAACCAAAGTTAAACATTTGCTCAATTTTATCAATTAAAAAATCAAAATAAAAAAACAACGCAATAGAAAACAATTAAAAATGGAGTAGTGGGCAATGTTATTGGTTAGTAAGCAGGGGACCCGGGCTGGGCACAGATTTTCAGCATTCCCCGCTGATTTATTTGAATGGCTACCAGCTTCAAACGTCGTAAATTACTTTGTGAATTTTAACTGCGCGTTTTTCATGCCACAGATTTGACATTTCTGCAGATGTATAATAGCGCTAGCAAAAGCTAGTTGCCAGTATACATTTATGAGAAAGGAAAAAAAAAACATGTTTCAACAACGATCGCAACTTTAACGGTAAAAAATCACCATGGGTTTAAACTATAATGTCCGTAGCACGCTTGGAACCTACCCTGGAGTGTATTTCTGAATGAATTGTTGCAGCAGTTAAGTGATCACAGTATGTTACCTGTATTCAGGGCGACCCGTACAAATTCGGCGCCCTAAGTAAATTATTGTAATGGCGCCCCACTGGAAAAAATCGCAATAAAATATCAATGTAAAATGCACATTGCATTTTTTTTAAAATTAAAATATATAACCACAACATATACATTATATAAACGTATTCCCCCATTAAAATGGGACACATCATATAGTTTTATACAACAATCTTACTTTTTCATCGTTTTTACATTTTGTGTTTTAAACAGGTTGTGGTTGATAGATAACAATAATTGATACATTTTAAGTTTCATTATACAAAGAGTCACACAAATTTCATTTTTCTTGCCTTGGCTTTTGCAAAATCTGAGACGTTCTCCTTCAAATCAATTTTGTCCGCTGTTTCTCGTTCAATTAACAAAGTTTCAAACCCCACAAGTCTTTCTTGAGTCATTTTGGATCGCAGATATGTTTTTATGAGTTTCAGTTTCAAGAAGCTGCGCTCACCACTGGCTATAGACACAGGAAGAGTAAGCAACACTGTTAGTGCAGTAACTAAATTAGGAAATTAGGTGCGTCTACAGTGTCTATAGGTCCTTTTTTTTTTTTTTTTTTTTTTTTTTTTTTTTTTTTTTTTTTTTTTTTTTTTTTAAATACTCCTCTCATGGAAGAGAACTGGACAGAAAATGCTGGGAAGGGTATAGTCGATCAGTCTGTTCGTAAACTAGAGAGCCAGTGGTCCTCATGGGGGGAGGGAGGGGGAAGTTACAAGGCCGAGCGATCCGCAACATAGCGCTCCAGACCGCTCGGCTTCACCCGCGCGGCGCGTCCGCGGCTAAGTGCGCTCAAATGACGACGGTGACACCTCACACTTTACTACAACTCAACTGAACTGCTTCATCCTGTTCCGTTCCTGTAGTCTGACCTCTTATTTATTTATTTTATTTTTTATTATGGTTTTCTGTTCCATAGGACCCAATTGAGGAGTGAGACTCCATGGTCATGAAACAAGTCATTACATGAATTTTTACACAAGAATGGTAATAGAAAATTCTTAAGTAGTCCTATAGACACGATAATCTTAAGACAAAGTGAAAATAATCAATAAAGAAAAAAATGAATTAGCTTAATTGTTTAACTTTTCTAGGAGTTCCTCGACAGAATAAAAGGAGTGAGCCATGAGGTAACTCTTCAATTTAGATTTGAAAGCGTGTGGGTTAGTGCTAAAATTCTTTAGTTCTTGTGGCAGCTTATTGAAAATGGATGCCGCAGAATACTGTACACCTTTCTGCACAAGTGTCAAGGTGGTGTGATGCAAATGTAGATTGGACTTCTGTCTAGTATTCACCGAGTGAAAGCTACTAACTCGTGGGAATAAGCTGATATTATTAACAACAAACGACATTAAAGAAAAAAACGTATTGTGACGCCAGTGTCAAAATTCCCAGACTACTGAAAAGGGGTCGACATGACGTTCGTGAACTTACACCACATATTGCTCGAACCACCCGTTTCTGAGCCAGAAATACCCTTTTTGCATCAGGCGAGTTACCCCAAAAGATAATGCCGCACGTCATAAGTGAATGAAAGTAAGCGTAATAGACTACTTTTCGTGTTGAAAAATCACTTATTTCAGATATTGTTCTAATGAAAGATATAGCAGAATTTTGTTTTGGAACAAAATCCTGAAGATGGTCTTTCCACGACAGTTTACTGTCTATCTGAACACCTAGAAATTTGAACTGTTCAGTCTCACTTATCATATGCCCATTATATGTAATTAAAATATCAGCTTTCGTCAAATTATGTGTTAGAAACTGTAAAAACTGAGTTTTAACTTGAACTTGTTTTCTACAAGCCATGAACTTATCTCTTGAACTGCATTATTTGATATTCTGTCAATATTGGAGCAACATCCTTCACTACCAAGCTGGTATCATCAGCAAACAAAAATACTTTACAGTCACTTGTTATACTCGAAGGCATATTATTTATATAAATAAGAAACAGCAACGGTCCCAAAACAGACCCCTGGGACACCCCACACTTAATTGTGCCCCATTGCGATTATACGTAATAGCCATTTTGTACACTGCAAAGAATTACCTTCTGTTGTCTATTATTGAAGTAAGCTACTTCTCGTATTCCATAATGTACCAACTTCTGCCACAATATTTTGTGATCAACACAATCAAAGGCTTTTGTTAAATCAAAAAAGACTGCTAATGTCCATAGCCTCTTATTTAACCCATCAAGTGCCTCACAGAGAAACGAAAATATAATATTTTCAGTCGTTAAACCACTTCTAAAAACAATACGTTCGACAGCAAATTATGTGAATTGAAATGATCAATTAATCTTGAATACATAGCCTTTTCAATAACTTTAGAAAAAAACCGTTGGCATAGAAATAGGTCTATAGTTGTCTACATTATCCCTTTCTCCTTTTTTATAAAGTGGTTTCACTACAGAGTACTTTAATCTGTCAGGAAACTGACCAGTCTGAAAGGAAAAATTACAAATGTGGCTTAGTACTGGGCTAACATATGGAGAACAGTACTTTAGAATTCTGCTAGATTCCCAATCATATCCACAAGCGTCCTCTTCTGCTTCACTTGATGAGAGATAGGCTATTTCTTCAATGTGATCATACTTGCACCCAAGAATAATTATTTGTAGTGTCATTATGAACAAATAGAAGATGATCTTTCTTACCGAGAAACTGATAAGCTTGGGGTCATTAGCGCCCATTGTATACTACAAATAATGAAGAGCGGCGGAATGCGCGGTGCCGCGGGGCCGTCCCAGCTGACGTGATGGGCGGCGGGCCAGCTTTGATCACGGGATGGTTACTTGCAAACTGCTAGTCTATTCATTAAACGTTTACTAGCAAAATTCTGAAGAGTCAAAGAGAATGCATGTAACATTGGCTTGTGTCTCGTCTCTTGCCAGTTGCTCTATGTGTAGTAGCAGCACCCCCTATAGAAGAGAGCCTGCGCACGACGTCACAACATGGCGGCGGTGAGAGGCTCAGAGTCCTCTGAACTATTCACCCCGTTTACATGGGCTGCCAAAACTGGATTTCGTAAACCGATTTCTCAATTCCGCTTTTGGTTGGTCATGTAGCCCGCCGCGGTGGCCGAGGGGACTGAGGCGCGCCGGCCGCGGTGGCCGAGGGGACTGAGGCGCTCCAGTCACGGTCTGCACGGCCACTACGGTCGGGGGGTTCGAATCCCTCCTCGGGCATGGATATTTGTGCCGTCCTAGTTCGTAAGTATTTCATAAGTAGTTTGTAAGTTTAGGGACTGATAACCCCGTAGTTAAGTCCCATAAGCTATACAAACATTTTAACATTTGATTTGATTGACTGAGGCGCTCCATTCACGGTCTGCACGGCCATTACGGTCGGGGGTTCGAATTCCCCCTCGGGCATGGATATTTGTGCCGTCCTTAGGATTAGCTAGTTCATAAGTAGTTTGTAAGTTTAGGGACTGATGACCCCGTAGTTAAGTCCCATAAGCTATACAAACATTTAAACATTTGGTCATGTAAACACTCCAAATCGATTCTGGAAATCCACTTCTCTAAAGCGGTTTTCCAGTTCCACAATCGATTTTCGTGGCCATGTAAACGCAACCGTTTTTGAAGCGTTCTTGGCTTGTCAGATTTTTTTTTTTTTTTTTTTTTTTATTTTTTTTTTTTTTTTTTTTTTTTTTTTGTAAGAATTTTCGCCACATACGAACAGAGTGATATTTTCTAATGTGAAATAAAAGTATTAATATTAGAGTAAGCATGAATCTCTGTATTTAAGTAAAGAAAAATAGCGATTATGCTGACTAAATCGGGGACTGAATCAGCTGTTTTTCAGCCGACATCTTATGTGGATTAGGAAATCCGATTCAGGCTGTACCATGTCAACACGACAGCAAAAAACGGTTCACGAAAATCGGTTTTCGTCTCCCGGAAGATGTGTTACATGTAAACGCAGTGATTGTAAACATTAGCAGTGCACGCTGTTTATAGTGCATTCTTTCGTTCAGGAGTGTATTTATTACGTAAATTGGTGTTGTGTACGGTGTGATCGCTACGCTGGACGATTTGTGTCTGTGAGAACAACGTGTGATGTCTTTTTTACTGACAAAATGCCGTTTCGCTATTCTGTGCCGAAATGTAGAGGAAATTACGACTGTGGCCCAAACGTTACCGTCTTTAAACGTCCGGAGAAGAATAAGATAATGGGGATGGTTACGTAAATAAAATGAATCGCAATATCCAACGGTAAACAGTCATGACTTAAAACTCTTTTATAAGGTTAAACAAAAACGAAATCTTACTCATTAACTTGAAGAATGGGCCAAGTTATCCTGGGAATTCTTGATATTCATTTCTTCTTCTCCGGACGTTTAAAGACGATAACTTTTGGGCCACAGTCGTAATTTCCTCTACATTTCGACACAGAACAGCGACACGGTATTTTGTCAGTAAAAAAGGGATCATACATTGTTCTCACAGACACAAATCGTCCAGCGTAGCGATCGCACCGTACACAACACCAAATTACGTAATAAATACACTCCTAAACTAAAGAATGCACTACAAACAGCGTGCACTGCTACTGTTTACAATGTTTCAGAGGACTCTGAGCCTCTCACCGCCGCCATGTTCTGCGCTGCGTTGTGCGCTGGCTCTCTTCTATAGGGGGTGCTGGTAGTAGACGACCACGGTGGCCGAGCGGTTTGCGGCGTGCCAGTCACGATCTGCACGGCCGCTGCGGTCGGGGATTCGAATCCCCTCCCTCGGGCATGGATGTTTGTGCCG
This sequence comes from Locusta migratoria, assembly GCA_026315105.1. NCBI lineage: Eukaryota > Metazoa > Arthropoda > Insecta > Orthoptera > Acrididae > Locusta > Locusta migratoria. Next base: position 243,689,598 of record CM048748.1, read on the forward strand.
TCTTTAGTATAAGCTAGTTCATAAGTATCAATAAAATTCTTCTGGGTATGACACCGCGTAGTCATTTTATGACGACGCGGTGTCATACCCAGAAGAATTTTATTCAAATCAAATGTTCAAATGTTTGTACAGCTTATGGGACTTAACTACGGGGTCATCAGTCCCTAAACTTACAAACTACTTATGAACTACCTACGAACTAGGACGGCACAAATATCCATGCCCGAGGGGGGATTCGAACCCCCGACCGCAGTGGCCGTGCAGACCGTGACTGAAGCGCCTCAATCCCCTCGGCCACCGCGGCCGGCAAGAATTTTATTGATAGTGACAACTGCCGCGGAAGCCTACGTTTGCATGTAGTTCATAAGTAGTTTGTAAGTTTAGGGACTGATAACCCTGACTGGTCGCGGTGGCCGAGGAGACTGAGGCGCTCCACTCACGGTCTGCACGGCCACTACTGTCGGGGGTTCGAATCCCCCCTCGGGCATGGATATTTGTGCCGTCCTTAGTATTAGTTAGTTCATAAGTAGTTTGTAAGTTTAGGGACTGATGACCCCGTAGTTAAGTCCCATAAGCTATACAAACATTTGAAACATTTGATAACCCCGTAGTTAAGTCCCATAAGTTGTACAAACATTTGAACATTTGATTTGAATAAAATTCTTCTGGGTATGACACCGCGTCGTCATTTTATAAACTGTACCGACGTTTCGGCCACTGTTGCAGGCGGCCTTCATCAGGGTCTGTGTCAATTTAATGTTTAGTAACTGGGAATTCATCGCTCCTGAAACCGAAGCACCGCGAACGCACGAGGGTTCATCTCGCACGACAAATTTGCCGCCCCCCAAAGTCGAGCGCCCTAGGCAATTGTCTAGTTTTCCTATATGGACAGGCCGGCCCTGCCTGTATAGTACATACAATATTGCACATACAAACCACCGCCTACGTACAGCTCTAGAAGAGCAATGTGTTGTCCGTGACCTTGTAGAAACATGGTTGGAGCGTTTGATTGGCTGACGCGGCAGGTAATTTATGTGGCGGTGACCCGCTCCGCAGCCATTCAGCGCGCCTGGTGGCGGCTGTTTTATTGTGCGCTCCTCCAGACGAACGTCCCAGGCGCGGCGATTGTCGTCACGGAGCCGGTGCCGCACTGAGGCGGCGGTATTCCGGGCGCTGCCGTCACCAGCCTTGGCCTCCAGTCCGCGCGGCCTCCTCACCTGTCAGCTGGTCGTGGGAACGCATTCCGCACAGCCCTTAACCACTCCTCCCAACACCCTCCAGCCGCTCCAACGGACCGGACCCTTACCTTACCTTCTGCTTCTCCTCCCCACAATACCACAAACAACGAGACCACATGGGTACATATTTATTGTACCGGGTGATCGAAAAGTCATTATAAATATGAAAACGTAATAAATCACGGAATAATGTAGATAGAGAGGTAAAAATAGACAAACATCCTTGGAAGGACATGGGGTTCAATTGGAACCAAAAGAAAAAAAAAAGTATTGTTGGACGCGTGAAAGATCTCTTGCGCGCGTTGTTTGGTGAGATCATGTGCTCAGGCGCCACTTCCGTCATGCTTGGCCTCCCAGGTCCCCAGACCTCAGTGCGTGTGATTATTGGCTTTGGGGTTACCTGAAGTGCCGGCCGCGGTGGCCGAGGAGACTGAGGCGCTCCAGTCACGGTCTGCACGGCCACTACGGTCGGGGATCCGATTCCCCCCTCGGGCATGGATATTTGTGCCGTCTTCAGTATCAGATAGTTGATAAGTAGTTTGTAAGTTTAGGGACTGATAACCCCGTAGTTAAGTCCCATAAGCTTAACGAACATTTGAACATTTTGTTACCTGAAGTCGCAAGTCTATAGTGATCGACCGACATCTCTAGGGATACTGAAAGAGCCGTGGTGGAGTAGCCCAGCAGTCTAAGGCGCCTCGCTGCGGAGCGCGCAGTTGCTCGCCGTCGGGGGTTCGAGTCCTCCCTGGGGCATGGGTTTGTGTGTTGTCGTTAGGTTAGTTTAAGTAGTTTGTAAGCTACGGACTGATGACCACGCAGTTTGGTCCGATAGATTTACAAACATATGATGCTGAAAGACGACATCCGACGCCAATGCCTCACCATAACCCCGGACACGCTTTACATTATTCCTCGACTACAACTATTGTTGAGGAATGATGTTGAACAAATTGAGCATTTCCTGTGAAGAACATCATCTTTGCTTAATATTAATTTGTTATGCTTATTATTGCATTTCTGGCCAGATGAAGCGCCATCTGTCGCACTTTTTTTAACCTTTTTTTTTTCTAATAAAATACCATGTCATTCCAAGCATATGTATCAATTTTTACCTCTCTATCTACATTATGCCAGCCGCGGTGGCCGAGGGTACTGAGGCGCTCCAGTCACGGTCTGCACGGCCACTACGGTCGGGGGTTCGAATCCCCCCTCGGGCATGGATATTTGTGTCGTCCTTAGTGTTAGCTACTTAATAAGTAGTTTGTAAGTTTAGGGATTGATGACCCCGTAGTCAAGTCCCATAAGCTATACAAACATTTGAACATTATCTACATTATTCCGTGGTTTATTAAGTTTTCAAATTTATACTGACTTTTTGATCACCCAGTGTACTAGCTGTAAACCCGGCGTTGCCCGGGTGTTTATTTATCCTACACTCTCGTAGTCCACATCCCCTTCCCCCGTCTCTCCGCATTCACCTCTTTCTCTCCCATCTCTCTGTTCGTTTCCACTTGTTCCTTCTCGGTAAAGTTTTCTGCCAGGTACCCTCTGCCATGTACCATACAAACATTTATGTACCCAGTGATCTTCTCTTGGTTTAAAGGTCATGAGTGCAAAATTTCATGATTTTAGCAAAACTATGCATTTTGTAAACTTCCGTAAGTTAAGTACCCTCCACCATTCACCGAGCGAAATTTTATACATAAAGTGACATTCATCTTGTTTTTAATGTAGTATGTGCAAAATTTCATCAATATCGGAATAAAAATATAGATTTCTATGGAATAGAAAAGCAGGGTCACATTGAAAAACGCACTATGTTGTTCTTAAATATTCCAGTTTTATTTCATACAACCCTTGTTCTGAAAATAGCGAAAACAACAGAAAAAGGATCTGTGAAATCGGTCCAGCCGTTCTCAAGTTATTGTGCGACCAAGGTATTTAGGGATCCATTTTTATGTTGCAAAGTGCCCTCCCCCATGTACCGTATGAGTCTGTCTCCGCCATGCACCCATCATAAAATACTATCTTAGCTGACGTTTCTACCTATAAACTATATTCCTGCCAAATTTCAGGTCAAGTAGTTTTCGAGATTCCGCGTTTAGTCAGTGAGTGAGTTAGTGTCGTTTCGCTTTTATATAGAGAGAGATTAAGAAAACAGATTGCTCAATTTTGTATGCAAGAGAATTAAGGGAAACTTGCAGACAAAAATAAATGTAAACATGCAAATCTGTATTGCTAACTTTATTTGATACAAGGTCATGCTTGATGCGACAGTTTTACGGCAACTACAGCGAAACTGTTGTGAGCGGTAGACATCATTTCGTTTCATCATTTTGTGTGTGAGTGGGGGGGGGGGGGGAGGGGTCAGTTTACAAAACGCTTCATAAACGTCCGAAATTACATACAAGCTTTGTTGCAGGTTCCAAACTACTCCCATTTTCCAACAATTGACGCATAAATCTGGGTATTCTTACGCGGTGGCCTCTCATTATTTATGACGTCATATCTCGTGAACTATGTGTCGTGCTCAATTGTTTTTAGGTCAGGAACCTTCGTGGGCGTATGGTGAACAGTTCACCAAAGTTTCACTGTAATCGAAAGAATGGTTTATGTACACATACAGGACGGGCAGCGAGTCTAATTTTTTAATACGATGATTTCAATAATGAGACGAAGCCAAGATCGCATATATAAATTACTCATATTTTGTATGTCAGTACCAATTTCGGCAAGCTATGTTGCCTTTATCAAAGGATCAAACGTTACTTCATCAAATCAATAAAATATTACAAAATGCAAGACATGTTGTTTAGTACACCTTTGTCATAGTACCTTGGTCATCTGATGCTTGCATACTTGAAGTTCAAATTAGACGAGTTCTTGCGTCCATGATGATGCATTTGTAGTTCTGAATTCGGCGTCTTGTTCCTTACCAATTGACCATTAGAAGTATTACTGACTGATCGACATTTGTAGCTACTAAGCTTGGTTTGCCATGGTAATAACATCACCTCCCCCCCCCCCCCTTGAAAATGTCCTCCGTAATTGGGGACGAAACGTTGGGTTTCAGTAATAAATCCACAAGACCAGGGCATAATAGCCCGGAAAGTTTTAGTAATTTTGACCTTTCCGGCCGTGAAAGTTTACATTTTACAGTAACATCACCTACATATAATGAACTATGTCTCACCGCCACATTATTTCATGAGCACTTCAATTACCTGTGGAGGTCAATGTGTGATCGCTAAAGAAAACATATACAAGTGGAACACAGTATAGTAATATACTGTGTTATGCACAGGTCACTATATTGATTAAATGCTACGTCATTCTTGTTCTGATCACCAATGGTGAAGCATTTAATCAAGCAATGTTTGTAAATCTATGGGACTTAACTACTGTGGTTATCAGTTCCTATACTTACAAACACGAAGAGGCATGGACTCAACCAATGCCTCATGCCGTGCTGAAGGGAATTGACCTCATGCATCCTGCAGGTCTGTCTGTGAATCGGTAAGAGTACGAAGGGGTGGAGACGTCTTCTGAACAGCACGTTGCAAGGCATGCCAGATACGTTCAAAAATGTTCACGTCTGAGGAGTTTCGTGGCCAGTGGTGGTGTTTAGACCCAGAAGACAGCTGCTGGAGCCACTCTGTAACAATTCTGGAGTCCTCCCTCGGGCATGGTTGTGTGTGTAAGTTAGTTTAAGTAGTTTGTAAATCTAGGGACTGATTACCATAGCAGTAGGTCGAATAGATTTACAAACATTTGAACATGTTGGGTATCGATTTCTCCTGCTAGAATTTGACACTTTACTGTAGAAAGATGCCAAGTGCCAAATTCATGAGAAATGTGATAAATGGTTTGTAAGGTGCAAGACACCGAAGAGGATCACAAGTGAAGAGGGCTGTGTCCACCGAGGTTTCCAAGTGGTTATACTTTCCACCAGTAGATTGCAATGGTGCTGAGTTGCCTGCTGATTTCATGATAGGGAGTATCGGATGAAAGCCACATGGGTAGGAGACGGAGGAAGAATGGTAGCGGATCATTCAGAGATTAACAGATTAAATTAAAGTGGGAAGGTTTGACGTATGAAAAAAAATAAAAAAATATGAAAAAAAAAACAGTTACACCAGCTAAGAACCGTCCTTCACCGCAGGTATGATTTTAAGCCCTTCGTTGACTCTTAAACCTATCTAAGGTATTATTGCTGTTGAATGGTTACATATGTCCAGTGTCTTAAAAAAATTTATGTTCTTTCCTTTGTGTGCTATGCATATGAAGATTAAGGTGCAGTGAGATCACGTCTGCATTGAAAATAGATTTGTTTTATAATTTCTGTAAGCAAGAGTGCTCTTCCTCCACTGTGACTGAGTTTGCCGTGATAGAGAAAAGGAAATCGGTGACGAAGGCATTTGTACCCAGTGACTCAAAATGGTCGAGGAAGCAAAAGTTGTTAGACCTTTCAAAGTAATTTCTATTAATACATTTTTTTTAATATTCAAGCAGTGGAAGACGAAATAATCTCTACCAAAAGAAGAACATTTCAAAAGCTGTCAACATTACATGTGATTCAACAGATGTATCACATGTAGGAGTAAAAGAATGTTACACCGGCATGGAAAGGACCCATAAGGTGCATGTGCTCAGAAAAAGAAGACATGCAAGAAACATTCAAACATTTGAATCTATTTACTCAATCCATTCAATTACAAATGAAAGGAAGAAACTTCATTTAAAACTTTCGGGCTCATAAGCCGTGGTCGATTTATAAAACTTTCCCCTAACGTTTCATCTTCGGCTGCGGAAGACATCTTCAGAGGTAGAATGGCAGTTCGCCATTCTACCTCTGAAGATGTCTTCCGCAGCCGAAGATGAAACGTTAGGGGAAAGTTTTATAAATCGACCACGGCTTATGAGCCCGGAAGTTTTAAATGAAGTTGACGCCGGCCGTGAAAGCTTACATTGTATGATGAAAGGAAGAAAGATTTAAAGGCTGTGATACCTTATCCGGAAAAGAATGAGCATAAAGAATACTATATGCAGCTCTGTGGAGAGTGACTAAAATCTTAGCAACTAGAATAATTTGATGGGACTTAGCACCTTTCATAAATGTTTTTGTTTGAATTGCCTTCAGTACCAAACAATTCAGACTGTGTCATGAAACCACTATTAATATATGATAAGATACTATATTCGTAACTTGTAAAAGTTTGAGGTGTAAATACTTAAAACTTTGCAGTACAGAAGGGTTTTTTTTTTTTTTTTGCAATAACTTCTGTTCATACATTTGGCACTTTGCACCTTTCTACAGTTAAGTATCCAATTATCCAATTCCGTCTGAATGCGCAATGGACTATGCGCGTCCGTACGTGCCAACTGTTAAGAGTCATATTCAGACATATGAGGGGTTTCCATATCACTCCATCTGCACCCATATCATTACAAAGACTCCTCTAGCTTGAATACTTACGTGCTAATATACAGGGTCCAGAGATGAATGAGGTTGTGTCCTCATACCATGATACCCATAAATGTCCATCCTCTCGATATAATTGGAAACAAGACTCGTCACACCAAGTAACACGTTCCCAATACAATATCGTTACTGACAGACCCAAGCGAGTCGTAACGCTTTGTCGTGCAGTTAGAAAGGGTAAATCAGTGGGGGTCGAAACCAGGCATCCAGACACTCTATGACCATAAAGACACAAAAAATGCCGAAATGCTAAATGTCTTCTCGAATGCTGTTCACAGAGACAGATTGTACTGTAGTTTCTCTCCTAAACCAACAACAAAATGGCTTATACTGGATGTCAGATGAATAGAAAAGCTTGTGTGGGCTTAAATAAAACACCAATAAATGCAACTGGAGCTGGACTTTCATTAAAATTTGAACCACAGTTGCGGCAATAGCAAGCATCCAGTGTTGGAGAAACTAATAATGAATAGAAAAGCAATAGAAATCCCTCAACAGAGGAAAGGCCACTTGATCTGATGGGATACCAATTCGATTTTACACTGAGTATGCGAAGGAACTTGCCACCCTTCAACCATCAGTGTACCTAATATCTCTAGAGAAGACTTTATCACCCACAAAACATCCCCACACCATAAACGACCCTCCATCATGCTTCACCGTAGGTGTCACACACTGACTCTTCATACGTTCTCCATGTAGTCGACGAACAAACATTCGACAATGGCTCCCAAATAATTCATCCGTGAATAACATCTTGACCCATTGCTTCACGCTCCAGTTTTTATGTTACTGTGCCCATTGCATCCTTTTCACCTTATTTTCTGTCCGTAATAAAGATTTTTTTGGCCACTATGCAATCCTTTAAACTTTGTTCACGAAGATGGCTTGCCGCGGTGGAGTAGCCGAGCGGTCTAAAGCGTCTCGCTGCGGAGCGCGCGGTTGCTCGCCGTGGAGGTTCGAGTTCTCCCTGGGGCATTGGTGTGTGTGTGTGTGTGTCCGTAGGTTAGTTTACCTAGGTTTAAGTAGTTTGTAAACTACGGACTGATGACCACGCAGTTTGGACCGATAGATTTACAAACATTTGAACATTTGAAGATGGCTTTGCACTATTGAGGCAGAGATTGGAGCAGCTCGCATATTATTGACTTCCTCGCGAATTTCAGGCGCCGTACCTCTGACGTTTACTCTGTACACATATGAACTGATCCTTACTGTATTATGTTACACAGGGTCTTCCAGATCGCAAAACACTTGCATCGGCACTGGTTTGCTTGAAGCGCTGCAATGTATACACCATTGTAGATTGGGCTTCGCCAACTTTTGTTACTATTGTCCTACTAGATTAGCCTTCGTGATGCAGAGCTACAATTATAGCACATTTTCCAATTCCAATCTCCTGCTTCCGTCCCATTTGCATGTAATGTGGTATGCACCTCATCAGATACACAAACACACTGCTAGCTGCACACAGAGTACTGGAATGTGAACTGCTCGCTACTCAGACAGCTGAAGGAATGTTGAGGAAATTTAGAGGGCCGGAATTTGAAGCTGAGTGTATTACGATCTTGCTGCCACCTACTTACATTTCGCGTAGTGATTACAAAGACAAGATAAGAGAAATTGGGGCTCGTACGGAGGCATATAGGCATTCTTATTTTTTCCTCCATCTATTTGGGAGTTGAAATAGGAAAGGAATAGGAAAGGAAATGCCTAGTACGCCACGCACCTTACGGTGGACTGCGGAGTATGTATTTAGATGTACCTAAGAATAAACACTCTTGATTTGTATCGGACTTTGGACAAACTATTTGCTAAATGGTAACAAAATCCTGTGCACAAAAATTGATCAGTTTACTGAATGTTATTTGTACAGTCGCCAGCCTAATTAGGCAATAAAATGTTCAAACTGTTGTTCGTGATCTGATTCCAATCTGTTGTAAATGTTACTTTAAAACAACTTGGTTCAAACAAATAGAAAGCGTTAGGTTTATGGTCCAATAACAAACACTATAATCTCTATGGAAAGCAATATGCAATATGCCCTTGATCAAACAATGAAAGATTTTTGAACGTAGGTGCCCCTAGTTCAGTCACTTCTGGACTGCACACAAAATTACACAAATTTACCAACCACATACCCATATTTAACTACCTTTTGATTAAGCATTGTATAAATAATTTTACGGAAATTTTACTGATATATTTTCTAAAGATATGGTGGGAGCCCTTAAACTGGTATAGTGCACTTTTCCACTGTTTTCATTAATTTTAATCAAATTTAACTATATTTTTGTAGTTCCTTTAAGCTATGTTCATCAATATTAACAAAAACAATTGAAATTAATTTGTCTTTCATAAAATTGGAGAGAAAATATATACTGTACTCCAGAATTGATACAATCATTTTATAACTACCAATGATCAATACTATCACTTTAAATTATTAACTGCTATTTCATTCATTTTGTTTTAATAGTTTATTTTTAAATTTGATATATGAAGTGCAATCTTTAATTAGTAAGTAAATAAATTGCTACAGTTTCTTATAACTTTTCAATTATCTACTCGAAAACTGGAACTAAGCAGTTATTATTTCATTAAGAAAATTATATAATTTTTAATCTGTTGTCATTTAGGACACTCGGACAATTGCAGACTAGGATAGGACCGTGACTAGTTACTTGATAGGGATAAACAAAGGTTATCACAAACTTTAGTTAAATTCACTGGTTATTGAGACAAATCACTAATTTTTGTCTGATCCATTCGCGCTACAATTCTAAAAGTAGATAACCTTATGAAATGAGAATGCACAAAGAGGCGAATCGTTATCAAACGTGGCTCTTGCTGTGTGGCACTGTATTCTCTTCTTGGCGATGAATAAATTTATATTGTGCCCATAATTCTATGCCACGATATAATAGTCAACCAGCATCCGAGGCTAAGTTTTGGAAACTATTGATAGGCTACAATTACAAGCCTCCGCTTTGCTGCCTCGCTTACGTCTCGGCACATACGTGCTGACTCCCTTGCTGTCTACACTCGACTCCCTCGTTAAGCCACACTGTGCGTATTACTGCCTCTTTGTTACGCGCCAAAACTTGGCGCCTTCCACGTCAAGGCCCTGCGTTTGAACCAAACTACAATCTTTTTACATTTATAACAATAAATATTGCCATCAAAATACTGTACAATCAAGGTACACAGAAATCATTTTTAACTCTACAAGTACTCCAATAAGATAACATACATACCACATTGCACGAAAATAATTAAAGATGGATACGAAAAATTTTATATATCGATTACAGCAAAACAAAGACATGGTATTAAATAGTTTGAAAAAAAATTGATTGTGTAACATTAATGTTACAAGCTCTTCACAAACTGAACAATCAAAGACTACCGTCGTCAACTAACAGTAAAGCCAATACTATTAAAAATGTAACATGTAACTTTTTTTTTTTTTGAAACCATCATTATTAATAACCTTCTATAAAATACAGAAAATTACGCATAAACAAAAATACGTGCAATTTTCGTAAAAAATTACCATTAGATATTAAAATTATGTAAGTATTCGAACACAACGAAAAAAAAAAAATTCAAAAACCTGATACGTCAGGATTCGAACCACCGACCCTACGAGGGTAAAGCCAGACACTGAAATTTCGTTAATGATTTTTACTTACACTTACTTGCAGACCTTCGAAGTCGATTTTCTCGAAATTTTTGGGAGTTGCGTCGAATGTTTTGGGCTGACTGTTAGTTACATGCTGAACTTCACGTATTATAAATATCAAAAAATTCCAAAATCAGGTAACCATGTGGTCTCCTTGTGCGTCATAACTTTCGACACTCAGGTCAAGTACGGTGCGCTGTTGTCGGTGTCACGTTGAAGTCGAAAAGGAAAAGATTGTTCCTTTGGCTGCAATACGGCCGACAGGTGTTCGGGGTACCGACAGTCATGAAGCGCCGGCATTGGAACGACCTTGCACGCGGCACTGACGGAAAAGATGAAAATATCCATAAAAAACAACACAAGATAGTTGTCCGCCGCAATGGCTATCACTTTACGAGGACATAAACACCAGTTTGAAGCCACGCGGCTGGAAAGGAATTTCCGGTATGACTGCGACTGCACACATCATGTAAACAAGCGGGCGATACAGGAGCGCAGTTCTTTAGTCACTGTTGACTTTTACGATAATAATAGCACACTTTGTCAACGACGCCCCTGAGTGCAGAACAAATATTCAGTTTACCTACAGTTGGAGGCCGGCAGACTCTAGTGTAAGGATCACGCAAAAAATAAACAGAATTACATATATTCCTATCACATCTCAACGAAAGACAAATGTGTCCTGGCCCAGGTAAGAGGTGTAAAAGGAAAGAATCAGCGTCTCTATTAGACAGTTTCAACACATCTGAATAAAAACAAAGAATATTGAGAGATTCGCACAGAGGTGAAATAATGCGATACATAGCGTCGTATCGTATAATCTCTATATATAAAAGGCAACGTCCCGACTGACTGACTGACTGATTGACTGACTCATCATCACCCAGCCCAAACCACTGAAGACAGAAACTTGAAATTTGTAGAGGGTGTTGATCTTACTCTGTAGGCGTCATTAAAGAAGCGATTTTTCGATATTCCGTCTGTCAGGGGGTGAAATAGGGATGAAACGTTTTTTTGAAGCTGGAGCTGCAAGAATTGATATTTGTATTGTTGGTTAGAATTTAAAAAATACATGTTTCGGTATTTTGGGAAATTCAATCATAAAGGGGGGTTAAAGTGGAGAGGGGATGTTTTCAAAACTCTGTTGCTGTTTAGGCAATTTTGAAGTTAGAACTACAAATCTTCGGATTTGGATTCGGGGGTTGGAATTTAAAAGACACGATGTGAAACCTTAACTTTTCCCGGCGTAATGAATGTTCAAACAACTTACAGGTATGTCGCCGGGTGACGTCGTCGACAACCGCCGATATTTCGTTCTCAAGGCCTTGAGAATGGCAGGGTGTCCTCCTGCCGAAGTATCGGCGGTTGTCGACGACGTCACCCGGCAACATACCCGTAAGTTGTCTGAACATAAAAGCCACGAGTTTCGGTATTTTTGGAAATTCAACAACTAAGGGCGTAAAATAGGAGATCAAAAATTCTTTTCGAAAACACATTGTTGTCCAGGCAATTTTGAAGCTAGAGATGCAAAAATTGGTATTTGTATTGTTCGTTAGAATTTAAAAAATACGTGTTTCAGTGATTTTGGAAATTCAACCACCAAGGGGGTTAAATTTGTGAGGGGATTTTTGAAAATCTTTTGCTATTAAGACAATTTTGAAGCTACAACCACATAAATTTCTTTGTCAGAATTAACAAGATACGTGTTTCGATATTTTCAGAAAATTAATCATTTAGGGTGTGAAATAGGGGTATGAAACATTTTTTGAAACTACGTTGTTACTAAGCCAATTTTGAACCCACAGTTACAAAAAAAATGCATACTATGTTGGAATTTAAAAGACACATGTTGGGGTATTTTTCGAAATTCAACTATTAAGGGGTGCCATAGGGGGTTACAAGTAGTAAAATCAAAAGTTTGTAAATCTTAACTACGGGGACATCAGCCCCTAAGGGTTGTGTTGTTGTGGTCTTCAGTCCGCAGACTGGTTTGATGCAGCTCTCCACCCTACTCTGTCCTGTGCAAGTCTCTTCTTCTGAGAATATGTTCGGCAACCTACATCCTTTTGAATCTGCTTACTGTATTCGTCCCTCGGTCTCCCTCTACGGTTTTTACCCCACACACTTGCTTCTAATGATAAGTTGACAATTTCTTGAAGTCTCAGAATGTGTCCTACCAATCTACCCCTTCTCTTAGTCAGGATATGCCAGAAACTCCTTTTCTCCCCAATTCGATTAAGCACCTCCTCATTAGTTACATGATCTACCCATCTAATTTTCATCATTCGTCTGTAGCACCTCATTTGAAAAGCTTCTATCATCTTTTTATCTGAACCCCTTATCGTCCACGTTTCACTCCCATACAATGCTACACTCCAGACAAATGCTTTCAGAAAGGACTTCCTAACATTTAAATTAATATTGGATGTTAACAAGTTTGGCTTCTTTAGAAACGCTTTTCTTCCCATAGCCATTCTGCATTTTATATCTTCTTTACTTCGGCCATCAGAAGTTATCTTGCGACCCAAATAGCAAAATTCATCTACTACTTTTATTGTCTCATTATCTAATCTAATTCCTTCAACATCGCCTGATTTTCTTACATTCCATTCCATTACCTTCGTTTTATTCTTGTTAATGTTTATCTTATATCTTCCTTTCTAGACAGTGTCCATTCCATTCAATTGCTCTTCCAGATAATTTCCTGTCTCTGCCAAAATTACTATGCCATCGGCAAACCGCAAACTTTTTATTTCTTCTCCCTGAACTTTAATTCCCTCTGCAACTTTCTCCTTCCATTCCTTCACTGCCTGCTCAATGTACAGATTGAACAACATTGGGGAAAGGCTACAACCCTGTCTTCGACTCTAATAACCGCTGTCTTGTTTTTGTATAAGTTGAATATAACTCTTCGCTCCCTATATTTTACCCCTGCTACCTTCAGAGTTTGGAAGAGTGTATTCCAATCGACATTGTCAAAAGCTTTCTACAAATCTACAAACGCCAAAAACGTAGGTTTGCCCTTCCTTAGCCTATCTTCTACGATAAGTCGTAATGTGAGTATTGCCTTCCGTGTTCCTACATTTCTCCTAAATCCAAACAGATCTTGCCCGAGGTCGGATTCCACAGGTTTATCCATTCGTCTATAAATAATTCGTGTTAGTATTTTGCAACCATGACTTATTAAGCTGATAGTTCTGTAATTTTCACACTTGTCTGCACTTGCTTTCTTTGGAATTGGAATTACAATATTCTTCTTGAAGTCTGAGGGTATTTTCCCTGTCTGATACATTTTGCATACAAGGTTGAACATTTTTTTCATAACTGTCTCTCCTAACGAAATCAGCAGTTCAGACGGAATGTCATCTACTCCAGGGGCCTTGTTTCGACCCAAGCCCTTCAGCGCTCTGTCAAATTCTTCTCGCAGTATCATATCTCCTATCTCATCTTCCTCCACTTCGTCTTCCCTTTCTAGAATATTGCCTTCAAGTTTATTTCTTTTGTATAGGCCCTCTATATATTCCTTCCATATTGCAGCTTTCCCCTCTTTGCTTAGTACTGGTTTTCCGTCTGAGTTCTTGATATTCATACAGCTCCTTTCTTGTCTTCAAATATCTCTTTTATTTCCCTGTAGGCGGTATCTTTTTTCCCCCTAGTTACGCATTCTTCTACGGTTCTGCATTTGTCCTGTAGCCACTCCTGCTTAGCCAGTTTGCAGATCCTGCCAATCTCATTTTTCAGACGTCTGTACTCTTATTTTCCTGTTTCACTTGCTGGATGTTTATAATTTCTCCTCTCATCAATTAAATTCAGTATATTCTTTGCTATCCAGGGATTTCTATTAGGCCTTGTCCTTCTGCCTATATGATCCTCCTCTGCCTTCACTATCCTATCTCTCGGAGCTACCCATTGTTCTTCTACTGTATTACTTTCCCCGTTTCAGCCAATCCTTGCCTAATGCTCCCTCTGAAACTCTCAACCACCTCCATTTCCTTCAATTTGTCCAGGTTCCATCTCCAATTTTTTCTACCTTACTGCAGTCTCTTAAGTTTTAATCTGTAGTTCATAACCAACAAGTTATGGTCAGAGTCTATATCTGCCGCTGGATATGTCTTACAGTTTAAAACCTGGTTTCTAAATCTATTCCTTACCATTACAAAGTCAATCTGGTACCTTCCGGTGTCTCCTGGTCTCTTCCACGTATACAGCCTTCTTTCATGATGTTTCAAACAAGTGTTGGTGATCATTAAATTGTGCTCTGCGCAAAATTCCACCAAGCGATTTCCTCTTTCATTCCTTTTTCCCAGCCCACATTCACCTACTACATTTCCTTCGCTTCCCTTTCCTACTATCGAGTTCCAGTCCCCCATCAAGTTTCAGTCTCCCTTAACTTTTTGAATGATTTCTTTTATCTCCTCATACATTTTTTCGATATCCTCATCATCGGCCGTGCTAGTTGGCATATAAACTTGCACTACTGTAGTCGGTGTTGGCTTCGTGTCTATCTTTACTACGATAATGCATTTACTATGCTGTTCATAGTAACCTACCCGCATTCCTATTATCGTATTCATTATCAGACCTACCCCTGCGTTACCACCAACTGATTTTGTATTGATTACCCTGTACTCACCCGTCCAGAAATCCTGTTCATCCCTACCATATATAACTTTAACCTATCCATTTCTCTTTTCAAATTTTCTAACTTGCCTAAGCTATTAAGGGTTAGAACATTCCACGCTCCGACCCGTAGAATGCCTGTTTTGGTTTTCTTGATGACGATATCCTCCTGAGTAGTCCCCGCCCGGAGATCCGAATGGGGGACTATTTTACCTCCGGAATATTTTACCCAAGAAGACGCCGTCATACAGTAGAGCTGCATGTCCTCGGGAGAAGTAACGACTGTAGTTTCCCCTTGCTTTCAGCCGTTCGCAGTAAGTGCATGGCAAAACCACGTTAGCTCATGTTACAAGGCCAGCTCAGTCAATCATCCAGACTGTTGCCCCTGTAACCACTGAAAAGGCTGCTGCCCCTCTTCAGGAACGACACGTTTGTCTGGCCTCTCCACAGATACCCCTCCGCTGTGGTTGTACCTACGGTTCGGCTATCTGTATCGTTGAGGCATGCAAGCCACCCCACCTCGGCAATGTCTGTGATTCATTGGAGGGGGGGGGGGGGGTGGAGGCGAATGATGGCAGACGCTCATTAAGGACTAAGTATGGATTTTGAGATTGATGTTTATTGATAGAATTTCTAATAATGTAAGTTTTCTGTCCTCAGTTTCCCTACGGAGAACATCTCATTTAGTGCCACAAGAATGACATTATTTTAGAGCATGCTCAGCAAAGGCTCCCAGATACTTTCATGCTCGGACGGTATAGCTTTATAGTCCTTTCTGATTGGCCTACATATAATTTGCCACACAGATTCCAAGTAATTTTATAGCCTGAGCTCTGTTCTAAGGTTGGGATTGTGTCTTTACTGTTGAACAAATGTGGGCAACAGTATTAGTGGTGTAAAATGCTGGAGTATATTTCCTAGATTTCAGTATGCCAGCGAGTACCTGTAACGTCTTACCTACATATAGCATGGGAGTCCATTTTTACTAGTGTGGCACAGTAAATACTGAGGAGGATATGGAAGTGGTGTTATTCTTTGCCTGTTTTTCCTTGTAAGTTTGTTGTCAACTAGGAATTTTTTTATGTGTACTTTCTAATGTAGTTGCAGTAATACCAGCCAGTTCCCAGCATCCCATTCCACCCAAACATGCAGCCTTCCACACCATGGTGCACTGCCCACTACCTGTACCACCAACTAGATCAGATTTCGAAAATGAACTCAAAACAATTAAAGAAATAGCGTATGTCAATGGTTACAACCCATCCCTAATTGACAACATATTTCCTAGAAAAAAGAGACAAAGAATAATATCATTTTTGTATCCTGCCCAGAAATCATCATCCCACACCAATAAAAATGGACCACCATGCTATATGTAGGTAAGACATCACATGTAATTGCCGGCAAACTAAAATCGAGGAAATATACTCCAGCATTTTACACCACAAATACTGTTGCCCACATTTTGTTCAACAGTAAAGACAAATTCCAACCCTCAGAACACAGTGGAGTTTATAAAATTACGTGCAATCTGTTTGGAAAATTATATGTAGGACAATTAGGTAGGGCTATAACAGCTAGACTGTCCGAGTATGAAATGAACTAGATACTTAAAACGAAAGATTCTGCCTTTGCTGAGCATGCTCCGGATAAATGTCTTTCTTATAGCACTAAATGTCATGTTCTCCGTAGGGGTACTTAGGGAAGAAACCTTACATTATTTGAAATTCTGTCTATCAATGTAAGAATCCAGACCTAGTCCTTAAAGACCAAACACAGTTTCATTATTCACTCTTATTGAAGAAAGCTTAATGACAACTTGTTATAGTTTTTCTCACTGTGTGCTGTTAATTTGGTTATAAGTGTTCCATACCCACATTCCATAGACTACCCTCTGCTATCGTTAGCCCCCCACCTCACTTTTGTACCCTTGAGCACATTTTCCAGTATCCTAGTACTCATGCATACAATAGTCTCTTTCTCACAAATTCATAGTTTTTAATTACGTTAATAAAAATTTATACTGTTAATTTATTTGAATGGTTCTCTGCGATTTACATTATACTTTTACTATTACACACCTGAACAATATTTTAATATTGATAGCATCCACAGTTTCAATATGCAACTTCAACGGAAGCTAGATGTACTTATTCAGATTACAACTATGTTTTATATTATGCTTGTTTTCTGGTGTCGATATATTGTCGTAAGATTCACATATCTATGGAATACTATCTATGTAGAACTAAGAAAACACAGCGTTATGCTTACTATTTGTTCAGTACTAAGTTATCTGATGATGGCCTAAGACGCTGAAAGCCGGTTCCATAACAAACCAATAAATAAATATTGTGGAACAGAAACACAAAATGTTGAAGATTTTAATAGCATTTAATTTTCAAATAAAATATATTGTCATTAATCGAGATAAAAGGTATCTTCTATTTTTAAGATGACCAAACCACACATAGCCTAGTATGCAAATTATCATGAAGATAAATTGAGTAGTTTCAGAGTTCATTGCAGACTAACATCGTGACACGGGATATACAGGATGATCCATCTCACGAAATAAGCATCCAACGAAAAAACTACAAATAACAAAACTTTTCTAGCTTGAAGGGGGCGCTGCCATAGGTCAAACGGATATCAACTGCATTTTTTTTTAAATAGGTACCCCCATTTTATTACATATTCGTCTAGTACGTAAGTAAATACGAATGTTCCAAGGCGCTGTAATATTCACGAACATATTACTCACAATTTTAGACGAATAGTTGATAACAGGTATGGTTTTTAAATTAAAACACACAACGTAGATACGTTTGAACTTTATTTCGGTTGTTCCAATGTGATAGATGTACTTTTGTGAAGTTGTCATACATTATGAGAACGCATGCTGTTACTGCGTGATTACCTATAATTACCTCATGACTTCATTAAATGCTCAAAATGATGTCCTTCAAATTCAATGCATTTGGCAATACACGTAACGAAATTCCTCTTAACCGCGAGTAGTTTGCCTTCAGTAATGTTCTCGCATGCATTGACAATGCGCTGACGCATGTTTTCAGGCGTTCTCGGTGATTCACGATAGCAAATATCCTTCAATTGTCCCCACAGAAAAAAATCCGGGGATGTAAGATACGGTGAATGTGCGGGCCATGGTATGGTGCTCCTAAGACCAATCCACCTGTCATTAAATATTCCATTTAAGACCGCTTCAGGTGCACACGAGCCATGTGCCGGACATTAATCATGTTGAAAGTACATCGCCATTCTCTCATGCAGTGAAACATCTTGTAATGAAATCGGTAGAACATTACGTAAGAAATCAGCATAAATTGCACCATTTAGATTTACATCGTTAAAATAGGGGCCAATTATCCTTCCTCCCAAAATGCCGCACCAAACATTAACCCGCCAAGGTCGCTGATGGTCCACTTGTCGCAGCCATCACGGTTTTTATGTTGCCGAATAGTGCATATTATGCCGGTTTACGTTCCACTGTTCGTGAATGACGGTTCGGTATTCGTCAACCTTACTGTTTATATCGAAAATATTTTCTTCCTTCCTGATATGTGTATTTCTTTTGTAGTCTAGCATGGTTTATCCTACTACGTACCCGAAAAATTTCATTTCATTCGCTTGTAATCTTGTTTCATCTTTCTTTTTCAGTATCCGAGATTCTCTTCCATAAAGTAATGTCGGTACTGACATGACTTTATAAGATTTAGATATGTTTATGTTCTTACTTTACGTTGGAAGGCTCTTCTGATAGTGCCATTTAAACAGTTAAATTTCTCAATTGTTTCTTTTTTATCCAGTCTTTGCTTGTACCATGATATGCTTCCTAGACATTAGAATCTATCGACTTGCTCTATAATCTTGTTGTCTATAACTTTTGCTTCCTACTGGATTTTCCTCCAGAAAGCCACGGCTTTGGTTTTTTGTATTGATATTAACATATTATAAATCTGGCATGTTCGGTACAGTTAGTAGGCAGCTGCCTGCAGTCCGTCTTCATTATTCGAAATTAACAGTTGGTCATCTGCGAATAACAAAATCAGCATGTAATCTTTTTTGTTTAAAATTATATACATATAGTTCTTAAGTTTCAATTTCCATTGTCGTACAGTGTCTACAGTGTATATATTAAAAAAAAAAAAAAAACAGCGGAGAGAGACTGCAACCTTGTCGAACTTCTAAATTAATAATCTCTGTTGTTTCCTCATTATTCCCAGTTATTTGGATTATTGTATTAGCATAGATCTTTGAATTACCTGTATAATGTGTATCGGTATATCTGGTTTTATTAAAATTTCCCACAATAGTTTTCTATTTACTTTATCAAAATCCTTTACATAATCGACGAAAAGGACGTTTCTTTATTGACTTCCTTATGTTTATCTATATATAAAGTAGCTTAATTCGCACACGTAGACTGGATGGTCTGCAACGGTTGTTTAAACTTCAAAATATAAATTTTCATAGATTTAGCTTTAAAAATGCTTTCCTAATCAAGTATTTTGATACAACTTGCTACCTCCTATTGCACCATTGATTGCATAATTCAAAACATCCCGAAATACATTTTTTTTTTCAATTCTAACCATGGTTCCAAATCCAAATTTTCGCATTTATAGCATCAAAATAGTCTTAGTGGTACCCTTAAAAGATTTTCCCGTATTTCATGGTTTAATTTCCAAAAATATCGAAACACTTGTTTTTAAAATTCCAATCAAAAATCTAAATTTCTTGCTTCATAATTGTTTGAATAACAACGTATTTTCAAAAATCCATTCATCCCCTATTTCACTTCCTTTGGGATGGGAATATCGAAAAATCGTTGATGCCTACAGTGTAAGATAAACAACGTCTACAAATTTCAAGTTTCTATCGTCTGTAAATTCACTTTTCAGCGCCGTTTTCTGTCTTTTAGAAACGGATCGAGAACGCGAAATTTCTTTCTTACGCTTTGGCATCTTTCTTGGTAGTTTAACTTTTCAAACTGAAATATGCACTGATTTTTCTTTATTCGTACGTTTGTTGCAGAAAAACAACTGAAGAATGTGCATCACGTTTCGCTATATATCACCTCTTTGCTGTTATAGTGTCAAAAGTTATCGTTGGTCTTCAGTCCGAATTTTATATAAGCTGACGACTTTCATCCCTCTTATAGCTATGTACACGGAACTGCTATAATGTACAACGGGAGACTTTGTACTACAACAACACAGAGAGATCGTTCGTCCCCATTGTGTAGTTTTAGCTGAAGAGCTAAATACTGACACCCACACGTAATGTTTTATATAAGTCGCCAACTTTCAACTCCCAAATCTTCCACCCCTTATCATTATCAACCCTCTACCACAATAGTGCACAGTGAGAGAGTGATACCACACACACACACACACACACACACATACTTATATGCCCGGCAACGGTTGTTAAAGAGGGGCATGTGTGTATGATGGTCTTTTAGGATTCCGGACCTAGGTCAGCAAAAACAGCATCCTTCTTAGGTCCCTCTGTCAATAAACTCATTTCTCATAGCCAAGATGTCAAATTTAATTAGAAGTCATTGTCGGAAACGATAAATGTTCATAAAGTTTTTCATACAAAAATAGAAATTAATTAAATTCCATACTCCGGAACGATGTAAATTCAATGTTAGGTTGTGTTGATAAAGTTAAGACGGCGGTGAATAATTGTCTGTCTGGCGTAAACATCTGAAAACACTTCTATCGTCGAAATGAGAAATAGTAATAATAATAACAGCGCCATGTATCAGTTCCTGCAGAAATTACTTCTAAAGAACGAAGTTGATATCGACCTTGTGTAGTAGAACTAGATATTCAGGAGTCGGATTATAACTAAGTGAAATTGTCTCTTGAAAGGAAGAGGTATTTATCTATCTTAATGTAGTCCGCACCAAAAGTAAGTAATTACAAATTTTAATTTCAATATTGTATTTAGCAATTAGAAAGCAGAGGATATATTATCTCTAGTGACAGGCAGAGAGCAGAAATATCTCTGGAGTCAGCATTCAGATGCGCAGAACAGATTTTGTATTCTCAACATGAAAGTGGAAATGTTCCATGATAGCCGGCCGCGGTGGCCGAGGAGACTGAGGCGCTCCAGTCACGGTCTGCACGGCCACTACGGTCGGGTGTTCGAATCCCCCACTCGGGCATGGATATTTGTGCCGTCCTAGTTCGTAAGTAGTTCATAAGTAGTTTTTAAGTTTAGGGACTGATGACCCCGTAGTTAAGTCCCATAGACTATGCAAACATTTGAAGATTTTTTTTGTTCCATGATAATGGGAAAAATCTACTAATCGCTGACTTTATCTTGGTCCCTTTTTGTTCGGTTAAGAGCTATGTGTAAATGGCCCTTTTAGCGACGCTTCCTCAACTTCCTTCTTGCTTCTGTGACACATTTATTTAGATATTATTTCATGTTATTTGGTTGCTCTGCGAAAAGGAGGTGGGGCTTTTTTGCAGGCAATGCGGTACAAACCAATCGTAATAGCAGATAAATGTGTGGAAAGAGTGGATTTGTTTCAGTATCACTTGGTAATTCCAGCTTAAATGTTGAGAAGATGCACAGAAGCCAAAAGCTCACGCCATAGATATTTCTACTCTATGTACAATTTAGTGGTTATACCCATCAAAAGATGCACTCCTTTTCTTTCCGTGACATTGCAAAATTATGGGATACAGCTAGGAAGGGGAAAAAAATGTGTCGTACCTGGATTAAATTTTACTTGTAGTGGCAGCGGTTTAGTTTGCTATCGTTGATCGTTGAATACGAACTATTCGCTTTAGGAGGATGAGTAATTTACTGACCATAACAGCATAAATTATTTATTTCATCGTGAACATAAAAAATTATTCCTCTAGTTCTACGTCACTGGTTTTTGGAAAAGCATTCAACGGCCGTTGCCAACATCAGCGCACAACGCCCCCGTCGTAAGTAAAATACTACCCCTTCTCGTAGTGTATTACACTATAGTTATGATAATGAAACAAAAAAAAATAATAATAAAAAATAAAAAATAAAATAAAAAGATAAGAAAAGAAACCGCAGCAACGCAAAAACATTTTATTTGGTGTACTATGTAACTAACGTCACCCCACTTTGCCCTTTCCTGTGCTATGGCGTTTTCGAGATTTTCCTAAACAGAACGCACTCAAATGTAATGAGGATACACCGAAATCAGAACGGGAACTACATAAATTCGATTTTCCTTGCAAAGAAATCTTATGTAAATTGGAGCATCGCACGCGAAGGAATGTCGTTATGGTTTACATTCCACATTCAAAAGAAGCAAAGAAATGTCGTTAAGCTGTGAATATATGAAGTGTAATCAGCAACTCGCTGTTCAATGTTAGTTAGTATTTGCAGAGATAAGATTGCGGTTCTTAATTGAAAATACTTCTGTTACTGAAGGAACACGCACAACACGATCATGTATTGTTTCTTTGCAGCACTACAAAATCAACAGCACATTTAATGGCGCGTTGCTGTTCTATGGCATAACCATCGAAAAGAAATAAAAAAAGTTTAAAATGCAGCAGCGCCAACTATTACTTCTTTTGAGCACTACGTAACTAATGGGGTCTCAATTTGTTCTGGCCGGCCGCGGTGGCCGAGGAGACTGAGGCGCTTCAGTCACGGTCTGCACGGCCACTACGGTCGGGGGTTCGAATCCCCCCTCGGGCATGGATATTTGTGCCGTCCTAGTTTGTAAGTAGTTCATAAGTAGTTTGTAAGTTTAGGGACTGATGACCCCGTAGTTAAGTCCCATAAACTATACAAACATTTTGAACAATTTGTTCTGAACTGTACTACACCGTTTTCTAGGCATTCCTAAACAGAATGGACTCAAGATGTATTAATTACGCACCGAACTCAGAAAGGAAACTACATAAATTCGTGTTTCCTTGCAAAGAATTCTTAGTAAATGCAAATATCGATAGATACGAAAGAACGTCTTTATGTTTTAAATTCAAATGATACCCGCGTATTTTCATTCCATGGCATTGCAAGGCATGCGGAATACAGCTAATAAGAAATTATTATTATTATTATTATTATTATTTGTGTGTTGTACCTGGGTTAAATTTTACTTGAAGTGGCATCGTTTTAGTATGTTAACTTTGGCAACGCTTAGGGGGATCATTATTTACTGATCGGAACAACATTAATTATTCATTTCATTATCAAAACAAAGAATTATTCCCCCCCATTGTACGTGACTGATTTTTCAAAAAGGATTCAACGGCCATTGCCAGCACTAATGCACTACACCGCTGCCTTAAGGAAAATGTAAATCGTAGCCCTTGTTTCAGTGTATTACACCTTAGTTATGAGAATAAAAAACGCAGTATCGTCATCCATTAGTTATTTGGTATACTATTTAAGCACAGTCTAACACATACAGTCGCGACACGTATTGCTGTGAAAGTTGTTACCAACTGACAGTTGCAACGACACTAGAGCTCCTAGCGGTGGGCAAGCTGCCGTAGGAGTGATGTTTGTTTATAATTATTTGTGTGCGTAATTAACGAAATAGTTGGTACAGTTTTTGCGTTACAAGCATTAGTAAAATATTAAGAGGTATACATAACAAGGACATTGATGTAAAAACAGCCGAATTTAACTGATTCAGAAGTGTAATGAACAACTTCGTCATGAAAAAATACTTACGAATATGTGTTATTTTGCAGCTTATTCCGTTGAAAGTAAGTAGAATATAAACATAAGAGAAACATACATTTCTATTATGGTGTGTTCTTACTATGATAAGAGTTTCTTGACGCGTATCAATTCGGTGTGTAGTCTAATGATTCGAACATTTTTAGGCATCAGTAGTCTTTCTGATACGCGCATATTCGTTTGAGTGTGATTACTTCAGCTTAAGAAGACAATGGCTTGAAGATTCTTGCCGTTTGTGGTTCAGTTGTAGCAACAACTGTGGAATTGGGTTCTTCTTTGTTGAAAACAGTCTGATTGCTTTTTCCGTTTTCTTGCCAGGTCTGTAACGTAACTGACGTTTTACCTTCAGCTACAGCTGTGGTGGCTGCTTTGGTACGTTAAATACTGTAGTTCTTGCATTCTATCTGCGTTTCCTACGTTCCACTCTCATCGATTTTACTGAAATTGTAGTGAAGAACCCATAATGTTCCTGTGTAGAAAAACGACAACTTTTTGCTAAAGGCAGGTCTTCCGGTGTTTCTTAGCTATTTCTTATTTTTAATAGAAAATGATATTATTCAGCAAAAGCCTATAGGTTACAAGATAATTGTAAATAAACTTTCCTGCAATGTGCCGTTTCGTACATCATCAGGGATCTCAGTAAACCTAATAAAGACAAAGGGGGAGCTAATTTTAAATGGCTACCTATTTTTATGGCACTACATACCTTCCCTAGAGTGAAAAGTCTGTAAAAATCGATATAAAGGATACTATTCACACTCATCCAATACCGTATTGAGAAACGTAGCTTACCGGTCGCTTGGAGCGCTGCAGTCGTAGTGTATAACAAAAATCTGCGGGAGTGTCGCGACTGTATATATGTAAATAACAGCGCCTCTGTCGGATCTTTGCTATACTACGCTGCAATGCAAGCTTAGCGTACACCAGAAACTACATATTACAATATATTTTCTTCCCCTGATCCGATTTTGATGAAATGAAGCTCATATTTTGCCCCAGTTGACCTATGAAACCCCATGAAAGTTCGTATAGTACTTTTGGAGATTTGCTGTGCTACACCATACTTATAAGCATAGTATATACAAAAGCTTCAAATTACGATTTCCTTTTCCATCCTCACCCAAACAATCCGAGCGTAAGCTCCGCCTCTAATGACCACGTTGTCGACGCTAATATTCCTTCCATTCTGAGTATAACCAATATTTTTTGTGACTTGTTCAGGTTACAATATGAATATTTTCTCTGGAGAGGCCATGCCTGAGCAAGCGATATGAAGCTGTCCGTGTGAGAAACATGGAGATTTCAAATATACTGCACAGTATTGAGTAGATTGCCCTGTGATTTATTAATCATAATAGAAAATGCAAGTCCCACTGCAAACTGCAGTCTCTTAAAGTTAAAAGCCAGATCTGTCAGAAATAATGGGTATTCGTCGTATGTACTCTGTTTCATTCTCTTCCTTTCCTTGTAGCTCTATAGATATCTATTGCTTCTTCCTACAGCGGTATGCGCTTCACAGTTCAAAGTTGCTTCAAGGTTTTCTACAGCACTGTCATCTTTCAGGAATTTCCTTAAGCTCACTAGAATACAGGAGTGTCTTATTTGTAAATAAGAAATGTAATAAAACGTGATGCCTGGTGTGAAAATCATTTACCCATCGCAGTATATAAGATCTCATATTTACTGAGTTATATGTTGTACAATTGTATAATTTTTCAGGTATATATTCATTTGTATAACTGCTAAAAATCTGTTGCGAATATAATTAGTAGTAAAGAAGTAATAGATTAAAACTTGGTGCGCCATGGGCGGGTTTTCCGTGAACGTTACTGTTTATGTGTTCATATCTCATGAACTACATGTCGTACTGTGATACAATTTAGAAGCTACATTCAACTATCTGTGTCTATACTGTTTGGAAAATTTCCTGCAGTTACAATATGTAGTGTAGAAATTATAAATTTCGACGTTGTACCGAGTGCCGTAGTTTTACTCCATGAACAGCTGAAAAGTAGTAAGCGAGAAACTTTTTTCCTTTCATCATTTTGCTATGGTTGTCAGCGAGAAAGTTTCCCAAAGGTTTGAAATTATGTTTAAAGTTTGTTGCTAGTCGCTAAGTGCTCTCCTTCTCAAATAGTGGACTGATAAAATTATAGTATCACGTGCCGCAAGACGGGGAAGCTTTTTTGTTTCTGACGTCATATCTCCTATCACAAAATCGTTTCTCGCCTGACGTCTACTACCTATAAACTACATTCCTGCCAAATTTCAGCTTCATAGGTGAAGTAGTTTTCGAGATTTCGTGTTTAGTCAGCGAGTTATGGAGTATATGAATGAGTTTCCTTTGAATCTGGCTTCGCATCGCGATTCCTCACCTGCCAACAATGAGCAATGCCCCCCACAAAATTTCATCCTGCGCATATTTCCGTCAGGAAATGTACGTCAAAGGCTGAGATGGCAATGTGTTCCATACCTCTTTGTGTTTCATAATTACACCAACTAACTTCTAAGGGATGTATTAGGCGTCTTGAGGAACAAAATGAGCATGGAACCCATGCCCGGAAACGCCATTCAACCACGCTACGGAGACGCACCAGCTTTTGCCGCTAGACATCCCCTCCAGCAACTTCGACTCTCAGTAGCGTCATTGGATGACGTTTCCGGGTATGGGTTTCTATGCTCACTTAGTTTCTCAAGACACCTCCCATATCCCCTAGAAGTTTGTTGGTGTAGTAGTGTAACTTTGAAACACACTGACGTATGGGACACTCTACTGTCGGGGGTTCGAATCCCCCCTCGGGCATGGATATTTGTGCCGTCCTTAGGATTAGCTAGTTCATAAGTAGTTTGTAAGTTTAGGGACTGATGACCCCGTAGTTAAGTCCCATAAGCTTAACAGACATTGGAACATTGGAACGTATGGGACACACACCCATCTCAAACTTCGACGTCGATTTACTGCCGGAAATATGCGCAGGACGAAATTATGTGACAGATATTTTTTTTTTTTTTTTTTTATTGCTTGCATGTGAGGAATCGCGCTTCGAAGTCGAAGTGCGCGAATTTAGATTCGTGTGTGTGTGTGTGTGTGGTATCAGTCTCCCACTGTGCATTATCGTGGTAGAGGGTTGATAATGATAAGGGGGTGGAAGATTTGGGAGTTAAAAGTTACCGAATTATATAAAATTCTACGTGTTGGTGCCAATATTTAGCTCTTCAGCAAAAAACCTACACAATGGAGACGAACGATCTGTGTTGTTCTAGTACAAAATCTCTCGTTGTACACGATAGCAGTTGCGTGTCCATAGCTATAAGAGGATTGAAAGTCGTCTGCTTATCCCAGATGATCTTGACGTCATTCCAGCAGGAACGTGTATCATTTTTTACACATTTAAGGTAAATTGTTTCCTTTTGGCAGAAAACACTTCCTTCAACATCGGACTGTCATTTGAATGTCGATCATTGGCATGCATATACTAACAGTCATTGTTACAGCACGTTAGTCTATGTTAATTCCATGTGACGATAAGGATTCAGAAGAAACATTCTAGTTAACTCATGATTTTTGGTGTGTAAGTACTTACACATCAATTTTATTTCTATTACTCAGAAACATATGGATGGATTTAGAATAAAAACGTCAAATCTAGCATGTGATATTACTGTTCCCATTTTTACTTCGTTCCAGAAGGATGGCTTATTATGCCGAGACTAGGGATGCAATTCATGTGCAATCAATATTGCAACATTTGAACGATCTATTAGAGACGTGATACGCTATTTTTTAAACCAAATGTAACCGACAAAAAAATTCAGGAACATCTGGGATAAAAAAACTAGCTTATATGCCCGTGCTTCGCAACGGTTGTTAAAGAGGGACCTGTGTATATCTTCCGTTTTGTGGGGTTCCGGACCTAGGTCAGCAAAACAGAATCCTTGTGGATCCCTCTGTCAATAAACTCAGTTCTGATAGTCAAGATGTCAAATTTAAGTATCTAGCATGTGAGGAATCGCGCTGCGAATCCCAAGTGCGCGAATTTACACCTTATATATAAAAGTTGTAAATAGTTGTGTATCTGTATATGACTTGTAAATAGTTGCTAAGCGCTACGATTTCAGTATGGAATCGAACATTATGAAGGTGCTGACCTGCAGTGAAGGCTGTGTAAACAGAACAGTGTCTGGGTTTTGGTCCAGCCGCTTTGTTTGCGGCGTTAAATCATCGTCATTAGAGGGACGCGCTACTGGCAGTGTAACTCGCCGACGCCTACCGCATTGCTCCGGACGAGACGCGCCGGCAGCCGCGGATGCGTCACGCGGCCCTGAACTTTACCGCACGCGCACGCGCATGCGCACGCAACTGCATCTCTCTCTGTCTCTTCCATCTGACCCGCTGTCTGACACACCCACCGCACGGCTTTTTTCATCTCGCCGGCGTTAGAAAATGTAATTTCTTCCGGGAGTCGTTACTTCCATTGTGCTGTCGCTTGTCTTTCTCTTCCTATTTCCATTTATGGGAGTTTCCTCATTATCTGTCGAGAGAATAAAATGGCCAAATGCATCTCTCTCCCTCCAACCCCTCCCTCCCTCTCCCCCCTCCCTTCCTCCCTTCCTCTCTCTCTCTCTCTCTCTCTCTCTCTCTCGTGCGCGCACGCGTGTCTGCCTGTCTCTGTGTGTGTGTCAGAAGAGTTGTTGTAGAGCAGGAGTCATTTCGGACTAATTAAATGCAAATTATCTCGATGATGTTGGTGTGGTCTAGAGTGGTTTGATGCAGCTCTCCACCCTACTCCATCCTGAACAAGCAAATCAAATGTTCAAATGTTTTTAGAACTTATGGGACTTAACTACGGGGTCATTAGTCCCTAAGCTTACAAACTACTTATGAACTAGCTAAGACTAAGGACGGCACAAATATCCAGGCCCGAGGGGGGATTCGAACCCCCGACCGTAATGGCCGTGCAGACCGTGAATGGAGCGCCTCAGTCCCCTCGGCCACCGCGGCCGGCTCCTGAACAAGCCTCTTCATCTTCTCATAAGAACGGTAACCCAAATCCACTTGAATCTGCTTACTGTACTCGTCTCTTGGTGTCCCTCCATTAGCGGACTAAGGCTGTTGTAGGCTCGGGACGGCGGCGAAAAAAAAAAAAAAAAAAAAAAAACGAGACACCCCGTCAACTTGCAAATACGAGTATTACCATAAACAAGAATTGGAGGCCCCCCCCCAAGACGATAGACATGGGACAGTCTGAAAAAAATAGCTTCCGAGATTTGGAAACCCCAGCAGAACGAGACGCAACAACAACAACTTGATTTCGAGGTATATGGAGGCACAGACTTCTCTCTAATTCGAAATTCACGATTCCTTTTTGTCCAAGAATGTGCCCTACCAATCATGCATTTCTTTTCGTTATGGTGTGCCAGAAATTCCTTTTCTCCTCAGTTATTTTCAGCACCTAATCATGATTTACGCGATCTACTCACCTAACCATCAGCATTTTTCTGTACCACCGCTTTTCAAAAGCCTCTAACCTCTTACTGTCTGAACTATTTATCGGCCATGTTTCACTACCGCACAAGGCAAAACTCCACACAAATGCCTTCAGAAACGTCTTCCTTACACTTCAATTAATATTCGATGCTAGCAAATTTCTCTTTTACAAAAACGCTTTTCTTCCCATTGCCATTCTGAATTTTCCGCCATATGAACCGTGACCATCATATGTTATTTTACTGACAAAGTAAGAAAACTCCTCTACAACATTTATTACTTTGTTACCGAATCTAATTCCTTCAACATCCCCTGATTTTCTTAGACTACATTCCATTACCCTTATTTTGCTCTTGTTAATATTCATTTTATACGCTACTGTCAACACACTGTCCATTCCGTTCAATTGCTCTTCCACGTCAGTCTCGACAGCAGCTCGAAAGCTGATAAAAAGTGCAATCTTTTGATCAGTTTCTTCATCTTTCGGAGTCATCTTTCTACAGAACGTCGCCGACAAGACAGAAAAATGCGATTAAATGGGTTGTTACGGTGACTTTGGGGAATGTCTCTGAACTGCACCGTACGGATGAGTGCTGATTTAATAGAAGAGGTAAGCTCAATCATTACCGCGCGGTAACGCTTGAATAAAAAAAAATATATATTAAAAAATCGCAGAGTGCAGAATGGATGATTTTTCTGCGTCTTCATGCTCGCTTCCTATTTGAACTAGGATCATGAGTAAAAAAAAAAAAAAAAAAAAAAAAAAAAAAAAAAAAAAAAAAAAAAAAAAAGTAATATATTTCGAACCAGCACCCGTTTTTATGGCCATTAGAACATCTCTCTCGCATACAAGCAAAATTTGAACGACGAATCACATTTGGCTCTCTGGCAAGTTATTTGAATGTATTGATTCTTTTACAACAGATTCAATTGGGCTGAAATTAATGGTCTGTAAAATGGCACCATTCGTATGAAGACCGTCCAGATTATATTTGCAGGAAACATTTTTCCTTGCACGATATTGAAGCGCGCCACTTCAAACCTTTAAAGTTGCACGAAACACTTCAAACTAAGCACGAAATAAAATCGATACGATGTTTGTTCATCCAATAATCATTAAACAATGTACCTGGTCAAAAGTTAAAGTCAGACTACATTTAGCACTTCTGTTGAAATATCAACTTAACGTGGCGTTCCAGGAAAATTTTACGGATCGATTAATTCCTTTCGCAAAAGATTACAATAGGCCTGAAATTAATCACCAGCTAATGACACCATTTAATGGCACCGTTCGGATTTCATCTTACGCGCCAAATACCTGTCTTTGCGGGGAGTTCTGCACGTGCATCATTTCCACACTTAAAATGAATCGGTCAAATTTTGCGCGAAGGTAGATAAAAGGATAAAGAAAAAAATATTATAATCATCTTTTGATGTTTCTGTTCTTCTTTCTTCCGTGCTTGCTTGGATAAAATATGTTTTTAAAAATGTTATTCTTTCTATCCAATAATCTTCATCCGTTGCTGAGATGTGGCGCATCAATGTCGAGCTAAATTTAACACGTTCTGAGCCTTGTCCAACGTCCCGATAACGTCAGTGCGCCTGTGGAATGTTACGATCACGAATTTACGGGAATATAGATACTTAAATGTTGGTAAATCAGTGGGACTTATCTATTGCTGTTATCAGTCCCTACGCTTACAAACCACTTTAACTAAAACCAGTCTAAGGACAATACCCACACATTCCGTTCCCGAGGGAGGACTCGAACCTCCGACGGAGAGCATCATGCGCTCCGCAACAAAGCGCCTTAGAACACTCGGCCACTCCACCGCGATTAGCCCTAAAAGACTTACGCTTCGCGACGGTTGCGGAGATCCAACAACGCATAACCTCAGTGCTTCGAACGATTCCACAAGGTCTGTTTGCTAACAGTTTCCAACAGATGTACAACCGACGTTTATTGTAGACAATGGCGATTTCTCTGATCGCCAGTAAAGGTACAATAAACTGAGGATCAAGCCACAAATATCACGAATCAAGACTTCATTTTTATGTTTTATACATCTTTATCAAAATTCTTTTGAGCCTCTGTGATTTGTTCCTTAGTCTTTTATTGCTGACTAGCTTAATTCCCGCCGCTACACACGCTTACACTGGATGGTCTACATTAGTTATTTCCATTTCTAAATATAAATTTTCGTACATTTAGTCTTAAAATGCTTTCCTAATCAACTATTTTGATACAACTTGCCACCCCCTAATACACCATTGATGGCAGAATTCAAAACATCCCGAAACACTTTTTCTTCCATTCTTTCGGTTTTTTTTTTTTTTTTTTTTTTTTTTTTTTTTTTTTTTTTTTTTGTTAAATTCTAACCATTGTTCCAAACCCAAATTTTCGCATATATAGCATCAAAATAGTCTTAGTAGAACCCTTAAAAGATTTTCCCTTATTTCACCCGCTTAATGGTTGAATTTCCAAAAATATTTAAACAAGTGTTTTTAAAATGCCAATCAAAAATTTAAATCCGAGGTTTTGTATTTCTTAAGTGCGGCTCCGTAGCACAGTGGTAGAGTGCCAGACTACAAATCCAAAGGTCGCGGGTTCGATCTCTGCTAGGTCCTAGGATTTTTATCTGTCACTTTCCAGTTCTTTCACATCTGGCAGTATTGCTCATGTGAAAAATAGCGAGTAGGACCGTGGTTCGGAACCCACGTTAATCTGTAGGTCCCCCTATAACTGGCTGGGTAAGTCAGTTCGAAGGTCGGAGGAAGGCAACGGCATACCACCTCCAAACAGGATCATGCCCAGTAAAGCACTGTGGTGTTCAAACCGATCTTCGGATTGTTGACTCCTTTACCTTTACTTCAAAATAGCCTTAATACCAACGTATTTTCAAAAAACCGTTCATCCCCTATTTCACCCCCTTTAGTATGGAAATATCGAGAAATAGCTTATGCCTACAGTGTAAGATAAACAACGTCTACAAATTTCAAGTTTCTGATTCACTTTTCAGCGCCGTTTTCTGTCTTTTAGAAACGGATCGAGAAAGCGAAATTTCCTTCTTACGCTTTGGTACGCTTGGTAGTTTAACTTTTAAAACTACAATATCCACTGATTTTTCTTTATTCGAACGCTTGTTGCAGAAAAACAATTGAAGAATGTGCATCACGTTTCGCTGTATATAACCTCTTTGCTATTATAGTGTCAAAAGTCATCGTTGGTCTTCAGTTCGAATTTTATATAAGCTGACGATTTTCAACCCTCTTATAGTTATGGACACGGAACTGCTATGGTGTAGAACGGAAGACTTTGTACTACAACAACACAGAGAGATTTTTTATTTATTTATTATTTAACATGTCCCATTACATAGTAATATTACATGTTTGATGGTTAGATTCAGGCGGTTGCATCAGGTATTTTTGCAAACACAAGTACAGTACATAAGTTGACAGGGTTTACTACAGAAACAAGATGGCACGATGACAGTAAACCTAGAGGATACACCCAACTCCATGCTGGATTACTTCATTCCACTGGATAACGAGGACGGAGATACTGAATACCGTAAAGATGTTAGGTACGTTACCGAAACCATTGTAAGTACAAACAAGGATACAGATTTCACAACCGAGGATATTCGTGCTGTAATGGAACAGCTGAATCCTAAAAAGTCTCCAGGAGAGAATGCCATCAATAGTTCAGTTCTACTCAGGGTGTTTAATATGTTTCCTCAATTTGTTACTAACGATCTACAATCGTTGCCTTCAAATGGCATGCTTTCCCAAACTGTGGAAGCGAGCTAAAATAATACCTATAGGTGAGCGTGAAAAGGAACAGAGCACAGAAATCAACAAACTCCATTGTGTAGTTTTTGCTGAAGAGCAAAATAATGACACCCATAAGTAGAATTTTATATCAGTCGTTAACGTTCAACTCCCATATCTTCCACCCCTTATTGTTATCAACCCTCTACTACAACAGTGCACAATGGGAGACTGATACCTACTACCACATACAAACACTATTCATTTGCGATGTGTAGTTTTGGCTGCAGAGTGACATATAGGCACAAACACCTCAATTTTTATGTATATTAAGATTAAGATGAAAACTCAGAACTGTAATATGTAAGAAAATGGAGTAAACATAATAATTTTGTGCTAAAGAAGTTGTTTTCGAAATAATTAACTCTGCAAACTACTTGTGAACTATACTTTGTGTTTCATCGACTTTCTCCAACGAATAACTCTCATGACGATCTTCCTGTGTTCACAAACACTCTCTGTGGTCTATACCACTATTCACGCTCGTTGGGCAACAAAAGAAATTATCTACACGCACCATGTATTTTTACCCAGAACAGGCTGTGTTGTCCTGGCTATTTTTGCCTTATCTTCGTGTCTGCCTGACATTCTGGTATCGTCTGCGGCTTGGGTGATGTCATTAACATGGGTGATTCATGCGCATTACTAAACTCATAATAGCTGCTGTATCTGTAGATATACTTGCGTCCGGAAGCTTCTTAATTATTTCAAATAAGAGTATAATTTCAGTCTACAGAGAATTAATACAAATGGTAGGTTCGTACTAATAACTAAACAAAATAAAATTGAGAGTAGCAACTAACATTTTCTGCAAGATGAGAAATCGAACTCTGATTTCCTGCTTTTCGCGAGAATCACAAACAGAAAGTGTTCAGTTTATTTTTCCACAAAACAATATAAACAGGTGATAGTAAAATAAAAACCATCAAAAGAAAACAGAAGGGAAACAACTACAACGTACATAACGCTAGACAAAAATGTTTTCTTTGTTCCTTCCAAAATAACGGATGGCTAATGTGCTCAGTACGGGGTGTGACCACCTCTGTGGTAGCAATACAGGCCTGACAACAGCTGGATATGCTGCAAATGTAGTGTTCAGGCAGAGATGATTTCAAGGCTTCCATGGTGGATGAGCAACAGGACCTCGCAACAACTGCACATGACGTAACAAAACCAGTCTCGCACCACGATGCCTGGCAGCAGTGAAACCTTGTCGATAAAACCGTACAGTTTCATGAAAAGTGTCAGAATTTTCAATTTAATCCCAGCTCACACCATTAGCAATCCTTCTCGATATCGGTCTCTTTCCACAATGTTTGGGTCCAGAGTACGTGTTCAGTGTTCCCGTCCCAGAAGTTCACTACCCATTGGGACTCACCTGTGAAAATAAGATTGGTCCGCTATCCGACCTTCCAAGTGACATTCTGACGACTCCACTCGAGACGTTCCCAACTGCGTAGTCGCGTCAGGGAAACGTCGCTGCACTGCGTTATGAAATGGAACGAGCATGTAAGGAAAGTCGTGGTGAGGACGGGTGTTCGATTTCAGTTTATTGGGAGAATTTTGGAAAGATGCCATTAGTCTGTAAAGGAGATGGCATAAAAAAGCTTGAGTATTGGTCGTTTGGGATCGCCACCAAATCAGTTTAAAGGAAGACATAGAAGTAATTCAGAGGCGGACGTCTAGGTTTGTTACTGGTAGGTTCGATCAATGCAGAAGTGTTACCACAGTCTAATAAATACAGTCGCGACACTCACTGCTGTGAAAGCAGTTACCGCCGGACACTTGGAGCGACACTAGCGCTCCAAGCGGTCGTAAAGCCGGCTGTCCCTTAACGCCGTATACGACACATTAATAATGCCCGCTTTTAATTACTTCTCTGTGTGGTTTGCTAAATATTGTATATATTCTTGCATTCCAAGCTTTATTTAAGTATCTTGACACATGACTGAGTGTAAAAGAAACGTAAACCGAGCAAAAACTCGTTGTGATCGGACACAGACTGCAATTGTGCAATATGTTACGAAATAATTCTTTATAAATTGCTTGTTGTTGTTGTTGTTTGTTAAGCTTAAGGGACTTAACTACGGGGTCATCAGTCCCTAAACTTACAAACTACTTATGAACTACCTACAACTAAGGACGGCACAAATACCCATGCCCGAGGGGGGATTCGAACCCCCGACCGTAGTGGCTGTGCAGACCGTGGCTGAAGCGCCTCAGTCTCCTCGGCCACCGCGGCCGGCTTATAAATTGCTTACAGCTTACCTTGCTGGTAGTGATAAACATAGTATTTTGTGCAGACAAGCCTATAATAGAACTTCTAAGTGACAGTTAAATATTAACAAATATAAATTTAGTAAAAACTCGTGAATAAACTGAGGCTAACTGCAACATATTTTGACGAAATTCTTCAGACATTGCACCTTACTTTGCTGGTAAACATAGTATTTCGCACATGAGAAGCATGTAATTGGTCTTCCCGGTGTTAAAAGGTGCGAAATATTTTCCCCTGCTTTTTAGTTATGAGAACACCCACTGGCTATGAAACTTTTCATCTAATATAATTTTGCTATGAGATTATTTCAATTATATGTTATTTTAAGATAATATTTTTAAGATAATATTACGTCAATTACACGACAGTTCAAATGTCATATTATATGAATGATCCTCAGTCATTATCACAGTCTGTCATCATATGGTTCGAAGATGAGGGAGGAGTGGGAGGGGGCGGGGCGACAACCGTCTGTAAAATAAGACGCCTCTGTGGTTTCAGATAAATAGGTTTATATGTTAGACTGTGGTTTCCATTAGATAAGGCAGAAAACATTTAACCTTTCAAACATTAATAACGGTAACAATGAACACTTCTTTTTCATACATTTCTTATACATTTGCCTCTATAGTGAATTGCTTTCAAATGCCCAGACAAAAATGTTTCTAGCTGTGATGTAGCAGCAACCACAGTCGTAATACTTGTTTCGGATCACAGTTTAATTTCTTCCGCCTTTACATTATCACGTCTTTGCGGTAGTTTCCTCTTCATTTCCAGTTTCGGTGGTTTGTTTGGAACATCAAATAATCTAGGCACAGCATTCCACACCAGCTTCTTCCGTTCATCATTCATGAACTGGTTTGCATCGAAGTGTAGCGAGCAGAACTTCACATTATGACGTAAATACGCGGCAACTTTATTCAAAAGATCCTGTCGCCTGCAATTTATAAGCCATTTCTTGATCCTAAAAAGAAATAATCTTCAATATGTGTGTGTTGCTCACAACATAATTGTAAATAAGCATTACCGAAACTTTATGTCACATACCTCTCAGGCTATGTAGAAAACCTAAAGAATGATAAATAAGACATATTCTAGTTTTTGTTGCTGCGATTTATTGCACTACACACGCTTCCCTTCGTGAAAACCATTTCGTACACTAAAAC
The DNA here is from genome assembly GCA_026315105.1 of Locusta migratoria. NCBI lineage: Eukaryota > Metazoa > Arthropoda > Insecta > Orthoptera > Acrididae > Locusta > Locusta migratoria. The sequence goes on from CM048748.1 coordinate 243,726,116, forward strand.
ACACAACAAACACACGTCTCGTATACGATATAGAACAACGTGGCTTTACGTCCGCAAGGAGCGCTGCAGTCGCCTAGTATAACAAAAATCAGCGGTAGTGTCGCGACTGTATATATTAGACTGTGGTGTTACTGAGATGCTTCGGAAACTCAAATGGAAGCCGCTAGAGGGAAGGCTCTGTCAAAGAATTTTCAAATGTTTCTAAATCTTATGGGACGTAACTGCGGGGTCATCAGTTCCTAAACTTACAAACTACTTACAAACCAACTTATACTATAGACAGCACAAACATCCATGCCCGAGGGGGGATTCGAACCCCCGGCAGGGAACGGCCTTGCACATCGCAGCATAGGGCCTTAATCCGGGATTGCTAACGACGCTATATAATACAGAAATAACATTTACACTTCACCCTAACACTGATATGTTAGCAAAATTGTCGAGAATGGTCACTGCATAACAGACTAAGATCAGCTTCTGTCGCCTAGAGACTTGCATCGCGTAGCAAAAAAAAAAAAAAAAAAAAAAAAATCCCTCATATATACGTTGTAAAATTTTGTTGGATGTTCGTACCTCTTCGTTAATATTGTTGTATCATTTAAGCGAAGTAAAGTTTTTTTTATATAGTGTTGCTGACTAACAGGCTTCATTCCTGTCAATTAGTGGTGCATGAAGTATTTCGTTCTGACTGACAGTATGATTGTTGTCAATGTAAATATACGCAAACTCAACAGGAAAAGCTGTGTAGCAAATGATCAATGTTTCCTAAACCCATATTGGTTATTAAAAAGTCCCTCACTTCAATAAAACTTTTCAGGATAATACGATAACCCGTTTCATTAAGTACAATACTGAATAAGTTAATTTGCTATAAACACAGTGTAAGAATATCACTATAAAATACGACTGCGTTATATTGTGATTAACAACGAAATACAATTTTTACGAGCACTAAATCCTTTCCGAATGCGACCCGACGTCATCATCCATAAAGCTCGTATCGACCGAGCCGAAAATTCGACTGATTCCTGGCCGAAACCGAAACTACGGCAGAAACCAATATTTTGGCCCAAACTGCCCGCAACCGAAACCGAATACTCGGTCGGTCCTTACTTATAATCATTCAGCGTAAGAACAAATCGAAACATATTTTTATTTTTAAACATAAGAAAATAGCCAATTTCGAAACACTGGAGGTTTCGCTAGTTCTCTATAACATACACACATCATTCGGACAACAGCCATGGTACCTGAATATGCCGCGCCTGTGTGGAAGAATTCGGCCCACGTGAAACATATCGACGTGGCCGCAAATGAGTCAGCCCGCATCATATCGGGGTGCTTTAGACCCACGTCGACAGAGAAGATCTAATCTCTCAGAGGGATACCTCCCCCTAGGTCGGGGTAAAGCGCTCGACTGGAAACCGAAGGGTCGCGGGTTCGATTCTCGGTCGGACCTCGGATTTTTTCAGTCTGCGTTTTAACCCATCCTTCACCTCTCAACGATGTGAGGAGTCGCCAGAAACGACACGTGTTTCGGATTCCACGTTAAGCTATAGGTCCCCTTTCTCCGATTGGATAACTGGGGTAGGCTAGGAACACGCAAGTCGCCGAAGTGGCGTCAAATTGAAAGACTTGCTCCAGACCAATGAGCCACACGAAATTATTATTATTACCTCCCCCTAGCATACTGCGGCAAGTAGCTGCCGAGGTGGAGAGGAAGAAACAATTGACAAACAATCGCCACCCGCTACAAGGGCACCAACAACAGCCTAGGAGGCTTCGCTCAAGAAGAAACTTCCTTTGGACGTCAGAGCCAATTGATGTCACTGTCGAAGAGAGAAAGGAGGTAACACCTAATCCTATCTTGGTACTGAAAGAACACCTTGCAGCTGGAAGGCTCTCAACAGGCTGAGGACTGGAGGTCTCAAATTGCAAGTTGTGACGATACTGCTGGCCCTCTGATCTCAATGTTATCGTACGATACCGTCTGCCTTGTTCTCTCATCTCAATGTCTTCCTACGATACCGTCTGCGTCGGATCCGGAATCGTGTGGTTCAATAGTGATAAAAGTTGCGTGTGAGGTTATTTAAAAACAATATAGCCAGCCTAGGAATCAGTGTAGGACAGTGTCTCGGTGATACTGTGATTAAAACAAGTGATAGATTTCATTAATTAAGAGATTTGTATAAGACGTTTCCAGACAGTTCTATAAACAATACTTTTGTCATTGTACATTATTTCAATAAATAGACAGACGAATGGTAAAAAACTTTTGTATCCACATAAAGACATTAAAATAAATAGCATTGTATATATGTTAGGCTCATAAACAAGTTGTGTTGACCAGCTAATTGTGTTATTTCGACTATTACATTAATTATCAATATTGAATTCTTTGTATATATTGACAGACGTGAGATTTTGAATATATTTTGTGAATGGCAATGAGATTTGATAGTTCAATAAATGTTAGGAACAAGTATGATGTACTCGTTAACTAATTAATTGATATTTAACATTTTGGTTTGTTGTCAAGCAAAAAGTAGCGTGATTAAAACTTAAAAAGATAGGTGCAATCTAAAACTATTGTATGTATAGTTTTCATTTTATATTGTGATTATTTTTGTGTACATGCAATGTTTTCTTTGTGTGTTTGTTAATTGTAAATTAGTATATTCAATTGTTATGAACAATGTGTAATGTAACATCATTATTGTCGCTGTTATATATTTGCCTCACCGCCTTGCGTAGGGGGAGTTCGAGTTTTGTCTTTTGTCGAGTACTTTGGAATCTATGTCAGTCTGTGTTGTGGAAATTTGTGTACGTTATTGTAATGTTTTGGTGGAGAAGAAGTTTGATTCAAATTAAAGAAGTGAAACATTTTACATATCGAGTATTTATTTCTACCACGACACCCCAGGAGAATAATGTTGCTGCGAGCAGAACCCCCATACATCGAAATGTTGAAAAGATGAGTATTCTGTATGAATGTGGTAGAATGAAATGTAATTACTTGTAAGCATATAAATGTTATAAAGTTCAACCTTTCCAGATGGGGCTACCTCGGCTGGGACCTCTGTGCGACTGTGGTAATGTCCAGACGGACGACCATTTGCTGACGTGCCCAAACCTGAGCACATGCTGAACCCCCCTGGACTTACAGCCAGCTAACGACAAGGACATCTGTGTGTGTTTTTTTTTTTTTTTTTTTTTTTTTAATCGGACTTAACTACGGGGCCATCAGTCCCTAAACTTACAAACTACTTATGAACTACTTACAAACTAGGAGGGCACAAATATCCATGCCCGAGGGGGGATTCGAACCCCCGACCGTAGTGGCCGTGCAGACCATGACTGGAGCGCCTCAGTCACCTCGGCCACCGCGGCCGGCAAGGCCATCTGTGTGGTTGATTACTGGGCAAGAAATATATAAGATTAATTAACTGGACTCAAAGTTGACTGTAAAGGATGGTGTGCTGGACACGAGAAATAAATAAAAATCATTCGGTTCAACAAGGTGCAGTACAGATAGGAGCAGCTATGGCGTGGCAGTTGTCAAGTCGGCGAGCACTCGTGGTGTAATGCGGTGCATTCGACCGGTAGCGCGCGCAGAATTTCATCCGGTGCGGAAGTCGCCACGAGCTGCTTCCGGCCCGCGTGCGGGCAGCCCGCCAGTGCGTCACGCGCCACACACGCAACGCTCGGCACGTGCTGGCGCAGCCAAACGACACACCGATGACCAGCTGACACACACACACATTAACCGTAGACTGGCAAAGTCGCAGCCACGGAGGTATAACAAGGCCCTTACGATTACCAACTTCTTTTGCATTTCTCATTCTCGTGCTCTTGCTTCCAGGGGCGCCAACTCCGCGGGTGCTCCGGGGCTCGTGCACCCCCCAACAATGTTTTGGGGGTGCTGAGCACCCACATAAAATTGAGATGGAAAATAAAATTGTATAAATTAAAAAAACAAATCGGGAAAAATCAAAACCTACCTTATGACTCAAGAGGCAATGCAAAACGTGACCATAGCGAGAGACGATATTTCATACGTGAAAGAAATGATCAGTTTTGTACGCGTGTCACCAAGCAAGTAGTAATGAGTGTCCGTTGTTTTACCCACTATGCTAGCTTTATTCATCCAGAAGCACGTCGGTCCTTTTGACATTTCAGGTGTACGTATTTATGAACATTCAATTGTGTTCTTTCAGGAATTTAGCTTCAAGAATCTGATGCTGATGCTAAAGTTAATCGTTTTTCACTAATCTCTGTCACTTCCCTTGTTATTAAAATTGTAGATTCAGATGAAATTTGTAATGCTTTTCTCTCTAGCTTAAAAAAACCTTGGACTGCATTAACACTGTCAGAGATGCCATGAAGTTATCTCGCAGTGATGAAAGTTTCGATGAAGTATACAGCTCTTGCTTGGAACTGACAAAAAAAAAAAAAAAAAAAAAAAATTGTCGCTCTTCAAAATCTAAAAATATTTTAAAGATTTCTTTAAACCTTGGTGACGGTGTTCTACCAAACGCTTTTGTCAGAAAGAATAGCTTTGCACAAAAAGTGTTACATTAGTGTAGAGTGACAAATTATTTCATTGGTCGTGTACAAGTTTCGGGGTGTTACTTATATCGAAATATCCACTTCGGCCAATTAGATCGCTTTATTTTAGCGTCCTAATACAGCCATGCTTTCCTTTTCTTCCTCCTCCTTCTTCCTTCTATCTTTTAAAGGCCAGACACCTGCCTATTTAATTTTATCAAGAACTGCTCATTCAAAAAAGGCTTTAGCATGGTTTTCAGGAGGGTTGGTTTCGAACATTGATGAACCGTGATATAGAGCACCCACAATGATTTTCAAAAGTCGGCGCCTCTACTTGCTCCTAAATTTTTTTAGTCGTCGAAGCCGATTATGCTACTTCTAAAGAATGTACTCAGCCCACCTGGAATTGCATGGGAAGCATCTGTTTCATTTGAATCATTAGCTCAATTAAAGAGCGTGAACTCATGCTTTGATGTAATATCTACATCTACTGGGTCATCAAAGAGTCAGTAAAAATTAGAAAACTTAATAAATCACTTAATGATGTAGATAGAAAGGTAAAAATTGGCACACATGCTTGGAATGACATTGGGTTTTATTAGAACCAAAAAAAAAGACAAAAGTTCCAAAAATGTCCGACAGATAGCGCTTCATTTGATCACAAGAACAATAATTAGCATAACAAATTTAGACAAAGAAAAGATGATGTTGTTTACAGGAAATGCTCAATATGTTCACTATCATTCCTCAACAATAGCTGTAGTCGAGGAATAATGTTGTGAACAGCACTGTAAAGCATGTCCGGAGGTATGGTGAGGCACTAGCGTCGGATGTTGTCTTTCAGCATCCTTAAAGATGTCGGTCGATCACGACACACTTGAGACTTCAGGTAACCCCAAAGCCAATAATCGCACGGACTGAGGTCTGGGGACCTGGTAGGCCAAGCATGACGTAGGTGGAGGCTGAGCACACGATCATCACCAAATGACGCGCGCAAGAGATCTTTCACGCGTCTAGCAATATGGAGTCGAGCGCCATCCTGCATAAAAATCGTGTTTATCAGCCAGGCTGGGTATGATCCGATTCTGTAACATATCGGCGTACCTCTCACCCGTCACGGTAGCAGTTACAAAACCAGAGTCACGCAGTTCCTCGAAGAAAAAAGGCCCGATAACGGCAAATGTGGTAAATCCAATCCATCCCGTGACTTTCTCGTCGTGCAATGAAGTTTCCACGACAGTTCTAGGATTTTCGGTAGCCCAAATTCTGCAGTTGTGGTCGTTGACAGACCCTCGGAGCGTAAAATGAGCTTCGTCGGTCCACAACATGTTACAAATACAAATGATATTGTATCACTTTGCGTGCCACAGTAACTTAAATATTAAGCTGCAGTGTGTAGGCTTGAATTCTACTCCACGAACAGTTTATTCAGATCTGTAGTTAATAGAAAACGAACTTTTATGACACACAACTTTCGTATAGAGAAATGAACTTTAAATTACATTTCTGCAATACACGTAATGATAGGTTGGCCCAAGAATGGCTACCGAGCACCATGTGACGTGCAAAAAAAAAAAAAAAAAAAAAAAAAAAAAAAAAAAAAAAAAAAAAAAAAGAATTATGAAGCATTGATTAAGTCAAGAACGTTCCGTAGCTGAGTAATCAGCATGACACACATTATACACATTCAACTTTTCTCATTTAAGGTGTCCTTCTGTTGGAAGATGGTTCCATTCCACAACGCAGCGGATGAAAGTCCGCGACAAATTCGAATTATTCCTTTTTACATAATCCTACAAGAAGATTTTTGTCGAGAGATTCTGTATTTAGCCTGGAGTCTGGTCACCGATGAAATGAATCAGGTCGAATCGCAAACATGTGGCAACGCTACATGGGGTAGTGGGCACAGATGAAACGGTTGTGTTGTTTCCGTAGCACTCTCCCCCTGCGCCAGCAACGCGTGAGAGCCCTTGGGAGACAACGATCGCTGTTTCTCTAGTAATGTATTCTAAAATTATAGCTTCGGCAAGTGATTTGTGTGTTTTGCACCGTCGTCCTGAGGTGACGCCGTTCGAACGGACACGTGGGTGAGAGGGCCTCATTTATCCGAGACGAGTGGAAACTGTTTTGAATGGCAGTGGTTTCACAACTCCTGTATTTTTGGCGTCGGTGTACTTTTATCCAGCCTCCGCAGCAGTGCTTGTTTATCGGGAGTGAGTAGGCTCGTGACCGAGAGGCGTCGGATACGTGCGGTCTGGTGAGTCCTCACGCTTCCTGTGGCCTGCGTAACGCGACGTGCATCCCGACGACCTTTGGCTGGGTACACCACAGGGAACCGCTATACACCCACGTTTAGGAGATAGGACGCCACGAAGACTGGTCTTAGGAAGTCGATATTCATATGAAGCGCCCATTAGTATGTTCTTAAGAAATGATCAACAGTTCAGTCACCTCGTTTCAGCCGATCCAATATGGGTCCTGATAACTTGTTCCATGTGTAATAGCATCGACATGTACGATGGTCATTCAATAATTAAAGACACAAAGTGGTCTGTATAACACTGCACCGCAATCGTGGCACTAGGACTGCAACATTTTCGTCATTTGTAAATACTTTTTTGAAAGACAGAGCTAATTTTTTTTCAATTAAATCGAAATAAATTAAAATTGTTTCTGTTGTGGTCTTCAGTCCGTAGACTGGTTTCATGCAGCTCTCCACGCTACCCTGACCTCTGCAAGTCTCTTCATCTGAGAATATGTTCCGCAACGTACATCCTTTTTACTCTGCTTACTATATTCGTCCCTCGGTCTCCCTCTACGATTTTTACCCCACACGCTTCCTTTTAAGGCTAAGTTGACAATGCCTTGATGTCTCAGAATGTGCCCAACCAATCTATCCCTTCTCTTACTCAGGATATGCCAGAAACTCTTTTTTTCTTGACAGGTGTGCTTCACCTCTATGTTTTGCCTTTTTGATTCAGTCTCACGTTACTTTACCTCTGTGCACATCCTCTACTTTTTTCCCTGTGTAGACACTTGAACTCCTTTGGGACCCATGTTGCACATATTCTGCGGTACTTCAGGTTGTTACAGATAATGTTATGAACCATACAACTGCGAAATTCAGCCTTATCATTTCAATAGTCACACGGATATCGGCACAAAAACATCAATTCGGTTTGAGTCCTCCCTCGGGGATTGGGGTGTGCTTGTCCTTAGCATAAGTTAGTTTCAGTAGTTTGTCAGTCACTCAGTCGCGACCATTTCTGAACTGCTCTACCACTTGGAAAAAGTTGCAGTATTCATAGAACCTTCGCCATAAACTGTAGACATTCGCAATCAAAACTCTTTTAGAAATCACAAGACAACCCAATGGGTGATACTCGATTATTCAGAGCATGTAATATTTCATCAGTAAAATCATCTACATCGACGTGACCCTGCAAATTACATTTAAGTGCCCGGCAGAGAGTTCATCGAACCACCGTTATACTATTTATCTCCCATTACATTCTGGAATAGCGCACGGGAAGAAAGAACACATGAATCACTCCGTTCGAGCTCTTATTTCTCGTATTTTATTCTGATAATCATTTCTACCTATGTAAGTGGGAGTCAACAATATATTTTCGCATTCGAAGAAGAATGTTGGCGATTGTAGTTTCGTAAGTAGCCCACGCCGCAGCGATAAGCGCCGTTGTTGTAATGATTTCCAGCCCAGATCCTGTATCATTTCCGTAACGCTGTCTCCCCTGTATCGTGACAATACGAAACGAGCTTCTCTTCTTTGGACTCTTTCGATGTCCTCTGTCAAACCCACCTGATAAGGATCCCACACTGGGCAGCAATACTCCAAAATTGACGGACAAGCGTAGTGTATGCAGCCTCTTTAGTAGTTCTGTTGCATCTTTTAAGAGCTCTGCCAATAAAACGCAGTCTTTGGTTCGCCTTTCCCACGACATTATCATCGTGTTCTTTCCAGCTTAAGTCTGAAGTAATAGTAATTCCTAGGTATTTTTTGGAGTTTACGGCCTTCACTTTTGATTGATTTAACTTGTAAACAAAGTTTAACGGATTTCTTTTGGTACTCATGTGGACAACTTCACACTTCTCATTATTTAGACTCAATTGCCAATTTTTACACCATAGTGGTATCTTATTCAGATCGTTCGGCGGTTGGTTTTGATCTTCAGATGATTTTACTAGACGGTAAATGACAGCGTCATCTGCGTCAACCTAAGAGATACTTAGATTTTCCCCTAAATCGTTTATGTAAAGAAGGAACAGCTTTTTCTGTTGAATAACCTTGATGAAAACCAAACTCATATTGTGTTAATTACTTACTTTTACAAATATGGTAAGCTACTCTTGATTCATTACTTTCTCAAGAACGTTGGATACAGCTTCAGAATTGAGATTAGACGTTTGTTATTGACATCGGACGAATCTTCTTTTTTATGTAATTGTTTTACAATAACATAGTCTATCTAGGGAAAATACAGAGAGCTATAACATACGTGGCTGAGAAACCCACTTATCTGTTGGAAACAAGCTTTTAGTACTCTGCTGAAAGTGCCGTCAGTTGCATACGAGCTTTTACTTTTGAATGCATTTATTATTTTCGTAATTTCAAAGGGAGAGGTGAGTAGAATCTACACAAAAAACGTTGGCGCTACTTTGCAAACGCAGAACTTTAATAACTCGGCAGCGCCCCAAGTGGTATGGCGATGAGCCACGGCGGTGTTAGCGGAAGTGGCTGTATGAGCTGCAGGCGCTCAGGTGCAGCAGCGTCGGCTGCGGCCCATGAATAATTCCCCGCAGAGCTCGCATCCGCCCTGTTTCTCTCCTTCCCTCACTTCCCTACGCTACCTGAGTCCCTCATCTGCATATCAGTCGCATCTCATTTGTTTCTCATTCAATTTCATAGAAAAAGCTAAAGCATTCATGAAACTAAATTCATCCAGACAAATCAATCATGATATTCATCACATGCAGCAAAACTGATATGTAATTCTGGATAATAAGTATAGTGCGAAGCAGTGAATTAAAATTTGTGCCAAGATTCTAATTAGGATTCCTGTAGAATTCTGGAGCTTATTCTCAGTTCGAATATAGTAAATTTCCTTGAGACGGAAAAGCTTCTTTCCAAGAACCAGCACGGGTTCAGGAAACATCGTTCACGTGAAACTCAGCTTGCCCTTTTCTCACATAACATCTTACGAGCCATGGATGAAGGGCAACAGGCGGATTGTGTTTTTCTCGACTACAAAAAGGCGTTTGTCGCGGTGCCACACTGCAGACTGCTAACGAAGATACGAGCTTATGGAATAGGTTCACAGATTTGTGACTGGCTGGAAGACTTCTTAAGTAATAGAACGCAGTACGTTGTTCTCGACGGCGAGTGTTCATCAGAGACGAGTGTATCGTCAGGCTTGCCCCAGGGGAGTGTGATAGGACCGCTATTATTTTCTATCTATATAAATGATCTCATGGACAGAGTAAGTTGTAATTTGCGGCTGTTTGCTGATGATGCTGTGGTGTATGGGAGGGTGTCGTCTGTAACTGACAGTAATAGCATACAGGATGACTTAGACAAAATTTGTAGTTGGTGCGAAGAATGGCAGCTAGCCCTCAATGTAGAAAAATGTAAGGTGATGCGCATGACTAGGAAAAACAATCCCATAATATTCGAAAACAGCATTAGTAGTGAGCTTCTTGATGCAGTCGCGTCGTTCAAATATCTAGGCGTAACATTGCAGACCGATATGATATGGAACGAAAAAGTAAGGACAGTTGTGGGTAAGGTGGACAGCCGACTTCGGTTTATTGGGAGAATTTTGGGAAGATGTACTTCATCTGTAAAGGAGACCGCGTATAAAACGCTTGTACGACCACGTCTGAGTATTGCTCAAGTGTTTGGGAGCCGCAGCAGATCAGTTTAAAGGAAGACTTGGAATCAGCAGCTAGGTTCGTTACTGGTAGGTTCGACCAATGCGCGAGTGTCACGGAAATGCTCCGGCAACTCAGTTGGGGATCGCTGGAGGAAAGACGACGTTCTTTTCGTGAATTTCTGTTGAGGAAATTTAGAAGCTTGGAATTTGAAGCTGAGTGTAGTACGATCTTGCTGCCACCTACTTACATTTCGCGTAGTGAACACAATGACAAGATAATAGAAATTAGGGCTCGTACGGAGGCATATAGGCATTTTTTTTTCCTCGTTCTATTTGGGAATGGAATAGGAAAGGCAATGCCACGCACCTTACTATGTATGTTGATGTAGATCTGTACGTACACAATACTTAGTACTGAGTGTTCTCAGGCGCACACGCTTTTTGCATCCTGTCTGTCTTTGGCAAGCTCAGTAGGATGATACGAGAATTTCTTTGAGGTTGTGGGTTGCAAGTGATAAACGTGGCACCTGATCCTTCGATATGAACTTGATAGTTGGACGCTAATGTTGGCCAGGTGGAGGTTTATTAAGCATAGTGTGTTGTACACTAGCAGGCCTCTTGGGAGTACATGAAATTGTTGCAGTCAAGGTCTTTATAAAACATGTAGGCTAAATTCATAGGTCGACTTTAGTCTCTATTACGTGTACTTTGAAAGACCACGGTTAATTGTAAAATTAATTCTAGCTGAAAGTAACCAATTAAAAAGCTTACTTTAAACATTCATCTCTGGCCGTAAAACCAGCTAAAGCATTCGCGTGAACTACTGACTACTTCCTTCAACAGAATCTTATTCCCTGGCCCAGAATTTAGAACTGACTCCAACTTTACTTTAGCACCAGGAAGACAAAGAGACGGTGTCCAACATACGTCCTAGATCACGAGAATTACACACAATCATTAATATACAAGCCACCCCGAAATAAAACATTTCATGAAGGTCGCTGTGAGGGCATTTATGGCGCAACGGAATTAAAACATGATAATTTGCATCTGAGTTTGTTCTCAGCACTGGTGAAGAACAACATTAAGTAAAAAATGGAGGGTATTCGGAAACTAATATTCATAAGAAGGATCAAATTCACTGACAATAAATTATTTTATTTCCTTCAAACATGAGCAAATGGGGGAACCAATTTTGTTAAACAATAAAAATGCATCCCATTTCAAATACATTAAAAGTAATCAAAAGTGAACATCGTCGGGGAAGGGATTTACAAACAACAAGCAATCAGCCAACTCACACGCGCGAAGAAAAGCGAAATTCACCCAACTCAGCGTGCTGAGGCACCGCTACCGTAGGCGACATTCAGCGAACCAGGATGTACCACACAAGAAAAAATAAACTTCGTAGGTCGCTCTGGTCTTTCTTTACTTGAGATGGTACGCGATAATAGCGTGATTAATTTCCATTCAAATCAAACCGTAAGCATCCAGAATTATTGAGACACATTACATATTACATATTCGCACCACACTGAAGGCGAAGTGCTTAAAGATCACATTCATTTCAACAAAAACACATGGTGAGTAAAGTGCTCTGGTGCGCACCCCACCACACCCAGGTGAGTGATCCGATTACACTTATGCCCTCCGCACACTTGGTTACCATGGCTCGGATGAGAGGCGCCCAGCTTAACCGAGAGTCGAAAATCATACCCAGGAAACATGCTTGAGATTTTATCTGGAAAGTGTACGTTGACACGTGCCCATAAAAAAAAAAAATTTATAAGAAAATATGTGATATTGTGTCTCCTGTTTTGTGTAGAGTAACTTGCTTGCAAGAAAATGTATAATGTTGCGTCTACTGTGTGTATCGATATGTGTACTTAAGTCTGTGAAGTTTCATCTTTGGCAAAGATCATGTATCGCATAGCATTGTAGCTCGCGCAGAGAGTGAGTGGGACTTGTGGTTTAGCTCGCTTAGAGAGCGGTTGAGTTGTGTGTATGGCTACGATGTAGAGCAGAGGCTGTTGTGCCAGCAAGTTGATGTGAGTGTATTTTGTATTACTATGAAAAGTTGTACCACCGCTGGAATGAAGGTAATTGCATTTCATGTCATTTGGAAAAAGTTGTATTATGTAGGTAATATAATGGTGATTATTAATAATAAGTAACAAAGTTGACCTTTCTTTCCTGTTTCATTTACATAGAAGATTAACCTACTTCCTTTATTTGATAATTATTTATTTGTGGATTTAAAGTGCAGTATTGATTTTGGTAATCTTGTTGAACAGATTTAGTTATTGGTGCCGTAGTAAATGATTGTAATGCAACAATACAGTTAACTGATTATGATACTGAATTTTGATAATCAGGTACTGATCTGCATAAAATGTTCGCAGTCAAACATTAAGAAAGTGGTTTGTGGTTTTTTAATATCTTTCTCGCAGTCAAATGTTTTGAGTATAGTCAGTGCCTGTTTCATACAGTGACTTGCCACAGTTGTTTTGTTAAAAGATCCGTTGCGCACATAATCAGTTTAATGCACTGTTTCTTATTTAACAGTATATACATCAATATCAGGGCCACAATTAAACCAAATCACTGTGTTAATGAACAATTTGTTGTTTGATTTCACGATAGGTTCAACATCAAACACCGGCCGCGCTGGCCGAGGGGACTGAGGCGCTTCAGTCACGGTCTGCACGGCCACTACGGCCGGGGGTTCGAATCCCCCTCGGGCATGGATATTTGTGCCGTCCTTAGTCTTAGCTAGTTCATAAGTAGTTTGTAAGCTTAGGGACTGATGACCCCGTAGTTAAGTCCCATAAGTTCTACAAACATTTGAACATTTGAATAACATCAAACATCACGTACACAGCTTTTAACGTTCCACTCGTAATGTGACCATCTATATCGACTTGTGAAATGGGACGATTACTGATTTCTCAGCCGATATCTCCAGCCCATTAGTAAATGCCCTCTCATCGATGTGTGCAATGTTAGAGTAATGCCGTTGTAGCCGGATGATTCGATTCAGCTATAGAATAGACACATACATCGTCTGCACACTGTAAGATTTTTGTGGGAGGCATTATCACGCGTTCTAGGTCATGCGTATGCAGAGTGTAAAGAAGGGGATTAAAATAGCACCTTGTGGCAAGCCCTGGGAGACAAAAAAAGGTCCCATCATGTTACCTTGGTACCGGACATAGTTCGGTCTTTTAGCAACCCAGGTACTGATGTCATCAGTGAAGGAATTCCGAACTCTGCCAGCGTGTCCAAGAGAATCGGTATCTGAAAATGGTCATGAGCTCCCTTAAGGTCTAGAAAAGCAGCGATCACTGTTTGCTTCATTTGAAAGGCTGAAGTGATATCCATAGTAAGCGAAAACAGATTGTCCATAGTAGTGGCGGACTAAGGCTGTCGGAGGCAAAACAAAATGAATAAAATTCTTGAATACCAGTCTCCATACTTACAAAAAATCTTCATAACGATATACGATATACCCTTGGAGACGCCTGGTGGAAGAACGACTAACGTTAATGTGAGTACAGTAATTTCCATTTTCAACTGATAATTAACTTTTAGAACATTTCTATGCGAGAAGTGAGGCGATAAGGTTCACGTCTTCTAGAGTGAGGGGCATTCTGTAACCGTATGAAGGAGGCCAGTTGTTTGCAATATTTTACCTGAACATAGCTAAGCTGCAAACAGCTTTTACTCGAACATTTGAAGCACTAACTAATAGCAGCACAATGCGATAAATTCTTTTTGAGACTTTACATAAATTAACGATTAATTAAAATTTTATGGAATTTGAAATAGCTTTCGCTAAATGTGTTTTAAATCATATTAAGTTAATTAGAAATTAATTCTTATCCTTCTTAATTTGAAAGTTTGTGGGATGGCGCAAATTCCCCTCGACGTATAGTCTCTTACAGTTTCCGTCTCTTGAATTAGCCGCGAGCACTAGCGCGTGAGCATTTTACTCACAGTAATTATAAAACAATCGGCTTTTTTCAAATTTTAAACAGTCAAATATGTGTGTTTTCTTACAAACGCAACTAGAAATACTTATTTAGACATATTAAGTACATTACAAACTGTCAGAAAAATGCTATTCACGCAATCGCTCGCGTAACTTTAAAAGCGCGAGTTCTCGAGGGTTAAGAACTCTTGTCTCAGTGACTTCTGCCATTATTCAACAGCAATATAAACAGAGATCAGATACAAAACAAATAGCGGAATGTTTCTATACTGTATATTTCTATAACATTTGCTATAGGAGCCTAACTTACGTAAGCATCGGTGGTTCAGTGGTAGAATGCTCGCCTGCCACGCGGGCGGCCCGGGTTCGATTCCCGGCCGATGCATAATTATTTTTAAATTTATTATTAGCTTCTTCAAGTATATGCACAATCGTAAAACTACAAAATTATCACGTATGATCCACATATACTACATAATTACAGGAAAACTAAATATTTGGTTGAAAACTCATTTTTGCATTGTGTAGACAGCTGATTTTATTTTGGGAGGAACATGACAACAATGAAAAACTGGTTCAGATTTTGGTTTAAAATAATTGCAGAATTCGTTGGCAATAAAAAAAAACATGTCCTAATCATCTATGATTCCGATATAGAATAGATTTTAAGCAGTCTGTGGACATGAAGTACAAACGAGACGATTTTGTAATTCTATCCTATGGATACAAAAGCTGGATTACTAGCAAGTAAAATTCAGACTGCAGTTATGAGGTTCCTGAGGAAGACAACGGGGTGCACGAGGAGAGACAAGATTAGAAGCAACGATTTCAGAAAAGAACTAAGTATCTTTACAGGAACGAAGAGATTCAGAAAAATTGGAGACAATACCTATTGAGAATGCCAGGACACAGAATTCCCCAGAATATCATGAAGTACAAACCGAATGGGAAAGAGAAATTGGGACACTGCGGGAAAGATGAGAATGTTTCTGTTTGTGAGTTCGGAACAGGCAATAGTCTAATCCTTGAAAGGATTATGATGTATTTTAATAAACCATAAACCTGCAGTCGGTGTGAATCGTTTTTATTGATGGTTTAAATCATTTTGACATTCTCTTGAGTATATACATTTTTATTTCCCTGTGACTTTTTAGTCAAATGTACAATTCTTCTAAAGATTGTAGGTTTAAACCTGTCGAAAACTTGATAAAGGTTTCTTAAAAACCACACTTCCTGCACCTCGCTGGCTGGCTGGTTATATTAATTTTCCTATTTCTTTGAATTTAAGTCGTATCTGGTCTACACTTGGTAAGAGTGGAGACTCTCAGGTAAGGCATTAAGCGAAGTTTTCTCTGCTTTTCAGAGTAGCTTTACTTAAGGTTATGACCCAGTACCGTTTTTTATTCTCGTTATGTGCTCAGGATTATTTGTCTGCTAAGAGTTGAAGTGTGTTGTGACAACCGCCTATACTGATGAACTCATAAACTATGGTAATAGCTCGAAATATTTTTCAGATTACGTTCAGCACAATTTCCATATTGTATGAGTACCCATTCCGCTTTCGGCGGGCGAACGGTACGGACGTGCGGTCGCAGTTAACCAGTGTTTGTGTTGTTTTGAAGACCTTGGAAGCACCGGCAACAGGCGGTCTCAGTGTCGTTTACGTCGCCGGGGCTTGTAAGTACCGTTTATTGTTGCTTTTGGTGGCGAGGCGGTGCATCCGCTTTCCGCTTGTTCACCATGTCGGATTCTCTCAGGAAAAACACGTTAAGATTCTCGTTTGACAAGAATACTCGTCATGTTCAGCCTACTGCTTTAGAAATACATGACTGGTTGTATGAAACATTTGGTATTTCAGGAGATAATGCTGAATTTACTCAGCTTGACAGTGAAAAGTACTGTGTTTTTGTCAAGTTCTATAATTCGGTTTTGTGTGACAAGATTTTACTGCAAACTAAGGGACAGGTTCAGTTTCTCCACCGCGATGATTCTGTTAGTTTGGTTGATGTTAGCAATGCCAACTGTGAACTGAAGACTGTTAGAATTCTGAATCTTCCCCCGGAACTTGAGAATACTGACTTAGAACAGGTTCTTTCGAAGTATGGCCAGGTGAAACGCATCGAGTTTGAAAAATGGTCCAGCAGATATAAAATACAGTGCTATAATGGCATACGGTCCGTACAGATGTGTGTAAAATCAGACATCCCCTCCCACATTATGGTTTCGGGATACAAGGCTCATGTTATCTACTCTGGGCAGCAAGCAACATGTCATGTTTGTAACGAGCCGGGACATCTCCGTGAAAATTGTCCGCAGCGGACATTTGTTCTGAAGAACACCCTGCAAAAACGTTCCAGATTACAGTTACAGGATTTAACACCCACAGCCACTTTACGCGGACCCGTTACTGTTGCCGCAAAGGAAGATACCGAACCACCTCTTATAACCTTTGATGACTTCCCTCCGTTGCAGACAGGAAAAATAAATGCATCACTCGCTCCGAAGACAGGTGGCGAGAACGGTGCGAGTCGTACCAACGCTAACCCCGTAAGTTTATTGCAAGAAACCGGCATAAAATTAAATGACACTGCACTTCTTCGAGAAGACTCCGTCGCTGAAATGAGCGTGGATGTTCATCTGCCTACCAGTGAGCCTCAGAAAACCAAACAACGACCCCTGGAACCGGAAACCGTGGACTCGGAAGAAGGCGACTACGGTGGTAATTCAATTCAAACACCGAGGAAACAGAAACCGGAAACGGTATTGCCCGTGATGCCTGTCACACTTAATATGGAACCGCCCCCAGATGTGCCCATGGAAGAAGCTACGGTATATCAGACGCCGGCAGCAGATGTACCTGTCCCCCTGAGTGACGTCACTAGTGCAAGTAAACAGCCGGCTACGGAGGCAGAGGCACAGCGGTACACGGCGCAGCGTCAACAGCGCGCGGCCCCAGTAGCCGATGCAGAGCTCACACCAGGAGGCGGAGTGCAACACGCCTCGGCATCACGTGTTGCTCTCGCTGACCTCCCAGCCGAGGGCAGCGTTCGGGACCCCGAAAAAATTACCGGCAGTCAGAAATCTCTTAAACCACAAAGTACCACAAAATCTACACGCGTGAAACCAAAACCAAACATGAATGTGGCACGCAATAAAATGAGGAGTGAAGGCGTAAAAGATCAGCACGTAGACAACAGAACGCACGACCCACAAACTGAGACAACAGAACATGATCCTGGATCAAAGCACAAACCTCGTGACTAGGTGGTCTCAATAAATTACCCGCCACATGGACAATAGAAGGGTACTCACGTTTTTGACTCTAAATATTTGTGGGATAAGTAATGCTAAAAAGATTAAAATTTTAGAGAATTTTCTTAGAACTAATGATATTGATATTGCTTTTTTACAAGAAGTGGTATGTGAAGAGGTGGGTTCCTTTTCATCATACAACGCGTACAACAATGTTGGCTCGGCAGGGAGGGGTTGCTGTATTTTAACCAGGCACGGACTGGAGTCGCAGGACGTAGAAAAAGAACCTGGAGGACGTATAGTCAAAGGTGTTCTGAATGGGGTGACTGAATTAAATCTTTACGCTCCCTCCGGAACGCATAATAGGGCTGCAAGGGCAACGTTTTTTACCGAAGATGTGCCATATTTTCTTCGGCAAGCGAAAGATAACTTCATCATGGCAGGAGACTTCAATTGCATATTAAGGGCGATAGACTCTACAGGAGCAACACCATTTTGTGGTCCTCTGCAAAACCTGATTGACGCACTGAACTTGAAAGATGTGGTTGAGCGACTTGGCATCACGCGTCCACACTACACATATGTTTCGACTGTCGCATCGTCCCGGATTGACAGAATCTACATTACAACGGGTATGGCCGTGCAAGATTACGACGTTATCCCTGTGACCTTTTCCGATCATCACGGCGTGATTCTCCGAATAAAGGGTTTCCCTCGTCCTAAAATATTTGGCAGGGGATACTGGAAGTTAAATTGCAACCTACTCCACGAACCATGGGTAAAGATGGAGTTCAACGCCCGTTACACATCGTGGGTTCGCCGTAATCGCTTCTTCCGGAATTCCATTGAGTGGTGGGAGAATCTTGTAAAACCCGGTATTCGGAAACTATTTACCAATGCTGCCTACAGGATAAACGAAACCAGGAGGAAAAACATGGAGTACTATTATCTTATTGCCCGTGAACTGCAAACTAAAATCGACAATGGGGAAGATCGAGCAAGTGATTTGAAAAAAATAAAAAATAAAATTTTAGAACTGCAGGAAAGAGAACTGGATGGGAAAATCATCACTTGCAAAGACCACGGGCATTTGCCAGACGAGAAGTGGAGTATTTATCATCTCGCAAGAGAAAGGAGAAGGTGCCAACAGAGATATGTAAGTTCCATACTGTCTGCAGATGACTCTGAATATATTAACCGGGAAGGCATTAAAGAACACTTCGAAAGTTTGTACCGATCACAACCATCTGATGCTCTTACAACAGCCACACTGCTGCAAAACTGTGCGTCGCAATTAACCAACGAAAGTGTCACTATGCTGTTGGATCCGATATCTGAGGAAGAAATTGAGGATGTTATCAAAAGGTTGCCGAAACGTAAAAGTCCAGGAGTAGACGGTATCCCCTATGAATTTTATAAATCCTTCTGGTCGGTTATCAAGGAAGAGTTTCTGGAGGTGACGAGAGAGAAACAAAGGTATGGACGTCTCTATTCCGAAACTGAACCTGGAATTATTGTACTCGTTCCAAAGAAAACGGTGTCACATAGAATTACGGATTTTCGACCAATAACTTTGTTATGCGCCGACTCGAAAATCATGTCTCGTGTCATGGCAGCCAGACTAAAGCGCACACTTCCAGAGATCATAGGACCGGAACAGACGTGTAGCGTACCTAAGAAAAGGATTATAGATGGACTTTGTCTGTTAAGGGATACAACTTTCTACGCATGGAAGAATCAGCAACAAACGGTTGGGCTTCTGAACATCGATTTCGAGAGAGCCTTTGATAACGTCAGTCACCAATACCTAAGGACAGTTCTACGGCATTTCCAATTTCCGCAGGCAACGATAGACTTACTGTTACCGACAAGATACCAAATGTTTGCAAAAGTTCAAATCAACGGGAACTTTACGGAAAAGTTCCCAATCCAACGTTCTGTTAGACAGGGTTGCCCTTTGGCTATGATTTTGTTCGTCATATCCTTGGAGCCACTAATCCGCACAGTTAGCACCTCCCTATCAGGGTTGCAGGTTGGTGCCCAACGGTTTACCTTGAATGCCTATGCTGATGATGTTACCATTATAATTACAGAACCCCAAGATACTGTAAAAGTGGCAGCAATACTAAACGACTATAAAAATGCAGCAGGGGCAACCATTAACCACAGGAAAACACATCTCCTGTGGCTCAATGAAGGTGCCCAACCCTTCGCACATACTTTCACTGAATCTGTTGAAATGGAAGTGCTAGGACTAAAACTCCGAAAGGATGTAAATGAGCTCCTTTCCAATAATTCTAAAAGCATAGTGGACAAAGTACGGGGAGCTCTTATTGCAAATAGTACGAGGCAACTGAACATTATACAGAGGATCGAATGTGTAAATACACTGGCTCTCTCTAAAATGTGGTATGTTGCACAAGTCATCCCTATCGACAGACAATGTATTGCACAAATAAAGAAGTACATAGGTTGGTTTGTGTGGAAAGGTAAACTATTCCGGGTGTCCAGGGATCAGTTGACACAACCATTTGCTGAAGGAGGCTTATCTTTAACTGATTGTGAGGCAAAATGTTCAGCCCTGATTGTGAAAAATCTCATACATACCCTAAAATTACCGGCTAGTCAGTCAGATTTGCTAAAGGCTGGGTGGGGTATCGTAACAGGCAATACAGGTGACAGAAGGCTACCGGCAAATCTACTGCGTACATTGCAGACAGCAACATGTGTCTTAGAGAAATCTCCAAACGTAACGTTCTATACGACAAAGAAAATACTCGAGACCATTGGTGTCAAAGCTCCATATCCTCCAGCAATCCAAAAGAAACACAAAGACTTAAATTGGAAACATGTCTGGTCCAATTTTGCAGATAAATCGATATGTTCAACGTTGCGCTCATCAGCTTACATGTTTATAAATGATTTAATCCCGACTGCTGGCCGTCGCCACAGAATAAAGCTCACTGGTCACCCGTATTGCCAGCACTGCGGATTGGTCGATACTGCCATCCACCGTGTAGTAGGCTGCTCCAAAATAGCGGATCTGTGGAAATGGATCAAGTTTAAATCGGCAGGATTGCTGTCTCTGAGTGTCAACGACATCAACACGAAGAAACTGGTGTACATGGATGTCAAGGCTTTCCCAGTGTCCAAGACCAGAACTCTAACTTGGTTCATATATTCGTTCATCAACTACGCCCTTGCGGGCGGTGGATCTGTGAGCGACTTTCGACAATACATCCTCCGTGCAAGAAGAGAAATCCTCAACGATCCATGGAAAAGAGAAAAATTTGCACCGTTCATTCACTTTTTGTAAGAAAACAACTTGTTTCACAAAATTATAACTATTTGTAAACACATTTAGTAAATAAAGTTTTTGTTTAAAAAAAAAAAAAAAAGTGGTAGAATGCTCGCCTGCCACGCGGGCGGCCCGGGTTCGATTCCCGGCCGATGCATAATTATTTTTAAATTTATTATTAGCTTCTTCAAGTATATGCACAATCGTAAAACTACAAAATTATCACGTATGATCCACATATACTACATAATTACAGGAAAACTAAATATTTGGTTGAAAACTCATTTTTGCATTGTGTAGACAGCTGATTTTATTTTGGGAGGAACATGACAACAATGAAAAACTGGTTCAGATTTTGGTTTAAAATAATTGCAGAATTCGTTGGCAATAAAAAAAAACATGTCCTAATCATCTATGATTCCGATATAGAATAGATTTTAAGCAGTCTGTGGACATGAAGTACAAACGAGACGATTTTGTAATTCTATCCTATGGATACAAAAGCTGGATTACTAGCAAGTAAAATTCAGACTGCAGTTATGAGGTTCCTGAGGAAGACAACGGGGTGCACGAGGAGAGACAAGATTAGAAGCAACGATTTCAGAAAAGAACTAAGTATCTTTACAGGAACGAAGAGATTCAGAAAAATTGGAGACAATACCTATTGAGAATGCCAGGACACAGAATTCCCCAGAATATCATGAAGTACAAACCGAATGGGAAAGAGAAATTGGGACACTGCGGGAAAGATGAGAATGTTTCTGTTTGTGAGTTCGGAACAGGCAATAGTCTAATCCTTGAAAGGATTATGATGTATTTTAATAAACCATAAACCTGCAGTCGGTGTGAATCGTTTTTATTGATGGTTTAAATCATTTTGACATTCTCTTGAGTATATACATTTTTATTTCCCTGTGACTTTTTAGTCAAATGTACAATTCTTCTAAAGATTGTAGGTTTAAACCTGTCGAAAACTTGATAAAGGTTTCTTAAAAACCACACTTCCTGCACCTCGCTGGCTGGCTGGTTATATTAATTTTCCTATTTCTTTGAATTTAAGTCGTATCTGGTCTACACTTGGTAAGAGTGGAGACTCTCAGGTAAGGCATTAAGCGAAGTTTTCTCTGCTTTTCAGAGTAGCTTTACTTAAGGTTATGACCCAGTACCGTTTTTTATTCTCGTTATGTGCTCAGGATTATTTGTCTGCTAAGAGTTGAAGTGTGTTGTGACAACCGCCTATACTGATGAACTCATAAACTATGGTAATAGCTCGAAATATTTTTCAGATTACGTTCAGCACAATTTCCATATTGTATGAGTACCCATTCCGCTTTCGGCGGGCGAACGGTACGGACGTGCGGTCGCAGTTAACCAGTGTTTGTGTTGTTTTGAAGACCTTGGAAGCACCGGCAACAGGCGGTCTCAGTGTCGTTTACGTCGCCGGGGCTTGTAAGTACCGTTTATTGTTGCTTTTGGTGGCGAGGCGGTGCATCCGCTTTCCGCTTGTTCACCATGTCGGATTCTCTCAGGAAAAACACGTTAAGATTCTCGTTTGACAAGAATACTCGTCATGTTCAGCCTACTGCTTTAGAAATACATGACTGGTTGTATGAAACATTTGGTATTTCAGGAGATAATGCTGAATTTACTCAGCTTGACAGTGAAAAGTACTGTGTTTTTGTCAAGTTCTATAATTCGGTTTTGTGTGACAAGATTTTACTGCAAACTAAGGGACAGGTTCAGTTTCTCCACCGCGATGATTCTGTTAGTTTGGTTGATGTTAGCAATGCCAACTGTGAACTGAAGACTGTTAGAATTCTGAATCTTCCCCCGGAACTTGAGAATACTGACTTAGAACAGGTTCTTTCGAAGTATGGCCAGGTGAAACGCATCGAGTTTGAAAAATGGTCCAGCAGATATAAAATACAGTGCTATAATGGCATACGGTCCGTACAGATGTGTGTAAAATCAGACATCCCCTCCCACATTATGGTTTCGGGATACAAGGCTCATGTTATCTACTCTGGGCAGCAAGCAACATGTCATGTTTGTAACGAGCCGGGACATCTCCGTGAAAATTGTCCGCAGCGGACATTTGTTCTGAAGAACACCCTGCAAAAACGTTCCAGATTACAGTTACAGGATTTAACACCCACAGCCACTTTACGCGGACCCGTTACTGTTGCCGCAAAGGAAGATACCGAACCACCTCTTATAACCTTTGATGACTTCCCTCCGTTGCAGACAGGAAAAATAAATGCATCACTCGCTCCGAAGACAGGTGGCGAGAACGGTGCGAGTCGTACCAACGCTAACCCCGTAAGTTTATTGCAAGAAACCGGCATAAAATTAAATGACACTGCACTTCTTCGAGAAGACTCCGTCGCTGAAATGAGCGTGGATGTTCATCTGCCTACCAGTGAGCCTCAGAAAACCAAACAACGACCCCTGGAACCGGAAACCGTGGACTCGGAAGAAGGCGACTACGGTGGTAATTCAATTCAAACACCGAGGAAACAGAAACCGGAAACGGTATTGCCCGTGATGCCTGTCACACTTAATATGGAACCGCCCCCAGATGTGCCCATGGAAGAAGCTACGGTATATCAGACGCCAGCAGCAGATGTACCTGTCCCCCTGAGTGACGTCACTAGTGCAAGTAAACAGCCGGCTACGGAGGCAGAGGCACAGCGGGACACGGCGCAGCGTCAACAGCGCGCGGCCCCAGTAGCCGATGCAGAGCTCACACCAGGAGGCGGAGTGCAACACGCCTCGGCATCACGTGTTGCTCTCGCTGACCTCCCAGCCGAGGGCAGCGTTCGGGACCCCGAAAAAATTACCGGCAGTCAGAAATCTCTTAAACCACAAAGTACCACAAAATCTACACGCGTGAAACCAAAACCAAACATGAATGTGGCACGCAATAAAATGAGGAGTGAAGGCGTAAAAGATCAGCACGTAGACAACAGAACGCACGACCCACAAACTGAGACAACAGAACATGATCCTGGATCAAAGCACAAACCTCGTGACTAGGTGGTCTCAATAAATTACCCGCCACATGGACAATAGAAGGGTACTCACGTTTTTGACTCTAAATATTTGTGGGATAAGTAATGCTAAAAAGATTAAAATTTTAGAGAATTTTCTTAGAACTAATGATATTGATATTGCTTTTTTACAAGAAGTGGTATGTGAAGAGGTGGGTTCCTTTTCATCATACAACGCGTACAACAATGTTGGCTCGGCAGGGAGGGGTTGCTGTATTTTAACCAGGCACGGACTGGAGTCGCAGGACGTAGAAAAAGAACCTGGAGGACGTATAGTCAAAGGTGTTCTGAATGGGGTGACTGAATTAAATCTTTACGCTCCCTCCGGAACGCATAATAGGGCTGCAAGGGCAACGTTTTTTACCGAAGATGTGCCATATTTTCTTCGGCAAGCGAAAGATAACTTCATCATGGCAGGAGACTTCAATTGCATATTAAGGGCGATAGACTCTACAGGAGCAACACCATTTTGTGGTCCTCTGCAAAACCTGATTGACGCACTGAACTTGAAAGATGTGGTTGAGCGACTTGGCATCACGCGTCCACACTACACATATGTTTCGACTGTCGCATCGTCCCGGATTGACAGAATCTACATTACAACGGGTATGGCCGTGCAAGATTACGACGTTATCCCTGTGACCTTTTCCGATCATCACGGCGTGATTCTCCGAATAAAGGGTTTCCCTCGTCCTAAAATATTTGGCAGGGGATACTGGAAGTTAAATTGCAACCTACTCCACGAACCATGGGTAAAGATGGAGTTCAACGCCCGTTACACATCGTGGGTTCGCCGTAATCGCTTCTTCCGGAATTCCATTGAGTGGTGGGAGAATCTTGTAAAACCCGGTATTCGGAAACTATTTACCAATGCTGCCTACAGGATAAACGAAACCAGGAGGAAAAACATGGAGTACTATTATCTTATTGCCCGTGAACTGCAAACTAAAATCGACAATGGGGAAGATCGAGCAAGTGATTTGAAAAAAATAAAAAATAAAATTTTAGAACTGCAGGAAAGAGAACTGGATGGGAAAATCATCACTTGCAAAGACCACGGGCATTTGCCAGACGAGAAGTGGAGTATTTATCATCTCGCAAGAGAAAGGAGAAGGTGCCAACAGAGATATGTAAGTTCCATACTGTCTGCAGATGACTCTGAATATATTAACCGGGAAGGCATTAAAGAACACTTCGAAAGTTTGTACCGATCACAACCATCTGATGCTCTTACAACAGCCACACTGCTGCAAAACTGTGCGTCGCAATTAACCAACGAAAGTGTCACTATGCTGTTGGATCCGATATCTGAGGAAGAAATTGAGGATGTTATCAAAAGGTTGCCGAAACGTAAAAGTCCAGGAGTAGACGGTATCCCCTATGAATTTTATAAATCCTTCTGGTCGGTTATCAAGGAAGAGTTTCTGGAGGTGACGAGAGAGAAACAAAGGTATGGACGTCTCTATTCCGAAACTGAACCTGGAATTATTGTACTCGTTCCAAAGAAAACGGTGTCACATAGAATTACGGATTTTCGACCAATAACTTTGTTATGCGCCGACTCGAAAATCATGTCTCGTGTCATGGCAGCCAGACTAAAGCGCACACTTCCAGAGATCATAGGACCGGAACAGACGTGTAGCGTACCTAAGAAAAGGATTATAGATGGACTTTGTCTGTTAAGGGATACAACATTCTACGCATGGAAGAATCAGCAACAAACGGTTGGGCTTCTGAACATCGATTTCGAGAGAGCCTTTGATAACGTCAGTCACCAATACCTAAGGACAGTTCTACGGCATTTCCAATTTCCGCAGGCAACGATAGACTTACTGTTACCGACAAGATACCAAATGTTTGCAAAAGTTCAAATCAACGGGAACTTTACGGAAAAGTTCCCAATCCAACGTTCTGTTAGACAGGGTTGCCCTTTGGCTATGATTTTGTTCGTCATATCCTTGGAGCCACTAATCCGCACAGTTAGCACCTCCCTATCAGGGTTGCAGGTTGGTGCCCAACGGTTTACCTTGAATGCCTATGCTGATGATGTTACCATTATAATTACAGAACCCCAAGATACTGTAAAAGTGGCAGCAATACTAAACGACTATAAAAATGCAGCAGGGGCAACCATTAACCACAGGAAAACACATCTCCTGTGGCTCAATGAAGGTGCCCAACCCTTCGCACATACTTTCACTGAATCTGTTGAAATGGAAGTGCTAGGACTAAAACTCCGAAAGGATGTAAATGAGCTCCTTTCCAATAATTCTAAAAGCATAGTGGACAAAGTACGGGGAGCTCTTATTGCAAATAGTACGAGGCAACTGAACATTATACAGAGGATCGAATGTGTAAATACACTGGCTCTCTCTAAAATGTGGTATGTTGCACAAGTCATCCCTATCGACAGACAATGTATTGCACAAATAAAGAAGTACATAGGTTGGTTTGTGTGGAAAGGTAAACTATTCCGGGTGTCCAGGGATCAGTTGACACAACCATTTGCTGAAGGAGGCTTATCTTTAACTGATTGTGAGGCAAAATGTTCAGCCCTGATTGTGAAAAATCTCATACATACCCTAAAATTACCGGCTAGTCAGTCAGATTTGCTAAAGGCTGGGTGGGGTATCGTAACAGGCAATACAGGTGACAGAAGGCTACCGGCAAATCTACTGCGTACATTGCAGACAGCAACATGTGTCTTAGAGAAATCTCCAAACGTAACGTTCTATACGACAAAGAAAATACTCGAGACCATTGGTGTCAAAGCTCCATATCCTCCAGCAATCCAAAAGAAACACAAAGACTTAAATTGGAAACATGTCTGGTCCAATTTTGCAGATAAATCGATATGTTCAACGTTGCGCTCATCAGCTTACATGTTTATAAATGATTTAATCCCGACTGCTGGCCGTCGCCACAGAATAAAGCTCACTGGTCACCCGTATTGCCAGCACTGCGGATTGGTCGATACTGCCATCCACCGTGTAGTAGGCTGCTCCAAAATAGCGGATCTGTGGAAATGGATCAAGTTTAAATCGGCAGGATTGCTGTCTCTGAGTGTCAACGACATCAACACGAAGAAACTGGTGTACATGGATGTCAAGGCTTTCCCAGTGTCCAAGACCAGAACTCTAACTTGGTTCATATATTCGTTCATCAACTACGCCCTTGCGGGCGGTGGATCTGTGAGCGACTTTCGACAATACATCCTCCGTGCAAGAAGAGAAATCCTCAACGATCCATGGAAAAGAGAAAAATTTGCACCGTTCATTCACTTTTTGTAAGAAAACAACTTGTTTCACAAAATTATAACTATTTGTAAACACATTTAGTAAATAAAGTTTTTGTTTAAAAAAAAAAAGTGGTAGAATGCTCGCCTGCCACGCGGGCGGCCCGGGTTCGATTCCCGGCCGATGCATAATTATTTTTAAATTTATTATTAGCTTCTTCAAGTATATGCACAATCGTAAAACTACAAAATTATCACGTATGATCCACATATACTACATAATTACAGGAAAACTAAATATTTGGTTGAAAACTCATTTTTGCATTGTGTAGACAGCTGATTTTATTTTGGGAGGAACATGACAACAATGAAAAACTGGTTCAGATTTTGGTTTAAAATAATTGCAGAATTCGTTGGCAATAAAAAAAAATCATGTCCTAATCATCTATGATTCCGATATAGAATAGATTTTAAGCAGTCTGTGGACATGAAGTACAAACGAGACGATTTTGTAATTCTATCCTATGGATACAAAAGCTGGATTACTAGCAAGTAAAATTCAGACTGCAGTTATGAGGTTCCTGAGGAAGACAACGGGGTGCACGAGGAGAGACAAGATTAGAAGCAACGATTTCAGAAAAGAACTAAGTATCTTTACAGGAACGAAGAGATTCAGAAAAATTGGAGACAATACCTATTGAGAATGCCAGGACACAGAATTCCCCAGAATATCATGAAGTACAAACCGAATGGGAAAGAGAAATTGGGACACTGCGGGAAAGATGAGAATGTTTCTGTTTGTGAGTTCGGAACAGGCAATAGTCTAATCCTTGAAAGGATTATGATGTATTTTAATAAACCATAAACCTGCAGTCGGTGTGAATCGTTTTTATTGATGGTTTAAATCATTTTGACATTCTCTTGAGTATATACATTTTTATTTCCCTGTGACTTTTTAGTCAAATGTACAATTCTTCTAAAGATTGTAGGTTTAAACCTGTCGAAAACTTGATAAAGGTTTCTTAAAAACCACACTTCCTGCACCTCGCTGGCTGGCTGGTTATATTAATTTTCCTATTTCTTTGAATTTAAGTCGTATCTGGTCTACACTTGGTAAGAGTGGAGACTCTCAGGTAAGGCATTAAGCGAAGTTTTCTCTGCTTTTCAGAGTAGCTTTACTTAAGGTTATGACCCAGTACCGTTTTTTATTCTCGTTATGTGCTCAGGATTATTTGTCTGCTAAGAGTTGAAGTGTGTTGTGACAACCGCCTATACTGATGAACTCATAAACTATGGTAATAGCTCGAAATATTTTTCAGATTACGTTCAGCACAATTTCCATATTGTATGAGTACCCATTCCGCTTTCGGCGGGCGAACGGTACGGACGTGCGGTCGCAGTTAACCAGTGTTTGTGTTGTTTTGAAGACCTTGGAAGCACCGGCAACAGGCGGTCTCAGTGTCGTTTACGTCGCCGGGGCTTGTAAGTACCGTTTATTGTTGCTTTTGGTGGCGAGGCGGTGCATCCGCTTTCCGCTTGTTCACCATGTCGGATTCTCTCAGGAAAAACACGTTAAGATTCTCGTTTGACAAGAATACTCGTCATGTTCAGCCTACTGCTTTAGAAATACATGACTGGTT
This sequence comes from Locusta migratoria, assembly GCA_026315105.1. Classification (NCBI taxonomy): domain Eukaryota; kingdom Metazoa; phylum Arthropoda; class Insecta; order Orthoptera; family Acrididae; genus Locusta; species Locusta migratoria. The sequence continues at coordinate 243,755,021 of CM048748.1, forward strand.
GTATGAAACATTTGGTATTTCAGGAGATAATGCTGAATTTACTCAGCTTGACAGTGAAAAGTACTGTGTTTTTGTCAAGTTCTATAATTCGGTTTTGTGTGACAAGATTTTACTGCAAACTAAGGGACAGGTTCAGTTTCTCCACCGCAATGATTCTGTTAGTTTGGTTGATGTTAGCAATGCCAACTGTGAACTGAAGACTGTTAGAATTCTGAATCTTCCCCCGGAACTTGAGAATACTGACTTAGAACAGGTTCTTTCGAAGTATGGCCAGGTGAAACGCATCGAGTTTGAAAAATGGTCCAGCAGATATAAAATACAGTGCTATAATGGCATACGGTCCGTACAGATGTGTGTAAAATCAGACATCCCCTCCCACATTATGGTTTCGGGATACAAGGCTCATGTTATCTACTCTGGGCAGCAAGCAACATGTCATGTTTGTAACGAGCCGGGACATCTCCGTGAAAATTGTCCGCAGCGGACATTTGTTCTGAAGAACACCCTGCAAAAACGTTCCAGATTACAGTTACAGGATTTAACACCCACAGCCACTTTACGCGGACCCGTTACTGTTGCCGCAAAGGAAGATACCGAACCACCTCTTATAACCTTTGATGACTTCCCTCCGTTGCAGACAGGAAAAATAAATGCATCACTCGCTCCGAAGACAGGTGGCGAGAACGGTGCGAGTCGTACCAACGCTAACCCCGTAAGTTTATTGCAAGAAACCGGCATAAAATTAAATGACACTGCACTTCTTCGAGAAGACTCCGTCGCTGAAATGAGCGTGGATGTTCATCTGCCTACCAGTGAGCCTCAGAAAACCAAAAAACGACCCCTGGAACCGGAAACCGTGGACTCGGAAGAAGGCGACTACGGTGGTAATTCAATTCAAACACCGAGGAAACAGAAACCGGAAACGGTATTGCCCGTGATGCCTGTCACACTTAATATGGAACCGCCCCCAGATGTGCCCATGGAAGAAGCTACGGTATATCAGACGCCGGCAGCAGATGTACCTGTCCCCCTGAGTGACGTCACTAGTGCAAGTAAACAGCCGGCTACGGAGGCAGAGGCACAGCGGGACACGGCACAGCGTCAACAGCGCGCGGTCCCAGTAGCCGATGCAGAGCTCACACCAGGAGGCGGAGTGCAACACGCCTCGGCATCACGTGTTGCTCTCGCTGACCTCCCAGCCGAGGGCAGCGTTCGGGACCCCGAAAAAATTACCGGCAGTCAGAAATCTCTTAAACCACAAAGTACCACAAAATCTACACGCGTGAAACCAAAACCAAACATGAATGTGGCACGCAATAAAATGAGGAGTGAAGGCGTAAAAGATCAGCACGTAGACAACAGAACGCACGACCCACAAACTGAGACAACAGAACATGATCCTGGATCAAAGCACAAACCTCGTGACTAGGTGGTCTCAATAAATTACCCGCCACATGGACAATAGAAGGGTACTCACGTTTTTGACTCTAAATATTTGTGGGATAAGTAATGCTAAAAAGTTAAAATTTTAGAGAATTTTCTTAGAACTAATGATATTGATATTGCTTTTTTACAAGAAGTGGTATGTGAAGAGGTGGGTTCCTTTTCATCATACAACGCGTACAACAATGTTGGCTCGGCAGGGAGGGGTTGCTGTATTTTAACCAGGCACGGACTGGAGTTGCATGACGTAGAAAAAGAACCTGGAGGACGTATAGTCAAAGGTGTTCTGAATGGGGTGACTGTTTTAAATCTTTACGCTCCCTCCGGAACGCATAATAGGGCTGCAAGGGCAACGTTTTTTACCGAAGATGTGCCATATTTTCTTCGGCAAGCGAAAGATAACTTCATCATGGCAGGAGACTTCAATTGCATATTAAGGGCGATAGACTCTACAGGAGCAACACCATTTTGTGGTCCTCTGCAAAACCTGATTGACGCACTGAACTTGAAAGATGTGGTTGAGCGACTTGGCATCACGCGTCCACACTACACATATGTTTCGACTGTCGCATCGTCCCGGATTGACAGAATCTACATTACAACGGGTATGGCCGTGCAAGATTACGACGTTATCCCTGTGACCTTTTCCGATCATCACGGCGTGATTCTCCGAATAAAGGGTTTCCCTCGTCCTAAAATATTTGGCAGGGGATACTGGAAGTTAAATTGCAACCTACTCCACGAACCATGGGTAAAGATGGAGTTCAACGCCCGTTACACATCGTGGGTTCGCCGTAATCGCTTCTTCCGGAATTCCATTGAGTGGTGGGAGAATCTTGTAAAACCCGGTATTCGGAAACTATTTACCAATGCTGCCTACAGGATAAACGAAACCAGGAGGAAAAACATGGAGTACTATTATCTTATTGCCCGTGAACTGCAAACTAAAATCGACAATGGGGAAGATCGAGCAAGTGATTTGAAAAAAATAAAAAATAAAATTTTAGAACTGCAGGAAAGAGAACTGGATGGGAAAATCATCACTTGCAAAGACCACGGGCATTTGCCAGACGAGAAGTGGAGTATTTATCATCTCGCAAGAGAAAGGAGAAGGTGCCAACAGAGATATGTAAGTTCCATACTGTCTGCAGATGGCTCTGAATATATTAACCGGGAAGGCATTAAAGAACACTTCGAAAGTTTGTACCGATCACAACCATCTGATGCTCTTACAACAGCCACACTGCTGCAAAACTGTGCGTCGCAATTAACCAACGAAAGTGTCACTATGCTGTTGGATCCGATATCTGAGGAAGAAATTGAGGATGTTATCAAAAGGTTGCCGAAACGTAAAAGTCCAGGAGTAGACGGTATCCCCTATGAATTTTATAAATCCTTCTGGTCGGTTATCAAGGAAGAGTTTCTGGAGGTGACGAGAGAGAAACAAAGGTATGGACGTCTCTATTCCGAAACTGAACCTGGAATTATTGTACTCGTTCCAAAGAAAACGGTGTCACATAGAATTACGGATTTTCGACCAATAACTTTGTTATGCGCCGACTCGAAAATCATGTCTCGTGTCATGGCAGCCAGACTAAAGCGCACACTTCCAGAGATCATAGGACCGGAACAGACGTGTAGCGTACCTAAGAAAAGGATTATAGATGGACTTTGTCTGTTAAGGGATACAACATTCTACGCATGGAAGAATCAGCAACAAACGGTTGGGCTTCTGAACATCGATTTCGAGAGAGCCTTTGATAACGTCAGTCACCAATACCTAAGGACAGTTCTACGGCATTTCCAATTTCCGCAGGCAACGATAGACTTACTGTTACCGACAAGATACCAAATGTTTGCCAAAGTTCAAATCAACGGGAACTTTACGGAAAAGTTCCCAATCCAACGTTCTGTTAGACAGGGTTGCCCTTTGGCTATGATTTTGTTCGTCATATCCTTGGAGCCACTAATCCGCACAGTTAGCACCTCCCTATCAGGGTTGCAGGTTGGTGCCCAACGGTTTACCTTGAATGCCTATGCTGATGATGTTACCATTATAATTACAGAACCCCAAGATACTGTAAAAGTGGCAGCAATACTAAACGACTATAAAAATGCAGCAGGGGCAACCATTAACCACAGGAAAACACATCTCCTGTGGCTCAATGAAGGTGCCCAACCCTTCGCACATACTTTCACTGAATCTGTTGAAATGGAAGTGCTAGGACTAAAACTCCGAAAGGATGTAAATGAGCTCCTTTCCAATAATTCTAAAAGCATAGTGGACAAAGTACGGGGAGCTCTTATTGCAAATAGTACGAGGCAACTGAACATTATACAGAGGATCGAATGTGTAAATACACTGGCTCTCTCTAAAATGTGGTATGTTGCACAAGTCATCCCTATCGACAGACAATGTATTGCACAAATAAAGAAGTACATAGGTTGGTTTGTGTGGAAAGGTAAACTATTCCGGGTGTCCAGGGATCAGTTGACACAACCATTTGCTGAAGGAGGCTTATCTTTAACTGATTGTGAGGCAAAATGTTCAGCCCTGATTGTGAAAAATCTCATACATACCCTAAAATTACCGGCTAGTCAGTCAGATTTGCTAAAGGCTGGGTGGGGTATCGTAACAGGCAATACAGGTGACAGAAGGCTACCGGCAAATCTACTGCGTACATTGCAGACAGCAACATGTGTCTTAGAGAAATCTCCAAACGTAACGTTCTATACGACAAAGAAAATACTCGAGACCATTGGTGTCAAAGCTCCATATCCTCCAGCAATCCAAAAGAAACACAAAGACTTAAATTGGAAACATGTCTGGTCCAATTTTGCAGATAAATCGATATGTTCAACGTTGCGCTCATCAGCTTACATGTTTATAAATGATTTAATCCCGACTGCTGGCCGTCACCACAGAATAAAGCTCACCGGTCACCCGTATTGCCAGCACTGCGGATTGGTCGATACTGCCATCCACCGTGTAGTAGGCTGCTCCAAAATAGCGGATCTGTGGAAATGGATCAAGTTTAAATCGGCAGGATTGCTGTCTCTGAGTGTCAACGACATCAACACGAAGAAACTGGTGTACATGGATGTCAAGGCTTTCCCAGTGTCCAAGACCAGAACTCTAACTTGGTTCATATATTCGTTCATCAACTACGCCCTTGCGGGCGGTGGATCTGTGAGCGACTTTCGACAATACATCCTCCGTGCAAGAAGAGAAATCCTCAACGATCCATGGAAAAGAGAAAAATTTGCACCGTTCATTCACTTTTTGTAAGAAAACAACTTGTTTCACAAAATTATAACTATTTGTAAACACATTTAGTAAATAAAGTTTTTGTTTAAAAAAAAAAAAGTGGTAGAATGCTCGCCTGCCACGCGGGCGGCCCGGGTTCGATTCCCGGCCGATGCATAATTATTTTTAAATTTATTATTAGCTTCTTCAAGTATATGCACAATCGTAAAACTACAAAATTATCACGTATGATCCACATATACTACATAATTACAGGAAAACTAAATATTTGGTTGAAAACTCATTTTTGCATTGTGTAGACAGCTGATTTTATTTTGGGAGGAACATGACAACAATGAAAAACTGGTTCAGATTTTGGTTTAAAATAATTGCAGAATTCGTTGGCAATAAAAAAAAATCATGTCCTAATCATCTATGATTCCGATATAGAATAGATTTTAAGCAGTCTGTGGACATGAAGTACAAACGAGACGATTTTGTAATTCTATCCTATGGATACAAAAGCTGGATTACTAGCAAGTAAAATTCAGACTGCAGTTATGAGGTTCCTGAGGAAGACAACGGGGTGCACGAGGAGAGACAAGATTAGAAGCAACGATTTCAGAAAAGAACTAAGTATCTTTACAGGAACGAAGAGATTCAGAAAAATTGGAGACAATACCTATTGAGAATGCCAGGACACAGAATTCCCCAGAATATCATGAAGTACAAACCGAATGGGAAAGAGAAATTGGGACACTGCGGGAAAGATGAGAATGTTTCTGTTTGTGAGTTCGGAACAGGCAATAGTCTAATCCTTGAAAGGATTATGATGTATTTTAATAAACCATAAACCTGCAGTCGGTGTGAATCGTTTTTATTGATGGTTTAAATCATTTTGACATTCTCTTGAGTATATACATTTTTATTTCCCTGTGACTTTTTAGTCAAATGTACAATTCTTCTAAAGATTGTAGGTTTAAACCTGTCGAAAACTTGATAAAGGTTTCTTAAAAACCACACTTCCTGCACCTCGCTGGCTGGCTGGTTATATTAATTTTCCTATTTCTTTGAATTTAAGTCGTATCTGGTCTACACTTGGTAAGAGTGGAGACTCTCAGGTAAGGCATTAAGCGAAGTTTTCTCTGCTTTTCAGAGTAGCTTTACTTAAGGTTATGACCCAGTACCGTTTTTTATTCTCGTTATGTGCTCAGGATTATTTGTCTGCTAAGAGTTGAAGTGTGTTGTGACAACCGCCTATACTGATGAACTCATAAACTATGGTAATAGCTCGAAATATTTTTCAGATTACGTTCAGCACAATTTCCATATTGTATGAGTACCCATTCCGCTTTCGGCGGGCGAACGGTACGGACGTGCGGTCGCAGTTAACCAGTGTTTGTGTTGTTTTGAAGACCTTGGAAGCACCGGCAACAGGCGGTCTCAGTGTCGTTTACGTCGCCGGGGCTTGTAAGTACCGTTTATTGTTGCTTTTGGTGGCGAGGCGGTGCATCCGCTTTCCGCTTGTTCACCATGTCGGATTCTCTCAGGAAAAACACGTTAAGATTCTCGTTTGACAAGAATACTCGTCATGTTCAGCCTACTGCTTTAGAAATACATGACTGGTTGTATGAAACATTTGGTATTTCAGGAGATAATGCTGAATTTACTCAGCTTGACAGTGAAAAGTACTGTGTTTTTGTCAAGTTCTATAATTCGGTTTTGTGTGACAAGATTTTACTGCAAACTAAGGGACAGGTTCAGTTTCTCCACCGCGATGATTCTGTTAGTTTGGTTGATGTTAGCAATGCCAACTGTGAACTGAAGACTGTTAGAATTCTGAATCTTCCCCCGGAACTTGAGAATACTGACTTAGAACAGGTTCTTTCGAAGTATGGCCAGGTGAAACGCATCGAGTTTGAAAAATGGTCCAGCAGATATAAAATACAGTGCTATAATGGCATACGGTCCGTACAGATGTGTGTAAAATCAGACATCCCCTCCCACATTATGGTTTCGGGATACAAGGCTCATGTTATCTACTCTGGGCAGCAAGCAACATGTCATGTTTGTAACGAGCCGGGACATCTCCGTGAAAATTGTCCGCAGCGGACATTTGTTCTGAAGAACACCCTGCAAAAACGTTCCAGATTACAGTTACAGGATTTAACACCCACAGCCACTTTACGCGGACCCGTTACTGTTGCCGCAAAGGAAGATACCGAACCACCTCTTATAACCTTTGATGACTTCCCTCCGTTGCAGACAGGAAAAATAAATGCATCACTCGCTCCGAAGACAGGTGGCGAGAACGGTGCGAGTCGTACCAACGCTAACCCCGTAAGTTTATTGCAAGAAACCGGCATAAAATTAAATGACACTGCACTTCTTCGAGAAGACTCCGTCGCTGAAATGAGCGTGGATGTTCATCTGCCTACCAGTGAGCCTCAGAAAACCAAAAAACGACCCCTGGAACCGGAAACCGTGGACTCGGAAGAAGGCGACTACGGTGGTAATTCAATTCAAACACCGAGGAAACAGAAACCGGAAACGGTATTGCCCGTGATGCCTGTCACACTTAATATGGAACCGCCCCCAGATGTGCCCATGGAAGAAGCTACGGAATATCAGACGCCGGCAGCAGATGTACCTGTCCCCCTGAGTGACGTCACTAGTGCAAGTAAACAGCCGGCTACGGAGGCAGAGGCACAGCGGGACACGGCGCAGCGTCAACAGCGCGCGGCCCCAGTAGCCGATGCAGAGCTCACACCAGGAGGCGGAGTGCAACACGCCTCGGCATCACGTGTTGCTCTCGCTGACCTCCCAGCCGAGGGCAGCGTTCGGGACCCCGAAAAAATTACCGGCAGTCAGAAATCTCTTAAACCACAAAGTACCACAAAATCTACACGCGTGAAACCAAAACCAAACATGAATGTGGCACGCAATAAAATGAGGAGTGAAGGCGTAAAAGATCAGCACGTAGACAACAGAACGCACGACCCACAAACTGAGACAACAGAACATGATCCTGGATCAAAGCACAAACCTCGTGACTAGGTGGTCTCAATAAATTACCCGCCACATGGACAATAGAAGGGTACTCACGTTTTTGACTCTAAATATTTGTGGGATAAGTAATGCTAAAAAGATTAAAATTTTAGAGAATTTTCTTAGAACTAATGATATTGATATTGCTTTTTTACAAGAAGTGGTATGTGAAGAGGTGGGTTCCTTTTCATCATACAACGCGTACAACAATGTTGGCTCGGCAGGGAGGGGTTGCTGTATTTTAACCAGGCACGGACTGGAGTCGCAGGACGTAGAAAAAGAACCTGGAGGACGTATAGTCAAAGGTGTTCTGAATGGGGTGACTGAATTAAATCTTTACGCTCCCTCCGGAACGCATAATAGGGCTGCAAGGGCAACGTTTTTTACCGAAGATGTGCCATATTTTCTTCGGCAAGCGAAAGATAACTTCATCATGGCAGGAGACTTCAATTGCATATTAAGGGCGATAGACTCTACAGGAGCAACACCATTTTGTGGTCCTCTGCAAAACCTGATTGATGCACTGAACTTGAAAGATGTGGTTGAGCGACTTGGCATCACGCGTCCACACTTTTGTGTCCCAACTTCGTCGTCGCTTTTGTGTCCCAGCCTCGTCGTAGGTGTCGGTGGCCGAGTGGAATGAGACCGACACGCTGGTGCAGGTACGGAGGGGAGCAGCCAGAAACTATAAACACTCGAGTAAATTAGAAAGATATATATATTGAACAGAATGTAACAATACTTAACTTTTACATAGTACTACAGAGTGTTGATACATAGTTGTTAGAGGCCTGCCTAGTGCCTGTACAATAGCAAAGTCTTCACTCGTGCCTATCGGATTACGAAGGTCCTAACTCGTTGCTATCTCAGTCCGAAGTGCCCGATGTCCTTCAGTGGTGGCCACGAGCGGCGTTGTCGCAGAGGGCGCTCGTGGCTGTCGTCGTGAGAACGCCGCGCCGTGCGTGCATGGCGGCGCGCGGCGAAAGTAAGTGGCGCGCACTTTGTACTTGTGCGACACCACACACACTACACATATGTTTCGACTGTCGCATCGTCCCGGATTGACAGAATCTACATTACAACGGGTATGGCCGTGCAAGATTACGACGTTATCCCTGTGACCTTTTCCGATCATCACGGCGTGATTCTCCGAATAAAGGGTTTCCCTCGTCCTAAAATATTTGGCAGGGGATACTGGAAGTTAAATTGCAACCTACTCCACGAACCATGGGTAAAGATGGAGTTCAACGCCCGTTACACATCGTGGGTTCGCCGTAAACGCTTCTTCCGGAATTCCATTGAGTGGTGGGAGAATCTTGTAAAACCCGGTATTCGGAAACTATTTACCAATGCTGCCTACAGGATAAACGAAACCAGGAGGAAAAACATGGAGTACTATTATCTTATTGCCCGTGAACTGCAAACTAAAATCGACAATGGGGAAGATCGAGCAAGTGATTTGAAAAAAATAAAAAATAAAATTTTAGAACTGCAGGAAAGAGAACTGGATGGGAAAATCATCACTTGCAAAGACCACGGGCATTTGCCAGACGAGAAGTGGAGTATTTATCATCTCGCAAGAGAAAGGAGAAGGTGCCAACAGAGATATGTAAGTTCCATACTGTCTGCAGATGGCTCTGAATATATTAACCGGGAAGGCATTAAAGAACACTTCGAAAGTTTGTACCGATCACAACCATCTGATGCTCTTACAACAGCCACACTGCTGCAAAACTGTGCGTCGCAATTAACCAACGAAAGTGTCACTATGCTGTTGGATCCGATATCTGAGGAAGAAATTGAGGATGTTATCAAAAGGTTGCCGAAACGTAAAAGTCCAGGAGTAGACGGTATCCCCTATGAATTTTATAAATCCTTCTGGTCGGTTATCAAGGAAGAGTTTCTGGAGGTGACGAGAGAGAAACAAAGGTATGGACGTCTCTATTCCGAAACTGAACCTGGAATTATTGTACTCGTTCCAAAGAAAACGGTGTCACATAGAATTACGGATTTTCGACCAATAACTTTGTTATGCGCCGACTCGAAAAACATGTCTCGTGTCATGGCAGCCAGACTAAAGCGCACACTTCCAGAGATCATAGGACCGGAACAGACGTGTAGCGTACCTAAGAAAAGGATTATAGATGGACTTTGTCTGTTAAGGGATACAACATTCTACGCATGGAAGAATCAGCAACAAACGGTTGGGCTTCTGAACATCGATTTCGAGAGAGCCTTTGATAACGTCAGTCACCAATACCTAAGGACAGTTCTACGGCATTTCCAATTTCCGCAGGCAACGATAGACTTACTGTTACCGACAAGATACCAAATGTTTGCCAAAGTTCAAATCAACGGGAACTTTACGGAAAAGTTCCCAATCCAACGTTCTGTTAGACAGGGTTGCCCTTTGGCTATGATTTTGTTCGTCATATCCTTGGAGCCACTAATCCGCACAGTTAGCACCTCCCTATCAGGGTTGCAGGTTGGTGCCCAACGGTTTACCTTGAATGCCTATGCTGATGATGTTACCATTATAATTACAGAACCCCAAGATACTGTAAAAGTGGCAGCAATACTAAACGACTATAAAAATGCAGCAGGGGCAACCATTAACCACAGGAAAACACATCTCCTGTGGCTCAATGAAGGTGCCCAACCCTTCGCACATACTTTCACTGAATCTGTTGAAATGGAAGTGCTAGGACTAAAACTCCGAAAGGATGTAAATGAGCTCCTTTCCAATAATTCTAAAAGCATAGTGGACAAAGTACGGGGAGCTCTTATTGCAAATAGTACGAGGCAACTGAACATTATACAGAGGATCGAATGTGTAAATACACTGGCTCTCTCTAAAATGTGGTATGTTGCACAAGTCATCCCTATCGACAGACAATGTATTGCACAAATAAAGAAGTACATAGGTTGGTTTGTGTGGAAAGGTAAACTATTCCGGGTGTCCAGGGATCAGTTGACACAACCATTTGCTGAAGGAGGCTTATCTTTAACTGATTGTGAGGCAAAATGTTCAGCCCTGATTGTGAAAAATCTCATACATACCCTAAAATTACCGGCTAGTCAGTCAGATTTGCTAAAGGCTGGGTGGGGTATCGTAACAGGCAATACAGGTGACAGAAGGCTACCGGCAAATCTACTGCGTACATTGCAGACAGCAACATGTGTCTTAGAGAAATCTCCAAACGTAACGTTCTATACGACAAAGAAAATACTCGAGACCATTGGTGTCAAAGCTCCATATCCTCCAGCAATCCAAAAGAAACACAAAGACTTAAATTGGAAACATGTCTGGTCCAATTTTGCAGATAAATCGATATGTTCAACGTTGCGCTCATCAGCTTACATGTTTATAAATGATTTAATCCCGACTGCTGGCCGTCACCACAGAATAAAGCTCACCGGTCACCCGTATTGCCAGCACTGCGGATTGGTCGATACTGCCATCCACCGTGTAGTAGGCTGCTCCAAAATAGCGGATCTGTGGAAATGGATCAAGTTTAAATCGGCAGGATTGCTGTCTCTGAGTGTCAACGACATCAACACGAAGAAACTGGTGTACATGGATGTCAAGGCTTTCCCAGTGTCCAAGACCAGAACTCTAACTTGGTTCATATATTCGTTCATCAACTACGCCCTTGCGGGCGGTGGATCTGTGAGCGACTTTCGACAATACATCCTCCGTGCAAGAAGAGAAATCCTCAACGATCCATGGAAAAGAGAAAAATTTGCACCGTTCATTCACTTTTTGTAAGAAAACAACTTGTTTCACAAAATTATAACTATTTGTAAACACATTTAGTAAATAAAGTTTTTGTTTAAAAAAAAAAAAGTGGTAGAATGCTCGCCTGCCACGCGGGCGGCCCGGGTTCGATTCCCGGCCGATGCATAATTATTTTTAAATTTATTATTAGCTTCTTCAAGTATATGCACAATCGTAAAACTACAAAATTATCACGTATGATCCACATATACTACATAATTACAGGAAAACTAAATATTTGGTTGAAAACTCATTTTTGCATTGTGTAGACAGCTGATTTTATTTTGGGAGGAACATGACAACAATGAAAAACTGGTTCAGATTTTGGTTTAAAATAATTGCAGAATTCGTTGGCAATAAAAAAAAATCATGTCCTAATCATCTATGATTCCGATATAGAATAGATTTTAAGCAGTCTGTGGACATGAAGTACAAACGAGACGATTTTGTAATTCTATCCTATGGATACAAAAGCTGGATTACTAGCAAGTAAAATTCAGACTGCAGTTATGAGGTTCCTGAGGAAGACAACGGGGTGCACGAGGAGAGACAAGATTAGAAGCAACGATTTCAGAAAAGAACTAAGTATCTTTACAGGAACGAAGAGATTCAGAAAAATTGGAGACAATACCTATTGAGAATGCCAGGACACAGAATTCCCCAGAATATCATGAAGTACAAACCGAATGGGAAAGAGAAATTGGGACACTGCGGGAAAGATGAGAATGTTTCTGTTTGTGAGTTCGGAACAGGCAATAGTCTAATCCTTGAAAGGATTATGATGTATTTTAATAAACCATAAACCTGCAGTCGGTGTGAATCGTTTTTATTGATGGTTTAAATCATTTTGACATTCTCTTGAGTATATACATTTTTATTTCCCTGTGACTTTTTAGTCAAATGTACAATTCTTCTAAAGATTGTAGGTTTAAACCTGTCGAAAACTTGATAAAGGTTTCTTAAAAACCACACTTCCTGCACCTCGCTGGCTGGCTGGTTATATTAATTTTCCTATTTCTTTGAATTTAAGTCGTATCTGGTCTACACTTGGTAAGAGTGGAGACTCTCAGGTAAGGCATTAAGCGAAGTTTTCTCTGCTTTTCAGAGTAGCTTTACTTAAGGTTATGACCCAGTACCGTTTTTTATTCTCGTTATGTGCTCAGGATTATTTGTCTGCTAAGAGTTGAAGTGTGTTGTGACAACCGCCTATACTGATGAACTCATAAACTATGGTAATAGCTCGAAATATTTTTCAGATTACGTTCAGCACAATTTCCATATTGTATGAGTACCCATTCCGCTTTCGGCGGGCGAACGGTACGGACGTGCGGTCGCAGTTAACCAGTGTTTGTGTTGTTTTGAAGACCTTGGAAGCACCGGCAACAGGCGGTCTCAGTGTCGTTTACGTCGCCGGGGCTTGTAAGTACCGTTTATTGTTGCTTTTGGTGGCGAGGCGGTGCATCCGCTTTCCGCTTGTTCACCATGTCGGATTCTCTCAGGAAAAACACGTTAAGATTCTCGTTTGACAAGAATACTCGTCATGTTCAGCCTACTGCTTTAGAAATACATGACTGGTTGTATGAAACATTTGGTATTTCAGGAGATAATGCTGAATTTACTCAGCTTGACAGTGAAAAGTACTGTGTTTTTGTCAAGTTCTATAATTCGGTTTTGTGTGACAAGATTTTACTGCAAACTAAGGGACAGGTTCAGTTTCTCCACCGCAATGATTCTGTTAGTTTGGTTGATGTTAGCAATGCCAACTGTGAACTGAAGACTGTTAGAATTCTGAATCTTCCCCCGGAACTTGAGAATACTGACTTAGAACAGGTTCTTTCGAAGTATGGCCAGGTGAAACGCATCGAGTTTGAAAAATGGTCCAGCAGATATAAAATACAGTGCTATAATGGCATACGGTCCGTACAGATGTGTGTAAAATCAGACATCCCCTCCCACATTATGGTTTCGGGATACAAGGCTCATGTTATCTACTCTGGGCAGCAAGCAACATGTCATGTTTGTAACGAGCCGGGACATCTCCGTGAAAATTGTCCGCAGCGGACATTTGTTCTGAAGAACACCCTGCAAAAACGTTCCAGATTACAGTTACAGGATTTAACACCCACAGCCACTTTACGCGGACCCGTTACTGTTGCCGCAAAGGAAGATACCGAACCACCTCTTATAACCTTTGATGACTTCCCTCCGTTGCAGACAGGAAAAATAAATGCATCACTCGCTCCGAAGACAGGTGGCGAGAACGGTGCGAGTCGTACCAACGCTAACCCCGTAAGTTTATTGCAAGAAACCGGCATAAAATTAAATGACACTGCACTTCTTCGAGAAGACTCCGTCGCTGAAATGAGCGTGGATGTTCATCTGCCTACCAGTGAGCCTCAGAAAACCAAAAAACGACCCCTGGAACCGGAAACCGTGGACTCGGAAGAAGGCGACTACGGTGGTAATTCAATTCAAACACCGAGGAAACAGAAACCGGAAACGGTATTGCCCGTGATGCCTGTCACACTTAATATGGAACCGCCCCCAGATGTGCCCATGGAAGAAGCTACGGTATATCAGACGCCGGCAGCAGATGTACCTGTCCCCCTGAGTGACGTCACTAGTGCAAGTAAACAGCCGGCTACGGAGGCAGAGGCACAGCGGGACACGGCACAGCGTCAACAGCGCGCGGTCCCAGTAGCCGATGCAGAGCTCACACCAGGAGGCGGAGTGCAACACGCCTCGGCATCACGTGTTGCTCTCGCTGACCTCCCAGCCGAGGGCAGCGTTCGGGACCCCGAAAAAATTACCGGCAGTCAGAAATCTCTTAAACCACAAAGTACCACAAAATCTACACGCGTGAAACCAAAACCAAACATGAATGTGGCACGCAATAAAATGAGGAGTGAAGGCGTAAAAGATCAGCACGTAGACAACAGAACGCACGACCCACAAACTGAGACAACAGAACATGATCCTGGATCAAAGCACAAACCTCGTGACTAGGTGGTCTCAATAAATTACCCGCCACATGGACAATAGAAGGGTACTCACGTTTTTGACTCTAAATATTTGTGGGATAAGTAATGCTAAAAAGTTAAAATTTTAGAGAATTTTCTTAGAACTAATGATATTGATATTGCTTTTTTACAAGAAGTGGTATGTGAAGAGGTGGGTTCCTTTTCATCATACAACGCGTACAACAATGTTGGCTCGGCAGGGAGGGGTTGCTGTATTTTAACCAGGCACGGACTGGAGTTGCAGGACGTAGAAAAAGAACCTGGAGGACGTATAGTCAAAGGTGTTCTGAATGGGGTGACTGTTTTAAATCTTTACGCTCCCTCCGGAACGCATAATAGGGCTGCAAGGGCAACGTTTTTTACCGAAGATGTGCCATATTTTCTTCGGCAAGCGAAAGATAACTTCATCATGGCAGGAGACTTCAATTGCATATTAAGGGCGATAGACTCTACAGGAGCAACACCATTTTGTGGTCCTCTGCAAAACCTGATTGACGCACTGAACTTGAAAGATGTGGTTGAGCGACTTGGCATCACGCGTCCACACTACACATATGTTTCGACTGTCGCATCGTCCCGGATTGACAGAATCTACATTACAACGGGTATGGCCGTGCAAGATTACGACGTTATCCCTGTGACCTTTTCCGATCATCACGGCGTGATTCTCCGAATAAAGGGTTTCCCTCGTCCTAAAATATTTGGCAGGGGATACTGGAAGTTAAATTGCAACCTACTCCACGAACCATGGGTAAAGATGGAGTTCAACGCCCGTTACACATCGTGGGTTCGCCGTAAACGCTTCTTCCGGAATTCCATTGAGTGGTGGGAGAATCTTGTAAAACCCGGTATTCGGAAACTATTTACCAATGCTGCCTACAGGATAAACGAAACCAGGAGGAAAAACATGGAGTACTATTATCTTATTGCCCGTGAACTGCAAACTAAAATCGACAATGGGGAAGATCGAGCAAGTGATTTGAAAAAAATAAAAAATAAAATTTTAGAACTGCAGGAAAGAGAACTGGATGGGAAAATCATCACTTGCAAAGACCACGGGCATTTGCCAGACGAGAAGTGGAGTATTTATCATCTCGCAAGAGAAAGGAGAAGGTGCCAACAGAGATATGTAAGTTCCATACTGTCTGCAGATGGCTCTGAATATATTAACCGGGAAGGCATTAAAGAACACTTCGAAAGTTTGTACCGATCACAACCATCTGATGCTCTTACAACAGCCACACTGCTGCAAAACTGTGCGTCGCAATTAACCAACGAAAGTGTCACTATGCTGTTGGATCCGATATCTGAGGAAGAAATTGAGGATGTTATCAAAAGGTTGCCGAAACGTAAAAGTCCAGGAGTAGACGGTATCCCCTATGAATTTTATAAATCCTTCTGGTCGGTTATCAAGGAAGAGTTTCTGGAGGTGACGAGAGAGAAACAAAGGTATGGACGTCTCTATTCCGAAACTGAACCTGGAATTATTGTACTCGTTCCAAAGAAAACGGTGTCACATAGAATTACGGATTTTCGACCAATAACTTTGTTATGCGCCGACTCGAAAATCATGTCTCGTGTCATGGCAGCCAGACTAAAGCGCACACTTCCAGAGATCATAGGACCGGAACAGACGTGTAGCGTACCTAAGAAAAGGATTATAGATGGACTTTGTCTGTTAAGGGATACAACATTCTACGCATGGAAGAATCAGCAACAAACGGTTGGGCTTCTGAACATCGATTTCGAGAGAGCCTTTGATAACGTCAGTCACCAATACCTAAGGACAGTTCTACGGCATTTCCAATTTCCGCAGGCAACGATAGACTTACTGTTACCGACAAGATACCAAATGTTTGCCAAAGTTCAAATCAACGGGAACTTTACGGAAAAGTTCCCAATCCAACGTTCTGTTAGACAGGGTTGCCCTTTGGCTATGATTTTGTTCGTCATATCCTTGGAGCCACTAATCCGCACAGTTAGCACCTCCCTATCAGGGTTGCAGGTTGGTGCCCAACGGTTTACCTTGAATGCCTATGCTGATGATGTTACCATTATAATTACAGAACCCCAAGATACTGTAAAAGTGGCAGCAATACTAAACGACTATAAAAATGCAGCAGGGGCAACCATTAACCACAGGAAAACACATCTCCTGTGGCTCAATGAAGGTGCCCAACCCTTCGCACATACTTTCACTGAATCTGTTGAAATGGAAGTGCTAGGACTAAAACTCCGAAAGGATGTAAATGAGCTCCTTTCCAATAATTCTAAAAGCATAGTGGACAAAGTACGGGGAGCTCTTATTGCAAATAGTACGAGGCAACTGAACATTATACAGAGGATCGAATGTGTAAATACACTGGCTCTCTCTAAAATGTGGTATGTTGCACAAGTCATCCCTATCGACAGACAATGTATTGCACAAATAAAGAAGTACATAGGTTGGTTTGTGTGGAAAGGTAAACTATTCCGGGTGTCCAGGGATCAGTTGACACAACCATTTGCTGAAGGAGGCTTATCTTTAACTGATTGTGAGGCAAAATGTTCAGCCCTGATTGTGAAAAATCTCATACATACCCTAAAATTACCGGCTAGTCAGTCAGATTTGCTAAAGGCTGGGTGGGGTATCGTAACAGGCAATACAGGTGACAGAAGGCTACCGGCAAATCTACTGCGTACATTGCAGACAGCAACATGTGTCTTAGAGAAATCTCCAAACGTAACGTTCTATACGACAAAGAAAATACTCGAGACCATTGGTGTCAAAGCTCCATATCCTCCAGCAATCCAAAAGAAACACAAAGACTTAAATTGGAAACATGTCTGGTCCAATTTTGCAGATAAATCGATATGTTCAACGTTGCGCTCATCAGCTTACATGTTTATAAATGATTTAATCCCGACTGCTGGCCGTCGCCACAGAATAAAGCTCACCGGTCACCCGTATTGCCAGCACTGCGGATTGGTCGATACTGCCATCCACCGTGTAGTAGGCTGCTCCAAAATAGCGGATCTGTGGAAATGGATCAAGTTTAAATCGGCAGGATTGCTGTCTCTGAGTGTCAACGACATCAACACGAAGAAACTGGTGTACATGGATGTCAAGGCTTTCCCAGTGTCCAAGACCAGAACTCTAACTTGGTTCATATATTCGTTCATCAACTACGCCCTTGCGGGCGGTGGATCTGTGAGCGACTTTCGACAATACATCCTCCGTGCAAGAAGAGAAATCCTCAACGATCCATGGAAAAGAGAAAAATTTGCACCGTTCATTCACTTTTTGTAAGAAAACAACTTGTTTCACAAAATTATAACTATTTGTAAACACATTTAGTAAATAAAGTTTTTGTTTAAAAAAAAAAAAAGTGGTAGAATGCTCGCCTGCCACGCGGGCGGCCCGGGTTCGATTCCCGGGCGATGCATAATTATTTTTAAATTTATTATTAGCTTCTTCAAGTATATGCACAATCGTAAAACTACAAAATTATCACGTATGATCCACATATACTACATAATTACAGGAAAACTAAATATTTGGTTGAAAACTCATTTTTGCATTGTGTAGACAGCTGATTTTATTTTGGGAGGAACATGACAACAATGAAAAACTGGTTCAGATTTTGGTTTAAAATAATTGCAGAATTCGTTGGCAATAAAAAAAACATGTCCTAATCATCTATGATACCGATATAGAATAGATTTTAAGCAGTCTGTGGACATGAAGTACAAACGAGACGATTTTGTAATTCTATCCTATGGATACAAAAGCTGGATTACTAGCAAGTAAAATTCAGACTGCAGTTATGAGGTTCCTGAGGAAGACAACGGGGTGCACGAGGAGAGACAAGATTAGAAGCAACGATTTCAGAAAAGAACTAAGTATCTTTACAGGAACGAAGAGATTCAGAAAAATTGGAGACAATACCTATTGAGAATGCCAGGACACAGAATTCCCCAGAATATCATGAAGTACAAACCGAATGGGAAAGAGAAATTGGGACACTGCGGGAAAGATGAGAATGTTTCTGTTTGTGAGTTCGGAACAGGCAATAGTCTAATCCTTGAAAGGATTATGATGTATTTTAATAAACCATAAACCTGCAGTCGGTGTGAATCGTTTTTATTGATGGTTTAAATCATTTTGACATTCTCTTGAGTATATACATTTTTATTTCCCTGTGACTTTTTAGTCAAATGTACAATTCTTCTAAAGATTGTAGGTTTAAACCTGTCGAAAACTTGATAAAGGTTTCTTAAAAACCACACTTCGTGCACCTCGCTGGCTGGCTGCTTATATTAATTTTCCTATTTCTTTGAATTTAAGTCGTATCTGGTCTACACTTGGTAAGAGTGGAGACTCTCAGGTAAGGCATTAAGCGAAGTTTTCTCTGCTTTTCAGAGTAGCTTTACTTAAGGTTATGACCCAGTACCGTTTTTTATTCTCGTTATGTGCTCAGGATTATTTGTCTGCTAAGAGTTGAAGTGTGTTGTGACAACCGCCTATACTGATGAACTCATAAACTATGGTAATAGCTCGAAATATTTTTCAGATTACGTTCAGCACAATTTCCATATTGTATGAGTACCTCTGCCCTAGCTCACAGAAAGTAACAACTTTAATTTCACAACATGATAAAGTACTTTTGACGTCGACAAACACCGTTAGAGTCCTTGCTATAAATTTCGGGCTGACATCATCTCCGGCTTGAGCCAAAGCTTCATTGCTTTCTATTGGCGCTTGGAGTTCTGGTACTTTTCTAACACAGCTATTAGAATTTACAACTATTGTACTGTATACTTTATGACAGAAGCTCATTTCTTGTTTTCCTTCTTTCCTAAGAAGCCACACAGTGCACGTCACACAACCTACCAGTGTAGCCGCCTCCCAACCTGTTTACCAGAAACCAAAATCCCAACACGCTATGACACAAGTCGAGGAATCAGCAGCCTACACCTTTGTGTCCCAGCCTCGTCGCCGCTTTTGTGTCTCGTTTTCGTCGTAGGTGTCGGTGGCCGAGTAGAAAGACCGACACAGGAATAAGGATGCACGCTTGTGCAGGTAGGAGGTGACCAACCAGTGGGACAGCAGGAACTAGAAACACTAGAGTAAATTAGAACGAGATATACATTTCTTAGAGACTTAGTAATACTTAACTTTTACATAGTTCTGTACTGCAGAATGCTGATACATAGTTGAGCTAGAGGCCTGCCTAGTGCCTATCCGATAGCCAAGTCTTCAGTGGTGCCTATCTGATTCCGAAGTGTTAGCTGGTTCCTATCTCAGTCCCAAGTGAACGATGTCGTTCAGTGGAGGCCACGAGCGGAGTTGTAGCAGAGGGCGCTCGTGCCTGACGTCGTAAGAACGCCGCGCCGTGCGTGCATGGCGGTGCGCGGCGAAAGTAGGTGGCGCGCACTTTAGACTTGTGCGATACCACATACACGGACCGTCTACGTCTATGTTTCAGATCCTGCACTCGGCTCAGCACCAGAGGTCCGCAGTCTGTCCTGTCTATTATGCTGCCTTCATCTCGGAAACACGGCTGGCAACCTCAACTACGTCAGATAGCCGGCGGAAGCCGGAGAGAATTTCCTCTGAAACAAAGCAACACATTGTTGGTACCGACGAGAGCTAACACCTGCAGCTGGCTGTACACTGTGCCATTCAAGGCACCTTGAAGAACCCATGTGGTATGTCCACAAATATTTCCCCTCCTGGTATGCAGCCTTATACCTGAGGTACGATATTACCGGCATGGCATTGGAGCTCCTAAGTAACCTTGACTAGTCGGATCCTGTAGGCTCCGCGGATTCCTCTGAAAAAGTACGAGTGCCTGCATCATTATATTTATTATAGAAATAAGTCATAGTCGAAAAACACTAACACAAATTATTTACAGAAGGATGGAAAAGCTGGTAGAAGCAGACCTCTGGGAAGATCACTTTGGGTCCAGAAGAAATGTAGGAATACGGGAACAATACTCACTTTACGGCTTATCCTAGAAGATGGATTAAGAGAAGGCAAACCTACATATCTAGCTTTTGTAGTTTCGGAGAAGGCTTTTGAAAATGTTGATTGGAATAAACTCTTTCAAGTTCTGGAGCAAGCAGGAATAAATATAGGGAGCGTAAGGTTATTTACAACTTGTACAAAAACCAGACAACGGTTGTCAGAGTTGAAGGGAACGGAAGGGATGCAGTGGTTGGGAAGGGAGTAAGACAGGGTTGTAGCCTTTCTCCAGTGTTATTCAATTTGTACATTGAGCAGGCTATAAAGGAAAGCAAGGAGAAATTTGGAGAAGGAATTAAATTTCAGGGCGAAGAATTAAAAATATTGCGTTTTGCCGACGACATAGTAATTCTGTCAGAGACAGCAAAGGACCTGGAAGAGCAGTTGAACGGAATGGTGCATATAAGATGAACATTAACAAGAGCAAAACTAGGGTAATGGAGTGCAGTCTAAGAAAATCAGGCGATGCTGAAGGAATTAGATTAGGTAACGAAGCAATAAAGGAGGTAGATGAGTTTTGTTACTTGGGCAGTAAAATAACAAATGATGGTCGCAGAACAGAGGATATAAAATGCAAACTGGCAATGGTTAGAAAAATGTTCTTGAAAAAGAGAAATTTGTTAACATCGAATATTGATTTAAGCCTAAGGAAGTCCTTTCTGAAGGCATTTGTGTGGAGTGTTGCCTTGAATGGTAGTGAAACATGGACGGTAAAAAGTGCGGACAGGAAGACGATAGAGGCTTTTGAAACGTGGTGCTACAGAAGAATGCTGAAGATTAGGTGGGTGGATCGCGTAACTAATGAGGAGGTACTGAACAGAATTGGGGAGAAAAGGAATTCCTGGCATACCTTGACTAAAAGAAGGGATCGATTGGTAGGACACATTCTTAGACATCAAGAAATTGTGAATTTAGCGTTGGATAGAAGTGTGTGGGGTAAAAACTGCAGAGGAAGGCCATGAGATGGATACATAAGCAGATTCAGACAGATGTAGGTTGCCGTTCTTGTGTGGAGTTGAAGAGGGTTGCTCAGGATAGGGTATTGTGGAGAGCTGCATCAAACCAGTCTCGGGACTGAAGACCACAGCAAAGAATTTTGATGTAGTCACTACAGATGTTGTTAGATAACATTAGATAAAAAATTATGAAGAGGTATTGAATAGTTCCATAAACACTAACTTGAATAACCGATTTGGTTTCCCATGAGATCTCACAACTTTTTATGGTGGAAGGAATTGGTCGCGAGACTTGCACTTTTGTTCATTTTATGTTTTTGATGGGATGCTTCTTTGTCGCGCGCACCTCTGTTTCGTGTTTCTCTCACCGACAGCGCTGCAGTCACCCGTCTAAGCGAAAAGAGTATAGTTTCGCTTTGTTCATAATAAAGTTTTCGCGTTAACAGTGTTTGTTTTGAAGGTGAATTTGTTTGCAGTTGTCTAGTGATTTTGTTCTACCAGCTATGGAAAAGTGATCTAATGACAAATCCATTTTGTTTATTAACGCAATACATCTGTACTGAGTTTTGGGACATAGAAAGCCAGGATGTATAAAGACAGAAACGGCAAGTAAGATAGTTCCTCTTGTTTTTGTTACTTGTCTTGTATAAAATTTGGAGAGCAGCACGCAATTCTGTAACCTCATCCATTTTGTGTGAAATGTTGTAGGCCTCGGCAAACACTTCTGGTCCGGAAAATTACTGTCGCGAACATTGCCCTGCAATTGATGCCGGTATATAATGTTTCTATGTGGCAATCTACAGCCGAGCTGTGCTTTGAAAAAAATCATTCTTATGCCAAGGCTGCAAAATATTTTTATTTATTATATTCTACCGGTTTCGGCAGCTGTTGACATCAACAGGAAATTAACAAAATAAATAGAAGAGAAATACATGACAGTTACAATTACACAACATGGAGTCACATAAAAATTATTTAAACATGTAAAATGAAATGGAAGATCGCTTGGTAGTATTTTGTGCAGAGTACAATTTAATGATTACCAACACTGGGTTTAAACATAATGAAAGAAGTCTGTATACATGGAAGAGACCAGGAGACACTGGACGGTACCAGATTGACTTTGTAATGGTAAGGAATAGGTTAAGGAACCTGGTTTTAAACTGTAAGACATACCCAGGGTCAGATATAGACTCTGACCATAACTTACCGGTAATGAACTGTAGGTTAAAACTTAAGAGACTGCAGAAAGGTAGAAAAGTTAGGAAACAGAACCTGGACAAATTGAAAGAACCAGAGGTGGTTGAGGGTTTCAGAGAGAGCATTAGGCAAGGATTGGCTGAAACGGGGGAAAGAAGAAGAATGGGTAACTCTGAGAGATAGAGTAGTGAAAGCAACAAAGCATCATATAGACAGAAGGACAAGGCCTAATAGAAGTCCCTGGATAACACAGAATATACTGGACTTAATTGATGAAAGGAGAAAATATAAAAATGCATCAAGTGAAGCAGGCAAAAGGGACTACAAACGTCTGAAAAATGAGATTAAGAGGAAGTGCAAACTGGCTAAGAAGATGAACTAGGAACTACAATAAGCTTACTTTCGAAATAGTCACTTCCCACAACTATACACCACAAAGATCTGCGATACATGTCCTGGAAACTTTCCACGAAGTTCATTCCACATTAACGGAGATGAACTAGGAACTACAGTAAGCTTAGTTTCGAAATAGTCACTTCCCACAACTATACACCACAAAGATCTGCGATACATGTCCTGGAAACTTTCTACGAAGTTTTCCTTTCGGATGGTGTCCAAAAGCCTTTCGTTGGATGTCAGGAATATCGGCAAATATCTTTCCTGTCAAAGCGAGTTTGAGTTGAGGGAATAGGAATAATTCTGAAGGATTGAGAGCCGTCGAGTAAGGTGGATGATCAAGTTTCACCATCCCTTTTTGCCGGGAACTGTTTGACGAGATTGGCTGTGTGTGAGGGCAAGCGTCGTCGTGCAATTTGAATTTTATTGTTAGAGGTTGTATTTCTTCATGAAATACACTATCCACGTTTAATTACCAGAAACTATGCGGTCCAGGAAACTGTTACCCTCTGCAGAATACCGATGAAGCAATCATTTGCTTGCCTTGGCTGCTTGCAGCTGATTAGGCAACTACCGAAATGAAAATTTCCGGTATCCAAGGATCCGTGAACCGTGGCGTAAACACTCTCGCACAAAAAACGAAGCTCCCGGGAAATGCCCTTCGGGTTTACTCGCCGACCCGTTTTCACCATTGTATCCAAGCGAGAAATGTCACCAGTCAGCAATAAACGCAGCCAATAAGAACGTTAATTCTTCTCGGCTTTTTGCGAACTCAATAAAACAATACCTCGTTCTCAAAACGAGACACTTTCACTCAAACTTGAGACCTTGAACGCCAATTGTGCAACGTGCTGAATACGTTGCAAGGGTGAATCGAGGTCAGAAGAATGCTGTGCGTAATTTTGAGTGCAATATTCGAACGTAGGCAAATTGTTTATGGTGTACGTTTTGACGAAATGTTTGCTGTTTCGCGAGGCACCGTTTCAAAGAGTTACCCGCATTCAGGAAAATCGTGACATATTCATCCGGTGAGTCACAACGTGGGTGAAAGTAGTTCTGAGTGACGAAAAGTGCAGAACACAATCTCAATCTCGCGAACACTGCCAGCATCAAAGCAAAACGAAAGGAGCTCTAGAAACAGGAAGTAGCAGTGTTAAGTTCAAAACAACTGATTACTGATGCAAATGCCCGTGACAGGAAAACGTGGGCTATGGTGCAATGACAGACAGTGATTTTATCGGGCGACTCTTTTTCTCACACAGTTTCACATCTCCGGTCATGTTTATGTCCCAAGAGTGGTACTTGGTGCGAACTTGCTAATGATTTACTCATCCATATAGTGGTACCATTGTCCCAGTGGATATTCGGCAAGGTAGCGTTACCGCCAATGATTATGTGGCCCTTTTCTCTGATCAGGTCCATCCCCTGTCCCAAGAGGACGGGACACATGCTGCAATGCTGTGTGTTCAACCCTGCTTTTGTCAGCAAGTGGTTTAAAATGTCTCTTTCCCCCATCCATCAGTCACCAGATCTCAATATTGTTGAGGTTTTGCGGACAGTCAAGGCTGCGTCTTGATTGTTCAACTGCACCTGAACCTGTCACAATTTTGCAGTAATAGTGGTATGAGGTTCCCTTGAACAACATAAGAAACCTACATCAGTTCCGAGAAGACTGGAGGCTGTTCTGATATCACCTGGTATTTTAGGATAATGTGTTGTGTTCGTGCCAATGTCAGTATCCTACAACACGTTATCAAGCCTATCTTTGTCGTTCAAATGTTTGTAGAGCTTATGGGAGTTAACTAGAGGGTCATCAGTCCCTAAACTTACAAACTACTTATGAACTAGCTAATACTAAGGACGGCACAAATATGCATACCCGAGGGGTCATTCGAACCCCCGACCGTAGTGGCCGTGCAGAACGTGACTGGCGCGCCGCAGACCGCTCGGCCACCGCGGCCGGCTTTTTTGTCGTTTCTATTCAGAGCTGTCTCAGTGCTAAATTTTCCTCATCTCTGCCGCCTTGCACTTTATTCTCTTCTCTACCCTTTACGTTGTGACATAAATTATGAATGGCCTTTCAGTTCCGATTACTTCACTAGTTTCTCAAATCGTCCGCCTCCCCCCCCCTCCATAATAATAATAATAATAAAATACTTACAAGTAACTTCTAAACGAAGTAGCATCGTCAAATATTCACTTTTGCTATCTTGCTTTTCGGTATTCGCCCTCTTAAAAATAGTATATTTTCGGATGTATGCGAAGGTAAAAAGTAAGTCTTTTGTGATTTTTTGTAAACTTTTTAATGGATGACAGGGAAAAGTATTCCCTCCCTCCCCCCCCCCCCCCCCGCCCATTTATCAGTATTTAAAAAAATATTTCGTGTCAGGAATGAAATAGCAAATACAAGTTATTACACAATAGCTTTCAATATATTTTACTTAAAATGTTTATTGATAACAATAGAGATTCATATGAATCACTCGAGAATGTTCGCTTGGGGCCAAAAACCGCTGCCGGCCGCGGTGGCCGAGGTGACTGAGGCGCTCCAGTCACGGTCTGCACGGCTCCTACGGCCGGGGGTTCGAATCCCCCCTCGGGCATGGATATTTGTGCCGTCCTAGTTCGTAAGTAGTTCATAAGTAGTTTGTAAGTTTAGGGACTGATGACCCCGTAGTTAAGTCCCATAAGCTTAACAAACATTTGAACATTTTGGACAAAAACCGCTTCTGAGTTAGCTTAGTGTGGGCAGTCAAATAGTACAGTCTAGTAGTGTGCAACAATATGAGTCCCATAACATGGCAGACACAGTTGTGTCTTAGCGGTTTAAAAATGTTTCACAAGCGTCACGAGTCACAGTAGTAAAGCAGTTGAATTGTAAGGAAATGTGAATCTGTTTCTAAAATAGACCTATATAAAGATTCTTTGCATAATCAATTATTCAAATGACCGTTTTAATACAGTGTATGAGTAAGTATAAAATGCAGTTCGATGTTTTACTTGCAAAAATTCGTGTGAAGATCCAATAAATAGGGGAAAAATACATCTGGCACCCTAATTTAGAATTTAAGAGACAGTTCCTAAAAAACAGGAGCACTAGCCATCACCACTTACATTTAAGCTTTACGCCAAGGGTATTGAGCCCACGATATGAGTGACACTACAGCGCTAGGACAACTCTAAAGATCTCAGTAAAATATAACCGTACTTCATTTCCAGTAGATAAGAAATCAGTTACATGTAATCAGCGGTAGCTTAGAGGAGGGACAATAGGGTAAAAAAAGGAAGATATCGGAAGAGTGAGCAATGCACATGAAGTAATTTCAGTTAGGCCTTTGTTTTTCACTATAACCAAATTCAAATGTTCAAAAACTACGTGGTCATCAGTCCGTAGGTTACAAACTACTTAAACTAAGGTTAAAAAAATGTTCAAATGTTTGTAAAGCTTATGGGACTTAACTACGGGGTCATCAGTCCCTAAACTTACAAACTACTTCTGAACTACTTACGAACTAGGACGGCACAAATATCCATGCCCGAGGGGAGATTCGAA
This sequence comes from Locusta migratoria, assembly GCA_026315105.1. Lineage (NCBI taxonomy): Eukaryota > Metazoa > Arthropoda > Insecta > Orthoptera > Acrididae > Locusta > Locusta migratoria. The sequence continues at coordinate 243,781,672 of CM048748.1, forward strand.
CCCCCGACCGTAGTGGCCGTGCTGAACGTGACTGGAGCGCCTCAGTCTCCTCGGCCACGGCGGCCTGTGAGAAAATACAGGCTAAGTACTTGAAACTGTACACCTGTTCTTTGTTCCTCCTATTTGGCACTCAAGGCATTACTTTCCTTTTGAAGATGATAGTGTTTATACCACAAACCTTGCACCTCTGATTTAGCTCTCAGCACTTAGATTGCAACCTTTTAATCGATTCTGCCATCACAAGAAAATCGCCTGCTTATGCAAGACCGCTTGCCTATTTTAATCTCTATTGTTTTCAGCATATAATCCATAAATAATGTGAAAAACAGTGGTGACAGGTTACAGCCTTATCTTACTCCTACCATGAAACATGAACTGTACCTGACAATCTACGTAAAGACCTTTAGTTGAGTGCAGAAGTTTTTCCCCTATTCCATAAACTTGGAGAACTGACAACAGCTTCTTCCTAGGAACACGGTCACAAGCCTTTTCTAGATCTGTAAAACACAGATACAGTTCCCTGTTCCACTCACAACATTTCTACATTGTCTGCCGTAATTTAAAGATCTGGTTCTGACAGCCTCTAAGAGATCTAAGCCCACAATGTCATACGCCTTCAACTAATATTCGCACTCTCCTTTCAATAATGCTTCGTAATATTTTCCTACAACCTAATTAAAGAAATACCTCTGTAGTCGTTACAATATTCCCTGTTTATATACTTGAAAATCGGTGTGATTACTGCTTTCGTGCAGTCAGACGGAACCTGTCCCGACTCCCATACCATATCAATTATCCTACGTAACCATTTGAGACCGAGCGAGGTGGCGCAGTGGTAACTAACTGGAGTCGCATTCGGAAGGACGGTGGTTCAAATCTACCTCCGGACACTCTCATTTAACTTTTCCGTGATTTCCCTAAATCACTCGCGGAAAATGTTGGGATGGTTCCTTTGAAAGGCCACGACCGATTTCCTTCCGCATCCTTACCCAAAAATCCGAGCGTAAGCTCCAATGATGGGACGTTAAACCCAAAGCTTCCTTCCTTACACCATTTGAGACCTGCAACACTTGAGATTACAATTTTTACTGAATGGAAACCTTGGATGAACTCAAACCCCAAATTTACATCAAGTAAAAGTTGTAATCTTTTTGAAATAATTCATACTGGAGCAGTCACTTTTTACTAATATTTTTATTAGCACGACGCGTGTCGGCAGCAAGTTACCATCATCGGCTGCATTTTTACAGTTACTGGTTCATTATTCTTTTATTATGTTTTGTGTTGTGGGTGCCTGTTCAGGAAGATATAGCTATTTTAGTATCATGTTTCGTGATTATAGCTTCAGGATTATTGTGGCGTTGCACTTACTTACAGTTTTGTTGATACTCTTGTTATCTGGCACACACAACACAAGAACACAGTTATGTATACACCGCATGTAGACATTTTGTATTAGATGCAAAGTAGGTTATCTTAGCTTGTAAGGATCTTTGTACAGTGTAAACATCTAATACAAAATTTCTACATGTGGTGTATACATAACTGTGTTCTTGTGTTGTGTGTGCCAGACAACAAGATTATCAACAAAACTGTAAGTAAATGCAACATCACAATAATCCTGAAGCTATAATAACGAAACATAATACTAAAATAGCTATATATTCCTGAACAGGTTAAAACGCCCAACCATAACCTCACTGGCACCCACAACACAAAACAAAATAAAACAATAATGAACCTGTAACTGTAAAATGCACCCGATGATGGCAGCTTGCTGCCGAAACACGTCGTGCTAGTAAAAATATTAGTAAAAAGCGACTGATGCAGTATAAATTATTTCAAAAAGTTTATAATACAGTCGCTGACCTCAAGATAATCCATGTAACATGGATAAATTTATGTTTAAAAGTTGTAATGTTATGTCTGAATACTGCCAGCGCCCTAGGTACGATCTGGAAAAGAATATAAAAGTAAAAATATAAACACTTCGTACAAGAAAAAATAATGTCCCCCTAATATTTCCACTGATGACGAGTGACTAGAAAACTAGTTATGGAAAAATAAAAACATCAATAAAAGCAGCTGGATGTAGATTTGTACCAAAATCACCACGTAAATATTGTGCACTTAATACTGCGAGTAGCGACGCAAGCGGCCTGGATTTTGCTGGCCTCGTAGATGGAGGTATAAACAGGCAGGCGGAACGCCGCTATTTGGCCGTGAGAGCAGGTGCTCCCCGCGCGGTGAGTCACCGTGTTTTGGAACCTGCAGCAGACAGCACGCAGCACGCAGGCCGAGGCGAGCTAGCTAGCGCCTTCTTTGTCTGAGGCGGATATCCGGCGCCACTACCAGGCGCCCAAGGCGACTGCCGCAGTCATCTGTCTGTAAGTCACTTCGCGCAAGCCGGCCGCGGTGGCCGAGGGGACTGAGGCGCTCCAGTCACGGTCTACACGGCCACTACGGTCGGGGGTTCGAATCCCCCCTCGGGCATGGATATTTGTGCTGTCCTAGTTAGTAAGTAGTTCATAAGTAGTTTATAAGTTTAGGGACTGGTGACCCCGTAGTTAAGTCCCATAGACTATACAAACATTTGAACATTTTGAACTTCGCGCAACAGTAGTGGCGGATCCAAGGGGAGGGTCATGGGGGTCATGACCCCCCCCCCCCCAAAAAAAAAAAAAAAAAAATCTTCAATTGAAACATTTATATTTTTAGACACGAAGAGTGTACAGAAATTGGGAGAGTTTATTTTTGGAATTAATTTTAGTTCTTTTCCACATGACATTAGTCACTTCAAATATCCTTATTAGCTATTATTCACTTATACCAATCCCTTTTCGAACTCCCCCCCCCCCCTCACCCCACATGACCAGGAGACTCGTGTATCGCTTGTGGACTTAGGTTATCGGAGGTCCTGGCCGGCAAAATAAAACACCGCCCCCTGTCCAGTATTGAAAAAATTTTTAAAAAGGGGGGGGAAGCTTTCGAGATATATGGGGGTCCTCAAATACGAGAAGCCCGGGGCGATCCGCCTGCCCCACGCCCTCTCCCAACCACCCTACTTAGTGCGCTAATGCGTGTAGCCACAGTTTGCATCCAAAGCACGTTGTGCTACTCGTAACACTAAGTGCACACTTCGATTTCACACTGTGCAAAGTACGATGTTATAGAAGATCCTATCACAGTTTTTAAATTAACTGAGTGACATGTCGTTCGCATAGTTTTGGACACATATTTTTCAAAAGCAGTATTTTTCTAGATTTCGTATTATTTATTAGGTTGTTATGCTGATGAATTGTGCTACATACTGACGTAAACATATATAAGGTATAATTACAGTGATTATTACATTAAAACTTCACATGTATTACGGAAAAATCCATTTAAAACATTTATATTAAATATTAAATATTTTACAGATATTAAAATTGTACACATATGTGATAGTTTGAAAGTAAACAGAACGACAAGGTATATTTTAGGGTATGTTTTTTTTTGTTGTTTTTTTTTTGGGGGGGGCAGTACTGGGAGGGTGATGACAAGACAACGACCGAAAACCTGTGACCCCCTCCGGAATCGAACCCTCTATCCGCCCCTGCGGCAACACACTGAATGTAATTAACGAGGGAAATATAGGTATCAGCTACCTGTGTGGTGGAACAGAGACGGGATAACTGCGACGGTTTATTACAGTTAGTCATGTTCATCTTTATTCGCTAATCATGAGAGTATTTTGATACTACAAAGGTTTTATCAGTTGCTAGGACGTTGTTGATTAATTATTTACAGTCCCCTAGCAACACCGTCACAATATAAATGTGCAAAATTTAAAGACTTCGTCCTAAGTGTCCCGCACCACAATATATATCAGAAAATATAGGATTAACGCCTTTAAATAGTTCACAAAGAATAAATAAGGTTCTTGTACGAGCGGGGCAAGGAAACTAGTCTGTGGCCGTTACTTAAATTTTATCGAAGTCAAACACAGGCACTACTGTTTGCTGTCGCTAACTTGCACTGAAAAAAAATTAATATTCCACCGCCTGCTAAACACTGTATTTCCATATTCACACACGATACCAATATAATATCACATTCGAAGCTAGTCAGCAATAATTTCAATCAGAATTTAAATTTTTCTTCTGAAATAAGTAGAAGTTCTTCACAAAAATCAAATTACTCTTGCTATAATATGTTCGTGATTATAAATAACTCTTCATAAATGCAAGATACTTTTCAATATTAACAAATATTTATTCTTCTTCATACTAATACAAAGTCAGTTTACCAAGAGACCTGAACCTGTACAACCAGCTTGGACTGAATCTCAAACAACAATAATAATATTATTAATGTTCTTTACTTTTCTTCTTTGAAACGATTGACGCGCGGCAATAAAGAAGGCGCAGCTGCATTCATAGCCCCATAGCCGTCGGTTAAATTCTGCTAGCATAGCGGTCACATACTTCAAGGTTGGCTGCGGCGGCGACGACGCTGCCCTTGTTGATTGCCGCACCTCGATCGTACATGTAACTAAAGAAAATAAAACATTTTAAGAATCATATTATAAAATAACAATATTTACATGAACATCAAATATGTATACATTTTAAATAAAAAGTTTCGTTTTTCCTATTTACAACTTCAAAACAGGGCTGACACAGGGAAATGTAGTAAGACTATCTTGTCCCACTACACCTGTAGGCTTTGAACTACACGAATGGGGCAAGCTGAGAATTTTGTACCGCGCCGAGATTTGAACCAGAGTTTTGTGCTCACTGAACACTCTCCATCTGAACACAGTGGTCATCACAACACACTTACAAAGCCACCATAAGCCATTACTTGGGAGGTCATAACAGGGACAGTAAAATAAATAAATAAAAATTAAATTAATTTTGTGTGGGGGGGGGGGATCTTCTTCAACATAAATCTCTGTACTTGTCTCTATTCTTTACTTCTTCTTAAATGATATATCGGTAAAAAATTAATTTAAATGTTTATACTTGTTATTTATAATTTTATTTCTTCAGTATGTTTGCACTAAGCTGTATATTGTTAAGCTACTAGATATAAGAACAAATTAACCGGTGTATTAAAAAAATTAACAATGAAAAGTACTACTTGTGTTAGCCGTCGGGCCCGGTGGCCTAGCGGTAAAGCGCTCGACTGTAACCGAAGCGTCGCGGGTTAAAAACCTAATCGGACCACAGACTTTTTTAGTCTGTATTTTAACCAATCCTTCAGCTCTCAAAGATGTAAGGAATCGCCAGAAACGACACGTGGTTCGGATTCCACCTTAAGTTGTAGGTCCCCTTTCTCCGGTTGGATAACTGGGGTAGGCGTCACTGAGCCACACGAAATTATAATTATAGCATCCAGATGACAGGTCATTGTAAGCTACAACAAATAAATAAATAATAAAGAAACAAATAATTACCACGCCTCTCGTCGGACGCACAGTTTTTGAAATGTTCAAATGTTTGTAAATCTGTTGTACCAAACTGCTAGTCCATAGGCTTAGAAACTGCTGAAAGTAACTTACACCAAGGACAACACACAAACACTCATGCTCCAGGATGGATTCAAACCTCCGGCGGGAACTGTCGCCCAGTCCGTAGCATGACGCCTTAGACCACGCAGCCATTACGCGCGGCCTCCATTTTTTAATTACACATATTTGGTCATAAATTTAATCCTCTGGAGTAAAAATGACGATACTTGTCAAGATGGCGAGTAATGCACTGTTTTTGTGCAACAGTACATCTGAAAAACTACTAGTGCAACTTACGTAAATGCTAGAACGAGAACAAAGAGAGTAAAAAGTGTTTTTATATGAAACTAGGTATATGTTATAGGATATAATTCGGGAATAGCAGTAATTGGATAAAAATAGTAATTTTGCTGAGATTAGCCGCAACCTGAAAATTTCTGTCTGTCGTTTTATGATGTACTTACAGAAGTGTCGACCATCAAGAAAAGATTTTAGGTGTAAGAAGTGGTTCTTCTTGCGATCTTTAGTCCGCAGACTGGTTTGATGCAGCTCTCCACGCTTCCCTGACCTGTGCAAGTCTCTTCATCTGAGGATACGTTCGGCAATCTACATCGGTCTCCCTCTACGATTTTTACCCCCACACACTTCCTTCTAATGCTAAGTTGATTATTACTGTCAAAAGGTGGTGGTTTCTTTCCCCCCACGATAACGTCCGAGATCACGTGGCGAAATGACCAAACAAGTATTTCGGGAATTTCACTGGAACCTGTTAATCGTCCTCCCTATAGCCCGGACCTGGCTCCTAGCGACTTTTATGTCTTCTCACACCTAGAAACAACCACATGGTTAAATCAAAATGTTCAAATGTTTGTTAAGCTTAAGGGACTTAACTACGGGGTTATCAGTCCCTAAGCTTACAAACTACTTATGAACTACCTACAACTAACGACGGCACAAATATCCATGCCCGAACCCCCGACTGTAGTGGCCGTGCAGACCGTGACTGAAGTGCCTCAGTCCCCTCGGCCACCGCGGCCGGCCATGGTTAAATATACAGGCGGCAACCTTGTACGAGGAAGGCACACAGAAGCTTGTGCCACGCTATGATAAGTGCCTACAAAATTTCGGAAGCTAATAGAAAAGTAGTTTAACAGTTGTACATTTTTGTAGAATAAATATTTTTTTCTGTATCAGTTCACGTGTGTTTTATAAAAGCAAATATAACTTACTATGTGGACGTAACGCATATTAAAGAAATGTGTACCTAAAAACTTCCTGTATTAAAACGCAACGTTGTCTCAAACTTTGAGCTCAATCGGTGCAGGACATTTTTAATTTTTGAAGCGTACACAACTTATTAGAACATTAATTCTTATATAGGGAGATGATAGGTAGTTGGTGGGTGCGGCGGTGCTTTTGTTGGGGGCTGTTTGGCAGGTAGCTGGCGAGGAGAGGGGGCGTCGGTGACCTCGGCAGCAGGTAGAAGCGGCTGCCCCAGGAATCCCTCGCAGTCCCTCCCCTGGGTGAGTCACCGCGGCAGGTGCGCCGTCCGCCAACCTCGCGTGCCCAGCGCTGCCACCCACTTGTCTGGATAGCGCCGCTTTCCGCTGCTCGCCGCCTGTGATGACGTCACTGGAGACTGGAGATACTGTGCGCTGAGAAACTGGAACATCTACATGGGATACTCTGCAAATCACATGTAAGTGCCTGGCAGAGGGTTCATCGAACCACCATTATACTATTCATCTCCCATCCCATTTTCGAATTCGAATAGCGCGCGGGAAAAAAGAACACCTTAATCTCTCTGTTCGAGCTCTCATTTCTCGTATTTTATTCTGATGATCATTTCTACCTATGTAAGTGGGAGTCAACAATAATTTTTGCATTCGGAGGAGAATGTTGGCGATTGGAGTTTCGTAAGCAGCCCACGCCGCAGCGATAAGCGCCGTTGTTGTAAAGATTCCCATCCCAGACCCTGTATCATTTCCGTAACGCTGTCTCCCCTATATCGTGACAATACGAAACGAGATGCCTTTCTTTGGACTCTTTCGATGTCCTCCGTCAAACCCACCTGATAAGGATCCCACACTAGGCTGCAGTACTCCAAAAGTGGACGGACAAGCGTAGTGTATGCAGTTTCTTTTGTAGTTCTTTTGCATCTTTTATGAGTTCTGACAATAAAACGCTTTCTCTGGTACGCCTTTCTCACGATATTATCTACGTGTTCTTTCCAATTTAAGTCTGAAGTAATAGTAATTCCTAGGTATTTTTTGGAGTTTACGGCCTTCACTTTTGATTGATTTATCTTGTAAACAAAGTGTAACGGATTTCTTTTCGTACTCATATGGACGACTTCACACTTCTCATTATTTAGGGCCAATTGCCAATTTTTACACCATAGTGATATCTTATTCAGATCGTTCTGCAGTTGGTTTTGATCTTCAGATGATTTTACTAGATGGTGAATGACGGCATCATCTGCAAACAACCTAAGAGAGCTACTTAGATTTTCCCCTAAATCGTTTATGTAAATAAGGAACAGCAGAGGACCAATAACACTACCCTGTGGAACGCCCGATATCACCTCTGTTTTAGTCGATGCCTTACCATCGATTACCTAGAACTGTGTCCTCTCTGACAAGAAATCCCCTATCCAATCGCAAATTTGGGGCGATATACCATAACCACGCAATTTGATTAAAAGCCGTTTGTGAGGTACAGTGTCAAAAGCTTTCTGGAAATTACTAAATACGGAATCGATTTGCGAACCCTTGTCGATAGCACCCATCACTTCGTGTGAATAAAGAGCTAGTTGTGTTTCGCATGAACGATATTTTCTAAATCCGTGTTGATCTTGGGTCAATAGGTCGATCTGTTCGAGATAATTCATAATATTTGAATACAGGAACAAACACCGCGCACTCAGCATTAGTCCAAACTTTACCCTAACCTCTCCCTGTTTATTTATTTAATCGTGTCTAAGCTACATCTGTAATTAATTAACAGGCTACATATTCTAGATTACAAATAAAACTAAGTACTAATTATACATTCATATATACAGTCATGATTTTCACACATCATACGTCATTATTGTCTACAACAGACTCATATCTCTCCCCAGTGTTTGGCACACTGCAACGTCGTTGGCCATCCACAGGTCTTTGAAAGTGCATGGCGCCGGCAAGGATGGACAGCTAAGCAGATGTGTCATTGTTTGTTTTTCTCCACATTGGCATAGCTCGTCTTCTGCGTGTCCCCACTTGAACAGGTTATTCTTTGATCTTCCCATTCGACACCTAAGTCTATTTAGGCTCTTCTAGACTCTCCATTCCAGTTGAGATCCAGCCGAAAATTTTCCTTTAATGTTCCAACATTACAAGCTGCATTTTTCCAATCTCTGTGTCCACATCGATTATCTGGTTGTAGCTACGTCTAAGCCCTCTCCCTGTTGAAATGTTCGTAAACCTATTGCACCAAACTGCTATGTCTATCAGTCCCTAGACTTACAAGCTACTTTAACTTATGAATCTTCTATGAGATCTATATGTGTCGTAGATCGCTTATATACAAAGATGACTAGTTTCGACTCGTTAAAGAGTCATTACCAAATCTTAATTGTCCAGGCATGGTAAGACATACGTTGCTAATGAGCTGACACTATAGTGGCATGAAGCTATCGTGCTAGCACTGAGTACTGAGTATTCAAAACTGTGAGACTATTGTTTGATTGGGCGTGAGGTAAAAAGGGGTCTCCGACACAAAGTTTTTCTACTGTGTGAGAGTTTGGCTGACGATGAAAGTTCTTTCACCGCCATCTCCCCCCTCCTCCCCCCCCCCCCCCAGCAGGTCCTCCTGGATCCGCCCCTGTATGCACACACCAGTCAAATATGTCTGGACATGTGGGACAGGAAAGCACATTGTACTGAACAACATGATGTTCAGGCATATTTGAGTCGTGATATGCATATTATTGGCGGCAAATATCTCCAAGCACGTCACCTCTGATTTTAATTTAAATAGCACCGCTATAAAGAGCAGCTTTTTCTCTGCTAGAATAGTAATTGTTTATCTTGGGCCCTCTATTGGTTGACCTGCAAAGCGGTTTGGAAATTGATGGTCCGATCTCCGTAAATGCATGTTTCACAAATTTTCGGCCAAGTTTGCACTCTCACTGTTTTGCATCTAAGGTACTTCACATTTCCAAATCTAGGTTTCTAGATCAGATTTGCGCAGATAATTCAAAAATAAACTTGGTCAAATTTTGGTTTCTTGTTTTTTGGAGGTTGTTGTTGGTTTTTGAGGGGACTAAACAGTTTTTTGGAGGCAACTTTCTAGATTATTATACCAAAAACTATAGATGACACTGTTTTACCATTGTTACACTGGCTTACCAGGCAGAACCTGTACACAGAGGCGGAATATCAAGGTGTACAACGGATTAGTCGTTCAGTAAGGGACGGCCAAAGTCGGCCTTAAATTTTGGGTCACGAAATTTTCGTCTCTTTGAAAAAAAAATAATAAATAAAAAAGAACTACTTAATATTTACCCATAATCATGTTATTTTTCAATTCTCTGCACAAAACGTATCTAGAAACGGAGATTGGAAAATGTGAAGTACCTTCGCTGCTGAGAAATGAAAGCGCAAACTTGCCCAAAAGTTCCTCGAGCATACGCGCGAGCCGGCCGCGGTGGCCGAGGGGACTGAGGCGCTCCAGTCACGGTCTGCACGGCCACTGCGGTACCCCCTCGGGCATGCATATTTGTGCCGTCCTTAGTCTTAGCTAGTCCATAAGTAGTTTGTAAGTTTAGGGACTGATGACCCCGTAGTTAAGTCCCATACGTTCCACAAACATTTGAACATACGCGCGACGCATGACACCTTTCCACAAAAGCGGCCCTGGAGTCTTGACCACTTCAGATATCGGCCTAAAATTTTGTATAACAACCTTTACCACCTTAAACAACATTCTGGTAAAAATTGAAAAAAAAATTAATATGGTCGAGCTTCCGCCGCTTTGTGATTTGACATGGAATGACCCTCATTGCAAACGTCGTTTTCATTGATCCTTACTTCTTCTAGGTGTTTCTTCAACTGATCAGTCCATTACGACTACGGTTGTTTATGACATATTGTTGAATGGATTTGTTGGGTGATCCCTTGATGATTCATCCTTTTAAGATTAACTGCAGTTCGTAACACTGTTCTCATTCCTATTTTATTTTATTTTGTATATTTTTATCATAATTTTTATAGTTGTTGTGTAGACTTCGCGGGGGCGGTGACTACAAGTTCCACAAGTTTTACACACAATAGATAGATGCTAGGAAGAAGGACGTGGAAGCTGTTAGGTGGCGTTGAAGATACAGCGTTTAGCATCCGATGAACCATCAAGTAGATATAGTGATCGTAATGATGGTAATGCTGTTCAGATGGTTTCAATTAAATGGCCATGACGTATATTTCGGTTTGTGTAATATATATATATATATATATATATATATATATATATATATATATATATATATATATATATGAGTAATCTACAATTGAATTTATTAGTTACGGTACCCGAAGAAACAATTGTTAAATTTGATAAGTAACTTTTAAGTGATGTCTTCTCGATTAGTTCGTGGAGTCTTGAGGCATATGACGTAATCAAATCAACCTAACAGGACAAAGTCCGGCACTACTTAGTTCGGAGATTGAATATTGCCAATTGCTATAACTGCTACAGGAAAACTGAGTATCCTTATCAGCGGATGCCAGGGCTATAGACGTTAACTATTCTGCCAAAAAAAATAAAAAAAGAATTCTTCTTGGTGACTGCGCTGTACCCTCGAGCTATTACAACTGAGGAGCCGAGAGCAGTGCGGCGTGTCCTACCTGGACACGCGATGGCGCTACAGCCGCGTTCCTGCGATGACTCACTCTTCGCAGACGACTACGTTTCGAGCTGTGATTTAGATGCAAGCCGTCGTGCACGATGACGCTATGTTAACAGTGGCACCCGTGTACGGCGCCGACTGCCATACACCACAGAACCTATGTTCCTCCAGGTCTGTCCACTGCGACTCGTGTCTAGTACTTTGGAGCTGACTGGAACCCTAATTCATTGCATAGTTCTTTTTCTGTCACTGCTGACGATCAGTTTCAGACGTCGCCGGTCACGATCATCGAGGATCCCTGGACGGCCGGTAGTGAGTCTGTTATAGACTGTGACACATTCAGTCATCCACTATGCACCGCGGATACGGTTGAGCCTGACTCTAACATAGTAGTCTGGAACTGCCAGTGATTTTCTGCAACTTAGCAACTGCAGCGCCGCCAAGCGGCTGTGTCATAAAAACATAATGCAAATCGATTGTATATTAAATGTGTATTTGGAGTGCAGCGGCGCATTCTAAATACCTTCGTATTTACGAGCATCTTTTTCCAAGCATTAATCCCTATTTGCAGGGTCTGCTGCTTTGCTACATCTCCATTTCGTTCTGTCGTTGACATCTTCTGGTCTTAAGCCAACAACTTCCATGTCTGTCCCGACATCAGTCCATCTCTTTGCCGGTCTTCCTCGTGGTCGTGTTCCTCCTGGGTAGATGTGGTTTTTGCAACCGAATGTCCTGCTTTCTCTTGACGTGGCCGTACCAGCGGAAACGGGCTACCCCCAGTTTGTGATGGGCGCGACACCAAACCTTTGCCGGACTTCTGTATTTTTTACATCAGTACATCGGGTCATCCATATGGACCAAAGAAGCATCTTCATCTCCATGTTATGTAACATTTGTTCCCTTTGTTTCGTCATAGGGTGACACTCAGTCCCACAGATTGCTGAGGGACGTAACTTGTTTTTATAAACTTTTGGCTTTAGACGTTGAGGCATCTTTTTATCGCAGAGGTCTCAAGCGACCTGTCTCCTCTTGAGCCAAGCTGTATTCACTCTCGTCCGAATATCGAGATTGTGTCACAGTCTGAAGTTACAACAGACCCCAGGTAATTAAAATGCATGGTCTTCTGCAGGTCTTCAATACTTATGGTGCCTCTGGTTAGGGAGTCGCATTCTAGGTATTCAATCTTCTGGACACTGAGGTGGAGTCCATTATCAGCCAGTTGTCTTTTCACATTTGAACCTAGTGTTGGAGTTCTGGGGCGGTTTGTTCGGCAAGTACCACATCATCAGCATAAAGAAGGATGCAGGGATGTGAAGTCTGTATGTCAGCTGTATGCAGAAGATGAATAGTAAAGGTGAAAGGGCAGAACACTGTAGCAGCTATCACAATTATAATCCAGAAATATCTCATTTGCTGGGAAGTAGTAGACTAATGATACGAATAACAAACGTTCGTTTACGTGTTTAGTTACACCTTTAGGCATTGAAGAAAACCTTTGACAACTCTTTACCTTCGAAACTTTGGATCTAATGAGAATCGGAAATCATTTATCACTACTTCATAATATTAATGCTGTATAAAAGTAATATCCAAACGCTCCTGATTGCAGTTAATCTTCGTACTTGTATTTTACAAAAATTATACGCCTATATACCGACATATTTTGGTGGTTACCTACTATTTTGAAAATCTGAATGCATAGCTACAAATAAATTTGTCCGTGAAAAACTGTTAATATTAGTACGTCAGATTCTTGAAGATATTCAGCAAGATATCTGCGAAGTAGCTAAAAAAAAAAAGTCATGATAGGTACAGAAGCAAGGACAGAGTCAAAATAGCGTTTATAAGGAGATGTAGAACGTAGTCTGCGAAAAGTCTAGTTTTGAAAAATATTACAATGTCCGAAATTCGTTAAAACAAAACCCTTGAACGTGCACGTACGCACCGACCACGCGAATATGATCATAATTAGTTCCTTTCGTACTTGAGCACACCAGATCACACTGTATTTCTGCTCTTAATACGTTTTTGGACGATACGACTGAACATCAGCTATTAAAACCGTATGAATTGCACTGCAGTGAGTTTTGTTGTTATAGTCTGCCATTAACAGAAGCAATGATATTACTTCAATGACGTTTACATATTTGAATTACAAAATTTGCAACTACGTTTAGTGATCAGGAAATACGAAAGTAACAGTAAAAAAAATAAAAAAAAAATTAAAAAAACACTCTTCTTGCACCATGCCATTTTTCTGCTACTCCCTACTGGCCACTTGGAGCGCTGGAATCGCTTCAGATGCACTTTTTCTCCTAGACAGGTTCGTGACTGTGTTAGGCCCTGGTCACACGGGGATACTCTAATCACCAAGCGGCTGAGATACTGTGCGACCAAGAGACGCACCATATGTAGTAGAATGGGGTTATTCGCACGGGGATACTAGAGTAGTGGCGTCGCAGAGTCACCGCGACTCAGATACTACGAGACTCGACACGCTGCATGCTGCTCGCGGACTCTCCCAGTCTCTGGTTGATTAGTATCTTTTCCTTGCGCAAAGTACGAAAAAGTGATTAATTTGAAATTCGACATAGAAAATGTTTGCTAGCTTCCTGATGAGTTAAAGACGTGAAACATTCAATAGCTCAGAACATGTTGAAATTTTTTGTTATATGGTGTTTGGCCGAGGGCACATTTGTAGCACTGTCTTTCCTTATACCTGTCACGAATGTTTCACGATAAAAATGTTTAATGGTAAACTCCATGCGAGCTCCGGTCTGTTTAGTTTTAACCTTCACGGTCTTTTGCCGGCCGCGGTGGCCGAGAGGACTAAGGCGCTTCAGTCACGGTCTGCATGGCCACTACGGTCGGCCATGGATATTTGTGCCGTCCGTAGTTGTAGCTAGTTCATAAGTAGTTTGTATGTTTAGGGACTGATGACCCAGTAGTTGAGTCCCATAAGCTCTACAAACATTTTTTTCACGATCTTTTCACGAGATAGATCGTAGACAGGAGAAGTTAATAAATTGATTGACCCACAGAAGAAAACTGAAATTAACCTGAAATTTACCACATGTCTGCTGTAGCACATTTTAATGTTTGAAATCTGTTAAAAATTTTAACATGCACTAGACCAAAAACTGCACCATCGTTGTTTTGTTTTAAAACATATTTGTTTCTAAAATCGACTAAAAAGTATAATTTCTAGTAAACCATAACTCATTTCTAAGCACATACTTATTGACCTATAAATTTGTGCTTGTCAATTTTAAATAGCTATGACAACACCCGTACTATTTAAAACGAAAAACGTAGGGTGCATGGAATAGATAATAGCCGGATGTAGATATTCAAAAGCACACATGTTATGAATTATCTCGAACAGAATGATCTATTGACCCAAGGCCAACACTGATTCAGAAAATATCGTTCATGTGAAACACAACTAGCTCTTTACTTACACGAAGTGATGAGTGCTATCGACAAGGGGTCTCAAATGATTCCTTATTTCTAGATTTTCAGAAAGCATCTGACACCGTACCTCACAAACGGCTTTTAATCAAACTGCGTGGTTATGGAATGTCGCCCCAGATTCGTGTCTTTATAGGGATTTCCTATCAGAGAGGACACAGATCGTAGTAATCGATGGTAAGGCGTCGACTAAAACAGATGTGTTATCCGCCGTTCCACAGGGTAGTGTTATTGGTCCTCTGCTGTTCCTTATCTACATAAACGATTTGGGAGAAAATCTAAGCAGCTCTGTTAGGTTGTTTGCAGATGACGTCGTCATTTATCGTATAGTAAAATCATCTGAAAATCAAAACCAACTGCAGAACGAACTAAATAAGATATCAATTTCGTGTAAAAATTAACAATTGACTCTCAATAATGAGAAGTGAAAAATCGTCCACATGAGTACGAAAAGAAATCCGATAAACTTTGTTTACAAAAGTGAAGGCCGTAAACTCCACTAAATACCTAGGAATTTCTATTACATCAGAATTAAACTGGAAAGAATATGAACATAATGTTGTAGGAAAGGCGAACCAGAGACTGCGTTTTATTGGCAGAACACTTAAAAGATGCATCAGAACTACTGCATACACCTCGCTTGTTAAACCTTATTCGGAGAATTGCTGCCCAGTGTAGGCTCCTTATCAAGTGGGTTGGACGGAAGCCATCGAAAGAGTCCAAAGATGAGCCGCCCGTTTTGTATTGTCACGACACAGGGGAGACGGCGTCACGAAAATGATACAGGATCTGCGATGGGAATCATCACAACAACGCCGTTTATCGCTGCGGCGTGGTCTACTTACAAAATTCCAATCACCAACATTCTCCTCCGAATGCGAGAATATATTGTTGACTGCCACCTACGTAGGTAGAAATGATCATCAGAATAAAATACGAGAAATCAGAGCTCGAACGGAGAGACTTAGATGTTCTTTCTTCCCGCGCGCTCTTCGAGAATAGAATCGTAGATGAATAGTATAAAGGTGGTTCGATGAACCCTCTGCCAGGCACTTAAATGTGATTTGCAGAATATCCCATTTAGATGCAGATGTACGTGCTGGCGGTAATATAAAAGTATTATAATGCCATCGTCACTGTTAGAGTCACTAGATATTGTGCTAAAGGTAGCACGGTACACAGTAAAGGGCGCTTCTGTCAACCTCAACCAATGGAATTGATATAAATTGCATTTCACGTCGCGAGCGACTTGGCGGTATGGGAGACGAGAGTTGTGTCTATCTGAATGTGACCGGCTACTCGAGTCGTACAGTGTCCAATTCACCTGGGTGTCAGGTAACTGCAGACAGCCGCGGTCTAAAGCGTCTCGCTGCGGAGCGCGCGGTTGCTCGCCGTGGAGGTTCGAGTCCTCCCTGGGGCATGGGTGTGTGTGTTGTCCTTAGGTTAGTTTACCTAGGTTTAAGTAGTTTGTAAGCTACGGACTGATGACCACGCAGTTTGGTCCGATAGATTTACAAACATTTGAACATTATTTTGAACTGCAGACACGATTTGCGTATCACCGTGTGAATAAGGGCTTTAGACTTTGGTTGAGCATGTGAAGCCGTATTCCTGCATGGCTGCATAACTCTGAATTGTCATCCGTCAGGCGACGACCGAACAGCACCATCTCACAATAAATTTGCACAACCGCGTCTCAGAAAGTCTCTTATTCACCTGCTGCTGGCACGGGAGGAGTGAGATACGCTAACAGCACACCTGCGCTACCTGTACCTCATTATCCCATTACATTTCTTAAGTCAGCGCATTCATAAATTACAACAACTGAATACGTTATGAGGTATACCAGCAGAAACCACCAAAAATTTAGAGATGTCTGCTAAAACAGTACGGTAATAAACATTATCTTTTCAAAGGGATTATTATCTTTTCTTCTTCTTTTCGTCTGCTACTACTATCGATATTTTCTTAGCTGTTGGATTACTCGCTGAAGAATACTATCCTAACCGGATCTGCAAAGAAGATGTAATGTCCTCTGCGAATATTAGCGCGTCATCCATGCGGCAGAGCCGATGACGTACTCCATTAGTATTCTATTAGCTTTCGCACATTTAAGCGACGATAAATATCAGTTTTCGCAGAAAAAGTAACAGAGTTGTACTAGAGGCAGTAATTTTCCGAATTAATTGCTCCATTCACTCCGCGGATGCAGTTCGTAGAAAAACCACTCTACAGCCAGCCTGTTCTTGCCAACTGTAAGAGATGGCGTCTACACATTCTCTCCTGGTCATTACAATTGCTACACCACGAAAATGACGTGCTACAGACATGAAATTTAACCGACAGAAGAAGATGTGATACGCAAACGATTAGCTTTCCACAGCATTCACACAAGGTTGGCGCCGGTGACGAATCTACAACGTGCTGATTTGAGGAAATTATTCCAACCGATTTCTCATACACAAACAACAGTTGACCGGCATTGCCAGGTGAAACGTTGTTGTGATGCCTCGTGTAAGGAGGAGAAATGCGTACCATCATGTTTCCAACTTCGATAAAGGTCGGATTGTAGCCTATCGCGATTGCCGTTTATCGTATGACGACACTGCTGCTCGCGTCTGTTGCGATCCAATGACTGTTAGCAAAATATGGAATCTGTGGGTTCAGGCGAGCGATACGGGACGCCGTGCTGGATCAAATGTTCAAATGTTTGTTAAGCTTAAGGAACTTAACTGCGGGGTCATCAGTCCCTAAACTTTACTTATAAACTACCTTATACTAAAGACGACACAAACATCCATGCCCGAGTGGGGATTCGAACCCCCGACGGGGAACGGCCTCGCGCATCGTAGCACAGCGCCCGAAAGCGCTCGGCCGATCCGCCGCGGCCGTGCTGGATCCCAACAGCCTCGTGTCACTAGCAGTCGAAATAACAAACATCTTATCTGCATGGCTGTAACGGATAGTGCAGCCATGTCTCGATCCCGGAGCCAACAGATGGGGACGACAACAATCATCTGCAGGAACAGTTCGACGACGTTTGCAGCACCATGGACTATGAGCTCGGAGGCCATGGCTGCTGTTACCCATGACGCTGCATCACAGACAGGAGCAACTGCAATGGTGTACACAACGATGAACATGGGTGCACGAATGGCGAAACGTCATGTTTTCGGATGAATGCAGGTTTACAGCATCATTATGGTCGCATCCTTGTTTTGTGACATCACGGTGAACTCACATTGGAGGCGTGTATTCGTCATCGCCATACTGGCGTATCACCCGGCGTGATGGTATGGGGTGCCACTGGTTATACGTCTCGGTCACCTCTTGTAAGCACGAAGGCACTTTGGTCGTTACATTTCAGAAGTGTTACGACTCGTGGCTCTACCCTTCATTCGATCCCTGCGAAACCCTAAATTGCAGCAGGATAATGCACGACCGCATGTTGCAGGTACTGTACGGGCCTTTCTGGATACGGAATATGTTCGACTGCTGCCCTGGCCAGCACATTCTTCAGATCTCTCAGCAATTGAAAACGTCCGGTGAATGGTGGCCGAGCACCTGTCTCGTCACAATACGCCAGTCACTACTCTTGATGAACTGTGGTATCGTGTTGAAGCTGCATGGGTATCTGCACCTGCACACGCCATCCAAGCTCTGTTTTGACTCAATTCCCAAGCGTATCAAGGCCGCTTTTTTGGCAGAGGTGGTTGTTCTGGGTACGGATTTCTCAGATCTATGCACCCAAATAGCGTGAAAATGTAATCACATGTCAGTTCCAGTATAATATATTTTTGTAATGAATACCCGTTTATCATCTGCACTTCTTCTTGGTGTAGCAATTTTAATGGCCAGTATATATGGTGCTAGAGCCATATCATACTTTCAAAAAAAAGTTCAAATTTTTGTTAAGCTTATGGGACTTAACTACGGGGTCATCAGTCCCTAAACTTACAAACTACTTGTCAACTACCTTATACTAAGGACGGCACAAATATCCATGCCCGAGGCGGGATTCGAACCCCCGAGGGCCGTGCAGACCGTAACTGGAGCGCCTCAGTCTCCTCGGCCACCGCGGCCGGCTATCATACTTTCGATTATTTCCTAAACGCTTAGCCATTTGGAGTTCCTACTTGGTGCACTTTCATATCTCACCACGCCTTACATGTACCATAA
Organism: Locusta migratoria; assembly: GCA_026315105.1. NCBI lineage: Eukaryota > Metazoa > Arthropoda > Insecta > Orthoptera > Acrididae > Locusta > Locusta migratoria. The sequence goes on from CM048748.1 coordinate 243,800,709, forward strand.
ATTTAGCCGAATTCAGCGATGACGAGTAGGCGTCCTTTCCTTGTCAGATGCGGCCACTCGGAGCGCTACTATCGCCGAGGGCAACAGGCGCGCTGGAGTGCGCCGCTGCTGTGGACGGGCTGGGCTAATGGCTAATCTGTGCGGGCTGGCGGTGAGCAACAGTTGCGGAGGATCGAGCGGCCGGTGAGTCACCGTCAGCCACGGCAGCGGCAGGTCGCGGCAGGTAGCGCGTGCCTGCGCGCTGACTCACGCCTTCCACGAACGCCCGCCCGCCGCTCGTCAATGGGCGTAGTAGTAAGCCAGTTTCACAACCGCCCAGCACCGGGCCATCCATTCACAGCCGCGGGCCGCGGGGTGACTCACGAGGGATAGCCCGGCCTCTGCACCTACCGCCCACGAGCCAGCACTGTCGCCAAGTCACACGCCGCGACGCCTCTGCGCTAAGTGACGGTCATTCTGGCCGGCCGTGTACAACAGGAAAACCACTACAGTGGGTTGTGCTTAAACCTGTCCATCATTTTCTTTCCTCCTCCGTTCGGATAAAAAGATGATAGAAGCTTTTCAAATGTGGTGCTACAGACGAAAGATGAAAATTAGATAGGTAGATCACGTAACTAATGAGCAGGTGCCTAACCGAATCGGGGAGAAAAGGAGTTTCTGGCATATCCTGATTAAGAGAAGAGAGAGATTGGTTGGGCACATTCTGAGACATCAAGGAATTGTCAACTTGCATTAGAAGGAAGCGTGTGGGGTAAAAATCGTAGAGGGAGACCGAGGGACGAATACAGTAAGCAGATTCAAAAGAATGTAGGTTGCCGAACTTATTCTCAGATGAAGAGACTTGCACAGGAGAGGGTAGCGTGGAGCCGCGGTGGAGTAGCCGAGCGGTCTAAAGCACCTCGCTGCGGAGCGCGCGGTTGCTCGCCGTGCAGGTTCGACTCCTCCCTGGGGCATGAGTGTGTGTGTGTGTGTGTTTGTCCGAAGGTTAGTTTACCTAGGTTTAAGTAGTTTGTAAGCTACGGACTGATGACCACGCAGTTTGGTCCGATAGATTTACAGACGTTTGAACATTTGATTTGGTAGCGTGGAGAGCTGCATCAAACTAGTCTGCGCACTGAAGACCACAACAACAACAACATGTTGACATCGATGACGCACAACAGTTTGCGTTTCTACCGGAATGACAGTGTACGCGAGGGTTGTAGTTACTCCCCACTGCACTGTGTGAACAGTAGAAAATCTTAAAAGTTCACCAACCCTACCTCTTCTATAGATGTCGTCCCTACGTATATGATAGCACGCAGGTCGGAGTTCTTGATTGAGGCTGAAATTATTATACTATTGGCAGGAACTGATCAAATTACTGAATAAAACTTAAGTCCTCGGGAATCGGGGTGCCAAATGATTTATTTAAAGGAAGCAAAATGTTCAAATGCTTGTATAGCTTATGGGACTTAACTGCGGGGTCATCAGTCCCTAAACTTACAAACTACTTATGAACTAACTAATGCTAAGGACGGCACAAATATCCATGCCCGAGGGGGGATTCGAACCCCCGACCGTGCAGACCGTGACTGGAGCGCCTCAGTCCCCTCGGCCACCGCGGCCGGCTAAAGAAAGCAGAAAACCAGTAAACAGTATAATGTCACTTGACACACATTTTCTTAACTGAAAGTAAATATAAAGTCACTTAGCCTTGATCTAAGATGATTAAAAAAATGTTCAAATGTTTGTAAAGCTTATGGGACTTAACTATGGGGTCGTCAGTCCCTAAACTTACAAACTACTTATGAACTACTTACGGCACAAATATCCATGCCCGAGGGGGGGATTCGAACCCCCGACCGTAGTGGCCGTGCAGACCGTGACTGAAGCGCCTCAGTCCCCTCGGCCACCGCGGCCGGCTAAGATGATTAAACAATGTTTTATTACCGCCTACGAATGCATGTTACTCCACCAAGTGCTTGTTCTACACTCACATGTTACTCCTCCGAGAGCATGTAGTGAAGTGTGGCGGCTCCATGCAAGGCTGCCTTCGCTCCGCGATTTGGCGCACAAACATGGCTGCCGTGAATCGTCCGTCTTAAATTAATTTTGTTTATTGAATAAGTAATTTTTAATATGTTTTACCTACTCAGGGCATAGCTTAGCTTTGAGGTTTTTTTTTAAATTGAGTTTGACAATGAATATATTATTAGTTTATTAAATATTAAGAAAAATATGAATGTGTTTCGGCGCGTGTCCACCAGCACTACAGCCAGTCGGCGTCCAGACCTTGCCGCTCGGGGACTTCCCTAGAATTCGGAGAGATTTGCCAGTGCTCCGTACAGTCTCGCTCCCATGAGAACCCGACCTACTGTACCACCTGTCGTGGTTCTCACCAGCTTTTACCATCTGTCGCCTACAGGTCCTAACCGGCTGCACTGAAGCAATACTTCAATCTTAATATAATGTCTTTAAGCCAGAGATATTACACATGTCGTCGACTGGAGTTAAGGCCGTAATACGCGAAACATCTGAGGCGCAAACCTATGCAGCAACGCCACAAGCGTGATTATCTGCAACTACGTACAGTTTCACGTGGACCTATTAACACGATGCACGGTGGATATTCCTCGGCGCGAATCCGCGCATGCGCAATAGACCAATGATTCACGTGAAACGCGAAGAAAACTGAGCTCCTCTAATCGTTCATTCACACCACACAATAACCCGAGGAGAACTAGGCGTGGAACGTCATTCATTTAAATTACGAGGTATGTGCACAAAGAAAGTTACGTTTGTTTATATAAAACAAACGTGTACAGATACAGAAAAAAATATTTATAGTACAAAAGTATACAACTATTAAACTACTTTTCTACACAGCTTCCGAAATTTTGTAGGCATTTGTCATAGCGTGGCAGAAGTCTTTGTATGCCTTCTTGGTAGAAGGTTGCCGCCTGTGTATTCAACCATGTGGTAACATGTTCTTTCAGCTCTTCATCATCGCTGCAGTGTTGACCACTATGGACAGGTTTATGGTGTAAGAAGAAAGTCGCTAGGAGCGAGACTGTACGGAGGATGATCAAACACATCCCATGAAATTTCCGTAAGAGTTGTTTGGTCACATTCGCCTTGTGAGGTCGGGCGGCAACGTGAAGGGAAGAAGAAGACTCCTTTCATCTCTTCTTACACCTAAAATTTGTCCTTGGTGGTTAACACTTCAACGATGATGAGCTGAAAGAACATGTTTGCCACGTGGTCGAATACACAGGCGGCAACCTATGAAGAAGGTACACAAAAACTTGTCCCACGCTATGACAAGTGCCTACAAAATTTCGGAAGTTATGTAGAAAAGTAGTTGAACAGCTGCAGATTTTTATACAGTAAATATTTTTTCTGTATCTGTTCTCGTTTGGTTTATATAACCAAACGGAACTTACTTTGTGGTCATACCTCTGTGAGCTCGAGGTTCTTATTTAATGTGAAGTTATTTTTATTATTTCTTTTTCTCTCATGTAGTCACTAATGCTTTGAATTACAGACTCAACACTTTCGTTTCGTTTTATATAAAAGTTCACAGTTTGTGTAACTAAATGCCAAACTCCTTAGGTTTTCGGTCCCTAGACAAAAATTGGCCGCGGCGCAATGGCCGAGCTAATTGAGGTGCTGTGCTCCGATGCGCGAGGCCGTTCCCCGTCGGGGGTTCGAATCCTCCCTCAGTCATGGATGTTTGTGTTGGCTTTAGTATAAGTTAGTTCATAAGTTTTTTGTAAGTTTAGGGACTGATGACTCCACAGTTAAGTCCCATAAGCTTTACAAACATTTGAACTTAAACATTACTTAAATGAACTTGTGACAATGACAACATGCACACAAATGGCCGAGGGAGGACTCTGTAACTTCCGGCGGAAGCGGCTGCACATTTCGTGACCTGGAGCCTGAAACCACACGGCAGTTTTATATGACGACACTTTGTTGCAAGAGAATATGTCTATCTAAATTTGCATTTATTCAGCATTTTGCACATGGAACACATTTTTGGGAACTGTGACAGTAAATCTTCAAGTTAGGACACAACTAACGACGAAAACCAGACGTTGGGTTCCACTATGGCCAGAAAGAAGGAAGGCAGGGGAATATACTCATAGCTAATAAAAGAACTGAGTCTCGGAGATACAAAAGAATTTCAGAACTTCGTGAGGAAGGACGTGGTCTCGTTTGAAGAGCTGCTGTCTGTAAATTTGTAATAGTGGCGCAGCCATGGGGCTGGTAGGCAGAGGGGGGGCTAATGGGGCTGAAGTCCTCCGTACAGCATCTCTGTAAGTTAACCACCCTCCGCTTCCTACCAGTTGCCGCCTTGCTCAGTGATTATTTACGGCGTTGAAAGCAGATGTTATTGCCCTGATAAAATTGTATTGCAACGGATAACGACTTTTTACACACAAAAGACTGCAGCAACTGATAGCATACCGGTAGCAATTGCCTTAATAAATGAAATTCCCCCATTTATATTCTCGCAATTCCCAATTAAATATTCTCACTCTCCTTTTAATCATTAAGCATAATTGGGACTCAGAATTTCATAAAAACAACTACAGACGAAATGTTTAACTATTTATAAAAGTTTATTAAATTCACTGTACATCTCCCTATCATCATTTTAAAGCCAAAAATACAAAATATTCATTCACTAAATGTGTCACCAATGGATTGAGACAAGGATCGTAACCTTACATTCATACCGTACATTCTTTACTCTCTCATACTGCACCCACGTAGCTATGCACAACATTCCCATTATACAAAATCATTTCCCCTCTGAAATAGAGACATAATTAACACAACCAACACAGTTCCCGATACTTTTCCAAGGAGGCCACCATACTCACATCCTTCCTCTTCGACAGCCGGAAACGTTCTCCCTCTCGTGGCCGCTCCCCGTCCTAACCGATCCTCCCGTTCCAGTTCGCGAGTAGCCGCGCCCTCATTGGCTTGTGATCTAACGGGATCTTCTGCCAACCTCCGAATTCTGAAGGAACTCGCAAGTCGCAGCCACTTTATCATCTCATCCCCAAGGAAACCTCTCTGCCACACCCCAAAACTAAAGTTGGCAAACCTACCGAGTGTTCTGCATCTCTGCCTTCCCAGCCGCGGCTTCATGCACACTTACAGACCCTCACACACACAATCATATAGGATATAAGAGGAGTTGGGTACTGTGGAGCAAAGCTCCTTATGTGAGCGGCGTTCACTTATTTGTCCTGCAATAACAATTTTAATAAATAATAAAGCATTCTTGTCTCCACCTAGTACATCCCCCATTGTAGTCGCACTAAAGGCCAAGCACACTTTTACGAAATGATAATCAGATGAAAGTAACGTACACTGTAGTATACAAGGATTTAATGGAATGATACTACAGTATCGTTTCATCTCCTAAACATTTCTAACTTAGAAAAAAAACGGCCGGTACCGAAATTTGAAACACTCATGTGTGATAAATCACAGCCTAACTATAATTTGCCAAGCCTTGCTTCGGAGCGCGCGGTTGCTCGCCGTCGGAGGTTCGAGTCCTCCTCGGTCATATTTGTGTGTGTGTGTGTGTGTGTGTGTGTGTGTGTGTGTGTGTGTGTGTGGTGTGGGTGTGTTGTTCTTGGGATAGTTTATGTTAGTTTAAGTATAATGTAAGCCTAGGGACTGGTAACCAAGAAGTTGAGTCCCATAGATTTGCAAGCCGGCCGCGGTGACCGAGGGGACTAAGGCGCTCCAGTCACGGTCTGCACGGCCACTACGGTCGGGGGTTCGAATCCCCCCTCGGGCATGGATATTTGTGCCGTCCTAGTTCGTAAGTAGCTCATAAGTAGTTTGTAAGTTTAGGGACTGATGACCCCGTAGTTAAGTCCCATAGACTATACAAACATTTGAACATTTTAGATTTGCAAACATTTGATCGTTTGAACTGAAGTGCGCTAGAAACCTCAGAAAAAGAAGACATGTTACGAATATCGTGCCCTTGTGGTAGAATACCTTCTGAAATTGATGTCGTCATTAAATGGGTGAAAACGTATAAATATCCGTCTCTGTGGTTGGAATCTGTTTCACAGTTTACATTTCAGTACGTCCCAGACCATCCATGAAAGTAAGTCAGAGGTTTCAACAGAGATCTGTTGACTACCTAATATTTTCCTGCTTCCAGGCCACTTCGCAAGCAAGAGGGCTTTTTCCGTAGTGTCGAAATCCGACTGGAATCTTCGACTACATTATGCTGTTTTGGTTATAGGGCGTAGCAGTTACTGATTTTGTTTGATTAATTTTCTGGTGTAGTTTTTACTTATTTGTGATAGAGCGATCGTGAGTATTTACTATTATAGTTACTCTCCTGCAGAGAATGTAAGACGTATTCGAAATGTTAAGACTTCCTATCTACATAACACACAAGGTACAAACAAACATTCGACAAGGTTATTGTACTTGGTAATGAGGTGAATGTTAAAAGTGGAACTTTCATTCTCCCTCAAAAAAAAAAAAAAAAAAAAAAAAAAAAATTGTAATAGAAGTCTTCTTCCTGCTAACACTGAGTCTTTCAGACATCTGTGGACGATAAACTCTGTCCTACAGGCCTCGAAAGGCCCAACAGGTACCGACCGGTCACCGTTTTCATCCTACACTGGAAGGCGTCAACGGACGCAATATTCTGCTGTCTTGGTCCCTCACTTAGCTTTTACCGTGAATCTTTGATCCAGAGCAATGTTTCAAGCGACTAGAAGAAGGCACGGTTTTAGAAAGCTTCTATCGTGCATAACTCAGTTTGTCCTCTCGTCACATCTTGCGAGCTACGGATGAAGGGCAACAGGCAGACTGTATATTTCTCGATTTTCGAAAGGCGTTTGACACGGTATCTCATTACAGACTAACGAAGGTATCATCATATGGAATAGGTACCCAAATTTGTGAGTGGCTTGAAGCCTACTTCGGTACTAGAACCCATATATTGCCCTCTATGACGACTGTTCATCAGCGATCGGGTATCTAGGGTACCAGAGCATGAAGCATATAGAGTGTAAGTTTGGAATCTGGCCAATAAATGGATAAATTTGAAACTGAATGTTGACCTTCCTTTGTGCGAGTTCATTATACGAGGCTGCTGTGTTTTGATCCGCTTTGTCAGAGAACGTGACGATTTGAAAATTGAAGAGAGCGTGTCAGTGGGTGATTTATATGGATGGAGTAAAGACTATCAACCAGTAACATAGAATTCTACACAGCGCAGAGAGGAGAAGTTTTGTGATTGTCAGTGAACCTCGCGCTGTACCTTGGTAAATGGGCAGAATCCAAATAACACATGAAGTCAACAGCCTGAACGCTGAGGGAAGAAAAACGTGGGGGCTAATATTTATCATAAATATCGTTTAATGGATGCAGTCTGCTAAGTGTTTAAATTATGATTCCGTTCAATATTCACGTATATTTTACTAAAAAAGTAAATACCAGACATCTGCTGAGCCACACTGATTCGTATCTTAAGGATTCCTCGCGGTTTGTGACACTGTTGAAAGAATTGAGTGTATTACTTACAGACCTGATACTCAATTTTGATGTGACGCTTCTATTCACCAGTGTACCAGTGTCAGACACTATGAACATCTTGGAGGAACGTTTGGGACCTGACACCTGCGACCTAGTGCGCCACTGCTTGACGACCACCTGTTTCAGGTGGAGAGAAGAATTTTACGAACAGGCGGACGGCGTAGCCATGGGCTCACCTCTCTCGCCGGTTGCAGCAGAGATCTTTATGGAAGCATCTGAGGAAACGGCTCTCCAGTTAGCTACATCACGGCCTGCATGCTGCCTGCGCTACGTCGAAATCACTTTCGTCATCTGCCACATGGTGAACAGCTTCAGAACTTTCACCAACACCTCATCCAGCAGCACCATAGAATACAGTTCACGATGGAAGTAGAAAAGAATGGTGCGCTGCCTTTCCTGGATGTGGAAGTATACCGAAAACCAGAAGGTGAACTCGGCCACAGGGTATATAGAAAAGCCACCAGTACCGGCAGGTACCTACACGCCTCCTCCCACCATCACCGTATTCCAAAGAAATCCTCTCCTTACCAGAAGGGCCCATAGGATCAGCGACGTCGAACAGCTTTAGAAAAAATAAAATTCATTGTTTCCTGTATTAACACAGTGCAGTGAACATCAAAATATGTGTTGAAAAATTTTTGGTCGAACTATCAATTGTTTATATAATGTATTTCATGCACAACACAGACGTTTGTATCGAAGTATTTTATTACTTGGTCGTTATTTTGTTGATAGTTAAAACTGCCAGATCAATAAGCATAATCTTCGCCACAGCACCAAAGACAAGACAATTCACTGCTGGAATACAATAAAAGGAACCACAACCACACTCACGCTCACACTCCCAGCCACGTACAGACGGCAACACAACCTCCAAAGATGGAGACACACCGTACCAAGCGGAAAATCTACTAGAAGCATGTTGTTCTTCAACAAAACTGCAACTTTAAGGATTCATGCACAAAATACGGCATAAATCAACTTTTAACACGTTGTTTTCTAGGAACAATACTGGGAATGAAAGGGTTAAGACGTTCATTACAACAATTAGGAAATTGTGACCGAGCAAACGTCTCCTTAAAAGTAAAGAGTGATTCCTGTACAGCATATCAAAGTTTTAATTTTATGTAATACTATTATTATTTATTGTGTCATTAGGAAATTGATCGGGAGAAAAGCAAAGCTTGATATGCATTCATATTCAGAGAATATATGACATTAACTGTGAATGGGTAAAACTAAACATGTGTACCCAGTCAGAATTTGAACTGGGTTTCGTGCTTTCTACGCAGTTGCGCTGACCCCTACACCAGTGAGTCACTGTGGTCACCACTACTCAAGCAAGCCTTCCGTCAAATACAAACTTTACCCAGCCCATTATTACTCAAACTCGCGGCTTTTTGAAACTGATTCCCATAAAAGTAATGGCTCAGCATTGGCTCCACACTGAACACCGAAGAAAGGATCGATCCCCGTCATCAGCATTTTGAATAAGTTTTGTATAAATTCTTAACTCCAGTAAAGAAATTAATGGAGCATGGAAAAATAATGAATGATATCAAAGATAGGGTTCTACAAATTAAAATAAAATCGGAATATTTAAATACCTGGATGTCATTCTTACAACAAAGAAAAGCTACAAACCAGGAAGTTGGCCAGGGAACACTTTTTTTTCTGTTTAGTGACTAGGTTAAAAGGGACACATCATATATATTAGTTCTCATTGGTGGTTTTTTTTTTTTTTTTTTTTTTTTTTTTTTTTTTTTTTTTTTTACGCCATATCTCCCTATTACTTGGCAAAATTAATGATTGAGGTATCATTTTCAAGGTTTCGTTCTCTACTAATTACGAGTTCATACAATCTAAATTGATACCCGGCGAACGATCGTAAATGGTAAATGTATTTACGGTTGCTTCCAAAAAAATGTTCAAATGTTTGTACAGTCTATGGGACTTAACTACGGGGTCATCAGTCCCTAAACTTACAAACTACTTATGAACTACTTACGAACTAGGACGGCACAAATATCCATGCCCGAGAGGGGATTCGAAACCCCGACCGTAGTGGCCGTGCAGACCGTGACTGGAGCGCCTCAGTCTCCTCGGCCACGGCGGCCGGCACGGTTGCTTCCATCAGCGATCACGCCGAGTATCAACTTATTTTGCGCGGCCGATATAAAAGCAAATTAGAACGTGCCATCTATTGACAATCTGTTTAACTAACATGAACGGCAGCTCTGGCAGTTGTTTAGATTCTGTATGCAAGACAAAGACCTTCTTCGATGCAAGCATACTTTATCACACGATTTCGGTTATACATGTCGTTGTAACGGAGAAAAATAAACAGGCTCGACAGCTCTTGCAGTTCTTTGGATTTATTACGCAAGCGTAATTAATCAAACAAACAAGTTTTCAAAAACTAAAATAAACACGAAAAACTCAATATCTTATAGTCAGAATGTTCAAATGTTTGTAAATCTATCGGACTCATCTGCTTGGTCATTAGTCCGTAGTTTACAAACTACTTAAACTAAGGTAAACTAACCTAAGGAAAATACAAACACCCATGCCGTAGAGGAGACTCGAACCCCCAAACCGGCCGCGGTGGTCGAGGGGACTGCGGAGCGCCACTCACGTTCTGCACGGCCACTACGGTCGGGGGTTCGAATCCCCCCTCGGGCATGGATATTATTGCCGTTCTTAGTGTTAGCTAGTTCATAAGTAGTTTGTAAGGTTTTATTTATTTATTTATTTATTTATTTATTTATTTTTTTTTTATGAACCCCCGACGGCGAATGACGGCGCGCACCACAACACGGTGCCCCAGTGCTGACGTTTAATTCGCCGGGACAATGTCTTATTTTTATATATTTCATAATTAATCATATTGTATTCAATTATATAAATTTCCTTACAATGAGAGTAATATTTGTTACCGCTATTCAAAGTTTATTATCTTTTATACATATGTACTTGTATCTGCCTTTTCTCCATTACTATCTCACCTATATGTGACTCATCAGCATAGAGTGCGAATTATTCGCACGGGTCAAATGGTAAGTCTAATTGTACAGGGTTTAAGAAATAGAAATGGCCCGGAGAACAGAGTTCCAGGGCACAAAGAAACATAGCAAACGAAAGGATATATAGTATAAGTTCCTATATAAGACGTTGAAAGTGAGCACCAGGCACTTTTGGTCACTTGTCCGTAAGTTGCTTAAAGCAGATGGAAGTGGACTACTAGAACTGGTGCCATCTCATAAGATGTAATGCAGTTCTGAGGGTTGTTGCAATACACGTTAGACTTGAGGGCTCCGCACACTAATAGATCGGCCGGCTGCAATACCTGTTGCCCTAGCCAGTCAGAAATAACAGTACATCTCTCCCTCCTCTGATAATGCTGCCAGAAATGAAAATCGTATCCACTCGCCGGGGCCTCTTTATTTGTCCCCCTCCACATCTCCCCCCTCTCACTTGGCGCTGAGGTATGGTAGCTAACGGAATCTTAGTAGAAATATAAATTATATCCCTTGAGGTGTCTTTTTGGCGAAAAAGTTGCCATAGCTTCAGACTGCAACACGTTAGAAACTTAATAATTCAGGAAATAATAGGAAAAAAACAACATTGTGTTAGATGTCAAAGGCCAGCCCCAGTGGCCGAGCGGTCTGCGGCGCGCCAGTCACGGCCGCTACGGTCGGGGCTCGAATCCCCCCTCGGGCATGGATGTTTGTGTCGTCTTTAGTATAAGCTAGTCCATAAGTAGTTTGTAAGTTTAGGGACTGATGACATCGCAGTTAAGTCCCTTAAGCTTAACAAACATTTGAACATTTATATGTCAAATAGAGTGAAATATCAACTTGGTATGGCCACGGCCACTAATGGATGATGGCCGGTTGCAACGACTATCTTTCAAAATGTTCAAATTTTTGCATAGTTTATGGGACTCAACTACGGGGTCATCAGTCCCTAAACTTACAAACTACTTATGAAGTAGCTAACACTAAGGACGGCACAAATATCCATGCCCGAGGGGGGGGGGGGGGCATTCGAACCCCCGACCGTAGTGACCGTGCAGACCGTGACTGACGCGCCGCAGTCCCCTCGGCCACCGCGGCCGGCCGACTATCTTTGAATGGACACGCGCTGAGCAACGGAAACATGCTAAGCCATACAGATGATAAAATGTGGTAATGAAGCGATGCTTTCAAGTGACCGCCAGGAAGGGCCTTGGACATGTAGGAAACATTGTTGAGACGCGGAAAACGACGAGAGCAGTAAAAAAAATATGGCGCAGCGTGTTTGATATCAAAGACGCTGCGGAAATACGATTAAAAGAAAAGGAGAGGGGGTGAGAAATTTAGGGATAAGGGAAAGATGAATTGCGATATGCGAAGACAGAATATTTGTCCCGCGGGAAAGGCTGCGTGCTCTAAGGCGCCTTGCTGCAGTATGCGGGGATGCTCCCCGTCGGAGGTTCGAGTCTCTGTAGGCAATGGGTATCTGTATTTGTCCTTACCATAAGTTAGTTTACGTAGTTCGTTAAGTCTAGGGAGTGATGACCACTGCATTTTGGTTACTTAGCTTTACAAACAATTGAATTTTAAAAGAATGTTCAAATGTTCAAATGTTTGTAAATCTATCGGACCAAACTACGTGGTCATCAGTCCGTAGCTTACAAACTACTTAAACTAAGGTTAAAAAAATGTTCAAATGTTTGTAAAGCTTATGGGACTTAACTATGGGGTCATCAGTCCCTAAACTTACAAACTACTTACGAACTAGGACGGCACAAATATCCATGCCCGAGGGGGGATTCGAACCCCCGACCGTAGTGGCCGTGCAGACCGTGACTGAAGCGCCTCAGTCTCCTCGGCCACCGCGGCCGGCAAATAAGGTTAACTATCCTAAGGCAACACACACACCCATGCCCCAGGGAAGACTCGAACCTCCGACGGCAAGCAACCGCGCGCTCCGCAGCGAGGCGCTTTAGACCGCTCGGCTACTCTACCGCGGTTTGAAAACAATATCTGTTTAATTGTGCACATAAATGATCAAATGTTTGTAAAGCTTATGGGACTTAACTGCGGGGTCATCAGTCCCTAAACTAACAAACTAGCTATGAACTAGCCTATACTAAAGACAGCACAAACATCCATGTCCGAGGGGGGATTCGAACCCCCGACGGGGAACGGCCTCGCGCATCGTAGCATAGCGCCACAATGCGCTCGGCCGCTCCGCCGCGGCAATTGTGCCCATATTTTGGTGGTTTATTAAGAAGTATGTTGTTGATACTATCTATACGACTCTAAGCGGTATTACTTAATGAATTTCTGTGTATGTAACGGCAGTTGTATTCCCATAAAAAGCATACCGTAGAGCACCAAATTAATTTTAACGAGAACTAAAAACATTGTTTTCTTTCGTATTACAACTTAAAAGTTAAAAATAGATGAATTCTTTGACTCGTTGCTACATGAAACTCAATTTTCCAAGTAGCAGCCGCGCGGGAGTAGCCGAGCGGTCTGGAGCGCCACGTTGAGGATCGCGCGGCCTCCCGCGTCGGAGGTTCGAATCCCCCCTCGGGCATGGATGTTTGTGTCGTCTGTAGTATTAGTTCATAAGTAGTTTATAAGTTTAGGGACTGATGACCCTGCAGTTAAGTCCGATAAGCTTTACTAACATTTGAACATTTTTGCCAAGTTGCAGCATAGAAACAAGGCCTATGGTGGAGGCACTATGCAATCATCACAGCGTGCGGTGTCTCTCTTACTACATTATCGATACCGCTGGGACAGGCAAAACAATGAAAGATAAAGAGTTAGCGACAAACGTTGTCACTGGCGCCGGTATTTGGAAGAGCATTTCTGGGAACTTTCAGCGCAACGGGAAGTTCCGAAGGTAGCCGAGACCGTTGCATAAGACACTTGACTGGGGTTTGCCGGTTTCCCTCGTCTGGCAGATAGTGGCAGCGGTTGCGTTACTGCCGTAGGCACAACCGGTGTCCAACATTTTCACCGAGCGAGCTGACCCAGTGGTATAACACACTGGGCTCGCATTGTGAACGACGATAGTCGTATACCTGAACCATCTCGTGATTTCCGTAAATCACCCCACGTAAATGCCGGAATGGTTGTTTTTAAAGTGCATGACCGATTTTTCTATCCCATGTTCAAATGTTTCTAAATCTAAGGGACTTAACTGCTGCGGTTGTCGGTCCCTAGCCTTACAAACTACTTGAACTATTACTTTCATCTTTTTTTAATTTACTGGTCGTCCCGGCAATGCTTCGCAGTTGCTAATATCTATGTACTCTTGCTTTGAACGTCAAATGTGCAAAATTTTATGGCAATCGTACGAAGGATATTGATATCCCAAAGAAAAGAGCTCTAGCAGATTTCCACAAATTCTCCTATTTTCTGGCCAACTATTCCAAACGTATATTTCATTCAACCTTCCACTCGCTTTGAAGTTGAATTAGCAATATTTTATCGCAATCATATAAATGGTATTGATATTTCATAGAAAATCTTTCTATTTCTCTGAATTTTCCGGGAGACGTTTCAAAATTTTTATTTCATACGAACGTTACTCTTCCTTTGAACGTCAAATATGCAAAAATTTATTGCAGTCGGATGAACGGTTCTCAACTTACAGTTTTAAGCACAATTAGGAACACACTGATAAAGGAACTTGGTTCGAATTTTGCGACTTTCCTTTTTAACTGTCCCTCTTTTTTTACTCAAAACCTTTCCAAGACCATAATGAACGAAACAAAAAATTACCCCTCTCCGTCGTGCGAATAGCCATAGTGGTACATTGAAAAACTCACTTTCAGTTTTCTCAAATTTTCCAATATTTCGGTAGATTTTCCAAAAAATGTATTTCATACAAACCTTGTCCTGTCAAGCCGAACTCAACTGATGCTCTTAAAACCTCGTAGCAATTGATTTTCATTCATAAAAAATAGCTTTTTAGGTTTTTCCTAAATTTACCTACGTTCCTGGCGACTTTTTCAAATTTTTACTTGATGCGAACCCTCCAATTTCTTCCAACATGAAATGTACAAAATTTTATCGCAACGGTATTGATAGCTCACTGGAAAAGGCTGTTTCATTTTTTCTCGATTTCCCTTTTTTCCGGACAACCTTTCCACATTTTATCACCGTTTAAACCTTCCCCCTTTCAAGACTAAAATTAGCCAAAAATATTGCTAATTCTCGAGTTCTAGCGAGACTAACGACAGCAATATATATATATATATATATATATATATATATATATATATATATATATATATATATATATGTAATGTACGGCTAGTTTCGGTAAAACTATGTCAGGCCGGCCGCGGTGGCCGAGCTGACTGAGGCGCGCCAGTCACAGTCTGCACGGCCACTACGGTCGGGGATTCGAATCCCCCCTCGGGCATGGATATTTGTGCCGTCCTTAGTATTAAGTAGTTCATAAGTAGTTTGTAACTTTAGGGACTGATAATCCCGCAGTTAAGTCCCATAAGCTCTACAAACATTTTTGAAACTATGTCACCGTTCTACTTACGTATCAACAACAACAAAAATAATAATAATAAAACAATGTATTTCTCTATCTTCACTCAAACTAACTTTAAAACTGATTCTGTACTGGGAAAACGATCTAAAAAAATCTATATTCCATATGCTAAGGTTGTTACATCCTTCCTAGAGTACAGAAACAGGTTTAGGCAGAACCTGTTTCTTTACTCCACTCCTCACAAAGAGAATACGCCCCTGAGAAACGCAATATCTGCAGAACATGGGGTTACAGCGACTCTGTGATTTCTTGCTACTGGATAGATGTATTCTAGCCTCCAGTACAGTAGGCCTACTAGAATACCGCGTAGTGCAGTAAGTAACTCCTGAAAGTGTAAATCAATTTATAAGTAAAGGATGAATATCGGAAACTAATTAAATGTTTCGTGCATTACATGGGCATTGAAACTATTTTTAATAGCTGTATAATGATTATGCTCCAATGTGGGCATAAACTTTCTAAACAAATAAAATACAATTTGTGTTCCATTAACTACGAAATTTATACAAATTCATGAGGTAGATTAGGCGATGCTTAACGTGAGTCACTCTGGTTATAATAATTAATTTTCTTCTCTATGTCGACTGCTGTACAAACGGACTGTATTTCAAGCCTAATAACCTCCGTCTTTTTCTTACAGCTCTCCAATTTTCTTATCCTATTTATACGGCTCACATTATACAACGCCTCGCTGCATCAAACATGTCTATTAATTACGTGATTGACTATACACATCAACTAAACTTTGGAACCGTATTTACTAACACGCAGGAGTGAAATAACTGCAGCGATGGTAGCGCGCAAAGCGGGTATACTTGGCATTGCAGTGAACAGATTTGATAATATTTCTTTGATGAAAGATGAGATATGTCAAAGTTTCCCTCTAACACTATCACGTTTTCTTGCGTAAATATTTAACATATCAACTTTGACAAAGCAATATGACTGTGTAATACCGACCTTAAAAAGGAATCAGGGAGAAGTACCAAATAGCTTACAAAGATAATAGTGGAAGCTCCGTGGGATTTAAATGCGTTTATCAGGCGACACCGCTAACAGTGCCATCTGTTGGTTCGAGTTGTATAGCCTACTATGTTATGCTTGTCTTGTCGTCTGTGACTCCGTATTTTATTTCGCTGCGTACCAAAATTCCAATTCGCTATTACTTCAGACGTTAATTCGTTTAAAGTGTAGGATTAAAAATACTAAAACAATCGGTTCCGTACAGTTTATTTCCGTGAAATTCGAACTGAAAATAAAACAATACTTGACGTACAGTAGCCTATTTGCGAGTTTCTTTCCTAAGTTTAAGAATAGTTTTCTTGATTTGTTTTAATGAGCAAGGAAGTTTGGAAAGTAGGAGGTGAGGTACTGGCGGAAGTGAAGTTGTGAGGCGGCATCATGAGTCGTGTCGGGATAGCTCAGTCGTTAGAGCGGTTGCCCGCGAAAGGTAAAGGTCCCAGTTTGGAGTCCCGGTTCCGGCACACAATTTTTATCTGCCCGTAAGTTTCAAGTTCTGTGAAGTTTGGAAAGTAGGAGGCATGGTACTGGCAGAAGTAAAAGTTCTTAGGGCGGATCTTGAATCGTGTCGGTATAGCTCAGTGGTAGAACACTTGCCCGCGAAAGGCAAAGGTCCCACATTCGAGTCCCGGTTCCGGCATACAACGTTAATATGCCAGGAAGTTTCAAGGCGATAAGCTTTTCCAACAGGAGAGTGCACGTCCACATCGGTCCCGTACCACTCGACGTGCTCTTCAAGATGTACGTCAACAACCCTGGGCAGTACGATCCCCACATCTGTCCCCCGTTGAGCATGTTTGGCACCAGATAAAACGTCATCTTGGCGCGGTCTGCACGACAGGCACGAATTCTGGGCCACCTGAGGCACCAGGTGGAAATTGCATGGCAGGCCATACCGCACCTCTACGATAGTAAAAATCGCAGATTGCATTGCTGTAAAAGAAGGCCCTAGCGTCGGCATTGTGGTAGTCTTTTTACATTTTCCAGGAGTGTACATCGGCTGTTCACTCCCACTTATAGTTCACAAATCACGCGCTGTCGCATGTTTCATGGAAGAGTTTCGACTATTTGCTGTTTGGAAGTACTGCAGTGTGGACGGCGGGACAGGCGCTACCCGGCCTCGCCCTCCGCATAGAGTGGTGCGGCTCTGCCTTCCAGCCTCCGCGGTCGGCTGCGCGCCGCGGCGCTCGGATCCACTTAATATGCATAGAGCAGTGAGCGTGCTGGCTGGTAATTGTCAGCTTCGGCTGAAGGCGGTCGGATAGGCGTCTAGGCGCGCGCCATTCATTCCGCCGCGGCGCTGGCGCTGGTATGCCGGCCGGCTGACCTCGCCTCTAATCGGTTTCGTGACTTCTCTCGGCGAGATCGTAAGCGATCCTGATGACGGGCGGCGTACGCTTGAAACGCAAGGCGCGCTGTCTGCGTGGACAGCTAACCGGCAGAAAGTAGACGTCCTGTTCATTAACTCTGAAGACCAGGGTATTAGATGCGGCGACAACAAAGGAAATGAGATAAAGTCAGTGAGCGCAGATTACAGTCCTGATCTTCAAAGGGAAAATAAAATAAAATAAAATAAACTCAGCTAGTTGGAATTTGACATCGGAGTAACCTTATACGAGGCGCGTCCAGAAAGTAAGTTCCGTTTCAATTTATGTCCGCTGCAGCGCTGCGATTACAGTTCCGCTAGAGCCCTGTATTAGGAGAGTACCGCCAACCGGGCGAGCGCCGCCATTGTAGGCCTATCTCCCAATAGCAGCGCTATGGGCGGCGCTATTAACCCTTAACTACTATAGACGTTGACAGGAACGCAACTACTATGGAGGGGTCTCTCAGACCACTCTCTTATTTTCCATGTATTAAACTAGGGTTTTGCTAAATATATATTTTCATGGCTTCCTGTCGTTCATTACAGTTCTTAGAGGTGACAGTAGTAGAAATTTGACTTTTTAAACAATGTAGTTTGAGTAACATGCAATTTGCAGTACATTTTTATTTTTTGTGCTATGAAAAGAACAGCAAGTAATTATTTCTCTACACACCAACAGATTATCATTATAGAGATCATATTACAAATTCACAGCGTGATTAGATACAAAAATCCCATTTGAATTATAGTAAACTGTATGCGAAATCTCCTTTCCATTTACGATTCTCCTAGAAAGCTTGCCACATTTTCCATATAAAACAAAAACTACAAACTAAAGATATCTTTTGAGCCGTCTGTCGTAGTCCAGGATGCTGTAAGACGATGTTGTGTTGCCTTGTTCTTACGTTGGCTGCTGGCTGCTTTTTTCGCCATCGAAAACATCTGTTCTTACCGAAGAAGTAAGCTGCTTCGTCATCATCAGGTGTCACATCTTCATCACCTTCAGGTTCCTGCTCAGAATTAGTGTCATGTTCACTAAGTACCTCAAAATCAGAGTCATTATCGCTGTCGTCAAAATCATCTGAGGATTCACCGAAACGATCTTTATCATCCACGTCTGCTTCACGTAAAATGCGTTGCATAGAGTGTTCAGCTTTTCCTGCCATGAAGAAACACGACACGGAACAACAACAGCGAGAGAGAGGCCACAGCCACAGCGCTGTCGCTTAGCAGGCCGCGCTCACCAAGCCGACAGGCCAGGCGCTACGAGGCAGAGTCTGCGCCAGCGGCACGCTAACATTTTGAAAGATAGTCGTTGCAACCGGCCATCATCCATTAGTGGCCGTGGCCATACCAAGTTGATATTTCACTCTATTTGACATATAAATATTCAAATGTTTGTTAAGCTTATGGGACTTAACTACGGGGTCATCAGTCCCTAAACTTACAAACTACTTATGAACTACCTTATACTAAAGACGGCACAAATATTCATGCCCGAGGGGGGATTCGAACCCCCGACCGTAGTGGCCGTGCAGACCGTGACTGAAGCGCCTCAGTCTCCTTTTTTTTTTTTTTTTTTTTTTTTTTTTCTTGATTACACAAAGAAACATCCTCTTCAGGAAAAATTCAATATCGTCTTGATGACTTCTTCATCTGCAGACGATAAAATAAAAGCTTGAAACCAAATGAAACTTCTCCTACCTCGTAGTTGTAAAAATCGTTTCTTTCGAAAACTGAAAAGAAGTGGCAGAATTGTTGCCTACATGTAAATTATAAATTATGTTCTTTTTCTCTCTCTGTACTTCCGCGGCTACTCATGGGCTATTTCGGCTTACCGAGCGCTTCAAAGTTGTCTTCTCGTATTGTCTGCTACTGCAGTTTATGCCGTGTTTTTCGTGTTCCTTTTTTTTTTTTTCTAATTCTCTTTTACTATGTTTTTGCCTTCTCGGTAGACTTTGGAGTACCAGGTAGCAATAGCTCAGGCCACCGTACGGAAATCACAGAAGTTTAAAAGACATTTAAGAATGAATAAAAAATTAAATACATAAATTAAAGTTCTTCTACGGGTGTTTCTATGATAAAATTCTAAGTAAAAAATTCGCATACTTTTCTTTATATTTCTTCGTTCTTTTAAGTTTTTCGTGTTCTGTCGTGAGATAAATCCAGTAGTCTTCTTTACTCTTATCTTTTTCTGTGAGAATGTAGTACACCGTATGTCCTTTGATCCAATTAACTGCTTTGTGTTTTGTGCTTGGGTAGGGTACTTCGTCTGGGTGGAGAAGTCTAGCTGGGGTAATGGTTCGGGGAGATGTTCGCAGCATACTAGCGAGTTTAGTTCTGCAGAGAGTCCAGATGGTTGTGACAGCGTCGCAGGTGAAACGGTGTTCCTCCGTGTCCACTAAGTTACAGGAGATGCAATTTGGAGTTTCCGCTAGGTGAATTGCGTGTAACTTTGAATTTGTGGGAATTTTTCTGTTAACCGCCGTGTACCAGGTTGATCGGACTTCTGTCGGTAAGTGAGGATCCTGAATGTTCTCCCAAATTTTTTCCCAGTTGTACTCTTTGTACTTCTTCTCTATTCTATTTCCGTTTTGGTTGCTCATCATGTTTGTGTAAACTTCTTTGACTTTGTATAGGTCTTTTTCGAGAGTATTTCTTCGAACGTAACTTAATTCGACAAGAAAATGTTTGATATGATAGAGTGCGTTCGGAATGTGGTGCACGTCTACTGGTGGATCCATACTGGTCGGTGCAATTTCATTTAAAAGATGAGCTGCGAGAGTATCGGGCGATCGTTGCCACTGCTTGTACAATTTGCTGACGAACAGCGCCTGTGATTTCTTGTAAATGTTTGTCAGGTTTAAGCCTCCGTTACTTAAAGGTAGTGTTAAGGTCTCATACTGCACCTTAAAAATTTGCCCTCTGGTGACAAAATGGCCGAGCGCTGCTAGCATCTGTCGAGCTATGATCTTCGGTATTGGCAATACTTGAGCAACATAGTTTACTTTGGATGTTATGTATGTATTTGCTAATTGCACTTTTTGTATGGCATTTAGTTTACGCAAACCATGTTGTTGTATGGCCGCTCGCATTTTTGCCAACAATTTTCTGTAATTAAGGGCAGCCGTGCGGCGGATATCTTTCATGTATTCAATTCCTAGTGTTTTGATAGTTTCTACGCAATTTATTTGTACGTCGCCTCTAAGATCTAATCCCCGACCGATGTGCATTATTCCCGACTTATTACAGTTTAATTTTGCTCCTGACGTCGCTTCATAGGTTCGTATAGTTTGGAACGCTGTTTCCAGTTCGTCACCTGCCGTGATCACAAAACTGACGTCATCTGCGTACGCTTGACATACTATTCTATGGCCGTGTATTTGTAGCCCTGCAAGATCCTGCGTCAGGGAGGACAGCAGAGGTTCCATCGCCATCGCAAACAAGCACAGGGACATTGGGCAACCTTGGCGTACTGAACTTTTGATTCTGACAGGTCTGCTTAATTGTCCGTTGACACATATTCGTGAGGTGGAATTTGTCAATAGGTTTTTGACCGTTGTAATAATTTTTCGTGGGAGATTCATGACTTCCATGGTTCGAAAAAGATACGTATGGTTAACTCTGTCAAAGGCTTTTTCGAAGTCAAGAGAGACTATGGCACTTGGAATGTCCAAAGCTTCTGCCGTTGCTATAATATCTCTGTATTCGCATAACGTCTGGTGTATTGTTCTATTTTTCCCGACGCTCGTTTGGTAATTCCCAGTAATACTTGTTATAACAGAAGTTAGTCTTTGCGTTATGATGCGTGCGACAATTTTGTAGTCGGTATTGAGTAGTGTGATGGGGCGTAGGTTGTTAACAGTCTTCCCTCCTGGCGTTTTGGGAACTAACACCACTATACCTTCACAAAAGTCCTGTAACACGTCACTTCTGGCGTTCAGGATTTCGTTACACACGAGCGTCAGCTTGGGGACGAGCTGTTGTTCAAAGGTGTGATAGAATTCCGCTGGTAATCCGTCGGGGCCAGGGGACTTATTCTTTGCGCTTCTACGTATGGCGTCTGCCACTTCCTCGTCAGTTACGTCTGCTGACAGGTCTGCCGCTTCTTCAGGATTTAATTTCGCGGTCAGCCTTGCGATGACGGCTTGCTGCGCCTCTTCGTCTGCTGGTTTGTCGGCCATCAGTGTCGTAAAATATTTATGGATTTCTTCTCGAATGCCACGTTGTGTCATCAAGGTTCTCCCGTCTTCTGTGTTCAGTTCTGTCAATATTTTCCGGTTTTTTCTCTTCTGGTCTTGTATGATATGGTACATTGACGTTGTTTCTTCGTGAACTGTATTTTGTAGCCGTGATCGAATTTTACAACCTTCTAATTGCTTCCGCTTGAGACTTAAAAGTGTGGCCTTTATTCGTTTGATCTGTGCATAATTTTCTATGACTGTGGCATCTTGTTGGTACAAGTCTCTGAGACACTGATAATAAAATTCTATTGTGTTTTTCATCCAAATATTTTTCATCCAAGAGTAACGTTTCATGGTCTTTATTAACGCGGGTTTTGCACATTTCATCCACCATGTAAAGGCCGAGTCATACTTTGAAAACTTTCTTTCGCAGTCCGTCCACGTATTGCGGAAGGTTTCGTGGCACTCTGGGTCTGACAGATGCGCGACGTTTAACTTCCATGTTCCTTTCGCTCTGTACGTTTCTTGTTTTTGTAGGTTAGCAGTGCATATGTAGGCTACATGATCGGAAAATATATTCGGCCACAGTTCCGCTTGCAAAATGTGATGTTGTAAATTAGACGTTACATAAATTCTATCTATGCGACTAGCGGAATGGCTGGTAATGTGGGTAAACCCGGGCTTATCACCGTGTTTAAGTTCCCACGTGTCGATCAGTTTGACTTCTCTGACGATATTCTGAAGTTCTATACAGTTGTTGAAATTTGGTGTCTGATCCTTAGGTTTGATGACACAATTAAAGTCGCCTGCAAAAATGAGTTGATCGGGACCCCGCATAAAGAGTGGTACAATTTCTTCTTTAAAAAATTCAGCCCTCTGGCGTTTTTTACCCGTTCCAGAAGGGGCATAAATATTAATGAGTCTGGTATTATTTATCGTGCAAGCTATACCCCTGCTGTTCGTTAACCTCTCGACGTTTGTGGGGAGGATGCCTTCCTTCGTCATGATCGCTGTCCCGAGTTCACTGCCATAACCAGGATTAAGTAGGGTATTGTATCCCGTTATACGGTCTAGATTAATGTCTGTCACTTCTTGTAAGAACGCGATATCTATATCAGCTGCATACAAGAAGTCTTGGAGGTTCTTTAATTTAAATGTGCAACTAATTTTATTGATATTAACAGTTGCAATCCGATACGCTTGCAACGGTAAAAACACATTTGCAGGCATACTTGATGTCATCCTGCTTGTTACTGATATCGATAACACATGACCTAAAAGTATTCTGGGTCTTCGTCCACTTCCCCCGATCCGGCTGCGTTGTTTTGTTGCCGGACAGGGTTGTCTATACATGCATCTGACGACGCCCCTGCCGTGTTTCTCGGAATCTCTGGCATCTCTTCCTCTCGAGTTGCTTCGTCGGTGTCATCTGCCCACGCTCTCGGTTTGATATTTCCCCTGTTCTCTTCATCCTGTTCATTTCGATGTTTGATGGATCCTTTCGGAGCCACCGTGTTCACTGTTGCACGTTCTTCCGACGTTCGCATTTGGCTGGAATCGGGTTCCTGCGTTCGAGTTTTTTTGGACGTCGGAAGGTTTCCTGGAGAGGGCTGTGATGTCCCTTCTATCAGTGTTTTGCGTATCTGTTCGGCTTTCTCGCGCAGTTTTGGCGCCTGTTCTTCCGCACCTTCGCGTGCAATACGTCGCTTTTTTGTTTTTTGGGAGATTTCTCGGGCTGTTGGTCTGTTAAGTCCAGAGTCTCAACTGGTGATGCCGGAAAAATTCCGTCTGCATTTGCTAACTGCTGCACACTCTTGTCGTTACTGTTGCTTTCACACTCAACTCCCTGCTTATTTTTGTCCGTTGTCTGGTCGTTAGAAGGAAGGACATCATGTGTGTTTGTCGTATCCATGGGTATGTCGTGTTCGGTGTGGTCGTTGTACGCTTCCAGGGCTGCGTCTAGATTTGCTTCCGGTGCAATATTGCCTCGCGTGGCGGCGACGTAGCTCAGGGGCAACGTAGACACGGGGCCAGGCCTCTGTCGCTCGCCGGTCGGTATTTGCGTCACGCGCCGTTGTAAACACTGCGCGCGAACGTGTTCTGTAGAACCACATCCCGAGCATGTTCGTGGTTGCCCTTCGTATATGACAACCGCTCTGTAGCCACAAACGGTGATGTAGGACGGTATGTGCTTCAACATCTCTATTTTCACTTGTCTGACACCGTTCAACACTGGGAAAATGTGAGAGTCTGACCACTTTTCCGCGATGTTACTGAGTACAGTGCCGTATTCCCTGAGTTGATCGTTAATTGCGTCGCCAGGTATTTCGAATGGTAATTCGAAGATTCGTACAGTTTTGAAACCCATGCCAGCTGGTGATATTGTAACGTCGCCAATAGTGCCGTCTGAATGTTTAAATTGTAATCGTCCGCCACATGAGTCGACAATTTTCTTGCATTTTTCAGGGCTTATCATTTTTAAATATACAGTACTGCTGACTATCGATAAGTGTATTCCGATCAATTCGTCTATAGTGACCTTCATAACGTCTCTTACAAACAACTCCACTTCAAACGACTTTGGTCTAGGTAAATTTGGGTCGAAACTCAATCTAAGAGTGTCTTTCCTTGGTGGTCGATCCATTATGTTCGTGTGCAAAACATTCTAGTTGGTAAATGTAAACGCTGAAGCGTGCACTCACCGTTTACCTCCGCTCGGCCGCCAAGTAGCGAGGACGTAAACAAGACGTCCGCACAGCACGGCTGCCCGACGAAGACTACATCTCCTCGGCCACCGCGGCCGGCGCTAACACTGTGGTCGGGCAGTGAGGCCGAGCAAGGCTCATAAATACGGAACAAAGAGCAGCAACACAGCAAGAATGCTGGCACGTGGACCGTGTCGGCCCCAGGAAGGTACACGGACGAGTCCGTTTAGCTTGGCAGGGGTGTGTGAAATATCTCGACTCAAAAAGTCGTGGCGGTCTGAGAGACCGCAGATAGTAGTTGGGGGTTAAAGTAGCATTCATGAATACAGGAACCAGTATGTATATCGACGTGGTATTACAATACGATAAGTAAGCAATGAACTAAGGATTTTAATCGTTTCATCACTTCTACTGCGAACATTAAGGAAAACTTGGTAATCTGAGTTCAAGACCTTTATTTTTCAGCAAACTAGTTGTAAAACTGTTTCGTGCTAAAATTTAAACCCTCTACCAAATGCACTGCTTTCGCAATAAGTGACGTTCCTGCTTTCAAATTAGCTAAGGACTGACGTTTTAATCTCTAATATATTGATTTTTATCAACGTAGATGTAATTAATACATGTTGCTTTCCATTAATCTAGTGCCTAATGTTGATAGGTGTTGTGTGCTAACCTACATGTGTCATTATCACATAACATTAACTGAGCTAACATTTTGGGAAGGTTTAAGTTTTTACACATTGTTATTGCACTGCTGGGTACTTCAGTAAAATAAACTTTATATTAAAATTCGAGTTTTGGAGATCTATTTAATGGGCGGTTTCATTTACCGCCCAAACCTTCGTAATATGCAGGCTAAGTATAAATACGAAATTCGTCAAATACGGCACATTATGTTAGATTTTCATGTATTTGTATCTTTTAAAAATATCTTTTCTCTTACGTGTGTTGTCCGTCCAACATTGCTCGCAAGAAACTTGAACAGATAAACCTAGAAGTTTACTCGCTATTTCAATACAAATTCATTTACTTCGCAAAATTTTGCATTCTCGTATGGGGATGCATTTTTTCTTCCAATGCGGTGTACCCACAATTCGCGTCTTTTCGCATCTCTTTCGTTCGTGGAATGCGTAAAACTTGCTACCTCGGACTGCCTTAGTATAACAATTCACAGCCAACAATGCGGCATTTTTCACCATATAAAAATGGAATATGCTATGTTAAGCTCTTAATTTAATACATAATGAGTCTACACATTTCCAACACCTCTAAATGCTAAAATAACAGCTAGTTAAGTGAAATATGTCATTTTCGCTGATGGATTGCTTAGGCCTAAAATGGCGGACGTGCCCCACCCGCGCTCAACTGACCAATAGCAGCCGGCGGTTGCCGGCAAGCAACACATAAAAGGTTGGCGCTACTCTCCAAATACAGGGCTCTTAAGTTCCGCACATGCGCTGTAGACGATGTGTATCAAGGAGCCATTTGGAGATCGGCTGTCAGTTACGTACGCTTTGTTGTGCTTGTTTGAAATGTCGGCGTTGGTTGAAAATCCCGCCGCCTGTGAAATCAGGTAGGTGATTCGGTTTCTGAATGCGATGAAAGTGAAACCGAGTGAAATTTATCAGCAAATTTGCGGACCAAATGCGATGAGTGATTCGATGGTGAGAAGATTGATCCGACAGTTCAATGGCGGGCGTAGTGATGTGCACGATGAAGAACGAAGTGGGCGTCCACCTTTGGTTACAGAAGAACTGGTTCACGCGATTGATGACAAGATCCAGGAGAACCGTAGGTTTACAATTAGTGCCCTCGCTATGGACTTCCCCAAGTTCCGTTTCAATTTATCTCCGCTGTAGCACTGCGATTGCAGTTCCGCACATGCGCTGTAAACGATGTGTATCAAGGAGAAGAACGTGCGCCATTTGGACATCGCTGTCAGTTACGTACGCTTTGTTGTGCTTGTTTGAAATGTCGGCGTTGATTGAAAATCCCGCCGCCTGTGAAATCAGGTAGGTGATTCGGTTTCTGAATGCGATAAAAGTGAAACCGAGTGAAATTTATCGGCAAATTTGCGGACCAAATGCGATGAGTGATTCGATGGTGGGAAGATTGATCCGACAGTTCAATGGCGGGCGTAGTGATGTGCACGATGAAGAACGAAGTTGGCGTCCACCTTTGGTTACAGAAGAACTGGTTCACGCGATTGATGACAAGATCCAGGAGAACCGTAGGTTTACAATTAGTGCCCTCGCTATGGACTTCCCCAAGTTCCGTTTCAATTTATCTCCGCTGTAGCACTGCGATTGCAGTTCCGCACATGCGCTGTAAATGATGTGTATCAAGGAGAAGAACGTGCGCCATTTGGACATCGCTGTCAGTTACGTACGCTTTGTTGTGCTTGTTTGAAATTTCGGCGTTATTGAAAATCCCACCGCCTGTGAAATCAGGTAGGTGATTCGGTTTCTGAATGCGATGAAAGTGAAACCGAGTGAAATTATCGGCAAATTTGCGATGTTTACGGACCAAATGCGATGAGTGATTCGATGGTGAGAAGATGGGTCCGACAGTTCAATGACGGGAGTAGTGATGTGCACGATGAAGAACGAAGTGGGCGTCCACCTTTGGTTACAGAAGAACTGGTTCGCGGGATTGATGACAGGATCCAGGAAAACCGTAGGTTTACAATTAGTGCTCTCGCTATGGACTTCCCCAAATTTCACTGTTTCCAACTGGTTGACGACACAGGCGGCAGATTTCTATGAAGAAGGTATACAAAACCTGGTGCCATGCTATGACAAATGCCTGCAAAATTTCGGCAGTTATGTGGAAAAGTAGTTTAAGAGTTGTAGAATTTTGTGCAATAAAAATTTCTTCTGTATCTGTGTACAATTTCATTTTATTGCCAAACGGAACTTACTTTCTGGACGCGCCTCGTAAAATCAAAAACTTGCTGAATCTTCTGCAATTACAATTCTGTTTCGCGTCTAAACTTCGTTTGTGGCTCTGGTCGTTATGGTTATAAAAGACAAAAATCTTCCTAAGTAAATCTTCGGGCCCGCGCAAACGAAGTACAGAATAGGTACATTATTGGTAACAATAAGTATGCAGAACCAAGTGCATAGACATGGAGGGGGGGGGGGGGTGAGGAGACGTCAAATACTTTCACGCTCTCATTTGCTGCCTACGAGTAAGAGTACTTAGTGCTGCTTTTTCGCTATTGTTATACCATCTCAGTAGCTGCGTATAATGTGTGGTTGAAATGTTCAAATGTTTGTAGATCTTTTGGGACTTAACTGTGGGGTCATAGTCCCTAAACGAACAAACTACTGATGAACTAACTTATACTAAAGACAGCACAATCATCCCTGCCCGAGGAGGGATTCGAACCCCAGACAGGGAACGGCCTCGTGCATCGCAGCATAGCGCCTCAATGCGCTTGGCCGCTCCGCCGCGGCATAATGAATGTTTCTTAATAATTGTAAGAGGAGAAATTACAGAACGTACTAAAATCAAGTTGGTTATCACAAACAATAATCTATATATTTTGTTATACTTTCAGTATTTAGATACTTTTTATGGGACCTAACTGCAACCGAGCAAGGTGGCGCAGTGCTAACGTACTGGACTCGTATTCGGGAGGACGGTGGTTCAAATCCACCCCCGGCCATCCAGATTTAGGTTTTCCGTGATTTCCCTAAATCACTCCAGGCAAATGCCGGGATGGTTCCTTTCAAAGGGCACGGCCGATTTCCTTCCCCATCCTTACCCAAAACTCCGAGCGTTAGCTCCGTCTCTAATGACCAAGCTGTCGATGGGACGTTAAACCCTAAGCTTCCTTCCTTCTTTCACTTAACTGCAGTGCTCATCTGTCCCTAAACTTACAAACTACTTAAACTAACTTATCCTAAGAACAACACAAACACCCATGCTCGAGGGAGGACTCGAATCTCCGACGACGGACGGCCGAGCGCACCGTAGCAAGGCGCCTTAGTGCGCACTGCTATTCCGCCCCGGCTTTAGAGACTTCAAACCTAATTTATTGACTACAATAATACATTTAACTTACTATATCCAACATTTTTCGTCAAAATAGTTCATTTATATGAAATATTTCTGTAATGATTCTGTTCCGACAAATACACAACTCCACTGTATCCAAACACAGACGTTTTCCTGCATCTGGTAACATACAACAAAGAGTGGATTTGTCAGTTCAAGTAAAATATCGGCAAATTTGTCCCAGCAGGTAATCACAGAAATAAGAGTTTTCGCCAAAGAATACTACTGAACTATGGTAATCACGAATGATCTCTGAACGTAACAAGAGAATTGTAATATGTTAATTAGTTATCTTTTTTTTTTCTTTCGTTCAGGCTGAAAGCTATTATTCATCCTGATACAATTTTCATTCATCTAGTGTAGAGCATAAACCAATCATTAAACGCAGATATGTGTATACAATTATTTTATTTCTGCCACAATTATTCAAGTGCAGTTTAATTGTTTTGCATGATTTTAACTATGCTTCCTGTTCTCATCACAGCCCACCATGACAAATCTTATGTGAGAAACTGTAAGTTTATTATAGTGTTGGTTGACTTACCATTGCCTTCTTGGTAATTTAATCAAGTAATAATAAGATTCCTCTGAGCGTTGAGCTCACAGAAAAATAACCGCTGCGGTAATTATGACGAGCCGCGGTGGAGAAGCCGAGCGCTCTAAGCTGTCCCGCTGCGGAGCGCGCGATTGCTCA
This sequence comes from Locusta migratoria, assembly GCA_026315105.1. Classification (NCBI taxonomy): domain Eukaryota; kingdom Metazoa; phylum Arthropoda; class Insecta; order Orthoptera; family Acrididae; genus Locusta; species Locusta migratoria. The sequence goes on from CM048748.1 coordinate 243,829,881, forward strand.
CGTCGGAGGTTCGAGTCCTCCCTGAGGCATGTGTGTGTGTGTGTGTGTGTGTGTGTGTGTGTGTGTGTGTGTGCGTGTGTGTGTGATTTGTCCTTAGCATAAGTTAAAGTAGATTGTAAGTTCAAATGTTCAAATGTTTGTAGAGCTTATGGGACTCAACTACGGGGTTATCAGTCCCCAAACTTACAAACTACTTATGAACTAGCTACAACTAAGGACGGCACAAATATCCATGCCCGAGGGGGGATTCGAACCCCCGGCCGTAGTGGCCGTGCAGACCGTGACTGAAGCGCCTCAGTCCCCTCGAGATTGTAAGTTTAGGGACCCTTGACAATAGCAGTTTGGTCCAATTGGTTACAAACATTTTAAATTATGAAGACTAATTAACAACAGTGTGTTCGCTCTCTTCCAAGTTCCCTGAAGTATCTAACGTAGCGGACAAAGATGTGCTATCAGTAGAACTAACTCTATACGTAAACAGCAGCGAGAATCTAAGCGATTGCTAATAATTGTTTACTTCTCTGGAATTTAGTTTCAAAAATTAAAAAAAGTTCAAATATTTGTAAAGCTATGGGACCAAACTGTAGTGGGCATCAGTCCCTAGACTTAAAAACAACTAACTTATGCTGAAGATAACACATACGCACATGTACCCATGCCCGAGGGAGGACTCCAACCGACGAAGGGGAGCAGACGCGCACACCGCAGCACTGTGGCTTAGAGCGCACGGCCACTCCCGTGCGGTTGTCAAATATTTACAGTGAACAGTGACGGAACTCTCATAGCAGCGACGCATTAAACTGAGGTGTGTTACTATGATAGACGTAAAAAAATAAAGTTTATTACTGATACGCACTAGAAGCCATTATTCGGGGTGTGGATAACAGATGTAGACACTTTCGTGTCACAGATTCTTTACTTAACATACTTTGGTCAGATTGCAACTAAAATAAAAACCAATGCGTAACAACAAGTTACCACACAGTTTTATCTACAGATTCGATGCAACGAAGGTAGCAATACAGTACTGTTGTTCATGGCTTTCCTGAACGAACTTCATATACAGAACTCGTAGTTTTTATTGTGTTTTACATCCAGATATAGTGCACCTGCTGTTGAAATATTGGGCAGAATTTCGACATTACCTTTATGTGGATTCCGAAGAGCCTCCAGGTGCGATGACAACAACCTCGGGAAACTGGAGAAGTGACTTTCTAGCATGCAAATTATCTGTTACATCCGGGTTCACAAACGACTTTCCTGTGCTGAGGTTATTGCATGATGCACTGGAGATGTCGTCAAGAGATGTGGGTGGGCTCCACCCGTGGGTGACTAAGCTCCAGTGTGTGTGTGTGTGTGTGTGTGGAGCTACCTAATTCTCATGGCGAGAAAATTTGTCTTTGTTTGCAAGACGATTTACACATATGCATGAGTGCATACTTAAGCGGTTCATACATTTGTGAGTCATCGCGAAGCAACGCAGAGCGCAAGGATTGGATTCTGCAACTCATTATTAGTTTCGCCGTGACATAAATCGATGCGTGAATACTTCAGTCATACATAACAAGTAAGTAGCACATACTTAGTACGTTCAAATGTTTGTTAATCTTAAGGGACTTAACTGAGGGGTCATCAGTCTCTAAGCTTACAAACTACTTATGACCTACCTTACACCAAAGACAACATAAACATCTATGCCCGTGGAGGGATTCGAACCCCTGACGGCAAACGGCCTCGCGCATCGGAGCATAGCGCCTCAGTCCGCTCGGTCACTCCGCCGCGGCATATGCTTAGTATCCGATATAGTTTCGCCCTTCACTGTTCCAAAAAGTATGTGGTCTCTTTGAGAACAGCTCGTGTCATAATTAAGTGTGGACTTATTAATAAATTTACCCGTAAAATACGTTGAGAACCCGTGCTGGTGAGGCTTGTGGAGTTTTGATCTCGCCGGTAAACTGGGCCATGTAAATGTTTGGCTCGCAGCATGTCACGACCGCGCGACAAAATCAGTCAACAACCTGTTTCTTCAATTTCTTCAGTCAATCCAGAAGTGTGACAGTAATGTTTTAAAAGGACCAAGGCGTATATTGAGGGCTATCAAAGCTATCACAGGAGGCCATATCTAAAGCAAACCTGAAATTACACATACATAGATACTCTGCAAATCACATTTAAGTGCATGACAGAGGGTTCATTAACCACTTTCATAGCTTTTCTCTACCGTTCCATTCTCTAATATCGCCCGGGAGGAAAGAACACCTAAATCGTTCCGTTTTCGATCTGATTTCTCTTATTTTATTGGGATGGTCATGTCTCCCTAAGTAGGTGGGTGCTACCAAAATATTTTCACATTCAGAAGTAAAAGTCGGTGATTGAAACTTCGCAAACAGATCACGCCGCAAAGAATAACGTCTTTCTTTTAATGATTTCCACCCCAATTCGTGCAACATTTCCGTGAAGCTTCCCCCCCCCCCTTAACGTGATAAAACGAGCTGCCCTTCTTTGAACCTTCTCAATATCTTCCGTCAGTCCCACCTGGTTGGGGTCCCACAATGGGCGACAGTACTCCATGAGAGGACGCACAAGTGTGATGTGGGCAGTCTCTTTGGTGGAGCAGGTGCATCTTCGAAGCGTTCTGCCAATGAAACGTAATCTTTGGTTCGCCTTCCCCAATATTAACAAAAATGGCAATAGAATCCAGTTTCCGTCTTGAAGAATTAGCGCTTCATTTCGACAGTGGGAGAACAGAGCTTCCGGCGCTGAATGCCGCAGCCTTCGCTAGGGTGATGTGAAGGGAGGGGTGGGGTGGGGTAGTGCGGCCAACAGCAGGCCAAGGTTTCGGAAACCCTCGTCGCAACACGAGCACGAGCGCTTCCGAAATGTGCCGAAAGGACAAAAATCGCTCTTGGGGAACTCCGCATCAGTTTAAAGCAACAAAGAGCGTGTTTGTTACGTTTCACAACAGCTGTATTGGTGTTATTTCAAAGTGTGCAGTGTACTTTGACAGTTGTTAGTGCTAATTCTTTCAAATGGATGGGCAATGTGTAATTAAACAGTTACTGAACAGACCTTCCTCGCAGCTGAAGTACGAAGACAAGTTGGTGATTTTAAAACAGGGAAAGCCTACTCCAGTTCTTCCGCGCTTCAAGTGTGAGCAGAAGGAAAGAAAGAAGAACCCTTACAAAAGGTACTACAATAAAAAGTAGGCGTTCATATAAAAGATTTCAAAGTTGCCTCCCACCACCCATCACTGGATTCGGCAGGGGGTGGGGGGCGAGTGTAATATCATTGGATGTCCCCCCAACGCTTTAACATTTCCCGGTGACCGTTTCTTCGTTTGCTGCTAATTTCTTGAGACATTTGGCACGGTCACTATCAATATCTCGGAAACAGCGCAAGATACAGATTTTTTCTTAGCTTTTCTTTATCGGTAACCTTAGAAAGTGAGAGAGTAGTGATAGCCCAAGTTACAAACTCAGCATACGCCACTGAAAAGGATAATTTTTTAGGCTTTTTACATCACTTTTACCATTTTCGTTTCTAGGCACCGACAGAGATGGCGCAGTAGTGAGGCACAACGGACTCGCATTTGTGATGACGGAGATTCAGCTTCTCGACTAGCCATCCTCATCATTTTCCTAAATCACTCGATGCAAATGCCGGAATGGTTCGTTGAAATGGGCTCAGTCGATTTCCTTCCCCGGTCGAATTCTGATTACCTTACTTTCCAATAGCTAGGTACACCCCCAGCTCTGCTATCTACTCCCTTGCTGGTTAGAGAACCATAAATTCAATGTAAACTGTAAACTCCGTCCGACAGGCCTCAGGGAGCCCACTGGGTACTGACCGGCCGCCGTGTCATCCTCTGCCCGAAGGCGTCACCGGATGCGGTATGGAGGGGGGCGTGGTCAGCGCCCCGCACTCCCGGCCGTTATGCCAGTCTTCGTGACCGGAGCCGCTACTTCTCCATCAAGTAGCTCCTCAGTTGGCCTCACAAGGGCTGAGTGCACCTCGCTTGCCAACAGCACTCGGCAGACCCGGACGGTAACCCATCTAAGTGCTAGTTAAGCCTGACAGTGCTTAACTTCGGTGATATAACGGGAGCCGGTGCATCCACTATGGCACGGCCGTTAGCACCAGAGATTCAATAAAAAAAAAAAAAAAGAAGAAGGAGACTGCCATTTCTTGGACACATTTACCGAATGAATGACAATAGACTAATTAAACGAATCTTCAAGCACCTTTAGGGGAAAAGAAACCGACCACCACCTGGAGTCAAGAAGTCAAGAAAGACCTGGAAAGGAACAACGTACCTGAAGGAGAATTAATGAAAAGAAAGATTTTCAGGAAGAAACTCTTACAAATGGAAGGATTCCAAGGGAGGAAGAAAAAGAACACTGACACTAAGTGGACTGAAGGCAGGAAAACGAAGCACAGTGAAACACTGAAAGAATACTGGAAGAAAAGGAAAGAACAACTAAGTAGGAAGAATTGAAATTGTAACGTTGTCCTTAGAAGCCCGGAACGCAAGAAGGAGAAGATACGTGATCTGTGTATGATCGTGTTCTGTCTCTGATTTGAAAAACACCCGAGCATTCCTAATGCACCGTGTAGAAAAATATTCCAGCATTCAATTAAGTCACTAAATCCACTATGTTGTTGGAAACTGAAAATGAACATTAGTAATCGGCAAACTACAATTTCGTAGCTATACGTCATCATTGAATGGCTTCATCCAGATAGGTCATACTCAAAGAAACTTGAGGGCCCTCTTCCTCACCGAATCGCCATCATTATCTAAGCTAGGGGTGGTGTTACACTGCATTAGCATAATATCCTCTGGAGGTGGCAAACGTTTCCTTCTTCTTATTTCAGTAAATGTCAACTGGACATCCTCCATGCCTTTCTGCCCTACGCGTCCTCCTTCATTCGCTTGTAGCTTCTTCCTTTCTGCACCTGTTAGCATTCCAAACCTTCCTCTTCCTCTCCCTCTATTTACTTCTACTTTTCCCACCATTATCCTTTGGAGTAGACAGTTGCTGCGTAATATCTGTCCCATCCTAGATGTTTTCCTCTTCTGTATCATCCTCATAAAGTTCTTTTCCTCTTTTAATCTACAAAATACCTCCTCATTTCTCACTCTGTCAGTCCATTTCACTTTCTCCGTTCTTCCCCATAGTCACATTTCAAAACTTTCTATTTTTTTCCTTTGTAACTGTCCACGTTTCAGATCCATAAGACACCATAAGACACCATAAGACACCACACAAAACATTTGGCAAACCTCTTCTTGGCTGTCAGTAAATCTTTAACTGTCCCAAACGCTTTCTTTCCCATGTATATTCTGCGTTTCACTCCTTCTGTACAACTTCCATTGAAAGTTATCAAGCTTCCATTTAGTGATATATAGATTGTGTCACCTTATTTTCCGGTTTTCAACACTTTGTTCATACCGTTGTTCACTATCATTACGAATTCTTTTCCCACGCTTACAATATTCTGCATAATTACCTGGAGCTCTTCTTCTGATTCTGCTAGTACAGTCATATCATCTATATATACTTTCACCAATGAAATATTAAATGCTGTGAATAACTGGACATCATCCGTCGGGATTTTTTGTGATCTTTCCAAGGCCTTTGATTGTGTAAATCATCAAATTCATTTAGATAGACTAAAGTAATGTGGTATGAATGGGAGAGTGTACAAATAGTTTAAATCATACTTAACAGGAAGAGTGCAGAAAGTTGACATAAGTAATTCGCATAAAATGCAAAAAGAAAAAAAAAGAAAGCTGTTTCCTAAAACTGGGGAATAATTAAAAATGGGGTGCCACAAGGTTAGGTCTTGGGCCCTTTGCTGTTTTTAATATTTATTAATGACTTCCATTCTATATCCATGAAGATGCAGAGCTGGTTCTTGTTGCTGATGATACAAGTATAGTTATCAGACTTGGCAGACAAGAACTAACTGAAGAAATTGTAAATGACGTCTTTCAGAAAGTCGTTAAGTGGTTCTCAGCAAATGAACTATCATTAAAGTTTGATGAAACACAGTAGAATAATTGCTGGAGCCCATCCAAGATCATCCGGCAGACACTTATTTAAAGAGCTAGGGATCTTCACAGTAACTTCACAATATATGTATTCACTTATGAAATTTGTTAGTACCAATCCAAAATGTTCAAATGTTTGTTAAGCTTATGGGACTTAACTACGGGGTCATCAGTCCCTAAACTTACAAATTACTTATCAACTACCTTATACTAAGGACGGCACAAATATCCATGCCCGAGGGGGGATTCGAACCCCCGACCGTAGTGGCCGTGCAGACCGTGACTGGAGCGCCTCAGTCCCCTCGGCCACCATGGCCGGCAGTACCAATCCCATCGAATTCAAAAGCAGTAGCAGTGTACATAACTACAACACTAGTAGAAAGAATGATCTTTACTATTCAAGGTTATATCTAGCTTTAGCACAGAAAGGGGTGAATTATGCTGCCACAAAAGTCTTTGGTCACCTACCAAACAGCATCAAAAGCCTGACATATAGCCAACTAACATTTAAAAATAAATTAAAAGAATTTCTGAATGGCAACTCCTTCTACACTATAGATGAATTTTTAGATATAAATTAGTAAATCTGAAAAAAATAATAAAATAAAAAAAATGTCATATAATATTTAGTACAAAGTAATAATTTGTAAAGACACCTTTCATTAACCTGACACGTTCCACAACATTACGAAGTGTCGCATTCATGATCTATGGATTTGATTTGATTTGATTTTATCAGGGAAGCCAAAACAGTCTTGGTCCAACCCGCCACTGCCCGCACCGAAACTAAGTTTATTGTGCGGTATTGCTCCCTGTATATCTAGTAAACCCAACCAATACCCTTGAACAGTGCAAGGAGTCCCTTTACAAGTTCTTTATTAGACACAATTTCTTCGTGTCTGGTTGTCCCAAATGGTCTGTGCCTGTTACTCTCCAATGCAATGCAATCGAAGATTAGATGTGATGCAGTTTCATCACCGTCATCACAGATCCTATATTTAGGGTCCTCTTCTGTTATTCCCATTGTATGTAGGTGTTTTTTGAAATTCCCATGGCCTGTCAGCAATCCAACCATGAGTCTAATCTCTTTCCTGTTGAGGCCCAGAATTGTAGAGCTTCTTTTAAAACATGGCTTTGGCATATTACCTTGCCCTGTTTTTGTTGGTAGACTTTGGTCCAATATTCTACGTGCTGTCTTCTGAGCCAGTTACGTAGCTCCAATTTGATCATTGCCTTGGTGATTGTCAGGACAGGTTCCGGTCCAATAAATGGAGTCTCTGCCCCCATCCTAGCTAATCTGTCGGCATATTCGTTGCCACTGATCTCCGAGTGACCAGGGACCCACAATAGCTTTACTCTCTTGCTTTCCCCTAGCTCCACCAGAACCCTGTGACATTCTGCAACAATTTTATACCTTGTTGCAGGAGCTGCCAGTGATCTCAGGGCTGCCTGGCTGTCTGAATAGATACAGATGCTACGGTCTCTGTAGCACCTATGCAAAGTCTCCTCCACACACGCCCTGATGGCAGTGATTTCGGCCTGGAATACTGAGGCCAGTTTCCCTAGAGAGATGACGCCCTCCAGTCTTGGCTGCACCCCGTATACCCATTGGCCCCAACGCCCTGGTCTGATTTTGACCCGTCAGTGAACCAGACAATATCCCCCGTACGGTGTCGAACTATTTTCTCCCACTGCTCCCTACTTCCAATTGTTATATTGAAAGGCTTGTTGAAGCAGTATAGGGTTATAATATAGTCGGCTGGCATTTCCCCAACCTTTCCTATATTTACCTCACTCACTATTTTAATGTGTGATTCTGGATATCCCAAAGAAGAGTTCCTGTTTTTGCCAGTTTTGAGTCTGTATGCAGCCGCTGCCTCCATCTTGACCCAAAGGTGTAATGGGGGCATATCCAACATGGTTTCCATCCCAGCAGTTGGTGTGCTGCTAATTCCGCCTGCTAAGCTGTAAGCAGGCTAATCTCTGCACCTTGCCAAGCTCCTTAGCAGCAACCTGCTGTTCTACCTTCTTCCACCACACGACAACCTCATAGGTGATCCTGGGTCTAATCACCGTGGTGTATATCCAGTGATGATCTATGGAACAAGTACTAATCTAATCTGCATACTCTATAGTTTTTATTCTCTCTCCTTCCACTGCAAGTCCTTTTTCTACGTTTTGTACTGTGTGCTTATTTATGCCAGAAGGAAGTGCCGGGTCGTGACATTGGCACCCATGCCCGGCTGGTGACCTCATTTCGCAGTCGACGGCTTTATCGAAGGAGCGTGGGCGACCTGTGGCGACGCTTAGCTCTGCAGTCTGCTGGCTGGAAAGGTCACACCGCTGCGCAACACTTTTGTTTACGCCAGGCTGTGGCTATTGGAAGCTGCCGAAGCGCTGCTGCCCATGCAGACGATAGCGGCGAATGAATGTGTTAAGGTCAGAGGTGGAGTCTGGCCAGCTCTGCCATTTCCTGCAGCCGCTAGTTGTGCATATGGCCTGTGTCTATTTAAATACGAGGGCATATCGATGGGAAAATATATTAATAAATATACGAAATATATGAATAAATGTAATTAAATATAAATAAATGTAAAACCTTTGGCTGATAAAGGGCAAATAAGATAAGCCCTAGAACAGCTCGCGCTCCCCCATAAGAGGAGGGAATGAAATGTGCTAAAATAAATAAATAAATGGGAAAGGCCTTTTTGTTGCTCAATAGGTTCGACTGCACTGACTCGACAATGTCACTGTGATGATACTGCTGGCCCCTCTCATCTCAATGTTATCGTACGATACCGTCTGCGTCGGACCCGAAATCGTGTGGTTTAATAATGATACATGTTGCGTGTGAAGTTAGTTACAAGTAAAATAGCCAGCCTAGGAATCAGTTAGGACAGTGTCTCGGTGATACTGTGATCAGTTAACAAGTGATTGATTTCATTAATTAAGAGATTCATATATTTTCTTTCCAGACAGTCCTATAAACAATAGTTTCATCATTGTACATTATTTCAATAACTGAACAGATGAATTGTAAAAACTTTTATAAAACAAAAAGACATGAAAATAAATAGCATTGTATATATGTCAGGCTCATAAACAAGTTGCGTAGACCAGCTAATTTTGTTAATTAATGTAGTAGTCGAGATTTGAATATTGAAACTCCCTGTATATATTGACTGACGTGAGATTTTGAACTTATTTTGAGAATTGCCAAGATATTTGATAGTTGAATATATGTTAGGAACATGTATGATGTACTCATAAACAAATTAATTGACATTTAACATTGCTGTTTGTTGTTAAACAGAAAGAACCGAAATTACGACTTAGAAAGATATGCGCCATCTAAAATTATTGTATGTATAGTTTTCATTTTATGTGTACATAAAATGTTTTACTGTTGTGTAAATTGTAAATTAGTATATTCAATTGTTATGAACAATGCATAATGTAATGTCATTATCGTCGATGTTATGTATATGCCTCACCGCCTTGCGTGGGGGAGTTCGAGTTTCGGCGGTTCTGAAGTGCTCTGGAATCTATGTCACTCTGTGTTCTAAAATGGAAGTACTGTGAGCTACGTTCTGTTGCATTGTGTACGTATGAAGTTGTAATGTTTTGGTGGAGAAGCAGTTTGATTGGTAATTAAAGAAGAAGTGAAAAATTGTACCTACGAGTATTTATTTCTACCACGACGCCCCAGGAGAATACCTTTGCAGCGAGCAGAACCCCCATACATCGTAATGTTGAAAAGATGAGTATCGGTTGGAAGTGGTAGAATGGATGAAATGTAATTACTTAAGAACCAAGTAAACATTATATTATGTAACCTCGTTGTTGACCGTTTTTTAATTCATGTATTTTGACTTTTGGCCTTACGGCCTTACAGTCATCTTTCAGTTTTTATTTTACAAAGGAATATTACATTTAACTAAAAATTTCATTATTACTTTTATAACTAGTTTATTATTTTGATGCAAGAGAGTTGACATGGAGGCTGGTAGTAGCTGGTGCAATCGGATTAGTTGTTGAATAAAATAATTTTGTTGGTTTCCAAAAAGTTTGCATTCAGAAATTATGTAGTTGACATCACCCACTGTTGTTCCATCACATTCACATTAAGGATTTTCAATCACATGTATTCGGTGGAGGTGGCTAGGAAAGGATCCATGGTTGAATCTCATCCGATTTATGGATATTATCGATTTTTAATTTGCCTTAATAGAGCTGAACCATGGTTTAACAGGAATGTTTTACTATATCTGACAACAGTACATTCCTTTATTGAGTATAGATGATTTATATTCATCCTCCCATTGTTGTACTCTATTTATATGCAATATACTTTTAAAATATGATGACGGCAATAAAATATTTTTAGATGTGCCATGTTTAGCAGCGGTTTTCGCTATTTTATTACATATATTATTGACAAGTCCTTTAACTCACATACATTTGACATTCTTTCCAACATATTCAGCCGCGCGGGAGTATCCGAGCGGTCTGGAGCGCCACGTTACGGATCGCACGGTCTCCCGCGTCGGAGGTTCGAATCCTCCCTCGGGCATGGATGTGTCTGGGTTGTCCTTAGGTTAGTTTAACTTAGTTTAAGTAGTTTGTATGTCTAGACACTGATGCACGTAGTTTGGTCCCATAAGAATTACAAACATTTGAACAACATATTAATACTCATTACTGGGTTTAATAATGTCCATTGACAATGGATATGGTTTCTTAAGGGTGTTAGCTGTGTTCCCTTAGTGGGTGACTCTATTCATTCTATAAACACACCGGTTGGCCATTTCTTAAGAGTGGGTAGTTGCCCAAAAGTTGCTACCCCACTATTCACCCCCCCCCTTCCGCTGTCAGTAATCTCTAAACATAAAAATGTTCTGAAACTTCCTGTCAGATTAAAATTGTGTGCCGGAACCGGGACTCGAACCTGGGACCTTTGCCTTTGAGGCGGCATCGTGAGTCGTGTCGGGATAGCATAGTCGGTAGTGCGCTTGCCCGCGAAAGGCAAAGGTCCCAGGTTCGAGTCCCTGTCCCGGCACACAATTTTAATCTGCCAGGAAGTTTCATATCAGCGCACACTCCGCTGCAGAGTGAAAGTTTCAATCCATAAAAATGTTCTGTTGTTTTGTATATAGCCGTTAATTTCTTAAAGTTCTTGACAGATTGGTTTGTAATTTTGACAACAATACACTGTAATATAAAAAGGTTTCTACGTACATATTTCTTGCATATATTGTATAAAACCTATATGTACATTACTTTTGCGATTTTTCGTATCAAAGTGTGCCCATTATAAAATTTATACAGTATAAATTCAATCCTCACGTTACGACTTATCTTAGAAGATAGATTAAGGAAAGGCAAACCTACATTTCTAGCTTCTGTAGATTTGGAGAAAGCTGTTGATTGGAAAACACACTTTCAAATTCTGAAATCAGCTGGAGTAAAATATGGGGACGGGAGGTTACTTACAAATTGTAAAAAAAAAAAAAATAAAAAAAAAATAAAAAATAAAAATAATAAAAAAAAAAAGTTATCAGAATTGAAGGACATGAAGGGAACGCAGAGGTTGGGAAAGGTGTAAGACAGGGTTGTAGCCTTTCCCCAGTGTGATTCATTTTGTACATTGAGCAAGCGATAAAGGAAAGCAAGGAGAAATTTGGAGAAGGAATTACAGTTCGGGGTGAAGAAATAGAACCTTGCGTTTTGCGATGACATTGTAATTCAGGAGCTATTGAACGGAATGGACAGTGTGTTGAAAGGAGCATATAAGATGAACATTAAAAAGAGCAAAACAAGAGTAATGGAATGCAGTCTTAGAAAATCAGGCGATGCTGAAGGAATTAGATTAGATAACGAATCAATAAAGGTGGTTAATGAGTTTTGTTATTTGGGCAGTAAAATAACATATGATGGTCGACCTCCAAGTTGCGTCGAGATGTTTTACGTATTTTAATCGTTTTTTAAGTATTGATAATGACCACACAGTGGTCGAAATCTAGATCTGTTAATAAATAATACTTGCGACTGATTGCTGAATAATTTCTACAAATCAAAGTATAGTCGTTGAGCATAAGTTCCACCTTGGAATCAAGCCTGATAAAGCTTCCAGTATCTCAGAATGAATGAATACAACTTTTCAGGTGAATCCTGCAAAATATTGGTAAGTTCAGTTATTGGTAATGCAGATGGAAGTAAATCACCAAGGCTCAATAAACTAAAATCTCGTGCCTGTGATGACCTCAGGAAATGTGCCAACTGATCCTCGTGTTCAGAAAAAAATGTTCTGGGTTTTCTTAACTGTTAGAAAAGGGGCATTGTCATCTTAAAACACAGCATTACCATTGGCGAACAAAACCTCGAGTAGCTGTTGCGATTTCCGTTATTCGTCAGAAAACGAATGAAATGATTTCTTGAACAGATTAATAACTCAATCTAGTTTCCGCATCCCAATTAACGAGATTGCCTTAGCTGTGAATCTTCTGGGAACAGACCAGAAGTCGGACAGTGCAGTTAATGTGGTGTCGCACAAGTCTAAAGTGCGCGCCACCTACTTTCGCCGCGCGCCGCCATGCACGCACGGCGCGGCGTTCTTACGACGTCAGCCACGAGCGCGTATTGTATAAATTCTGCGCAATATATATCTCGTTCTAATTTATTCTAGTGTTTCTAGTTTCTGCTGTCCCACTGGCTGCTCACCTTCGTACCTGCACAAGCGTGTAATCCTTTATTCCCATGTCGGTCTCATTCTACTCGGCCACCGACACCTACGACGGAAACGAGACACAAAAGCGGCGACGAGGCTGGGACACAAAAGATAAAACTTTGTAAGTATAATTTGAAATTAACAACTGTAAAGGTTGGTCAAAAGACTGATTAATTTGAATCGTGCCTTGCTCCAGGAGAAGACAAAAGAGGAGAACAAGTATTCAGTTTATTTCAGCGTTCTGTCAACTCGTCCAGCCCTCAATGAGAGGGAGTGTATGTATAGAAGTTATTTAAATTACCTTTGAGCAAAGAACAAACAACTGAGCGCAGGCGGGGCAGCACAAAGCACTATATTGAAAGCACATTTAAAATCAACGCGCCTAGCGATTGAAATGCAAACCGTGATGCTTTACCACGAAACAGCTCTAGCTGGAATCGTCAACTCCATGGATGCTACTTAGAATAGCTAGTGAGAAGAAAGACCTCGATATGGCGGCAACTTCTGCACAAGAGATGTTCACCGAACTACACCCTCCAAGAACAGCAAGTAACCAAGAGCGAGAAAGTCTCTCTCTTCGGCTTTGTTACCGCGTGTCTCGCACAGCTGTATGCTTCCGTCCGCAGAAATAGAAACATTGTAACGAAATATAATACCATCAGTTGTGTTCATTATATTTATTTAGCAACGCGTTTCGACGGTCAGTGCCGTCATCTTCAGGTCCTGTGCGTAGAACAAAAAAGAGTCAATACAAACAGTTGTTTACAATAATTTTTCCCTAACCTAATGTACAAAGATAGAAATAAATGTTGATATTAGATATTGGATTAAATTAAAACGACTAAAACTTCACATGTTCGGCCGAGAACAAGCAAAGAGGAGGGGGTCCAATGGAAGCCATTGGTCCGTAATCAAGATGGACAAAGTCAAATTGAAATAGAAACATGTCGCCAAGCTGACCAGAGGTAGCGTTAGAATTTGTTCCGGTCTTTAAGAACCGATCTCTTCGTTCTGGGGTTGGGAGACCTGGACTGGCGGCCACATGCCAGAGTAGGAAGAACCCTCTGTCCCAAGATTCAAATTAACGGCTCGAACAGACATATAGCGAATTTTTAAGAATAATTAATTCTGGGACTGGGACATTACTCTGACCTCACGAGACGACAGTCCTCTGGTTAGGCAAGACAATAGTAATTTTAGATTGTCCGGAAAATTAATCTGATAGGTTTCAATTGATGACTGATTCCATTTTATTTGGGCCGCCCTTTCAGGTTCATCAAACGAATCATAGTTTTGCATACTGTCTGAATTAATGATTAGAATAGTAAGAATTTTTCAATTAAAATACTCCGTCTGGACAAGCTGGTGCCGTGCCTCCTTACAAAGTAGGTACAACGACATCTCAGTGCTACAGTTGTACCATTGGCTGGACGTGATCACCCTGAAGGGAATCCTTGCTAATAGCGTGGCGAGTAATCATGGGGCCCGCGGAATTCCACAACATGGCTGCCCACATCATCACCGAATCCCTGCCCATGTTTCACTAGTAGAACGTCAATTCGTTCACAAGTTAGCGTGGAGACCAAGACGGCCGCTCCCATCGGAGGCTCGAGTCTTCCTTCGGGCATGGTTATTGTACAAAAATGTTCAAATGTTTGTTGAAATTATGGGACTTAACTGCGGGGTCATCAGTTCCGAAACTTACGAAATACTTATGAACTAACTTACACTAAAGACAGCACAAACATCCATGCTATCCATGCTCGAGGGAGGATTCGAACCTCCGACAGTAAAGGTCTCGCGCATTGGGGCCTAGCCCCTCAATGCGCTAGGCCACTCCGCCGCCGCCATGGTTTTGTGTGTGTGTGTGTGTGTGTGTGTGTGTGTATCGTACTTAGCATATGTTAGTTTAAGTAGTGTTTAAGTCTAGGGACCGATTCCCAGCGGTTTGGTCCCTAGGGAAAAAAAGAAAAAGACTTATCGAAACAATTACTTTCCTCCATTGCTCCGCAGTTCGGTTTCATGGATTCACCTTCGCAATTTCCTGCTACGGACATTTTCATCACTGATGTTCTACAATTCCAACTTTCCTTGCAGTTTCCAGCCTTTGGAGTTCCAAGCAGGTTTTTTTTTATATTTTATTTTTTTAAATTTTTTATTAATTTATTTATTGTGCTGACATTCTTTGTGGTTACGAGTTCAGTTCTGCAACTGGCGTCCTCATATATTTGTCACAATCCTCATTAAGTGGCGCCTTTCACTATCACTGAATATACTCTCTCCTCCGCGATGTGGCGTAACGGACGTGACTTTTTCGCTTACGCTGCTTGTGGCGTAACGGGTGTAATTTTTTCGCTTATCCTACAAGTCTTCGAAAAGAAGCCTCCTGGAACTCCGAACACTTCGGCTACCTTGCTGATGAAAGCACTAACTATATAAGCAAAAATTCTTTGTCCATTTACAGTGGGAATATAATTTGAACACCATTCGGTATACTACAGCTTGTTGAAAGTTGGTAACACTACTTACGTGTTAACACTGAGAGGCGACGGCAGTGCACATTTAACGTACGAGGTCTTCGACGATACCGTTTTGTTCTGCGAGGGTCAACACAAATGATCGCTGAAATACGTGGTCTGTCAGACTTGCATCACGATGGTGCGCAGTAAGTGGGAGCATCTGTGACGAAACCGGATGCACTGTGGAACTTTCACTACCGAAGTATCCTCGATAATCACAGCGTACACAAAAAAAAGATGAAACATGATGGGCGAAGAGGAATAGTGGGCGAACCTCGAAGTTACCGATAACGAGCGACGAGCATTGAGAATGTTTGTGGCCAGACGGCATGCAACTACCAGGGCAAAAGCAATTGTTAAACTCATCATAATATACTTTAGATAAATAAAGGTACAACTGGAGCTTGACGTTCATGGAAGGTTCAAATGTTTGTAATTCTATCGGACCAAACTGCGTGGTCATCAGTCCGTAGCTTACAAACTACTTACACCTATGTAAACTAACCTAAGGACAAACACACACACCCATGCTCCAGGGAGGACTCGAACCTCCACGGCGAGCAACCGCGCGCTCCGCAGCGAGACGCTTTAGACCGCTCGTCTACTCCACCGCGGCTTCATGGAAGGACTGCAGTTTCTAAACCCTTAATGACGGAAGCCAACACAAAGTTACGAAGGAAGTGCCACAAACTTTGGTGACTGGAAACACGCGGTAAGGTATGATGAATCATCGGTTACATTGCTTCTTACAAAGAATGGGGTTTATACATCGACAACCCAGAAATAAGTTTATGATACGGCATGGCTGCATCCTAGACTCAAGTACCTGGAAGGTTCGTCATGATTTGGCATCTATAACGTGCTATTCAGCTGTTCCTGTCATTACCTTAATTGTTAAGTGAATACCTGCTTTCTATGACTAGTACCAAGGTAGGAACTTCAATAGTGGCAACACTGCTATGGAGACACTATGCAATAGAATCTACTACTGTTTCTGCTAGCACAAGTTGTTGACAAACCTTGAAAGTAGACTACTGCAGATGTAGTGTGATTTTAGCTGAGTATATTCACTGTAGTTGTCTGCTTACTAGAATAAACTGATCTTGGTAAATAATAAAAAATGCACTGCTTAAATAGTGTAATCAAATCTGCCATCAATTAATTTAATGAAAAACTAACAGTTATAAAATTAGTAAATAGAGTCTTGACGAGAGGAGCCAAAACCAAGATCAACAATTTAATGAAATGATACTAGTAGAAGAAAGCATAGAAAGATTACTTTTAAAAATTATAGTTCTGAGTGTACAAGCCAGTTAAAATATTCATGTAAACTACTTGATGTGCTGCTGAAACTTGTTCCCTGGACCAAATTGAGAACTTGTTTGACCTTAAATTACTCTCACAGCCGCAAGTTAGAAAAGCAGCGGTCATGTTAATTGTAGCTCACAGGAATCACACTTACTATGAAACGAGCCACCACAAATAAATTACTGTATGAAAGTGGCGGACGAAACAAGAGGCGCAACGGAAATATTAACAATAATCAGCATCTGAATCTGTTCTCAGCACACGTGAAACAATATTTATAAAGAAAGGGGTAGGTATTCTCAAACTACTGTATTAAAAATAGGATAAGATTTTACTTAACAAAATGTTTTTATTCGGTGTAAGCACAAGCACATGGGGGGAACCAATTTAGTTACACAATAAAAACGCATCCCATTGAAACTAGCTCACAAGCATTATCATATCTTATGCTAAAACAGCCCATAATAGAAATTTAAATTTATCTACACTGATCTGAATTTTAGTTGGGGGAGGATTTACAAATAACAAGCATTCATCCACACACACACACACACACACACGCAGTGCAAGCGAAACTTTACTAAAATCAGCGTGCTGAACAAGGCATAAACGGCCGTCAATCTCGTAGGGGAAGTTTCAGCGAGCCAAGAGGAAGGACACAATAAAAATTACTTTCGTACGTGGCTAGTTCTATTCTTTCTTAACTGGAGATGGCGCGTATAGCAACAAAATCGGTTTGCATTTGAAGCTAAGCCAAGCACTGGCAAACTGAGGCGCGCACCACGTGATTCCGAAATCCAGTAAAATGAAGAAAATCAGTTACTAAAATATTACGATAATTAACTGTAGCATGCAATCCATAGTAATGCGTGGAATGTTACAAGGGAACGAAAGAAACACCGTTCCACACGATAGGAGAACTTTCGAGAGATGGATGAGGTCCGCTCTCAGAAATCATCAAAGTTTAATAAATTCAGATTCGCGGTATAACAAATACAAAATACGGCATGCAACGCATCGAAATAGGTAGAAAGTTGTAAGGAACCCAAAGAAACACAGATATACGCGATAGCACGAACTTTATAGAGAAGAATGAAATCCTATCTCAAAAATCATCAAAGTTTAATAAATTCGGAGTCGCGGAAGAACAAATATAAAATACGGCATGCAACCTATAGAAATGCGCAGCATTTCATAAGCAAGCAAATGAGAAAGGTTGTGGGGAGAGAGTACAAGTTCGAGAATAAAATAGCAATTTGCAACAGGCGGAAGAGGGAAGATCGCGCAGTACTACCAGAAAATGTAAAGATACATGCAGTTATTCTAGCTTGAAGGGCATAGAACAAACACGGGTTCCGCTGAAGGCTTTGTTCTGAGAACACACCACGTGGAGTACATTACTTGCGGACAGAGAAAACGAACAGTGAAATTGCACGCGAGTTGCAAGAAGCAAAAATCCTGCTTAGTAGTCGCGCATCTTTCGATGCATGCTCGGAGAAACTTACTCCGAAAATGAATGCAAGTTCTAAAACCTGTCTGAAGTGCGCGCCACGTACTTTCGCCGAGCGCCGCCATGCAAGTACGACGCGGCATTCTTACGTCGGCCACGAGCGCTCTCTGCTGCTACCCCGCTCGCGGCCACCACTGAACTGCATCGTTCACTTGGGATTAGGACAGGCACTAAGAAAGTCATCAGTAGGCAGGCCTCTATCTAAACTATGCATCAACATTCTACTAGTCTGCTGCTCTCCAAGTTACGTATTGTATTATTTCTACGAAATATACATCTTGTTCTAATCTAGCTTAGGGTTTCTAGTTTTCTGCTGTCCCCCTGGCTGGTCACCTCGGACTTTGTACCTGCACATGCGTGCATCCTATATTCCTGTGTCGGGGTTGGAACACTTGCGGGGAACCCGGGGCCCTTGGGGCTGCTTATGGCTTTTCCTGGTTACAGGCATACCAAGAAGTCTAGCACTGCTGTTGTCAAGTTTCCACACTGTCAACACAGAACTCACTGCACAGAACCGTTGAATTATGTCTTGTGAATGTACCTACAAAATCTGCTATATGAAAATTTTAGTGTGAGTCCCAAATTTGATTTTTCTATAATAACTTTAAAAACATACTAAAAATTCAGAACTCGAAAACCAGTGAAGTTATGGACTTGAAGCGTTTTGTGTTGCTAAATCTTTACATAGTAGACACGATTCTAAAATTTGGTTGCTATCGCCAAAGTAGACGAAAAGTTAAATTTTTGGTGTAATCTTCGCCGTGTAGACGGTATGTTGTTGAAATCTACGCCGAACCCAATTATAATCATACCTCTGAGGAGAGAACGTTGTTTGCACTTCTCCTGCGTTTCTAGTCGGCCGTGCTGTGCTACGTAACGACATCATACCGTTCCATTTTACCGAGAGCTATATATGTATTGGTGTGATGTCTGTTCTTTCGAAATAAGACATCACACCAATATATGTATCATTTAGACGCAAAGATTCTGGGTTCTGTTTTCATCGCTAACGCGACTAACAACGTTAGACCTCGTGTGTAAACAGTTAAAGGTTATGAGTGCCACTGGAAAAATGCATAAGTAATACCTGTTGTTTGAGACTTGAAGATGACCTGAAATTAGCCGAAATCGATATCTCATAATAAACATAAGGTGTAGCTGTCTATATTTCATAATGCAATTTCTAACATATTTAAAATCTGCTCAAAACCACCTACAAAAAACCTTTATAATGAGATTGTATATAATTCCACGGTCAAATTGTGTTTTAGTTATTTGTAGAAATACACCTAAAGCTCTGCCCTTGCTTTTAGTGCCTTGATCAGCTGTTTATTTTTACAGGTATTACTAGGGACAGGAAAAATTCGCATTTGCGATAAATTCGAATATAGATGCGAATTCTGACTAAAATGCAGTAAATCCGAAATTGTCATAAATGGTATTTTGGTGTGAAATACTATTTAATCAGAAATATTGCGAGATAACTTTATTTTCTGCCCTTAAATATGTACAAAATAAACAGTAGGTACCGGAAAAATTCGCATTTTTCAATGAATACGAAATATAAGCCCATGCTAATTTTGGGCCGGAATGCGATAGACGTGAATCTTGTACTATATGCTATTTTTAGCGAACGTCCCTTTACTACAGCTCTACCTCGCTCGGTGGGCCTTTTCCTGAATACGGCACAGGTAGTGGGTGGAGGACGTGCAGTAAGGGTGGAGTATCCCTACTTGTGGAACACCCTGTTCACTACCTGCAGCGTCCGGGTCTCCCCGCAAGTGTCTACACATTCCCTTTCCCCGCAAGTGTCACTCCCCGCAAGTGTCACAAACTCCCTGTGTCGGTCTCTCTCTACTCGGCCACCGACACCTAGGACACCGGCGGAAACCGAGACACAAAAGAAACCTCTTTGGAGAGCCTAGAAAGAGAGGTTTGTACTAGCCACCTATCGACGCGGATCCAGAGAGCATCGCCCAATGCTAAATTTCTCATACTTCCAGACACACTAGCACGCCAAAAATTCTCATACACACACATGCAGAGACAAAACATTTTACACTCTTATAGGCACGGTGGCGAGACGGAATTAATAACATAAATCTAACACAAATGAAGTTAAATACGATTACTAATAATAACGTTTAAAAACAAGAACTGAAAGGCTACGTTACTCCTCATGCCTCAGAAAACGAATAGTGTCGTTAAGCGACTTTAAATAAAATACAAGATTAAGATTTAAGGAAGGCTGCAGACAGCCGTCTTTCAACCTACCTTACCTCCGAGCAAATGGACTCGCCCGTCCCCAGTCACCGGCGTGCGCACAGTGGAGGAAAACACAGTTACTTGTCAGCGAATGGTCTGACGTAACGGTGTCACTATGTTTTCCAAACAGGAACAACGGAGTCGGATCAAGATTGAATGTGACAGAGGTCGTACAGCACGACAGTGTCATCGAGGTCTTCAAGAGTCGTGCTGATAATCGGCATTGCCGCACAGAACAGTGACACCTTAGGTAAAAGCCTTTAACGAAGGTAGGCAGACTGTGGCAGACATGCATCGCGCTAGTCGTCCTAGTGTCTCTGAAAAAGAGGTGCACACCATTGCCGCGTTAGTGGACAGTGATCGACGCCAGATGATTCGTGAGCTCGCCCACGAAACCGGATTAGCGCATACGACTGTGCTTTGCATCCTGAAGGAAGGCCAGGGCATGCGAAAAATTGCATCAAGATGGGTTCCGCACGAATTGACGGAAACGGCAGAAATGGCTGCATTATCCCGCTGCTCAGACGCACTTGCAGCGATATAAGCACGAAGGCGATGCTTTCCTACGCCGTATCGTAAGACTGGATGAGTCATGGGCCACATCGGAAGAGCCAAAACTGAAACGCTAATCCAACGAATGGAGTCATTATGGGTCGCCGTGAAACTCGAAAGTGCGTCTGAGGCCCAGTATGATGAAAGTTACAGTGATTCTCGTGTATGACTGTGATGGTGCTATCCAAACGCATTACGTTCCTCCAGGGCAGACCGTGAATGCACAGTATTACTGTTCGTTTTTTTGGCATCACCTGCGACCAGCTTTTCGAAAGAAGCGGCAACACTTCCTGCACAACCCATCCATCATTTTGCACACTACGCTGGTGACTACTTCGAAGGACAGTAACAGGTGAAAACATGTAACGCTTTCGTATCCGTTATTAATAAATAGTTACCACTGTTTAAGTTCTAACGCTCCTATATTGCTTAACTACGAAATTCCAAAATGATAATGGCCGATAAACAAAAATGTTCAGACGTACTTTGTGCACCCACAGAAAATTATCAAATATCTCTGCTGGAGAACAAAATCCATGTGTCAACATAACTGCACTGTTTTTCAGCGTTTTAGACCAGAGACAGAGAACCAGATTTGCAGTTCAATCAACGTTGAAATAACTGGCGAATGTTTAGGTATAAGAATGGATTATATTTTGTTTGTTAGTTTACGAATCTGTACCTGGAAGAGTTTCAGTTGTTCTCAAAGCCAATGGTGGGCCAACTGCTAACTAAGCAATAAATAAATATTGCGTCTGTGATAGGTGTTCTTGTCATTTTTTCCGCGGAGATCTACTTGTGGACTTTGCTTTCGGTAAAGATTTTGGGCTGTGTGAATCTGGTACGATTTGACAACTCTCTCTCTCTCTCTCTCTCTCTTTTTTTTTTTTTTTTTTTGGTGAAGTGTGTTGCGTGTAGCTTATACAGTCTCTTAGAAGACTGGTGAAATTTACTGAGGAGTACCTCGGACGTGTGTTTATCTTATTTTTTGGAACTGTAACTTGAAACATTAATTTATTTCCGCGCACGCTAATTTTGCGTATTCGTTTTGGGAAGGCTGAACTTGTGCTAAGTGATACAATCGAATTTCCTTATATTTGACAATAAAAACCACATGACGTGCGAAATTAATTTCGGATTCTGAACTAAAAGTGCTTCTTATTTATAACGTATTCATTGGACTACTCAATACCCGTCAGGTCTTGCGTTTCAGTGGAAAAACCGGGCAAATAAATTCGTATGTTTTTATAACGCAAAACAATATGTGAGTGCGTCGATTGTTTGTAGACGTAACCATGACTCTGGTAATTTGTCGAGCTATTTCATCTACATCTACATGAGATACTCTGCAAATCACATTTAAGTGCCTGGCAGAAGAGTTCATCGAACAACATTTATACTATTTATCTCCCATTCCATTCTCGAATAGCGTACGGGGAGAAAGAACACCTGAATCTCTCCGTTCGAGCTCTGATTTCTCGTGTTTTATTCTGATGATCTTTTCTACCTACGTAAGTGGCAGTCAACAATATATTTTCGCATTCGAAGGAGAATGTTGGTGATTGCAGTTTCGCAAGTAGCCCACGCCGCAGCGATAAACGCCGTTGTTGTAATGATTCCCATCCCAGATCCTGTATCATTTCCGTGACGCTGTCTCCCCTGTATCGTGACAATACGTAAAGAGCTGCCCTTCTTTGGACTCTTGCGATGTCCTCCGTCAAACCCACCTGATAAGGATCCCACACTGAAGAGAAAACTTTGCTTTCATGGTCGAGCGGCTGGCCATAAGCCACAGTCACGGAGGTCAATGCCAAACGTCGCCTCGCTTGCTGCATGGAGCGGAAACATTGGTCGATTGAACAGTGGAGTGACGAATCGCGGTACACAATGTGGCGACCCGATGACAGGGTGCGGGTATGGCGAATGTCCGGTGAACGTCGTCTGCCAGTGAGTGTAGTGCCAACAGTAAAATTCGAAGGCGGTGGTGTTATGATGTGGTCGTTTTTTTTTTTTTTCACACAATTGCGTGCTTATGGAATATCTCCCGAATTGTGCGACTGGATGCACGATTTCCTCTCAGAAAGGACGCTGATCGTTGTAAGTCATCGAGTAAAACAGAAGCGTTATAGATCCCCTACTCTTTCTTGTGTTTATAAACGATTTAGGATATAATCTGAATACCTCCCTTAGACTATTCACTTATGATGCTGTCGTTTATCGGTTAGCGAAGTCAACAGAGGATCAAAAGCAACTCATAGCGATTTAGACAAAACTCCTACATGGTGTGATAATTGGCAGTTAACACTAAATAATGAAAAGTGTGAAGTAATACAAATGACCACTCAAAGAAATCCGCTGAACTTCAATTACACGATAAATCAGTCAAACCTTAAGGTCGTAAATTCTACCAAATACCTAGGAGTTATAAGTACGAACAACTTAGACTGGAGAGAACACATAGAAAATACTGTGGGGAAGGCGAACCAAAGGTTACCTTTCATTGGCAGGACGCTTCGAAGATGCAACATCTCCACCAAACAGACTGCCTACAACACACTTGTGCGTCCTTTCCAACAGTACTGTTGCCCAGTGTGGGACTCTCACCAGGTGGGACTGACGGAAGACACTGGGAAGGTTCAGAGAAGGGCAGCTCGTTTTGTTTTATCACGTTGCAGGGGGGAAAGCGTCACGGAAATGTTGCACGATCTGATGTGGAAATCATTAAAAGAAAGAAGTTATTCGTTGCGCCGAGATCTATTTGCGAAATTTGGATCACCGACCTTTACTTCTGAATGTGTAAATATTTTGCTAGCATCCACCTTCATAGGGAGACACGACCATCCCAATATCATAAGAGAAATCAGATCGAAAACGTAACGATTTAGGCGTCCTTTCTTCTCTCGCGCTATGGAACGGTAGAGAATGGTTATGAAAGTGGTTACTGAACCCTCTGCCAGGCACTTAAATGTGATTTGCAGAGTATCTATGTAAATGTAGATGTAGATATGTTATGGTGAGGTCGTGTTTTTCATGGAGGAGGCTTGTCCCCTTGTTGTTCTGCACGGCACTATCACAGCACAGGCCTATATTGATATTTTAAGCACCTTCTTGCTTACAACTGTTAAAGAACAATTCGGGGATGGTGACTGCATCTTTCAACACTATCGAGCACCTGTTCACAATGCACGGTCTGTTGCGGAGTGTTACACTGCAGTAACTTTACTGTTCCAGACTGGCCTGCACAGAGTCACGTTTGGGATTGATTGGAACGCCGATTTCGCCATAGGCCTCACCGACCTACATCGATACCTCTCCTCAGTATAGCACTCCTTGAATAATGGGCTGTCAAGAAACTTCCAGCACCTGATTTAACGTATGCCTGCGAGAGTAGAAGCTGTCACTAAGGCACGTGGTGGGCCAGCACCATACTGAATTCCAGCATTACCGATGAAGTCCCCACGAATGTTCACCCAAATGTCCGGATGCTTTTGATCACGCAGTCTATAAACTGAAATCTCATGTTATCATCAGCAAAAGAGTAAGGATCAGGAAAGCACACCCACACGCAAATCTCGCATCGTACAATTTAACTATAAATGTCCACTGGCTGAAGAGCAAGATGTTGGTACCACCACTAGTACATCGAAATGAGATGATGGGAGGTGAGCAGGTGCAAGTTTGTTGCAATCGATCCTACACGTCCCCGGTATGTTGTGTGTCAATTGGGAGAGTACTCCTTCTGGGTGAGCGCTGACGGCGTGTAGCCCCTTCTACACGACGAAGTTTCTTGTCCCAGTTGACTACTCGAGACGAGTGGGTCTACTGCTGCGCCCCTGGCGTGCTATTTCCATAATGCATGTCGCCTGTCTCGAGTAGTCGTTTTCCTTTAGACGTAAGCACGAAAACTGTAGAGCTGTCTCCTATTTAGTTTCGCAACAGTATGAGAAGCGAGGTTATGAGGGCACTTCCACATAGGAGAAGGAACTGGGTAATGGTGTTTTTTAATGACGAAAGGGTATTTCATAGGTACGGTTATCCTTAAATGCCATGTAGCAAATTCTGTACACAATTGAGAACCTAAACAATAGCAGAAGTGTCATTCAAACTTTAGAAAACTTATACATTTTCTGAAAAAAATTAATGGCTGGTAATCACATGAACAATATCGAAAATGCAGTAAAAAGCGACTATTTAGTTTGGTATTTTGTTTTCTTGCTAACGGTCAAAATTACATCGAAAATAATTTACTCATCTAATAATTGTGACTCTACTATTGATATAATTTTCTGTAAATAACGTTTGTATACTGTAGGCTTTTCCCCCATAAAACGAAAATATTTTTCTGCTTGCAGATATTTCGTCTCTTGTGTAGGAGAAAACTAATAGGAAAAACAATATTAGAGTCTGGTAGAATTTTTTCGGTGTGATGCAGACACAAAGCGAACAACAGAATAAAGTTACAGAAGATGCGAAAACATTTCTGTAATCAGAATGCATTCAAATATTAGTAAAAATAAAGTTCTAACAAAATGTCAGTTTTGGTTTCGATGAAATACTGAATGCTTTGAATAACCGGGCATCACGAGTTGGGATTTTTTGTGATCTCTCAAAGGCTTTCGATTGTGTAAATCATGGGATTCTTCTAGATAAGCTAAAGTATTGTGTTATGAGTGGGACAGTGAACAAATGTTTTAAATCATACTTGACTGGAACAGTGCAGAAAGTTGAAATAAGCAGTTCACATAATGTGGAAGAAACAGCTAATTCCTCTAACTGGGGAACTATCAAAATGGGGTCCCACAAGGTTCAGTCTTGGGTCCTTTGCTCTTCTGAATATATATTAATGACTTGCTATTCTATATTCACGAAGATGCTAAGCTAGTTCTCTTTGCTGCCGATACGAGTATACCTATCACGCCTGACAAACAGGAATTAACTGATGAAATTGTAAATGATGTCTTTCAGTAAATTATTAAGTGGCTCTCTACAAATTGACTCTAATTAAACTATGATAAAACCCAGTATACAGTTTCATACAGTAAATTGCATGACACCATTAATAAATTTAGACTCTGAAGATAAATCTGTAACTAAGGTAGAAGATTCAAAAATTTTAGGTGTGTGCATTGGTGAGGTATTGAATTGGAAAAAAACACATTGAACATCTGCTGAAACGTTTGAGTTCAGCTATTTATGCTATCTGGGTTATTACAAAATTTGCTGATATACATCTTAGTAAATTAGCTTACTATGCCTATATTGGATCATATTTTGGGGCAATTCAACATTGAGTAAAAAAGTATTCATTGCACAAAAACGTGTAATCAGAATTATTGATGGAGCCCACCCAAAGAGCATCCTGCAGACATTTATTTAAGGATCTTCACTGTAGCTCCAGAATATATATATTCACTCATGTAATTTGTTATTAACAATCCGGCTCAATTCAAAAGTAATACCAGTGTGCTTAGCTGCAACACTAGCAGAAAGGGTGATATTCAATATTCAAGGTTAAATGCAAATTAAAAAAAATCCCTAAAATATTGTCATGTATAGACACCATTTACTAAACTGACACGTTCCACATCATTACGAAATGTGGTATATATGATCTATGGAACAAGTATTAATCTAATGTAATCTATCGACCAGAATGGGTTCACTTCCGATGTTAGCAGACGCCACTAGTTACTTGCTTCTGCGCTTGCACATTCTGCAGCGCAATCGCAAATTTAGAACTCCACAGTTGGCACAATCTACAGATCATTGACGTTACAGACGCATTCGCGATGGCGTTGGCCGCTGATTTACACTCGTGCACGAAAGGCGCACGCACTTCAAGTAGTCAATTTCCACCACAAAGTCGATCGTGTAAAACAGGCTTCAGGCCCTCGCAGACTCGGTGCCGCTGGCTACGTAAGTCGTGGCGAGCCGGCGCGGCGGTTGCTAAACAGTGGTCGTTATCGCGCCTCTAAACAGCGCGTGGCGCGTTCAGGGAACTGTTTTCTTCCACGGCGGTCGGACGTGCGTCAAACAATATCCGGACGTCCGCGCGTGCCGGCGCCTCCTCACCACCTGACACCGGATTAGACACTAAGCGATAACTCTCTTCCCGGGAACAGAACATTCCACCGGCACCTTTCACTGTCGTCAAACAGGTGCTCTTTAAACTATTTACTGTCACTTATTTTCCGTTGGCAGCTGCAAATGATTTTTGTTCCAAAGTTCCTAGTGATTGGAAAAAAGCGCAGGTGACTCTCATTTATAAGAAAGGAAAAATAACTGACCCACACAATTACAGGCCAATATCGTTGACATCAGTTTCATGTAGGATTTTGGAGCATATTCTCAGTTCCAATATAGTACAATATAGTAAATTTCCTTGAACAGAAAAGCTTCTTTCTATGAAACAGCATGAATGAAGGGTAACAAACGGATTGTGTTTTTCTCGACTTCAAAAACGCGTTCGACGCGGTGTCACGCTGCAGACAGCTAACGAAGACACGAGCTTATGGAATAGGTTCACAGATTTGTGACTGGCTGGAAGACTTCCTAAGTAATAGAACGCAGTACGTTGTTCTCGACGGCGAGTGCTCATCAGAGACGAGTGTATCGTCAGGCGTGCCCCAGGGGAGTGTGATAGGACCGCTATTATTTTCTATCTATATAAATGATCTGATGGACAGAGTAAGTTGTAATTTGCGGCTGTTTGCTGATGATGCTGTGGTGTATGGGAGGGTGTCGTCGTTAACTGACTGTAATAGCATACAGGATGACTCTAGTTGGTGCGAAGAATGGCAACTAGCTCTCAATGTAGAAAAATGTAAGGTGATGCGCATGAGTAGGAAAAACAATCCTATAATGTTCGAATACAGCATTAGTAGTGAGCTTCTTGATACTGTCGCGTCGTTCAAATATCTAGGCGTAACATTGCAGAGCGATATGAAATGGAACGAACACGTAAGAACAGTCAAAAAATCAAATTTTTGTATAGCTTATGGGACTTAACTACGGTGTCATCAGTCCCTAAACTTACAAACTACTTATGAGCTAGCTAACACTAAGGACGGCACAAATATCCATGCTCTAAGGGGGATTCGAACCCCCGACCGTAGTGGCCGTGTGACCGTGACTGAAGCGCCTCAGCCCCCTCGGCCGGCCCGTAAGGACAGTTGTGAGTAAGGCGAACAGTCGACTTCGGTTTATTGGGAGAATTTTGGGAAGATGTACTTCACCTGTAAAGGAGACCGCGTATAAAAATCTTGTACGACCATGTCTTGAGTATTGCTCAAGTGTTTGGGACCCGCAGCAGATCAGTTTAAAGGAAGATATACAGGCAGTTCAGAGACGAGCAGCTAGGTTTGTTACTGGTAGGTTCGACCAATGCGCGAGTGTCACGGAAATGCTCCGGCAACTCAATTGGGGATCGCTGGAGGAAAGACGATGTTCTTTTCGTGAATTTCTGTTGAAGAAATTTAGAGGTCCGCAATTTGAAGCTGAGTGTAGTACGATCTTGCTGCCGCCTACTTACATTTCGCGTGGTGATCACAAAGACAAGATAAGAGAAATTAGGGCTCGTACGGAGGCATATAAGCATTCTTTTTTCCTCGTTCTATTTGGGAGTGGAAAAGGAAAGGAAATGCCTAGTAGTGGCACAGTGTACCCTCCGCCACGCACCTTACGGTGAATTGCGGATTATGTATGTAGATGTAGATCTTCACAATCTAAAAATAATAACTACGAGGGTGTTGAAATGGAAGGTATGAAACGGAACTGTGGGTATAATAGAAGTGTTTATTCAAAAGTAGTCACCAGAGAGGCCTGTACACAACTATCCGACTGCATAACGAGCCGAAGGAATCCCTGTTCTCAGAATTCCTACGGCCAGTCCTCTATCGTGCCCTTCAGTACGTCTTACGAGTTGAAGCGCTTCCGTTTTGAGGATAAAAAGAAAATCAAACAAATGACGGAAGTCAGAGGTCGACATTTCCTGGCTGTATGACGAATGTTCCAACTGCTTCCACTTGAACTTGGCGAGTACCCTTTGTTTGACCCTGGAGACGTGTAACGTGCATTATCACGGGGCAAAATTACTTCCTTCGTGAGCAGCCCAGGCCGTTCTGCTATTGATGGACTTGCGTAGGCTACGCAGTTTCTCACAATACACGTCACTGTTAACAGTTTTTTCGTGCTCCTGGAAAGCGATGAGTATCGGATCTCGCACGACGAAAAAGACGGTGGGAATCACCTTCCTTGCCTGCTGTGGGCACAACCTTGAATTTTTTAGGTTGAGGCCGAGCACTGCGTTATCTCAAAAGCGGCAAATTCAAATTTAAATCGGTATGGTTGTTAAGATATTACGTACCTTTTCATTTGAACAGCCCTTGTAAATACCAGGGTAAGAACTTAAATAGTGGCAACAATACTAATAGCACACGTTGTTGACATACCTCGCAGCAAATTAACTCCCCCGTCCCACGTCAATGTCGTGCGCATAATCAAGGGAAACATAGTCACTTGTGAGCGACCGGTCCAACGTAACGGTGTCACTATGTTTTCGAAACACGAACAACAGAGCTGGGTCAAGATTGAAAGTGCCAGATGTCGCACAGCACGACAGTTTCTTCAAGGTCTTCAACAGGCGTCCGGGGAATCGACATTGCCCTACAGAACAGTGGCACATTGGGTAAAAGCCTTCAACGAAGGTCGGCAAACTGCGCATCGTTTTTGGAACATCACCTGCGACTAGCTTTTGAAAGAAGCGACAACACTTTCCGCGCAAGCCACCCACCATTTTGCACGACAATGCGCGGGCGCATACAGCGCAATCTGTGGCTGCTCTGTTCGGTCGATGGCACTGGGAAGTACTGTACCATCCACCATACTCCCCGGACTTAGTGACTTTGATTTGATTCCGAAGATGAAGGAATCACTTATGGCATTCGCTTGAGAACTGTTCCAGAGATCCGATAGGCAGTAGACTGTTCGATTCGTACCATCATGATAACAGGCTCTGCTAATGGTATACTACGCCTTCCACATCGCTTTCATTGGGTTGCACACAACGCTGGTGACTACTTTGAAGGACACTGACAGGTGCAAACATGTAACGCTTTTGTGTCGGTTGTGAATAAAAAGTTGCTACTGTTTAAGTTCCAACCTTCGTACGTAGTACCTGACTTTTCACAATAATTTGACTGTAAGAAGGTAAAGCAGTGAACAATCAGGCCGTGGTGGATTGTCCGAGCGCTCTAAGGCACATTGCTGCGGAGTGTGCGCTTGCGCCCCGTCGACGATTCGAGTCCTCCCTCGGGCCTGAGTTTGTGTTTGTGTGTTGTCCTTAGTTAGTTTAAGTAGTTTGTAAGCCTGGATATTGGTAACCACAGCAGTTAAGTTCCATAGATTTACGAACATTTGAATTTTCAACCATATGAAAATTAGTTTGAACACCACAGTGCTTTACTAGGCATGGTCCTGTTTGGAGGTGGTATGCCGTTGCCTTCCTCCGATCTTAGAACTGATTTACACAGCCAGTTACTGGGGGATCTACTGTTCAGCTTGGATTCCGAACTACGGTGGTACTCGACACTACTCACATCATCAACATTGCCAGAAGTGAAGAACCTAGAACCTACCGGAGTATCTAATCCGCGCCCTTTGTATTCATAGTCGGGCACTGTACAACTGTGCTACCTTGTCTGTACAAGATATAAAATTGATATTCAACAGAATTGCGCGTAAGTGAAGAAGTTCACCTTGCGGTTGCGTCCGCAACCCGTATCGACTTGCGTTATGACAATGAGGATTATGTGTAACAAGGTTCCTTAAAGTCGGTACAGTAATTTTAACAGAATTAATAGATAAATCCGGCCACGCTTTCCTGATCTGAATAGTAAAGGAAAACGATTCTTGCGAACATACCGAGAAAATATATCACTCAAATCAGTGCCTCGCTTTGCATTGCTGTGGCTACCACTTATTCTTATGTAGAATAATTTCATTGGATCACTTCGCCAGACGATGATGAGCACGAAGCTCATCGAAATGTTGGGACAAGACGACGCCATCACTTGGCTGATTACCCGAGAAGATTTCATTAATGAAATACGCCAAGAAAGTCTGCAATCGAATAATTTCATGATTTACACATTCAAAACCTTCAGAGAGGCCATAAAAAGTCCCAGTGAGTTATTCAGAGCATTTAATATTTGATCAGGGAAGACATGTATAGCGTTTTCTGTTGAAATGTCTTTTTGAAAGCCACATTGACATATCGAAGGGCTTTATTTGTAAAAATATGTGAAATAGCCCTTGAATACATTATTTTTTCAAGAATTATGGATAAACGTGTCAAAAGTAAGACTGGACATAGTTGTTGATATCTATTCCATTTTTAACGCAATTATTTAAGAATAGCGTAATTTATATACACTTATTGATAGTCTGGTAGAACACTGCACATGCTAGGCACGTTGACATAATAAGAAAACAGTCTAAGGCGCACAAATTAAATTTATTGATGACCGGTTCCGATCTTAATTTGGAATATCTTAAGATCGACTCCAGTGTTGACATGTGTAGAGGAATAGGTAGTGTCTAAACCTCCAGGTGCTGTCACCGTTCTATAGACGTCTACAGAGGTTACCATAGGGACTGTTCCTCTCCACATGTCACCGATGGAGTAGATCTGAAGATATTCCGTAGTAGGATCGGAATCGACTGTCAATAATTTGAACGGTGCGTTCTAGATTGTTTGCTTACTAAATTTACGATAATTAATCATTTGCACACACTTACATTTTTCTCATACTTGAGGTTTCCATATGTTTAGAATTGTTCGGGGCCTATGCTGTGAAATGTCACATTTTATTTATGTAATCTTCTGGGTAGTCAACGTTTGTTGCATGTCAGTCAACTACCTACAGCCGCTGCTGTAACATGAAAATTTTAAATGTTCTCTTATGACTTCGTGGATTGTTTGCATACGAAAATTTTAACATTACTCCTAACATGTGCAAGGTATGTTTTGCTGTTTTTAAGATAACTCTTATAAATAGTGTGTTTTTCCTGTAAAGAAATTCTTGTTTCTATAATTTGTGATATTCTTTCAGTGAATGACCAATATTTTGATATAAAGCTGATGACCTAGTTCATTGAAACAAGTAATAAAAACATAATAAAATAACTGCAAAAAGCGATCTTGGCTACATCCTTTAATGGAGCAGCTGTTCTTCTTTTTCTTTAGCGTTGTCCCGCCTGGTGGCAGGGTCCGCTGAGTGGATTCGCTGTCTCCATTTTAAGCTCATGAGCCATGTCTGGGTGTAGGTTTATAGATTTCTCATTGTGCAGGGTATCGGATCGCTGCCTCGGTCGCCCCTTGGCTCTCTTTCCTAAGACTTCCATTGTGTAAGCTGCCGTTGCTATTGACTTGTCATCTGCACGCAGACCATGTCCAAACGACTTTCCCGCATTTTCTCTCGAATGGGACCAATTCCAAACGTTTCCTGATGTGTCATTTGAAAAGTGAACCAGTCGAGTGACGCCACCTACTGCATCTTCGTCTCCATGACCCCCAGTCATCGTTCTGTCTCTTTTGTAGCCGGCCAGCATTCGGTACTATAGAGAACGATAGGGCGGATGACTGTCTGGTAGATCTTTGACTTCAGGTGGTCCTTCATCCGACGATCGCAGGTCACTGCTGATGTCATTCGCCACTTCGTCCACGTTGCCCGTGTCTTTGCACTGACCTTGTCTGTGAGTTAGCTGTCGCTTCTGATAATAGAACCGAGATACTTAAATTTGTATACTCGCGGAAGGTCTCCTTCACCAACGTTAATAGTCCCAGCGTCTCTTGGGTCTGATGTCATGTACTCAGTTTTCTTCTTGTTGAGCCGCAGGCCATACTGCGCAAGTCGGTCGTTCCACTCTTGTATTTGGCGCTGGAGATCAGACTTGACATCAGCATAGAGAAGTGTCCGCGGTAGTGGCCTGTGTAGGTGCGACGAGACAGTGTGCATCACAAGAATGGGCAACACTGGTGATAAAGTCGAGTCCTGGTGGACGCCTACCGCGATGTGGAAGTCGTTAGATGCTCCTGCAACTACATGAGCATAGCTTTTTGGTTCAGCATACAGCAGCTGTACCTAATTTACAAGATACTCTGGGCTAACATTTCATTGAGTTCAAATATTTTGTTATGTTGAGCCACAATCATTCAGTACTGATTAAATGATTGGACCGCTATTTGACTGTTAGGTTGTATTATTTATTATCACAATCCGGATTTCGGCTTTTAGGCCATTATCAAGTGCACACTATAATTACAGTAGTCATTATAAGTATTAGAAAACTGGGTGAAAAGTTAAAGCATTGAAATTATCTATTGTGAAAAGCAATATAAGTTCGTATACTTACAATAGTCCATTCACTCGGTATATGTAGATGACCGAAATGTCATTTTTTCGACATAGGTTTGCAGATATGTTAAGATGGAAGTTGTCATTAAGTAAAATGTTAAAGTAATACAACTTATACATAATGAAACAAAATGAAGCATTGTTCTAGTGATCTTGTAACTTCCCATCATACAACTAAAATACAGCTTTTACTGTAGCGAGATATAATCATATACAAATCAAAAGAGTGCATAGATCGAGGTAGACTCAAATTACAAAACTCAAAGATGTTATGGAGATGACTAAGTTTCTGTTTACATGGATATCTGAGTATCTTTGGAAGTGGCTGTTTGTGTGATGTAAACATAGTTAACATTACGTATGAATGACTTACAAATCGCAATTCACAACATCAAACAAAATACAAAATAGTGCGTTAACAATCTGCACAATTATTTGGATACACAATTCCATTTCCACTAGTTAATGGAGATGTTGATTTAGTTAAACCAGCTTATACTAAGGACGTGCGGCTCCGTAGCTCAGTGGTGAGCCGGGCGCCGTGGCTCAGCGCGCCCGGTCAGTGGACTCAACGCCCTCTATAATAAAAAAAAAAAAAAAAAAAAAAAAAAAAAAAAAAAAAAAACTGAGCCAAGAATTCACCAAACAAAAACGAACAAACACGATCAGCGTCCGCAACAAATAGAACTAACCATAGAGCGAAAAAAAAGTGATTGAGTACCATACTACAAATCCAAAGGTTTCGGGTTCGACCCCCGCCAGCTCCTAGGATTTTATTTCTATCCGTCACTTTCCACTTCTTTCCCCTCTGGCAGTGTTGCTGATGTAAAAAATATCGAGTACAATGTTTGTAAATCTATCGGACCAAACCGCGTGGTCATCAGTCCGTAGCTTACAAACTACTTAAACCTAGGTAAACTAACCTACGGACAAATACACACACCCATGCCCCAGGGAGGCCTCGAACCTCCACGGCGAGCTACCGCGCGCTCCGCAGCGCGACGCTTTAGACCGCTCGGCTACTCCACCGCGGCAATATCGAGTTGCACCGTGGTTTGGAATCCACGTTAAACTGTAGGTCCCCCCTATAACTGGCTAGGTAAGTCAGTTCGAAGGTCGGAGGAAGGCAACGGCATACCACCTCCAAACGGGACCGCCCCTTGGTGTTCACAGCAATCTTCGGATTTTTGACTGATTTACCTTTATACTAAGGACAACACGCACACACACACACACACACACACACACACACACACACACACTTCTGACGAAAGCGACGGCGCGATACGTAACACGACTCCCCAGACCGCACAGCGAATCCCGCGCGGCTTCATACGCCTTCACGCGGAGATAAACAGAGGAGTTCATCAGCACACAAGACAATGCCAAGAGGCTGGGAACAGGAGCTTTAAGCACAGGAAGCACACAATAGAGGAGAGCACAGTGGCAGATGGCCTTTGGCACGGTTCGCGGAACTGGAGCGCCGCTTGCCGACTCAGCTTCCGGCGTTCGCGGAACAGGGTGACGGCTGGCCGCAGCCTCCGCGATGACTAATGCTGGCTGGACACAGGCGCGAGTATCTGATGCCCTGCAGAGGGAGGGAAAGGTCAGTGCGCCAGGAAGCGCCTTCCGCCTACTCAGCCGTCTGCGGTCGCCCCGCTGGAAGCAGTGACTCCACCGAAGGCTCCCCACTGTCGGCGGACCACTTTGCACACACGTCTGTACACCGCCAGCCACCTTGAGGATTTGGAGGAGAGTACGTTGTTTTGCTGCTTTGTTTACCACTGCCACATCGCACTTGAAGCTGAGACTAAAGCTCCTAAAATCACAGGCTGGCGCATCCGCCATTTTCATTCCCTGTGAATGCTAAAGACAACACGTAGCTTATGCGAACAGTGCTGTTTTGTTCAAGTTCAGTGAAATTTTTTTAGAAGTGCCCTGTATAGGGCCTTAGATCGTGCTACTTTGAGTTTGCATCAATATGTGGATTAGACACAAAAATCTCGCGTTTTCTTTACTTATTGCTGCTTTTCTTTACTTTCCGAATAAAGAAAAAAAGCGCTAGAAACATATATATTTCTGTGATAAAAATCGCGTACTACGTTTAATTCTGCCGAAACTGCTCATCTAGATAAAAGTTATAAGCGATCTTGCTTGTGTTTGAATAATAAGCGTCAATATACGATGTTTCTTTGCCGTCTTGCAGTAAGTGCCGACCGCGGTGGCCGAGGTGACTGAGGCGCTCCAGTCACGGCCACTACGGTCGGGGGTTCGAATCCCCCCTCGGGCATGGATATTTGTGCCGTCCTAGTTCGTAAGTAGCTCATAAGTAGTTTGTAAGTTTAGGGACTGATGACCCCGTAGTTAAGTCCCATAAGCTTAACAAACATTTGAACATTTCTTGCAGTAAGTGTTCGTTGCCTGCTCTGACAAATACACCACAATGGATTTTTGTACACACATTGCTGAATGTACACTACTGGCCATTAAAACTGCTACACCAAGAAGAAATGCAGATGATTACTGACATGTAATTACATTTTCATGCAATTTGGGTGCATAGATCCTGAAAAATCAGCACTCAGAACAACCACCTCTGGCCGTAATAACGGCCTTGATACGCCTCGGCATTGAGTCAAACAGAGCTTTGATCGAGTGTACAGGTGCCCATGTAGCTTCAACAAGAGTAGTGACTGGCGTATTGTGACGAGCCAGTTGCTCGGCCACCATTGACCAGACGTTTTCAATTGGTGAGAGATCTGGCCAGGGCAGTAGTTGAACATCTCGTGTATCCTGAAAGACCCGTACAGGTCGTGCATTATCCTGCTGAAATGTAGGGCTTCGCAGGGATCGAATGAAGGGTAGAGCCACCGGTCGTAACACATCTGAAATATAACGGCCACTGTTCAAAGTGCCGTCGATAAGAACAAGAGGTGACCGAGACGTGTAACCAATGGCACCCCATACCATCACGCCGGGTGATACGCCAGTATGGCGATGACAAATACACGCTTCAAATGTGCGTTTACCACGACTGGTTAAATTACACTAGAAAAAAGTATCTGAAACAGGTCCAATGTCTACAACATGGATGTGTGTGACAACGTTGAATGAAACTTCTGTAAATATACGTTAAAATTTTTTTATTGGTTAAATTAAACTATGATTAGGGTTCGTAAACCAATAAATTTGCAGAATATCTCACACTTATCTTGTGTGTTTCATTCATAAGGTATCAAATATTCTGTCAAGAACCGACGGAACACTCAGTGAATATGAATTGTTAAAGGTTTTCATACATGCCTAAAAGTGAAACTTACTACCGTAAAAGGACACTTGTCATTAATTAAAACTTCCGGGATAAGATGCCCCACTACGGTCGGGGATTCGAATCTCCCCTGGGGCATGGATATTTGTGCCGTCTTAGTTCGTAAGTAGTTCATAAGTAGTTTGTAAGTTTAGGGACTGATGACCCCGTAGTTAAGTCCCATAAGCTTAACAAACATTTGAACATTTTGATAAGATGTCGTGGTCCATCTATAAAAGTTCTTTCTCCCGACGTTTCGTTACCTACTGTGGGCAACATCTTTAGAAGTGGTGGCCATCGATTACGTGTAGTAGAGGGATATGACGATGGTCAAAGATATATTCGGAGATAGCTTCATAGCTGTCAAACGTGAGAAGTGGTGGCGCCCTCTATATGCTCTATATAAGCAGGAAGTCCAGCGCCGACCAGGCAGTCGTCGACTCACCTCTGAAGATGTTGCCTGTAGTAGGCACCGAAACGTCGGGAGAGAGAAGGTTTAATTAATGAAGTCGCCGGCTGTGAAAGCCAACATGTAAACACTTGTTATTCGTAACAATATTCTCTTATTTGTCAGCATCCTCTTCAAAGAAGAGATTTCCTAATTTTATTTTTGATAGCTACAACAGTTTTAGCGCTACACAAAAGCTCCTAAATACGATTTTGAATTAACTGCTGCACTTCAAATACACATTCAATCAACACCGCCTAGGAGACAAGGCGTGACAACTGGCCGTGCCTACGTCACACCAAGAGGCGGCGGTTGCCAGTTGACCGGCTGGCCATTGAGGTACGCCCACCGCCTCGAAGCGGCTGGCCAGTCAGTTTGCGTCCGCTGTCTCTGGGTGTGACGTAGGCACGGCCGGTTGTCAGGCCTTGTCTTCTAGGCGGTGTTGATTCAATAAACAATCGTCTCGTGGTATGTTTTTGCGACGCAGCCGCTTGGAGGCGCTATAGTTGCGAAGTTACAGAAAAGGCCAATGAGCCACACGAAATTATCATTTGTGGTTGAGTCCGCCTTATGCAAGACACCTTTTTTTGTTTTAATACTGGAACATGTTCAAATGTTTGTAGCACTTATGGGACTTAACTACGGGGTCATCAGTCCCTAAGCTTACAAACTACTTATGAACTAGCTAAGACTAAGGACGGCACAAATATCCATGCCCGAGGGTGGATTCGAACCCCCGACCGTAGTGGCCGTGTAGACCGTGACTGGAGCTCCTGGCACTTATTGAGCCATCTTCCGTGCGTTCCTGGCTTTTATTTTCTAGAATAACATGTAACATATTTTGGTTATACAATCGCCGGCCGCGGTGGCCGAGGGGACTGAGGCGCTCCAATCACGGTCTGCACGGCCACTGAGGTCGGGGGTTCGAATCCCCCCTCGGGCATGGATATTTGTGCCGTCCTTAGTAGCAGGTACTTCATAAGTAGTTCGTAAGTTTAGGGACTGATGACCCCGTAGTTAAGTCCCATAAGCTATACAAACATTTGATTTGATTTGGTTATACAATCATTTGGACTGTTTGGTTTGACAATTTAGTTACATGTATTAGGCCTAATTCATTCAATTTACTTACATTATGTCATTCGCAGGATTTGCATATGCATTAATTGCGGAATTTCAAGTTTTCACAGCCTGTCATCTGCAAACAACAAGACGTTTTTACTTACGAAAACTGACTGATTTCTTGTAGGTCTACTTTCGCCTGGAAATTATATTGAAAATTATTTCTATGTGGCTGTTTTGGCTTTCTTACATTTGAGATGTGGTGTTGCTGATTGCTTGTTTGTGGCGTGTTCCTATGTTTTATGATCTTCAGTGCGATTTTAGTTGCAAAATAGCACTGTTTATAACGCCATTTTTCTTGTTGTGGTGGCTGTATGGTGTGCATTTGTTTGTGTGGCGTGTCTGTGATGTGGCGCGTGATTTTTGAATTGTTTTGATACCGGTGATGTTTTTGTATGTGTGTGTGTGTGTGTGTGTGTGTGTGTGTGTGTTAAACAGAGAGAGAGAGAGAGAGAGAGATTATTATTATTATTCTGAGAATTTCGAGATTCTTACTTTAGACTATGGTATTCCCATGTGAAAAGGACCTTAATTGTCAGGAAAAAGACAAGGCCTTACAACAGACCGTGCCTACGTCACACTTAGAGGCCGTGGCCGCCACCTCACTGGCTGGCCGCTGGGGCACGCCCACCGCCGCGCAGCGGTCGGCCAGTCAGATGGCGGCCGCGGCCTCTAAGTGTGACGTAGGCACGGTCTCTTGTAAGACCTGGTCTCTAGGTGGTGTTGGCTTCACTGTACTATGTTTAGATGGAATACCCAAGTTTGTGACCGGCCGTGATTCGAACCCGGGATCTCCTGCTTACTAGGCAGACGCGTTGACCACTCCGCCGCCGAGGAAACAGTGACCAACCTGACTTCAGAGAACTCTGCCCTGCACGTCTCCCCCCACACCCAAATCTCCATTCGCCACGCTGTCTCTTTACTATTACCACAGCCTATTTGTTCTGTAATGCTCGCAGCCACAATACAGTATTTCCGTATCAGTAAGAACAGACCATAAGGTATCGAGACACAATTAATTGTCGTCAGGGGCCCAGCCTCAGCTTGTTTACAATTACGATTTATTTCATTCGTTGAACGTTGTAACGTCGTCAAACATACATAATTGTATACAAGCCGAGGCTGGGCTCCTGACGACAATTAATTGTGTCTCGATATCTGATGGTCTGTTCTTCCTGATGCGGGAATACAGTATTCAGGCTGCGAGCATTACAGAACAAATAGGCTGTGGTAACAGGAATGAGACAGCGTGGCGAATGGAGATGTGGGTGTGGCGGGAGACGTGCAGGGAAGAGTCCTCTCCAGTGGGGTTGGTCAATGTGTCCTCGGTGGCGGAGTGGCCAACGCGTCTGCCTAGTAAGCAGGAGATCCTGGGTTCGAATCCCGGCCGAGTATAAATTTTCATTCGCCGCACTTTGGTATTCCATCTAAACCTAGTACAGTGCAGCCATAACTAATCGCAAATTGCGATTTATTTCAACGCTGTAACGTCGTCAAAAATACATAATTTAACTGTCAGGGATGGGACGCCGTGCTCAGAGAGCTGCAGCGGCTGGCTGGCGCCTACCACGCTGCTGCAAATGAGTGCGGCGCCGCCGCCCTTGGCCCACTTAACGCCCCGGGCTGCAGACTGCACCAGCCATAAACCGTGCCCGCTAACCTGGGAATGCCGGCCGGAAGTTGCGCAACCGGCGCGTTACGCAACCAGCTGTTCTCACGCCTCGCACCGCCAACTTTTATTAGTTCTGAGAGCCCGCCGCGCCACACCGAGTTAACGCTTTCCGCTGCTGGGTGCCTAGGAGCTGGGTACTGTACCACTACCTAAGCCTGCCATCATCATGCAGAGCGTTGGAGAATACATCTACATCCATACTCCGCAAGCCACCCGACGGAGGGTACCTTGAGTACCACTATCGGTTCTCCCTCCTATTCTAGACACGTATTGTTCGCGGAAAGAAGGATTGTCGGTATGCCTCTGTGTGGGCTCTAATCTCTCTGATTTTATCTTCATGATCTCTTAGCGAGATATACGTAGGAGGCAGAAATATTCTGCAAGACTCCTCGGTAAAAGTATCTTCTCGTAACGCTGTCACGATTACCAAATGATCCTGTAACGAAGCGCGCTGCTTTCCGTTGGATCTTCTCTACCTCCTCTATCAACCCCACCTGGTACGGATCCCACACCGGTGAGCAGTATTCAAGCTGTGGGCGAACAAGTGTACTGTAACCCACTTCCTTTGTTTTCGGACTGCATTTCCTTAGTATTCTTCCAATGAATCTAAGTCTGGCATCTGCTTTACCGACGATTGATTTTATATGACGACCACACTTTCATGTTATCTATATTTGTATACTACCACAGACAATAAAAAAGATCAAATACTAGCTACTACAGCAATATACATACTTACTTTGCGTACCTTCTTCATCCCACAAAACCTAATCACATATAACATACACCAGAAGAAAGGCAATATTTGGCCAAAACTGGTCGGAAATAAAAACTGCAACCCTGTTTCTGGTTGCTGTCGTATTTAAACTAAACAGAGTTATCATTTTCAAGGAAGAGACAATGGACTCGGGAGATGAAAATCGACAGGGAGACATGGAGGTGATTGGCAGAGGTAGGGGAAGGTGGAGATAGAAAGAGGGACATGAGGACATGAACAGAGCTAGCGAGGAGGAGGTGAACAACGAAGAAAGGAAAGAGAAGGTGGACAGAGAGAGAGAAAAAGGGAAGAAGAGATGGTCGAAATTAAGACTGGCATATTTAATTACCTGGGCAACTCCTGATTATCAGCTACATTGCTCAAAACAATTAGGGGATCAGGTGAGATATCATACACAGTATAATATGGTAACGTATTTTAGTCAGATATTGGTTACAATTGTATTTTGTCTGTGAACCAGTACGATATTTTGTTGAATCAACTCTCTACCTGAGGTATGAATGGCATTTACTTAGAGCGAGGGACCATGTGTTACCATAATAGCGAAACAGTGTTTCTCTTTGCACTGTAATATAGTGTGTGACCACCTCGGACAGGCAGTACAGTTGTGCTCCAGCGCGGCATCGACAGTATGGAGAAATCACTTAGCTCTTGCGGGATATTTGGCCATTCTTCCATGAGTTCAATATCCAGCTCTACAACAGTTGTGTTGTCCACCAGTGCAACTCTGTGGGGATAAGCGCTATCATCCACCGGATGGAACCCATCTCCTACGGCACTAGCTTACGGCACAACAAACCGCAGAAGGATCTCACCTCTGAGCAGAAAGCATCATTCTTAATGACATAGAGGTCCATACATCTGGCCCTAATGATTCATGCCTACAGCATTCGTCTACTACCGTGATATGGTGATATTTCCTACACATAAGCAGGATTGTTCCGAGTTCCACGTTTTCTCCAGATGAGAGAATGACTATTGTCCGGCTGAACACAAAATCTTGACTCATCTGTGAAAAGAACTCCAATCCTGACGTTCCTCTTCCCAGTTTCTGTGGGCTAAACGGTGTCGTCGTTTTAAAGGGACAGGCACCATAGACATCCGTACGTAGGAGCCACATTTCTGAAGACGATTTCGGACTGTTTGTGTTGATACTGCGGGTCATGTTGCTGCCTGGAGAGTGCGATGCAGCTGAGCTGCATTGTTACGA
Source organism: Locusta migratoria (assembly GCA_026315105.1). Classification (NCBI taxonomy): domain Eukaryota; kingdom Metazoa; phylum Arthropoda; class Insecta; order Orthoptera; family Acrididae; genus Locusta; species Locusta migratoria. The sequence goes on from CM048748.1 coordinate 243,871,770, forward strand.
CGGGCTATTAACCGGAGATAATGGTGATGTTACTCGTAGACGACCTTGGCTTTGCCTTCTTTTAATGGTTTCTGAAATCGAGTCCGGGTCCTGGAAATAACACTTTAGGGCTTTCGAATAGCTGCAGCTTCTTGCTTCTGTGTCTGCTCCACTTCCGACATTCCTACGGCTCTCCATGCCATAGCTTATAGTAAGTCACATATTTGATGTTACAAAAACAGTCTCAATCGCAAAAAATTTAACTGTTTTTATTGACCGTTTTCGACCTGATATATGTCATCTTCGGAACAAAATGTAGCCCTGTGACCAGTGCTGGGCTGTTCTCCTGCCAGCTGGTAACAGTTACCAGCTGCCAGAACAGTCAGAACATCCCAGTGCAGCACTGGCCACAAGGGCTAAATTTTGTTCCGAATATGACCTACATAGGCAGAAATCGGTCAATAAAAACTGTTAAAATTTTTACGATCAAGAATTATTTTTGTAACATTAATTATACCAAACAGATCGCTGTTTCTCTGCTTTGACAATATTGTCTGAATTAATGAGTCACGTTTTTGTTGCATTGCACTACCTGCTCACTACACTATGTAATTTGTTTGGCAGAGTAAACACAAGTCGACACCAACCTCGTCTGCAGCAACTTTCTATTACTAGCAGTAAATCTGTTGCCGTGATATTCTTGTCTCCACTCCGTAGAACCTTACAGAAAGACGTCGAACCATTTTAGTTAATTCTGCCGATGACAATGCTTCAGAAGTTAGATATCTCAACTGATCCTCTATAGTCGCCGTCAGGTACGAAGGCGGCCCAGTTTTCAGCCGTTCTGCGCATCCCCCTCCATTACCGCGCTGACAGCCAATAATGTTCATTCTGTAGGCGCGAGGCTGGCCGTGAGTTGCGTATTTTTTCTCCCGCAGGCGCAGCTGTTGGCGCTCCTCCCCTCTTCGCTTCCCCTATCGCTCCGCCTCTATCCTCTATGTGCATAAGCGCCTTCTTACATGACGCCAGGTATATTTTACGAAATGGAAATACTGAAACATTTCGACCGTTCGGGGGGTTGAAATAAATTCAACGACAAAGTTGAAAATTTGTGCTGGGCCGAGATTCGAATCCGGATTTCCCGCTTCGGGCCAGCGGTTTTTTTTAAGCAAATAGACTATCCAGGCACGCTTTCCTTCAACCCAAATTCTTAACTTCTTGTCCCCTGTTCATTACTTCATCCTGCTCCTAGTATACATTTGATTCCCTCACGGGATCGAGCGTTTGAATGTGTCTGCATTGAAATTGTTATTGCTTGCTGTGGGCATATTTACAATTATTGATATTATGTCTGATATTTTCAGACATAGCCTAATTGGTTAAAGAGACCGCTAGCCCGAAGCGGGAAATCCGGGATCGAATCCCGGTCTAGCACAAATTTTCAGCTTTGTCGTTGAATTTATTTCAACCCCCCCTGAAACGGTCGAAATGTTTCAAAATTTGATTTCGTAAATTTAAGGCCGTTAGTGTCAACTAACGGTGTCTGTTCCGAAAGGAACAGACGCCAGATCGATAACTGATCCTCTAATTGTTTTGAGAAGTGTAGTACACAATAAAGAGAACACCAGGGTTCCTTGGTGGCCGAGGTGACTGAGGCACTCCAGTCACGGTCAGCACGGCCACTACGGTCGGGGGTTCGAATCCCCCCTCGGGCATGGATATTTGTGCCGTCCTAGTCCGCCCCTACGGTCGGGGGTTCGAATCCCCCCTCGGGCATGGATATTTGTGCCGTCCTAGTCCGTAAGTAGTTCATAAGTAGTTTGTAAGTTTAGGGACTGATGACCCCGTAGTTAAGTCCCATAAGCTTTACAAACATTTGTCATTTGACCAGGGTTCCTTGGACCTTGTTGAGTATGTACTCCTATCGCTAGAGGTCTGCGCGGATAAGAAAAGTGTTATTCGCATCCGCACCACATCCGCAAGGTCCATACCCGCAACCGCATCTGCGGCACTTTATCCGCATCTGCAAGTTCGTTATCCGAAAATCAAAAGTTTGTAGAGCTTATGGGACTTAACTACGGGGTCATCAGTACTAAAGTTACAAACTACTTATGAACTAGCTAATACTAAGGACGGCACAAACATCCATGCCCGAGGTGGGATTCGAACCCCCGACCGTAGTGGTCGTGCAGAACGTGACTGGCGGGCCGCAGACAGCTTGGCCACCGTGGCCGGCTTCATTATCCGCATCCGCAGATATTAAAGTTTTGAAAGGGTAATAGTAATTGATAGCAGTATTTAAAAGCATGATATTTAATAATATAATTATTATTAACAACAGCACGATCAGAAGTGACGTTTGTTCTTTCGGAACAGACGCCAGATGTATATGTATAATATGCCGGTGACGGGCAAAGATCCTATCGTTAGTAGGGAGGGGTGGGCAAAGTTTGAAGACCTTACTCTTACGGGAATTAGTTTAATAACTACGAGTTTGAGTACTGTGGGCAGGGCGAAGCTGGGAATTTGTATCTGACGGGAGGCGTGCTTAGATAGTCCTTGCAGGTGCGCACATCACTGTGTCCCCAGTGGTGTAGGGGTCAGCGCAACTGCCTAGAAAGCAGGAGACCCGGGTTCGAATCGAGGCTGGGTACACATTTTCAGCTTTGCCCAATCGCAGTTGATGTCATATATTCTGTGAATATTAAATAATAACAACTGCAGGATCAGAAGTGACGTCTGTTCTTTCGGAACAGACGCCACATGTATATATATTGTTAGTGTCATTTCTGCGACAAGTTAACTACATTTGAGTTCTCGAATCACGGTAACTTTTCTATAACTACTCCAAAACAAGCTTTTCCAAACAGACAGACACAGAAACTCTTCGGAGCCTGTGTGATCGGAGCACTACGTGAGCTGTTTAATATAGGTGTCTTCTTCAATTTCAGTGGTTAACTGGCCGGCATAGAGGAGATTTTATGTGTTTACATAAAAAAAACGGTTTTACAAAAGGGACGCTATATTTTTCCCCATATTAAAGTACAAGATGTTATATGACATTTCTAATTGGTAACTGTCAGCAATAAGAGACAATGTCGGCTGGAGCTACGGCCAGCCTATACAGTCTAACATTGTGTACCATCCTACTTTCACTGTACACCGCATCTGATTATGAAAGTTGCTATAAAATGCTATTGTCAATATTTAATACTTTCGTCACCATTTATCTAATGCATAAACATGAATGTTTGTTTGTATGTTTGTTCGTATTTTATGTGCGGCTGTGCCGTTCATTCGGTTGCGATGAAACAGTGTAAATTTTTTTTTACAAATCGGCTATTTCAATTTGTTTTCCTTCACTAATGTCAAATCATCTGTTTTCACTTTACACGATACGATTCACTACATTATACGCTGTCACTCGGTCACTACAAAGCGCTCACTGAAGGCAGCGGAAATATGGCATGTTACCTCTGGTGGGTCCGCTATAGCCAGGGGATGAGGCCCTGCAAAAATTACAAGAATGTCCATAGGCTTGAAGTTTTCAGCTAACATTTCTACAGTCGTATTGGGCAGATTCCTCGCTCTTAATCCGCATATAATACGCGTATATACTTGTCGCTCACAATTCAAATGTTTGTTAAGCTTAAGGGACTTAACTACGGGGTCATCAGTCCCTAAACTTACAAACTACTTATGAACTACCTACAACTAAGGACGGCACAAATATCCATGCCCGAGGGGGGATTCGAACCCCCGACCGTAGTGGCCGTGCAGACCGTGATTGAAGCGCCTCAGTCCCCTCGGCCACCGCGGCCGGCCGCTCACAATTAGCAAGTAATGCTGCCCAGACCTCTACCTATAGTCTTTCCACGGGGAGTGGTGGATGTGTAGGACCGCTGTTGTGACCATGTGGTACACGTGTGGCTGGTACCGGCTGCAGCCAACACCACCTAGTCTCTAGGTGGTGTTGGCTGCAGCGCGGCGGCTGCCACGCCAGCGCTCAGACTGCATGCTGCGGCCGCTCTTGGAAGTCGTTACCCCCCTCCCCCCGGCTTCGCACTTTTCCCTCGGCCACACCGACTCCAGTTAAATGCGCCCCCTTTACAGATCTCGGCTGCACTCGCGGCTCTGCTAGCCGCCGGCCCTGACACACTTGCAGCAGCCTGCCGCCTCTCGCAGCTGTCTGCCTATCCACCTCGTGCGACCCATACACGCAATACTGTGCCGACACTCACGACCTGTGCGAGGCACGAGCGAAATTTGTTACCGCGTCGAGTGGAGCTAGCAAATGAGGTCACGTGCCGCTGTGACCGGGACAATGTGTTTGTCACGAAAGGTCATGAATCTCGCGATACATTAGTACTGCGCAAAATGCCGACAACAGCTGGAGTGCGATAGCTGTAATACAGATGGTCCGAATGTTGTTACTACAACATGACCGAAACTGGTAGTGAAAGATGTGATTTATTACATAACTGGCTGAAACGCTGACTTACCCTGGTTATTTATTTATCCCATTCTCTCTCACTCCATCTCCCTCCAATCCTCCCTCTCCCTCTGAACATTTCTTTCTCTCCCATCTGCCTACCCAACTCCTCCCCACTACCTCCTCGTCCTCTCTGTTCATTCCCATCTTCAGATCGTCTCCTCTCACCCCGGATTATGAAAACTCACATTTATCAACTTTCATGGCGAACAGAGGAAATCTGTAAAAGTTCATTGCAACATACCTTTTGTCATGCACCATACGCTGACTTGCAATTTACAAAAACAATCTCCAAGAAAACATTCATATGTGATCTAAAGGTAAAGCAGTCAACAATCCGAAGATTGGTTTGAACACCATAGTGCTTTACTAGGCATGGTCCTGTTTGGAGGTAGTATGCCATTGCCTTCCTCCGACCTTTCGAACTGGCTTGCCCAGCCAGTTATAGGGGGACCTACAGTTTAACGTGGGTTCCAAACCACGGTGCTACTCGGTATTTTTCACACGAGCAGTACTGCCAGAGTTGAAAGAAGTGGAAAGTGACAGATAAAAATGCTAGGACCGGGCGGGGATCGAACCCGTAACCTTTGGATTTGTAGTCTGGCACTCTACCACTGTGCAAGCGAGGCGCACGATAATTATTAAAACGGTGCCAAAGTTGGTTATGGGGGTAGTTACAGTAACTTAAAATTTTCAGAGTTAAAATCCTAACATTGGCCTTATGGAGGAAAACTTTAACTTTCGTCGCTTAATCTCCTATTTTGATGCTCAAGGGTGCAGAATTTTTCAAAATAGGAAAAAAAATGTAGGTACATTATGCGAAAAAAACCCTAACACCCCCAAAAAAATATAGAATAAAAGAATGTCTTGGTTGCAAAAACTTTTATTGAAATGACACATTTCACCCGGTTAGAGCATCTTCAGATTTCTGACAAAGAAGAAAAAATGATCCACTTCTTACAATTTTTACATGGCATTATTACAAAAAAAATTTAAATTTGTTAACAACAAAACAAAGTTGAAATCAGTAATAAGTTGTAAGGATGTGGGTAATGTTTTATCTACTCTGTGATAGATTGTGTTTAGGTCAAAATGCAGAGATAGGATGTCTTACCACACCACGCAGAAATGGAATGGGAAGAATTTCCCAAAAACATATGAATTGTGCTGCTAGGTACTCCACATCAGCGACCTCAGTAGTCATCAGACATCGTGAGACTGCAGAATGGTGCGCTCCGCAGAACTCACGGACTTCCCGACGTCATCAGATGATTGCTTGTCACTTGTGTCAGACATCTGTAGGATACAGGGGAGACAGCATCACGGAAATGATTATCTGGGATGGGAATCATTGCTACAACGGCGTTTATCGCTGTGGAGTGGTCTACTTGTGAAACTCCTATTACCAACATTTTCCTCCGAATGCGAATATATATTATTGACTCCCACCTATATAGGTAGAAATGATCATCGTAATAAAATACGTGAAATCGGAGCTGGAACAGAGAGATTCAGATGTTCTTTCTTCTCGCGTGCTGTTCGAGAATGAAATAGTAGCTGAATAGTATAAAGTTGGTTCGATGAACCATGTGGCAGACACTTAAATGTGATTTGCAGAGTATCCCATGTAGATGTAGATGTAGATGTAGCCGTCTCCTTCTGTGTCTGCCACGGCGTAGTAGCCGCGTGTACTGGAGCCCCGTGTTGCGGTGCATGCGGCCGTCCGCCGTCGGGGGTTCGAATCCCCCTCTCGGGCATGGATGTTTGTGTCGTCTTTAGATAAGTAGTTTGTAAGTGTAGGGACCGATGACCCCGCAGTTAAGTCCCTTAAGCTTTTCAAACATTTGAACATTTGATTTCGCCGGCCGCGGTGGCCGAGGGGACTAAGGCGCTTCAGTCACGGTCTGCACGGCCACTACGGTCGGGGGTTCGAATCCCCCCTCGGGCATGGATATTTGTGTCGTCCTAGTTCGTAAGTAGTTCATAAGTAGTTTGTAAGTTTAGGGACTGATGACCCCGTACTTAAGTCCCATAAGCTTGACAAACATTTGAACATTTGATTTCCTTCTGTGTCTGTCCCGCTTCTAACGTTCCTATGACTCTCCATGCCATAGTTCCAGGTCAGTCACGATGTTGTTGCATTCCACTACCTGCTCACTACCCTGTCTGAACCCAACTGCTTGTGTAATTCTTTTGGTAGAGTATACACAAGTCAACACCAACTCTCTTGCAGAAACTTTCTTTTGTTACCACTATCCCGGTTACCGTAAAGTTATTGTCTCCACTAAGTAGAACCGACAGAAAGACGTCGAACCATTCAAATGTTCAAATGTTTGTAAAGCTTATGGGACTTAACTACGGGGTCATCAGTCCCTAAACTTACAAACTACTTATGAACTACTTACGAACTAGGACGGCACAAATATCCATGCCCGAGGGGGGATTCGAATCCCCGACCGTAGTGGCCGTGCTGACCGTGACTGGAGCGCCTCAGTCACCTCGGCCACCGCGGCCGGCGTCGAACCATTTCAGTTCATTCTGCGGATGACAGTATATCAGAACGTAGGTATATCAAATGATCCCCTAACTGTTTTGACAGTGTATAATCGTTATTTGACTGTACGAGCGAATATTCACAAGCCCTAATTTTGTCTTCCGGTGCGAAGTCGGTCACGTGACCACCTCTCTCCCCTTGCCCCGCCTGTGTTTACTTTTTGTAATTTCCGACATTTTTGAATGCGCTAAATCGTACGTAGCGTGTTTCTGAATGGGAGATTCACGTTCTAAACAATACGTCTTGTGATAACATGCAGACTTTCACAGCCGGCGTCTTCATTAATTAAAAGTACCGGGCTAAAATGCCATGGAACGTTTATAAAACTTTCTTGTCGCTAGGTTTCGTTGCCAATTGCGGGCAATATCTTCAGGGGTTAGTCTACGACTCGCCCTTGAAGATGTGGCCCGCAATAAAATGTTCAAATGTTTGTAGAGCTTATGAGACTTAACTATCGGGTCATCAGTCTCTAAACTTATAAACTACTTACGAACTAGCTAATACTAAGGACGGCACAAATATCCATGTCCGATGGGGGATTCGAACCTTCGACCGTAGTGGCCGTGCAGGACGTGACTGGCGCGCCGCAGACAGCTAGGCCACCGCGGCCGGTTTGCCCGCAACAGGCAACGAAACGTTGGAACAAGAATGTTTTATCCACGGCGTATTAGCGGAAGTTTTAATTAATGAATACTTCTTGTGTAAGCTATAGCTAACCTTAAGCCTATGTGCCTTGTTGTTGGCTTTGGAGTTATTGATAGTGTGTTAAAGAATAGTCTGAAAGTGTGGTTGCGACATTCTAACTCTCCCTTAAAATAGTGATGTACAAGTCGGCGGGTACAAGAATTCCGGCCGCAGTGTCCGAGCAGCCTGCGGCGCGGCAGTCAGAGTCTGCACGGCCGCTATGGACGGGGTTTCGAACCCCCCCCCCTCCCCAGAGCAAGGATGTTTGTGTCGTCTATAGTATAAGGTAGTTCATAAGTAGTTTGTAAGTTTTGGGACTGATGACCACGCAGTTAAGTCCCTTAAGCTTGAGAAACATTTAAATTTTTTTGTACAAGAATGGCGGAAATTACAAAACATAAACGCAGGCGGGGGCAGAGGGGTAGTCACGAGGCCGACTTCGCAACGGGAACCAAAAAGTTCTGGTCTGTACATGGTCACTCGTTTTGACTGTACAGGTGTACAGAGTTGCCAGGTTTTTCTATTACTCTGTCGCCAAATTTTAAACAAAAAGTAGCCAAAATATCGCCATCTTTTCATCAATAAAATGCCAAAATATACCCATCTTTTCATCAGTAAAAATAGCCAAATATCGCAACCTTTAATCTGTTAACATTATTATGCTATGGTAATTATGGCATGTTACTCGTCAATAATAATCCTGAAATTCAAGGAGTAAGCTGGTTACTGAGTAAAATGTAACACAAACTGTGGCACTCTCACATTCACAAACAAGGAAACTCATACTTCACAGAAACATTTATCTGAGTCCATCCAAGAACTGAACCCAGACACACCACCAACTGACAATGAGGCCCGTCAAAATATTGTCACATTGTGAATATAATAGACTCCGGATATTCAGTTACATTTAACTATCACATTTATTAATTTCATAACTTAAAAAATAACAACACAAAACTGTTCAAGAATCATTCTATCAAAGTTACACAAGGGATGTTCTCATGCATAGATTCGATTACCAGTCACTTTCATCTTCTTAAACAAATATTTACACATGTTAATTAGAGTTATTGAATCTTTCAAACATTTCTTTAATATACACAAAATCATTACAACATTTTGAGGTTAGGTAATTTATAATAATGCACTAAGCATTTCATACTTTGAGGTGAGATGGACATTTATACTCTGTAAATGATTGTTAACCACTGTGAAGTGCGTAGAAAAGAGCTCGCTTCACAGTAGCAGTTGTTACGAATTTATGTTGTGTTGTCGTATGGAACGCGGAAAAAAATACTGTTTAAATGCCTCCTTGCATGCTGTAATTTATATAATCTTATCCTCATGTTCTCAGCGGGAGCCATACATACGGTGTAGTATACTTCGAGATATCATTTAAAGCCTGTTCTTGAACCATCGTAAGTAGGGTATATGAGGTAGTTTACGTCTATCTTCAAGAGTCTGTAACTTGAGTTTGTTTACATCTCTGTGACAAAATTACTAAAAATTTCCGGGCTGTTATGCCGTGGTTAGTGGATTTATTATTAAAACCCAACGTTTCGTCCCCGACTGCGGAGGACATTCTCAAGGGGGATCGTGGCACTTTTGGATGTCCGATTCACACCCTGGCTCGCTACTGACTGGTCAGTAGGATTTTAATAATACGTTGGATTTTAATAATAAATCCACTAGACCACGGCATAACAGCGTTGGATTTGAATAATAAATCCACTAGACCACGGCATAACAGCCCAGAAATTTTTAGTAATTTTGACCATTCCGGCCGTGAAAGTTTACATTTTACATCTCTGTGACACTCTCCCACACATCCATGATACTTGAAAACATTTGTGCTAACTTGCGTAGGTTGATTACATTTGCCTAGCATTCTACCGAAGTTTAGCCGGTATCATTGACTCAATGTCTCAAGAGTGATTGCTTTACATTCGTTGTATTTGAAGTAAAATAAAAAAAAGCCATTAAGTCGCCAACCAATTCCTTTAATAGCCAGATTTAATCGCCAGTCGCCAGACTGCTAGAATGGCTACTATTATAAGAAAAGGATAGCCAAAAATGCGAAAAATCGCCACACCTGGCAACCCTGCAGGTGTACATGGAGCAGTAGATGCCAAGTTTTTCTCGATAAATGCATTATTGGACTTTATTTCCTGATCGCTTGGTTACTGCCAGCCCAGACTGCTGCGGGCCGCAGCGCGACGGCAGGGAAGTGCATCGGCTGCGGGGGCGTGTGCCGCGGCCCCCGCCGCGAGGACACACGTCGGACAGCAGCAGCGCGGCTCACGGACAGCCCTTTGTCTGCGTCCGCGCTCCGATCCGCCTGCGTAACGGGCGTATGCGAGCGCGAGGGCGCGTGTCACAAATGCAAATGGCGATACACATCTGCGGCACGCCCACGGCGCGGCCTGTCGCTTTGTGCCGCCGCTGCTCGTCATTAGCTCCGCTGGCGAGTCGGCTCTATCTGGGGCGTGATGTCATGACACGTTCCGGAGCCGGTTCCTGTCTGCGCTAATCACTACTGCTGCCTGCTGCTAACCGTAACATTAATTCGTGAACAAGAAAATTGAAATACCAGCTCTCGGTATTAATTAGCAACTACAAGTCCGCTGTGGCCAGAGTGTTTATTCACTCCAATTATCTGTCAGTCCATCTCTCTGTCCATTTAGACCTGCTTCCTCTCTCTCTCTCTCTCTCTCTCTCTCTCTCTCTCTCTCTCTCATTCCAGCTCCTCCTCCTACCCCCCTCCTCCCCCTCCTCCTCCGCCTTCTATTGTCTGTCTCCAAACTAATCTTTTCCTCCCTCCTTCTGATATAATAGTACATGTAATTCACAATAAATTTTCAAAATTATGTATTTATCTTCCATTAGTTCATCTCCTACTCCCCTCTCTTTCAATTCACCTGCTGCTCCATCTCTCTCTATTCATCATCTGCTCTTCATACTTTCCCAGCTTTTCCCCCTCCCCCCTTCCCCAAAATAAACTCTTTGTCAATCTCTCCCTCTCAGTGGCGTATGGCGTATCCAGGATCGTAGTCTGGTGGGGGCTGAGGTCAATCCGAACTGACTTGATTTCTAAACAAAAAAAAAAAAAAAAAAACAAAAAAAAAACAAAAAAAAAAAAAAAAAAAAAAAAAAAGGTCGCCGGTGCCAGTGCAATATTGCGCCTTTCTATTTGCCTAAGCATGGTCTGGGTGGTTTGAAGGAGAGACTGGGAGGGGCTGCAGCATGGTCTGGGGATGGTTCGAGGAGGTGAGGGTCTGGAGGAAGCTACAGCATGGTCTGGGGTGGGGTGGGGTTCGAGGTGGACAGTCCGGCAGCCTGCCTCTAGATACGCCACTCTTCCCTCTCACTTCTCTGTGAATCTCGCCCTCCCGCTCCAATAATAAAAATAACATCGTGTAGCATTTATGGCCGTTAGACCCCGACTAGCGTCGTGTTCAGGCCTGCTCGCTGCAAATCATTTTAACTGACGCTGTTTCGGCGACTTGCGTGTAAATGATGATGACAACATCTAGTCCCTGAGCAGAGAAAATCCCCAACCCGACTGGAAATCGAACCCGGGCCCTCTGCGGAGCAACCTACCACACTACACACTAGACCAGGCATGGCCAACATTTCCGCCCGGCGGGGGCGCCCGCGTCCGCGGGCGGAGAACACTGTAGTTCTCGCGCCCGCCGCGATCTTGTGTCGCTGGTGCCCCACACACCGCTAAAGCTCTATACACAGCTTTATACAGAGCTTTAACACGCCGCTACCTACAGTGCATGGGGCAGGGGCGGGGCAAAGACCGCCCGCGGGCGTCGGCACGGGCACGGCGAGGGGGCCGCAGGATCCATTCCTCCCGCGGCCAGAAAAATAGGACTGAATCCTCCCGAGCCTGCAAGGGTGTGCAAAAGGACGGGACTGAATCCTCCCATAACCTGTGTAAGCAGGTAGTTGGTGGCGGCCCGAGAGTAGAGTGTGTGGCCAGAACTTTATGAATATTCCAGGCAAGCAAAGCTATCTAGCATATGTTCCAGTGTATGTTCTTATACTGTACACTAATGTAAAAATGAGAATTAAGCCCCAATTAACTTTAGAGTCACTGTAAACGTACAGTAATATCACCTTGGTTCTTACAATCTAAAGATTACGTTTTACTCGCAGTTGATAAATCTGTGCAACATTTTCAGCGGTTGGTATACAAGTTTGATACAGCGTCGAATTATAAACAGAGGACAAGGCAGACTATTTTTTTCCTAAGGAAGAAGAAATCCTGCTTTCAACGGGAGGGCTGGACATGAGTCTCATTGAACTGGCTTGACTTAACGTGAATAGAAGTAAGTTATGAACATTTGTAGTTTCTAATAAAACTTGCCTGAAAGACTTTCACGGATATTGTATGTATTATGAGCAATACTCTTCATGTGGTGCTAAGGCATAGTAGGTAAACGAACAGACTGCTATGTTTGCGACTCGGGTTCGATTCCCACTAGAAGCTTAATTTCATTTATTAAATTTCTTGCAATATCAAACTTTTAATTATAAAATTATAAAAAGACTATCTTCAAATTTGGAGGTAATAAGTAGAAAAGGTAACACGAGAAAAAAAAATCCATTAATCAACGCCGAAACGTGGAAGAGAGATAAGGAAGCATGAGGCTGTTATAAACAAGTACAAAGAAAACAATACAAAAATGGAGAATGACAGTTGTATTCGCGTATTTTTCACAAAAATTTGTTTATTGCTAGTGGTACCTGCATAAAAAGCTTCAAACGTAAACATCTCATAAAAAAGAAAGAAAAAAAAACCCTCACGAAATTCGACAGCACGAATGATGTAGCAACTTTGGAAGAAACGGTAGGAGCAGTAGAGAACTTACGCATGGAGACGAGGTTTATAATGCCAAACTTCAACACTTGTTATGTAATCAACACTGACCATACCGGATGACAGCATGAATCAACGCTGAACACTGGTTGGTATACAAGGATGCGGAGACCTTTTGCCAATCTTGCAATTAGCACTGCTTATTGTTTATAGTATTAGAAAGATTGAAGATTAATTTTTAGCGACCCATCGAGATCGTCATCGTCAGAGACGGAGCTCACGCTCTGATTGGATAGATCTCATAACTAATGAGGAGGTAATGAACAGAATTAGGGAGAAAAGAAGTCTTTGGCAAATGTTGACAAAAAGAAGGGATAGATTGTTCGAACACATTTTGAGCCATGAAGGTATCGTGAAACTAGCATTAGAGGGAAGTGTATGGGGTAAAAATCGCAGAGGTAGGTCGAGAGACGATTACAATAAACAAATTCAAAAGGATGTAAGCTGTCGTTCTTATTCAGAAATGAAGAGGTTTGCACAGGATAGGGCAGCGTGGAGAGCTGCATCAAACCAGTCTACGGACTGAAGTCCGCAACAACAACATTTCATACTAAATTTAATCACATATAATACCACAGAATAAGTAAACTGTTGGTTTTGTTAGACGAAATCACTTTTCTAAAGTTTCATAATAGTTTATTCTGGTTTTCACTACTTAGGATCTCCTAGCATGGGTCATAATTTGACCTCTTCGCTATCTTCAGAGTAATTTTCAAAGAACTGAATGTTAATTCGTTTTGCCATTTGACACCTTACTTTAAAATACGCCTCCGTTAAGAGTATACTAGAAACCAATGTTACGGTAAAGATATCTGCATGTTCTTGATAGTTTGCGGACAGATGTCTCTTAATTAGACATAGTAAAACCAGACTTTCGGTAAAGTTCTCATAAAACTAAACAGTTTATCGGCCATTGTAAGATCGGGCCTAAATGTGACACGGGTATTTCATTTTTTATTACTCAAGTTCCATCAGACTGTAACAAGTCCATAAAACGGTTCGATATAAACTAGCACAACATCAATGAAAAACAGAGGAGTTGGCTGAAAATTGTTCTACGAACTACTAGACATTATTAAATCAATGAGCCATAAGAACTCAGATTGCAAAGTGCGAGGATTGCCGCTACAATTTTGACATCTCATGGTAGATTACTGACGAATGAAAGCTGCTAATTCTTAGGAATAAGCTCATTTTGATTTACATCTTTAAAGAAAATCCAAGAAGAGAATACCAGTTCGTTTAGCGTTACCCAGGGTGCACCACGAAGAGGTGAACTGATTCACACCCCAAAAGTATTTACATTCAGAATGAAACAATCACTCTGCAGCGGAGTGTGCGCTGATATGAAACTTCCTGGCAGATTAAAATTCTGTGCCTGAACCGGGACTCGAACCTGGGACCTTTGCCTTTCGCGGGCAAGCGCACTACCGATTGTGCTATCCCGACACGACTCACGATGCCGCCTCACAACTTTACTTCCGCCATGTACATCTAAAACCACTTTTCTTACTGTGTAATTTCCGGTTTAGTTTTGTATGAAACCGATTTCACATATTGGAATCTGGAAATTTTTCCAGATTTGAAATTTGACACTTGCTGTATCATAAATTTCAAGTTTGGGCAGTTCCTTTCATGTTTCGTCGTTTTTGAATAATTTATTGCGATTTTAGAATCGAGCTGAATTTGTTTCAACACCTCAAGAAACCTAAAAATATCGGGACTGCAGGAGTAGAACTGACTGTTATATTTATTGTGGAAACTTTCACAGGAATTGGTGGTTCGCTGTCTATTACAGCCTAGTTCTGCCCACATGGATGGAGGAAAGAGAGCATCTTCTTGTATTTATGTTTCCAGTAGGTAATCACAAAATGTTTGCAGTTTTTCTGATGCAGGTATCTCTGACATGAAATCTTCGACAAAACACTCTTCAACCATATTAGGATCGAGCATCGGCATACCAAATATATAAGATAGAAACTTTCCAATTTCATTTCTTTCCTAATAGTCATGTGCAAGCCCCAATTTTTGAATCTTCCTCCACCAGCTCTGGGTCAAATGAAATTTGAATCTTTGGATCCTTATATCACTCCAGACTTCACTTCCAGCCTTCATTATGCTGTCTTCAAAATCTGAAAACATCGTTGATGGTGAAAATTTCAGTCCTAGATCAGCACATTTATTGATGACTGTATCAAAGACATATTGACACGATGAAGTTTTCTTGTCGTTTCATAAGGCAAAACCCATTGGAATGTAATGTCCATTAACTAGGCCGTGTATAGTAAACAGTTGACAAAAGAATTTTGTGCAGCACTTGAATGTTCCGTCAAAATATATTGTTGAACACTGAGTAAGCATGTTAAGGTTTTCAGAGTCACAAAATATTACAACTTTTTTCTCGGCATTGTTGTCCAGCAAGAAATTTGTTGTTTGTCAAGCTTATGGGACTTAACTACGGGGTCATCAGTCCCTAAACTTACAAACTACTTATGAACTACTTACGAACTAGGACGGCACAAATATCCATGCCCGAGGGGGGATTCGAACCCCCGACCGTAGTGACCGTGCAGACCGTGACTGAAGCGCCTCAGTCCCCTCAGCCACCGCGGCCGGCAGCAAGAAATTTTTCCTGTCTATAGTTTCAACATGTAACGTATTGAGAACTTCATGAACATCTTCAACACTCATCAACAATTTCGGCAGAATTTTCCGCCTAGCATTGTAAATAGATTTCCGAAAGCTGTCGACATCTCTAATTGCTACTTCTTGTGTATCTTCTCCTTTTAAATGGTGGTAAATCAGCTTAGATGGCCTCTCACAAATGTCTTCTGTGGCTTTTCGCTTCATATTAGCAATTAATTTTTGCGTCTGAATTTTCTTGGAAGGCACTTCTGCGTGTTTGTAGTCTTCATGAATGTCCACAACATCCAGCTCCTCAACGGAAATTGTTTTAATAAAACTTTTGCAACCCTTAATGTTGCACGTCCATCGCGCTACACCACTGTTCAACAATTTCTGAAATCCAAAAGTGTTACGTTTCATAAGTAACATTTTCCCTCCCTTTCTACTCACTGAAACGTCAAGGGCGTCGGAGGACATCTTCACTGTTGAGCGATCTGCCGTGGACTGAAGTGACAAGTAAGCCGGAAACGGCTTGGGGCGGGGATGGGGGTTGGGGGCTGGTACGTGCAGGAGGTGCCGTTGTGCTAGTCCGGGAGGATTCAGTTCTGTCTCCTGTTCGCCTGCTTGCCGTTGGGAGGATTCCGTCCTGCGCCTGGCCGAGGGGACTAAGGCGCTCCAGTCATGGTCTGCACGGCCACTACGGTCTGGGGTTCGAGTCCCCCCTCGGGCATGGATATTTGTGCCGTCCTAGTTCGTAAGTAGTTGATAAGTAGTTTGTAAGTTTAGGGACTGATGACCCCGTAGTTAAGTCCCATAGACTTTACAAACATTTGAACATTTCGTCCTGCGCCCCGCGAGGGCGCCCGTGGGGTGGTGTTTAACCATGCCTGCACTAGTCTAAGGAGGCGGACTCCCTCTCCTCTTTCTCTCTATTTATAATTGCCCATCTCCTCCATCGCTTATCTCACTCCATTTCTTCATTTCTTCCTCCTCTCTGGGACAAATTACGTATATCTGCCAATTTCCATGCTTTATCATCGAAACGGCGTTGAACTTTATTACAAGATAACATACGCCAGGCAGCATAATGTGTCTCAAAGATAATTGTATTTTTATGTGAGACAAATCGGTGTACAGGAGGGGTAAAATGTAGGGCGCGAAAAATAATAGTAAAAAACCAGACAGCTGTTCTAAGTGCATGAAACGGAAGCAGTGGTTGGAAAGGGAAGAATACAGGGTTGTAGACTTTCCCCTATGTTATTCAATCTGTACACTGAAAGAGCTGTGAAGGAATGCAGCTGGCCGCGGTGGCCGAGTGGACTGAGGTGCTCCAGTCACGGTCTGCACGGCCACTACGGTCGGGGGTTCGAATCCCCCCTCGGGCATGGATATTTGTGCCGTCCTAGTTCGTAAGTAGTTCATAAGTAGTTTGTAAGTTTACGGACTGATGACCCCGTAGTTAAGTCCCATAAGCTTAACAAACATTTGAACAGTTGAAGGAATGCAGGGAGAAATTTGGAGACGGAATTAAAGTCCAGGGAGAAGAAATAAAAATTTTGGGGTTCGCTGATAACACAGTAATTCTGTCAGGGACAGCAGATGACTTGGAAGAACAACTGAACGGAATGGCAGTGTCTTGAAAGAAAGATATATGATTAACATTAACAGGGCAATGGAATGTAGAAAAAAAATGTTCAAATGTTTGTTAAGCTTATGGAACTTAACTACGGGGTCATCAGTCCCTAAACTTACAAACTACTTGCGAACTACCTTATACTAAGGACGGCACAAATACCCATGCCCGAGGGGGGATTCGAACCCCCGACCGTAGTGGCCGTGCAGACCGTGACTGGAGCGCCTCAGTCCCCGCGGCCACCGCGGCCGGCAATGGAATCTAGAAAATGAGACGATGCTGAAGGATTTAGACTAGATAATGAGACAATGAAAGTAGTAGTTGAGTTTCGTTATTTTGGTAGCAAAATAATTTCTGATGGTCGCCGTAAAGAAGACACAAAAAGCAGAATGGCTGTGGGGAGAAGAGCGTTTCTGAAGAAGCGAAATTTGTTGGCATCCAAAACTGATTTAAATGCTAGAAATTCCTTTCTGTAAGCTATTGTCTGGAGTGTAGCATTGTAGGGGGTGAAATGTGGACGATAAGGAATTCAGACAAAAATATGATAGAAGCTTTTGAAATGTGGTGCTACTGACGAATGATGAAGCTTAGATGGGTTGATCAAGTTAGTAATGACCAACAGAATTGGGGAGAAAAGGAGTTTCTGGCGTATCCTGACTAAGAGAAGGGACTGGTTGGTGTAACACATTCTGAGACATCAAGCAATCAACAACTTAACATTAGAAGGAAGTGTGTGGGGTTAAAAGTCGTAGAGGAAGAACGAGGGACAAATACAGTAAGCAGCTTCAAAAGAATGTAGGTTGCCGTTCTTACTCTCAGCTGAAGAGACTTGCCCAGAACAGGGTAGCGCGGAGAGCTGTATCAAAGCACAATAAAGACCACAAAAAATGAGTGATCTAGTGAACTGTAATTGGATATTTTGTCTTTATGTTTTTTTAGTGCACAATGAGAATTGATGCAAACAAGATGTTTGAGATTTCATATCAGATTGAATTACTTCATTACGTAAGCCGCGCGGAATGGCCGCGTGGTCTTGGCTTTATGGTATGGACTAGGCGGCCGTTCTCACCGGAGGTTTGAGTTCTCCCTGGGGCATGGAGGTGTGTGTTGTCCTTAGTGTAAGTTAGTTTAAGTAGTTTGTAAGTCTAGGGACTGATGACCATAGCCGTTTCGTCCAATACGTTTACAAAAAATATTCAAATGTTTATAATACTGTGTTATCAAACTACTGTGGTAATGAGTCCCTTAAACTAACAAGGGAATGGTCAGACTTGTCATGCCGAAACATGTATTGATTTTTTTAGCACTGTTAGTTAACATTGAAGGAAGTCTGTATGCAGAATGTTAGCTGCTGACATGACATGGAAGTCACCTAAAAATCACGAAAATGGCTGTTTTTCTTCCTTGGCGCTTGCGGTGACGGCTGGCCACCCCTGGAAATGGTGAGTCGCGAGCTGTTATTATGGTGAGCGTTATGCGCATGATCGGGAGGTGCGGCCGTCTTATCGCGGCGCTCGGTAAAGAGGAATATCGTTGCACGGTTTTGGTGGAAAGGGGAAACGAATATTCGTTTCTGTGCCATGCACTTCCTTTTCATTTCTGGTACACATTTCGAAACATACCGTCCTGAAACTGGTTAGAGATGTGAAAGATATTCTGTACATCTACATCTATACTCCGCAAGCCACTTCACGGTGAACATTCAATCTCCCCTCACAGGTGATGGCAAACCCTGTAAATGTTTTGCTGCTTTCCATGGAGATAAACCACAGACGCCAAATGAAGCAATACACAGAAAACACACGTGAAGACTATGTGATGTGCGACATGGTAGTTAAACTTCTAGACGAGCATGTAAATAGCGCAGAGATGTGGCTAGAAACGACTGTAACACTCGATATTGCAAACTGTGACTCTACAGACGGCGAAGAAACGGAAGAAAGTTGCACACATGAAGACTCTTCGAGTGATAGTGCCACGTACCATCATCAATTATCTCCGAAAGCAACTCCAGCAACTACAAATACATTATCAGACGAAGAAAAAGCGGTGAAGTATTGGTTGACCGAAAGTGGTAAGAAACGCCTACGTGTCAGTACTGTTAAAATAGGTATCGCTTTTTCCGTTTTGAACGTGAATTGTGTAGATGGTAAAAGGAAGTCGCTGGACGACGTAAGAGTTGACTGCAAATTGCGTCGGAGATAAATGCGCGACTTTTTGAGCAATTTACCGATGCCAGACGACAGTCATTGAGTGTCAGTGACACAACTTTGCGTGACTGTGCGTTAGAGATTGCCAACGCGATAGCGTTAAAGAATTTACAGCTTCTCAAAGTTGGATTAGCCGCTTCAAAAGATCACATAAAATTGTGGCACGAAAAATAATAAAATTTGTATCGAGAAACAGGTCGAAAAATGTAGTGACTCAAATGGAAATGATAGAATCTTTTCTTACGACTGCAAAAAATAAGATCGCCAGTTTCAGTGAACCTTACGTATACAATGCAGATGAGTCATGTTTTCGAAAAGAAATGCGTGCGAATTGAACACTTTCAAAGGGGAGAAACCTATTGAGGCAACTGCGCAGTCCACGATTGCACTCACCCATTGATACACTATAATGCCCATAATTAGTCTGGATGGTTCAAATGTTGGTAAATCTAACGGACCAAACTGCGTGGTCATCAGTCCGTAGTTTACAAACTACTTAAACCTAGGTAAACTAACCTACGGACAAACACACACACCCATGCCCCAGGGAGGACTCGAACCTCCACGGCGAGCAACCGCGCGCGAGACGCTTTAGACCGCTCGGCTACCTGGATGGTTCGTTGGTACCTAAACTATGTGTGTGTCTTCAAGAACCAACTGGACGTTTTGGACCCCGAGTCAAACAATGTTCTACGCAGACAGTCTTGTGGTAGACGCATCGAAGTCTGGAAAAATGGGAAATGATGACGTTACACTTTTCATGCGTCATGCTTTTCTTCCGTTCTGCGGGAACAAATCTCTTCTCCTTCTAGATTCGTGGTCATATCATAAAAGTTATGATTCATTAAAAGCAGTATTTCGAGCTCACCCTGACGAAGAAGTATACTTCAGATTCCACCCGACACGACGAACGTAATTCAACCGTTAGACAGAGAATTTTTCCGCCAGTGGAAGGCATTTTACAGAAAACTAACAGAGAAAATTATTGTGTGCAAATTACTGCAGTTTCCTGTCTATCACCATGACAATATTCTCAAGTTACAATCAGTGGTACATTATCAGTTTTCCTCCCCACGGTTTCAAAATGTGATTAAATATGCGTGGCATGCCTCGAAATATACTGATATTAGGCCTCATTCCTTCCTAACACCGGCCGAGTTTTGTCTACGGACGTCTAACAACGTCTGTGATTCGCAGGGCTGTTATATGTCTTATTTTCTTGTATGTTCTTGGTGCACAAAAAACCTATGTTTTGAATATTGTGTCAATATTTAGCATTTTTGCTGTAATTACAAGAAATAAAAGTTTGACGTGTTCTAAACCATGTATGTATTTGTGTCTATTTCATAGCAATTTGGAAAGGATGTTTGTTGTAGATAACATATCAGCCACATTTTTCAACGAATTTATTATTATCGTATTTATTAATTATCGTACGATCGCTTTCACTAGGCGAATCAGTTCTCTCACTGCTATGGCAGGAGAGCGGCGCGTAGCTAACGGCACCTTGTCCCTAGATGGCGTTGGTATAACGTAGCGAGAGGTCAGGGTTGTATAACAGGCAGTTATAAGAGCGGAAACCATGCGACAATAATGTCATACTTCATAAAAGTTTTTACAGACTTCCAGGTCATGTCAGCAGCTAACAGTCTGCATACAGACTTCCTTCAACATTAACTCATAGTTGTAAAAATAGCAACACAGGTTTCGACATGACAAGTTTGACCATTCCCTTGTAAGTGAAACTAACCTAAGGAAAACACACACACGAACACGCACGCACACACACATACACATACACACACACACACACACACACACACACACACACACACACACAAGCCCGAGGAAGGACTCGAATCGCCGGCGGTAGCTGCCGCGTAAGTTTTTGACGCGTTCCTAGAACCGCGCGACTATTCCCGCGCGGTGTGAATAACATAATGAACAAAGAGACAGTGCAAACGCTATTTTCGGTGTGATCAAAGAACTTTTAGTTACCATCATCACTGACTTTCTTGAGGATGTAGAACTGGTGCAAATACATTCCTACGTCATTACCGATGTCGAACCTTTTACTGATGATGTAGCTAATCACTTTCGCGTATGTCAAGAAGCAAAACAGAAAGGCTGGTCGTTGAAAACATTTATGCAACACTTCATAAGGGTCAAGGACAGGAACTTATAATCTCATTATCAGAGGTTTTTAGTAAAAACAGGTAGAAAAAGTCAAAGTCATATTGGAGGCAAGGGCTAATCTTATGACATGCATGATGTTGAAATACGGCGGTGGGCATGCACGAAATCTAGAGCGCTTTCCATGATTTCAAAACTGGTCGTACCTGAGTGTGGAAGTTAAAGGCAGTTCACAACATTGTGAACCGCATTGGTACTGAATTTTAACGTAAAAACATGCTCAAGCGCTAGAAGGCGTACGGAATTCTACAATTGCATTTGA
Organism: Locusta migratoria; assembly: GCA_026315105.1. NCBI lineage: Eukaryota > Metazoa > Arthropoda > Insecta > Orthoptera > Acrididae > Locusta > Locusta migratoria. The sequence continues at coordinate 243,893,293 of CM048748.1, forward strand.
TGATATTGAACACTATACTTCCTGATTATTCATTGGCTGAAATTTTAATAGCGACCACACACAGAGACCGCAGACTGTATACAGTATAGGTGAAAGAGACAAGATTGTCGGAGTGAAATCAGCGTCTGGAATATCACATTCGTATACAATTCAGTACAGTTATTACCATGGAAGGTAAACAACTCATTATCTTCCGTGAACGAAGTGGTACATTCGGTACTCTTGTGATAAACAACATTAATCGTCCCCCAAATAAACATATAACGGCTTGTAAAACAGGCAAAATGGACAGGCGTCTTCCTGAAGAATGGCGATATAACTGTCTCTTCCCATGTTGGTGCAAAATGTTGTCATGTTTTCACTACATCAACAGGTTTGTAATTCCAAATGAACACCTAGAGCTAACAACTATTCCTCCTCCCCTCCCCCTTTTGACACAAAGTGCCTTGTTTTCAACCTTTGGATGTATACTTCTCCGGTCAGTGGAAAAAAGTAGCTAAACTTTTTGCGAGCGAGTCTTACTCAAAAATATTGATATTGAACGCCACAGTCGCAACGCTGTCATAAATCCTCATGCTATCACTCATAATCAGTTCAGTGCACCTGTATTCAACAACATGATCAAGCGTGCCTGGAAGAAAACTACATTTCAAGTTGAATGTGATGCTTTTGATTCTCCTGACAGAATTGTCTGGAATAGGGAAGAGATACGTGGAAAGGCCACGTGGTCTAAGGTGTCATGCTACGGACTGGACGGCCGTCCCTGCCGGAGGTTGGAGTCCTCTCTCGGGCATTGGTGTATGTGTTGTCCTTAGTGTAACTTAGTTTAAGTAGTTTGTAATTCTAGAGACTGATGACCACAGCAGTTTGGTCCAATAGCTTTACAAACTTTTGTACATTTGAATACGGAAGATTCAACTTTCTCAGCACCAAACTACAGAACCTGTAACGCTTCAAAATTCTGGTTGAAAGGGAGTCATTTCTGTAATAGCTCAAATTTTGAAAGTTATTTTGCTATTTTCTGTAACGCCCTTAATATTAAAAGATGTTGTTAGTTAGCCCTATGGTCGCCTATTATGTCAAAATTAGTGATAACGTTACAGTATTACGGTACTGATGCGATAAATTTACGCATCTGAGTATTTTTTATCCCATAAAATCACTTAGACGTTTCTAAAAGCATCAAATACCGCCCAGGATGAATATATTTACTTCGGCTGTGAACACAAAACCAGCCTTAGTAAGATATTTTGACACTACAATAAATTAAGACCGTGGGTACTCAACTAAAATTTATGGTCACGTAATCTAGCGTTGTTACGCAATAAAAGTTAACATCCACCTATGTAATATGTTACAATATTAAGCAACATGAATTTCTATACCAGTGATAGTCACTATACAACACTAGTAAACATCTATTAATTTGATATTAGTCAATAAACGGAACGATACAACCGTAATTTTTACCAATGAGCTGAAACCATACATACCCTTGACTTCCAACAACTGATAAAAATTAATTCCTTTTCTGCTTTACTTCAAAATTGTTTAGAAGTACCTTCACAGACAAAAATAAACTTCTTTCAATGATGGATTTGTGCACATAATTTATGCTTTTTACTTCTGAAGTATTTTACAGTTAGATTTTTTCGCAACATTTAAATTTCATAGATATTACATTCCCGTAAACAGAGATTTTAGTTGTATTGCCATCAACCACTGATCTCTTTACTATCTGAATGTTGAACTTCAGCTGTTTGAGCGTTCCGACTATAGACGTTCATGTTTCTTTCCTTGTTTAATTTAAATATGATCGCTATGAAGTATAACAAGATAACAAAAAGTAAATACGTTTCAATTCCGATCCCATATTAGCCTATTAACCACATATTGATACCAATTTCAAATCAAAAGGTAAGCAAGCAGTTATTTGTTACATAATAACCAGTATAGAGATCACTGGTAATAACTGATGGAAAATTGTTTGCTAAATTTAAACATGGTGGACAATGCGAAATCATGAGCAAAACATATGAATGTGCAGACACGTTGCAGTTCTATGCTCACAAAACAGAGTTATTCAACCAGTTTGTACAGAGATTACTGCCCTCAACTGATAACTTGTGAATAAAATACAGTCTTTCCTTTTAACCCAATATCTAAGATCTCTTATTTAAATTATTTCTTTGATTTCAAAACTCCTATCTTCACAGATTGACAATATTTAGTTCCTTCTATTTCTAAAAGCAGTTATTACTGATATTTATTTGCCACTCTCTCTACAAATATATTATTTTAGGATCCGGTTTGATCACTTCCTACAGATCGGTATTTTATTTGTTTTTTCTATCTCTTTGTGAGATTTGCTGTCTACTGAAATAAGAAAAAAAATTCCAATTTATTTTATTTTCTTCCTCCAGGCTAGGTATTTAGTTTTATTGGAAAAATGTTATTGCAGTTACAAATCTTAGCTTTCGAGTGACTTCTATAGGCTGATCCCCTCTAACTATCTTTTAAGGCGAGTAAAAAAAAATAAAGATAAGTAAATCCTACGTAGTCACCACCACTTACAGCTCCGTATTTAACTTGAAGAAATCTCTAAGACAGCTTGCTTGAGAAATCTCCAAGTAGATTTATTGGTTCCAAACGCTATTTATGTGCTTTAACCGTCACAGTCACAGTTTTGGTTGGATGTCGGATAATAAGCTGGTTTATTCGTCCTAAGGTAACTCTCGGAACACTTTTACCAACAACTTGACCTAAGAGCCAGTCAAAATACAGCAAAAGGATTCACTTCTTATACGTGACCCAAATGAACTTCCACAGGATTCATTTCAATACAAATAAACTGCTCTGGGCAAAATCTAACGCCAATTCCGCTCGGAACTGACACACAGACACAATAAACAAAAACAAAACAGAAAAATGAACAAAAAAACACATTCCTTAATTGAGTTACCCTTTGCTGTTACACAGCTAATATTCCGAATATCCTTTCGGAAGACCAAAATACAATTTCAAAGTACCAGCGCTACTACATCCGACAAATCGTTGCAAACTTATGCAGTTACCATATTACCGACATAACTTCCATAAGCTTTGAGTGCGTAATAAAATTTCACTCTCCACAGTTACACTTCCTGACAAGAAAGAAGTGTATTTAAGTCACTTCAAAAATATTCCTAATACTTTCTATAACAACAATCACTGATTCCCGATCCTGGAAAAGATGTTAAACTGTTTGACGGATAGTAATTCCCACAATCACCATTAAGTGATGATCTGCCTATCCAAGCCAACAGATCAAACTCTCACAAGCAACTAACTGTGAATACCCTTAGGAGCCAACAAGGAGGTTAGAATACAGGGAGACGCCCTTACGCTGAAAAAATGAAGCCTGCCTCCCCATACTGCTAAGTTTTGGAGAAGTGTTCGTATTGTCGAGCTAATGATTTATGTATTTATGTCACTTAAAACAGGAATAAAACGTCGACGGTTTTGCCGTGATGTACAACGTGTTAAAAGAGTAGAAATTAGCTGTTAAAATCATGAATATTATGAATATTCATTAGTATTATTCAAGAAAGTATATTGTTTGAAAGTGCATACTTTGCAGTGGCTGTCAGTTCAATGCAGTAATAGTAAGACGGTCGACTTAACGCGTAGTTTTATCGGAGAAATAGCATTCCAAAACTGACCAAGATGGCGGTCAGGCTTCAACTTACGTACGTGCTCAGCATAGATAATGCCATCTCCCTTTATTCTAATCTACTTGGGAACCAACAACTCATTCGGAGATCTTCATCCTTCACCTTACAATAAACTTTAATATTCTTTTCTGAGCTTTAATAATCTTCAAACTCCTTTGCTTTCAAATGTGATCTCTGACGTCATGCCCGGAGTTTCAAACAAGTTTCCTGTTACTTCAACGCAGAAAAAAATCTAAAACATACAACAAACTATTGCATTGTAATTTTGCAAATATTACATACACTTATATTTTAATGGAAATTTTAGAAATAATTATTAATATAACCTATTTTCGTTATAAGTTGATGCTAAATCTTTCGAGAACTCTATAACGAACCAAAAATATATTTTGTCCCAGTACAAACTGCATTATTTATCCAGTGCGTATATTACCAGTCGCATTTGTGTTTAACAGATTTGCACCATAATATATTACGTACTACACAGCTGAATGAAAATTCGCAATTACTGATTTGTCTCAACTCAAGAGTTACAATTATTGTAAGTACCAAAACAGCTAAACATATTTGTTTTTTTGATTTTCAAATGCGCTTGCTTCCAGTTCAGTTTGTAATTACTTTTATTTATTTATGTAGCGTACGGCAAGTGCAAATCACGTTTACGAAAAATTATACAGTTACAAATTAACAGTTAGGCTTTTTATAGATTCAATGTCACTTTGAGTCGCATGCAAGAACTCCGTTGTTTGACCAGAGTATGCTCTCAGAGGGCACTCTGTAAATATGTGCTGATTCTCAGCGCCGCAGTCGCATTCTGGGGACGGTGCTCTTCTCCATTTGTGTAGAGAGCCCGCATATCGGTTGTGGCCCGTCCTGACCCTGTTGAGGGTGATCAAAGTTTTACGGGGTAAGTCGAAGCCTGGAGGTCTGTTCAGAGGTTTCAATGAGGTGTTATACTGTGGTGGTGCCGATTCTTCCCATTCCACTTTCCAGTATTCTGCAAGACAGAAATCTTTGGCACTTATAAGAGGTGGATGTCTCTAGCGCAATCTATCTTTGTCAATGCCATCGCTCAGAGCGTGAATCGGAAGTTGCGGGTTGTCTTGTATTTTTTTATATTCTCTGAGAAGCGCATGTTCTCTTCGCAAGTGATTTGGCGATATATGGTGTAGCTACCGAATGGGGGTTGATTTTATTGTATTTGGATTTTTATTATGAGGCAGAATGTTGTATCAAAATACATCTTAAGGCGCCGGTTAGCTAATTTATTATTCAGGTGGAAACACATAGCTTCATTTTCAGCTGAAGGTGATTGTAGTCTCCATTCACGAAAGTATTTTCCCAATAATGACAAATCGCTTGTCAAGACAGTCCCAGTATGCTCCATATATTGATGTTGTCTAGCATGTTGGTATGCAGTATTCTGCATACACAAACATTTCCGATTTGGTATTAGGCATATCGGCTATATACTTGCTGAAAAGTATCGGTTCCAGGACTGATTCCCATCTCATTGATTACGATTAGCCACTTTCAGACATATCACGATCCAGAGTAGTTTGAAAATCAGGCCTTGCCTCCGCACAGTGTCATAAGCCGCCGTCAGGTCTATAAATACCACGGTTGTTTACTCTTGTCTTTCGACCGAGCGAGGTGGCGTAGTGGTAAGACACTGGACTCTCATTCAGAAGGATGGTGGTTGAAATGCACCTCCGGCTATCCAGGTTTAGGTTTTCCGTGATTTTCCTAAATCACCTCAGGCAAATGCCGGGATGGTTCCTTTTAAACGGCACGGCCGATTTCCTTCCACATCCTTCCCCCAAAATCCCAGCGTAATCTCCGTCTCTAATGACCACGCTGTCGACGAGACGTTGAACCCTAAGCTTCCTTCCTTTTCTTGACTTTGGAAGCCTGCATCGATTAGGAAGTTAGTGAAAGTACTTGATCTGTGCAGCTCCTGTTTGGTCGGAAGCCTGCTTGTTTCACAGGAATACTCTTTAGGATATCTGCACTCATTCTGTTATACATAAATCTCTTCATTAGTCTGGAGAATGTAGATCATGCTAAGAGGGGCAATTGGGCGGTAGCTGTTAGGTTGGTCAATCGGTTTACCTGGATTCAGTATCGCTATGATTTTTGCTTTCTTAAGGGTATTTACTATTCTTCCAGTTTCCATCATGCTGGAGAAGAACTGTGCAAGCCGTAATTTAGCAAATTTACCGCAGTGAAGCAGAAATTCCATAAAAACCTGGAGCTTTTCGTGGCTTAATATCTCTCAGAGCCAGTGTTATCTCTTCGATAGAAGGGCTGTGAGTATAGTGGATGGTTTGCTACTAGCCTGCCGCGGTGGCCAATGGGTCTGAGGCGCGCCAGTCACGGTCTGCACGGCCTCTACGGTCGGGGGTTCGAATCCCCCCTCGGGCATGGATATTTGTGCCATCCTTAGTGTTAGCTAGTTCATAAGTAGTTTGTACGTTTAGGGACTGATGACCCCGTAGTTCCCATAAGCTATACAAACATTTGTTTCCTACCAAAGATATCACCTTTTTGGGTTCCTTTTTAACTTCTAATTAATATGGACACGTGGCGGCCTATACGTTTCTACTCAGTTTGCTATTTTATGTTAATTTTATCATTGGTGTAGCACTTCTAGATGCATAGAAATAAATTCTTTCTTTCATTTCTTTTCTCTCTCTCTGTCTATTTTTATTTTTTATTTTTTATTTTTTTTAATCGAAAGTGACATCATTAGACAGTAAGTGATTTGAGAAACAAAATTGGGACTAAAATTAATATTTGTGGAACCTTCCTTTTCAGAAGATGACCTATTATTGATGTTGGATCAAATTAATTGCTTCTCTCTCGCGTCTAGGCAGGTTGTTTGTCCTCTCGTCCTATGAGGCTGCGTCTTAAGTCTTGCGTCATGGCGACCGGTGGCGGCGCCGGTCTCCCGCAGGGATCAGCTTTGGCGCCATTTGCATTTTATCTCTGGCGGCCGGTCGCGTCGATCCCCTCCCGGACTTCATACGGCGTTGTATTTACAATAGTGATGTAATTACTTGTTCTCACCACTCACTCCATTCTGCGGTGACCTTTGCGAAGTCGCTACTTCTTGCTTACACTGGCAGACTTTCCGATACGTGACATGCATCGCACAACTAGAGAATTCTGCTACTACTAATGGAAGCTGTGTTGTTCTAGTCATTTACTTGTAACGAACGTCTCTCACTATTTATTGTCTATTCGCTGATAGTTACTTATTTATAGCAGTTTAACAAACTGCATTTGCGATGCGTTGGTGCATTGCGCATAATCACGCAGGGTAGGGACGCTTAATCTAAATGAATGTATCTCTCATGCTGTAGTAACGTACGTACTGTTGTGAAATCTCCTTAAAAATGGAAACACTGTGCGAGATCGCTATTCGAACCCAGACCACTTCTTACCACGCAGCAAAGCAGGTGAATACATTGGTGTAACAGAAGACCGGTTGTGAATCGTGACAAGAAAGAGAGCGCATTTAGTAAAGAAGTATAGCCCATTCAAAGCAAAGGTAGGGATTTCCTATAATTCCGATCCAACCTATACTTTCAATGGGTGACAGCTTAGTATGATATACACAGAAACGGTAGATTTAATTTTGTATCACACACAACTAGCTGTCCTTATTTTGGTTGCATGCGGTTTTCCGACTTGCGAATTCTGTGAGGGTTCTTTTACATGCACTGTAGACCATTTCTTGTACCATGCTTCTTCTATCTACTTCCAAACTGAACTCGAGGCTTCAGGCAGATTACGTTTTTGCAAGAAGCACCAAATATTGACGGAGCATGTCATAGAATGAATCCGTATTTAAAGTGTAATTGTAGTAAATTTCTTTCTTCCGTATAACCAAAAATGTTCAAATGTTTGTTAAGCTTATGGGACTTAACTACGGGGTCATCAGTCCCTAAACTTACAAACTACTTATGAACTACCTACTAACTAGGACGTCACAAATATCCATGCCCGAGGGGGGATTCGAACCCCCGACCGTAGTGGCCGTGCTGACCGTGACTGGAGCGCCTCAGTCACCTCGGCCACCGCGGCCGGCTTCCGTATAACCCTTACAGTTTCCAGTAGTTGATGCACTACAGTTTGTAAATATTTGATGAGCCTCATGATTTTTCTCCAAGAGCTCCTGATGAAATGTCTTTATTTAACAATCTATTTTCGGTTCACAGAACATCATCAGGCTCATAAAAGCATTTACATCGCATTAGCAACACCAAATCCTTGCACGTTCACGGAATGTATGAAGTTGAAAATGTGTACCAACCCTGTATTCGTACCTGGGATTTCTGCTTTCTAAGTAGTTGCGATGACCGCACTGGGGACAAGCGGTCACTACACCTGTGCGGAATTACTCAAGTATGCCTCCCGTCAGATACAGTGCAACTGCATAGAAAACAGGAGACCTGGGTTCGAATCCCAGTTGGGTACACATTTTCGTCTTAAGCTATTCGCAGTTAATGTCATTCATCCCGTAAATATGAATTGATAATAACTGCAGGATCAAAAGTGGCGTCTGTTCTTTCGGACATCTTACAACTTCAGTTATGAACTATGCTAGACGGTGCATATATTCATGCTTATCAATACTCAGCAATTACGTTACGAACGAAGGCATACTGCTGGTTGCACAGCTGATGACTGTTGAAGCACAATGATTAATTAGCAGTATTCTCAAGCTACTCGCTGCTGCCAGTAATATTTACAGGAATTAACGGCGAAGGATGACTAAGAAGAAACGCAGATGGTCTTAGATTGTATTACTGGTTGGCTCAACTTAATTGTTATAAATTCAGAATGAAACATACTAGAAAAAATGGTTGTATCAGATTGCTACATTAGTGGCAGATAAAGTGAATTTTTCAAAATATCTCGGGCCTTACAGACATACGGCGAAGGGATACGTAACAAACAGTAAAAATAAAGCCATCGGAATAGCATCATTGCATCATTTCTGAAAATCCTCTGCAGACTTCTGCAGCGACTATTATACACAATGCCTTTGTTGTTTGGAGTCAGTGTCAACATGGCCTACCAATTCTATGAGAAGGCAAGAAATGCATTTGCAATTATAGATTGTACAGGGTTTCCATAAAGTCGCTTTACCACTTCAAAATTTTATTTCCACGACGTTGAAATACTATAACAAAATTTCTTTTATCGTAATTACTGTTTACTAAAGTTTTTATTTATACTAAAGGAAGGAACTGAACTTCTATAAAATGGCAACTCCTCAAGAGAAGCCACAATGTGTATTGAGACAAAATCGAATGTTCAGACTCAACGAAACTACAGAACGAAGTACGGAAGAGGTGCACCATCGCGGCCTTCACGACACCACACACGCGTACGACCTTCATTGGCACCAAAGCAGAAGCGATTCTCATCCCTGAAGACGAAACGTGTCCATTCGTCTCTTCATAAGCGTCTACCGTGACAGCACTGGAGGCTGATCGTGCATCAATGGGGAGGGGGGGGGGGGGTTATCCTACACTGGCCGTTCTAGAGATCGTATAGAGAACACTGAACAGTGCACGGTACAGTGAAACCATCATTCAACCAGTGTTGCTTACCGTTCATGCACCAACAGGGAGATATCCTTTTTCAACAGGACGCTGCACGCCCACATGTATCGCATACCACCCAACATGCTCTTCAAGATACACGTCATCTACCCCGATCAGCACGATCCCCAGATCTGTCCTCCACTGAGCATGTTTGGGCCCGGATGAAACATCTGTTGGGCGGTCTGCGTGAGCGGCACGAAATGTGGCCCAACTGAGGCACCAGGTGGAAACTGCATGGCAGCCATTCCTCAAGATTACATTGCACACCTACACGAACGTCTGCATGGAAGAATTACAGCCTCCATTGTTGCAAAACATACACCGTACTAACGCCGACATTGCGCACGCTATAGTGACTGTTGAGGTGCGATGGCTCTGTCTTTGTGATAGTGTGTTGTACACATCCTCAAGAATGTGTCAATGGAATTTCCCTCTGCTGGGTCGGCGAAATCATGGTGTTCTTTTTTCATTTTCCAAGAGTGTTTTTGAACTGCTTTAATAAATTTGTTTCAGGCAATTTAATAAATAATAGTGTTGAACGGACTGGAGATGAGTAAGTACAGACTGAAGACTGTGAGGAGGCATGCACGAATCATTACGCTTGTTGTAAGAACAATACGAATCTTTTATAGGTAACGTTTGTAAAGTTTTCTGGCTGGAGTGTGAAACATTTTCGTTACAGAATGACATGGATGAGAGAATATTACGCTCCATGTTAGCATCTGGTTTTCAATCCTAGACATTTTTACCAAAAACAGTTAATAGTTTGAGAGATTAGGGCTCGTACGGATACTTATAAGTAATCGTATTTCCCTCGTTCTATATGGGAGTGGAACAGGAAAGCAAGTAGTGGTGGTACTGAGTACCCTGCGCTACGCTCCTCCAGCTGGATTGCGGAGTATATATATATATATATATATATATATATATATATATATATATATATATGGATCATTGACTGCAATAATGAAAGAACAGCTCGCCATATGCACTTACAGAGTTTGACAAACTGCACAAGAATTAATATTAAATACGTTAGTTCAAGCAGTATGGAGAACAATATTTTGAACAGCGAATGTGTAACAAGTGTCAGACACTAAATACACAACTTGCTATCACAGACAGTAATGAATACGCATTCTAAAACAAATTCGCGGCCTTCAAACTTAATTTTGATTCATTAACTAGCACATTTGCATACAAGATAGGCACATATATACTAACACTAGCTGTAAACCCGGGTATCTATTTGTCTACACTCTCGTAGTCCACCCTCCCTTCCCTCCTCTCTCTGCATCTATCTCTTTCTCTCCCATCTCTCTGTTCGTTTCCACCTTTTCCTCTCTCGGCAAACATTTTTGCAAGGTACCTCTATCATGTACCATACAAATATTTATGTATTCAATACCTCCCTCTTAGTTTAAAGGTCATGTGTGAAAAAATTCATCAAGACCGGAGCAAAACTATGCATTTTGTTAAAGTCCGCAAGTTGAGTAACCTCCACCACGCACCGAACAAAATTTTATACAGGCAGTGACATCCCTCTTGTTTTTAAGGTTAACTCTGCAGAATTTCATCAATATCGGAACAAAACTATGGATTTATATGCAATAGAAACACAGGGTCACACTGAAAAACGCACTTTGATGTTCTTAAATTTTCCAGTTTTATTTCATACAACCATTGTTCTGAGAATAACAAGGAAAAAAAAGTATCTGTGAAACTGGACGAGCCGTTCTCAAGTTATGGCGCGACCAAGGTATTTAGAGATCCATTTTTATGTTGTAAGGTACCCTCTCGCATGCACCGTATGAAACTTTAGGTAAATGGTTACCTTCCTCTTGTTTAGAAGGTCAAGCGTGCAAAATTTGGTGAAGATCGGAATGAAACTGTAATTTCGTCAGTCTATAGGAAAAGTATGCTCCGCCATACACCTTAATTCTGTCCTATCGCAAAATACTTTCTTAACTGACTTCTTGTACCTATAAACTACATACCGGCAAAATTTCAGCTTCATAGGTGCAGTAGTTTTAGACATTTGGCGTTTAGTCAGTGAGTGCGTGAGTGACCTTTCGCTTTTATATACAGAGAGAGATAAATACAATCATAACACACACTCATGCACGTCTGTGTAGGATACATTACACTCTACAGCTCAACTAACCCGTGAACCCCTCGGCAAAATGGGAGGGAAGTACCGCCTCATCCTCCTTACAGTCCTGATCTGTCACGTCTTGATTTCCATTTGTTTGGTGCACTGAAGGAGGCATTACGAAGCAAGAGGTTCCAGGACAACAAGGAAATTGTGGGAAATTGGTTCAAACATGACGGTAAAGATTTCATGCAGCCGGAATAAAAAAGACTTGTAATCCGTTGGAACAAGTGCATAAATGTGCCAGTAGATTGTGTTGAAAAGTAGAAGTATTCATAATTCTTTTTTGTTTTTGGACTCCTAACTCCGCAGTTGCTGTTATACAATTTGTATAAGTTAGGTAACCGTATTAGGCAATTGTAAATTAGTCTAATTTAGACCAGACGCGTATCGCTTTATTCTAAAGCATCTTCAGTGGTCAAATTACTCACGTATTTTTCTGTTATCCTCTACATATGTCTTTTGTAGCACATTGCCATTTGCTGTCACTGTTAATAATACAATATTTACATTTTCACTTTCTCATAAAAGTTTCTGAAAATCACCATTTTTATGGCTTGGATGGCTATCAAGCCATGTTGTTCCCTTCATGTGTCTTTTGTAGCACATTGCCATTTTCTGTCACTGTTAATAATTACAATATTTACATTTTCACTTTCCCATAAAAGTTTCTCAAAAATCGCCATTTCTATGGCTTGGTATGGCTACCAAGCCATGTTGTTCTCTTCATGTGTCTTTTGTAGCACACTGCCACTTGATGTTACTGTTAATAATTACAATATTTACATTTTCACTTTCTCATAAAAGTTTCTCAAAAATCGCCATTTCTATGGCTTAGTAAGGCTACCAAGCCATGTTGTTCTCTTCATATGTCTTTTGTAGCACATTGCCACTTGCTGTCACTGTTAATAATTACAATATTTACATTTTTACTTTCTCATAAAAGTTTCTCAAAAATCGCCATTTCTATGGCTTGGTATGGCTACCAAACCATGTTGTTCTCTTCATGTGTCTTTTGTAGCACATTGCCACTTTATGTTACTGTTAATAATTACAATATTTACATTTTCACTTTCTCATAAAAGTTTCTCAAAAATCGCCATTTCTATTGCTTGGTGTGGCTACCAAGCCATGTTCTCTTCATGTGTCTTTTGTAGCATATTGCCACTTTATGTTACTGTTAATAATTACAATATTTAAATTTTTACTTTCTCATAAAAGTTTCTCAAAAATCGCCATTTCTATGGCTTGGTAGCCATACCAAGCCATGTTGTTCTCTTCATGTGTCTTTTGTAGCACATTGCTACTTGATATCACTGTTTAAAAAAGTAAAGCAGTCAACAATCCGAAGATTGGTTTGAACATCACAGTGCTTTAAGAGGCATGGTCATGTTTGGAGGTGGTATGCCGTTGTTCAAATGTTCAAATGTTTGTAGAGCTTATGGAACTTGACTATGGGGTCATCAGTCCCTAAACTTACAAACTACTTATGAACTAGCTACAACTAAGGACGGCACAAATATCCATGCCCGAGGGGGGATTCGAGCCCCCGACCGTAGTGGCCGTGTAGACTGTCACTGAAGCGCCTCAGTCCCCTCGGCCACCGCGGCCGGCGTATGCCGTTGCCTTGTTAATAATTACAATATTTACATTTTCACTTTCTCATAAAAGTGGCTTGGTATGGCTATGAGAAAGTGAAAATGTAAATATTGTAATTATTAACAGTGACATCAAGTGGCAATGTGCTACAATAGACACATGAAGAGAACAACATAAAAAATACGTTAGTAATTTGACCACTGAAGATAATTTAGAATAAAGCGAAACGCGTCTGCTCTAAATTACACTAATTTACAGTTGCATAAGACGGTTACCTAACCTATACAAATAGTAGAAGTATTGTTTTGTAAAAATAATCTGTTTTTCCTGCAGAGCAATTTGTCTCTTTCATTACTGAATTGACCCTCGCATATAGACATTGCGGACGCATTTGTTGCCAGTTGCAGTCGCCGCCATACCCGTTCTCTTCAGTTATGCACGCACGTCCGCCTGTGACAGCACTTGATGCATGATACGAACAGGAGCGTTCGGCTAGGCGCGGCGCACTTTGCCGGTAATCCGGTACGCCACCGCACAGCGGCTCGGCCCTCGCTGTGCTAACTCGTATGCCGTTCTCACGAGCTGCGGGAGCCGCCCTGCACGACATTCGCTTCACGGCAGCCAACGCCCCGGCGCAAAGCGGCAGTTCCTCCTTCATGCCACTGGCCGACCTCCGCGAATGAAACCGTTATTCATTGCAGCCTACAGTGAAATCGATAACGTTCATCTCCTCGCGTTCCTTTAAATTCGGTAGTGCAACAAAATGTGACGCCAAACCCGCGAGGTTTAGGGTAAGTCCAGGAGGATCCCTCGGGTAAGATGGACCAAGCACGTAGATTCGCCGCGGTGGAGTAGACGAGCGGTCTAAAGCGTCTCGCTGCGAAGCGCGAGGTTGCTCGCCCTGGAGGTTCGAGTCCTCCCTGGGGCATGGGTGTGTGTGTTGTCCTTAAGTTAGTTTACCTAGGTTTAAGTAGTTTATAAGCTACGGACTGATGACCACGCACTTTGGTCCGATAGATTTACAAACATTTGAACACGTAGATTCGAACCTAAAGCCTTTTCTACACGGGAAGTGAGAGCTTAAGAGATTACCCATGATGCAGCCGCGTACAGTGTAGACGCGTCCACTTGCACAAGATGCACACATACGATCGCTAGTAGACGGAATAGGGTGGATCCTATTCTCACGCGTATGGAAGTGCTTCACGCATGCGCAGGCGACCGATTGGGGAACAAACGAAGCCAAGTCGGGAATTTGTTTGAGAATGTGTACTTGTCACCTGCTCAGAGGAAAGTAGTTTATCGACTCAGTGGTAAGTATTTTAGGAGGTGATACTATATAAGTATTGCATTAAAAATTTAGTATAACCTGTGTACAATTTTTATTGAAGCCAGAGATATAGCTGTTAATATGAAATCTATACAAACGCAGAGCAAATGTAAATCAAGCAATTTTCATTGAATTATTCGTCGACTTTGGTAGTAGAAACATCACATTTACTTAAAAGTAGAATTTTGTGTATGTTCTACACGTTCATTTCCACTAAGATACGCGTTTTTCGGCTTACTAGGACATATTCAGACTTAAAACTAGGTCAAAAACCGGTTATTTAAATAAAATTCAATATGGTGCTCTACCAAGAACCGACGAAAGAATCAGTCAAAATATACAAATCAGTTTGTTGTACATACCAAGAGCTGTATCTCTGTACCCAATAAAAATTGGACACGCGTTATATGAAACTGTAACTGCAAATCCTCTTTATTACCATCTTGTATAATATTTACTATTTTTCCTGAAACATGCTGTAGTTAACAGATGAATTATTTGTTTTTGGTGAGCATTATTTGAAGTTTAATCAAAGTGAAAGATCTATGTATAGACACCTGAGCTTGTTCATCATATACATAGGCGCCTCAAACCGCAGGGTCTCGAAGTATGTAATCGCATTTTATAATGAGGACGCTAACACATGTGAGCGACGAAGTTACGCATAAACTGCACGAAAACAATTAAATACAGTTTCACAGTGGCAGTTTAAAACACAGTTACATGTTTTAATCATCAAAATACATCATACAGTTTCGAAAAGTGATGTTAACGCGGCGATTCATTTGCTGTAAGTTGACAACAAACGAAGTAGACGCGTGAAGCAGACGACTCAACAAATGCGTACCGTTTGAAAGCTTCTTTGTAGTTCGATGGTCTATCGCAAGGGGCGCTGCAGCTGACGACGACTTCCTTGTGCGTGTTGCACGTCTCGTATAGAAAGGGCTTAACCGCTTGACATAGCCACAAGCAGTAACTCCCAAATGAACTACATAGTAACAGGTATTTCCAGTGTAGAGAAGCAGCTGAGAGAGCTAAATACAAAAAAAGTCTCCTAGTCCAGATGGAATACCAGTTCGGTTTTACAAAGAGTATTCTGTGGCATTGGCCCCTTACTTAGCTTGCATTTATCGCGAATCTTTAGTTCAGCGCAAAGTTCCTAGTGATTGGAAAAAAGCACTGGCGACTCCCGTTTATAAGAAAGGTAAAAAAAAACTGACCTATATAATTACAGGCCAATATCGCTGACATCAGTTACCTGTAGAATTTTGGAGCAGTTTGAATACAATAAAATTCCTAGAAACGGATAAGCTTCTTTCTGTAAATCAGCACGGGTTTGGAAAACATCGTGTGAAACTCAGCTTGCCCTTTTCTCACATGACATCTTGCGAGCGATGGATGAAGGGCAATAGGCAGATTGTGTTTTTCTCTGTTTAAAAAAGGCATTAGGCGCGGTGCCATACTGCAGACTGCTAACGAAGATATGAGTATATGGAATAGGTACACAGATTTGTGACTGGCTGGAAGACTTCCGAAGTAATACAACGCAGTACGTTGTCCTCGATGGCAAGTGTTTATCAGAGACGAGTGTATCGTCAGGCGTGCCCCAGGCAAGTGTGATAGGGCCGCTATTATTTTCTATTTATGTAAACGACCTGATGGACCGAGTAATTTGTAATTTGCAGGTGGTTGATTATCATGCTGAAGTGTATGGGAGATTGTTGTCTTTAACTGAATCTAATAGCATACAGTATGACTTAGACAAAATTTCTAGTTGGTGCGAAGAATGGCAGCTAGCTCTAAATGTAGAATATGTAAGGTGATGCGCATGAGTAGGAAAAACAATCCCATAATGTTCGAATACAGCATTAGTAGTGAGCTTCTTGATGCAATCGCGTCGTTCAAATATCTAGGCGTAACATTGCAGAGCGATATGTAATGGAATGAACATGTAAGGACAGTTGTGAGTAAGGCAGACAGCCGATTTAGGTTTATTGGGAGAATTTTGGGGAGGTGTACTTCATCTGTAAAGGAGACCGCGTATAAAAAGCTTGTACGATTGTACGACCACGTCTTGAGTATTGCTCAAGTGTTAGGATCCGCAGAAGAGCAGTTTAAAGGAAGACTTGGAATCAGCAGCTAGGTTCGTTACTGGTAGGTTCGACCAATGCGCGACTGTCACGGAAAAGTTCCTGGAACTCAAATGGGAACCGCTGGAGGAAAGAGAACGTTCTTTTCGAGAAATTCTGATGAGGAAATTTAGAGGGTCGTAAATCGAAGCTGAGTGCAGAACGATCTTCCTGCTGCCTACTTACATTTCGCGTAAAGATCACAAAGACAAGATAAGAGAAATTACGGATAGTACTGTTTGGGAGTGGAATAGGAAAGGAAGTGGCTAGTGGTGGTACAGAATACCCCCCACCACGCACTTTATGGTGGATTGCGGATTATATATGTAGATGAAGCAGTGTGTTAATGTAATGACGGACTGCATGAGCTTGCCCTGTTCTTTAGAGCCATTATATGATAAAACATAATTCAGGTTATAACCTCCCCACACCTACACCACCTGTTGATATGCAATAATTAGAAATGATGACCCATGTGCCTAATGATTCTAATTATATAGCAAGGCTATCGTTAATGGGGCCGATGATGTAATGGATGTCATAACCGGAACGATGCCACCTTTTGGTGGTCAAGAAAATAAAAATTGAAAACAAAATTAATTGATGTTTAACTAAAATGCTGAACAAACAGAATACGGTAAATAATTTGGAAAATAAATAACTGATTTTACGGCCACCAGCTAAATGCACGAGCAAATCAGTTTTAGAGGAAAGTTAAATTATTCTTCAAAATAGTATAGATGGGCTGGCCAGAACTTACCTTAGTACTGTACCGTCGATAGTCACACATAGAAGAAAAAGGATGAAAAAATAGCACTAGCTTTCGGAACAGGGTTTCTTCATCAGGTAGGAGAGAAGAAAAAGGCACAGGAAACAGAAGGGGAAGGTAATTGACGACGTAGGGCATGAGGATGAAAGTTAGTGGAAATTTAATAATAATAAAGCTATTACGTTAAATTTGGGTGGGCAAGGAATCAGAATATGTGAGTCAAAAACAGGTTCAAAAGGCGCAGTATCGCACTAGGCATTAAAAATTAGATCGTTAACACAGAAAGTAGAAACACTAGACAATAAAATGCATAAAAAGGCAAAACAATTTTAAAATGCAACAAAACATGCACGTTTCACCTTAATTTTATAATTTACAGCTTCAGGTGTTCAAAATCATATATATTTATTAGTAGCTGGTCATCTGCAAGCATGCAAAGTTGCTTAAGCAAGAATCAGGTCGTGATTGAACAATTAACTGTACAGATGACATTTACAAAAATAGTTAATGTCCCGCCGTGGTAATTTTTGTTTATTTGAAATAAATGATTTGATTTTATGATTAAACTTTGTTTTACTCTAAACATGAAATTAACACTTCCCTGTCATGAAACGTAGGTTGCAAACAATCACTATTGGCACTAACTGGTGCCTGCTAGCACAGTTTCTGCTCTAAATGAAATGCAATGAAAATTGGTCTTTCTTTTATTATGTTCCTAAATATCTTTTGCCAGAAAATGTTATTTCAGCACTTTTATTTAGACTCTTGAAACCTGCAATTAGCAACACTGATATTGTTAACTGCATTAACAGAAAATATTCTGGACAAATTAAATATTGTTCAACTGGCACAGTGCATTTAATTTATCTTTAGTTTTCAACAACTTTTGGATGTAGTCTAGGTAAAAAAACAACTGATAAGGAAGGAACCTGCCTGACTGTGGATAATGAAGTTATGGACACAGACCACAATTAAAACGTTTTCACTATTGAAAAATGAGGACTACTACGTTGGTCAGCTGTACATGCTAAATCTGTTAAACTGGTCGGATCTTACTTCTTTTGTGTGCGAGGTGCTGCTGCTGATGAAGGCTATGGGCACATAACAATTGGCAAACACAGGCTCTTTTTAGCGACGAAAATAATTACAACTTTGGGACCACGGCATTCCTCTTGATGCATAGTTGATAATTATTGAAGCTGTGCCCATAGAAATTAATAGTATTGCTTGTTCGCCGTTTCCTCTTCTCGTCACAAGTTAACATATGCACTTCGTCATATACTTTTACAAGGCACCATTACGCATACCGTTCGGCTGTTACGTCCGACTTTGTCCAGTGCTCAACTCTCTTTCGCTACGCGCCTCCGCGCTACCAGCGATAATACTCCCTACTCACAGATGACTCTTTACAATACTACAGTCGAAGAGCTGGAATTTCATAGAGTGACTGAAACAACCTGCGTAAATTCGGCCGCCATATTGGCGGTGGTCAGTGCACTTTACAGTAGAGATGGGCGTACTCGGGTTCCACGTCAACCCGAGTTAACCGAGTAGAAATTTCACCTAACCCGAGTTAACTCGAGTTGGGTAACCCGAGTAAGAGCAAAAATGTACGTTAACGCCAATTTCATTCGCCTTTCAGTTAACGAAATTTATCTGCAGAAATAATTATACAGCATTCGATAGAATTAACTAGCAAAAAAAAAAATAAATAAATAAATAAATAAATAAATAAAAGAAAAAAAAGAAAAAGAAAAAAATAAATAAAAAATAAAATAAAAACTTTCGTTTGCGTTTTGCGTCATGGTTAGCAAATCGGAACCAGTACGAAGTGGATGGATATTTGGGCTATCAATGTGTTGACTCACATTGTAGTCATTTTATTTTTTATTTTTTGCATAATGATTATTGAAACCATACAACAGGCAAGGAATTAAGTACTTTTAATTAAACTAGGCAAAAGCATTGAGTTATTAGAACACGCGAAGTTTGACTTCAAGTAATTACGAATAGCATGTTATCTGGCGAATTTTTACCCTTCAGATTCATTTGTTGTAATTGGCAAGGCTAAGCGAAACGCGTGTTGTTTACTTTAATAATTAAAATTTCAGGTTTTTACAAAATACTATTACTGAAGCACAAGTGTCGTAGTACCGGTAAGTCAACCGGTCCACTGTGCTCGACACCGTCATAGATTTCGGTGGAAATTCAAATGAACATTCGCACCTGTCCCGATGGAGATAGATGAAGTTAACGTTCTTTGAAGCAATAATTGTCACTTGTTTGAATCCATGCCCTACTTTGCACAGAGCGAGCATGAATTTCTGCCGAATTTGAGTTGTTATAACTCAGGAAATATTAAACTAAAGAGATGAAATTTGGCGGTCTTGTACAACGTTATGCATTCTCCTAAAAGTAATAGTGAAACGAATGTAAGAGGCACATCATCCTGTAAATTTTAGGCAAACCGCCCGAATAAATTGGCATCCAAATTTTGACTTCACATATCGCAGGGCCGGCCGTGGTGGCCGAGGGGACTGAGGCGCGCCAGTCACGGTCTGCACGGCCACTACGGTCGGGGGTTCGAATCCCCCCTCGGGCATGGAAATTTGTGCCGTCCTAGTTCGTAAGTAGTTCATAAGTAGTTTGTAAGTTTAGGAACTGATGACCCCGTAGTTAAGTCGCATAAGCTTTACACACATTTGAACATTTTGAACATATCGCAGGGAGGGCAGTTGGAAAAGTTTTATAGAACATAGTGTGGTGCAAAACCACGTCGAAAATAAAAAAAAATAAAAATATTCATCATTCGAATGTGGTACATTAATGAACCTTTATAATTGTATTGTGTTACTAGTTTATAACATTCCAAGTTTCCCATTCGTCCCAGGGATGTAAAATCATGTTGCCGAACTTTGAAACTTTTCCGAGTGCAGATTTTATCGGCCTCTTTTGCCTAAAATTTACTGGCTGCATATAACTCGTAAATTGATTTTCATTATTATTGTTAAAAAAAACCTTAATTTGTACAAGGTAGTCAAATATCATTTCTTTCGATTATATATCACTCCAGTTTGTCTAGTGTTTTATTGTGCAATTACGGGCAAGGCCAGAAATAGGGGATGAAAATCGTTTTGAATGTGTGTATGTCCCACGACACTGTACGGTCCTATTCGGGTTACAGCCACTGCAGCCTGCGGGGCAAGTCGAGTGAGTTAGCTGTGCGTCCACTGCCGACGGGCAGGGCCGCACTAACTCGAGTAAGCTGCCTGACGGGGCGGGCTGAGCCAACTCGAGTAAGAATGCCTACTGCGTCCTTCCAGGGCCAACCCGAGTTAGACCAACACGGGTTACACCAACTCGGGTTCTGCGCGCATGCGCAGTGCTGCCTACTACATCGCACCAGGGCTAACTCGAGTAAGCAGTGGCTGCCTAGTACCTCTGCTGCCTGCTACGTGTCGCTAGTGTCGTGGCGGCCACATTCTGAGCCGGGTTCTTTCGGCGCGACAACTCGGGTAAACTCGGATTTCGGCGGCGTGACAGTGACAGTAGCACACGTACGCAACTCGAGTTGGTAGTAGTCTTACTCGAGATGACCGGAAATAGTCCTAACCCGAGTTAACTCGGTTTGGTAACTCGAGTTGACCCATCCCTACTTTACAGGAGTCTGTTCTTCGTATGTTGTCGTTGAAAGTGAAGTGCTGTATTTAGTGTATATTGTATTTAGTGTACATTTTCTGTACAATCTTTGTTTCTGAAATACGTCTAAAGTGCGTTTAGCATTTAAATAGACAAATCGAAGTGTTAAAACGACAAATATATCCAGCAAAAACACCAGAAGGTTTGCCTCTTTTGGTCACTGTCTGCCTATACACAAACAAAACTCCTGGCTAATGACACATAGCTTCCCCAAGAGTGAAGCTTCAGATGACCTATCTTGCAATTCCTTTGAAGTACACTCCATAAAAAAGGCTCAATTTTCTGCTTAGCTTCTGTGTGTTTCTTCTTCTGTTGCTGCTGCAGTTGATGAAAGTGTGTCTCATCTCTTGAATAATAAAATAAAATAAACACTTGAGTGTCTACACTTTCTTAAAAAATATTTTCATTTGTTGTTGACAATACTTGATCAAGCATGGTTAACATGTAATCATTGCGCGGAAGCAGTATTAACAGCCGGAATTTTTTAATTCTTAAATGTCTGTGTAGCAAATATTTACATATATCAGCGTGGCAACAACGTACGTTATTAACGATTTGTTATTTCGGTGTAGAATGCTTTTGTGGCAGCTGACCTAGGCGCATTTTTGATTGCAGTATTCTGTTGTTACTTTCGTCTTTGTACTCAAATTTCGTCAACCAATCTTCACAACCAAACCCTTTAACAGCAATTTTACGAGTATTTGGAAGTAATACTAAGCACCAGATAAATGGGTCTTAGACTCTATGGAAGCAGTTGTTACAACACATTAACAACAGATGCAAATCCGTGATCATGATTGTTTATCATTACAATTACTGTTCACTGTATAAATTTCGCAACCCTTTTAGACTATGAACTTGTATCATAATTAACACAAATATTTTCAAAGTGACACTTACGTTGTTGGATCAAACCTCAGCTAACTGTTATACTTCGAACTGGAAGTGTATTACTGAAAGATTCGTGATATTTCATTGCCGCATTTTAAGAAAATACACTATCTGGCTCAACAATTCGCAGCTTTGATAAGGTCTGGACACACCAACGGAACTTCGTGCACATCTGTACTCAATAGTCAATCTTCATTTAAAACGTAAAACTGGGTAAATAGGTAAACTTCTCCAGTGGGTGTGGCATACCAGCTGTCAGCCGATACCCCAAATAACACGGCGAACGCCAGTTCAATTTGCCTCAAACATGGCGGATATATCGCCACTCTATGAAATTCAAGCTCGTTGACTACAGCCCGTGCTAAACCAGCGTGTCTACTTCGTTACAAAATTTGTTTTGACACACATACAGAATAAAAAGACATTGAATTACATCACAATGATAAAAGATAAGAAATATATAATTAATTACATAAGTACAAACACCAAGAAAACAGTAAACCATTATATTATAGCAAATGCTGTATATACACATGAATGTAAAGTGGTGTTGGTCACTGTGTTGTTGTGTCACAAGGTGACCAAACTGTTTAGCAGAGTTGTAACTATTTGAATCGCAGTACCATAATTTGTTAATATTATTAGGGTTCCAATGCATACAGACTGAATTCCGTGTGTGAGAGTTCATAAGAGATTACAGCGATTTCCCTGACGGTTTCCATGGTGGGCTGGTCCCTCACATCCATGCAATTTTTTTGTGATCTCTCCTAGGCTTTTGATTGTGTAAATCATGGAATTCTTCTACATGAACTAAAGTACTGTGGTATGAATGGGACAGTATACAAATGGTTTAAATCATACCTGGCAGGAAGACTGCAGAAAGCTGACATAAGTAGTTCACATAATATGCAAAAGAAAGCTAATTCCTCAAACTGGGGAACAATCAAAAATGGGGTGCCACAATGTTCGGTCTTGGACCATTTGCTGTTCTTAATATATATTAATGACTTGCCATTCTATATTCATGAAGAGGCAGAGCTGCTTCTTTTTGATGATGATACAAGTTTAGTTATCACACCTGTCAGGCAAGAACTAATTGAAGAAATTTTAAAAGACGTCTTTCAGAAAATCATTAAGTGGGTCTCAGCAAATGGACTATCGTTAAATTTTGATAAAACACAGTACATACAGTTCCATACAGTAAATGGAATGGCACCATTAATAAATACAGACTTTGATCAGAAATCTGTAGCAAAGGTAGAATATTCAAAACTTTTTGTTGTATGCATTCATGAGGAGTTAAACTGGAGAAACACAATGAAGATCTGCTGAAACGTTTGACTTCAGGTACTTATGGTATTAGGGTAATTGCAAAAATTGGTGTTATACATCTCAGTAAATTAGCTTGCTATGATTTTCATTCTCCTCTTTCGCATGACATTTTATGGGGTAATTCATCATTGAGTAAAAAAGTATTCATTGCACAAAAGGGTGTAATCAGACACTTATTTAAAGAGTTAGGGATCTTCACAGTAGCTTCTCAGTATATATAATCACTTATGAAATTTGTTATTACCAATCCCATCGAATTCAAAAGCAGTAGCAGTGTACATAACTTCAACACTAGGAGAAAGAATGATCTTCACTATGCAAGGTTAAATTTAGCTTTGGCACAGAAATGGGTGAATTATGCTGCCACAAAAGTCTTTGGTCACCTACCAGAAAATATCAAAAACGTGACAAATAGCCAACTAGCATTTAAAAATAAATTAAAAGAATTTCTGCATGGCAAATCCTTCTACACTATAGATGAATTTTTAGTTTTAAATTAGTAAATCTGAAAAAATATATTTAAAAAATTTTAAAATTGTTTTAAAAAAAATTAAAATAAATTGTTTCACGTAATATTTAGTACAAAATAATGATTTGTAAAGACACCTTTCATTAACCTGACACGTTCCACATCATTACGAAGTATCGTATTTATGATCTATGGAACAAGTACTAATCTAATCGGGACAGATGGACTACGTCAGGACGAGATAGAAATGTTCAAATGTTTGTAAATCCGTTGGAGAAAACCGCTATGCTCATCATTGCCCCTAGACTTACAAACTAATTAAAATCTTGTCTGAGGGAGTACTCGAACCTCCGCGGGAACGGCAACCCAGTCCGTAGCATGACGCCTTAGAACATTCCACGCGCCCAGGACGACATATATAGTGCACTATTTTTCTATCAGAAATACCCCAAAAATATTGAAAGCGACAGAGTCTCCGAAAAACTTAAAAACTGAAAGAAGTGAGAAAGAAAGAACGGGAAAATGTGAAACTATTGTTTGGACAGATGAAAAAGCCCACTGAAAAGAGGGTTATTTGCAATGAAAGCTCAGATGTGTGTCAGTTGCATGAAAATGAATGTGTTGGCTGCCTGAAAGGCTGTAACACAACAAAAAGCACTGAAGATTGGCTCAAGTGTAGCCAGAGAACTGTGCTAAATAGTGAGATTTGTGCGACTTTTATCGATCAGTGCTCAGAACCTTTGCTGAGTTTGGATTTCGCGTTTTCAAGGGGCTGTTTTCTTACTCTTTGACGAGCATGTTTTTGAGTCGAGTTTTTGGGAGGAGCTATCAAGCACTACTGGAGAGCAGTTGTACTTCAGCTCTATCTGGGGTTGCCTCTTGGCACTGACAAAGAGGGGGTCACTTCTCTGCTCCAGTGGCTTCGCAGCTCTACTTGTTTCGCCAGATTTTGATGTTGAGCTGATGCTGCCTTCAGACTTTGATTAGAAAGTTTTACTCTGAGCGCGAGTCTAGTACGAATAGGTTCAGCCTGTACTATATTAGACACACCGATGCGCCGATCATGATTTACTCTCAGTTCTGGTGTCACATGGACTTAGCGATAACGTGTAGAAATACACTAGTTGTTTTGGCAAGACACAGTTGAACTTGAGAGATCGAGACACGGTGTCCTACAGATGTCTTACCGCTCCCTAAATAAGGAGCAGACCATAGGTTACGTGACCCCGGATTTCAGCTTCGAGTGAGCAGGCAGACACACGTTTGCAGGGGGAAGTGTGTCGCCGAGCATGCGCAGTATGTGGTGAAGTGACGCCGACCCTGGCTAGAGATAAACGGCGTGAGTCAGACGCCCACATTATTCAGTGAGCGTATATTTAGGGACTGTGAACTTAAATTCAGCCTTCTGACAACGCTCATGTTCAGGGGAACAAATTCAATAGTTTCAGTGGTATGTTAAATATAATGATTGTTATAAAATTAGAATCATTTGTTGCCCACAATCTTACGAATGGTAACAGTAAAGTTCTTTTAATTATAAAGTCTGTTCTTTTCAGTCTCGCATTAGAGAAGGTAATGCGAGAGATGGCATCTAATGAACTCAGAGGAGCCGATCGGGGATGTGAACATCAAGAACCTCCGATATGCCGATGATATAGTGCTACTATCTGGGTCACAAGAAAAATTACGAGAAATGGCCGATATTCTGGAAGCAAGATCGAGGAGAATTAGACTTCAAATCAATCGTGACAAGAGGGAATACATGAATCTACACCGAAGACACAATGGAACTCAAGAACGTCTTCCATCCATACAGACAATCGTCAAATCAGGGAGTTCAAATATCTGGGCGCAGTATTCAGAGGCTTACCATCCAGTAAAATGGAAATACAGGCAACACTACAGGCAGGTAATCGCTATTACCACGGCCTTAATGCTCTCCTCAAAACCAGAAGTTTGTCAAGACGTTTCAAAGTAAACATCTACAAAACACTCCTACAGCCAGTAGTACTATATGGAGGTGCCACCTGGAGTTCAACCAAGCAAGATCTGAACAGATTGATGATATTTGAAAGGAAAGTCCTTCGAAAGATTTTTGGACCAGTTTACGATAGTCAGACTGAAAATGAAAGATATGTCACATTACAGAGTAATAATATATTTACAAAGAGTCGAACATTGTGGCTACAATGAAGTCACAACGACTCCAATGGCAGGGCATGTTGCTCGAATGCAGGGCAACAGATGGACGAAAATTGTACTCAACACTAAGCCAACGAGCAGAAGACCCATGGGAAAACCTAGAACTCGATGGAGTGACTGTGTAGCGAAAGACCTTGAAAAAGCGGGACTGCTGGAAGAATGGCAGAAGAGTCAAAGAAGAGCTCCAGTGGAGGCAACCTCTCAAAGAAGCGCACAGTCCATTGGTCCTGATCGTGAGAAGTAAGTATAAAGTCTTTAATGTTTTCTTTGTGTGAATTTGTTTTGCATTGATTTTCTGAAAAATATCCAGATTTACATGTTGTTTTCTAAATGTAATAGATCGGGATTTGTCTGAAGTTTCCTGAAATCATTCAAGTAGTTCGTCAGCTGGTCATCATAATTCGACCGTGTTGTTGGAGAGTGCTGCCCTCTCGTGACCTGTCTGGTACCTGTGGGACATTGACCAGCAGGCCAGGCCTCCCAGGGCGCCTAATGGTCCCCTCGCCACTGTGAGGGGTCGTCACTTGTCAATGGGGGGGAGCAGCCCCGAAACCTCCAGAAACCAGGTGGCACAGACAAAAATATACAGACGGGAAACCTCCGTAAGGGCCCGGTCCCACGCTCAGGTATGCGGAGCGGGGGGTTTTCTGCAGTTCCGTAAGATGTCCCATGATGGCGCTGAGGTCAGAAGCAGTCCTTTAAACAGGCCAGAGCAGGCGGCAGGTAGCGGCTGTCCCCACCACCACCTCCCCTCAAACGCCAGCACGCCGGACACAGCCGTGGCCTCGTGGCAGGCGGCACGAGCTCTCCCCTCAGCCTCCCCTCCACGCTACCCTCCGAAGCGCCTCTAGTGTGGTCTACCGGTACTAAGCCAGGGAACCGCCTGACACCTGCTAGCTTCTTACGGAACTACGAGGGGAGCGTAGGACAGTGGTTTAGGGGTGGCTGCTTCTCTGTATATGTTACTCTGTGCAGGTAGGTAAGCAGGCAACAGGACCAAATCCTCCCAAACTGACGCAATGCAAAATTCAACTTCCGCAAGTACAAAG
This sequence comes from Locusta migratoria, assembly GCA_026315105.1. NCBI lineage: Eukaryota > Metazoa > Arthropoda > Insecta > Orthoptera > Acrididae > Locusta > Locusta migratoria. The sequence goes on from CM048748.1 coordinate 243,920,245, forward strand.
TAGAGCCAAAGTAGTTCCGAGGTATTGTCATAATGAGAATGTAAAGCAGGAAGGAAAATCAAATTTGCAAATAGCGAGGGAAGCAACTGGGGGTATCACCATACGCTACTCATCTCCAACTACATCTAGGCTCCACAAGCCACCTCAGGGTGAATGATGGAGGAAACTTTGTATGCTAGTGTCACTTCCTCCATTTGCTGTTCCAGTCACGGTTATTTCGTGGGAAAAATGACCGCCGGTAAGACCCGTTTAGACTATAAACTTCCTAATTTTATCCTTGTGGCCTTTTCGTGAGATATACCTAGGAGGAAGCAATACATTGCTTGACTCTTCCAGAAACGTACGTTCTCGAAACTTTGCCGGTAGCTCATACCTTGATGCAGAACGCCACTCTTGCAGTGTGTGTCGCTGGAGTTGACCAATCAGCTCTGTGTCAGCGACAGCACACGTAGCACCTGCTCCTCTCCACGCCAACTTTGGAGTAGCCTGAAGACATTCTCTCTATGGATTGAAACTAGTTTCTAATAAATTCAAAAGTTTGCACTTTAGACAGGTCCATTTACAAAAATTTAACAAAAAGGTGCTGTTACCCAGAATGTTTTCAAAAATATTTTTCCTTTTTCAGTCTGGTGACGTAGATCTGGCGTTCTGCCTGGTGATGTCTGGGTTCTTTCCCCATGTCGACATATTTCTTTTCGTTGACTTCTGCTGCGTGACTTTTTTTATCAAGTTTGGTTGTGATTTGCTGTGTAGTGACCTCAGGATGCTGTAGATTGGAAACTGGTGGGCCTTGGCTAGCAAGGATGTAGGTTCTGCAACTAAAGAAGTGGTTAGCCCACAAAGGACTTATTAATATCAATGTAAATACAAATAAACAATCCGTGACACAGATTTTCGTCTCGAATATGTCATAGACATTAATGATAAATATGAAGCATTGAATTAAAATTTGTGATGCGACAGAGAATCGAACCCGGACTTCCATGCTTATATAGGCAGACATCTGACTGCTAGACCACCGCATCACTCGAATTAAAGGCGCCTCGGAATAGTTTAAGAATGATTTCCTTCACGTCAAAAACTTTAATTCACCTTCTGTGTTCCATAGAACATTGCCACTACTGCATGGCAGTAGTGGCAATGTTCTATGGAACACAGAAGCTGAATTACAGTTTGTTATGTGAAAGAAATCGTGCTTATACTATTCCTTATACTACGCCTTAAACACTAGTGATGTGATGGTCTAGCGGTAAAACGTCTGTCTAGTAAGCATGGAAGTCCAGGTTCGATTCCCGGTCGCATCACAAATTTTAATACAATTCTTCATATTTATCATTAATGTCCTTGACTTATTAATACTACAAAATAAGTACTCAACACTGATGTGCTTGTGTCCTACAAATTCCTTGTACTATTACATAGTTCTTTTACAAAATAGAAAACTGTTCCGGCTTGTGCATAGACAGGAGGCTGATTCTTCTGTGATGAACTTCTGGAACTGTCGTATTCCTGGTGCTGTCTCGTACTGACTGGAACTTCCATACTCATCCATACTGACTGTCGTGGCAGTGGTGCGCCAGCATATGTAGGTGAGTCCCTTTCTTCCTATTGGCCGGCGCGTGAAGCAGGCAAAGAGGTAACGAGACTGCGGGCGCCCCCAGCGGCCGAAGTACTGTGGCGCGACTTATCGCCTCTTCTTGAAGTTGCGCGGCGACTTCTCTAGACCGCCGGCGTTGTGGTGAATAGTGACGCCACAACAAACTGATATGGCACATACTGTCATGATTCATATTATTTTGTGCCAACTTTGTTGTTGTTATTGTTATGGTCTTCAGTCTGCAGACTGGTTTGATGCAGCTCTCCACGCTACCATGTTCTGTGCAAGTCTCTTCATCTGAGAATACGTTCGGCAACCTACATCCTTTTGAATCTGCTTACTGTATTCGTCCCTCGGTCTCCCTCTACGATTTTTACCCCACACTTTTCCTTCTAATGCTAAGTCTCAGAATGTGTCCAACCCATCTATCCCTTCTGTTAGTCAGGATATGCCAGAAACTCCTTTTCTCCCCGATTCGATTAAGCAGCTCCTCATTAGTTACATCTACCCATCCAATTTCCATTATTCGTCTGTAGCACCATATTTCAAAAGATTCTATCATGTTTTTATCTGAACTCCTTATCGTCCACGTTTCACACCCATACAATGCTACACTCCAGACAAATGCTTTCAGAAATGACTTCCTAACATTTAAATTAATATTGGATGTTAACAAGTTTCGCTTCTTTAGAAACGCTTTTCTTCCCATAGCCATTCTGTATTTTATATCTTCTTTACTTCGGCAATCAGAAGTTATCTTGCTACCCAAATAACAAAATTCATCTACTACTTTTATTGTCTCATTACCTAATCTAATTCCTTCAGCATCGCCTGATTTTCTGACATTGCATTCCATTACCTTCGTTTTACTCTTGGTAATGTTCATCTTATATCTTCCTTTCAAGACATCGTTTCCATTCAATTGCTCTTCCAAATCTTTTGCGGTCTCTGACAGAATTACTATGTCATCGGCAAACCGCAATGTTTTTATTTCTTCTCCCTGCACTCTAATGCCCTCCCCAAATTTCTCCTTCCATTCCTTCAATGCCTGCTCAATGTACAGATTGAACAACACTGGGGAAAGGCTACAACCCTGTCTTACTCCCTTCCCAACCTCTGCGTCTCTTTCTGCGTCCCTTTCTTGCCCTTCGACTCTAATAACCGCTGTCTGATTTTTGTATAGGTTGAATATAACTCTTCGCTCCCTATATTTTCCCCCTGATACCTTCAGAATTTCGAAGAGTGTATTCCAGTCGACATTGTCTCCAAATCGACAAACGCTAAAAAGTAGGTTTCCCTTTCCTTAGCATATCTTCTAAGATTTCTTGTAACACTGTACTAGTATCAGGGTCTGAGCGAGAACCTTCACTTCTTCATAGATCAAAGTACGACTGTGCTTGGTAGTGGCTAATTTAGTTGCTTGACTTTGTCGAGTGGAGCCCTGATGATCTGTCCTCTAATGCCCACTGTCCTATTTGACTGTAGAATGTACGACATGAGTTTGCTTGACTTTGTCGAGTGGAGCTCTGATGATCTGTCCTCTAATGCCCACTGTCCTATTTGACTGTAGAATGTACGACATGATGAAAGTTGTTAATAATAAAATTGTAAAGATTGTTGTTGCTCAAAATAAATCTATAATGATTGGTACTGTAATTAAAATAATACTGTTTAGTATTGTACTCCCAGGTTGTCATTTAGTGACTTCTCAAATAATTGAGTCGTGTGTAGTTGTTTGTGTACGGGTAGCTGTAAAATGAATCTGTACAATAACTCAAACTTGGTAATCTGACTGAACATTTTATCCAATTACTTAAGCATGAATTTGAACAAAAACCAAACACGTAATAAAAATGTGTTCTGACCTTGTGACTTTAGTCACAGAACGAGCAATTTGACCTCCAGTAAAAAATAATTTGTTTCATTAAAGATTGCAATTGTTTGAACAATACATCAGCTTGATGCAGAACTGTCTGATTGGCAAATAGATCTGAGGTTGACAGTGATTTTGTTACTTACCTGTGCGCAAGGAAACATGTGTACTTGCTCTCTGACGTACTGCCAAAAATACTGCTGTTGCAAGGTTAAAAAACTAACTGCAGAATTCACATTATTGCAATGCGAACCCATTAGCTACACAAATACTAATTTTGTCCTTCTCTGTAGTATATAAAGCAAATAATTAATTAGGTTTCGGGATGAATGACTAACACGAAAACACCTGAGGTTGAAGTTTACACTTAGGATAATCTTTTTCGTTTTTTTTAGAGAGATAGATCCCACATCTACATTACTAAAACCATATCCTATCCCGTGACATGGTCCTCACCCACCGCATGTGGGATGGACAAAGGAAAATATGATTTATAATAATTCTCATTGTTATTAACAATGTATAATATCTTGAAATGCTGTGTTCTAATCATTAAAATATATGTTCTTACGTAAAGATCAACGCGGTATGACAAGTATTAAAATTAAAAAGTCTATGTTTCTATTGAATCTGACAGGACTCAAATAAACCAACTTTTTTCGTCCGTTACTTTAAAAGGACAAAAGCTAGCTACTTCCAACAAATTTCATATGTAATGCCGAACCTTTACTAAACTTTTTCTCGCTGATACTCTCCACAAAATGATGAAAGGAAGAAAGTTTATCTCTTTCACTATTTTCGTTGTGCCTCTTGTCAATCTTCAGCATCTGGCAGATATTATATTTTATTACTTATCAGTATTTTGTAGACATTCACAAAAGTCAGTGAATATACTGGCAAAATTATTTCTAAAAAACAGCACATCGGTCAGAATATATACCGCCATAAACATTGAATGGTGTGGATAAGTAACTTTTGGCTAATATGCAGCAAAAATTACCCTATATTTCAGTAATAGATAATGAGATCACTTAGCAACTTTCAACTTTTAGAACGAATTTCTGGCCTATTACAGAGTTTTTCACGATAAGATGTTTAAAATCAAATACTGAGCACATTAAATCATTTGTAAGAGAATTAGTCTTTTGAAGCGGTTCTACACGTGGCAATTCGATTACGTACAAGATTTTGTTTATTCATAATGTACTTCGTAACCATCTATCCATATTAAATTTTTCCTGCAATAGCCTTACATTGCAAGTAATTGAAAATAAATAACTATAGGACATACACCACTGCTTTACCCACAAGATGTAAAAGGTAATATCTTCAGAAATATATTTTCAAAACTGATAACTCTCTAGGCCCGTGTTTTTCAACCTTTTCGAACATGCGACTCCCTTCCAAGCAAAAATATTCTGGCGAACCCCTTTAAAACAAAAATATTGTGGCGACCCCCCCCCCCCACCTCACAAACCATAACAAAACAATTTTTTCTTCTTTCTTTTGCTTCAGCTTTCTTTTAAATTGCTGGTTGAAGTTTTTCTTGTATATTCCTCGGAATGGTACACATATCCTTTTTTATGTGATTTCTGACAGAAAAATATATTTTGTTGACGAGTATTACGCATTTCAGGCAATACTCAGAAGCGAACTATGATCATTAAGAAAGGTCCCACTGTGCAGACCATCTTTTTTCAAATTTTTCAGAATTATTTATTGTATCTAATTCTTTTCCTGAAAACAGTTTTCAGACTTTATGCTTATTCATCATTAACGCATTGTATTGTAAAACAGTCTATGGTCTATTCAATTCATAATTAATATTACACAAAGAAGTCCGTAATTTTAACATAAAATAAATTTCACTTAGGCATACGTTTTTATATTACTGAAACCGTAGTTAATTTACGGTGTAAGTAGAATGAAACTTTCACTCTGCAGCGGAGTGTGTGCTGGTATGAAACTTCGTGGCAGATTAAAACTGTGTGCCGGAACCGAGACTCGAGCCTGCGACCTTTGCCTATCGCGGGCAAGCGCTCTACCACTGAGCTATCACGACACGACTCACAATGTGTAGAATTAAAACAAAATAGAAACGCACTTTTTATAGTTTCTAGGCTTGAAGTAGAAGAACAACTAGGAATATTTTACAAAAGTAAATCGACACCAACAGAAGGTGTCTCGCAGGTGCCGAAACGTGTCTGGGTAAACAGTAAGATGTCATTTGTGGAAGGTGGAAGGAGCTGCTAACCCAACAAAATGATAGCGTAAACCTCATGTGGGTGTTTCTTTAATACGGTGTCACATAAACGGAAATCATTAATATTCTTAGATTTTCTGTGGTATTGACGTCGCAATAAATGTCCCCAGATAGGCGACTACTGAAGAACTGGTTATGCAGCTGTACTTCCATACCCGCATTGGTGAACACCGGACGCGGTGGCGCAATGGTAACACACTGGCCTCGCTTTCGAAAGGACTGCGGTTAAAACCTGCATCCGGCCATCCAGATGTAGGTTTTCTGTTATTCCCTAAATCACTCCAGCCAAATGCCGGGACGGTTTCCCTTATCAAAATGAATCTGAGATTGTGCACCGTCTCTAATAACCACGTTATGGACAAGACTCGTTAAACCTCAATATTCCCTCCTTCTACTACCAAATTAACAAAACAAAGAAAACGTACGCGAAATTTTATGTTAAGTTTTTTATACGTCAACTAGTCGACCCGGCAACGCTTCGCAATTGCTAATATGTATGGTCTCTTGTTTTGAACGTCAAATGTGCAAAATTTACCGTAATCGTACGAATGATATTGATATCTCAAAAATAAGAGCTCTTTCAGTTTTCCAAAAATTTTCCTCTTTTCTGGCCAACTATTCCAAACTTTTACTTAACTCAAACCCTCCTCTCGCTTTAAACGTCGAATATGCAATATTTTATCGAAGTCAGATGAATGGTATTGAGATTTCATAGAAAAATCTCTCTTTTTTCTGAATTTTTCAATTTTCTGGGGAACTTTTCCAAATTTTTATTTCATATGAACGTTACTCTTTACGTCAAATACGCAAAATTTTACCGCAATCAGACGAATGATATAGACAAAATGTTTAATTTTTTGTTAAGCTTAAGGGACTTAACTGCGGGGTCATCAGTCCCTGAACTTACAAACTACTTATGAACTACCTTATACTAAAGACGACACAAACACCCATGCTCGGGGAGGGAGGGGGTGGGGTTTCGAACCCCCGACCGTAGCGGCCGTGCAGAATGTGACTGGCGCGCCGCTCTGAAAAAAGCTCTTGCAGTTTCACGCGAATTTTCAAATTTTCTGGGTAAATTTTCCAAATTTTTAGTTCATAAGAACGTTCATCTTTCGTTGAACGTCAAATGATCAAAATTTTATCGTAATTGGATGAACGATACTCAACTTCTAGTGTTGAGAGCATTTAGAAACACAATGAAAAAGGAATATGGTTCGAATTTTCCGACTTTCCTTTTTAACTGTCCCTATTTTTTTTTTTTTTTACTGAAAACTTTTCGAACACCATAATGAACAAAACAAAATAAAAATTACCCTCTCCGTCGTGCGAACAGTCAATTATAGTACTCAATGCAGTCAGAAACACATTGTAAAACGCACATTCAGTTATTCTCAAATTTTCCAATTTTCCAAAAATATTATTTCATACAAATCTTTTCCTGTCAAGCCGTACTCAAGTATGCTCTTACAACCATGTGGAGATTTATTTTTATTCCTAGAAAAAAATCGCTTTCGGTTTTTCCTAAATTTTCCACTTTCTGGGCGACTTTTCCAAATTTTTATTTGATGCGAGCCTTCCTCTTCCTTTCAACGTGTAATGTAGAACATTTTATCGCAATTGTACGAAATGTATTGATAGCTCGATTTTACTCTTTTCCGGGCAGCTTTTCCATATTTTATCACCGTTTAAACCTTCCCTGGACTTACACGAATATTTCAAGACCCAAAATTAGCCAATTCGGTTCAGCCGTTCTCGAGTTTTAGCGAGACTAACGAACAGCAATTCATATATAAGATAATAACTCAAAATAGTTGCTGTAAGGGTTTTTTTTTGTGTCAAAATTCCTGTGAGAGTTACGTATGACGTATGCACTTATTTTACAGTGCCTCTCTTTCCATGCAGACGTCGTTTTTCTGTTCACAATCGATAAAAACCTATAATCTTGAAAAAATTGCTCCTAATGATATCGAACAGTGTTTCGTAGCTCTACTCACAGGTATTATGGCCGCGGCACAATAGCCGTGCGCGCTAAGGGCGTGCTGCGGTGCGCGCGACGGGGGTTCGCTTCCCCCTTCGGGAATGGGGTACGTGTTGTCCTTAGGTTAGTTTAACTTGGTTTAAGTAGTCGTAAGCTAGGGACTAATAATCAAGGAGCTAGGTCGCATAGATTTACAAACATTTTTGGAAAGGTATTGTGCTCCGAGAAAACTATCGTCGACAGGGAGGTCATCAGACAGAAGAACAGCTTGAACATTTTAGGGAAACACGTCGAATCAGGGAAAGAACTCGGAGAAAAAAAGATCATCAAATTCACAGGCGGATGATAGAAGAAAACGATCTAGAGAGAGGACGACTAATTTTCGCGTAAATGAAGAGGTGGAAGTTCAAGTATTGGAAACCTGTATGTGAAAGACGTCAAGGAAGTTACAGTCTCCTACCGGAAGCGTTTCATTACGATCCCACTAAAGACTACAATAACCATCCAAGTGTATTGATTGGGAGAATGAATAAAGTATGTAAATATTGTAAAGCAAAAATTTCAAAGCAGAAACACCAAATATACGTTGCTTACGTGGTAAAGTTAAACTACCGACGTTAAACGTGCCACAGCCCGATATTTTTGAGTTAATGAATGGGGAAACGGAAAATTCTAAAGAATTTTTACAACGAATTACAAGTTACAATGCATACTTCCAAATGACTTCATTTGGAGCAACAGCAATAATAATAAAAGTATTCAGTCCAGTGTTTAAAGTGCAACCAAATAGAAATAACTTACATCGAAAGTGCGTCCAGTTCAGGGGAAACGATGTATTTTGAAAGATAACAAGTCCGAAAGGAAATTCCATTAGGTTCCCTTCAACCAGCCCAGTGTCATCATAACCTGCGCGAGTAGTACAAAGAGCCTGTCAACCATAGAGTAGGAACTGCAGTAATTAATTTTCAGGGTGTTTTTTTGTCATAATGTGTCCGGAACTGCTACTTCTACGCGGTAAACCGTTGCTTACTTCATTATTTCGTATGGACCATGAAATAAATAAATAATGCTGTCCCAGCTGTATGGCTGACAGGTTCTTCTATGTTCCCTTCTCCGGTCGCTAAACTAATTATCCGCATAAAGCGAACTTTTGATTGCGAATATTTGCGAACTACGTATTTTATTCAATTTACCTCTTATTGCCCTTCACTACGTTTACGTGCAACATATCTTCCGAAAGACGAAAACTGATTTTCGAAAACCGTTTCTCGCTGCCGTGTTTACATGACATAGCCTGGATCGGATTTGCTAGCCCACTTAACATGGCGGCTAAAAAGAGCTGATTCAGTTCCTGATTTAGTCAGCACAATCGCTAGTTTTCTTTACTTAAATACACAGATTTATGTTCACTCTAATATTTATACTTTTATTTCACATTAGAAAATATCACTCTTCCCATATGTGCCGAAAGTTCTTAACAAGAAAACACAATCTGACAAACCAAGAACACTTCAAAAACGGTTGCTTTTACATGGGCAGGAAAATCGATTGTGGAACGGAAAACCGCTTTAGAGAAGCGGATTTACAGAATCGATTTTGGAGTGTTTACATGACAACCAAAAGCAGAATTGGGAAATCGGTTTACGAAATCCGGTTTTGGGAGCCCATGTAAATGGGGTGATTATTTGTGTCCACCACGTCGACACAATCTCGAGATTACACCATTCGATACATATCGATCACAACAGCGCCCCGACTTCTACATCTACATCTACATGGGATACTCTGCAAATCACATTTTAAGTGCCTGGCAGAGGGTTCATCGAACCACCACTATACTATTTATCTCCCATTACATTCTCGAATAGCGCGCGGGAAGAAAGGACACCTGAATCTCTCCGTTCGAGCTCTGATTTAGCTTATTTTATTCTGATAATCATTTCTACCGGAGTCAACAATACATTTTCGCATTCGGAGGAGAATGTTGGTGATTGGACTTTCGTAAGTAGCCCAAGCCGAAGCGATAATTGCCGTCGTTGTAATGATTCCCATCCTAAATCCTGTATCATTTCCGTAACGCTGTCTCCCCTGTATCGTGACAATACGAAACGAGCTGTCCTTCTTTGGACTCTTTCGATGTCCTCCGTCAAACCCACCTGATAAGGATCCCACATTGGGCAGCAATAATCTACAAATGGACGGACAAGCGTAGTGTATGCAGTCTCTGTAGTAGTTCTGTTCCATCTTTTAAGGATTCTGCCAATAAAACGCATTACGCAGTCTCTGGTTCGACTTTCCCACGACATTATCTACGTGTTCTTTCCAGTTTAAGTCTGCAGTAATAGTAATTCCTAGGTATTTTGTGAAGTTTATCGCCTTCACTTTTGATTGATTTATCTTGTAATCAAAGTTTAACGGATTTCTTTTCGTACTCATGTGGAGGACTTCACACTTCTCATTATTTAGAGTCAACTGCCAATTTTTACACCATACTGATACCTTATTCAGATCATTCTGCAGTTGGTTTTGATCTTCAGATGATTTTACTAGACGGTAAATGACGGTGTCTTCTGCAAACAGCCTAAGAGAGCTACTTAGATTTTCCCCTAAATCGTTTATGTAAATAAGGAACAGCAGAGGACCAGTAACACTACCCTGTGGAACGCCCGATATCACCTCTGTTTTAGTCGATGCCTTACCATCGATATTTCTATGCACACAGCTCCTGTACCCATGTTTTTCAAACACAAAAAACTGTAACCTATATAAATATACGACAAAATAAAAGCCCATAGAAGCTGGTACTTGCAGCTAGTATGTACAATATCATGAGAAACAGTGAAACGTAACTTTTTTTTTTAAAATTGGCTTTCATTCATTTTGTAAAAACGTAAAGGTTTTCATACTTTACATCTAAGTTTTGTACCGTTGCTGAAGTAATTTGCCGGTGATAGATTGAACTACTGGCCTCGTTGTCGGTGTGCCACATTTCGAGTGTATTTTGGAGGCATTGCGGTTGTGGCGCGGCAGTTTCGGAGCCTACGCGTCGGCGCGCCATGTTCCGCTGTCCGCAGCGCGACCTTGATGTGCCCACTCGTACGACCCACGCTTCTCTAGTCACGAGGCAGTCCGCTCGCTGCCGCGTTGCTGACGTCGCAGCTGTGACATCATACCCATTCGCGGCGTCCATCGCAAACAGCCTGACGTCATACCTGCGACGTAACTGAGCACGTCACCTTACGTCGACATCACTCTTCCATACGTACCGAATATGACGTGCCCCGGGGGACTCCGTCTAAGCACACACTTCGCCGCAACCGTCCGCACAACGCACTGTTTTCGCAGGGTATTTGCAGAATAAATATGTACATGTAGATGTAAAGGTACGACGATGGAATTCGTAAAGTACCTGGCCCACTCGTACATTTATTTACTTACTAGGGTCATCTTTAGCGTCGAACGATCGGATCCGCAAGAAACCATGCTTAGAATAACAAGCAACAGTAAACACAACAGTGAGGGGACTGATGACCAGACAGCTTTCATTATTAACCTGACACGTTCCACATCATTACGAAGTGTCGTATTCATGATCTATGGAACAAGTACTAGTCTAATCTAATTTAATCATGCAAAACGCCGCACTTGCCTGCTAGCGCCACTAGATGGTGGCATAGTGTAGCTGCACTAACCAGTCCTCCAGTTGCGTGAGTGGTGTAGCTGCAGTATGTACTTGTATCTTCTAGTGTTCGCAAGCGAATTACTGTGTAAATTGTGACAGTACAGTGCAGTGATATTATGAAGAGAATTACTCGTACGCATGTGGTCCAAATATTAGGACCAGGTTGCGACGTGCTGATATGGGATTGACATCAGGGCCGATGATATGGAGTTCAAATGTTTGTAGAGCTTATGGGACATAACTACGGGGTCATCAGTTCCTAAACTTACAAATTACTTATGAACCAGCTACAACTAAGGACGGCACAAATATCCATGCCCGAGGAGGGATTCGAACCCCCGACCGTAGTGGCCGTGCAGACCGTGACTGAAGTGCCGCAATCCCCTCGGCCCGATATGGAGTTCTCGGATATATAAATTAATAACTCAGAAATATAATGGCGACGACTCAGAAATACATGATGTTACGCTGGTTAGATACTCGGAATTAGAAGTACAGGAGGAACCTGAACCTGAATGTGGCTCTTGAAGCAAGACATTATCTATTTGTCCCTTTCCCGCACATACACGGTCGGCATTGTGTTAAACGCGGATTTGGCAATTGTTAATATTTACAGGGTGGCCGGATTCCCTTCCTGCCGCCACCCCATGGTGGGGTGCCCCGAATGTCTGCGTATAGTGTTATAAGTGTGCGAAAGGGTAAAGTGTTACGAAATGATTGCGAACCGTGTAACTGAGGCGGGACTTGGGGACCAGTCCGGTATTAACCTAGGAGGATGAGGAAAACCGCCTAAAAACCACATCCAGGCTGGCCGGCACTCCGACCCCTTTCGTTAATTCGCCGGGCGGATTCGAACCGGGGCCGGTACGCCTACCCGTTTCGGAAAGCGGTGCGTTAGACCACACGGCTAACCGAGCGGGTCAAGCAAGACATCATCTGAAAATGTAATTATTATGGATTTTCTTTTTGGACTGCGTGAATGCGAAAGGGAATGTGATAACGTGGCTTTAGTGAAGAGTCCTCATTGTTCCATCCCACTTAGTTTTAACCTCAACTGCACTTTGGTGACTAATGTAAGCACTTTCAGGTGTGTGGTAACTCTTTATATGTGTGTTTTGCGCTGTTATAAGTACTTTAAGCAGAGAGTTTTTGGCACTGCTGATTGAATGCGTAATGATACGCTGACGCCATTAAATTACATAATTTTACTTTCTTATGGTACTGATAGCTTGTTACTTTGTTTCTCTTAGTTAAAATGTTTGTTGAACTACATTTTACATGGAAATGACGCATAGTACTGTTCTGTTTATGGTTGCCCGATATTCCAAGCATGATTACGTGTGGATCCGAGCGTTCGAGGTCAAAGGTGTCCCTTGTTAGGGTGCTTTGTAGCACATCACTTGAATTGATTACATATATAGGAATGGATGCCTTATACTGACATGTATATTTTAACAACAATGACATAGTGCATCAATGCACTTTCAATTGTTTTGAACAACTGTTGAACTCACCAGCATCGTTCAGTCCATTGCGTTTGTCGTTGCCAGGTACACCTCTTGTTTGCTAACCTAGAGAAAATGAGAAGGTACGATATATTTCGACTATTTTGGCAATAGAAACAAATGAAAGTGTCGTCTGAATAAACAGCTGTTCCCCTTATTTAACTATCATGGAAGAGGTTAGCAGATAGTTGTTATTTGGCGCTATTGGAAACAATCGTGAAAGAAGCTCGATTTTTACAAGAAGTTAGTGCGAGAGTGTAGTGTCCTTAATAGAGAAATATCAAGGCGCATTGAAATGTAAAAAAACCGACGCTACGACATGGAAGGGAAAAAAAGCGACATAATCGCGTGCACCAAGTGAATTCAATGCTGTCCATGGAACATGTAGGATAGCAAAAATGCTTAGGGCTTAGTACGATAACATATTGCCAAGTGCCTAGTACCGTAGTGCAAGCAATAACTTGTACATAGGCGAAAGTACACAGTTCCTGTAGATCGGCGGAAGGAATCACATTTTAGGTCTAACACTAGGCGCAACAAGCATAAGTAAAAACTGAAATAATAAGCTTGCAGACATAAATAATTTATTCTGATTTCTATTGCGACAGATACAAAAGACGTAACTATCTGTTGGGCTCTTCAGATAGTCGTAGAGATTTTCATGTAGCGTTTCCAAAATGGCCTTTAGAAGACGAAATTGCGTAACAAATTCTGCATCATCCCAGCATTCAAAATGATTTGGGCGAACATAAATACGTCTAGCACGTATTAAAAACTTAAATACGAAGTATTTTCGTTCCACGCAGTCATGTTTAAAATATTCCACAATATTATTTATTTGCTTGTTTATTAGTAGCTTTCGGCTTCTTAGGTCGTCGTCAGATAACTTCATACTAAACAGATAGCCCACACGTAACGTGTGGACTATCTGTTTAGTATGAAGTTATCTGACGATGGCTTAAGAAGCCGAAAGCTACTAATAAACAAGCAAATAAATAATATTGTGGAAGAAAAATATTACGTATTTAAGTTTTAATATGTCTTTGTTCCTCCAAGCACCGACGAAATATTCCATAAACGTCTAGGACGCCTTATAGCGGCAATGACTCTAGATTGTCCAAAATATTGACATCGTCTTCATTGTCAAGCAAATCTCTTATTCCAGCCATTTTCATCATACCGATTCTCACTGAACTAGTCGTTACCCATAAGTTTGTATTTTGATATCGCAACAATAATTTTAAGGTTATGTTGCGTATCTGCAATACATCAAACTCATCTACTGACATGGACGGGGCGATAAATATGACGATAAAATTTTCCAATGAAGCCACTTTCCACAGTAGTTTTTCATATACAGGGTGTTACAAAAAGGTACGGCCAAACTTTCAGGAAACACTCCTCACACACAAAGAAAGAAAATATGTTTTGTGGACATGTGTCCGGAAACGCTTAATTTCCATGTTAGAGCTCATTTTATTACTTCTCTTCAAATCACATTAATCATGGAATGAAAAAACACAGCAACGGGATACTCTACCTGTGCTGCTAGAACATGTGCCTTTACAAGTATGACACAACATGTGGTTCATGCATGATGGAGCTCCAGCACATTTCAGTAGACGTGTTCGTACGCTTCTCAACAACAGATTCGGTGACCTATGAGTTGGTAGAGGCGGACCAATTCCATGGCCTCCACGCTCTCCTGACCTCAACCCTCTTGACTTTCATTTATGGGGGCATTTGAAAACTCTTGTCTACGCAGCCCCGGTACCAAATGTAGAGACTCTTCGTGCTCTTATTGTGGACGGCTGTGATACAATACGCCATTCTCCAGGGCTGCATCAGCGCATTAGGGATTCCATGCGACGGAGGGTGGATCATGTACCCTCGCTAACGGAGGATATTTTGAACATTTCCTGTAACAAAATGTTTGAAGTCACTCTGGTACGTTCTGTTGCTGTGTGTTTCCATTCCATGATTAATGTGATCTGAAGAGAAGTAATAAAATGAGCTCTAACACGGAAATTAAGCGTTTCCGGACACATGTCCACATATCATATTTTCTTTCTTTGTGTGTGAGGAATGTTTCCTGAAAGTTTCAAAATGTTCAGATGTTTGTAAAGCTTATGGGACTTAACTACGGGGTCATCAGTCCCTACACTTACAAACTACTTATGAACTAGCTAATCCTAAGAACGGCACAAATATCCACGCCCGAGGGGGGATTCGAGCCCCCGACCGTAGTGGCCGTGCAGACCGTGACTGGAGCGCCTCAGTCCCCTCGGCCACCGCGGCCGGCCCTGAAAGTTTGGCCGTACCTTTTTGTAACACCCTGTATGTAGTGCTTCTCTTATCGATCGATCGATCGATCGGAATATATTGCGGTATTTTAGCGCTTTGGAATCCTGCTATTTTCATACAGATTTTCACTTAATTGGTCGTCAGCCGTGTAACGAGCAGAATTGTACTCGTTAACTTAACGGCCAGTTTGAGGTCTTTAAACGTCAGGGTTAATTCATAACGAAACATTGACAAACAGAATTCTCCGCTAACAAGTTAAAATCTTAACCGGAACTTAACGAGACATTGACAAACCGGCCCATAGTGCGTTCGTGGCAGTTTGTGGGCACGGGCCTAATTTTGATCGAGCTACGGCCTCTGCGTGCGTCTATTTCTTTTCGTGGACTGCAGCAACATGCAGCTCGCAGCCGGTTTAGTGGCCTGTCTGTGAGATCAATATCGCAGCAACACATCTCGTGGGGGTGGCCCCACGTAGGGGGAAAGCACAGTTGGGAGCCAGAGACAGTCCACACAGGGGGCGTAAAGCTGTGCTGACGGACAACTGTTGCCTGTCTATTGACGGCACAAGATGCGTGAGGAATATAGGACGCCACAAACGAAACAGCAAATAACAGAAGATACGAAAGGAATGACTTTACCCATCTTCAAAGTAAACTGCACGGCCGAGAAAACACATTTACCGCCGTTCAGAAAGCTGTTTGAACATTTAACAAATGTTTATTTTGGAACTAATCTCAGCAATGAAGTAACATGTTCTTGGCCTAGCAGATGAGTGTGATCTGGTGACTGTTCAAAAATGTTCAAATGTTTTTAAATCTGTGGCACTTAACTGCTGTGGTTAACAGTTCCTAGGCTTACAAACTACTGAAACTAACTAAAACTAACCTAAGCACAATACATACCCTCATACCCGAGGGAGGACTCGAACCTCCGACGGGAAGCAACCGCGCGCTCTGCAGCAAGGCTCCTTAGATCGCTCGGCCATTCCACCACGGCCTGAGGACTATGACGCACTACAAGAAGATTACACACTTTAACGTGGCCTCTGACGGGAGAATGTTGGCAGCAGGAGCATCCATTCAGCTCATAGCTCATTGACTGTTAGATCAAACCCCACTGCTTCGCCGCAGTGACAAAGTGGAGATGTCACTATGCCGATGCGATGTAGGTGCTGCGCAGTTCGACAGTGGTTGAACTTCAGCCTCGCTATGGTGACTGCCAGCTTCCGAGAACACCTCAGTCCCTTGCACCAAGGTCTGGTTGGTAGCCACTGGTGTTATTTGTGCATAGTATTTCCCTTTAGTTGACTGGGAAGCTTGCCATTCTTTGTCCCATTCAGTCCGAAGAATCCTTCTGTAAACTGGTGAAAGATCTTCGCTGGAACCTGAGTGTATTCTTCTGTACCAGTGGTAATCGCTTCCTTGGCAAGTGTGTCAGCGATCTCGTTCCCCGATAAATATTGTAAGCGCTCGGGACGTTATGTCTTTCGCTGTGCCATCAGCAGAGGATTCTACATCTACATCTACATGGGATACTCTGCAAATCACATTTAAGTGCCTGGCAGAGGGTTCATCGAACCACAATTATACTATTTATCTCCCATTACATTCTCGAATAGCGCTCGGGAAGAAGAAACACCTGAATCTCTCTGTTCGAGCTCTGATTTCTCGTATTTTATTCTGATGATCATTTCTACCTATGTAAGTGGGAGTCAACAATACATTTTCACATTCGGAGGAGAATGTTGGCGATTGGAGTTTCGCAAGTAGCCCACGCCGCAGCGATGAGCGCCGTTGTTGTAATGATTCCCATCCCAGATCCTGTATCATTTCCGTAACGCTGTCTCCCCTGTATCGTGACAATACGAAACGAGCTGCCCTTCTTTGGACTCTTTCGATGTCCTCCGTCAAACCCACCTGATAAGGATCCCACACTAGGCTGCAATACTCCAAAAATGGACGGACAAGCGTACTGTATGCAGTTTCTTTTGTAGTTCTGTTGCATGTTTTAAGGGTTCTGCCAATAAAACGCAGTCTCTGGTTCGCCTTTCCCACGATATTATCTACGTGTTCTTTCCAATTTAAGTCTGAAGTAATAGTAATTCCTAGGATTAGGCCCAGCATGACCGACGCTGGCCATACTTTGCCTACACAGAGCTTTATGCAGTCCTGCAAGATCACGGTGGATGAGTCACTCCTCCGGTTGCATACGTGATCGCTTCCAAATCTCGGAACGCGTGTCCTGAGACTGCGAGTGGTGAATGGAACGGTGTTTTTCTGGGAACGGCGCGTGGCCACATCCGGCTGCCCTGGAGAAAGCAGCTGACCTGCGCGCGCTGCGGCTAGCGGCCGTGACGGCGCTGCTGTTGCGACGGTGACATCACCGCCGTTGCCGGGAAACGGCGTCACGGCTACGACGTCACAGCCGTGGCGTCAAGGAATGCGGTCGGCCGGGATCGCCTCTCCCCGCTGCGGTTTCCCTTCCCGCAGGAAAAGGAAGCGGCCGGCCTCGCCGCGAGACCACTGGGACATTGCGCATTGCCGGCTGCCAGCAAACCTAGCGTCTCTGAGAGTAAACACGCTGCATTCGGGCCTGATGGAAGAAGACATTTCTGTAATTACTAGCTGAAAACCCAGCGTTGCCCGGGTAATTATTTATTTATTCGAGCCTTGAGTTAGTACTTTTCCTATCCACTCTCTCCCTGTCCATCTCCTTCTTTTTAAACACATGTCACATTTATCAGATAATATATAGGAAATAAGAAATCACACGTAAAAATGCACTCGTGTCGAAGAATCCATCACGAAATTCAACAATAATGATTGTAATAATATCACAGATCGAACACTTGATGTAATGCGCGAAACGTCAAATCGATTTTTTAAATAGACTTATTCAAAGAAATTTCTTTTTTACTGCTTTATTTATTTATTCTTATTTTTTCTTATTCGTATGCTTATCCTTACCGAGAAAGAGCTGAATACATTGTAGCACGCATACACCAAAGATATGGTCTGTGGCATCACGTTTCGCTGTATGTAACCTCCTTGCTATAGAGTCGCAAACGTCATCGCTGGCCTTTAGTCCGAATTTTTATATAATTTTTATATAATTTGACGTACACCGAACAGACATTCACATTTATAGATATAGAAGAAGACACAGTGTTCCTTTCTATACGGCTTTGAAGCCCACACCAGGAAGGAGGTTTATGGCAAGCGGAAGGACGGGCTAAAGGAGAGGACGGAGGCCCGGAAAAAAGGGTGGTCTTGGGGTAAAGCGCTCGACCAACACGAAAATTATTGCCGACGCCATGGGCACATAGTAACATATATTTTGAATGCTTTAGTGAGGCGAGTGTCAACAGCCGTAATATATTTCATAAAATGCATCTTTAAAAACCATCAGCTGTTTATTCAAAACCTTATACATCTACCATTTTCGGTCATAGACCATCTTCATGGATAAACTATACAAAATTAACGTAATTAATGTGCACAATCACAGAGAGGAAATAATCAGCAAAATTACATACAGAGAGACTGAAAATGGAGAATCATGTCAATTTAACATTTAGTTAAAATACTTACAAGGTGTTAAAACAGAATGGTAAAATGCATCAAATAAAATACATCTAGCTGAGACAAACAGGAGTCAGTATAACTAAAAGTGTTAAAATTACATTGGTCATCTTAGATAAAACCTATTAGTCAAACATAACGTAAAAGGTAAGAACAGACTATGAATAAAAATGGAGGGAGTGCATGAGTCAGAGACGATGAAACCTATGTTATCGATATTATGTTTTGTTTTTTATGTTGTGACACTGTATTTTACTGCACCGCATTATATATGTTATTGTTAACCTTTGTATACACAAATTTCATCGTAACTTGTTGATGACTACACCTTGTAACTTTGTTTACACTTTTGTCCAAAGATGTTCATCCAAAGATATTTTACATCCCGGAATGGTATTACAAATATACTGCCTCCTGTTTGTCTCAGTTAGATGTATTTTATTTGATGCATTTTACCATTCTGTTTTAACACCTTGTAAGTATTTTAACTATATGTTAAATTGACATGATTCTCCATTTTCAGTCTCTCTACATGTAATTTTGCTGATTATTTCCTCTCTGTGTTTGTGCACATTAATTACGTTTATTTTGTATAGTTTATCCATGAAGATAGTCTATGACCGAAACTGGTAGATGTATAAGATTTTGAATAAACAGCTGATGGTTTTTAAAAATTTCATTTTATGAAGTAACATAATTATATTTGTCTCTGCCGTGGGTCAGCGCGCCTGGCCAGGGGGCTAAACACCGTCAGTAAAAAAAAAAAAAAAAAAAAAAAAAAAAAAATATATATATATATATATATATATATATATATATATATATATATATATATATATATATATATATATATATATATAAATAAATAAAAAAAAGAAAGAAAGTTAAGCCAAATGTGCAACGAACAATCAAGAACGAACCGAAACAACGACCGCAAAGCATAGATATACCTGAACAGAAAAAAGAATGGAAAAAAACACGGAAACCGAAGGATCGCGGGTTCGAAACCCGGTCGGACCTCGGATCTTTTCATTCTGCGTTTTCACTCATCCTTCAACTCTCAACGGTGTGAGCAGTCGCCAGAAACGACACGTGGTTCGGATTCCACGTTAAACTGTAGATCCCCTTTCCCCGGTTGGATAACTGGGGTGGGCAAGTCGCCGAAGTGGCGTCCAATTGAAAGGCTTGCACCAGGCCAATGAGCCACACGAAATTATTACTGTAACACGCTGCTCGGCTGCTCAGTTCAAATGTTCGTAAATCTAATGGACCTAACTACATTAGTCACTGCTCCCTAGGCTTACATACAACTTACACTAACTCAAAGTAACTTATGCAAAGGACAACACAAACACCCATGGTCGAGGGAGGAATCGAACCCCGACATAGAACGGCCGCTCGCACCCCAGCTGGGCGCCTTAGTGCGCACGGCTATTCCGCTGCGGATGTGACGCTAAGGTGTGCGCCCACTTACAACGAAACATCCATATAAAGACAATGTAAAACATTAGTTACAAGGACGCTGCTTTCTAATAAATTATTTAGTAGGAGAAGCTTGTTCCGGCGTAAATGCCATCGTCGTATCTCTTCTTATCCTTGTAAGAACGCAGTTCATTTGATCTGTTTGGTTCTTATTTAACAGATGTATTAAAATGTTTGTAAATCTATCAGACTGAACTGCGTGGTCATTAGTCTGTAGCTTATAAACTACTTAAACTGAGGTAAACAAACCTAAGGACAACACAAACACTGATGCCCGACTGGGGACTCGAACCCTCAACGGCGAAAGGACGTGAGCAACGCAGCACGGCGCCCCAGTGCGTACGGCTAATCCGCCGCTGTAGATATATTAGAACTGTTACGTAAAACAGCGAAATAAAATATTTTTAAAAGCTGTTGACTGTGATACGGTCAATGAAATGAAGATCCCTTGATGATAGATTAATCTGCATAAACTAGGTCATCTGAATAAAGATCATGGATGATCTCGGCTGTTTTCTTTAAGATGAGTCAATGTTAAATTAAACAAATTCATGCCTCATTTTCTCAGAAACTACTGAACACAATTGTCTGAAATTTTCACTGAAAATTAAATGATCTTTGTGCAATCGCCGTGGTATTGTAATTTATAATATACTTTAACTGCCATGCATTAAAAATTTTTTGTGATAAAGTCATAAATATTTGTATTACAGCAGAATTACTAGTACAATCAATATAACTGCGGTTCAACAACTGTAATGCAGTGTTGTTTACAACATTTGAAATCTTAATTACAGTTTCTTTGACATTTTCTGAGAAAACGGGGCACATGTTTCAGAATTTCTAGTTTTGAGAAAATGAGATAAAGTTCTCAACATGTTTATTCTAGGGAAATTTTACAGATCTGTGCCTAAGAAGTGGTTAGAAACAGCCTGCACCATCATTTGGATCTTAATTATCTTTGGGTTCATTTGCCTGTTTCCTGTTTCTTGACTCTTTGGACATTAGAGAAGCAGCAAAATCTGACTTGGCAATACGCAAGATGTTCTCTTAGAATAGTTACAGTATTCTGTCCGGATGATATGCCTAACTATTCCAAAACTTTTAGTCTGGCAATGTTTCCATTATTCCACGTTATCATAGCATCTGACACTCCGTAGTTGTAAAGTTCTGTAACCAACAAAAACATTTTTACGGATGCGGGTCCACACGATGTTTTGAAGGCCTCATTTACGTTTTGAGTTTTTCCATGCAAGCACTTCCTCTAGCAGGTTAACCAACATATGAACCGTACATTTCTGTACAAAACACAAAAAGAACTAACTCTCTAACTGTAAAAGTGCCGGAGGTATTATCCTTTTTACGAAAAGGGTTGAAATTATTACAGTGACAGATGTCAAAAAATTCAATAAAACGGAGTTCTGACTGATGGACAGGAATAAAAAATACATATAAATTTTCAAAAAGAACATAGTACCTAATTATGAAAAAAATTATTTACAAAAAAAAAAAAGAAAAAAAAAAGAATTCAGCCTATCATCTTACCTTAAGGGAGCCTGAAAGTCAACGAACTGCATTTTCATACCTTGCTTTCGGTGCACATTACTCTTGATCTACAATGCTGAGGAAGTTGCGATTTTGTACCAACACTGAATGACATTAACTCAAGCTGTAATAGGAAATTTATTGAATCGTCTGGTATAGTTTAAGAATTTTTCCTAGTAGTTGTGTGTATAATACACGTTCGCATTCTAGGACCATTTTCTGGTGCATCGTCAAACTAATAGCATTTAGACTATGGCAGGCTGCTGTCAACATTAGCAGGAACACATTATGCACCTTGTTTTGTAGTTTGGAGTATATCTGAGGAAATAGAAAAACCCTTATTACACTTCATTACTATTTTGTCTAAAAATTACCGTTAAAATTGTTTACAGAATATAAACGTAAATCATTTCTGCAATGTATTAGACAGAATCCAAGACACTGTCCCATTCTTCAATTGGCAGAAATTTGTGGAACATAGCTAAACCATTATGAAGTATTTGTTCTGAAAATGTAGTTTTGAGAAAATGAGAAAAGAATGTTAACAGTGTTTTTGATTCATCGTATACCTCTTTCAGAATATTTCAGTGACATAATCTTGCTGGCCAGCTGCTTCTTTTATCTTCTGCAGACTTTTTTCGGGGGTCTTTTTCTTACTCTGGACTCTTTAGTGCCGGCCGCGGTGGCCGAGGAGACTGAGGCGCTTCAGTCACGGTCTGCACGGCCACTACGGTCGGGGATTCGAATCCCCCCTCGGGCATGGATATTTGTGCTGTCCTTAGTTTTAGGTAGTTCATAAGTAGTTTGTAAGTTTAGGGACTGATGACCCCGTAGTTAAGTCCCTTAAGCTTAACAAACATTTGAACATTTGACTCTTTAGTGATGGCTTCCGCAGCCCTTTCAGCTTCAACTAGTCGCTGACGATCTATGGCAGTAGAATAGCTATCATATTATTTCCTGGTTGGATGTCTAATTTGTCCATTACTTTTCTCCTGCTAATTTTAACACCATTGAAACAGATAACAGCATCCATCACACCTATTTTGAGTACTGTCCATCCAACAAACCCTGTTTTCGGTAATCATTGCCACAGGCAGCTGTTGAAACTCTCATTAGTAATTTGAGTACGGCCATGCAGACATTTGCTAAGTATCTGCAAGGTCCCTGTATATTGGCTTTATTGTTTCCATGACTGTGGGCAGACATGGAATGTTTATGGTGATATTCCTCGCCTAAAGCATCAGCGTGGGCAGTGGCAGACATTTGTTCAAAGAGCATTTAAGACAATAATAACTATTTAAAAGTAAATAAACCATACATTTTTGGAAACGTGACAAATTTGACTTTCATAAGGCGGCAAACACATTTTTTTCATATTTCATCATTTTGACGTCCTGGCCCCCTAATAAATTAACAAATAAACATTGTGTCATTGTTAAGTGTTCATATTATGAGGACTACCCCTGTATGTCTATATCAGTGTTTCATACTCCCAGTTAGGATGGTTGCGACCAGGAAGTTTGACATCTCTGCAACTGGGTTTCACGTAAAAATACAATAATCGACTAGATTTGGTTTTATTAATTGAAAAGTGTCACTGCCAACATAATTAAGTTCTTGCTCGTGTGCGTTACGCTTTCCACATTACTCTGACCATGTCAGTGCTTCACTCACCCAATTAGGTGGGCTGCTACCAAACACGTTTGCTGCGCAATGCTGCCTTGGTACGGGAACGCCGAGGTCTTTCTTTTCCGTTGTTAAGAGGGGGAGTTGGAAGATAAGTTTCCCCTGTCGACTGTGGTCAGAGTTGCGTATGAAAAGAAAAAATAGAATGACACATTAAGGATAAGACATATCTTTATTTTTCTACATAATTTCCATGTTCATTAAGTCAAAAAAAAATTTTTAAACATGGCTGCAATTCGGCAACGGTGGGACAACAATCCAAGCGTCAACACAGTTTCAGCCGACCAGTTGCATAAAATAGTTTACATCTATAAACCTTTACCCAGGTTTCGGCAAAATTAATTATGCCTTCTTCAGAAGGATACAATAAAGCTCACATTAAAAAAGTTGTTTAAATGTGGCTGACTCCATGTCAATAGATTAAAATTTTAAAATTGAAAAACAAAGTCATATTCTAAAATTTTGGAGCATGTCCACACACAGGTCAAGTGAGCACTGCGTACTGGCAAAGGCGATAGGAGGGCTCTATCGCCTTTGCCAGTACGCAGTGCTCACTTGACCTGTGTGTGGACATGCTCCAAAATTTTAGAATATGACTTTGTTTTTCAATTTTAAAATTTTAATCTATTGACATGGAGTCAGCCACATTTTAACAAATTTTTTAATGTGAGCTTTATTGTATCCTTCTGAAGAAGGCAAAATTAATTTTGCCGAAACCTGGGTAAAGGTTTATAGATGTAAACTATTTTATGCAACTGGTCGGCTGAAATTGTGTTGACGCTTGGATTCATTAAGTCATTTCTCATACCGCTTTAAAAGCATAAAAAGCCGCCCGGCAAAAAATCAGGGCGTTGCTTACGGAAGAAGCGTTGAACGGCTTGTCTGACGTCAGCATTGCTTCCACAGCGCCTTCTACATCTACATCCAAACTCCGCAAGCCACACGGTGTGTGGCGGAGGGTACCTTGAGTTCCACTATCGGTTCTTCCTCCTATTCCAGTCACTCATTGCTCGCGGAAAGAAAGATTGTCGGTATGCCTCTGTGTAGGCTCTAATCTCTCTGATTTTATCCTCATGATCTCTTCGCGGGATATACGTAGGAGGGGGCAATACACTGCTAGACTCCTCGGTAAAGGTATGTTCTCGAAACTTCGACAAAAGCCCGTACCGAGCGACAGAGCGTCTCTCCTGCAGAGTCTTCCACTGGAGTTGATCGATCGTCGATCCTGCAATTAGGCGCACTGCTCTCCGTTGGATGTTCTCTACCTACTCTATCAACCCCTCCTGGTATGGTTCCCACACCGGTGAGGAGTATTCAAGCAGTGGGCGAACAAGTGTACTGCAACTGACTTCCTTCGTTTTCGGACTGGATTTCCTTAGGATTCTTCCAATGAATCTAAGTCTGGCATCTGCTTTACCGACGACTGATCTTATATGGTCGTTCCATTTTAAATCGTTGCTAATGCCTACTCCCAGATAATTTGTGGAATTAACTGCTTCCAGTTGCTGACCTGCTATAGTGTAGTTAAATGATAAAGTATCTTTCATTCTATGTATTCGCAGCACATTACACTTTTCTACACTGAGATGCATGCAATTGCCATTCCCTGCACCATGCGTCAATTCGATGCATATCCTCCTACATTTCCATACAATTTTCCATTGTTACAACCTCTCTATATACCACAGTATCATCTGCAAAAAGCCTCCGTGAACTTCCGACTTTATCCGCAAAGTCATTTGTATATATTGTGAACAGCAACGGACCCACGACACTCCCCTGTGGCACACCTGACATCACTCTTACTTCGAAAGACTTCTCTCCTCCGAGAGTCTTCTTCAAAGCTGGAAACAGATGGAAGTCACTTGGTGCGAGATCAGGACTGTATGGCGGATGGTGTAGGCGCTCCCAACCAAGAGCTGCAATATGGTTTTGCGTTGCCGTCGCCGGGTGTGATCTCGCATTGTCATCCAACAGCAGAATGCCAGATCTAAGAAGACCAGGCTGCATTTTCCGAATCACTTCTTTTAATTTCGAAAGAGTAGCGCAGTACCGCGGAGCATTGATGGTTGCATCCTCCAAAAAGTCCAGCAACAAAACTTTTGGGGCGCGCCAGAAAACTGTGGGTAGCACTTTATCTGCAGACGGAGTGCTTTGGAACTTCTTTCGGACAGGTGATGACGGATGTTTCCACTCCACGGATGTGGCCTTCGGTTCGGGCGTGAAATGGTGGACCTACGTTTCATCCCCCGTCACAATCCGAAACAGAAAATTATTGCCAATGAAAAATTATTGCCATATTGCTCTAGAAATATAAAGACATGTCTTATTCTATTTTTCCCCCTTTCATACACAACTCCGCCCACAGTCGACGGGGGAAACTTGTTTTCAACTCCCCCTCGATAATGGGAAAACTTAATTGCTTGAACGTTTGTGTGCGTTCGTCTGCAGCATTTGCCTCTCTGTAGTATCGGTGCTACAAGTGCGCAGTTAACATGGCTGCGGCTTGACCAGTTTCGTGACTAACATACACTGTGTCTATTGCATCGGCTGCACGCACTCCCGCAGCTCACATCGTAGGTCAACTACCCATCATCATACTCAATACAAGATACTAATTACCTAGTATCCGAACGTTGCTCGTCCTTTAAGCAAAAACCTTTGCAAACTCCTTCTGCATTACTGTTGACCAAGTCTGGAACACACATCAATCCACTGTTGTATTTAGGAAAGTCTGAAGTCATGTTAATCTCGTAAGTTTTTATAACTGCTTCTTTCTGTCAAACAGTCTGTCCCACATCTTCATTAAGTTAAACCTCTTTTATTTATTTATTTATTTATCAGTCAGACATGCCACTTCTTTCGCCCTCTCTTGATTATTTGTATTTCACCTTCTCTCTTGATACTTCTTTACTATCATTGCTGTTACTGACCAAAGTCTATCACTTTACATGCCTGTGATTTACTATAATTTATATTTACGAGGCGCATATATAATGTTAGTTCCCAATTTTTTAAAATCAATACAACATAATTACTTCAAATACGTTGTTGGCATCAGGTACAGCAGTGTTTGAGCGATTTTTAACATAGTCACGAAAATAATTGAGGCACTCCTCATATCGAGGAATCACATTCTTTATTCCTATGTCACAAAAGTCTGCTGCTGCCCGTGAATAGAATCAGCGTGTGACAAGCCGTCTTCTGCTCTTCGTCGTTCACAAAACGCTGACCGAAAGATAAGAATTTCTTGAGATGGAAAAAAAGTGGAACTCGCTGGGAGAGAGATCAGTAGTGTATTCTGGATAATGAAAAGTTCCCAGCCGAAGTTCTGGAAAGCAGACACTGTGTGCCTAGCCATATGGAAAACATTGTCCAGACAGCAGTACGAATCCCAGGCATCTTGTTCTGTATGGCACTTTGCAGTTTCTGCAGTGTTTCACAGTAAAGAGCTGAAAACGACTCACACGCTAGTTCAATTCACAGGCGGCAGGCTTCAACGACATGTTGTTGTGATCTTCAGTCCCGGGACTGGTCTGATGCAGCTCTCCATCCTACTCTACACTGAGCAAGCCTGTTCATCTCCTCTAAGAGCCGGCTACGATGGCCGAGCAGTCTGCGGCGCGCCATTCATGTTCTGCACGGCCACTACGGTCGGGGGTTCGAATCCTCCCTAGGGCATGGATATTTGTGCCGTCCTTAGTATTAGCTGGTTCATACGTAGTTTGTAAGTTTCGGGACTGGTGACCCAGTAGTTAAGTCCCATAAGCTCTAGAAACATTTTATTTGATTTGATCCTCGTACGAACGCCAACCTACAGCCAGTTAAATCTACTTACTGTATTCATCTCTTGGTCTCCCTCTGCGATTTTTAACCCACAAGCATCCGTCCAGCGCTAAATTCACGATTTCTTGATGTCAAAGAATGTGTCCTCTCAATCGTTCCCTTTTTTTAGTCAAGGTACGCCAGAAATTCCTTTTCTCCTCAATTCTGATCAGTACCTCATTAGTTACGCGATCCACCCACCTAATCGTGAGCATTCTACTGTAGCACCACATTTCAAAAGCCTCTATCCTCTTCCTGTCCGCACTGTTTATCGTCCATACAAGGCAACATTCCACACAAATGTCTTCAGAAACGACTTCATTACGCTTTAATTAATAATCGAAGCCAAACAATTTCTCTTTTTTAAAAACGCATTTCTTCCCATTGCCATTTTGCATTTTATATCCTCTGTACTGCGACCATCATATGTTGTTTTACTATCCAAGTAAAAAACTCATCTACCACCATTATTGTTTCATTACCTAATCTAATTCCTTCAGCATCGCCTGATTTTCTTAGACTGCACTCTATTACTCTTGTTTTTCTCTTGTTAATGTTCATCTTATATGCACCTTTCAACACACCGTCCATTCCGTTCAACTGCTCTTCCAGGTCCTTTGCTGTTTCTGACAGAATTACGATTCATAGGCAAAACACAATGTCTTTATTTCAACACCCTGACTTTAATTCCTTCTCTGAATTTCTCCTTGCTTTCATCTATACCTTGCTCAATGTACAAACTGAATAACATTGGCAAAAGACTACTACCCTTTCTTACTCTCTTCCCAACCTCTGCATCCTTTTCATGACCTTCAACTCTGATAACTACTGTCTGGTTTTTGTAAAAGTTGCAAATAACTTTACGTTCCCTATATTTTACTCCTGCCTTCTTCATAATTTGAAAGTGTGTATTTCAATCAACATTTTCAAAGGCTTTCTCCAAATCTACAAAAGCTAGAAATGTAGGTTTGCCTTTCCTTAATCCATCTTCTAAGAAAAGCCGCAAAGTGATTATTGCCTCCCGTTTTCCTACATTTCTCCTGAATCCAAACTGAACTTCCCCGAGGTCTGCTTCTGCCAGCTTTTCTACTTCAACGACACAGAAATACAAAGACAACATGAAAATTTATTGACAACAGTTACAGCAGTGTTTGAACTATTTTTCGATGTAATCACTTGTTACATATTGGGATGAACTTTTGTATTTCTTCAACGACTTAGAAATATAAAAGTTGATACCAATATGTAAGAAGTGCCTCAATTAATTTGGCGACTATGTCGAAAAATAGTTCAAACGTTGCTGTAACTGTTGTCAATAAATTTTCATGTTGTCTTTGTTTTTAAAAGTAGGGAAACTACTTTCCAGAAAAGCGTCGCATTTATTCCATTCTTTGCAAATATACAAAGAGATCTTCTAGATGTTTTGCTCGGTATTCAGAATAAAATGTTGTGAAACCGTTCACAGTTAGGTATATTTGTATTTACGCGTAGTGAACAGTTCGTCCTGCCTGTCCTTAAGGAGACCGTCACAGATACCAAATTAGACCATAACTTTCTATTTGTATGAGGCTGCGAAACAAGTTCGTAAAATTCTGGGTCGGAGGGGGCCAGGGTGATAACTCTTGGACCATTGTCCTCGCTCGCCACTGAGACGTGGCAATAACTCAGTCCTCGTTACTCCATATTATACTGGCCCCGCATCCTATTCGCTCAACGATCGTACAGATTTGTTGTTCGTCGGGTGCAGTGTACTGACCACCTCATTTACCCCGCCTTCATAAATCCAGATCTCCGGTTCAACCGGATCGTTCTTTTTTTTTTTTTTTTT
Organism: Locusta migratoria; assembly: GCA_026315105.1. NCBI lineage: Eukaryota > Metazoa > Arthropoda > Insecta > Orthoptera > Acrididae > Locusta > Locusta migratoria. The sequence continues at coordinate 243,949,397 of CM048748.1, forward strand.
TTTTTTTTTTTTTTTTTTTTTTTTTTTTTTTTTTTTTTTTTTTTTTAATACATGAAGTGCACAGTGTTTGTTACTCGGGAAATAACAAGTCGACACAAAAATCATTAAATGCAGCCAACCATGCATCAATCACAGTGGAATTTAACAAGTGTTTTATGTCGGTGAACACGGCGTGACAAGAATGATGGAATAGCGATGTACACAGATAAACATTGTGATAACATGGTGTACACAACGTGTACAAGGACGGTGCATTGTCAGAGCTGCCTGTTGTAGTCTGGTGATTCATGTGGAAATACTTCCAACGCGACTATGGCCGCAAAATGGGAATTAACAGACTTTAACGCGGAATTAGCAAATTAGAACAAGCACAAAGCTCTAAATATCTTAGAAGGTGAATAGAAACTGAATAGTAGAGCAGCGCAGAAATTAAAACCAGAAAAGATATGTTGAAAGAAGCATTTTATAGAAAAAGAAGAGTTTTCACCAGCAGTAAAGACAAAGATCGAAGGCACAGGTTATTAAGATGTTTCGTATAGAGTGTTCTTCTGTATGGTGCTCAAACTTGGACGTTGAGGTAGGCAGACAGGGCAAGGCCGGAGGCTCTTGAGACGTAGATATGGCAGAGGCTGGAAAGAATAAGCTGGATTGACAAAGTGAAAAATGAGGAGGTACTGAAGAGTGGGACAACAAAGGCAATTATTGGATTAATAAAAGGCAGGAAATGGGACTGGACTGGGCATGTACTACGAAATAAGGATAGGCTCATAAAAACAGTGTTAGAGAAAACTAGGAAGCAATGTACCGTAGAAAATGGAGATGTGAAGGATCTGATAATATAACAGAAAACTGATGATGACGATGCTGTCGGTTGCAGATAGGTGCACGGCACATTCCATATCTCAAATCGATAGGGAATTTAATAGTCCGAGATCCTCAATATCAAGAGCGTACCGAGATTAACAAATGTCAGAATTATCTCTCACCACTTTCGGGCAAGGACCGACGGAATGCACTTGGCCGGAAGCAATGGCGTTGGCGTAGAGCTGTGTCTGCTAACAGACCAGCAACTGCACAGGAAATAACGGCAAGAAACAATCTGGGACCAATGATCGACGTGTCCGTGGGGAGGGGGGAGGGGCACAATTTGGCGTCAATGAGGTAATACCACAGTCTAACATACCAGTCACGACACTCGAGCTAATTTTTGTTACCTACCGCGACAGCAGCGCACCAGGTGGCCAGCAGGGGACACTACTGAGTTTGCGGTATTTCGTGCGTTTTACGTCGGGCTACTCGTAGCGTATATTCGTTTTCGTAATGCTTTGCGAAAAGGGAAACTCTTGTATCGCAATAAAATGTATCATCAGCCAGAAAAAATTACCTCATTTGTCTGTTTTCAAATTTCCTAAGGACACTGAGAGGTATGTAACAATCATTCTGCTGAAAAGTTTCCGTTACGATTCACCTAAAAATTGCATATATATTTATATGTAATAGTGATTGTTTGACCTTTTTAGGAGAAGAAAATGGCTCATAATGTGTATAGACAACTATGTACTGCAGTCTGAATGTCCAAAGGAACAGAAAAAAAGCGTATGATAGGCCAAAGATATAAAGTAACATTCTGAAAAATTTGCTACAAAACTCTGAAACCTTAGCCTACATTTTAGTAAAAAATTGAAAGTTCGGAAAATAAGATGAAAACCATTTAGGGAGATAAGCAAATACCAAATATTTGTAGAAAATATTTACACCAAACTCAAATCTGGGCGTCACTGGTCATACTCTTCCTTTTTTTCGGAAATATGCACGTAAACCTAAAGAAGACAGTTCGTAAACGTCCAACAAAGATTTTTACGTATTTTAACTGTTAGTTGGAAGCATCTCGTTCGACACAGACCAATAAGAAAGGCGAAAGTCGTAGTTATGCTAACAGTTGTCCTAAAAATTAAAACACGAAAGGAAATGAAATTGTTTGTCATACGCGTTTACTTTGTAGCTACACGGTACGCTTCTTAGGCTTACATTACTTCCGTTTCAATGGGGAAAGCTGTAAAAATATTAGGAGGCACATGCTTCTGCGTGAGGAGGTTGTAGCTTTCATCGTGTGTTTTACTTCTACTACTGATTATTTATGCATCATCCGTTTCGTCTGATATTAGACTAAAACCTTTGTATCTAAAATAAAACAGCCGTATCGTGAATTACGTAGAAAAGGGTGAAACAATAAAATGTTATTCGTACGATGTATATGACGTTAACAGGCGGCTCCCTTGCTCGCCGCTTGGAGTGTTAGTGTCGTCTTGATTTGATTTGATTTAATTTTTCCAGGGAAGCCAAAACAGTCTTGGTCTAACCCGCCACTGCCCGCACCGAAACTAAGTTTATTGTGCGGTATCGCTCCCTGTATATCTAGTAAAGCCAACCAATGCCCTTGAACAGTGCAAGGAGTCCCTTTACCAGTTCTTTATTAGACACAATTTCTTCGGGTCTGGTTGTCCCAAATATTGTGTGCCTTTTATTCTCCAATGCAATGCATTCGAAGATTAGATGTGATGCAGTTTCATCACCGTCATCACAGATCCTACATTTAGGGTCCTCTTCTGTTATTCCCATTGTACGTAGGTGTTTTTTGAAATTCCCATGGCCTGTCAGCAATCCAACCATGAGTCTAATCTCTCTCCTGTTCAGGCCCAGGATTGCAGAGCTTCTTTTAAAACATGGCTTTGGTATCATTACCTTGCCATGTTCTTGTTGATGGACTTTGGTCCAATATTCTATGTGCTGTCTTCTGAGCCAGTTACGTAGCTCTAATTTGATCATTGCCTTGGTGATTGTCAGGACAGGTTCCGGTCCAATAAATGGAGTCTCTGCCGCCATCCTGGCTAATCTGTCGGCATGTTCGTTGCCACTGATCCCCGAGTGGCCAGGGACCCACAATAGGTTTACTCTATTGCTTTCCCCTAGTGTCGTCTTAAAAACATGTTCAAATGTTTTTAGAACTTACACTTATGAACTAACTAATACTAAGGACGGCACAAATATCCGTGCCCGAAGGGGGATTCGGACTCCCGACCGTAGTGGCCGTGCAGATCGTGACTAGAGCGCCTCACTCTCCTCGGCCACCGCGGCCGGCAGTGTCGTTCTAGCTGTCAGGCGGTAACAGATTTTACACCAGTGAGTGTCGTGACTGGTATGTTAGACTGTGGTAATACTGTAGTCGAGTCCCTTTGTTAAGAGAAACACATCGCCTGCAGCGCCTCTGCCGGTGGTATGACGATATTGCTTCCGCTCTAGACTACAGTGAGAACTGATGGTAGCGTTGGACAGACACAACGAAGCCGTAGACCCAAACTATCAACAAACCAATAAGCAAGCAGAAGGTGGCTCCGTGATGGTGTGGGATGGTTTTACATGGAATGGATTGGAACCTCTGGTCTACCTGAAGCGATCATTGACTACGATTCATGACTTTCGTGTTCATGGAATTCTTACAGATGACAAGGGTCATTGTCACAGTGCAACAATTCTCCGCGATTGGTTTGAATAACTTTCTGGACAGCGAATGGTATACCCACGCAGATCGAACGACATGAATACCATCGAACATTTAGGGGACACAGTCGAGGGGTTAATTGATCACAAAATCATGCACGTAAGTCAACATACACTTAAAATCTAGTTAATATAATAGACGTGTTTTGCAATACATAATTCGATCGCGTAACATGGATTCAAAAAGAACCTAAATACCTGTGGTGAGGAAAAATATCATTGACATCAGTAAAAAGGGCTTTTCACTGCGGACACTTTGGGGCATTCTCAGAAGAAGCCATGTAATTGTCCAAACATTAATAAGAAATTACAGGGAAGGAGTAAGTGTAGAAAACAAAGATAGATGAGAACGACCACTAATATTATATAACAGGGAGCGCCGATACATCATTAGAAATATGAATGGGAATCCAGAATTACAGCTACGAAGTTTGCAAAGATTTTTTAAAATCAGCCTTAGTGAAAGGGTGGAATAATGTCACACCTGCATACAGAAAAAAATTAATGTAATCTATGCCTCGATGTTTGGAAGCTGTGATCGAAGTAGAAGGCTTGAATACAAAACATTTAATTGGGCCTGAAAGTGAAGAACGTCACAGTCACACAATATATGTTTAATTTGTACCTGACCGATGTTTCATTTGTATGCTCATTATGTCAGTATATGGAATTGATATTAATTACGCATGTTGGTTTTCAGTTGCTAACATGTCTGTTTATTCACGTAAAAGTTTGGTAACCGGTTTCGGCCAGTTATACGTCCATCTTCAGACCACAACTGTAATGATATATGACATAATATTAGAGTGATACATTATTTCTAAAGACCACAACTGTAATGATATATAATATTAGATGTATAATGCCGCTATATAATATTTGAGGGATAAATTACTTGTGTGTGGCTCCGAAGAAACTACAAGAAGCTCTAAGCTAACTTCCTACAACACACTGTGCAGTGACGTCTCGATGAGACAACCCAGTGCATGTACCGAATTTCACGAAGAATCTACATTTCGTATTGTTATACCTCACTCAACGTTAAAATGAATTTTTCTATCATCAAGTTGCAGAAGAGCATATGACTTCTTTACAATAACAAGAAGAAGAATTTTTTTTCCAATGTGGCATTCTTCGTGCAGTGTGATAAATACTTAGAAAAAGTTTTGTAAATAGTATAAAGTAAGTAGATAAATTGTTGTAATAGCTGTGTAATTGTGTGTGTTAAAGAAGTTATGGATTAAATAAATTATACATTACTAAAAAGAAAAGGTCCTGGATTCGATCCCCACCAGATCCTACGATTTTTATCTGTCACTTTTCACTTCTTTCACCTCTGGCAGAGTTGCAGATGTGAAAAATATCGAGTAGCACCGTGGTTCGGAACCCGCGTTAAACTGTACGTCCCCCTATAACTGTCTGGATAGGTCAGTTTGAAGGTCGGAGAAAGGCAACTGCACACCACCTCCAAACAGGACCATGCCTTGTAAAGCATGAAATAATTTGTGATTAAGACTGAGTTTTACATGAATCAATAATTAAGATTGCTGTTAATCTGTGATGTTTTCAAAAATAATTTCTGTTCATGTCACAGAAAGTGGAAACATAATACGCCGCTCCTGTATGGAGTGTGTCAATATGCGCGAGAAACGTTAACATCGTGGTGATTGAAATGGTACGGATTATGACCAGATACTTGAAACAGACGAATGGAAAAACTTGTGGACTCCAACCTCGGGGAAGATCAGTTTGGATTTAGGAGAAATGTAGGAACACGGGAGACAATACTCACACTACGACTTATCTTAGAAGATAGACTAAGGAAAGTAAAACCTACATTTTTAGCGTTTGTCGATTTGGAGAAAGCTTTTGAAAATGTCGACTGGAATACACTCTTTCAAATTCTGAAGGTAGCAGGGGTAAAATATGGGGAGCGAAGAGTTATATTGAACCTATACAAAAAACAGACAGCGGTTATTAGAGTCGAAGAGCAAGAAAGGGACGCAGAGGTTGGGAAGGAAGTAAGACAGGATTGTAGCCTTTCCCCAATGTTGTTCAATCTGTACATTGAGCAGGCAGTGAAGGAATGGAAGGAGAAATTTGGAGAGGGCATCAAAGTGCAGGGAGAAGAAATAAAAACATTTCGGTTTGCCGATGACATGGTAATTCTGTCAGAGACTGCAAAAGATCTGGAAGAGCAATTGAATGGAATGGACAGTGTCTTGAAAGGAAGATACAAGATGAACATTAACAAGAGTAAAACGAAGGTAATGGAATGCAGTGTCAGAAAGTCAGGCGATGCTGAAGGAATTAGGTTAGGTAATGAGACAATAAAAGTAGTTGATGAATTTTGTTATTTGGGTAGCAGGATAACTTCTGATGGCCGAAGTAAAGAAGATATAAATGCAGAATGGCTTTGGGAAGAAAAGCACTTCAAAAGAAGCGAAACTTGTTAACATACAATATTAATTTAAGTGTTAGGAAGTCCTTTCTGAAACCATTTGTCTGGAGTGTAGCATTGTATGGGAGTGAAACGTAGACGATAAGGTGTTCATATAAAAAGATGATAGAAGCTTTTGAAATGTGGTGCTACAGACGAATGATGAAAATTAGATGGGTAAATCGCGTAACCGAATCGGGGAGAAAAGGGATTTGTGGCATATACTGACGAAGAGAAGGGATAGATTGGTTGGACACATTCTGAGACATCGAGGAATTGTCAACTTAGCATTGGAAGGAAGCGTGTGGGGTAAAAATCGTAGAGGGAGACCGAGGGACGAATACAGTAAGCAGATTCAAAAGGATGTAGGTTGACGAACATATTCTCAGATGAAGAGACTTGCACAGGACAGGGTAGCGTGGAGAGCTGCATCAAACCAGTCTGCGGACTGAAGACCATAACAACAACAACTTGAAACCAATACCAGTACACAAGATACTCTTAATAATACGATGTGACATCGCTGCCGAAATTGAAAAAAACTGAGCAAGGAAAAAAAAAGGGGGTGGAGCCCCTCCAGGCCCGCACTAGCATGGTGACCAACTCAATAGTTCTGCTGTCACCTCTGTATGTGTTAGTATTTCTAATGTAAGAGTCACAGGAACGGGTACTGTTATGTGTGCCGTACGTGTGGGTAAGATTACCCATTAATACGATCCATCAGGATGACAGAAGTGGTCGAAAGCTTTTGAAACAAGAGTGGTTATAAGGGCAGAGGGAAAAATTGCCAAGGGGAAAAAAAACCTCTGCGACAGTCAGGACCAGACACGCATCAGGAAATGACACGCGTCACCCTTTATATGGACACCAGCCTGCTGACCGACGGCTTCGTTCGAGGAAGAGCTTCCTGTCACGTAACCGAGCCCTGAAAGGGTCGGCCGCGGAGAACCGTATTGCAAGGTGGGAAGTCGACCTGATAAACCCCCGTAAAGCAGCAAAAGAAGAACTGGCATCTGGTGGAGACCTGCCATTCACAGTCTGGAGAACCCTGAACCGTATCAGGGTAGAATTGCCAAAGTGCAAGACAAACTTGCAGCGATGGGGCTTCCTTAAAAGAGAATGAGAACACTCTGTCTGTGTGGTTCTGTACAGGATCCTCAACACCTGCTTATCTGTCCATGTTTAGATCATCCCTGTACAATGGAAGACTTATGGAATAGTCTTGTGTAGTTCGCGAACAAACTAGTTCGGAAGAGCGCTGCCACAGACGAACTATGCGAACTAGTTCGCAGATGCCTCGCCTCTTAGTTCGTCCGCTCCTTTTCCGAAGACTGACGGGGAACAGCGAGAGGACGCGAGAGCGCGCAGAATCGCGTGATTCCCTTCTGCCAGTTACCGTCATTTCGAGCTGAGTTGCAGCTCAGTTGTAGTTTCATAGTTCACTGCCACAAATTTTCTTTTCTAAGGTATTCAGCAGTGTCTAAATATAACCCTCATTCCATAGTGTAAAGAAATAAAGAAAACTCAAAACTTACCACTGTTTGCATTTACATGCGATAAATTATGCATCAACCATTTTCTCTCGCCTGCATGATACTGTTGACGGCTCGCGGGGTAGAATGTTGAGGATAACGTCCTATAAGGGACGCTAACACTGTAAAGTAACGAACCCGTATACAATTAATTAGCTACAAAACTGCAGTTTACTGTCTGTCGTCAGAATTTAAAGGTCGAAACTCATTGTCATCAATGTCGCTAGCGTGAAGATAAAAAATTTCTTCTATTTCATTTGTTAATACAAAATCAATTTCTGTAATGAGTGTGAGGTTGACCGGAGTGGCTTAACTTTCGATGCAACTGAGAACGGCCGCCCCTTCGAAACAAAAAGTTGGACTCGCCCAAAACCGAAGACAAAAATGAGTTTCTGCGCGTGGGAACGTGGTTGACGGGGGGAGGGAGAGGGTTGACTATTAGTTAATGTTTGTGCCATATAATACTTGACCAAAGTAGTAATATTTTTGTTGATCACTTCCAAAACTTTATAAAAATTAAAAAGTCATTTTTTATCATTTTTATTAACGAAAATAGACGAATTTTGTAGGTAATGTTCCTTCAACGATCTATTAAATAAATAAATCCATTTTAAAAATAAAATATTCGTGTATGTAACAGGTTTATTTGTTTAAGTATTTGATGTCTAATTGCCCAAAAATACGGGTAATAGCATACGATTGGGCAACACTTACAATCTAAAAAAAAATCTGTCATAACAAAAGAAAGAGCTCGTTTAGTAGCGGTAGCAAAAGCCAAAAAGAGCGGACGAACTAAAAAGAGCGATCTACTTCGCGGCTGAGCTGAGAGCTAAAAGGAGAGCTACCGGTCACGAACTAAAATATGCGCGATTGGTCGCGAACTAACACATGCGTGGTCGATTACGAACTAAAATATGCGCGATCGGTCGCGAGCTACCGGTCGCGAACTAAAATGTCCGCGATCGATCGCGAACTAAAATATGTGCAATCGGTCGCGAACTAAAACGTGAACTATTATACCAAACGTATCTCGCTTCTTAGTTCGTTGCATTCTTTTCCGAAGACCGACGGGCAATAGCGAGAGGGCGCACAGCAGACTGTTCAACTGTTTGTTAAGCTTATGGGACTTAACTACGGGGTCATCAGTCCCTAAACTTACAAACTACTTATGACCTACTTACGAACTAGGACGGCACAAATATCCATGCCCGAGGGGGGATTCGAACCCCCGACCGTAGTGGCCGTGTTGACCGTGACTGGAGCGCCTCAGTCACCTCGGCCACCGCGGCCGACGCGCACAGCAGAATTAAAAATCACGTGTTTGCCTTCTGCTGATGAGAGCCATTTCGGGGTGAGCGTCTGCCTGTTAGATTACATAGTTCATTTTGAAGTATTCTGCACTCTGCAATATCTGACTAATAAATTCCATAATGCCAAATATAAAGACAACTCTAAACTTAAACGCGAGAAATTATCCACAGACTGTTTCTTTTGGTTTGCGTGATATCATTAGCGGCTCAAGCAGCAAGCGCGTGAAGCAGCTAGGTGGGGGAACTTCTCCCTCCACCTGCATGCGCAGACCACGCCGCTCAGCCGTCACTGGGAGCAGAAGAACTAAAAGAACGAACTAGTTCGCGGTAGAGCCGCGTACTAAAGTACGCGCTCCCGAGCGCGAACTATTATGCGCAAGTCTATTACGGAGGGCTAACGGCAAAGCCATATGGGCTGCTAATTTTTGGAAGGTAGAAGTCTAGTTCCAGACAAGGCGTTGCCCGGAATGAAACTTTCACTCTGCAGCGAGTGTGCGCTGATATGAAATTTCCTGGCAGATTAAAATTGTGTGCCGGAACCGGGACTCGAACCTGGGACCTTTGCCTTTCGCGGGTTTCGAATCCCCCCTCGGGCATGAATGTTTGTGCCGTCTTTAGTATAAGGTAGTTTATAAGGCAAAGGTCCCAGGTTCGAGTCCCGGTTCCGGCACACAATTTTAATCTGCCAGGAAGTTTCATATCAGCGCACACTCCGCTGCAGAGTGAAAGTTTCATTCTAGTTTATAAGTAGTTTGTAAGTTTAGGGACTGGTGACCCTACAGTTAAGTCTGTAAAGTTTTACAAAAATTTGAACTTTTTTTTTCGGACACGAAAAATAAGCAAGCAAATTACTGCAGTTCGCTATGGGACGAAAAATCATGCCTGGAAGAGAAAATAGTTTTGCTCTTATTATAATCGAATTAAGCAAGTAACGACCCATTACACAAGTCGTTAGCGAAAGCTGTCATGAGGCAGGCCAAGAGCGCATATATTTGTTCGAACATACCATTAATCACGAAACTAATGCAACTGAATTAGTGCAGTTTTACGCTCGACGCTCGCCGCGTATAACAGCGGACCAGTGCACGCGCCGGCGACAGCTCGCTTTCGAGAATAACGAGTGCCGCCTTTGCGCGGAGCGGCAACAGCGATGGGGTGTGCGGTGATGTACGGCGCCTGTCCGCGTCTATCCGTGTCGGAGCGGCATCGTTGCAGAACCGGAGGCGGGCGGCGGCAATGCTATAAAAATTACGAGCGGGTGGCACGAGGGGGGAGGGGCGGCCAGTCGGCAGTAGCGAGGGTGGGTGGGGGGCAGCAGACCGTGACGACAGGGGGGACGCGCATGGGGGTCGGCTCGTGCCTAGGCAGCTGCAACTGCGGCGCTCAGCTGTTATGGGGGCGCCACGCGACTGCAGACTACACCGCTGTCCCACAGACAAAAGAGCAGCGCAGCGGCCGTCCACCCGCTGTCGTTCTCGACGATACACTTAGGCCAGGCAAATTAGATATCATCATCATCACCATTTAATATTACTGTGGTGTCCCTGCAATTTTATCTGACGTTTTATGTAACGATGCCAATATGGCTGATTCTGTTTTAGGTTTTATTCGTAACAGCGGTTTTTACAAATCTATATGAAGCTTGTGTTGCCCCGTGGCTGACCCTTCCTATTTTATTCTCATGGTCGGTCAACCACGAACTTTGACTTTGTCATTTCATTTCCACACTTGTTTGCTGTTTCCGTGTGATTGTGTCCTATCATGTTGTCTCCCGCCTTGTTGTCCTTTGTCGAATTTGTTTACATTTTATTGATTGAGTGGGGTTTTCCTCCCGTAACAGTTTTAACTCTGGGCGGACTTTTCAGTGTTTCCACACTTCTCTAGCTCTGTGATGGAATGGGGGACTGATGACCTCCGCAGTTTTGTCCCCCTAAAACATCAAACCAACCAACCAACCAGCACAAGTCCAAAGTGCGCGCCACTTACTTTCGCCGCGCGCCGCCATGCACGCACGGCGCGGCGTTCTTACGACGACAGCCACGAGCGCCCTATGCTGCAACACCGCTCGTGGCCACCAACTGAACGGCATCGTTCACTTGGGACTGAGATAGGAACCAGCTAACACTTCGGAATCAGATAGGCACCAGTGAAGACTTGGCTATCGGATAGGCACTAGGCAGGCCTCTAGCTCAACTATGTATCAGCATTCTGCAGTACTGAGCTATGTAAAAGTTAAATAATTCTAAGTCTTTAAGAAATATATGTTGTTGTTATGGTCTTGAGTCCGGAGACTGGTTTGATGCAGCTCTCCACCCTACTCTATCCTCAGCAAGCCTTTTCATCTCCTCATAAGAACGGCAACCCACGTCCACTTGAAGCTGCTTACTATACGCGTCTCTTGGTCTCCCTCTGCGATTTTTACCCCACACACTTCCCTCCAATGCTAAATTTACAATTCCCCGATGTCTAAGAATGTGTCCTACCAAGCAATCCCTTCTTTTAGTCAGGGTATGCCAAAAATTCCTTTTCTCACCAATTCTGTTCAGTACCTCTTCATTAGTTATGCGATCTTCCCACCTAATCTTCAGCATTCTTCTGTAGCACCACATTTCAAAAGCCTCTATTCTTTTCCTGTCCGCATTGCTTATCGTCCATGTTTCACACCCGTACAAGACAACACTCCACCCAAATGCCTTCAGAAAAGACTTCCTTACCCTTAAATTAATATTCGATGTTAGCAAATTTCTCTTTTTCAAAAATGCTTTTCTTCCCATTGCCATTCTGCATTTTATATCCTCTGTACTGCGACCATCGCATGTTATTTTACTACCCAAGTAACAAAACTTATCTACCAACTTCATTGTTTTTACCTAATCTAATTCCTTCAGCATCGCCTGATTTTCTAAGACCGCATTCCATTATCTCGTTCTAATTTACTTTGGTGTTTCTAGTTTCTGCTGTCTCAGTGGCTGGTCACCTCCTACCTGCACAAGCGTGCATCCTTATTCCTGTGTCGGTCTTTCTACTCGGCCACCGACACCTACGACGGAAAGAGACACAAAAGCGGCGACGAGGCAGGGACACAAAAATTACCATATAGCAAGAGCCCCATAAATAACATATTTTAAAGTCATCTGAAATATTAAATCAGATAAAATGTAATTACGATAAATATTCAATTAATTTTTTTTCTTCCTTGGAATCGATAGGCTACCTAAAAGAAACTCTAATTACAATATCACTGTAACTAATTAAAATCTCTGATTTTTACTATAAAAGTAATACTCCCATCGTACTCGCTCTCTGTTCTAGTGTCTGCTCTCTTCTATTGTCTGCTCTGTTCTGATTGTTCTGATGTTTGAATTTTACTGATAAGATCTGCCACTACAATATGCTGAAACGAACATTATTAACTATTGATTATTGTTCTTAACTGATTGTACAAAATCTTCAGATATAAAATGGATACTCAGTTACGAATTATATGCTTTCTGCTCAAATTAATAAATCCCCTTATTTAAAGTTAACTTCAGTCAGTTGGTCAGTTATTTATTTTTCCAGTCCCTCCATTTAGTGATCATGCTGTTTTCAGGTATAACTAACTATTACGACTTTGGATGGTTCGGTAATTAAACGTGTTAAACTTACGTATCTCGTGTAGCTTGCCATAGTATCTTCGACTGTAATTAACCATTTTGCAATATTTATTGGCTTAGAACCTGCAATCACTTTTATGTAATGAACAGTTCGAAGTCTGATTAGCCATTAATCTGTATCAATTATTAATTTATGCTACACGGGGATTGAATCTTAATATTCCGAATCTCCATCCAATGTCGGCGGATAGTTACGCGGATTACAACCAATCTCACTACAGCTTATCAACGAGATCAACTACACCGCTGTTTAAGGTAACTATTCGTCGAATTCTGTAGGTTGCTTGCTCTGCAACATGTTTTAAACTATTACATATTTGTTTGGCCATTTCACTTCATTTCATTTTTTTAATTAACAGTTCGTCTAAATTGTAGGGTTAGTCACTGATTATTATTTTAAAATAGTTCAACAACTTCTGTACGGCCAATTTTTCAAACCTAAATAGCCAGCCAAGCAATTACACTACAACCATCATCGATGCATCATCTATGTTACACCTTTTAATTCAGAATCATTCTTCACCTAATATACACTACTGGCCATTGAAATTGCTACACCAAGAAGAATTGCAGATGATAAACAGGTATTTATTGGAGAAATATATTATACGAGAACAGACATTTTCACGCAGTTTGGGTTCATAGATCCAGAGAAATAAGTAACCAGAACAACCACGTCTCGCCGAAATAACGGCCTCGATACGCCTGGGCATTCAGTCAAACAGAGCTTGGATGGCGTGTACAGGTACAAATGCACATGCATCTTCAACACGATACCACAGTTCATCAAGAGTAGTGACTGGCGTATTATGACTTACGCCCATTGGTTCAATTAGATGATTATTTAACATGGAACTAATAATTACTACTTATGAAATTTAAAACACGTAAACATAATCAAAGTCCTTGCTTGGATATTTATTCTTAAAGACAGTTTTGTTTCATTGTTTATCAACATCATCATCATCATCATCATTAGAGACTGATTATGCCTTTCTGCGTTCAGTCTGGACCATAAAAAATGTTCAAATGTTTATATAGTCTATGGGACTTAACTACGGGGTCATCAGTCCCTAAACTTACAAACTACTTATGAACTACTTACGAACTAGGACGGCACAAATATCCATGCCCGAGGGGGGATTCGAACCCCTGACCGTAGTGGCCGTGCAGACCGTGACTGGAGCGCCTCAGTCTTCTCGGCCACCGCGGCCGGCTCTGGACCATAATCTCGCTAATAAAATTCCTCCTTTGTTATTACCCATTTAATAGTATAGTCATCGTTGGTTCTGCATAATTCCCAATATTAATGCGATGGTTACATTTTAACATATGCCTAGATGAAACATACTGACAAGCAACAGAACTGTATCTTTAAAGCGAATAGCAGCTGTTTTGTTTTACTGTGCGTCTTTTAGTTTGTAGCTTACACAGGTATGGAAGACGAAACATCAGTTTTCTTACGATTCCTCAACAATACATGTGAAATGATTTGTTATACTTTTATAGAACTGAAATCTGTTTGCATCCATAATGTTTGATATCACCAAGCGTTTAAATTTTATGAGCTTTCCTACAGTAATGCCAGTGCGTAAAACAAGAAAAATATTGTCAATTTATTTCAAATAATTCTGTGGCAAGGAAACATTACGATGCACTCGATAAGAACTGGTTTTGTAGGTATGATGAGCAGTCTGTATCATATTTAGCTTTGTGCAACTTTGTTAAGACCAGAACTGCACCATAAATGATTTTACTGCCGACGTATAAGCTCAGTCAAAAGCAGTTGAAATAATCTTCCCACCGATAATTACATTCATCAGCTGAAAAAAGTAATAGATTAATATTGCAACACAAACACTTAGGATGTGTAATTCTTTTTCTTGAAAAAAGACTGTTAAATACTTTTTGCCTTGGCACACGTAAAAGTCATAATCACCCATTAATAGCCTAGCAGAGATGAGGAGCAATTACTTTACTTTTACTGCTAAAAGTGAAATAGGAAAACTAGAAATTTATTATTTAAAATCAAAGCTTGATCTTACCTGTAAATGAGAAATGAAATGGAATGAGCGTATGGCTTTCTTGGCCGGGAGATCCCTTACGGGATTGTTCGGCCGCCTGAGTGTAAGTCTTTCTATTTGACGCCGCGTGGGCGACTTACGTGCCAATGATGATGATTAGCACAACACACAATACCCAGTCCCCTGCCGGGAATCGAGCCCGGGCCTTCTGGATGGTAGTCAGCGACGCTACCGCTGAGCTACGGAGGCGGACTGTAAATGAGAAAAAATTGTTGTTAACGAAAACCCGACGACGTACTCGGGTCAATGTTAGATGTTGGTTTCAAATCACAACATGGCACAGTTAGGAACACGGCACAGATATACCATACATTAAGTAGACTGGCAATGTCGCTGGTTTCAGTGAAGTATGATGCCGCCATCTTACCTACACAAGGATAAAAAAAAAAATTGTGTATGTTACTTAGACAACGTCTGACAGAATAGTGTTTTAATTTTTTCCCTGTGGTTTAAACAGGTTCTGAAGTTGAACTAATATTTCTGTGCTAGCTTAATTTAACACACAAATTGTATAATTGTGGCATAAAATGAACATTAAGATTCATAAGCCCACTTTTAAAGCAGACTGCAGTTTTCGTAAGAACACTCCAATGTTAAGGACACTCGTTATCAACAACAAACAGCCATACCTGTGTACACAAGCACTTTGTAGCGATCATACTATTCAAGAAAAAGGCAAAGTTAATTCTAACTGGAGACAAATTTATAAATACAGTAACACCACTGAAGATACTTCTCATTACCATTATGTAGACGTCAACACTAAATAGGTGGCGTTCTCTTACCACTTTAGTCTTATTTGGTAAGACTATATTATCTTCAACTTAGTAGTTGTTTACAAGCTCTTTGTGCTAGTAACATGGCGACGACTGCTTCATTTGCACCAGTGATACTGTTTAGGGGATTGACAGTCTAGTTAATGAGCGAATATGTCTGTGGAACAGGCATAGTCTATGTTGTCTTTGGTCTATGTTCATGGCTATCTTGTTCATGGCTATCAGGGATCGCTCGTAGAGCTGGGTTTGAACATGACTCGAACTGTTCGAACAATTTACGTCACAGCTCGGGAAATCTCGGGATATGTTCGAACATTCGATCACAACGCTATCGAGCAATGCCAGAAGGTACTATCTCTAAGAAATAGACATATGGACTCGCGGTGTTTTTTTCTTTTTTTTTTTTTTAAATCGTCGTGAGTGATATCATTCTATAGTATGTACTTCGGCGCAGGTCTCATAGTTTACGCTACAAAGATCACGAAAGTGTGGAAGTGGTAAACCATTCTGCGTTATTATTCTTATTTCAATTATTTCTCATTTTCGTATTGGCATTTAATATAGCCTACGTTGAACACAGCATAATACCGAAAAAACTGAAAGAAACAGCATCACGATACGTTCTGCAGTTCTCAAGTTAAAGAATTTTAAAGATTACCCGTGCAAAGCCGGAGCGGCTCAGCTAGTTAGTATTAAAATAAGTAAAAAGTGTTAAGTCATAATTATTGGATACCGAAAATTGTATCCCAAATTTAAAAATGTTTATCAATATTGGTCACAAAGTACAAGGTGAGAGGGCAATCTGTGCTCGCTGGTGGGCAAGCTCGCTGAAAGTAACGAGTAGAATTTGAAAAGTCCCACCGCTCTATTGCATCTAAGTTTGTGGGAAAACCAGGGGAGCTATCAAAAAGTTGTTTAAATAAAAAGAAAAGTTCATTTCAATATCTACAACTTTCTTGCTGACGAAAATTTCCTGACACCAAACAAAAACAGGGGCAGGCGAATAACTTTCTCACGTCACCATTTTTATTTCATATGAATGTAAGAGTTTCAATTATTATTTTTATATAAACACAATACGTATTGCATTTGCTAAGAACACTATTGCATTCCTTCAGTATTCACCTGTCTACGTGGAATTTTTTTTTTTTTTTTTTTTTTTTTTTTTTTTTTTTTTTTTTTTTTTCTCATAAGGGGTCCAAATGACAAGGTAATTAAGGCGAACGCCACTTGAAGAACTACGCATTTATCGGCCCAACTCAGTTTCTACACCCAACCAAGATGGCTACCAGGCTTCACTGCCTGTACACTGATGTAGGCGGTATAGCCTCTCTATATTATTCTGTGCTCGCTGGTCTTCTCCCTTGATCACCAGAGACATAGACCGAGTTCTTCGCCCTAGGGAGAAAACTAAAAACAACTGCTCTAAAACCATTTTGCTTTTTTCATTTCATTAATATCTTTCTCTACCTTAGTTTTTAAAACTTTCCTAGACAGTTTCCCCAAAGTAGACACAATGCTTATCTATATCTATAAATGTTAATGTCTGTTCGGTGTACGTTTATCACGTCTGAACCACAAGACATTAAGAGCTAAAAATTTATATAGTTACTAATGTCTACCTAGGGAAGGCTTTAAGTACGGTATTATGGCGATCGGATAGCTACTTATCTATATATATTAATGTGAATGTCTGTTCGCTGTACGCTTATCACGTCCGAACGATAAGACTCAGAGATTTAAATATTTGTACAGTTACTAATTTATACCAGAGGAAGGTTTTAGGCACGGTTTTATAGCGATGTAATCGATATTTAGTAATTTGAAGAATGTAACGCGAAATGCGGAATAATAATTACTCTTTGAAAATAATATTTACTCTTTGAAAATGGTTTTATTGGTTGCATTGTTGCTTGAGGGGTGATAACAATAATAGGGTGGAGTATATTGGGATGGAAAGTTATCGGTGTATATAAAATTCTACGTGTGTATGAGATGATATTTCGCTCTACAGTGAAAACTACAGAATGAAAAAAAAATTCAAATGTTTGTACAGCTTATGGGACTTAACTACGGGGTCATCAGTCCCTAAACTTACAAACTACTTATGAACTACTTACGAACTAGGACGGCACAAATATCCATGCCCGAGGGGGGATCGAACCCCCGACCGTAGGGGCCGTGCAGACCATGACTGGAGCGCCTCAGTCCCCTCGGCCACCGCGGCCGGCACTACAGAACGCAAACGAAAGGTCTGTGTGTCATTGTTGTCCGAAGTCTCCCGTTGTACACCATAGCAGTTCCATGGCGATAGCTATAAGGGGGTGGAAGATATGGTGGTTGAAAGTCGTTAAATGATTAAAAGAAATTCTGACTAAAGGCCAGCGATGACGTTTGCGACTCTATAGCAAGGAGGTTACATACAGCGAAACGTGATGCCACAGACTATATCTTTGGTCTATGCGTGCTACAATATTTTCAGCTCTTTCTCTGTAAGGATTAGCATACGAATAAGGAAATATAAGAATATACCATCAAGAGAACAGGCTCTGCTAACGGTATACTATGCCTTCCACATCGCTTCAAAGGGGTCTGCACAAATCTATAGTTTTGTTCCGATATTGATGAAATTTTGCACACTAACTCAAAAACAAGAGGAATTCACTGTCTGTATAAAGTTTCGTTCGTTGCATGGTGGAGGGTACTTAACTTACGGAATTTTACAAAATCCATAGTTTTGCTCCAATCTTTAAGAATTTTTGAACACATGACCTTTGAACCAAGAGGAAGATCACTGGATACATAAATGTTTGTATGGTACATGATAGAGGGTATCTTGAAGAAAACTTTGCCGAGAGAGGGAAAGGTGGAAACGAAGTGAGAGTTGGAAAAAAAAAGGTGCATGCAGAGAGAGGGCGGAAGGGATGTGGACTACGAGAGTGTGGGATAAATAAACACCCGGGCAACGCCGGGTTTACAGCTATTATACAATTATATATATTTTTGACGCAATTAATTATCGTCAGGAGCCCAGCCTCGGCTTGTATACAATTATACGTATTTTTGACGAATTACAGCGTTCAAATGAATGAAATAAATGGCAATTTGCGATGTTATGGCATCACTGTATTACGTTTAGATGAAATACCAAACTGTGGAAAATGAAAATTTGTGCCCGGCCGGGATCTCCTGCTTACTAGGCAGACGCGTTGACCACTCCGACACCGAGGACACAGTGACCTGCCCGACTGCAGAGGACTCTTCCCTGCACGTCTCCTGCCACACACAAATCCCCATTCGCCATGCTGTGTCTTTCCTATACTACAGCCTATTTATTCTATAACGCTCGCAGCCACAATACTGTATTCCCGGATCAGGGAGAACAGACCATGAGGTATCGAGACACAATTAATTGTCACCAGGAGCCCAGCCTCGGCTTGTATATAATTATACATATTTTTGACGGGTTCGAATCCCGGCCAGGCACAAATTTTCATTCGCCACAGTTCGGTATTCCATCTAAACCTATTACAGTGTTGCCATAACATCGCAAATTGCCATTTATTTCATTCATTTGAACGCTGTAATTCGTCAAAAATACGTATAATTGTATACAAGCCGAGGCTGGGCTCCTGACGATAATTAATTGCGTCTCGATACCTCATGGTCTGTTCTCCCTGATGCGGGAACACAGTATTGTGGCTGCGAGCGTTATAGAATAAATAGGCTGTGGTATAGGAACGAGACAGCGTGGTGAATGGAGATTTGAGTGTGGCGGGAGACGTGCAGCGAAGAGTCCACTGCAGTGGGGTTGGTCACTGTGTCCTCGGTGGCGGAGTGGTCAACGGCGTTTGCCTAGTAAGCAGGAGGTCCCGGGTTCGAATCCCGACCGGGCACAAATTTCATTCGCCACAGTTTGTTATTGCATTTCAATCTACATCTACATACATACTCCGCAATTCACCGTAAGGTGCGTGGCGAAGGGTTCACTGTACCACTACTAGGCATTTCCTTTCCTATTCCACTCCCAAATAGAACGAGGAAAAAAAGAATGCCTATATGCCTCCGTACGAGCACTAATTTCTCTTATCTTGTCTTTGTGATCTTTACGCGAAATGTAAGTAAGCGACAGCAGGCGGCAGCAAGGCGGCAGCAAGATCGTACTACACTCAGCTTCAAATTCCGGCCCTCTAAATTTACTTAACAGAAATTCACGAAAAGAACGTCGTCTATCTTCCAGCGATCCCCAATTGAGTTGCCGGAGCATTTCCGTGACACTCGCGCATTGGTCGAACCTACCGGCAACAAATCTAGCTGCTCGCCTCTGAACCGCCTCTATGTCTTCCTTCAAACCGATCTGCTGCGGGTCCCAAACACTTGAGCAATACTCAAGACGTGGTCGTACAAGCGTTTTATACGCGGTCTCCTTTACAGGTGAAGTACATCTTTTCAAAATTCTCCCAATAAACCGAAGCCGGCTGTCCGCCTTACTCACAACTGTTCTTACATGTTCGTTCCATTTCATATCGCTCTGCAATGTTACGCCTAAATATTTGAACGACGCGACAGCATCAAGAAGCTCACTACTAATGCTGTATTCGAACATTATAGGATTGTTTTTTCTACTCATGCGCATCACCTTACATTTTTCTACATTGAGAGCTAGCTGCCATTCTTCGCACCAACTAGAAATTTTGTCTAAGTCATCCTGAATGCTATTACAGTCAGTTACAGACGACACCCTCCCATACACCACAGCATCATCAGCAAACAGCCGCAAATTACAACTTACTCTGTCCATCAGATCATTTATATAGATAGAAAATAATAGCGGTACTATCACACTCCCCTGGGGCACGCCTGACGATACACTCGTCTCTGATGAACACTCTAAACCTAATACAGTGATGCCATAGCATCGCAAATTGCGATTTATTTCATTTACAGCTATTATCTCTATAGTTACCGCAAACTATTCTGTCTCCCTTCTTGTAGATCGAAGAAATGTAGGGAACTTCCCACTACTCCCATACATCTTCTTCCTATTTTGTACTGGAATATTTAGTTACAGAGCCCATAACACCTTCTTTACGTAACAGGCGGTCGGCGCAGCCAAAACGGTCGGGGAGCGGCAGTTTGGCGGGTTCGGCGGACGGCGTGGGTCGGTGTGGAAGGCGGGCTGGGCTCGGCCCGGTAACCCACGGACCCAGACCCAGACACCCAGTGGCAGTGGTGCCCCCCCCTGCCCCTGGAGGGTGGGTCGGCGTCGAGGGGAGCAGTTGCTTGGCGCCGCGGCGTCTGGCTGGGGTGGCGCCCCTGCAGATCAATACTTTGCCCTCGTGTTTTGGCCGGCGCTGCTGCCACTTCGACCGCGGCCGCCTCTCCGGGACCTGCCTCAAGCCAGACCGCCCTCCTCGCCGCTGCGAGCGAACAGGTGGAACCTCACTGCGCTGCGCCGCGGCCCATACCACCTTATTATTTTCTGAAGGAAATTACGACACACATTACTCCCCAGTACCTAACATTAAGGAGACTCGTGCCGGCCTATCTCGACAATATTGGCTACTAGTTTAACCCCGCTCTTCTCGCGTGTTGTTTGATTATCGTAGATAAGCTATCTTTCAGTAGTGTGCTATGAGACTGGTTTTGAAGGATGAAATGAAATACAATACCTTTTTTAAAAAACAAACATTTTTAATCAACATTCGAATAAAAAAAAAAGTGAAGTGCTTAATGATTTACAATAAGTAATACATACATTATCCCTTATAGCCGGTGTTGCAATATCTCAACACATATGGTGAGAGTAATGTCCAAATTCATCTTAATTCCATTTTAGTGCCTTCTAGTAAACTAAGTTATTTGTAGTATTGTTTGGAGCGCAAATGTAGAGACTTTTTGGGTTGCCCACCCTTGAGCAAGCGACGTATAACTGACCATGTGAAAAACATGAGGGCTGTAAATGTTTTCCTGCGACGTTTAATGATTGTCCTTGAGCTTTGTTATTTGTCATGGCAAAAGCTAGACGAACTGGAAACTGAAGTCTTTTGAACTGAAATGGTATATCTGAACGGATTAAAGGAAATTCAACAATAATGATTGTAATATTATCTCAGATCGATCACTTGATGTAATGCGCGAAATGTCAAATCGATTTTTTTTAAGAGATGTATTAAAAGAAATTTCTTTTTTACTGCTTTGTTTATTTATTCTTATATTTCCTTACAGAGAAAGAGCTGAAGACATTGTAGCACGCATATACCAAAGATTTGGTCTGCGGCATCACGTTTCGCTGTATTTAACCTCCTTGGTATAGAATCGCAAACGTCTTTGCTGGCCGTCAGTCCGAATTTTTTTTATAATTTGACGACTTTAAACCACCATATCTTCCACCCCCTTATAGCTATCGGCATGGAACTGCTACGGTGTACAACAGGATACTTCGGACAACAACTACACACAAACCATTCGTTTGCGTTCTGTAGTTTTCGCTGCAGAGCGAAATATTAGCACACACACACACGTAGAATTGTATATACACCAATAACTTTCCATCCCAATATACTCCACCCTTTTATCATTATCAACCCTCAAGCACCAATGCCACCAATAAAACCATTTTCAAAGAGTAAATATAATTTTCAAAGAGTAATTATTGTTATATTCTTCAAATTACTAAATATCTTTCAGACCGCTATAAAACCATGCCTAAAACCTTCTTCAGGTATAAATTAGTAACTGTGAAAATATTCAAGTCTCTGCGTCTTGTCGTTCGGACTTGATAGGCGTACACCGAACAGACATTCACATTAATATATGTAAATAGCTATCCGATCGCCATAAAACCGTGCCTAAAGCCTTCCCAGGATAGACATTAGTAACTGTACAAATTCTTAGCTCTTTAGTCTTGTGGTTCAGACGTGATAAACCTACACCGAACAGACATTCACATTTATAGATATAGATATACGAGGGCGGTTTAATAAGTCTGGTAAAAATAGAGTAAGAAATTGTTTTAAAGGCGAAAACTCACTTCATTTCTCGACATAGTCTTCTTATAAGGCTATACACTTGGTCCAGCGAGTTTCCAATTTTTTTAAACCCATCAGCTGCCGGACTATCGGACGTCTTCCGTATTTCCATGGGAGTACACCAGGGGTCTGCTCTTTCACCCATCCTATTCATTACAGTCAAGGATATCGACGCAAGAGATCTGCAGAAAATCGCACCCTAGACGTGACTATTCGCTGATAATGTACTACTGGCCTCGGAGGACAAAACTGTCCGTCAACTTCAACTAATCTGTCAGATTCAACGACTTCTTCGTAATAAGTATAACTGCTACGTTGCTTTCTGGACCAACAAAGTTTGAAAAAAAAATTCATTAGTAATTTAAAATCAACCTGTTCTCCCTTATATAATTCCGGCGTTTACAAAGTTATTTGTGGGGGGCGGGGGGGGGGTTCGAATCCCACCTCGGGCATGGATATTTGTGCCGTCCTAGTTCGTAAGTAGTTCATAAGTAGTTTGTAAGTTTAGGGACTGATGACCCCGTAGTTAAGTCCCATAGACTATACAAATATTTGAAACATTTGATTTGTTTGTGATACTTGTTCTTCCTACTACGTAGGTCAAAGGGGACGTGCTTTTAAAATCAGGTTTAATGAATATCTTTTGAGAAAGAATGGCACTAACCCCCAAAATTCGTCTTTTGCTGACCATCTTCTCAATACAGGTCACATATCTAAAGCCATTCATGACCTGAACATTTTGCATACAGAAAAGAAAGGCCACAGACGTGCTCGAAGAATTGCAAATATTTGAACATTTTTCTCGTAATGACAGACTTATTCTAAATGAACAGTTAAAACTCCGTAATAGAAGCTTTTTTAACGGTATTAAGCCGTTACTCGGTGTTTGATGTTGTACTTTGTGCAGTGTCCGAAATATTTCTTCCAACTTGATCCAAAACGTTTGTATTCCAAAAGCCATTTTTTAACTATTTTGCTCATTAAAACTTTGTTACTCGTTTATTCTCTCTACAAATACTGTATTGCCAAAATTGCCATCTCTCATATTAAACAAAGCACTTTGTAGCAATTGTTTTTTCAACACTGTTTTCCTCTGAAAACAGTAGCCTTGTTGTAAATGCGGCTACTAGATGGCACTACTAAGGTTACGTCTTCCTGTTCACAACTCCACTCAGCATACGCCAGTCTAATACCTCAGTTTTTTTTTTTTTTTTTTTTAAATTTGTGACGTATGCTTTACTGCTGAGTAATATATTTTATTATGTGACTTGTTATTTTATAATTTGTGATGAAGGCAATATTAGTCTTTGCCGAAACCAGGTCAAATAAGTTCTAATTTGCGACCGAGGGCTGCTTTTTTATCCAGTGACGTTGCAACGGTCGCTGACAATAGCAGCTATATTTAAAAATTTTAATAATCAATGGTGTTCACCTCTTAACAGCAAGAACCTTTAAGTATCTGGGCTCGACAATTGCAGCGAAAGGAAATCTCTGCCTGAGCAGTGCGTAGCTGAAATGGCGTACTGCTTCTGGAATACTGTGTGACAGGAAAATTCCCAACAAGCTAAAATCCAAAATTTTCCGATCGGTAATCCGTCCAGTTGCACAGTATGGGGTTGAATGCTGGCCTTCGACGAAAGATGTAGAACAGAGAATTGCTATAATGGAAACAAAGATGCTCAGATAGACATTGGGATTAACGCTGCACGACCACGTCACAAACAATGAAGTTCGTATGCAATACGGTGTTACACCTATAGTAAATTAGATGAGGGAGAGCCGCCTACGCTGGAACGGGCATGTCCTCAGAGCAGATGAAACGACAGTGGCAAAAATTCGTTTTAACTTAAATGTAAATGGGAAACGGCCAGTAGGAAGACCAAGGCAGCGATGGATTGACACCCTGCATGAAGACCGCAAGATCTCAGGTCTCCACCCTGACCAGGCACAAGATCGTAGGAAATGGCGATAAGGAGCCAAAGCAGCGAACCCCGCCAACATGTGGGACAAACGCTAAGGAACAAGAAGAAGATCGTCAAAGTAGGCTTTGTCAAACTCTGCAAAATAGTCTGTCGCATTCCTTACTCTAACATCGCCAACATTCTCCTTCGAATGCGAAAATATATTGTTGACTCCCACTTACACAGGTAGAAATGGTCATCAGAATAAAATACGAGAAATCAGAGCTCGAACGGAGAGATTCAGGTGTCCTTTCTTCCCGCGCGCTATTCGAGAATGGAATGGGCACTTAAATGTGATTTGCAGAGTACCCCATGTAGATATTCGTCATTCGATGAAAATTTCTTCCCAGCAAGCCAAATTTTCAAGTTTGGGAAAGTTGTTGTTGGCTTCAGTCCGCAGACTGGTTTGATGCAGCTCTCCACGCTACTCTGTCCTGTGCAAGCCTCTTCATTTGAGAATAAGAACGGCAACCTACATCCTTTTGAATCTGCCTACTGTATTCGTCCCTCAGTCTCCGTCTACGACTTTTACCCCACACACTTCCTTCTAATACTTAAGTTGACGATTCCTTGATGTCTCAGAATGTGTCCCACCAAACTGTCCCTCCTCTTAGTCAGGATATACCACAAACTCCTTTTCTCCCCAATTCTGTTTAGCACTTCCTCCTTAGTTACATCATCTACCCATATAATCTTCAACATTCGCCTGTAGCATCACATTTCAAAAGCTTCTATCACCTTTTTGTCTGAACTCCTTATCGTCCACGTTTCACTCCCATACAATGCTACACTTCAGACAAATTCTTTCGAAAAGGACTTCCTAACATTTAAACTAATATTTGATGTCAACAAATATCTCTTCTTCAGAAACGCTTTTCTTTCCATAGCCATTATGCATTGTATATCTTCTTTACTACGCCTATCAGAAGTTATATTGCTACCCAAATAATTACTTTTATTGTCTCATTAGCTGATCTATTTCATTCAGCATCACCTCATTGCCGGCCACAGTGGCCGAGCGGTCTGCGGCGTGCCAGTCACGGTCTGTACGGCTGCTGCGGTCGAATCCCCCCCTCGGGCATGGATGTTTGTGCCGTCTTTAGTATGAACTAGTTCATAAGTAGTTTGTAAGTTTAGGGACTGGTGAACTCGTAGTTAAGTCCCATAAGCTCTACTAACATTTCAACTTTTTTTTTTAACTTCGCCTGATTTTTTGACACTACATTCCAGTACCTTTGTTTTGCTCTTGCTAATGTTCATTTTATATTTTCCTTCAAGATACTGTCCATTCCACTTAATTGCTCTTCCAGGTCATTTGCAGTCCCTGACAGAATTACTATGTCATCGGCAAACCGCAATATTTTTACTTCTTCTCCCTGAACTTTAATTTCCTCTCCAAATTTCTCCTTGCATTCCTTCACATATTGCTCATTGTACAGAACGAACAACAATGGGGAAAGGCTACAACCCCTACCCAACAACTGCGACTCTGTCATGCCCTTCAACTCTAATAATTGCTGCCTGGTTTTTGTACAAGTTGAATAAAACTCTTCGCTCCCTATATTTTATCCCTGTTACCTTCAGAATTTGAAAGAGTTTACTCCCGTCAACAATGTCAAAAGATTTCTCCAAATCCACAAATGCTAAAAACGTAGGTTTTCCTTTCCTTTGGGAATAAGAAGTAGTAACTCGGAGCCAAGTCTGGTAAATAGGGTGGGTAAGGAACCAATTCGATCCCCAATTCGGTCTCCGCACATTCAGGAGGCCCCGATAGAATACTGTCACAGGTGCTGTCGTCAAATCATTACATAACTTCCCCGGTTCAATTAAGTTCCATACACAGGACACACAGCACGTCAGGGGGCTGCGAAGAAACAGGTTCCAATGCGGAAGAAGTCGAAATATGGGCAGAGAGATCAGATCCCCGCCAAGTACAGAATTTTTATGTCACTTTCTACTTCTTTCACCTCTGGCAATGTTGCTGACGTGAAAAATATCAAGTAGCACCGCGGTTCGGAACCCACGTTAAACTGTAGGTTCTCCTATAACTGGCTGGGCAAATCAGTTAGAAAGTTGGAGGAAGGCAACGGCAAGCAGGACCATGCCTACTAAAGCACTGTGGTGTTCAAACCAATCTTCGGATTGTTGGCTGTTTTACCTTTTCCACAGACGAACCAGCATGTTTCCATTCCACAAAGGCCAACTTGCACCGGGCGTGGAGTGGTACGTCCAAGACTCATCACCAGTGACGCGTTAACAATCCAATCTTATTTAGCATCATTCGCTGGCCCTTGTGCTCGCCTGTCAGTTGCTTGGCAACCAGCGAGCACTAACTTCACGGAATTTTATTTTGTCATGAACAATATAGTACACCGCACCATAGGAAATGTGATAAGGTCCGCAGTTTTACACAATGCTCGTTCAAATTTTTGCTGCCTCAATGGCTCATACATTCTACTGGGTTTCAACAACATATATAACAGAAAGTGTTGCAACACCTCAGTTCCAAGGTCTCCGCACAAAGAAGTAAACAAAAAAGCATGAGCGGTGCCAATGCAATGGAATTGATAAGACGGCCGATCAGTTCCAGTTCAGTCATAACGCCAGAAAAGATGTATACTGGGCTGTAGCTCTGCCTGGCCTGGAATGTTAATTCCGAAGTTTGATCATATCCACATTGTTACTTTGTACACTCCTGGCCACTAAAATTGCTACAACACGAAGATGACGTGCTACAAACGCGAAATTTAACCGACAGGAAGAATATGCTGTGATATGCAAATGATTTGCTTTTCAGAGCATTCACACAAGGTTGGTGCCGGTGGCGACAAATACAACGAGCTGACATGAGGAAAGTTTCCAACCGATTCCTCATATACAAACAGCAGTTGATCGCCGTTACCTGGTAACACGTTGTTGTGATGCCTCGTGTAAGGAGGAGAAATGCGTGCCATCACGTTTCCGTCTTTTATAAAGGTCGGATTGTAGCCTATCGCGATTGCGGTTTATCCTATCGCGACATTGCTGCTCGCGTTTGACGCGATCCAATGACTGTTAGCAGAATATGGAATCGGTGGGTTCAGGGGGGCAATACGGAATGCCGTGCTGGATCCCAATGGCCTCCTATCACTAGCAGTCGAGACGACAGGCATCTTATCCGCGTAGCTGTAGTGGATCGTGTATCCACGTCTCGAACCCTGAGTCATCAGATGGGGAAGTTTGCAAGACTATGGGTCAGATGGCCCTCTTGGAAGAATGCTCGCCAATTCGAGACATTCCTACGGTTCATACAGTAGTCGTCAAACGCGTAAAGTCTGTGAAGTAGACTCGCCTTATGCCTCTTGGCTCACAAATGTGGAACTACACCCTACTCTTCACAAGTTGACGACATAACATGAGCGCCATTTTTGTTTCGCAGTTCTCTAGAAATAACTACAAAATACCCGTTGTAGCGCACACTTGGAACTACATCGTCGTGAATTATCAAAAAATAAAACCAGCTGCAACACCAGGGGAGAAAAAAATATTGTGCGTTACTTTTCGATCTTCTCCAGTATTTAGGCAACACAAGTGGCACCTTACACAGCTCCAAACATGTAAACGGGCGAAAATGCGCTCCTACTGTCGACGTGTATTTGGACGCGTTAACGCGTGTATTTGATCATTCAGTCAATTCTTCTTGACGTGTTTACACGTGTCGTTTCGACTTCCTCCCAAATCTCGGGAAATAAAAAAATTATAGTCTTTACCACACGACATAAGTGACTTATTGCGAGCTATCGTCTGCAAAAGAAACCCCCTTTCCATATATTGGACCGATTTGAAATATGACCGTTTTTATGACCGCATGATGCCCGATGAGCAGGAACGGAACTGGACACGTCGCTCATTTGATATGTAACAAGTTATCTCGAGGATGAAAAGCTGTATCGTCCTATTCTCAAACTTTTATCGACATTTCATATACTATAGTTTACGTGCTAAAATCAAACATACGCAAACTCTACGCAATGTGTTTACATCTCTGCAAATTTTTAAAGTATTTTCACAATAGTTTACTTAAACGGATGCAGCACAGTAACACTAACGAATAATGAAGAGTAATGTAGTCCTTTATCGAGCGAAATTCCAAACTGTAAGATGTTCCAAAAACAGTTGACAGGTGAATAGTTTTCTTTAAAATGGATAGGACAAACCTGCCAAGTTAGCGTATAGGGCACTGGTTTCATTTCACGCAGATGTTCATCCGATATAAATGGCAATATCTCGAGAATCAAATGAGAGATGGATCTGCTCTTAATTTCTATGTCGTTCCTAAATTTCGTATACTGCAGTGTTTAAGCTAATTTTAGCCGTAAGCAAAGTCTACATCATGATTTTTCCTGCAAATTCCTTAAAATTGTTCGCAGCAGTATACTTGATGCAGCAAAGTAACTCGGAGGAATAACAAAAAAATATTCGTTTATCCAATGAAAGTAAGGAAAAATCATTTTTTTTCACCAAATAGTTTTCTTACAGCCGGGTGATAAATATTTTATTGTTATCGCAACGCCGTCTGTAAGCACAAGTGAGCTTTACTATAACAAAACTGCGCTCGGTACAGAAACGCAGAAGGGCACATACTGGCAAAAAGTCTAGTACTGGCTTTGCGAGTACAAGTAATTATGTTCCAAAAAAGTAACTGACGTGTATTTACAACTATAAACGAGAGATTCATTTCTCCACGATGTAACGATCATTATGTGTACATTACTAAGCGACTAGTCCAAAACTTCACGCAAGTTGCAGGCTCCTTTGTAATGTTTTCCATTGGCAGCAATATTTGAGAAAATTCATCATAATATGGGTTAGTATCCGCTACTTCTATTAAAATTGATTTCTTTAAATCATTCACTGTTCCAGTTGCGCATTTGTTTAGAAGTTGTCACTACTTTCCGTGCTTTTCGTCCATTTTCAAACTTTTAATCTGTGTATCAACAATAAGAAAGCCAACTGGATAATTTTCATATTTATAGCTTGATAAAAAAGCATGTTTTTACACATGCATGCATCCAAGATATTCATGAATATGTCTTAAAAAAAAAAAAGTAATTATCTGGATGTGCCTCCTAAATGTAGCCTGTACCTCACATAGCTTCTTCACACAATTCAGGGACTTTAATATTTAAACAATAAACTGATGGTCAACTGTCGAGCATGCGGTCACCGAACGACGTTATAATACAGGGAAAAAGTGAAGCCTGCCTCCACCATATTGCTAGGTTTTGGAGAAGTGTTCGTAGTGTAGAGATAATGTTTTGTGTCACTTAAAACAGGGAAAAAATTTTCGACGGTTTTCCCATGTTGTACAACGTGTTAAAAGAGTCCAAATTAGCCGTTAAAAAGGAAGTTTTTAAATATATTATGATATGTATTTATTACTACTACTATTGCCTGTGGTCGAAAATGGACCAATTGTGTTTACAATGGTCACTAGGGGTAATATTTTACGTATCATGTCGGCTGCCTCGCGTGATTATGTTGGCAACCACATAGAATGACTCGATTAGTGTATCGTACAGACCATGAAGTAAACAAATAATGCTGTGCCTGCTTTATGGTTGACAGGTTCTTGTATGAACCCTCGTCCGCTCAGTACAAATAATTGTCCTCGTAAAGCGAAGATTCCATGAGAAAACATCAGCGTTGTCAAGTGATTGGCTAAAATGAAGACTTACAGGATTCTCACTATTCAGCATCTGTTGCCAACATTATCATAGGAGGCCGCTGGGATATTTGGTAAAATTTAACCGGTACTGGGAGATATGAAACGGTATCTTTTAAGTGTTAAGGAAAATGCCTGACACAATAACAACAAATAAAAACGGAAGAATATACTTCTCATGCCATTTTAGAATTACATAACTTTCATTAGACTAATATTTGAAACGGAACTACAATTTCGGTGTTCGTATATTTATACAACGCCAAGAAATAATGTTATTTCGATACTGCGATATTCAGAATTTCAGAGCTGACAACATGTCGACTTCGTAGTTCCACCCGTGCACCGCTACATGCCTCTCCCGGCGTATCATCATTTATATCGGCATTCTCGACTTCGTAGTTCCACCCGAGCACCGCTAGATGCCTCTCCCGGCGCATCATCCTTTATATCGGCATTCATATGAAAACATCCATTTCCTTTAACTACTCTTAATCGCTACGAAAATGAAGCATTTGAACGGTACAAGAAAGTGAGTTGGGAGCACTCCATGTTTCGATATTCACTTATTTTAATACTGCAGATGCGGTGCATTACAGCGACTTTGGTCGAGGCAAATAGCAATCAGTGAGCTGATTGTTGGAGAATGTAGAAGCTGTAGCTAGGAAAATTTCTACTTCCTTTTACCACTTTTAATGGATAAATGCACAAATAATATTTATATTCGTGAAATTTACGACAAACAATCTTTCGAATTATGTAACTTTCATTGGCCTTCTTGTACGAATAAATTAATAATTTGTACCACAATTTTCGTGTTAGCCTATTTATATAATGATTTACATAAGTACATAGTTTGCAGTGACCGTCAGTTCAATGCGTTAACAGTGAGAGGGTCGACTTAACGCATAGTTTTAACAGATAAATACCATTCCAAAACTGACCAAGATGGCGGACAGGCTTAAACTGACGTATTGTGCTCGGCGTAGATAATGCCATCTCCCTTTATTCTAACCTCCTTGCAGTCTCCGAAATAAATATAGATGTTTTGGAACTCACAGTGTTCTGTTGGAAAGAAGGAGAAACGTTAGAAACAAAGAGAAGAGTCTTAGTCACGCGAAACTGACACCACAAGACACTGAAACGTGCGCCGCTAAGAAATACCAAAGGGCAGTAAAAACTTAACGTGGCTTACTCATTACTGTTTTCGCCTCGCGGCAGCGTAGTTTTTAAGATGCAGAACCAATCCCTTGCACTGATTCACCCGCGTTCTCTGACTCACGAGGCTCATCCGGACTCAGATAAAAGCAGTGTGAGCCGAGGTCGGCGGACAGCCTAAACAAACAATCATTTTATGGTCATGTTTATAACAGAACATGTAAATTATTAGTTACTTGATGTTTTCCAGGCCGCAGGCAAATAAATTTCCAGGCTAGTACTTCTTTGAGTTATAAAAGATGGACAAAGATATTAACACCTACCATATACACAAGATTTATTTATTACACTGGTCACAACAATTAGGGGATCAGATGAGATATCTAGGTTCTGAAGTATTGTCATCGGCAGAATGGAATGATCAGATTCTTTTACATCAGTTCTTTGGAGTGGATTCAAATGTTTGTAAAGCTTATGGGACTTAACTACGGGGTCATCAGTCCCTAAACTTAAAACTACTTATGCACTAGCTAATACTAAGGACGGCACAAATATCCATGCCCGAGGGGGGATTCGAACCCCCGACTGTAGTGGCCGTGCAGACCGTGACTGGCGCGCCGCAGTCCCCTCGGCCACCGCGGTCGGCCTTTGGAGTGGTGACAACAACATTTCGGCGACCGAGACAGTCGTAATAATAGAATGTTGCTGCAGAAGGAGTTGGTGTTGACTTGTGTTTATTCTACCAAACTAATTGCACAAGCATTTGGTGTAGTGGAAAGGATTATTGTCTCCACTACTACCCTATGTCAGCTCAGTTTCGCAGAAGATTATGTTTATATTTTACGTTTTTTAAATTATTTTTATGTAAATGTTTTATGTTATGTGATTCTTAAAAGAGTTTTGGTATGTTTCTTGTGTTTCATGTGCTGTGACGGCGATTCAACCTACGAGAGCAACATCTTCGACGCAGAGCTTAAGGAGTAAACATCTGGTCACTTCAAGTCCCGGGTCGACGTTCACGAGGCAAGAAGATGCTGGTCTCTGCGGTTATCGTTGCGGATATTGACATTATTATAGAAACTTTCGTGGAAAATCTAAAAGACCGTAAAATCAGTTTCTGTTTAACTGTAATTGAGTCATGATCTGTATTGTGAGGGCAATAAATGGCATTGTGTCTCAAAAGTTAACCAAGTGTCAACGATCATTATTTTGATGTTTATAGAAATTTTACAAGAAATATATTCATTGACAGGAGCTGATGAATTATTTACTGTCAAACCATTTTACACTTTGAAAGAAGACATTTAGAGAAAGGTTTTTTTTACAGGTAAATCAAGAAGACTTTTATCAATTTCTAGTATTTTAATCAATCGATCTTATATATCATTCGATCATCAGTGAACTGAACAGGTTCAAATTCAAATGTTTGTAAATCTATCGGACAAAAGTGCGTAGTCATCAGTCCGTAGCTTACAAACTACTTAAACCTAGGTAAACTAACCTATGGACAAGACACACACCCATGCCCCAGCGAGGACTCGAACTTCCACGACGAGCAACCGCGCGCTTCGCAGCGAGACGTTTTAGATCGCTCGGCTACTCCACCGCGGCCGAACTGAACAGGACTTGTATTATCTGTGTCTATAACAACCAGCACAACTACGAACTTCTGTTTGACATTTCGATCTTTAGGGGAACTTTAAAACATTTATTTCAAAGTGACAGTTTTAAAGAATTGCAGACATAGAATCATATGCTTCTTCTATCTGTTGTTGAAATTTCACAATACAGGAAGATTATATTATTTGGAATTTTTTACTTGTTGACGAGCGGACGACTTTCGGATCCTGAAGGCTGACACGGCACATTAAAGATTTGGTATTTAGTCAACAGTGTTTGATCAATGTATTCTTCCTGTGCTGACGTATGGCTGCGAGACATGGACACTGAACTCATTTACAAAAGGGAAACTTAGAACAGCACAGAGAGCCATGGAAAGAGCAATGCTGGGCTATAAAAGAAAGGATAGGAAAAGTGCAGATGACATCCGATATGTGACCAAGGTTAAGGACAGCTTAGAGACCGTAGGCTCCTTGAGATGGTAGAGGGCCGGCCGGCCACATCGCAAGAAGAGAAGACAACAGGTGGACGAAGCTAGTACTGGAGTGGAGTCCGAGAGAGCTCCGGAGGTCTAGAGGAAGACCACCGGACAGATGGGACAAAGATATCAGGAAGATCGCTGGTAGCGCCTGGCAGAGAACTGCTCAAGACCGTTCCACTTGGAGAAGACTGCTGAAAGCCTACCTAAATCCACGACTCGAAGAGGTCACATCATTAAATGATTGAAATGGCTGATGATGATGATGATTTAGTCTCATGCAAGAAGAGGTTGTATCGCCGCATTGGGCTCAGATAGTGTAGTGAGCAGGTAGTGCAATGCTACAACAACTTGACTTACCCGAAGCTATGGCATGGAGAGCCATAGGAAGGTTGGAGACGGAACACACACAGAGGCACGCAGCTGCAGTTATTGGAGCGTCCGAAAGACTTATTTTCTGGACATGGACGCGATTTCAAACAGCAAGAAACGTTAAAAGCAAGGCCAAGGTCGTCCCCGTGAACATCAGCGAGGAGTGACCGTTATCTCTGGTTAACAGCTGCGACGCACCCTCCAGGCAGCAACAGGACGCGCAATATCAACACAAACAGCCCAAAATTGCCTTCAGAGACCTGTGGTGTGTGTCTCATTAAAACCACAATATCGTTTGTTACAAACAGAAAATCTTCAACCGTTGCTTTTGGATTTTAATTCTAGTTTCGAGAATACATATTCTCTTCTTCAGACCCTGTATCCGAAAATAACAATAGTTAACAACAACGTAGGTGTATGGTACAAAATATTAAGTTACAAACATGACATCAATTGATTCTAATGAAATAACTTTGAAATATTAATATTGCACCTGGTGTGGGTAAAAATTTTAGAATACAGGCATTAATTGCATGGTGAATATGAAAGTAACGACCTCAATTAATCGTCATTAAAATTGATTGAGTGGATGTATCTATGATAACATTTCAGATAACTGAACCAAATGCTTATAAAGTAAGTAATTAATTGTAATCCGCATAGGGACGGTTGTAAAATATCTGACAGATTTGCAGAGTAATATAATACGAGGCGCGTCCAGAAAGTAAGTTCCGTTTGGTAATAAAATGAAATTGTACACAGACACAGAAGAAATTTTTATTGCACAAAATTCTAAAACTCTTAAACTACTTTTCCACATAACTGCCGAAATTTTGCAGGCATTTGTCATAGCGTGGCACCAGGTTTTGTATACCTTCTTCATAGAAATCTGCCGTCTGTGTCTTCAACCAGTTGGAAACAGTGAAATTTGGGGAAGTCCATAGCGAGAGCACTAATTGTAAACCTACGGTTTTCCTGTATCTTGTCATCAATCGCGTGAACCAGTTCTGTAACCAAAGGTGGACGCCCACTTCGTTCTTCATCGTGCACATCACTACGCCCGCCATTGAACTGTCGGACCCATCTTCTCACCATCGAATCACTCATCGCATTTGGTCCGTACACATCGCAAATTTGCCGATAAATTTCACTCGGTTTCACTTTCATCGCATTCAGAAACCGAATCACCTACTTGATTTCACAGGCGGCGGGATTTTCAATCAACGCCGACATTTCAAACAAGCACAACAAAGCGTACGTAACTGACAGCGATCTCCAAATGGCGCACGTTCTTCTCCTTGATACACATCGTCTACAGCGCATGTGCGAAACTGCAATCGCAGCGCTGCGGCGGAGATAAATTGAAACGGAACTTACTTTCTGGACGCGTCTCGTATATAAGTAACAAACATCATGATTAAGGTTAATATAGAATGGTTATATCACAAGGTGCCTTGACTGTATTATTATCAATGTATAGTTATTACGCCATATCGAATTTACACTACAAATATAGTCACCTGTAATGATCATACAGGTTCTAGGATTACCGATATGCAGGCGACTGAGAAGCCGAATGTATAAAAAACTATGATAATGAAACTGTCTCACATTCAAGCACAAAAAATAAATATATTTGTGAAAATTAAAATAAAAAAGGGGATAGGAATTGTAGGGATGGGGGAAAGAGGGGGGAAGGGGGGGGAAGGGGGGGGAGGATGGACTGTGTACCTCCATAAAGATAGTTCCGAATATGACTAGTGGATTAAACGCTCGACACTAATATTATTATAGGGATTGTTCTATTGTGGGTGGGTGAGTGTGGGCATAGGTGCTGTAAAGCATATGGTCAATTAATCATATTGTAAGTCAGCCGTAAAATTCTGTAATGGAATAATATCCATGTTGTCATAAAACACTGTAAAGGAATAATACTCATGTTCGTCATCATATAAAACAGTAAGGGGGTGTGACACAGGGTGTAAGTATAAGAGACATTTGGTATCCGGGCAATGTTACGGGTATAATAAGGACAGTGGCAACGACCAATAATCAAACGTTGTCGCTCCTATGCATTCGCAACGAAAAGAGAGACTAGCTATAAATTGACATCGCTGAACATCAACCAAACTGTTCTATTTCTACCTGAACCGTAAAACTGTAGAAAGGAAACGCCTACAAGTCAAAGAGCAAATGATGTGGCTCCGCATTTGCTCTGTGACTTTAGGATTTTCCTTTATACAGTTTGTAACAATAATACAACGCCGTCGTCCCAACATCCTTCTAATCAAGATGGATACTCAAAGACGACACCGTACCCCACAAACGGCTTTTAATCAAATTCCATGGTTATGGTATATCGCCCCAAATTTGCGACTGGATAGGGGATTTCCTCTCAGAGAGGACACAGTTTGTAGTAATCGATGCATCGACTAAAACAGAGGTGATATCGGGCGTTCCGCAGGGTAGTGTTATTGGTCCTCTGATGTTCCTTATTTACATAAACGATTTACGGGAAAATTTAAGTAGCTCTCTTCGGTTGTTTGCAGATGACGCCGTCATTTACCGTTTAGTAAAATCATCTGAATATCAAAACCAACTGCAGAACGATCTGAATAAGATATCACTATGGTGTAAAAATTGGCAATTGACTCTAAATAATGAGAAGTGTGAAGTCGTCCACATGAGTACGAAATTAAATCCGTTAAACTTTGTTTACGAGATAAATCAATCAAACGTAAAGGCCGTAAACTCCATAAAATACCTGGGAATTACTATTATTTCAGACTTAAACTCCATTCCCATGAACCACAGACATTGCCGAGGTGGGGTGGCTTGCGTGCCTCAACGATACAGATAGCCGTACCGTAGGTGCAACCACAGCGGAGGGGTATCTGTGGAGAGGCCAGACAAACGTGTGGTTCCTGAAGAGGGGCAGCAGCCTTTTCAGTAGTTACAGGGGCGACAGTCTGGATGATTGACTGAGCTGGCCTTGTAACATCAGCTAATGTGGCTTTGCCACACAGCTACTGCGAGCGGCTGAAAGCAAGGGGAAACTACAGCCGTTACCTTTCCCGAGGACATGCAGCTCTACTGTATGAACATATGATGATGGCATCCTCTCGGGTAAAATATTCCGGAGGTAAAATAGTCCCCCATTCGGATCTCAGGGCGGGGACTACCCAGGAGGATGTGATCATCAGGAAAGACAATACTGGCATTCTACGGGTCGGAGCGTGGAATGTTAGATCCCTTAATAGAGTAGGAAAATTAGAAAATTTAAAAAGCGAAATGGATAGGTTGAAGTTAGATATAGTGAGGATTAGTGAAGTTCGGTGGCAGGATGAACAGGATTTCTGGTCAGGTGAGTACAGGATTATAAATACAAAATCAATTGGGGGTATCACAGGAGTAGGATTGATAATGAATAAGAAAATAGGAATGCGGGTAAACTACTATGACCAGCAAAGTGATCGCATTATCATTGTCAAGATAGATACGAAGCCAACACCGACAACAGTAGTACAGGTTTATATGCCAACTAGCTCTGTCGATGATGAGGAAATCGAAGAAATATATGAGGAGCTAAAGGAAATTATTCAGACAATTAAGGGAGAGGAAAACTTAATTGTTATGGGAGACTGGAATTCGGTAGTGGGACAAGGAAGGGAAGGGAAGATAGTAGGTGAATATGGTCTGGGCAAAAGGAATGAAAGAGGAAGCCGCCTGGTAGAATTTTGCACGGAACATAATTTAGTTATAACAAACACCTGGTTCAAGACTCACAAAAGAAGGTTGTATACGTGGAAGAGACCAGGAGACACCGGGAGATACCAGATAGATTTTATAATGGTAAGACATAGATTTCGGAACCAGGTTTTACAGTGTAAGACGTACCCAGGGGCAGATATAGACTCCGACCATAACTTGTTGGTTATGAACTGTAGGCTGAAACTGAAGAAACTACAAAAAGGTAGGAAAATAAGGAAGGAATTGAAGGAACCTGCAGTTCTTAAGAATTTCAGAGGGAGCTTCAGGCAACAATTGACAGAAACAGGGGAAAATAAAACAGTTGAGGAGGAATGGGTAAAATTGAGAGATGAAATAGTGAAAGTAGCAGAGGACAAAATAGGTAGGAAGGCAAGACCTACGAAAAATCCTTGGATATCACAGGAGATACTAAATTTAATCGATGAAAGGAGAAAATATAAAAATGCAGTTAATGAAACAGGCAAAATGGAGTACAGACGACTAAGAAATGAGATTGACAGGAAGTGCAAAATGGCTAAGCAGGAGTGGCTAGAAGGCAAATGCAAGGATGTAGAGGAATGTATAAATAGGGGAAAAATAGATGCAGCCTACAGGAAAATAAAAGAAACATTTGGAGATAAGAAAAACAGCTCTATGAATATCAAGGACACGGATGGAAAACCAGTTCTCAGCAAAGAACGGAAAGCTGAAAGGTGGAAAGAGTATATAGAGGGGCTCTACAAAGGAAATGAACTTCGAGACAATATTGTAGGAAGGGAAGAGGATGTAGATGAAGATGAAATAGGAGATACTGTACTGCGAGAAGAATTTGACAGAGCCCTGAAAGACCTAAGTCGAAACAAGGCCCCTGGAGTAGATGATATTCCCTCAGAGCTACTGAAGTCTCTGGGAGAACCAGCCATGACAAACCTGTTTCACCTGGTGTGTAAGATGTATGAGACAGGCGAA
The DNA here is from genome assembly GCA_026315105.1 of Locusta migratoria. Lineage (NCBI taxonomy): Eukaryota > Metazoa > Arthropoda > Insecta > Orthoptera > Acrididae > Locusta > Locusta migratoria. The sequence goes on from CM048748.1 coordinate 243,987,796, forward strand.
GTACCCTCAGACTTTAAGAAAAATGTTATAATCCCCATTCCAAAGAAAGCAGGTGCAGACAGGTGTGAAAACTACAGAACCATCAGTTTAATAAGTCATGGTTGCAAAATATTAACACGAATTATATACAGAAGGATGGAAAAACTGGTAGAAGCCGACCTCGGGGAAGATCAGTTTGGGTTCAGGAGAAATGTAGGAACTCGGGAGGCAATACTCACTTTACGGCTTATCCTAGAAGATAGATTAAGAAAAGGCAAACCTACATTTCTAGCTTTTGTAGATTTGGAGAAGGCTTTTGACTATGTTGATTGGAATAAACTCTTTCAAGTTCTGAAGCAAGCAGGAGTAAAATATAGGGAGCGCAAGGTTATTTACAACTTGTACAAAAACCAGACAGCGGTTGTCAGAGTTGAAGGGCATGAAAGGGATGCAGTGGTTGGGAAGGGAGTGAGACAGGGTTGTAGCCTTTCTCCAATGTTATTCAATTTGTACATTGAACAAGCTATAAAGGAAAGCAAGGAGAAATTTGGTGAAGGAATAAAAGTTCAGGGGGAACAATTAAAAACATTGCGTTTTGCTGACGACATAGTAGTCCTGTCAGATACAGCAAAGGACCTGGAAGAGCAATTGAACGGAATGGACAGTGTGCTGAAAGGTGCATATAAGATGAAGATTAACAAGAGCAAAACTAGGGTAATGGAGTGCCGTGTAAGAAAATCAGGTGATGCTGAAGGAATTAGATTAGGTAACGAAGCAATAAAGGAGGTAGATGAGTTTTGTTACTTGGGCAGTAAAATAACAAATGATGGTCGCAGTACAGAGGATATAAAATGCAGAATGGCAATGGGTAGAAAAGCGTTCTTGAAAAAGAGAAATTTGTTAACATCGAATATTGATTTAAGCCTAAGGAAGTCCTTTCTGAGGGCATTTGTATGGAGTGTTGCGTTGTATGGGAGTGAGACATGGACGATAAATAGTGCGGACAGGAAGAGGATTGAGGCTTTTGAAATATGGTGCTACAGAAGAATGCTGAAGATTAGGTGGGTGGATCGCGTAACTAATGAGGAGGTACTGAACAGAATTGGGGAGAAAAGCAATTTCTGGCATACCTTGACTAAAAGAAGGGATAGATTGGTGGGACACATTCTTAGACATCAAGGAATTGTGAATTTAGCATTAGAGGGAAGTGTGTGGGGTAAAAATCGCAGAGGAAGACCAAGAGATGGATACAGTAAGCAGATTCAGACAGATGTAGGTTGCCGTTCTTATGTGGAGATGAAGAGGCTTGTTCAGGATAGGGTATTGTGGAGAGCTGCATCAAACCAGTCTCCGGACTGAAGACCACAACAACAACAGACTTAAACTAGAAATAACACGTAGATAATGTCGTGGGAAAGGCGAACCAGAGGCTGCGTTTTATTGGCAGAACCCTTAAAAGATGCAACAGAATTACTAAAGAAACTGCATACATTACGCTTGTCCGTCCTTTTTTGCAGTATTGCTGCCCAGTGTTGGATCCTTATCAGGTGGGTTTGACGGAGAACATCGAAAGAGTCCAAAGAAGGGCAGCTCGTTTCGTATTGTCACGATACAGGGGAGACAGCGTTACGGAAATGATACAGGATCTGGGATGGGAATCATTACAACAACGGCGCTTATCGCTGCGGCGTGGGCTACTTACGAAACAATCTCCAACATTCTCCTCCGAATGCGAAAATATGCTGTTGACTCCCACTTACATAAGTAGAAACGATCATCAGAATAATACACGAGAAATTAGAGGTGGAAGGGAGAGATTCAGGTGTTCTTTCTTCCTGCGCGCTATTCGAGAATGGAATGGGAGATAAACAGTATAAAGGTGCTTCGATGAACCCTCAGCCGGGCACTTGAATGTGATTTGCAGAGTATCCCATGTAGATGTAGAGGAACATCAGGAGTCATAACGAATGGTACCGGATTCTCTTTACAGACGAGTCAAGATTTTTTGTGTCAGAAATAATCGTTGTACCTTCATCTGGAGAGAACGTGGAGCTCGGAGCAATCCTGCTTATGTACAGAAAACAACAAAATTATCATGTTGGTGGAGAATGGTGTGAGCAGGCGGACGTTCGGATCAGCTTGTTCACCGTATTTAACCCGATTGAGCGTGTCTGGGAATGGAATGCACTTGGCAGACAGACGCATTGCAGCCAGACCCCGCACAACATTTGCAGAGCTAAATAGTGCAGTCACTGAAGAATGGGCAAATATCTTTCATTAGCTGATTGTTAACCTCATACTGTCCGTGCGACGCAGGTGTGCAACTGTACGAGGCGATCCCACAAAGTATTAGAAGGCAACGATAACGACTTTTTCACTGTTATTGTTTTTCACTATTATGGTAAACCCATGCTGTCTCATTCTAATAAACGCCATGTAAACCTCAAGTAAAGAGTTAAGAGAACAAAGTATCGTACTGCATCACACACAAATTACAATTGCAACCAATATCTGAATAACCATGAAACCTTCTTTTCGTAAACAAACCTTCTTTTCGCAAACAAAACAACCTTGTAACAACTGTCAAGTAATTTTTTATTTTTTATTTATTTATTTTCAAATTGTCGCTTACTTTCCTTAGCTACTTAATAATTTTGTACCATTTCTTCTTATACCTTCCTATACAACGTTCATCTTTCGCCTTTCAATGTTATTCCTTGATGCATATCTTGTAAAAACGTTTCCTTAACATTTGTATACAGTAATATTTATACCTGATGATCGCGGAACACCAGAAAACTACTTTGTTAAATGCAATAAATATTGTAGAATATTACGCCATTGTGCGTTTTAGTGCTGATGTGTCAAATATTGTACCATGCACCAACGGAACATTCAGTCAACGAAAACAGTACATAAGATTTAAGGATTTACAAAAGAAGACATTTCGGCTCTACAACATGTATCGCTTTACATAAGGAAACCAAACGGGTTTTACATAGCAGGAAATCTTATAGAATTACAGAAATTGTAAACATCTATCGTGAATTTACGAACCAAACCCAATCTACTGACAGGGCACCCTCGTCCATTGTCTGTTATTTTTTGTCTCAGATGGTCTCTCTCTTTTAATAAGTTACAGCAGTCGAAAACAAAAGTTGGTAAATACTTTAGATATCTCTATTAAATTGACACGTTCCGTCTTCAGTTAAAATGAATCGTTGATGATAGGCTTTCTGTTAACATTACAGTAATATTCGGAGAAATCTACATCTGCATGTTCAGAAATACTCCGCTAATCACATTGAAGTGCATGGCAGAGGGTTCATCGAATCGCTTTTAAGATATTCCTTTACCGTTCCATTCTCTAATAACGCGCGGCGTAAAGGAACATCTGAATCTTTCAGTTTTCGATCCGATTTCTCTTATTTTATTATGACGATAATGTTTCCCTATGTAGGTGGATGCTAAGAAAATATGTTAGCATTAGGAAGAGTAAGTTGGTGACAGAAATTACACAAATAAACCTCGGCTTTCTTTTAACAATTTCTACGCAACTCGTGCATCATTTCTGTCGGACACTCTCCCCTATATCGCAATAATACAAAACGAGCTGCCCTTCTCTGAATATTGTCTATATCATCCGTCAGCCTCCTTTGCTGGGGATCCTGTAATGGGCAACAATACTCCAAAATAGGACGCACAATAGTATTGCAGTCAGTTTCTTTAGTAGAACTGTTGCATCTTTTAGTGTGTTCTGCCAGTGAAATGTATACTTTGGTTCGCCTTCCCTACAATATTATCTATGTGTTCTTTCCAATTTTAGTTGTTCGTAATTGTACTTCCTAGGTATTTAATTGAATTTTCAGTCTTTAGATTTTACTGTTTCATCGTGAAGTTTAACGGATTTCTTTTTGTGCTCTTATCGATGACTTCACACTTATCATTATTAAGGGTTAACTGCCAATTTTCGAACCATACAGATATATAAATCTTTTACAGCTGCTTTTGATCTTCCGTTGGCTTTACTAAACTATAAACGATAGCATCATCCACGAACAATCTAAGAGAGCTGTTCAGATTGTCTCCTAAACCGTTATAAAGTTAAGGAACAGTAGGGGCCCCATAACATTTCCCTGGGAACGGCAGATATTACTTCCCGTTTCATCGATTGGGAGTTTAACCATTAAATGTTGTCGGATCGTTGGGAAATACAGTTTACTGCTTTCCCAGTTTTGAGTTCTTTTGTACTCAATCTCCCGTTTGTTTCTAAACTCATCTCGAAGTTTTTTCTTTACCCCACTTCGGGATCGAGCTCCTCTTATAGTGAGATTGTAAGCTAGTTCATTTCCTCTCTTTAATCCATTCAAAATGTACCTTCCAGTTTGTTTCTGTAAGTTTCTGATCTTACATCGTATTTCTTCAATAAGTAAGTTGGGGTTCTTCGAATTTCGTAAGGAATCCAATGCCTCTCTGCTATGGGCTGTTCTGTCACAATTCGAGATATTGGTTATTTCCTCAAGGATATTGAGAATGGCAAATTGTTCCGCTAGATTGTTTCAGCGGGTGTACAGATATGTTTTCACTACCTCTAGCAAAGGCCTCATTGATTCAAGGCCAAGGAGAAGTCGCTGTCATGTTCTGGCTGATCAGTGTATCTTGTCAAAATCATTTTAAAATATGTTTTAACTCGCTGATTAATTTGCTAGTTGGTAAATGACAGCATTATATGTGAGCAGTCTATGATGACTGCAGCTCAGATTGTCTCGCACATCATTTATAAGGATTAGGATTGGCGAAGGCCGGACATCAATTCTAATGCTTTAAGTACAAAAATTATGGCATGAATTAAATCTAGTGATCACATCTGAGTTTCCATTGAAGTTATACAAGAGTAGAACAGAATGAAGTGGTTATGTTGTTTATAGTCTTGATTAGTGGCACTATCTATAGCGATCACGTGAACGCCGATAATTGGGAATAACAGTTCCTGGACATACTTCAGAGACCGAGCAAGTTATGAAGATTATCACGTGTGTTTACTCTGACTGGCTAGTGCTAGACATTATTACACGTTCACTTCACAGTTGCCGACGGCAGAACGGAGAACTAAGCTGTGTTTACGGTCATATGGGACCGAAGGCGTCCGACAATACTCGACAGTGCACGATCGTCGCACGTGGCTCACCACTGCGCAGTAACATTCAAATGTTCAAATGTTTGTAGAGAAAAATGTTCAAATGTTTGTAGAGCTTATGGGACTTAACCACTTGGTCATCAGTCCCTAAACTTGCAAACTACTTATGAACTAGTTAATACTAAGGACGGCAAAAATATCCATGCCCGAGGGGGGTTTCCAACCTCCGACCGTAGTGGCCGTGCAGACTGTGACTGACGCGCCGCGGGCGGCACAGTAACGTTAATGTCATAGTGTGGCTGAGAATTCGTAGCGTGTGTTGTAATGGATAGGTATCGCGCAAATATACGTAATCAAAGTGGGTACGTTCAGACAGAAAAGTTCTACAAAATAATGTTGTTCTGTCGGAACTCTTCCCAGAGTAAGCGACAAAAAATACCAAATGTATTATGCGTTACCTTCAGTTATTCAATTGTAACACCACATTTTATTTTTTCCATTTCACAAGTTTTCCTGCAGAAGAATATATTAATAGTGAAAGTACCGTTAGTTTGTAAACGCGCTGGTGCATTGTTTGACCGTAAAACAACACTTTTATATTCTTAATGTTAATTTCGATTGTTTTTCTAGACAATAATAGGTTAACAGAAAGTACATTTGTTTTATCTGCTGCACGTTCAATTCAGGACCCATGTTAAGTTTTCATTGGGCGTAGTTACACCGCTCGCGCGACAACCAATAGCAGAACTCAACATCAGTTTTCATCGCCCTCAGCTAAAACGGCAACTAAAAAGTGATCGGGTTATAGTCAAGTAGCTAAATTACTGGCACTTGCCAAATGCATCCTGTCCCTGTTTGACTGAAGGCACATTCGATAAAAATTTCTTCCCACCGAGCCAAATCATCAAGTTTGGAAATAAGAAGAAGTCACTCAGGGCCAAGACCGATGAATAGGGTTCATGAGGAACCAAATCGAATCCCAAGTCGTGCACTGCCATTGCAATAACTGCTGTGTGGACTGGAGCATTGTCCTGATGAAACAACATTTTATTCCGTGCCAATCTTGGAATTTTTCAGTTAGTTCCTGTTTCAAGCGACCCAGTAGAGCAGGATAATAGGGCCCAGTTATGGATCTGCCTTTTTCCAAATAATCTGTCAGGATTATACCCTGGGAATCTCAGTGGCCATCACCTTTCTTCGCTTTCTCTGGTGCACTCTTCGTCCATTGTTTGGACTCTTTTGTTTGGTCTCTGGAGGAACGGTGGGTCCAAGGTTCATCCACATTTATGAATCTGCGCAAAATGTCTTGTGGATTGCGCCTGCGTCGCGGCAGAATTCCCGAGCGCTATGCTCCGATGCGCGATGCCGTTCCCCATCGGAGGTTCAAATCTTCACTCGGGCATGGATGTTTGTGCTGTATTTAGTATGAGTTAGTTTATAGGAAGTTTGTAAGTTTAGGGACTTACGATCCCGCAGTTAAGTACCTTAAGCTTAACAAACATTTGACCAATTTTTTTATTGCGCCTGAACAATGTGAGATTCTGACCAGAAATGTTCTTTCGTTTCCGGTTTTGTTCAAAACTGGGCAGGCGCGGCAACCATCGCGCAGAGAGCTTCTTCCCTCGCCAGTTTTTCACGGAAGAAAAAATGTTCAAATGTTTGTATAGTCTATGGCACTTAACTACAGGGTCATCAGTCGCTAAACTTACAAACTACTTATGAACTACTTACAAACTAGGACGGCACAAATATCCATGCCCGAGGGGGGATTCGAACCCCCGACTGTAGTGGCCGTGCAGACCGTGACTGGAGCGCCTCAGTCTCCTCGGCCACCGCGGCCGGCTTTCACGGAAGATGTAATGCACCCGTTCAGCTGAGATGCCTACAGTGTTAGCTATCTCGCGAACTTTTAATCTTCCATCTTCCATTATCATATCATGTTCCATCTTCCGTGCTTCTCCGACCATGTTTAAAGTCGTTGATCCAGATGTAAATGGTCTCCAATGTTGGCGCAGAACACACATGGACCTCATCCAACTCGGATTTGATCTGTGCAGCTGTCCAACCCATCAAATTAAAACGACCAATGACCGGACGAAATTAGTTTTTCTTCATCCTGAGGAATTAACTACGCAGTTTCCACTTCAGCTAACAGGCCAAAAAAAAAAAAGTCAAATGTTTGTAAAGCTTATGGGACTTAACTGCGAGGTCATCAGTCCCTAAACTTACAAACTACTTATGAACTAGCTTATACTAAAGATGGCACAAACATCCATGCCCTAGGGGGGATTCGAACCCCCGACGGGGAACAACCTCGCGCATCGTAGCCTAGCGCCTCAATGCACTCGGCCACTCCGCCGCGACAGCCAACAATCAACTAACAGCTGCCGTTCGGAACTTGCTGTAATATCCGTGGAAATATCAGGCTTAAACACACATACACACACATGCCTGAGTGAGGACTCGTATCTTCGACGGGGTGCAACCGTGAGCTCCACAGCAAGACGCCTTAGAGCGCACGGCCATTCCACCGCGGCAGTAAGGCCAGGACAGGATTTTTTCTGTCACTAATCGTTTATTTCAGTCTTGGCAATTATTTGTCAAGATGAAGAAATCTCAAGATTCACCTACCTAGTAGTAAACCCTAAATTGTAGGCCTTCCTGCAACTGCTGGGTAAACGAGTTTAAATTTTTGTGAGACAACCACAACGCATCCAGCAACGTGGAGTAACGCTATGCCCAGTAAAGAACTGTGAGTGAAAATGTCATTCATGTTGATAACGGCCTTATCTCACACATCGTACGTAAATAGCAAATTATTCACACCGTTTGCACTGTACATAAACATTAAAAAAAAAAGTTCAAATGTTTGTATAGCTTATGGGACTTAACTACGGGGTCATCAGTCCCTAGACTTACAAACTACTTATGAACTAGCTTACACTAAGGACGGCACAAATATCCATGCCCGAGGGGGGATTCGAAACCCCGACCGTAGTGGCCGTGCAGACCGTGACTGGCGCGCCTCAGTCACCTCGGCCTCCGCGGCCGGCCATAAACATTTTCATTGACGTCATCGAATAACGCTAGGTTTTGTGAAAGTGTTAAATTTAATCAGAGCAGTTTTGTGTCGCTCGGAAACCCTGTGCAAGGCACACGATGTGGCGAATAAGCTTCAGTTTTATTTTATACAACGAAGATTAACTGATTTTCATATCAGCGCTCAGCGACTACACTTTTATAACCCTCGTAGCTAATACTCACATTTTTAACGAAGCTGTAAGTGTCTAAATATCCAGACAGGATTTACACACGCTGTGGGTCTGATTGTAGGAAGTGTTAATGCGTGTGGTCATTTACCGCAAGAACGTAAGTTCATAAAATTTCAGGGTACCATGTGAAGACACGAAATGCTTAATAACAAAGTTTAGACGGGACGTAAGAAGGAAAACTAACATTAACATTATATTACATTATATTAACATTATATTATTTACCTTATGCGAGAAAGCCGTGGCCTTCAAAATAATCTTACACTCAGCTGTTAACTGCTTTGTTGCACGTCTTAGGACCTGGAGTTATACATGATGTATACAAGATGTATCTTTTAATAATGTTCTTCCGCTAGCGCAAGGTCTTACATTTCCCTGTCTGTTAAAATAGCATTTCGGCAGAAGTATTTAATTACCACCAGTGTAATATTTCTCTTCATTCTTCAGTCTGCATTCTACCTAAGTCCGCAGAAATACTTCATACCGACTCAAAATTATCTGATTCTATACTTGTAAATGACTGAACGTATTGACACAATATAACAGCGATAACTGATGGCTTGATTTACTTAAATACGTGACATACTTAGAACCAAAGGCAGCGGGTATAGAACTGCAAAGAATAGTTTGAATGTTCCTACTCAGCATCTGTCACAGATTCTGCAAGCACCGTGATTATACAACTTGTGCTTCAAATTCTGCGAAAATTATCTACATATATTTATTAGTTCAGTTATTACCGACACGACAAACTGGCGAATCTGTCAGAACCATAACGTATGCGTAGGTAGCCATTTGCATCACAAAGCGACAGGCGACCGATGAAGTAAAGCAAACAAGTGCCAACAGATGAAAACAGCACATTGGGTACGAGTGTTGCTCCAAACCACGTGACAAGTTACGTGACCGCTTGTTTGGCGCATGCGCACAAGGAAACATCCGCCACGCCGCTTTTCCTTTTCAATTGCTCAAACTTTTAACCTTCTGTTTTTTACTCCTCAGGGTATTGTGTAAGTTAGTGTGTCTATGATACTGAAACACGTCGATAATGTATAAATAATAAATTTCCTACAGTTTTCTTCTTAACTGGTACAGCTTTTGGGAAAAAAGTATGTAAAGTACCTATAATCACAGGGGAAAGGACTTTGGGTGGTCAGATAATGATCATTTTAAAATTTACTTTATTATATAACGTGTAATAGAAGCTTATTTACGAACAAGATCAGCAGAGTGCTTCTGGACGTTGCGCATAGATTCTAATTTTTCCTTAAGAACGTAATCTTTTTTCACATAAGTTTCTAATAAATTATCAATTACTGTCAACGAGAACTTTTATTCTTTACGAAAATCTGTAGTAAAAACTTGATGTCACACTTTGTTTAGGTTTTCATATTACTTTATAAAGTTGCAAAACATATACTTATCCTGATGATTTGAACTATGTTCAAAATTAATGCTTCATTTTTAGTGAGCTAGATAACATTTCAGCTCGTAGTCGAACTTGCCTGATCATCTGTTGGTCTATCGAAAAATAACAAAAACAAGCATTGTAGCAAGGTCAGTTATTGCACCCGTCGCCGCAGAATACCTACAGCGCATTTCGCGACATCTGTTGGGGAATCGAAATATCTACACACACACTTCATAGTTTAGCTGGGACACATATCCTGACTGCGTAGTAACCCGCACCATCTATTGGTGAAAATTGCAACTTTTCCCGCTCACCAGCGTACTCCTGCTTCAGCGTCTGCCAGCACTTGCCATCTATCGGCGAAACAAGTAACACTCCATACCACCTCTCGATACAGTTCGGCCTTGTGCGACATCTCTTGGCAAATCAGGAAAGTTTATTCAGTTGCGCGTAGCGGTGCAGACTCGACATCTGTTAGTGGTGGAAGGAAAACTTACTCGCACTCGACAACCTTGGTTGCCTTTCCAGTAGCCTGCGACATCTGTTAGCCACGCAAGCAAGCAGAAACTTACTGGCGGCACTTCAGCATATACTCACAGCCTCCTGGAGTAAAATATTCAAGCCACAAAAGACAAATCACATAGACCAAATACTTACAAATATTTGCTTACAGTTTATAAATGATTACAGACGTTCAAATTCTGTTATGTTTCTAAGTGTATAAAAACTATTTATCTTATCAATAGCATACAAGACATACTCAGTTATGCAAAAGTTATTATCTTCGATGTAATTCTTCAATTTCGCATTAAATTGTTCAAATGTTTGTAAAGCTCATTGGATTTAACTGCAGGGTTATCTGTCCCTAAACTTACAAACTACTTACGAACTAACTTATACTAACGACAGCACAAGCATCCATCCCCGAGAGGGAACGGCCTCGTGCATCATAGCATAGTGCCTCGATGCGCTCCGCCGCGTCCATTAAATTGTATATTTGCAACTTATGAGGAACTGAATTTATGGTAGATGAACTTGAAAATTTCATTCCAGTTAGATTCAGAATATGATAACAGTAGAGTAAGTGTCCTTCATTGTTTTTATGAGTCCGAGCACAGCCTATGGTTACATTTCGTATGTGCAATGAATATTTTCATTGCAAAAATGAGTACCAATCTCTCTTGGCGTCTGTTGCTTTGTTGAATGGTGTACTGTGTTTTGTAGCCAGAGCTGATTTTTTGTCCATTAAATAAAAATGAGATCATGATCGAAACAAAATTCAATGCGACTCATCCCTGCATTAATGTTGTTGGATATCTTATTTGTGCAGAAAGTGGCCTCGCAATTTGTATTATTGACTGAAGTATGCCAATCGTTCCAAGCAAAAAAAAAAAAAAAAAAAAAAAAAAAAAAAAAAAAAAAAAAAAAAAAAAGTATTCTATTTTTAAGAGCATTTCAGTAATGTATAGAGCAGGGTATATGTGCCATGTTCCTAACAATTAATAAGAATAAGATGAGGAATTAATAAGAGTATTATATATTCTTATCACAAATTTAATAACATCCATTCTACCTTCACTTCTTGGGATAAAACTTGCACAATGTCGTCTCAAACCCGAAGAACAATATTGCATATTGAGCTTTTTTGATATTCTGTGCAAATAAATTAAAGTGGAAAAGGAATCCCCAGTGGCCAAAAATCTGTGTGTAGCTGCCAACTGATCCTCTGTTGTAATTGCTTTCCGAAATTGTGTGTTCATTCTAGACACGACAGTATTCACGAGAGACAGCAAAGTAGATAAATTTTCCATCCTTACCCTAACATATTTTTTAAAATACGCGCAAGTTCCGTAGTTAATTCTTGAACAAGCATTGTGTGAGCTCCGTGAGTAGCATGTTTGCAAAGGAAATCTCGTTGCCACCATCTACACTTCCTTCGCCTTTCTTTCCTATCAACATCCGAAGCAAGGGCGGCGGCACATTAAAAAAGTGAAATTTTCGACATCGTCGAGGAAAGCAGTCGTGAACTGATACAAGCAAACGGTTGGGGGTAGGGGGGGAGAAGCGTGGTGGAACTCACTGAAATTTTGTGTTACCGTGCTGAACATACAACATTTTCCACAGTAAACGAACGTGTTTTCTTGAACTACCATCATTCCAAACAGGATTTCGAAGACTGTTTGGGACTCAATGCTCAGTGTAAATTTTCATATTAGGAGGAAACAGATGCAGTTTTTGGAGATGTGTATACCTTGTATTCACCACTGAAAGGGACTAAGAAATTGAATGCAAAAAAAAAAAAAAAAACACACATAAGAGAAATTAGGGCTTGTACAGGGGCTAGAGGCATTCTTTGTTCCCTCGTTGAGATACCCTCCGCCACGCACTTTACTGTTGATTGCGAAGTATGTGTGCAGATGTAGATGTAGAAAATTTGAGTTTGTAGTTCGTTCTAGTACTCACATGAGCCAGCACAGATATTGCTTTGATCTATTTAATTAAAACGCTTCATGTGTTTTAATAGTTAAATATTAAAAACACGTTTGGTATCTTTTGTATTAACACCGTCCAGTTGTTATACTGACATAGCACACCTCAAGAATCAGCGCAGTGTGGGATTGATGTACTAGTAACATAATATTTTATATTACGAGGAGGCGATCCAATTATGATATGTTCCAAAACTGTTACAGCCAAGATCGCTGGAATATAATGTTATTTGGATGACCGGTTTCACTGGACTCTGCCAACATCATCTAGGCAAAAATTGTTTTTGCATAGCCGTCATCTGGAACATGAGGCTACATCGGTAAGCAAACAACAGCGTAAATTTTCGAGATTGTACCTAGAAAATTTACGCTGCTGCTTGTTTAGCGATGTAGCCTCATGTTCCAGATGACGACTATGTACAAACAATTTTTGGACCAGACGATGATGGCAGAGTCCAGTGAAACCGGTCGTCCAAATAAAATTATATTCCAGCGATCTTGGCTGTAACACTTTTGGGACAGGAGAGGTTCCGTAGCACAGTGGTAGACTGCCAGAATACGAATTCAAAGGTCACGGGTTCGATTCCCGGCAGGTCCTAGGTTTTTTATCTGTCACTTTCCACTTGTGAACTCTGGCAGTGTTGCTGATGTGAAAAATACTGAGCAGCACCTTGGTTCGGAACGCACGTTAAACTGTAGGTCCCCATATAACTGGCTGGGTTAAGTCAGTTCGAAGGTCGGAGGAAGGCAACGGCATACCATCTCCAAACAGGACCATGCCTAGTAAACCACTGTGGTGTTCAAACCAATCTTCGGATTGTTGACTGCCTTACTTCTAAAGGTAACGGGATAATAATATGCCGAAAACTCGCGTAAAATCTGCGTCGGGGAGCAATCTCGGCCGGCCGCAGTGGCCGAGCAGTCTGCGGCGCGACAGTCATAGTCTGCACGACTGCTACGGTCGGGGGTTCGAATCCCCCCTCGGGCATGCATGTTTGTGTCGTCTTTAGTATAAGGTAGTTCATAAGTAGTTTTTAAGTTTAGGGACTGATGACCCCGCAGTTATGTCCCGTAAGCTCTACAAACATTGGAACATTTTGAGCAAAAGACAACGGAAATAAACCTACATCGACGTCTACATGAGATACTCTGCAAATCACATTTAAGTGCCTGGCAGAGGGTTCATCAAACCACCGTTACACTATTTAGCTCACTTTCCATTCTCGAATAGCGCGCGGGAAGAAAGAACACCTGAATCTCTCCGTTCGAGCTCTGATTTCTCGTATTTTATTGTGATGATCATTTCTACCTATTTAAGTGGGAGTCAACAATATATTTTCGCATTCGGAGGAGAATGTTGGCGATTTGAGTTTCGTAAGTAGCCCACAACGTTGCGATAAGCGCCGTTGTTGTAATGATTCCCATCCCAGATCCTGCATCATTTCCGTAACGCTGCCTCCCCTGTATAGTGATAATACGAAACGAGCTGCCCTTCTTTGGACTCTTTCGATGTCCTCCGTCAAACCCACCTGATAAGGATCCCACACTGCAATACTCCATCCTCACTGGGCAGCAATACTCCAAAAAAATACGGACAAGCGTGGTGTATTCAATTTCTTTAGTAGTTCTGTTGCATCTTTTAAGGGTTCTGCCAATAAAACGCAGTCTCTGGTTTGCCTTTCCCTCGATATTATCTACGTGTTCTTTCCAATTTAACTCTGAAGCAATAGTAATTCCTAGGTATTTCGTGGAGTTTACGGCCTTCACATTTGATTTCTCTTGTAAACAAAGTGTAACGGATTTCTTTTCGTACTCATGTGGACGACTTGACACTTCTCATTATTTAGAGTCAGTTGCCAATTTTTATACCATAGTGATATCTTATTCAGATCGTTCTGCAGTTGGTTTTGATCTTCAGATGATTTTACTAGATGGTAACTGACGGCGTCATCAGCAAACAAGAACTACTTAGATTTTCCCCTAAATCGGTTACGTAAATAAGGAACAGCAAAGACCAATAACACTACCCCATGGAACGCCCGAAATCACATCTGTTTTAGTCGATGCCTTACCATAGATTACTACGAATTGTGTCTTCTCTGACAGGAAATTCCCTTTCCAGTCGCAAATTTGGGGCGATGTACCATAACGACGCAATTTTATTGAAAACCGTTTGTGGAGTACGGTGTCAAAAGACTTCTGGAAATCAAGAAATACGGAATCGATTTGCGAACTCTTGTCGATAGCACCCATCACTTCTTGTAACTAAAGAGCTAGTTGTGGTTCGCATGAACGATATTTTCTAAATCCGTGTTGACCTTGGGCCAATAGATCATTCTGTTCGAGATAATTCATAATATTTGAATACAGGATATGTTCCAAAACCCTGCTGCAAACCTATCCATAACAGCATACGCTAAGAATTCTCAGCCGCACTATGACATTAACGTTACTGTGCAACGGTGAGCCACGTGCGACGATCGTGTTCCGGTTCTACTCTTGTATAACATCAATGAGCACTCAGATGTGATCACTAGATTAGATTCATGCCATAATGTTTGTATGTAAAGCACTAGATTTAATGTCCGCTCTTCGCCATTCCTAATCTATATACATGATATGCGACACAATCTGAGCTGCAGTCAACATAGACTGCTCACAGACAATGCTGTCATTTACCAACTAGCAAATTAATCGGCGAGTTAAAACCAATTTTAAAATGATTTTGACAAGATACACTGATCAGCCAGAACATGACAGCGACTTCTCCTTGGCTTTGAATCAATGAGGCCTTTGCTAGAGGTAGTGAAAGCATATCTGTACACCCGCTCAAACAATCTAGCGGAACAAGTTGCCATTCTGAATACCCTAGTCACTGATATTTTCTTAGTTCCGGTATTAAACGCAAGAATTATTAAATCGTAGCGTTGATTCTCGTGTCTAGACGAAGCCAAAGAAGTCGGCTAAACAGAGGACGCGTTCCACGCTGTGTTTGCCCACTGTACGAGGCAGGCGGCAGAGCGCGTAACTGTTAGCTGGTCTGTATTTAGACCACCCAAGTGAGAGATCCGGTCGGCTGAAATCCACGGCCAGTAAATCATCTCGTCAGGCCAATTAAAATAACAGCCCTCCTGACGGACGCTCGTCAGCCCAATTCCAGGCCGCCGTTAACCCCCTTCCGCACTGTTAAAGACACACTCAAGTCTGAAGCCTCGCCATGCCAGCTTAAGCACGGTTTCCTGACTTGGAATTGCGTTCGCGAGCGTTCCATCAGTGGAGCGTACTACTGTATTACGTTTGTCAGGCAAGTGAAACGAAACGACCTCGATAAATCTGAACTTCTCCCCGCCTATAGACTTCCGTATTTAAAAAAAAAAAAAAAAAAATAAATAAATAAATAAAAAATAAAAATAAAATAAATAAATAAAAAATCCTTAGGTAAAAGTTTAGTTTACGAGTCCGCAACTAGTGCTCGGCGTGTAGACGTTGGTGACGGCGCGATGAATGAGGCAAGTGAAGGCAGCCAATCAGGAGTCGCGTTCGCGTAGCCAATAAGAGACAACTTTAGTGTTTATGGTTTGTAAACAACTCCGCTGCAGAGTGAAATTTTCATTCTGGAAACATCCCTTAGGCTGTGGCTCAACCATGTATCTACCATATCCTTTCTACCAGGAGTGTTAGTCTCGCATGGTTCGCAGGAGGGCTTCTGTGAAGTTTGGAAAGTAGGAGGCGAGGTACTGGCGGAAGTAAAGTTGTGAGGCGGCATCGTGAGTCGTGTGGGGATAGCACAGTCGGTAGTGCGCTTGCCCGCGAAAGGCAAAGGTCCCAGGTTCGAGTCCCGGTTCCGGCACACAATTTTAATCTGCCAGGAAAGTTCATATCAGCGCACACTCCGCTGCAGAGTGAAAGTTTCATTCTGGAAACATCCCTTAGGCTTTGGCTAAGCCATGTCCCCACCATATCCTTTCTTCCAGTAGTGCTAGTCTTGCATGGTTCGCAGGAGAGCTTCTGTGAAGTTTGGAAAGTAGGAGGTGAGGTACTGGCGGAAGTAAAGTTGTGAGACCCGGTTCCGGCACACAATTTTAATCTGCCAGGAAGTATCATATCAGCGCACACTCCGCTGCAGTATGAAAGTTTCATTCTGGGAACAGCTGTAGTGTTTATGGTTTGTAAATAAATAATAGTAATAGACAAGGGATGCTATCACATTCCTGCTCATACTGGACGCGAATCTTACAGGTTTTCTCGTCACGAATGTTCGCCTACTGCACTTTCAGTCTCAACGTAACACTGCCCTCGGAATTAGCGACAAATTTGCGGAAATCAATTAATGCTCTATGGTTCACAGGTTCACAGGTTCTCGATGTAACCTTGTCCGGTCAATAAATCAGCTATCCTCGTGAAACACTGCCCTCGAAAACTACATCGATATCTAAAAAACCTTATAATTTTTAATCACGAGATCACTGAAATTCGTAACGAAATCGGGCTTACAGCAATTTCAAAACTAACGCCAAATAGTATAGACATGAAACAAATAATCCTATTGGCCGGGCGAACTCGACTCGTGATTGGCTGCCTTCGAGCCGTTTCCAACATCTACACGCCGAGCACCAGTCTGGGACTCATAAATTAGACTTTAACCAAAACTTATGGGTATTCAGACAGCTGATGGACTCGATGATCGTCGATATTTCGGCTGGACCACACCCAGCCATTTTCAAGGCAACTACAGATAGGAAGCACTGCGCATGGACATTTTAAACGTCGATTTATGATCAGAATAGGAAAAACACCACACTACGACCTAGTAGCAGAAGCTCCATCACAACACCAAACTTGATAAATGCCATAAGTATCAATAGTAAATATTATTGATTGATGGTATGGTAAGGTGGCCATGGTCAGCTGCTTAGTTTTTTTAACTTTCTTTATTAAGGGGCTATTCTCATCGTCACCTGTAACATTCGCTTTTTTTTTTTTTTTTTTTTTTTTTTTTTGTTACCTCATCTGCACATACACTATTGGCCATTAAAATTGCTACCCCAAGAAGAAATGCAGAATATACATGGGTATTCATAGCACAAATATATTATACTATAAATTACATATGATTTCATTTTCACCATCTCTTGCCGTAATAATGGCCTTGATACGCCTGGGCATTGAGTCAAACAAGAGCTTGGATGGCGTGTACAAATACAGTTGCCCATGCAGCTTCAACACGGTACACAGTTCATCAAGAGTAGTGACTGGTATATTGTGACGAGGCAGTTGCTCGGCTACCATTGCCAGACGTTTTTAATTTGTGAGAGATCTGGAGAATGTGCTGGCCAGGGCATCAGTCGAACATTTTCCTTATCCAGAAAGGCCCGCTCAGGACCTGCAACATGCGGTCGTGCATTATCCTACTGAAATGTATGGTTTAGCAGGGATCGAATGAATGGTAGAGCCACGGGTCGTAAAACATCTTAAATGTAAAGGCCACTGTTCAAAGTGCCGTCGATGCGAACAAGAGGTGACCGAGACGTGTAACCAATGGCACCCCATACCATCACGCCGTGTGCTACGCCAGTATGACGAAGACGAATACCCGCTTCCAATGTTCGTTCACTGCGATGACGCCAAACACGGATGTGACCATCGTGATGCTCTAAACAGAACCTGGATTCATCCGATTAATGACGTTTTGCCATTCGTGCACCCAGATTCGTCGTTGCGTTCACCATAGCAGGCGCTCCTGGCTGTGAGCAGCGTCAAGGGTAACCACAGGCATGGTCTTCGAGATGATAGTCCACGTTGCTGCAAACGTCGTCGAACTGGTCGTGTAGATGGTTGTTGTCTTGCAAACGTCCCCATCTGTTGACTCAGGGATCGAGACGTGGCTGCACGATACGTTACAGCCATGCGGATAAGATGCCTGTCATCTCGAATGCTAATGACACGAGGCCGTTGGGATCCGGAGTTCCGTGTGGTCTCCTGAACCCACCGATTTCATATTCTGCTAACAGTCATTGGATCGCGACCAACGCGAGCAGCAATTTCGCGATAAGATAAACCGCAATCGCGATAGGCCACAATCCGATCTTTATCAAAGTCGGCAACGTGATGGTAAGCATTTCTTCTCCTTACACGAGGCGTCACAACAACATTTCACCAGGAAACGCCGGTCAACTGCTGTTTTGTATGAGAAATCGGTTGGAAACGTTCTTCATGTGAGCACGTTGTAGGTATCGCCACCGGTGCCAACTTTGCGTGAATGGTCTGAAAAGCTAATCATTTGCTTATCACAGCATCTTCTTCCTGTCGGTTAAATTTCGCGTCTGTAGCACGTCAACTTCGTGGTGTAGCAATTTTAATAGCCAAGAGTGTATTACTTGCTGGATTGCTCTTCTTTCACTTTCGTTGCTGGTTTTAATTCCGATATGTAAAATATCCCTCCCACAAAGGGAATGAGTGCGCATATGTGAGTGATAGAAAATTAGCGGATTCTCCACTTAATAAATGACCGCTTTGCTAACATTAGTATGCACTTGACCATCCTACAGGGATGTTCTGGGGGGAATTTTAAATTAATTTTATGTTTGGCATATGTCTTTGACAGTGATTATTTTAAAAGGAGCGTTTCAGTTTTACTTTTTAATAAGTTTTTAAAAGATATTGTGAGTGTGAAGATAGTGTTCTCATTTATGTTTTATCAAAATGTTTGATGGATATTAATTCCATTGTCTTGCTGTAGCCTTCGATCATGACGAAACGTCGAAACGCGTAAGGCCTCAATAAATTGAAATCTGTGGTAAAGACTCTAAAGTTTATTTCAAGTGCATCAAAATGGCCACGTATCACAAATGTCTAATGGAGACAGCAAGGAGTAGTCGGTACGCCTGACCTGGCTCGCAGATATTACGATGTCCGCCGCACCTTGCGCACAATCCAATATTTAAAGAAAATAAAAACAACATGATAACCTAAGTGCGAGGAGAGGCAGTATTCCAACACTTACCCCTTTTCCCTCCCTTCACGACCACCATGCCTTCACACCGAAGCTACATCGTTGTACACTGTTGCTCTGGTAACGAACGTGAGACGTGTACCGTACAGTGTAGTCAGTGGTTTTTCTCCAGTGTTCTGTACAGAGATATACACAAGACATGCACATTTGATATGCAGTTGTGGTGAAAAGAATGTATTATTTTAGCGGTATTTCATATATCTGTCATAATCCTTGCTCCGTACTGATTATTTTCAGTAATCTAACTGATGCCCTAGAAGTTCTTACTGAATACTACAACAGGAACCAGCTTCGACCAAATCCAGAAAAAACGCAGACTTGTTTATTTCATCTGAACAATAAGGAAGCAAAAAAGGAATTACATTTGGGATGGAACTCAGTTAAACATTGCCCAAACCCAGTTTATCTCGGAGTCACGTTAGAACGAACATTGTCGTACAAGAAACACATAGAAAAAAACTAGAGCGAAATTCAACATATGCAACGGTATAATCAGCAAACTGGTACACTAGGCAGCAAATCCTGAAATTCTATGTTGATCATCCTTGGCATTGTGTTTTGCTCCAGCTGAATATGCATGCCCCGTATGGAGAAGATGACGCATGCACACGAGCTAGATGCAGCACTGAATGATTCATGTTGATTAATTACAGAATGCATTAAGCCTACAAACCGTGGTCTCCTTTATATGTGTTCTGGAATAGCCCCACCCCCCCCCCCCCCCCGATCAGACGACAAACGTTGGCGATGGCTGGAAGACTTCCTAAGTAATAGAACGCAGTACGTTGTTCTCGACGGCGAGTGTTCATCAGAGACGAGTGTATCGTCAGGCGTGCCCCAGGGGAGTGTGATAGGACCGATATTATTTTCTATCTATATAAATGATCTGATGGACAGAGTAAGTTGTAATTTGCGGCTGTTTGCTGATGATGCTGTGGTGTATGGGAGGGTGTCGTCTGTAACTGACTGTAATAGCATACAGGATGACTTAGACAAAATTTGTAGTTGGTGCGAAGATTGGCAGCTAGCTCTCAATGTAGAAAAATGTAAGGTGATGCGCATGAGTAGAAAAAACAATCCCATAATGTTCGAATACAGCATTAGTAGTGAGCTTCTTGATGCTGTCGCGTCGTTCAAATATCTAGGCGTAACATTGCAGAGCGATATGAAATGGAACGAGCATGTAAGGACAGTTGTGAGTAAGGCGGACAGCCGACTTCGGTTTATTGGGAGAATTGTGGGAAGATGTACTTCACCTGTAAAGGAGACCGCATATAAAACGCTTGTACGACCACGTCTTGAGTATTGCTCAAGTGTTTGGGACCCGCAGCAGATCAGTTTAAAGGAAGACATAGAGGCGGTTCAGAGACGAGTAGCTAGGTTTGTTACCGGTAGGTTCGACCAATGCGTGAGTGTCACGGAAATGCTCCGGAAACTCAATTGGGGATCGCTGGAAGAAAGACGACGTTCTTTTCGTGAATTTCTGTTAAGTAAATTTAGAGGGCTGGAATTTGAAGCTGAGTGTAGAACGATCTTGCTGCCGCCTACTTACATTTCGCGTAAAGATCACAAAGACAAGATAAGAGAAATTAGGGCTCATACGGAGGCATATAGGCATTCTGTTTTTCCTCGTTCAATTTGGGAGTGGAATAGGAAGGGAAATGCCTAGTAGTGGTACAGTGTACCTCCGCTACGCACCTTACGGTGGATTGCGGAGTATGTATGTAGATGTAGATGTAGAAGAAGCAGACAGTGCGAGGATAGAAGACATCCTCTGGTGGCAAGACTAAAATCGAGGAAAGATTTCATTAAATTTGAACGTCCATTAAATGAAACTCAGTCTACAACAAGAGAATCGATGTGTTAACAGAAATAGGAAAACTGCAGCTTACAATGCTGGAACATTAAAGAAAAACTTACGGCTAGATCACAACTGGAATGGAGAGTGTGGAAGAGCCTAAGTAGACTTAGGTGTCGAATGGGAAGATCGAAGGATAACCTGTTCAATACCGGATACGCAGAAGAAGAGCCTTGCCAATGTGGAAAAAACTGATGACATACCTGGTGAGCTGACCATCCTTGCCGGCCCCGTGCACTTACCAACACCTGTGGTTGGCCAACGACGCTGCAGTGAAGTGTGCCGAACACAGAAGAGAGATATGAGGCTGCTGTAGGCAATAATGACTTGTGATAAGTGACAATCATGAATGTATAATTACTACTTAGTTTTTATTAGTAACCTAGTATATGTAGCCTATTAATTAATTACAGATGTAACTGAGACACGATTAAAGAAATCAGTAATTAATTGAAGAACGTAATTATATTCCCTCATTGCTTCGTGAGACTTTTATGGGAAGCTGTCGTCCGCGAAAGTACTTGCAAAAAGATGTCAGCTATTTGCCGATATAGTGGAAATAGTTACGAGTTATAGGGGACACCAAACCCAATGCAAAAATAAAAGCAACAAAACAGTAGTTCCTGGACCTACACTGGAATACTTGCTTGAATAACCGTATCAATGGCAAACAGCTCAATATCAATATCAAAAGATTAGAAATGTTCTAGAACGAAATTGTTTTCAAGAACACGACCTATAAAATTGGGTCCATATTAGTACTAAAGAGTTGTTTCTCACTGAAGAGCAATATAGCGCTGATTAACTTACCCAACACACCTTTCCACACTATCAGTATTCATGTATTCTTGACGGTTTTGCTTTTGCTGAAGCACGAAATCAATAAGTAGGTTTGCTTGCCGCCTCCCGTTCCCCTTCTAAAGAAATACTTATACACTACTGGTTTTGTTATTGTGATAGTAAGCCTAAAACACAGGACTACACTCAGTTTATTTCGAGTTGTTCAAATAACTTCACTCCCTAGCTTCTTTTGGTGAAGAACGTAAGTTTGGTGGCACCTACTGATGGATTTCTTACGTAGTTTATTAGCCCTCCACCGGACACACAGTTGTGTTGTGTATAACACATGGTTTATTTTAACTGTCTCTCATTAGTGGTCAGCATCTTGGAATATTCACGCCATCTACTCCTCTCAACAATTGTCTTCAGACCGCCTGTCCCTCCGCATCCAATTGTTGCGGCTAGTTTTCAATCCATAAACTATCTTGTCAATAGGTGTCTGGCTCTTCCATGAACTACAATGTGTGACCGCTGTCGTTCTGATTTTTCCGGACACCTCTGTTCTTCACGAAGACTGTCTGAATATGCTGAAGCGATAGCTACTTACTTAATAGCCATATATAACCGCTCTCTCAATCAAGCATCTGTACCAAAGGATTGGTAAGTTGCACAGGTCATACTTATATTCAAGAAAAGCGGTAGGAGTAACCCATTAAACTACAGGCCTATTTCATTCACGTCAATTTGCAGCAGAGTTTTGGAACATATCCTGTATTCAAATATTATGAATTATGTCGAACAGAATGATCTACTGGCCCAAGGT
The DNA here is from genome assembly GCA_026315105.1 of Locusta migratoria. NCBI lineage: Eukaryota > Metazoa > Arthropoda > Insecta > Orthoptera > Acrididae > Locusta > Locusta migratoria. Next base: position 244,010,557 of record CM048748.1, read on the forward strand.
CAACATGGATTTAGAAAATATCGTTCATGCGAAACACAACCAGCTCTTTATTCACACGAAGTGATGGGTGCTATCGACAAGGGTTCGCAAATTGATTCCGTATTTCTTGACTTCCAGAAGGCTTTTGATGCCGTACCTCACAAACGGCTTTTATTCAAATTGCGTGGTTATGGTATGTCGCCCAAATTTGCGACTGGATAGGGAATTTCCTGTCAGAAAGGACACAGTTTGTAGTAATCGACGGTAAGGCATCAACTAAAACAGAAGTGATATCGGGCGTTCCACAGGGTAGTATTATTGGTCCTCTGCTGTTCCTTATTTACATAAACTATTTAGGGGAAAATCTAAGTAGCTCTATGAGGTTGATTGCAGACGATGCCGTCATTTACCGTCTAATAAAATCATCTGAAGATCAAAACCAACTGCAGAACGATCTGAATAAGATATCACTATGGTGTAAAAATTGGCAATTGACTCTAAATAATGAGAAGTGTGAAGTTGTCCACATGAGTACCAAAAGAAATCCGTTAAACTTTGTTTACGAGATAAATCAATCAAAGGTGAAGGCCGTAAACTCTACGAAATACCTAGGAATTACTATTACTTCAGACTTAAATTGGAAAGAACAAGTAGGTAATGTCGAGGGAAAGGCGAACCAGAGACTGCGTTTTATTGGCAGAACCCTTAAAAGATGCAACAGAACTACTAAAGAAACTGCATACATTACACTCGTCCGTCCTTTTTTGGAGTATTGCTGCCCAGTGTGGGATCCTTATCAGGTGGGTTTCACGGAGGACATCGAAAGAGTCCAAAGAAGGACAGCTCGTTTCGTATTCTCACGATACAGGGGAAACAGCGTTACGGAAATGATACAGGATCTGTGATGGGAATCGTTACAACAACGGTGCTTATCGCTGCGGCGTGGGCTACTTACAAAATTCCAATCGCCAACATTCTCCTCCGAATGCGAAAATACATTGTTGACTCCCAGTTACATAGGTAGAAATGATCATCAGAATAAAATACGAGAAATCACAGCTCGAACGGAGAGATTCAGGTGTTCTTTCTTCCCGCGCGCTATTCGAGAATGGAATGGTAGGTAAATAGTGTAACGGTGGTTCGATGAACACTCTGCCAGGCACTTAAATGTGATTTGCAGAGTATCCCATGTAGATGTTGATGAAGCTAATTTCTGCATTATGTAAGTGTAATTCTTTATTGTTTTTCTTACTAAATATGTAAGGGAGTCGTACGGTACAATACACAGTGGGGATGTTTTATTAGATGGAACCCGAAAAAACCCGAAGATGTTCCTAGGATTTTGGAAGAATTAGAAAAAGAAGAAAATAAAAGAAGGGCTCAAAACCATTCATCTTCATATTTTGAGTAAACTAAATTCCGATCTGAGTGAGGAAGTAATAAGAAATTCAGACCACAGTTCTGAAACTGAAATTGAAGGAAGCAACGGAGAGGATGAGGATGAAAAAAAGGCTGAAGCGTTTTATATACGATATGGTGCAAATCAAGTTTATCGGAGTCTTCAAAAACGAAGACCAAAAACGTAGTAAAAATTTTACCTGGTCCAAGACGAGTCGTAAGAGATTGTCTCTTCAGCTGATATATTTTCGAAACTTATCGAGGTAAACGTGATTGATTAAATTTTCCTACACACTGATTCCATAATTTAAAAAATTAAGGACAAATTATTAATGACCTCGTGATTGCACTGATTTAACCAGAGAATAATTACTCGTTACTATCGGTATCTGATTCATTATGGATTGAAAAAGAGACAGGTGGGGAATGTTGAAGAGTTATGGGCAAAGGCTGGGACAGGAACGAAGGTTCTAAGAGTAGCCATGAGTTATCGCAGGTTTCTACCAATTCTGAGAAGTCTTCGATTTGATAATAGCATAACCCGACAGGAAAGAAAGAAGCTTGATAGACTTACTGCCATAAGATGTATTTTGACGGATTTGTTCAGAATATAAGAAAATGTTACAACATGAGGAACTTGTTACTATTGATGAAATGTTGCTTCCATTTCTTGGACGCTGTGGGATTCAATATAAGCCACAAAAATCTGTTAAATATGGCATCAAAATGTATGCAATGGCAGACGCCAAGACAGTTTACTTGGAAATGTGGAAGTGCATGTCGGTAAAGAACCAGCAGGCCCATACTCGGTGTCAAACTCCCCAGAAGAAATGGCAAGGCAACTTCTTGAGGACATAGTCAATATCAACAGATTTGTAACCACCAATAACTGGTATACCTCCATGTCATTGGCCACATGCCTTATATCAATGGGTATTGGGGGAAAGGGGGTGAGATGGCGAAGTGAGTAAGATGACGAATTCGTTATTTTTCCATTACATTCATAGATGGCAGCACGTATTCAAGGACTTCCCGAGATTATCTACGAAGTTCACTGAGAGGGATCTGGGGGCGCATTGTTGTCTGACCATTAGCGACAAAGAAGTGTATTGTCGACATACGTTTGCAATATTTGGACTTTACATCATAAGGAATGGTTCGAGTTCGGTAAGCATTTTATACAGGGTTACCAGACGTCCTCTTTTACCCGGACATGTCCTATTTTTTGGACCCTAAAAATGGTCCGGCCGGGGTTTTAGGAAAATTAGGAAATGTCCTCTTTTTTTGCGTCATGCAACAGTTTCAACTTCAAAATGCGTAAATACAACTCTCTGAAGTGTCACAATCACTAAATCTAGATAATTTAACCGTTATTCAAACAATATGATTTTTCCTAGAATTTTCTCTATGCCGCCGATGCTCTGAGGTAAAGCTACTTTAGAACAATTGAAATACCTGGCGTGGCAACTGTCGCGGAATGGGAGCTGCTTTAAGAACACAGGTCTGCAACAATGCAAGATACACCGGCTTCTAAGAATTTCACGTTAGAACGATTATTTACAACCGTTTAACTTGTCTGTCGGTTGCTGTGAAGGGAAGCAGTGGTCACGTTTCATCGAAATCATGCCAAAACGCAAACGTGTCTTTAGCGAGGAACTACAAAAACGATTTCATGACTTCAGGCCCGGAGGAAACTGCTCCGAGACAGAATGCCTTATATGCCCACCAGGCACATTCGTTTCAATTGTCAACAAAGGTAAGGTTTATTATCTTCCAACCGTTTGTGCTAAACACCCAATTATGGGAGTGGAAATTCGGTTAAAATCGTTCAGTGTTTATGCCCTGAATCATTTTTGATACGGCGTGTAATTATTATTTTGCACGGGGGTTGTACCAAGGAGTTCCCCATCCTCCGAAGGCAAACAACCAACCAAGTGTGGAAAAATGTTTAGCACTTAAGACGAAAATTACAAGTGGTGAAATGATGAAATGTTAGTTAGGGCTTCACTGCTGTGTAATCATGTAATTGATTCCACGGGTGTCAATATTTAATGCTTCTTAAATTGTAAGAAGATGAACAAATACCTTAATATGCATTAGATGTAGTACAGACAAGATTCTTATAACATAGGATAGTCACCAGTACTTGAGTTATAAATACTAGCATCAGAACATCAAACAATTGCTCACCTGAAGCTTTATTGGATCTAAATGTATCGTTAAGACCTTGGAGGATACTTCAAATCTAGATGGAAGACTGCTTGGGAAACGTGTGACAAGTTTCCTAGTCTGTGCAGCTCTCAACTGCAAAGTAAAATGAATGCAAGATCCATCAAATAAAACGACAACACTACATGTGTATTGTATCATGCAAATTGTTAGCTGCTCAGAGACCGGATAGCGCAAACAGAAAGTGTGGAATGTTCTTAAAAGTATAGCAAACGCGCCGTGCCCAATGCTGTATCTGAAGGTTCGCAGAGCCGCGTCGGCAGCAGTCTGCTTCAGAATTTCGTTCCTCGCTCCTCCACAAAAGTCCTCTCCGAGAGGCAGTACTCCAGCCACACTCTTACGAAAGTTACCAGCGAATTCTTTCGACACAAAAGGAAGCTTTCTTCCATAGCCAGTCAGCCACAAATTTTGTTCCAATTTATTAAAACTAAATGAAGAACAAAAATGAGCAAATATTTTCATGATATAACACTGTAGATGTAAAAATTATAATTGATCTTAATGTCCGTTACGTAAATGCCGAATAACCTATACCACCTTTGAAAATTTTTGCATGTCTCTAGAAATGTCCTCTTTTTTGAAGGTCGTCATCTGGTAACCCTAATTTTATAATTATGCATTAGATATTCTTAAAATGAGAATGAGCGGAGAAGTCGTAAGCATTTCTGTAACAATTAAAAATTCCCGATAGAACAATAAATTTTTTAATTTATAAAGCAAGAGTATGTTTCAGGAACATCCACAGAATTTAGAAAGATTATTCCACAAAACCTTTACCGACGATCAAATAGAAGATCTAAAATAATACGTTACTGAGTTAGACAAAAGAGCATTCGGAATAACACAAAAAGTTGGGGAATTTGTGTTTTTCTCTCGCAGAAAAACTACGATTGTTCCATCGGTTCAATAAAGACAAAAAAGTTGCTGGAAAGGACTTCATAAGGTATTTTCTAAGCACCTGCATATTATCTCTGAGAAAACCACAGGCGACATCTGTAGCAAGATTCATGGCCTTCAACCCAGTTAAGGTAGAGAAATTTTTCGATACACTGAAGGAACTTAGATTGAAGTATTTGTTCAAAGCTGAGAACATTTACAATATCGATGAAATATTGGGAAGCAAAAGACACGCCCTGGACGTGTGATTGTTTGTTGACATATAAAGTGTAGTGTCTTATTAACGTTCTAAACTTTTGTTTTGCGTAATTATTCTTTTTTACAGTGTGTACCATCTAGTATTGTTCTTTAGATGTTTTGTCTTTGACTTTCTAAAATTCATATCTCACTTTAATAAGTGAAGTTATATCTCCGAAAATTTAAAATAAAGTTTCACTCTTTTTACTAAACTTTATCTGTTCGTCGTCTTAACCACCATCCTTAGTTATCTTACCCCTCTTCGTTTGACAGAATATTTTTCAAAAATTTAGTGGGGATAAAACAGTTTCAAAGACGTTTCACTGAAAATAAAGGTTAAAAGAATTGTCCCTTCAAATTTCATGCTTATAAGCCAATTTTTATGCCGAAGGGGTACGTCTGAAGCTTAGGTTCGTCATTTTACCCTACTTTCCTCTCACTTTTAGGGGAGTAATTCCTCCAGAATGTCTGCCAAATAATAGGAAGCTTTGAGTTCCTCCATTTTTGGTTATCAAAAAGACCGAACTCTTGTGTCGTAAGTAACTAGGAAAAATAGTGCAGTTATTTTGATGTTACGATGCACACAAGTGGAGACAGAGACTTGAGAACTGGAAAGCCACACATTATTCTGGATTACTATGGGACCAAAGATGGAGTGGACACGCTGAACAAGTTATGTACTACATACAGTGTTTCCAGGACAACAAAAAGGTCGAGTTTTTTCAGTCTAATAAATATAGCTGGATTGATTGCACAAGTGTTTTGTTTAATGCGAAAAGAAAATGAAAGACCCGTTTTAAAGAGAAATTTATTGAATTTACTGTCTCTTGGACTAATGAAGGAACATACGTCCTATTCCAGGAGTAAAATTACCTGCCTCCCAATAGACCTAAAAGCATTTTTACAACTCAAATATCCAGGGTCGGCGCAAGCCCAAGAGCCGCCCCGTGCGAACTGCTAAATTGCCGCCCCTCCCCCCCCTTTTTTTACAAACCATTTATAGAATTTTATTTAAACAAATCTGTAGGAAATGTCAAAAATCAATCGTAATTTTTGTTTTTACTTTTCAGATCTACCTAGGTTTCGGTCACAGAGTAGCCAGTCTCAAACTTTTAATATGTGCTTCCATCTAAACCGTCATGTTGACAGTTACGTTCAGCACAGAGGTATAGATATAAACATAACTCAAAGTATTGAGAATAGCCACACTGTGCCCTAAATCTATGTAGATCTAGAAAATAAAAACAAAAACAAAAACTGTGACTGATTCGTGACATTCTCTACAGATTTGTACAAAACAGTCGCTGGGCACCAGCTCAAAACTGGAGTCAAACCTGATTGAAGAAATCTAGCTAATTTTAATAAGCCTCGTGAATTTAGAGAAATTGTCACATGTGTGTGAAGTATTACTGTAGGATACGCTGTTCAGGAGATGAAGTCATAAGAATTGAGCCGCGTGAAACTGAATTTCAGCCGAATTTCACGACAGACACAGGTGAAACGGTGAAAGAGTGGGACGGAAGACACTAGAGAGAGGAAGAATGAGATGGAGTAATAACGCAATAAGTACACACCCGGGCATCGGTGGGTACTAAAGCTAGTCGAAATATATTAACCCACTGCACTGCGGTTGTTCATTTCAAAGAACTGACAGTCGACATCTGTCGTAATTTCCTTGTGTAAGTTCTTTCGAGTCTGATTATGGAAAGTCATCACTTTTCGCTTTTTTTTTTCAGGTTTTGGGACGACGCGTACTTATTTGCCGACTTGCCAATTTTTGAAGTAACTATCTTGAAGGAGAAAAATTCTAACTTATGAGTAACGTACATGTGCAATACTAATTGTACGTTATATGAAAAGCACTTACCTATTACATCCCAAGTTGCAAGAAATTCGGACACACCAATTGTTCTGTTCTTACGAAACGCAATGAAAGTGCTTCTGACCAATCTTGACTCCCTCGTCCAACTACCAAAACGAATTCTGTAGTTTTCGTTGTAGAGAACGCAACAATACGTATTGCCTGGAAAGGCGAAGTGATCAGGGTTGCCAACGTCAGTGGTTTCCCACCGAATCCTTTGGTTTTTTAAAGCCGACGGTGGGAAAAAATCTGAGTCAGTGGGAGGTGGGAAAGTTGGTGGATTTTAATGAAATCGTTTAAAAAAAAAAAAAAAAAAAAAAAAAAAAAAAAAAAAAAAAAAAAAAAAAAAAAGGTTGCAGAAATAATATAATCCTAATTTGAAATTATTAACGAATATGGACAGATAAATGACTAGGAAATGTATCACATTATTGGATAAAATGTAAAATTCTTAAGAGTTCAAGGATATTAACAATGGTATGACTCATTGCTCATTGTTGTAGGCTGTTAGTTCTGTGTTGACTTCTCCAATCTCCATGGAGAGGAAGTGTTGTACTTGCACCATGAAAGTATGGGGAAAACTAAAGTCCCTTGCGTGCAAAAGTTTCGGTCTAAGTGGAAAAATGATCCGGAGATAAAGAACTGGATTTTAGAAGTGCCACGTAACAACACAGTTGCTCTTTGTCGTTACTGTGGTACTAATCTGAAAGCAAGATATGCTGATCTTATAGACCATCAACAAACCAAGAAACACGCGCGTGCCGCTGAACCGTTTCACTCTCAAACACAAAGAAAAATTTCCCGATTGAAAGTGTTGATCTGAATCAAGCAAGAGCAGAAGCTGCATGTGCGTTATTTACAGTGTGCTGTCTGTACCCGACAAGCATTGCAATAGCTCAAAGTAATTATTGTTTTTTTTTTTTTATATATATGTAACATGTTTACTGAAGTGTTTTTGAATAAATAATATTTTTTTGTATTTCCGTCTAGTGTGTAGACAGGTACATAAAAAGTCCTCCTTTAAAATGCATAGTTGCGTTCAAATTTCAAATCAAATCCAACTTGCATGGGAACTTCGGAAAGTTCGGTGGTTTTTGGTGGGATTTTACGGTCACTTCGGTGGTTTTTATCATGACCTCGTTGGCAACCCTGGTGGTGATGTGGCAGTGCCAGGAACTAGGTCACATGACGAGGTACAGCGAGGCTACGGCTAAACTAGCGCCTAAGAAGAAGCAAGAAGCTCACAATAAGTATGTAACCGATGATATGGATAAATGTATTATCGGCAGAAATTTCTATGGCATTACGAACAAGAGAAAGAAATACGAACTTTGCGAAACTGCACAACTTTTGTCAAACAGAAATGAGCTTCAAAGCTAGCAAGGAAACCCTTAGAAGCAATGTTCTGTCTATGGATTTTAGTTTTAGAGGGTGTCAAAATCAACGTTTTGTTTTGTGCGAACGAGAGGGCATTGTTGCTAAAAGATCATACTTTCAAGGTTCCCAACAGAATCAAAGCGACCAGTAGTTTACTTAGATGAAACACGCATTCACACGCGTTATACGAGACGCGTCCAGAAAGTAAGTTCCGTTTGGTTATATCTAACGAACGGGTACAGATACAGAAAAAAAAATATTGCTTGTACAAAAATCTGCAACTATTAAACTACTTGGCACTAGCATGGCACAAGGTTTTGTGTGCTTTTTTCATAGAATGTTGCCGCCTGTGTATTCAACCATGTGGTAACATGTTCTTTCAGCTCGTCATCATCGTTGAAGTGTCCACCAAGGACAGATTTTAGGTGTATGGAGAAGATTACTGATAAAAAAGATTTTTTTTTTCACGATAATGCCTAACCTCACACACCGAATGTGACCAAACAATTCTTACGGAAATTTCAATGGAACCTGTTTGATCATCCTCCATACAGCTCGGACCTCTCTCCTAGCGACTTTAATCTCTTCTTACACCTAAAATATGTCCTTGGTTGTCAACACTTCAATGATGATAAAGAGCTGTCACCACATGGTTGAATACACAGGCGGCAACCTTCTGTGAAGGATACATGCAAACACTTGTGGCACGCTATCACAAGTGCCTACAAAATTTCGACAGTTATGTGGAAAAGTAGTTTAAGAGTTGTAGAATTTTGTGCCATAAAATTTCTTCTGTATATGTGTACAATTTCATTTTATTACCAAAGCGAACTTACTTTCTGGACGCGCCTCGTACATTAAATAAATGTTGGCAAACTGATAGTATGCGAGTAGTATTGTTAAACAAAAGTGCCGGTCAGAGTTTAATTGTTGTTCATGCCGGCGGAGACAGGTGTTTCCTGGCTCAAAAACCAAAACGTCCGACTATCACTCAGAAACGGATAGGAAAAATTTTCAAAAACACGTCAAAACCCAACTTATGCCAGGCTTACTATCAATGTCTTTAGCCCTTGTAATTACTCGCAGCATATTTACCCATGCGGAATACTTCTAGCTATTGTAGGTGTTGGACATGTTTGTAATAATTATGAATAGCAGAGATTTTCCGTCTTTGCAACTACAATAAAAATGCGTTTTTTTCGCACCAGACGCGTTTCGTTTTATTGAATGTAAAACATCTTCAGTGGTGGAAACTTTGTCTTCTTTTCGCTTCACATCATGGAATGCCGGTCTGTTTAATGCAATACCGCCGGTTCTTCATGCTGTGTCGTTTTCTCACTACTTTCACTGTCACTGTTCATAGTTGTTTTCCACGGATTAGAAGTGTTTGTTTTTGTTTTTTTAGAGCAAAAACAAAAACAAACACTTCTGATCTGTGGAAAACAACTATGAACAGTGAAACAGTGACAGTGAAAGTAGTGAGAAAACGACACAGCATGAAAAACCGGCGGTATTGCATTAAACAGACCGGCATTCCATGATGTGAAGCGAAAAGAAGACAAAATTTCCACCACTGAAGATTTTTACATTCAATAAAACGAAACGCGTCTGGTGTGAAAAAATCGCATTTTTATTGTAGTTGCAAAGACGGAAAATCAGTGCTATTCATAATTATGAAAGCAACTACGGACATTATGGCCATACAAACGAAGACTGTAATAATGTTCAACCATTTTTTTTTCTCCATAATGAGGGAAGAATAAAACACTCGGAAACTGCAATTGAAGGGCTTAGCAAAACTGCTTCAGGCTTAACATGTAGCCGCAGTATCGAACATTGCATTCGAATTTCCAAATTAGATTGCGTCTCCTGCAAAATTAGTTGTGAGTAAACGCACGGCGCGTAACAGGCTGGCAGTGCTCCACTCATAAGAATACTGGTGTGTACGCCAGACTGCTTCCCCTCCCCCTGCTCCACCGGCGTAAACAATAAACACGTTTGTGCTGCCACAACGGCAAGGAAGAAATTGGTGCTCCTTCCTCCACGTTTCGCCCTTGCCTTGCGCCGGCCCTGCAAATATCCGCAAAGCTTAACTTTGGCTTCATCGAGTCCTCAGAATAAAAAGATGCATGGCACAAGCAGCGTCTGTAGGAGCTCAAAAACCAGTTCTAGTACGATGACATGTGGTATATGCAGTCGCTTTGTATGTAAAAACCACTGTTCGGAAAATATTGTTTGCAATAATTGTCAGTGAAAACAATTCAGATTTTTAAATGTTTATATTCAATTGTAATCTAGCGAAATATAAATGTTTCTTGCTCTAATTTTTTGTTTTTCTGTACGGTTATAGCGAAAACTAAATGTTTCTTGGTTTAAATTTTTTGTGTTTCTGAATAATAAATGCCTATATACAAAAATCAGATTCGTTAGCGTCAATTGGCCACTTAGCTGAATCGTGTAACCATAGGCCTAATTTAGTTTAAAGTAACAGAGCATTCCATTTGAGATTACATACGACAAAATGCTTAAATATCATGTAAAATGTGCTTTTTACCAAACTACAAAAAGTTTGAAACAGATTTTATTGATAATGGTGACAGAATCCACAGATATGAGCATTATGAAACATTTGAGAAGGAGGCCTACTTCACAGTGCCGTACTTCTATAATTGAAATTGAACAACAGTGGAACTTGGGTCTTCTGAGGCTGAGAGGATTGTTTCTGCACTCTGTGGTTTTGTTGCAGTGTTGCAGAGCTTACTATCATTGCGCAGTATGTCATGTTATACAATGGTTCATGGTTACCTTGTGACATGTGTAATGTCTTCAAATGTTTGTATAGCTTATGGGACTTAACTATGTGGTCATCAGTCCCTAAACTTACAAACTACTAATGAACTAGATAAGACTACGGACGGCACAAATATCAATGCCCGAGGGGGGTTTCGAATCCCCGACCGTAGTGGCCGTGACTGGCGCGCTGCAAACAAAATGTTAGAAACTTTAGGAATATTTAGCCACTTCTGGTATAATAACTTCATGCCTTTTTAAAATGCCACCTAGCTATTGCCGGAAAGTAGGAGTTCTGGTTGTTATTATGCTGGTTCGACTATAGGCCCTAGTAATTGACTGTCTATTGTCGAACTATATGTATTTCGCACTAAAGCCAACAGTACCTACTAGAGTTTTAAGCGCCCCAAATAAACTGTTGAACTCACATTACAGAAGGTAGCGCCTACAGAAAACAAGTTGATAACTTATTTCTGGGAACTTTTAAGTATTTATCGAATATGGTAAATTGTGGTGGTATATTCGTCGTAATAGACAAGAGAGTCAAATCCACCTTAATAAACTTATAGGGCTAATCACATACTTCTCTCAACAACGAGATGTAATCGAAATATTTAGAGCCAAAATAAGTTCATTAACTAGTATGCGAGAAAAGAGCACTGTAAACATCCAACAATCAGTTCGGACAGTGGTGGTAGTGACAAAACATTCTGCGAAACATTACTAAATGCGTTCCTTGAGAACTACCGACAAAAATTTGTTCGGAAAACGTACCAATTTTGCGAACATCTAACAACAACAAAGAAATATGATGGTTGAAAATACCTACGGATGCAAGTTGGTTCTATGTACATATGAGACGCATGAAAGATTATAAGTCCTCGGTAGTATAGTGGTTAGTATCCCCGCCTGTCACGCGGGAGACCCGGGTTCGATTCCCGGCCGGGGAGAAATTTTTTTTTTTTCCCTCTTGTTTCTATGCTTTTGATAGACCTACAAATCTCATACCATGGACTATTCAGCGTCACATCTCGAAATATGGATTTAATCTTGGCATTGCATTTATGCCAATACGGGTTTCTTATAGCTTGCTTTTGTCACTGCACTTGCTCATAGTTACCCAAATAGTAACAAAAAAAAAAAAAAAAAAAATGTACTTCCATATGCCCTCTGCCTTCAATATACGATTTATTTACGGAATCATCTATCACAGGTTTCCTGAGAACAAGTTTTCCACGAATCATCTTGGTTCTGGCAAGGGGTCATTTATTAACTAATATTAAGTATGAGGCTTGACTGAATACACTTAGGCCTTGTTACATGCAGAATTTATATTCCTTATTCTTATTCTTAATGGTTCGGCATTTGTACATGCAATGGACTATCATTTTTCTTACACACCGGTATACAACAAAATACATACTTACAATAATTTGCTACTTTACACATGGTACACCCAATAGACTACAACAAAATACCGTACATATTTACATTAATTTGTTACTATCCACTAGATCAAAAAATTCTTTTAGGGAATAAAATGGATTAGCTAGCATGGAGTTGTGCACCTTATCTCTAAATGATTTTATTGGCATATCTGTAAACTACTTGGACAGCTTGTTGTATATTTTCAGTGCCATGTAAATGTGGCTATTGTTGGTTTTTACTAATCTATTTTGTAAAAAAAAAGATAATTACATGTTCTGGTATTATGATTATGTCTTTGATTGGTTAAAGGTAAATTTGGTATTTCACCCAGGGCATAGTTGACACATTCTAGGATATATAAATGAATTACTGCTAAAATCTTAAACTTAATGAATAAAGGCTCACAGTGTGTTCTGTTACTTGCTCTTGCCATTACTCTTAATGCTCTTTTTTGTTGCACAAGAAATTCATTAATTTTTTGCTGTTTCCCCATAGTATTAGTCCATATTTTAAAACAGACTGAAAAAAGGCAATGTATGCTGTCCTTATATATTCTGTGGTAACATGCCATTCGTCTTTTTATCAGGTATATTACTCTACATAACCTTACTGTTACATGTTCAATACTGGTGTTCCATGTTAGATTAGTGTCCAGTATAATACCTAAAATTTTTACTGTTTGTTTTTCAATTTTTGTAACTTTTGATAAACTGAACCACATATCCTGGGTCATATTTTCATTTAGTAATAAACCATTTGCAATGAACTATGAGCCAGCACTTTCTTTCACCATGTTCATTCTGTTTACAAAGTCTTCAAATTCTTGGTCTATGGATAGAAAAGTTGTATGGTCAACATACACGTATGTCTTAACCCCTGTGTTTTCTGACAAATGTGTCTCAGCCTCTGTAGTTTTTTGCAAGTCATTAATTTGAACCAGGAATATAAGAGAACCTAATTTGGACCCTTGTGGCACTCCCTGTTGGACTTGAAGTGTGTTAGATATCTCACTCCCTGAGTTTACAACCTGCTTTCTGTTATATAGGTACAGTTTTATTAGTTTTAAGCTTTTGCCATGGATTCCGTAGTGTTCAAGTTTGATGAGCAATATTTTATGATCTACACAGTCGAAGGCCTTACTTAGATCACAGAAGGTTGCCTGCACATGAACGTGGTCCTCAAATACTGTTAAAATATCTCTGACTGAGAGTTCTACAGCATGTAATGTTGATCTTTACTTTCTGTATCCGAACTGTGAGGTACTAAACACCTTGTTTGATTCGAGGTACTCATACATTTGTTTATATATGACACTTTCAAATACCTTGGCTAGTACTGGGTTAAGTGCAATTGGCCTGTAGTTTGCAGGTTCTGATTTGCTTCTTTTCTTAAATATTGGGTTAACCTTGGATAGTTTGAGGGGATCTGGAAAGATATGTGGAAGTTTAATGGATTGGGTCGGATAAGACATGAGAACCTTTAACTTTTATACACTGACTTAATTGCTCGTTGTATACACGGTACAGTCGGGAACAGGTGTTTCTGCTCCAATACAGCAAAGACCGTCATAATACACAAAGATACTACACTTGTCCGGTATTGATCAGTATCGATCCCCATAGATACCCTCTGTAAGACACAAGTTAATAGAGTATGTGAATGGAGCTGTTATAAGTTATTATCTCTTTCAGTATGTTATTTGACATATTATAAATATCTCTACTGTGGTTGTTTTCTTCTTCTTCTTCTTCAAGTTTTTGACAATATCCAAGATTTTGTCTTGGCTTACCTCGCTTAAGTTGTTTAATGATGGTCTGGCCTGTATATGATTTATGTTTAAGTTCTTGAGGTAATCTGTGTATGTTGCATTAGGCTTATTGATTGCCTTCTTGACTTCATCTGCACAGTTCACAAAGTATTGGTTAAATGAATTTGATGATATTGGGACTGTATTTTCAGTTTTCTTCACTTCTCCCTTAATATTATTAATTATTGACCAGGCTACTTTGCACTGATTATTAATGTTTTTTTTATGAAACTAGTGTTGGATCTTTGTTTGGCTAGCTGTATCTCTTTCTCATACATTTTTGTAGTGTTCTTGTATGGCTCATTAATTTCACTGGAATTACAAACTTTACTTGATCTTTTTAGAACCATAGGTTTATTCTTTAGGTGCTCTAAATCTTTTGTGTATCACCATTTTCCTTTACTGATGGTGAGATTTCTTTTTGGCACAAGATGAGTATCTAAAGTGGTAATTACATGGTTATGGAAGGTTTCATAAGTTAATCGGGCATTGGAACCACATCTTTGAAATAACATGTTCCAGTCTGTTATGATAAGTTGGTGTGTTAGTTTTTTTAGATTATTTTTAGTTAGTATCATGGTGTTTGAATTTAATAATCTCTGCAGGGACTTGTTGCTATTTATTTTTTAATTTTTTTTTAAACTCTACTGTTAGCATACTGTGATCTGAGAGAATGAATTCCTGCACATCACTGGTATGTGTGTTATAAGGACAATTAATGAATGCATTATCCATACAAGCTTTTAGTCTAGTGGGCTTAGTGTTCACATAATGAAAGTTGTGCTGCCTTAGGATATTCTGGATATTCTGTAACTTCTTAACACTGGGTTCATCCCAGGTAATGTCAAAGCTAGAATTAATGTCTCCACCCATTATGGCTATGAAATCTTTCCACTTAGTCATATAGTATAGTACCTTATCTAGGTACTCTAAAAAAAAAATATATTTTCATAAGACTCTGGAGTACAGTAGATACATGCTAATTTTCAGATCATCACACATGATACCAGTTATTTCAAAATGTTTTTCTATACATGCCCATTTCAGAGATAGTTCTCTAAAGTTTATTTCAGATTCAGAAAGTATCGCTCTTGCAAAACATAGAGATTGCCCTTTATTCACATGAAGTGATAAGTGCCATCGACAAGGGATCTCAAATCAATTCCATATTTCTGTATTTCTGGAAGGCTTTTGACACTGTACTTCACAAGTGGCTTCTAATGAAATTGCGTGCTTATAGAATATTGCCCCAATTGTGCAATTGTATTCACAATTTCCTATCAGAAAGAACACAGTTCATAGTAATTGATGGTAAGTCATTGAGTAAAACAGAAGTGATTTCTGGCGTTCCCTAGGGAAGCGTTATAGGTCCCCTACTCTTCGTTGTGTTTATAAATGATTTAGGAGACAATCTGAGTAGCTCCCTTAGACTGTTCACAGATGATGCTGTCGTTTATCGATTAGTGAAGTCAACAGAGGATCAAAAGCAACTGCAAAGCGACTTAGACAAAATTTCTAAATGATGCAAAAATTGGCAATTGACACTAAATAATGAAAAGTGTGAAGTAATACACATGACCACAAAAAGAAATTTGCTGAACTTCAATTACATGATAAATCATTCAAACTGTAAGGTCATAAATTCTACCAAATACCTAGGAGTTACAATTACAAACAACTGAGACTGGAGAGAACACATCGGAAATATTGTGGGGAAGACAAACCAAAGGTTACGTTTCATTGGCAGAATGCTTCGAAGCTGCAACAGCTCCACCAAAGAGACTGGCTATGTCACACTTGTGCGTCCTCTCCTGGAGTACTGTTGCCCAGTGTGGGACCCTCACCGGGTGGGACTGACGGAAGACATTGGGAAGGTCCAGAGAAGGGCAGCTCATTTTATCGCATTACAAGGGGGAAAGCATTACAGAAATGTTGCATGATTTGAGGTGGAAATCATTAAAAGACTGACATTATTCGTTGCGGCGAGATCTATTTGTGAAATTTCAATCATCGACTTTTACTTCTGAATGTGAAAATATTTTGCTAGCACCCACCTACATACCATCCCAATAAAATATGAGAAATCAGATCGAAAACAGAATGATTTAGGTGTTCTTTCTTCCTGCATGCTATTAGAGAATGGTATGGTAGAGAAAGGTTATGAAAGTGGTCAATGAACCCTCTACCAGGCAATGAAGTTTGATTTGCTGAGTATCTATGTAGATGTTGATGTAGATGTAGATTTCATTTGACATATAAATTACAGTACCTCCATTTTGCTACTGTGATCTACAGAAACTATTTCCATATTTATAGGCCTCGGGTACATAGTATTTTATTTGTTCTTGTTTTAGCCAATGTTCAGATAAGCAGAAAAAATAAAAGGCCTAATTGTCTTGAATTAATGTCTACTCGAGAATTTCAACTTTACTTCCTAGTTCCTGAATGTTTGAAAATGAGAAGTTACAGTGACATATCTGTAAGTTTGTAGGCTGGCTTGTCAGGTCCCTTTTCTTCTCTTGGTTTGTACCCATAAAAAATTGTCAGTGCGTAATATGGATGTAGACCTCCTTGGCCTTTGGCTCCCCCGTAGGCTGTGTTGTTCTGATGCTGCTGCTGTGGGTGGTTTGGCTACTGCTGGTGTTACTGGTGTTGTCTTGATTATGTGTGTGGTTGCATTACTTGTTCTTACTTTTGTGTGAGTAGATACACTTGCTGCTTCTACTTCTGCTGCTGCATTAGAAGTAACAATTTCTTCTCTCTCTCCTTGTTGGACAGATGCTTCCAGCAACATGCCAATTCTTTGACACAGAAACTTCTTGCCTCTGTTATTTTGGTGCATGCCATATTCCATGTAACAGTCTCTTTGCATGGATTCCATACTTATACAATGTGCATTTTGGTAGGCCTTGAGTCCTTGCATATCTTTGAATGTTGCCTGTTTGCTTTTTTGATTTCCATGTTCACACATGACCTTTCCAGAAGGTCATGCCTATGTGGAATTCCGGCTATAAAACTGATATGTCTTTTGTAGAATTTAATATTTCCTTTAGGTTTTGTGTTGTACTGCAGAGATCGTTTTTATAGACATTATTGGCTCCAGCTATGACAAAATATTACTATAATTTTCAGTTTCTATGTTTTTTTATGACTTCTTGTCATAAATTGATACTAAAAAAAAAAAAAACAAAACAAAACAAAAAACAAAACCACACAGAGCAGTTAGAGCAGTTGGGCCTACTTCAATACAGCAGCAATTAATTGTATTATAGTGGATATGGTACATTAATAAAATTCATGTATGGTATTAGGTTTTGTTTCTCTCACATTTGAAACAAAATTCCACTGTTGTGTTCTGAATTCACTGACTTACTTTCATTTAATTTCATTGTTACTACCATTACATTAGGCCTGCAGAGAGTAAACTTATGATTTAGGACAAGTTATCTTATTACAGTATAATGACTTAATAAGTTTATGGCCCAAGCATTTTACTTAATCATTAAGGGCATTAAATTTTTACTGTATGAATGATAGGATCATCTGGATGAATGCACATTTAGATAACTTTATCTGTAATTTTTACTTGAGCATACTTCAATTCAATACAATCAATTTTGGTATTCTACCATAGAAGGCTACTAGTTAATATTTTTGTAGACTGTAAACCATAAAACAGATGTTTGTCAGGAAAGAATGATCACAGCTCACCACAAAGACATCTGACGTCTCAGAACACAGCAGCCAGAAGAACGAAACCAGTTGAATCAACATAAACTAAAGAAAAACTTGATTAACATTATTAGTTTGGTGTAAACTCATGGAAGATAATTAGTAATTAGTCAACTCAACAGATTTTTAGAAGTGATTACTGAAAGCATTGAAGAATTATGCCCTAGATGTTATCAGAAACATTACAAGTATAACCACCAGTCGAAACTAGGAAGATCAGAATAATGGTACCATATTTTAAAAAGTTGATGCTTCTCTATTATGATACATTGTGACACATAAAGAAAATAGGCATAAAAACAAAATCTTAAAAAATCACTACAGATCTACTATAAAGGCAGCAAGATGCATGGTCAGTGATGGATACATTCTTAACTCCTCAAATAAATGTAAAGGAGCATAGAGTACTGCATTAAGAATTTGGTGACAACAACCAAGTACACAAGTGCAGAGAGATTTTTTTATTATCTGCATCTATAGGGCCTACATTATTTTCTAGTTTGATTCAGTAGTTATAATATCAGACATCACAGGCAATATAATCTGACTCGCCCAGTACTGAGTAGCACATAACATTTACCAATGTAAAACTGGTGTAGCCACATATTTTTTTGCTTAAAAAAGTAAGTCTTTAAACAACACACAACAGAACTGAAATGCAAGAGCAATAACTAACTCAATCAGCCTAGAGCTAGCACAAAATTTTAAAAATATCACATAAGGTTAAAATGTACAAGGGTTGTCCATACAGTAAGGTTCCCAATGCGCTACAGTCACGAGGAATGTGGTTAAGAGCAATCTGGCAACACTATCATGCAGCTCGGTTCCCCCTCTCTCCACTGCTACAAGTTGGAGCTGTCTGTGACATTCAGTGTAGGCTTGGCAGCCATTAGCGATGGAGCTCCCGCTTGTTTCTTCCACCAGGTGCGAGTTACAATCAGTAATTCGTTTTTTGTGCGCAAAAAACACTGCGCCAATGGATATTCATGCACAACTGTGTGAAGTTTATGGTAACAAGTGCATGAGTGTACAACACGTTCGTAAGTGGTGCAAAGAATTTAAAGGAGGATGTACAGATGTCCATGATGAACAGCGTTCTGGTAGGCCGTTGATTTCGGACGAAACAGTTGCAAAAGTGGAAGAGACAATGCTGAAGAATCGACGAATAAAAGTTCAGGAACTTTGTGAGCTTATACTTGATGTAAGCAAGTCCACCATAAACAACATTTTGACAGAAAAGTTAGGTTGTTCCAAGGTTTGTGCAAGGTGTGTCCGGAGAATGTATACGGAAGACCACAAATAGCAACGCATTAAAGCAGCCTGCGAATTTCTCCAGGCCTATGAAAGCCATGGAATGGAATTCTTGGACTCCATTGTCAGTGGGAATGAGACCTGGGTCCACTATTCGACACTGGAAATGAAGGAAGAATCCCGTCAGTGGAAACATCCATCGTCACCGAAGCCGCGTAAGTTTAAGTAACAACAGTCTGCCGGCAAAGTGATGGTGAGTGTGTTTTGGGACAGGAAGGGATTATTGTTGTGCGAATTTATGCCTACTGGGACAACAATAAATGCTGATTGTTGTTGTGAAACATTAAGGAACCTTCGCCGAGCGATTCAGAACAAGAGGAGGGGCATGTTGACGAAGGGAGTGAGTTTTCATCAAGACAACACTCGTCTGCATGTTGCACGTGTGACAACTGAACTGATCGACAACTTTCAATGGGATATTATCACACATCTGCCCTACAGTCCAGATTTAGCCCCAAGTGACTATCATCTCTTCCCCGAATTGCAGAAACACCTGGGCGGGATACATTACGCAACCGGAGAGGAAGTGAAAGAAGTTCTACGCTACCTTCGCAGCGCAGCAGGAGAATTCTACAATGCAGGCATCAAGAAGATGGTACACCAAATGCAAAAATGCATTAATCTTAATGGCGATTATGTCGAAAAATAGGAAATATTCTAAGCTATTTTTTTTTTTTTTTTTTTTTTTTTTTTTTTTTTTTTTAATATATAATGTTATTTAAATAAATTTGTTTTTCATTTTGAAAAAAAAATGGGAACCTTACTTTATGGACAACCCTTGTATCATTGGAAATTTTAGGCTGGAACTCAACCATATTATGAAGGTAGTTCGCCACTCACCACAAAAACATCTGATGTTTTAGAACACAGCAGCCAGTGGTCATTAGAGGTGGAGCTGACACTTTGATTGTTTGGGTGAGGATGGGGAAGGAAATTGGCTGCGCCTTTTAGAAAGGAACCATCCCGGCATTTGCCTGCAGTGATTAGGGAAATCACAGAAAAATAAATCTGGATGGCTGGATGTGGATTTGAATCACCTTCCTCCCAAATGTGAGTCCAGTGTGTTTCCACTGTGCCACCTCGCTCGGTACAGCAGGCAGAGATGACAGCTGTGTGTCTGTGAAATGTTCCTGATGGTGTGTGACCTTTTTTTCTGGCAAAGGCTGTGGCAAAAGCTTTAAATTATGGGTGTATAGTGCCTTTTTGTGTGCCTATTGCAGCTAGACAAATGTCTTTGTGATGAGTTACAGACTAACCTCATTACATATAGTGATTCATAATTTATAAGAATGTCCAACTTTAGTGGCTCTTCTTTTGTTGGTCTACCAAACTTCTATATGCTACATTTGCCTACTTTTCCCGGTGCCCACAGGTATTTAGAGTGATCTCGTGATGGAAACAGACCTACTTGCCTCTGATAATTCTGTTCTAAAGGAACAGACATTGCTGACAGGTCAAAGCTATAAATGTTAAATATACAGATATTAATTCACAATTTCAAGAATTTTTGACTTTAGCTTCTGTTCTGTAATTGGTTTATCATTTCTTTAACACATGAAAATTTGTGCCACACCGGAACTCAAACCAGGATCTACTGCTTTTTACAAGCAGTCGCCGTAACCACTTGGCCACCCAAACACACTCCCCAGTCAGACCCAAATCTATATATGTTACACTTGCCTATTTCCCTTCAGATCTGGGTTTGAATTCCGGTCTGTCACAAATTTTCACATGTTTGAAAAATGATAGATCAGCTAAAGAAGAGTAGCTAAAGTTGTAAATTCTCACAAATTGTGAATTAATATCTGTACAGGTATTTAACATTTATAGCTGCAGTCCATCAGCAATGTCTGTTCCTTTAGAACAGAATTATCAGAGCCTCATTACATTGTCACGTCAGGATAAATTAGCTTTAAAATTCTTCCTATACAGTAAATACTAAGCTACCTGACGTGTCTCCACAAATTTCCTGCTTCTCCCATGCTAGTCACTACAATGAAAACCTTTATCTTTAAAACAAAAAGAAGAAACTTCTTAGAAAAACAGATAAGTAGTTGTAAGCAAATACCAGAATTTTATTGCTTAGTCCACAAGAGACACAGTTACAACTTTTATTCACACAAAGTGATATGAACCAACTGATTACAAACTAGAGTCATATCTGCTAAATTGATATGTCATATGCTTACAATCCTCAATTCCTTCAAACACACATGAACTCAAATACATAAGTAAACATACCATAGAGAAATTAGCTATTCATACCCTGATATCTTTTTGCAACAGTTCCTGTTGTTTAAGAAACAGATTTTCTTTAGACATGGAAAGCACCAACACATTAACCCTTCTAAGTAACAAAAATCAAAAAACACAAGTGAGAAACTGCCATGGGATAAGAATTATTTAAACTTAAAACTATAACACAGTGCAGCAACTTTCCCTTTGATAGGCACAGGTGATGAGTAGGTTTCCGATGTGATTTCTGTGGTCAGAGTTAACTTGCCATGTATTTTCCATCCATACAAGCAACTCCTCTTATCACTGCCCCCAACACTCCTTCATAGGTCCAGACTTCATTCATAACCCACAACAAACAACCAAACCAACACAGAAACCATGGATTATCTGAAACAGAGACATAAAAGCCACAAGCCAACACAATGGCTTCAAACCATTCGACACTAGACAACAGCTATCACCCCAGACACAAATTCCTGCCTATAGTATATTAGTTACATGAGCAAACTATGAGCTGACAAACATATAGCTGGCATACTACCCATCATAAACAGGGTACACGGCACACTTCACCTACTCACCAAATGACAGTTGACAATACAGTCAGCAACTGGAGATAGTTCACCCCAAAGAGAAGCACAAACCACTTGCTCACCATGGGCTAAATATAATGCACTCCACAATGAACTACCAAAACCCCACAGACCCCAAATGTGGCACCTAGCACAGATGTGACAATTCCATGGCCTCTCAGGGTAAAAAGAAAAAGAAGAAGAAGAAAGAAATCAGCAGTTTTCAAACAATCACACTGGTCAAAATTGCTATATTAAACCCATTTGCAGGTCACAAATAACCAACTGTCATCCACAACTTACTTGCCACACACTATAAAAATGCTGTCTTTGCCTGACCAAACAAGAATGGTCTCGTTTAGCAAGTGCAAACTGGGATTTATTTGTCAAAAAAAAGGTAAACATTTGGAGAATGTGCACCATGCCAACTCCACTGTTGACTCATCCCCAGTCGACTGTCCATGTGCCATCAGCTCACTACTCCAGACAGGGCAAGCAACCATATGCATCAGTATTATGGGAAGTCATGAAAATTGAAATAAATACATAAAGAAATCTTAGGCCTACTGTATTCCTAATTTCTTGACATCTCAAACAAAAACTTCACCAACCCAATATTAAAAATCGACATTAAAGATGATGTAAGGAATTTAGAAGCACTACTGCCACCATTTCCAAATGAAGTACCTGAGTCAGTGATCATATGTGCTTGACTTTTGCCATGTGACTGTTGCACATACTCTCTTTGTCGTTGAAGGTCCTGGCCATAATTTTGAGTTGTATGTCTGTCAGTCACTCAACAAAAATCTTTATGGTGAGTTGTAACCAATACTTGTTATTATTTTTATTTATTTCTAGATTCATATTTGTGTGTTAAAGTCATTAGGCTACTCAGATAATGTGACTACAGCATATATACACAAAAAGAAATTATACATATTGTTACAAAGCATAAGGAAAAATGCTCCTTCAGCAGCACAACAATGAACAAAAATGTCCTGGTCAGAGTCAAATACGTAAAAGAGGAGCATTAGATTATCTGCTTTTCTGATGACTTCAAAAACACTTAAATCAAAAAATCTTAACACTTTCTCCAGAACCGTGAGTCCTTGAGTGGGTGAGATAACATAGTATGTGTTGTGAGGTGTAATTTAATATGTGACAGGGAAGGTAGAAAATGTAAATATTCAAGATTTTTTTTTTTTATTTAAAGTTAAAACAAGGCACCTGGAGTTGATGATATTCTTTTAGAGCTACTGAAGTCTTTGAGATAGCCAGCCATGACACAACTGTTTCACCTGGTATGTAAGATGTATGAGACAGGCAAAATACCCCCAGACTTTAAGAAAATGTAATAATCCTCATTCCAAAAAAATCAGGCACAAACAGGTGTGGATTGGAATACACTGTTTCAAATTCTGAAGTCAGCAGGGGTAAAATATATGAAATGCAAGGTTATTTACAACTTGAACAAAAACCAGGCAGCAGTTGTAAGACTCGAAGTACATGAAAGGGAGGCAGTGGTTGGGAAGGGAGTAAAGACAGGTTTATAGCATTTCTCCAATGTTATTCAATTTGTATCTTATACATAATTACAATGGGAAGAAGAGGGTTTATTAGAAATAGAAATTTGTTAACATTGAATATTAATTTAAGTGTAAGGAAGTGTTTTCTGAAGGCATTTGTGTGGAGTGAAATACTTCAGACATAAAGGGCATACAGGCTTTTGAAATGTGGTGCTAAAGAAGAATTTGAAGTCAAAACAAGCAATGACAGTCTTTATCTTTCTTTTCTAAGAAGCTGACTGCCTAACAGAAGAAATGAAACTCATACAATTGGGAGCTATTGGCAATGTGTGAGGTTGTCAAGTACTCTGGCTCTGCACAGAAGCCCACTCCTTTACCATATTTACAGATCACAAGCAGTAACTTTCACTTTTTGATAAAAAAAACCTAAACTGCTCATCAATGCAATATAATCGACTGCTATGGGGTGCAATTCATCAGTGATATACAACACATCTCCAGGATCGAGACTGTGGTAGTGGACTGTCTCTTCTGAATAAACAGTGTCTCCAATATCAACAGCATCTCCAATACAGAACATACAGCACAGAGTTCAGACTCAAAACTGCAACAGCTGTTAAAAGGCAGTCAGTCATCATTGAAACTGTAACTAGTGGTCATTCCAGTCACCAATGTACATCTGTACTGTGATGTGTCCATAGCCAAACCATGTCCATATCTGCTTTAGAGCTTTTGGTGGCAAGCATTTGAAATTTTACACAACCTGAGCAACCCTGGTGCAAGACCCATGTTCCGACTTGTTATGGGTCACTTTGTGTGGCCAGGAGTGAAGAAAGATTGCAGTGAGTGGACAAAGTGTTGCCAGCAGTGCCAATACTGTAAAGTTAGCAGGCATGTGCATGCACCAATAGGTAACTTCCCCGACATCACTGCTTGTTTTGCCCATATACACATCGACGTCATTGGGCCATTCCCACCCTCGAATGGTCAACGCTATCTGCTCAACATCATTGATAGGTTCACTTGTTGGCCAGAAGTGGTACCTAGAGAGAACATCTCGGCAAAAACATTGGCACATGCCTTCATGTTGCGCTGTATATTACAGTTTGGCTGCCCACTCCATATTTCAACTGATCAAGGCAAGCAATTTGAGTCCAAGTTATTCATGAAAGTAATAGTGCTGTGTGGAAAGAGCCACCATAGCACAACAAGCTACCACCCAGCTAGTAATGGAATGTTGGAGTAATGGCACTGCACCATTAAATCAGTACTGATGAGCCACGAGGACAGATGGATGGAGGCCCTTCCAGTCATCTTGCTCGGCCTACGCAACACCTACAGTTCTGACCTGAGTGGTTCCTCAGGTGAATGAGTATATGGAGAGATGCTAAGAATGTTGGTTGTCTTTGTAGAAGCAGCTCCTTGACAAGAGTTAGACACAGCTATGTTTAGTAGGTGTCTCACAAACTGAATAAAGAAGGTAAGGCCTCCTCAGCCATCCTGACATGAACCAGCCCACTCTTGCACAAAGGCCTCAGCTAGTGCTTGCATGTAATGCTACAGAGTGATGGACCAGATCAACCCTCCAGCTGCTCTAAATTGTGCCACACTGGGTTGTTAGTAGAGGAGGCGCTACACTGGACATCCTCCTGTATGGAAAACATTCCATGGTCACAAACGACTGAGTCAAGCCAGCCTACATTTTTCATGAGCCACCGCCAGCAAACAGACAAGCACCGCCCCACCTGTCACCTGCTCCGGCACCACCTCGAGCCTCAAAGAACACTCAGACTGAAGCACCAACTACAACTGTACCATCTGCAAGCCTGTACTCTATGCAATCTGTCAGATGTGTGAACTTCCCAGCACTCTTTCTGAATGGTGTTCCACTCTTGCTGAGGGGGGGCTCTTGTAGCAACTGTAGCCAACTACTATCTGTTTTTGCATGTTGTGTGAAAGTGCGTCAGTGTGTTAATTTTTAGACACAAGCCTATGTAGTTCCTGGTGTTTCACTAGGGACACTGTGTTTTGTGTAACATGGAGCATTTATTCCATGTTTTTTGTATGTTGGTTATTCTATGTTTTCATATGTTTTTACTGCTGTTTTTTTATATATGTTTCTTTTGCTTTGTTATGTGTCAACTAACTTAAACTATGCTGCCAGACTGGATTTGCACTGTTTTCTAATGTAAACAAAACAGTAAAGTAACTTACATATCATTACAAGAAGGATTGGGTGTATGTTTGTTTTCAATGTCAGGCTGTACTGAGATGCAGGGCATGATGCAAGTACGCAGTGACTACAAGGTTATGGGAACTAACCTTCTCTGTTTGGTAAACTGAAGGGATGAATATGGATTCTTTCCAATGTTGTGATTATGAATAACCAATGATAAAGCCCCACTAACTATGAATTATAATTTTCATCTAGCTCTAAGTTTGTCTCAAATGGTTACACAGGATAATTGAGAAGGTGTGGGAATTGGGGCAGGTTCCGTCTGACTGGACAAAAGCGGTAATCACGCCAATTTTCAAACATGAAAACAGAAATGACTGTAACAATTATTGACGTATCTCTTTAGTTAGCATTGTAGGCAAAATATCCACAAGTATTGTTGAAAAGAGAGTGCAAGGACAAGTTAGATGAAAATCAGTGTAGGTTTAGGCCTCTTAGAGGCTGTCAGGACTAGATCTTTAGCTTACAGCAGGTAATGGAAAAGTGCTATGAGTGGAACAGAGAATTATATCTATGTTTCATAGATCTAGAAAAGGCTTATGACTATGTACCTAGGAGGAAGCTACTGTCAGTTCTACACGATTATGGTATAGGAGGCAAACTTCTGCAGGCAATTAAAGGGCTTTATATAGACTGTCAGGCAGCAGTTACAGTAGATGGCAAATTAAGCTCATGGTTCAGGGTAATTTCAGCGGTAAGACAAGGCTGTAACCTGTCACCACTGTTGTTCATACTATTCATGGATCATATATTGAAAACTGTAGACTGACAGGGCGGGATTACAATAGGTCAAACAAAATAAGCAGTCTCGCATATGTGGATGACTTAGTTGTAATGGTAGATTCAATTGAAAGGTTGCAAACTAATATTTCAGAGCTCGATCAGAGATGAAAGGATTATGATATGAAGATCAGCACCTCCAAAACGAAAGTAATGTCTATGGGAAAGAGATTTAAACAGATTGAGTGCCAAATAGGAGGAACAAAGTTAGAACAGGTAGATAGTTTCAAGTACCTGGGATGTATTTTCTCCCAGGATGGCAACATAGTGAAAGAACTGGAATCAAAGTGCAGCAAAGCTAATGCAGTGAGTGAAAGCTAATGCAGTGAGTGCTCAGCTAAGATCTACTCTCTTCTGCAAGAAGGAAGTCAGTATCAAGACTAAGTTAGCAGGGTACCACTCTATCTTTCGACCAACTTTGTTGTATGGGAGTGAAAATTGGGTGGATACAGGTTACCTTATTCATAAGGTAGAGGTTTGTTGTTGTTGTGGTCTTCAGTCCGGAGACTGGTTTGATGCAGCTCTCCACAATACCCTATCCTGAGCAAGCCTCTTCATCTCCACATAAGAACGGCAACCCACATCTGTCTGAATCTGCTTACTGTATCCATTTCTTGGTCTTCCTCTGCGGTTTTTACCCCACACACTTCCCTCCAATGCTAAATTCACAATTCCTTGATGTCTAAGAATGTGTCCTACCAATCTATCCCTTCTTTTAGTCAAGGTATGCCACAAATTTCTTTTCTCCCCATTTCTGTTCAGTACCTCCTCATTAGTTACGCGATCCACCCACCTAATCTTCAGCATTCTTCTGTAGCACCACATTTCAAAAGCCTCTATCCTCTTTCTGTCCACACTGTTTATCGTCCATGTTTCACTCCCATACAAGGCAACACTCCATACAAATGCCTTCAGAAAGGACTTCCTTACGCTTAAATCAATATTCGCTGTTAACAAATTTCTCTTTTTCAAAAACGCCATTCTACCCATTGCTATTCTGCATTTTATATCCTCTGTACTGCGACCATCATTTGTTATTTTACTGCCCAAGTAACAAAACTCATCTACCTCCTTTATTGTTTCATTACCTAATCTAATTCCTTCAGCATCACCTGATTTTCTTACATTGCACTCCATTACCCAAGTTTTGCTCTTGTTAATGTTCATCTTATATGCACCTTTCAGCACACTGTCCATTCCGTTCAATTGCTCTTCCAGGTCCTTTGCTGTATCTGACAGAATTACTATGTCGTCAGCAAAACACAATGTTTTTAATTCTTCACCCTGAACTTTAATTCCTTCTCCAAATTTCTCCTTGCTTTCCTTTATAGCTTGCTCACTGTACAAATTGAACAACATTGCGGAAAGGCTACAACCCTGTCTTACTCCCTTTCCAACCACTGTGTCCCTTTCATGCCCTTCAACTCTGACAACCGCTGTCTGGTTTTTGTACAAGTTGTAAATAACCTTACGCTCCCTATATTTTACACCTGCTTGCTTCAGAATTTGAAAGAGTTTATTCCAATCAATATTGTCAAAAGCCTTCTCCAAATCTACAAAAGCTACAAATGTAGGTTTGCCTTTTCTTACTCTATCTTCTAGGATAAGCCGTAAAGTGAGTATTGCCTCCCGTGTTCCTACATTTCTCCTGAACCCAAACTGATATTCCCCGAGGTCGGCTTCTACCAGCTTTTCCATCCTTCTGTATATAATTCGTGTTAATATTTTGCAACCATGACTTATTAAATTGATGGTTCTGTAGTTTTCACACCTGTCTGCACCTGCTTTCTTTGGAATTGGAATTATAACATTTTTCTTAAAGTCTGAGGGTACTTCACCTGTCTCATACATCTTACACACTAGGTGAAACAATTTTGTCATGGCTGGTTCTCCCAGAGACTTCAGTAGAGGTTACAGATATGAAAGTAGCAAGAATGATTGAAGGTACTAATAGACGGGAATAATGGCAGGAGGGTGTCCATAATGAGGAAATCAAAGAAAAACTTGGAATGAACACCATAGATGAAGCAGTTAGAGTGAACAGACTGAGATGGTGGGGTCATGTTACACGCATGGGAGAAGCAAGGTTACCTAAGAAACCCATGAGCTCGGCAGCGGAGGGTAAGAGGAGTCAAGGTAGACCAAGAAGAAAGTACTTACATTTGGTGCAGAATGATTTTGAAGTAAAAGGCATAACATCAGACGAGGCATCACTGTTAGCATTGAATAGGGGATCATGGAGGAATTTTATTAGAGGTACTATGCTCCAAACTGAACGCTGAAAGACATAATCAGTCTCTGATGATGATGATGATGATGATGATGATGATGATGATCTAGCTCTACTTGAAAACATTGTATTTGACTGTGAATAGAGATTTGTGCTACACATTGTATACTCAAAATCATAATAACTGTTTTTGTTGGCTTTGGAAGAGAAGTATCTTTATATCTTGTAAAATACAATTTTCTGGTGTAAAAATGTTTACTGTGTAGATGAAATGCTTAATGCCATTTCATTTTTGAAGAAGGGGAAAAAAGATTATTAACATCATTTGCAATAATGTAGTGGCAGTTCTCTTACAGAAAGGATGGAAAATATTGACTTCTCTGGCTTCTTCGTTGGCAGAACAGACACAAACTGAAAATTTACTTCCAGTAGCTAACAAAAGCTTTCGTATAAATATGCCACTGAAAAATCCCTAGTTAAGTGATTCTGAATGAGTGTCTTCACTCACTCTTTTATATTTTTTTAGGTGCTTATTTTGATAAAATTGGACAGGCTTTTAAAGATCACTCTTTGATAGAAACATAGTCTTTTTTTATTGAGACATACACTAGAAGCAACCATGTTCCACATAAATTTTCCCTGTGTGACACTGAGAATGGAGACAAACAAAGATAATTAGCTCAAACCTGGCTGATCTATTTTCAACTACACAGAAATTTTAATGCAGATTCAGATTTGGTACTATTATGAAACTGTTCACCAACTACTCTGCTTTACAAGAATTGAAGCCTCATATAGTTAGATGAGTTTTGCTCTTCTTTTTATCATCAGCTTTTTTATGCCTTTCACTTGACATTCAGTCATAATCAAGACTGAATAATATTAAGGAAGCATATTGGTATTCAAAAATTTCCGTTGCATCTTGTGTAAGTCCAAACATTTGAGGGGTTGAGGTGGTGAGGTAGTCCCTCCATCTCCTTCCTGCAAGCCTGAGCATTGTTTATCAGGTTGAAAGTGACTGTTTCCATTGAGCACTGTGACCTGAAACCATGCTGATACTCAGAATGTAGTTAGTTGAGAAAGAAACACTTTTTCAACTATTTTTGAAAATCCTGACAGTAGTAACACAGGTTTTTATATAATCATGAATACCGTTTTTTTTTTTTTTTTTTTTTTTTTTTATTTTTTTTTTTTTATTTTTTTTTTTTTTTATTTTTTTTTTTTTTTTTTTTTTTTTATATAGGGATACTACTTTAGTTGCTTTGGGAAGATACACTTGGTAAAGTTGAACTGTATATACATAATAAGAGAGAATATGTGTATTGCTGATAGTTTTACAATACAGTCTGGGACATCATTGATACCAGCTGAATACTTACTCTTCAGTGAAGTAATGGTATTTAGGAGTTTATTTGTACCTACTGGACTGAGAAACATGAATAGATTATTTATTTCTGTCTACAGAAGTTCTTTCAATGGTGTTGGATATATTTCTGAATTTTTCATTTACAAATTCATCAGCAACAGTTGCATGAAAAAAATGAAATTGTTTACAGTAACCCTTGAATCAGTGACTTTTAATCATCCAGTGATAACACAATATTTTTTAAAGTTGTCTTCTTTCCCAGAAGATCAAGCATAACTTTTCATATGGGCTCCATTTTATTGCATGACTCCATAGTATATTTGTCACTCACCTTTATGTTTATTTCTTTTATATAATGTCTCAAAAATAACTCATATTTTTGAAAAAAGTTAGAAATTGGACTGCTAATAGCTTTTGAAACCACAAAAATTCCCCACTTCTTTTTGCAAGAGACAGTAATGCTTGTAATGTAATCCAGTTATTGAATCTGTCTGTCCTGGAAATCACTTTCTTTTTTAGAAAATTTGTATGAAAGTTATGCTGAAAACCTTAAAAGAAGCCCCATTTTTTCATTGGTAATGGGGGTATCATGTTAGTTCAAGATTGTTCACTGATTATATACTGAATGTATACTTGTATAACAATGTTTTGTACACTGGTTGAAATATGATTTGTAGGTATGGTTAGTAATTGTGAAAAGTGGATGCTGAGCCATTATTAAAATTTACTGATGTTCATTTGTTCATGTTCACTCATACCTTATCAAGCTAAGTGGCACTAGTTTTTGATAAGGTGATTGAGAACTAACTTTCACATACAGATGGTAGGCTTTTATTAAATTTAAGAACATTTCTCTATGAGAGCTCTGGCTCAGAAAATCAATGTTCAGAGTGCTACTGTTTTCTTTTATCATGCCACATGCAGGGACCCCGAGTTCAATTCCCGGCAAGGAACTGGGTGTTATGAATTTATCCTCTTCAACATTTTCATCATCATAAGCATGCAAGTTGCCCCAGCAGTATTGGAGAAAAAGACTTACATGAGGCAGTCAAACTATCCTGCCAAAAATGCCATATGATCATTTCATGTTATTATTATTATTATTAAGGGAAAAAGAAAGTAGGCAATATTGCAAGCAGGAGGTTGGTACATACAAAGAGTAGTTGTTCTTTCCTTTGAACACTAGCTTCATTGATTAGATTTCAAAATTTCTTTCACAATCTAATTTGCATAGAAGGATTACACTCTTTATAATCTACATTTTTTTAGCCTACATAAAACTCTGACAATAAAGTTTGATAAATAGTCCTTTAACATTAACATAGATTAACTATGAAATACAGTTACCTTACTGTCCTTCAAAATAGTCACCTCCCATAACTGTGTACCATTGAGCTCAGCGATACACATCCCGGAAACTTTGCATAAAGCCTTTGGGATTGTGTTCAATAGCCTCATCATGTTTCACTGGATGTCAGGAGTATCATCAAATATTTTTCCTTTCAAAGTGAGTGTGAGTCAACGGAATCGGAGGAAGTCTGGAGGATTGCTATCTGTCAAGTATGGTGGATGATAAAGTTACGCCGGCCGCGGTGGCCGAGGTGACTGAGGCGCTCCAGTCACGGTCAGCACGGCCACTACGGTCGGGGGTTCGAATCCCCCCTCGGGCATGGATATTTGTGCCGTCCTAGTTCGTAAGTAGTTCATAAGTAGTTTGTAAGTTTAGGGACTGATGACCCCGTAGTTAAGTCCCATAAGCTTAACAAACATTTGAACATTTGATAAAGTTACACCACTCCCTTTTTTGAAAGGAACTGTTT
This sequence comes from Locusta migratoria, assembly GCA_026315105.1. Classification (NCBI taxonomy): domain Eukaryota; kingdom Metazoa; phylum Arthropoda; class Insecta; order Orthoptera; family Acrididae; genus Locusta; species Locusta migratoria. The sequence continues at coordinate 244,042,371 of CM048748.1, forward strand.
GATGTTATTGGCTGTGCATGGGTGAGTGTTGTTGTGAACAAAAATAAAGGAAACTTGTTGTGCATACAGAGGTCATACCTTGCTTAGATGCTGCATGAAACAGGTGTATAAAGCCTTTACTATCGAAAAAGGTGATGAGCATTGTTTTGATGTATGATTTTTCAGCTCTGACTTTTTCGATGAGGTGATGTCAGAGGACAACAATCCATGCTTTGCCTTTTTGTTTCAGGGTCATACCAGAGACACCAGGTTTCATCGTCATCGTGACAATACAGTTCAAGAAATTGGGTGTCACAACTGTTGTTTTGACAAAATTGTGTGAATCCTCAAAATGTAGCTGCTATGTACCCACCTGAATATCTTTATCTCAGTACTTTGTTTCAATAACAAGCAGTATGCCAGTTTATGACCCTAAAAGGCTTAATGCTTACAGAAAATTAACTTAAAAAACGACTGATTCAGCAAGTAAAATCAATAACGCCAGTTAGCCCAAAACAGGGGAACGAGTCACTAAGTTGCAACTCAAGCTCATGGACATCATTATACAATTCAACTTAACATAATTAGCACTATAATTTCCACAAACTTACAGTCTTAGGTCAAGGCAAATACTCACATGTCAAAACAGAGGCACTCGCCATTGTCTAAGCATTACACAAATTCTATGTCTTCTTGTGTGGCACAAAATTCCATTTGGTCATGGACTACAAAGCCCTGATCTTGTTGTTTAGCCCTTCAGCATCACTTCCAGATAAAGCCACACACCACCTACAATGCTGGGCACTCTTTTTGTTGAGCTTTAATTATGAAATTTATGTCTGCACTATAGCTCATCATGCAAATCCAGACACACTCTCCCACCTCCCAGTGGGTCCAGACCCTGTTTTATACAGTAATAAATTGCTTTGTTTTCACCTAGATGTGGAGTCTCAAGAGGCAATTGATGGGTTTCCCATCCCATGCTATGACAGGTGGTCTTCTTTGTACAAAATGGCTGCCCATAGAGGCCCCTGGGCCATGGTTTGGACCCCCCTTTGCAATTACTTCTCGTTTTGGTATCAGATTTTGGTCTGGGGTGGTGTCCTCTTATTATCTATATCATATGCGGCACCAAGTGTGATAATTCCCTCTTCTCTCCATTGGTTCTCTGTCTTCTTCATGCGGAACACTAAGGGGGGGGGGGGGGATCCCGTACAAAAGCACTGACCTGCCGCCATGTGTTCTGGTTGGGGCTAGATGGAGACATTGTTGTACTTGTTTTGGTCTGTTCTTAATGTGCTACCCACTAGGCGGCTCCCCATGCACCTCTTTCTTCGTGGCCAAAACTAGAACAGGCATGGGATTCAGTTCATGTGGACTATGCGGAACCCTTTTCACATTCTTTTTGGATTTTTGTGGTAGACACAGTCTCAAAGATTCTGTATGTTGTTTGTAGTATATCTACATCAATGGCGGTAATGGTCATGGCGCTTTTGAAAATCTTTTATTTAGAAGGCTTGTTTGTCACATTGATTACAGGTAATGGCTTGCAGTTCTCTTCTAAAGAGTTTTCCGACTTCTGTGACCGCAGGGGTGTCCATTATATTTTCGTTCCTCCATTCCATCCCCAATCCAACAGGGAGGTGGAATTGCTGGCAAGAATGTTCAAGACCCAAATGAAGAAATGTGTGGTTCACTTGTCTCCCAATGTTGCCTTAAGAAAAATTCCTGCTATCCTAATGATTTACACTGATCAGTGACAATACCCTGGTTGAGCTTCTACATAGCCGCCAGCTGCGAACATTTCACCTACTGTAGCCCCTGCTTGGCCACGAGCACAAGTCACCATCTGCCCGTTTCCATCCAGGGGCAGCTGTATGGGCACGCAGTTTTTGGCCATTGGCCTAATTGGATTCCAGCGGTTGTCATGTACTGTTCTTGCCACCTTCTCTGTGAGGTCCGCATGGAGGATGCTCTAACATCTCAGCACGTAGATCAACTTTGACCTTGAGTTGTAGGCCGAAAGTAGGAGTACATGCCACATCCCCTCTCGTTCCTCCCATCAATGCCAGAGAACAGCCACTCGCTCAGCTTCATCCAGGCCAAACCCCCACAGCAACCAGGTAGCTGTTGCCCGCTACACCAACAACTTGGCAAGTGACAACCCCACCCACATCACCCGTGTCGCAACCACTATCTCCATCTCTGATTGAGTCTACAACACTGACTGTACTGACTCTCGGGATAGAACAGTGCCATGGACCACAAACCACCCTAAACGGTGACCACTGTCGGGACTGCTTGCCAGGCAGTGGGGTTAAGTGCTTCTAGTTTCCGTGACTGTACTTGCTGACATCAGCTCGATACTTTGTTGGTGGGGACCCAATGGATGTGTCATGTGTGTATGGTGTTTTCTCTGCAAGGAAGGGAGATGTGATGTGATGTGGTAAGTGGAGGCACATATTCAGATTGTGTGGACTGTCCTCATAATTATGACTCCTACCACCAGCGGCACGAGCAGTAAAAGTGCAGGCAGACTAACATCAGACAAATAGAAAAAAAGTATTGGTCCTGCTTTGGTAACAGTTACATTGTAAATGAACCTGGACATTTTTCTCTGATGAGTTTATCTGTAATTCATTTCTGAGGTGTAGCTGCAATGAGCAGGAAGTTGGCAGCCGAAGGAGGCTTTTTGAGTTTGTATTTATTTTGTGTATTTGAGTAAATAACAATATTGTTTTCATTTTCAACTTCTGTTGCTGTTATAATTACTGTTGTGGAAAATCTACAATGGATGCAAATAACAGTCATGATTCCGTCAAGAGGCATGGATCTATGAGTTCATAGTTCCAAACTGTTTCACGCAGACAGTATGACACTAATTTTAAATTAATAGTGGTTCAAGATGCACAGGTGACCAACTACTGTGCAGCTAGTAGAAAATTTGGTGTAATGGAAGTTAATGTCCATAGTTGGCATCAGATTAAAGACAAATTAAAGAATGATAATTCTACATGCCTAACTTTCAGAGGACCAAAGCAACAGAGTTACACCAGTCCCCCATTCAGGTCTCTACATGGGAACTACTTGGAGGATGTCATCATCAAGAGAAACAAATAAAACTTTCTACAGGTCGGAGCTTGGAATGTTCTATCCCTTAATCTGGTACGTAATAGAAATGGTGGAAGTCAGAAATAGCGGGGATTAGCAAAGCTTGATGGCAGGATGCACTGGATTTCTGGTCAGGTGGGTACAGGTTTATAAATACAAAATCAGTTGGGGGAAAGCAATAGTTGGTCAAATAATGGATAAGAACATAGAAATGTGGGTAAGTTACTATGAACAGCAGAGTGAATTCATTACTGTAACAAAGATAGGCAGAAAGCCAAGACCGAGCATAGTAGTACCAGTTTATATGCCTATTAGCTTGGCTGATGAGAAGATTGAAAAAATATATGATGAGATAAAAGAAGTTATCTAGACAGTTCAGGGAGATTAAAACTTTGTGGTGACTGATCGACCATTCAATCGACCAAAATTAAAATACATGTAAAATATATTTGGAGCTCGGCTTCCCTGAGCCCACCAGCCATGTTAGTTCATTTCTCCTTTGTATTATTGGGGCTCCAAACCCACATAAAATACCATACTGGTGACCCTAAAGTCAAGTTTACTTTTGATACCCATGCATTGTGCAGCGGCATCCAGTTGTTTGTATGGAGTTTTGCTGTAAAACATGGAAATCATTGTCTCAACAGTTGCCACAATGACCATGACAGTGCCACCTCCAGCTGGATTTCAAGCTACAGCAACTTCATCAGCACAAATTCAGTGCATGCCTGCTTCAAATTTATATTCTGAGAACAATTTATTGCAGTACATGTTCGTCACACCAAGTCCGTTTAGTACCATGAAGAACTTAACAGACTCAGGCCTTGGCTTGCCAATGGTGTTTTCAAGTAATTCATTGATGAAAAGTGTTAATCCAATACCACATCACATTTTGTGTGCACCTAATGCTCTCATAGTGCAGACCATGAACCTTTCAAACATGCAAAATTTTAATTTTAGACCGGCAACCGCCCCGCCAAGCATGTGTGTGTATCCTTCCACTGACCACATGCTCTGCCAACAAAGTGTAGTCACCTCTAATAACTTTGTTAGTGCTTCCATATTTGGACTTACCTCTCATGGCATTCATCACAGTGCATGCATCAACTGCGCGATTAATTATGGACAGTATTTGGGTGTCGAGGATGTTCCTTTTTCTGCCCATGCAGCCAACTCGGACTATGTTAACAATGTGTCAGCCAACTTTGTGCAATCCACACCAGCATGTGTATCAAGTGACTCCTTGAACAGATCTTCTCACTCTGTCAGTGGTGATGTGAACTGAAATAATCCCCAAAGTGTTTCCTTTGTGCTTTCCACATCACATGATGCATCTGCCACATCACGTTGTAATGATACTGCTGACCCCCTCATCTCAATGTTATCATACTATACCGTCTGCCTGGTCCTCTCATCTCAATGTCATCCTACGATACCGTCTGTGCCGTATCCGGAATTGTGTGGTTAAATAGTGCTACAAGTTGCGTGTGAAGTTAGTTAAAAACGATATAGCCAGTCTAGGAATCAGTGTTGGACAGTGTCTCGGTGATACTGTGATTAAAACAAGTGATAGATTTCATTAATTAAGAGATTTATATATTTTCTTTCCAGACAGTTCTATAAACAATACTTTTGTCATTGTCCATTATTTCAAATAAATAGTCAGACGAAGGGTAAAAACTTTTGTAAAACATAAAGAAATGAAAATAAATAGCATTGTATATATGTTAGGCTCATCAACAAGTTGTGTTGACCAGCTAATTGTGTTATTTCGACTATTACATTAATTATCAATATTGAATTCTTTGTATATATTGACTGATGCGAGATTTACAATCTAGTTTGAGAATTGCCAAGATAATTGATAGCTCAATATATGTTAGGAACATGTATGATGTACTCGTTAACTAATTAATTGATATTTAACATCGCACTTTGTTGTTAACAGAAAGATCTGAAATTTCGTCTTAAAAATACATGTGCCATCTAAAATTATTGTATGCATAGTTTTCATTTTATATTGTGATTATTTTTGTATACATGAAAGGTTTTACTGTTGTGTTTGTTAATTGTAAATTACTATATTCAATTGTTATGAAGAATGGATAATGTAATGCCATTATTGCCGATATTATATATTTGCCTCACCGCCTTGCGTGGGGGAGGTTTGAGTTTCAGTCGTTTGTCAAGTGCTCTGGAAGCTATATCAGTCTGTGTTTTGAAATGGAAGTACTACCATTCAGATTCTTTGTTCATGTTATTAAATTGTAATGTTTTGGTGGAGGAGAAGTTTGTTTCAAATTAAAGAAGAAGTGAAAAATTCTACATATCGAGTATTTATTTCTACCACGACGCCCCAGGAGAATAATGTTGCAACGAGCAGAACCCCCATACATCGTAATCTTAAAAAGCTGAGTATCGGTAGAATAAACTGTAATTACTCAAAAACATAGTAAAATGTTTCAATTGGTGGAGGAGCTGGGATTGCATCATATACAGTGTCTACAGAGTGTTTGTGTTGCGGGAGAAGTATGTTTGGATGTATACAATTGAAGTTTGAAAACCCAAGGAGGACATGAATCTGGAATTTTACGGCAAAGAAAAACGGAGCACTTAACCTGGAAATTGGATGCTTGGACCCGGATTGTCGCATCGCTAGGCACTGAATAACAAGATAAGTACAGCAGCGCTTATTCATTTGTATTTGTAGTCTGGGTTGTTTGGCACTGTAAAAGACGATTTCAACAGAGAATAGGAAATCTAGTGTAGACATGTCAGAACTGATCATGACAGCCAGTACACCTCGTAGCAATGTGTCAAATAGTGAAGAAATAATTCTTGCATCACCAGGTCTTACAGAGTTGTTAAATCGATTAACAGAACAATTAACTGGATGTATTGACAAGGGAAATTATGAAATGAGTAAAAAAGTAGAATCTGTTAAAAAAGAAGTGATGGCAGTCAAGGACGATCTGAACAAAAAGATAGATGACGGATTCGCAGATTTAAAGTCTCAGTTGAGCGAAACAAACAGGGCAATTGACGAAGTCAGGAAACAAACATGTGATCTTGAAAGGGCAATGAAGTTAGGACATGAACAGCTGGACACTCAAGTGACTGTAGTAGAGAGTAAAATCAGTAATGTTGAGTCTGACGTTGAAAACAAAATTAGTATTGTAGAAAAGTATTTTGATCAATAAAAATAAAATTAGAAAAACTGAAATTCAGGATGTTAAAGTGTCATTAGAAAATAAAATTGGTGAAAGTGTGGCAAATTCTGAAGGTTTTATTAAGAAGGATGTGTATAACCTCAGTCAAGAAAGTGTTGTAAATAGCAAAATGTCAATCTGTGGTGGATTTAATTGGGCAAATGTAATAATTAAGACATACCCTGGGCAAGGAAAAATTCATCCTAAAGACTTTTTACATCATTGCTCTGACAACTTCACTGTAGAAATGAGCGATGTAATGAAAATTAAATTTGTAAAGAGATTTTTGGACAATGAAGCTTATACTTGGGTCAATCAGTTAGATACAGAGGATATGTCATATAGTGAGTTTGAGAGGTGTTTTTTGAATAAATTCTGGTCCAAAATCAAGCAGGCTAGAGTAAAAAGTGATTTCTTGCATGGGGGAAAGTACAGGGAAAGTTATGGCAGTATGAGGGACTTTTGTGAGGCTGAAATCAGAAAATTAGTGCTTCTTGACTCACCTTTAGATGAAATAACATTGGTGGACACCCTACGTAGAAGATTACCAGGTAGAATACAGCAAGCATTAGATTGCGGACCTGACGATTCAGCCGAGGACTTCTTAAGATTTGTTGGAAGATTAGACAGAAGTTATGAGAGAGAAAGAGAGAGAAACCGCTACCAAGAAGACCATCATGGAAGAGACAGAAGAGATGATCACCAAGAAGATAGTCGTGAGAACCAAAGTAGGCAGCAAGGTAGGAGTATGGATTATAGGAACAGTCAAGGAAGATATGATAGGCACCAAGGTTACTACAAGTCTAATGGAAACGGGCAGGAAAACTAAATGTCACCCCTATGGAAGCCTGTCAGGTTGGGGTGAGAAATAGGACAAGAAATCAGGCTATCACAAATAGTATCAGATTTGGACACAAATGGGAAAATGAGCAATATAGACAGAGACAGAAGGTAACACACAGGGTAAATCGGCTCAAGTTTGACAAAGAACTATGGGAAGTCATTAAGAACCAGGATTGGAAAGAAGAGGACAAGTGTATAGAACCAGAAGAGGTTGTACTAGATGAGGAAACTGTAGCCAATATGTATAATGCAAGTGAAAATATGGCTGTAGAAGAACCCAAAATAAGTGAAGTACAAGATGTGTTTGGACTGTGTAAATTGCTAACTGATAAGGTTGAAGATGCTGAAGACAGACTGAATGTTACTGCTCATGAAACTATGAAGACTGATAATCATGAAGATCTTGATGTTTTGTCTAGTGTGAGTTCAGAGAAGTCAGAGGATGACAGTGTTGAAGATAGTGAAGAAGATGTGGAAGTCATGGAGTTTGCAGATTTGCAGAAGGAAATTGATGGGATGATTTACGTTGAAGTCAAGGAAGCTTGCATCGTGTCAGATCGCCAGTGTGAGACGGAGTGTGTTGTAGATGATGTCAAGTCTTGTGAGAATCAAGTCGTAACAGTGAAATTGAGCAGTACTGAAGGTTGTCAAAGCAGAAACAAACAAGAAGAGGTAGGGAAAGAAATCTTGCATTGTGTCATACAGAGCTACATTAATAAGGAAGAGAAAGCCAATGTTCTAGATAAGTTACTGTGTAAATATCATGAGCTAGAAGATAATGTGCCTAGGATAGAGCAGTGTGTTACCCATGATAATTGTGTTGCTAATGGATGTATGGCTTGTCAACCTATTGAGAGTAATGTGTCCCTGAATCATGTACAAGCTAATGACGATTCCTGCTCTATGAAACATGAAAATATTATTGAAGATATTACTTATGAAGAAGAGAAAGATATACAATATGATGTCACTGGGTGCCCATATATTACTGTGTTTATTGATGGAAAAGGCAAGGAAGGATTAATTGATACAGGTAGTCCAATCAGTGGAATTTCTGAACATTTTAGAGATCGTGTGAAAGATGTACCGGACTACATGGAGATGCCTGTAGTACGAATCAAGATCGAGGGTGCTACCGGCAGACACAGCACGTTAGTTGCCTTGTTGAACTTCAGTGTGAATGATGTCAATTTATGTCAAGGATTTCTAGTACTACCTAATCTCTCTGAGGATATCTTGTTAGCAACTGACTGGATCATGAAAGTGAATGCTGTATTTGACTGGGGAGGAAGAAAAGTTATGTTTGTGGACCCGAAGACTGGTGTTTTACATTGTACTGCTATGGTATTGAAAAATGGGAATAGCCTAAGTAAGCAGAGTCTAGAATTAGATTTATTAGATCATAATAAAGATGTAGCAGACAAGCATGAAAAGCCTGAAGAAACCGTGGAGGATATAAACTAACATGAACTCATAAATGCCAAGGTGGAGGAAGCCAACAAATTAGACAAAGAACACATATTCTTACTGGAAGAAGTGTCAGTAGATTAAGAGCAGGAGGGATGTCTCTTAAGCTAGAAAAATGTAAATTTGCTGTGGAATACATTAAGGGCAAGGACAATCTTGTTGCTGATTCACTCTCTCGTTTGCCAGTGGGGGGTGAATTTGAGGAAAACATTTGGACTGAGGAATATAACAGAACTCAAGCCATACAGACAGTAGTGCATAATAATAAGATTTTGTACAGGCGCTATTTTTGTAAAATTTATTGCAGCTATGAGTTTTGTACATATGTATTCTTTGATGAAATATCTTGGAACTTGTATTTTCAATATGTTGGATAGTAACGTTTGTAACCTCAGGAAAGTACACATTCTGTGTGTGCTAAGTGCGTTGGCAAGCACTGGGTTTCTAGCTAAGTGGTAGCATACTTCTGATTTCGGTTTCTGGTGCCACATCTCCTACTCATTCTGTAACCTGTTCAAATTATCTCATATCTATCATTCTATCTTTCTTCTTTAGTGTTAAGGTATGAAATGTATCTGTATAAATTTATGTTAATAAGAATATCGATTTCAATATAGTTTGTTCAGTTAGAATTTTAATGTATTAATTTATGTCACAATTAAAATTTGAATTCAAATTGTTGCCTGAGTATTAAAGAGCTAAAGTATTTGAGATATTGATAGAAGTCATGATAGAATCAATTAATTAATGTTAGTGTCTAATAATTTTGTAAGATACAAAGTTTAAAGTCCTCAGAGTTTAAAAAAAAAAAAAAAAAAAATTGAGTTCAGAAAGTAAGAGAACAGTAAATTTTACAGTATAGTTATGTAGATATTTTTTGTCATATGTTCCGTGTGTATTTTGTTTTGATGCATAAAAAGGTCAGAGAAGTTCAGTGTGACAGATTCTTGAGTGTCAGGTGTTCCCGATTCTGCCCTCTGTTCTTGGGAGGCCATACCGTTGTCACCTACTTACTGCACTTGGAACTTTCAGGATCTGGTGATGCTGCATGTGTGGACTGTGCTGTGCCAACCCCAGACAGGACTAAGTGAGGTACTGATGCAGCCAAGCCAGCCACCGGGTCCAAGCCATCCAAAGTAGGTGCTTCACTCTTACATCACCTCGACTTATGAGGGCATCGTCGAGCTGATGGGGGGTATTGTAATGATATTGCTGACCCCCTCATCTCAATGTTATCGTACGATACCGTCTGCCTGGTCCTCTCATCTCAATATCATCCTACGATACCGTCTGCGCCGGATCCGGAATTGTGTGGTTAAATAGTGCTACAAGTTGCGTGTGAAGTTAGTTAAAAACGATATAGCCAGTCTAGGAATCAGTGTTGGACAGTGTCTCGGTGATACTGTGATTAAAACAAGTGATAGATTTCATTAATTAAGAGATTTATATATTTTCTTTCCAGACAGTTCTATAAACAATACTTTTGTCATTGTTCATTATTTCAAATAAATAGACAGACAAAGTGTAAAAACTTTTGTAAAACATAAAGAAATGGAAAATAAATAGCATTGTATATATGTTAGGCTCATCAACAAGTTGTGTTGACCAGCTAATTGTGTTATTTCGACTATTACATTAATTATCAATATTGAATTCTTTGTATATATTGACTGACGCGAGATTTACAATCTAGTTTGAGAATTGCCAAGATAATTGATAGCTCAATATATGTTAGAACATGTATGATGTACTCGTTAACTAATTAATTGATATTTAACATCGCACTTTGTTGTTAACAGAAAGATCTGAAATTTCGTCTTAAAAATACATGTGCCATCTAAAATTATTGTATGCATAGTTTTCATTTTATATTGTGATTATTTTTGTATACATGAAAGGTTTTACTGTTGTGTTTGTTAATTGTAAATTACTATATTCAATTGTTATGAAGAATGGATAATGTAATGCCATTATTGCTGATATTATATATTTGCCTCACCGCCTTGCTTGGGGGAGGTTCGAGTTTCAGTCGTTTGTCAAGTGCTCTGGAAGCTATGTCAGTCTGTGTTTTGAAATGGAAGTACTACCATTCAGATGCTTTGTTCATGTTATTAAATTGTAATGTTTTGGTGGAGGAGAAGTTTGTTTCAAATTAAAGAAGAAGTGAAAAATTCTACATATCGAGTATTTATTTCTACCACGACGCCCCAGGAGAATAATGTTACAATGAGCAGAACCCCCATACATCATAATCTTAAAAAGCTGAGTATCGGTAGAATAAACTGTAATTACTCAAAAACATAGTAAAATGTTTCAACGTTTACAACAGTCACTTCCGTCATTCCACACTGTTGATACACAAGAACAATATCAGCCACACCAGTTCGCACATCCACCTGTTTTCATGGCACACACCAATGCCTCTTCTGCAATGGTCACTTGTGTCATCTCGCCTCTACCTGCCACAACCCGCTCGCTCATCTTCGAGGCCCTGTGTAATGGCAACAGCATCTCCCTCACAGCACCACCTGTGCCTAATCACGCACCTTCATGAACAGGTCAATTTGATCTGTGACCTTGTGACCTCTTCACCTGCATTGGACCAGTACACCCTCGCAAAACGACAATGGTGGAGAGGGTCACTCACATGCCTGAAGATACCATTTGACACAACATCCATGAGGAACACTGAGGGACAAAAGCTGTCACAGCTCTGGTGTCATCTTTGTCTTTTGGTCAGTGAACGTGATACACCTGATTTTACCCTCATGGCTGTGTGGTAAGCAAATTCCTGCTTGCAGTACAGAGTGCCCTAACTTACAAAATTCTACAAACACCGAGCGAGCAGATACATATCACTGACAGAGTCTACAATGCCTACCTACATGAAACAAGTGAGCAGCAAGCTTCGTCCAAGATGCAATCTTGCCAACACACCCCTGCTGCTGGGTGGGGTCCTCACACATCAAACAGTCAACAGTGAAGAAACCGGGCATACATGTTGTGACGATACTGCTGGACCTCTCATCTCAATGTTATTGTACAATACCGTCTGTGTCGAACCCGGAATCGTGTGGTGTAATAGTGATATATTTTGCGTGTGAAGTTACAAACGAAATAGCCAGTCTAGGAATCAGTGTAGGACAGTGTCTCGGTGTTACTGTGATCAAAACAAGTGATAGATTTCATTAATTAAGAGATTTGTATAAGACGTTTCCAGACAGTTCTATAAACAATACTTTGTCATTGTACATTATTTCAATAAATAGACAGACGAAGGGTACATACTTTTGTAAAACATAAAGACATTAAAATAAATAGCATTGTATATATGTTAGGCTCATAAACAAGTTGTATTGACCAGCTAATTCTGTTAATTAATGTAATAGTCGAAATTGCTATATTGTATTTCTTTGTATATATTGATTGACGTGAGATTTTGAACCTATTTTCAGAATGGCCGAGATATGTGATAGTTCAGTATATGTTAGGAACATGTATGATTTACTCGTTAACTAATTAACTGACATTTAACATTTTAGTTTGTTGTCAAACAAAAAGTAGCGTGCAGTCGGAGGTGATGGTTGTATGACTGTGTTGTGTGCCAGTGTGATTGCGTGAGTGTTCTATTTTCTGAAGAAGGCCATGGTCGATAGCTGAATGTGTTGTATGTGTGTGTCTTTTGTATGTGCCTGTCGCAGCTCGTCGCCACGTCTTGTGGTGAGTTGTAAACTGTCCTCACTATATTATTAATTCCAACCTGGACTTTCCATTATTATAAAAAGTAGCGTGATTAAGTCTTAAAGCGATATGTGCCTTGTAAAATTATTGTACGTATAGTTTTCATTTTATATTGTAATTATTTTGGTGTACATGAAATGTTCTCTTTGTGCGTTTGTTCATTGTAAATTAGTATCTTCAATTGTTATGAACAATGCATAATCTAAGGTCATTATTGCCGATGTTATATATTTGCCTCACCGCCTTGCGTGGGGGAGTTCAAGTTTTGGCTTTTCTAAAGTGCACTGGAAGCTATGTCAGTCTTTGTCTTGAAATGGAAGTACCACCAGCTAAGTTCTGATGCTTTGTGTATGTTTGGATGTTGTAATGTTTTGTTGGAGAAGCAGTTTGATTGCAAATTAAAGAAGAAGTGATAAATTGTACCTACGAGTATTTATTTCTACCACGACGCCCCAGGAGAATAATATTGCAGCAAGCAGAACCCCCATACATCGTAATGTTGAAAAGCTAAGTATCTTGTTTGGATGTGGTAGAAAGGAAATGTAATTTACTTAAAAAATCCATTAAAATGTTATAATGTACACATAAAAGCAGACTGGGCGTCAGCTTCACTGTCCCCACCATACCCTCCTGCACTATCTGCAAGCAGCTCCTCTGATGCCAACAATGGACCACTACTGCTAATTCGCTTCCTGCAAGAACAAACTCCATATTATCCCTACTGCTATTTCCACAGCTGATTCAGTGATGCCACAAGGAAGTTCTGCTCGCCGTGTCACCATCCAAATGCTGAGTGCAGGATGGTTTAGGCACCGCCTCCTGCTCGGACAATCACAGGTGCCTACATGTTTTACCTCTGTTAGTGACTTTTCACTGTCGAGTGGTCATTTCTTCTTAACTCATCATAAGCCATTTCCAGATGTTGTGTGACATTGGGTATTCCACCACCCCACAAACACTTACTTTCCTTGTGCTCTGTCGAGCTCTGACTCTTGTCCTGCTACCACACCTGTTGTTCACGAGTGTTTACAAACTATTGAAAAGTTTGATGTGCTGTTTTCGAAGTTGTGTCACAAACAGGAACAAGTTATCAGACAATGTCATGAGAGAGAAAATGCTGTTCACGAGAGCTTTGTTACTATTAAACAATTTGAGTCGCTCCTGTCGAAGTGGTTGAGTGAACATGAATGTGAGCTCCGTCTGCACCATGAGAATGAGGACAAAGCTTGCTGCTTCACAGTCATGGAATCTCAGCTGGCGTCCACTCTGCATCAACTTTTATCTTTGCAGTCTAGTTGACAGGACTCTCACTCAAAGGTTAGAACGACTGTTTCTTCAAAAAGTGCTGTCAGTACCGCAGCACCCACCACAATGTAAATTATGTATGTGACAGTCTTCCTCCCCACTGCTTGTACATGTATGTTTGTAAACAGACCTGTGTTTCCATGCCAACACCTCACCTGAATGCCCAACCTGTGTGGTGTCCCACTCTGGCAACCCGAACGAACACTATCTCGTCGGTGTGTACCCCACATTTGTCACTTGTTTCCACTCCACCAGTTGAATGATGAGCTACTGTGATGTGTGCACCTCCACCAGCTAGTGGCCACTACAGAAACTCTCATGTGACATCATCTTGTCTCAGAGTGCCAGTGGTGCGCCCAAGTAAACACACGGCCAGAACTGTAACTTCCCTGGCGCCTTAGCTCGCTACACCAGCCATGAGTGTGGCCAAGCCACTCTCTCCTTGCAGACTCCACATGACATACACCAGGCCAAGCTTCCTCCATTGGCTCCTGCCTAGCCTGTCACAAAATTGGCAGCCGTCAAAGAACAAATTTCTGAACTTTTAAAGTCTGGTGTCATTAAACCCTCATCTAGCAGCTGGTCCTCTACCATTCATTTAGTGCCCAAGTTGGATGGTTCTTTGTGTATGTGTGGAGACTACTGCTGCCAAAAAACTCACAATATAATGGACATTTATCCAATCCTGAACATTTCTGACTTCACACCGACTCTGGCAGGTGCGAAAGTGTTTGCGGTAGTGGATTGCAAACATGCTTAGCACAAAATCTATATGGCATTTGAAGACATTGAAATGACTGTGATCATTACACCCATAGGTTTATTTCACTACTGATTCATGACTTTTGGCCTCAAAAACACCATCCAGACTTGGCAAAGATTTATCAGTGAGGTTTTATTTCCCTTGAAGTTTTGTTTTGCATACCTTGATGACATTTTAAAATTCAGTAGAGTGGTTGAGGTGAATAATAAACATTTACAAATCCTTCTTGACAGCCTTGCTGCAGCTACGGCATTGAACTGATGACAACAAATGCCAACTGCACCAAAAGTCAGTGCTTTTCCTCAGCTTTATAGTTTTGGCCAATTGTATCTCCCCACCTCCTAATAAGATTGATCACATCAGAAACCTGCCCCCTCCCACAACTTTTAAAGTTGACATTATTAATTACTACCAATGACATTGGTTGGGTGCTGCTGAGCTGCAGGCCCAACTTATGAGGTATGCTCTTGCTCTTGCTGGCAAACATACCTCTGGTGATCAGCCTACATACAAGCCAGACCTCGAAGGAATGGTGGCCGAGTTTGTCTATGGCAGACACTGTCACTAGCCAAAGAGATAGTTCAAGATTCTCCTCCTTCCCCCTCATCTGATCTCCCTTCCTTTGTAGATTGTGTCCACCTGTTCTGCCCCAAACTCTAACTCCCATCCCCGACTAGTTGCTCCCCTCCTATCCTTCACGTCCCTTCTGCGCTCACAACATGTTCCCACATTTTCCTCTGAAATTACACTGTCCACACTCTCTTCAGCCTCTGTACTTGGGCCCTCACCGGGTCCTGAAGAGGGGCGATAACACCTTCATCGTTTCTCTCAACAACTCTCCTATCACTGTTTCTATCAATCACATTAAACCTGCCTTTGCCAAATCATCCTCTCCTCTTCCTCTGTCAGACTCTTCCCACCCCACCCTCACCACGCTCTCTCTCTCTCTCTCTCTCTCTCTCTCTCTCTCTCTCTCTCTCTCTCTCTCTCTCCCTCCCATCCACCCCCCCACCCCCATTATCACCCGTCCATGGCTTCTCCCTCTCTCTTCTTCCTCCCTACTTCCTACTCTGAATTTGTTGTTCCTGCCCCCCCCCTTACCTGGCTACAGACATCTCTTTTCTACTCCGTGTCCACATAATTTTTATCCTCTGTCCTTCCTCCTCTCTCTGATACCTCATACCCCCTGCCAATGAGTGGCAACTCCTCCAGCACATACCACTTCCTGTCACCATCATAACATAATGTAATAGTAGCCTTCCTACTTCCATCATCCGAGATGCTCGTAATCTTACCTATGGTATCTGTCAACCTGCAGGCACGCCCTGCATGCACTACCCAATGACCTCGGCACCTCGACGACTTCATTGTCAACACACTCTCAATCCAGTGATGTCAATGCACCACCTTGCCTATAGACTAGGTTGAGTTACTAATGACTTGTCAACCACCGCCTCCGTGGCCTGAGACCTTGGTTCTGCCCCCCACCCTACCCTCTCAAGTTGTGCTTCATCCTGTGGGGGAGGGGGGAGGGCTATGTGGTGACTGATCAAGTGTTCAATTGACCAAAATCAAAAGACTTGTAAAATAGCTCTGTAATGAGAATTTTGCAGCTCAGCTTCCCTGAGCTCACCAGTCATGTTACTTCAGTTCTCCCTTGTATCTGCTTGATTGAGTTAATAAAAGTTGTCTTAAGTACATGTGGTTATTATTGGGGCTCCAAACCCACATAAATAGCATAACTTTATTGTGATGGGGGCCTGGAACTTAGTAGTAGGAAAAGTTTGCACAGAGCACAATTTAATCATCACAAACACTTGGTTTAAATACCATGCAAAAAGTCTGTATACGTGGAAGAGACCTGGAGACACTGGAAGGTACCAAATTGATTTTATAATGGTAAGACAGATTTCAAAACCAGATTTTAATCTTTAAGACATATCCAGGGCAGAGTCTGACCATAAATTACTGTTTGTAAACTTTAGATTAAAATTTAAAAGTCTCGAAAAAGGTAGAAAAGTAAGGAGGGTGAAAAATTGAAGGAAACTGAGGTTGTTGAGAGTTTTAGAGGGAGCATTAGGCAAGCATTGATCAAAATGGGGAAGTGGATGATATTCCCTGAACTGCTGACATTGTTGGAAGAGCCAATCATGAAGAAACTGTTTTACCTTGTGTGCAAAATGTATGACAGGGGGAATACCCTCCAACTTCAAGATGAATATAATAACTCCAATTCCAAAGAAAGCAACTGCAGACACTTGTGAAAATTACAAAACTATCAGTTACATAAGTCATGGTTGGAAAATACTAACACGAATTACTTACAACTGAATGACAAAACTGGTTGAATCCAACTTTGGCAAAGATCCGTATGAATTTAGGAGAAATGTAGGTACATATGAGGCAATATTGATAATGTTACTTATTTTGGAAGATATATCAAATAAAACTAGCCTATGTTTTTAGCTTTTGTAGATATGGAGAAATGTTTTGACTGGAATACACTCTTTGTAATTTTGAATGTAGCAGGGGTAAAATATAGGGAGTGAACAGTTACATACAACTTGTACAAAAATCAGACAGTAGTTATAAGTGTCAAAGAGCCTGAAAGGGATGCAGTACTTGGGAAGGAGTTGTAGCCTTTCCCCAATGTTACTCAATATGTACATTGAGCAAGCTGTGAACGAATGTAATGAAAAATATGGAAAAGGAATTAAAGTTCTGGGAGAAGAAACATAAACTTAACAATCTTGATAACTTACAGCATCATCCACATAAAGCCTCACTGAACTTCTGATGTTATCTGCATGGTCATTTGTGTATACGGAGGAAAGGAAAAGTTCTACAATACTCCCCTGGGGCACACTTGAGATCACTTTAATGTCTGAAGACTTCTCTCCATCAAGAATGACATGCTGCATTCTATTAGCCAGAAATGTCTCATTGCAGTCTCACAGTTGATATGATATTTTATATACATGCTCTTTGTTCATCAGGTGACAGTGCGGAATGGTATCGAACACAGAAGTCAAGAACACAGCTTCTACCTGGGACCCTGTATCTACTGCCCTCTGGATATCGTGTATGAATAGTGTGAGTTGTGTTTCACATGATTCCTACAAAGGAGATATCTGGTCTCCAGAAATGACATAATATTCAAATATAAAATGAATTCCAAAATTCTACAACTAACTGATCTCAGACATATAGGGCTAGAGTTTCACACATCTGATCAATGACCCTTCTTGTAAACAGGATTGACGTGCACCCTCTTCCAGTCCTTGGGAACACTTTGTTTGTTTAGAGAAAAGTCAAATGAAAACAAAGCAGATGGGATAGAAGCAAGTACCAGTAAACTGTTTATTATTTCCATGACTGTTAACCCATTTATCTCACTGTGATTAAAGACTGTCAGCACCTTCACAGAAAAGTGCTTGCCCCTGCCTATGGATCTATGGTTGTATCCAGGAATCCATTTCTTTGTCCGAAGTAAATGGAACATAAGTGTCTTTCTTCAGGGCTCCAAAAAAATGTATATCAAATTAAGAGAATGATTGATGTTGTGGCGGAGATCGACCTGTAAGTCGATCTTCACCGAACAGTGAATCTGCCACTTAGGTTCTATGAATGGACACTTCCTGCAATGGCCATCATGCCATAATCAGTCTGGTTTTAACAGTGTACCTGTACCCACGTATATAGAATACATGTTTTTTACTCAACTTAAATTGTGGAACGTTATTCGGTATGTCACCAATAAGCCCATTCCCCGTAGTGGTGACCCCTCATTTTTTTGAACTCGCAGTGAACAAAAAATACAGTGCACATGCCTTGCGCATTACGAAACTTGTGTTTACCACTGCCGATCTACAGTTACACAAAGACAGTGGCTTCGGACAACATGCTCTCTGGTCTCAACACCGACCAACGCAAAGAAAAAAGCGTGTTTAACCTGCTGTATCTCAGCAGTGCTGTTGGTAAGCAACCATCTCAAATGATTTCACCAGAACCTCTTTCCTCGCCACTTGAGGTAATAATTTTTTTAGTGACTCGTGTAACTCAGGTTTCGTTACACCACGTGTAACCGCAAGTGGCCATCAGAACAATCCTTTTGCATCGTGTACACCATATACAGTGCAAACAGACACAAATAGTAGTGGTGCACAAACTAATAATTCAATCTTTGTGGACAGTTTATTTTGTCCCTCGTGTCAGCTTCAACAGTATCCATCTGTGCTAGTAACACGTCAACTATATGAACAGTTTCCGAGCACCCCTGTCACACCTCTAAATACTCATGCTGCTCATTCAAATGATATCTGCTCTTCAGTGCAGGTGCCTCAAAACAGTGACCTTTTTGTGCCAGTTCCTGGAACATTTTTTATACACACCAGGTGAACAATGTAAGCACTTCTACATTAGAGTACTGGAAATATTAACGGACAATATAACTTCACATGTGAACCTGTTTCACTGTAGTCATTCCTGAGCTCTCACATGCTTCTACCTCCCGCATTATCAACTCAATCACGAGTTTCTGCCAGGCCGGTTGATTGCTGCATTTCGTTGAACAGCACTCCAGCCACACTGCGAGGCCTCTTAGATGCTGCACCCACCCATGCCTTGGACCTGACACCCCTGCTCGCACTGTGCCTACCTTTCACAGTCCAGATCGCCACCACACAAGTGTCTTCCAACACTGCCAGCATTCATTGTCAAGCACTCCAAGTTCTGGTTTGCTCTTGTCGAGCAAACTTTCCAGCACTACGCATTGGATGATGACTGACGATTGATCTGCCTGTTGAACAATCTGCAAGAACAGATAGATTTGATCTATGACCTGGTCAGTGCACCCCAACTGGTAGCCAAATATGCAACAGCCAAAAAGACGATACTGGAGCGCATCACTAAGTCTACAAAAGAAAAGGTCCTGCACCTAATCTACGAAGTACACCTGGGTGACAACTCTTCGTCAGAACTGTGGCGGTGCCTTTGACGCCTTGTCGACAATCAAGCTATGCCTAATGACACCCTCATGGCAATCTAGACGGAAAAACTGCCCCTTCCCAATATCTGATCACGATGACAGGCCGGCTAGTAAACGCATACACACCGCTGATCGAGTTCATGTCATTCTCCACTGAGAATGCCACATTTAGCTCCATTCCAACATGACAGATCACAACCAATACCAAGACTTCGACACTGGGAGGTGCCCACCCGGCCGCCTCACCTTGACACAAGCTGCCCAGTCACTGCCTGTCCCAGTCAAGCTCCCAGCTCCCAGCATGAGAAACAACCAAACTAAAAGTACTGCTACTTCTACACCAAATTTGGCAAAACAGGTGAAAAATGCAGAGCACCAAGTGATTACCCAAACACTGGTCGCAGGGTAGACAGCAGCGCCACCTTCTGTAAATACATCATTGGACGCCAACCTACCCTACACCCTGTAGCCAACCAGAACAACTCTGGTCGAGTGTACATAAAAGACCTACCTTCGAGCCCCCGCTTTCCGATCAACACAGGTACAGATGTTTCAATCCTACCCTCCTCGTTAGCACAAGACAACATTAAGCAACATTGCACTTTATTACAGGCCCTAAACCCTATGTGTTTGGATTGTGCAGGTACGACCTCCTATATTGTGAACATTGCGCCAGCTTGCCAACTCAAGCTGACTTTTTTAGTGGCTAATGTAGTTGATCCAATCTTAGGTATTGGCTTTCTTCGTCATCACAAAATTTGGCCTTGCCTTGTTAACAGTACAGTTTTCCACAATGCTACTGATAAACACTGTGTGCTCAGTCGAGCATCCCATCTACTGACGTCTCACTGACCAGTGTTCTGCTCCCTCAGTGGAGATCAAAGTGTATAAAGACAAATGGCTCGCCAAGCAGGAAGCTACCAAGAAACTCAGACAAGAACACAACAAACTACTCTGTCGAGTGTTGGACGTCTCAGCAGAAATCGAGTTGACCCTCTGTCAACTCGCTGTAGCTTGCAAGGATTTCCTGGCTACACAAAAACAGGTCAGTCAGTGCAAAACAGTGCTAACGCACCCATGCATTGGTTAGGTTGTGACAGTGAACATGAAAAACATTTCTGTTGTGCTCCCGTGTTGACATATCGGTGCACAAAGCAGATGATGTTTTGTGCTCACAGTGTAGATCATCTGATGTTTAGTTGTGTGCCTGCAAATATTGCCCACACGCAGCTAGTCTTTTTCTGCAACCAGCACTGCCCTCAGCAACTGTGGCATGTTCCATACACTCTCTCTCAGAAAAGCAGTGTACCAACCTTCCCAAACTGCCCAAGTCAAGACAGTAGTCTTCGGACAGTTGGCAGTGCTGTAAAACCCAGACAGCAGTGCCATAGTTTACCATGCCCGCCGCGCAACACTTAATGTCAGAACAGCTGAACAGCTGACTTGCGCCTGCCGCCTATGGTTGCTATCATCATGAATGGAACAGTTCACAAGCTGCACCTAATAGATGGCTCTCCTATTTCTAGTAAGCCACGCCAACTTATGCCAGAATGCATGAAAATTGCAAGGGAGCAGATCAACAAACATTTGAACATTTGTCCACTTGAACCATCATCTGGTTGCTAGTCGACACCTATTTATTTCGTGCCGAAAATTGATGGTTTGTTGTGAATGTGTGGGGACTACAGAGGTTTAAATGCACGAACCATGATGGACAAATATCCAGTACCAAACATTGCAGATTTCAACATGCACTGGCAGGTCCAACATTTTTCTCAATAGCCGACTGCAAGCAAGCATACCACTAAATCCCCATGGTGACAGAGGACGTAGAAAAAACAGCCATTACCATCCTGTTCAACCTGTTTTAATATCAGTGCATGGCATTCAGGTTAAAGAATGTTGCCCAAACTTGGCAGAGGTTTATCAACCAGGTACTCTTTGATTTAGACTTTTGCTTTGCTACCTCGATGACATTTTAATCTCCAGTCCCTCAATCGAGGATAATAAAAGACATGTGCAAGTAGTAGTTGAGACATTTGCAAAGCCTGGCACCGAACTGAACTGAAAGAATCTTCAGCTGTACCAGCCAACAGTCATCCTTTTAGGCTTCACTGTTTCAGCAACAGGTATCTCCTCGCTGAAAGACAAAGTCACTCCAGTTTTGGACATGCCATGGCCCTCCACTTATAAGAAGCTTTGCCACTTCTTAGGCACCATTAACTACTACAGAAATCATTTACCAGCTGCTGCTGAAGTTCACAGACACCCTAGCAGGCCCAAATACTTCTGGCACATGCCCTGTTCCTTAGAACTCAGATATGGAGGAGGCATTTCATAAACTTAAGGAACTTCTTGCCAATGCTGTCACAATCACACACCCTCACTCCGAGGTGGAACTTTTCATAACATCAGATGCTAGTGACACAGCTATCGGCACTGTTCTTAGTCAGACTGTAAACACCACTACCTCCCCACTTCGTTTCTTCTCCAAAAAAACTGAATGGGGCACAAAGAAAATACTCTGCTTTTGATCGTGAATTACTGGCTGTATACGAAGCCATCATACATTTCAGGGTCGAAGTGGAGGGTTGAAACTTATAAATACTCACTGATCACAAACTGCTCGTAGGAGCAATTAAAAACCCTCCACTGTGTTGCTTCAGACATCTTCGTTATATGTCACAGTTCACAACAGACATGCAATATATCAAGGGTGTGGAAAATGTGTTTGCAGATTTTTTTGCCATATGTCAGTGCAGTTTCTACATTGCTTGATTTGTCAAATCTTGCCACCCTTCAGTTCATCACTCAAACCAGTATGGATTTCCTTCCCAGGTGTCAACAGAGAGATGTATTGCAATGAATCATTGGGGACACTACATCCTTTCATACCCCAATTGCTACGTCACGAAGTCTTTAATGCTCTTCATAACCTCACACACTCTAGAGTGCATGCATCTAGTTGGCTGGTAATTGATCGTTTTGTTTGGTGCAATGTCCACCGGGACTGTCAGACATGGGCCAAAACATGTTTACAATGCCAGCACTGCAAAATCAATAGACACACATCACCCCCTCTTGGCCCATTCTCTGTGCCTAAGGGTAGGTTTCAACACATTCACATGGATATTGTTGGCCCCCTCTCATCCTCAGATGGGTTCCATTATATCCTTTCCATGATAGACAGAACTACCCACTGGGTCAAAGCTGCCCCCATGTCAAGCATGACAGCAGAAACAGTGGCACATGCATTTTTAGCCTATTGGATTGCCAGGTTTAGGTGTCCAGCTGTCATTACCACAGACCAGAGTTGGCAGTTTGAGTCGAATTTGTTCTCCCATCTAAGCCACGTCGGTGGTATTAATAAAATCCACACCACGACCTACCATCCCCAAGCAATGGTTCGGTTGAGAGATGGCATAGAACCCTAAAAGCCTCTCTTCGTTGCCACAGCAACATGTGGACAGAAGCTCTACCACTCATTCTGCTTGGACTCCGAACTACTTTCAAAGAGGATTTAAATGGTTTGTGTTCAGAGTTCATCTTTGGCCAGAAACTGGTGCTATCCAGCGAGCTTGTTGCACCCTCTCCTCTCCCCCTCAGCAAGGAGCTACCTAAGCTGGTAGACAGGGTGAGGATCCACTGCACGAACCTCAACATCAGACCTTCTGCTAACAACATCCTTCCCCACACATATGTGCCTCATGCCCTGGTGGCATATGAGTTTGTTTTCTTATGTGACAACACCATCAAGCCTCCCCTCCATGCACCATACACTGGTCCTTACCAGGCTGTATCGCCCAAAACTATGGATATTCTGATCAGTGACTGTGTCACCACAGTTTCTCTCCACAGAACAAAACCCGCATTCATGGAGCTCAACCCACCACCGTCATCTTCCACCAGTGACAGGCCACTGCCCCCAAATTATCCTCAGGATGGCCCCGCCCACAACCCAGAATGGCAGTCAACTAACACTTCATACACCTCACCTTTTGAGGGTTCAATTCTTCTCACTACCAGTCGAGCACATTCCTCAAGTCACTCACGAGCCCCTCCTCATTCCTGACTCTTTCGAGACTCAATTCAAGTGGTCCATCAGGTAACCAACGCTCTAACCCGAGATAGCACAGCTCTCAACCTGCATCTGCCATGCCCACCCTACGTCACACTCCCCCAATGTCGCCAGAACCTCTTCCACATAGTTTTCTCTGACACAGACGATTCAGTGGATTTTGCGTGTGATGAGATGTGTGTCAAAGTCTCAGATGATGTCCCAGCAGAGGTCATTACAAACGTATCAGTAATGGTGCAACAGCGTGCAGTCTTCGTGGTGTTAGCGAATGCGAGTGACAAAAGCTCCTCCTCCTCCCAACATGTTGTGCGACACTTTCCACTACCAATAAGGATGGCAGTTAACCATGTGAAGGAATCTGTGCGCCCATCAAGCCTCCGTCGCCCATATCAGTTCGCCGACTACGAGGTATGGAGGCCACCTCGACCAGCCTGCACCAATCCTTCACCACCTGAAGCCACCGCCACTACCACCCCCCGCCCCACACCATCTCAGGACCAGTATTCTACACTGCAGGGGGAGGGGGGTGGAGGCGTGTGGCTGAGTTCACCCCGTAAGTCGACCTTCACCAGACAGTTGAACGAACACTTTCTGTAATGGCCATCACATTATAATCAATCTGGTTTTCAACACTGTACCTGTACCCACATATAGAGAATACAAGTGTTTTACTCAACTTAAACTGTGGAACATTATTCGGTGCCTTATCAATATTCCAATTCCCCATAATGTGTAAGGGTTTCCCAGAAAAACTCCTGAAACATAGTCAAAACAACATTAGAAGGGTAGGCATTATCATGCAACAGAATGTGCTGTCCAACTACAATGCAGGACATTTGCTGGGAATCTTGCAATACAGTCCTGATGCCTCCCCATATGGTTTCCACATTTTAAGAGCCCTGAAGGAGGACATCAGTTTGTTTTGTACAATGATGTGCAAGGCAGGAGACAATAATAATTCTATCAGTAGGATAAAATATTTTTCCATGAAGGCATTGTCAAACTTGTCTGAAAGTGGAATAAATGTGTAGCAATTATGTTAATTACTTTTTAAATAATAAACAGTTTGCTTGCTTTTTTTCCACCATTTGAAGTTTTCCAACTGCCTTTTTGTGGCAATGCCTCTTCAAAATGATGGTGCATTATGTCAAGAAATATGTTAATTTCTTATTCACATCATTTACTGTATACAAGCTCTGGCCACTTTAGTATGGCTATAAGCTGTCAAGTTCATCTTTGTTTCCTTGTGCATAATAGTTTCAAACATTTTTGGGGGGATTTTATTTGAGGGAACTTTGTTTGATTGGCAGTTAGTTTGAGAACTTGATGATCACTAAATCCTGCATTGTATACCCATATTGTTATGCTTGGTTTGTTTACAACAATTTCACCTGTGTTGGATGTAGATGTTAATTCAGTGGGTTCCTTTACCATGTCGTTCACATTTCAGGTTCTGCAACATACAATAGTATCACCTGGTTTTATTTTGGATTAGGAATTCAATATAACTGAAGTTAAAAAAATTAATAATTATTCTTTGACAGATTTTCTCATTTTTTATATGATACTAGAAACCCTGCAACACTTCGCAGTAGCTAATGTGTAAGGGATATATACCCTCTTCTTCACCCTATCCCTACCTCCTTCCTCTATTTCCCCATTGCCTCCTCCTCCTCCTTTTGTCCATCAACATCACACCACTCCCTCTTATCCCACACCATATGCATCTCCTCCTCCCTTCCTCTCTACGTCTATATCATCCCCTCTTTTTTAAATCCATTTCATTACCCCATTCTCTATCTCCTCCTCCCCTCTCTCTGATCATATATATTGTTATTGGGAACCTGACTGGGAATAGAAGTCGAAATGAATGGGTAAATCAATTGGAAACATATTAATAGAGAAACTATTCAAACTACTCTCTCATTGAAGAGTAGTTTTAATGGCCATAATTTTAATGGTTTTATTGTACAAATCGTCTACATCCTTATTTTTTCTGCTAAAATGACTCGTATGCTCAACCAAATATGGTTTTTGTAAATTGCAGCAATATTTGTCTTGTGGCGATGATCAACAGTGATCAAGCCAAAAATTGTACTATATTGGATTGAGGCTCTTTGCTGCAACTGCCGCTTCCCGGCAGTTGGCATCTAGACCTAGCAATATAAACTTCGGGTGTGCCAATAAAGTAATGTTGGAGTTGCATTTTTGGGTATCACTACCAGGAAACACCCATAATCCCTCAGTCTGTATCTTTCTTGACCTGTAAGTGGATAATGAAGTCTTATTAGGAATCTAATTGAAACATGATTAACAACATTTCTACAAACTGTACTAGTAAAATTTTACAATCCGCAACAAAGGCATGGAGAAGCTATGTTGGCAACAGCTGTTGGATCGTGAGAATGAAGCCGACCAATCATGGCAACGCTTGAGATAGCCAGTGAAATTTTAGATGGGGACAGTTGTTTTCTTTCACAGTGAACAATATTATTTTGATAATCCACATAATAATTTAGTTTCAGACACATTAAATTTACTGAGGAAGATGATGTTTTTCTTGTATTCTCAACATATATAATGCCATCTCCCTTTATTCTAACCTCCTTGGCATATTTGTTCACTCCGTTACAGCATATTTGGTCGCTAGGCGAGTATCGATTGAATAAGCTGATTGTTGGAGAATCTAGAAAGTGATCCAAGCTGGAAGTGTACTTTCAGTTTTTCTTAAATTCTGGTATTTTCTGAAAAATTTCTTTCATACAAACCTTGTCCTGAGAATCTATATTAATAAAAATGAATTGCTGCATGTATGAAAGTGCATCACTTGAGAGCACAAAGAAAGGGAAATGTGTTCCTCTTTAAAAGACAGAAAAGTGGGGAACCAGCTGTCACAGCCCACAATCCACCTTCCTCACCAAAAATTTCGGCATGCGAACATATCTGTGCGCTTTTGTGGTGAAGGAGAATAGCAGACAGCAAACAGTCATGGTGGGTGAGAGATAGTGGCAGTAACAAAGATAAATGGATGGAGATAGTAACATTTGGGACTACAGGGAGTGGAAACAGTAGAATGAGAAAAGAATATTAGTGGAGACCAAACATATGCTTTGAGGGTCTGGATCATGTTGTGAGGGTAGGCATATAAAAGTACACTTTAACAGAAAGATTTTCACCTAGATGGAGATTCTTCAGAGCAACTGAGGATCTCAGTGACCAACCTGGATATAGGGTAGACAGGTGGATGAGGGGAGGAGGCACTGGATGGAATCGAAGGAAGAACTGGCACCAGGCCACAATAAGGACTGGGCAGTTTGGAGGTCACTAAACAGGCTATGCACCAACAGTGCACAGTCAAGAGATAACCTTCTGAAGTGGGGATATTCTACTACATCTAACCTCTGTGATTGTGGAGACATGCAGATGACCCAGCATATGTATAAGTGCTCTGAATGTCCTTCACATTGCACTTTACAAAACCTGATGTTAGGGTGAACAGATGTCCTGTATTTCACAGGGTACTCTTTTTAAGCCTTATCCTGTGGCATTGAAGACGAAATCAAGATTTATTGATAGTGTAGCATCCGCCATGCATGTTGTCTGCAGTCATAAGAGTTGTAAAGATCATTTGTGCTGATGAGATAAACAGCAATATTAAGAACACCTGTTGGCAAAATCAAAAGTCACACATCATGATACTGATTTTCCAGGCCATTGTGTTGTTTGGAAGTGGGTGAAAAACATTGCGTGATGAATGATGTTTGAGTTTTAATCATGTAGAATTGTGATATGTGTATCAATTTATTGAAGGTTTTAAGGAGAAATGAATTTTTTCTGAACTAGTATTGCTGTGCTGGGCTAACCTGAATTCTGTCATTGAGTGGTTTCATCTTAAAAGAACTTTTGATTTTGTACTTAAATATATTGTGAATGAGATTAATGGCTCAAAACTTTGGATAAAATTTCAAATATTTACTACTACTACGTAAGAGAATGGAATGCACATCACACAGAAAGTCATTTAAGATGAGTTGAAATATTTGCAATACTTGATGTGTTTAATATTGATGATTGTACTCAAAGGTTTCTAAATCTATGGGACTTAAGAATCTAGGCTTACAAACTACTTAAACTAACCTAAGGGCAACACACAGTCCCATGTCCAATGGAGTGTTGAAACTCCAATAGAGAGAAACCCCGCACTCCGCAGCAAGATGCCTTAGCGCACTCAGTCATTCCACCGTGGCAATGATTGTACTGTTTATAACATTGTACAATTTATTCTTTACCTGCCTACTACAAATGTGTCAACAGAATGTGTATTTTCTGTAATGAACAATGCATGAATCCATCAAAAATCAAGACTTAAGCAATTAACATTTGATTATTGCAAGATGTAATTTTAATTAAAACTGTGTAGAGTTCTACAGTTCTGTCGTGAGGAATTTTAAAATGTTAAAAGTAATTCATTCAAGTTAAAAATGTACTTATGTTTTACCATACACACATCATTGTATTCACCATAATTGTATTTCACCATTAATTTGTTTTACTATAATTACAGTGAAGATGTTGAGTGGATGAGTTTTAAACTTGTTGCAAGATCTGTTAAACAATTTCAAAAAGTAAATACTACAGGTGACATGAATTAGGTACTGTCATGTTGCATAACTGATAGATCCAGCTTTCTGTGTTTGAAAATATGGTCACCCTACTGATGCTGGCAATCCCAAATGCTGTCAACATAGCTTGCTTTTGGACCAAATGTAGATAATGTTTCTGTTTGTTGTTTATATGTATGTAATTAATTTCTGTCTGTTCTTCCTTTTATACTCATGTATACATGATGCTTGTGACATGAATATAAAAAAAAAAAAAAAAAAAAAAAAAAAAAAAAAACCATAAAGACGCCACAACTTCAGTAACACATGAGAAATGTAGTATAAATGAATGAATACACAACTTGGTGTTGTAGAAGTAGAAATATAATAATGGAAATTCCAGGTTGGAATAAATAATATAGTGAGGACAGTTTACAACTCACCGCAAAGATGTGACGACGAGCTGCGACAGGCACATACAAAAGACACACACATACAACACATTCAGCTATTGGCCATGGCCTTCTTCAGAAAATAGAGTGCTCACGCAATCACACAGGCACACAACACAGTCATACAACCATCACCTCCGACTACCGCACTTCGAATCATGCTCTGCAGCGAATCGGGGACGGGAGGGGAGGGGAGGGGAGGGGAGGGGGAGGGGATAGAAAGATTACGTCACGGTGGTGGGGATGGGTTAGATGGGAATAACGAGATGCAGCTTAGGAATGGAGTGGGGAGGTGGGTGAGCGGAGAAAATAAAGTATATATATATATATATATATATATATATAGATGAAGAACACTTACCAGGCGAAGGTGCACAGGCAGTAATAGCAACAAATAAACACACAGACACACACACACTCAAAAATGCTAGCTTTCGCAGCCTAGCTGCTTCATCAGGCAGAAGGGAAGGAGAGGGAAAAGGAAATGATGAGGGATTTAAGGAAGGGGGTAAGGAGCCATTCCAATCCCGGGACAGGAAAGACTTACCTTGGGGGAAAAAATGGAAGGTAAATAAATGCACATACACCCACACATTTACACAGACACAAGTACACTTAGGCAGACATACTGTAGAACTGTAGAAAGCAAAGAAGTTAGACGTTACACAGAGATGCCACTTGAGGCAGAGGCTCTGTCCAGAGAACCAAGGCAAAGATGTTAAGATGGTGGGTGGGAATTCGAATTTAGCGGAGGTTGAGACCAGGTGGGCAACGGGAAGAGAGAATATGCTGAAGGGCTAGTTCCCATCTCCGGAGTTCTGAAGGATTGGTGTCAATGGGAAGTATCCAGATAACCCGAACGGTGTAGCACTGTGCCAAGATGTGCTGGCCATGCACCAAGGCATGTTTAGCCACAGGGTGATCCTCGTTACCAACAAACACTGTCTGCCTGTGTCCATTCATGCGAATGGACAGTTTGTTGCTGGTCATTCCCACATAGAACGCTTCACAGTGCAGGCATGTCAGTTGGTAGATCACGTGGGTACTATCGCAAGTGGCTCTGCCTTTGATCGTGTACACCTTCCGGGTTACGGGACTGGAGTAAGTGGTGGTGGAAGGGTGCATAGGGCAGGTTTTACAACGGGGGCGGTTACAAGGGTAGGAGCCAGAAGGTAGGGAAGGTGGTTTGGGGATTTCATAGGGGTGGACTAGGAGGTTACGGAGGTTAGGTGGGCGGCGGAAAGACACTCTCGGTGGAGTAGGAAGGATGTCATGAAGGATGGATCTCATTTCGGGGCAGGATTTTAGGAAGTCGTATCCTTGCTGGAGAGCCACATTCAGAGTCCGCTCCAGTCCCGGAAAGTATCCGGTGACAAGAGGGGCACTTCTGGGGTTTTGTGGAAAATTCTTAAATTGGGGAGATGAGGAAGTGGCTCTGGCAATTTGCTTCTGTACCAGACCAGGAGGATAGCTGCGGGATGTGAAGGCTGTTATCAGGTTATTGGTGTATTGGTTCAGGGATTCAGGACTGGAGCAGACTCGTTTGCCACGAAGACCTAAGCTGTAGGGAAGGGAACGTTTGATGTGGAAAGGATGGCAGCTGTCATAATGCAGGTACTGTTGTTTATTGGTAGGTTTGATGTGGACGGATGTGTGTAGTTGGCCGTTGGATAGATGGAGGTCGACATCGAGGAAAGTGGCATGGGATTTGGAATAGGACCAGGTGAATTTGATGGGACCAAAGGAGTTGAGGTTGGAGAGGAAATTCTGGAGTTCTTCTTCACTGTGAGTCCAGATCATGAAGATGTCGTCAATGAATCTATACCAAACTTTGGGGTGACAGGCTTGGGTGTCCAGGAAGGCTTCCTCTAAGCGTCCCATAAATAAGTTCGCGTACGAGGGGGCCATCCTGGTCCCCATGGCTGTTCCCTTTAGTTGTTGGTATGTCCGGCCCTCAAAAGTGAAGAAGTTGTGGGTTAGGATGAAGCTGGCTAGGGTATTAAGGAAAGAGGTTTTAGGTAAGGAAGTGGGTGGTCGGCGTGAAAGGAAATATTCCATCGCAGCGAGGCCCTGGGCATGTGGGATATTAGTGTATAAGGAAGTGGCATCGATGGTTACAAGGAAGGTTTCAGGAGGTAACAGGCTGGGTAAGGATTTCAGGCGATCAAGGAAGTGGTTGGTGTCTTTGATGAAGGATGGGAGACTGCACATGATGGGTTGAAGGTGTTGGTCTATGTAGGCAGAGATGGCTCCTTACCCCCTTCCTTAAATCCCTCATCATTTCCTTTTCCCTCTCCTTCCCTTCTGCCTGATGAAGCAGCTAGGCTGCGAAAGCTAGCATTTTTGAGTGTGTGTGTGCCTGTGTGTTTATTTGTTGCTATTACTGCCTGTGCACCTTCGCCTGGTAAGTGTTCTTCATCTATTTTTTACGTATAATTTTTTCCTGTTAGGAATTTTTCCTCTATAATATATATATATATATATATATATATATATATAGAGAGAGAGAGAGAGAGAGAGAGAGAGAGAGAGAGAGAGAGAGAGAGAATGCATGCACACTGCAAGTACACAAGACCGCATACACACACACACACACACACACACACACACACACACACACACACACACACACACACGATCACACACCACTCAAAATAGGCGAGGTTTGGGATAGAGAGGTAGGAAGTGTAAGACACCTGACTCCATTAACCTCATGACTCCACCGACACCCCGCACCCCCACCTTCTACCTACTTCCGAAGATTCACAAACCCAGTCATCCCGGCCGCCCCATTGTGGCCGGTTACCAAGCCCCAACAGAACGAATCTCTGCCTACATAGACCAACACCTTCAACCCATCATGTGCAGTCTCCCATCCTTTATCAAAGACACCAACCACTTCCTCAACCGCCTGAAATCCTTACCCAGCCTGTTACCTCCTGAAACCATCCTTGTAACCATCGATGCCACTTCCTTATACACTAATATCCCACATGCCCAGGGCCTCGCTGCGATGGAATATTTCCTTTCACCCCGACCACCCACTTCCTTACCTAAAACCTCTTTCCTTTATACCCTAGCCAGCTTCATCCTAACCCACAACTTCTTCACTTTTGAGGGCCAGACATACCAACAACTAAAGGGAACAGCCATGGGGACCAGGATGGCCCCCTCGTACGCGAACTTATTTATGGGACGCTTAGAGGAAGCCTTCCTGGACACCCAAGCCTGTCAACCCAAAGTTTGGTATAGATTCATTGACGACATCTTCATGATCTGGACTCACAGTGAAGAAGAACTCCAGAATTTCCTCTCCAACCTCAACTCCTTTGGTCCCATCAAATTCACCTGGTCCTATTCCAAATCCCATGCCACTTTCCTCGATGTCGACCTCCATCTATCCAACGGCCAACTACACACATCCGTCCACATCAAACCTACCAATAAACAACAGTACCTGCATTATGACAGCTGCCATCCTTTCCACATCAAACGTTCCCTTCCCTACAGCTTAGGTCTTCGTGGCAAACGAGTCTGCTCCAGTCCTGAATCCCTGAACCAATACACCAATAACCTGATAACAGCCTTCACATCCCGCAGCTATCCTCCTGATCTGGTACAGAAGCAAATTGCCAGAGCCACTTCCTCATCCCCCCAAATTCAGAACCTTCAACAGAACCCCAGAAGTGCCCCTCTTGTCACCGGATACTTTCCGGGACTGGAGCGGACTCTGAATGTGGCTCTCCAGCAAGGATACGACTTCCTAAAATCCTGCCCCGAAATGAGATCCATCCTTCACGACATCCTCCCCACTCCTCCGAGAGTGTCTTTCCGCCGCCCACTTAACCTCCGTAACCTCCTAGTCCATCCCTATGAAATCCCCAAACCACCTTCCCTACCTTCTGGCTCCTACCCTTGTAACCGCCCCCGTTGTAAAACCTGCCCTATGCACCCTTCCACCACCACTTACTCCAGTCTCGTAACCCGGAGGGTGTACACAATCAAGGGCAGAGCCACTTGCGACAGCACCCACGTGATTTACCAACTGACATGCCTGCACTGTGAAGCGTTCTATGTGGGAATGACCAGCAACAAACTGTCCATTCGCATGAATGGTCACAGGCAGACAGTGTTTGTTGGTAATGAGGATCACCCTGTGGCTAAACACGCCTTGGTGCACGGCCAGCACATCTTGGCACAGTGTTACACCGTCCGTGTTATCTGGATACTTCCCACCGACAACAATCCTTCAGAACTCCGGAGATGGGAACTAGCCCTTCAGCATATTCTCTCTTCCCGTTACCCACCTGGTCTCAACCTCCGCTAAATTCGAATTCCCACCCACCATCTTAACATCTTTGCCTTGGTTCTCTGGACAGAGCCTCTGCCTCAAGTGGCATCTCTGTGTAACTTCTAACTTCTTTGCTTTCTACAGTTCTACAGTATGTCTGCCTAAGTGTACTTGCGTCTGTGTAAATGTGTGGATGTGTGTATATTTGTTTACCCTCTTTTTTCCCCCCCAAGGTAAGTCTTTCCTGTCCCGGGATTGGAATGACTCCTTATCCACTCTCTTGAAACCCTCATCATTTCCTTTTCCCTCTCCTTCCCTTCTGCCTGACGAAGCAGCTAGGCTGCGAAAGCTTGTATGTGTGTTTGTGTGTGATTTTATTTATTTTATTTGTTTCTATAGACGAGCCAGTCATTTTGGTAAGTCATCTCTTATATATATCACTTTCCACTTCTTTCACCTCTGGCAGTATTGCTCATGTGAAAAATACCGACTAGCACCGTTGTTCGGAACCCACATTAAATTGTAGGTCCCCCTATAACTGGCTGGGTAAATCAGTTCGAAGGTCGGAGGAAGGCAGCGGCACACTCTTGGTAGAAAGCTTCCATATTTGAAAACAAACTGTTTGTTTCACTATTTTTTTGTTTATTTACAAACAAGTTTTCGGCTTATAAGGCCATCATCAGGTAAACTGATTACAGGCATCAACAAAGATGCTATTCCCTAGGTTCTCAAAGATGGTAAACAAAGATACAACACAAAGAATGCTCGGTCTTTGTATATGACATTTGTTGGAATTGCAAAAAATTATCTGTTGCTATGTAGAATTATGTTTATGTATACAGTGGCCTCCTTAACATTTTTGCAGTGTTATTTGCAAGTGAACATGGTGAAACACATTACACACCAAATATTACTGAATTAAAAACTATTTTAACATTATTGACATTGTAGCATATGTTGAGATCGTCACATAAGGTGTACATAAAATACGTTTTCTACACTGAGTTTACAATTCACTTATTTGACAGCATCTGGCAAGATTTCCATATTTAAATTTTATTTCATATTACTGTACAATTTATTATAGGTATTGTTTTGATATTAAAGTCTAAAAGTAAACATGCTAGGAATGGGGACTCTGTGTGTGATATCAAGATGGTCTATGGTAGGCAGCTGTTTTGATTACATTATGTGAAGCTTAACAGTGGAGGTGTGCTCAACTGTACTTGGTCATTTAGCACTAGCTGGAGATTTTTGGCTTGATGTTTATTTATTTCCAGTGCTTCTAACAGTTTTCATTTCCTGCCTTTGTTGGCTATGTGAAGCACTTCTGTGTGGACCTGGTAGCTGTGTCTTTCTTTCAGGACATGATCAGCAAAGGTGGAGTCTGCTTTCTGTAATCTCCAGCTACGTTCATATTCAGTCAGTCTAATTTCAATTGCCCTGCCTGTTTGACCTACATACAGTTTGTTGCAGTCATTGCATGTGATTTTATAAACCCCACTGTTACTTAATGCATCCCTTGTGCCTTTGCTGTTGAATAGGATATTAGCTGCAGTGCCTCTTACATAAAATGAAGTTCTGTATTTACAGGATTTGAGAATTCTGGCAATTTTGGTAGACAATTTTCCTAAATATGTTATAGTACACCAGTTGGTCTTAGTGATAACTGTTTCTGAAGTGGTGGAATAGAGGAGGGGTACAACTTTTCTTCTTTGTAAAATGTTATCTATTGAGGGCTACAGCCATTGTTGCATGCAGTATATTTAATGGTATTTAATTCTGTTTGAAAATCTTGTTTTGATAGTAGTATGGATGTAGGGCGGTGTACCATGGAGTGGAAGGTGGCATGTTTGCATGCTATTGGAAGTTGTGAACATGATGGTATTACAGTGTCAGGTGTGGGTTTTCTGTAAATTTTGAAAATGTGTGTGTTTTTGGTAATATCCATGTTTATGTCCAAGAAATTATGGATTTTTCACCAAGCTCCAAAGTGAAATGTATGCTTTGGTAATGAGAGTTGAGATGTTCTAGGAAGATGATGAATTGCCTATTGGTGCCAGTCCACAAGCACAGTACATCATCCACATATCTGTACCAATATTTAACTTTATCACTGAGGGGTTCATTATGTAGAAAATGTTTTTGAAAGTGGTCCATAAAGATTTCAGGTAATAGGGGTCTGAGGGGGGGGGGGGGGAGGGGTTCCCATTGCTAATCCATCAATCTAGAACTGAAAGTAGTTTTGCTTTAGACATGTTTGAGTAGCCAGTTTTATGTCATCTACTTGTACAGGATTGCCACCTGCCCTGTAAAGTAGGTCTGTCATAACATCAAGACATTCTTTGATTAGTATTTTAAACACATCTTGCCAAAAATTGCAGTAACCGTAATAAATTTACAATAATTGTAGAAACAGCCCCAACAAGTTGCACTTTTTAGATACTTGATCTAGATTTCGGCACCAACTAAGGGTGCCTTCTTCAGAAGAATAAAATTATTACATGAGACTTAAACTTCTCATGTAATAATTTTTATTCTTGTGGTGAAGGCACCCTTAGTTGGTGCCGAAATGTAGATCAAATATCTAAAAAGTTCAACTTGTTGGGGCTGTTTCTACAATTATTGTTATTGTTTGATTGGTATGTTTGTGAAAAGGCTGCTAACATCAAAGGATACCAGTTTTGCACTGTGTAGGATAGACATATCTTTAATTTTGTTAACCAGGTCCACTGAATTTATTATTCCAGACTTAGATTTAAATTTTGTTTTGGTTTTGATGCAGAAATGCAATTCCTTGGCAGTTTTGTAGCTTGGTGCTATATAAGCTGGTACAAGAGGTTGTAAAGGATGTCCTTCCTTATGAGATTTAGGGAGTCCACACAATTTAGGAGCCACTGGGTTCATGTTTACTAAATACTTGGCTTCATATTCAGGAATTGTGCTTTTACAGGTTTTGGTTAGATTTTTAATTTCATCATTAATGGTTTTGGTAGGATCTTTGGTGAGTATTTGGAAGGTATTGAGTGTGAAGAGTTGTTTCACTTTCTGTACATAATCACTTTTATTCATCAGATTTATCTGCTTTCATAATAATGGTATTGTTCTGTGTTATTTTCTTCTTTACGTTCTTTATTATGTTTAGGTCCAGGGATTGTGTTGTAGGAAAGTCACTTTCGAGATATTTTTCTATTTCATGGCTTACTGTGTGTTTGGTTGTATTGTCTTTATTTACACTGTACTCTATATCAACTTTTTATTGTTTGGCGTATGAAGGGGTGCATATTTGTAGCCTTTTCCTAGCTCTTCAATTTCCTTAGTGGAAAGAACTGTTTCAGAAAGATTTAATACTCAATCTAAGAAGTTTTGTTTTGGTTTTGCAGTTATGGCTACACTAAGATCACATAGATTGTTTATTTTGTGTATTTGGCGTAAAAACATTTCCTACGTTATGTTACTTACTTGTTCACACACTTCACTGTCAAAAACATCAAACTCAGATGGGTGCAAGAGCGTTGATTCACATGTGTATAACTTTTACATGTGTACTCACATTGTCCCTGATGCTGTACCACTTTTTGATTTCTTCCTTTATCCATGTTGCTTCTGCTACTTTAATCGCTTTCCTCGCTGCAGCTGATACTACTCTAGTCTTGATGCACATGTATTTCGGAGTAATATTTAGTTTTTTATACTGTTCGCTGAACCAAATGTGTTGTGTTGTCTTCACTTCTTGGTACAACGCTTCTGTATTTAGGATTGAAAACTGTTTCTGTTCTACTAATTTTTTGTTTATTTACATACATTATTGTTTGGTGAATAGTTTTAGCACTGGTGTCAACTGCATTCGATAGCTCTTGAGAAGACAATTACAGTGATATAGCATTTACTAATGTTGAAGTTGAAACCTGATGTATAAAAATTTGAGAAATGTCCTAGAATTTGAGTGCACAATGGCCGGAACAATGGCAAACACTAGCAAGTATACGTCCCAGACCAGGATGTGAAATTGTATACCACAAAGTAGGCCTGCATGACTATAATAACACTTTTTTTCCTCTTGAAGCAACTTAAGACCTGCAGTGGATGCAGCTTCACCTAAGAATGTTGTATATGGAGATATGACATAGGCTAGAATCTACCACATCGCAAAGGGCTTAGGAAAACTATATCTTCCCAGACATATGTGACATGAAACTGAGAAATCACATGTTTTCTTCAAAAATAAAGAGATTTTATATGCTGAAAAAAGCAACAACTGTATAAATATCTAAAATGTAGACAGAATAATGGACCTATTGTTTCCTGTACATGGCTGTGTATTTCTAAGAGGTACAATACATTCCCTTGAACAACTGTGTCAACCTAGACTGCTCTAAATTCTACCCTATGGAACACATTCATTAAACTCTAAATAAAAATAATTTGGTGACCACCTGCACACCACAAAATAAATATTTTTATTAATGAAACTTAGTTTCATAATGAATGTAAGGACACTGTTTCCATCTATGTCCAATACATGCTGTCGACTTATTTGACATTGCAGTGCAATTTCATACACACATAACTGTAAAAAGCAATTTACTAACAATGCTTTGGCAACTACCCAAAGCAGATAAGTTTTAACTTACAGAAACACAACTTTATCCTTTATTTCAACATACGTTGAGCACAAAATTGAAAGACCCATTTGCAATTGCTGTTCAAAAGAACAATGAACAGATGTGATTAGAGTGGATGATATGTTAGAGCATGCACCCGTGATTCAATGACACATATCATCTGGCATAGTCGGGGTTTCATCATAGACTGCACCTTTGAGTACCACCAAATAAAGAAATTATGGAGGAGGGGTCAGATTGGGAGAATTTCGTCCAGGAAATTTTTCCTCCAGTATTTGCACTACAACACGGGACGAGTGAACTATAAATCTGTTGTGTTGTAGCCAATACCCTTTGGATTATCTGGTGGTACCTCCTCTAGAAGAACTGGCAGACTGTTCATAAGGAATTGTGTATACTAATGTCCATTCAGCATGCTTGGAATGAAGTAAGGCTCCGCAATACCATTGTCTATGATGCATCACTGTATGTTTGTGCTGCTTGGTTGTTGATGTTGCACCAGACAAATCCAATGTGGATTTTCTGCTGCCCAGTGATGCATGTTGTTTAAATTTACATTACCGTGATTAGTCAATGTTGTTTCATTGCTGAAACTCAGGTATTGAAAGAATGTAGTGTCCGCTCACAGCTGCTGAAGGGCAGACCAATAAAATTCTGTATGAAGTTCAAAATCATGGATGTTGAGTGCCTGATGTAGTGACAGATTACAGGGGTGGAAAGATGCAAACACACTTGTCTGGTTGATTCCACATTCCTTGGCAATATTTCTCATACAGCTGTACAGATTCATTAGAATCATAGCCAGGACAGTTTTTTCATGTTCCTTTGTCAGTTGCAGTCTTCTTGCTTGTTCTCATTTTGACATTCATGCAGCCTGTCTGCACTAAAGTCTTCATGATTTGTTCAACTGCCTGGTGCATTGAACATTGGCGATCTAGATAGGCAGTCCTATACTGCTGTATTGTTTGCACAGCATTCCCTTTACATTCACCATATAAAAGTGGTATATTCAACCCTTCCTCAATTGTCTACATGTCTGCTTGCACTGAATGTTGAAGTGGAACTGAACGGCCTGCAGTGCAGACAAGTTGACAGAAAAATGTTCTGACATTCTGATGCTACAATGCACAAGAGCTCTGTTTAGTGGTGTTTACCCTGCTAACAACAGTTCTGGCCACTGTGCCCTCAAATTCTATGACATTTCTTGAATTATTTTAATGACAGGTATCAACATTAACAAACATTATATCACTGTAATTGTCTCCTCAAGGGCTATTGAATGCAGCTATAAAAAGTAATCAGCTCCACTAAAAAAAGAATTTACTTCAATTTCTCAGTTGATACTGGTGATAAAACCATTCACCAAACAAGTAAATATGTGCTGAAAACTACAATTTGATGTGTGTAACTGTTCACAAAATAAAAGGGGTGCTTTGTCTTATGTGACTCGTTCTCTATAATAATTTAATTTCAGATAGCTTGAAAATGGCCTTGGTGCAAAAATAAGCTTCTAGCTTAACTGTATAAAGCTCATAAACAAAAGTGTCCTGGTATATTATATACAAAATGTTCTGTGACAGTCACACTCGGGGTGGCAAAAGGCACATCAATGTGAGTTCCATGTGGCAGGCCCTATGTTGCTAACTGGTGATGCTGCACGGCTTTCTCAAGCCACAGCCAGAGTAATGGCAGAATGACGGTCCCATCCATAATGCTCATGGGTTCAAGTCCCAGTCCAGCCAAACTTTAATCTGCCAGTAAGTTTAATAAGGTGTTTTGTTCACATTTTATGTCTTTAGGCATTAAATTGTGTATAACGTTAGCATATATATTGCCACTAATTCTATATAATTCAAAGTGTTACACATCTTTTAGCACTTTTTGGTCCTGTTTCATATATTGACACATTAGCCTCATGTATGTTGATTCTTGACTGTTGTCATTAGAGTTGTCTCAATGTAAAACCTTGAATTTTGGGCAGAAAGAATTTAATAAATCTGCAAATACCTATCAATGAAACCAGTCATATTCATCTGCTAGGAGGAGGAGACACTCTGGCTCCAAAACATAACAAGTTTCCACATATTTTGTGTTCCCTCTTACCAGATAGTCAGAAGATTTTTATATGTCTGAATTTATCGTCACATATTTAACTGATGTACATAGAAAATGTACAAATACTGTAAAGTAAACTGGTAAAGGGAATATATATATCTAAAAATGAGGTCATTAATGGAAACTATGGAGAAATAAATTAAATAAGGAAAAGCAACTACTTACTTATAGCAGATTGATATGTGAAACAGGTCTGCTTGGATCTATAAATGTGTGTGCATGCACTGCTAACAGAAGAACTAAATACTCAAAAGCTACAGTGAATGCTGTTTTTGTTATGAATTTTGGTGCTCCACACACCAGTCCACAATAGATGAGATGGTTGTCTTTCATTATTCTATGTATCTGAGAAGGAAAGTGTTTCATGTAAAATGGTAAAGTAGGTAGAGAAGTGCAAAGTTGTAGAAGCATTTATGACTATGGGGAAAATTGATGCCGTGTGGCATGAGTATCAGCTTTACAAATGTCAACAGCTCAGAGAGCAAAGAGAGAATGCTGAAAACTAGTGGAAATAAAAGAAAGGCTACATATGAAAACAAACTTTAAAACAATGTCATATAAATGGAAGAGGAAGTGTATGAAGAGGAGGTGAAAGAGGTGATATTATGAGATTAACTTATATAGCACCAAGTGACCTCAGTAAACTAAATATTATTACTATGTCAATAATGGAGGATAGGTAACAACTCACTGCAAAGAGGCCCACTGAGCTGCTGACAGACATGAAAATAGATAATCATGTTCACACATCTTAAATTTTCTGCCATGGCCTTCGTCAGAAAAAGAAACACATACATTCACCGAATCACTCAGATAATTATACACACACAACCATCATGTCCGGCCACTCCAGCAACACAGGCATCTATACTGTGAGTGAGATGGAGAGTGGAAGGAAAAGGATGCTGGGTTGCATGGTGGATTTTAAAGGCTCTGATAGGTGGGAATTTGAATTGCAGCAATGAATACAGTGAAGGGAAGGGGCAGCAGAGGATAAAAGGTGAGGTGTAGAGGAGTATGGGGAGGGAGTGAGGGGATTTGAAATCATAAGAACAATAAGAAAAAATAAAAATAGGAAGAAAGGGAAAAAAGTTAGGAAAAAATAAAGTTAGGAAAAAAAACTAAAAATTAAAAGTAATTAAGGTGATATTGTAAGTGGTGACACACAGTTTCAAGAAATACATGAGATGCAGGATAAAGAGTGGGGAAAGAAGAGACGGGGAGATGTTAGGCATAGGGTGCAGGGATGGGAAGTTACCTTACGTTGAGGCCAGGATGGATGAGGACCGTAAAATGTATTGGAGGGACAACTCCCATCTGTGCAATTCAGAAGGGCTGGTGATGGAGGGAAGGATCAAGATGGCTCGGGTAGTGAAGCAGCAATTGAAATCCAGAGTGCTGTACTCAGCTGCATGCTGTGCCACAGGGTGGTCCATATTGCTTTTCGTCATAGTTTGGTGGTGGCCATTCATCCTGATAGACAGCTGGTTCTTCGTCATACCAATGTAAAATGCTGTTCAATGATTGCAACAGAGTTGGTATATCACATGGCTGCTTTCACAGGTGGCCCAACCTGTATTGGGGTAGGATAAGCCTGTGATGGGACTAGGAAGTGCTGGATAGGTGGAATGGGGTCTTCCACAGGGATTAGGACGTTGTGGAGTTTGGGTGGGTGATGGAACACCACTTTAGGAAGCGTTGGAAGGATCTTGGGTAGGATGTCTCTCATTTCAGGACATTATGACAGATAATCAAAGCCCTGATGAAGAATGTGATTATGTTGTTTCACTCCGGGGTGCTATTAGGTAACAAGGACACTCCATTGTTACTGGTTACTGGGGTTGGGGGAGGATTGGTGGTGTGTGGGGATATGGCATGGGAAATCTGTTTGTGGTCGAAGGTCAGGAGGGTAATGTCCATCTGTGAAGGCCTTTGGGAGGCCTTCGGCATAATGGGTAAGGGACTTCTCATCATTACAAATATGCCATCCATGAATGGCAAGGCTGTATAGGAGGGATTTTTTGCCGTGGAATGAAGTGCAGGTACTGTTGGTAATTGTAAGTTTATTGTGGACAGAGGTGTGGATGGAGCCGTCAGTGAGGTGGAGGTTAACATCAAAGGAGGTGACTTGCCAGGTTGAGAAGGACCAAGTGAAATTGATGGGGGAGAAGGAATTGAGGTTGTGAAGGAATGTGTATAGGGTGTCCTTGCCCCGAGTCCAAATCATGAAAATATCATCAATGAACCTGGGTTTGTCGTTTTGGGAAGCTTGGAAGGTTTCCTCTAGATGGCCCATAAATAGGTTGCCATAGGAGGGTGCCATACAGGTGTCCATGGCTGTGCCACAGATTTTTTCCTTCAAAGGAAAAGTAATTTTTGTTAGGACGTAATTAATAAGGGTTATAAGGAATCAGGTATTAGGCTTGGAGTCTAAAGGATGTTGAAAAGGGTAGTGTTCGAGAGCAGCAAGACCATGGGCATGTGGGATATTGGTGTACAGCAAATTGGCATTAAACCTAAAATTATGTCATCATAACACCATAATTAGACCATCAGCTTCGTATGCATCAGAATGATTAAGAAAGGTCCACTCAAAAAACTGGAATTAAAAGACCAGAAAATTTTAAGGAAAATCCTTGGGCCCCATAAGAGAAAATGGATAATTTTTTCTTCATCACTCAAATGAAGTGTCTGTTATGAACAGTCTGCTAGAAAGGAAATGGTTCCGTCTCTTAATAATGAGATAGAACTTCCAGTTCCTCACTGTAAATACTGTTCAAGAAAACAAATTATAATTATTAGACTATTTTGATAAAATTGATGAAGAGGCTTCTTGGGATATCTCTATAAGAGAATTATTTTGCCCTGAGAAATTTTGTTCCTTCTAATTTTTTTGTTAGATATTATGAAGCATGTTCTTATTTTGCATAACAGTACAGATGCAGAGTACAAACAGCATTACTACGGTACTTCAGTTCAGCTGTTTCTGAAATTCAAGGAGAACATTCAAAGCTTTGGAATTTCTGAAGATTGGTATTTTGCTCCTTCAAGAAAACATTCCAAATACATTACTGAACTTAATCTGATAGCAGGTGCCAAAGTAATGTGTGATATTATAACAAAGCAGCTGAAAGGAAGATTTTAGGTCTCTCATGTATTTAGCAGCTTAGAAATTATTGCCTCAAAAACATTTGATTCTTTCAGAGAACATTTCTTGACATTTAGTCAATACTTTTTCATTAAATTATATTCCCCTTATTTGCATGATAAATTGAAAAATGAAGTGTCATTTATTGCAATGATACACTTAGAGGTATCAAATATGTTTGTAAGCTGTTTACTTTACTTGTGGAACACTCCTTTGTATAACTGTTTAATAAAGTGCGCAAAACATTAAAAAATTGCACTAACTACAACAGTTTCAACAGCAGAAGCAGAGTGCAGTTTTACCACTGTAACCCTTGGAGGCATAAGGGCTTCATTTGTGTCCACATTATCTTTTATTGTTTTCCAGCCGTCTGACACACTGGTTTCAACTGGAGCCACTTTCTGTCTGTCCTGCTTAGTGCTGC
The DNA here is from genome assembly GCA_026315105.1 of Locusta migratoria. Classification (NCBI taxonomy): domain Eukaryota; kingdom Metazoa; phylum Arthropoda; class Insecta; order Orthoptera; family Acrididae; genus Locusta; species Locusta migratoria. Next base: position 244,085,510 of record CM048748.1, read on the forward strand.
CACCTGTTAGAACTTTTTAAAACTACACCCAGAGTCTGTTTTGTCATAAGAAAGTTGCTAATACTTGTGTTTGCATCAGTTATAGCAGCTGCTGTTCAATTTACTTCAGTAAATATTTCTTGAGTATATATAAGGTATATTCGTAGGTATTTATTAATGAAAATGTTATATACTCTGAAGTATAGAACTATGCACAACAATATACAGTATATAGTTAGCACAATAACCACATTTCCATGGTGGCATTATATGGAGCCACTGTACTTGTGTGCGATTAGGAGAGCTAAAACAACATGGGCTGCCTAGTTGTGGTACTTTCAGATGTGATCACAGAGGCTTCCCACAATTGAAGCATGATAAAGAACTCAATAGAGGGGATTCGAAGTGGTCACTAAGGAATGATGGAATAGCCTGTATAAAATGGAAAGATAAATGCACTGTAATGTTTTTATCAACCATCAATTCTTAAGATGATGTTTCTGTTGTAAATAGAAAGGAGGCTGATGGCAGTATACAGCAAATTTCTTGTCCTGCCATAACTAAGGCATATAATGGAAATATGGGATGTCTTGACAAGGAGACATGTTATGATCTTTCTATGTAATTGATATAAAAGCAATAAGGTCCTGGCTAGGACTGTTTTGGTACTTTGTAGATGTATCTGTTGTAAATTCATTTATTTTGTACACATTGTGCAACACCAATAAAAGTATAGATTCAAAGAATTTAGAAGGAATGTTGTAACTGGTTTACTACACTAGAAATATAACAGGTTTACCAGGTCCATCATGTAGTACACCATCCTTCAAACCACAGGTGCCCATGAAGAAGAGGAAGTCTGAAGCAAAACACATGCCACAGCATGGGCCTCCAAAATGTTGTGCATACTTTAGTGTGAAAAAGGCCCCTCATAGATCCTGATGGCATTGTAAAACATGTGGTTTAGGCTCATGTTTGTCATCTGACAGTAATTGTTTTATTATTTTCCATAAGTAGTTATTTTGAGGCTACTCACAGTATGTTTTGTGTGTTTGTATGTATTGTGAGCATTGTCATTATTTGCCACAGTGGCTTCAATTGAAGCCACAGCATAATTTGTAAGCAAATGTACAAAAAAAAAAAAAAAAATTAAAAAAAAATGTTTTTCCTCCTTATAGTGTATTTGAACTATTTAAATTAGATTCCACATGAAATTCAGAGTTTTATGTTCTGTGCCTCAAATGATCAAAAAGAATTAAAATGTCCCTCAGGAATAATATGTGTCAGGAAAGGTTGAGCACACTGGCTGTATGGTTACATTCATCAGGAGGAAATCTGTGAAATTTCAAATTTCAATAACAGAGTACCTAACTGGCATGTTTGGCAGTCAATTACTGTATGAATAGAACACACGTTATCAATTAACACTTTGGCAACCAAGCCCGAGCATAGGTCGGGCTACGGAACTGCTTCAAAACGAACGTGCCCGAGTATAGGTCGGGCGACTGTTGCTTACCACTCCTAGCCTATTAGCCATCCGGAAGCAGGCTGTCTACTGTGGTAGTTTTGTGTGGGGCAGCTGCCTATATGTCCCTTGACTACTACTGCCATCTGTGTTCTGGTTTTAGAACTACAACAAAAGAAATGGCAAGACGCCCATAGCAGGTTCTGTGACATGCTGTGTGTGCAATGATATAATAATGGAAAGTCCAGGTTGAAATTAATAATATAGTGAGGACAGTTTACAACTCACCGCAAAGACGTGGCGACGAGCTGCGACAGGCACACACAAAAGACACACACATACAACACATTCAGCTATTGGCCATGGCCTTCTTCAGAAAATAGAACACTCACGCTATCACACTGGCACACAACACAGTCATACAACCATCACCTCCGACTACCGCACTTCGATTCATGCTCTGCAGCGAATCGAGGATGGGAGGGGAGAGGGGATAGGAAGGTTACGTCACGGTGGCGGAGATGGGTTAGATGGGAATAACGAGATGCAGCTTAGTAATGGAGTGGGGAGGCGGGTGAGGGGAGAAAATAAAATAAAATAAAGTAAAATAAATATATATAGAAAATGCGTGCACACTGCAAGTACACAAGACCGCATACACACACACACACACACACACACACACACACGCACGCACGCACGCACGCACGCACGCACTCACACACACACACACACACACACACACACACACACACACACACACAATCGCACATTCACACACCACTCAAAATAGGCGAGGTTTGTGATAGAGAGGTAGGAACTGTAAGGTATGGAGAAAAAATATAAGGAAGTTATTGTAGGTTGAGGCTTGGTTGATTTTGGGATCGGAGAATGTATTTTAGGGATAACTCCCATCTGTGCAGTTCAGAAAAGCTGGTGGTGGATGGGAGGAACCAGATGGCCCGGGTTGTGAAGTAGCCATTAAAATCAAACATGTGCTCCGCTGCATGCTGTGCCACAGGGTGGTCCACCTTGTTTTTGGCCACAGTTTGGCGGTGGCCATTCATTCTAATGGATAGCTGTTTGGTGGTCATGCCAATATAGAAAGCTGTACAGTGTTTGCAGCACAGTTGGTAAATTACATGGCTGCTTTCACAAGTGGCCTGGCCTCTGATAGGGTAGGATAAGCCTGTGACAGGACTGGAATAGGAAGTGCTGGGTGTGTGAATTGGACAGGTCTTGCAGTGGGGTCTTCCACAAGAATATGATCCCTGTGGCAGTGAGCTGGGTTTCGGGGTGGCATAAGGATGAACTAGGATGTTGTGACGGTTGGGAGGGCGACGGAACACCATTTTAGGAGGGGTGGGAAGGATCTTGGGCAGGATATCTCTCAGTTCTGGGCACGAGGATAGAAAATCAAAACCTTGGCGAAGGATGAAATTTAGTTGTTCGAGACCAGGGTAGTACTGGGTGACAAGGGGAGCGCTCTTTTGTGGATGGTTACTGGTGTTAGGAGGAGGATTTGGAGTGTGTAAGAATATGGCATGGAAGAGTTGTTTGCGGACTAGGTCTGTGGGGTAGTTTCTGTTTGTGAAGACCTTTATGAGACCTTCAGCATATTCAGAAAGGGAATTCTTGTCACTGCAGATATGCCGTCCACGGGTGGCCAAGCTGTAAGGGAGGGGTTTTTTGATGTGGAAGGGATGGCAACTGTCAAAATGTAGGTACTGTTGGTGGTTGGTAGGTTTAATATGTACGGAAGTGTGGATGGAGCCATCAGTGAGGTGGAGGTTGACATCCAGGAATGTGGCATGATAGGTTTATTTGCTGGCTCATCTTCTCAGAAGGGTACTGGTTCTGCAGTAAGTTTATGCACTAAGGGAATCAGAACAAACGAGAAAATGGCTGCCCTGAACACACTTGAATTGCTCCACTGCCTTCATTATCACAGGAAACTCTGCAGAGGCATACCCTACTAGTACTTGGTCTCCATTAAAAAGTTTTTTAAAATCGACAAAAGCTGATGAGATCTTTTTACTTCAGCGAGAGGCAGTGGTGGACTCAGGGGGAGGAGGGGGGGCAGGCGGATCACCCTGGGCCTCTCATCTTTGGGGGGGGGGGGGGGCGCTAAATACTTCGAAAGCACGTGTTGTTAAGGACTTTTTTTTTTAGCACCCTTGGCTCTCATTCTGGGGCCTCCAAATCTCGGAAGCTATTTTTCTTAGATTGTTCCATTCCGCTCATTCCAAATCTCAAAAGTTACTTTTTCTAGTAATACATGTATTTGCAAGTGGACAGGGGGCCTCATTTTGTTCTGCTCCAGCCCTCCAACAGATTTAGTCCACCACTAGTGAGATGACTCTTTATTTTGTGATGCCAGAAGAAGAATCCTCACGACATAGTTGGGAAACACTATGGGACACCCAACAGCATCATCATGAATTAACCATCAGTGTACACCATTTGTATCCATGATGCCTATGTAAAATATTAGAGGGAAAAAATAAAACAGACTGAAACAATATGAGTCATCAATCTTTCTCAAAATTCCTCAAGTCTGAAATTAGTCTGAACCTCTGATGGAGCTAAGGCGATAACTGGGTCCAATGTTGAGGTACAACAGTTAAACCAACCACAGCCATATCAGAAAAACAGTCCTTTGTGTGGGCCCCACAAGACATCATCAGCTGTTGTCGATTATGAAAACTATTTAATGGAGGCCGAGTACTAGTAGGGTATGCAGGTGTGAAAAGTGTGGACAGAATTTTGTGTGCGAGGCACATTAATCTGTTGTGTAGTCTGAACCCTTTGTTCAACTCTTGTTTAATGTACAGTCCATTACAAATTTGAGAGTCAAAAGTTATTTACACTTTCATCTTAACAAATCTTTAAAATTCACACTTTTTTTGGCGTATTTGGTACACTGTAGTCTCATACACACCATTTGATCCAAACGATTTCAGTTGCTAATGACTATGTAAACATGTGCACTCCACTATTAAACTGCACTAAGATGAAATAACCAACACTGATTCAGTTTATTTGGTCAAAGAGGGAGAAATTCATTGTGTATTTGCAGGACAACATGGGCACAGTGTTTTTGTCATATAAAACTGGACTGAGATTTTAAAAAGTTTCCAGATCAGTGTGACACGTCAAGAGGGAGCAGGACGTCCATCAACACCCACCACAATCCAAAAGAGCATACATTTTTGTTTAACATACATTTCAACTATTTTGTATCATGTTCTTAACTAACCATTCTGGTCAAGTCTTAGATAAAAAAAAAGAAGAAGAAAAAAGCTACACATTAACACTGTTTCGGGACCTTAGCCCAAACACTGGATGCATTTAAACTCTAAATTAAAACATTAATTGTGAACTACACCTATAAAACATTACAAAGAAACTGAACCAGATACTCTACATTGTAAATAATGAACTGATTTTAGACAAATATCGTGGTGCATTTTCAGTTCATATTTAATATATAAATATCAGGCACCATCCTTAAATTCACTACTACACAACTGTTAACTAGAGCTATGACAATGTGTTTGTTCAGTCAAACATCTGCATTGATAACTCTCTAGCTCAGATTATGCTCTTATTCCACAGGTAAAATATGGTTAGAATTTGCACCAAAACACGTACATTTTGTATAGTGATATGAAGGTACAATTAATATCACTGTACATATCCGAAAATAGAAAGTCCATGGTGGAATGTCAATAATATAATGAGTGTAGGTTGCAACTCACCATAATTACAATCACTGAGCAACATACAGTCACATTCCACAACTTAAATTTTTGTCCACAGCCATCAGAAAAAGATCACATACACATTCATTCATACAATTACTCAAACACACAACTGCAGTCTCCAGCTGCCCATCTTACACATACTCCCAAGACATATTTTTCTCCAAAATGTGTGCCACCTTTCCTCTTTTCTACACCTCCCCTTTCCACTGCACCCACTCCCCTTCCCTTCACTGCATCTCACATTCCAACCAATCAGTTCATTCCACCAGTTAGCATGGAGCATTCTATTCCCAGCCCTGTCCTGCCATCTTCGCCCTCCCCTCCCCACTCACTGTTAAAGTAGCCTAAAAATGGCACTGCAGCAGCTAGTGATTGCGACAATGCGTGCATGAGTGGTTGTGTCAATGTGTGTAAGCTTGGGACCAAAATTTTAATTTGTGTTTATGTGATTATCAGAGACAGCAAAGGACCTGGAAGAGCAATTAAATGGAATGGAAAGTTTTGTGTCTCCTCGTTGGCGGTTGTCCTGGGCTTCGGTGGCCGAGGGGAGAGGACTGACACAGGAAAGTAGGATGCACGCATGTGCGGGAACAGAGTCTGAGGTGACCAGCCAGTGGGACAGCAGAAACTAGAAACACTAAGCTAGATTAGTATAAGATACATATTTCACAGAAATATTAAAATACTTAACTTTCAGACTAGTGAAATGCTTTCCTTACTGAAGCCTAGGTATAAGCCTGCCTACTAATGAAAGTCTTATCTAGTGCCTGTTCTATTGCCAAGTGGTCGATACAGTTCAGTAGTGGCCGCGAGCGGAGTTGCAGCAGAGTGTGCTCATGGCTGATGTCTTAAGAACACTGCGCCATGCTTGCATGGTGGCACCATGGCCAAACTATGTGGCGCACACTTCAGACTTGGGTGACACCACAGGACAGTGTCTTGAAAGGAAGATATAGGATGAACATTAACAAGAGTAAAACGAGGGTAATGGACTGTAGTGTCATAAAATCAGGCGATGCTGAAGGAATTAGATTAGGTAATGTGATAATAAAAGTAGTCCATGAGTTTTGTTATTTGGGTAGCAAGATAACTTCTGATGGCTGAAGTGAAGAAGATATAAAATTCAGAATGGCTATGGAAAGAAAAGTGTGTCTGATGAAGCGAAATTTGTTGACATCCAATATTACTTTAAATGTTAGGAATTCTTTTCTGAAAGCATTTGTCTTGAGTGCAACGTTGTATAGAAGTGAATCATGTACAATAAGGAGTTCAGGCAACAATATGATAGAAGCTTTTAAAATGTGGTGCTACAGATGAATGATGAAGCTTAGATGTGTATATCATGTAACTAATGAGGGGATACTCAACAGAATTGGGGAGAAAAGGAGTTTCTAACCTATCCGGAATACAAGAAGGGATAGGTTGGTTGGACACACTCTGAGAAATCAAGGAATGGTAAACTTAGCATTAGAAAGAAGTGTATGGGGTAAAAAGTGTAGAGGAAGACTGAGGGACAAATACAGTAAGCAGATTTAAAAGGATGTAGGTTGCCGTATGTATTCTCAGATGAAGAGGGTTGCACAGGGCAGGATAGCGTGGCGAACTGCATCAAACCAGTCTGCACACTGAAGGCTACAACAACAAAAACATGTGATTGTCTTTTAAATGTGCCTGTCTATCGTTGACCAGTCATCTTTACAGGAAGCTGCAACCTATCCTCAATATATTATTGACCCGATATACATCCTAAGTAACTAAATGAAAGTTGAGTGTCCTTTTGACAGTGGCTTGCATTTTGAACCATTTTTAAGCTGGCTGCTACAGTGCTAGATGCTGGACCAATTCCTGGTTATCCTATACAAAAATCATCTCTCGTTTTATTTATTAAGAGACTTTGAAAATATTTATTACACAGTAATAAATATTATCATTAAAACTGATATTTTAATACCAACTTTTAAATTAGAAAAGAAATGGTAACACACTTCCACAACTTTGTTTATAATAATCCTTGTGGAAAAGCGAGACCACAAGAACCACAGACATTGCCGACGTGGGGTGGCTTGCATGCCTCAATGATGCAGATAGCCGTACCGTAAGTGCAACCACAGCGGAAGGGTATCTCAGGAGAGGCCAGACAAACATGTGGCTCCTGAAAAGGGGCAGCGGCCTTTTCAGTAGTTACAGGGGCAATATTCTGGATGATTGGCTGAGCTGGCCTTGTAACATTAGCTAACGTGGCTTTGCCACACAGTTTCTGCGAACGGCTGAAAGCAAGAGAAACTACAGCCGTTACTTTTCCCGAGGACATGCAGCTCTACTGTATGAAAATATGATGATGGCATCCATTCAGGTAAAATATTCTGGAGGTAAAATAGTCCCCCATTCGGATCTCCGGGCGGGGGGTCTACTCAGGAGGATGTCATCAGGAAAGACAATACTGGCATTCTACAGATCAGAGCGAGGAATGTTAGATCCCTTAATCGTGTAGGAAAATTAGAAAATTTAAAAAAGGAAATGGATAGGTTGAAGTTAGATATAGTGGGGATTAGTGAAGTTCGGTGGCAGAATGAACAGGATTTCTGGTCAGGCGAGTACATGATTATTGGGGGTATCACAGGAGTAGGACTGATAATGAATAAGAAAATAGGAATGCGAGTAAACTACTATGAGCAGCACAGTGATCACATTATCATTGTAAAGATAGATATGAAGCCAACACCGACAACAGTAGTACAGGTTTATATGCCAACTAGCTCTGCCGATGATGAGGAGATCGAAGAAATATATGAGGAGCTAAAGGAAATTATTCAGACAGTTAAGGGAGAGGAAAACTTAATTCTGATGGGAGACTGGAATTCGGTAGTAGGAAAAGGAAGAGAAGGAAAAATAGTAGGTGAATATGGACTGGGCAGGAGGAATGAAAGAGGAAGTCGCCTGGTAGAATTTTGCACGGAACATGATTTAATCGTAACAAACACTTGGTTTAAGAATCACAAAAGAAGGTTGTATACGTGGAAGAGACCAGGAGACACCGGAAGGTATCAGATAGATTTTATAATGGTAAAACATAGATTCCGGAACCAGGTTATAAACTGCAAGACGTACCCAGGGGCAGATATAGACTCTGACCATAACTTGTTGGTCATGAACTGTAGGCTGAAGCTGAAAAAACTGCAGAAAGGTAGGAAAATAAGGAGATGGGACTTAGATAAATTGAAGGAAAGTGAAGTTCTGGAAAATTTCAGAGGGAGATTTAGGCAACAATTGACAGAAACAGGGGGAAATAAAACAGTAGAAGAGGAATGGGTAGCATTGAGAGATGAAATAGTGAAGGCAGCAGAGGACAAAATAGGTAGAAAGGCAAGACCTACAAAAAATCCTTGGATATCACAGGAAATACTAGATTTAATTGATGAAAGGAGAAAATTTAAAAATGCAGCAAATGAAACAGGCAAAATGGAGTACAGACGACTAAAAAATGAGATTGACAGGAAGTGCAAAATGGCTAAGCAGGAATGGCTAGAAGCCAAATGCAAATCTGTAGAAGAATGTATAAGAAGGGGAAAAGTAGATACCGCCTACAGGAAAATAAAAGAGACATTTGGGGACAAGGAAAGGGACAGTGATCATATTTATCATTGTCAAGATAGATACGAAGCCAACACCGACAACAGTAGTACAGGTTTATATGCCAACTAGCTCTGCCAACGATGAGGACATTGAAGAAATGTATGAGGAGTTAAAGGAAATTATTCAGACAATTAAGGGAGAGGACAACTTAACTGTGATGGGAGACTGGAATTCGGTAGTAGGAAAAGGGAGAGAAGGAAAAACAGTAGGTGAATATGGACTGGACAGAAAGAATGAAAGAGGAAGTCGTCTGGTAGAATTTTTCACAGAACATGATTTAATTGTAACAAACACCTGGTTTAAGAATAATAAAATAAATTTGTATGTGCGAAAGAGACCGGGAGACACCGGAAGGTATCAGATATATTTTATAATGGTAAAACATAGATTCCGCAACCAGGTTTTAAACTGTAAGACATACCCAGGGTCAGATATAGACTCTGACCATAACTTGTTGGTCATGAACTGTAGGCTGAAACTGAAAAAACTGCAGAAAGGTAGGAAAATAAGGAGATGGGACCTAGATAAATTGAAGGAACCTGAAGTTCTGGAGACTTTCAGAGGGAGTTTTAGGCAACAATTGACAGAAACGGGGGGAAATAAAACAATAGAAGAGGAATGGGTAGCATTGAGAGATGAAATAGTGAAGGTAGCAGAGGACAAAACAGGTAGAAAGGGCATGAAAGGGAAGCATTAGTTGGGAAGGGAGTAAGACAGGGTTGTAGCCTTTCTCCGATGTTATTCAATTTGTACATCGGAAAGCAAGGAAAAATTTGGAATATGGATTAAAGTTCATGGGGAAGAAATAAAAACATTGTGTTTTGCTGATGACATTGTAATTCTGTCAGAGACAGCAAAGGAATGGAATGGGCAGTCTGTTGAAGAGAACGTATAAAATGAACATTAACAAGAGCAAAATAAATAAATAAATAATGTAATGCAGTCTTAGAAAATCAGGCGATGCTGAAGGAATTAGATTAGGTAATGAAACAATGAAGGTGGTAGATAAGTTTTGTTACTTGGGTAGTAAAATAACATGCGATGGTCGCAGTACAGAGGATATAAAATGCAGAATGGCAATGGGAAGAAAAGCATTTTTGAAAAAGAGAAATTTGTTAACATCAAATATTATTTTAAGTGTAAGGAAGTCTTTTCTGAAGGCATTTATGTGGAGTGTTGCCTTGTACGGGAGCGAAACGATAAACAGTGAGGACAGGAAGAGAATAGAGGCTTTTGAAATGTGGTGCTACAGAAGATTAGGTGGGTAGATCGCTTAAGTAATGAAGAGGTACTGAACAGAATTGGTGAGAAAAGGAATTTTTGGCATAACCTGACTAAAAGAAGCGATCGCTTGGTAGAACACATTCTTAGACATCGAGGAATCGTAAATTTAGCATTGGAGGGAAGTGTGTGGGGTAAAAATCACAGAGGGAGACCAAGACATGCGTATAGTAAGAAGTTTCAAGTGGATGTGGGTTGTCGTTCTTATGAGGGGATGAAAAGGCTTGCTCAGGATAGAGTAGGGTGGAGAGCTGCATCAAACCAGTCTCCGAACTGAAGAACATAACAACAACAAAAATTATCAATGGTGGAACAGAATATATTTTCAAATATGGAAAGTTAGAATATTACACAAATTGCCAATCTCTGAGCTGCAGACGTAAAATAGACAATCACATTCACACAACTTTAATTTTTGGCCATGGCTTTCATCAGCAAAAGAAACACATCCATTCACACAATCTGCTCAAGCACTGGAGCAACAGGAAAGGGTGGTCATGTGTGCTTCAGTTATGTCAGAGTGATTGCGTGAATGTATGTGTTTCTTTTTCTCAAGAAGGCAAAGGCCGAAAATTAAAGTTGTATGAATGTCTATTTTGTGTGCTTGTCTTCATGGTGAATTGCTATCTATTCTCTATTACTGATATTCCAACCTGAACTTTCCATCTTCACATATATTGGTGTGTAAAAATAAAGCAAATTCTGTGAACACAAAAATATACTCTTTCGTGAAATAGTGCTAACAAAAAATTCAGATTGAAATATCAGTCTGAAAAATCATCTAGAGATATTATTGAATAAATAAGTAAAATGGATTGGCGGCCACTTACCTATAGCAGATGAATGGGTGGACCAGAGCAACATGGAGGGTCAATCCGTATGAAGTGACCCAAAAAATATTTTACAGATTTATGAAAATTCATCGTAAAGATGGTTTAGGATCAACAGCTGGGAATATTTTGTAAAACAATTTATTTTGTCCATTGCAGTTGCACGATTTAAAGTGAGTGACTAATTTCGGACTCTACAGTCCATTATCAAACTGTTAGCCTTTTTCAAACCGTGCATTGTATTATCACGGTTTGAAAAAGGCTTACGGTTTGATAATGGATGATAGAGTCCGAATCTAGTCACTTACTTCAAAATTGTGCAACTGCGATAGACAAAATAAATTGTTTTATTTTACAGGTTGTTTGACCATTTTCTATTTTTGTGATTTTTTTTTTTAAATATGTTTATATATAGTAAAAACCTAACGGAAAACAGGTTTCAGTTTTTTTAATATTCAACCATTTCAGAGAAGCTGCCATTTTTGTTGAACTGCGGGGCCATATTTTATGCTTTATGCTTTACATAAATATCACAAATGAATAAAATAGTTTTCAACACTTAAAATTTCAATGAATTAATAATATGCCACAGCTAATTTTCTGAACACTTATAGATACAAGACACACCATAACATTGACTGAGTACCAAGCCCAAAATAAATCCCCTTCATTTTCAAAATAAAAAATTTACAAATGGGATTTTTGACATTTTTAAGATTTTGGAGCATATTATCTTTGGTGGGGCTAAGTACAAAAATCTGATTTTTTTGGCATATATTATCTCTATGTGTTAGTAAACTATAGAAAAAAATTCATTGTTGGTATTTGATGGTGAACAGTTATAATTTTTCTTTATTTTGTTACATTTCTAGCTTAACCAGAAATTAGCTGTCATGTATATTTCACTCATTTCTTTTTTACATTTAATATGGTGAGTCTATTTTTTATGGATTTAATTTTTATATAATTAACTTTTGTTAAACAAAAGAAAAAAACAATTTAAATAATATAACTGATAGTTCTCATAACTATTATGGAAACAAAAAGGGATTGTAGATGTATGCAGTGAAGCAATGTGTGATGTGGTGTGATTATCTTAATATCAAGTTTTATTAAAGTCATTTTTATTCTGCAGTATATTCTTAAAACTAATGAACAATGTTCTATTGGACAATTTGTGAATGAAATGTGCCATAAATCTTGTTAGAATGAAGTGTGCCAAAAATCTTGTTATGGTTTTATTTCTAAAGAACTTAAACATTTGAATGAGTTTGATGATACTGTGCAAGAACTTTTAAAGCTAAGAGTGAGTGTCTCTTCAATCTATGAGTACCACGAAGAAAAATACATACTTAAGTATAATCATCTTTTTGGCAAATGCTGCTTAGCCCCATTGAAAATACACAAAAATGAATCATTACAGATCTGCGAGAAATAAAACTTTCACACTTGTCTTTATTGCAAACAGTAATTGCAATGAGAAATTAATTCCTGGAAAATTTAACGCTGTTAGAGGAAACACAATAAGGTGTTATAAAACTTCTACAACCGAAAACTATGAGGATCATTGCACAGGTAAAATTGATCCTTAACTTTAACCCCCAGGGGGCTCATGGTTCTTTCGCGAGTCTGCATGTGGTGAGCATGGGGCCCCGAGCTAATGCAGTCTTCCTTCCTTCTTTACTTACTGGACTCCATTTCCTTTCCCCCTCCGCTCCTTTCCTATCCTCACTCCTTCCCCTCCCCACTGCGGGACTGATAACCTCAGTAGCTTAGTCGCCCTATCCCAACCAAACAACCCAACCCTTAACTTTAGAAATTAATGACGCAGTTGTGTGTGTTTATGATGGGCAGTGGTGGATAGCTCAGATAGAACAAATAAGCTTGGAACACAATGATGTTCACATGCACTTTTGCCACCCACCAGAACCCCATACATCTTTTAAGAAGTCAGCAAGTGACAGAGTTTGGATTCCAATTTCAAATATATTAAGAAGAATATCAGTTCTTGAATGTACCACAGTTACAGGAAGTTCTTATACCATCTCAATAAAACTCTCAGAAAAAATAATTGTGCTCCTGAATGATCATTTAAATTTGTCATATAGAAAGTGTACTGCAAACAGTTTATTTTATTTAAAAATGTAATCTATTGTTATTACTGAATATATGAAAATCTTTTTCCAACTTCATGCAGACTTTTGAAAGTATGGCTATAATTGCTGTAACTTAACTCCACTGAAGAAATGTAATGCACTTGAGTTTGTTTTAATGTAACTTTCAAAAAATTATAATTCTGTTCACCATCAAATACCAACAATGAAATTTTTACTGTAGTTTACTAACACATAGATGTAATATATGCCAAAAAATCAGATTTTTGTACTTAGCCCTACCAAAGCTATTAAGCTCCAAAATCTTTAAAAAAAGAAAGAAAAAAAAGTAAAAATGAAGGATATATATTTTGGGCTTATTACTTTGTCAGTGTTATGGTGTGTCTCATATATAACAGTGTTAAGAAAATTAGATGTGACACTTTATTTCTCCATTGAAAATTTAAGTGTTGAAAACTATTTTATTCAGGTGTGATTTTCTCTTACTAGTATTAGTTTCATGCAATTGTTTTTGGACTTGAATTATAGAAGAGAATGTTCTGAACAAAATAGTGTGTGTTTCATTCCTGTAATATTATCATGTCAGAACATATTTATCGCAAATGTCTGTAAAGCCTCAAATATGCTCCCACAGCTCTCTGAAACAGCTGAAGATAAAAAGAAATTAAAAGCTGTTTTGAGCTAGTTATTTACTATATATTAGAATACAGAAAAATTATAGAAATCAAAAATGGTCAAGCAACCCTTGTTGGTTCATTTGATGTGGATTGACCCTAGAGCAAAATATAGCATTTATGCAAGCTTTCTAACATTATCTATTACACAGATTTACAAGCACATAGACAACCAAACATACACTTCCATAGCTACTACAGTGTACATTTGGGTGCTTGTGGTTGTATTTATAGAGGAAAGAAGCCAAATTTCAAAAGCCCGAGTGAATGGTGAGCATTTCCCTTTGTTCATGCCCACATTTGTTTGATTCTTTTGTTGTTAGCTTCCTTTCTCTCTACGCGCCATGTTGATCCTGGGTCATTCCATGTCAAATCAACACTTTTAACATGAATTTTACCTCATCATCTCAGATTTTGATGAAAATTAGCACAGAGGTAGCCCACATACAGATTAAGAAAAATACCAAATTTTGTTAAAATCCATCAATCCATTTTGAAAATATGACAATCTAAAGTTGTCAAAAATCGCCAATAAGCACCCTGCAGACATAATTGCAAATTGTAGCAACTCTCCTAATTAAGCAACAATGATGGGAGAGGTGTCACTTTTCAGCATTTTCCATGGGCTTTCCAATGATATCTAACACATTTTTGATTTGAGACAAAAACTGTGTTTCACATTTAAATGAAAATTCAAATTTTTAATTTCTCAAAAAGCGCATCTTCAAAAATTTTCAAAAATTTTTATATCATGCTTCATATTATAATTAAATAATACCCTGAGTATGAAAGTGGAACTGTCATGGGTTCACACCTTTATAAAATTTCATAAATTTACGTTTCACTAAAAAAAAGAAATTTTTGTAAAATCTGTAGATTTAAGTGCACATATACATAATTTACCAGTAAATATATTTACTCTTTTTTATAAATAGAACAGTAATGTCTAAAAGACTTATCTTGTGCAATTTAAAAGCAGCATATAAAAGTTTATAAGCTGAATTTCCAGCAATGAAGATCGGGTTTTCTAAATTTGCAGAACATGGTCAAAACAATCCATTTTGGCTGGTCATTGTGGAACACACTCAGTATGTGTCTGAACTACAAATCAAACGTCAAACTAATGATAGAAAGTGCTAAGCTTGGTATATTAAGCAATGGAAAATTGGTTTCTTATAAAAAATGTTTAGCGAAAGTGCTGTGCAACCCAGCATTATGGGAAACTATAGTTCTTGCCCAGGAAGTGATCCAATAAAAAGAACATTACAAAGTATATTTGATGAAATGTAATTGTAAAACATCACATTTCGACAATGGGTATCAGTTGACAGGTGCCACTTAGAAATACTGCAGAAAACCTCAACAATGTTCATTGAATTCTTTTCTGAAACTACATACACTAATACTCCATGATTTTCTACTGAAGCAGCAGAGCTCTTATCTAAATGAAATTAAGGAAAACTTGACTGTGAGTGAATGTGTTGTTATATGTGACTTCTAGTAGAACTATACTTTTGTGATCCAAGATGAAGCCCAGTGATCAAGTGATCATGCAACAGTGCATCCCTTCTTATTGTATTACAAAGGAGAGAACCAAACATAACACATGAGTCACTGGTATGTCATAATTTCTGTCTAGAGCATAATACCATAGCAGTCTACTGTTTTCAAAAAAAGCTATTTCAGCTTTTTAAAACAAAAGTTCAGTCTGACATACAGAAGATATACTACTTTACAGATGGGGGTGCAACCCAGTTCAAAAATAAAAAGAATGTTGTGAACTTACGCTTTCATAAGAAGATCTAGGAATTGAAACCAGATGACCACACACCGGTGTCCCCCCCCCCCGCACTCTGCTCATGGGAAAGGAGTTTGTGATGGTGTCAGTGGAACTGTCGAACAACAAGAATAAATCTGCAGAGACCATATGACAACCAAATTCTTACTCCATAATAACTTTTTGATTGGGCAGTTTAAAACATTACATCTGTAAATTTTCAATTTTCTACAGTAGAAGAGTACATTCTAACAGAGAGATTTCTGGAAGCACTTCAGTCAATCTGTTTCCATAAAAGGGATACAGAAGTTACATGCTTTTATACCGATTACTTAAAGTACATCAAAAATGTTGGTAAAGACTTTTTCATATGCAACAGAATCTACTGTTGAAACAGTTACAAAATCTCCAGAAAGACTGGCTTTGAAAGGCAGTCATAGATATGTTATTGTTGTCTATGAGAAGAAATTGTGGTTAGCTTACATTTTAATGAAAGACGAAGACCATGATGATGTTAAAGTTACATTCCTCCACCCATGTGGCCCATCGCTATCTTACACATTTTCCTATGAAATCAAATATTCTTTGGTTATCTATAAAGAAGAATGTATCAGATTTCTGGGGATAAAACTGTGAAAACAAGAAAAAGCATTTAACAAGATCAATCTTAAAACACAGACTGTATAAATTAGGTTTGCACATTTGGAATGTATATTAACATCAAATTTTAATGTGTATGTAGATACATTAAGGAAGAATTTATGTAAATTTCTGCACAAATCTATCAATTTTGCAAAAATGTCCTTTTTCCTTTTCTTAGTGAAATGTGAATTTTTTGAATTTTATAAATGTGTAAACCCATGACAGTCCCACATTCATACTCAGGGTATTAGTTAACAATAATGTAAAGCATTATATAAAATATTTGAAGATGCAGTTTTTGAGAAATTAAAAATTTTAATTTTCATTTAAATTTGAAAAACAGTTTTCATCTCAAATCAATAATGTGCCATATATCATTTGAAAGCTCATGGGGAAATTCTGAAAAATGACATCTCTTCCATCATTGTATCTTAATTAGGAGAGTTGCTACAACAATTTGAAATTATGGCTGCAGGGTGCTTTTAGGCGATTTTTGAAAACTTCAGATCATCGTGTTTTCAAACTGGATTGACGGTTGTCAACAAAATTTGGGTTTTTTCGTAATCTATATGTGGGCTACCTCTGTGCCAAATTTCATGAAAATCTGAGATGGTGAGTAAAACCACTTTGTTGATTTCTCCTCCCTTCTTTAGAGTTTGTCTTGGTCAACTTGCCACTAGTAAATTTATGACTAGAAAATTTCATGTTTTTGTATGTTACAGTGTAATTCCTGCCAATTTCAGATCATTTTTGAACTCACCAATCCATTGCATAGTGTCTATTTTGGGTTTACTCAGGCAAATGAATTCAACATTTGTTTTGTATGTTTGCCTGAATTCATTCTTTTGCCTACATACACAGGTGCTAAAGACCTCGACGTCGTGCACCCTGTACCCATACTCACCACTTTCTACATACATTAACCTGCATTTTATAATATGAAAGTGATTATTAGTGTACTGTTTGATTTCCACATTGCTTCTGAGTCTGTACTGTTTCTACAAGTTTTGGGGCTTAGAATGTTTCTTATGATTTTGTGTTCCTTTTCCTTAGTGTTTCCAATGTCTGGCCTTGCACTCAAAATTAGTGTTTCTGATACATAGAAGCATTCTGGTTTAATTACTAATTGTAATGTCTCAGTTTTGTGTGCTTAGAGATTTATTTATTTGTTATAAACATTATAAGTCATTATGGATCTTTTGCCATCTAATTTAACTGGCTTTTATTGCCTACAACGCTAATTAAAGAGATATCTTGATAGTTGTTGCTATCTTTTCTGTTTCCGTGTTTGAAAATTGGCATGATTACCGCTTTTGTCCAGTCAGACGGAACCTGTCCCGATTCCCACGCCTTTTCAATTATCCTGTGTAACCATTTGAGACCTGATATTCCACTGTATTTGATGAGTTCCGGCTTAATTTCAGCCACTCCAGCCGCCTTATTGCACTGTAATCTACTGACCATTTTCTCCATTTCTTCAAATGAGATCTTGTTTCCATCGCCGTTCCTATCCCATTCTACCTGAAAATCTGACACATCATTGATCATTTCCCCTACATTGAGCAATTCTTAAAAATATTCCCTCCATCTGCCCAAGACATCCATAGGATTGACTAGTAGCTTTCCTGACCTGTCCAATAACACTTGTTAATTCCTTCTTCCCTCCCTTATGAATACTGCTAATTACACTCCAAAATGGTTTTCCTGTAGCTTGGCCCAGAGATTCTAGCTTGTTTCCAAAGTCTTCCTATGATTTCTGCTTGGATTCTGCAATTATCCGTTTGGCTTTGTTTCTTTCTTCAACATAACTTTCTCTGTCTGCCTAATTTCTAGTATGGAGCCATTTTTATATGCCCCCCCCCTTTTTTTTTTTTTTTTTTTTTTTTTTACAGGCTGCCTTGACTGTGTCATTCCACCAGGCTGTCTGCTTCTTCCTACCTTTACACACTACTGCCAAGACATTTTCTAGCTGCTCCCAGTAGTGTGTCCCTGTACCTTGACTATTCCTCTTCCAGTGACTGTAAATCATTACATTCAACTTACTGGTACCTTTCCAAGATCATTGTTATGTATTTGTACCTAATTTTCTTGTCTTGAAGCTTCTCCACTCTTATCCTTCTACACATGAACCTGACTTTCTACTCTTTTGGCCTCACAAAACCAATTTCACTGCAGATTAAATAATGATCAGTATCATCAAAGAACCCCCTGAAAACGTGTGTCCTTGACTGTCTTCCTAAATTCCTGGTCTGTTATTATATAGTCAATGGTAGATCTAGTTCCCCTTCCTTCCCACGTATAGCGGTGAATGTCCTTATGCCTAAAGAAGGAATTTGTGATAACTAAGCCCATGCTTGAACAGAAATCCAAGAGCTGTTTTCTGTTCCTGTTCACCTCCATATCCTCTCCAAACTTACCCATAACCTTCTGTTCGATTTCCTATCCTGGCGTTGAAATCACCCATGAGTAAAACATTATCCTTATCCTTCACTCTAACAACTACATCACTAAGTGTGTTGTAAAATCTGTCCACCCCATCTTGATCTGTCACTTCACAGGGTGAATACACTGCCACAAACCTAATTTCCTTACTGGAGATGGCCAAATCTATCCACATCAGTCGTTCATTTACATATCTTATTGCAATTATGCTGGGTTAGATTTGTTTTCTGGTGTAAAATCCTACACCCCACTGTGCTCTTCCTACTTTAACTCCTGACAGGTAGACCTTGTATTCTCTGACTTTGTCCTCTTTCTCTCCCCTAACTCTAACGTCACTAACAGCTAAAACCTCTAACCCCATCTTACTTGAAGCCTCCACCAGCTCTACCTTCTTCCCATTGATATTAATAGCTCCCCATCTCATTCCAGATCGTTTGCCAAATCGTATCTGAGGAGTCCCTGGTCTGTCAATTAGAGGTGGGACTCCATCACCTCCAAAAGTCCAAGGCATCCTGCTCTGATTGTTGCCAGCATGATATTGTAGTACCTGGGAAGCAGGTTGCTAGCCTTACTTGCCCAGGGCCCCACTGGGTTTTACCCCTAACGGTTGAGGGACTAAGTGATGGATTCGGTAGTCTGAGCACAAAGGTGGCCACGACTCAGAATATGTCTGAGATGGTATCCCAACTGTCAGGACCACTTACTTGGCCTCTCATATGTTGCCCGTAGTTCATGAACTAGGGCATGACTACAGGAACCCACACCATGAACCACATTTTTTATTGCATCAGAAAATCAAGGAAGACTTTTTAGAAAGGTTACTCTTATAATTCATAATAAATCATATGACACGCTTTGGTAATTGTAATAATTCCTGGTACCAGGCATTGTACGGGTTGTCAAAAATCTCTTCGAGGTTCTTGTGCAGGCAAACAACACTGTTTTAATCTAATAAGTGGGGAAACATTTGTCAGTATTAGCCTTGCAGAAGTTGCAAACACCAGAAGCAGTTGTTATTTGCATTTTTCTCAATACCCGTTTTACAATTCTTCCCTATTCATCACACAGAGATTTACCACAGCTAAAAGTAAAAAAGAAATGTTCAGTGTCAATAGAAAAATCATTTTCATGTTCACACAAATTTCTACAGTTCCTTCAATTTTTATATCAAGCGCCATACTCATAATGCAGTTCCTTGACTCTTGTCTGAACAACATTTACAAATCCCACATCATGATCTATATCAAACAGTGGTTTACTATTACCAATTTATTTTTCTCATTTATCAGACACTAACAGGATGGTTTGTACAGCTACTTCTTGAGCCATTGTAACTCTGAATTACAGAAATGCAGTTTTCAGCAAAATCCATTAACAGAATTGCTTCTTCAGGGACCTTCCTGACACTTAAGATATAAATGAATGTGGTTTTAAGAGCTCATCATTTTGTTACTGACAAGTAAGTGTATTCATCAACAGTTTCAGACTACTTTAACAATTTGCTCCAATAGTTTATTTCAATCCACTGGCTGTACTCAATTTCATTGTATCATGTCTGCAAGTTAATTTTTCTTTCAAACATTCCCACAATTTGCCACCACTGAGCCAATTACCACAGTGATTAAGCATGTAGTCTTTTTTTTTTTTTTTATAAGTCCTTTATATGTTTATTTAATGCAACCCATATCCAAAATCAGTCTTAAATTTTGATGGATACCAAAGACATACACAGAATAAGTAACTGCAGCATCAGCTAAACTACACCACTTTGGTCATAATTAAGAATATAGACCCTTAGGTTGCAGAGGGTAAGACTTGTGCATACACATACTGCTTGGCCACAATAACTTGACAATTCTCACAGTGGCTGTTGGTTGCTGCAGGAGGAATATCTTACAGCCACATTGTGGCTGCTGCGGGCAGTGTATCAGTGAAGGGAAGACAGAATTGGCTGCTTACTGCAGTGCTGGAACTGTTACCCCTAATACTGTTTATAGTAATACTTCACATCACGCACCACTGCAACATTGGCAGCACTTCTAAATTAATGAATATTTTTCAACTAGTATTCATTTTCACCTCTTGTAGCAGCACTAGTAAAATCGTCTAATTATTGTGGCCAAATAGTACAGCCCCTTTTCTGTTATCTTGATAATTTTGTTTCTTCTACCTTAATATAATGCAATCCAAATGGCAAGCTTATGCCACAAGGTTTAGCGTGTGTGTGTGTGTGTGCGCGTGTGCGTTTAGTTTGAAAAGGAAAAGATTTTTCGTGAAAATTTGAGGCATTGGGTTTCAGTTATATGAAATTACTTGGATAGTAACTTCCTTTGTAAAGTAATTAATATTTTTGACTCCTGATATGTGTGTCCATTCACACTAATATTTTTATTTTATTAGAAAGGCTACACACCTTGGAATTATTTAAGACAGACTAGCTTCCTAACAGGTTAAAGAAATGTGATACGAGCAGTTTTTAACTCCATAGTAATTATTCCTGAAACTAGTCAGTGACATTCATTAACAATTTTTGCAATTTTCTTTGAAACTGTAATGCTTACTGTTAACTAGGCTACATGCCACTCTTAACCTCTTAGGGGGAAAAAATTCAAATCAAAAGCTTCATAAAGACCCGAGTTATGACTATTTCTGTAGATAGGTACCACTTTGTACAGACATTTCTACAGGGCCAGATTATCAGATCACTAGGGTGAAGTGGGGTAAGTGTAACCACGTTTTGGCATAGTTCAACTTTGACACCAAATTGCCAACTTGTTATTGAAGATATGATTTTGAAATTTCTCATGCTTAACATTTGACTTAATGCCTTTTAAACAATATACATTTTGTTTTTGAAAAATAAAATTATATGGTCAAACAATTGTTTTCAAAATTCTGTGTTGTGAGGTTACACTTACCCCATGGTTTGGGGCAAGTGTAAATCCGCATTGTTGTACCCATACAGAGCATTGTAAAAGACTCTTGGGGTAAGTGTCTTGATTACCCAATTTTAACTGTAATTGAAGATTTTTAAATTATTAAAATATCTGAAATTTTATTCGAGATATGAACTTTTTTGCACACGTCTCTTTGTATATTATGAAATACACGGTAAATGTTAGCTAAACTAAAAAATAAGTCTTAGACAAACACAAAACACTGAAACAGAATGCTTCATAGGTGATTTTTTTGTTTTAGGTCAGTAATTTATCAGTTTAAATTCGACAAAAGTATTTTTTTTTTTTTCCATTACTAGGCAATTTAACAAAAATAATAAAATATCTAATATCAAGAGAAAAGAAAATTTCACTTTATAAGGTCAGTCACTTTCTATTATTTTTCAGGGTAACTGAACTAAAGTTGTTGGCAATTTGTGTTTAATGCTAAACTGTTATAATTCAACTTATTATATTCTCATTTAGTCCGTAACTATTATTTAGTCACCGAGTAAGCTCGGGCAGCACTGAAATGACATCGGAGGGTAGAACTTCTATCTCATCTCTTTTATCAGGCTAGTAGACTGTGGTGCCATGTTTTGTCTTATTTTTGCAGAAATCACTTCTCGATCTTCTAAATCATTTTTACCCCCCACCCCACCCCCAGAAATTTCTATGATCCCCCTGGTTACACTTGCCCCACATGGGGAAATGTTGGCATATCAAGAGTTTTAACAGTAAAGTAAAACAAATGTCATATTTGAAATCATCATGCAAAAGTTAGTTTGTAACCATAAAATAATCGTGAAATTATCTTTAATAGTGAGAAAATGACAGACCACCAAATTCTGACTATGTGACTAACACGCAGAGTGAAAATGTAAGACGTCAATTAAAGTCCAAAAACTAATATTCAGTATAAAATAAAGGTTTAGTCTGAGAGCAAATAAACTATCGATATGTTAGCTCCAAGTAAATGTGAAAAGATTTGTGAAAATCTGAGGTGAAAACTTGGACACCCTAGAAATATCAAGTGATTTGACATGGTATGATCTGATAAGATTTTGTAAGCTATTTGGTACATCTTTAACCAGAACACTGTCAATTTAATGTTATAGCACTACCTGTTAAAATGTTAATTAATAATGACCGAATTCTGTGGATGCTAAAAATGAGTAGTTATTGCAGCTATTTAATCATCTAAAAGTCTAAATTTTCAGTATTTAAAAACTCACATTGTTATGTTAATAATATCCCTCAACACATTCCAGTTTGAAAAAAATCCCTGTAAAATGTTAGTTGTTTGGGCAGTCCCCACTCGCTAGCATAGTTATATTTTACTTAAATGACAATAGTGGCATTATGTGCTATGTTGGCAACACTTGTGGTTAGGTATTTGAAAAGCATTCAATGGTCATTGCCAACACTGCAACATAAAACTTTGGTGTATAATCTCATCAGCTTCAAATTGATTTAATTGAAAACTAAAAATGCAAATACAAAATATAAACTGGTGCCAAAAACTTCATCTGTAGTGTAGAACCTGAGCATAGCCTAATACACATAATAAATTGCAGAAAGCTCGAGGAAACAAATGGGACTTTATCTAAGAAAGAAGAAAAACCATATCACATTGTATTTTGTAATGTATCTTTTATTACCAAATGCCCAGTTTCAACAGTAAAGCTCTTGTGGAATAGTTTATAAAATATGCATTCCGCCCCCATGATGAAACCACATCTCAATATGTGTCATTACAGTATTAAAGTTGAGATTTGCTCTCATTGTGAGAGTGAGATGCATGAATTATTCCACAAGATCTTAAAACTGCAGCTTCTCTGTTGAAATGGGTAACATGGAAAGAAAAGAAATTATAAAATACAATCCTAATAGAAAAACAAAATTTGACCATTATGTTCGATAGTTGTATTTACAAGTTCAAAACCTGTTCACTTACATCTATGAGAAGCAAGTACATACAGCTATATTTTAAAAAGGCACCTGTTAATCTCTGTTGCTATATTTTTGTGCATGCACATAAAATTGTTCAGGAAGACTGCAAAACAATTGTAGATTGAGTAGGCTTATCAGTTAGATCCTCGTTTGAGGAGTGGTGAAGGTTACTAAAGTATACGTTTCTAAATTCATTTCAGTCATTCATTAGAAAAAAATATTTCTGCATAAAATGGCAATACAAAGTCTGACAATAAAGGTACAAAATAATAACACACACATACAAACACACATTAAAGCATGATCAAATACTTCAGCATGGTATTTTACAACTTCAATTTTATATGTCTTCTGTTCACAAAGAAAAGATTAATGGGCCACCTAAAACTCGTTCTACCAGGTAACACACTGTCAGAAAACATGAGCAATTCTGATTCTGGAATGTTGAATCTAAAACAGACAAACTCTGTGTCACAAAGTGGTCACTGGCTTCTTTTCAAAGTGTCCCAACATTTACTAAGAATGCAACAAATCTCACTGTGACTGAAGGCCAAAAACTTACACTAAAAACTGCATAATGGAAATGAATTTGTGCAGTGGCGTTCACAAAAATACCACACAGGATGTTACAGAGTTAAAATGTTCACTGTATTACATCTTTGGATTAATTTCAACAACACAATCCACAACTGCATGCCACACAGCAGTAGCTTTAACAACTGTCCAAAACAAACATACCATCTTGGACATTGGAATTCAGTAGTTCTTTTATGCATATAGGCTAACAATATCAGTCATGACACACCAATCTCTGGACACTGAAGTATGTTCTTGGAACAAGGTAACATACCAGCAATCAGGCACTTTGGTTAATCAGTCTTATAATCAATAGCACGAAGTCTTTCCAAAAGGGGAGGGTGAGAATGATACCACATTGAAAATAACCAGTCATAAACAGGAAAACTTAGATTATCTTGATTCAATTTAATTAACGCACTTTGCAGTTCTTTTGCTTTCCCTAGCGACTTGGCAAATGCATCTGCTTGAAATTCAAATTTTCTACTTAATACAGTCAACAAGAATCCCAGAATGGCATTATACGGGGAAAATATGTACTGAAATACTATCATGAGCCCAACAATAACAGGGCGTTCAGTCGAGAACCCGAATGCCCGATACATGGGATCATATTTAAACATCAGTCCAAATACCAAAAACATGAAAAGTAGGTTTAACTGTGCTATGACAAAGTTCTTCAATATATGGTTCAATTTCCAGTGTCCAAGTTCATGCCCTAAAACAGCTAGAACTTCATCGGTGTCGCACCCCTTCTTCTCTCCGGTGGGAGATTTTTCTTGTTCTTTAACTTCGTCTTCTGCAGACTTGTTTTCTGGAGTATAATCCTTCAACAAGGTGTCGAATAGAACGATCCTTTTATTCTTGAAAAATCCATAGAAATAAGCATTGCTGTGAGTTGAACGTTTAGAACCTTCCACAACGTACAACTTATACAATGGAAAATCTATACTTGCTGCCAGTTGTTCTATCTTGGTTTTCAGTTCTCCATCAGGTAAGGGTGTATACTTATCAAAGAGTGGTGCTATATAGTTAGGATAAATTGTCAACAGAAACACACTCATTACAACAGAAAAAATCCACAAATACAAAAAGAAGTATTTGCCACCTATCTGAACAATGTAAACCATGGCTGCCAGAAGAGGTGAAAAGATAACTTGAGACACTGCAAAACTCTTCAGCTTGTCTTTCACAAAAAAACCAACAGTTTGCTTGTTGAACCCGTGTTTCTCTTCCAAAACGAACGTATTATAGACAACCAGAGGGAGATTGATTATTGTACTAAAAGTATACAAAATAAAGCCAAACATCACACTTTGCAAGATTTCATTGTGAGAACTGTAACCAAAAGCGGATATTATTCTTGCCGACAAATCCCAGAAATATGGTATTCCATCGAACAACATTATCGCGACTGATAACACCATACCGAAAATATCTTTCACAATGCTGAAAGTACATTTGTCCAATCCATAAATTCTTGCCTTTTCGTACGTTTCATGTGTCAATATATTTTTCAACTCATCTGGAACTCTCACAGCGCGTTCGTACACATGGTGCTGTCTTATAGAGAGATACAATTCCCACAAGAACTCTACAATCATAAAAGTCAATATTCCATAAAATATATTCTGTTCTTCCGTAAACATTTTGATCCACGTTACACACGCTTTACATCACAAGACCATCACTCCATCCACGACAGATTTAAACCAAAGACCAGACAATAACATTCAACCGTAGAGACATCTCATTACATCCCTCAATGGTGCAGATGTTTCATCCAAAGATAGTATTAAAAATTTTTATTTTATTATTTATTTATTATTGGCTTCTAGCATAGAAAAATACTTTTTAGCCATCAAAAATTACAATAATGATACACATACATTTTAGAGAAATGATTTATACATTTGTCTGTATTGACTTATGAACTATACACTTGTTTGTAATATATATTAACTGCAGTTGATAAATTAAATGTCCATTTTCATGTTAAATTTTGATGTCTTCCCGTGAAATAAATCTGGCTATGACATCATATGATCTCCTGGTTGTGTCCCCTAAAACTGAAGTAGTGCAAAGCGGCTGGCAGTGACCAAGTCTCAAGAGATCCTTCAAAAATTTGTCTCTTCCTTCCTCGTACCGTCTGCACTGAAACAAGATGTGATTTACATCACCAACCGTTGCTCCATCACATTGACAATACGGTGTCTCCAATAAGCCAATCTTGTGTAAATGGGCAGGGAAAGAGCCATGATTGAGACGCATTCTTATAATGGAAACTATTATTTTCCTTGAGTATTTTGATTTTGCAAACCATGGTTGTCTAGGTATTAATGTTTGTATACTAGCATAGTTTCTTCCTCTTGTTTTTTGGCTTTCGTTCCATTCTTCCTGCCACAAAAGAATCGCCTGTTGTCTGATTTTTTGGAAGTAGTCTGTATATGGGATTTTAATGTCCAAAGGTATTCCACTACTAATTGCTTCTTTTGCTAGTTTATCTGCTTTATCATTGTATAGGACATCAGAATGAGACTTTATCCATACAAATTCGATGATTTGACCTGTCTTCTTTGCTTGATGATAATGCTCCACTAAGTCAAGTGTGTATTTATTAGTTCTTTTGTCCCAATTCCTGCAACTAATTGATTTCAGAACGCTTTGGGCGTCAGTGATTATCACCGCCTTGGGTACTTTCAAGGATCTTACATATTTGATGGCCTCTATAATAGCGATTGTTTCAGCTATAAATATTGAAGCATCACCTGGTAGTTGAAACTTTCTTTCTTCTGAATTGTTTGGACAGAAGAAAGCACACCCTGTGTGGTTTTTCATCTCCATTTTTGAGCCATCGGTATATATTTTTCTTTGCTGGAAGAGTCAATGTATGTTACAGGAATACTGAGATAAGAACTGTGGTAGTCATATAAGAACATTGGAAGGGCTGTAATTCGATGTATTTTATTTTGTATATGTTTCCAAACTTCGTAACGAGTATAGATATAAAACTGCTTTTTCCCCATATTTCTGTTATCCCCTGTTCGACAGAGCGTTTCACACTTTTTTATCAGTGGGTGGTTAGTATTTGACATTCTTTGTAAAATATAACGATCACACAACATTGTTCGTCGAATATGTAGGGGCATTTCTGATGCTTCCACGAGGAGTGGAGAAGAAGTCATAGCTCCAAGACAGATCCGTAGGCCTTTGTACTGCAATTTATCCAACAACGCTAGGTGCTTGTTAGCAGCATTGTGATAGACTGTGCACCCGTAATCTATGCGGTATCGTATCAACGCGCGATATAGGGTAAGGAGCACGTTGGGATGAGCCCCCCACCACACCCTTGACACCGATCTAATAAGGTTCACTGCTTTTTCACACGTGCTGACAACTGTTCGAATATGTGGCACCCAACTCAGTCTAGAATCGAAAAGAACGCCAAGAAATCTAGCCTGTGATTTCAGTGGTATTTTGTAACCAGATAGTCTTACACTATTCAAGCAACTTGGGATAGCTTCATTTGTGAAAGGAACTATTACCGATTTTGAAAGATAGTATTAAAAAAAAAAAAGTCGTGCTATCGCCTCGACCTGTGGCCGAAGTGCTATCGTCAAGGCTATTCAGATGTACTTAATTAGCTAATAAATTACAAGCAGCAGGTATTTTCAGTGAGTTGTCAAAGAAATTTGATAGTGTGAAGGGCTAAATCCTTTTCAGTGAATTAGAATTCATAAAATTTGCCATACTTGGAGCCGGGAGGGGGGGGGGGGCAACTGTTCAATTAATTTTTTAGGAAAACAGCTGAGATCGCTTTTGACCAATGCTGTAAAATGGTTCAAATCATAAATGTATAAATGTTTATTTCACCTTTGAGCATCTTTACATGCAATCGGTGTCGTCAGGATTAACATAGTAACAATAAACCAACTACAATAATAAAATACAAGAAGGTAAATCCAGACAGATACAATTTGCATTTAAGTATACGGTACGTCATAATATCAAACGTTTCTAACTTCATATTTAGTGATTAATTTTTTTTAATTAATTAATTTTTTTCTTTGATGAACGAATCGCAATAAACAACAAATTTGTGACACTGATTACAAGAAACAGTAACAGAACATGAGTAATGAATGGCAATAGACAACAAGTACATTACATCAATTACATGAAACAATAACAGAATAGTAACACAGTGTGTCATATATAAAGTTTTTCGTACCATTTATTTTCATTAGAAACATGGGTCATTTGTCATGCACTCAATGAATTCTTGAGCAGAGTAAATCCTTTGTATTTCATTCCAAATTGATCTAATAGTAAACAAAGGATGTCAGCGCAAGGGCATTAGTGAACTAAGCCAATGCTCATCACCAGACTGTGAAGAAATTAGGTGTGGTGTCCCACAAGGAGCTATTGTAGGACCATTGCATTTTCTTGTGTCCATTAATGACCTCTCATCAGTTAATTACACTGCCAGAAGTAGAGTTAATTTTGTTTACAGATCATATAAGTATTGCAATAAATAGCATGACTAGTATAGTTCTAGAAAGGTCTACTAATGACATTTTCATAGACATTAATAAATGGTTTAAAGCCAACTCATAGACTTAAACTTTGGAGAGACTCACTAAATGCAGTTCAGAACATGTAAGGCGATTCAATCTACCACATGGACATAAAGTATGAAAAAGAGCAGATAGAAGAGTAAATTATTGGGATTACATCTTGATAATAAATTCAGCTGGGAGGAGCACACCACAAAACTATAGACACGTCTTAACATATTTGTATTTGTTATTTGAGTATTGTAGACATACGAGACATAAACAGAAAAAAATCTTGCATACTTTGCTTTCTTTCCATAATGTAAAATGGTATACAATATGTCTTCCAAAAGCGTGCAATATGTATTATTTGAGGAGTAAATTCGCAGACATCCTGTAGAAGCCTCTTCAAACAACTGCATATACTAACTACTGCCTGTCAGTATATTTATTTCTTGACGAAATCTGTGGTAAATAATATCTCCCTTTTTCCAACAAACAGCTCAGTTCATACATACAATAAGTTACCGAGGGAGGAGGATGGTAGTTCAAATCCATCTCCGGCCATCCAGATTTAGGCTTACCATGATTTCCCTAAATCACTCCAGGCTAATGCCAGGAGGTTCCTTTCAAAAGGCACGGTCGATTTTCTCCCACATCCTTTCCCAAAAATCAGAGTTTAAGCTCTGTCTCTAATGACCACACTGTCAACAGGATGTTATACCCTAAGCTTCCTTTACTTACATGTAGTAAGTTACTAAGAACAAAAACAATTAAATGTGGAATTGAAGGCGCTTACTTCAGTTTTAAAAGAAAGGGGTCCACTACTCAGAAATTTTTTTCTATAGTATGATGTTTGAGTGTTACTGTCTGAATCCTACTGTTACATACTATTGTGTCATGAAGTAAAAATGTATTGTAACTGATACAGTAGTTGAAAATTCATAATTCGTATGGAAAGTTCCTTGGATCTATATGAACACATTATGTCTCATCTTAGAAGCAGAAGGACCTGTCAGTATGGCGTAATTGCTTTGTTTGATACAGTATCAGAATCTGTGTGATGAATGGTCGCTTTGTTAAGTCTTTAACTTTGGCAATGAGTAATGAATGACATTTTAATAACTAACTTTTTTTAACCGATTCTATTACTGAATTGAAACTGAACATTGTATATGATTCTGCAAGAGATTTTACGAGTGTTGATTATTCATTGTTTTGTGTCCCAGCCTCGTCGCCACTCTTGTGTCTCGTTTCCGCCGGTGGTCCTGGGGGTGTCGGTGGCCGAGTAGAAACAGACCGACACAGGAATAAAGGATGCTTGTGTGTGCAGGTAAGGAGGTGACCAGCCAGTGGGACAGCAGAAACTAGCAACACTAAGCCAGATTAGTATAAGAGATATATTTCGAAGAAAGATTACAATACTTATCTTTCATAAGTTTCATGACTGCAGAACGCTGACACATAGATTTGATAGAGGCTTGCCTACTGATGATTCTTAGTGCCTATTCGATGGCCAAGTCTTAACTGGTGGCCGATGCAGCAGTCGTGGCCACGAGCGGAGTTGCAGCAGAGGGCGCTCTGGGTGACGTCGTAAGAACGCTGCGCCGTGCATGCATGGCAGCGCGCGGCGAAAATACGTGGCGCGCACTTCATACTTGTGCGACACCACACAATGGACTAAGATTTAACCTATTTTGAGCTGACGATTATTTTGTCCTGGTGCTTGTGAAACGGAGTTGATGTTTAAGCATCATTGACTTACTAAGTAGGATGGAGGACCTAGCAGTCGGAAATACAGCTTCCTAAATGCCCATCATCATATGTACCTTTGGTTGAGATTTACCCTTGTTTTACATGTTTCTTTAATGCAGAGGACTCAAAATGGGTGGATGGTTGCCTCGATAATTGTGTAAGGCCATGTCAGTAGAGACGATGCACTAGTACTGCAAGCAAAAACGTGTAGAAACGTAAATATTCTGAAAGGGAATGCTTGACGGTTTTTTCGACATTTCTACAAATAAAACCGACGAACTTCTGCTCGAGGTTCCACCTAATTGGCTCTGAATAAGTCAATGGTTTGAGTCTAAATCAGTTGTGTTTTATGTATATGTGAGGGTTACACTGTTGTGCATGTGGTTGGTCTCCAGAAGAGGAAGAAAAATTAATTGAGTACACTGATTTTAGAGTAGATAAGAGCAGGGAACGTGTAAAAAGTTAATGGATTAGTATCTCAGTTGCCGTGTGAGTAGTAGCATTGTCGAGAAAAAAAAGAGAAAACATATTTCTACTATACAGAAGTTTTGCATCAAAAGGAGCTCTCTTGGGAATCGAAATCTTGTGTAGATGGATTGGAATAGGCGCTTTATTTGATTATTTGACCTGACCAGATTATGGCCTTAAGGCCCTCTCTTACAATACAAAAAATTTAAAAGACAAAAACACACTATTAATACAGATGCTATTACTAATAGTAATAATGGAAATAATAACACAAAAATCACAGTATCAATAGTAATTTGAAATACATGCCAATACTAATAATAACAAGAGATATTTACATGGAGATAGATTAGTTTAACACATTTGAACTAAGTTTAATATAAACAGAAGGGGAAAAATGATTAATGAAAGATGAGAAGATTGAAAATGACAGTGCCAGTGGTTGTTAGGAAGTAGAGGTAAATATGAATAAAGATCTTTGCTGACGAAAGGAAAGGGAAACATTTGTGGGGGAAGGAGGAATTGACAACAGAGAGCTGCAGATTGGTAAGTGGAGAAAAAGATGGCTGTCGTGACAGAAGGTGGAACATCAAGCTGTCTTTTGGAGTTTATAATTGATTTTATCTCTCTTAACTTTTGAGGAAAATTGTTCTTTTCTACTACACTGTCTCAGATCTTCGTAGTCTCTTCGGGTTTTCTACCAGATACTAAAATCTAACTGATTCAATAGTTCGACGGTACAACTGTCCGCGATCTTCAAGAACTGTCACTGCTGCTGAGTCCTGTTGAATACTGATGGTATACCAAAGTTCAGAGTCCTATATGGGCGTCAGTTACGTGCACGGCGCATGCGCCACTTGTTACAGTTGCTGTCTCCTAGACTGGGCTTGTGGCGCCGTCCATAGTGGAACAGGGTACAATAAAATATCGCACCTTCCGTTATCAGTCACTGGTGCTGGAATCTTAAATGAAATTACAGTTTGATGTTATTTAATAGTGGACTCTATGTTCTACTAAGAGGAAACCCCCATGTCTCTCTTTAGAAAATTGTCTTGTCAACCTGATTTCAGAAGCTTCTCTGTAAACACTGTTCCAAAAGCTGGAGGTATTGGCTACTATGCGGATCTCATCGTATATCATCTTGTGTCAATCTGTTAAACAGTGTTCTGCTGCCGCCGATTTTTCTGGCTGTAGTAGTCTCGTGTGGCGGAAATGTTACACCTCTATCTTTCATAGAGCGAATCGTATGGCTGACGTATGCCTTGCCACACTGACACAGTATTTTGTAAACACTGGATTTCCTGAGTCACGTATCATCTTTGAAGGGGCGAAGCACTGCCCTAATCTTGGAAGGCGGACGGTAAACAATCTTGATGTAAAAACCTTTTAAAAGTATTCCAATTTTAAAAGAAACACCCCCAGCGTATGGAATGAAGGCTAGAGCCCTATATTCCCCATCATGCACTTCTGTAGATGGCCCAAACTCCATATCATGGCGAATCTGTTTTTCAGAGTAGCCATTTTCCTTGAAATCAGTCGTCAGGTGTTCCAGTTCCGATAGTAAGCTGTCCGCATCTGAAATGGCACATGCTCTGCGTATAGTCGACGAGAGTTAGGAAGAGCTACGAGCTGTGCGTAAGGGGAAGGGAACGGCCTCATGTGGGGATGCGCTCGCGGGAGGGAGGGTGAGCGGCGGTGGTGCTGTCCGTCCCAAAGATATTGGTCCAGGGCTGGCGCAGGGCGCGTGCGAAAAGTGCGGGGCGGCGACATAGCAGCAGGGAGGGCAAGGCGAGTTTTGATAGTATGCATTGTGGAGATTATGTGGTCGCTGACTATGAAAGCTATCTTTTCAGTTCTTGCTTTTATTTTTAGAAGAACCTTTCTAGCCACTGACCCATTCCTTAGAATGGAAAAATACACAATTCGTGTTAGCAATTGGCCAATCGAGTCCAGACTGATCAGACATAATTTCATTATCATAAACTTGGAAAAAGAGGAGAATCAAAATTTGTACTAACTATAAATTACTTTGATGAAATATGGAAGACTTTCTATGTACAGTACAATTAGACTTGTCAGATGCAAAGAGTAAATTATCTGGAAGACTTGCAGTATGTCCGGATTTTGAAAGTTGTTGACAGCTAGAAATAAATTGTATAAATAAAAATGTTGCTTTTTAACTTTTAGTTCAGCTTCCCACTGGCAGATTTACTTTCTACATTCCCACTCTTACTTGGAATTGGATTTTAAGAACGAGCCTATTCCGATCCTAAAATAGTATCAAGAAAAGATTCAAAATTCAACCAGTGGCATCGAATTTCAAAGTAATTATGTACTCGGCCTTTATTAAAGCAACACACTATGGAATTATATAACGTGGACAACAAATCAGTTGTATGACTCTTGTAAAGTGTGACCTAATGTAAGACCACAGAAGATCATTGTCAGTTGTAATCGGCCGCCACTTTTATACTTGTTTTCGTGTTATGGATAATTAACACATAACGAAGAAGCGACACACGTGGCCAGCAATTCATTTTCTCAGTGGTGTAGATTGTAGTTCTTCACGCTACTGCCAACATCCGCCAGCATCGAAGGCTTGCGATCGCGGCGTGACGCCGCTCAGATAATTCGCAATTACTTGTGAAAGGAGGTAGATATCGGTGCGACTACCATTTCAAAAACTTTTCTGTACTTTCAGCTCCGTTTAACTCGCTGTAATGTATGGTCTAAAATGCACAGAACAGAAAGCTGCCCGCTATCCAACTTTTTCAATACACGATTTGTAAATCATGCGCAAGCACTTGACAAATAGCGTCATTTGAAAGCGACTGTTATGAATTATGAAAAGGTGAGTGATTTATTAGAAAGCTGGGATGTTTTACTACCACGTGTCCAAAAATCAGATTTTTTAAACGCAAACTTTCATCAAATTGGAGTGAGAAGCGTTATGAAACTAAAAACTCATGCGAAATGAAAACTAGACATTTCCTTTTTTCATAGGCGAACCAAAGCTCGTAAGGATAAAATTAGTTGATAAAACGATGTGGGGTGGTCTTATATACCATCCAAATTTTTTACAACTAGAAAATCGGAAACTGTATTTTCCTCCTTTTTCGGGCAGTGTAAACTCCCTAGACAGCCCTGGCGAAGCACAGACGACTCGATGTTTTTGGACTGTAGTGAAGCGCGCGAAGCGAACTGTGTGGCGGTCACTGCAGGTATGCGACCGCACCTTCCCCCACTACACAAAACCGGCGCAGGGCCACTGCGCATCCTGACGTCATAGCTCACGCTACATCTCGTAAGGCCGGTATTACACTATCAAATTATTTGTCAAAGAATTGGACAAAGAAAAATTGGACGTAGTGTAATGGGAACATCGTCCAATATTTCATCCAATCTAAGGCCTCGGCCTAGATTTGATCAAAGAAATCGCTCATCTTCTGTTTCCTGCAGTGAGAAATATGCCTGCTTGGAGCGCTAGTAGTATACAGCTTCCTTGCCACTACAGCTGTTTTATTTGGAGGTTAAATATCTGACATGGACATAACGTTCGTATTCGTAAACATGGGTAGTAGTGGAATGTTTGTGTAGTGTTTTCTAGCAACAACAAAATTTTAAAAAAATCAGATGGGGCGTTGTATAACAGGCGACAAGGCCAATTCACACTGTCCGTCACGTCAATTCGCGTAGCCCAATACCCTGCGGCAAAAGTGAGGTTGAGTTACAATCCATGATGTAAAAAGTCATATACTATCGGAATTGAAGAAGTAATACCCCTAAATCTTAATACGGCCGAAGCAGATTTTAGAATGTATGATTTTGGTAACGTGGTGTGCTAAGTTCTGGGAAATGAAACAACTTTCAAAACATCGACATCTGTTTGCAAGCGAATCTATGTACATATAAATACGTCAGCAAATTTTTGTAAGGAAATAAATAGAGCCTATTTACTTTATCAGCAATGTTTCCCCCCTTACATTGTTAATAACGTCATAAACAATTTAGATTATCCTCTTTGGCAGTGCTCACATTTTCCATTTAAAACGTTATTTAACGAAACTTGCTTTATCAACTTAACAATCTTATTTGTATACACTGTTTGAGTCAGCCTTTCTGTTAAGCTATTGCAAACTGTGAAGGATGAAGAGCAACAAAATAATTAGAAGTGAGCGGCCTGGCTTTTCTGCCGACGGCATAAAAAAGGAAAATCCTCCCGGTCCCGTAAAAAATTTTATTTATCTCGCTCAGACACCCACGGTTTCATCCGAGTGCGTTTCCTTTTCTTTTTTCCCTCCTTCTTTTCTAAATGCAGACACAACGCAACTGTAGTATAAACAATAGCTGAACATTACACCGCCATTTTGAAGCAAATTTGACACAATATTGGATGATAGTGTAATACCCCCTTTTGCGTTTCATCCAATTTCTTTGTCAAAAAATATGACCAATATTTCATCCAATTTTTTCGTCCAATTCTTTGTCCAATAATTTGATAGTGTAATACCGGCCTAAACTATACCAGAGGTCTAAAGCCCTTTTTAAACGATGAACGAAAGTGAACAAGATAGATAATAGTCTACTGAAGCGCTCCTAGTGTACTAGCCCTGAACTACAAACTCAAGCAAGATCTTGTGGCAGCGTGTTTAGACGATAAACGTAATCGAACAGTAATACCCGATGTTGAAAGTGAGGTTATAACAGGCGATTTGTTATGTAGGAAGTCATAGTTTAATACTGGAATTGAGGAAACAACGCTAAATGTTATTGGTGGCCAAAGAAAACCTTGCAGTCTATGTTATTGGTCAACTTAGTGTGGTAAAGTTCTGGGAAGTGAAACAACATTTCAAAACATTCACAAATATTTTCAAGCGAAAACATAAACTTATGAACACATCAAGCCATATTTATAAGAGCGTAAATAGACCTTCTTTACTTTATCTACTACGATTTGCCCACTGACATTGTTAATAACGTCATGCACAACTAAATTTTTGTCTTTCATTTGGACTGACTTTTTCATTTAAAATGCTATTTCATGAAAATTGCATCATCAAAGTACAATCTTATTCAAATAAACAATTGGCTTCAGTCTTTTCTGTTACGATATTGCAAAACATAAACAATTTTTCGGTTTCAGATCTCGCTTTTCGGTGGACAATAATGGACATATATATTCAAGTCTTCATGAAACATTTGCAATTTACCGGTAAACCAAAGTACAATAATAAACTAAAGATTAATATGACAAATTTGCGAGCAAACCGTGTAATTGTCGACTACAATATGAAAATCGCCTGACGAAAATAGGTTAACTTCCGATGTCAGCAGACGACCGTTCAATCAAAACAATCTTCTCGAGAAAGTTTAACGTGACGTTGACGTTAGGTGACGGTCCGATGACGGACAGTGTCAATGCCGTCATTAGAAATACATTGTGGAACACATTCTGATCATAAACTTCGACAAAACGCAAAATATGCGTAAATACGAAGGAAAATGGTGGACTAAGTGGAGTGGTGATTGCAGCAGACAGCTGCTAGCTCGCGCATGTGCAGTGAAGCCACTAGTACCGAATTTAGAAGGGGCCCTATTTCTTTGTGTTGTGGTCTTCAGTCCAGAGACTGGTTTGTTGCAGCTCTCCACCCTACTCTATCCTGAGCAAGCCTTTTCATCTCCTCATAAGAACGACAACCCACATCCACTTGAATCTGCTTACTATACGCGTCTCTTGGTCTCCCTCTGCGATTTTTACCCCACACACTTCCCTCCAACGCTAAATTCACAATTCCTTGATGTCTAAGAATGTGTCCTACCAATCTATCCCTTCTTTTAGTCAAGGTATGCCAGAAATTCCTTTTCTCCCCAATTCGGTTCAGTACCTCCTCATTAGTTACGCGATCCACCCACCTAATCTTCAGCATTCTTCTGTAGCACCACATTTCAAAAGCCTCTATTTCTTTATCGCTATAATTATCGCGCTTCGATACTAGCGCGATCATACTAGTGCAGCCGTTCAAACGACTGACGGCCGCCATTAACGCAACTTGTTACCAATCTATTACAAGTTCGTTGATCGTTTAAAACGGGCTTAAGGAGGCCGTTGCTTATCCGGCAGAAAACCCGAAGAGACTATGAAGATTTATTATGCCGGGAAAGCCTACAAAGACACATCAAGTACCTCTATGGGAAGGAGATGGTAAATTTTGCACAGAAGTTGGATAAAATTCGGAAGAAGAAGGAAAGCTTTTGAGCACATTCGCCTTTTTACTAAGATGCACTAATGAAGGTATTATTTCCATTTTTGCTAGATTTGTTCATTTTATTAATAGCAAGAGAGCTAACAGGATTAGAGAACAGATTCGTTTTACCCCTAGACAGCTGGATATTATTTTATTTGCATCTGGACGTGTCACTAAAGCTTTCAACTGATGTGTGGCAGTTGGTTGATAGTTGGCAGTCCTCGAAATTTGAACGGCTTCTTTCTCGCCCTACATCGTCAGAAGAAGAAACACCTAGAAGCACTGTGATCGATCTTCCAAATAAGGATTTAGATGCACCAACTGTGATAGTGTTGGAGAAACGTCTAACTTTTGCTCCCACTCCTAGGAGTCTTCCGGTTAGAGACATTATCTGCTCTACAGAACAAGCAGTGCACAACCTCCCTGACAGTTTGGTTCTGGGGGAGGGCTCATTTCTTAAAAATAAGACCTACTGAATTTACTAATGGTAAAGAGGTATCATTCGCTATTAGAAAAATAAAAAGCTCGCCCATGTTATAACTGTTTAATTAACACGAGACTGTGTGTAAAAACTGAACTAAAAGAACACTAATGTTGTTCGTAGTTTTTGGCGGCCTTCATAAAGATTCCACTCGGCGCCAATGAACTACTAAGCAGCGGGTCGCCGCATATGAACAATCGAATCGTTAACTTAAACGCATAGCAGTAACAATAGCGGCAGTATCAAGGTGGTCGTGGTGGCATAAAGCCGCTCACAGTAACAGCAGCACACGTTCTCAGTGACGGCATCACGCCGGCAACCAATTGTCACGTTCACTTGTGCTTGGGAAATTATTTGGTAAATTATAGTTACGTAGTGATTGTGGAGAGAGCAGTTATTCATTCCTTTAGGAATTATGATGAAGTAGTTTTACCAGCTGACAACGGGGACGTTACCGTCATTTCCACACAGGATGACTACGTACTCTCTACTCAACGATCCCGAGTGACCCCACTGAAAGGATTAAACGCAAGACGCTTTCAGTTTTGAAAACGAGCACGTTGTCACAGGAAATGTGTAAGAAGATTTGTCCCGGTGCTGCTGTTCCTCCTAGGTTGTACAGTCTACAAAGAGTGCACAAGGAGGGCGTGCAGTTGCGTTCTATAGTTTCTAATGTGGGTGCAACCACATACAGGCGAAGCATTTGGCGTCTGTTCTCAGCCTTTACGTTGACTAGTATGAACACCACATCTCCAGTTCAATAGATTTTATTAGCCGGACGCAGTGGCCGAGCGGTCTGCGGCGTGTCAGTCACGGTCTGCACGGCCGCTGCTGTCGGGGGTTCGAATCCCCCCTCGGGCATGGATGTTTGTGCCGTCTTTAGTATAAGCTTTTTCATAAGTAGTTTGTAAGTTTAGGGACTGATGACCCCGTAGTTAAGTCCCATAAACTCTACAAACATTTGAACATTTAAATTTTATTAGACGGTTTAAGTCCTTGAAATTGGGTCCTTCAAATGCACTAATAAAGGTACGTTTGGAAGAGTCCTTGAGTCCGATGAGTGAAAAACTGGATGAAGAAGTGGTGAAGCTCTGGCATAATGTGCTGATGTCCACATATTTTTCTTTCGGTGGCAACTTCTGTGAGCAAAAGAACGGAGTGGCTATAGGCAGCCGTCTATCACCCATAGTCGCCAATTCATTTAAGGAGGATTTTGATGACAGGGCACTGAGAACTTCAACTTTGCATCCAACGTCCGTTTGGAGTTACATTGACGACAAAATGTTCAAATGTTTGTAGAGCTTATGGGACTTAACTACGTGGTCATCAGTCCCTAAACTTACAAACTACTTATGAACTAGCTAATACTAAGGACGGCACAAATATCCGTGCCCGAGGGGGGATTCGAACCCCCGACCATAGTGGCCGTGCAAACTGTGACTGGCGCGCCACAGACCGCTCGGCTGGCCGTTGACGACACCTTTGTCATTTGGCCTCTTGGACATAAGCTCAATCGATTTTTGGACCATCCAAATGTTAGATTTACTATAGAGGTCAAAAGTGTCAGGAAACTTCCATTTTGAATGTTATTCTGTGCACTGGATTTTGTCCCTAACCCGTGGAAAACTTTCCACCCCTCATGTTCCCCAAGCCCAACAAATCCATGACTGCCACCTTCTCCTATTGCCTCATCAGCCTCACTTGGTTGTTTGGCAAGGTTCTAGAAACTATACTATCTGACTATATTCAGCAACATCTTCATCAACACTCACTCCTCTCCCTCTCCCAATTTGGCTCTGACCCTTCTCTCCCAATGACAAGCTCCTTCATCTCACTCACTTCCTGTCTTTCCAGCTTAACTCCCATCACTTCTCCATCTTTTTCTCCCTAAA
Source organism: Locusta migratoria (assembly GCA_026315105.1). Classification (NCBI taxonomy): domain Eukaryota; kingdom Metazoa; phylum Arthropoda; class Insecta; order Orthoptera; family Acrididae; genus Locusta; species Locusta migratoria. Next base: position 244,124,976 of record CM048748.1, read on the forward strand.
TATTGAGAAAGGCTACGACCTTGTATGGCATCGTGGTCACTTCTCAGAACTCCAAACCTATGCCCTCCATATGAATTACACTGTCACGTTACCCCCTTCCTTTCCAGCCACTCCTTCCATGTCACTGTCTACATCCCACTTTTATACCATCTAGCCCTCTGGGGTGTAATCCAACATTCCGTTCTCTCACCCCTCCTCTATTTCCTTTATATAGCAGACATGCCCCAACCCCTGTTCACCTTCTTCAATCTGCTGATGACACCTCCTTCTTTTATTGCCCTCGCCCTTCAATGATGCCAGTATCTCCTACAGTCTCGCGGCCCAACCCCCCTCCCCCCCCCCACACACATTTTTTCACCTGGTGTAACCATTGGTTCATCTCACAAAATCCTGCCAAATCCCAGATAATCCTCATGGGTCATACCACTCTCTCTTTCCAGCTCCATGACTTCTATCTTATCCTCTGTGGCAGCCTTATCCGCCACACCCCCACCCTAAAATACCTCGGTGTCACTCTCAATCACTTCCTCACCTGCATTCCACATTTAAAATCACCCAACAGAAAGCACACAATTGCCTCCTCTCTGGTTAGAAATAGGGTTTCCAACTCTCTACCATCCTCTATGCCTATCAATCACTGATGCATCCAATACTCTGTTGTTTCAGTGTAGCCTGGATCTCTGCCCCTCCCCCTTTTCCTTCTACAAATGTCTCCAGACATTGAGTGCCACCCAATCTGCTCCACCTACCATACCCAATCCAATGCCCCACATGGATCCTTTATGAACTCATCCCCTTCCGTCACCTCCTCCTGATTTTTAAACTTTTGCACACTATATATCAAATGCAATCTAGACTCGCACAACCCCCTGGACTTCCCTCTCCTTACCGACCTTTGAACTCCTTCACGTGTCCAGTGCTGTATCCCCCCAAATCTGACACATAAACACCCTTCATCACATCCTATCCTAGGGTAATTTATGTTTCCTCCCCCTCCCAGATGATGCCCTCCCTCTTGACATTTCCCCATCCTACCAACTCTTTTCCTACCTCCCTTGCATAGGTGCTCCCTCTTCCCTCTCTCTCCCGTGAATTTCTGCACTTCCCATCCCCCTCTCCCCTCCCTCTTCCACATCTCCTCCCCCAGCAGAATCTCCCCCTCACCCCCCAGTGTTTTTATTGATATCACGGTCGTCAGGTGTATTAATGTATTTTAAAGTGTTGTGCCTGCCATATTTGGTAGAACAATAGTAACGACTGACAGACACACAAATTGAAACAAATTCTGAAAGATAATATTGTCATCTCAAATAGTGGACCTTCATTTGTTAGAGGGGGCAGAAAGTCACTCAATACTGGTGGTAACAAAAATGTGGAGAGAGAGAGATAATGGTTTACTCATCTTGGTGACCCTAGAATGACTCATGTTTGTGAGTGTCAGACTGTTTTTTGGATAAGGATGAGAAGCATATTGTTCAAAAGTTCTTATAATACAGTTCTTTCATCTTGCTTCCTCTTCAAGCATCTTGTTAGTCCCCTCTTCAGTACCTACTTTTTTTTACAACTCCTGTATGTCCTTCAAGTTAGGTGATTTCAAAAATATACAGTGCATTCTTTACTGGTTATCTTCAGTTTTCTGATTTCCATCATAGGCAATTGGCAAGACATCCGAGAGTCCAAGATGGTAAATTTACTCAATTTAATATCAGCAGCAGAGCCTATATACCCAAATAACCATATAGTTGTTTGCAAATAAAAAAGGATAATGGTTGAATTCTTTCCAACTCACATGCCACACAGCTGGCCACACCACTCCCCAGCTGCATTCAGGCAGTGAGGGTCAGTGGTGGGATTTGACACATCATAGTCAGCTGCTTGTGTGGATACCGGCAGTGGCATTCATCTGAAAGCACTAACCTGTTAACTGTATGTGCTGTGCTGTGGCACTGACACAAGACAATGGCCGTGGGTGGCCGAGGCAGTCACATGGGCCAAACCAACAATGCTCTGTTCGGCAAGAGTATCAGTGCCCATGTCTGCCATACTGTTCGATGTATGACTGTGGTAGGATGCAAAATGACTTGGACCAAATTGATAGGAGAAGTGAGGATTGGCAACTAGTGCTAAATGTAAGGTGATGCAGATGAGTAAGAGAAACAGTCCCATAATGTTTGAATACAGGATTAGTAGTGTGCTGCTTGACAGAGTCACATCAGTTAAATATCTAGATGTAACGCTGCAGAGCGATGTGAAATGGTATGATCATATAAGGACAGTTGTGGGGAAGGCAAATGGTTGACTTCGATTTATTGGGAGAATTTTGGGAAGGTGTGATTAATCTGTAAAGGTGCCCACAAACAAATTGCTTGAACGAACCCTGCCTTGAGTATTGTTCAACTGTTTGTGATCCCTACTACATCAATTTAAAGGAGGACATAGAGGCAATTCAGACTCAGGTGGCTAGGTTTGTAACTGGTAGATTCAATGAATGCACGAGTGTTACTGAAATGCTTCGGGAACTTAAATGGAAGTCACTGGATGGAAGGCGACCACACAGATGAGATCAAAGAGCATTCCTTTTTTCCCCTCATTCTGTATGGAAGTGGAACAGAAAGCAAGTAACTAGTAGTGGTACTGAGTACGCTCCACCATGCACCTTTGGGTGGATTACGGAGTGTGTATGTAGATGTAATCGTGCAAAAGCAGGCTTAACATATGTGTGATCTTGCCCTTACTAAATAAGAAGTGGTCCATCAAGGTCTATGTTCATGTCACAGGCCCTTTTATCCTTGCAAATGTTTCACAGATTTATTTTCACAGCAGTGCCAATTGCAGTGGTTCATTATAAATTGTGGCACCATGCCTACCGTGCCGTCTCTGGCATCAGTGTCAAAGTGTGGTCCCATTGACTTCCTTACATAACTAATATCAATCAATAATGTCATTTAAACTCTCGACATAAGCCAAAAAATATTTTTTATCTAATAAGACTATGAAAATTAGTTTCATGGCCAAATCCTTTAAACTTCCAGCTGTTTTCTACTTGCCAGTCAGGATGAAAATTTCTTCCTATTATGTTTTGGTCAAATACAAATGCACTATCAAAAGTCATTGTGTATTTGGCTACTGTTGAGAAAGTGCTATTGATGATTCATTCACAAATTAAAACTGTGTGTTAAAGTACCATACACATATATGTGTCTTTTGCATGTTTCAAGGGTCAACTTAATATCTGTACAACAATGGTGCAATTGTGTAGTTTGGGTAGTGAGGATGTGCAGAGTCGACAACTCTCAGCTGGCTCACAGTTTGGTCCCAGTTGTTCACTCTATTCATACCTCAGAAGAAATAATGATTATAGGAGGTACTGAAGTGCACAATATCACCTTTGCCAAATGGAAGAAACTGCCAAATTACTTACCTTAATTTTTTATAACTACATATTTACGTCTTGAAATGAAATTTTGTTATTTAAATTAAAATTGGTAGAACAAGTAAGACAGTAGACACTGAGTTTGTTGAAGTGCCTTAACTTTTCACCACATTTCCTGCAGCAGGGTATAATCGAGGGAAAATGCTGTGGAAGACTTGGCAGTCAGAAGGCAACTCTTTGATTAACATTCATAATTCTGAAACTTCCAACTATCCAATTTTACAGCAGTGGACCTGAAGTTTTGTGCAAACAGAGCAGTTTCTGATTCCTCATCCAAAATGTAACTGTTGACTTTTCATCAACAAATGGGCAGTGTTAATCAAGAATTTAACTTTACTGTAATTAATTTGTTACAAAAAAGTTACTGTGTTAAATATTAAAGCATTATTTTATAGAAGATGTAGTGGAAGTTACTGTTAATCATTAAAGCATAATAATACACTTGAAATTGATGGTGTAAGACAATGAGCATGTGAATAAAACAAATTTCTATTGCTTGAAGAAAAATGTTTTGTTTGGACAAGTACAGGTAGAACACTGAAGATCAACAAAGAAATTGCTCAATCAGTTTCATAATTACTTTGCTATTAGTGTTCAACCATGACAGAATCAAAATATCGGAGAAGCCAGTAATATCTCTCATGAGGTGTCTACTTCCCTTCATGACCATCAATAGCTTAAAGCTTTTATCCCAGACCAGTGCTCACTTAGGAGACAAAATGTCTTTCTCCAAAAAAAAAAAAAAAAAAAAAAAAAAAAAAAAAAAAAAAAAAAAAAAAAAAAAAAAAAAAAAAAAAACTGCAACATTCAGGTGTGAAGGTTATTATAATTAATAAATTATTAAAATTAAGGCAATCCCTTTCAAGGTGATCACAGATTTTCATAAGCTGCAAAGGTACAATCCAATTACTGGTACATAATGTAATTTCCATGGTCACTTTACTAAATAAAAGTAGTACTTCACACAAATTCAGAAGTCAAGCAACAATAAAGAGCATAATTATTCTCTCACACACACGATTGTTTACATCCCAGTGTAGCCACACCGAACTTACCTGTTTTTGTGGTATTCAGCTATCCACATTACACTATACTGTGCAAGCCACTTCAGCTTTGAATAATAACAGCAACCCACATGCAATTGATTCTGATTACTGTATTTGTGTGTTGGACTCCCTCTGTAAGTTTTACCCCTCACAATTCCCAGTGCCTTTCTGCATTTTATATCTTCTCTACTTCCAGCAATCAGAAGTTACTTTACTGCCTAAATTAAATTTTTAAAAATCTTTGGACATTAGAGCCAAGTGAATAATTTTCTATGAATTTTTTCAAAGTATAGTTTCTTACCGGTAAACAACATTGTTAAAAAAAAGAGCATGGGCAATACAATATAAATACTACAGAGTTTGTCCTATGCCTGTAGAAATTTTGGACTACTTCATGTGAAATGTCTGAAAACTAGTCATTTTTGTTACAAGGTCCAGAACAATCTTTCAATTTTCATGTTTTAAGGATAAATTTTTTGGTTGTGTAAAATTCTGCCAGTCAACTTCCTCTTTCATTCCTTTTCCACAGTCCATATTCATCTACTATTTTTCCAACTCTTCAGTTTCCTACTACCAAATTCCAGTCCCCAACCACAATCAAATTTTTCTCTCCCTTCACTGCCTGAGAAAATGTATGATGAGATAAAAGAAATCTTATGAAAATTCATCGTGAAGATGGAGCAGGATCAGCAACTGGATATGTAATGAAAATCATTTATTTTCTCTTTTTTGGTCACAGCTGCACTATTTAGAAGTTGGTAACTAGTTTCGGACTTGTTCATCCATTTTCAAACCATAGGCCTTATTGCAACCGTAACAATACACAGCACGAAGCAAATGACTGATAAAATCTATACGTTGTCCACTGTTAATACATGATTACATTGAAATTTTAAAAAAAGTTAAAATCAATAATGCATTCCCGGACCTCCAACATACAGATTTTATCAGTCATTTGCTTCAGTGTATTGTTACCGTTGGAATAAGGCCTATGGTTTGAAAATGGACAAACAAATCCGAAACTAGTTACCAACTTCTAAATAGTGCAACTGTGACGAAAAAAGAACAAGCAACAGTACCTCCACTTTGACAGCTGCCATCCCTTCCATATTAAATGATCCCTTCCCTACAGCCTGGGCATCCATGGGAAATGTGTCTGTTCCAGTAACGAATCTCTCACCACCTACAACAACAATCTATCCAATGCTTTCCTCTCCTGCAACTACCCTACAGACCTTGTCCACAAGCATATCTCCCGAGCTGTTGATTCCTCTCCTTCCAACAACAATGTTCCTAACCCCAGACCACCCAGAAGCACCCGCTTAGTCACCCAGTACCATCCTGGCCTGGAGTGCCTCAACAAATTCCTCAAACAGGGCTATGACTTTCTCAAGCCATGCCTTGAGATGAGATCATCACTCCAAACTGTTCTTCTAACACCACCCAGAGTAGCCTTCCGCCGTCCTCACAACCTCCACAACATTCTCGTCCAACCTTACAACATCCCAAAACCACCCTCCCTACCTAATGGTTCCTATCCCTGGAACCTATCCCACTGTAAAACGTGTCCAATGCATCCTCCCACTACCACATACTCCAGACAGACAGACTGTTCACCTGGGGGACACCCAATATCCTGTGGCAGAACATGCCCTCCAGCATAAATCCAGGGATCTTGGCACGTATTAGACCACACATGCCATTTGGATACTACCAACAAACACCAGTCCCTCAGAGCTACGGAGGTGGGAACTTGCCCTCCAACATATCCTTTCCTCCTGCCACCCCTCTGGCCTAAATCTACACTAACCCCTCCACTTCCTCCATCCTCAGCTCACCTATTCATTATCCCTTCCTTACCTCTCTCTCTCTCTCTCTCTCTCTCTCTCTCTCTCCGTGTGTGTGTGTGTGTGTGTGTGTGTGTGTGTGTGTGTGTGTCCATCTTACCCTGTTAATCAAAAACTTTTTAGACAACCCCCTCGCCCCTCCTTCACCCCTCAGCATCATTCAGTTCACTCATTTTCTCTTCTCTTTACTACTTGTTCTTTCCTCTTTGGTTACATATATCCTCTCTGGCTTGGCTCAGTACTAACATGCAGTTGTGACTTTAGCATCCAGATGTGTATTTCAAATATGTATCAAATTTTAAATGTATGTAGGTTCTGTTCTAGCTTTTACCATAACTGATGTATATTGTAGTTTTGTTTAGTTTGTTTATGTGAATTTATGTAATTTATTATCTGTGTATCTGGGTAATCGCTGATAGGGAAGCAGGAAACATCTTAGGTGTGTGTGGTATGTGGTCTTTGGAGCACCAGAGAGGGAGCAGTAGTAGTAGCTGTGGAGTCGGAGAGGGGGGTCGAGCTCTGTCGTTTCAACAGTTTGGACACAAGCAAGTTCGTGAGAGCGTGCAGCGCCTCGCTCTTTGCAGTCACCAGGCCTTGTTGGTGGAGTTCCATAATGAGTGCACGTTTCCAATAAGAGCAGGGGCACATGGCAGTTCATCTGTATATGTCACGTTTCTGCCCTCAAATTGCTCACTGGATTGGACCTGTGCCTGTATTGTGACCTGCAGCATTGTCGGAGTCGGCGCATCCTGCTCTTCAACAATGAGGACGCAACGTAAGATCGTTCCAATAATTTCCAACCACACAGAATTGAGACATTTTGTAAGGCATTACCCACTTTTGTGCTTGAGAAACTATTTTTTTCTAATAATAACCTACAATTTAAAGAACTTCTACCACATCATTGTCCTAAGTCATTGTTACAAGCAGGGTCCTATCCATTTCAGAAGTTTCCCGAGTGTCATTGAAAGTGAAAAAAATTTTAAATTCAGTGCCAAACTGTAAAATTTAAATAATGAAAGTTTGAATTTTAAAGCTAATTTCAACATATTACAATTTTGGAAATAAGGAGTTGCTTAGTTTAAAACAAAGTTTGCACAATTAAGTAACTAAACAAAATTATATATTAATTCTAAATTAATTGTTTCATTACTATTTAATATTTCATTGGTGTAAAATTTGTGTGTCAAGTTGATTCCCTATGTTGGTTCGTATTTTGGCGTTGTCGATCTGTGATCTAGTTGCAAGTCATTTTGAGTAATTTCTTCCTGGTAATCTTAACATTAATTATTCTGCCAACAGAGTGTTTTGCTGCCTACTGTGTAATTCTCATGCAGGTGAGTGTTAGTGAAGGGACGTTGATAATCGAGTGCAACATTGGTCTCCGATCCAGCACTGTATCCGAACTAATACAGTTTATCATATAATAATTACGTGGCTTATTTTCTTTCTTGTTATACATTGATAAAATCAAAGCATAATTTTTCATAAAAGTTATTCGATTGAAAAAGTGTTTGCCAACCTTCTGTTGTGCAACACTAACGTGTGTGATTACCCATTCATAATTGTCGTGGTTAATTCCAACACACCCTGAGTGCCCCTTTGGGCTGGCGACCGTGTTAATTTATTAATGTTCTTTTACTATTTCATTGTTTGTTACTTCCCATAATTTGCAATACATACGTATGTGAGTGAGATTGTTTTATAATTAAAGACATTCAATTAGTAATTAGTAGAGTAGGAGGCACGGGCTATCTGGTGTGGTAGTTCGTTGTAGCAGCATTCCCTCACTAGTTGGTTTTCGTTTGCACAATAATTTTTTGGTAAAGATAGCCTTGTCCAACTTTATTTTGTAGGCAACACACGGGTCAATTTTAACATTAATCTGTCATAGGATTAATCAACCGATTAGTGACGGTAGTGTTACACAGTATCTCTGACTTCCACACTCCTCAAACACCACCTTCATGACCTATATAGTGAATTACCTTTCCCTTCCGTTCCCATCGTCTTTTTTTCCCTTGTCTCCCACCTGAGGAAGGAACTGTGTTCCAAAAGCTTGTCCTTTTTCGTCCCCTTTTCTTTTTCTTCATTTGTGTAACTATCGCCGGTACAGCACAAAGGTAAGTACTGGCCAGCCAATCTATCTCTTTTGAAAAATAATTTATCTCTGAGGGGAGTTTCCTTCATTAATCAAATATTACCTACATTTTTATATTTTTATTTATTATTATACCTACTACTGCATTAGCTGCAGCTGATCTGACCAGAAGTGCAACTTGATGCCAAACTTTCCTTTTCAAATTTTCTAACTTACCTTCCTGATTAAGGGATAGAACCAAACACATTCTGATCCGAAGAATGTCTCCTTTGTTTTTCCCAATGATGACACCCTTCTGAGTACTTCCAATGTGGAGATACAAATGGGGGATTACTTCACCTCCTGTACATTTTATTCCAAAGGATGTGATTATCTAGTATCCATACAATAGACATGTATGTCCTTAGGAAATGTAACAACTGTAGTTTCACCTTGCTTTCAGCTGTTTACAGTAACTTTATGACAATGCAGGATTAGCTGATGTTACAAGACCAGCCCAGTCAATCATCCACACTGTTGCCCCAGCAACTAATGAAAATACTGCTCTCCTCTTTAGGGATCACACATTTGTCTGGCCTCTCCACAGATACCCCTCTGCAGTGATTCCACTTACAGAATGGTTATCTGTATTTTGAGGCACACAAGCCACATCACCTCAGCAATGTCTGTGGTTCATAGGGGTGACCTACTGACGTACATGGCATGAACTACTCATATTCTGTCATGTTAACACTGTTCATTAATGATTAACGGATAAAGGGCCTTATGCCCAGTTATGTTTCCATCACAGTGATAATTTACCAGGCAGATGTATGTCAACTACCCTTATGTTATGAGACAAGATGACAGTAGCTATGACAATATTGTTGAGGAAAAGCAACTAATCTCCTCCATAAACATGAGTTTACAACTCTTTTGATTAAATTTGTTTTGAAATAAGTTGTAACAAATCTCAAGGCATACTTCCTCTGTTTTATTACAAGTGTTTCTTTTTTGTTGTTTCCCCATCAGTGCCAATTCACTGTTTCTGATGATATTACCATCACATCTTATTGATCCTTTGTATTAAATTACAGACTTTTTTGTAATTTATTTTTTATGTGTTGTCTGATCATAACAGCTTGAATAGTGTTTTCCATAATAAAATAAAATTAAAAAAAGGGAACTTATCTGGACTGGGGTCTCAGTGAGAATCACAATTATGTATTACAATACTTTATTTTATAGGTACACAGAGAAACAGGTATTCTCAGAAAAGTGACTAGTAACTGCACACTACATATACTAGTGTCTATAATTTTATATCAGTATGAGAGATTACTTCAATACATAAGCTGCCATGAAATGGGTTGGTTTTAAAATATTGCAGTTTCTTCTGTTCCCTTAAAACTGCACCTTTAATGAATGAGATTTGTAAACACTCATTTGAATGCTAAACCTCTGCAGTCATGTTAAATTTTGGTAATAGATACAGTTATCTGAAAGCTATTAATCACATAATATAACAGCACCTCAGATCATGTTTGTTGGAGTTGTAAATTGTACATTCTAACAGGGTTTAACAATGTATACTGCAATAAAATCTCTTCCTTGAAGTGGAAAACATGGTTCAAAAAAGACAGGTATTCATATTCAAGTACACATTTACAACAGTTTTAACCTGTCACAAATACAGCAGTACATTATTATTAAGTAATAATAAAAACAAGAGCATTTTGTCAACAGTTGCAAATTGTGAAGTAATCTTCTGTACAAATGTCCATGTTGCATCAGGCAACTAAGGGAAAAATAAGCAACTAAAACCAGTTGTGGTAACTTAAAATCTACATGATCTGAAAATATATTTTTTGTCATCACAGGACATTGTCTAAAGATGTTTTGAAAGGTCTGATAGTTTGGGAAGCACTTCCACATCCATTCTTACTATGATAAAAAATCTATGATCAAAATGTTCAGTTTCTTGCAAGACAGAACTACTAACTTAATAATATATAACATACTTTGGAAGAGCGCTGTGTTATATCTTAATATTCTCAGTATCACAGGCAGAGCAAATACAAGTACTCATTAAAGCTACCACGTGTAACTGTAATATTGTATCATAAAACAGTAAATAACTTACAATTAACACAAATTATATATTAAATGGAACTTACTTAACTTGTATACTATTCACTGTACAAGTAAAGCACATATACTACAACATTTCTGTTGAATATTTATTAAAAAGATCTTCCTATATACAAGTCACTTTTCTCTCTCTGTCTTTGCTTCAGGATACACTAGTTAAATATAACTTAGCAAATATAAAACAAAGAGAGTAAGTTCTTCAGTCAAAGATAAAACTGTCTGTCGCATTCAGATTAAGGACTAGCACCTCAGTTCACAAAATTTATACAGTTAACTGACACAGGAAATTTCTTTGTAAGTGGCGTAAAAATTCATTTATGCCAGAGGCCGTGGAAGGGATTCTCGTCGACGTTTTGGTATCCTGCGTCCAATATGAATCAGCATTTGTCCACTTTTAAAGTCCTTGAACACAGCTATGGCTTCCTGATGGCTGAGACCATGTAGTGGCTTGCCATTGACAGCTAGAATCTCATCACCTGTAAAAGGAGGAACAGTTATAAAACTATCATTTCCTGTATTGATTTTTAAGAATAAAATAATACATAATTCCACAAGCTGTGACATGGTTATGAATAGAGCAGTGATACACTCTTAGTTGTTAATTTATCAATTTTTTTTAGTTCCCTCACTTTGTTCTTGTATATTTTTATCTAACATTGCCTAAAGAGTACCTCAGTCATATAATGTCACTTTAACAATTCAATTTAATCATTTTAAAATCCAGCTTCCTTCGTATTTTAATGTACTACATATTTTATTACCGTTTTATCTTTGACAATAAAAAAATAATAAAAAATATATAAAATAAAATAAAAATAAAAAAAGGCCACAACATAGCCCATCTCACAATTTTCCTTATAATTACAAAAGTGATACAAGCCTACAGTAGCATCATCTAGAGTCCTTATGGCCAATGTATAGTCCACAGGCTGGTGAACCTATTTTTTTATGAACAGTAGTTACGATACGAAGGTCTGTACCAGCAATGGTACCTTGTTTACATTACACTTTAATAATATATGCCAATGTTATGCTTATTACAGTCCCACTGTAATAAATCATTATATGGAAATAACTATATTGTATTTTAAGTGAATTTTTATATATGTATGACTGTAACAATTATCAGTAAGACACTTCAAGTGTTTTAAGATGTAGACTGCCCATCAGTGTGTCTTTTTTTTTTTTTTTTTTTTTTTTCCCCTGCTGCAGATCTGAAGATGGCCATAACTGATTGAAACCGGTTAACTAATGGCTAAATTGACGTAATTGACATGAATAAAGAAAATCAATGCTGCATTAAGTTTAGTGATGAATTTTTTTATTAGTAACATAACAAATAGTTCCCAGCACAAATTGAATGGAATTAGTTATTTTTAAGCTCCCAGCTTGGAAGCAAGTGCAAAAATTTAAATATTATTTCCAGAGCTAAACTATTGAAACTGTAATATTACAAAAGTTATTTATGGAAATATCAGATCATAACATAGATTTTAAATAAATGCTAAAGCTGTGTGTGGAAGCTCCCACCAGAGGTTTGAGTCCTCCCTCACCCAAGTGTGTGTGTGTGTGTGTGTGTGTGTGTGTGTGTGTGTGTGTGTAGTCACACAAGTTTTGAACAAACACTAAAACTACATTCGATATTCTATATTGTATAACATTTAAGCATGGATACTAATAAAAAATGACGTAAATCTGTTTTCAACTCATAACCAGAATGTATTTTCCCTTTTATAAGATTTAAAATAGTCCCCCATTCGGATCTCCGGGCGGGGACTACTCAGGAGGATGTGATCATCAGGAAAGACAATACTGGCATTCTACGGGTCGGAGCGTGGAATGTTAGATCCCTTAATCGAGTAGGAAAATTAGAAAATTTAAAAAGGGAAATGGATAGGTTGAAGTTAGATATAGTGGGGATTAGTGAAGTTCGGTGGCAGGATGAACAGGATTTCTGGTCAGGTGAGTACAGGATTATAAATACAAAATAAGTTGAGGGTATCACAGGAGTAGGATTGATAATGAATAAGAAAATAGGAATGCGGGTAAACTACTATGACCAGCACAGCGATCGCATTATCATTGTCAAGATAGATACGAAGCCAACACCGACAACAGTAGTACAGGTTTATATGCCAACTAGCTCTGCCGATGATGAGGAGATTGAAGAAATATATGAGGAGCTAAAGGAAATTATTCAGACAATTAAGGGAGAGGAAAACTTAATTGTTATGGGTGACTGGAATTAGGTAGTAGGACAAGGAAGGGAAGGGAAGATAGTGGGTGAATATGGTCTGGGCAAAAGGGATGAAAGAGGAAGCCGCATGGTAGAATTTTGCACGGAACATAATTTAGTTATAACCAACACCTGGTTTAAGAATCACAAAAGAAGGTTGTATACGTGGAAGAGACCAGGAGACACCGGGAGATATCAGATAGATTTTATAATGGTAAGACATAGATTTCGGAACCAGGTTTTGAAGTGTAGGACATACCCAGGGGCAGACATAGACTCTGACCATAACTTGTTGGTTATGAACTGTAGGCTGAAACTGAAGAAACTACAGAAAAGTAGGAAAATAAGGAGATGGGACCTAGATAAATTGAAGGAACCTGAAGTTCTTAAGAATTTCAGAGGGAGCTTCAGAAAACAATTGACAGAAACAGGGGAAAATAAAACAGTTGAGGAGGAATGGGTAAAATTGAGAGATGAAATAGTGAAGGCAGCGGAGGACAAAATAGGTAGGAAGGCAAGACCTACAAAGAATCCTTGGAAATCACAGGAGATACTAAATTTAATCGATGAAAGGAGAAAGTATAAAAATGCAGTAAATGAAACAGGCAAAATGGAGTACAGACGACTAAGAAATGAGATTGACAGGAAGTGCAAAATGGCTAAGCAGGAATGGCTAGAAGGCAAATGCAAGGATGTAGAAGAATGTATAAATAGGGGAAAAATAGATACAGCCTACCGGAAAATAAAAGAAACATTTGGCGATAAGAAAAACAGCTCTATGAATATCAAGGACACTGATGGAAAACCAGTTCTCAGCAAAGAAGGGAAAGCTGAAAGGTGGAAAGAGTATATAGAGGGGCTCTACAAAGGAAATGAACTTCGAGACACTATTGTAGGAAGGGAAGAGGATGTAGATGATGATGAAATAGGAGATACTATACTGAGACATGAATTTGAGAGAGCACTGAAAGATCTAAGTCGAAACAAGGCCCCTGGAGTAGATGATATCCCGTCAGAGCTACTGAAGTCTCTGGGAGAACCAGCCATGACAAAATTGTTTCACATTGTGTGTAAGATGTATGAGACAGGTGAAGTACCCTCAGACTTTAAGAAAAATGTTATAATCCCCATTCCAAAGAAAGCGGGTGCAGACAGGTGTGAAAACTACAGAACCATCAGTTTAATAAGTCATGGTTGCAAAATATTAACACGAATTATATACAGAAGGATGGAAAAGCTGGTAGAAGCCGACCTCGGGGAAGATCAGTTTGGGTTCAGGAGAAATGTAGGAACACGGGAGGCAATACTCACTTTACGGCTTATCCTAGAAGATAGATTAAGAAAAGGCAAACCAACATTTCTAGCTTTTGTAGATTTGGAGAAGGCTTTTGACAATGTTGATTGGAATAAACTCTTTCAAGTTCTGAAGCAAGCAGGAGGAAAATATAGGGAGCGTAAGGTTATTTACAACTTGTACAAAAACCAGACAGCGGTTGTCAGAGTTGAAGGGCATGAAAGGGATGCAGTGGTTGGAAAGGGAGTAAGACAGGGTTGTAGTCTTTCTCCATTGTTATTCAATTTGTACATTGAGCAAGCTATAAAGGAAAGCAAGGAGAAATTTGGAGAAGGAATTAAAGTTCAGGGTGAAGAATTAAAAACATTGCGTTTTGCCGACGACATAGTAATTCTGTCAGATACAGCAAAGGACCTGGAAGAGCAATTGAACGGAATGGACAGTGTGCTGAAAGGTGCATATAAGATGAACATTAACAAGAGTAAAACTAGGGTAATGGAGTGCAGTGTAAGAAAATCAGGTGATGCTGAAGGAATTAGATTAGGTAACGAAACAATAAAGGAGGTAGATGAGTTTTGTTACTTGGGCAGTAAAATAACAAATGATGGCCGCAGTACAGATGATATAAAATGCAGAATGGCAATGGGTAGAAAGGCGTTTTTGAAAAAGAGAAATTTGTTAACTTCGAATATTGATTTAAGCCTAAGGAAGTCCTTTCTGAAGGCATTTGTATGGAGTGTTGCCTTGTATGGGAGTGAAACATGGACGATAAGCAGTGTGGACAGAAAGAGGATAGAGGCTTTTGAAATATGGTGCTACAGAAGAATGCTGAAGATTAGGTGGGTGGATCGCGTAACTAATGAGGAGGTACTGAACCGAATTGGGGAGAAAAGAAATTTCTGGCATACCTTGACTAAAAGAAGGGATAGATTGGTAGGACACATTCTTAGACATCAAGGAATTGTGAATTTAGCGTTGGAGGGAAGTGTGTGGGGTGAAAATCGCAGAGGGAGACCAAGAGACGCGTATAGTAAACAGATTCAAGTGGATGTGGGTTGTCGTTCTTATGAGGAGATGAAAAGGCTTGCTCAGGATAGAGTAGGGTGGAGAGCTGCATCAAACCAGTCTCTGGACTGAAGACCACAACAACAACAAAGCTGTGTTACCAACAATAAGCATTATTTTTGGCTAATGTAAATATTTTCATAAATTTGAATAAACTGATTTATTGGTGCAAGAGCAAGTTTTGGCAGAATATTATATTCAAATTATGGATATACTGAATTAAGAGTTTCTTCATTTGTTCATTCCTAACAATCCGCTGAAGTTGGAAAGGATATGGATTTCACAAAATTTCTAGTTTGAATATAAACTTCTGTATTCCTGCATAATGCCTTTAAGAATTAAAATGATGGAAATTTGGTTAGGGTTCCATATCCTTCTGGTGCTGAGATCATTGGAGACTTTAGATTTGTTTGGATTTAACAACTATGGAAGGGAACACTGGCCAATGAGTTATTCAAGAAACCATTTCAACATTTCCATATAGTGACAGTGATACCAGAAAAAATGAAAGTGGGTATATGTACACAGAGATAAGTGTGGTGGCTGTGGCAGAGTGGAGGTGCCATCATTGCAGGGCAGTAGAGGTGGTTACATGCCACTGTCAACTTTTTGTCCATAAACGTTTATGTGAAAATGGTTCACTGAAGTACCTGGACGTGTATTAAAATGAAATTTGACTGGAGAAATGAAAGGACTGAGCTTCAGTGAAGTAACATAGTTTACTCTGTTGGGATAATATTAAAGCTGCTGTTGTGCCCAACATTTCGATCAAGTTGATCACCACTTGCATTATCTCAAGTACTCATTCCTCTGGAAACTCTGTTTATATTAGTTATGCTCACTACAGTATCCAGAAACTAGGAATACATCTGTTTGATTGATCTTACTACGTAAAGTCGGTACATTACTGGATCACCATTAATGAATATGAATTGAGGTGGTGGTTGCAGGCCATGAGGTATATTTCCCCTTCCACAAAGAAAAGTATTTTTCATATTAATAATGGAGGATGGATAGCAACTCACTGTAAAGAGGCTCATTGAGCTGCTGACAGGTACAAAAATAGATAATCACATTCACACAGCTAAATTTTTGGCCATGTCCTTCGCCAGAAAAAGAAACACACATGTTCATGCATTCACTCAGACAACTAAATACACAGACACAAAACCACCATGCTCGACCACTCCAGTGCCACAAGCATATAGACTTTGAGTGAGGTGGGGAGTGGATGGGAAAGGATGCCAGGTAAAGGTAGGGATGGAAAGTTCTGTATTGCATGATGGATTGTAAAGGCTCTAATAGGCAGGAATTTGAGTTGCAGCAAGGAGTACAGTGAAGGAAGGGGTGGGAAAGAATAAAAGGGAGGTGTAAAGGAATATGGGGAGGGAGTGGGGTTATTTGAAACAATAACAATAATATGGAAAAAATAAAAATAGGAATCATAAATAATAATAAATAAATAAAAAGTCATCAATTAAGGGAATATTGTGAATGGCAACACATAGTTGCAAGGAAAACATGAGATGCTGGATAATGATGGGGAAGGGAGATGGGGGAGGGGGGGAATGACAGACATAGGGTATAGGGATGAAAAATTATCTTAGGTTGAGGCCAAGATGGTTGTTGGACTGTAGAATGTGTTGAAGGGACAACTCACATTGGCGCAATTGAGAAAAGCTGCTGGTGGAGGTGATGATTGGAGCCATCTGGATCCTTCCTCCATCACCAGCTCTTTTGAACTGCGCAGATGGGTGTTTCCCTTCAACACATTCTACAGTCCTGCAACCATCCTGGCTTCAACCTAAGTAACTTCCCATCCCTACACCATATGCCTAACATCTCGCAACCTCCTCATTCCCCACTCATTATCCTGTATCTCGTGTCTTCCTTGCAACTGTGTGTCGCGACTCACAATATCCCCTTAATTGATTATGGCATTTTTTTCTATTTTTATTTTTTTCCTTGTTATTTTTATTATTTCAAATCCCCTCCATCCCTCCCCACACTCCTCTACATCTTCCTTTTATTCTTGCCCGCCTCTTCCCTTTACTGTATTTATTGCCGCAATTCAAATACCCACCTATCAGAGCCTTTACAATCCATCATGCGACACAGAACTTTCCATCCCCGCCTTCACCCAGCATCCTTCCCCCCTCCATTCCCCACCTCACTTACAGCCTAGATGCTTGTGGCACTGGAGTGACCAGACATGGTGGTTCTGTGTGTATAGTTGCTTGAGTGATTGCGTGAATGTATGTGTTTCTTTTTCTGACTAAGGCCGTAGCCAAAAATTTAATTCTGTGGATGTGATTATCTATTTTCATGGCTTTTAGCAGCTCAATGAGCCTCTTTATGTTGAGTTGTTATCTATCCTCCATTACTGACATTCCAATCAGATTTTCCATTGTTAATATTTTTATCAATCTGATAAAATATATTGCTCAATAGATATGAAGAAACTGAATGAATACGACTGTGTCACATGTAATAATACCTTCCTGCCGGCTGCGGTGGCCGAGGGGACTGAGGCGCTCCAGTCACGGTCTGCACGGCCACTACGGTCGGGGGTTCGAATCCCCCCTCGGGCATGGATATTTGTGCTGTCCTTAGTGTTAGCTAGTTCATAAGTAGTTTGTAAGTTTAGGGACTGATGACCCTGTAGTTAAGTCCCATAAGCTATACATACCTTCCTTGAGCCTTCCACTGTCCGCAGCTTGTCCATGAGGAAATACAGTCTTGACATAGATGCCCATGGAACCGCGTGGGGAATCACGGCCACCCACAATGCTGAACCCGAGCCCTTTCTGGCCTGGTCCCTTGGTGAATGCAACAGTCAGGATGGTGAAAGAAGCTCCACGGCCGTGGCGTGGCAGTGTGCAGAAGCGGCTCTCTTCCTCTCCATCTGCTGCACCCTCGCCCTCTGCTTCTTCTTCCACCACTTCGGATATACGTTCTCCAGTTGATGCCGCCTGTGAACAAAAAAGTAAAAATGTTACTACCGATATCAGATAGCCTTGATAGCTGATAAAATGTGTACTGCACCTCCAGTTTACAATAAAATAGCATACCTTTCCACTTAAAATATTTTGGTATTACGAAAGTTATCTGCTGAAAACTGATTATAATTGGAATGCTTAAGAAAACACAGCAGAAAGGTAAGAGTGAATGTTGGGATGGCTATCTTGGCAGCAGTTAATGATGTGACAGTGACGGTGACTATTACTGTTATTAAAGCAGTTCATATACTAAGTTACTTAATGGAAATACATCTGCGTGCGCCTCGGTTGCACAGTGGTAGAGTGCCAGACTACCAATCCAAACAAAGGTCGCGGGTTCAATCCCCGCCAGGAAATAGGATTTTTATCTGTCACTTTCCACTTCTTTCCCTCTGGCAGTGTTGCTCATGGGAAAAATACTGAGTAGCACCGTGGTTCGGAACCCACATTAAACTGTAGGTCCCTCTATAACCGGCTGGGTAAGTCAGTTCTAAGGTCGGAGGAAGGCAACAGCATACCAACTCCAAACAGGACCATGCCTAGTAAAGCACTGTGGTGCTCAAACCAATCTTCAGATTGTTGACTGCTTTACCCCCCCCCCCCTCCCCCATTTTTTGTGTGTTAGTGCCTCGGTCTTGTGTTTAACATCTCTACAATAAGCCATGCAGCTGGTGCTTCGACAAAGTGGCAATTATTGAAGATATCTATTAACCAAGGAAACAATGTAAGTTGTTCAAGAAATATCAGAAGGACGGCATTATTTAACTTTTTATAGAAGAATTGCTGGACGATGATGGCAGATTCTCGCTGCTGGATGAAAGATTTTTGGCGGAATTTACAATCATGTAGAAAATCTACAGTGCTTCTGGAAAGTAACATCCACGGACTATACAAATAAGAATTTAAAGGCAGAAGGTTACGACAAATTAATTGCGTTTTGCAAACCAGTTTTCCTTGAAGCAAACAGCGACTTTGTCGCAAATAATAATAATACATAGCCTATGGGTCTCATTTAGAAAGGAACTGAAAAATCACGTTTTCTTTTATTTATTTTTATGGCTGCAATGCCTATTGCTGTAGTAGTGATAACACGCGTTCGATCAGCTTTCGCGCAAAACATGGTTGCAACTAACTATACGTTGCGCGCGCGCCACGCAAGATTTCAGAACTGATGAAACTCCACACGCCACACGCTTGCGCGCCAGTTTCGTCATTTGCACCGACGCATTCAGTAGCGCACGCAGATGTGCCGCGGTTAAAACCGCACGGCCGGCCGCGGTGGCCGAGGAGACTGAGGCGCTCCAGTCACTGTCTGCACGGCCACTACGGTCGGGGGCTCGAATCCCCCCTTGGGCATGGATATTTGTGCCGTCTTTAGTTGTAAGTAGTTCATAAGTAGTTTGTAAATTTAGGGACTGATGACCCCGTAGTTAAGTCCCTCCCCCCCCCAAAAAAAAAAAAAAAAAAAAAAAAAAAAAAAAAAAAAAAAAAAAAAAAAACCGCACGTGTGGGCCCCCTATAGTCTTGGTATCGGTACTGACTTCCGTCTTGCAGAAGAGCGTAGATCTGAAGCACTTTCTATACGAGACGTCCAACGCGCACATGAAATTCGTTGTCAGCTGCAGCGCTCCTCGCGATAGACCGTCGATCTACAAAGAAGCGTTCAAACGGTACCCATTTTGTCGAATCGTCACCTTCACGTGTGTACTTGATTTGTTGTCAAATTACAGCAAATGAATCGCCGAGTTAAGATCATTATCCGAAACTGTAAGATATGTTCTGATTAAAACATTTATTTGTGTTGTAGACCGCCACTGTGAAACTGTTTCGTGCAGTTTATGCGTAACTATGTCGCTCACATGTATTAACGTCCTCATTATAAAATGCGACTACATTCTTCCAGCCCCTGCGGTTTGAGGCACCCATGTATATGATGAAGAAGCTCAGTTATCTATACATAGACCTTCAACTGTGACAAAGCTTCAAATAATGCTCACCAAAAACATATATTTCATCTATTAACCACAGAACGTTTCAGGAAAAATTGCAAATATTTTAGAAGATGGTAATAAAGACGATTTGCAATTAAAACTTCATATAACGTGTGTCCAGTTTTTATTGGGTACAGAGATACAGCTCATGGCATGTATAACAAACTTATAGCACATGCAAATTTATTTTGACTGATTCCTTCGTCGGTTCTTGGTAGATCAACATATTGATTTTTATTTAAACAACCGGTTTTCGACGTACTTTAAAGTCTGAATATGTGCTAGTAAGCAGAAAACCGGGTAACTAAGTGGAAATGAAAGTGTAGAACATTTACGAAATTCTACTTTGAAGTCAGTGTGATGTACTACCAAGAGCCTACGGATAAATCAGTGAACATTTCTTCATTTACATTTGCTCTAAGTTTGTTTGGTTTTCATATTAACAGCTATATCTCTGTATTCAATAAAAATTGTACACATGTTATATGAAATTTTTAATGCAATTCCTCTATAGTATCATCTCCTAAAAAATTTACGACTGAGTCGAAAAACTACGTTCCTCTGAGCATGAGACAAGTATACATTCTCAAGCAAATTCGCGACTTGTCTTCGTTTATCTGCTGGGTTACCCATTCGGTCGTCTGCGCATGCGCGAAGCACTTCCATACGCGTGAGAATAGGATCCATCCTATTCCGTCTACTAGCGATCGTATGTGTGCATCTTGTTCTAGTTGACGCGTCTACACTGTATCCGGCCGGCGTGACCGGTGGATCATGGGTAATCTCGAGAGCTCTCACTTCCCGTGTAGTAAGGGCTTAGGTGAGCTCTCACTGCATTTGAAGCAAAAAAAATCAAAAGGAAAGAGAATCGTCGTTTCCGGTGTCACGCTTTTGCCAAGGCACTGGCGAGCCGCGCGGTTTGGACCGGCTTCGCGGCAGATGGCACAAGCCAGGCAGGCCATAGCGGTCACTTCACAGACGCCAAAGCACTTCCTGCGTTTCGTGTGGGCCAGATACGTGCCCGCGCATCCGTTCGGCAGGCGACAGACGGCGATTCTCCGAAACGCCTCCACAGCCACTTCTGCTGCGTGCAGATATGGCGACGCCCACACTTCGTTTCTGTGGTTGGAAGCTCTGGAAACAGCTCCGATTTCACCAGCCTAGATCCTCACGTCCTGATTCTAAAAACATCGCTCTTGTGCAACACAAATAGCTCTTTATTGTCACGAAGTAAATAGTGCTATCGACAGCGGATCTCAAAATGACTACCTATTGTGGGTGGGCAAAATAATGTGAACGACATGCAGTATACTACGTCTTGTTGCAAGTTGGTACCACTGCTTACTTGTTGACATTGAGCCGCGACCGCAGTGTGCAACTGACGTACGATTTTTAAGCTTTCCCTTGCAGTAGGAGCCTATACTATACGTTTTGTTCTGCTACTTTCAACACGATTAAATGCGTCACCTCTTAGGCTTCAAAAGAGGCCAAGTCGATGGTGCTAACTTAATAGGAGCATCTGTGGTGAAAACGGCCGCACTGTTGAACGTTTCACTAGCGACAGTATCCTCGGTAATGACCACGGAGTTAAAAGGAGGGGAGAGGACGTGACGTCACGAACTTGAAGCCATGCTTGAAGCTGACTAAACCTAGCTCTACCATTACAGTTTGTTCAGTTGGGTCGGTAAGAGGCGGAACGACGTACCGCCCAAAATTAAAACTCGCTATTAGCGTACCGGCTGAAATTCTTTCTTAAATCTGTAAAAAATAGCCCAACTGTAAATTATCGAATAGATTTCGAAAAGAAAACTTGGAAAGTTTTAGGTTCGTTCAAGTTGCGATCATAACCGTCGAAGCGTTCAAACTGCATTTTCGAATACCAATGAAATCTGACTGGCGGTCAGATGTTCGAATTAGCCAATGGAGAGTTCCGACTAGTCTGAACCGAGACAGAGGAAATGCTTTTTACTGATTCCAAAGCGTTCAAGAACCTTGCTCCAAAGAGATAAGCCACTACATATGCACAGTCTTTTTTTATATGCAATATCGTGAAAGATAGCAAGTGCAAAATTCCGGCAATTCTTTTAAAAATTTAAGGGACAGTACGTCGCAACATTTTGACTTAATTTCCATTGATTGAATCATGAAACACTGCACGAGTTACGCATGTTTTATGCTTAGCACGACACGTTTTGAGAACGATTCACTGCCAAGAAAAAATATTTACCGTAAATATTATGTTGACTTAACCGTCGTTTTCGCACTGTAGCAGTTTAAGATTATAAAATAGTGTGCTGTAGCACTAGTAAGTAATAAAATAAAAGCTAATTTTAATCTCTTTAACCAATGCCTTTCTAATCGGCTGGATGTGTACAACTGTTGTTAACACGGTCAGTTGTGCTTCTTATGGCGATAAACGCTTGGTTCTGTCTTTTGTCAGAATTTTGTAATGGTCTTCGTGTGTCGTAAGTCCGCTTTGTCAAGTAACGTTTCTGTGAAGTGTCTGTCTGAAAATGTGCAAATGTATAAAAATGTTGTTAAGTAATAATGAGCTTGTTTAACTGGTTAAGTAACAACTAACTAGTTTTAATTATCGGCGGCAACACACACTCTTATTATTTTCTGGAACACAACCCCTGATTAGTTACGATAAGATGTCCAAAGCCGGTGGATGGGTGGTATCCTCATCTATACTAAACCCTTGAATACAACAAAAATGAGTTTCAAATCTGTAAGTTATAGCTATATATTGTAAGTGTATTCATATGCCTAAATCTTTACCTTCTTGATTTTCTAAAAAAATGTCCAATTGACTCACTTCATGTGAAATGAGCAAAGTACCGCCAATTTTATTTTTTTTTCAACTAAAGTACTGAGTTCGTTCAAAACATTAGTTTTCTGCTGAGCTGCTGTGTAGAGCTGTCCAGCCACGCGGAAGTGGCCGAGCGGTCTGGAGCGCGGATCACGCGGCCTCGTTCGTTTCATACATATAGTACATTTTAGGATTTGACCTCCCTCGGGCAAGGTTGTTTGTGTCGTCTTTAGTGTGAGTTAGTTCATAAGTAGTTTGTAAGTTTAGGAACTGATGGCCCCACACTTAAGTCCCATAAGCTTTACAAACATTGGAACATTTTTAAGTTATCCAAGATTTGCAATTAATAATGCCCGTGTGTGGTTGTACTAACCGTTTTGACAGCACTAATAAGTTGAAGGTAATTATTTCCATTCGGGCCTGCGAGTCTTTTTGAACAACACAAAAATGTTCAAATGTTTGTAGAGCTTGTGGGACTTAACTACGGGGTCATCAGTCCCTAAACTTACGAACTACTTATGAACTAGCTAATACTAAGGACGGCACGAATATCCATGCCCGAGGGGGGATTCGAACCCCCCGACCGTGGTGACAGTGCAGAACGTAACTTGCGCGCCGCAGACCGCTCGGCCACCGCGGCCGGCTGAACAACACATCCAGAGCTTCTTTCATTCAATGCACAGATGGTGACAGCACTCACGAGGAACGTACTTGGGCTCGAACAAACACATATACACCAAAATTGTATGAGAGATAATGTAAAGACCCCTTATTGCACTAGAAACTCCCACATCTGCAAAACCCTGCAGTCGTCCGTTAGAGGCCTCTGCGTGTGCCACGTCGCATTGCACTTTGTCCTGTCGGTTCGCCAGTAGGGACGGTGCAGTGTGCCTCCGAAGTTGTGTTTTGTGATGTTATTTGTGTGGCGAAGCGCGATTGCTTCAAATGTTTGTTCAAATGTTTGCAAATCTATCGGACCAAACTGCGTGGTCATCAGTCCGTAGCTTACAAACTACTTAAACCTAGGTAAACTAACATAAGGACAACACACACACACCCATGCCCCAGGGAGGACTCGAACCTCCACGGCGAGCAACCGCGCGCTCCGCAGCGAGACGCTTTAGACCGCTCGGCAACTGCACCGCGGCCGGCGATTGCTAATCAATCCTGCTAATGTGTTGCGATTAGTTGAAATGAAGTTACGAAGAACCCTTCTTCGTGAAGATGGTATTAGTGTAGAAGAGGCATCATTTGCATGTTTTCTCGTATCTGTTATGGTACAGAAATATAAGCATAAGTTAGATACTGTTGTTACAAACTCATAATAATGATAATAGCGATGACATGACGAACAACTCATTGCAACCGGTTGTGCTACGGTAAGTGCGGGAAGAGGCGATGGAAGCAGTGGCAGTGAATACCAACAGTCTTTCGGGAAGAAGGTTTAAAGTTGCAACTATCATCACGGCTTTTATTGACAATTCGCTAGAGAACATGTACGATGATTATTACATAAGTTATAGTTAAGATATCTGCATTACGTATGGCGTCTACAATTAGCCGGCCGCAGTGGCCGAGGGGACTGAGGCGCTCCAGTCACGGTCTGCACGGCCACTACGGTTGGGGGGTTCGAATCCCCCCCCCCCTCGGGCATGGATAATTGTGCCGTCCTTAGTGTTAGCTAGTTCGTAAGTAGTTTGTAAGTTTAGGGACTGATGACCCCGTAGTTAAGTCCCATAAGCTATACAAACATTTGAATTTGAAAAGTCTACAATTAGTGCTATCTAGAGCATGGTTGCAGAGCTTTGCAGAAAAACGACACCCACCAGCACATTGAGGTGTACGTAGAGATCCTGTAACCAAACGTTCATACAGATATGTTTGTTCGAGTCCATGTACTTTCCTTGTCAGTATTGATTCAATCATCTTCCTCACTTCACACGGGGCTGTATTTGATGCCCAGCTGAGTACAAACACGAGTGACAGGTCCATACAAAACGTAAACGCTTTTTCAAGCAAGGGACTTGGCAAAGGAACAAAACCTGAGTGAACTTGCGGGAGACGGGCCGTGTCGTAAAACAAGGAAAGTGAAACATATTTCCGCCGCCCTGCACGCGGACAGTAACCGCTGCTGGCATGGCGCCATAATCTTTATGGCAAGGGCTCTTCGCCCCGCTAAGAGTTAAGCTCCCTAATGCGTTCTTCCAGCCGCAGAGGGACGAAAAAAAAGGTGCCGTTTCCAGCCGGGCGGGCGAATTGTGCCAACTTCTCCGCAGGGGCTTACCGGCGTGCAAGTGTGAACCACGGTACAAGGCGGCCGCTATAATAAGGGGATTACGTCACACTGTTGCGAGATTAGGAAGTGCTCCCTCGGGACCGCTTAACAACGAGCACCTTCCTTTACAGTTACGCCTCATTCACGGAGTTTTGAAATGAAATGGAAACATTATGCGCTATAGTGATATAGGGAGAGGTTTTCGGGTGAAATCCTAAAATGTACTGATGTATGAAAAGAACGAGGAAAGATAAGGATTTCATTTCTCGCAGGCGACGTCATCACAAGATTTAAAATAATTAATTTCAGCTTAGGATTGTCGAGGGTCTCCATCTGTACTAGGGCTGATGATAAAATATCGATATATCGATACTTTTCAAAAAATGTCGATAACTATCGATATATTTTTTCGGTCGCATCATTGATATGTCGATATCAAAATTTAAATATCGGGTGCCGGTATTTTTATTTTACATTAAATTTTTATCGCAATTTTCGGTAAATATTTAAATGTTTCGTTTGAAACAGTAGTGGAATATAACTTTACTTTCGTTGTGTGAAGGAGTCTTGCTACTTTATCCCATCAAATCTTTCTCATTGTGTCGATAAAGTAAAAGGGGCGCTGCTGACGTAATTGGCGCTCAGCACTACCTATCTATAATCCGAGCTGAAATATCCGCCATTTTTGCTCCAATGTGCAGGACAGTTGTATGTGGGTATATACGAGTCGCGACCGGAAAGGGAGTTTATAATCGAATTTACCGAAGAATTTGTAGAAAATATGGGTGGCTGCGAACTGCACAAATCACTGCAGCAGAGGAGTGCGCATGTTCAAATTTCCCAGCAACCCAGAACGAAGAAAAAGATGGGCTATAAATGGTCGCAGAAGCAAGTGGGAAACAGAACCTGGCGCACAATTATGTATTGTAAGTTATATACAATTGCATTACTTCTCCCTGTCAATGATGCTGGAGCAGTTTGTTGGAGAATGTTTGTGACTTAATGAAGTTTTTCGCAGTTTTCAAAGTGGATAGGAATATTTATTGAGGTGCATTTATACGTAGTTTTCAACATACTGAATAATACTTCACACAATTACTTATATATAAAGTCGAAGCATCTCTTACGGTTGCATAACACACTCCAAAATACGGCTTTGGGTAAAATTTTACGACGCTTCTCGCCGGGCTCCAGTGCTTATGTTGGCAACAGATGAACAATGAAGTGTAGAATTGCGTTAATATTTTCACGAGCTACAGAGTAAATGTTATTGCTGCTCGTTTCACTCGCAGCAAAATTAATACTGTACCTGCTCTATGGTTGACAGGTTCTTGTATGTATCCTTGTCCGTCCACGAAAAAATAACTTTCGTTTTAATTGAAGTTGTCACGAAAAAACATTTATTGGTCCTCTGAGTTTCCGTAATTACCATTGGTGCCAACATAATCACTGCAGCCCGGCGAGAAGCTATGTTATATTTCCGGTACGTTACGATTTTCTGTTATATTACAAGCGCATTCTAAATCTTTATAGGCCCATACACATTACTTAGTGTGTGCAATATTAAATACATTTCATTAGAAATATTGTTGAAAACTGCCATATAAACATTGTCAGATGCGCCCATGTTGGGGCAAAAATGGCGAACGATTCAGCCTGGATTTTTAGGAGCTCCTGCACTACCAACAGAATGTGAAAAGATGACAGTCAACGTGAGGTGTTCCGGACAAATCCGATAGGCGACGAAACAGAACGACATACTCATCGGCCATCTTGATTGTGATATTGTTGGCAAAGTGTGAATCATGTCATCAGCAGTGCATTCGTCGGTTACGTGGAAGTATTTCAAGAAGCTGGACTCGAGAAAGAATTACAAAACAAGTGAAAACACAGCAAACTTATCGGCACATTTAAAGAGAAACACCGCCATGGGTACGTTCAGTTACAAAGATCTGGCGAAACTGGTACAAAAGCTACCAGTAGTGCCACTGGTACAACTGCCCAGGTGAAGAACTCAAAAAGTCTTCAATCCAAACACCAGCAACACCGTATATGGCGACGAACAGGAAAGTTTAACTGATGAGGTAATTATTGTAAGTTTCCTCTTTATTTAGCTTTGCACTTTGCAGTTAGCGAATATTAATGGATTAAAATTCTCAATACTGAACATTTACACATTATCGATTTTTGTAGACCAATTTTTCAATACTTTACCTCCAAAAAATCTATATTTTTCTTCAATATATACCGGCCCGATAATAATTTTTTTTTAAAATATCGATTTATTGTTTCCCGATATTTTTTTAAAATATTAACAGCCATAATCTATACCCTGCACGCCGGCTTACAGTATGTGGCGCATGGTACGTAGTGTATCATCGTCACCTCCCCGTTTTCCTTTCGAGTCGCGTATGGTTCGCGGGAGAAATGACATCAGGTAAGTGTCCATGTGGGCCCTGATCTCTCGAATTTAATCTTCATGGTCTTTTCGAGGGATATACCTAGGGGGAAGCAATATATTGGTTTGACTCTTCCAGAAACATATGCTCTCCAAACTTTGACAGTACCCCATGCCATGATGTAAAACGCCCCTCTTGCTTCCGAAAACCATATTGATTCTTACAGAGGAGATTCCGGTCTCCAGAAATGCCATAATACACGTACATAAAATTAATTATCTTCTAAAGGAAGCCGCCGAGATCGCAGTATGATTAATTATTTATGACGAACTGTTTCTATGGGCAATGCCATCATCATCTAGCTGCATAAATTCTACAATGTGATCATGTTGTCGACGAAGTCGAAAAGTTGCATAATTTCCACAGTTAACAAAAACACCTCTTTCTTGTAAAAATACATTCGTGTAACTTTGAGTATGGAAAGGAAGGAAGTAAGCAATCTGTCAAGGACGACGAAGTATATGTCCCGTAATGCACTGGTTTCATCCAGCAGACTAGGCCATTCTTCCCCAGATAGCGGATCATGAGGATGTATGTTTCTTACATCCTAACTACTACTTTCAGAAAGATTTCGCAGTTATTAGACGAACAAGAGACGTTTCCTGGTAAGAAATGAATACAGCTTCACCTCCTCCCCTTTGAGGCTGTTGTGCATTACAGCTCTTTACGCGGGCGTTTGCATATTCGCGCCATGGGGGAAGGGGGGGGGGGTGCCCGTGAATGACTGGAATTTACATTTAGATCGAAAAGAAGCCTCCTACCCGCGGCTGCCGTTGCCGAAATGAACAAATTATTCTGCATTTCCCGTTCAGGTCGAGGTACGACGGCGGTGCCCGGGCTTCTCCCCCTTTGTTTAGCTGCAGACGATGCTGGGGGGGAGGGGAGGTATAAGCGCTACAGGCGGCGTGGGTGTTGCCACAAAGGGCCGAGCCGCGGCTGGTTGTGTAACCGCGTTACAGGGGGAGGTATCGGGATAGACGTAATGGGTCGGCCAGCGGCTCGACCCGTCCTCTGAAGCGACTGTAATTACGCCTGTCGCAGCCGGAACAGCTCAAAAGCTTCGACCCCGCGTTAACGCGTTCTCCCAGACAAGCTAAGTGGACTAGGCAGGCCAAGCAAGTCTCGTCAATCTGTGACAGCCATCCAGTCTGTACAGGCGATAAGAAAAGGGTGGGGGCTGAGGGCGCTCGAGAGGGAAAAAGAAAACTGAAAACGACAGGCGTCCTCCGTAAAGAAAAACCAGCAACATAACTGTGTGGCATTGATTTGATTGAAGGGGGGATTAGCTTTATCAAAACAGGGAAACTAGCTGTTACAACAGAAACTTAGCGTGAATCGAACACCATCAACTGCTGCACAGACTTGCATCCAAATGTACTGCTTGTTAAGGTTTGCAACGCGTGATTTCCCTAAATCACTCCAGGCAAATACTGGGATGGTTCCTTTCAAAGGGCATGGTCAATTTCCTACGACATCCTTCCCTAAAAATCCGTGCTTAAGCGCTGTCGACGGGACATTGAACCCTAAGCTTTCTTCCTTCTACTCCAATGACGAATTTTTAATTAGAACCAAATGATGTATTTGATGTATTCATACTATTAGTATCATTATTTCAGTTTGATATATATACTCTCCTGGAAAATGAAAAAAAGAACACAATGGATTCGTCGCCTCAACAGAGGGAAATTTTATTGACACATTCTTCAGGATGTGTACAACAAATGATCACACAGGCAGAGCCAAATGCACGGAGTACAGTCACCAGAGCGTACACAGTGTCGACGCTAGTACCTCGTATACCCTCCTTTTGCATCAATGCAAGCTGTAATTCTCCCACACATGTGCCGAATGTCATCTCGCGGAATGGTCTGCCATGCAGTTTCTACCTGATGCCTCAGTTGTGCCAGATTTTGTGCCGCGTAAGGAGACCGTCCAACATGACGTTTCGTCCGGTCCCAGACATGCTGAATTGGGGTCAGATCTGGGGATAATGATGGGCACGGTGACTGACGTACTCTATATGTGTGGACGTGCATTGTCCTGTTGGAAAACCATATCGCCGTGTTCGTGCATGAGTGGTAGCAAGACGGGTTGAATGATTGTTTGAATGTACCGTGCACTGTTCAATGTTCTCTAAACGATCACTAGAGGAGAACGAGTAGTGTAGGATACGGCCCCCCACACCATGATGCCAAGTGTCGTCCCCATTTGCCTCTGTCGCGTACAATCCAGATTTTCGCGCTCCCCTGCACGACACCATACACGCGAAGCACCGTCGTCCATTCATAAGCGCCTTCCGTGACACCACTTTAGGAAGGCTGAACAATGTTAGGGCGTGAGCGGGTAACAGCTTAACGGCACACATGACCGTGCATCGTGGTGTGGGGAGCCATATCCTACACTGGCCGTCCAGAGAACATTGAACAGTGCACGGTACACTGAAACCATCTTTCAACCCGTCTTGGTATCATTCATGAACCAACAACGCGATATGCTTTTCGACTAGGACAATGCACGCCCTCTGTATCCTGTACCACCATATGTACTCTTTAAGTTGTCCGTCAACTACCCCGGCCAGCACGATCCCCAGATCTGTCCCATATTGACCATGTTTGGAACTGCATTAAATGTAATTCTGGGCGGTCTGGATGAGCCGGCCACGGTGGAGTAGCCGAGCGGTCTAAAGCGTCCCGCTGAGCATTAAAAACAAGTAACTGGTGCGTTTTCTTTATGTAAAATTGAGTATAACGATGTGATCGCATAACTTCATTCACAGCTTGTGTTATGGGCATGCAGTTGCGGCGTGTTCGCTGGGGCACTTTTCCTGTTTGCAACTGCAGGCGGCCGTTGGAAGTGATAAGAGACCTACGCAACTGCCTGGAGTTTTGCCCGCAGTGTTTCAAACTGCGGACGAGTGCAGTCGAGGAAGCTCCGTTTCGCGCAGGTCTTTCCCCGAACTGTGCACTCACTGAAAATAGTATTTATATTCCTGTTTTGTATTTTTCCCCGTGGTGTATCATATCCTCGACGTTAGAACTTCTGTATCATGATACTACAGGGAAATGCCCTTGTTCACTAAAGCATCACATTACAGTACGAAGCAGTAAACAATGAAATACGAACTCAACATAAATAAGCTGACACATACTTCAAATGTTTGTAAAGCAGTAGTCATCAGTCCCTAGACTTCTAAACTAGGTAAACTAACTTATGCTAAGAAACACAGACATACACACGCCCGCGCGCGCGCGCGCCCAAGGGACGATTCGAACCTCCGAAGGGGAGCAGCCACGCACTCCGCAGCAAGGCGCCTTAGAGCGCTCGGCCATTCCCTCGCAGCGACACATATTTCGTAACCGGCAACGGCACTCAAAGAAAACCTAAATTTACTTTCAAGACAGGAGGCAGTTGGACAGTACGGCGGACTAACAACGTCGGTGTTTCCTCCCTTTAACTCCAAACACCTGTTCAGTCAATAGCACGGTTACCTAAACTATGTCCGGCGACACAAAAGTGGTCACTGAGTTTAATTAGCGTCTAGAATATACATTGTCAGCAGAGAAAGGGAGGTAAAACTGCACATAAATCCGTAGAATAACCGTTAAGCCGAATCAGATTAAATCTTAAACATGGCTGTTGTCAACAACTGTACAAATTGTCACAGCAGTAATAAGCTTACAGCCAATCACTTGCAGGTTTCGACACACTAAAACTAAGGGTCTCTTTATCGGAAGGAAATGTGAGCTAAACGATATATGAAATACAATGTGTTAATACAGGCCTCTTAAATGACATCTCAAAAAAGCAAAAATTTATAGTGAAATAAAACATTTTACTTAGATTACACGTGTTACAGGATATCGTGAACATGTTGCTCACTTCGTAAATTAATAATTAATAAAGCCGCGGTGGAGTAGCCGAGCGGTCTAAAGCGTCTCGCTGCGGAGCGCGCGGTTGCTCGCCGTGGAGGTTTGAGTCCTCCCTGGGGCATGTGTGTGTGTGTTGTCCTTAGGTTTGTTTACTTAGGTTTAAGTAGTTTGTAAACTACGGACTGATGACCACGCAGTTTGGTCCGATAGATTTACAAACATTTGAACATTTGATTTGCATGAGCGGGACGAAATGTGGCCAAACTGAGGCACCAGGTAGGAACTGCATGGCAGGCCATTCCAGAAGACCACATTCGGTACCTCTACGATCGATCACATAGAAGAATTATAGCTTGCATTCCTGCAAAATGGTATATACAGTACTAACGCCGATATTGAGCACGCTCTGGTTACTGTACTCATGTGCGTATGGCTTTGCTTGTGTGATCGTGTATGTATCCATCCTCAAGAATGTGTCAATAAAATTTCCATCTGCTGGGTCGACGAATTCATGGTGTTATTTTTTCATTTTCCAGGATTGTACCGGGTGATCAAAAAGTCAGTATAAATTTGAAAACTCAATAAATCACGGAATAATGTAGATAGAGAGGTAAAAATTGACACACTTGCTTGGAATGACATGGGGTTTTATTAGAAATTTTAAAAAAAGTTCAAAAAATGTCCGACAGATGGCGCTTCATCTGATCAGAGAATCAATAATTAGCATAACAAATTAAGACAAAGCAAAGATGATGTTCTTTAGCCGGCCGCGGTGGCCGAGGGGACTGAGGCGCTCCAATCACGGTCTGCACGGCCACTACGGTCGGGGGTTCGAATCCCCCCTCGGGCATGGATGTTTGTGCCGTCCTTAGTCTTAGCTAGATCATAAGTAGTTTGTAAGCTTAGGGGCGGATGACCCCGTAGTTAAGTCCCATAAGTTCTACAAACAATTGAACATTGATGTTCTTTACAGGAAATGCTCAAAATGTTCATCATTCCTCAACAATAGCTGTAGTCGAGGAATAATGTTGTGAACAGCACTTTCAAGCATGTCCGGAGTTATGGTGAGGCATCGGTGTCCGATGTTGTCTTTCAGCATCCCTAGAGATGTCTGTCGATCACGATACACTTGCGACTTCAGGTAACCACAAAGTCAAAAATCGCACGGACTGCGGTGGAACTTGGGAGGCCAAGCATAACGAAAGTGGCGGCTGAGCACACGATCACCAAACGACGCGCGCAAGAGATCTCTAACGCGTCTAGCAATACGGGGAGGAGCACCATCCTGCATAAAAATCGTACGTTCCAGTAGGTGTTTATCAGCCAGGCTGGGGATGATGTGATTCTGTAACATATCGCGTACCTCTCAACTGGCACGGTAGCAGTTACAAAACCAGAATCACGTAGTTCCTCGAAGAAAAAAGACTCGATAACGGTAGATGTGGTAAATCCAACCCATACCGTGACTTTCGCGTCGTGGAATGGAGTTGCCACGACGGTTCTAGGATTTTCGGTAGGTTTTTTCCCCTAATAAAACCCTCATGTCATTCCAAGCATGTGTGTCAATTTTTACCTCTCTATCTACATTATTCCGTGATTTATTAAGTTTTATTAATTATACTGACTTTTTGATCACCCGGTATAGTGGCATGTTCCAATTCCACAAGGATCTCTTGTCAATAAGTACCTATGGAATGAACTGCTAATCTAATCCATATGATGTATTTCAATTTAAAATTCACTAGTCGTCCCGGAAATGCTTCGCAATTGCTAATATATATATATGTACTCTTTGTTTTGAACGTGAAATGTGCAAAATTTTATCGCAATCGTACAAATGATATTGATATCCCAAAGAATTGAGCTTTTTCAGTTTTCCACAAATTTTCCTGTTTTCTGACCAACTGTTCCAAACTTTTATTTCATTCAAACCTTCCTCTCGCCTTGAACATCGAATTTGAAAAATTTGATCGCAATCAGATAAATGGTTTTGACATTTCATAGAAAAATCTCTTTCTATTTTTTCTTAATTTTCCAATTTTGGGGGAAAACTTTCCCAAATTTTTAGTTCATAAGAACGTTCATCTTTCTTTGAACGTCAAATGATCAAAATTTTATCGCAATCGTATGAACGGTTCTCAACTTATAGTGTTAAGTACATTTAGAAACAAACTGAAAAAGGTACTTGGTTCGAATTTTGTGACTTTCCTTTTTAACTGTCCCTCTTTTTTTTTATTCAAAACTTTTCCAAGACCATAATGAACAAAACAAAGAAAGAATTACCCCTCTCCGTCTTGCGAATAGACAGTAATAGTGCTGAATTCAATCAAAAACACATTGAAAAACGCACTTACAGTTTTTCTCAAATTTTCCAATTTTCCGGTAGATTTTCCAAAAAAAAATTTTTTTATACAAACCTTGTCCTATCAAGCCGTACTCAAGTGATGCTCTTACAACCATGTCGCAATTGATTTTTATTCATAGAAATAAAAATAGCTTTCGGTTTTTCCTAAATTTTCCTACTTTCCCAGCGACTTTTCCACATTTCTATTTGATGCGAAACTTCCTCTTGCTTTCCACATAAAATGTACAAAATTGTATCACAATTGGACGAACGGTATTGATAGCTCACTGGAAAAAGCTGTTTCAGTTTTTTCCCGATTTTCCTCTTTTCCGGACAACTTTTCCATATTTTATCACCGTTTAAACCTTGTACGAATATTTTAAGACTAAAATTAGCCAAATCGATTCAGCCGTTCTCGAGTTTTAGCGAGACTAACGAACAGCAATTCTGTCGCACAGTATTTTCTGGTATTCAGAGTCCTCCCCTTCTACTTGGAGAGCTGCTGTCGCCGTTACACTTGGTCGTATGTCAGTGGTGAGTGGTACTCACGAGGTGCCTGCCGTCGCGGTGCGGCGCGCCCCTGCGGATCTGCTGCTGCAGCTCCGCGACCAGTGCGCGCCGCCGCCGCTGGAGGTCGTCGTCGGGCGGCAGGGACGCGGGCCCCGAGTCCGGGGGCGGCAGCGGCGTCTCGCTGGCCTGCCGGGACACCACGCCGCCGATGGCGAAGGCGCGCGGCGGCGGCGGGTGCTCTGCACACACGACACACCGCGTCTCAAAACTCTGCCTGGCCGTCCCACGTCCACAAACCATCAACTTCAGGGTACCATACACGCACCTTCATCCAGCCCAGTAACGAACCCATGGGAGGATCTAAGGCAAGGAGGTTAGAATCTCTGGAGATGCCCTAACACTGAAAAAGTGAAGCCGGAAAACTGCGCATTCCGGCATTTGTTTGTGCCCAAAACATTGGTCGTATTATGCGGTAGAGTAGTTCTAGACGTTGAAATGTGCGTTGTATCTAAGTAAATACTCCAATCTGACTGTCAATTTAGTGGAAATACGTAAAGAAGACAATATTCACACAGGATTTTAAGCTAAAAATCTTGGTTTTGGGCACAACATCATGGCTTCCTGGCTTCAACCAATGTCTGTTCCCAGCATAAGTAACGCCATCTCCCCTATTCTAACCTCCTTGGGTCTAAGGCAGTGGCGGACTAAGGCTGTCGGAGGCCCGGGGCGGTGGCAAAACAAAATGAAGCCACCCCATCCACTCGAAAATACATGCATTACTATAAAGCAAGTTTGAGATTTAGAGGCCCCCAGGACGAGAACCAAGGGACAGTCTTAAAAAAAAAAAAAAAAAAATAGCTTTCGCGATTTGGAGAGGCAAAAAAAGTATCTTTTGAGGTATTTGTAGGCCAGGGCGATCCGCCTCACCCCCCCCCCCCCTTTCCCTTAGTCCGCCACTAGCAGCCTCCCCCAAAGCTTCAAATGTTTCATCTTAATCTCAAGAGAGAGAGAGAGAGAGAGAGAGAGAGAGAGAGAGAGAGAGAGAGAGAGAGAGAGAGAGAGAGAGAGCATTTGGATTTAACAGTAGATTAAGTAAACACCTTCGTTTCCTCTAGAAAATGTGGAAACGGGACAGTGACAGAATGTCTATGAGCTCAGCCTCCCCAGGCCAAATGCCGGGATTCGCCTTTGATCCGACCTGTCCTCTTATACGCAATGGAACCTCTAACATCTCGTCTACTTCACACCCGCACCTTTAAACCTTTCACTACGGCTGACATTGGTAGAAGACCACTACAATACGGCCTCGCACAGCTGGAATTCTGTAAAAATCGGCTTGGAAAGAGTCGTTACCTCAACTGGACTGCACCTGTTGACCAAACGGATCTTCTCTTTCCCAGCTAACTTCTACAGCAGTCCATCGTTGCAATGCTCGATTACAAAGCAGTTCTGTAGAAGGGTTAACAACACAAATATTTTCTTATTCACGGAATGTATGACATTAACTGCGAATGGGTAAAGCTGAAAATGTGTACCTGCCTGGACAAGAGCCAGGGTCTCCTGCTAGGCAGTTGCGCTGACCTATACACCACTGGGGACACAGCGATCACCACACCTGCACGGAATTACTCAAGTACGCCCCCCGTTAGATACAAATTCTCAACTTTACCCTGCCCACTAGAACTCAAACTCGTAGTTATTATAAACTAATTCCCGTAAGAGTAAGGGCCTAGGAGTGCCTCCGCACTGTAGAAAGGATCATTGCCCGTCATCGCCATTTTATAAAATATATATATGTGGCCCTATTCTTTTGGACATGTCCGAAAGAACAGGCGCAACATTATATATAACAAATATTTTCCCAACGCAACTTCAACCCTGCCCCTCACACGGAAATCCTACCAACTGTAACTCCTCCCCAGTATCTTCTTGATCTTAACCGTTCTCCTCTTGTCATCGCCCCCTCTATCCTCCTCAACTGTCCTCTCGCTATCCAAGTCAACAGGTAAATTCATGTACACAGTTACTTCCCAACGAACATCTAACCATCTAGCCAGACCTTACATTTCTATGGAAGACAGTCTCCGCTCAAAACGCCCTTATTCCCACGAGAGGTCCAATATTCTAAAGTAAAGGTAAAGATAAGATACAGTTCCACATTCATAAACGTTTGTCATGTTTGGTGGTGGTGATCCTTTTAGTCAATTTATAAAGGATGACAGCCAAGACAGCTTTTAATTTTTATTCAGATTACCGGTTTCGGCAGTTTAACTACGATCATTAATTTCATTTATTTTTGATGATCTGGCGAATAAAATTGAAGATCCGAAGATGACAGTTAAACTGCCTAACCCGTAATCTAAATGAAAATTAAAAGCTGTCTTGGCTGTTATCCTTTAAAAAGTTCCAACTTCTTAGAATAACAGCCGTTTCATGTACGGTCAGTGACAGCGTTAGATGTGATATGGACAGGTAGTAAGTATATCGTCCTCCCTATCAGTCGGGTTGACTTTGGAACCGCTAGTAATCGGTCGCTCCCTATCATTGTCGGGTCGACTTTGGAACTGCTAGTAATCGGTGGGTCTTATGACGGTGAATGCACCCCACTCCAGTCCCTCCATCAAAGGAAAGTCTGTGGAAGTACCCGCTTCTCACACACAGGTGTAACGCCTAATATCGCGGTGTGGAAAGTTATAGAATGTGTGTTCATGTCGAGACAGTGGGTGATACATTCTGCGTCCGCAGAACCTACCCCTGACGGCGTAGCTCTTTGGGACAGTACTGCAACAATTTGATGCACGAACAGGCACATGTGACTACGGCATGTTGAAGTCGTACCATGGTCAGCAACATCCCTGGACCTCTTCATCTTTAAGCATGTGTGGGATGAGATTGGGTCTCCGTCCCAGAACGAGCACGGGGTATGGAGGAACTGCTTCAACAATTGTAGACAAACTTGACTCAGGGGAGAATCAAAAGACAGTCTGAGAACTTTCTGAACCATATACAGACATGCAGTGGAGCCAGAGGAAGTGCGACACCGTACTCACCTGGCACCAACATTCAACCTTTTTTTGTCAGACGGTTTATTTACCCCTGTCTGTTATCCCTATAACATTAACATGGTATCGCCTAGTACAAGGTGACACAGAAAAACTACAACATTTCCAAAATCAAATAAAACTAGAAGTGATGAAGGAAAGAAATTTAATTCATAGTAATTGAAATCTGACGACATAACCCTTCTGAAATATTGATGACATTTATATATTTTTTAATTTTTTTAATACGTCCTTTATCTGCTGTCCTCCTATATGAATACATTCGTGATAGCTGCTGGAGAGAGTCCCCACTGACCACTGCATCATCTCAGCAGGGATACTGTGAATTTCATCCAGAATTCTCTGTTTTTTACTCATCCAGGGTTCTTGGTCGAGACCTGTAGACTTCGCTCTTCATGCAGCCACATAAGAAACAAATAGAAAATGGATGAATCCGGCGATCTCGGAGGCAATGGACTGTTACTGAATCGTGAGGTGACACGATTGCCGAACAATTCTCGCACGCGTGCCATTGATTTCCGTGAAGTGCATGATGTAGGTCCGTCCTGTTGAAACCAGGCTTCTTGAACGTTTGGAAAGTTGTTCAATGGAAGTGTAACGAAAGTTCGTAACATCTCCACGTTACGATCGGCATTGACAATTGTTGTGTTTCTCTGTTCACTTGCGAAAAAAATACGTTCGGATAATCCCATATGATGAAACACCACACCATACTGCCCCCCCTCCCCACAAGGGGGCTCACGGTTCTTTCCTGAGTACGTGTGTGGCGAGAACTGAGCCCAGAGCTAATGCAGCATGTCTTCCTACTTTCCTCGCTGGACGTCATTTCCTTTCACTTCCTCGGCTTTGCTATCCTTACTCCTTCCCCTCCACACTGGGGGACTGACCTTAGCAGTTTGGTCCCCTTGTTCCAAATAACCAACCAACACCATACTCTCACTTTACTAGCATGTAAAGATCGCTCGTGAACGTCATTAGGGTTTGTGTCTCCCCAGTAATGGTAGTTGTGTATTCTTACAGGAGGACGCCATTTTTTTGTGTCATCCTGTACTAGGTAATACCATGTTAATGTTATAAGGACAACAGAGGGGGTAAACAAACCGTTTGACAATAAAAGTGGCATCCGGAAGAACGGCTGGAAATGAATGAAACTACATATCATGAAAGACCACTTGACTTTACTGAACTGACTACAATTGTGGGATAAAGGAGAGATGAGCCTTGGCGGTTGCAGGCCAAGTCAGTACGGCGTCGCACTTCTTCTGGCCCCATTCGTTCTTAAAGATGGAGACGCCGGGGATGTTACTGGCCATGGTAGGACTTCAACATGCTGTGCAGTGTCTGCTCGTGCATCTTATTGAGCCGCGGTAGAATAGCAGTGCGCACTGAGGCCCCCTCCTAGAGTGCACGCGACCGTTCTCCGTCGGGGGTTCGAGTCCTCCCTCGGGCATGGGTGTTTGTATTGTCCTTAGCATGTTACTTTAAATTAGTGTACATACTTCAGTGCGCCTCGGTTGCACAGTGGTGGAGTACCAGAATACGAATCCAAAGGTCGCGGGTTAGATCCCCGCCAGGACACCTCTAGCAGTATTGCTCATGTGAAAAATACCGAGTAGCACCGTAGTTCAGAACAAGTCAGTTCGATGGTCGGAGGAAGGCAACGGCATACCACCTCCAAACAGGACCATGCCTAGTAAAGCACTGTGGTGTTCAAACCAATCTTCGCATTGTTGACTGCTTTTCCCTTTACTTTGTAATACTATGAACTAATGACCAACGTAGGAATGAAGAAAGCTTGGCGTTTAACGTCCCGTCGACAGCGTGGTCATTAGAGACGGAGCTTACGCTCGGAGTATTTGGGTAAGGATGTGGAAGAAAATCGGCCGTGCCCTTTCAAAGGAACCATCCCGGCATTTGCTTGGAGTGATTTAGGGAAATCACGGAAAACCCAAATCTGGATGGCCGGAGGTGGATTTGGCCCACCATCCTTCCGAATGCGAGTCCAGTGTGTTACCACTGCGCCACCTCGCTCGGTCAATGACCAACGTAGTTAAATCTCATAGATTTACAAACATTTGAACATCATTGCCAGGGAGCTACGCCATCGGGGTAGGCCGACCGATTACTAACGGTTCCAGGGTCAACCCGACAACGACAGTGAGGACGATGTGCTGACTACCTGTCCCTCCATACCGCATCCAACGTAAGCACTGGCCGAACATGACACGGCAATCACTCTAAGTAACTGGAACGGTATCTTGATTATTTGAACTGTCGAGCTGTGGTGACTGACCTGCGAAGCCGCTGTCGGAGTCGGAGGCGGCGCGCGCGGCGGCGTCGTAGGCGTCGGCGGCGAGCGACCAGCGGCGGCCGTGCGGCGGCTGGCCGGCGGCCGGTGGCCGCTCGATGCTGTGGTAGCCGTGGTCGGCGCCCGACGCCGAGGACGCGGTGCCCGTGCTGTCGCTGTCCGTGCTGGCCGCGCTGGTGCCGCGCCCCGACGACCGCCGGCTGCACGCGCCCAGCGTCGGCGGCAGCGACGTCGCGCCGGCGCCGCACCCCTCCTCCTCCGCCAGCGGCGACGGCACGTAGAACGTCGTCGACACCGACGTCGCCGGCGGCGGCGGCAGCGGCGCCGTCACCGCCTAGAAACACACCCACACACGCGCCGTTAAAAACTCGCCCACCGTAACCCCTCCACTGACAAGGACACTACATATTTGTTCTCGACGGCGAGTGTTCATCAGAGACGAGTGTATCGTCAGGCGTGCCCCAGGGGAGTGTGATAGGACCGCTATTATTTTCTATCTATATTAATGATCTGATGGACAGAGTAACTTGTAATTTGCGGCTGTTTGCTGATGGTGCTGTGGTGTATGGGAGGGTGTCGTCTGTAACTGACTGTAATAGCATACAGGATGACTTAGACAAAATTTCTAGTTCGTCGAAGAATGGCAGCTAGCTCACAATGTAGAAAAATGTAAGGCGATGCGCGTGAGTAGAAAAAACAATCCCATAATGTTCGAATACAGCATTAGTAGTGAGCTTCTTGATGCTGTCGCGTCGTTCAAATATCTGGCGTAACATTGCAGAGCGATATGAAATGGAACGAGCATGTAACGACAGTTGTGAGTAAGGCGGACAGCCGATTTCGGTTTATTGGGAGAATTTTGGGAAGATGTACTTCACCTGTAAAGGAGACCGCGTATAAAACGCTTGTACGACCACGTTTTGAGTATTGCTCAAGTGTTTGGGACCCGCAGCAGGTCAGTTTAAAGGAAGACATAGAGGCGGTTCAGAGGCGAGCAGCTAGATTTGTTACCGGTAGGTTCGACCAATGCGCGAGTGTCACAGAAATGCTCCGGCAACTCAATTGGGGATCGCTGCAAGAAAGACGACGTTCTTTTCGTGAATTTCTGTTAAGTAAATTTAGAGGGCCGGAATTTGAAGCTGAGTGTAGTACGATCTTGCTGACGCCTACTTACATTTCGCGTAAAGATCACAAAGAGAAGAAAAGAAGATAAGAGAAATTAGGGCTCGTACGGAGGCATATAGGCATTCTTTTTTTCCTCGTTCAAATTGGGAGTGGAATAGGAAAGGAAATGCCTAGTAGTGGTACAGTGTACCCTCGGCCACGCAC
Organism: Locusta migratoria; assembly: GCA_026315105.1. Taxonomy (NCBI): domain Eukaryota; kingdom Metazoa; phylum Arthropoda; class Insecta; order Orthoptera; family Acrididae; genus Locusta; species Locusta migratoria. Next base: position 244,166,086 of record CM048748.1, read on the forward strand.
CTTACGGTGAATTGCGGAGTATGTGTGTAGATGTACATTAGCTTAATACTTGTCCCGGCTCGGTAGCACAGTGGTTCGAATACAAATATTGGCGGGATGGCTAGTGGGCTGCAGAGAGTGGTACAAGATTTGGAAAACAAAAGACAAATAGTAGCATTACTGCTGCAGAATGGAGATTGACAGACATTGCAAGACCATATCTTGGTTCGTGTGATTTAAGTGTGAACACATTTGCTGAAATATCACATCTGGACAAGGAGAGAATTAATCTAACAACACGTAAACGTCACTTGGATATCACACAAAAGAAGATCCAAGAAAGTGTTTTAGTTACCAGTCAAAATGTAATGAAAAAAATTATGGACATTGAAAGAACAATGGGCATTAATAAAAACTGGGAGTGAAGGCTTCTCTTGGATAGTTTAGTGTAGTTTGATAATGGAGCACTGTTGTGTGTGGCTTGCTGAGGTTTTTCCTCATGTTTGTTGGTTGATAGATATTATAGCACACTGACTGGTATATAGCCAATCTTTTCATATTGGTGTTTCACTCAATTTGAATGTGCGTGGTGTATTTTAGGAACCAAATGTCAGTGGTAATTGAATATTAAAAAAAAAAAAAAAATTAAAAAATGGTAGAGTGCCAGCCTAGGAATTCAAAAGTCGCGTAATTCCCTTCTGCCAGTTATCGTCATTTCGAGCTGAGATGCAACTCAACTGTAGTTTCATAGATAACTCAAAAAAAAAGTTAAATGTTTGTAAAACTTTTGGGACTTAACTACGGGGACATCAGTCCTTAAGCTTACAAACTACTTATGAACTAGCTGAGACTAAGGACGGCACAAATATCCATGCCCAAGAGGGGATTCGAACCCCCGACCGAAGTGGCCGTGCAGACCGTGACTGGAGCGCCTCAGTCCCCTCGGCCACCGCGGCCGGCCATAGATAACTGCCACAAATTTTCTTTTCTAACGTATTCAGCAGTGTCTAAATATAACCCTCATTCCATAGTGTAAAGAAGTAAAGAGAACTCACAACTTAACATTGTTTGCATTTATATGCGAGAAATTATGCATCAATCATTTTCTCTCGCCTGGTTTATTTGCTTAAGTATTTAATGTCTAACTGCCCAAAAATACAGGTAATAGCATCCGCTTGGGCAACACTGATCATTATATAAAAAAGCTGTCATAACAAAAGAAAAGGAAGTGCGGCTCGATAGCATAGTGGTAGAGTGCCAGACTACAAAACCAAAGGTCGCGGGTTCGATCCCCACCAGGTTTTAAGAAATTTATCTGTCACTTTCCACGTCTTTCACCTCTGACAGTGTCGCTGATGTGAAAAATGGTCGAGTAGCACCGTGGTTCGGAATCCACGTCAAATTGTAGGTCCCCCTATAACTAGCTGGTCGTTTCTCACTCGTCGTGGTCGCGACTTGTGTCTCGTCCGTCACGCGCGTCTTGTGCGAACCTCGCGATGCCAGCGACGGCCGTCCGCACATCGGTCGATTGGCACTCTATCGCGGGCGCGATTTTCCTTCAGTCATCTTACAAACATCTAACAGGGAGCTACAAAACGGTGTTGGTTAATTCCTCCAATAATTAACCTATAATGGATAGACTCTTAGAGGCTGTCAGGACTAGATCTTTAGCTTACGGCAGGTAATGGAAAAGTGCTATGAGTGGAACAGGAAATTGTACCTATGTTTCATAGATCTGGAAAAGGCTTATGACCGTGTTCCTAGGAGGAAGCTACTGTCAGTTCTTCAAGATTATGGTATAGGAGGCAAACTTCTGCAGGCAATTAAAGGGCTTTACGTAGATTGTCAAGCAGCAGTTAGAGTAGCTGACAAATTAAGCTCATGGTTCAGGGTAGTTTCAGGGGCAAGACAAGGCTGTAACCTGTCACCACTGTTGTTCATACTATTCATGGATCATATGTTGGAAAACAGTAGACTGGGAGGGCGGGATTAAAGTAGGTGAAAACAAAATAAGCAGTCTCGCATATGCGGATGACTTAGTTGTAATGGCCGATTCGATTAAAAGGTTGCAAACTAATATTTCAGAGCTCGATCAGAGGTGCAAGGATTATGATATGAAGATCAGCATCTCCAAAACGAAAGTAATGTCTGTGGGAAAGAGATTCAAACAGATTGAGTGCCAAATAGGAGGAACAAAGTTAGAACAGGTAGACAGTTTCAAGTACCTGGGATGTATTTTCTCAGAGGATGGCAACATAGCGAAAGAAATGGAATCGAGGTGCAGCAAAGCTAATGCAGTGAGTGCTCAGCTAAGATCTACTCTCTTCTGCAAGAAGGAAGTAAGTACCAAAACTAAGTTAGCTGTGCACCGCTCTATCTTTCGGCAAATTTGTTGTATGGGAATGAAAGTTGGGTGGATACAGATTACCTTATTCATAAGGTAGAGGTTACAGATATGAAAGTAGCAAGAATGATTGCAGGTACCAATAGATGGGAACATTGGCAGGAGGGTGTCCATAATGAGGAAATCAAAGAAAAGCTGGGAATGAACACCATAGATGAAACAGTTAGAGCGAACAGACTGAGATGGTGGGGTCATATTACACGCATTGGAGAAGCAAGGTTACCTAAGAGACTCATGAGCGCGTCAGTGGAGGGTAAGAGGAGTCGACGTAGACCAAGAAGATGCAGAATGATTTTGAAGTGAAAGGCATAACATCAGACGAGGCAACAATGTTAGCATTGAATAGGGGATCATGGAGGAATTTTATTAGAGGTACTATGCTCCAGACTGAACGCTGAAAGGCATAATCAGTCTTTAATGATGATGATGGACAGTTCTAGTGATGCGAGGGACACTGTGATGTTTTACTGGTACCGCTGCAAGAAAAAGGAAGGCACAAAGAGTGTTATGGGTGCATCGGACATAGAGCGGAACTTCCATGATCGGAACTGGCGCTAAAGAACTGCAAGAGACTGATACAAAATTTTTAGCATTCTACAGAATATAAATAACTGCGCCAATAAAAAAGTAAACATTAGCAGCTGTGGTTAAGATACATAAAAAGGTCTTTTCTTTAATATTTGCGAGCTGCAAGACAATACATACTGAAAATAATTATATATTATGTACTTATTTACTTATTAAAAGTTAATTACAGTGATTGCATGTAGATCTCATGGGCTCCAAGTGTTTAATGCACTGGAAATGCAGAAAAAATACGTGGTAAATTACCTCCATGAGGTGTGATCCGCTCTAACTTTCCCGTACACTGCATGTTGCATGAGACGAGCATCGCTCGCGACGACTTAGTTATCGATGTATCGCTATACGTTTAAACATTATAACCATCCGTAATAGTTCTATTTATTCGATTTGCCGAAAAGAATACAATGTAGGGAAGCGAACACAAATGACACTTCACTGAAAGACGATTACGGCATCGATGAATACTTTGAAAATGAGATAATAATCAAAACGATAATGACTTCTTTCGAATCTAATAACTGCTACCCGATTTGAAGTAACGGCCGGAACTTCCGAACATTCCATGACAACGGCCAGCAGCCAACTGGCGCCGTGGCCGTTCTACAGTATGAGATTCCGCTCCGGCAATATTCAGCTATGAATGGGTCGAGTTATGGACGCCAGATGCTAGCAAATTCCTTTCCGATAACACCCAGGAATGCACGACATGGAACAGGAGTTGCACGAGAGCTAATGCCGCGGCAGAATTTCTGGTATCTAGCGTAATAGATAGCAGTGGCGGCTGCTCCTTAAGGACTCTGGGGCGGCGCCCTCCCAAAAATATCCAACACGGAATACGTACCAATCGTTAATCACAAATCGACTCCAATAATTTTCGTGTAGCAGCAGCCCGTATAAGTGAATGATCAATGTTTTTAGTCTAGGTAGTCTGCTAGCCAGGGTCAGCGAATGTTTTCAGAATGGGCTGACTGTCGGACTCTACACGATCCGTCCGCGCTGTGTAAAGGCTGGCAATGGGCGCTTGGGGTGAGTGGTGGTACTGGGGGTTGGGGGGGGGGGGTAGTGTGCTGAACCGGGCCGCTTAGGACGGCGTCCGCGACAAGGGCGCCAAATATACAAAGGCGCACCGCCACCGGTCAGGCAGACAGGCACGTCAGGCAGTGTCTTCGCGGAACTTAACAGGTGCAGTGCGTGTGATACTAGTGTCGTTGTTGTGAAGGTGCGTGTTATTGCCTGTTTTTCTAGTTTCCTATTTAGAATGAATAATATAAATAGCGTAAACTACATTTTAACATTTGGTAGTCAAGGTTACGACCACTAAAGACCTGATTTGAACATTGTACAGACACAAAATGCGTGCAAAAGCAAAAGTAGTTTCACTAGGAAATTTAATCCTGCTTTATATAAACATGCAGACTGGCTTTGTGGATGTGAAATAAGAAATGCTTTCTTCTGCTACACGTGTCTGGTAATGAATATTGCAGAACATCCTTGGACCACAGATGGGGTAACAGACATTAAACATTTAGCCGATAAAGTTAAAAAACATAAATTAAGTGAACTTCACATAAATAGTAACATCGAATTCGTTATGCTTGGCAAAGTCGATATTAGATGCCAGCTGGATACAGCTTATTGACTGAGGATTAAGAAATTTAATGAAGATGTTTCTAAGAATCGTTACATCCTTAGCAAGTTGATCGACTGTATAAAGTTCTGTGGGAAATTTGAACTTGCACTGAGGGGACATGACGAAACGGATGCTTCAGATAATCCTGGTACTTTTCGGGGTTGGTCAATCTCATGGCAGAACTAGATTCCACTTTGAAGGGACATATTGAAAAAACCAATAATCGTGTTTTTTGGGGGGGGGCTTTCCAAAACAATTCAAAACGAACTGCTGGACTCTATATATACTGTGTGCCATCAGTTAATTTCCAAAGAAATGTCAGAAACAGATTAAGTCGCTATTGAAGTTGATGAAACGACAGATTGTGCTACCTTGTCTCAACTAGTATTTATTATTCGATACGAATTAAAGGGGGAAAGTATATGAAAGGTTCATAAATTTCGTAACACCCAAAGATCACACAGCTGATGCAATAAGTACTGAAGTGTTCAACGAGCTTAAAAAACTAAAGATTGACGACTCTCCAGAAAAATTGATAGCTCAGAGTTATGACGGAGCTTCGGTTATGAGTGGCAGGCACCTGGGGTGCAGGCAAGAGTGAAAGCAGTGTATGAGGGAGCAAATTTTGTACACTGTTATGCCCACAAACTCAATCTAATTGTAGAGCGCTGTGCAACACAGCACGAACAATGAAAATATTTTTTAGCAATTTACAGGGATTCTTTACTTTCTTCTCAAAGTCAGTGAAAAGGATTGCCGTACTGGATAATATTGTGAAGAAATTTCTTCCAAGAAATGCTGACACAAAATGGAATTTTAAAACGCGAATTGTGAACACCGCATTTAAGTACAAGAAAGAAATAGCTGAATGCCTTGGGTTAATTGAGGATGATGTCAGCAATGATTATTCAACAACTAGGAAAGCAGTTGGACTTGGCGAACTTATAATCGACCAACAGTTTCTCTTTTGGCTTGAGTTTTTCAATACGTTCTTGCCACACTGCGATATTTTATTTAATCAGCTGCAATGTAGAGATGTTGATAGTGCGAAAGCTCTTAAAAAAGGCTCCGATTTCAAGTCAGCTATACAACTGACTAGAAACTCTCTTGATGTCGATCATAACTGGGAAACTGGGGATGGAAATGAAGAGGTCACCGACCCAAAGCGATTCCGTTTTTTAGACTGTCGTAAAACTGTTGCAAAGGAAGTTTGTGACCTTGTTATGGCTAACATTGATGAGCGTTTCGCATTTATCAATCACTTGTCAGCATCTGTATTATTGCAACCCAGTTTGTTTCCAAAATATAAGCTGCTATTCCCTGAATAAGAATTTCAGACCACAGTTAAAATATTTCACTTAAACGGAAATGAACTGCAACAGGAATTGACAGTCATATACAGTAGAAATGATTTCCAAACAGCAAACGAAGCTTTAACACTTCTCAATTGTATATACGAGAATAATTTAGAAACTGTGCTACCGGAATCAGTGAAACTCATGCGTATCATTTGCACAATACCAATGACAACAGCGGAAAGTGAGAGGTGTTTTTCTACACTCAAAATAATCAAGGCTTTCACCAGAAACACAATGAAAACGGAGAGACTTAGTGTGTTAGCTATGTGCTCTATAGAAAAAAACAATTTTAAATGTGCATAATTTTAATGAACTTGTGATTGACCATTTTGCTGAAGGGAAGGAGAGAAGACTGGACTTCGTCTACAAACATATTAATTAAGGTAAGAACGCTAATTTGATTTTATTTCATACCAATGGTAGGCAATGAAAACCTCGTGACTACATTTGTTGGTGACAGTCTTCTAATTTCAGTAACATATTATGTTTGTCGCTGATGAAGCATTTGTGTTCTCTGAACACTTACTTATATAGTGACTCACACAACGAATTTACTTCTTACCACTTAACATTACTTTAAGGTACAGTTTTGGGTCTCTTGTGAAATCTAATAAAATGGAATTAAGAGGTTTTCATTGCCTGCAGAAAATATTAAAAACTACAAATATTGCGTAAATTTGTTCTTATTTTAGTATAGGAGGAAAAAGTCGTGTTAGATGAAGGGTTAAATTACGTAACTAGCTAATAAAATTAATGCTATATTCTCCCCGTTCAAGAAATGTTCTGAAGGGACAAAATGTCGTGTACAATTGAAGAGACATGCCGCCCCTCCTAATAAATAGCCCACCAGCCGCCACTGATAGATAGCTGAGCTCCACTGAAGCTTATGAGGTGCTATTCTGGCCAACGTCTACGTTGATAATGCACACACGCGCACCAAGAGAGAGAGAGAGAGAGAGAGACGAACAAGGGGGAGCGAAAGAGGAGAAGGTGGGGAGGGGAGGTCACATGTACGTCCAACGTTCATTAGTGTATAGTCATAACGTTTATTGCTGTACTCTTGTTCACTTGGGTACTGTGTCCGCTCAATACACTGACTACGTAGCCAACTAACAACTTAAGAGGATGATTTGAAAATGGACGCACGTCCGAAACCAGTTACCGATTAAGGAAGAATCCTTCCAAGCAACGCCAGGTTGAATCTCAACAACTTCCCCATTACTAAATTTAACATAATCATCACAGTAAATTCCTGAAGGATCAACACATAAAAAAGTGACAGGCAACTACACCAACGTACAATTCCAAGAGCACAACAGAAATGAAAAGAATGATTCTTGTACTGCCTACAGAAGTGTACTTTGTGTGTGTGTGGGGGGGGGGGGCGAGTGCTTACAAATGTTCCAAAGTTTGTAAACCTACTGGGCCAAACTGCCGTCGTCATGCCCCTAGACTTACAAAATTACTTTAACACTAAGGACAGCACAAACACTGATGTCCAAGGGTGGAGTCGAACCTCCGACGGGAGTGGCCGCCAAGTCCGTAGCATCACGCCTTAGACCACGCGGCCATTGCCGCGCGGCACATGGGACTTAAAATCACAATAACAACAACTGTGTCACTGAAATATCGTTAACAATGCAAACAGGAAGTGGAGCTATGCATGCACTACGCTGTGTTCAAACGATTGTCGTTTAGATCAAAGACGAGGATATATAAGACTATTATCAGACCAGTAATGGCATATGCCTGCAAAACAATAACACGGAAGGCGGTGAGAAGTTTGATCACATTTGAAAACAAGGTGCTGAGAAAATTATATGGACCAGCAATGGAAAATAGCGGTTGGTGGATAAGACGAAACAGAGAGATTCGGGACATGTACAAAAAGCCCGACATAGCAGCTATAATTAAAAAATCAGAGAATGAGGTAATGTAGTGAGACAAGATGCCAACATCGTACGAGACGTCATAGGAAAACAGACTTACAAACTACTTAAATTAACCTAAGGACAACACACACACACATGTCCGAGGGAGGACTCCACCTCCGACAGCGAGCAACCACGCGGTCTGCAGCAAGGCGCCTGAGAACGCTCGGCCACTCCACAGCGGCGATGGGAAAACAACCGGAGCGAAAGATACCATTGGAAACGCCTAGAATAGGGTGGATACATGACGTGACGACCTGCAGAATGTGGGAAGGAATGAAAAAGAACCTACAGATAAAGAAGAATGGCGCGCTGTTGTACGTGAACCTAAGAACCTGCTATATTTAAAATGGCCTTAGCAGTAATGTAGGTAAGGCTACCTTACAAAAAATCGATTTTCCACATTGTCTGCTGTGTGTATGATATACTATTCCTCTTCTTTCCTGTATCAAGTTATATAGGTATTATTCTGCATTAATTTCATTCTCGCGGGATGTGTGGAATTGAGAAAAACTCCGAAATATACGCCCTCACGAGGGAAGAAAAGTAAATGTCTAGTTAACATAAATTAGCATATCTATGTCATGTAAATGCCAACTTAAAAAATAATAAAAAATAAATAAAAAAGAAGAAGAAGAGAGGTTGGGCTCGTATCACCTAATCCTTTTAACTTTAACTGACTCACTATTAGTGTGATACTCGAAGGCAGGCAGGAAGCCCATTCTATATTCTATAGCTTACCGATTTCGCGCGAACGGAAATAGGTGTTAGGGGAGGGTCGTAAATGAAAATGAGGCTCTGCTTGTAAGCAAGGCACGTCCTGCAACTCCGGGCCTTGCTGGCCTGCAGAATCCGCTTCTGAAATAAATCGATGGCAAAAGGAAGAAAACTGCAGCACGGGAAAAACTTTTAAGTGCGCTAGGAGAATACGTATACTCCGCTTATTCGGAGACTGCAAGTACCAAGTTTCTTTCTATTGCTAAATGGTCACAATACAATGAGACAGTGGATACCAACTTATTACAATGAAAAAGTGAAGGAAACATATCTGCACACGGCTTGAAGAGGAGATACGATAAACAACTTCAGGCCAAATATGTTGCTATATACACATGAAACATTGAAATGTTCTCTGCGTGCTGATTTTCGTGAGAACGACATCAGGATATTATGGATTTATGTCTGTATATGTGGTAACTGCAACGGTCAGTCCGTTGTTCACATGTTTAATACGATTGCGATGACAGGCACTATACTAAAATACGGACAAACAAACGTTAGCTGGATATAATAAACAACGCGACAGTTTTCAAGAAATGTTATTATTTTAAACTAATAATACTTTCACTTCGAATTTAATGTTACTTGCCTTCTCAAAAAGCTCTGTATAATCCTAGGCAAAGCTGTATCACATCTGTACATTTCCACGTGACTGTTGGCAAAATAATGGTTTAGCTGCAGAGATGTTGCTGCCATGAGTACGATGCCGTGCCCAGTCAACTAGTATCTATGGTCGAAGGTTAATACCGAAAAATCAATAATTTACTGTATAAAACTTAGGTGTAACGAATTAAACTGTAACAGCAGACTAAAAGGTACTATGTTGTACGCAGACTCTTTGTCGTTTCAGCTATTACAGACTCTTTGGTAATGTGTGCGGTGGACAGAGAAATGAAATACAGAGCATCGTAGAAGCGAAGTGGTAGCAGAGAAGATTAAAAATAAGCAACGTTTATCATGAAAGTATCGCAGTTATCACAAAAATCGCTAACATAGATACATTATTTGCAGATACAGGGAAGGCAAAACAATGTCCGAGCACGAGGGTTAGTACTGTGCAGTGCCATTACATATATGACCAATTGGTAATTACCAAGAATGCTTGCATTCGAAGTATTTCGGTCCGAAACGATATATATCGAACGTGCAATGGGGGCATTGATGCGCGAGATGGCTAAATATGAAAGTTTACATACTAATTATTTTGACGAGTAGTAATGTAAAGCTGCGTTAATTTGAATATTTTTACAGCAGAATCATGACACATTCATAGTAATTTTCGTAGAAATTTGATGAATGATTCTGAAGATATACATTGTAACATTGCATACGCGCTATTTATCCATACATTATGTATTTCTGAGATGTCCGAGGACAAAAGATCAACAATTTTATTTATATAAATAAATGATAATTATAGATAAAACTTTCATCGCATAATAAATCGCTGCAGAATATCTTCACAAAAGTATTTCGAGTACGACTCACTAAATGAGTGCGACAGGTTTACTTTTCCTTTGTGTAGCTTTGACTATGAAGTCTTTTAAATCATACAAAATAAGAAGGAACTTGACCGTCATTCAGAGCCATAGAAACCATTAAAATACGTTCCCATGACTGAACGAAACATACTTCGTAAGTCGCGCGTGAATAATCGAGTTGCACGCTGCACGTTGCACGTTCGATATATATCTTTTCAGCCCGAGCTACTTCGATTGCCAGCATATTGGAAATTACCGACCATTTTTTATGGGTTGAAAAATCTAATTCGTATTCTAATAGTACAGTGAGACGATTTTTTAAAATTAGAATGATTGTTGTTATGTTATTATCAACAAATAATATTAGAACAATTAATTTTGAATATGGAAGACACAAGACGATAAATATGACAGCGGTTTCGGCCTTATATTTCATAGGTTTGATTATTGTGCAACTGCGTGGGAATGTCCGCGTGATCTAAGGCATCTTGCCATGACTGCGCGACCGCTCACCGTCGGGAGTTCGATTCCTTCCTCGGGCATGGTTGTCTGTGTTGTTCTTAGCATAAAGTAGTTTAAATAGTTTTTGTCCCTTACTTCTGAACATTTTTTTAATTATTGTGCACTACCTCATAAACTCTTGTATTAAGTTTACTATATATGTAAATATTTGAAAAGGCGCATTGCCTTACATTCGCAAGAAACTGAGTTAAATAACATTCAAAAATACATGCTTAACTGTATTATGCTCAGAGTATTTCTTACGAAAAGTACTCAAATGTTCAAATGTCTGTAAATCTATCGGACCAAACTGCGTGGTCATCAGTCCGTAGCTTACAAACTACTTAAACCTAGATAAACTAACCTACGGACAAACACACACACCCATGCCCCAGGGAGGACTCGAACCTCCACGGCGAGCAACCGTGCGCTCCGCAGCGAGGTGCTTTAGACCGCTCGGCTACTCCACCGCTGCACGAAAAGTACTTCAAGAGTTATTACGGTAACAAATATTGAAGAATGTATTAAATAAGAGCTATAATATTTATTTTATACTGAATAGAGCAATAATATTATTCTCTTTTTCAAACACTGCTGACTGTCCAAAATGCTACACCAAGAAGGGGCGGATATATCATAACCAAATTTATTCGGGAGATAATACGTTGTATAAAGAACAAATGAACCTATAGCACGCGCAACAGGCTCCAACACTTCAGACATGTCATGACGGCTGGTTAGTTTACCGGCATGCAAAGGACTTGGAAGAGCAACTGAATGAAATGGGCAGAGATATCAGATGAGAATGTTAATTTCCAAGACTGCTTGCAATCAAATTCGCTCGGCCTGAAATGATATATATCGAACGTACAACTATAAATCAATTGAGTATTTCTGAACCGGAGATTCCGGCGCTACACGCCCTCACGTACTTAAAAAAGACTTCTTGTTTGACCTACACCTAACTTTCACCTAACAAAAGAGATCTGTAGCATAGCCGTAAGAGCAAAACAAGGGTAATGTAGTAATGGAATGTAGTGTAGGAAAATTAGGTAATACTGAAGGAATTAGATTAGCTCTCGAGACAATACAACAGTAGATGAGTTTTGGTATTGGAATAGCAAAATAATTTCTATGACTGAACTAAAGAAGACATAAAATTCAAATAAAATGTTTGTAAGTATATGGGACTTAACTACTGTGATTATCAGTCCCTAGCCTTATAAACTACTTACACTATAGTTGGAGCCACGAACGAAGTCAGGTCGCGCATGTCTAAACAACAGAATCTTTGCCGGTTTCAAGCAACAATTGAAATACGCATATAAACGTGCTTTGTTTGAAGAAACCTTATAGACGGCAAATAATGGCTCTCGCTTGCTTAGATAGAATTTGTTACATGCCAGCACTATCAGCGACGACAACTTGCAGCAAATAGGCTAAAATACACTGAAGAACTTGTTACAATCAAGTGTAATTTTGGCAATGCTTACGCCAGTAAGAATAGACCGTTCAGAACAATACTGACAGCTCACTGGATGTCGGAGAATGCATGACGTAGATGTGCAGACCATGCCTAAACTCCACCGCCGCCGTTCCTGGTTCCTACTAAAACTAACCTAAGGACAATGCACATACCCGTGCCCGAGGGAGGACTCGAGCTTCCGATGGAGAGCAACCGTGCGTTCTGCAGCAATGCGCCTTGCAGCGCACGGCCATTATATCGCGGCTATCCATTTCAAAAAAATGTGTTCAAATGTTTGTTAAGCTTATGGAACTTGATTGCGGGGTCATCAGTCCGTAAACTTACGAACTACTTATAAACTACCTTATACTAAAGACAATACAAACATCCATGTCCGAGGGAGGATTCGAACCCCCGTCGGGGAACGGCCTCGCGCATCGGAGCATAGTATACGTTTCAGAATGGCAATGGGAAGAAGAGCATTTCTGAGGAGGAGAATTTTGTTAAAATCTAACAGATGTAATTTATCAGAAGGTCGTTCATCATTTACTTTGTTTTGGAAAATACTTCGCATTTTTGTACAAATAGGTTATGATTTTTATGTATGTTGTTAGGCTGTAACCCAATACAACAGCTTTTCAAATATATTTTACAGTTTTCTTCGTCTGTGTCATGATTTTCGAGTAAGTTGTTTTCCATGAACCCAATAAAACAACAGAAGAAGGCTATGACCACAACACGTAGTTATTTACTAACTCCTGACTGGCTGTCTTCAGTTCACATGATTTTTTTTACAAATAATTGTACTTTTTGACACCGTTATTGCATAATTTGTAATGTAATAAAGAACTAAAATAAATACGATAAGTAATCTTGAAGTTTAGTCTTTTTAGCATGAGTTACTCTATACGATATATCAAGACATAAGCGCGCCGGTAAAATTTTTAATAATGACATAAATGGCTGGCCTTCGGAGCCCTAAATTTCTCCAAGTGGACACATTCTGCTTTCTGCAGACCCTTGTAGGCTAAGGACACGGGTGTTTTTTTGTTGATAATCGCACTTTCTTTTTCAAACAATAACTTTTTTTTCGTGTTGTAGTCATATGTTTTGTTGCTGCAGTATTATTCTGCAGTACCGGGCTAAAGTAAAGTTCTTACCAGCCATTATATATATATAAAAAATGACAAATTCCCGGAATTCTAAAAAAATCCCGGGTAATTTCTGGATTTCTCCCAGATGAAAATATTTGCGGGTTTTTCCCGGGTCTCTCGGTGCGTATACACAGGACAGGAACGCGCCCGTGACTACTTGCAGCTAGGACCATCAGTAATATTTCCGGATGATACGGGAATAATGCGGAGCGTTGTTCCGACGCTGAGGGTGTCACTGTTATGGCTCGTGTAAACACACCTTGGAGCACGCGGGGCAGCTGGGACGGCTGTGCCTCGGAGGTTTGCCGTGCGACGCCTGGGCGGCTACTGGCGCGTTGCGTGGCGGGGGCAGACGACCAAACAGCCGCTAGCCGGCACTGGCAGTAGGCGGTGCGCCCACGCCGCGGCCTCTGCTGCTGCGATGAATGCGGCCGCGGTCGTTGCCTCCGGACAACTTCCGGCTGGCGGAAGCATCTTCTCCAGACCGGCAACATCTGCTCTTCCTGCGCCGCTGCCCAAGCCCGGCTACACGGCCACTCCATTTGCGGGCAATACTTTGTTATCAAAGCGGATCCTACCAAACGTGCCTAGTTGTGACGACTGCTAACCGTACTGTCGTCATCGGGCGAAACTGCGTTCAAACCGTTAAATTACTGCATATATTTAGAATCTGGCTAATGAAACATGTGTTTATTCAAAAGAGAGTGACTGGCCAGTACTTAGCTTATTACCGCCAATATTAACTAACACCAAAAAGACAAAAATATATACAGAAACCGAGCGAGGTGGCGCAGTGGTAAGACACTGGACTCGCATTCGGAAGGACGGTGGTTCAAATCCACCTCCGGCCATCCTGATTTGGGTTTTCCGTGATTTCCCTAAATCACTCCAGGCAAATGCCCGGATGGCTCCTTTCAAAAGGGCACGGCCGATTTCCTTCCAAATCCTTACCCAAAACTTCGAGCGTTAGCTCCGTCTCTAATGACCAAGCTGTCGATGGCAAACAAATTATAAGGCAGGAGAGAGGAGGGAGGAGAAAGGGATACAAGGAAAAGTAGTTTTGGGTTACTCGCAACCTAGGCATTCAGACGAAACGTGCCACAACAGCAATGTGTAACCTAAAGTGCACCAACTGAAAATTAGCACCGGTAGCAGTAGTTCGTGCATTTTTAAATTAAGGAAACAGGCATAGGCACACTCATAGGCACCTTACAAATATTCGATTCACACAAAAGTCAGACTACATCGCAAATTTATTTTGTAGTGATCGGTTTAGGCCTTTAAAATGGCAATCTTCAGGCCACTACAACCGTAGTGTTGGCCACCGGCTGCGCTGAGTTGGAGTTCCCTTAATGATATGTCGACATCCATCATTAAGGCAGCTACAACGCAGAACAGCCGGTGGCTAACACTATGGTTGCAGTGGTCTGAGGATGCCATTTAATAAATGGCCGAAACCAGTAACCGTAAAATAAATTGGCATCTACACTGAATTTTGTGTGAATTCAATCATTTGGATCGCTTACACACCATAACGTTTTCAAAAACCCTTACGAATAGTACAGAGGGCGGAATGGTATTCAGAAATTATTTATAGATGATTAGCTGAAAACCCGGTGTCGTCCGCATAATTATTTATTCCAGTCTTAAGTTAGCCCATCTCTGCTTCCCTCTTCTCTCTCTCTGTCCATCTCCTATTTCCTTCTTTGTCCATCTCCTCTAACTCTCTCTCTCTCTCTCTCTCTCTCTCTCTCTCTCTTCCTTTCACCTGTCTGTCACCATCTCCCCTCTCCCATTCTCCACCTCTCCCCTCTCTCTTCGTCTCCTACTCTACACTCTCTTCGTCCGTCTGTTCCATCCCCTTTTCTGTCCGTCTCCTCCTCCACCATCTACTCCTCTCCTTCCTATTTACGAAAACATACATGTATGCTCCAAGTTTAATGGTGACTGGACGAACGGTGTCAAAGTCGCAAGGTACTCTCCTGCCATGCTAAATTCACTGGCTTGCAGATAATAAAAAATCTCCTTCATGAAAACATACATTTATGTGCAGACTTACATGGTGACCAGCTAAACAATTTGGATGGTTGTTGTAACGTATTCTCCGCCATGCACCTACGGAGGCTTACGAAAGGTGCATGATGTATTAATTCGGGGTATAAGCTATCTTCATTCGAAATTTCATTCAATTCCGTTCAGCCGATTGAGCATGAAAAGTAACAAACGTGTTAACTCACTGTAAGGTACCCTCCGCCATGCACCGTACGGTGGCTTCCTAAAGATAGCTCAAGCGTTAATTCCGGGTATAAGCTATCTGCATTCCAAATTTCATTCAGATCCGTCCAGCTGTTTCAGTGTAAAGAAAAACAAACGTATTAACCCACTGTAAAGTACCCTCTGCCACATAATGTACGGTGGCTTACGAAAGGTAGCCAATATATTAATCAGGCTATAAGCTAACTGTTCCAAATTTCATTCATATCCGTCCAGCCATTTCAGCAAGAAGGCGTAAGAAACTAATTAATTGTAAAGCACCCTCCGCCATTCACCATACTAAGTTAATTGTAGTGTGCCTATAACCTTTGCGCCAGTGCAAGCAATTAAATGACAAAGTTTTGTCACAATCGGATGTACGGTAAGGCTGTGCATAAAATACGAACCAAAAAGACAAACAAACAAACCTTGATTACAGAAGTTTCTTAAAGACTCCTACAGATGGCATGGGGATACATTTCGAATCTGCAGAAGTCCTTCGAATCCCTTTACCCTCTATTCCCCAAAATGTAAGTAATATGCGTAGGTAACTAGTATGGTACTTTCTGCATTACCAGTTGAAGGACCATGTAGTAATTTAGTGGAAATAGTCATAATGACTTCAGTTCTAAATTCCCTGCATTTCTGTTAAAGGAACCCTAACCTCCCTTTATCAATATTCATTCGAAAGCATTCCTAATCGGTGGAACACAGATGTGACGTCCATCGCATACGAGGCTTTGCAGTACCCCACACATCTCTTAAGGCCTACAACGAAAACAATCTCAGATGGCTTCAATTCACTATAATTGCGCACAAATGTCAATTTTAGAGTTCTTTACTGTTTCATTTTACTTGGTATCAGGTGTACTTCAAAGCCATCGACGTCGGATTCCACATGTGTCCTCCACGATAGGCTAATAAGACAATGCCAAAAGTTTTATGAGTACCATTACCTCAAAAGGTTTCATAACTGATCGTAAACAGGTGTCCCATTAATGGACGATATATATGTAATAGGAGAGACGAGACAATCGAATATTAGTCTCCGAGGGGACAAATTTGTGAAATACGTATATGAACTGGAATGCTGTTCTGCATATCGTGATTTAGGGGCTATCAACAATTATGCTATTCTTTAACGATATAGCCTACGCTTTCAAATGTCACGATGGTTTCCCTTCAGAAACAGAATTCGTTTGTTACGTGAAAGCCAGGACTAATGTCATCGACAGCATCCACTGAAATTTCCCACGGGAACTTCTCTTTGCAACCTTCGCTTCGCTACGCAGGGTAGCGCGAACTTCCGTTGCATTTATCAGCAAGGCCGAACTAGAATACTTCCTGTTTTTCTGTGGTTAAGGCCGAACAGTGTCGACCTCATTAAAGTTTTATAGCCTTCAGATAGGAAATACGAAAATTATTGCTAAGAGAAAGAGAGAGAAAGGCGGCAGGGTTTGCCAACAGCCTCTTCCCTCGCAGGAGGAAAACGTTCTGCCTATGCAGACATTACTGGCACTTCTACTTATTTCTAGTTTCTTTGAATAATTACAGAACACCATACACTGGGAACCTAAAATCCATACATAATGGGCTGTATATGGAGACAAAGCGCTTACTACACGGGTTATCATACAACAAATCGCTAATATTTGTAAATGTGTTTGAGATTATGAGGGAGGGGGAAGTAGAACTTGTGTAGCTTCTGCTCTAATGGTACTCAATCTTCGCTGAAAAAATCAGGACCAATGATCAGATAATGTAATCAATAGGAAGAGTATAGATAACTGAAACGTATAGTAAGTAATCAACTACGCAATTTCATTCAGTAGCAAGTTACAACTCAATAGTCCAGGTAGTCCTTAGCTATTCGCAACTAAAGATGTTTAACGAAACGAATCGAGTTTAGCAGAAATATTTATAGAATTGGAAAAAAATGTATGTACACCAAAGGAAAGCTGAATAACAAACAGCTCACTACGATCATGAAAGATAAATACGGAAAACGAAAAAAGAATAGGCAATGAGATAAAACAGGGAAAGAACGAAGCGTGGAAAAGGAGGATTGTATAAATTTACTGATATTGGGCAATTTGTGATCCATGGTATCGTGAACATATTGCTCAAACATGCTTATTGTAATTTCCTATATTCTCACGAAATGGCAATATTGTCCAAAAATTGTTCAAATGTTTGTAAAAATAAGGGACTTAACTACGTTGGTCATCAGTCCCTAAGCATTTTGCTCACAGTAATTTTAAAAACATCGGCATTTTACCAATTTTAAATAGTTAAATATTTGTGTTTTCTTATAAACGCAACTAGAAATACTTATTTAGACATATTAAGTACATTACAAACTTTTCTTTGACTGTCAGAAAAATTCTATAAACGCGATCGATCGCGTAACTTTTTTTAAATGCGCGAGTTCTCGAGGGTTAAACTAACTTATGTCAAGGACAACACAAACACTCATGCCTGAGAGAGGACTAGAACCTCTCCAACCCCCCCCCCCCTCCGACGATAATGTTGTATGTTGTCTGACAGCTTTTGTATCACATGAGGATACTATTATTGGTTTGCTATATTGTATCCAGGTTTTGGTTCTATTTTTCTCTGTAGTGAACAAAATGTCAGTCTACTCAGTTTCTGTCTGTCAACATGTTTAATGATTTATTTTTAGATTGTAGTGACTTCACAGTACCATTACTTTTCTAAATATTTCAAGTGCCTACATCCTATACGTTATTTCTGTCTATATACATTTCTCTACTTCATTTCATGTTACGTAATTGTTCTTGCACTCTGTGTAAAATTCAGACGGCACGTACTAGTCCATCACATGTGGCGCGCTCTACATCTACATGAATCTACATCTAGGCTACTAAGTTCACTATGGTCACCTCGACAACCTAACCTGACCTCGACCACTGTACCATATCATTATTATCCAGTTATTTTATTCATTCAAAATGTTCAAATGTTAGTAAATCTATCGGACCAAACTGCGTGGTCATTAGTCCGTAGCTTACAAACTTCTTAAACCTAGGTAAACTAACCTAAGGACAACACACACACCCATGCCCCCGGGAGGACTCGAACCTCCACGGCGAGCAACCGCGCGCTCCGCAGCGAGACGCTTTAGACCGCTCGGCTACTCCACCGCGGCTTTATTAATTATTAATTTACGAAGTGAGCAACATGTTCACGATGTCCTGTAGCACGTGTAATCTAAGTAAAAATGTTTTATTTCACTATAAATTTTTGCTTTTTTGAGATGTCATTTAAGAGGCCTGTATTAACACATTGTATTTCATATATCGTTTAGCTCACATTTCCTTCCGATAAAGAGACCCTTAGTTTTAGTGTGTCGAAACCTGCAAGTGATTGGCTGTAAGCTTATTACTGCTGTGACAATTTGTACAGCTGTTGACAACAGCCATGTTTAAGATTTAATCTGGTTCGGCTTAACGGTTATTCTACGGATATATGTTCAGTTTTACCTCCCTTTCTCTGCTGACAATGTATATTCTAGACGCTAATTAAACTCAGTGACCACTTTTGTGTCGCCGGACATAGTTTAGGTAACCGTGCTATTGATTGAACAGGTGTTTGGAGTTAAAGGGAGGAAACACCGACGTTGTTAGTCCGCCGTACTGTCAAACTGCCTCCTGTCTTGAAAGTAAATTTAGGTTTTCTTTGAGTGCCGTTGCCGGTTACGAAATATGTGTCGCTGCGAGGGAATGGCCGAGCGCTCTAAGGCGCCTTGCTGTGGAGTGTGTGGCTGCTCCCCTTCGGAGGTTCGAATTGTCCCTTGGGCGCTAGCGCTCGCGCGCGCGCGCGCGCGTGTGTGTCTGTGTTTCTTAGCATAAGTTAGTTTACGTAGTTTAGAAGTCTAGGGACTGATGACTACTGCTTTACAAACATTTGAAGTATGTGTCAGCTTATTTATGTTGAGTTCGTATTTCATTGTTTACTGCTTCGTACTGTAATTTGATGCTTTAGTGAACAAGGGCATTTCCCTGTAGTATCATGATACAGAAGTTCTAACGTCGAGGATATGATACACCACGGGGAAAAATACAAAACAGGAATATAAATACTATTTTCAGTGAGTGCACAGTTCGGGGAAAGACCTGCGCGAAACGGAGCTTCCTCGACTGCGCTCGTCCGCAGTTTGAAACACTGCGGGCAAAACTCCAGGCAGTTGCGTAGGTCTCTTATCACTTCCAACGGCCGCCTACAGTTGCAAACAGGAAAAGTGCCCCAGCGAACACGCCGCAACTGCATGCCCACAACACAAGCTGTGAATGAAGTTATGCGATCACATCGTTATACTCAATTTTACATAAAGAAAACGCACCAGTTACTTGTTTTTAATGCTCAGCATTACGAGTTTCGAGAATTTATTCCCATCTTCATATGTTTTTTGTTACATATTTTGTATTTATTGTGATGTCTCCATTTGTGGTGTTCAGTTTCTCCTGCCATGCGGTTTTGACTTGATAATGCAATCGGAGAATGGTTTGAATAATAGATATTAGGATGTTATTTCTACAAACTATTCTCCGATTCCAGTATCATGTCAAAACCACATGGCTGGAGAAACAGAACACCACAAATAAAGACAACAGAATAAATACAAAGTATGGAACAAAAAGCATCAGAAGATGGAAATAAATTCTCGAAAAGCGTAATGCCGAACATTAAAAACAAGTAACTTGTCCGTTTTCTTTATATTAATTGTGAATAACACAGAGGATTAAAAGAAACCATCGATATGACATATGAAATTACATCATTATACAGTCCATGATCATTTCAGCCCCTGGGAGTGTCTAATTTGAAAGTGCTTCATATACTGTTACACATTTTTCGCATTATCTGCGTAGAACAAGTGCCTACGTATTAACGGTACGTAATTCTTGACTATCTCAAACTGTAATGCATTAGAGCCTTTACATTCGTAAGTATCATTTGCATACAAACGTCCTTCTAGTTTACGTAACACTTTAGGATATAAGACAGACATAAATCATACATCTCTACTATTAGCCTAATCTTAATTAAAGTGTATCAAAAATAAATTAAAACCAGAAGACTGGGGGGGAGAGAGAAATGTGACACTTTGTGAGAAACTAGACATCAGAAAGAAAGCCCCTAAACAACTGCCGAACTCTACCGCTGCAGCGCACATTTACGCACGCCACGCCCAAGAAAAAAAAGGCAACTGGCCTAACTATGTGTACACTTCACGAAGTCGGCGTTTCAAAACATTCCAAAGGTGTTTTGTAGGATTCGAGTCAGGACTCTATGCATGCCAGTCCATTACAGGGATGTTATTGTCGTGTAACCACTCCGCCACAGGCTGAGCATTATGAACACGTGCTCGATCGTGTTGAAAGATGCTGTTGGCAGTACACATGCTGGCGAATAACGTTCACAGGGCATTCGCCAAACCCACACCCTGTCCCAGATCGCCATATTCCGTACCGTGATTCGTCACTCCGCGTCCAATGTTTACGCTCCTTACACCAAGCGAGGCGTCGTTTGGCACTGTCCTGCGTTATGTGAGGCATAGGGACAGCCGATCGACCATGAAATCCAAGTTTTCTCATCTCCCGCCTGTCGCAGTACTTGGAGTGAGTGGATCCTGATGTATAGTCTATGGGACTTAACTACGGGGTCATCAGTCCCTAAACTTACAAACTACTTACGAACTAGGACGGCACAAATATCCATGCCCGAGGGGGGATTCGAACCCCCGACCATAGTAGCTGTGCAGGCCGTGACTGGAGCGCCTCAGTCTGCTCGGCCACCATGGCCGGCTGTCCGCGGGCTCTGTCAGTCAAAAATCGGCCCGTGCGCTTTCGTGCTATACATGTCCCTTCACGTTTCCTCTTCACTATCATATCAGAAACAGAGGACGTATGGATGTTCAGGTGTGTGGAAATCTCACGTACAGACTTCTGACACATGTGACACCGAATCTCCTGACCGAATTCGAATTGACTTATGAGTTAACTACATTCGTCCTTTATCACTTGCAGTCAGTGTGGCATATGGAAGTTTGGGACGGTGCTGGAGTCGTGTTCGGGTAGCCTAGTGGTTAAGTCCGCCGCTCGCGAAAAGCGGGAAACCCGGGTTCGAGTCCCGGCCCGGCACAATTTTTCATACGTCACAATTTGGTAGAACATGTATACCTTATACAGTGACGCTAAGAGAAATTCGCTATTGCGAAAAAAATATTGATAAATATATCAACACTGTAAATCGTCACCATACAGTAATTTAACTCAGTCAGTTGTTCTTATGGTCTTCAGTCCGGAGACTGGTGTGATGCAGCTCTCCACCCTACTCTATCCTGAACAAGCCTTTTCATCTCCTCATAAGAACGACAACCCACATCCACTTGAATCTGTTTACTATACGCGTCTCTTGGTCTCCCTCTTCGATTTTTACCCCATACACTTCCCTCCAATGCTAAATTTACGATTCCTCGATGTCTAAGAATGTGTCCTACCAAGCGATCCCTCCTTTGGGCAGGGTATGCCAAAAATTCCTTTTCTCGCCAATTCTGTTCAGTACCTCTTCATTAGTTATGCAATCTACCCACCTAATTTTCAGCATTCTTCCGTAGCACCACATTTCAAAAGCCTCTATTCTCTTCCTGTCCGCACTGCTTATCGTCCATGTTTCATTCCCGTACAAGGGTATACAACGTAAACAAGGAAGAATTAGACTGTAATGGCGTCAGTGCGTAGACAGCAGATATAGGTACCCAGTGCGCATAAAATTATTGAGATACCTTAGCACGTATAAGGTACAGATGTTCTACCAAATGGTGACATATGAAAATTTGTGCCGGGCCGGGACTCGAACCCGGGTTTTCCGCTTCTCGCGAGCGGTCGCCTTAACCACTAGGCTACTGGAACACTACTCCAGGACCGTCCCAAACTTCCATATGCCACACTGACTGCACATATGAATCAACTACATTCGTCCCTTAGCACTTGCAGTCAGTGTAGCATGTGGAAGTTTGGGACGGTCCTGGAGTCATGTTCGGGTAGTCTAAGAAAAATAAAATGATTAAACAATGGATCAGGAATTCACTGCGTAAGCAAATCTTACTCGAGAAGACGAACTTTGGAGTCGAGTAGCGGCTGAAAAAAATTAGACGCTATCTGGCGTTAGTGTCTTTTAAATGGAGAATGTATGTTTTTTTTTTTTTTTTTAGACTTTCTTCGTTTGTTTATATTCAGTCTACATAATTTCAAGTAAAACAAAAGAAAGAAAAAAAGGAGAAAAGTTCAGTCGTATATACAGTGGCTGTGCGTTGTGGGGGCGGCGTGTCCGGCAATGTGGCGCGCCACCCACTGCACCACTCGCGGCAGTGCCTCTGGATGATGATGATGATGATGATGATGATGATTGGCGTTTTAGGGCGCTCAACAACGAGGTTATCAGCGCCCGAGTGCCTCGGAAGTAGTGTTTTGTTCACTTGTGTCTGCAATGGTTTGGACGCTATCTGGCCATAGTTTCATTTTAAACAGAATGTCTGATTTGCTGGTTTTTTTTTTAAGATTTTCTTCGTTGGTTTATATTCAGTCTTCACAAAAAAAACCGACTCGTATTATATCTAGAACGAGCTACTAGCTTGTATACAAGCAGCTACAAATGAATGTGTGGTACAGTTTTGATCAGTCTGAGAGGTAATGGGAAAGATATTGTATGTAGCTGATCAACTACACTGTGCACTAAACGGTTGTAAGTGTGACTGCGAGACTGACCGGCTCGTGCACGGAGAGCGCCCTGCGCTTGCGCAGCCCGGCGTGCAGTCTCCGCAGCAGCGGCACGGAACCGCCGCCCCCGCGGCCCGGCGTCGCCCCCGGGGCGGCGTCTGCGGTGTCTGATCGCTGCCTGGCGTCCAGCCGCTCTGCAGACCTGCTGAGCGCGGCGGCCATGTGAGCGTGGCGCGGCGCCGCCCCAGCAGCCTTCACCGTGACGGGCGTGGCCGGCGCCTCCAGCAGCCGCTCCTGCTGCCCGCACCCCGGGGACGTCGACGTGGGCGTCGTGAACGACGAGCACCGCCGCCGCAGCCGCCGCCACCGCTGCGAGATGCTCTTGTTCCACAGCGCCAAGTCTGCAACACACACACCGAGAACCCTCAGAACCCTCACCTCACTTGTCTGCTATAGACGCTCTCATCTAAACTACAGATGGGTCGTTAGCGAACGAACGGCTCTAAACAATCCAAATCTTTGTAAACTATTAAACAGTAAATCACGTCCAGAGAAACAGTGGCGGCGCTAGACGAAAACTGGGCGTCGGCGAACTTGTCTTTGCGAGGCCATTTTTATTTTTTTCATTAATGAAGAAAATGCTAAATAAGCTGAATTATATATCAATAATCATTATACTAAAATTCTATTACTATAATATATGAGTATTATTGCAGTAACAAAAATTACAGTAAACAAACACTTATTAGAGGTACTTTTCACCTTTTTGTCTCACTGAAATTTGTAAGATCACGTCTTAATACTAACCGCTATTTCTGCTTTATATGATAGTACTGACAACCCAGATAATCTTTCTTGGATCATTGTGCTTTTCAAGTTAATCAATTTTAACTTTGTGAAGCTTCTCTCGGCTGAAGCTGTTCTGACTGGAACTGAGCATGAATCTAATTGTTATATAAACATTTGCATTCACTTCTTCCAAATAGTTTCCTAAAATGTACCGAATAAATTGTTTTGCAAGTATTTATCTAAAAATTGCATCACTGCTGCACTCATACGGAAATAAATACGGACAACTAAATAGCTGCCGGCCGGTAATGGACGAGCGCACTAAGGCATCATACCACGATGAGCGAGATCGCTCTCGCCGGGGGTCGAATCCCACCCTTGGGTAGGAATGATGTGTTCGTCCATTGGTTAAGCTACTGCAAATTAGATGTAGGTCGTTGCTACATAACTTAGCAGTTGGAAAACGCCGTTAAACATCAAATACGAAAAAAGAAGAAAAAACTAAAATTTTAACAACGTTTTGCGAGGCCCCCACTGGCGCGAGGCCGTCGGCGGTGGCCGACGTCGCCGACGCCTAGCGCCGCCACTGCAGAGAAATTCGAAGCGTGTTTTTTTTACCCGTTTTGAAATTAACCTTCCGGCGACAGTGCCAATTATTATAACTTCAGCAGCAAATGTTCAAATGTTTGTTAAGCTTATGGGACTTAACTACGGGGTCATCACTCCCTAAACTTACAAACTACTTATCAACTACTTACGAACTAGGACGGCACAAATATCCATGCCTGAGGGGGCATTCGAACCCCCGACCGTAGTGGCCGTGCAGACCGTGACTGGAGCGCCTCAGTCTCCTCGGCCACCGCGGCCGGCACTTCAGCAGCAGCGCTGTGCAGATTTGCTACCACTGAGTATTCCGTGTAAACTTTCACGGCCGGAATGGTCAAAATTACTAAAAATTTCCGGGCTGTTATGCCGTGGTGTAGCGGATTTATTATTAAAATCCAACGTTTCGTCCCCGACAGCGGACGACATTCTCAAGGGGGATCGTGGCACTTTTGGATGTCCGATTCTCACCCTGGATCGCTACTGACTGAAGCCAAATTCCTTACAAGGGCTCGCGCGCAGTGGTGAGACGTCAGATGTTTTTGACATGAAGAAGAAATGTAACAGTCTTCCACCATAGGACGACATTAACGAACGGAGGCAATCGGCAACGACGAATTGCGCGCGCCATGTCAAAAACATCCGACGTCACACCCCTGCGCGCGAGCCCTTGTAAACGGAATTTGGCTTCAGTCATTAACGAGCCAGGGTGTGAATCGGACATCCAAAAGTGCCACGATCCCCCTTGAGAATGTCCTCCGCAGTCGGGGTTTTAATAATAAATCCACTGGACCACAGCATAACAGCCCGGAAATTTTTAGTAATTTTGAGTATTCCGTATTACAAACCTAGTATATAGTTACTAAGTGATCGTAATCACAAAAATAGTTTAATGTACAGGTAGAAATATCACATTTGTTAATATTTGAATTAGTATATCAATTGCCTTCGGTGTATAAATACAACAAATGTAACATTATTACGAAAGTGGACAATAAACAAGTATAAGAGACCCAGTGATTCTATCATTTCCTCTTTCGTTACTCCCCTGTAGTTCCTGTCCCTTGAGCAATTAGTGCCAGCTTTTTTTCTGTGTTATGTGGAACGTTGTACACGTAATTCAAATGTTTGTAAATCTATCGGACCAAACTGCGTGGTCATCAGTCCCTAGCCTACAAACTACTTAAACCAAGGTAAACTAACCTAAGGTCAAACACACACACCCATGCCCCAGGGAGGACTCGAACCTCGACGGCGACGAACCGCGCGCTCCGCAGCGAGACGCTTCAGACCGCTCGGCTACTCCACTGCGGCGAATTACTATTACTTCAGACTTAAACTGGAAAGAACACGTGGGTAATGTCTTGGGAAAGGCGAACCAGAGAGTGCGTTTTATTGGAAGAACCCTTAATACATGCAACAGAACTACAAAAGAAACTGCATACACTACGCTTGTCCCTCCATTTTTGGAGTATTGCAGCCCAGTGTGGGATCCTTATCAGGTGGATTTGACGGAGGACATCGAAGGAGTCCCGAGAAGGGCAGCTCGTTTCGTATTGTCACGATACAAAGGAGACAGCGTTACGGAAATGATACAAGACTTGGGATGGGAATCATTACAACAACGGCGCTTATCGCTGCGGCGTGGGCTACTTACGAAACTCCAATCTCCAACACTCTCCTCCGAATGTAAAAATATATTGTTGACTCCCACTTACATAGGTAGAAATGACCATCAGAATAAAATACGAGAAATCAGAGCTCGAACAGAAAGATTCAGGTGTTCTTCCATCCCGAGCGCTATTCGAGAATGGAATGGGAGATAAATAGTATAATGGTGGTTCGATGAACCCTCTGCCAGGCACTTAAATGTGATTTGCAGAGTATCCCATGTAGATGTAGATGTCCAGAGAAACACGAAGTGTGTATTTTAACCGTTTTGAAATTAAAATAGGCCGTGCTAAGATATCTCAATAATTTCTCTCCACGTGGTACCTACATCTGTTGTCTATGCACTGACGCCATTACAATCCTAGTCTTCCTTTCTTTCATTGTGTACTGAATGTTTAAGATGCCTCTGATAATCGTGACTCTCACCGACTGTGAAATACGGACTGTTAAAAGATTTCTTAGTGTTATAAGCATAAAAGCGATCTATATTCAGCTTCAATTCTGTGTAGTTTACGGAGAAAACATTATGAGTGATGAAATAGTAAGTAAAAGATGGCCGCACAAATATGCATGATAAACAACGGAGTGGGCGTCCTTCGTCGTTAATGAAAGTTTGGTGCAGGAAGTGGACAATAAGGTGAGAGAAAACAGACACTCTACGATTTCCTTCTTGCGGGATGACTTTCCTAATGTTTCTCGTAGTGTTTTCTATAGCATTGTGAGCGAGCAAGACGATTGACAAAGTCAAAACAGTTGTGATACAGTGGTTAACATGTCAGGCGGCAAACTTCTATGAGGAGGGTATTCAAAAACTGGTACAACGTTTTGACAAGAGCCTCTATATTGACGGAAAATATGTAGAAAAGTAGATTAAGGTACAGGCTTTCATGTAAAAATAAAATTATTGAGATATCTTAGCACGTATATTTTTAATTTCAAAAGGGTACTCGTATTTTGTGTCGATATATAACAACGATATTGAAATGAATGAGAAGCATTGTATTAAAATTTTTACTGCCGCCGGGGTTTGAACACGGGACCTCTTGCTTATTAGGCAAGCACTATAATCATGAAGCCACCACGATCTAATGGATACGGAGATTTTCTTAAAGTGTGTCTCCCTCAACAACGCAAATGACATGCAATATTTTCATAGTCAGGATCGTATTTATTGAGTATATCTTTAAAAAATCATGAGTAAAAAATAAAAAATAAATAAATAAATAAAAATAAAAAAGCCTTTTTTTAAACATATGAGTTTATAGAAATTTAGTAGGAAAAAGAAAAAGAAGAACGGGAAAGACGCACATCATTCGCCACTGCCTCTTGGTAATACCACTATTAAGGAGTGTCTTGGTATTGCTAAGAGTGCTGATGAAATATGCCAATTTTGAAAACAACTTGTATGGTACTGGCAGTGACCTCTTTGACAGGAAAGAATGTCAGTAAGACTAAGGCATAGCATAGTTGAAGTGTGGCATTGAGCCCACGAATGCATGGATTCGAGTCGTTAACAAGAAATTATTCAAGTTTCTGCTGTATCAACAATAGTGTGGGTTGTTCATACATGGAATTTAGTGGGTCCTCTGACCCAACTGAACTGGGTATTGACTGGAAGTGGTTGGGTTACACTACTTGAAGTTCATTTTTAGCTATCCATGAACTTCATTTTCCCAATAATGATATAATTTAAGAATGACAACGAATCACTCCACATTATCACAATTTGTGGCGACTGGGTTTTGTAGAGCATTCTGTACAATTCCACCGAATAGTTCTGCCTCCCACACCACATCGTCCGACACAAATCCCATCGAACACTCTGGGAGCTTAATCGATAGGTCTTTTGTGGATCGTATTCGGAAGGATGGTGGTTTAAGTCTACCTCCGGCCATCCAGATTTAGGTTTCCGTGATTTCCTTAAATCACTCCACGCAAATGCCGGGATGGTTCCTGTCAAAGGGCAGGGCTGATTTCCTTCCCCCATCCTTACCCAAAAATCGGACGTAAGCTCCGTCTCTAAAGACCACGCTGTCGACGGGACGTTCAACCATAAGATTCCTCTTCCTCCTTCTCTTTTGTGGACAAGATCTTTCACCGCCATATACAGCTACGGAGGCACCAAAGCTCCTGTAGGGGTCTTCCAAAGATTCGTTGAGTTCATACTACGTACTACAAACTAAGGACAATGCAGACATTGTTTACTATTTTGTCTGTTCCAAGGGAACAGACGCTGGTGGTGATCCGCAGCAGAGATAAATATATCCACGTATATACACGAGTCCTCCCTCAATCGTGAGTGTCTGTATTCACGCACATACTTAGCAAATCTCGAAATTTCCCGACGTCTGCTGCTCATGTAAGATGGAAAAACGATCTGCAACATATTAAAATTTGAGCCGGACCGGGACTCGAACCCGGGTCTCCCCCGCTCGCGAAAAGCGGGAGACCCGGGTTCGAGTCCCGGTCCGGCTCAAATTTGCTTGTGTTGCAGATCGTTTGTCCATCTTACAGGAGCAGCAGACGTCGGGGAATTTCGCGATTTGCGAAGTATGTACGTGAATACAGACATTCACGACCGAGGGAGGACTCGATCATCTGACGGGGACGGCCGCCTTGTCCGCAGCTAAAACGCTTTAGACCGCGCGGCTCTCTTTAGTTCTTACGGCAAATGACGATCAATGGCAAGAGTATTTCACACCTCTCTGATTCAATACAGCATTAATCCGTGACAACTGGCGCTGTAGAAAGCTTTCCAACGAAAATCTTTTGTTGTCTTGCCTGTCTTGTGTGGTAGGGGAATCGATAACGATCGAATCACATAGGAGGCTAAAATGGACGTCACACTTGCAGAGGATTTGTGATTTTTGCCGCCTATACCGTTTGCAAAGACGTCGGATTGCAGAGACTAGAGCGAAACCTCGTCGTCGCCCTTGGCGACCGCGTGTTGTGGTTGTTATGCCTGGCGGTTCCCCGTGACTCATGAGGCGGCGGCAGTCGCAGGCAGAGGCGACGTCCGCGGCCCATTGTGTGCGGTGTGCGGCCGGCTGTCGTGACCAGCCACTCCACTCAGCCGCTGACTGGTGCGTCCGGCGTTTTCAAACGCAACAGCTGAACGCCTCAAACCGCGCACACCACACTGCTCCGACTTTGCACGTTAACCGAGCGCCACTCAGTCAGTACCTGAGATATACTGCAGCTCACTTACTACCAGCAACCTCAAAAATACTAGGAAGAGTGTATCTATATCTATAAATGTGAATGTCTGTTCGGTGTACGTTTATCACGTCCGAACCACAAGACAGAAAGAGCTAAAAATTTGTACAGTTACTAATGTCTACTCGGGGAAGGCTTTAGGCGCGGTTTTATGGCGATCGGATATATATATATATATATATATATATATATATATATATAATGTCTGTTCGGTGTACGCTTATCACGTCAGAACGACTAGACGCAGAGACTGTACAGTTACTAATTTATACCCGAGGAAGGTTTTAGGCACGGTTTTATAGCGATCTTATAGATATTTAGTAATTTGAAGAATAGAACGTGAAACGCGGAAGAATAATTACTCTTTGAAAATTATATTTACTCTTTGAAAATGGTTTGATTGGTTGCATTGCTTGAGGGTTGATAATGATAAAAGGGTGGAGTATATTGGGGTGGAAAGTTATCGGTGTATATAAAATTCTCCGTGTGTGTGTGTGTCAATATTTCGCTATGCAGCGAAAACTACATAACGCAAACGAATGGTCAGTGTGTTGTTGTTGTCGAAGTCTCCCGTTCTACACCATAGCAGTTCCATGCCAATAGCCATAAGGGGGTGGAAGATATGGTGGTTGAAAGTCGTCAAATTATAAAAATCAATCGGACTGAATGCCAGCGATGACGTTTGCGGCTATATAGCAAGAACGTTACATACACCGAAACGTGATGCCACAGACCATATCTTTGGTCTATGCATGCTACAATGTTTTCAGCTCTGTAAGGATAAGCATACGAATAAGGAAATATAAGAATAAATAAAGCAGTAAAAAAGAAATTTTTTTTAATACATCTCTCTAAAAAAAATCGATTTGACGTTTCGCGCATTATCTATCATAATCAACCAACACGCGTGCGGAGCCACGGTTTTAAGCTAGTCTATACATATTATTAAACGGTTGTATGCATTGTATGTACGCATGTTTGACATCTCCACTTAACACGTTCGCTGCGGCTGACGCTTATAAGCGTTTCCGCGATCAACAAGCCAGAGCGGGTAACGCTAGCTGAGTAATCAAAAAACAAAAAAAAACAAAAAGTTTGTGTAGTCTATGGGACTTAACTACGGGGTCATCAGTCCCTAAACTTACGAACTACGTACTTACGAACTAGGACGGCACAAATATCCATGCCCGAGGGGGGATTCGAATCCCCGACCGTAGTGGCCGTGCAGACCGTGACTGGAGCGCCTTAGTCCCCTCGGCCACCGCGGCCGGCCTGAGTACTCAGTTTAGTTTGTTCGGCTGTGCACTCGTGTTAGTACGAGCCACCAATGAAATATCACGTAACGTTTTCATGTATGCAGTTGTGTGTTTTCGTCTTTAGTCGCCTTTGTTGTGCATTGTTTGCAATAAAATCAATAAATCAGAGGCGTTGTTAGAGTTGTTTGCAATAAATGCATATGACGCTTATGACCGTCAGACAGCATGCAGCGTTTATCACATTTATCGCCATATCTGCAGACATTATATACGCTGTCAACATTACGTACGTGCACAACATGAACTTACAGGTTTGGTATGACTTCAGCTCTCAGCGCACGTGCGCTTACAGGCGACCGCCTAGAGCGTCAGTAGCCCGCAATGGTGTCCGCAGCGATCGTGTTAAACTACTAGTTCGATTTCAACCAAACTTGGTTCAAAAATGTTCAAATGTCTGTAAATCTATCGGACCAAACTGCATGGTCATCAGTCCGTAGCTTACAAACTACTTAAACCTAGGTAAACTAACGTACGGACAAACACACACACACACACACACCCATGTCCCAGGGAGGACTCGAACCTCCACTGCGAGCAACCGCGCGCTCCGCAGCGAGACGCTTTAGACCGCTCGGCTACTCCACCGCGGCCCCAACTTGGTACACATACCTTCTTCCTAGCTATTCTTCCTGACATCTCTTGAATACATTTGCGAACACTCGACGAATTTCGGCTGCCGATATCTGGGAAAGGACTAATCGAATCCTGTCGTCCAACCCTTCGAGTGTATGGGGATTGCTGGCATACGCCTTGTCTTTTAACGTCCCCCAAAGATAAAAGTTATTGGGATTTAGATCTGGAGAACGAGGAGGCCAGTCAACATCATATCATCATTGCCGCCATAGAAGCATTGGCAATGTGTGATCTTGCATTGTCCTGAATGAAATAACCGAGCAGCTTTTCGTTGGGTGAAAGTTCTTGAGAAACTGGATGCAGGATATTGTTCACACACACTCTGTCACGAGGTACAGAACACAAGAGCACGGTGTTTCTACCTGACGACAATAGAGCCGGACTCGGCTCTGTTGCAAAGTGTCCCAGGCGGAGCGGCAGCAGCCGGCAAACGCGCCGCGCAACTCGCGGACCTCTCCCAGGCGTCTTTCGTGAGACACACTGTACTATAAGCGTTGCTTCAAAGTGGATACCTAGCTGAATGTCGCGCACGGCAAGTTAGCTTACCAGGGGTTCGCCTTAAACTTGGTGCTATACTTCGTATTTCCTGTTGCGCGCTCTTTTTCATTCGGTGTTCTTGGTGAAAATTACTTACTTGTTTTGAAGTTGGTTGTCCACTTCGTGAAGGGTAATGTTTGTAGACTTATGGGACCTAACTGCAGTAGTTATCGGTCCCTAAACTTACAAACTACTTAAACTAACCTATCCTAAGAACAATATGTACACTCACACACACACATACACACACACACACACACACACACACAAACACACACACACACACATATATACACGAGGGAGGACTCGAAGCCGGCCGCGGTGGCTGAGGGGACTGCGGCGCGCCAGTCACGGCATGCACGGCCACTGCTGTCGGGGGTTCGAAACCCCCCCACCCTCGGGCATGGATATTTGTGCCGTCCTTAGTGTCAGCTAATTCATAAGTAGTTTGTAAGTTTAGGGGCTGATGACCCTGTAGTTAAGTCCCATAAGCTATACAAACATTTAACATTTGATTTGGAGGACTCGAACCTCCGATGTGGAACGGCCGCGCGCATCGTAGCAAGGCGCGCCTTAGTGCGCACGGCCATTAAGTGTAACACAAATACCCTGTAGAAGGTTGATTTCAGCGACTCCCGTACACATGATGAGTCATTAGATGCTAACATATTTCCTGCCGTAACTGGTACACAACACTTTCTAGTGAGTTTTACTAGATCTAGAACTTGCCACCTGGCACTCCAAGTTGTTACTTGTAAGATTTTATTGCTTCAAATTATAGTGACTATTACTCTTTGCACACTCCATAGAAAATATTCACATTACCGGCTTCAGCACCTTCAGAAGTGCTCAACACGTGAAGCAATGGGTGTATAAACAGTGCACAATATAGGTGCTCCAAGTGGGCACCTTCTCCTCGAGTGTTTGCACGTGTAATACGGGACACGATATCGGGATTACCACGCAGGAACTCTTCTCATTCTTTCACCTCTCTGTCTGCGCGTGTGTTTGTGTTGTGTGTGTGTGTGTGTGTGTGTGAGAGAGAGAGAGAGAGAGAGAGAGAGAGAGAGAGAGAGAGAGAGAGAGAGAGACCTCCTGGTAAGGTGTGCCGCCTGCTGTAAGGCGCCGGCAGTGTGACGTCACAGCGTTTGGCGAGCAGGAATGCCCGCTCCCACAGCGAGCCGTCACGTGAGGCGAATATTGCGCAGGCGCCGCCTCCGCCCACGCAGTAGCCAGCTAGCAGTAGGAGGGCCCACACTCAATCTCCAATACCGCCTCAAATGGCATCAAATGTTGTTCATATATTTGCAAAACTACGGGACCAAACCACTACACCTACAAACTACCATTTTTTCGTTTTAATTGGCCTTTGAGTAGTCCCCTTACAGCCATCCACATAAATAATGACAAGGACGTCCTCTGGTACAGTTATGTAAGCGAGTAGGCAAAAGCAACCAAACAAACATCAAAGATGTGACAGAAAACAAAAACAGAAAGATCAATTTGAAGTAACATAACAAACATTAAAGATATGACACAATATAGTGATTAAAAATGGTTTTATCTTTTGCATAACAGTTCATAACTCTTCTTCGGCGCCGTTTAAAAGGAGGTAAGTTCTTTGTACACTCCAAACTCTTTGGTTGCCAATAATGTTGACACAGATATTGATAACACCTGTTCATGCATCCAAAGAAAAAAAAAAGTGATTTGTATCTTCTGCTTCGCCGCAGTCACAAAGTGGAGATTTCACTATGACGATGCTATGTAGGTGCTGCGCAGTTCGACAGTGGTTGAACTTCAGCCTCGCTAATGTGACTGCAAGCTTCCGAGAACACCTCAGTCCTTTGTACCGAGATCTGGTTGTATAACACACATAGCCATGCCCGAGGGAGGACTCGAACTTCCGGCCGCGCGGTCCCTGACATAACCCTTAGAACAGCGGCCCTGAATGGCATTAGCAAGAATTATAGAATAGAGTTGGGCTCGTCCGTTCTCAACAATTAACGACTCGGAAGTGAGGCCATTAGTTTTCGTAAACAAACGCGGGTGCTGCAGTGGAAAGAACGGTACTCGTAAACATGTTCACATCCCATAAAGGGTCTTAAACGCTCAGTAAATATTGCGTGGTAGTACTGCTTCAAGATGTTGTACGGAAGTTTGAGATTCTGAAGGGCACAATATTTCAACAATTAATTTACCCACTCTATATAGGGTTCCATTATTCATAGAACATGTGTACAGCCGTTATTTAGCGTCCTTAATGAATGTTATGCCTTAAACAAAGATTGTCACACAAACATTTGTTACTGAATAACTCGTATATGTATTCTAAATGTATGTTGGTAAACCTATTGGACCAAACTGCTACGGTGATCAGTCCCTAGACTTACGAACTACTTAAAATAACCTAAGGACAACAACAAGCCCCAGGGAGGACTCGAACCTCCGACGACTAGCAACCGCGCTCACCGCAGCAAGGCGTCTTAGAAAGCTCGGCAACTTCTAACGAAGTGCCGGACGGAATCCGAATAGGGATTGTGTATATTGTATGATATGTAACGAGGCACTGGAGACCACACGCCCTTTCTGAGAAATATTCAATGGAAATAGCTTAAAAACATTCAAGCGACTAATAGCAGAAAATTTCTCGTCAAAATGGGATCCGTACCAGGTGGGAATGAAAGAGAAGCTAGAGAGGATCTAGAAACGAACAGCAAGCTTCGTTAAAGGTTCATTTAGTAAGCGCGAAAGCGTGACGGGCACTAGGGCCAACTACAGTGGCAGACGCCGCAAGAGAGGCGATCTGCATCATGGTACGCACGGGCAACTGTCAAAAGGTCGAGAGCGTAAGTTACTAGAAGAGTCAACCAAAATACATTGCTTCCTTCTTCGCATACCCCGCGAAAAGACCATGAGTATAAATCATCTTCGTGCTGAAGCTCCTCTTTTTTTCGGTCTGTGTTGTTTTTGTTGTTGGGTTTTTAAAAGGGGACGAAACTGCTGGGTTATCAGTTCCGTTTTATCTGTGTCTGCCTTATAAATATGTAGTTGCTACTCTATAAAGATCTGCCTTGAGTAAAACACCGGTGCCGCGGACTAGTGGCCGAGCGCATGGAGGCGCTACGCTCCGATGCGAGAGATCGTTCCCCGTCGGGGGTTCGAATCCTCCCTCGGGCATGGGTATTGTCTTATACTTATTTCATAAGTAGTTTGTAAGTTTAGGGGCTGATGAGACCGCATATAAGTCCCATAAGCTCAGAAGCACAGTGGCAGAGTGCCAGACTACAACTCCAAGGGTCGCTGGTTCGATCCCCGCGAGGTCCTAGGATTCTTATCTGTAACTTTCCACTTCTCTCACCTCTGGCAGTGTTGCTGATGTGAAAAATATCGACTAGCACCGTGGTTCGGAACCTACGTTAAAATGTAGGTCCCCCTATAACTGGATGGGTAAGTCAGTTCGAAGGTCGGAGGAAGTCAACGGCATACCACCTCCAGACAGGGCCGTGTCTATTACAGCACTGTGGTGTTCAAACCAATCTTCGGATTGTTGACTACTTTACCTTTTTTTAAGCTTAAGAAACATTTGAAAACATCGTTTTTTTTTTGTTTTTTTTTTTTTTTAATGCCCAAACACATTTCGGTACAGTTGTAGGATCTTCAATGGGTCTTTTTTTTTTATTGAACAACAGATTAGTTATTAGTTTCTACAGGTTATTACAAGCTCGAATTGTAAATGAGCAATATGTACAGGAATTTCATAAACGTGTTGTTCAGTTTTTCAGTTTTGAAGCAATAAAAATGACCCACTGGAGAAGTCACAGCTGTAGCGAAACTTACCTGGCATTTATTTCAGTGGAGAGCGATCTGTTTAAATGTTAATAAAATACACCTTCTTTAGGTTTAGATCACCGATAAAATATATTTATTATTCAGAATGGTTTACAAGGACTTCATTTGGAAGAACATGTCAAATAGAGTTTCTCGTCGAAAACACAGTAAAAATATAAGTCACCAAAATGGATCGTCACATTAGATTTGTTTGTCTGTCTTGTACTTACGTGAGAAATTAATATTTTATCTTTTAATCTAATATGATGATCCATTTTGGTGACATGTTGACCATACATTTTTATTAATTTTATATTTCGACGAGAAACTCTTTGACATGTTCGCCTAAGTGAAGAGCTTAAAAACAATTTTGAAAATGATTTAAATCATGGAAATCGGTAAAGAGCAGGAAATATATTTTATCAGCGATCTAGGCTCACCAAACTAAAAGAAGGTCTCTATTTTTGTGATTAAAAACCAGTGTTTTGCTCAAGGCAGACTATTATAGAGAAGCAACACGAGGCAAAATTATACCACACGGAGGCTTATTGGCGGTAGTGTTTCGCATCGCAGAGGATACTAATATGGAAAAGGAAACGGACGAAGTAACACTGCTATACGAAGTATCCTCCGCCACGTACCGAGGGGCGGCTTGTGAAGTGGAGATGAAGAATCAGAAAAAAAATTCTTAACAGCATCCGCACCGGAAAGAAAGAGATCCAATCGTAACATCACTACGGTTGTATGAAGGAAGTGAGAAACCAACAGCCACATGTATAATAAAATATTTATTGTATCACAACCAGTTTCGGCATTCCACTATGCCATCTTCAGGTCCCTACATCGGAGTATAATATCCATTAAGTAGGGATATCAAAACTGGATTCGTGGACTTCTGTCTCTTAGGGGGATCAACAACAACAACAACTACTACTACTACTACTACTACGTTGTCCCAACATCTAAGCATAATATCCATTAAATAGGGATATCAAAACTGGAGATCAACAACTATGTTGTTGTTGTTGTTGATTCCCCCTAAGAGACAGAAGTCCACGAATCCAGTTTTGATATCCCTACTCAATGGATATTATGCTCCGATGTAGGGACCTGAAGATGGCATAGTGGAATGCCGAAGCTGGTTGTGATACAATAAATATTTTATTATACATACGGCTGTTGGTATCTCACTTACTTCATTCTCTTGACCAGCTGCCGGCCGCGGTGGCCGAGGGGACTGAGGCGCTCCAGTCACGCTCTGCACGGCCACTACGGTCGGGGGTTCGAATCCTCCCTCGGGCATGGATATTTCTGCCGTCCTTAGTCTTAGCTAGATCATAAGTAGTTTGTAAGCTTAGGGACTGATGACCCCGTAGTTAAGTCCCATAAGTTCTACAAACATTTGAATTTCTTGACCAGCCGCTGCCCCGTTTCCACCAGCCATGATGGATTCAATATCACTACGGTTGTGTCGGGCCAACGGTCTTGAGGTAAAGCGCTCGAGTGGAAACCGAAGGGTCGCGGGTTCGAAAGCCGGTCCGAGTTCTGATATTTCAGTCTGCGATTTTAGCCCATCTTCACCACTCAACGATGTAGGAGTCGCCAGAAATGACAGGTGGTTCGGATTCCACGTTCAGCTATAGGTCCACTTTCCCCGGTTGGGTTAACTGGGGTTGGCTAGGGACACACGAAGTTATTATTATACTACGGTCGTGATTCGTCTGCAAGGTCGATGTCCTACTCGGTGTCCATGACGCACAGGCACATACGACGCACTACGCAGTCCACGTTGCGTTACCTTTGGTCGGCGGCGCCGGCCCCGGCGGCGGCCTGGTCTCGATCAACATGGCGAGGCTGTGCGGACGCGGACGGTGTTGTCGACTCTCGCGGGCCACTCGCACTGAGCTCTCTGGCAGTCCACAAATAACGCATCCTGGCGCTTATCTCGCCGCTTCCGGACGCGCGCCGCCGCAGACGCGGTGGCCAGATAGCCAATCGCCGCTGGCGCCAAGGAGTGTCCGGTTCGCGGAATGCAGCCGGCCCGATGTACGACTAAACGGCCGTTAACGCGGTCCCGCACCGGCCGATACCGTTTAAATACGCGCCGGAAACGGGAAGTAGCCCCGTGCCGCTGCGTACCATGTTGCGGCTGCAAAAAAATAGTCGAGAAACAACGGGAAGCACGTTAAGGCTGCTAGTTGCTCTATTCATGTAATGGGATAAAGAGATGCCAACAAACTGCAGGTCGATTGCACTTTAACAGGCATTCTCCAAAAATTTAGAAAAGATAATGTACAAGCAACTTCTCAACCACATAACCTCAAATGACATATTGTCTAGAACGCAGTTTGGATTTCTGAAAGGTTCCGATATCGATAAGGCTATTTACACCTACAGAGATAATGGACTTAAGTGCGTATCCAGATCGTGTCTGGTGGGGGCTGAAGTAGATCCGAGCTGACATAGGGTGTTTCACTAAGTGTGTTTGCCTCTATAACTTATAAAATAATAGGTGACGGGAAATTTTAATGCGGTAGGTCAACACAAGAAATGTTACACTTTCTGCGGAGCTATGAACATAGTTTATTGTATCATTTTCCAAAGAGTTACAGCGCAAAGATATAATTTTTTAAATGGAACAATAGCTTTTTTTCTATCGTGTATTGGATTCGTTGAGACCAGCTGCGTCCAAATCAATTTACACTACATTCCTATCACTGTTAATTTGAAAGCTACAACCCTTCAAAGTTAAGGGGGCGGAGGCTGGTGGTCATGAGACAGTGGGCCGTGCCCCAGGGGATAGCCACTCTGCCAGTCAGCTACGCTATCGCTGCCTCTGCTCCCGGAACTTAGAAAGGTTGTAGCTCCCAAACTAAAAGTGATAGGAATGATACAATAAACTATGTTCATAGCTCCGCAGAAAGTGTAACATTTCTTGTGTTGACCTACCGCATTAAAATTTCCCGTCACGTATTATTTTATAAGTTACAGAGGCAAACACACTTAGTGAAACACCCTGTATATGTATGTATGTAAAAGGGGTCGCCGTACAGTACTCCGCCTGTACTCATATTGGGAGGGTGCATCGTGGAGGATCTGAGGGGGGCTGCAGCATGGTCTTGGAGGGAGGGGGGGGGGTTAGGGTAGGTCTGGAGTGGGCTACAGCATGGACTGTGGGAGTTCGAGGAGGGTCTGTGGGGGGGGGGGGAGGCGCTGCAGCTCGAAAGAATTTCCCCCCCCCCCCCTGGATACGCCACTGGACTTAATTCATTAGATAGTAAATTACAAGCAGCAGGTATTTACTGTGATATATCAAAGGCATTTGATTGTGTGAATCGTAACATCCTTTTAAATAAATTAGAATTCTATGGTGTCACAGGAATTACTGCAAAATGGTCCAAGTCGTACCTCGATAACAGGAAACAAAGGGTGTCAGTGCAAAGGACTAGTGAATTATGCCAACAGTCATCATCACATTGGGAAAAAATTACATGTGGTGTCCCACAAGGATCCATCTTAGGGCCATTGCTTTTTCATGTATACATTACTGACCTCTCATCAGTTACACTGCCAGAAGCAGAGTTAGTTTTGTTTGCAGATGATACAAGAATTGCAATAAACAACATGTCGAGCATAGTTCTGGAAATGTTTGCTAATGATATTTTCATTAACATTAATAAATGGTTTAAAGACAACTCATTGACATTAAATTTTGAAAAGACTCACTACATGCAGTTCAGAACATGTAAGAGATTCCCATCCAGTATATGCATAAAGTACGAAAAAGAGCAGATAGAAGAGATTGACAGTATAACATAGGACCAAACTGCTATGGTCATCAATCCATCGACGTACAAACTACTTAAGCTAATTTACAGTAAGGAAAATACACACACATGGCCAAGGGAGTGCACTAACCTCCGGTGGGAATGGCCACCCAGTCCGTAGCATTACGCCTTAGACCACGCGGCCATGCTGCGCGGCTCGAAAAACACAACAGCTTCAAGAAATATAGGGGCCAAGTTACGAAATATCCGGGATGGAATACAAAACCTGACATGTCGAGTATTATAATAGATATGTAATTTGTTGTACATATTAGTTTCATTATAGTTTACAGTTCCATTATATGTAGTAGAAATTATTTTCAGCAGAGGGCAGTGAGGGATTAAAATCTCTTCAGCTAATTGCAGATGCTCATTCTTAAGGGGTGGATAATTTGCAGCACATGGTTAGAAGGCCCTGCTAGCGCACTGAAATGACGTTATTCCAAGGGCGCAATACGAAAGGACGCCTAGCGCAACAGGAAACGTCAGTAGGTCTACTGTCTCGAACAAAATTAGTTCCCAATACGTTACATATATATGAAGAAAATGTTTGCCGGCCGCGGTGGCCGAGGGGACTGAGGCGCTCCAGTCACGGTCTGCACGGCCACTACGGTCGGGGGTTCGAATCCCCCCCTCAGGCATGGATATTTGTGCCGTCCTTAGTCTTAGCTAGTTGATAAGTAGTTTGTAAGCTTAGGGACTGATGACCCCGTAGTTAAGTCCCATAAGTTCTACAAACATTTGAACATTTGAAGAAAATGTTGAAATAAAAGTAACTCGTCTCAAAGGTAGACATTCAATGACACGAAATGCCATCCACCTTCACAAACCTCAGAGTGCAGGAGGGTCAACTTAGAAATCTTGAAACAGGAACCCCATTTTTTTTTTTTTTTACTTTTTTTTTTTTTTTATTTTTAATTGCGGATTCGCATTCTGCGGAAAAAACTCTAGCTTCCGTATTTTTCTCGTTGTACTAAGCGACAAAAATCAAATTTCTATAAAAGCCTTTCAAAGAGCTTAACATCTTACAAAAATGCTTATCAGGCAGATTAGCGAGCCGGCATTAACTCGTTTCTTCTGGGAAAACAAAAAACAGACAACGCTTCATCCACATTGCTGGTGTAATTCCTTTTGCACACAAAACTCGGAGGGAAGTCAATTGAAACAATTCAGTGACTTGTTTGTTTGTTAATTCATTACATACTACTTTTTAGATATCAGACTACAGACATGTTGACGCATCAGTATTTTGTTCCCTTGTGGTGTCTTTAATCCCCTGGAAATGGTTTGACCAATTGATTTGATCGCACCCAATGTAGCCTTATGAAAAAATTAAATGTTCAAATATTTGGAAATTTATCGGACCAAACTGCGTGGTCATCAGTCCGTAGCTTACAAGCTACTTAAACTAAGGTAAACTAACTTAAGGACAACACAAACACACATATGCCCCAGGAAGGACTCGAACCTCCGACGGCGAGCAACCGCGCGCTTCGCAGCAGGCGCCTTAGACCGCTCGGCTACTCCACAGCGGCTAGCCTTATGCCAAACAGAGCTTTAACCATGATGATTAGTACTTAACTTCAATCATAAAGAAAAACATATGGTGGTAACCTGGTCCCCAAGTGAACGGTGACAAGGACTGACGGAAATGGGAGTCTGCAACACTGCGTCTATCAACTTACAAGAGATCCGATCGACTATGAGGCAGACTTTCTCATTTTAACTCGGGGATTCTTCCACAAGACTGCGTGTTTCCCTAATTCTGTCAAATGCTGATCTAATTCGCTCTGGGATCTCATATGGTTGGTACGTTGGTGATATTATTTACGAGTTGTTTTTCTGCTGCTATACTGAATCACCATTCTGCAGACGTCGGGGATTGTCCCCGTCATCACGCTACCACTGAATCGGATTCCCCTCCAGGATTTCACACGGTAGTCTCTTTTGCTACAGGATTCACGTCACGTGAGCTGTTTTTATCGGCAGGATGACGGCGGGGATGTGGCACTAGTGACGTGGAGCACTCTTTTAGCGTTTGCGGAAGAACATGTGTGATAGTGCTCTGATTATACGCTTCCGCGAACGACGTTTCACAAGTTACTGGGGAAGTCCTTAAATTTAACTATGGTATAAAGCCATTTTATTGCTTATCGCTTGAGATGCTATTTTCAAGCCACTTACGACACCTGTAATACTCAAATGATTGTAAAGCTTATGGGACTTAACTGCGGGGTCATCAGTCCCTAAACTTACAAACTACTTACGAACTAACTTATCCTAAAAACAACACAAACTTCCGCGCATGAGGGAGAATTCGAACCTCCGACGAGGGAGGCACGACACCTGATATTCTCCAGCAGCTGCTCTAGTACATACTGTTGAAAACTTCTCTCCTGGAAAGTGTTAGTGATATACAATTTTCAAATCGTTCAAATTTTTCTAAAGCTATGGGACCTAACTGCTCAAAAATGTTTGTATAGCTTATGGGACTTAACTACGGGGTCATCAGTCCCTAAACTTACAAACTACTAACGAACTAACTTACACTAAGGACGACACAAATATACATGCCCGAGGGGGGGATTCGAACCCCGACCGTAGTGGCCGTACAGACCGTGACTGTCGCGCCGCAGTCCCCTCGGCCACCGCGGCCGGCGACCTAACTGCAGTGATCATCGGTCCCTAAACTTGCAAAGTAACCTATTTAAAGTACCTTATCCTAAGAGCAACACACACATCGAACCTCTGACGGGGAACGACCGCGCACTCCTCAGAAAGGCACCTTAGACCAATCGGAAATTCCCGAGTGACAACAATTTTAAAAATAACATTGTTTTGGAATATCTGCTGGATTATACAATGAATTACTGTCATTTTAGTTTGAGTTTGGTTAATGAATATAGCAAAAGACCCACTGTCCCATTAAAAGCCTGCAGCCCATATGATTTTAATAAATATTTTATTGATGTTGTTGGGAAAACGGAACAGAAGTACCAAATTTGGAAATAGACATTGTAAGCAATAGGAATAGTTTACACACTGACTAGGTGATCAATAATAAAAATAAAAATAGTGTATTGGAATATCTGTCATTTCAGTTTCAATTCTGCAAACTAAAAGGTATATTTAGCAGATACTGTATAGCATGTCTTGGACAGAAATTCTTGGCAATTGTTTTGTAGTTCACAAAATAGGACGAATTATTGGTGCTAACGAGTCGGCACGTTTAAATAATTCAATGACGAAAAGTGAAAATTCGTGATGGACTGGAATTCGAAACCGTAATTCTCGCTTCGGGTCACCGGTCACCTTAATCACTTGGCTATCCGAGCACGTTTCTTGTCCGCCCCAAATTCCCACAAGTCTCATGCTAAGGAAGCAGCGCCCTTATCGTTAATGATCCTCGTACGGTCGCCATACCGGATTCCCGCACGAGGTCAAGCGATGTTACCGCATCTGCGGTAATGGAATGAACTTGCAGCCATCACTCTTGGGTCGTGTCCGTTCTATCGGACATGTTGTTCCTTTCCCTCCACTCGCAAACAGACCGAGAGAGAAACGAACGCCACAAAACTTTTATGTTAAAGGTCCTTATGTGAAGTTTGCAGCGGTGGATTCGTTTTGCAGTCAGCTTTAAATGCCGCCCATATACATTTCCTGGACTGGGTGGTTGCTCCTGCCAGAGGTTCGAGT
The DNA here is from genome assembly GCA_026315105.1 of Locusta migratoria. Lineage (NCBI taxonomy): Eukaryota > Metazoa > Arthropoda > Insecta > Orthoptera > Acrididae > Locusta > Locusta migratoria. The sequence continues at coordinate 244,209,468 of CM048748.1, forward strand.
CCTCCGCCGGTATCGTGTGTGTGTGTGTGTGTGTGTGTGTGTGTGTGTGTGTTGTCCTTAGTGTAAGTTAGTTTAAGTAGTTTGTACCTCAAGGGACTAATGAGCATAGCGGTTTGGTTCAATAGGTTATGTTCAAATGTTTGCAGAACTTATGGGACTTCACTACAGGGTCATTAGTCGCTGAACTTACAAACTACTTATGAACTAGCTTATACTAAAGACGGCACAAACATCCATGCCCGAGGGGGTATTCGAACCCCCGACGGGGAAAGGCCTCGTGCATCGTAGCATAGCGCCTCAACGCGCTCGGCCGCTCCGCCGTGGCTCCAATAGGTTTAATAACATTTGAATGATCTTTGAAAACAACGTCCCATTCCTTCTAGCTGCAGGCCTTAAGGAAACATTTTTGTGATACGGTTCATCTTACCTACTGGTAACTAGTCTATCAGCCCGTCTTTGAATTGCTTAAATGTCTGACTGGTAATCCTAGTGGTCAAGAATGGGTGACAGTGGTGTTCTATACCGCGGTATCCTTTATAGAAAATCATGTCCCCTCCATACCACATCCAATGATATGTTGGTCGGTCGGTATCCGATAGACCTTTCGAGGCCTAAGGGACGGAGTTTAGTTGCTGTTTTTTTATCTATGAACTAAAATGAATACAATAAACCAACCTTGAAGCTTAGTCATTTTCAACGTCTGCTACACATATCTGTTATTTTTAGTAATGGCGTAAATGGTTGGTTTTCGGAGACGGGAATTGTTCTAAGTCGTTGGTCCACCAAGTGTTTCGTTTTGAATGGGGAACTAATGGCTCGAGATTTAAGAACTTCATAGCACATTCCAACTGTTAACCAAATTTATCTTGCGTAACACGCTATTTATTGTGAAAGAAACGCTTCTCAAAGAACTATTCCCAATTTTTCCCGCGATCTGATGCCAATGTAAATAGATATCACGCTCTTCGAAAGCAGATTGTGTTGCGAAACATTGCATAGTCTTGTCCTTAGGCCTTTGACACGTTTTATCGGCGGACACATATTTACGTTTTTAACTTTAATCTTATTTCGGCAATATTCCCTCGTTTTAGTTTCATAGCTGCAGTTTTGTAGTGCAATAAAGAAATGTTCTTACCAGTAAAAATAACAAATTTTAATGATACCAAAACAACAATAATTCCTGAAATCAAAATAAATAAAAGGAAGGGCCTTTACTGGCTTTCTCTAGGATGAAAATATTGCGTGTTTTTCCCGAATCTTCCGATTGTCCCGGGTTGTATACACCCTGTAAGAAATGAAGGCACCAGTCAGCAATATCTACTACTCTTGTGTAGTTCGCGAACGAACTAGTTCGGAAGAGTGCTCCCACAGGCGAACTTCGCGAACTAGTTCGCAAGATCCCTCGTCTTTTAGTTCGTCCGCTCCTTTTCCGAAGACTGACGGGGAACAGCGAGAGGACGCGAGAGCGCGCAGAATCGCGTGATTTCCTTCTGCCAGTTACCGTCATTTCGAGCTGAGATGCAGCTCAGCTGTAGTTTCATAGATAACTGCCACAAATTTTCTTTTCTGAGGTATTCAGCAGTGTCTAAATATAGCCCTCATTCTATAGCGTAAAGAAGAGAACTCATAACTTAATATTGTTTGCATTTATAGGCTATGCGAGAAATTATGCATCAACCATTTTCTCTCGCCTGGTGTATTTGCTTAACTATTTGATGTCTAACTGCCCAAAAATACAGGTAATAGCACACGCTTGGGCAACACGGATCTTTATATGAAAAAGCTGTCATAACAAAAGAAAGAGCTCTTTTAGTAGCGATATCAAAAGCCAAAAAGAGCGGACGAACTAAAAAGAGCGACCTACTTCGCGGCCGACCTGCGAACTAAAAGGAGAGCTACCAGTCGCGAACTAAAACATGCGCGATCGGTCGCGAACTAAAACATGCGTTACTGGTCGCGAACTATTATGCCAAACGTATCTCGCGACATAGTTCGTTGGATTCTTTTCCGAAGACCGACGGGGAATAGCCAAAGGGCTGGCAGCAGAATTAAAAATCATGTGTTTGCCTTCTACTAATGAGAGTCATTTCGAGGTGAGCGTCTGCCTGCTGGACTACATAGTTCAGTGCTACAGCCGGCCGCGGTGGCCGAGGGGACTGAGGCGCTCCAGTCACGGTCTGTACGGCCACTACGGTCGGGGATTCGAATTCCCCCTCGGGCATGGATATTTGTGCCGTCTTTAGCATAAGCTAGTTCATAAGTAGTTTGTAAGTGTAGGGACTGATGGCCCCGTAGTTAATTCCCATAAGCCGTACAAACATTTGAACATTTAAACAAGAGAAATTATCCACAAACTGTTTATTTTGATTTGCTTGATATCGTTAGTGGGTCACGCAGCAAGCGCATGAGGCAGCTAGGTGGGGGAACTTCTCCCTCCACCTGCATGAGCAGACCACGCCGCCCGGCCGTCACTGGGAGCGGACGTACTAAAAGAACGAACTAGTTTGCGGCAGAGTCGCGAACTAAAGTGAGCGCTCCCGATCGCGAACTATTATGCGCAAGTCTAATAACTACCTCGGCCAGCTGAGAACCGCCTTCACAAAACGGTACAGCAGCATCTGGAGCGGCGCGCGTCGGCAGCTGCGCATCTGTCGGGGAGCGACGGGCGCGTGCTGCTCAACCTGGATAATGAGGCAACAGCATGCGCTACGTCACAGCCACGCGCTCACACCAAGGCCGACACGCCTCCACGCGTCGCTGTAGATGCGGCCACGGTGACTGGACGCGCAGCTTAGGACCAATCGCTGCCGACAGCGCACTTCTACACCACTTGTACTTATGGTACTTCAACTGTCGGTAATCGATAGAAGTTCCTAGTGAGGTGGCAACAAGAAAATCGCACTGACGTGTTTACGGCCCACTTTAGATTTGTAGTTTTATCAGTTTTTGCATACATTTTGTACCAAAATAATAACCTAATTAATAAAAAATTAACAAGAGTGTCTGAAATCCTTTTAAGAAAAAAAAAATGTAGTGGCGGGTTCCAAACCACTGACCTTGAGTATCTTAGTCCAACGCCTTGCCCACTACGCTACGGCTATGGATCGAACTATGAGTCCTTTAATCTCATACTATTGATGGCCGTTCTTAACTGATGCTAATATGGCATTTGTAGACACTAGATTATCATTTATCGTACGAAGAACGATGTTTATTGTTAATTCTTCAAAAAAAAGTTCAAATGTTTGTTAAGCTTAAGGGACTTAACTACGGGGTCATCAGTCCCTAAACTTACAAACTATTTATGAACTACCTACAAGTAAGGACGGCACAAATATCCATGCCCGAGGGGGGATTCGAACCCCCGACCGTAGAGGCCGTGCAGACCGTGACTGAAGCGCCTCAGTCCCCTCGGCCACCGCCGCCGGCGTTAATTCTTCAGTGCGCCATTGCTTTGAAATGACAACATGTAAGTCACAATAAGAAAATCATCAAATACGCAACGCCAGATGGCGTATGCCACAGAGAGTTCTGGTCGAGGAATGTCACGTGACATCTCCGAACGGCTGGTTTTCTTTAATTCAATGGAGGGTGTCAAATCTCCGTTATTTTTGCAAATATGTCTCAAACAGTACGAGATATGAAAAAAACATAAGGGAGCTAAGTTGTAGAGAATTTTCTCCTCTACCGTATTAAGTTATTCAATTTTCGTGTCAGATCAACAGTTCGTTTGCAATTACTGTTATATTACAAACGGCTTTTTGTTTTGGTATTACTACCGTATTTTTTGTCCGAAAAATTTGAAAAAGGGAGGTTTTGTTCTCCGGTGGCCCACAATCATGTCTGTAAAATTTGGTGCTGATCGGTTAAACGGTTCGCCTTAAAAACAGGGAACATGTTACGGACAGACAGACAGACATACATCTCAAAATCTCCGTTATTTTTGCAAATATCTTTGAAACGCTACGAGATATGAAAAAAACATAACAGGGCAAAGTTGTAGAGAATTTTCTCCTCTACAAATTCGGTTATTAAATTTTCGTGTCAGATGAATAGTTAAGCCGTTATTTCCATTTAAATTTCGAGCTGTCGAAGGAAGATCGCAAAGGCCCACTTTTAGTGTTACTACCGTAACCTAAAGTGGGCCAAAATGCAATCAGTTGCTAAGGAATTGCCGACCAATATCAACTGCAATAGGCCTAAAAAAAATTTTCGGCACAACTGTAGACTGGAATACCACCCGTCTGCTATGACCCATGACGTCATCAAGATGTCGGAAAACCAGTATACGGGATATCTTAATACTTCTGTATTGTAGATACAAATAATCTGTAGTTATTATAGATAACATAATGTACTATCGATCACAGGTCTTAGGCCAAAAATTTGCGCCTTCGGCGCTTCCATACGATAAAAAAATCTCTCGGTTAACCTACACCTAACCATCAGAGAAAAGCTACAGATCACTTTTTAAACAGAAAATATTTATGTTTTGTTTGTAAACAAACTACCGTCTTTAACTCAACCACCACATAATCACTCACGTCTTCTACAAACTCGCACGCACCTCAAAAACTACTGTGCTGCGATGACGTCACGGGTCAAAGCTGACGGGCGGTATGCCCGTCTACAGGTGAGATAAATTACTCGTAGAAATATGTGTGGAATATCTCACGCGATAGCCATGAGTCCTCACCGGTGACGGACTAGGGGAAGGACGGACCACCCCGGGCGTCTCGGCTGGAGGTGTCTCAAAATATCGACAAATATCGATCTCGAGAGTTTCGATACGTGGAAGCCACGCAGCACCTGAGCGATTTGAATTAAATTTCAAACAATGTCAAAGTAGGTGCATTAAATAATAGACATGTTAATTAAATAAGAGGCCTTCTCGATTTCCAATTCAAATGTTAGTTAAGCTTATGGGACGTAACTACGGGGTCATCAGTCCCTAAACTTACAAACTACTTATGAACTACCTTATACTAAAGACGGCACAAATATCCATGCCCGAGGGGGGATTAGAACCCCCAACCGTAGTGGCCGTGCAGACCGTGACTGAAGCGCCTCAGTCTCCTCGGCCGGCTGGATTTCCGAGGCTCCATACGTCTTCAACTAGCTATATTCCACTCGCCGAATCGAGACAGTGCAGGTAAACAATGCCGCACGCTATTCAAATGTGGGATCAGGAAAAAAAAAGATATTGTAGTTTAAAGTTTTGTATCTGTGACCGTAATGTTTGTCTGTCTCTTTGAACACATTTACTCCAAAACTGTTTGACGAATTATCATAAGATTTTCAGCCGTAACTTGGGCATATCGTGCGGTTGGATACGTACTTCATTTCATCAAAATCAGATCAGGAAAATAAAATATATCGAAATAAATGTTCAAATGTTTGTAAAGCTTATGGGACTTAACTGCGGAGTCATCAATCACTAAACTTACAAACCACTTATGAACTAACTTACACTAAAGACGACACAAAAAACCATGCCCGAGGGAGGATTCGAACCTCCGAAGCGGGAATCCGCGCGATCCACAACATGACGCTCCAGACCGCTAGGCTATTCCCACGCGGCCCGCACACTGCGTCACACCGCAGATGCTTAGTACACGGTTTGATCGGGTGGTAACCGGGGGTTGAACAAACGGAAAGCGAGGCTTCTCAATAGCAAAGCGCGTAGCATGCATAAAACATCGGAAATAAAGAATAATAACGAGAATACATCATGTTGATGTGCCCGTGGCACAGTTTTTTTAGCCGGCCGCGGTGGCCGAGCGGTCTGCTGCACGCTAGTCACGGTCTGCACGGCCACTACGGCCGGGAGTTCGAATCGCCCTCTCGGGCATGCATATTTGTGCCGTCCTTAGTATTAGGTAGTTCATAAGTAGTTTGTAAGTTTAGGGACTGATGACCCCGTAGTTAAGTCCCATAAGCTCTACAAACATTTGATTTGAACAGTTATTTTAGTTGGATTTCTGTTGTGGTTGTCAGTCCGAAGGCTGGTTTGATGCAGCTCTCCATGGTACCCTGCCCTGTGCAATCCTCTTCATCTCCGAATAAGAACGGCAATCTAATATCCTTCTGTATCTGCTTACTGTAGTGGTCCCTCGGTCTCCCTCTACGATTTGTACCCCACACACTTCCTTTCAATGCAACAACCTGTTCCTTCTCTTGTCAGGATATGCCAGGCGCTCCTTTTCTCTCCAACCCTGTTGAGCACCACCTTATTACTTACGTTGTCTATCCATCTTATCTTCATCATTAGTCTGTAGCACCGCATTTTAAAAACTACTACTATCTTTTTTTCTGAACTCCTTATCGTCAACATTTCACTCCCATACATTGCTATACTCCAGACAAGAAGTACATAAGGTTTAAACTAATATTGGATGTCAAAAAATTTCGATTCTTCAGAAACGCTTTTCTTCCCATAGCCATTCTGCATTTTATATGTTCTTTACTTCGGCCGTCATAAGTTATTTTTCAAGTGTTCAACTGTTTATAATGCTATGGGACTCAACGACTTCGCTTATCAGTCCCTAAACTTACAAACTACATAAACGACAAATACACCCCTGCCCAAGAGAGGACTCGGACCACCGACGGGGAACGGCCGCGCGCACCGCAGCAAGACGCCTTGGTGCGCTCGGCTATTTCGTCGAGGCAAGTTATTTTTCTACCGAAATAACAAAACTGATAACTACTTTTATTGTTTCATATTCACAGAATATATGACATCGACTGCGAATGGACAAAGCTGAAAATGTTTGCCCAGCCGGGATTCGAACACAGGTCTCCCCCATTCAAAGAAGTTCGGGGGATAGAATCCCGGCTGGGCTCACATTTTCAGTTTTGCGCATTCGCAGTCGATGTCATATATTATGTGAATATGAAAGAATAACAACTGCAGGATCAGAAGTGACGTGTGTTCTTTCGCAATAGGCGGCACATGTCCATGTTATTATTTCGTTACCTAATCTAATTCCGTCAGCATAGCCTGATTTTCATACACTGCATCCCATTACCCTTGTTTTACTCTTGTTAATATTTGATTTGTAGAAAACAATTGAACAAATAAATTAAACTACTTACCAATAAAATTATCGGACAAGTTTATTTATTTATTATTATTATTATTTTCCAGCACAGGGAGAACAAACGTCTGACTGAGGAGTCAGTTTCTACCGACCCTCTATCAAAAAATTGAATTTCCGTTTCGTAATGAAAATTTCACAAATCTTTTTTATGTAAATCACTTGAAAACAGCATCATATGTATTCGGGTTCGTAAGAGCTCCACAGTTTCACTGTTTATCGAATCGTGAATGTAGAGCGATACTCGCCTTTGATTATTATTTTACATTGGTAATTGTCGAATTATGAACCTTGTAGTTATTAAATAGCTGGGTTTCAGATCCGCTTTCCTTTAACCTTTTATGAATAGTCTATTTATCTCGCACAAAGGACAACACGTTTATTTGCTGACGGTGTGGGGGCGGGGGACCTCAACGAGGAATGGCCACGTGATCTAGGCGATTTTTCCACATCCCACTAGGCCTGTACCCAAGTCTCACCTCAGTTGCACGATTCGCAAACAACGATTTCCCATTTTCAAATGTAGAGCACTATACACATATTTGCTCTCGGGGCGATAATGGGATGGCGATAGGAACAACATCCGGCTAAAGCCAAACGTGAATCAGTGTTGGTGACCCTGCGCAGATGGTTCAAAGACACCAGACAAAAAAAGAAAACAAAAATGTACGTGGCATATCCTCTTTTTATACAAAATGTGTGTGATTGGAAATGTTTGAGCCTACGAAAGGCCGATTTGTTAGCAGGCCGGACAAACACCGAAGTAAGGGGAACGAAACTGTAATGGTAGTGCCGAGTAAGCTCATCTTATAGCACACCTGACACGTCGCATAGTCCGATCGCATAATTTCAACATCAATCCTTTAAATTATTTATATACATCAGCCTACCATGTAACTGTGTTAATTTGTCGTGCATAATGTCCAGACCACAACCTATGTAGGGAGACTAAGGAGCCGGGCGGTGTGGAGCGCCACGTTACGGATCGCACGGCCTCCCGCGTCGGAAGTTCGAATCCTCCCTCGGACAGGGATGTGTGTATTGTCCTTAGGTTAGTTTAACTTAGTTTAAGTAGTTTGTAAGTCTAGCGAATGATGACCACGCAATTTGGCCCAATAGATTTACAAACATTTGAACATTTTTGACATTAGAAGTAAACATAGGCTCTTCTCGGTCAATACGCGTATTCTAAGTGACATTTCTTGGCGACCTGTTCATCATAACCAAAGAGTGATCAGCGTAGCCAATACAGATGTAATTTGTTTGGTCTTCGAATGGGAAACAAAGAGTCTTGTTTGTTCTCGGGTCACGCCGTGCCTGATGTAAGGTCCCAAGTCAAAAATGTTGATACCCCAGTGCACGCGTACAGATTAATGGTTAAGCCTTAACAGTAGGTGCAGCGATCGAGTCACGCGCAGCCTCTACGTTAGCCTAGTGAACAGTGACGCATTTTAATTTGAAGAGGACGGTGTACGTAGACACGGCTCTACGAAAGGACGTTACAAGAGTAGCACTCTCTTTGGTGGAACTGCGCTATCGGATCCTCAGCTATTGCTAAACTTGATGCTATGTACCTATCAGGTCAAAAGTGGAATTACATGCCATTAATCAAATGTGTTCAAAACGTTCAAATCTTTGTAAATCTATGGGACTTCTTTGTTATTGGTCCCTAGGCTTACAACCTACTTAAAATAAGGTAAACTAATCTAAGGACAACACACGAAGCCATGCCTGAGGGAGGACTAGAACATCCGACAGCGAACAACTGCGCGTTCCGCAGCAAGGCGCCTTAGAACGCTCGGCCACTCCACTACGGCAATCAAATGTGTCAGAGACTTTATTGCGCTTATTTTCAACACTGAATTAAATTTAATAAGTCACTTCAAAATTTGTGTCAGGACCAGGGATCCAACTCTGGTCTTCTGCTTAGAAGGCAGATGCCGGGAGGCGGTGTTTATCGTTTATGCTGGCACCAGGGTCGTATATAGATGCTCAGATATTTGTAAACATAAGGGACCAAACTGCTAAGGTCTTCGGTCCTTAGACTTACAAACTACTTAAACTAACTTATGCTAAAAACAATACACACACACGGGGGAGGAAAGGTGACAGTTCTCAAATAGTTCGTCACATCAATATCCAACGTTTGAAAAACGGGCACATAGGTTGTATCGTCAACGACTAAAATAAGTTTCATTGATATAGCGCCGGGGGGGGGGGGAGGCGTTTACAGATGGAGAACCTCCCATTATCTGTGCCTCTGTCTGGCACATTCCCAGCCAGCGACGAATAATTATCTTGTAGCCTATTTGCCCATCATTACGCTCATCTACTCGCGACCATGGCTAGCCGAGTCCTCTAAATCAGTATTTTTCGGGGTCTCGAAGTCTTACTTGGGAGGGTCGCCTTCACAGGAGGAAGTACGTGCACCGTAAAATAACCACGGTTTCAGTAATGCAAAGTAGTATGAAAAAGAGAAATTTGCTAACATCGACTATTAATTTAAATGTAAGAAAGTATTTACTTACGGCATTTGCGAGGAGTGTTGCCCTGTATGGGAATGAACATAGACGATAAATTTTTCAGACATGAAGAGAGCCGGCCGCGGTGGCCGAGGGGACTGCGGCGCGCCAGTCACGGTCTGCACGGCCACTGCGGTCGGGGGTTCAAATCCGCCCTCGGGCATGGATATTTGTGCCGTCCTTAGTGTTAGCTAGTTCATAAGTAGTTTGTAAGTTTAGGGACTGATGACCCCGTAGTTTAGTCCCAAAACTATACAAACATTTGAATTTTTGAACATTTTAGACATGAAGAGAATAGAGAAGAATGCTGAAGATTAGATCGCATAACATGAGGTGGTACTGAACAGAATTGAGGGAAGAGTAAATTTTTGGCACACCTTGAGTAGAAGAAGGGATCAATTGGTACGACACATTCTTAGACATCAGGGAAGCGTCAGTTTAGCACTTTGGGGGGGAGGGGGATTGTGGGGGGTAGAAATCGCAAAGGGAGACCAAGAGACGAATATAGTAAGCAGATTTAGTTGTATGTGGGTTACCGTTCTTATGACGAGATGAAGGGACTTGCAAAGGCTAGAGTAGGGAGTTGATGGAATACCGCAAACAGATTCATGTAAGGTCAGACAACAAGCGTTTTGCAAAGCCGGTGATCCGTGTTAATATGTTCTTAATATGATGTCAGGTAGCCATAAATGAAGTCTTTCGAGTATCACTCTATTCAAACATTGTAAGAGGGCATTACAATCACATCGATTACCTGCAGACATTCTTGCGCGTACCCATAATTTCAAGAACACAAAGTCTTACATCGGTTTCTACCGAAACGACCTTCAGCCACCGCGCCGGTAACTTTTCAGAGGGAACAATTACGCCGGGTTTTCCTGTGGGCAGAAATTCAGTGCAGCGCGAGGGCGCTTTGCAGCGGCAAGGAACGCTATACTTATAAACAGGTTCGCATTGGTGTTTTCCCTGAAAAATAAACCACAAGCAATATATTGCGTGACTCTTGATAAAACGCACGCTCTCGGAACTTCGACAGGAGTCTGTCCCGCGATACGCAACGTCTCTCCTGCAGCGTCTGCCATTATAGAGTATCCCAATCATGTCTGTGACGCATTCGTGCTTACTAGAGCTCCTAAATACCCAGGCTGAATCGTCCGCCATGTTTTTCCCAACATGGTTGGAATTGCGCAGCACCAACAGCATTGAGGTGCACGTCCTGCCATTTTTCACAAACGATTTCGCGAAAACTAACTGGTAGAAAAATTTAATTTTTTCGCTACTTAAATCTTTGCATGTTAGCATTTTGACGAAATCGGCATAATTTCGTGAATAGCCATAGTTAGTAAGATATTGGCTTTGAAATAAAGAGACAGCGCTAGGTTAGGGAAAGTTCGCAGTAAAAAATAAGGGCTGCTATGATATTTCGTTTGGTCCATGTTACACCATATGTAACTGCGGATGAAATTTTCCTGACTTATTCAAGTTTATTTCAAACTTAGTAAAATATCATAATTTTTTTCGATTTCCGTCGTCCTTAGTTGCATGTGAAATTGGTGGAGGTGTATTACCGTCTTTAGCAACTAAATGAAAGGCGTTTTTTGTGTGCGAAACGCGTATGGCACACAAAAAACGCCTTTCATTTAGTTGCTAAAGACGGTAATACACCTCCACCAATTAGGAGATCTTTATCTTTCATTCAAATTGCTAAAATTTATTTTATGTAGCGAACTCATTTCCGATGGTGATAAGACCAGCATGAAATATAATGCGTCTCATACACGGTTAGAGGTAACAAAATGATATTTTGGCAAATGATAACATGCAAAGAGGGGCGTATTTGCCATGTGGTTACTACGCAAAACTTCATTAACTGTCGTTTTATTCAAGGAAATGTAGATTTTTTGAACGAAAAAGAGTGAAGTTAGGGATTTATTAATCAGTGTACAGGTATTTCTTCATCAGTCACAAATGTTTATCTATTTGTTTGTTGTCCAAGGTGTTTCAGACCTACTACTCAGTTTGCAAAAACTAATACGAGTTACATGTCCTAGCAGTAATAGAACGAAAATTACTAAATCTAACGTGGATTTTATGCGAGAATACTAGAAAATGACAGATACCAAGAAACTCTTCACTGCCTAATGATCTGACTTTTTTTTCATTTCCTCAAATAATAAATCACTCTGTATTGAGATATTTACAATGTCCTTTTCATATAATTGAAAAATTGAAATTGAATAATCCATAGAAACACAGCATTTTTGTAGTTTGCAACTATTGAATTTAAGAAGTTAGTGCGAGTATCTTCACGTATAGACATAATGCAGTAACAACCTGCGCTTAGCTCTAATACTGAAGACGAGGTATTACTAGACAGGCGAGCGAATCCCAATGCTGCACGCCGGCCGAGGGGACTGAGGCGCTTCAGTCACGGTCTGCATGGCCACTACGGTCGGGGGTTCGAATCCCCCCTCGGGCACGGATATTTGTGCCGTCCTTAGGATTAGCTAGTTCATAAGTAGTTTGTAAGTTTAGGGACTGATGACCCCGTAGTTAAGTCCCACAGACTATACAAACATTTGAACATTTTGAACCGAATGCTTCATGTGTAACTTACATTATCTCAAGATATACATTTCTCGCATAGTTTCTGTTTGGAGAGGATGAAAATTTGATGTATTTTTAACATTAATTTGCTTAATGTGTCCATCTAACGCAAAAAAGAGGTTCTCGCATATCGAAAATTCCGTAACGTCGTCAGTAAGAGCATGTTCGTAAACTGTAAGTATATCGTCTTAATGAACTATTACCGCAAACGAAACTAAAAAGAAAATGTAGTGTAGTCCTTCGCGAACACATTCGTGAAAATTGCAGGTTCATACAGCGAGTAGTTTGCGAGTGCCAGCGAGTTGAATGAAACGCGATATAACGCATGAGCTTTGTCCGGAACGTGGCAACTACTACAGCTTGGGAAAAAACGCGGACAGTTCAGCTCGGGCTTATAGGAGTCTTAGTGCTTACTAAATGAGCCCGTCAAAAAGCGTGCTGCTCTCCGTTGGATCTTCTCTCTGTCTTCTATCAACCCTACCTGCTACTGATCCCACACTGACGAACACTGCTCAAGCGCTAGTCAAACGAGAGTTTTATTAACCTACTTGCGTTGCTGACGGGCTATACTTCCTGAGAATTTTTCCAGTGAATCTCAGTCCAGCAGCTGCCTTACCCAAAATTGCTTTTATATGGTAGTTCCATTCAAAATCGCCCCATATGGCTCCTCTCAGATATTTTATGGAAGTAACTGCTTCCAGTGTGTGTCCTGCTATTGTGTAGTTATATAATAAATGATCTTTCTTTCTATGTAATAGCAACACTTCACATTTGTTTATGCAGAAGATCTACTGCCATTCCCTGCACCATATGTCAACACGCTGCAGATCCTCCTACATTTCGCTACCGTTTTCCAATATTGCGACTTCTCGATAAACTAAGGCACCGCCAGCAAAATTATTCAATCGATACGTGCTCTCTGGTGAAAGTGATCAATATGTTGTTGCTTTAACCAAACTGTTACTGTAGTGTACAGTATTCAGAGATCGAGTGACGGGAAACTGCCGGGTTTCTTATAGCCGAATATAAAATGTACCATGAACGGAAGAATTATCTGCTGCAGAGTTACTCAAAGCGCAAAATAACTAACAGCAATATGTTTGTGAAACTGCGCTAATTAACAGTTTATCTTCCTCGGCAACGAAACGCACATAACGGTAGACAACAATACTTTCTTTCGTTTCACTCCTACCTAAGGTGTCCCGTGGTAAGTAATCTGTTTCCAGGAGACTGGTGTAGCTAAACGGTCTACGGATATTTATGTCGGAACTGGTGTTCCCTTATTAAAAATCATTCAATCAATTTCTAGATACTTATAATAATAATATGCTCCTGGAAAAAAAAAAAAACCAATGAATTATCATACGATGCAGTGCCATTAGAGACATGTGTCTCGTTAAAACATACCTATGCCTTTTTATGTGTATCAACTTTAGTTTTTACTTATTGTAGTAAAGCGATGGAGTCATTACATTCAGCACTGTCCATTTTTTATTGTTTTGACCTAGATTTTTCGCAAATGCCCTATTCTTTCACGCAGAAAATCGCCCTACCCTATCGCCCATGTCCTCTTATATTTGCCACCCGGAATCCCGCACGAGGTCGAATGATATAACCGCGTCTGCTGTGGAAGCAATGAATCAGACGCCGTCGTCACGTAGATATACATATACAGATCGTGTGGTGTCTATTGCATCGGCCATATCTGTATGATCAGTCAGCTTATCTGGTTCGCATCCGCTATGCAGTTCCACTTCTAATAACAGGAAGGAAAGAAATAACTGTTGACAACAGGGCAGAGAAACAAATGACTGGCGACGGGAATAGGGGCAGCTGTCGCCTTAACCATTTGGCTATACGTGCACGCTTTCCGTTCGCTAAAGATTCCAGTAAGTCGGACAGTAGGGAAGTGGCGCTCCTGTCATCCGTATCCTCTTACATTTGCCATCCGGATTTCCGCTCGAGCCCGAACGAAATTTGCCGCATCTGCGATGAAGCAGTGAAGCATAACGCCGTCGTCGAGTAGGTATAGTATGCCAGGGTGTGAAATTTCCGTTCTGAAGCCACCATGTAATAAGTATTGATTTGGTTACTTACAATTTATTCCAGTGTATATAACTCTGTAATTTTTGCACACACACACACACACACACACACACACACACACACACACACACACACACACACAAAACTACGCCCCAGTGATGACTCGAACCTCTGGCGGGAACGGCCTCCTAGTCCGTAGAATGACGCCTTACACAACACGACCATACCGCGCGGCTAGGGTGTGACAGTTTATTTTATTTTGTTATCTGACATGTTGTATGGGAGGCGGTCTAAATATTTTTGATTAAGTAGACAATATCAATAGTCTTGACCACCCACGAATTTATTAACAGTGATAACCGGTTTCAGCTCATTTCTGAGTCATCGTCGGATCAGTTAAAATTACGTTTTTGAATTCTAATTTTAAATACCATGTTTCATGTACAAGTCACTGTCAGTGAATTTTACAGAGCAATACCTGATTTTAGCTGCTGTTCTTCAAAACTGTTTTAACCAACATGTGTCATATATGTGCAACAACCAATGTGGTTTTCTTCAAATATTGTACCGCACTTGTTTTGGCTTTTATAAATCTACATGGGATACTCTGCAAATCACATTTAAGTGCCTGGCAGAGGGTTCATCGAACCACCTTTATACTATTCATCTCCCATTCCATTCTCGAATAGCGCCCGGGAAAAAATAACCCCTGAATCTCTCCGTTCGAGCTCTGATTTCTCGTATTTTATTCCGATGATTTTTTCTACCTATGTAGGTGGGAGTCAACGATATATTTTCGCATTCGGAGGAGAATGTTGGTGATTGGAGTTTCGTAAGTAGACCATGCCGCAGCGATAAGCTCCGTTGTTGTAATGATTCCTATCCCAGGTCCTGTATCATTTCCGTGACAATACAAAACGAGCTGCCCTTCTTTGAACTCTTTCGATGTCCTTCGTCAAACCCACCTGATAAGGATCCCACACTGGGCTGCAATACTCCAAAAAATGGACGGACAAGCGTAGTGTATGCAGTCTCTTTAGTAGTTCTGTTGCATCTTTTAAGAATTCTGCCAATAAAACGCAGTCTCTGGTTCGAATTTCCCACTACATTATCTACGTGTTATTTCCAGTTTCAGTCTGAAGAAATAGTAATTCCTAGATATTTTATGGAGTTTACGGCCTTCACGTTTGATTGATTTATCTTGTAAACAAAGTTTAACTGATTTCTTTTCGTATTCATGTAAACGACTTTACAATTCGCATTATTTAGAGTCAATTTCCAATTTTTACACCATAGTGATATCTTATTTAGATCGTTCTGCAGTTGGTTTTGATCTGCAGATGATTTTACTAGACGGTAAATGACGGCATCATCTGCAAACAACTTAAGAGAGCTACTTAGATTTTCTCCCAAATCGTTTATGTAAATAAGGAACAGCAGAGGACTAATAACACTACCCTGTGGAACGCCCGATATCACCTCTGTTTTAGTCGACGCCTTATCATCGATTACTACAAACTGTGTCCTATATGACAGGAAATCCCCTATCCAGACGAAAATTTGGGGCGATATACCATAACCACGAAATTTGATTAGAAGGCGTTTGTGAGGTAAGGTATCAGCAGCCTTCTGGAAATCAAGAAATACGGAATCGATTTGCGAAACATTGTCGATAGCACTCATCACTTCGTGTGAGTAAAGAGCTAGTTGTGTTTCGCATGAACGATATTATAGGTTGTAATTTGATGATGGGAAGGCTATGCTGCGTGTTGGCAGATACAAGTATTGACAAACACGTAAACTCATCCGAGGATGACACAGAAATCAGTTGAAACCGGTCGTCACTGTCAATAAATTCGTATTCATGACTATAGATATTGTCTGCTTAATCAAACATTATTTTATTTTATTCATTTACTTAGCCGTGACTGTGAAGTCTTTGAAATCGTAATCTATATTTATAAATGTGAATGTATGTTCGGTGTACGTTTATCACGTCCGAACAACAAGACGGAGAGACTTAAATATTTGTAGTTACTAATTTATACCTGAGGAATGTCCTAGGCACGGTTTTATAGCGATCTGATAGATATTTAGTAATTTGAAGAAATAACGCGAAATGCGGAACAATAATTACTCTTTGAAAATTATATTTACTCTTTGAAAATTATTTTATTGGTTGCATTGTTGCTCGAGGGTTGATAATGATAAAAGGGTGGCGTATATTGGGATGAAAAGTTATCGGTGTATATAAAATTCTACGTGTGTGTGTGTTAATATTTTGCTCTGCAGCGAAAACTACAGAACGCAAACGAATGGTCTGTGTGTAATTGTTGTCCGAAGTCTCCCGTTGTACATCATAGCAGTTCCATGCCGGTAGCTATAAGGGGGTGGAAGATATGGTGTTTGAAAGTCGTCAAATTATTAAAAAAAAAAATCGGATTGAAGTCCAGCGATGACATTTGCGACTCTATAGCACTGAGGTTACATACAGCGAAACGTGATGCCACAGACCATGTATTTGATCTATGCGTGCTACATCGTCTGTAAGGATAAGCATAAGAATAAGGAAATATAAGAATAAGTAAATGAAGCAGTAAAAAAGAGGAATCTTTTAATACATATCTTTAACAAAAATCGATTTGACGTTTCGCGCATTACATCAAGTGATTGATCTGTGATATTATTACAATCATTATTTATATTATATGACATTGTAGTAAGGAGTGTGTGACTGATTAATTATTTATTATATTCCACATATGTAGTGGTTAAGCAATTTCACACAAATTGAATTTTCATAATTTAACTATTTTCTCAATTTGTGTTTAAATGCAGTTTTTGCTTACGTTTGATAATGATGACAGAGTTCATTGAAACTAGTTACGTTTTGTAAATTAAAATTCAATGTGTGTGACGCGGCTTAACCACTATATATGTGGAATATAACAAATAAACAATCATTATTGTTGAATTTCGTGATTGGATTCTTCGAAACAAGTGCATTTTTACGTGTAATTTGATCTACACTACTTACTTTCCTGATAAACGGTAAGTGAAAAGCTGATGGGAATAGTTTTCAGTTTGTTTCTAAAGAAGGTATTGTATTTCATTTCATCCTTCAAAACCAGTCTCATAGCACACTACTGAAAGATAGCTTATCTATTGTAATGAACCAACACGCGAGCGGAGCCGCGGGTTTAAGCTAGTAAACAATAATTTAAGGAAACTTGTACGTCACTCAAGACAAAGAAAAAACAAGTGCATCCCAATGACTACGTACAGGGCACAATTCGTAAGCCGTGCGTCAATAGCCGCGTAATCGATATGTGTTTCATGCCGAGATACCTGACACCGCACCTCACAAACGGCTTTTAATCAAATTGCATGGTTACGGTATATCGCCCCAAATTTGCGACTGGATAGGAGATTTCCTCTCATAGAGGGCACAGTTCATAGTAATCGATGGTGAGGCATCGACTAAAACAGAGGTGCTATCGGGCGTTCCACAGGGTAGTGTTATTGGTCCTCTGTTGTTTCTTATTTTCATAAACGACTTAGGGCAAAATCTAAGTAGCTCTCTTAGGTTGTTTACCGTCTAGTAAAATCATCTGAAGATCAAAACCCTATAAACACTAACCCACCTGCGACTTAATGGACATTAATTCAATGCCTCTCCTTCAACGTGTTTGATATGTCTCTGGTCATAGATTTATTATTTGATCAAAAATCAATAATGTTCAAATGTTTGTAAATCTATCGGACCAAACTGCGTGGTCATCCGTCCGTAGCTTACAAACTACTTAAACCCAGGTAGACTAGCCTAGTAATCGATGGAAAGGCATCGACCAAAACGGAGGTGATTTCGGGCGTTCCACAGGGTAGTGTTATTGGTCCTCTGCTGTTCCTTATTTACATAAACGATTTAGGGGAAAATCTAAGTAGCTCTCTTAGGTTGTTTGCAGATGACGCCGTCATTTACCGTCTGGTAAAATCATCTGAAGATCAAAACCAACAGCAGAACGATTTGAATAAGATATCAGTATGGTGTAAGAATTGGCAGTTGACTCTAAATAATGAGAAGTGTGAAGTCGTCCACATGAGTACGAAAAGAAAACCGTTAAACTTTGTTTACATGATAAATCAATCAAATGTGAAGGCCGTAAACTCCACAAAATACCTAGGAATTAAAATTACTTCTGACTTAAATTGGAAAGAACACGTAGATAACGTCGCGGGAAAGGCGAACCAGAGACAGCGTTTTATTTGCAGAACCCTTAAAAGATGCAACAGAACTACTAAAGAAACTGCATACACTACGCTTGTCCGTCCTTTTATGGAGTATTGTTGCCCAGTGTGGGATCCTTATCAGGTGGGTTTGACAAAGGACAACGCAAGAGTTCAGAGAAGGGCAGCTCGTTTCTTATTGTCACGACACAGGGGAGACAGCGTTACAGAAATGATACAGGATCTGGGATGGGAATCATTACAACAACGGCGCTTAACGCTGCGGCGCGGGCTACTTACGAAACTCCAATCGCGAACTTTCTCCTCCGAATGCGAAAATATATTGTTGACTGCCACTTACATAGGTAGAAATGATCATCAGAATAAAATACGAGAAATCAGAGCCCAAACGGAGAGATTCAGGTGTTCTTTCTTCCCGCGCGCTATTCGAGAATGTAATGGGAGATAAAATAGTATAACGGTGGTTAGATCAACCCTCTGTCAGGCACTTAAATGTGATTTGCCGCCGGCCGCGGTGGCCGGGGAGACTAAGGCGCTTCAGTCACGGTCTTCACGGCCACTACGGTCGGGGGTTCGAATCCCCCCTCGGGCATGGATATTTGTGCCGTCTTTAGTATAAGGTAGTTCATAAGTAGTTTGTAAGTTTAGGGACTGATGACCCCGTAGTTAAGTCCCATAAGCTTAACAAACATTTGAACATTTGCATTATCTATCATAATCAACCAACACGCGAGCGGAGTCGAGGGTTTACGCTTGTAAACAATAATTTAAGAAAACTTATACGTCACTCAAGACAACAAACACCAAGTGCATCCCAGTAACTACGTACAGGACACAATTCGTAAGTCGTGCGTCAATAGCTGCGTAATCGGTATGTGTTTCATGCCGAAATGCTTCGTTTGCATGCGTTCTCGGAAATTACAGAAGGAAGTGCACTCCGGCCGCGGTGGAGTAGCCGAGCGGTCTAAAGCGTCTCGCTGCGGAGCGCGCGGTTGCTCGCCGTTGGAGGTTCGAGTCCTCCCTGGGGCACGGGTGTGTGTGTGTTTGTTCATATGTTAGTTTACCTAGGTTTCAGTAGTTTGTAAGCTACGGACTGATGACCACGCAGTTTGGTCCGATAGATTTACAGACATTTGAACATTTTGAAGTGCACTCGGCCACTCGAAACATCATGCCAGATCCGAAATAGCGAAGCCGAACCCTGCGAATTTGGGGCAAAAAGCAAAGAGGAAGAAGAGTAGACGCAGAAGACTCACCAGACAGCTGGTGTTGGTCGGCTAGGTAATCGCGGCCAGAGGTGGTAGTTGTGGATGACGCAGCGCGGGCACGGTGGGCGGGCCGGCGCGGTGGAGTGCTTCGGTAGCAGCAGCGGCAGCTAGCTGTGGCGGTGGCAGTGGCTGTGGGCAGCAGCGGGTCGCGCCACACACTGGCCGTCGCTGTTATCGCCGGAAGCCGGCAGCGGCTGCTCGCCCGTGACGCACCGCCGGCCACCTCTACCTCGCGGCACGCCGGCCAATACCGATGCCCGGCCGCACAGCGTCCCAGCCGCGGTGACGCAACACAGCCTTCCTACTTCCCTCTCGCCGCCCGGAACGAGTTATTTTCAGAGGACAACCATTCATGGGAACGCCACGCTGCTTCCGCAATGCTGGTTTCTTATCAACGTACACACTGCACTCAGCTAACAAAAGTCATGGATATACATGTGACGTCTGTTCCGAAAGAACAGACGTCACTTCTGATCCTGCAGTTGTTATTATTTACATATTCACAGAATATATGACATCAACTGCGATTGGGCACAGCTGAAAATGTGTACGCAGCCGGGATTCGAACCCGGGTCTCCTGCTGTCTAGGCAGTTGCGCTGACCCCCCCTACACCACTGGGGACACAGTGATCACCGCACCTGCAAGGACTACCTAAGCACGCCTCCTGTCAGATACAAATTCCCAGCTTCGCCCTGCCCACAGTACTCAAACTCGTAGTTATGGAACTAATTCCCGTAAGAGTAAGGGCTTCAAACTTGCCCACCCCTCCCCACTAACGATAGGATCATTGCCCGTCACCGGCATATTATATATTGGAACATCTCTATATTGTGAATATATATATATATATATATATATATATATATATATATATATATATATATATATATATATATATATATATATAAATTGGTAATGAAAATTAGCAAAGAAGAACTGCAGTTAATATTAATAAACTACAGAGAAACCGTAGAATAAACTCATGTAAAAAAATACCGACAGTTTTCAAAATGTCTTCTTATTGTTGATTGCTTCAACACATCTCAGGGTCATTAAGTGGATCACTTTAAGGCCGAAGTAATGAACTAAGACGAAACTTTTCACTCTTGAAAAGGATTTGTATTTTTCTAAAAACATTTACATCTCAACTGAAAGTTTACACAGAAGAAAAAAATGAGACAGCTCATCACTTCTAACTGCTCGAGAAGTCAAAACAAGACTGACTGCTAATTAAAAAGCAAAGATACTGCTCTTCCACCTTTTTTCTTTTAGTTCCACAGATGAATTTTTTCTTCACAACATTAATTAATAATTGTCTATAATGTTATTATTAATAATAATTTTCTCTCTCCTTTTTTTAAATAATAATAGAAAATTAAATTAAATGAAATTAAAATAGAAATTCGCTTCTTACTGTTCTGATACCCCAACACTCCATTCCTGGTAACAGCACAATATATACATGTGGTACACATTTTCAGCTTTGCCCAATCGCAGTTGATATCATATATTCTGTGAATATTAAATAATAACAACTGCAGGATCAGAAGTGACGTCTGTTCTTTCGGAACAGACGTCATAATATGCCGGTGACGGGCAATGATCCTATCGTTAGTGGAGAGGGTTTTGTTTGTAAATCTTATGGGACTTAACAACGGGGTCATCAGTCCCTAAACTTACAAAATTCTTATGAACTACTTACGAACTAGGACGGCACAAATATCCATGCCCGAGGGGGGATTCGAACCCCCGACCATAGTGGCCGTGCGGACCGTGACTGAAGCGGCTCAGTCACCTCGGCCACCGCGGCCGGCGCTGGTTTCTTATCAACGTACACACAGCACTGAGGTAACAAAAGTCAAGCACCTAACTTTTGTCGAATTGCAGCAATTTCACATGGCAGAGGGGCCCCGAGTTTTGGAAAATCACAAAGAACTTTGTATGACGGGCAACCACAGCTAAAATATTTATACATATTTAAGAAACTTTCACACAGTTAAAATTAGGTGTAAAAATTGTAAGAGTCTGAATGAAAGTCCTTGGTCCACTTGAGCTGTTATTTTTATTGGAGTCGTGAAGACCCGCACAACCGGTTTCGCAACCTACAGTTGTATCTTCAGGCGCTTTTTAAAAGTTTTGATAATAAGTCATTTGTGATGGATAACGGGGTTAATGGTGAGGTCTTACCGCAGGGACGTTCCCTTGGTTTGAACACCATAGTGCTTTACTAGGCATGGTCCTGTTTGGAGGTGGTATGCCGTTGCCTTCCTCCGACCTTCGAACTGACTTACACAGTCAGTTATAGGGGAACACCCATCACGTCGCATTTTGTCACAGGCCAAACTAATTTTACCAATTGCCGACTTTTCTATTCTTTTAACAAAAAATGACAAGAACCGCACGGTCGAGGTGACTGAGGCGCTTCAGTCACGGTCAGCACGGCCACTACGGTCGGGGCTTCGAATCCTCCCTCGGGCATGGATATTTGTGACGTCTTTAGTCTTTGCTAGTTCATAAGTAGTTTGTAAGCTTAGGGACTGATGACCCCGTAGTTAAGTCCCATAAGTTGTACAAACTTTTGAACATTTTGAACAAGAACCGCACGGTAGACTTCCTTTAAACTTTTGACGAAAAGGGCCAAGGTGCTTGCGGTACCACCTAACCATTAACCCCGTTATCCATCGTAAATCACTTATATGGAAAACTTTTAAAAAGCGCCTGAAGATACATCTGTAGGTTGCGAAACCGGTTGTGCGGGTCTTCACGACTCCAATAAAAATAACAGCTCAAGTGGACCAAGGACTTTCATTCAGACTCTTACAATTTTTACACCTAATTTTAACTGTGCGAAAGTTTCTTAAATATGTATTTTGAAAATCAGTGTGGGTGCTCGTGGTTTCATTTTTCTTTACCTTTCCGGCCACAAGGTTCAACGAATGGCCCAAGCAGTGCTCAATTTCTCTGATTTTTTGCTTGCAACCTAGAAAAGGTACCAGTCATATTTGTCGCTCTGTCAGTAGTAATAACACTGCATGGTTTGATATCTGGAGAAAAACGAGAGAGATCATTCACTGATATTATTAACAGTACTTCACCTGTGGTAGATTCAGTATTATAGAAAACAAAATAAGAAACAAAAAAATCATTAATTTGGAAATTATCACCAATGGTACGTTCACGAAATTTTAAGAATTTTAAAACGAATCAGGCGATTGAAGTATCTTACAATTTAGTTACATATTTGCCTCTCAGATAAACGAAACTCATAAAATCACGTCGCTTTTTGTCACAGGCCAAACTAATTTTACCAATTGCCGACTTTTCTATTCTTTTAACATCGTAAATCACTTATATGGAAAACTTTTAAAAAGCGCCTGAAGATACAACTGTAGGTTGCGAAACCGGTTGTGCGGGTCTTCACGACTCCAATAAAAATAACAGCTCAAGTTGACCAAGGACTTTCATTCAGACTCTTACAATTTTTACACCTAATTTTAACTGTGTGAAAGTTCTTAAATATTTATTTTGAAAATCAGTGTGGGTGCTCGTGGTTTCATTTTTCTTTACCTTTCCGGCCACAAGGTTCAACGAATGGGCCAAGCAGTGCTCAATTTCTCTGATTTTTTGCTTGCAACCTAGAAAAGGTACCAGTCATATTTGTCGCTCTGTCAGTAGTAATAACACTGCATGGTTTGATATCTGGAGAAAAACGAGAGAGATCATTCACTGATATTATTAACAGTACTTCACCTGTGGTAGATTCAGTATTATAGAAAACAAAATAAGAAACAAAAAAATCATTAATTTGAAAATTAGCACTACTGGTGATTTCACGAAATTTTAAGAAGTTTAAAACGAATCAAACGATTGAAAGATGTTACAATTTCGGTACTCATTTAACTCTCAGATAGACGAAACTCTTTCATAAACACTTTGATTTGGTCCTACGTCTCTATTATTAGATGCTCTTTGGCCTGCCAATGACTAATTTCTTAAAGTCCATAGTTATGTGAGTATGGAACGCTAGATTTACTATCCAGTTTTAATCTATTCGACAATGAACTTTGCCCCTTTCATTTAGAGAGACATATTTCCTCATGACTGACAAACAAAGTAAAGACAACTAAGCCAACGAAATGTAGTGCGCTAAGGTATATACCCATGCTCCACTTGTATAACTTTCAGGAAACCTTTGAAAAGGCGGTTATTTATATGCCGACAAAGCACATATCCCACACACGTGACGCCTTTATTCCGACGCCTGGTTGCACTCCTTCATCGGACAATGGCGATTCGTGAATGGAGCAATGAATAGTCAAAACCTATTTCCTAGATTCACTTTTTAGTTCATTTTTGTATATGTGTCATTATTAAGCTCGGCTACTAGCCCTGCCCGCGATATTTTACTTGAAGTCGTGTGTAACGGCACTGTACTAGTATGCTGTACTTGTTAGCAGAATTAAATATTTTGACGTAAAATACAGTGCGGATGTCATTCTATCTTAATGAACAGAATTAATGGAGCTACCACAGAAAACTATGGCTGTCACCGAACTCTGATCGTTGCATCGGTTACGACGTCATGCGGCCAGGGGTCAGTGGTCTCGCCCCTCCCACCACCCCTCCCATCGAACGGGCTCCACGCCTCTGCAGCGAGTGCTCCTTGGGGCACTGTTGGAACAGCCTACCGGCACAGAGATATTTGTCTGTGCTAGCGGGTAGGTCGTGATTGCTACACTGCGATGGCAAAAATGCATAATTGACAGCTATGACTTCTCCACATTTTTGTGCAACTTTATTTTCCTCCCTCATTTTGTGTGGGTGCTGAGCACCCCCAAAACTTTCGTGGAGGGGTGCACTAGCAACGGAGCACCCACAGAGTCGGCGCCCCTGTCTGGCACGGAATCAACACGTACACAGCACGGAGGGATAAAACAGAAAAAGATGGGGTAATGTCTTTAAAGTTCAAGAAAGTTAATTAATTTAAAAGCGAATACAAAAGTTTCCCACTTTCTTTCGCTGCTGTTGTCACCTGCGCAGGAGCAGCACACAGGTAGTTTCTTGGTGTGAGGCTGAAATGGTAGTGTAATGTGGCTAGGCTTTAATAGGTATCCACACGAAATGTTAGGATGCCAGTGGCTATTCTTGTTTTATTTACACTCCTTGCCATTAAAATTGCTACACCACGAAGATGACCTGCTACAGACGAGAAATTTAACAGATAGGAAGAAGATGCTGTGATCTTCAAGTGATTAGCTTTTCAGAGCATTCACACAAGATTGGCGCCGATGGAGACACCTACAGCGGCCAAACGATTTCTCGTACACAAACAGCAGTTGACCAGCGTTGCCTGGTGTAACATTGTTGTGATGACTCGTGTAAGGACGAAAATGCATGCCATCGCGTTTCCGACTTAAAGGTCGGATTGTAGCCTATCGCAATTGCGGTTTATCTTATCGCGACATTGCATTGGTCGCGATCCAATGACTGTTAGCAGAATATGTAAATGGTGGGTTCAGGAGGGCAATACGGAACGCCGTGCTGGATCCCAACGGCCTCGTATCACTAGCAGTCCAGATGAGAGGCATCTTATCCGCATAGCTGTAACGGATCGTGCAGCCACGTCTCGATCCCTGAGTCAACAGATGAGGATGTTTCAAGACAACAACCATCTGCACGAACAGTTCTACGACGTTTTGCAGCAGCATGGACAATCAGCTAGGAGACCATGGCTGCGGTCACCCTTGACGCTGCGTCACAGACAGGAGCACCTGCGATGGTGTACGCAACGACGACCCTGAATGGCAAAACGTAATTTTTTCGGATGAATGCAGGTTCCGTTTACAGCATCATGATGGTCGCATCCGTGTTTGGCGACATTACGGTGAACGCACATCGGAAGCGTGTAATCGACATCGCCATACTGGCGTATCACCCGTCGTGATGGTATAGGGTGCTAATGGTCTCGGTCACCTCTTGTTCGCATCGACGGCACTTTTGAACAGTGGCCGTTACATTTCAGATGTGTTACGACCCGTGGCTCTACCCCTCATTCGTTCCCTGCGGAACCCTACATTTCAGCAGGATAATGCACGACCGCATGTTGCAGGTCATGTACGGGGCTTTCTAGATACGGAAAATGTTCGACTACTGCCCCGGTCAGCCAATTCTCCAGATCTCTAACCAACTGAAAACGTCTGGTCAATGGTGGCCGAGCAACTGGCTTATCGCAATACGCCAGTCACTACTCTTGATGAATTGTGGTATCGTGTTGAAGCTGCATGGACATCTGAGCCTGTACACGCCAACCAAGCTCTGTTTGACTCAACGCCTAGGCGTATCAAGGCCGTTATTACGGCCAGAGGTGGTTGTTCTGGGTATTGATTTCTCAGGATCTATGCACCCAAATTGCGAGAAATTGTAATAACATTCCATTTTTAGAATAATTTATTTCTCCAATGAATACCCGTTTATCATCTGCATTTCTTCTGGGTGTAGCAATTTTAACGGCCAGTAGTGAATATTGTAGGTAGAACTGTAGCATCTTCTATTCTGTGTGTTCTTCCCAATTTACGTAGTGCGTAATTGTTATTGCTACTCTGTGAGGCTAGCGACCGCTGGCCTGCAATGGGAGACCCGAGTGCTACTCCCGTTCACATCTACATCTACATACATACTCCGCAATTCACCGTAAGTTGCGTGGCGGAGGGCACACTGTACCACTAATAGGCATATCCTTTCCTATTCCACTCCCAAATTGAAAGAGGAAAAAAATGCCTATATGCCTCCGTACGAGCGCTAATTTTTCTTATCTTGTCTTTGTGATCTTTACGCGAAATGTAAGTAAGCGACAGCAAGATCGTACTACACTCAGCTTCAAATTCCGGCCCTCTAAATTTACTTAACAGAAATTCACGAAAAGAACGTCGTCTTTCTTCCAGCGATTCCCAATTGAGTTCCCGGAGCATTTCCGTGACACTCGCGCATTGGTCGAACCTACCGATAACAAATCTAGCTGCTCGTCTCTGAACCGCCTCTATGTCTTCCTTTAAACTGATCTGCTGCGGGTCCCAAACACTTGAGCAATACTCAAGACGTGGTCGTACAAGCGTTTTATACGCGGTCTCCTTTACAGGTGAAGTACACCTTCCCAAAATTCTCCCAATAAACCGAAGTCGGCTGTCCGCCTTACTCACAACTGTCCTTACATGCTCGTTCCATTTCATATCGCTCTGCATTGTTACGCCTAGATATTTGAAGGACGCGACAGCATCAAGAAGCTCACTACTAATGCTGTATTCGAACATTATAGGATTGCTTTTTCTACTCATGCGCA
Source organism: Locusta migratoria (assembly GCA_026315105.1). Lineage (NCBI taxonomy): Eukaryota > Metazoa > Arthropoda > Insecta > Orthoptera > Acrididae > Locusta > Locusta migratoria. The sequence continues at coordinate 244,236,596 of CM048748.1, forward strand.
TCACCTTACATTTTTCTACATTGAGAGCTAGCTGCCATTCTTGGCACCAACTAGAAATTTAGTCTAAGTCATCCTGTATGCTATTACAGTCAGTTACAGACGACACCCTTCCATACACCAAAGCACCATCAGCAAACAGCCGCAAATTACAACTTACTCTGTCCTTTTCCACCCCCATGGACCACAGACATTGCCGAGGTGGGGTGGCTTGCGTGCCTCAACGATGCAGATAGCCGTACCGTAGGTGCAACCACAGCGGAGGGGTATCTGTGGAGAGGCCAGACAAACGTGTGGTTCCTGAAGAGGGGCAGCAGCCTTTTCAGTAGTTACAGGGGCAACAGTCTGGATGATTGACTGAGCTGGGCTTGTAACATCAGCTAATGTGGCTTTGCCACACTATTACTGCGAACGGCTGAAAGCAAGGGGAAACTACAGCCGTTACTTTTCCCGAGGACATGCAGCTCTACTGTATGAAAATACGATGATGGCATCCTCTCAAGTAAAATATTCCGGAGGTAAAATAGTCCCCCATTCGGATCTCCGGGCGGGTACTACTCAGGAGGATGTTGTCATCAGGAAAGACAATACTGGCATTCTACGGATCGGAGCGTGGAATGTTAGATCCCTTAATCGGGTAGGAAAATTAGAAAATTTAAAAAGGGAAATGGATAGTTTGAAGTTAGATATAGTGGGGATTAGTGAAGTTCGGTGGCAGGATGAACAGGATTTCTGGTCAGGTGAGTACAGGATTATAAATACAAAATCAATTGGGGGTATCACAGGAGTAGGACTGATAATGAATAAGAAAATAGGAATGCGGGTAAACTACTATGACCAGCACAGTGATCGCATTATCATTGTGAAAATAGATACGAAGCCAACACCGACAACAGTAGTACAGGTTTATATGCCAACTAGCTCTGCCGATGATGAGGAGATCGAAGAAATATATGAGGAGCTAGAGGAAATTATTCAAACAATTAAGGGAGAGGAAAACTTAACTGTTATGTGGAACTGGAATTCGGTAGTAGGACAAGGAAGGGAAGGGAAGATAGTAGGTGAATATGGTCTGGGCAAAAGGAATGAAAGAGGAAGTCGCCTGGTAGAATTTTGCACGGAACATGATTTAATCGTAACAAACACGTGGTTTAAGAATCACAAAAGAAGGTTGTATACGTGGAAGAGACCAGGAGACACAGGAAGGTATCAGATAGATTTTATAATGGTAAGACAGAGATTCCGGAACCAGGTCCTAAACTGCAAGACATACCCAGGGGCAGATATAGACTCTGACCTTAACTTGTTAGTCATGAACTGTAGGCTGAAACTGAAAAAACTGCAGAAAGGTAGGGAAATAAGGAGATGGGACTTAGATAAATTTAAGGAAAGTGAAGTTCTGGAGAATTTCAGAGGGAGATTTAGGCAACAATTGACAGAAACAGGGGGAAATAAAACAGTAGAAGAGGAATGGGTAGCATTGAGAGACGAAATAGTGAAGGCAGCAGAGGACAAAATAGGTAGGAAGGCAAGACCAACAAAAAAGCCTTGGATATCACAGGAAATACTAAATTTAATAGATGAAAGGAGAAAATATAAAAATGCAGTAAATGAAACAGGCAAAATGGAGTGCAGACGACTAAGAAATGAGATTGACAGGAAGTGCAAAATGGCTAAGCAGGAGTGGCTAGAAGCCAAATGCAAATCCGTAGAAGAATGTATAAGAAGGGGAAAAGTAGATACCGCCTACAGAAAAATAAAGGAGACGTTTGGGGACAGGAAGGGCAGCTCTACGAATATCAAGAACTCGGATGGGAAACCAGTTCTCAGCAAAGAAGGGAAAGCTGAAAGGTGGAAAGAGTACATAGAGCAGCTCTACAAAGGAAATGAACTTAGAGACGATGTTGTAGGAAGGGAAGAGGAAGTAGATGAAGATGAAACAGGAGATAGTATACTGAGAGATGAATTTGACAGAGCCTTGAAAGACCTAGGTCGGAACAAGGCCCCAGGAGTAAATGACATACCCGCAGAGCTATTAAAGTCTCTGGGAAAGCCAGCCATGATCCCCAGACTTCAAGAAAAATGTAATATTCCCCATTCCAAAGAAATCAGGCGCAGACAGGTGTGAAAATTAAAGAACCATCAGTTTGATAAGTCATGGTTGCAAAATTTTAACACGAATTATCTACAGGAGAATGGAAAAGCTGGTAGAAACTGACCTCCGGGAAGATCAGTTTGGATTCAGGAGGAACGTAGGAACCCGGGAGGCAATACTCACTTTACGTCTTATCTTAGAAGATAGATTAAGGAAAGGCAAACCTACATTTTTAGCTTTTGTAGATTTGGAGAAAGCTTTTGACAATGTTGACTGGAATACACTCTTTCAAATTCTGAAGTCAGCAGGGGTAAAATATAGGGAAAGGAGAGTTATTTACAACTTGTACAAAAGCCAGACCGCAGTTATTAAACTCGAAGGGCATGAAAGGGAAGCATCAGTTGGGAAGGGAGTAAGACAGGGTTGTAGCCTTTCTCCGATGTTATTCAATTTGTACATCGAGCAAGCGGTGAAGGAAAGCAAGGAAAAATTTGGAATAGGGATTAAAATTCAGGGCGAAGAAATAAAAACATTGCGTTTTGGGGATGACATTGCAATTCTGTCAGAGACAGCAAAGGATCTGGAAGAGCAGTTGAATGGAATGGACAGTGTGTTGAAGAGAGCGTATAAAATGAATATTAACAAGAGCAAAACAAAAATAATGGAATGCGGTCTTAGAAAATCAGGCGATGCTGAAGGAATTAGATTAGGTAACGAAACAATGAAGGTGGTAGGTGAGTTTTGTTACTTGGGTAGTAAAATAACATGCGATGGTCGTAGTACAGAGGATACAAAATGCAGAATGGCAATGGGAAGAAAAGCATTTCTGAAAAAGAGAAATTTGCTAACATCGAATATTAATTTAAGTGTAAGGAAGTCTCTTCTGAAGGCATTTGTGTGGGGTGTTGCCTTGTATGGGAGTGAAACATGGACGATAAGCGGTGCGGACAGGAAGAGAATAGAGGCTTTTGAAATGTGGTGCTACAGAAGAATGCTGAAGATTAGGTGGGTAGATCGCATAACTAATGAAGAGGTACTGAACAGAATTGGTGAGAAAAGGAATTTTTGGCATACCCTGACTAAAAGAAGGGATCGCTTGGTAGGACACATTCTTAGACATCGGGGAATCGTAAATTTAGCATTGGAGGGAAGTGTGTGGGGTAAAAATCGCAGAGGGAGACCAAGATATGCGTATAGTAAGCAGATTCAAATGGATGTGGGTTGCCGTTCTTATGAGGAGATGAAAAGGCTTGCTCAGGATAGAGTAGGGTTTAGAGCTGCATCAAACCAGTCTCCGGACTGAAGACCATAACATAACAACAGATCAGTTATATAGATAGAAAATAATAGCGGTCCTATCACACTCCCCTGGGGCACGCCTGGCGATACATTCGTCTCCGATGAACACTCGCCGTCGAGAACAACGTACTGCGTTCTATTACTTAGGAAGTCTTCCAGCCAGTCACAAATCTGTGAACCTATTCCATAAGCTCGTATCTTCCAGCAAAATATTAATTTATCACCACTGGAGTGTTTCAGTGACCTTGTGGAGGTATTGTGTTTCTTTTCATCCCTGTTTGTTCCCCTGAAGCCGGCGCCTCGCTTAGGCAGGAGCCGGGCAGTGGTGCGGCCGCCACGGTCCGGTGTGCGGCGCGCTGACCGCGTCGTGTGCTGGCCGCGGTCGGCTGCCCACACAGAGCCGTACCACCGCGGCCGCGCTGCATACACGCCGCACTAATCGAATTGCCGTGTCAGCCCAGCTGGCCAGCCACGCGGGCTCCTTCTTATCACCGGCTGCCACCACCGCTCGTGCCCGACCTCCTGGCCACCGTGTCACCTGCCAACTGCCGTGACCCACATACACTGCTACTTGTTCAGGGTCAGACACAGCGTTCCGCGACTGCGCTTGTTCGTCCGTTTCTGCGGCTAATGGGGATTCCGAGGGAAGATTTCCAGCCTGGATGGGACGGCCGTATCTCTCCCTCATACCTCTAAGCCGGCCGCGGTGGCCGAGGGGACTAAGGCGCTCCAGTCACGGTCTGCACGGCCACTACATTCGGGGGTTCGAATCCCCCCTCGGACATGGATATTTGTGCCGTCCTAGTTCGTAAGTAGTCCATAAGTAGTTTATAAGTTTAGGGACTGATGACCCCGTAGTTAAGTCCCATAGAATATACAAACGTTTGAACATTTTTTTTTTCATACCTCTAATGCCCGCCAAAGTTAGGAACTGCACTGCAGGAAAATTGAGACATGCTGCCTCTAAAGCTGTCCATAATTGCGAAAGTGTTGCCGGAGCTGGGATTTAGTGCACAAACTCGTCTGTTCGATTGGTTTCCTGTCGAGCGTTGCGCGTGCCACATCATTAGGCGGAACTGTCCAGAATGGCGCATGAGGCGTTATGCTCCGATGCCCGAGGACGTTCCCCGTCGGTAGTTCGAATCCTCCCTCGGTCATGGATGTTTGTGTTGCCTTTAGTATAAATTAGTTCGTAAGTAGTTTGTAAGTTTAGGGACTAATGACCCTGCAGTTCAGTCCCAGAAGCTTAACAAACATTTTTTTTTTTTTTTTTTTTTTTTTTTTCATAATGCCCTTCAAATCCGTCACATACAATAGGGTATTTTCCTGTGTTAAAAATATGGTTCGAATTGTTGTTATTCTGAATGATTATAACATTCAGATACCATTTTCGCTCATTATTCTTACAAAACATGTGTTATATTTATGTAATTAAAGCTTAAAAATCATTAAATTTCATGCTTAGATCACGTGATTGAAAACGCTCTGTTATTGGCTGAAGTACTGGTGACGTCACAAACCACTAGGACGCGGTAACTAGAAACGGAGCTGTTTAGTTGTTAGCGTTTCCTTAATTTATCAGAGGAAAGTTTAGTTTTTTCGTGATGTAAAGCTTTTACAGTTTTTGTGCCACAATTGAAAAGAATTATGTGACGGCTGACGGCGGTAATCCCTCTAAAGTTGACGCTTTTGTGGTATCTTTATTCTTCAAAAACAATCAAAATTTTTACATGCCAGAAATAAGAAACGTGAAAATTGCGTTGTAAGTAACGCATACCTACATTTTAAAGCTAATTATTGCTAGAAATATTTTTTTTGCCATTGTTGGTGTCAGCAGACTTACTGTGAAGTCAACATATTGTGCAGTAAAGGGTAAAATTTTACCTTATATCCAGTCGTCCTCGAGTGATTATGCTGGTAACATCAACAACACGATAGAAAATCTTTGTCAAGTTATTCGGATCACACAGAATGTCTCGATTAGTATATCGTTCAGAACGTGAAGTACATAAATAATGCTGCTCCTGCTCTATGATTGACAGGTTCTTGTATGTACCCTTGTCCAGTCAGTACAAGTAATTGACCTCTTAAAGCCTAGGTTTCATGACAAAACATTGACGTTGTCATGCGATTGGCTAATGGCGACGTCACATGATTCTCGCTATTCAGCATCTGTTGCCAACATTATCACAGGAGGCCGCCGAGATGGTTGGTAAAATTTAACCCAGTAAAGCACCCAGTTAAGGAAGTAATTTCATTTTAACTACTTCAATACTGGTAGCAAGGTATAACATCAGAACCTGTAAAATACAGCAAAATGCCTAGTGTGTATATTTAGGCCTATACAATACCTCTAAATAAAAGCAGTTTTGAGTAACACTTTTAATCGTATTTACACTTCGATATTACGAAAGTTTAAAGGCTAAATGAATCTGTGCATTAAAGACATCTTCCATATACGTATTTTATGATAGTGTACTTTTGTAATGAAGTAACCAGAAAGGCGTTTTCAATGTATAAAACAATTACCCATTATTGAAACTGTTGTTTAAATAATCAGTTCTAAACTTTATAGTATGTTAAAACAATATTCAGGTTGTACTTTTACGAAATGTATTGGGAAACGGCTTTACTTACACATAAATCGTAGGCGTGTAACATTATAACGTTTTACTTCGCAAATGTCATCAACTCATTAACTTGCGCGTAATACTACTTTACACATTTGCAGTAGAAGAGAATGATACTTAACAGTGAATTAACGGAATAACAGTAAGTGTTTATTTATATCAAAATGATCCTCAGAGAAATAAACACATGAAGCGGCGGCGGCTAATCCATTTGGACCTCTTCGAGCGAGTGTCAACTTGCGCATCTTCTCATTTTTTTAACTTGCAAAAACAAATTTTCTGGTGTCTTTTTAGATGTATTGCTGCAGTGCGGAACTACGCAATATCTGTAGGTCATTTTGTGAACATGAATGTCCAGACAATATAACACTATTTGTGCAGCAGCATCGTGGTCTCTGACGTCACAGGCATCACGTGACTCAAATGTAGCGTTTTAGCGGGCTTTCAAATTATTTGAATTTCATTTCCTTTTTTGTTTTAAGTACTGAAATTCTCGAGGTAAAAAAGCATGTTCGGAACATAATTAACGATTTAAAACGATTTCCAGAAAACAGTCAAATACCCTATTGGGGCCTACTGACACGATGCATTGTCATACATAAAAATTTAATCCTTGTTCTTCTGTAACGTTAATTTTAATATTTTTTTCTGGCATCTCGACAGAATTTTCTTTTGCAAAGTCCTTCATAATATTTAGACCAAAATAATAAGTGATTTTATTTCCAATTTTTATTAGCATTTGAAATCTTGATTAACTGCAAATTCTATACGAAGGCGAGATGACATTGGTGCCACCTTCCTGGTGAGATGTCGTGCATTTTACAAAATGCATATTTTAGTGTAAATACGTTAATCTGAGTGTTTACGTTGGATTTATTAAAATACACAATTTCTTTAGATTTATTTTTGAATAATTAAGACTTTCATTTAACACAGAACGTATATAATCACGGAAAATCGAACAATAAAATTCTTTAATAAAAGGAACTTCTAGAATTCGCACAACAATATTCATTCAAATTCAGAACGCATATGAGGTCTCAGTGACCATAAGTGTTTCATAAGGAGTCTTTCCTTGAAGTAGTATTACAGTAAAGCACATTCCTTACAGACGCGCGTGAAAAGAATGCTCGTATGGCTTTAGCCGAGCGCACTAATCTGGGCTTCTAATAACGCACCCGGGTTTGCCAAATTCTGACAAAAACACGCGTGGAAAAAATAAAAGCCGCAGCGCAATAGCCGTGCGCACTGAGGCGGCGTGCAGCGGATCGCGCGGCCGTTCGCCGTTGGAGGTTCGAGTCATCCCACGACTGTGGGCGTTGTTCTTAGGATAAGTTAGTTTAAGCAGTTTGTAAGTTTAGGGCTCGATGACCACTGTAGTTAGGTCCCATAACTTTACCAACATTTGAACAAAAATAATAAAATAAAAAATTATAAAAAAGTATCTATTTAAGGAAACAATGGAGGGGCCTCATGTGTTATTTGATGTTTGTATAACCGCGATAAATGTCTTGACGATCTAATAAATAAATGTCTAATAAAACTGAGAAGGATTAAGCCATATTTTAGACGTGCTTTATTTCCTTTAACCCAGTTGTCTAGCAGTTTTATTCTGTTTCTTGCGGAAAAAAATTACGTGGAATTTTCCGCTATCCCCTATCTCCAAGTGAGATTCGGGTCAACGCATCCCCATCCCCCAAACACCTCAAGTAATTAACCTTCAGCCCGTACACCCCCCTACGGTACTCGAAGCGAACACACGGTCTTTAAGACCGCGGTGCCGTTTCTGTCAGTTTCTTTCGGCATTTTTACCATCTAATCGTCTTAAAATCCATTTAGTGTACCATTCATTCTCCCCCTTCCCCACCATACACCCCCACATAGTTTTCTCACACACTTGACATGTAGAGTTTTCCTAATTTTACAGACTTCCATTCCAGTTGACTGTGAAAGAAAAACACACAACTTGAGGGTATATTGGACCGGGGAAAATAAAGACATTGATCGTACATCCGATCTTTTTTTACTGGAAGCGGAGTCTGCAATTCGTTAATTACAGAACTTCAGACAGAAGTACAACAAAGAAAAGATTTCCTTCGACTACCTCTTCAACGGCCTTGAGGCTACTGTAGAGGGCAGAGTGCTGATACTCCGAGAGAAGGGGATGGGAGAGAAGGAGCCGGCCGCTGTGGCTAAGCGGTCTGCGGCGCGCCAATCACGGTCTGCACGGCCACTACGGTCGGGGGTTCGAATCCCCCCTCGGGCATGGATATTTGTGCCGTCCTTGGTGTTAGCTAGTTCATAAGTAGTTTGTAAGTTTAGGGACTGATGACCCCGTAGTTAAGTCCCACTAGCTCTACAAACATTTGAACATTTTTGGAGAGAAGGGAGGGGAGAGAAGCCCCGGTCCAAAAGACCAGTGTACGGGCTGAAGGTTAATGCACGCTCCCTTAATCAAATTTATTAGCCACGGCTATGAGTTACTGCGCTGTGGATGCTATGTGAGTAACTGTTTATCCCGGGTATGGTCAACACCGTCTAGATACTAGGCCTCACAAGTCCGCGTCACGTCACAACCGACAGGGCGCCACTAACTGGATGACGCTACGAGGCGGTGGTCTGTGTCCCAGCGGCAAGCCACTCAGCTTGTGATGGTAGTCTAGCCGTGGTCGGCGAGAAAGAAAGGCCTCAGCGTGCACATCATGCGACGTAAGCAAGGTAGTTCCGAGCCGGCACGATCGCTAGCCGATTGACCGGCAGCTGGGGCACACGCCACTGCCTCATAGCGGGCAGCCAATGAGCTAGCGATCGCTCCGGCTCGGAACTAACTTGCTTACGTGGAGGCCTACGAGAAAGACAGGCCGCGGCGCGCACGTCATATCACGTGATCGAGTGAGGCCTGAGCCGGCGCGATCGCTAGCGGATTGGCTAGCCGCTGTGAGACAGTGGGCTGTGCCCAGCGGCCGGCCAATCTGCTAGCGATAGCGCCAGCACAGGCCTTACTTGATCACGTGATATGACGTGCGCGCCGCGTCCTGTCTCTCTCGTAGGGCTCGTGCTTGCGTGGCATGACGTCTGCGCTGAGGCCTGTATTTCCCGTTGGCCGCGAGCCTACCGGCGTGACGTGACACGGACTTGGTGTGAGGCCTCGCGTCTAGACGGTGTCGGTACGGTCCGCTTTGAGGCGGCTACGGCGGTTTGCATTAGACAGTGGGACACAGGACGTGGGAAAGGGGCTGGGCCGCTCGTTCACAGGCGAGTGCCCCGGCTGATGGAGACGGCACGCTCCACTGGGCCGCCAGACCACGTTGCCTCTCTACCGGACGGGCGCACGTCCGCCTCCGTTAGACCCCAGTGCGACACACACACACACACACACACACACACACACACACACACAGGCTCTGTAAGGCGTCTCCAGAAACTAACGGAGTAACAAAAAGCAAATTAATTCATGCTGGATCCAGCGGGCTATAACACGGTAATAAGCTCCAAAAGTCAACACAGTTTCAGCCGACCAGTTGCATAAAATGGTTTACATGTATAAACCTTTACCTAGGTTTCGGCAAAAGTAATTTTGCCTCCTTCAGAAGTATACATAAAGCTCACATTAAAAAAGCTGTTAAATAAAATGTGGCTGACTCCATGTCGATACTGGCAGAGGTGTACGCCAGTGCTCACTCGACCTGTGTGTGGACGTGCTCCAAAATTTTATGATGTGACATTGTTTTTAAATTTTACTTTTTAATCTATCAACATGGAGTCAGCCACATTTTATTTAACAGCTTTTTTAATGTGAGCTTTATGTATACTTCTGAAGAAGGCAAAATTACTTTTGTCGAAACCTAGGTAAAGGTTTATACATGTAAACCATTTTATGCAACTGGTCGGCTGAAACTGTGTTGACTTTTGGATCGTGTTCCACCGTTGCTGAATTGCGGCCATGTTTAAAATTTTAAAGGAATAAGCCTATACGTTTGAGACATTAAGAGAACATGTTGTTGTTTGTAAATCTGTCGGACTCAACTGTATGGTTATTAGTTCGTAGCTTACAAACTACTTAACCTAAGTTAAACTAACCTAAGGACAACACACACACATCCATGCCCGAGGGAGAATTCGAGCACCAGATGCGGGAGACTGCGCGATCCGCAAAGTAGCGCTCCAGACCGCTCGGCTACTCACGCGCGACAAGAGAACATGTTAAGTGTGTTTGAACTCCATGACTGTTCCTAATATAGGGTTGAGAATAAAAACCGCTACCAGTCACTCTAAAGATTGTATGTATTATCTATCTAATATATAAAGCAGTGTCCGTAAATTTGTACGTGTTGCATACAAATCTATAGTTTTGTTCCAATCTTTATAAAATTTTGAACACGTAAGCTTCAATCCATGAGGACGGTCGCCGTAAGTGTAAGAATCACAAACGATATATAGTTCACGAGATATGACGTCATAAACAATGAGATGCGCGAAAAACTGCTGCATTTAGCGACAATACTGCTCATTTTCACCTAAACCACTGGACCGATTTAAACCAAATTTGGTACACACATTCCTTATCGTGAGGTAATAATTGCTACAGGGATAAGAATCACATACGACACATGGTTCAGAAGATATGACATCATAAACAATAGAAATCGCAAGAAACTGCCACATAATCCGGCGAGACTTTAAAAATACGCTGTATGAGAATGAGAGTACTTAGCGACTTGGAACAAACTTTAAACATAACTTCAAACCTTTATTTAAACTTTTTCTCGCTGACAACCATACCAAAATGATAAAAAGGAAAAAGTTTCTCGCTTACTACTTTTCCGCTGTTCATGGAGTAAAACTACGGCATTCGGTAGGACGTTAAAATTTATTATTTGTACACCACAAATTTTAGCCGCAGGAAATTTTGCATGCAGTATACACACAAATACATGAATGTACCACATTCTGACACGTAGATCATGAGATATGAGCACATAAACAGTAACGTTCCCCTGTTCATGGACTGAAACTACGGCTTTCGGTATGACGTTACTGGTAACCGCAGTAAATTTTACAGACAGTACACACTTATATAGTTAAGTGTACCTTCTAAATTGAGTCACAGTACGACACGTAGTTCATGAGATATGAGCATATATACAATAACGTTCATGGAAAAGCGCCCCTTCCCGCACCAAGTTATAATCTATTACTTCTTTACTACTAACTGCATTCCCAAGAGATTTTACAGACATACAGCCCTTATACAAATTAGTATATACCTGAAAAATGGCAGTAATACATAAATAAATACCCGGCATCGCCGGGTTTTCGGCTAGTTTATTTATAACACGACCGGTTTCGGGCTGATCTTCAGGTGCTTAAACGTTCAGTTTTTTATATGTGTGTAACATGTTGGTGGAGTTTAATTCTGTATCCAGATCGCGATTGTCCATGTGAGGTACTTTTTATACACTTTTGCTAGTTCTCTGATTTTCAATCATTTTACTCAGAGTTGTCCATAAACACAAGGTCTTTTGTTACAGCATTTGTTGAGAAGTTTTTACTTTCTTCTCACGTTACATATAGTGTTCAGTAACTTGGTTATTGTCGTTTATTAACATTTGGTTTAAGAAAATCCAAAATTCATGCACGACTATTACATAATATTACGATTTGAGGTAGCGTAATTAATGTGTATAATTTTGAACTTTATTAAACCAGATGTTAATAAATGACACTAAGCAATTTTATTGAACACTATCTGTAACGTGAGAAGGAAATGAAAACTAATCAATGAATGCCGTAACATAAGACCTTGTGTTGATGTACATCTTTGAGTAAAATGTTTGAAAATCAAAGAACTAGCGTTTCTTGTCAACGCCTAATAAGCCGAAAACTAGTTTGAAGTGAATAAAAAATCGGTAGAAAATTCAAGTCTTTGGGTACAACAAAAACAGTTTTTTTAACCAGAAATATGGAATTGCTCTACCATGAAGTGAGGGAAGATCCCATTCAAAATATGTTTCCCTAAAATAACGGGACTTCGCCCATCTGGTAGGCCTACAATAAAATAAAGAATTAAAAGACTAAATGCGAATAAAAATATTCTTCTCCTTTATTCTTATACATTTGTATCCAAATGTAAACAAAGTGTATGGTGTGAGTTCACATTTCTGTGCAGTGATGGTGACAACTTCTACTAAAAAAATAAATATATAAAATAAAATGGAAAGCAGAATAGTAATAAAGTAAGGAGGTTACCAAAGGAAAGTGTGTAAATAGTGTGCCACACTAACAATCAAGATTTGGATACAAAATTAAATTTTTAACTGCACCAACATGCTACACTTATAAAATTCTGAATCTGTAGGACGAAAACAGTTTATTTGTTTTAACCCGAAACATATTTTCATAAAAAAGAAGAAATATCTTTTATTGTCTTATAATGTTTTTAAAACGTATTTGGGGACCAGTAAGAACACCACGTTCCACACGCCATCTGGTGAGATCACAATTTATTTCGCCAGGGCAATGTTGATTTATCACAATTATCTAACAGTCACCCTAGAAAGCTTTTTATTTTGTGAACGATGCACAAAGGTGTGTACGTTTTATTATAATGTTGTTTCATGTCTGATTGTGCAAGTTGTTTCATGAACTGTGCAGAACTTTTATGCTCATGATTGTGTATTTCAACAAGATATCTGATATGGGGTCCCATCCAAAACAGGTAATAAAGAGGATGTAATAATAAAACTCTCAACGACCAATCACCATTGTTTGCTTACACTGCTTTAACCAAAATACTCCTATACCTCATAGATAACTTTATGTCGTTTTTGGATTTACGTTTCAATTCAAGCCACGAATAAATTATCAGGAATACGTATGCTACATTTGTCGTAACGATTCCACAATTAAATGCCGTATGACGTAAGATATATTAAAATCTCTGCGTTCTGAAACTCGGGAAAACATTAGGCATCTATGTCGAATTTCCTTTTCGCTTTTTGAAGTTAATCATACCTAAGGTAACAAAAAATGGAAAATCAGACGAAATACTGTTATTTTGATCGTCAAAACAGAAAAGTTTTTCACATCCGAATTTCTGTTAAAATGGCCTTAATTGCTATATTTCGTTTCCAGACTCATTTTTTCATTTGTATTGTTTCACCGGTACATTGTCTGCAGCTTTTTATTGTTATTTTTTATTTTCATTCCATACGGGGGAAAAAACGAAGGGGCATATGCCGTTGCTGGCGGTTTTGCTGATTTGATAGCTGCCAAAATTATCCTCCCTCGTCAATTTTCCCTTCGTTACTCGATGTTCTTGTAATAAAGAGGCCGTAAATTTCTTTCCAGTCTCACCCTTCCATCAGGGAGCCGGCTGGTTTTACATAACAGAAGGGCCAATTTTCTTCTTGTAATGATAATTTGAAGTGGGGAGAAATCTAATTACCGACATCTGTCGACAATTTCGTCCCCTTTCACATTCATCGTCATAGTTCATCAGGCACCCCTTAATGTTAAGAGCTAAAAGAAAGGAACATCCACGCTTGATGGCCAACTAATTGCGCTATTCAAGGTCGCGCATTTTAACTTGTAATCACTGGACACTGTTTATGTGGATCAGAGCGTGACCTTCGTAGCCACGATTACTTCTATACATTTCGTTCAAAGTATCTGATTCTCACTTTGTTCGAAGAATACTGCATACGATTTCTGGTTTATTTTGGCTTTACCTTCCTACGTACTACGTACAGGCTCGCATTAAACACGACGCCAAGAAGTACTCAAGTCGGTTACGGGTAATTTGAACACCTAACACTATTTTCCTCAATAGTGACGCTAATTAACCTTCTCATTTTCCGAACTGAAAATGTCCCTCAGGGGCAGCAGATATTGCCATATTTTCAGTTTTCTATTTCTTACTTGCTCCTGGGAAAAGCAATATGGAAGTCGACTATACAATTACGACAAAAAGGTTTACGTATGGAAAAAATACTAACAGAGATTCACTATTATTTTGCAAAATATAGTTTTTTAACTTAATGGCTATTGAGCTCAATAAATTTCGTCCGCTGAGATTGCAGCAGATACGCTACTTTGCACGAAGTCATAATGAGGCCGTAGCTGCGTGAAAATGTCATTAAATTTTCGCAGTAGATACAGTACATACATTTCTTTGTTTCTTACGATACGAATTTTGAAACCTGCCCTGTACAATACTTATACAGTGAAGACAACACCTTCTTTCAGCAGAAACTTTTAAACAAAATAATTTAACATGGGGCATAACAGAGGAACTAGAAACAATTCTGAAAACTAGTTGTGTAGGTATGTCAATGTTCATGATATGAGAGGTTTTTCTACGTGAATTCGTTACGCAAAGTTCTACCAACACTTCAGTATAAAATCAAATACTCTCTCTCTCTCTCTGTTCTCGAGAAACCCATCAAGCAACCAAACGAGTATGGATACTGGCTGTAAATCTGGAAAATAGTTCTCTTTACACAATTGGATTCCAACGTTGTTTAGTTCGCCGAAGTACAGTTTTGCTTTTGGAGTGTAATACGCATGTTTGTCTACAATAACCCAATGATAACGTAAGTCCTTCGGCTCTTCCCTAAAGAGACAGCAGTTGTACGGGTCGAAGGACATGCAACAACTTCGCGGTTTGCCGATGACACTGCAATTCTGTAGGACACAGCGAATAACTTGGAATAGCAGTTAAATGGAATGGACAGTATCCTTAAAGTAGGATTTCATATGAATATTAACAAGAGCAAAACTAGGGAAATGAAATGTAATCATAATCTGGCGATGCTGAGAGATTAGGAAACGAAACAAAACAGGTAGGAGAGGAGTTTTGGTATTCGGGCAGTAGTGAATATATAAAATGCAGAACAGCAATGGAAAGAAAAGCATTTCTGAAGTGAAATGTGTTAACATCGAATATTAATTTAAATGTTAAGAAGTCTTTTCTGAAGGCCTTTGTAAGGTATGTAGCCTTATACGGAACGCAAAACGAGGGTAAGAAGAAGGTAGCAGCTTTAAAAATTTGGTATTACAGAAGAATGCAGAAAATTAGATGGCTAGAGGTACTGAACAGAACTGGCGAGAAAAAGATATTTTTGGCATATCGTGACTAAAAGAAGAATCCAATCGTAAGACATTATGAGAAATCAAGGAATAGTGAATTTATTATTGGTGGGAAGTGTGGCAGGTAAGAATCTCATAAGGGAGGCCAATACACGTATTCAATAAGTAGGTTCAAATGGTTGTGGGTTGTCGTTCTTATCCAGAGATGAAGAGGCTTACACAGGATAGAGTAACGAGGAGAGCTGCATCAAACCAGTGTCCGGATTGAAGACCACAACACTACCTTCCTAAAGAAGAGTTTCTACTGCTTTTTGTCCATTAGCAGTCTTGAAACGGAGTAACCGAAAGCTGTATGAATGGAAAGCACGTTCAGCTCCTTCATACGCACCACTTCATTCAGGAAGTCACGTGCCCATTCGTAAGACACACCTGTCGTCATCGCAACCTCACTATAGCCACCGTGATGGTATTATATAAGGATATCACGAATTTCAATGAGTCAAGTCACGTCCCAAATCTGTATTGTTCGTGTGATCAATTTAAAATCATTTACACAGTATTAAAGTGTTTGGAACGTTGCTCCCGAGGTCTTACGTAGTTCCATAAGTGCCGTTTATGTAAAACCAGATTAAATATACAATAACGTCACATCGTCTGCAACACACGTGACACTTATCAATTAAGTTACGTACCTAACAAACAATCCTGCATTACATACAATTGAAGTTTTGTTACGCTTTTCAACAACCATACTACTTTCAAAATTTCTGTTTTATGTGTACAAAATGATAGTTGTAAACCTCGAAAGATAAATTCATTATGTTTCACAAAGGACTGCGGATTTTGATGTTCACATGAACGGGTTCGAGTCCAAAGCGTAATCTGGTTAGGTCTAGACATACCAAGTCAGGCGTACACCATCCAGTAACAGCTGATGTGTGCAGCTACTTACCTGCAACAGAAAGAAATACAAACATTAATCACTGTGTTTGAAGAAGCGTAAACAAGGGGGGTATTAAATGTAGTACAACAAACCTTTCACATAGCTAGTGCACTGCTTTCGTTTCTCCTTTAATAGTCATAGGCAAGTAGGTAAATATTGTGAGTAAAAGTGTTATTTCAGATGCCGCTATTCTATCGCCGCCCGATTTAGGTAAATATCGGATAATCCATATCTAGATGGCCGCAGATGGATTTGAACCGACGTCCTCTCGTACGCGACTCCAGTGAGTTAGCTAGAAAAGTCTAATATTTTGACCAGCACTGTTCACTGTAACCTGGTTATTAACGGCATAATACTCCCTAGCCAATAACTAGTATTACCTGTACATCTGTAGTTTAGTCTTCCAATTACATCCCGAGATATTGTGACGCGAAGTGGACGCTTGAAAAACCCGAAATACGCTGCTAGCCCACGTCCTGAGACTCAGGCGAGAACCCCATGCTGCTCAGGACGTGCGCTAGCGGCGTATTTCGCGCATTTCAAGCGTCAACTTCGCGTCGCAATATCTCGGGATGTAATTGGAATATTGCGATGCAATCAACGCCATTGTTTATGTGATTTGTCATGCTATGGATTGCTGAAGAAAAAATATAGGATGTCCATTTAAAAAAAAAGACATACGTTTGTGTTAAAAAACATATTTGCTTTCGTTTTAGGATGTTTCAAATATGTACATTCATGGGCCACAGCCGTACATTGATACCGGTGAAAGTCGTTTTCCAATAGCTGTTGTTCCAGAGATCTTTTGGGTGGACAAGATAGCTGTGACGCCCTGTATAAAATAAAGTAAAAAAAGCTTTTACTCTCCACCATGCTGTATTTGCAGCTGATTAATGGACTCTCGCAAGTTGTTAATGGAGCTCGCGTTTACCCTTTACACTCCCAAATCCCCTTCTGCGAACAGTCTGCCTCGCGGAGGACGCATAAGCCTCTCCAAGACCGGGAACTGTTTACTTGCCCTTATACCGGTATATACGCAGGCCGTAACGGCTCGCGGGACGCGGCGAACTAAATCTCGGCCGCAGCTGTCCGGCGCGTAACGTCCGAGTGACGGTAGGCAGGTAAACGGCGGGAGCCCGATTTGGAGTCCGGGCCGACCACGGCCGCGGGCGCCGTACCGGCAATGTTTCTTTACGACGGCCGAGTAAGTCTTTGTTGTCGGGCAATAACTCACTGCTGCGCGGCGCCTCACACACACACACGGCGCGCTCCCAGTGCCGTGCGGTCTAATAAATTTACGTCATTTGCATACGCGGAATACGCGCGGGCAGGATGAGGGGGAGTGCCATGCCGCAGCTGAAATTTGCCTGGTGCTCCCTTCGCTAATTTCGTCTCTCTCTCTCTCTCTCTCTCTCTCTCTCTCTCTCTCTCTCTCTCTCTCTCTCTCTCTCTCTCTCTGTGTATGTGTGTGGGTTGCTACGGTGTTACCTTACTAATGTACTTCGTCGCGCATGAGCATTCCGCCATGCATGCATTACATCTTCGTTTACGTAATTGACAATAACTGGGATGTGCGTAGCTTAATTTAGTATACTTAACGCGATTAGGCCGATGTAAACGCAGCACGCCGGCCGCGGTGGCCGAGGTGACTGAGGCACTCCAGTCACGGTCTGCACGGCCACTACGGTCGGGGGTTCGAATCCCCCCTCGGGCATGGATATTTGTGCCGTCCTAGTTCGTAAGTTGTTCATAAGTAGTTTGTAAGTTTAGGGACTGATGACCCCGTAGTTAAGTCCCATAAGCTTAACGAACATTTGAATTGTGTACGTAAGATTTACTGTGTCTAAGCTACACCAGAAAAGTTTTTTTCTCAATGGGAAAAAATACATATGTGACCACGAGTCTTCACTCTTTTTATCATGCACAAGTATTGCCACTGGTGCTGGGACAAAAATGTTTTAAATCTATGGGACTTAACTGCTGCGGTTATCAGTCCCCAGGCTTGCAATCTACTTTAAATGATATACATCGCGATTTGCGATGTTATGGCTTCACTTTACTAGGTTTAGATGGAACACTAAACTGTGGCGAATGAAAATTTGTGCCC
Organism: Locusta migratoria; assembly: GCA_026315105.1. Lineage (NCBI taxonomy): Eukaryota > Metazoa > Arthropoda > Insecta > Orthoptera > Acrididae > Locusta > Locusta migratoria. The sequence goes on from CM048748.1 coordinate 244,254,757, forward strand.
AGGCGGAATTCGGACCCGGGATCTCCTGCTTACTAGGCAGTCACGTTGATCACTCCGCCACCGAGGACACAGTGACCAGATTTGTGTGTGTCGGGAGACGTGCAGGGAAGAGTCCTCTGCAGTCGGGCTGGTCACTGTGTCCTCGGTGGTGGAGTGGTCAACGCATCTGCCTAGTAAGCAGGAGATCCCGGGTTCGAATCCCGGCCGGGCACAAATTATCATTCGCCACAGTTTAGTATTCCATCTAAACCTAGTACAGTGAAGCCATAACATCCCAAATTGCGATTTATTTCATTCATTGAACGCTGTAATTCGTCAAAAATATATATAAACTACTTTAACTTATGCTAAAAGACGACACAGCCGTACCCGACGGAGGACTCGAACCTCCGACGGGAAGCAACCGCGCAGTCCGCGGCAAGGCGCCTTAGAGCGCCCGACCACTCCGCCGAATCGTGGTGGGACACAGTTAAAATACTAACAAGTTAATGTTGCACTGAGCAGCAGCTTGTGAACTTCATAGTACACGCAAGTTACGGGTTACTTGTATTACGCTGTGTAACTGAAAGTAGTAGTTGTTACTGTGCTTGGTAATTATTCAATGATCAGTTTCCTTAGTATAACAGTTAATACTAAAAATGTAATTACATCAGTCCATAAAAAGATCATTGATATTAATTATACGCAGTTGTGTAGTATCAATGGGCGCATAGAGTTGTGTAAATCTTGCTTCTAAAATCATTAAAAGTATAATTCAAGTGGGTTAGAGCGTAAAAAAAAATAATATCCTTCCTGCAGAAAAAAAACCGGTCTGAAAGGGTTAAATTGCTGCAGATCTTCTCTTGTCCAGTATACGAAGGTCGTTTGAAAAGTCCGTGCAAAAATGGACACTACTAACGTGTTTGGGGGAAATCATTTTTATTTTTCCACGTGTCTCCTTTAAGACTTTATACATTTAGTCCAACGCTGTTCTAATTTGTTGATCCCTTCCGAATAATAGGAATTATCCGAGTCTGCAATCACCTCGTTTGAATGAAATCTTCGTCCCAACAGTTATTTCTTCAAATTGGGGAACAAATAGTAGCCTGACAGAGCCAAGTCTGGGTAATAGTTTTTACCCTGTTCCAGTTGGTAGATAACGATTATCTCTTGCGAATCCCAAAAGACTGTCTCCATAACATTTCCGGCCGAAGGACTGGTCATCGCCTTTTCTGGTGCTGATTCTCCCTTGGTAACACTTTGTTTAGATTGTTCTTTGGTCTCACGAGTGTAGTAATGTATCCATGCTTCATCTACAGTGACGAAACGACGTTTAAAGTCCTGTGGATTCTTCATGAACAGGTGCTAACCTTCCTTGTAACACTTCATACGATTCCGTTTTTGGTCAAGCGTGAGCAATTGCGGCACCCATCTTGCGGAGAGCTTTCTCACGTCCAAATTATTATGTACCCGTTCATTCGAGATGCCCACAGCACTAGCAATGTCACGCAGCTTAACTCTTCTGTCTTCCATCACCATAATGGATTTTATCAACGATTTCTGGAGTCGTAACCTCCACAAGGCGTCCAGAACGTTCAGTGTCACTTGTGCCCATATGGCCATTTCGAAAATTTTGAAACCATTTATAAACTGTTCTAACCAAACGTGCAGAGTCACCATAATGTTTATCAAGCTTCTCTTTACTCTACTGAGGCGTTTTGCTTTTCGTAAGTAATTTTGAATCACCACACGGAATTAATTTTGTCCATTCATTGACAGTCACTCGACTTCCTTGATTCACACGAATGCCAAACACAAAGAAATGTAGCATTATCGCTGAAACTTGGTGTGCATTCTTTCAAAAAGATGCTACTAACTAAACATGACCTCGATATCCACCAGTGGCGCGGCCGATTTCCTTCCCAATCATAGCCCAAACAATCGGATCATGAGCTACGTCTGTATGGACCACGTTGTCGACGGGACGTTAAACCCTAATCTTCCTTCTTTCCTCCCTCTCAAAATCTGCTACACAGAATTGCTTTCAGTGCTTGTGCCAAGCTCCGGGAAGTAAAAACAGTTGAGTGAGTGGAAGCATCTATTGCCCGCTTGTATTCTTGCCTTTATTTTCATGTCAGTCAATGAACTGTTCTGATGTTATCGAGATACTTAAATTCTGTAACTTTTTTGTACATATTGTTGTACATTATTAATTCCTGGACGCCGGGCCCCTCCAAATATAACGTATTTCGTTTTTGTAGGGTTCACTTGCAGTCCCATTTTGCTTGCTGTGCTTCCCAGGATATTGGTTAGCAACATGAGATTTTTTCTTGTGTGTGCCATTAAGCGGCCTGCAGAATGATTCTATAGCCGCCAACTTAACATTTCGCGTCAAGACCGCAAAGCAACATTTCGCGTCAAGAACGCAAAGCTAAGACACGAGGAATTAACGATGGTAAAAAGGCTTTAGTTTTCCATAGTTGTACTTGGAAATGGAAATGGGTACTAGTGGTACGAGCATTGTTTCCGCTCATATTATTTATTTTTCCAGCACGTTTTACAGAATTTCCCGTTTCCCTCTTCAACCATAACCTGAATTTCTCTCATTTTCCCCTCAGTACAAATAAATAGAGTTTAGTTTTAACTAGAATAGTTGAAATTTCGTAGAATCTATTGTTTTGCCATATCTGATCTTTTAATTCACAAATTCTGTTTCTTGTTAATTCCAGACAGCCATATCTATTTTGTATAATATCTATTAACTGTATTTATGTCATCACTGAGCTGGCCTTGTAACATAAGCTAATGTGGATTTGCCACACTGTTACTGCGAACGGCTGAAAGCAAGGGGAAACTACAGCCGTTACTTTTCCCGAGGACATGCAGCTCTACTGTATGAAAATACGATGATGGCATCCTCTCGAGTGAAATATTCCGGAGGTAAAATAGTCCCCCATTCGGATCTCCGGGCGGGGACTACTCAGGAGGATGTTATCATCAGGAAAGACAATACTGGCATTCTACGGATCGGAGCGTGGAATGTTAGATCCCTTAATCGAGTAGGAAAATTAGAAAATTTAAAAAGGGAAATGGATAGGTTGAAGTTAGATATAGTGGGGATTAGTGAAGTTCGGTGGCAGGATGAACAGGATTTCTGGTCAGGTGAGTACAGGATTATAAATACAAAATCAATTGGGGGTATCATAGGAGTAGGACTAATAATGAATAAGAAAATAGGAATGCGGGTAAACTATGACCAGCACAGTGATCGCATTATCATTGTGAAGATAGATACGAAGCCAACACCGACAACAGTAGTACAGGTTTATATGGCAACTAGCTCTGCCGATGATGAGGAGATCGAAGAAATATATGAGGAGCTAAAGGAAATTATTCAGACAGTTAAGGGAGAGGAAAACTTAATTGTGATGGGAGATTGGAATTCGGTAGTAGGAAAAGGAAGAGAAGGAAAAATAGTACGTGAATATGGACTGGGCAGAAGGAATGAAAGAGGAAATCGGCTGGTAGAATTTTGCACGGAACATAATTTAATCATTACAAACACGTGGTTTAAGAATCACAAAAGAAGGTTGTATGCTTGGAAGAGACCAGGAGACACCGGAAGGTATCAGATAGATTTTATAATGGTAAGACATAGGTACCGGAACCAGGTTATAAACTGCAGGACATACCCAGGGGCAGATATAGACTCTGACCATAACTTGTTAGTCATGAACTGTAGGCTGAAACTGAAAAAACTGCAGAAAGGTAGGAAAATAAGGAGATGGGACCTAGATAAATTGTAGGGAAGTGAAGTTCTGGTGAATTTCAGAGGGAGATTTAGGCAACAACTGACAGAAACAGGGGGAAATAAAACAGTAGAAGAGGAATGGGTAGCATTGAGAGATGAAATATTGAAGGCAGCAGAGGACAAAATAGGTAGAAAGGCAAGACCTACAAAAAATCCTTGGAAAACAAAGGAAATACTAAATTTAATTGATGAAAGGAGAAAATATATAAACGCAGTAAATGAAACAGGCAAAATGGAGTACAGACGACTAAGAAATGAGATTGATAGGAAATGCAAAATGGCTAAGCAGGAGTGGCTAGAAGCCAAATGCATATCTGTAGAAGAATGTATAAGAAGGGGAAAAGTAGATACCGCCTACAGGAAAATCAAAGACACATTTGGGGACAAGAAAAGCAATTCTACGAATATCAAGAACTCAGATGGGAAACCAGTTCTCAGCAAAGAAGGGAAAGCTTAAAGGTGGAAAGAGTACATAGAGCAGCTCTACAAAGGAAATGAACTTAGAGACGATGTTGTAGGAAGGGAAGAGGAAGTAGATCAAGATGAAATAGGAGATATTATACTGAGAGATGAATTTGACAGAGCCCTGAAAGACCTAGGTCGAAACAAGGCCCCAGGAGTAGATGACATACCCTCAGAGCTACTAAAGTCTCTGGGAGAGCCAGCCATGACAAGACTATTTGAACTGGTGTGTAGGATGTATGAGACAGGCGAAATACCCTCAGACTTTAAGAAAAATGTAATAATCCCCATTCCAAAGAAATCAGGTGCAGACAGGTGTGAAAATTACAGAACCATCAGTTTGATAAGTCATGGTTGCAAAATTTTAACACGAATTATCTACAGGAGAATGGAAAACCTGGTAGAAGCTGACCTAGGGGAAGATCAGTTTGGATTCAGAAGGAACGTAGGAACCCGGAAGGCAATACTCACCTTACGTCTTATCTTAGAGGATAGATTAAGGAAAGGCAAACCTACATTTTTAGCCTTTGTAGATTTGGAGAAAGCGTTTGACAATGTAGACTGGACTACACTCTTTCAAATTCTGAAGTCAGAAGGGGTAAAATACAGGGAAAGGAGAGTTATCTACAACTTATACAAAAGCCAGACCGCAGTTATTAGACTCGAAGGGCATGAAAGGGAAGCATCAGTTGGGAAGGGTTGTAGTCTTTCTCCGATGTTATTCAATTTGTACATTGAGCAGGCGGTGAAGGAAAGCAAGGAAAACTTTGGAATAGGGATTAAAGTTCAGGGGGAAGAAATAAAAGCATTGCGTTTTGCTGATGACATTGTAATTCTGTCAGAGACAGCAAACGACCTGGAAGAGCAGTTGAATGGAATGGACAGTGTGTTGAAGAGAGCGTATAAAATGAACATTAACAAGAGCAAAACAAAAATAATGGAATGCGGTCTTAGAAAATCAGGCGATGCTGAATGTGTTAGATTAGGTAACGAAACAATGAAGGTGGTAGATGAGTTTTGTTATTTGGGTAGTAAAATAACATGCGATGCTCGCAGTACAGAGGATATAAAATGCAGAATGTCAATGGGAAGAAAAGCATTTTTGAAAAAGAGAAATTTGCTAACATCGAATATTAACTTAAGTGTAAGGAAGTCTTTTCTGAAGGCATTTGTGCGGAGTGTTGCCTTGTACGGGAGTGAAATATGGACGATAAGCAGTGCGGACAGGAAGAGAATAGAGGCTTTTGAAATGTGGTGTTACAGAAGAATGCTGAAGATTAGGTGGGTAGATCACATAAATAATGAAGAGGTACTGAACAGAATTGGCGAGAAAAGGAATTTTTGGCACACCCTGACTAAAAGAAGGAATCGCTTGGTAGGACACATTCTTAGACATCGAGGAATCGTAAATTTAGCATTGGAGGGAAGTGTGTGCGGTAAAAATCGCAGAGGGAGGCCAAGAGACGCGTATAGTAAGCAGATACAAGTGGATGTGGGTTGCCGTTCTTATGAGAAGATGAAAAGGCTTGCTCAGGATAGAGTAGGGTGGAGAGCTGCATCAAACCAGTCTCCGGACTGAAGACCATAACAACAACATGTCATTACCTTTTTAACAACCCAAGAGAATATCATATGGACTTAATTTAAATAACGTGGTAGCTAACAACACACCGATTTTGAAGCTTTTCTTCTACACAACAAACTAAAATTGATATCTATTGAGCAAACAAAATGAAAAGTTATGTTACAAACACAGTTTACAAAAAACTGAAGTGGGAATTGGCTGTAAAGTAATAAGAAAGTAGGCGAATAACAATATAAAACTAAGAAATACTGAAATAATTTTAACACTCAAAAACACCCAAAATCGTAACATAAAATTTGTTAAACAATATTGTGAAAAGAATAAATTTTAATATTGTGCAGTACATATTTTGTACAACTTCAGGTAAACGAAAAGGTGACCTGAAAAAGCAGGTAAGAACATAGAAGATATCACTCACAAAGATACATTACAATAAAAAATATTGAGAAATAAATAAAAAATCGATTAGACTGTACGCTGTGACACGGAGCTTAGCATGCTTTAGAGGGAAAGTGTTCACTCCAAGCACCCTTTCCCTTTCTTTTCCGTCTGAAAGTCGCAATTTTCCTCAAAGGAGAAATTTTTCACAAGGTACCATCCGTCACGCACGTTGTGGTGGATTGAGGAGTAAGTACGTAGATGAAGATGACAATTTTCTTTTAGATTTTCTTCTGACTAAAGTTTGTTTCATTTCTAATGAAGCCGCCCCTTATGAAACGTTGACCTTTGCACATCTTTCCTTTCAGTTTGTTAAAATATTTAATCAAGGTACAATCATGCATGTTAACTGTTTTCACACCTTCTCCTACTACAAACGCTTTTTGCAGGAACGGAACTTTGATATACAGTTATTTATTTTTTATTTGAAATGCCCCAGAAATAAATAAATAGAAATACATGTAGAATAAAGTTCCGTTCCTGCGAAATCCGTTTGCAATGGAAGAAGTGGAGTTTTCGGCGTAAGAGCTGTTCTTATTCTAACTATATCGATCTGCCATATGGTTCATTTTCGGAATTACCTGACCATTAATGAGATATCGTCGCCTCTCTGAGGTTTTTTCAGCCTTCGAGCCGCCATCTGGCATTGCGGTTACCATTTCTGTCCATGTCCTTGTTGAGTATGACGTCAGCTGACAACATTCTTGTTCCGATATAGGTCTTGACTAACCTGCCGGCACGTCAAAGAAATACTTACCTTTTGTTTTTCTTTGGCAAGTAGTAGCTAAATCGCTCACCGCCTTTCTGGGAGTGAGTCGAGGAACTTTTTTTTTCACTTTACTTCATTTTTATTGTGTTGTGTAGTGGAACTGCATCTGACAATAACATATTCTGCAGCTGTTGTCAGCTGCAGTACCAGACTTTTCCTTGTTAAGCATTGTAACCTGTCAATTCCTTTGTCTGAGACAGACTTCTTGGTATATACCCGACTTAAATTTGTACCCTGCTGCTTTATGGATTCGCGATTGGAGACGAAAACTAAACTCGGGCACAGCTAAAACTGACTTTCTGAAACTCTGTTCTTCAAACAGAATTTCGGATATTTCATTCCGTCCCCGGTTTTTATACGCAATTTCAGTTAACGGAGAAAGAAGAGCAAGGATGTTCAAATTTCTACTGAGATGTGTGTTAACAGCCGTAATATCCTTTCAAAATGCATATTGCCAACCATCAGCTGTTTATTGTATTTAGAACTATACCGGTTTCGGGTATTACCCATCATCAGAAAAGTAAAATTAAACAGACTGATTACATTGGTGCATCTTTTGTCAACATATGTATGTCAAACAAAAGAAACGTTAAGAGTCACAGGACATTAGATCTTGATGATAAATAGAACTATATCAGGCTGCATTATAGCGTGCCATGGACTAAGAATTCAAAGAGTAAGTAACAAAAATATTAATAACTACATGAATGAATACTTCGATTTCTGTAACTTTATCACATCAACTATGAAGTTCTTAATATTTTTCTTACTTTACTCTTTGAATTCTTAGACTCTGGCTCACTATAATGCAACCTGATATTGTGCTATTTATTATCAAGACACTCTACGGCACTTAAATGTGATTTGCAGAGTATCCCATGTAGATGTATATCTTTTATCGTTTTACAGAGATATGGTGACAGAAAATGCATCAATGTAATCAGTCTGTTTAGTTGTACTTTTCTGATGATGGATAATATCCGAAACCGGTAATGTTATAAATATAAAAACATCTGATGCTTGAGAATATGCATTATTTAAAGGAGAGCTAAGAGTTTGTCAGTCAATCATACTGAAACCAACCGTCACATCGTTTTGAGAATAGAAGATACCCTTGGTGCGATTTTGGAAATGACTGAATACTCGACCTATTTCGGAATGGTTGGGTTATGTCTTGAGACATAACTACGAATGCGACTTACAAAACGAATTTGTTAAAATTATATCGCATCTTACAAGACGAGCACTTGACAAGCATTTAGTCCGGATATAAAATACATTGCAAAAATGTGTCTCCAGTAAGCATTAAGTGAAAAGTGTCAGTGATACAATCAGAAGAATGTGTTCAACATGGCGTCTTAAGTAATAGTATAATCCCGTAGACTATTCATGTTTCTTGTAAACACTCCGTAAAAAAAAAGAGTGCTTTCTAGTCGTTAAAGAGTAGACGAAACGCCACACAACAAATTATTCAATAATGTTTGAAGAGGGGCGGTATCGCCAGGTCCTCGTCAATCACAGGGGAGAAATTGTCGTGCATGTTGGGGGAAGTGGTCCCCGAGGGCAATTTACATCTCATCACATGAGCCCATATATCATGCCGCCACTAGTGGGGTGCATTTCCACTCAACAGCGGTATCGTCGATGCTGCACATAGAATCTACGTGAATTTATATTAGTATTACTCAAGTTATCGCACAGTTCGTAGCTAATGGAATAGGGCCCATTTTTAGCTATTGCATGCTCTGCAATTTAAGACTCGCCGTGTTTCTCAGCCAATAATAATAATTTCGTGTGGCTCATTGGCCTGGTGCAAGTCTTTCAATTGGACGCCACTTAGTCAAGCTATACACAACCTAGGTTATACTAAAAAATTTCTGTTTTTGCAAATGTCTAGCATTTCTACAACTGATATTACAAAAGAATGTTATGAAGTTATGATTTTGTTTCGCTCTTTCGTAACAGTATATTCTCTGTTAGAATTGGAAGCTACATTTTTTAAACATTTCCATACAAAGTGAGTGTACTCTGAGATTATACATCTGGCAGAAAGTCAGCATTCTTGTATGATCTTGCAGACATGCAAAAATCAAACGATGGCTGCAAAACTGTATCACTATAAAACAAACATTTCAGCAAAAATCAAACCATGGCTGCAAAACTATCACAATGAAACACACATTTCAGGGGGTACGACGTCATAGACATTGCGCTACGTCAATAACTTTTGCTTAAAACATAGCGCAAATTAATGAGGCTACATTCAATCACTGTTCTATAATAAGAGCACTTGGACATCTTAGATTTGGAACTTTTCTGTATTTTACCCCTCTTACATGCAAACGTCAAATATTTGTGACATTAAGTCCTTCGTAAAATAATCAAACGTTTGGAGCAGTTTTATTGATGGAAGTTCGCTGTTTTGAAGAAGTATGCTTGTTTCCTGGTATAGTCGGGGATATCAGCAATATTTTTCAGAAAGAAGAAATGTTTAAAAAAAATTATAACTAGTATTGAGTTAGTTACCTACGACCGGTGCTCCAACACTGAAATTTTAATATAATCTAATGACTGTGCCACGTTTGCACATGAACATTTTATCGTTATGTACAAGCAAGTGACCAATATTTGTAATGCTGATCTCAGAAAATGTAGGACTGTAAAAAAGCGATCATGGCTACATTTCCATTTGGGGGTCGTTGTGTTAACTCGATTAGATCGCCGCCTTCTTGCATGTGTCAGGTAATAACAGAGATGACAAACTTTAACAGAACTGATTTTGGCTTAAAAGTAGGACGAAATTCAAATTTGTGTGATCGTGATTTTTATGTAATGTTTAATATCGTGAATGTTTTTTAAAGAATTGAGTTCTTTTTATGGGGAGGGAGATGTTTATTGTCATATATGCACCTCTGATAGTTTGTACGGGTGACAATGCAGCAGAATAGCGTATTAATATTTCACATTTTCTCTCTTTTCGAGAAAGCTTTGTATACAGTGTACTTCTTGCCCATTTAATTCTGTGACACTACCGTGAATTTTATGTAATATTTGTATTTGTATATTATTCTTAAATGTTTTCCTGTACAGATACCTGAAGAAGGGCAATAATTGCTCAAAACCGGTTGTGAGTAAATCTGAAACTCTGAAACTGGTGGATGTTTTCTTTTCTAGCCCAGCAATAAAAACTACACAAATTTTTCTACCTTTCTCAATATTTCTCTTACTAGTTGACCCGTGCAAATAGTTCGCACTCTATACCGATCAGTCACAGATAAATAAGTAATGGAGAAGAGGCAGATGCAAGTACAGATGGATAGTAGTAACAAATATTAGTCTCATTGTAAGAAGATTTATATAATTGAAAACAAAACTATTAATTGTTAAACATATAACTTAGTGAAAACTTGTGTATTTTACAAAATTCAGTTCATTCGCGCTGTACATAACGCTTGTTTGACCAAGTGAACAATTCAACAATTCCAACAGCTGTTGTGCATCGAAGTGTGAGACAAAAGACTCGTGATAAACTAAGCTTGCGTAAACAATCTGTCGTGCCCGTTACTTACATTAAATGATTTGTGTATTTTTCGTCGTTACGTCGATGTGTGTAATCGAAATGGTGTGGTAAACTATGCTTTAGTCAAAGAAAAATAAATAACTGGTTGCTGCATTTTGTTAACTTATAATCGAAGAAGGTTTTTGGCTTGTATAAGGAATAAAGAATCTAAAGAAGTACTAGAGCTTCCGTTCATGCTAGTAAAACATATTGTCAATAGATATTGTACAGTGGACCTTCTACATTGCTTTTATATCGGCCGCGCAAACTAAGTTGATACTCGGCGCGGTGGCTGATGGGAGCAACCGTAAATACGTGTCACGTTTACGATCGTTCGCCGGGTATCAACTTACAATGTACGAACAGTACAATTTTTTTTCAAAATAAAGCTTTATGGTGAAAACAATAAATTCAAACTATACGTGTATTTTTCGTCAGTAGTTGAGAACGTAACCTTGAAGATGATACCTCAATTATTAATTTTGCATAAGTAATACGGGATATATGGCGTACCCACAAAAAAAAAACACCGATGAGAAATAATATAGCCTATATGATGATTCGTAACAGGCCAGTAGTGTCGCTTGTTCCTTTGACTCTTCTAAATCCGAACTGTTCCCTTCCGATCCATTTACCCAACTCGCCATTCAGCCTTCTACGGAGTGCTTAATAAATCATCGCTGGCTTCGAAGCACTGTTATTAGATCAACTAGTACGTGACAGTATAATCAAAACCGCCCATTTGTAGTACCGTGCGTCCTCGACGCAGCGATGACGTCAACAATCAAAATACTGTGGTGATTTCGGGCCCTTCACTCTCCAGGTGCGTCGCCGGCCGCACATTATCGGAGAGAGCATGATGTGGCAGTATTCCTTGTAGGGAGGGGCAAGGGCGGCCTGATGCCTCTTCGGATCGCCTTGAGTCGCCGCTTTGCTAGGCCTGGTGCTCTTTTTACCCGCTCGCCGCTACCGGCAGCCGTGCCTTTGTTTTCGCCGCGCATCTCAAGGTGAACCTCGGCCGCTACCGTATCGGTAGCGAGGGTGGGTCCGCCGAATATCTCTGGCAGTCGGCGGCCGCGGGAGCGGCTCTCGCACGGCGCACGTGGGAGTCCTGGAACTCGGATCTGGAGCCGCCGGCTTCTCGTCCGGCACGCGGATCAAAGGCTGCCGCCCAACGTGGCTGCCGAATGACGCCCCAGTGCTTCCCAAACCGTGGGTCGAGTCTACCATTCAGTTGGGTCAGACTTAAATAATATTAAAATCAAGCTTTTATCCATTATGGATTAGGAACACTGCGACTGTCATGAAATAATCTATCTAATGATTTTAGCAGAATTGACGGCCTGATATTGTACAGTCACCTTTTTCTGGTGGCGGCGCGCGGCGAAAGTAGGTGGCGCGTACTTTAGACTTGTGCGACACCACACTTCTGCTATTGTTTTTTTTGTATGTGATAGTTTTCTTCTGTTGTGAGTTTGTGGTATAGGTTGTGGCTTGATTTTAATAAGGTATCTTGAATGACAAAAACCAGTCGCCTTTTGTGCCAAATGTTTCTATTACATTTCTCCCATTACCGGTTTCGATATGTATAGCATATCATCATCAGATGGTGAACGGTTTTTTTATATTACAGATGGTGTGTAGTGGAATTTGTGTACCTGTTATAATTTAAAAAAAAAGTTAACTATGTGGCGAGCATAACTGAGATAATGATATTGACTTAGGCCTAAATGTTGCTACCTACAATTTGTGTTATCCATAAATCCATTGTCACAAATGGTAGCATGCACACATTCATTGTGCTGCTAAACACTTTATACATGTCATACTATACTGTTTCTGTGTAATACGTGTGAAGTGCATAGCAGCTCAATTAATGTGTGCAGTCGAGTGCTTTACACCGAGGCTGTGAGGTACGACCTATATGGAAATAAAAGCAGTTATAAAACGCGATCCTGGGAGCATAATAATGTTAATACAAACTATTATGTGTTGGGAACTCTTTCCTGAAGGCAGCTGTCTGGAAGGTATATCGTGTAACTAACAACTGGGTACTGAACACAACTGTGGAGAAAGAAAATGTGCGTCATAGCCCCCAGGGGTCTCACGGTTCTTTCGTGAGTACGTACGTGGCGAGCACGGGGCCCCGAGCTAATGCAGACTTCCTTCCTTCCTTACTTGCCGGACTGCTTTTCCTTTCCTCTCCCCTCCTTTCCTATCCTCACTCCTTCCCCTTCCCACCGGGGCACTGATACCTCAGTAGTTTAGTCCCCCTATTCCAACGCACAGGGGAACCAAGAGACGAATACAGTAAACAGATTCAAATAAATGTAGGTTGTCGTTGTTGGGCTTTTACGGGATAGAGTAGCGTGAAGAGCTGCGTAAAACCGGTGTTCGGACTGAAGAGAGCAGCAACAACGTACGCAATAAAATGTGACACTGCGTAAAATTAGTCACTTTAATGGCTTGGAAAATTTTGCAAGAATTGGCGCGAAACCTAAATTGTAATCAACAGTCACGGTCCCCAAAATACATAAGGCTCTTGATGTATTTGACTTAGTCCTTGTAAGTTACTTAGAGCAAAGTCAGGTTTACAAAATATGAGACACTATGACAGAACTTTAGACTGAAACGCTCCCTCCCTGTGAAATACAAACAGCTGTCCACTACCAGATGACGCAGTCCAGACTACGGGTCAAGCCGGTGGGTGTCTGCCGGTTCCGCGACTACAAAGACGCACCGCGGCCGAGTACAGCCGACGCCAGCTAAATTGCAGCCCAATTACGGGGACAGTCTCGACAGTGACGGAGCAGCCTTTGCAGTGCGTAATGCGACACCTTGGCGGGAACGCGGAAGTTCGTGGCGCCTGCAACGTGTAGGCCTGCTCTCCCACTCGCTACCATACATGTGCGTTGGCTTTTCGTCCTGCTCCTTCTCTGCCGAGAGAGGCGAACTTCACTTCGTTTCTGTCCGACCAAAGTAACGGTCCAATGTCTGACATGCGCATTTGGACAATGGTAATGCTTCTTCCATCATCCGTCTCTATCGACAGACGAATCATGTCACTTCCACGCTTCAGATTTTCGGAACGCCAAGGGCATTGTTTACGAAAATGCCTAGAACATTGCCTTCCAGGAAGACAAATTATGAAGAAATTCGTATGATAAGAGTGAATTCAGTCGTACAGATGCTATAAAGAGGCGACTACAATTATATGACAGGAGCATATTAAGAGAAATTTTAGAAAGCATACTGTAGACAAACAATTATCTTGATACAACAGTTAAAATCTGAAGCTGGTCTAAAATACATTGAAACCGATAATTAAATAAAAACAACAATTATTTTGCGATATGGACTGTTTTAGTTTTAACTAGCTTATATGCCCGCGCTTTGCAACGGTTGTTAAAGAAGGGCATATGCGTATCATGGCTTTTTAGGGTTCCAGACCTCAGTCAGTAAAAATCCTTGTTGGAACGCTCTCTCAATAAATTCAGTTGTCCTAGTAAAGATGTCAAATGTAAGTAAAAGTCACTTCCTTGGATGCAATCATGCTTGGATCATGAACCTATCTTTCGCATATGTTCTGTGAAAACCGCATGAAAATTCGTGCAGTGATTCAAGCGAACAGCAACAGGCCTACATTTACTGATTTATTATTCGTACAGCGGTGTTGTACAATTGTATAATTTTGCAGGAATATATTGATTTGTATAAGTGCTGTATGTCCGTAAAATCTGTTGCGAATACGGTTAGTAGTAAAGAAGTGCCGGCCGCGGTGGCCGAGGGGACTGAGGCGCTCCAGTCACGGTCTGCACGGCCACTACGGTCGGGGGTTCGAATCCCCCCCTCGGGCATGGATATTTGTGCCGTCCTTAGGATTAGCTAGTTCATAAATAGTTTGTAAGTTTAGGGACTGATGACCCCGTAGTGAAGTCCCATAAGCTTTACAAACATTTGAACATTTGAGTAAAGAAGTAATAGATTGAAACGTGATGCTTGATGGGGCGGTTTTCCATGAACGTTACTCTGTACGTCCTCATATCTCATGAACTACTCGGCGTACTGTGATACAATTTCGAACGTACATTAAGCTGTAAGTGTGTATACCACCTGAAAAATTTCCCGCGAGTACAATTTGTAGCGTAGCAATTATAAATTGTAACGTCATACCAAATGACACAGTTTTGCTCCATGGACAGCGGAAAAGTAGTAAGCGAGAAACTTTTTTCCTTTCATCATCTTGCTACGGTTGTGAGCGAGAAAAAGTTGAATAAAGGTATGAAATTATATTTAAAGTTTGTAGCAAGTTGCTAAGTACTCTCATTCTCATATAGCGTATCATAAAGTCTCGTCGCATTATGTGGCAATTTCTTGCAACTCTTACCGTTTATGATGTTATTCCAAATTTGGTTGAAATCGGTCCATTAGTTTAGGAGCAGATGTAGAATATTATCACATGATGCGGCCGTTTTTCACGACTGTCATTGTTTATGACGTCATATCTCCTTACTTATGTGACGAAGGTGGTTCGCCGCCACAGTGGCCGAGCGGTCTGCGGCGAGCCAGTCACGGTCTGCACGGCCGCTGCTGTCCGGGTGTTCGAATCCCTCCTCGGGCATGGATATTGTGCCGTCTCTAGAATAAGCTAGTTCATAAGTAGTTTGTAAGTTTAGGGACTGATGACGTCGTAGTTAAGTCCCATAAAATCTACAAACACAGACCCATAAAATCAACAAACATTTGAATATTTGAAGGTGGTTCTTACCCCGACAGCGATTGTTGCCTGATAGTAAGGAACATGAGTACCAAGTTTGGTTGAAATCGGTGCAGTAGTTTAGGAAGAGATGTGGAACATGCACACACACATACAGCCTATTTTATAACATGTAAGAGTAAGGGTATTAATGGGCAACATTTTGGAAGAGTATATGGAAAGGATGAGTAGTAAAAGCCGCCGTACAGGACACACCATATAGTTGCAGACTTGCGATACAAACAATTTACTCCACTGAAAGCCAGAGTTCAAGATCGCACTTGATGGAGTGTTCACAACTTAATATTGAGAATGCAACACGACCTTCCACTGTAGTAATAATATATTAGGTAGAGATGTGTCAGTGCTATTCTCAACAACCTTCCGGATAAATAATTAAGACAGATATCAACAGTAATTCCAGTCCGCTCTGCATTTTAATTACTATCTCTTTCATTAGCAATCATCAGTCAGCAGTATTAAATGAAGCTCATTAATATCTTGTCGTGCAGGTACTCATCAGATATAAATGTGCAACTCACTTACCGACCGCAATTAAGAGAATCGTACGCTCTGGAAATTGTGTTTTAACAAAAACGTCGAGCAGGATACGCAAATAACAGCGAAGATTGTTTTCCTCGGCGTGGTGATTAATGCGGAGCACTGTCTGACCTGCGTCGGTGAGAGACCGGATGATTTATTCGGCGAGACAGAAATGGAGCGAGAGGCGAAGCACATCCAGGAATTAGACACCTCCGCAGCGTTCCCAACCTACCGTGCAGTGTCTGCCGCATTACGCTAACGAGATTAATACGCCCACGGAACCCTTCATTTTCTGGAACGCTTGTGCTGACACGGCTAGTTACAGTGCGTTTTCTGAGGCCAAGATAATCCCTCCCACCTTTCTGCGCCACGTCTTGGCACTCAAAGATGCTGTGACCGATAAACCAACGAACAATGCGGTGGCCTGGACCCAGACAGAAATGGCAACGACTGGAATCTCTTGCGATCTGAGGCAGCGACTTCTCAAAAGACGAGATACGAAGACATTATTCAGACGTCGGATTCCATGGCACGTAATTTTTTTTTCCGGCTACTGAAATACGGGGGGCGTTTAAAAGTCCGTGCAAAAATAGAAAAAACTATTAGCGTGTTTGGGTAAAACCAATTTTATTTTTCGACAGAGTCTCCTTAAAAACTTATTCACTTCGTCCAACGCTGTTCTAATTTGTTGATCCATTCCGATCAATAGGAATTGTCCAACCCTACACAGTAGCTATTAGTTTCTGCAATCACCTCCTCGTTTGAATGAAATCTTCGTCCCACCAGTTATTTCTTCAAATTGGGGAACAAATAGTAGTCTGACAGAACTAAGTCTGCAGAATAGGGGGGAGGGGGGGATGTGAAACGAGTTGGAATCCTATTTCCAAAAATTTTGAGACCACAACTGGTGAGGTGTGTGCTGGTGCATTGTCGTGATGGAAAATGACTTTTGTGGGCCAATCGCCGGCGTTTTTCTTGCAGCTCAGATTTTAAATGATGAATGATACGCACCTGTAATAGTTTTACCCTGTTCCAGATAGTCGATGAGGATTATCCCTTGCAAATCCCAAAAGACCGCCGCCATAACATTTTCGGTCGAAGGACCGGTCTTAGTCTTTTTTGGCGCAGATTCTCCCATGGTAGCAAGTACAAGACAGACGAGACGTGTTGCGGACGCAACATCAAGAACCTGAAGATATCGGAAAGGACTGAAACGTGTCATATAAAGAACTATTCAAAAATCACTGTAATCGTCTGCAGTTAGAAGTTCTTCAATAAACTGTAGTATAAAAGATACCATTGAGTTAATTGCACTTTTAAATATTAGGTCAGTTGCTGAATCTCATAACTCGATTAGTCGACTATAGTACAGATAATACATTATGTCGGAATTATCAATGTGACTCACATATACCATCCTTTTACCATCGAAGGGGGCAGGAGGAAAAGCTCAGGGGGAGGTGGTGAATACATTGGGAGGAGGAAGACTATCATAAGGAGGTGAACGTCGATACAGGGGGGAGGAGGGGTGGACATATGGAGAGAGGGGTAAAGGAGATAAACAGCGAAAGGAAAAGGAAGATTAGGGGACAACGTCCCATCATTAGGGATGGAGAATAAGCTAGGATTGTTATGCCAATAATGGGGAAGGAAATCGGCCAAGACCTTTCAAAGAAACTACCCCGAAATTTGCCTAGAGCGATTTAAGAAAATCAAGGAAAACTGAATCTGGATGGCCTGAGGCGAACTTCAGTCCTCCCGAATGCAGAGAGAGAGAGAGAGAGAGAGAGAGAGAGAGAGAGAGAGAGAGAGAGAGAGGATGAGGAGAAGGAGCAGGAAAGCGGAAATGGACGGAGAGGGGGAGACATCGAGTTACAGATCTTTAGGGTAACTGAACTCTACGAAAGGAAGAGTGGCAAATCAAATCAGGCAAAGGTTAGTAGATATTCGCGCGTCTGTAAAAAGAGCAATGCGTGAAGCATACCATAAATACTACCATCACACCTTAGCAAAAGATCTTGCCGACAACCCTAAAAAATTCTGGTCCTTTGTAGAATCGGTAAGCGGATCGAAGGTCTCTATCCAGTCACTCGTTGATCATTCTGTGGTGCTGACAGAAGACAGCAAAATGAAGGCCCAAGTTTAAATTTAACATTTAACAAATCATTCTCAGGAGGACCATACCATGCAGCAAACACACCTTCAGCGGATGGTCACACTAACTACCAAATGGAGAACATAGTAATAGGCATAGCTGGTGTACAGAAGCAACTGTGGGAGTTAAAACAAATGAGTCGTCAGGTCCAGACGGGGTACCAATGCGGTTATACAAAGAGTACTCATCGGCATTGGCCCCTTACTTAGCTTGCATTTAACGCGAATCTTTGATCTAGAGCAAAGCTACATGCGACTGGAAAAAGGCGCAGGTAACTCCAGTGTATAGAAAGGCAAAAGAACGGACTCAAGAAATTACAAACCTATATCATTAACATCAGTTCGCTCTAGCATCAGTTTGCTCTAGAATTCTTAACATATTGTCAGTTCTAATATGGTAAGATTCTTTCCATGCATCAGTACGGCTTTAGGAGGCATCGATTGTGCGAAACCCAGCTTGCTCTTTTCTCTCATGACATCTTGCGGCAACAAGCAGAACTGCCTTTTTCTCGATTTTCGAAAGGCGTTTGACACGGTACCGCACTACGGACGAAGCCAGTTGCATGTAATTGTTTACTTTTCCATTATAATTAATGTAGTGAACTCAATTAAAATTACGTAATTTTCAGTGACATTTTTGGAACATATAAGTAGGATGCGTTCGCGCCATGTAATTGAGTATTCCTCCGTCCGTGATCGGAGGCAGTATTTACCGTAATTAATCCATATTTGTACGACACTGTACACTTCGGACTTTAGTATTGCACATACGAACTGTGTAAATTCGTATTATTGATGTGTGGAATTTGCATTACCTGGTCATATTAATTGTAATTAATACATTGCCATAAATGGGGGCAACTGGGCACTTATGAATCATTAAAAGTGTCAAAGAATTGCCAATTCGGCGTGTTGCCTACGTTATTTGTTTCAAATGTTTGTAGAGCTTATGGGACTTAACTACGGGGTCATCAGTCCCTAAACTTACAAACTACTAAGGACGGCACAAATATCCATGCCCGAGAGGGTATTCGAGCCGCCGGCCGCGGTGGCCGAGGTGACTGAGGCGCTCCAGTCACGGTCAGCACGGCCACTACGGTCGGGGGTTCGAATCCCCCCTCGGGCATGGATATTTGTGCCGTCCTAGGTCGTAAGTAGTTCATAAGTAGTTTGTAAGTTTAGGGACTGATGACCCCGTAGTTAAGTCCCATAAGCTTTACAAACATTTGAACATTTTGGTATTCGAGCCCCAGACCGTAGTGGCCGTGCAGACCGTGACTTACGCGCCGCAGACGGCTCGGTCACCGCGGCCAGCTACGTTATTTGTAGTGTATTAGTTTGGCCCCATGGAATTTCAGCCAGCCGCTACCGAAAGCTACGAGAACATCAAGAAACAACGAGCTAAGACCAGGTATGTCACAAGGCGAATCTTCGACTTCGGCTTATTTGAAGAATTTTGGGAAGGTGTAATTCGTCTGCAAAGGAGACCGCATATAAAACGCATGCACGACCCCGTCTTGAGTACTGCTCAAGTGTTTGGAATCCCCACCAGATGAGTTTAAAGGAGTGCACCGAGGCAGTTTAGAGGCAGACGGCTAGGTATGTAACTGGTGGATTCGATCAATGTGCGAATGTTACTGAAATGCTTCGGGAACTCAGAAGGGAGTCACTGGAGGGGAGGCGCTTTCTTTTCGGAACCACTGTTGAAGAAATTTGAAGGGTCATCATTTGATGCGGACTGCAGAACCATTCTACTGTCGCCAATCTACATTTCGCGTTAAGACCACAAAGATCGGAGACTTAGGGCTCATACGGATGCACAGAAGCATTCGGTTTTCTCTCGCTGTGTATGGGATTGGGACAGGAATGCAAGTTACCACTAGTGGTACTGAGTACGCTCCACCACGCATCTTTGGGTGGATTGCGGAGTACGGATGTAGATGAACGCAAGGAAGGCGCCACGCCACGCTGCTGCTGCTGGCTGCACAATGGGAGCTGGCGGCAGTGATGGCCGTGACAGCCGCAGAGTCCGCTGATTGGATTCCCGCGATAGCGATCACCGGGAATTACGAGCGCGGCCCAGCCACGGCGCTAATTCACTGCCGCATATCAAACGCCCGGCACTGCCACGCAAACCGCGCATATCAAACGCCCGGCCGTCAAACTCAGCTCGCGTTTCCCCGTCCCCGTCAAAACAAAGAGGGGCTCTCTTCCGTATCTTGCGGAACAGTCCAATTTCAGCCTCCTCTTTGTTCCCCACGGCAACAAAGTACGACGAAGCGAACGAGACAATTTCCATTCGAAAAGAGCAGGCGTTCAGCGTTAATAAACAACCTGTAATGCTAATATTCTGTATCTACATTTAACCCTAGAACGGTCGGCCGAAAAATAGTTTCAGGAACGGTCGGGCTGGGTCTGTGGGACCCAAAATTTAAAACGCCGATGACAAGTGCCAAAACAGCGTATTTACATCAAATGACGAGTTTTTATATTGTTCAGGCTCTACCAAATGCTGTAAAAAAAAAAAAAAAAAAAAAAAAAAAAATATATATATATATATATATATATATATATATATATATATATATATATATATATATATATATATACTTCTTAGTAGTAATAAATGTAACCACACTGGAAGTACAAGTAAATTGGATTTAAATACAAATATAATTGAGAATTATTTGTAGAACTGAGAAGCAGGCTTGTTGAATTTTTGTTATATAAATCGAAATTATGCATATAATGTATAGTTTGTGTGATATCGTCCTCTAAAATCATCACTTTTCGTAATAGACGACACAAACCATTTCTGCATGCACCAAGCACAACTACATTTTGCAAATTTTGCAGAAGGATTTAGTTTTGCTGTCCTTTCACTTATAGCATCTTCCCCTTCATCCCCACTTATTTCACTATTGCTATCATGATCACTGTTTCTTTCGAAGTCTGGATCCGCGTCAGAATCGTCAATTTCATTATCATCATCGTATTAAATGTTGCAAATTTCACAGTATGAAACACTTTCTCTTGAAATTTTATATTTTAAATTATTGACATCAGAAATAGTTCACAAAGTAATTTGAAACTGGAAGAGACACCAAATAAAAATAGACCCGCACTGGTAGAAATCAATAACGTAAACGGTCGGGCTGGGTCTGACAGACACTCCAGATTTTTGGAGAACTGCCGAACATTGTCTAAACAATTTAAAACCTTATTCATGATGTTAACGCTTTCTCTTGCATGTTTCAGGAAGCTAGCAGAGCGCTCGAGTCAGATCAGCGACTATAAGCATATAAATTCATTGAAATAGAAACTAGTGGGTCTCACAGACCCAGCCCGACCGTTCTAGGGTTAATTTACGAAAACTTTTCTGGTGTGTACGTAAAGCATGATATGAGGTATCTTCTATAAGTAAGTTACATTTGGTTATATTTAACGCACTGAATTCCAGTAACGCTAGAAGACACGTGACAAAGTTACAGAATCTGTCAAGCCAGTCCTCAGACTACGGAATAGTCACTTAAAAATTAATAATAATACGTCAAATTTGATTACAAATTCTGAATCCTGATGAAATCCCGAGTTTATTTTCTACACACAGGCTGTTTAATTCGTTAATTAACATTCATTAAAATTTCATCGCACGTTTTTAGGCATAAAACTAATTTACCCAGGCCCACAGACACTACCGATGGTTTGTGTGCATAGAGGAGCATCGGTTGGAGGGAGCAGCATAATTTTGGCACTGCACATTTAATTATCACAGAAAATGGCCAAGATGGCAAAATGTTGTTTAGTTTCCCTTCGGCTGTTATTTCAGACCGTCGCAGTAGCACGTGGTGGCGGAGGGAGACGAGTTTTCGCATTCTGCGAATCCGCACCAGTTCATGCCACCCAACATGACGGTTGGAACTCCGCCACTGCCGCCGGCCACAAGATAGGTAACGGTGAGTCCTCCCTCCTCTGTTGGGTTGGCTACAGGGACCTATTCGCCAACCGCGGACGTGCACACGAATGCATTGGTCACTTCTTTAAATAGCCTGGAGAGCAGCTCCCGAGTCTCAATCCGTTGCAGTTCCTGGAGGTATCGACATCGGCAGATCAGCGTGTGGCAGTTACCGTCGTTTAGTGAGACGTGCTTCCCATTACCTTGGGAGCAAGCGGCCTGTCCTAGACTTCCGCGCTGGACTCGACATGATCACCGTTACGACGTACTTAGCATCTTCCGTGGACGCGATCGCCTTACTTCTGCAATTGCGCAGTCTTTTCGGGAACTGCTACTCCGTTTTTGTAATCGTGCGCGAACTCATGGCTAGTTTGTTACCTTTCGTCTTAAACTCTCTCTGAGGACCGGTTCTTATTTATATTCTTACTCTTTTATGTATTTTGCGACTACGCCCAGTGGCTGCATTCAGTATGTGAGGGTTATGGAAATTTGTGACAGGGCTACCTCGCCTCTATGTGCTTTGTTGACTGGCTATACCGACTTTCATTTTTCTGTAGCTGCCCTTACTGTCCCTTTTTGTAAACCTTTTACCAGGCGCTGAAAACCCTGCTGTAAAAGACTAAGTCCGACCGTCTGAAACAGACGATCTGCAGATGAGTTGCCTGTCAGGGAACAATGGTAGTCGGAGGCTCTTTGAAGGGTAATTTTCCCATATTTTCTCTATTCAGTCACAGCTACAGCTTCACCTAACATTCTCTACGCTACATATACAAAACTAACGTGTACAGAAACAGGAAAAAATTGTACTGTACAAAATTCTACAACTGTTAAACTACTTTTCTACATATCTTCCAAAATTTTGTAGCCATTTGTCATAGCGTGGCACAAGAAGATTACTGCCTGTGTATTCAACCATATGGTAATATGTTTTTTTCAGCTCGTCATCATCGTCGAAATGTTGACCACCAAGGACACATTTTAGGTGTAAGAAGAGATGAAAGTCGCTAGGATCGAGGTCCAGGCTGTACAGAGGACGATCAAACATGTCCACAGAGGGGCATCCACTACTTTCGTCATCGTACAATCATGTCCTTGACTGAACAGTCTGACCCAACTTCTATCATTGAATCACTCATAGCATTTTGTCCTTAAACCTCGCAGATTTGCCGATGAATTTCCTTTGGTTTAACTTTCTTTGCATTTAGAAAAACGAATCACAGATCTGATTTCACACGCGGCGGCATTTTCAATTACGGCTGACATTATAAAGAAGCACTACGGAAACTTGGCGACATGTGCTCCGATTGGTGATCTCCAGCAGGCAAAGCATTCGCGGTCATGCACTGTCCAGAGCATCTGGCGACAGGGCAATCTCGCGGTCAATCAGAGCGTGAGGTGTTTCCGGTAGTTTAAAAATGGTGCGTGCATTAGTAATTTTGACTTCTACTGGCATCAGCTATTGAAAGTGAAATTTTCGTGACGTAATTTTTCTCCACCCTGTATGTAATTATTCTTATACACGGGAGGGAAGAGACGAACAGAGAGAGGAGGGCGACAGGAGGATATTGGCTGACAGCGGGGTATGTAATGTTACAGAGGCTGGGAGATGGATGGGTGGAGGAGAAGAAGGAAGAAGAAAAGAAGGTGGTAGAGGAGGGTAAGGTGAAGCAGTCAGCAATCCGAAGATTGGTTTGAACACCTCAGTGCTTTACTAGGCATGGTTAAGTTTGGTGGTGGTATACGGTTTCCTTCAAAATGTTTGTAGAGCTTATGGGACTTAACTACGGGGTCATTAGTCCCTAAACTTACAACCTACTTATGAACTAGCTAACACTAAGGACGGCACAAATAACCATGCCCGAGGGGGGATTCGAACCCTCGACCGTAGTGGCCGTGCAGAACGTGACTGGTACGGTTTCCTTCCTCCGACCTTCTAACTGACTTACCCAGCCAGTTATAGGGGGACCTACCGTTAAACGTGAGTTCCGAATGACGGTGCTACTCGATATTTTTTATTATCAGCAACCTTGCCAGAGGTGAAGGAAGTGGAAAGTGATATATAAAAATCATAGGACCTGGTGGGGATCGAACCCGCAACCTTCGGATTTATAGTTCGGCACTCTACGCTGAACTATCGAGCCACGAGACAGACAGAAAGAAGAGGGAGGAGATAGTTGACAGAGAGAGGTGGGAGGAGTACACGGACTAACTAAACAGCCAAGCAACGCCAGGTTTTATCCAGCTAATACAGAGAGAAGCCTAGACAAAGAGGAAGGTAAGATACAGGCAAAGAGATGTGGGAAGTGATGGCCAGGGAGTTCAGCGCGTATGAGACTGCAGCCTATGTATTACAGTATGACCGAATACATAGACTCTAGCGTGGAAACATGCATTTCGTAACATTGATTTGATTTGATTTTTCCAGGGAAGCCAAAACAGTCTTGGTCTAACCCGCCACTGCCCGCACCGAAACTAAGTTTATTGTGCGGTATCGCTCCCTGTATATCTAGTAAAGCCAACCACTGCCCTTGAACAGTGCAAGGAATCCCTTTAGCAGTTCTTTATTAGACACAATTTCTTCGGGTCTAGTTGTCCCAAATGTCCTGTGCCTTTTACTCTCCAATGCAAAGCATTCTAAGATCAGATGCGATGCAGTTTCATCACCGTCATCACAGATCCTACACTTCGGGTCCTGTTCTGTTGTTCCCATTGTATGTAGGTGTTTTTTGAAATCCCTTGGCCTGTCAGCAATCCAACCATGAGTCTAATCTCTCTCCTGTTCAGGCCCAGGATTGCAGAGCTTCTTTTAAAACATGGCTTTGGCATCATTACCTTGCCAGGTTTTTTTTTTTTTTTTTTTTTTTTTTTTTTTTTTTTTTTTTTTTTTTTTTTTCCCGCAACATTAGTTCACTGGGCATTTTGTGTTCAGTATCCTCTCCTCGGTCAATCCCTAGAGCTTATGGTAAACAAATCAGCGTGTATAAAAGCCTTGGAACAAATCTGAACCCCTGTGGACACAGTCTAGATAATGAAACACGTGTGCCGCCCGAATCACGTCCAGCCCCAGTGAGTATAGAATTACGCTACTCTTGAGTGGGCTCCCCTGCGACTGTGTGGTAGTGACCTGCAGCAGCGGCGGCTGTTGCACGTGTGGAGAGAAACCAGACACCGGCGGGGGCAGAGGCTGCGGGCGGGGCTGGGCGCCAGCACTGCCTGGGGCTCCGCCCACCGGTCACGTCACTTCCGGCACTAACTTTCTCGTCACTCGCCTCGCTCGCATTTATTAGGCGACACTTCCGCCAGCTGACGGCCCCAATAAATCTCACGCCTCGCCTCGCGGCCATTGTGGCTTTTAAATCACCTGCAGCACTGCGAGCAAGTGCTTCCGCGAACTTCACTGGCTGCGTCGCTCCAGCGAGACGACTGTCGTCCCCCAGGCCAGAAGTGTTGTGGCGTCGCCGCGCCACTTCAAGAAGACGCCATAAATCGCTCCATAGTACTTCGGCCGCCGGAATTGCCCGCAGTCTCGGTACCTTAGACAGCCTTTACAGGGAGAGAGTGGCCGATCGGCCGATGGCCGCCATGTTTTTACCAGATTGCGCGCGAGACGTGCATTTCCAAGAGGAAATTTGTCCACTTAACGATTAAAATAAGGCATCAGTTCAACATATGACGTCATAGCAGACCTTCTGGTTTAATACTCAGTATGTGTGTGTGTGAAGCAAATGCCATTTGTTTGTGTTTCTATAGGCCTAATAAATGAAAGATCGTGCAGCACTGTCAATGTTTTCTGAATGTGAATAGCCATATTTTACAATGTTCGGGTAACATCGACAATTGGTAGTTGATGAATAAGGAAAAAAAATATTGTTGTTGTGTATCTTAAAGAAAATGATGCAATTTCAGATTTTTCTGTCGGATATCGATCGCTGAAATCAGTAAACACTTATCACTTCCCCGCCCCCATATAATGCATTTTACGTGTATTCCTGTCGATCCTACACTCGGAAATACCAAAAGGTCATTCTGTACATACTTCCACGAAAACTGTGCCACAGAAAATCGGAAAAATACCGGGCGATCAAAAAGTCAGTATAAATTTGAAAACTTAATAAATCACGGAATAATGTAGATAGAGAAGTAAAAATTAACACACATGCTTGGAATGACATGGGTATGCAACAGCTATGCCACAAAAGAATGACACACACGGTAATTTATTCACTAACTTTCATGAAGGCCTTTGTTGCATGGGGGAGGCTGAAACAGAAAATACTTCACACAGAAAGGAATAATTCGTTCGTTCCTGTAAGTTGCCTTTACGTTCCCCACCTTCTCGCTCAACTTTCACTGCCCACTGTTTTCCGTCTCTCTTCATTCTTTGGGGACAAGCTTCATATAGCCATCTTCACTTAGGTTTTTACAGTCAACAGAACAACCTGGTATTTCTCTTGAATGTCCATAATGATTAATTAATGTATATTATCAGTTACACCCAGTACATCACTTCAGATCAACATCTAATCTTAAAAATTGTCACGAAGCTCAGAAATTATCGTCACAGACTGACCAGCAGTATGTTTATTGATGTAAATCACGTAAATGCAACTGACAAAAGATGTGAAAAAGTGCAACACTACCTATCGTATTACAGCCTGTAAATAGCGGTACAGTGAAATCGTAGTCAAAAGCATTTAAGACACTCTACAATACAGAAACATATACAGTAGCTATTCACATACATACAAAGCCCGCCAAGTTTGGTAAAAATATGGCGTCCTGGGGTGTCAGCCAATCGAAAGCGGTATCACTCATGGACACTCTCTCCGTACATCCCTACATAGGCACATTTGGGACAAGATGGAGGCAGGCTCAAATCTAGCAAAAACTGGAACTCTTTGGGATATCCAAAATCACACACTAAAATAGTTAGTGAGGTAAATATAGGAAAGGTTGGGGAAAATGCCGACCGACTATATTATAACCCCATACTGCTTCAACAAGCCTTTCAATACAACAATTGGCAGTAGGAAGCAGTGGGAGAAAATAGTTCGCCACCGTACGGGGGACATTGTCTGGTTCACTGACGGGTCGAAATCAGACCAAGGCGTTGGGGCTGGGGTTTACGGGGTGCAGCCAAGACTGGAAGGTCTCAATTCTCTAGGGAAACTGGCCTCAGTATTCCAGGCCGAAATCACTGCCATCAGGGCGTGTGTGGAGGAGAATGTGCGTATGTGCTACAAAAACCATAGCATCTACATCTATTCAGACAGTCAGGCAGCCCTGAGATTACTGGCAGTTCCTGCAACAAGATCTAAAATTGTTGCAGAATGTCACAGGGTTTTGATGGAGCTAGAGGAAAGCAATGGGGTAAACCTATTATGGGTCCCTGGTCACTCGGGGATGAGTGGCAATGAACATGCCGACAGATTAGCCAGGATGGGGGCAGAGACTCCATTTATTGGACCGGAACCTGTACTAACAATCTCCAAGGCAATGATCAAATTGGAGCTACGTAACTGGCTCAGAAGACAGCACGTAGAATATTGGACCAAAGCCATGTTTTAAAAGAAGCTCTGCAATCCTGGGCCTGAACAGGAGAGAGATCAGACTCATGGTTGGATTGCTGACAGGCCATGGGAATTTCAAAAAACACCTACATACAATGGGAATAACAGAAGAGGACCCTAAATGTAGGATCTGTGATGACGGTGATGAAACTGCATCACATCTAATCTTCGAATGCATCGCATTGGAGAGCAAAAGGCACAGAACATTTGGGACAACCAGAAAAATGTTCAAATGTTTGTAAAGTCTATGGGACTTAACTACGGGGTCATCAGTCCCTATACTTACAAACTACTTCTGAACTACTTACGAACTAGGACGGCACAAATATCCATGCCCGAGGGGGGATTCGAACCCCCGACCGTAGTGGCCGTGCAGACCGTGACTGGAGCGCCTCAGTCTCCTCGGCTACCGCGGCCGGCGGTATAACCAGACCCGAAGAAATTGTGTCTAATAAAGAACTGGTAAAGGGACTCATTGCAGTGTTCAAGGGCATTGGTTGTCTTTACTAGATATACAGGGAGCGATACCGCACAATAAACTTAGTTTCGGTGCGGGCAGTGGCGGGTTGGACCAAAACTGTTTTGGCTTCCCCGACAAAAGCAATCAATCAATCAATCAGTCAGTTCCTACACAGGCTCTCTGCTGTAACTCTTTGCCTTATTCACACGCTGGCCAATAGGAAGAAAGGAGATCGCCTAGATATGCCGGCGCACCACAGCAGTGTCAGACAGTACGGGAATTCCAGTTAATAAGAGGTAGTCAACGATGAAGAAGTACAGCAGAGCCAGCCATCCGGAACTGTATGCCAAGAATTGTAATGATACCTTGCAGAACCAACACAAGCATATCAAAGTTAAGTATTGATTTTTCCTGTCAATAAATCCATTGTGGACTAATCAATTCTTTTAGTTGCAGACCTTGTCCACATTCTTGATAGTCACCGTACACGTCCTCTACCCACGATCAGGGAGACGCAACAATAAGTTACCTCAAACGAAGTCATGTAGAGATTCACGTCCTCCCGGATGTCAACCTTAGAGAAAATTACAACTGCTCCATTAGTCGATCGTTCGCCACCGTCGCAGGGTTTTAGGCGTGGCTGACTGCCGTGCGAAGGTCCCAGGCTCGATTATCGGTAGTGCCAAGGAATGTTACTTAGTGGGAGCACTGGACTGAGGTATAACAAACCTATTGACGCCAAATGAGGAACTACTTCCCCGAATAATGGTGGTTCCAACTCAAGAGACCCAACAGCAACCTGGAGCCCTGGTGATTACATTCCACTCCAAACACCATCTAATAAAGTCACTTAACAAGTAATAATCTGTCATTGTAGCAGCAGTAATCGATCTGAAGCCTGCGCCAGACACCTGTTGCTTGACGTAAACGTTGTCGACCGCAGCGCCGACCAGTAAGTGTTTACATATCTTTCCTTTTGCATACGCTTGCTGTCGCTCGGAAATACTCACGTCGTCTAGGACATCAAGCTACCAGCGTTACCAACTCATAATTTTTTCCGTCAGACCAGCAACCAAAAACCAGTCAGAAATAGTTATATCTCTATTTTCTTGCAAAATAAAGAAAAAATAATATATATATATTTCACAACTTGGGACCCGCTACTTTGTTTAAGTGTCAGCAAAAATTTAAAAATTTGTCAAAACTACGTATTCCCTGTGTCTTCTTGCAAAAATAGAAGTAAAATTAAAATTTATACTAAATGTAATGTTCTTTACTTTGTTTACGAGTGTGTCAAGCATATAAAAATCTGTCAAATTCAAGCCAATGTTCAGAGTTCACTAGCCAGAATTCCCCGAACTAACTCGGTAAAGCAAAGCACGTCATTGTTAGCGTGCTGCTCCTGCTACTGGGACACGTATCGTATCTTTGCATCCGGACAAATTAGAGCCATATGTTACCGTAATGTTTATTTTAGTTAGTTTTCCAGTCATCTGAGAGATTTGTTATTTGGTTTTAGCGCAACAATTCGTTAATATACTGCGCCACTGTATTGCAGGCATGGGAAGATTTCTTTTTCCAAAATTGTATTTAACCAGTAATATCACAAGAAAAGTAAAATTTCTAATAATACCCGCCAAACATCCGCCAGCTGTCGAAGCTAAATTTTATCCGCCATACAACTTGAAAATCCGTCCAATATGACGGAAAATCCATCAACTTGGCTACGCTACATGCTGCGAACTGGGCGGCTGCTCTCGCCAGAGATTAGAGTTGTCCTTACAATGAGGCCACATGGGTATCGGATTTTCCAGTTTTTAAAAAAAATATTTATGGTACATTAAGTTCAGAACTTAAATAACAATCAGCCAAAGCATTCGGTGCAACCCTCAAAACTTCGCGAGAAAATCGACTTTGAAGTTTTACAAGTACATGTAAGTAAGCAATAAATAAATGAGTTGCAGCATCTATAGGTGTACCTCAGGTGGTAGTGTTATGGCCTCACAACGATAGAGTCGGTGGTTCTAATACTGCTGTGATACTTTGTTTTAAATTTTATTATGAAGATGACTTTCCAGACACAGCGTCGGAGCTCTGCACAAACTGAATAATCAAAGACAAACGACGTACACTGGTAATGAAGCCAATACTGCAAAAAACCTAACTTGTTAAGTTTTTTTTATTGAAACCATCTTTATTAAAAACCTTTTATAAAATATAGAAAATTACGAATAAACAAAAATAGGTATATTTTTCATAAAAATTGCCATTAGATTTTAAAATTATGTAAGTATTCGAATACAGTAGGAAAAAAATGTCACTTCGTGATTCGAACCATCGACCCTATGGTTGTAAGGCCAAAACGCTAGCATCTGAGCTACATCGTCAGATGTTGCAACTGTTATCATGATTGGTTCTTATATGTATTTGAAAAATTTCAAATTCGAATATCTCGAGAATTATTTAGATTTGCGTCTAATGGCTTTGGCTGATTGTTATTTGACTTCCGAACTTCACGTACCATAAATATAAAAAAAATTCTAAAATCCGGTACCCGTGTGGTCTCCTTGTTAGTGTAGGTTAGCTAAAGTCATAGCAGTTTGGTCTCATAGGTTTACAAACATTTGAACATATGATACGCCTGCCTATACCAGTGTCTCTGTTTCTTCTTTGTATCATTTCTCATACGAACAACACTGAAAGAACTGACATCATATCAATAGCACTGAAAGCGCCGTGCTCGACTTCTGCTTTCGCAGTTTGTGGTGCCGGCACTGCAGTGGGCAGTGTACATCACAAAATGTACTATCAGAGTTGGCAAAAATTGTTTGTAAGCCTAAGCGGTCAAACTTTAACCTATGTTAAGGACAGTACACACACACACACACACACACACACACACACACACACACACATACATACATACATACACACACCGAGGCGGAATAGCCGAGCGCACCAAGGCGCATTGCTGCGGTGCGCGCCGCCGTTCCCCGTCGAAGGTTCGGGTCCTCCCTCGGGCATGGGTGTATTTGTCGTAGTTAGTTTAAGTAGTTTGTAAGTCTAGGGACTGATAACCTAAGTCGTTGAGTGCCATAGGATTACAAAAATTTGAACATTTTTTAACACACACACACACACACACACACACACACACACACGTGGATGGAGGACTATAACCTCCGACGGGAGCAGCTACGCAATTCGTGACATGTCGCCTGAGACCACGCAGCTATTTCCGTACGGTCCAGTTTTGGCGGGCGCTTAGTGTAAATGGAACAGCCAGTAAGGTGAAAGAGAGGGTGGGGGGATGGAGGGCGAATGGCGACCAACTTAATAAGATTAACTCTGAAAAACAATCTGCAGGGTTTGTGATATGCAACCCAAATTAAAAAAAAAAAAAAAAAAAAAAAAAAACAACAACTAATGTTCGAATAGAGAGACCACAGAGATACGTGAGACATTTGCAAATCGGAGAACTTTATCCGCTCCAGAAGAAAACGGTACACATCGCAGCGGTGGAATAACTTTGTCATCCGGGTCTGGAGACAGAGTGGAGATAACTCGGGTGATGCGCTGTCAGGTCACCGGAACAAACAGCTCTGGATAATTCCACGTCACAGGAGAGGACACTGGAGTTCTGTGATAACAAATGGCATCCGTATCTCTACGTTGGGCTCTGCGACTTGCTGCCTCACTTACTCGTATGGCCGAAGAGGACTAAGTTTTTTTTTAATAACAAATCAAGAAAGTTCAAGCACGCGAACACCCCCCCCCCTCCCGCACATACACACAGAAATCGTTTAAGCATTAAGTATGAGAAGAAAAACGAATGAAATTCTTTAGATAAGCCGGGCCGGCCGCGGTGGCCGAGGGGACTGAGGCGCTCCAGTCACGGTCTGCACGGCCACTTCGGTCGGGGGTTCGAATCCCCCCTCGGGCATGGATATTTGTGACGTCCTTAGTATTAAGTAGTTCATGTAGTTTGTAAGTTTAGGGACTGATGGCCCCGTAGTCGAGTCCCATAAGCTATACAAACATTTGAACATTTTTGAGTTAAGCCGGTATGTCATATTACTTCAGTGATTCACAGAGAGAGAAGAGAGAGAGGGGGGGAGAGAGGAGGATGAGATAATCAATATCATTTGCTCTCTCACCGTTGCTGACCGCCAGAGAGTTTTGAGCAAGACCATGTCATAAAAGATCGTCATTATGCTTCCGCGGACGATCAGATTCGGCTTCATTTTACCGCTATCGTCACCATGCGACCTATAGTTGAAAGGAACGACGAGAGTAATTTTTAAAGTAAGAATGGGTATGTAATGGAGAAAAAGAAACTTTATTTATTGAAGTAAGTTGTTTCAGAAACTAGCATATGACTTTTTATCACTATCAACACGAACATGTAAACATTTATCAAGTCGTGGCACCAAGTTTAGATTCTCTGCACCGCGGTGGAGCGCATTGAGGCGCTATGCTCCGATGCGTGAGGCCGTTCCCCGTCGCGGGTTCGAATCCCACCTCGGGCATGGATGTTTGTGCCGTATTTAGTATAATTTAGTATAAGGTAGTTCATAAGTAATTTGTAAGTTTAGGGACTGATGACCCCGTAGTTAAGTCCCATAAGTTAAACAAACATTTGAACATTTTTATGACCCCGCATTTAAGTCCCATAAGCTGAACAATAATTTGAACTTTATTTTTAATTTTATTTTTATTCCCCGCAGCAAGGAACCCCGTCGCCTGATCGTAGCATTTTTTCCGGTAAATTTGTCAATAACAAGGTGATAAACTATTGATCTTTTGAAACTTCCTGGCAGATTAAAATTGTGTGCCGGAACCGGGACTCGAACCTGGGACCTTCGCCTTTCACGGGCAAGCGCACTACCGACTGTGCTATCCCGACACGACTCACGATGCCGCCTCACAACTCTTTTTAACTTGTCGAAATTTCTGAATCAGTTCATTAATAGTGAATTAACTCTTTTGGCGAACTGCAATGTGACGGTCGGGTGATAAAGAGTTCTTGGATGCTGGTATCCATAGGTTAGTGCTACGGCTTGACAAGTATTTAAACGTTCATGGTGACTATGTTGAAAAGTGAAAAACATGTTCATATTGAAGTCTGTTAGAATTCATGTTCCTAAAAGTAGTTTCCCCTACTCCATTACATATTGGTTTTTACTATAAAAATTGTCATTGTACTAACTCACAACGTGTAGTGTTCATGCTTTTACGTTTTACTTGTCATCAACATTTCCTTACCTAAATGGATGACTGCATATTTTATTTAAATCCAAAGCAAGACATGCGACAAGAAATTAAACTTCTCTTTCTGTGCGGAAATCACAGATACTACACCAGCACTATAACACGATGTGTGGCATTTAGTACTTTCGGTTGGTTAAAGCGTCCACTCGCGGAACGCAGCAAGTCAGGGTTCCGCTCCCGTCCCGGCACAAATTTTGTTACGTCACAAATTATACAGCCAATGCTCTATCATATTCGAAATTGTGACTTCATTTATAGCACAGTCTTTCTTGAGGTATCTCGGAACGAAGTCTGGAAACTGTGTTAATCTTTTTATGATTAATCAGGTACGATGTTTGCGATATCAGCATAAAACCACAATTTATCCCTACTGTCTAAAACCACAATTTATCCCTACTGTCAATTCGTGGTGACAAGAAATATCTCCAAAACTTTGTTTACAAGTGGGCACTGTGGTGTGTGAAATATCCAAGAAGTCCACATCTAGGTCGCAGCTTGAGACTTAGCACTTCTTTCCAGTTCGCGGTGGCGGAAACGTCTACGGCGATAAGAACCAGATCCAGGTGCAAGCGTAGTGGGTGGTACCTCGGGCTTTCTCTAGCAGGTGATACCAGTCGCCGGAAACGGCGAGGCTGCTACGACGATAAAGGACGGTCCCTTCCCAGAAGGCGATAGCTGCGCATCAAGTCCTTTGTGACTCAGGAGACCGCGCCTACCTGCCGTGACTACGTCACCGCCACGACGTCTACGCGATACGCAGCACGCACGGCAACACTCGGAATCCCGTACGCCTGCGCCGTGATACGAATAACAAGTAGTCATTGTGTCAAGAAAGGAACAATAGTCAGACGGGTGGAGGGATCCATTTTACTAAACAGTGAGTTCTTTGACACTCATCTGCAAGCTTTCCGAGAATCCTGTACGAGGGGCTCTCCAGTACCGTCCACACAGTCCAGACATGTCAGAAAAGAACATACACCATGATAATTGTATATATGTCCCAACAGGCAATGACAATTTCAATGTGGACGCATTCAAATGCTCGTTACCTTGCGGGAATCCAATAAAGGGAGGGTGGAGGTCACTACCATCGTAGTGTGTAGTCATCATCATCATAATTAGTGACTGATTATGCCTTTCAGCGTTCATTCTGGAGCATAGTACCTCTAATAAAATTCCTCCATGATCCCCTATTCAATGCTAACATTGATGCCTCGTCTGATGTTACGCCTTTTACTTCAAAAACATTCCGCGCCGAATCTAAGTACTTTCTTCTTGGTCTACCTCGACTCCTCTTACCCTCCGCTGCCGAGCTCATGAGTCTCCCATGCGTGTAACATGACCCCACCATCTCAGTCTGTTCACTCTAACCGCTTCATCTATGGTGTTCATTCCCAGTTTTTCTTTGATTTCCTCATTATGGACACCCTCATGCCATTGTTCCCATCTATTAGTACCTGCAACCATTCTTGCTACTTTCATGTCTGTAACCTCTACCTTATGAATAAGATAACCTGTATCCACACAACTTCCACTCCCATACAACAAAGTTTGTCGAAAGATAGAGCGATGCACTGCTAACTTAGTCTTGGTACTTACTTCCTTCTTGTAGAAGAGAGGAAATCTTAGCTGAGCACTCACTGCATTAGCTTTTCTGCACCTCGATTCCAGTTCTTACGCTATGTTGGCATCCTGTGAGAAAATACATTCCAGGTACTTGAAACTGTCTACCTGTTCTAGAGGGCGCAGGACGGAATCCTCCCAACGACAGGTAGGCGATCAGGGGACAGGACTGAATCCTCCCGAACTAACACAAGGGCACCTCCGGCAGGGACCAGCCCCCACCCCCGCTCCAAGCCGTTTCCGGCCTTACTTGTCATTCAGTCCACGGCAGATCGCTTAACAGTGATGTCCTCTGACGCCCTTGAAGTTTGTCAGTAGAAATGAAGGGAAAGTGTTACTTCTGAAAGGTGACACTTTCGAATTTCAGAAATTGTTTTAAAGTGGTGTAGCGCGATGGATGTGCAACATTAAGGGTTGCAAAAGTTTTATTAAATCAGTTTCTGTTGAGGAGCTGGATGTTGTGGACATTCATGAAGACCACAACCACAAGAAGTGCAAGAAATTTAATAAATGAAATAAAGCTTGTAGTGGGAATCGAATCCGAGTCGCAAAAATAGCAGTCTGATCGCTTACCTACAATGCCCTAGCACCTCATTTAAGGGTATTGCTCATAATACATACAATAACGGTGAAAGTCTTTCAGGAGTATTTCCTATTTTTCGATTTCCTATTAAGGCAAGTTTTATTAGAAACTACAGATGTTCATAACTTGCTTCTATTCACGTTAAGTCAAGCCAGTTCAATGAGACACATGTCCCGCTCTCCCGTTGAAAGCAGAATATCTTCTTCCTTAGGAAAAAAAAAAAAAAAGAAAAAAAAAAAAAAAAAATTAGCCTGCCTTGTCCTCTGTTTACAAATTCAAAGCTGTATCAAATGAACTTGTATACCAACTGCTGAAAATACTGCACAGATTTATCAATTGCGAGTAAAACGTAATCTTTAGATTGTAAGAATCAAAGTGATGTTACTGTACGTTTACTCTGACTCTAAAGTTAACTGGGGCTTAATCCTCACTCTTACTTTACTGTACAATGCAGGAACATACACTGGAACAAATGCTAGATAGCTTTGCTTGCCTGGAATATTCACAAAGGTCTGGCCACACACTCTGGTCTCGAGCCGCCACCAACTACCTGCTTAAAGAGGTTATGGGAGGATTCAGTCCCGTCCTTTTCCACGCCCTTGCAGGCTCGGGAGGATTCAGTCCTATTTTTCTGACCGCGGGAGGAATGGATCCTGCGCCCGTTCTAGAGTGTAGCAAGTTCAGAAATTGGACTGCAAGGGAAGCGTGCCTGGATAGCTTAATTTATCTTTCATTCTCTTATCATTCCTCTCTGCTTTTACTCCTTTTCTCGCAGTGTTAAAATACAACCTACTTATAAATTTGCAGGGTTCAAGTAGGAACAGAGAATCTGCATAACAATAAATTCCAATTTCAACCACAGGCAAAACTACATAGTAAGTTTGAAAACGCCACGCACATCATAGTTGTTCGGGTTCAGTTGAACTAGAAACCTGAGCGCATTTATATAGCCGTTAAATACATATTATACTGTAGCTATGTTACAGTATATAAGCAAAGTTTGGACGACGAACCGGAGCTAGCTAAATTATAAGACTCAATCAATTCCTTTTGCAAACTATGTCAACTGGGCTGAAATTAATCCTCAGCTAATGGATCCATTTTTACGTGTACCTACCTTCTCTCTCTCTTTCTTTTCGGGGAAGTTTTTAAAGCTCGTCACTTCAACATCATCTACAACGACATCCATATTTCGCAAGCTACCTCACAGTCCACTTTTTGCACGAAGTTATCCAGTAATTCTGGTTTCCACGACGGCCGTACATCGATGTTAGCCTTTTACTGGATTATCGTACACATATCGAGTGCAAATTCCTCTTTGCATGCACTGAAATGCAAGTAAAAAAATTATTCAATGTTTTAATTCGTTGAATTTTGTATATGAATTTACATTATGGCTCAATAAATTACCCTAATTAATGTCCTTGTTAATACAACGCGCAGCACAATTATTTTAACAGCCGTATTAATTACCGTAATTTAGCAGCTGGTAATATGGATGCAG
Organism: Locusta migratoria; assembly: GCA_026315105.1. NCBI lineage: Eukaryota > Metazoa > Arthropoda > Insecta > Orthoptera > Acrididae > Locusta > Locusta migratoria. Next base: position 244,291,779 of record CM048748.1, read on the forward strand.
ATACGAGAAACATTCCAACCAGCTCCCGAAAACTATTTCTTGTTTACCTCTAGCGGTAATTTATGAACGAAATAAGAGATTCTTGAGCAGTTAGTGTCTGATAAATGCTTTAGTGTGCTGAAATGTCCCGTTTTACTACATAATGAATGGCTGGTTACTAAACTGAGAATTAAGGAAAACAAAATTCATCTTATTCGCTGTCGCCTTCCATTACTAAAATGCGTATATTATTTGCGACATTCCATTAGTAATTTAAAGTAATAATAATCATTAGTACACAGATGCCGTGATAACATCCCAGCTTTGATTTGTTCACAAACACAGCACATTTCCGAAAGATTTCATCATTATTGCGCCACTTTCCTCACTGATATTGCTGCTGTGCAACAGAAGTAATCAGCGTATTTCGCACCAATTATCTAACACAACTAGTTGGCGAAATTGGTAGACGCTGAATCAGTATTCGGTTTAAATATTTTTCCGCTCATGAAGATTTAGGTTTTCCGTGGTGTTGCAACACAGGGATGGATCCTTTGAAGGAGCACGGCCAATTGTTTCCGCAGTATGAGCTTGTGCTTCTCCCTCCATTGTCCTCTCAGTAGACGGACGTTAAATCCTATTTTCCCCTTCTTATTAATTCAAACGCAGTACATTCATTATATAATGAAACAACAGTCCTTGTAATGAAACAAAGAAATGTACTTTTTAGTTACACTCAGCACGTACTTTCCTGTTAGCTTTCTCAGAATTTCATTTACAACTATACCGCTCGGACGGTTCTCAACAGTGGAGTTGAAATCTTGAAGGTGACACCACATTTCGCTCATGGATTGTTATTTATTTATTTACTAAGAACTACAAATTAAAATGTCATTTCCGATGGTGAAGATGTCTTGAATGAACAGTGAAAATGTAAAGGATTGTTCGCCCTTTCATTATTTTGTGGTGTCATTGAATTTCACAAAGGCCTGAAATTATAATTCAGTTTTGTTGAGAGACATAAGTGCAATTATTTTCAAATACTGGATGAGGAAAGTCATGTGGTTTTTGTGTTCTGTGAGTTATGTTGCTTCAACAAAGTTACACAATCGCTGATTGTAACACTTATTGTGTTACTCTTTATCATAAGCAGAATCATTCGTGACCTTGTAAACAATGGAGCACTGGAGACATCCCATGGTAGACACACACACACACACACACACACACACACACACACACACACACAGAGAGAGAGAGAGAGAGAGAGAGAGAGAGAGGGGGGAGGGGGGAATTATACAGGATATCTTACTCCGTTCAAAATGAGGAAGAAAGACTTTCTGCCGGAGTACTAAGAGACATGGCTGAGTTAGCTAACCTAACAACAGCTGATGATATCGTCCCACAAGAACATGAAAACAGTATAGCCTACAGTGGTGCAAGATGAAAATGACGCCCTCCGTCAACTTGCAAACAGATGCATTACTATCAAAAAAGTAACTTTTGACATTTTGAAGCTCCCCAGGACGAGAAGAACGGGAAAAATCTAAGAAAAATAGCTTCCGAGATTTGTAGGTTGCAGAACGAGAGGCCAAGTGCGCTTAAAAAATAAAAAGTGCTTTCCAGGTACTTGGAAGCCCTTCAAGACGAGAGGCCCGGGGCGGTTCATCCCCCCACTCACCCCCCTAATTAGTCCACCACTGTACGCATTAATGCGCTCGATCCCTTGCGGGAATCCGGTATAGGCTGCGAGCAAGTGGAATCAAATGGGCAGGGGGCACTACAGTCGTAGTGTGCTACAAGGTGAGAATTTGGGTTGGAAGGGAAACGTGCCTGGATACCCGAATTGCTTAAGGCGACCACTGGCCCAAAGCGGGAGATCGGGTTGCGAATCCCGGTCCACCAAAAAAAAAGTTCAAATGTTTGTATAGCTTATGGGACTTAACTACGGGGTCATCACTCCCTAAACTTACGAACTAGCTTATACTAAAGACGACACAAACATCCATGCCCGAGGGGGGATTCGAACCCCCGTCCACAGCGGCCGTGCAGACGTGACTGGCACGCCGAATACCGCTCGGCCACCGCGGCCGGCGGATCCACCATAAATTTTCAACTTAGCCAGTGAATTTGTTTTGTCATGTAACAGTCGAGATGTTTGAGTATCACGTATTTGTGATAAGAGGTCAGTGTATAATCCAAGGTATCTTCAAAACTTAGAAAAATCCGGAGAAACCTGGACGTGTGGCAGCTCCAGAAACGAGTGAATTTATCAACAGAGAAGTGTGGGGTGGAAGACTTACTAGATAGCAAGTACAGGGTGGCCACCAAACCTTCATTTTCAAATTCAAGGTTTTTTCCAGGTTTTCCAGGTTAAAAATAATTATTTTCCAGGTTTTCAAGAAACTTAATTTTGCTCAAGGGGTTAGCAAACAACTATGCCAGAAAAAACTAGTTACATATTTTTAAAACACATGTCATCCAAGTTGAACCATGTAATGTTGTAATATACACCAAGCAGTGGCGAATCCAGGATTTGTGTTGCGGAGGGGGGGGGGGGGGGGGGGACAGAGCTCAAAAGAATTGTGACATTGTACCTCAAACTGCTATAAAAAGAACCAGCTCATATTATGGGGTTTTCCTCATGGTTTTGGGGGATCTGCAGCCACATAGACCCTCCTCCCCCACCCCAGATTTGACATTGAGACAATGTAAAGTACAGAGTGTACATTTTAAGTTAAACCAGAATAACTAGAAAAAACAACGGTTTTCACCATTATGAACAGACGGCAGCTTAGGAAATGATACTAAACATGAACTGTCTCCACCGTTTGGGAGCGGTGTGGGTGTCTAGTGTAAAATTTTAAATGGAAACTCCCATTTTATATTGCAGATTCAGATTCTACAGGCCACATTATGTATAGTTTGGTTGATTTTTTTTCAATTGGCAACATATTGCACTGTAATGGTAAGAATTATTTGCCATGCTGCTGAAGAAATGTACCACCCAGGAAAGAAAATAAAGGTTAATCATATTGACGATGCTTCAGAATCCAACCAAATGATACTATATGTACATTTCTTCCTGGCTAGTTCAATTAAGTGTTTTTTCGGCAATTTATAACTGGTATTCAGACAAGGGCAATCTGGACTAAGGTATCACTTTGGAAGACTGCCCTGTCAAATGCGGGGAGAGGGAAGGATCATTTTTGGTATCATTTGGTAGCGTTCTGAAGCATCATGAATATGGTTTTCATTTATTTTATTTCCTATTTAGTACTTTTATTCAGCAGTATTTCTTACTATTACAGCGCCATCTGCCGTAAAAAAAAAAGAAAAAATCATCAACCAGACCATACATGATGTGGGCCTTAGAATCCGAATCTGCAATAAAAAATCTGGGCACCCATTTAAAATTTTACACTTGACACTCCCCTCGCTGAGTAAATTAATTATCCTCGTAATTGTTACCGCGATTCCTCATTGGCGCTAGCCGGGCCCGCATGAAAAACAGTTCAGCCATCAACAATACGTACATCATGACTGTGTTTACTATTTATATATTATCATTAAGCCTCCTATAAAACCGAGCTGAACTGTCCGCCATTTTTCCCCAAGCTGTAGGAATCGCCACGTTCCGGACGAAGCTCACGCGTTACCTCCCGTTTCATTCAACTCGCTCATACTCGCAAACTACTCGCTGTATGAACCTGAAATTTTCATGAATGTGTTCGTGAACGACTACATTTTCATTTTAGTTTCGTTTGCGGTAATAATTTATTAAGAGGATATACTGACAGTTTACGAACATGCACTTACTGACGACGTTACGGAATTTTCGACATGCGAGGAACTTTTGTTCTGTTGAAGTTAGGTAACACATTAAGCAAATGAAATGTTCAAAATACATCAAATTTTCATCGTCTCCAAACAGTAAATATGTGAGAAATGTATATCTTGAGATAATGGCAGTTAAACATGAAGCATTGGGATTCGCTCGCCTGTCTGGTAATTCCTCGTCTTCAATATTAAAGCACAGGTTATTACTGCATAAATTCCATACTTGACGATACTGGTACTAACTTCTTAACCCATTAAATTCAATAGTTGAAAACTACAAAAGTGCTGTGTTTCTATGTAATATTCAATTTAAATTTTTCAGATATATCAAAAGGTCATTGTAAATATCTCAATCCAGAGTGCTTTATTATGTGAGGAAATGACAACAAGTCAGTTCATTAGGTAGTGAAGAGTTTCTTGGTATCTGTCTTTTTCTAGTATTCTCGCATAAAATCCACGTTAGATCTAGTAATTTTCGTTCTATTACTGCTAAGAAATGTAACTCCTATTAGTTTTTGGAAACTGAGTAGTAGGTCTGAAACACGTTGGACAACAAGCAAAGAAATAAACATTTGTGACTGATGAAGGAATACCTGAACACTGATTAATAAATCCCTAACTTTACCCTTTTTCGTTAAAGAAAAAGAAAGAAAGAAAAAAAACTGTCAGAAATGAGTTCGCTACATAAAATAAATTTTAGCAATATGAGTGAAAGGTAAAGATCTCCTGCTAAGTTTAAAATAAATTTCAATACGTCAGGAAAATTTCATCCGCAGCAACATATGGTGTAACATGCACCAAACAAAATAACATAGCACCCCTTATTTTTTACTGAAAACTTTTCCTAACCTAGCGCTGTCTCTTATTTCAAAGCCAATATCTTACTAACCATGGCTATTCATGAAATTATGCAGATTTCGTCAAAATGCTGACATATAAAGATATAAGTAGCGAAAAAATTAAATATTTCTAACAATTAGTTTTCGCGAAATCATTTGTGAAAGAAGGCAGGACGTGCGCCTCTATGCTGTTAGTGCAGCGCAATTCCAACCATGTTGGGGAAAACATGGCGGACGTTTCAGCCCGAGTATTTAAGAGCTCTAATTACCAATGTTACGTCAGTCACAGCAATCGTCTATAATTATTACTAACGAACATAGACGCCGACTTTTGAAAATCTTGGGGTATGGTCAGTGACGTACCCAAGTATCTCTAAATAAAAAAATACAAAGCAAAGCCAAACACTTATACAGGACATACACGCTGTCGATACCACATCACAGTCACCATCGCGATTATAAGTCAAAGTCCTTTTGTATTTCACTATTTACTTATCCATTTTAACGATTTCACACGCAAGACATTAACCCTTTTAACCCCAAATGTTATTGATTTATGAACAAAAATATTTATTTGTTTATATCTATAAATAATGATTGGATTAATGTATATTTGACAGAAGTTTTGATTATTTTTAGGTTTTGGTGAGAAATTTGGGATGACTACAGATGGTATCATTGTGCAGGATATGTTTCCTTTACCGTAACTAATAAGATTTTCAAACTGTTGACTACTGATTCAGACATTGGACAATTATTTAGGAATAAAGTTTTTAAATTATTTTGTTTCCTTTTCCTTGATAAAATTATTTGTAAGTATTGTTGCACTTACTCCAACTTAGACATGAAGCAACGTTATATATTTCGACAATGCATTGTAGCCTAATGATCTTTGTTTCCTCGAGGTAACGCTAGACAATCTACTCACAATGAATTATTGGAAGCCCTGCAATGTTATTTACAATCTTTGAATAAATGGTTGTGGCTAGAAGGACAGATAAAGATGAGGGTAGGGAAGCGGTTAAGACGTAATTCCATGCACAGGTGACACAGGTCAAAAAGAGCAGAATATAAGGTCCGACTACTTCGTTCAATTGTTGACAAATTGTTGAAGCCTGAAAATTCAAATTCAGAAAAAGAATCCATCACTAGCTGTAGCTTTTCGAGAATTATGTAGGGCTGCCAATTAAAACACAAAGACCTTCGCAAGTTGTTATGAGGACTGTCTGTTTACAGAATGTTTTAGACAGAAGGGATAGGGCAGTCTTCGCAGCAAGTATGTCGGCTCACTGGTAACGTATGTGGTTGTCAAAAGGTTACTTCAAAAGATACCGGAAATTAAATTAGTAGTGTAAACATTTTCAATATATCGTACTAAACCCACTTCATTTCTAGTTATTTAATACAATTAAAGGTTGCCGCCGTCAGTTTACAATATTGACTTAACACGCGGAATTCCATTAACATTCGGACTATTTAGACAACGGTCACTTCACTCACATGTGAACGCGGATTTTAATGCCTACGAATTCAATTACCCGTTTAAAATAAACTTTTTTAGAGCGGTGTCTTACAAAAGCCAGCCGGCATCAATGGGATGAGAGAGTAGATTTTAATTACAGTCAAGAAATATAACATAAAGAAACGCCTAGCATACCCACTCAAATTTTGGGGTATGCTTGAGCGACCGAGCATACCCGTAGTCGGCGCCTATGCTAACGAAGCATCACAATACCAACTTTTACGGAGTTTATAGTTAAAATCAACAAAATGCTACCGTGAAGAGATTTTTCAACACGGAATCAAACAAAGATCAGATCTGTGTTGGTGGGGAAGGGGGGTCAATTACGAAAATTGATAAAATTTAGAACAAATAAATATCGCCTTTCATTCTAGCTGCGATTACGTAGTCGCGCCTTACGATAACATCCCGTCTCTTCGACGTAACATCGCGAGGAATTGAGTCGCCTGGTTGAACAACATTTCGAGATAAATACAGAAATAGATCCCGGAATACGTAACCTATAATTATAAAACGTTTTAAACCGCCCAGAAGTATATTTGAAAATGTTTTTGTACACAAAAATAAAGTGAAGAATATTATTTAACACGCGGGCACTGGCGATCTGAGCATTTTGCTCACCGTAATTTTAAAACGACTGGCATTTTGTTACTTTTAAATATTAAACTTTGAGGTTTTATCTTACTAAACTACAGGGATTACTTATTTACACTTATTAAGTACATTTCTAACTGGTCGTGTAATCTAATCTGAGCAAAAGGCTATACACGCGAACGATCATTTAACTCTTAAAGCCGCGAAATCTCATGTGTTAAAAATCCCGGTTTCCGGCTGAAATCCAAGGCCTTTTCCCGGTTTACCCCGGTTTTTTCAAATTCAAGGCTTTTTCCCGGTTTCAAGGTTCGGTGGCCACCCTGAAGTAGTACCGATACGTTTTCCTTATCTCTAAGCGCAGGTGAAGAGCAATAAAGTGGGACGCTGAGGGTGGAGCGGTCTCGCTGAGGCGACTCGGGTGTGACGAGAGGCGGAGGCCGGCTGCGCAACCAGCGTGATCGGTATACGAGCGGCAGCCGGTGGAACGCCCACGCGGGCCCAGTGCGTGCATGTTCCGCTATCAGCCGAGCCGAGGGCAGGCCGCAGACATCGCCTGCCCACTGGACTACCCAGCACTGCTTCTGGATGTGCACCGTCGACGCAAAACTTAAAGAGGCACTAGGAGAAAAGTGAATTTTCAGAAATGAAACGCCAAAATATCGCGAATAAATAATTTATTAGGTTGTGCAAATAAAATCCGCTACCAGTCACAATTTTTTGGCAGTTTATTAGAACACTACCGGTTTCGGGCTTGTGCCCATCCTCAGGTGTTTACATTCAGACAACTGTTTAAAGAAACGTTAATTACTTTGTGCTTATCAATACATAGGTATCCTATAGATATACATATATATAAAAAACAAATATGGTATGCGGTGGAGTGATTTGTGCTAAGGCTCTAAGTGTACTCACATATAAGTATCCAGTTCGTATTTATACATTTCTCGTGGATCTTGGTTGAGAACATTGTAGTAACATGATGCTAATTTGCACTCCCATGTTTAAGGTTTTGCACAGTACACTTCATAAGTTGCACTCCAAACATCGCCACAGTACACTTTATCACTGACACTCCAAGCATCGCATGTGCCTAAATGCAAACATTGCGATGCTTGGAGTGTCAGTGATAAAGTGTACTGTGGCGATGTTTGGAGTGCAACTTATGAAGTGTACTGTGCAAAACCTTAAACATGGGAGTGCAAATTAGCATCATGTTACTACAATGTTCTCAACCAAGATCCACGAGAAATGTATAAATACGAACTGGATACTTATATGTGAGTACACTTAGAGCCTTAGCACAAATCACTCCACCACATACCATATTTGTTTTTTATATATATGTATATCTATAGGATACCTATGTATTGATAAGCACAAAGTAATTAACGTTTCTTTAAACAGTTGTCTGAATGTAAACACCTGAGGATGGGCACAAGCCCGAAACCGGTAGTGTTCTAATAAACTGCCAAAAAATTGTGACTGGTAGCGGATTTTATTTCCACAACCTATTAGGAAAAGTCACGGAGTTCAACATCCATAATGGATAAAATTCAAATAATTTATTTACTGACGACCGGTTTCGGAGGAATGTGCCACCATCATCTGGATATATGTATTTTATAAGCTGATCATCTTATTTTAAAAAAATTATATAAAATAATGTGTTTTATAAGCTGATCATCTTATTTAAAAAAATATAGAAAATAATAAGTGCAATATAGTACTTAGTTACCGTCTAGTAAAATCATCTGAAGATCAAAACCAACTGCAGAACGGTCTAAATAAGGTATCACTATAGTGTAAAAATTGTCAATTGACTCTAAATAAAGCGAAGTGTGAAGTACGAAAAGAAACCCGTTAAGCCGGCCGCGGTGGCCGAGGAGACTGAGGCGCTCCAGTCACGGTCTGCACGGCCACTACGGTCGGGGGTTCGAATCCCCCCGCGGGCATGGATATTTGTGCCGTCCTTAGTATAAGGTAGTTGATAAGTAGTTTGTAAGTTTAGGGACTGATGACCCCGTAGATAAGTCCCATAAGCTTAACAAATATTTGAACATTTTTTTGAAACCCGTTAAACTTGTTTACAAGATAAACATTCAAATGTCTGTAAATCTATCGGACCAGACTGCGTGGTCATCAGTCCGTAGCTTACAAACTACTTAAACCTAGGTAAACTAACCTAAGGACAACACACACACCCATACCCCAGGGAGGACTCGAACCTCCACGGCGAGCAACCGCGCGCTCCGCAGCGAGACGCTTTAGACCGCTCGGCTACTCCACCACGGCTTTACAAGATAAATCAATCAAACGTGAAGGCCGTAAACTCCACAAAATATCTAGGCATTATTATTACTCCAAAGTTAAACTGGAAAGAACACGTAGATAATGTCGTGGAAAAGGCGAACCAGAGACTGCTTTTTATTGGCAGAACCCTTAAAAGATGCAACAGAATTACTAAAGAGACTGCATACACTACATTTGTTCGTCCTTTTTTGGAGTATCGCTGGCCACTGTGGGATCCTTATCAGATGGGTTTGACGGAGGACATAGAAAGAGCCCAAAGAAGGGCAGCTCGTTTCGTATTGTCACGATACAGGGGAGACAGCGTTACGGAAATGATACAGGATCTGGGATGGGAACCATTGCAACAACGGCGCTTATCGCTGCGGCGTGGACTACTTACGAAACTCCAATCGCCAACGTTCTCCACTGAATGCGAAAATATATTGTTGACTCCCACTTACATAGGTAGAAATGATCATCAGAATAAAATACGAGAAATCAGAGCTCTAACGAAGAGATTCAGGTGTTCTTTCTTCCCGCGCGCTATTCGAGAATGGAATGGGAGATGAATAGTATAAAGATGGTTCGATGAACCCTCTTCCAGGCACTTAAATGTGATTTGCAGAGTATCCCATGTATATGTACATGTAGATCATATAAAATGCATCTTGTAAGCTGTTATGTTAACTTATGCATTTTTATATGATGATTACGTGCTATGTTGCACTTATCATTTTATACCAATTTTTAAATAGGATGACCAGCTTATAAAATATATATGACCAGATGGTGGCGGCACAGTCCTCCGAAGCCGGTCGTCAGTAAATAAATCATTTTGTATTTATGATTATTTTATTCTTTTGGAAAGTATGTATAATACCGCATAATGCATGACATTGTAGTTGACATAGAACTTATCATCGCTACTGTATTTTCACGGGAATTTATTACACCTTCATGAAGTCAACAATTGTTCCACATTCTTCGTAACAACTGACGTCCACAACATTCATATATCACCTCCCATAACTATGCACCGCTGAGCTCTGAGATACATGTCCTGGAAAATTTGCACGGCCTTCCTTTTGGATTGTGTTTAAAAGCTCGTCACGTTTTGTGGATGTCAGTAATGTCGCCACATCTCTTTCCTTTGAAAGCGAGTATGAGTCGAGAGAAATAAGAGTAAGTCTAGACGATTGAGATCCGGCGAGTATAGTGAATGTTCAGTTTGCACCACACCCCTTTTGCCAAGAACTGATGGCGATGTGCAACTTAATCATCCACCATAGACGCCGGATCAAAATCGTCTAGAATTCTTCCGATTACCTCGCGACACGAACTATCTTTCAAAGAAAAGGGATTTGACTATATCCTTGACATCCGACGAAACCTGACGAGCCATTTGAACACCATCTCAAAGGAAAACTTCGTGAAAAGTTTCCAGGACACGTGTAGCAGTGCTCAGCAGTGTATATTTATCGAAGGTGACTATTTCGAAGGACAGTAAAGTAACTGTGGTTCATTGACCAGACAGTGACTTGTACGAGAACATATTATTCACAGAAGAGGACCGTTGGCTCGAGTTGTAGATTATACTTGGCTTCATATCTGTGATTCAGTATTTCATTTAGTGCATATCAAATTTACTTTGCAAGATTTACATTTTTTACGCCATTGAAGATACTATGCACAAAATGTGGTGTCGCACCAGTCTAAAGTGCGCGCCACCTACTTTCGCCTCGCGCCGCCCTGCACGCACGGCGCGGCGTTCTTACGACGTCAGCCACGAGCGCCCTCAGCTGGAACTCCGCTCGTGGCCACGACTGCTGCATCGGCCTCTTGGGACTGAGATAGGAACCACTTAACACTTGGGAATCAGATAGGCACCAGTAAAGACTTGGCTATCGGATAGGCACTAGGAATCATCAGTAGGCAGGCCTCTATATAATCTATGTATCAGCATTCTGCAGTCAAGAACTCTCTAAAACTTAAGTATTACTAAGTCTCTATGAAATATATATATCTCGCTCTAATTTACTCTAGTGTTTCTAGTTTCTGCTGTCCCACTGGCTGGACACCTCCATACCGCACACGCGTGCATCCTTTATTCCTGTGTCGGTCTCTTTCTACTCGGGCACCGATACCTAAAACAACCGGCAGAACCGAGACACAAAAGTGGCGACGAGGCTGGGATACAAAACAAAATTCCTGGTGGGACCGGACGCCAGTCTGCATCTGATACAGAAGTAGATCAGATACTTAGTAATGAGTAAATTCATTTACGGGTACCTCAATGTAATGACGAATCTCTCTGCAGGTTCAGCCGGCCGCAGTGCCCGAGCGGTCTGCGGCGTGCCAGTCATGGTCTGCACGCCCGCTGCGGTCGGGGGTTCGAATCCCCCCTCGGGCATGGATGTTTGTGCCGTCTTTAGAATAAGCTAGTTCATAAGTAGTTTGTAAGTTTAGGGACTGATGACCCCGTAGTTAAGTCCCATAAGCTCTACAAACATTTGAACATTTATCGGCAGGTTCTATATATTTCTTCATCGCTGTGTCGTTCTTTCTTGTATAAACACATATTGCATTGAACAGTTTGTCATAACAAGGAACCGACATTCGATATACAATAAGAGAATTTCTCTTCGTACACTTGGTGTTGCTGAAACATTAAATGAAACTTTCCAGTTGATTACTTGCAAGCATTGAATCTGTACCCCATACGTCTCGCTTTTTTCTTATAATTATACTCTTAATATCGCAGACTAATTGGTACTGTCCACCCGCTCGGTTAGCCGTGTGGTCTAACGCACCGCTTTCTGAGACGGTGAGGCGTACCGGCCCCGGTTCGAATCCGCCCGGCGGACTAACGAAGGGGGTCGGAATGCCGGCCAGCCTGGATGTGGTTTTTAGGCAGTTCCCTCAGTTACACAATCCGCAAACATTTCGTAACACTTTACACTTTCACACATATAACAGACATTTGGGGTACACACTTCCTCCCAGGGGGCATGGTGTGGTGACAAGAAAAGCATCCGGCCATCCCGTCAATACTAACATGCCAAATCCGAATAAACAAGCCGACCCTGCGTATGCGCGAAAGGGCTAAAGAGAAAGACTAAGACTACTGTCCATTTTGAAACTGTGATGTAGTAAAATCAACGCCAACGCCCCAAATACGTGATGTACATTATACACCCAACGCGGCGTTTCTAGCACCCTGTGTAGTATGCACTTTTGACATCTAGTTTTCAACGTTATCGTCACGGCGATTTTAGCGCTCATATAGAATAGCCCTTAGGGAAATCACGGGAAACCTAAAGCCAGATGGCGGGAGACGGATTTAAACTGCCGTCCTCCCGAATTCGAGTCCGATATGCCAATAACTGTGCTCCCTCGCTCGGTTGATGCAGAAAGGGAACTGGTGTCATTTCAGAGGCAACAAAAATAAAATTTCCCAAGGTAAGAGGCACTGCAGAGTGTTTTCCGCCCCGAGAGTGGCTGTGCACCGGTGAAGTTTCCATAAACAGGAAGGCGGTGCGCTGTTGATCCGACGACGTTTGGGTCGTTGCGCAGGTACTCCCAATTCGTCTGGGTGTCGCCCTCTCCGGCGACTACTTTTAAGCATTCCTCTCCAAACAACGACCCCATTGTGTGGCCGGCGAGTAAGCAGCGACTCTCCCCTGCCGCTGCAGGCCGCCAAAGGGCAACAAACAAAGGCGCGGGGCCCGGCAGGGGGAATGGAATCGTCTCGGGCGAGAGGGTGTCTGGCGCGGGCGGGCGGGGGACAGCCCACACTGGGGGCGTGGCGGCTCTGAAGAACGGCTCGCGAAACAGACGACGGGGCGGCCGATAACTTCGGGTCCACCACAGACCACCCGCAACAGCGCGGGGAGCCTGCAAACGGCCCCATCTGTCGGTCCACCAGTGGACACGACGGTCACATGTGGCACCCACAGATCCAGTTGCGGCGCTAGGCGTCGACGACCGCCGACGGCCTCGCGCCTGTGGGGGCCTCGCAAAACATTGTCAAATTTTCAGATTTTTTTCTTCTTTTTTTTATATATATTTGATGTTTAACACTCCCGCTTAGGACTGATCACCAACGTAGTTTGGTCCCATAGAATTACAAACATTTGAAATAAAATATGAATACATACATGCGACAAGTTTCATGGTGACAGCTCAAACGGTATCAGAGTCTCAAGGTAGCCCACTGGCTTGCAGATTATAAAAATCTCCTTCATTCAAACGTACATGGTGACCAGTCAAACAATTTGGATGTTAGTTGTAACGTATTCTCCGCCATGCACCTATGGTGGCTAGCCCATGTATTAATGCAGGGTATAATCTATCTCCATTCCAAATGACATTCAAATCTGTCCAACCCTTTCAGCATGCAGGAATAGCAAACATATTAATCTATTGTAAGGTACCCTTCGCCAGGCAACATACGGTGGCTTACGAAAGGCAGCCCATGTATTTATCAGGGTATGAGCTACCTCTGTTCCAAATTTCATTCATATCCGTCCAGCCATTACAGTGTGAAGAAAAGTGTAAGAAAAGAAATAACTAATTGTAAAGCACCCTCCGTCATGCACCATACGAATTTTAGTATGATTAATTTTTATGTCTTAGATGTTTTTGTGGCGTGGATCTCGGTAGCAACGCGATAATTGATGAAAGTAAAAGGTAAAGCAGTCAACAATCCGAAGATTGGTTTGAACACCACAGTCCTTTACTAGGCATGGTCCTGTTTGGAGGTGGTATGCCGTTGCCTTCCTCCGACCTTTGAACTGACTTACCCAGCCAGTTATAGGGGGACCTACAGTTTAACGTGGGTTCCGAACCACGGTGCTACTCGGTATTTTTCACATGAGCAATACTGCCAGAGATGAAAGAAGTGTAAAGTGACAGATAAAAATCCTAGGATGGAACCCGCGACCTTTGGATTTGTAGTGCGACACTCTACCACTGTGCAACCGAGGCGCAAGATAGGGGAATTATAGCAGTCTAACATATTTAGTCGCGATCTCACTTGTGTAAAATCTGTTACCGACTGACAGCTGAAACAATATTGGCGCTCACAACTGATCCCCGAATTGTTTTGACCAGTATTTATAATTTTACTCGCAGAATAACATAGTAAAATACTTGCTTATCTTTGTGAATGACTCTGTATGTACAATGGCCTAAGGGGCCACTGTGATGAGGTCAACGTTTCTAAAGTTACACACTACTTACGTTAAAGACGAAAATAAACGCACGCACACACACACACACACACACACACACACACACACACACCCGGGGGAGGACTCGAAACACCGGCGGGAGCGTCCGCGCAAGTAGTGACATGGTGCCTCATACCATGGGGTCATCCCCGCGTGGCGCAATATTTTATGCAGTTAACTACTCAACAATCAACAATGACTTGTAGCCCGGTAGCAATAGTGACTATTACATGCATGACTTGCACGCGGTGAAATGCATGAGTTGCTGAATTGTCAAGCGACAGCGCTGCATGCAGTCAGGTTACAAGCAAACGATAAAGAGATCCGACATAAACATGACGTGACAGTGCGTTTGATCTGACCAAATGAGATCTCATGTCTGCCGCTTAAGACCTACGGTCGCGGCTCCAGAGGCAGACGGCATTTCACTGATAGTGGGGCAATTCTGTCTACATACAGCAGTTGGTTCTGAACGGAAAACACGTTAAACGTGGTTTTAATGAGGCACGTGCAAACTCAGATACTAGAGTCTGCATAACACGGAACATGCTCCTTTAACGTTCTTTGAGACCTGTGCTCTCCAGTGGCAAATGTCGACTATGTACAGGGTGACCCAAAATTCACTAAATTATGACTATGCACTAAGACTAGCCAACTGGTCAAAAGAAAAAAATTGATGACAGTTAACACCGAAAAGACATTCAAGTTTTTCTCTGGCTCATTCAATCCCAAATATAAATTTACACTATGAAAATAAAAAATTAACACAATGTGACGATCCAAAGTACCTTGGAATCTCTCCGGACCGAAAAATAACATGGGTAAACCATATACAAAATACAGCTGAAAATGTCAATAAAAATTGGACATCCTTAAGAGATTAGCTGGAAAAAAGTGGGGCAGCTCCCTGGAAGTTCTAAACTCTACTCTCTAATTTATATAAAACCCAGTACTCTGTATGGATGTGAAGTATTACTCCCAGCGAATGTATCTAAATTGGAGGTTCTCCAAAATCAAGCTCTACGCCTGATTACAGGAACAGTAAAAACAACACCAATTTCGGCTCTTCAAGCAGCGACTGCCATTCCACCTCTAAAATCAGAAATTATGAGACTAGCACTAATCCAACATGAAAAATTACCCAGATTACCCAGTGACCCACATTGGAACAACTACCAATGTCATGCCAGCCGGTAGAAAACACAGAAAGGCTTTATGCAATGTATTGAAGCAGTAAGACAAGACCACTGTCCACCAATCAGTAAAGAAGACTTCGCGCCCCAAGTCAGTCCTCTTAAAGTATGCCCAGTTATATTCAGACTTCAAGTGAATGAAAAGTTTATTAAAACATAAATGAATACATAACTTATTAAAAATATGGTTCTAGAAATGATAAATGCTAACTACACTCAAACAGAATGGCTAAATATATATATAGAAATTCTCCACAGAGATGATAAATTATTACTCAAAAGAGATATATTGGCTGGCCAGTACTTACCTTTTTGCTGTACTGCCGATAGTTACACTCAGAAAAAAGAGGAGGAAAATAACGAGCTTTCGGAACTGTGTTCCTTCTTCAGGTGGAAAAAAAGGAGGAATGGGAAAGGTAATTCACGACCTAGGTTATGAGGATGGTGTTAGGTCGTGAATAAGTACTGGCCAGCCAATCTATCTCTTTTGAATAATAATTTATTATATATATATATATCCTTGACTGAAGCAAATTGTATAGCTGGTGCTGGAGTTCACAGTGAAATATATTGTTTTTACAATGCTGTAGGACAGTATTACTCCCATTTTGATGGAGAGCTGGAGGCAATAAACCTGGCACTAAAACAATTTTTGTCCGTATCCGAAGGTCACAAAACGGTTGTTATATTTTGTGATTCCAATTCTGCAATACAGGCAATTGCATCCTTCCAAATACCTGTAGGTGCTTGCATAAATGAAATAAAATTCTCTATTTCCTCAATCACCATGGCTGGAACTGAAATAATTTTTCAATGGATACCAGCACATACAGGTCTACATGGGAATGAAATGGCAAACTTTCTAGCCAAAAAAGAAACCTATATTTCTCAAACAAAGTGCCCAAAATTATCATACATATCCTTTAAAAGACTTACCAACAACAGTTTCAAGAAGAACTTTTACGACCACTTTACAACAAAAGGGCAAGGAAAAACATGGCTTCTACTGTTAGAAGAGAAGAACGCACTTCCCAAACACCCACGACGGAAAACGGTGGCAGAATTTAGAAGAATTACCGCCCACGACTGCCTTGCGGAACACCTGCACAGGATTGGAATCTTACCCTCACTGAAGTGTGTTATATGTTAAAGAGAAGACACCATTATGAATTGGGAGAATCTAAGAAACTGTGAAAGACGGCAATATTGTGACGGGATGTCAGATGGTCAATTGTAATGGGAAGTTAGAAGACTAATGACTATGTATCAAATGCCTGAGCATTAAATAAATAAATTACTAAGTACTAAGTCGAGAAATAATGTAGGGAGAGAAGTACAAATTCGCACACATACTCGAAATGACATGGCCGACAAAGGGTTTTATTGACACCAACAATGAGTATAGGAACAGTCCAAAAGAGGGTACTGAACAGCAACACGAGTGACGCCGTATGAGCAGTATGAGGAAAAAATGTTCAAATGTTTTTAAAGTCTATGGGACTTAACTACGGGATCATCAGTCCCTAAACTTACAAACTACTTATGAACTACTTACGAACTAGGATGGCACAAATATCCATGCCCGAGGGGGGATTCGAACCCCCAACCGTAGTGGCCGTGCAGACTGACTGGAGCGCCTTAGTCCCCTCGGCCACCGCGGCTGTTGACTGGACCAGAAAAGGCACTGTGAGTGAAGTTTTAGTGTGAGATTGGAGAATCCGCACCGCAGCTTTACGATACTATTGTGACAAGAAGGGTGTTCGAATGTGTAAAGATCCTGAGACAAGTGTCTTTGCGGAGAAGAGGATTACGAATTCGAGGTCACGTGTTGTTTGGACTATCAGCCCCGCAGTGGGCGACCGTACCCACGTGCTACTCGTGCTCTGTCAGTTCAGAAAAAAATAGAGACTTAGCGAGCTCGTCTACACAAGGTGCAGTCACCGCTCGTCCAAATCGGTATTCGGCGCCCTGTTGTTTGGAGAGTACTAAGGCGTACCTTCCAACGTTATCCGTACAAAATCCAGCGTCAAACTGTGACCCACGGACTTTTTTATGCTAATTATTGCTTTTGTAACAAATGGATCTCCAATTCTTGATTATGTTGTGCGTTATTACTGGCTTCAATAAAAACCCCATGTAACTGCATGTGTGTCAATTTTATCACTCTCCATCTACAGTGTTTTAACCGACTTTTGGGTCACCCTGTATGTTACACAAGCCATAAGGTTTGCGGTTTCTTCACAGTTTTAACGGTTTTAATACAAATTTGTTACTAATATAATTACTGACACATATCTCGAAAAGAGTAACACCGCACATGAGAGGATAGAAGGCAGTGATGTCTTTGCTTTTCTCTCTCTCTCTCTTTCTTTTCTTTTTTCTTCTTCTCTCTCCTCTATTTCAGTAAACATGACATGGTGTTACTTGTGGATGTCATATCAACACTGAAAAAAAAAAAAAAAAAAAAAAAAAAAAAAACGACAGTTCTCGTCATTTCACTGGGGCAAAGACGAACAGCATAACGCAAATGAACAATTGAACAGTGTTTCATACGTCGTTAGACAATACCAGACAAGTCACTCATGATCTCTGCAGAAACAGACGACCTTGTCACCGCACAGCGAGATGACAAAGAACTGTAGCATTGTGTTACGAAGCCTTTGTGTTCGTTAGAGCAGGACAAAGGATGAGGGATGTATGTCCTAGGAGTCCGGCAAGAGATATTTCTCGTCGTAATACGAAGATTGGAAAGTGTACATCCGTAACAAGGAAAAGTTCCAAAAGAGAAAAGAGAAAATTGTTGTTTACACGACATGTAGCCCCTATAACTCTGCGTACAAATTATCCAGATGGACATTTGCACTATCATGTTTTCAGAAACGCTTGTTTCGCTGCTTCGTACTTTAAAACACTATGATGTACCTAGAAACTACGTTACTGTAAATTCTATGTAGTTCTTTCCCGTGCGCCTGCACTAGCAAAGCCGTTAGTTTACATGCGCAACTTTATTAACTCAAGCCTTTCATAAAAGTTTTACAAGGAGACTTTCCGGTCTCGGAAATTCAGTTCGGGAAAGAAACTTCGTATGTTAGTAATATACGTCAAGGATGTTCAGTTATGGAAGTTTTGAAGCGCACTATCCAGAAAACTCCGAGATAAAGGGCTATAAAGTTTAAGCGCAACTCTATCTTATACATGGTGAATCACCTAAAACTTGCACAGCAAATACTGCGGAAACGGAAAGTGCGATTGTTGTGCGTTTTTCACAGAATAGATTGGTAGTCAAGGACTCGTATTGTTAGCCAATAAACAGATTGTAAAAATACCTAGAAAGTGAATTTTTTATGCAAACACGCCATTTTTAAATGGAACTATGGTTTTTTCTATCATGCACTGGAATTTTTGACACCAGCTGTGTACAAAGAATTTTGAATGACGTTTTATCACGTTTAGTTTTTCAGCTACAACCATTCAAAGTTTTGGGGACGGAGGCTACAACAGAGTAGCTGACTGGCTGGTGGTCATGAGACAGTGAGCCGTGCCCCAGACGCTAGCCACTCGGCCAGTTAGCTACGCTATCGCAGCCTCCGCACCCGAAACTCTGAACGGTTGTAGCTGCCAAAGTAAACGTGATAAAAATATCATTCAAAATTCTGGTGTCAAAAATTCCATTTAAAAAATTGTACCTTTGCATAAAAAATACACTTTCTAAGTAATATTACAATCTGTTTGTTGGCTAAAAATACGAGCCAATCCATACTGTGAAAATCGCACATCAATCGCACTTTCCGTTTCCGAAATATTTGCGGTGCAAGTGTTAGGTGATTCACCCTGTATACGAGGGTTGGAATTTAAATAGTGGCAACTATTTATTCACAACCGATACAAAAGCGCAACATGTTTACACCTGTTACTGTCCTTCATTGTAGTCACCAGCGTCGTGTGGAACCCGTTGCCAGCGATGTGGAAAGCGTAGTATACCGTTAGCAGAACCTGTTCTGTTGATGGTACGAATGGAGCGGTCTACTGCCTAGAACAGGAACAGACTGCCTGCAACAGTTCTGAAGCTAATGCCACGAAGTGGTTCCCTCGTCTTCGAAATCTAATCAAAGTTACAAGGACGTACGTCCGGGGAGTATAATGGATGGTACAGTACTTTCCAGTCCCGTCGAACGAGCAGAGCAACCAAAGTCTGCGCTGTAAGCGCCAGGGCATTGTCGTGAAAAATGATGGGTGGGTTGCACAGAAAGTGTTCTTTCACAAAATTGGTCGTATGTGATGCTCCAAAAACCAACAGTTAATGCACTGACTGTCTGCTGTAGAGGAACGTAATGCATTAAGATAACACCATCACAGTCGTACTCAAGAATCACTCTGACGCACTTTCGACTTTTGCGGCGACCCATAATGACGCCATTCGTTGGATTGGCGTTTCAGTTTTGGCTCGTACGATGTGGCCCATGTCTCATGCAGTGTTACGGTACGTTAGGCCGCTCGTTCACAAGTGACTGTGTTTCCTTCGATTGTGCGCACGCCGGTGACGTGGGACGGGCGAGTCCATTTGCTCGGAGGTAAGGTACATATGCCAACAACGTGTGCTATCAGCGAAAATAGTAGATTCCTTTGCATAGTGTCTCCACAGCAGTGTTGCCACTATTTGAGTTCCGATCCTCGTATAAAGTCTTGTGCAGTAGTATGGCGAAATAGCTCTGGTAGTAATGTGGCTGTGCAAAGTTCGATCATACCTGCTTGTATCGTTTCATCTTTATAATTTGTTTTAAAAACTGCAGCATTTCACAAATAAAATTAATAATAGAAAATATTACCAATTACATCAAAAAGAGATTTACTTAAGAAATGATGGTAGCACGTAATTTACATTTTAATTATAATATTTTATTTTTAAAAATCAAATAATACCAAACGTATTTTGCCACTAATGAAGGTAAATTAAAGCGTTACAAATCGTTGTCACTGCAATTTCATTACAAAATTAGGCGATTGTGCACGCCTTGGAAAACTAATAAATATTCGTTGTAAATTAAGAGACAATGATTCCTTCACGGAGGAGCAGATACTAACTGCTGCCCTATTTCATGTATATAAACAGGCAGACGGTCAGGAAAAGTCAAGTGAATAAAAAAAAAAAAAAATGTTTTTTGAAGGTATGTTCAAACTTGGATCTGAGTCATGACACCGTGCTACAACACCAGCCTTCAATGACAAGTCCATCGATTATGTATGTGTTGCACTTAAAACTTTAGAGCCCTTTTTCTTGTAATTTTCTGACTAGCGCGCTTTAGAACTTCTAGGAGTGGACGCCAATGAGGTACACACTACTATCCTGCGAAGTCTCTCCCGTATTCCATTTCCGAGGTCTTCTTGTTCTACATCTTAGTGAAGTACATTTTTATCTATTTTGGTAAGCAACTATTTACATGGGAATCAGAAACTTGTTACAGGGTAAATGCCCAGTAAATATCTTAATATCGGGACTGCCACCAATTTTATTTTTATTATTATTATTTTCGTTTGTCCTCAAAGTGCAAATAGGTTGCATTGCCAGACGTTCGACATTTCGCAAACGGGACACAAATACTCATGCCCTCCACTACACACATACGGCTTTCCTTTGTTGTTGTTGTCGCCCCTCCCCCTGTTCAGCGTCCTTTTTTTCGCGGCCTCAATCGCGTTCAGTGAGCTATTTTCGGCGCTCAGTCCCAACCCCTCTCGTCAGGGGTACGTCAGCTTGTCTTGGAAACCATTTGGCGCCCTTCTGAGAATGCCGCCCGGGACAGACTCCCCAGTTTGCCCCCTCCCCCAAACCCCACAGATCTTGGACTGCAGCTAGCGCTAGATACAATTGTTTCTTTAAACTATATCTGCCGATATAGATTACGAGGCAGGCTAGTTTAAGTGACAGTGGGGTGAATCAGACCGACATGGATTCCGCGCCTTGACCTAACGGTCGAGGAGATGAGTTTTAGACGGCTTCCAAACTCGTTTATGGTAAATACTCGGCACTGGGCGGGTCCTCAATTGTGACATCACCGTCTGTATGGGGGTGGGTGGGTGGGTGGGTAACTGAATAAATAGTTTTGATCATGCACGTATTATGACTCAAGAAGGAAAGTATACGGCATTGCCTTCCAATGAGAATTCAATTAAATCAATGAAGAAATTTATGCCGCGGTCGGGATTCGAACTCAGGACCTCCTGCTTACTAGGCAAGGGTTATAACCAGTAACACACCTCGACTTACTAGATACGGCGATTGAACGGACTCCCTCGATAACACAAATTTGATTCTACCTCATATTTCCCCTTTATAAATACATACCAACGTTGTAGAGGCTTCCAATAATAGAATAGAACCCCAGGAATGAACGTTAATGGGAACGAGTCAGCCTTGTACAGCTCGCACAAGATGTCGTGTCCCATGCGCAGAAACGCATTGTCGAGTTGTGCGCAGGGTGAGTCCATTCCTTTATTTCGGATTTCGGAGGGGCGGCCGGCTATTTGCACTTTGCCCACCGAGCCGTACGCGTCGTCTGTCAATAAGATGTCAACTGCACCACGTGACCAGCAACCAACACGCAACTGAGGCGGCTACTCCTTCCAAACAACGAAACGGATTCGCCTAGCGTCCAAGTCGAGAATGCAGGAGCCACGACTTCGCACAAGTTCTACCTCAGATACAGGCGTAAAAAAAAAAAAAAAAAAAAAATCAAATAATAAATCAATGTCCATAGGCGTATTTTGACTCGATATTTATATCAAAGATATTGAACTGAAGGAGAGGCACTGAGCCGGCCGCGGTGGCCGAGGTGACTGAGGCGCTCCAGTCACGGTCAGCACGGCCACTACGGTCGGGGGTTCGAATCCCCCCTCGGGCATGGATATTTGTGCCGTCCTAGTTCGTAAGTAGTTCATCAGTAGTTTGTATGTTTAGGGACTGATGACCCCGTAGTTAAGTCCCATAAGCTTAACAAACATTTGAACATTTTTGAGAGTCACTGAATTAAAATTGCGCCACGGACGAGATTCGAACCCGGGACCTCCTTCTTACTAGGCAATCCCTATAAACACTAACCCACCTGCGACTTAATGGACATTAATTCAATGCCTCTCCTTCAACGTGTTTGATATGTCTCTGGTCATAGATTTATTATTTGATCAAAAACCAATAATGTTCAAATGTTTGTAAATCTATCGGACCAAACTGCGTGGTCATCCGTCCGTAGCTTACAAACTACTTAAACCCAGGTAGACTAGCCTAGTAATCGATGGAAAGGCATCGACTAAAACGGAGGTGATTTCGGGCGTTCCACAGGGTAGTGTTATTGGTCCTCTGCTGTTCCTTATATACATAAACGATTTAGGGGAAAATCTAAGTAGCTCTCTTAGGTTGTTTGCAGATGACGCCGTCATTTACCGTCTGGTAAAATCATCTGAAGATCAAAACCAACTGCAGAACGATTTGAATAAGATATCAGTATAGTGTAAGAATTGGCAGTTGACTCTAAATGATGAGAAGTGTGAAGTCGTCCACATGAGTACGAAAAGAAATCCGTTAAAATTTGTTTACATGATAAATCAATCAAGTGTGAAGGCCGTAAACTCCACTATTACTTTTGACTTAAATTGGAAAGAACACGTAGATAATGTCGTGGGAAAGGCGAACCAGAGACTGTGTTTTATTGACAGAACCCTTAAAAGATGCAACAGAACTACCAAAGAAACTGCATACACTACGCTTGTCCGTTCTTTTATGGAGTATTGCTGCCCAATCAGGTGAGTTTGACGGAGGACATCGAAAGAGTCCAAAGAAGGGCAGCTCGTTTCGTATTGTCACGATACAGGGCAGACAGCGTTACGGAAATGATACAGGATCTGGGATAGGAATCATTACAACAACGGCGCTTATCGCTGCGGCGTGGGGTACTTCCGAAACTCCAATCGCCAACATTCTCCTCCGAATGCGAAAATATATTGTTGACTCCCACTTACATAGGTAGAAATGATCATCAGAATAAAATACGAGAAATCAGAGCCCGAACGGAGAGATTTAGGTGTTCATTCTTCCCGCGCGCTATTCGAGAATGGAATGGGAGGTAAAATGGTATAACGGTGGTTCTATGAACCCTCTGCCAGGCACTTAAATGTGATTTGCAGAGTATCCCATGTAGATGTAGACAACACACACACCCATGCCCTTGCCCCAGGGAGATCAAAAACCAAATGTTTGTATAGCTTATGGGACTTAACTGCGGGGTCATCAGTCCCTAAACTTACAAACTACTTATGAACTAGCTAATCCTAAGGACGGCATAAATATCCATGCCCGAGGGGGGATTCGAAGCCCCGACCGTAGTGGTCGTGCAGACCGTGCCTGGAGCGCCTCAGTCCCCTCGCCCACAGCGGCCGGCGATCAGAAACCAAACAATTGTGTTGTAAGTAACGTCGGTGGCGATGAAGGAAAGGAGAGCACAGTGGCATCGACATGGCCGCCAGTCATTATCATTAGCGTCGCGTAACGTCGGCAGCAGCCTGGCGCCTACCCAGACACGTGGGCCCAGGCGCGGCGGGTGGCGCCTGCAGCTGATTGCGGCAGCGGAAGGGGGCGTGGCCGCCGGTGACGTCACAGGCGGCCGACACACACCGGCACGTGGCGCTCCTGCTTTTGTTCATAATAGGAATGGGCGGTTTAACTTCAAACACGATGATACTGTGCCAAGACCGCAATAGTCCGTTTATTTATGCTGGCGACGCGGAGGTACCACCTTCTGCTTATTGGGAAACGTAAAGAAGTACAACCTCTATAGACTGTTACATAAATTCATACCTGCCAACCTTCAAAACTTAAAAATCAGGAGGTCTAGTTTAAAAAATTGGGACACACTTCAAAAATCTGGAGATATGTACTATAAAAACTGGGGCTGATTTATTATAAACCGTAATTAATTGTAGCCTTTTTTGATGATCTAGCAATGCTATATAATGGCAGTGCCTCAAATGTTGATTATATGATTCTATTTGTAACCATTCTAGGTAATTAATTTGATTTTTCAATTAAAACAAAAATGTCCCTATCTTTGTTTTTGTGTTGTACTTACTCTGCCTGCGATTATTTTACGGAACACTTTGACCCACACAGTCATCGCATTTAATTGGTAAAATAAACAAGTAAATAAATACTTGGGCTCCATCACACTATCACTTTGATTTTCATTTTTATCGTCATATTTCAGGTTTGTTTTGTTACTCGACACGTCTCATTTTCTGTGTGCCTCTCTTTTTGCAATTGTTTTGGTATATCTATTACATTTTTTGCCGCACTGAAACACATACAACAAAATCAAAAGCGCAAGGAAAATAGCTATTACACAAGAGTTGCCCTTCCGTATGATACTAACACTCCTTACCATTCATTCGAAAGGTCCTCACAGATATATTCGTAGATTTCTTCTGCTCTTTTCCGCACATTTGGAGATACATACGTACTGTTGTGCTCTGTTTAAAACTGATGTTTTGTCGTCGATATATATATATAAATCTTGGGTTTTAGGTTAAAAACTAAAAATCGGGAGAAATAGTGGCAAAATCGGGGGGTCAGAAGAAAACGTGAAAAATCGAGAGACTCCCGCCTAAATCGGGACAGTTGGCACCTATACATAATCATATATACTACGAAATTATGCTCGTTAACGTGATGGTTATACAGTGCTTTAGTTGGAAAAAAACATTTTAGGCGGTACCCTGCTCGGCGGGAAAAAGTTTTAGGCGGTACTCTGCTCACATCACATGAATGAGTCAAATAGACATTTTTAGAAAATCAAGAAAGTAATGATTAATTCGCGAGAATACATTAACAAAATATAGCTATCATTTACAGATTTGAAACTCATTCTATTCAAGGGTTTACTGTACAGGATACCACCCATTGGCTTTGGACAACAACATCTTACTGTAACTAATCTGGAGTGTCGTTCCAGAAGTCAATAAGAGTGCGTGTTGCTTCCGGGAATTAAAAGCAGAGGCATGTCACACGAAAACCGTTACAAATTTCGGACAATGGAACTGCGTGGAACCTTTAAAGTCGGAACCTAGCGTTTACCGCACTAAGAAGCAAATCTGGCACCGTTACCAACAGCTGAACAGGTACACATCCAGCCGGTTGAAGTAGCATTGGTCAAAGAGATTAAAATTCACTTCCATTTTAGTTCCTACTAGTGCAACGACACACTATTTTATAATCTTAAACTGACTACAGTGAGAAAAAAACGGTTAAGTAAAGATGTTGCGATGTACTGTCCCTTACATTTTTAAAAGAATTGGCGAAATGTCCCACTTGCTTTCTTCAACGAATAGGCAACGATATTGCATACAAAAGACTTTGAGTATGTAGTGGCTTATCTCTTTGGAGCCAGGTTCTTAAAAACTTTGGAGTCGGTAAGAAGAATTTACTCTGTATCGGTTCAGACCAGTCGGAACTCTCCATTGAATAATTCGAAAATTTGACCGCCAGTCAAATTCCATTGGAACTGTACGAAAATGCAATTTGAACGCTTATACGTTTATGATCGCAACTCGAACGAATCTAAAACTTTCCAATTTTTCTTTCCGAAATCCATTCGACACTTTACACTAAGTTGATCTGTGTTTACATTTTTTCGAATGAATTTTAGCCAGTACCCTAACAGCGAGTTCAAATTTTAGGCGGTACGCCGTACCGCCCAAACTAAAGCACTGTGGTTATGTAACAATGTACAGAGATTATACTGCCTACCATTCCTCACAGAGCAGCAGATTGTACAATGCGTCCATAAATAAAAGTACTATTGCGAGCTTGTTTCATGTGTCGTTCCTTCTGTACCATAATCGCATTGGTCTGGTTCTCATTCAGTTGCTCATAAATGTGGCCTCTGGCCCTTCGCGATAATCTAATGAAAGCGTCCTTTACATCTGCACATGTTCTCCAAAAGCATCAATGCTTTTCATATCCGAGAATAATACTGCGTACCAGTATTTGCCACTCTCTTTCTCGTCATAAAGGGCAAACGGACGAGGAAATAAAATTTACTTATCAGTTTGTATCTTACAATGACATGACAAAAGTCACGGGATAGTGACTTGCACAAATATGTATGACGTAGTATCACGAACAAAAAAATGCGTTCCCAGAGCTATCAAATGTACTCCTTTGATTCGCGTGAAAAGGTTTTCGACGTGATTGTCGGAATTAACTGATTTTCTACGTGGATTGATACTTGGACCTACAACCTCTGAAAAAGTTAGGCGAACAGCCTTGTAATATTAACGTAGGTGAACTATGAACTCCTGTCATCTTGCTGTCCTTCGAAGTAGTCACCTTCCGTAACTAAGCATCGCTGATCTCTACGATGTATGTCCTGGAAACTTTACACGAGATCTTACTTTTTTTTAAATATGTATTTATCCTTCTACTATACAACCCAATATTTAAAATTTATAAAGGGTCTTAATAGGCTACATGAAATCACAGCTTATTACAATGCAATTTTTATTTAACCCACTAGTCATTATTTATAGTATACTCACAAACTTGCAATTTAAACTACTTCCTTCAGCGTGACAGGTGTGCCAGTAGGTTACAATCCTGATGATTATTTGCTGTGTATGAGCGAAATATCCCGCACAAGCAGAATACAAAATCAGAAATCTCTATCGAGTTAGTCGACTGCAACTAGAGATCTCCAAGAAGTATGACTCGGTTAAGTGGTTGCTGAGGGAGTAACTGATTCAACAAAAAGTCGCAGCACGGGGTACGACTCTGCAACGTTATTCGCTCGTTCCGGGTCGCTACCAACCTTGTCGCAGCATTGAGTGATATCGTTGTAGCAATTTTGTTCAAATGTCTGTAAATCTATCGTACCAAACTGCGTGGTCATCAGTCCGTAGCTTACAAACTACTTAAACCTAGATAAACTAACATAAGGACAAACACACACACACACCCATGCCCCAGGGAGGACTCGAACCTCCACGGCGAGCAACCACGCGCTCCGCAGCGAGGTGCTTTAGACCGCTCGGCTACTCCACCGCGGCCGCAATTTTGTGGCATCTTCGCTATGATGAGGGATTTTTATTTACGTGTCTCGATAAGTCTGCGTTTCTATGCACAAGAGTAGACAGACATGGTATACTCAGCGCTGTCAGATTAACTGTCTAGGATTTGTATCGATTGATCTAGAGCCGTCAGGTACCGCGTCTTGTGCCTTTTCAGTGTGCGTGATAAATACGAGAAGCAACACTACGAAGCTGGGGCACCAGCTGCCCTATCGAGGCCTTTTTTGCGTTTCTGGAACGTAGAGAAGAATTTCTGTCTGATGGCAATGTAACTGAATCCGAAATGACAGATCTCTACCGTCCCATTTTAGACCTAAGGTACCCTCTCATCCTTGTTCGCACCGAACAAAATGGTAACTGTACTGTGTTCCTTGGTGGACCCTGACCTTATGCGGTTAACGCCAAATGTCTGCGTAAAGTGTGAATCGTGCAAATATGTAAACATGGAGAACTTGTTGGCGTAGCATTTACCGACATTGCGTAACTGAGTCGGAACAGAGGGACCAGCCCCTAATCACCAAGAAACATGGAAATCCGTCTTAAAAATGACTTCTGACTGATCGGCACACCGAACCACACTTAAGAGGACACGAACTAGGGCGAACGTACCTCCCAGATCTGAAAAGTAAAGCTTCAAATCGCGCGGCTAATCGGGCCGATGATGATTGCGCTACTTCCGAATTTCCTTTTCCGAATATACTTCGGGATAACCTGTCCTCTATATGTGTCATTTAGAATGACGCAGATGGAAATGTTTCCCAAAGCGTCTCGCAGAAAGACGTCGACTGCCACGTAATCGGTTGACTGGCCCAGAGGTATAATTCATGGAGGCAGTAGCTTTCACTTAACGGGTTTCGCGAGGCAGTAAATGAAGCATCTTACCGGCTGCAGTTAATTAACACCTGCTAACGACGAAGGCGTAGGGAGATGAACACCCGAAAATTGCCTGCGCTAGCCGCTTAGAAATCGAAAAGCCTCGCCGCTGACACTGCATTCTCTCTCGGCCATCGTTTGCCACGTTTATTTTCCCGCGTCTACTTTCCCAAATGAAGAACTCCTAATAGGGTTTGCTGGTTTAGGCCACACATGAAACAGGCCGAAAGAGTCATCTTCTTACACCGATTTCTGAAATTCATTTGTCATAAATTGTGTTTTAGGTTTCAGATTGTTCTGTTATACATCTACTGAACACCGCTTCTGTTCGATGGTGGTCCGTGTTACTCACTTCACGGTGTCGGTTTCCAATACAGGTTATATAATTATATGGTACTAGCTTAATTCCCGCTGCTTCGCACGCGTAGACTGGATGGTATGCATTGGTTGTTTCTACTAATAAATTTTTCTAGATTTAGCTTTAAAAATGCTTCCCTAATAATGTATTTTGATAAAAGTTGCCACCCCCTATTGCACCATTGATGGCAGAATTTAAAACATCTGAAACACATTTTTTTAAATTCTAACTATGGCTCCAAATCCAAATTTTCGCATTTCTAGCATCAAAATAATCTTTAGTAGCACCCTTAAAAATTTTTCCCTTATTTCACCCGCTTAATGGTTGAACTTCCAAAAATATGGAAAATCGTGTTTTATAAAATTCCAATCGAAAATCTAAATCCGAAGTTTAGTAGTTCTAGCTTCCAAATTGCCTTAGTCACAACGGATTTTCAAAAAACCGTTAATCCCCTATTTCACCCCCTTAGGAATGGGGATATCGAAAAATCTCTGATGCATACAGTATAAGATAAAAAAAAAATCTACAAATTTCAAGTTTCTATCGTCTGTAGTTTCACTTTTCAGTGCCGTTTTATGTCTTTTAGAAACGGATCGAGAATGCGAAATTTCTTTCTTACGTTTTGGCTTCTTTCTTGGTAGTTTTACTTTCCGAACTGCAATATGCACTTTTTTTGTGCATACGCTTGTAACAGAAAAACAACTAAAGAATGTGCGTCACGTTTCGCTGTATTTAACCTCTTGGCTATTATAGTGTCAAAAGTCATCGCTGGTCTTCAATCTGAATTTTATATAAGCTGACGACTTTCAAACACTATATTTTCCACCCTCTAATAGCTATCGTCAAGGAACTGCAATGGTGTTCAACGTGAGTCTTTGTACTACAACACAGAGAGATCGTTCGTCTCCTTTGTGTAGTTTTTGCTGAAGAGCAAAATATTGACACCCACACGTAGAATTTTATATAAGTCGATAACTTTCAAGTCCCATATCTTCCACCCCCTTATCAACCCTCTACCACCATAGTGCAGAATGGGAGACTGATACCTACTACTACATACGAACACTATTCGTTTGCGATGTGTAGTTCTGGCTGCAGAGTGAAATATAGGCACGAACATCTCAATTCTTATATACATTAAGATAACAATACTTTGGAAGCCGTGGATGGGCAGTAATGACTGGAATTGGTCGTTCATGGGTCGTGTGTAGGTTATTCTGAATCGACCGACCGATGCTTATGCCAGAAAGTCGGTGAAAGTCTCCGAAAAGTCATCCATCACTGGGAGAAATGTATCACATCAAAGAGTGATTTTGCAGAGAATAATTTCATGCTCACAGCTTTAGTACTTCGAGGTAACAGAACTATCCGCACATTATCTCGGTTTTTCGTAACGCTCATCTCACTAAAGCACATATTTACTTTCCGACTCCCTTTGGATATCGTTCTCTTTCACCTTGTGTTAACCACTTCATTTGAATACTAATGTAAGTACTGTCAGGTGTGTACAATGCACGTGTTTTAACACCATTGATTGAATAAAATAATTATTTAAAGTCGTTGGATTATGTTTTAATAGGGGACATATCAATGCCATAGGAGAGAAATTATTGTATACAAATCTACAGTTTTCTTCCAGTGTTTACGAAATTTTGTACACGTAAGCTTCAATCCATGAGAACGGTTGCCTAAGTGTCAGAATCACGCACGACACATTGTTCAAGAGATATGACGTCATAAACAATGAGATGCCAGAAAAACTGCTGCATTACGCGACAATGCTGCTCATTTTCTTTTACTAAACCGCTGGACCGATTTCAACCAAATTTGGTACACATATTCCTTAGGTGAAATAAATTTTGCTTTAAGAGTAAGAACCACATGCGACACATGATTCAGGAGACATGTCATAAACAATAGATGTTCCAAGAAGCTGCGACATAATACGTCGAAATTTAATGAATACAATATATGAGAACCAGATTACTTAGTGACTTGCAACAAACTTTAAACATAATTTCAAACCTTAATTGAACTAATTTTCGCTGACAACCATAGCAACATTATGGAAGGAAAAATGTCTCTCGCTTACTACTTTTCCGCTGTTCATGGACTAAAACTAAGACATTCGGTATGACGTTATAATTTATAATTTCTACACTACAAATTGTAGCCGCAGGAAATTTTCCAGACGGTATACACACATATAGCTGAATGTACCTTCAAAATTGTATCACAGTGTGATAAGTAGTTCATGAGACATGAGCACATAAACAGTAACGTTCACCGAAAACCGCCCTATCACGCACCAAGCTTTAATCTATTACTTCTTTACTACTAATTGTATTCGCAGCTGATTTTACAGACATACAGTACTTATAAAAGTGATTATATACCTGAAAAATTATACAACTGTGCAACATATAACTGAATAAATACGAGGTCGTACGAATTTTATATTACTTTCTTTGCTTCGATACTGCACTTATAATTTGGTATATTATTGAAGACAGCCTTATTTATTATAATAAATAAATACCCGGGCAAGTAATACATATTGATCAGCCTTATATATTGTGGTGTAATAACGAATAGGACAGGAAACGCAGGTACTAGTAGAACATAATGATCGTTATTTATATGTTCCATTTTGCTGTACTTACCTATTATGAAGTATGTTTGTGAGACTTGGAACAGAAATCTATTTAGCAGAAATGAAACCGAAAATATGCGGACTGGATAAAAGACGCAGTTCTGCAGTTTGGAGTTGATCAATTTGAATCTCCCGTACTTCAGACAACACTGACAGGAGCATCAAAAGCATAACATGCAATTGGAAATGTAGCTTTCTTCCAGGCACGTTTGATCCTATTGTTGAAACTGGATGTACTGAACTGATTACGGATGAATGCATGAACGCTGATGATAGCGTTGTGACTGTAGTGTCCAACATGAATGTTATCGAGTAAAACCAGTTCACAAACGCGTTTAGTGAATTTTTT
This sequence comes from Locusta migratoria, assembly GCA_026315105.1. Lineage (NCBI taxonomy): Eukaryota > Metazoa > Arthropoda > Insecta > Orthoptera > Acrididae > Locusta > Locusta migratoria. Next base: position 244,323,607 of record CM048748.1, read on the forward strand.
ACACTGACGAAGAAGTGACATCCAAGTGTTGAACAAGGAAAGTTGCATCAGATGGGATAGTTGTTACCTTTATGTCTTGATCGGAAATTAAGAACTTATCCTGTTGATAGAATAAAAATGGACCGAGGACCAGAAACATTTCTATTTGCATACAATGTTGGAATGCGTAAATAAATAATAATGATCATTATGTTATACTGGTACATGTGTTTCCTGTCCTATTTGTTATTACACCGCGATCCACAAGGCTGATCAATATGTATTATTACTGCTGTGTGTAGCTAAAATTGATGTAGTAATTACTGATTGCTCCGTAAGTTTTCTTTGTTTCTATAAGGCTGACCAACATGTATAACTACCGCTATGGGCAGATAAAATAGATGTCGTAATTATTAAGTGCACCGTAGGATTCCATTGTAATATTAACGTAGTATCGGTGAGACATTTTGAGAAAGTACCTTGTAAGGCTACCATGAAGAAAAATGTGACAATAATATTTAACGGGTGTGTAAGACATGAAGTCGGTTTAGTTGGTGCATCACGATGAAACTGCACGCAACGGTGCTACCTTAAGCTGACAATGGTATCGTTGCTAGGTCGTGGCCTGAAATGCTGGCCGGCCAAGCTGATTAAACATTACTGAGGCTTCTCTAAATCACCACCTGCGCCCAATTCAGACTCCCTTCCCTGATAGGCGTTTTCCCCATCTCCAACGAGTAACGTGTTTGGTTACTTCTACGAGGGCTGGCGGTTAACCAAAAATGTTCAAATGTATGTAAATCTATGGTACTTAAGTTCTTTGTTTATTAGTCCCTAGACTTACAAACGCCAGCCGTGGTGGCCGAGGGGACTAAGACGCTCCAGTCACGGTCTACACGGCCACTACGGTCGGGGGTTCGAATCCCCCCTCGGGCATGGGTATTTGTGCCGTCCTAGTTCGTAAGTAGTTCATAAGTAGTTTGTAAGTTTAGGGACTGATGACCCCGTAGTTAAGTCCCATAGACTATACAAACATTTGAACATTTGAGACTTACAAGCTACTTAAAATAAACATAAGGAGAAACATTGAATTAAAATTTGTGCTGTGGCCAGGATTAAGTATGAGGTCCCGGGTTCAAATCCTGGCCACAGTACAAATTTTAATTCAATGCATCTCCTTATGTTTAATACCTTTGGTATAAAGAGACAATATTGTTTCAAGGAATGTATTAGTTTATATATATATATATATATATATATATATATATATATATATATATATGTGTGTGTGTGTGTGTGTGTGTGTGTGGCGTCTGTTCCGAGAGAACAGACGTCACTTCTGATCCTGCAGTTGTTATTATTCAACATTCATAGAATATATGACATCAACTGCGATTGGGCAAAGACCCGGGTTCGAATCCCGGCTGGGTACACATTTTCAGCTTTGCCCAATCGCAGTTGATGTCATATATTCTATGAATGTTGAATGTATTAGTTGTTGATTTTTATTCAAACTATTCAATCTAACCTAAAAACAACACACACACACACACACACACACACACACACAAACGCGTGCGCATGCTTGAGGGAAGAGTCGAACAGCAGGGAGCAACAGCGCACTCCACATCAAAGCACCGAAGAGTGGACGGCCATTTCCGCAAAGCAAAGAGTAATTCTCTAATTCTCTATTCAGTTGGTTTCGAGTTCCTATAATTTCACTGGCCTGGTCATGTGTGTGTGTGTGTGTGAGTGTGTGTGTGTGTGTGTGTGTGTGTGTGTGGGCCGGGGGGGGGGGGAGTAATGTGCTGTTACATGTTACATTCTTTCCGCAATGTATTCAGTATGAATTTCCATAGTAAGCCTGTTCCTGATGTAGATGTATGCTCTCGTGTAGCAGCTGCCACTGTTGCTCCCAGCACTCTCGCGTCGACCAAACGGTTCTGTGACGAAACGCGATGCTCTTTGCTACATTTTGTGTATTTCTATGAATCCAAATGCTTGAATAATAGTCCGAGCAGAACATTATTGACAACAGACACCACGGCAAAATGCTCGGGAGTAGCCCCTCCGGAACGAACCTGCACGAGAATCACTACGTTTACATGCAACACATCTTCCGGAAGACGAAAACCGAATTTCGTAAACCGTCTTTCGCTGTCGTGTTTACATGCTATAGCTTGAATCGGATTTCCTAGCCCACTTAAAATGGCGGCTGAAAAACAGCTGATTCAGTTCCTGATTTAGTCAGTACAATTGCTATTTTTCTTTACTTAAATTCACATATTCACGCTCACTCTGATGTATATACTTTTATTTCATGGAAGAAAATTTCATTATGTCCATAAGAGCCGAAAATTCTTAACATGAAAAAACAATCTGACAAGCCAAGAACGCTTCAAAATCGGTTGCGTTTACATGGACACGGAAATCGATTTTGGAACTGGAAAACCGTTTTACAGAAGTGGATTTCGAGAATCGATTTTGGAATGTTTACATGGTCAACGAAAATCGGAATTGGGAAGTGCCGCGGTGGAGTAGCCGAGCGGTCTAAGGCGTCTCGCTGCGGAGCGCGCGGTTGCTCGCCGTGGAAGTTCGAGTCCTCCCTGGGGCATGGGTGTGTGTGTGTGTTTTCCTTAGGTTAGTTTACCTAGGTTTAAGTAGTTTGTAAGCTACGGACTGACGACCACGCAGTTTGGTCCGATAGATTTTTGAACATTTGAATTGGGAAGTCGGTTTACTAAATCCAGTTTTGGGAGCCCATGTAAACGGGGTGAATGACCACATAAAACTGCCTGTAGGATCCGTTCATTCAGAAAAAAAGTGACTGACTCCTTCCAATCGTACGAATCTTACTGAAACATCCTGAAATTTAATTTTTAGTTTTTTAACTGAATCTCCGTGTAGTACAGTTGTGTCTTTTCCGAAACTTGATTTATGTGAGCATTCCACATAAAATTACAGTAAGAAGATGAGCTGCGCAGAAATTGGCGGCGTGGTCTAAGGCGTCCTGTTATGAACTGGGTGTGTGTGTTCTCCTTAGTGTAAGCAGTTTGTAAGTCTAGGGACTAATGATCACAGCAGTTTGGTCCAAAACACTACACGGGACAACGTGCCCCAGCCTCTGGGCCAATTTACCCCAACGTTTGGGCAAATTGGCCCACTTAACACATGTCCAGTAATTCATTTTTTTCTAATTTATTTTGTAAATCTATCGGACCAAACTGCGTGGTCATCAGTTCGTATGTTACAAACTATTTAAACCTAGGTAAACTAACCTAAGGACAAACACACACACCCATGCTCCAGAGAGGACTCGAACCTCCACGGCGAGCAACCGCTCGCTCCGCAGCGAGACGCTTTAGACCGCTCGGCTATTCCAACGCGGCTCTTTTTTTTTATGTTTGTACAGCTTATGGGACTTAACTACGGGGTCATCAGTCCCTAAACTTACAAACTACTTACGAACTAGCTAACACTAAGGACGGCACAAATGTCTATGCCCGAGGGGAGATTCGAACCCCCGACCGTAGTGGCCGTGTAGACCGTGAGTGACTGGAGCGCCTCAGTCTCCTCGGCCAGCGCGGCCGGCACCGCGGCATTCTCTAATACCTTAACTGATAATTTCAAGCTTAATAACTGCCATCCAGATTCAGTAAAGACCTATCTATTATTTAACAATAATTTCATAAATTTAAATGTGTCAAATGAATTACTATTAACAAAAATTAAAAAATGTGGCCACGTGCCCCGGTCTCACGTACGTTTGTGTCGTAATAATCGTAATGAATCAAACGGTAGTGCGGAATGTGGGCAAACATTTGCGCGTGCAGCGCGGCAGCTGGCTGGAACGGCCACCCATGTGTCCGCGTCCTTTTAAGAAGGCGGCCCGGACTCGGCATTATCCTAATTGATTCGTGGGAGGCGGAGGGAGGAGGGGCTGTCATTAGGTGCGCAGCGCGCTCTTTAAACGCCGGCGGGCGCACAGCGCCGCCATTGTATGGTAAGGAGCCGGCTGAGGCCGAGGCAAGCTGGCAGATAGCAGGCAGAGCTGGCCGGCGACGCAGGTGGCATTAACGCCGCGATAGCTCCAGAGTGCTGCCACAACACCGAACCCAAGAAGGCGGCGCCCGCGGTTCCAGCTGCCACTCCAAGGTGATAGCCAAAAGTTGACCAAACCAGACTTCTGCACGCAAACTGTTAGAAGAATGGTTCGCGCAGGATAACTTGGCTCGCGCAGGATTACTTCGCCGAGTGCTCAGAAACGCATCCTTGGCCGGCCGCCTCTGTTATCACCTACAACTGTTCTAATGTTCGTAAACCTAAGGGACCAAACTGCTGAGTTACAAACTGCTTAACATTAGAACCGTTCATACTTGGGCTCGATCACTTATGATCGGGGCATCTTCTCCCTTTTATTCTCCAAAGTCAGTTAAGTTATTGTTGCTCTTAATGAATCCGTTCTTTAAAGTGGCTAAGCCATGTCTACACCATATCCTTTCTTCCAAGGAGTGCTACTTCTGCAAGTTTCGAAGGAGAACTACTGTGAACTTTGGACAGTAGGAGGTGAGTTACTGGCAGAAGTAACGCTAATATAAAACACACTTTATTCAGCCAAGTTAGCTAGTTTATTTGTTGTTTTTTTTTTTCCGGTTTCGATGAACTGTGTCATTATCTTCAGATTTTTTTTACAATGTTATCCGATTTTTTAAAAAAAAGTTACTTATGGAATTGTGAGAAAAAGAACATTGTCTTTCCTTGTTGCTTGTGGCAAGAATACACACAATTTTTTAAATATGCAATACAGATCACGATCCAGTTTGGTGATGCAACTAAATAAAGAAATAAATAAAAATAAATAAAAGAAATTCTGAAGATGATTACATAGTTCATCGACAACGGTAATAAACTAGCAATCTTGGCTGAGATAAGTTTGTTTTATATAAATTTTCGATCGCACTCCATAGGTGTAATATGCCACTTAACTAGAAATACAGTTGTCAGGACGTACTGTGAAGCACGCCGGGAGAGTTCAGACGGTAGAGCGCTTGCCCACGAAAGGCAAAGTTCCCAGGTTCGATTCCTGGACCTGGCACACAATTTTAATCTGCGAAAAAGTTTTTAATAGGCTGCAGTCTTCACAAAACATCAATTATTATCAAGAAAACTTACACTTGCTAAATGGCTTTACTTGACAGCATTACATTATGTGCAAAAATTATAGTCTTTTGAAGTGTATTTGTTGCAGACAGTCTTCTTACACATATGACTCTTTACAAATGATTTGGTTCCAGTGCAGTTTGACTTCACAAAGCAATATACTAGCTTTTCTTGTCTTTCAAAAATATCTTCGTGAGTAACACAGGCTTCCTGGCTGTTGTGCACTTCTCAGCAGTGCCGGCCGCGGTGGCCGAGGGGACTCAGGCGCTTCAGTCACGGTTTGCACGGCCACTACGGTCGGGGGTTCGAATCCCCTCTCGGGCATTGATATTTATGCCGTCCTTAGTCTTAGTTAGTTCATAAGTAGTTAGTAAGTTTAGGGACTGATGACCCCGTAGTTAAGTCCCATAAGCTATACAAACATTTTGAACTTCTCAGCCGGCTATAGCTATAGTATGAAGTCCCTCATTTAGAGCAATGCACGGTGCCCATGGATTTATTTCAGCCAAATCCAATAAACTGTAAAATGTGTGAACAGGCACGCCTGGGTGGTGTCTTGACTAAGTATTTTCGAGCCATTATTATTCACGAAATCGTCACCTAGTGTAACATCATCTGCTGATGAAGAATTTGAAACTACAATTGTTGCAATTCTTCTTCAGATGAAAAATCCAGCGGCTCATCCTCAGATTCATAATCCAAAATCTCATTTATGGCATTTAAAATGTCCTCTTCTGTTCGTAGACGTTTGGAGATTGTAAATCTGTGTGTGGCAAGCACTATTTATGCAGTAAGGCTCCACTACTCACACCGTCCTGCATGGAACACAGCACTGGTTGCATGATATTTGTGTACACGTTCAGACGAGTGCCGAACTTATTTCCTTCATCCCGCTGCTGAAGAACGGCAACCATGTTACTTAGCGTCATAAAAGACTGTATCTTGACTCTTGAACAAGTATACTGTAAAAATAAACACGAAGTTGTATGAGATAAGGGATTACTATTACGGCTGCAGCTGTGGGTCAGAACTCATCCATGGTTCGAAGTGAATCTAGATTTTTCTCTTTCAACGTTGCGCCAAGGAAAGTAAAATGAAATGTGATCCTTAGTTACCTTATTTGATAAAAAGTAAAAATTCAGCACTCTAGATAATAATAAAAAACCGCGAGAAACGAAAGAATTAGGGAACGGGTCACGAGTGACCCAGGTGCGGTTCTAGTGTCACATTAACTTATGCTACGGAGAAGATACACATGCCCGACGGACGACTCGAACCTCCGACGAGAACGCCCGCGCAATCCGTGAACATAGTGTCTTGGAACGCGCGGCTTTTGCTCATTGAGCTGTGAGCGAGGACAGAGACGTGCGCACACAAATCGTTCTCGAATGATTTCAAAGAATTTCTTGTCTATCTCTGGTGCTACCAGCCACACATCGAATAGATTAACAGTCTTCACTCCCTCTCTCTCTTTCTCCCAATTTTCAGGAAGACAATACACGACCACATGTCGCTGCACGAATGTGTCTTCATCGTCACAGAATGTCCCGCCAGATCAGCAGACTTTTCGCCACTCTAACATGTGTGGTATGTGACTAAACGAGTAGAACAGTTCAGTTATCAAATACCAAACACCACAGGTGAAATTTAGAGCCACGTCAATGCAGAATGCAGCACTGATGGCTGTACCATAGAACACCATTCGTGCCTGATTCGAATCGATGTCATCACGCGTGGAACCAATTTTCAGGGTCCATGATGGACCCTGTGACTACTACTGACGTGGTCTCAGAGCACCACAATCAGTGTGGAAAACAGTTAACTTTCGGTGAGACCCGCGTTCTGACGAAATGACCACTCTCAATGAGGAAGAAGGTTAGAGAGGTTGTAGAAATAGCCAAGCGCCCCGGCAATAGGAACAGGGAAGTGGATACAGACTTCCGGCGTCTTGGCTGCCAGCAGTTGCAACACTACGAGACGGGACCGCGCGCAGAGAAGGCTACGACTCACGCAGGCGCCCTGGAGACCGCAGTGGCCGCGCATATGCAGAGCTTATGGGACTAACTTAAGGGTCATCATTCCCTAAATTTACAAACTACTTATAAACTAACTTATGCTAAAGACAAATCTATGACCAAGGGAGGATTCGAACTCCTGACGGGGAATGACCTCGTGCTTCGGAGCATAGCGCCTCAATGCGCTCGTCCACTCCGCCGCCGCGGCTGACCCGCAACAACTGCTGCCAGTTCCCATATGTCTATTCCGACAATATCAAGTTACAATGCAAAAGCGATTCTAAGACGCACATTTTTTCTAATAAGAGGGAAGAATGCAACCTCCATTCACATGAAAAACGTGTTATGAAAACACCAACATTTGACGCCCTTTTCACCAATAGCGTGTACTAATATAAACACCAATAAAGAAAGGCCAACATTCCTCTTCCTCCAAACGCTGTTAGTACAATAATATAAGTTACTATCTGTAAACCCGGCGTTTCCCGCGAGTTTATTTATCCTACTCTCTTGTAGTCCATATCCCCGTCCCTCCTCTGTCTGCATCCATCTCTTTCTCTCCCGTCTCTCTGTTCGTTTCCATCTTTCCATCTCTCGGCAAAGTTTTCTGCAAGGTACCCTCTGTCATGTAACATACAAACATTTATGTGCCCAGTTTTCTTCCTCTTGGTTTAACGGTCATGTGTGCAAAAATTCATAAAGCTTGGAACAAAACTATGCATTTTGTAAAATGCCGGAAGTTCAAATGTTTGTATAGCTTATGGGACTTAACTACGGGGTAAACAGTCCCTAAGCTTACAAACTACTTATGAACTAGCTAACAATAAGGACGACATAAATATCTATGCCCGAGGGGGGATGCGAACCCCCGACCGTAGTGGCCATGCACACGAAAGTTAAGTACCCTCTACAATGCACCGAACGAAATTTTAAACAGACAGTGACATTCCACTTGTTTTTAAGGTAGGATGTGCAAAATTTCATCAATATCGGAACAAAACTATAGATCCAGAATGAAACTTTCACTCTGCAGCGGAGTGTGCGCTGATATGAAACTTCCTGGCAGATTGAAATTGTGTGCCGGAACCGGGACTCGAACCTGGGACCTTTGCCTTTGAAGTTTGGAAAGTAGGAGGCGAGGTACTGGCGGAAGTAAAGTTGTGAGGCGACATCGTGAGTCGTGTTGGGGTAGCACAGTCGGTAGTCCGCTTGCCCGCAGAAGGCAAAGGTCCCAGGTTCGAGTCCCGATTCCGGCACACAATTTTAATCTGCCAGGAAGTTTCAAAACTATAGATCTCTATGCAATAGAAACGCAGGGTCACATTGAAAAGCGCACTTTGTCTCTATGAAATATTCCCGTTTTATTTCATACAATACTTGTTCTGAGCATAACGAAAAAAAAATTCTGTGAAATCGGTTGATTCGTTCTCAACATATGGGGCGACCCAGGTATTTAGGGATCCATTTTTATGTTGCAAAGTATCCTGCCCCGTGTACTGTGTGAAACTTAAGGTAGACGGTGACCTTCCTCTTGATTTGAAGGTCAAGCGTGCGAAATTTCGTGAAGATCGGAATGAAACTGTAGATTTTGTGAGAATGTAGGAGAAGTATGCTTCGCCATGCGCCTAATACAAAAAACTTTCTTAGCTGACGTTTTCTACCTATAAACTACATTCCTGCCAAATTTCAGCTTTATAGATGAAGTCGTTTTCGAGATTTCGTGTTTAGTCAGTGAGTGTCCTTTCGCTTTTAAACAGATAGAGATTAAGAAAACAGATTGCTTGATTTTGGATGCAAGAGAATTAAAGGAGACTTGCAGACAAAAATACATAGTAACATGCAAATCTGTAATGCTAACTATATTTCATTGAAGGTAATGCCTGATGCAATAGTTTTACGGCATCTACAGCGAAACTGTTGTGAGCGGTAGACTTCTTTTCGTTTCTTCCTTTAGTGGCGGGGGGAGGGGGGGGGGGAGGGTTGCCAGATCTCCGGGCGCCGCCCGGAGTGCCCAGGTTTGGAATGAATTCTCCGGGTCTACGGGCCAATGACTCTCATCTCCGGGCTTGAATGTAACCTTCATCTTAAATTTTTTTTACGCCGCTTTTTAAGTACTATACTCATGTAGCGACGATCTACATCGAACTTAACGTAACTTAAACTAAGGACGAACACAACATCCATGCCCTAGGGGGGGGGGGGATTCGAACCTCTGGAGGAAGCAGCCTCGCGCACCGTGGCAAGACGCCTCAGTGCGCTCGGCCATTCCCGGACGGCTCCTCTCTCTATATAAATGTCAATTTCTTATTGCAACAAAACGCTACTTTCCTATTCCTCTTAAAACTTTTCATTGTTGCGTCGGTAGTAATCTGCTAGCGCATTATTAAGCAAACACTGTTGCGGTAACGTGTCAACTTGCGACGTCTATTATTTGTGTTCGTTCGTTCATTGTTTGTTATCAGTTTACCGGTAATTTTTGGAATACTCGGATCGTGTGTAAACAGACAAGCTTACATTAACTAGATTAGTGAGTAATAATAGTGAAATGATGAGACGATATCTAAGTTTGTACCTTGAAGAATGGTTGCAGGAAGAAAATTATAAAGAGTGGGTACAAAAAGTCGATACTGATGAGTGTATGTGTAAGTGCAGAATATGCAATATCTCATTTACTGTTAAGTACGACGGAGTGAAAGCTGTGAATAAACATTTACAATCAAAAGACACAAAACGCATATTACGACACAAAAGAAGAATCGGTCGCTTCTTAAATTCTTGCCGAAACAATTTTCTGCAGAAGACGACAAAGTCACTGCAAAGGAATTAACTTTGACTTACCATGGTGTGAAACACCAACATTCTTACAATTCTCAAGATTGTGGTAATAAGCTGTATCCTTATGTTTTTAGAGATTCCTCAGTGGCAACGAAAGTAATATGCGGCCGAACAAAAAGCGAGGCTTTAGTAAAAAATGTGCTTCTGCATTATGCTAAAGAGAAGCTACTAAGCGAATTAAAGCAAAATTATTAGGTTCAGATGCTTCAAACAAGGGCAATAAAAACAGTATCCGATAGTTGTAACATACTTCTCCAAAGATAAGGTAAAATGTAATGAAGTTCTTGATTTATACGAAGATGTTAACGAATCTGCAGAAGCCATCTTAAACAAACTAAAATCCATTTTATTGGAAAATGGTTTGACACTAAATAATGTAGTTTTGTATTCAGCGGACAATGCATCAGTTAATTTCGGGAAACACAATTCTGTCTTCACTAAATTGAAAGAAGAAAATGAAAACTGAAACAAAGCCAATTGTTGTTGTCATATTTTACATAACTGTGCTAAGTTTGGATTCAAGCTTCTAAAATATGATGTAGAAACTCTAGTTCTTAAAATATATTCAGACTTTTCTTCATCATAAAAAAATTCGGAGGAACTAAAAACGTTTTGCGAGTTTACTGAGCATGATCACAGCAAAATACTGCGACACACTGTAGTGCGTTGGTTGTCTTTGGAGTCAGCTGTGGACCGTCTTGTTAAGATGTGGCGAGTTTTAAAGATGTATTATGTAGCACGGGGTGAGGAAAAACACATCCCCTAATTTGGAAGTTTATTAGTTCACAACAAGACGAAATAAACGAGTATTCCCTAACACTACCAGAGTGCTTTCTGTATTTTTTAAAAATCACTTTGCCTGTTTTTTGTAAAGCAATCAGACTTTTATAAAATGATGACACACTTTCCACAGATGTTCACGAGATTATGTCGGAAGTGAAAAAACAAATAGATGGTCGTAAGGAGGATAAGTTTTATTAATTTGAAGTTAATATGTCTTTAGAATACCTTACAGAAGAAGAAAAGAAAATTGTAGTAAAAGAGTGCACACTTGTTTACGACAGGTTATTAAACTATCTTGGTAAATGGCACAGCTTTAGTGGGAATGACAATGTGTATGAAGTTGTATCAGTGCTAGACTTATGTCAACCAAATTGCCGGCCGCGGTGGCCGAGGGGACTGAGGCGCTTCAGTCACGGTCTGCACGGCCACTACGGTCAGGGGTTCGAATCCCCCCCTCGGGCATGGATATTTGTGTCGTCCTTATCTTAGCTGGTTCATAAGTAGTTTGTAAGCTTAGGGATTGATGACCCCATAGTTAAAGTCCCATAAGTTCTACAAACATTTGAACACATTGTCAACCAAAACTGATTACACCATTTTCAAAGCATAAAATATGGGGCAAGTTACATTATTTATATTTTGGTAACTCAAGCTGTAAAAAACATCAAATCTTATCCAATTGACTCAAATACCTAATAAAAATGAAGACACCTTTAAAACACACTTTTAGTACAGTAATACTCTCGTATTTATCTCTAATAGAAAGGACAACACTATTACGTTTAATCATTTTATGCCCTCAAGTTTACTTCTTTGCGCGGCAGCAAGTGGTCGTAACAGGGAGCAGACGGTAACTGTGCCTCTTCTCTTCACATGGAGCCAGTGAGAAGCTCTTCTTGGTGGCGCGCGATCCTTCACAGCGCGCGGAGCCGCAAGCGGCAACTCTTGGAAGACGCAGCTGTCGATGTGAGCAGCTTTGATACTGCCGCCACTTCTGCTGCCACGCAGACTGAAGTGTGCCGATTGTTGATCCACAGCAACTGGCGGCCTGGCCGGTCAGCTGCGTCACGTAAAGGACACCCCTAGCAATGTTCCACGGGGAGGGGGGGGGGTATCATTAACTTTTTTTTTAGAATTCACGTAGGTTGAAATTATCATCAGAATAAAATACGAGAAATCAAAGCTCGAACGGAGAGATTCAGGTGTTCTTTCTTCCCGCGCGCTATTCTAGAATAAAAACGGCAATCTAGATCCTTTTCAATCTGCTTACTGTATTCGTCCCTCGGTCTCCATCTACGATTTTTACCCCACGAACTTCTTTCTAATGCTAAAATGACGGTTCCTTCATGTCTCAGAATGTGTCCAACCAGTCTATCCCTTCTGTTAGCTAGGATATGCCAGAAGTTCCTTTCCCAATTATGTTGAGCACCTCATTATTTACGTCATCTACATCTCTAATATTCATTATTCGTCTGTAAGATTCTGATGAATCTGGAATTGATAATTACATTCTGAATGTATATTTTTTTACTGTGGCCTTAAAATTACATTTTTTTAACATGTGATATAAGGGGTAGAATTCTTTCCACATTTTTATCACATTTTAAGTTATGAATTCTTCACGAATACCAGGCAATACATAAGTAAAATATTAAGATATGTTAAAGTTTATTATTATTATTATTATTATTATTATTATTATTATTATTATTTATATTACAAGCATACATTATTAATTCCTATGTGCAGGATACATGTTAAAAACAAATAGTTGAGCAAACAAGTAACTGTAATGCATTACATGAATAAAATAAAACATTGAAATAATAGGAATGCATGACAAAAATTATGATTTATCAGACAACTATTTTCTTAGCGCTGGTGATACAAAACACAGCTCTGGATGGAGTCCCACATTGCATTTTACACAATGGAACTTTGTACAGAAAATAGCAACATATTTGTGTCATCATGACTTATTTGTATAATGTGTCCCTTTCGAGCAGCGTATTTTACTGTCTCTCTTGTCAGAATCTCAATTAAATCGTCATTAAAAACTGTACAGAAAATGGTCACTTGATGTCGAATTGGATGGGCACAGATGTTCCATTATATAAGGCGTAGGATCACGAGACCACTGAAATTTTTCTGAAAAGCCCAGTGTTTCGTATATCCAGTACATTGTTTCCTGACTTCGGATCGTGATTGTGATTTGGAATAGCAGGATTTTGCTGCTGTGTGGATGACGATGTTCCGCGGCGGATTAGCCGCGCATGCTGGAGCGCCGTCCGCCGTTGGGGGTTCGAATCCCCCATCGGTCATGGATGATTGTGTCATCTTTGGTATAAGGTAGTTCACAAAGTAGTTTGTAAGTTTAGGAACTGATGATGCCGCAGTTAAGTCCCTTAAGCTTTACAAACATTTGAACATTTGTTAAAGATGTAGCATCTTCAACAAGCCACAACGTTTTATTAATCTTACCCCTGCCTTTTGTCCCAGAACCTTTTCCCGTAAATCAACAACAGTGGCGGGTTGTCCTTCTGAGTCACCAGCTGTGCCATCTTTATCACTGACCTCACAATCATTTAGTGGAACAAGCACAAATTCAAGTTCCTGACATTCACCAGATTCATCAATGATAGTTTCATCATCATTTTCTGTGGAGTGCAATATATTTTGAACTCTTCTAAGTCACTCTCGTTTTTTCAAATCGTATTTGAAATAAATCGTACCAATTTCTAGAAAATGATCCCTTGCTTGAACCGTATAAGATTTCATACATACAAATATAAGCCAATGCCATAACAGTGCTATTAAAGAAAGCTAGCTAGTTATTTCAATTTGTGCTTATGTATTAATTTGAGTATTCAAATTAGTAATCCATAATATGAGCAAGATTTTTAAAATGTACATCATAATTTTATTAGTACAAACTGCCTGTCCATGATGAAAAGCAACAGAATCAATAGCACTAAAATGCTTTCCACCACGAAATAAACAATACTTTTGTTTTCAACAATGAACTTATAAACGAACAGTAAACGGTATAAAAATTAGCTTCTGGAAACTAAAATGTCTAAGAAGAGCATGCGTATGATAAATCATACGATTGGATATAATGGATTAAGCGGAAGCGTACAAATGTTTGTATAGCTTATAGGACTTAACTACGGGCTCATCAGTCCCTAAACTTACAAACTACTTATGAACTAGCTAATCCTAAGGACGGCACAAATATCCATGCCCGAGGGAGGATTCGAACCCCCGACCGTAGTGGCCGTGCAGACCGTGACTGGAGCGCCTCTGTCCCCTCGGCCACCGCGGCCGGCGGAAGCGTACACAAAGTAGGATTGTGAAGACATTTCCTCGATTAATTTAGACGGCGATTAAGTTTGGTCAAAAAGTCTGAATGTTGAAACAGTGTTTGTGGGGTGGTTTGGAGTTGCCTAAGTCAGTCAGGAGGTAGCGCTAGCTTTCGTGTGGGTGTAGGCTGCAAGTCGTTCGCCCTGTATGGTTGAATTGTGTTCACTTAATATTAGGGGTCGTTAACCCATGTGATCAAGTGCGAGAAGACTAGAAGAATTGGAAGACCAGGCTCGCTTGCGGACGTTGAATTCTGAGTGTTACTTTTTCATTTTTCTGGGCGATGTTGCATTTTCATGAGCGGCGGAAGCCGCCTCCACACCGGCCGCACAAAACGTAGAAATGAAATCGTAAGCAGCGCGGCAGTTCCAGTGTGGAACAGTGAACATCAAAACGCGCCGCTCTGGCCAACAACGAGGAAGTTAGGCGCGGTGTCGGAACGTCAAAGGGAATGGTTCGTTAGCGCGCTTCCGTTTGGACGACGTTTGTCGTTTTCCATTTTTATTGACGAGCGCGCCTGCACAGATGAACACTGCCGCGCAACTACCAATGCACTGCTCCTTTCTGCTGTTCTGTGCTCCCCGCTGGGGCATTTTCGCCCAGCGCTTCCGGTGTGTACGCGGCTTAACACGGCAATACAGAAGACCACAGACTACATTTTCAGACTAATGCAATGACTGAAAATTGCTTCCAGGAAGCTACACACCTATCAGGAAAATATAGAACACATTGAAAGACTATAGTGGGGAGTTCATGTACACAGTATGTGTCCGTTAGTATATTCTGAAGAAATGATTAGCATTTCAGTCACCTCACGCAAACGTAGGCTTTCGCGGCCGTTGTCACTGTAAATAAAATTCTTCTGGGTATGAGACCGCTTCGTCATTTTTATAAAATCTACCGACGTTTCGGCCAATGTTGCAGGCGGCCTTCATCAGGGTCTGTGTCTGACTGCTGAATTTGAGATAGCTTGTCTCTATATGTATAAATGAATGTTTGTATGTCATCTATGTGTTCATAAACATTCATTCGATTGCAATGAAACTTTGATGAACTGTTCACCGTATGCCCAAGAAGGTTCCTGACCCAAAAACAAAAGAGCACGACACACAGCTCAGGAGATATGAGTCATAAATAATGAGAGGCCACCGCGTGAGAATACCCAGATTTATGCGTCAATTATTGGGAAATGGGAGTAGTTAGGGACCTGCAACAATGTTTTCATGTAATTTCGGACGTTTATGAAGCGTTCTGTAACTAACCCCCCCCCCCCCTAGGGTTGCCAGATTGAACTCGAGGCAGGCCCGGAGACCAGACGTGCCCCCCTCCCCCTTGGCCAATGACTCACCCCCCCCCCCCCCAACTGCGACCAACTCACGTAAAGATCAAAACGAATTGCAGAAAGATCTGAATAAGATATCACTATGGTGTAAAAATTAGCAATTAATTCTAAATAATGAGAAGTGTGAAGTCGTCCACATGAGTACGAAAAGATCCGTTAAACTTTGTTTACAAGATAAAACAATCAAACGTGAAGGCCGTAAGTACCTAGGAATTACTATTACATCAAACAAACTGGAAAGAACAGAGACTGCGTTTTATTGGTAGAACCCTTAAACGATGCAACAGAACTACTGAAGAAACAGCATACACTACGCTTGTCCGTCCTTTTTTTTTTTTTAGTATTGCAGCCCAGTGTGGGATCCTTATCAGGTGGGTTTGAGAAGGACATCGAAAGAGTCCAAAGAAGGGCAGCTCGTCTCGTATTGTCACGATTCAGGGGAGACAGCATTACGGAAATAATACAGGATCTGGGATGGGAAGCATTACAACAGCGCTTATCGCTGCGGCGTGGGCTACTTACGAAACTCCAATCGCCAACATTCTCCTGCGAATACGAAAATATATTGTTGACTCCGACTTACATAGGTAGCAGTGGCGTAACTATGGGGGGGGGATGACGGGGATAGAACCCCCTCCCCAGAACCCGAAAAGAAAAGAAAAGAGAGAGAGAGAGAGAGAGAGAGAGAGAGAGAGAGAGAGAGAGAGAGAGAGAGAGAGGAAAAAAATCGTATAACAGCAATCTGGTAAAGGTAAAGATTTGAAACTTGGGGTGTTTTACCTTAAGCTTTCATTGGAAGGGAGTGAATTAGTTTCTTCAACGGGAGTGGTAGATGGTAGTCTGTCTGGAAACTGACAAAAATATTGCTCGTCAAACAGATCTATCCCCCCCCCCCCCCCGAAGTCAAATCGTAGTTACGCTACTGATAGGTAGAAATGATCCCATGTAAATGTACTTTTTTTATTTATTTATTAGAAAGTTGCTAGTTGTTTTGGTTGGTAGCTCGCAGTAGGGATAAAGAACTGTTGGTGAGTTTTGTAATCTGTGGCTTACACGTGGAGACGTGTGGAATGGTGGTCCTCTGCGCGACACACCCGCGTGTGCGGCTGGCGCGGACAGACAGGAAATGTTTAGCATTTGGCGCCTGGCGCATTCATTAGCATGGGGGAGCGGCCGCCTAGGCGCCGCGCCGGCCGGCCGCCAGCTATTTAATCAATGGAAATGCGATCCGGCAAACAGCGCAGCGGCGCGCAGTGCGATGCGCCGCTCCATCCATCAGGGAGGCTGCGCCAAGCGCTCGCCGAGTTCATTCAATTACGCCGCCGCGTCGCAAGAGTCCACATGCACACGGCCCAGCCCTGCTGCTTAATGGAAGTACCGCACTGACCACAACACGGGGGAAAAGCAAACAAAACGGGCAGTAGGGAAGTTATAGCGAAGCGTGTACTGTACCACCAAAGTTAATTACAACTACGCTAGTTAAACCAAGCAGCGCTTCGCTGTGGCTCCGTCTCGAGTGAATGGAAAACTAAATGCAAACATTCTTGCGGCCATAGACTCACAGAGAAAATACATCGATCAGATCAATATTCTACTTTGCCCAGCTGTTGCTTTGTAGAATTTCAGGAGATGTTATAGAAAAGTGACTTCTCAGAACCCCAGATAAAATCTGGGTCAAAAGATGCTCTATTATAATGCCAGTGGATTTTTGTTCGTAATTTTATTTTACGACACGCGTCCAGAAAGTATGTTCCGTTTGGTAATAAAATGAAACTGTACACAGATACAGAAGAAATTTTTATTGCACAAAATTCTACAACTCTTAAACTACTTTTCCACATAACTGCCGAAATTTTGCACGCATTTGTCATAGCGTGGCATCAGGTTTTGTATACCTTCTTCATAGAAATCTGCTGCCTGTGTCTTCAACCAGTGCCAGCCGCGGTGGCCAAGGGGACTGCGGCACGCCAGTCACGGTCTGCACGGCCACTATGGTCGGGGGTTCGAATCCCCCCTCGGGCATGGATATTTGTTCCGTCCTTAGTGTTAGCTAGTTAATAAATAGTTTGTAAGTTCAGGGATTGATGACCCCGTAGTCAAGTCCCATAAGCTATACAAACATTTGAACATCTTCAACCAGTTGGAAACAGTTTCCTTCAGCTCGACGTCATTGGTGATGACCGCCAACGAAAGACTTGAGATGTCCTGGATCTTGTCATCAATCGCGTGAACCAGTTCTCTTGTAACAAAAGGTGGACGCCCACTTCGTTCTTCATCGTGCACATCACTACGCCCGCCATTGAACTGTCGGACCCATCTTCTCACCATCGAATCACTCATCGCATTTTGTCCGTAAACATCGCAAATTTGACGATAAATTTCACTCGGTTTCACTTTCATCGCATTCAGAAACCGAATTACCGGCCTGATTGCACAGGTGGCGGGATTTTCAATCAACGCCGGCATTTCAAACAAGCACAACAAAGCGTACGTAACTGACAGCGATCTCCAAATGGCGCACGTTCTTCTCCTTGATACACATCGTCTACAGCGCATGTGCGGAACTGCAGTCGCAGCGCTGCAGCGGAGATAAATTGAAAAGGAACTTACTTTCTGGACGCGCCTCGTATTTTATTTTTATTTATTTATTTCTTGAAGCTCAGATGTATTGCGGACTATGGAGCTTGAAAAGTGTCATTATCCCTTAAAAGAGCAATCGTTTGCTAGAATGAATCTTTCACTCTGCAGCGGAGTGTGCGCTGATATGAAACTTTCTGGCAGATTTAAATTGTGTGCCAGAACCGGGTTCTTGAACCTGGGACCTTTGCCTTTCGCAGGCAAGCGTTCTACCACTGAGCTATCCCGACTTACGGCTCTCCCAGACTACTTCAATTCTGCCAGTACCTCGCCTCCTACTTTCCAAACTTCACATTTCTCCTGCGAATCTTGCATGACTACAACTCCTGGAAGAAAGGATATGGTGGAGACATGGCTTATCCACAGCCCAAGGTCCCAGTTTCGAGTCCCGGTTCAAAATATTCAAATGTTTGTTAAACATAAGGGACTTAACTGCGGGGTCATCAGTCCCTGAACTTACAAACTACTTATGAACTATCTTATACTAAAGACGACACAAACATCCATGCCCGAGGGGGAATTCGAACCCCCGACCGTAGTGGCCGTGCAGACTGTGACTGGCATGCCGCAGACCGCTCGGCCACTGCGGCCGGCACAGTTACAAATCATAGAGGACAGCTTGGTACCCACTCTTAAGACTGCACATAGAGACATATTGATGTATCTGGATGATAAGAATTGGTGGAACGCGATGGAATGCTACCGAATACGGAAGTCCGTCGTGGAGCTTATGGGGAAACCGGTTACTTTTATTAGTGTAGCTGCCAACGGTGCAATAATGTATCATTCTAAGACACCTACCAAACTTAACTATTTCATATTAGACTTAGTATTTATGGGTTATTTTTAAACCCAATGAAGCTATCCACTCCTGATTTTTAGAGCTTTTACCCAACATCACGCACACTTTCAAATCAAGGTGCAAAATGAAAACGTTTCCTTCCGAAATCACGCACATGTCTTGAGAAACAAACATTTGCGTTCGTAAGTGTATTCCTTTGTACCATGGACTCAACGCAAGAAGTTACTCTCCAGATGTGTATTTCCCGTGTTATCGTAAGTCTGTTATCTAAGACAACAATAATATTTTCTATTGACTGCACTCAGCAACGCAAACTGAACCCCCGGATAAGAAAACACAGATATTCTTCATGTCACAAGCGAGGTGGCCATCCTCATATTTGACACTAAACTAATCTGGAAAAATACTAATTTACTTCTAAATAAATTACAACCTTGTATAGCAATCATCCTATGAACAACAGTCACGAACAAATTCACCGTAATAACGTGCTCGAACGAGATATTAAAGCAATAGTTTACATATGTACTCCCAGTCAACGGAAGTCGCCGTTAGTGTTGATGGTAAAATCGCGACGAAGTCTACGGAAATCCGGTCATAAGATGACTGTGAAGAGTGATTTCAAAGTCTAAAAAATCAGCAAATGAGTAACTAATTTGCATAATTCACAGATAATTTTAAAAATGGATGTCACAACAATAAACGATTTTACAGAATTTAAGTTACTCGAAAACAAGTGACTAATGATAGTTACATTGCGTTGCCAACGGCAATCAAGTAAACTGATCATAGAATAAGAATCAGTAGCTTACAGTTAATTAAAGGCATACATATAGATGTATTGAAACAGTGGAGTATAATTCTCTTACTTGAAAATCTGTACATCGAGTGTGGAGATTGAGCCTTTGAGTATGATGAAAGTGATATTCAATACACCACTTGTATATGTCATGAAATGGCGTGAAGTTTTCTTTTATATATTTTATACTTCTTCTGCCTTTGTTATGGTCTTTCCATTGGTAAAAGCAAATTTTTAAAGGTTCAGCTTCTATTGTTAGTGACAGTCCACTAACATCCGCTTTAGCAACAAGGAGTGGTTCACAGTGTGGACTGACAATGGCAATTAGTAGTTATAAACAGACGGATGTCGAAAGAGATTAGATCAATACATGTTTCACAGATCATCAATAAAACACTCATCCTATCTCCTAGTGTTGTAGTTGTGCACATTGCGATTAATTTCGAATTGCCTTGGGTTATTATTAACAAATTTCATAAGTGTGCAGGATGATTTTGGGTGGGTTCCAGAAATTATTCTGATTACACGCTTTTCAGAAATGAATACATTATTACTCAGTAATGAATTACTCCAAAATATGATGCCACGTGAAAGAAGAGAATGAAAATAGGCGTATAAGCTAATTCACTAAGATGTTCAATAAGCAAAATTTGCAATAACCCTAATAGCATAAGTAGCTGAACTCAAAGCGTTACAGCAGATCATCAATGTATTTCTTACAATTGAATCTCTCATCAGTACACCTATCTAAAAATTTATGTATATTTCGCTACCGATTTCTGTTCAAAGTCTTTATTTATTAATAGTGTGATGTCATTTACTGTACAGAACTTTATAAAGTGTGACCAGAATGAATAATTCACTCTGCAGCGGAGTGTGCGCTGATATGAAACTTGCTGGCAGATTAAAATTGTGTGCCGGAACCGGGACTTGAACCTGGGACCTTTGCCTTTCGCGGGCAAGCGCACTACCGACTGTGCTATCCCGACACGACTCACGATGCCGCCTCACAACTTTACTTCCGCCAGTACCTTCCAGGAGTGCTAGTCTTGCATGGTTCGCAGGAGAGCTTCTGTGAAGTTTGAAAAGCAGGAATGCGAGGTACTGGCAGAAGTAAAGTTGTGAGGCGGCATCGTGAGTCGTGTCGGAATAGCACAGTCGGTAGTGCGCTTGCCCGCGAAAGGCAAAGGTCCCAGGTTCGAGTCCCGGTTCCGGCACACAATTTTAATCTGCCAGGAAGTTTTCGTTTTATAAAGTGTGTTTTAGGATACTTTAATGATTCTACTTGCAGCGAACTATTTCTAAAAGACGTTATTCACAATTTCATCAATTAATTCTTGTTTCTAGGGTGTCATTACAATACTTTCATTAAATCCTTTAACTGCATCTTAAACGTATTTATTAGTTGTCACATTAATTTCAGAGGGAAAAGGTGGTTCAATTTAGGGGTTTCAAGTGGTCCGATAATACAGTAAAAGGTAAAGCAGTCAACAATCCGAAAACTGAACACTGCAGTGTTTTACTTACCCAGCCACTTATAGGGGGGTCCTACAGTTTAACGTGGATTACGAACCACGATGTTACTTGACATATTTCACATTAAGCAACATTGCCAGAGGGGAAAGAAGTGGAAAGTGACAGATATAAATGGTAGGACGTGGCGGGGATCGAAAGCGCGACCTTTGGATTCACAGTCTCTCACTCTACTACTGTGCTACTTTTTTTGTTTTTGCAATCACAGTAAATTCAAACTCTATTATCAATGAAGATTTACAAGAACTCCACAGAACATTTTAATTTAAAAACCAGAACACTTCTTACGAATTTCTCACTGCTTCTCATACAGTGGAAACATTCAAATCTTCATAAAAACGTGCGTCACTTAATCGTAATACTGTTCTCTTGCAGAAGTAATAGTAAAATACAGCCAAGATTCGCTGACACACAAGAAGCACTAGTATATAATTAGGGATCTGAAGACTCCGCATATGCTGCCAGCGAAACCCGACGACTAAAATATGGTATGGTACTGTAAGGGTAACGTAAATTGCGCATATAAAAACTGTAGCACGAAACTGGCGGAATAAGGACCCCAGAAAACCAGCCTGGAAGACGAATGTGAAAAATAGACTCAAGCAGAAAGTAATAGCGCCAAATACTAGAAGAACATCCTGGATTATGGACAATGTTAACAGTGTTATAGTGTCATTGTACAAAGTTCTATCACTGGGAGGAAGAGTTGTACCTTTCTTTCTCTCTTTTCAGCCCTTTTCCCGCACAAGCAGGGTCGGCTTTGTTATTCCCGATTTGGCGTGTTAATATTGACGGGGGTGGCCGGATGCCCTTCCTGTGTATAGTGTTATATGTGGCAAAGTGTAAAGTGTTATGAAATGTTTGCGAATCGTGTAACTTAGGAAACGGCCCGGTATTCACCTAGGGGGATGTGGAAAACCGCCTAAAAACCAAATTCAGGCTGGCCGGTACTCCGACCCCCTTCGTTAATCTGCCGGGCGGATTCGAACCGGGGCCGGTACGCCTCCCTGTATCGGAAAGCGGTGCGTTAGACCACACGGCTAACCGAGCGGGTGGGAGGAAGAGTTGTATAAACACCATAAAACTACAACGACTTAAAGTTATCATCTCAGTACTAAATCTATGTGCTACCGAGCCACAAACTAAATTTGATATATCTAGCTTTTTTTTTTTTTCCTTTCTCTCTCTTATTTATTTTATTTTATTTTTTCCTTAATCAGAGGTGCAAGATTATGATATGAAGATCAGCATCTCCAAAACGAAAGTAATGTCTGTGGGAAAGAGATTCAAACAGCGAATGCCAGATAGGAGGAACAAAGTTAGAACAGGTAGACAGTTTCAAGTACCTGGGATGTATTTTCTCACAGGATGGCAACATAGCGAAAGAACTGGAATCGAGATGCAGCAAAGCTAATGCAGTGAGTGCTCAGCTACGATCTACTTTCTTCTGCAAGAAGGAAGTAAGTACCAAGACTAAGTCAGCAGTGCACCGCTCTATCTTTCGACCTACTTTGTTGTATGGGAAAGTTGGGTGAATACAGGTTACCTTATTCATAAGATAGAGGTTACAGATATGAAAGTAGCAAGAATGATTGCAGGTACTAATAGATGGGAACAATGGCATGAGGGTGTCCATAATGAGGAAATCAAAGAAAAAACTGGGAATGAACACCATAGATGAAGCAGTTAGAGAGAACAGGCTGAGATGATGGGATCACGTTACACGCATGGGGACAAGCAAGGTTACCTAAGAGACTCAGGAGCTTAAGAGTGGAGTGTAAGAGGAGTCGAGGTAGATCAAGGAGAAAGTACTTGGATTCGGTGCAGAATGATTTTGAAGTAAAAGGCATCAATTTTAGCATTGAATAGGGGATCATGGAGGAATTTTATTAGAGTTACTTTGCGCCAGACTGAACGCTGAAAGGCATAATCAGTCTCTAAAGATGATGATGATGATGATTTAAAAAAAATGGAGGGGACAGGGGAAACACCACGGGAGCCTTAATGAAAATATCTTTACGGGACAGTAAAAGACTGGTTACAGTACGAAGTCAGCCAACGCATCTTCCACTTGGCTACAGGAAAAACAGGTCTGCCAGTCAGTGAGTGACTCGACTACCGTCCCACATGGGTCAACATTTCCGCAGCAGTCAAGCGTGATTCTCCGAGAGACGGCTGCTGACGTGAGCTCGTGGGCGTCCGTATAATATATCGCGCAACTCAATCGCCAGTCTATTCCGCAAAGATATATTATTATTTGCGGCTGGAAACCGATGTGCTAAGCAGAGTTCACGGATTATCGATAGCGTGAGCGTCCTTGAAAGCTCCGTATTTGAAGTCGCCGGTGAAGCTGAGACCCAGTCGAAGTACTGCGTAACAAGCTGCCGACGGAAAGAAGTGACGGCAGGAGATCAGAGACTGGCTGGAAGGGTGCCAGTTCCGAGCACTGGCGACAACCCAACACAAAATCCATAATGCGAACGGTCAGGGCACCGGTACACGACTGACGATTCCGCCGCTGCATTTGTCGGCACCAAGTTAGAAGTCATCAGCGCCTTCCGTCAACGGCCACAACATCACCGAAGTTGAGCACCGTCGGGCGTGGCCAGTACTTGGATGGGTAACCGTCCGGCTACGCAATGCGCTGATGACATTTTTCCATTTTGCCTTACAGCATGGAGGCAGGTGGTCCCTGATCACCAGTCTTTGCACCATTGTCCTGGATTAAATTCCAAACCTCTCCGCAGTGTGAGGGCTTGGGACACCGTGATTCGTCCGTCGGATGGGGACGTTAAGCTCAGCTTTTCGAGAGGAGTAGCCTCCACAGGGTTTCACCTTCTTCCATACTACTTCAGCACTCAGTTCTCACATTTAGCGAAGGAAATGTGCCTGCGGGCGACTAAACTTGTCCTTCGGGATCTCTTAGCTATTAATGCCATACGTCTTTACTTTTTACCAGCGCTTTGCAACCTTTTTTACATGGGAATACCCTATTAATACGTGCAGTTTCAAGAGACACCCTTTCACTAATTTTATGAAATAGGTTCTATCGCAGCAAATTATATTCTAAAGTAATACTTTTATTATTCTTTCTTTTACGTATGAGCCACTATGGACTATGATTATTTCAACTATTTCTCCTTTCTCTTCCTCCATATTTTTCTCAACATTTTCCGATGTTTCTCTCTTCTTTCTTCGGTCCACTTCGCTCCAGTCTTTTTTCTATTAGTATTATTATTATTTTACATTTCATTTCGAAGTATAGTGTCATTTGACATTAACACTTTCACACAAATTCATTACTCTCCAATTTTTTTTCAGGAAATTGATAGAAATGTTTGAATGTTTTAAAAATATGGACCAAACTACTATGGTCATCATTCCCTAGCCTTATAAACTGCTTAAAACTAACAAACATTAAGGACAACAAACACTCACACACACATGTCCGAGGGAAGATTCGAAACTCTTTTTTTAATAATAAATTTATTTTATTTTAAGGTAATACAATGAGTTAGTTGTACAATATTGATACATAGCTTAACCATTTTCAACAGGTCTTTCAGTTTATTTACTTGGAATAAATCATTTAAAGGTGACAATGGCAGTGTACTTCGAACTGAGTACAGCAACGTCCAATTTACAATAAAATATTGCGATCGTTTCTAAAAGCCCTTCCATTTTACATCATGTACAAATGAGCAAATTCTTTCGTCACAGATTCTAACAAGATAGACAGATGACATTATTGGAACAGATCATCTGTAAATCTTGTTAGAGCCTGTACGAAAGAATTTGCTCATTTTTAATAGTTAAAGATTAATCAAAGGAATACCTACTACATGATATAAAATGAATGGGCTTTTAGAAGGCGTATGGAGTAGCTACGTTCTACAAGTTCAGTTTTATTTTGTTAACCCGATTTCGCCTTAAAACTCTGAAGATGGCCATGTAACCCGAGAAACTGTTAACGAAATAAAAATAAATTAGTAGAATATACACACAGAAGAAACAGTGACAGTGTCCTCGTTTACGTTTGTTTTAAGCCTGTCTAGTTGACAAACTAACAGCTGTATCTGTGTACTCCATAAAAATTGGACGCATGTTATATGGCATATCTTATTGCAGTCTGGTTACACTATCCACCCGTTAAAATATTTATTATTCCTCCTGAAACACCCTGTATATATAACTCCGATGCTCCTTCATCATGCAGTAAAATCTACAACTGCCATAATAACAAAAAAATAATATGTAATCATCGCAAATAGTGCTACCAACCTTTGCCCTGCGTACCATTAATTACATCATGTTCATTTGCAATAGCCTCGGTATACCAGACAGCTACAATGCCACAACTGCTAAATCGGCGATGTTGGCAGCTGTGGAAATCGAAACATCACAGTAACGAAATCTGTAAACAACACGTTTATAATTGTCGTTATTCCGCCTACTTTAAGAGTAGCTTTGTGACCACTTGCCTGCATTACCAAGAACTTTGAATTTGGATTGTAATTTTAAATTTTTCAAATTTGCATCGCCACGACGAGAGAAAGAAAAATTGTCAGGGAGGGAGGAATGGTAGGGGACAGGCAGAGAGGAACTAGATAGACTGTGGAGAACTATGCTTTTTTCAAGGACAGTTAAAGGCTGTAGTAGGTAAACAGTCTGAGGTTTTCATTTTTATGCAGAAAACGAACAAAGAAAACCTTCAGTGAATCGTTTCATTTCACACAGCCACGGCAACACAAAGAATGCTACCAATTTGACTGATGTATTTTCTTGATGTGTCGACTATCGAAAGAACTCTTTTATCCATTTTCCTTTTGTTTTTATACGTGTCTGACCCATGACAAGGCGTGACCTAGTCCTTAGTTAATCGATAAATCAGTGTTTACGTTTCCGTATAGTCGCAAAGTATGTCACGGGATGGGAGTTTCCTACTAGGACTACACTGAGCTGGCCAGGAATGCAAATACCATGTCTGTATTGTCTGTGGGTTGTTCCAAGCCTGTTTATTCAGCTCACGTCGACCCAGGGTCGCACGTCCGACACTTAAAACACTTTGCGCTTCGCAGGGCAGCGTTCCACCTTCGTAGTTTGCAGAGCGACCCAACGCGAAAATTGTCTCGCAAAGTCACCGGTGACATCGTTCACAGTTCCGTAAATTGAGCAGGTGGGCACGACGCAAAATCCGAGTCCGCCCTGTTACTTGCGTCATTTCGCGCTCCATAACAGCAAATTACAACTTCACGTCCGGTGATGAATCACTTGCGAAGGGAACAGGTTTCGCACTTTAAGGTCGAGGTCGCCGCCACGCTTTCAAAATGATTACACTGCAGGAGTCACTACTCCGGTAGCAGGGTCACGGTCTTAATGCCACGCACTACAGCGCTAAATTAGAAAAGTCCTTTCTTGGGATTACCTCAGAAAACTTCATACTGCCGCATCACCATTATATAAGAAAATCGTCTCCTCTACCCGTATAATTACTTTCGTATTTAGTTCTTAGTTATTTTTATCAGTAAGCCTATACTAATCAATACCGAATCACATTAATTTGAGGACACCGTCGAAACACTTCCTGCCGTTCGAATAACTCAATGAACAACGCAGAGTGACCCTTTCCTGATCCATAGACGATAAGCATATAACCTGCACGAAGGAGAAAACGCCATCTGTAGCTGTAGTTTTGTACGAAGAAAAACCTCTCAGTGTCATAAGTATCTTATATACTTTAATATATGAAATATTCTTGTAAATATTTAAAACTGATCGACTAGTTGGTCCTCTAGGTGTTTTAATGAGCTTCACTGACGAAAATTCAAGTGTGCATTTGTGGGTCTATTGGAACTCCAGCAAGGCGTCATGACGGCCGAGAATTATTGCAGACAGTTTGATGGTTCCGATCAGATCACACAATGATGGATCTACGTAATAGTTCACCAACATAAAGCAAATGTTTGTAAATATATGGGACCCAGCTACTGAGGTCATCAGTCCGTAGGCTTTCAAACAACTCAAATTTACGAACAATAACCTAAGGATAAAACATAGACGCGCCCGAGGGAGGGACTCAAACCTCCGGCGGGAACAGCCAAGCCGTCGCTGACATGATGCCTTGAGGTTACTCCCGCGCGGTTCAGCAATACAGACCCAGTTTCAAAAAAATGTTCAAATGTTTGTAAAGCTTATGGGACTTCACTACGGGGTCATCAGTCCCTAAACTTACAAACTACTTATGAAGTACTTACGAACTAGGACGGCACAAATATCCATGCCCGAGGGGGGACCGCAGTGGGGGTTGGAACACTTGCGCGGAGTGACACTTGCGCGGAGTGACACTTGCGCGGAACCCGGGGCCCTTGGGGCGGCTAATCGCTTTTCCTGGGTACAGGCCCACCAAGAAGTCTAGCACTGCTGTTGTCAAGTTTCCACAACCCTTTGCAAGCTGAAGAGCAATATAGTGACTTGTTCTAACTTCATATTAATCCGTTTAGTGTTCCTCCTGTAAACAAAAAGGTATTTTAATAGTGATAATGTTTTTGAGAGTTAGTCTCTGCTACTACAAGACTATGACTTTCCACAGTCATACCTCCTAAAAGCATATTATTCAGAACACTAAGCATATCAAGACACCTGCGCAAGCAATAAATATATTAGGCATCCTGCACAGATACGTTGATGTAATTGACCGCTATGTAGTTAACCCCACTATCACGCAACTTCCATCTCGTTAAAAATAGCTACTATGCTTTTTAATAGGAGATGCAACCTTAAACGTTCAATTAAAAAAACGTTAATAATAAGTCAAGGAGTATTTTACATACTTAGAGCGTTTATTCGTAGACCCCAAAACGATTTGGCTGTATTCGAATTACAAATACATCTAAGAAATGTATGAAATACGGAAAATGCTAAAGATAAATTCTATTTTCCATCACCGTCATATAGAACCATTTTTACTCCGAACTTGGCATAAACCAACAGGGAGAAACAAGTTGCAAGACTTCCAGGAAAACTGAAGCGAAATTGACAGCCAATAGTTGGTTATAAATTACATTGCCTGTTAACTGTATAAATTACGGAATACGTGGAACTCCTGTTCAGTACAGTCAAAAAGGTCTAAGGTAATAGGCAGTGGTTTACAATCAGATATCCGTATCACTCTCCTCCTCAAGAAGTCTGTGTGAAGATTTATATTCAGAACATTCAAGAAAAAGGTGTTGAAACTATAAGAAGCAGCTCATTTACTCAGGAAGGGAAAACGTTATGGTGCCCATAAATTTGAATGGCTGTATCTCTTGTAGTAACATTTAATTTTTGATAAAATGTTAAAATCCAATAAACCAGAATTTTGTTTTTCTAAACTCGGTGCCAACTTTTGTTTGACGAAATTTTTGCAGGAAGTAGTCTTGACGTGATTTCATACTTCTATGCATTAATATTATGAAACATGTAATTTGTGTCACAAATTGCGCGACCGGTCCGGTCGGAGGTTCGAGTCCTTCCTCGGACATAAGTATGTTTGTTTGTACTTTGCCTAATTTATTTTAAGTAAGATTAAGTAGTGTGTAAGTCTAGCGACCAATGATCTAAGTAGTTTGGCCGCATAAGACTACACATATACACGTAATTTATTTATTTCATAACCACATTTAAGTACTAATAATTAAAGAAACTTAAAAGAGAAATTTGAAGTAAACACTGAAAACAAATGATTGATATTTCTCATGAGATGAATGCACACAACCGTTGTCTTATGTCTTGTGAATGTACCTACAAATTCTGCCATATGAAAATTGTAGTGTGAGTCCCAAATATGTTTTTTCTGTAATAACATTAAAAACATATTAAAAATTCAGAACTCGAAAATCAGTGACGTTTTGGACTTGAAGCGTTTTGTGTTGCTACATCATTACATAGTAGACACGATTTTAAAATTTGGTTGCTATCGCCAAAGTAGACGAAACGTTAAATTTTTTGGTGTAATCTTCGCCGTGTAGACTGTATGTTGTAGAAGTCTACGTCGAACCTAATTATAATCATACCTCTGAGGAGAGAACGTTGTTTGCACGTCTCCTGCGTTTCCAGTCGGCTGTGCTGTGCTGCGTAACGACATCGTACCGTTCCACTTTACCGAGAGCTATATATGTGTTGGTGTGATGTCTGTTTTTTCGAAATAAGACATCACACCAATATATGTATCATTTAGACGCAAAGATTCTGGGTTCTGGTTTCATCGCTAACGCGATTAACAACGTTAGACCTCGTGTGTAAACAAAATGTTCAAATGTTTGTATAGTCTATGGGACTTAACTATGGGGTCATCAGTCCCTAAACTTACAAACTACTTACGAACTAGGACGGCACAAATATCCATGCCCGAGAGGGGATTCGAACCCCCGACCGTAGTGGCCGTGCAGACCGTGACTGGAGCGCCTTAGTCTCCTCGGCCACCGCGGCCGGCGTGTGTAAACACTTAAAGGTTATGAGTGCCACTGGAAAAATGCATAAGTAACACCTGTTGTTTGAGACTTGAAGATGACCTGAAATTAGCCGAAATCGATATCTCATAATAAACATAAGGTGTAGCTGTCTATATTTCATAATGCTATTCTTAACATATTTAAAAGCTGCTCAAAACCACCTACAAAAAACCTTTATAATGAGATTGTATATAATTCCGCGATCAAATTGTGTTTTAGTTATTTGTAGTAATACACCCAAAGATCTGCCCTTGCTTTCAGTGCCATGATCAGCTGTTTATTTTTAGAGGTATTACTAGGGACAGGAAAAATTCGCATTTGCGATAAATGCGAATATAGATGCGAATTCTGACTCAAAATGCAGTAAATCCGAAATTGTAGTTAGCAACAGTTGCGCTCAATTCCGATTTCATCACATTCCTCTTCACATGGTGCTGTATTGTAAATCGAGTGATATTTGTATGACGTGTTATCTCCCTGTTGAATGAGGCTGTGATATCTCCGGGCCGTTACTACTGCTCCACCTCGCTCGGTGGGCCTTTCCCTGAATACGGCACAGGTAGCGGCTGGAGGGCGAGGAGTAGGGGTGGTGTATCCCTACTTCTGGAACACCCTGTTCACTACCTGCAGCGTCCGGGTCTCCGCGCAAGTGTCTACAAATTCCCTTTCCGCGCAAGTGTCACTCCGCGCAAGTGTCACAAACTCACCGCAGTGGCCGTACAGACCGTGACTGAAGCGCCTCAGTCTCCTCGGCCACCGCGGCCGGCAGACCCTGTTTACATGACATAATACATCAGCCTTTCTCCAATGTTATTCAATTTGTATACTAAGCAAGCTGTGAAGGAAAGGAGAGAAATTTGGAGAAAGAATTAGAGACCAGGGTGAAGAAATAAAAACATTGCGCTGAGCCGGAGCGGCCGAGCGCATTCAGGCACTATGTTACGATGCGCGAGGCCGTTCCCCGCCGAGGGTTCGAATTCCCCCTCGGGCAGGGATGTTTGTGCCGTCTTTAGTATAAGCTAGTTCATAAGTAGTTTGTAAGTTTAGGAACTGATGACCCGGTAGTTAAATCCCATAAGCTCTACAAACCTTTGAACATTTAAAACAAAACATTGCGTTTTACTGGTGACACTGTAATTCTGTCAGAGGCATCAAAGAACCTGGAAGAGCAATTGAACGGAATGGACAGTGCGTTGAAGGGAGCGTTTAAGGTGAACATTAACAAGAGCATAACGAGAGTAATGGAATGCAATCATAGAAAATCAGGCGATGTTGAAGTAATTACATTAGGTAACGGAATAGTAAAAGTGGTAGCTGAGTTTTGTTACTTGGCTAGTAAAATTACATATGACGGTCGCAGTACAGAAGATACAAAGTGCAGAAAGGCAATGGGAAGAAAAGCGTTAAAAAAAATCTAACACAGAATATTAATTTAAGTTTAAGGAAGTCCTTTCTGAAGGCATTTGTGGGGGTGTTGCCTTGTTCAGTAGTGAAACTTGGGCGATAAACAGTTTAGAGAGGAAGAGGATAGAGGCTTTTGAAATGTGGTGCTGTAGAAGAATGCTGAAGATTAGGTAGGTGGATCGCGTAACTAATGAGAAAGTACTGTACAGAAGTAGGGAGAAAAGGAATTTTTGGTATACCTTGACTAAAATAAGTGATTGGTAGGACACATTCTTAGACATCAAGGAATCGTAAATTGGAGTGTTCTTATGAGGAGATGAAGATGCTTGCTCCAGGATGGAGAAGATTGGAGAGATGCATCAAACCAGTCTCCGGACCAGTGTTGGCAGACGTAGGGAATTTTCCCTACACGTAGGAAATTTTAAGCATTAAAATCATGTAGGGAATTTTCATCCAAAAGTCCACGACGCGTAGGTACTTTGGTAAAATTTTACAATTGCCGACACAGGCCTAGCGGATAATGTTGGCAACAGTCAACACGCGGGAATAAAGCCGACAAATGGTGGCGAATTTGAAGTAGCCAATGATAGTTTAGACGCCGTATATGTTTTCTGTTCATAGCAAACAATATTAATTTGAAAACTGAGTTTCAGACACATTAAAATTGATGCGAAATATGATGATGCCAAAGTATATTAGTGGAATGGAGAGTGGCTTCGGAAATAGTGTCAGAAAAGTCAGCTCAAGAAAAATTGATTGTTTCCATGAACGAAAGACTTTATATTACCTTGACTAGAGTGTTATTTATTTACGTCAGGACGATATACTAGTTAGTATTTGTAAGTGAAAAGATGTTGAGAAGAAAACGCTATAACATTGGCGACTGCCTACATTATAATGAATAAAACGCTAGATATTCGTTTTCAACATACCGTAGCTTTCCTCTTTAAAAGTCATTTTTTTCCGGTTACAAATCAGTTTGAGGTATAATGCCAGAGTCCTGGATTCAGTCCCTCCCAGACCCAAATCCTGGCTACGCTCCTGATGTAGGGGCTTTTATGAGATGGTAGGGAGAAAGTAGGGAAAACGTAGGTACATTTTTGTGAGACTGTAGGTATTTTGTCTTTCTGCCATCTGGCAACACTGCTCCAGACTGAAGATCGCAACGACAACAACACATCAACAATTTTGTTCCGAATAGGGGACTGAATATTATGTTACTGGTAGGGAGAAAGTAGGGAAAACGTAGGTACGTTTTTGCTCCGGACTGAAGATCGCAACGACAACACATCAACAATTTTGTTCCGAATAGGGGACTGAAGATATTATGTTACCGAAATAAGTCGTTCAAAGGTTTCATAACCATAGCCTGCCGCTATTAAGAAACAATAACACCCTCATTTTTTGTAAAGGTAAAGCAGTCAACAATCCGAAGATTGGTTTGAACACCACAGTGCTTTACTAGGTATGGTCCTGTTTGGAGGTGGTATGCCGTTGCCTTCCTCCGACCTTCGAACTGACTTACTGCCAGAGGTGAAAGAAGTGGAAAGTGACAGATAAAAATCCCAGGACCTGGCGGGGATCGAACCCGGGACTTTTTTTTTTTTTTTTTTTTTTTTTTTTTTTTTTTTTTTTTTTTTTTCCCTCTGGGTAGTTCTCCCCATTGCGGTCGCTGATCTTGATTGTTCGTTGTTGTTCTATTTGTTGTTGGCTCAGCTTTTTTTTTATTACAGAGGGCGTTGAGTCCTCTGACCGTGCGCGCTGAGCCACGGCGCCCGGCGGGACCTTTGGATTTGTCGTCTGGCACAATACCACTGTGCAACCGAGGCGCACCTCCATGTTATCTGTAATCACTGTGCTAACTCATTATTGACTTTGTAACTACTGTAGTACCATGAAATTCCGCTATGCTGCGTCGCATAAAATGTTTTGTTTATAAACACCCTGTATATTCCATTTCGAAATCCTTGTCATTCCATTCTTAATAGGGTTTCTATATTATTCCTTATCTATATCTATAAATGTGAATGTCTGTTCGGTGTGCGTTTATCACGTCTGAACCACAAGACATAAAAAGCTAAAAAAAATGTGCAGTTACTAATGTCCACCCGGGAAAGGCTTTAGGCATGGTTTTATGACGTCGGATAGCTATTTATCTATATCTATTAATGTGATTGTCTGTTCAGTGTAAGCTTATCATGTCCGAACGGCAAGACGCAGAGACTTAAATATTTGTACAGTTAGTAATTTATACCAGAGAAAGGTTTAAGGCACGGTTTTATAGCGATCTGATAGATATTTAGTAATTTGGAGAATATAACGCGAAATGCGGAACAATAATTACTCTTTTAAATTATATGTATTTTCTTTGAAAATGGTTTCATTGGTTGCATTGTTGCTTGAAGCTTGATAGTGATAAAAGGGTGGAGTATATTGGGATGAAAAGATTTCGGTGTATATAAAATTCTATGTCTGTGTGTGTTTTAATGTTTCGCTCTGCAGCGAAAACTACAGAATGCAAACGAATGGTCTGTGTATAATTGTTGTCCGAAGTCTCCCGTTGTACACTATAGCAATTCCATGCCGACAGCTATAAGAGGGTGGAAGATATGGTGGTTGGAAGTCGTCAAATTATTCAAAAATTCGGACTGAAGGCCGGCGATGACGTATGTGACTCTATAGCATGGAGGTTACATACACCGAAACGTGATGCCACAGACCATATCTTTGGTCTATGCGAGCTACAATGTCTTCAGCTCTTTCTCTGTAAGGATAACCATACGAATAAGGAAATATAAGAATAAATAAATAAAGGAGTAAAAAGGAAATTTCTTGTAATACAGCTCTTTACAAAAAATCGATTTGACGTTTCGCGCATTATCATAATCAACCAAGGCACGAGCGGAGCCGTGGCTTTAAGCTAGTTTTCTCTAAAATTATATTTTTATAAATCTTCATGCAGTGGCATAATACTGCTATTCGTCGTTAATCCTTTGGGGCGAACTCGATCCCGCGCAGGGGCACCTCCCCGTCCCGGAAGCGGTAGCGTAAACACTACAGCGGCTATCCGGGCGGCAGATAGCAACGTCTGGACGGGACAAGTCCATTACGGTAGCGAGTATCTCACCACCACGTGCGTGGGAGTTTGACAGCGGCCGATTAGATTGTGGCACGTGAGAGGCTAATGTAAGGAGTGCTAGGTGGCAGGTTTAATATAACGCCGAGTATCAGCGCGGCGTTGCTGGGAGCCGTGTTGACAGCTCGGCTGCAGACGGCGGACAGCTGGTCGCTCATTGTATGCTAAGCGGCACGTGGGGACCGACTGGCAGCTGACTGGCACCGCATTCCATGCGGGCAAGTGTTTACGTGGCACACTCACCGGGGGGGGGGGGGGAGCCAAAAAAAGGGGCGGGGAGCGCTGGCCGCCGACGACTGGGGATCAAAGGCGCCTCTGTGCTGTCCCAGTGGGGTGCCGCCTGGGAGGACCTGCTTCCTCCATCATTGTCGCCTCCGGCCCCGGAAACTAACGATTTAGCAATAGCCTGACTGCGGCTTAAGGCAAAGCCATTTCAACAACGAATCAAGTTGTTGTTGCTGTCTTTGTTCGGAATCAGCTATTTGCAGGGTGAGGCACAACCCTGGAACGGTCGATCGAAAAATAGCTTCCGGATTTAGAAAACATTGTTCGTGCGAAACACAACTAGCTCTTTACCCACACGAAGTGATTAGTGCTTTCGCAAGGGTTCGTAACGATTCCGTATTTCTTGATTTCCAGAAGGCTTCTGACACTGTACCTCACAAAAGGCTTTTACTCAGATTGTGTGGTTCTGGAATATCGCCCCAAATTTGCGACTGGATAGGGGATTTCTTGTCAGACAGGACACAGTTTGTAGTAATCGATGGTAAAGTATCGACTAAAACAGAGGTGATATCGGGCGTTCCACAGGGTAGTGTTATTGGTCCTCTGCAGTTCATTATTTACATAAGCGATTTAGGGGGAAATCTAACTAGCTCTCTTAGGTTGTTCGTAGATGACGCCGTCATTTACCGTCTAGTAAAATCATCTGCAGATCAAAACCAACTGCAGAACGATCTAAATAAGATATCACTATGGTGTAAAAATTGGAAATTGACTCTAAATAATGCGAATTGTGAACTCGTTTACATGAATACGAAAAGAAATCCGGTAAACTTTGTTTACAAGATAAATCAATCAAATGTGAAGGCCGTAAACTCCACAAAATACCTGGTAATTGCTATTACTTCAGACTTAAACTGGAAAGAATACGTAGATAATGTGGGAAAGGCGAACCAGAGACTGCGTTTTATTGGTAGAACCCTTAAAAGATTCAACAGAACTATTAAGGAAACTGCATACATTACGAATGTATTGCTGCCCAGAGTGGGATCCTTATCAGTTGGGTTTGACGGAGGACATCGAAAGAGTTCAAAGAAGGGCAGCTAGTTTCGTATTGTCACGATACAGGGGAGACAGCGTTACGGAAATGATACAGGATCTGGGATGGGAATCATTACAACAACGGCGCTTATCGCTGCGGCGTGCGCTACTTACGAAACTCCAATCGCCAACATTCTCCTCCGAATGCGAAAATATATTGTTGACTCCCACTTACATAGGTAGAAATGATCATCAGAATAAAATACGAGAAATGAGAGCTCGATCGGAGAGATTCAGGTGTTCTTTATTCCCTCGCGCTATTCGAGAATGTAATGGGAGGTAAATAGTATAAAGGTTGTTCGATGAACCCTCTGCCAGGCACTTAAATGTGAGTTGCAGAGTATCTCATGAAGACGCAGATGTAGAACGGTCGGGTGGGTCTGTGGGACCTAATAATTGAAACACTTGTAACAAGTACCAAACAGTATATTTACATGATCGAAGAATCCACGGGTGTAGTGCCGGTTCATTGTCCAACGGACACTATATTTCGGCTATGAGACATGTCGCCATCGTCAGGTGCGCTGACGTACTGAGGTCCTGCCGTTAGCATTATTGTGGAAGCCACCTTGGGTTGTGTTGCAACGAAGGTCGCTATCGTGGGTTTCGCTGCTAGCGTCCGGGCGCTTCGCCATAGGCTGCAGAGCTACAGGAAGGTACTACGACGAATTCAGCGGATTGTACTTCTAAGCCTTACCGGTGCCTTTCGCACTACACCTGTTGAGGGTTTTCTGATACTTCTAGGGATATGTCCATTGGATATCGTGGTACGTTACAGGGCAGCGATGTACTGGTTAGGGCGCGAGCAATATGATCGTGTGTATGAGATCACAGAAGTTCATGTTACAGATTAAAGACACGCACGAGCCTGGAAATTATATGAGTGACACGCTGATTGGGACTCAGTCCCAGAGCGGAGAAAATCTCCAACCCGATCGGGAATCGAATCTGGGCCTCCTGCGTGGCAAATCACCACGCTGTCCATTGGACTACCCAGAAGCGGACTTCGTACCTACTTATTTCACTATTGCTGCCATGATCACGGTTTATTTAGAAATCTGGGTCCGCGTAAGAATCGTCAATTTCACTCTCAAAATCGTACAAAATTTTGCAAATTTCATTTTATTGAAGACTTTCTCTTGCCATTTTATATTGTAGACAACTGACAATGATAATGTTGTGTTAGGACA
This sequence comes from Locusta migratoria, assembly GCA_026315105.1. Lineage (NCBI taxonomy): Eukaryota > Metazoa > Arthropoda > Insecta > Orthoptera > Acrididae > Locusta > Locusta migratoria. The sequence continues at coordinate 244,360,397 of CM048748.1, forward strand.
TCGCAGTTAATTGACAAAGTAACTTGAAAGTGAATGCAACATCAAATAAAAATCGTTCGCACTGGTAGAAATTAGTGAGGTAAAAGGTCGGACAGGGTCTGACAGACCTGCGCGCTTTTTGAAGGACTGCCAAACAATGACTAATCAATGACAAACATTATTCATGACATGAATGCTTTCTCTCGAATGTTTCAGGAAGGTAGCAGAGCACTCGATTCAAATCAGCGATTCTAAGCATACAAATTCAGTGAAACCGATCCTAGTGGGTCTCTCAGACCCAGTCCGACCGTTCTAGGGATGAAACTCGGAATATTTGGAAAAATACAAATCGGGTAGGAAATATTTTTCACCTCAAAGGGGACAACATTATTTAGCATAAAGCTCGACCCCTACACCACCCCGTGGGCGGGAGGGGGGGGGCTTGAAACTTTTTAAAAAAATTATTTAAAATTTTTTTAAATTATTATTATTATTATTATTAATTTTCGTTTCACCATAGACGGCCTATTACCGGCAAAAATAGAGTTGAAAATTGTTGAAAAAAGGGAATATCTCAAAGAAATATATACCGTATTAGGAATATAAAAGCGCAGTTGTTGATATTCTTGATAATGCTACCACGTGACACCTGCCATAACTGAATGAAGCACATACTGTGATCATGTCCTCAGTATATGGTCAGACTGTTAACTGCAGTTCAACGATTCGGACTGCACACATCTCTATGTAATTGTTCCACGATGTTAATTGCTGCAGACGAGAGTCGATATCACATCCACTTACTTTGAGGCTCATAGAAATATTGAAGAAGCTCGTCAAAGCTAGGCCTTTGCCCGCTTCTCTGTTTCTGATGGAAATATTCCTTTTGCAACGACGTTTCACAGTATTTTCAAACCATTTAATGAAAGTGGAAGTGTCAAACCAAGCGAAAGAGATGGATGTCTATTTGTTTGAGATTAGGCCTACTGTTTTTCCCCAATTTTCAACTTATTATTGGTTTTTCCGATTACAGCGCTATCTATAATACGAACCAAAAAATGTATCATACAAAAGTTTCATTTTTTTTGACGGAGAATCCAACTCTGCAATAAAAAATAATGGTTCCTAACCGCTCCCCCCGCAGGTGGTCATGCTGTATGTTACTGGATGGCTCTCGGGCATGGGTGTATTTGTTGCCCTTAGCATAAGTTACTTGAAAGCCTAGGGACTGGTGACCAGAGTAGTGAAATCCCATAGGTTTACAAACATTTGAATATTTTCAGCGAATTGTCGCTTTTTGTCGCCGGAAAAACTGCATTATTAACCTGTTGACAGATAACAAAACAGAAGTACCTCTGCTGTTTCTTAGTCACAATCTGAATTAGCATTTACTGTAGCATATAGGTACTACTAACGGTGATTGGGGTTGACGATTTGATGAGCTTGCCAAGACCTCGACCGTCAAGTATCACAGGGTGTCCGGAGCCGTCTTCTACAAATTTCTGTCATCTTTCTTCTACTGAATATAAATTTTTGTTATACTTCCATTTGAAGTCTAAAGAAGCCAGGAGGAAACAACAAATTTAATGGGATGGTTTCTCTACAGAACACACAGCCCACCCAAAGTACCTTGGGGTAATACCTGACCGGTCCCTAAGATATAAGTCTCATTGTCAATAGACCCGATAAAAGATATCGATCAGGAATCAACTTCTGAACAAGCTGATAGGAAAGTAAATGGGGAACTAGCCCCCCAAGTGATCAGAACGACGGCTGAAGCAGTATGCATGTCTAGTGTGAACAGATCTGCGCTCTCAACGAAACATGTAGACATACGACTGGTTGTTTGCAGGCAACGCCACTGGGACTCTATAAAGCGGCTGGTTGTGAAACACCTGCAACTCGACGACTTGCTGTAGTACATACAGAAAGATTTAGGCAAGCATTCGATGAGAGACACTCTCTCTTCGAAGCACTGGAGCCACTGACGCGGCTGAAATCCCGAAGAAATTTTCTGAACGCTGTCCCCATGGAACCACCAGACAAATATCCACTAACTCAGAAACCCGCACCAGGCTATATCACTTGCACTGGAGACGTTGGAAGTCTCTGGACCGTCTCAGAACAAGAGTCGCCCCTGTAAAGACGAACCTAGTGGAATCGGGAATCATCGACGAAAGCGACGTCAGATGTAACTGTGGGGAGAGCCAGAATATGGTACATCTAACTTGCAAGAACTGCCGTAGGACCTGCTCCCTTGATGATTTATGGGACTCTAGAGACAACGGCCTAGACGTGGCACGATACTGGGCTTACTGGGCTGATGTGCTATGACATGGATCCGGGACGAAAAAGTAAAGTAACTGTGTTATACTTTCATATACTTTCACTTTCCAATCCACCTTAAACTATTAGGTGGTGGAGGGACATAAACTGGGACAGTAAGTGGAAAAACAATAAATAAAATAAATCTAGGTGATGGGGTCTTTGACATAAATCTCTACACTTGTATCTTATTCTCTACTTCTTCTTAAATGGAAGAATCCTGTTATATATACCCCGAAGTAATGTATGGCAAAGTTATGTGTCAAAAGTTATCATGTTTCTTTTCTATTTCTATCTTCCATATAAACTATGTAATTTAAATTTTCTAATTATTATTTATAGTTTAATCCATCAGTTGGTTAAGCTGTATACTGTTAAACTCGACTACATATAAGAAGAAATTATTCTGTGTATAAGACATTCACAACGTAAAATACAACCTGTCATAGTATCTAGATCAAATTACAATAAATAAATGTCCCATTTAAACTTTTCACAAGAGATCTCTGAAACAACATTAGATATTGACACATTAGAATATGCTTTCACAAGCATGAGCTTACGGCTATGTGACAAATATTATTTTGAACACAAACTTTTGTTTTTGTAACCCTCCTCCACTACGATCCGGTCGGATCTGACCTACATAATCGTTCCCGCTCCTAATTTGACCACAGTAAAACTGCGGTTAGTAAATAAACATTATATGAAAAGACTGGTTTTGCATCACTTTCACTATTTTACTTGATTAATTGGCTTTTTTTAAATTAAAAAGCACCCAAAGACGACAATAGTAAAGATGAGACACGAATCCACCGTAGTAGAAGAAGGTTCAATAGATACCCCATATTATTTCTTATGCACAATACGACTAAAAATCGCAAAACCTATGGTGTTCGTTACATCGCCGTAAGTCCATTACATCCCGAAGTAATGAGAAGCGAAATTTGACGATTGATTACACGCGAGTTACACACTTCATCTGTTCACGCGTCAACTTCGCTTCTCGTACCTTGGGATATAATTAACGTATTGCGATGTAACCAAAGACATTCTTTTTGCGACTTTTCATATTACTGATTGCGTAAGAAATAATATGGGGCATCCAAATAAAAAACACTGTGTTAAAAATATTACTTCCTTGCGTTTTAGATTCTCTCATAGCTTTTATTTTCGAAAGCCCCTGCCGTAACTTCATGACTGTGAACGTCATATTTAAATACGCATTGCCGTTCTAGAGATATGTGGGGTGTTAAGATATGTTCAAATGTTTATACAATTAAGGGACTTCACTGCTGTGGTTATCAGTCCCTAGGCTTACAAACTACTTAAACTGAGGCTAACTTATGCTAACGACAACACGCACACCCATCCCGAAGGAGGACTCGAACCTCCGACGGCGATCAACAGTAACCAAAAAGAGACCTCTGCTACTCCGGTGTATTTAATCTGGTGAGCACAGTTGAAAACAGTAACACGCGTCTATAAATCATCTCTAATGCACGTGAGCAGATTACGGCAGAATAGAACGGGTAGATTTCTCCACGACGGAACAGTCTGGTAAATTCGCAGCATCGCCTATTCTGCCACCGTGTGACAGGCCATCAACACGTAACTTGTTTAAGTTTGTGCAGGAAAGGTTACCTGAACTACTCATAGTGACAATACACCATCTGCAAAAACAGTCGTCTTCGCACTATGAACATATAACGAGCTCCTAAGAATATTTTGTTTCTGAGGGGTATAAGGAGTCTTTCTGCATCCTGCAAAGAGTTATCTATTTGATATTACTCGTCATAGTCTGCGTAACGAAACTGGGCTAACACGAGATGACGAGCTGTCTACCGCCACAGCTACAATAGCGTGTGGTCACGGAGAAAAGTCAAGTCAGTGCTTACACACACAAGCTCGAACGAGAAGAAGCCCCGTGCACTTTACATTAATTTGCGGAATACCCCTGCACCACAACAGTAATTATTCAATGTAAATAAATGCAAAATAAATCTGTCTACCTTATGCATGAAAGTGGAAGAGATAGAGAGAAAAAACATATGTTTCGCAGTATTAGACACGGTTGTCCGTACATTGTATCTTTTCATTTCAGTCATTTAGTCGTTTTTATGCCAATTAATGAATCAATGTATGAAAACGTAATTGAATAATACTGATTCCCTACCGGACAATGGTAAAGTATTGTTGCGTGATTCGAAAGAGAATACATCCAGTTAGAAGGGTCGCTATTTCTGTTCACCACGATGCTGGTCGGAAAACACTGATATCGCTGCAGTTTGCTCAAGATAACGGCCATAACACGATATTTGTTACACGAGGTGACAGCCAATATTCGAGATAAAATACAGGGCGTAAACCGCCCTCGAAATCGATTTGTGGCAATTACTTCAGTATTCCGACTTTTTAGGAGCGACCTGAAGTTCGTAAAGGAATGTACTTATTGGTGTATCTGTTGCATCTGAAGATATTATCTCATGTTAGGCGTAGGTGACACGTTGTGAACAAAAAGAAGAAGAAGAAAAAAATTGAAAAGTTGCCTTGTAATGTCACTTTACACTTGGGCGCTAAAGACTTAACAAAGCATTTATCCTAATTTTACAGCCACACTGCAAGCAAAAAAATGGCTCGAACTCTGAGTTGCATCAAGAAATTTATTGTTTCATAAGATTAATCCATAACAGCAACGATATATTCACAATATTAGTGGTGAAATATTACGAACTACCGTTCAGTACGAGCATTTATTTCAAGCTGAAACTTGGAACGAGATCTACATGTCATATCGTTGTATCTAGCGACTTAAATTTAACTGCCAGCAGCTACTGACATCTTACGTATGGCGCCAATTGTCTACAGAGGAACGTTCCGTTCTATGATAATGGTAATTTAATCGGCACAACGTATGAACAAGTTTAAAAATAGATACTGAACACATTTTGAACATATTACCATCTGCGGCGAGCGGGAATGCCCGCGAGGCGCCGCGTCAGATATTGCGCGGTCGCTCCCGTCGGAAATTAGAATCCTCCTTCGGATATGGGTGGTGTGAGTGTCGTCCCTAGCATAAGATAGATAATTAGTTTGTAAGCCCAGGGACCGATGACCTCAGCAGTTAGATCCCTTACGTTTACAAACATCTGGACATTTTTCACCATCTAATAACCTTCGAGCATGGTGTATGTGACTGGCCTTTTTTTTTATGCGCATCCAAAATTTACCTCCCTACATAAACTCCTCAAGATATTGAATATAATTGTGGATATTTCCAATCGCCGACCGATGTCCAACATTTAACACTTGGTCGCGTATGAGTCTACGAGATATACAGCATAACAGAAATAAGTAAGAGTTACATGCTTGCCAGTCGAGGACACCTTGTATCATTTCTTTGTTATTGAAACGTCCTGTGCCGGAATCGGGACTCGAACCTAGAGTCAAGTGCCCCACCGACTGAGCTAATGCGGCACGCTTCACGATCAGTTCTCACAACTTTACTTTGCCAGTACCTCGCCTCCTGTTCTCCTGCAAACTTTGCAGGAATAGCACTCCTGGGAGAAAGGATACGGTGGAGATATGGCTTAGCCACAGCCTAAGGGATGTCTCCAACATATCCTTTCTTCCAGGAATGTTATTCCAGCAAGGTTCGCAGGGGGGGGGGGGAGTTTGGACAGTAGGAGTCGAGGTACTGACAGAAGTAAAGTTGTGTGGACGGACCATGAAGCCTGCTGGGATAGCTAAGTCGGTAGAGCACTTGCCCGCGAAAGGCATAGATCCCAGGTTCGAGTCTCTATTACGGCACATAACTTTAATCTGCCAAAAGTTTCATATCAGTGCACACTCCGCTGCAGAGTGAAAATTTCATTGTGGATCTTCATTACTGTTTAACAGCTTTTTAAATATGGCCTCATTAATGGTGACGTTGCAGACGGGGCAGTCCTCCCTCTTATATCGTGTTTGCAAGGTACAAAGTGCCAAATCACGCAACGCACCGAGCAAGGTGGCGCATTGGTAACACAATGAATTCGCATTCGGGAGGACGGTGATTCAAATCCACCTCTGGCCACCCAGATTTAGGTTTTCCGTGATTTCCCTAAATCACTCAACGCAAATGTCGGGATGGTACATTTGAAAGAGCATGGCCGACTTCCTTCTCCATCCTTCCCCAAACAATCCGAGCGTAAGCTCCGCCTCTAATGACTAATGACCACGCTCTCGACGTGGCGTTACAACACTAATCTTCCTTCCTTCCACGCAACGCATTATTACAACCATACTATCTGGAACTATAACACATGAGCCGCAGTGATCCTTAGAGATATGCGGGAAACGAATTGTAGCCATGGTATTGTATAAATGTTCGAAAATCAGTAGTTCTCTTATTATGGCGCGCGAAATGGCAGTGTGGTATAAGGCGTCATGCTACGGACTGGGCGGCCGTTCCCGATGGAGTCCCGAGTCCTCCCTTGGGCATGGGTGTTGTCGTCAGTGTAAGTAGTCTGTAAGTCTAGACTTACTGCTCCAGTAAGTCTACAAAAATTTCTTTATTTTCTCTTACTGCCTGATAAATGTGACAACATTTCGTTATTGCTTTCAAAATACGTCAAGTATATGATTTAGAAAATGAGGATATTTGTTGACGTTGATGTACCGACTGAGGATCATTTTGTACAAACTGAATCCGAATCTTAAGACAGAACCGAATCGAGATACGTATCGTGAATTTAATGAAGGAATCTGAGTATAGCATTTCCGTCACGAACACAAAAAATCACGGTAATTCGCTTCATAGGATTGTCATATGGTCGGAATTCGTCTGGGTGCTCCAGAAATTTCGTGCCACGCCCAGATTACCGACGAAGTACAGAAGCCACACAGCCACTCGTAAAGTTCTGTACAATAAAATAATTTGAATCTACCTCGTAATTTTCATTATCTTCATTGTTCACTACAAGAAACACCTTTCAAATACATAAGGCCACTCAATAGACATTTTTTAATGTGATTAATACGACACATTCACAGCACTCGGCTACGGAGCGGATAAGATTGATTAAAGGCGGCATCAATATTCACGCTAACTTTGATGCAAATTATTTTTAAATTTTAAATCGATTTTGAATATAATTGTAGAATCCAAATTGGTGGCAAGGTATAAACTTTATATAAATTAATAATCTGCCGTTAGTCTTTTTAAAACTAGAAACTAACACTATATTTACAATATTTACTTCTCCCCAAAACAACTCCAAAATCCGGGCACTTTGAAATTTTCTTCCGGATGCTTTAACCTTGCAAAACTAGCGCCCCTAACGCCACATCTAATAGCCTATTGGATTTTCCCCTGTACGTTAATCGTTGCAGGATTCAACCGAAAGATATTTTTGGGGCAACAAGAATAAATAAATACCCATATAGTTATGAATGCATCAAAGCTTTGGCTCTGAGTCCCTGAAAGATCAGCTCAAAAGTAGAACTAGACACTGAGACTTGCATCACGAAGTGTGCAAGTCTTTGTAAGCAAAAGCAAACAAAAATACTTATTGAAAAATTACTATCTATAGAAAACATTCAAGACAGCGAAATGCACACTGACTTGTTCAATAACTTACTTAAATCTATAATTAACCTAACTCAATCAGCATAACCACTTCATACACTTCTCAATTCCATTGTAACTACTGACGTAGATTTTAATAGCTGATGAGCCAAACATTCATTTCTGTATATGTCAAATCTATTAGCGTTCAAGCCGCCTCAAGCACAAAAATCGTGGCATCTATGTAGGAGAGAAAGCTGACGCACTTAACGGAGGGTTAAACAATAAGCAGCACATCTGGCAAAAATGTTATGTATACAGATCTTTTTTGTGGGAAGTGCAGTATTTTTAGTATCACTACATAACCTTGACTACAATTCTAGTTTCTGTGTGCGTTACTGCCGAAGGAACGGAACAATAATCACCAGATTGGGCACTTGTTGAAGTTCAACGTCTCGTTGACACCGAGGTCATCAGAGGGGACGCGTTAGCTGCGGAGGACATGTATGGGTCGTGGCCTCTTTAAAGAACCATTCCAACTGTCGCGTGGGGAGACGAGGATTTAAACCCCGAGAGAGGAGTGGGTATTTAACATTTTAACGTTCCGTCGGCCGCAGAGACAAAGTGCAAGCACAGAATATGCAGAAGGTAACAAGATATCATGGAAGCAGTCGTCTCGTCATTCGTTTAATGTGGTTTACAGCAATCATCAAGCTCCGAACGGAAATCTGGTGCTGCCACATCCAATAACTAGTCTATTGTTGATATGTGGCAACTTGCAGTGCAACTTCCACGACGAAAACAGAAACGGCTTCTACATCCACAGGAACAACAACTCACATAAAAGTGCATGGCAGAGGGTTCATGGAACCGCTTTAATGATGTTTCTCTATCGTTCCATTCTCTAATAACGGGTGGTAAAAAAGGAACACCTAAATCTTTCCTTTTTCGAGTTGATTTCCCTTAATGTATTATGACGATCATGTTTCCCTATGTAGGTGGATGCTAATAAAATATGTTCGCATTTGGAAAAGAAAGTTGGTGGAAACTCAAACAAATTTCACCTCAACGAATAATGCATTCTTATGATGACTTCCACCCCAACTCGTGCGTAATTTCCGTGATACTCTCACCCCTATATCTCAATAATTCAAAACGTGTGCCCTTCTCCCAACTTTCTCTAAATCGTCCGTCAATTCCACTTGGTGGGGATCCCACAATGGGCAGCAATTGGGCGCAGAAGTGTTGTGAGTGCTGTTTATTTAGTAGAACAGTTGCACTTCTGTATGTTTCTTTTCTCGTGAAAACTATACCGTGACGTTGCCATAGCGACCTACGCAAAATTTAATAAAACGACTAATGACAGCAGGCATTTGAAGCTGCTGCCACCGATGTCAGGAATCAACTTACATCGACGCTGCTGTGGTCGCGTTTCACAACTACGTCATAGAACGCACACAATCTATTTTCTTAAACAATGGACTATAATGTTAGTTTGTTTATCTTAATTAAAACTGATTTCTTGCATGGAGTGTTTAGATTTACATCGCGATACTTAAAAAAAAAAAAAAACTACTCAGGCAAAGAAAGTCTCTAAATCAGGGCAAACCTCTTGAGAACATGATCAGTGTTCAGCCCATCGAAAAAACGTCATTTGCCAACACATTTTCCCAAATTTGCCTTTATCGGCAAGGTTAAATATTGCCCAACAACGAAGTATAAGCCTACCATTGAGATTTTAATGCGCCTTTTACACCCATGTCACGAAAGACGCTGATCTAGCTACTTACTGAAGATGAAAGGATTTTGTAATCATTTGCTCTACGTGATTTTGAGAAATGAAGTTTATTCTATGGTTAACAGCACCATATAATGAGTTGAATTCTAAACACAACGTTCCAATCAATCGAACGTATGCGAGGGAACACATTGTGTGAAGTTTTACAACATGGGATGCACACGACGGAAAGAATATCATCGTTAAAATGTTTTTGAACGTTTTACAGCGGTGTTACGTAGAGAAGACGAAAAACTCCGCCCATCACATAGCTCCACTGCCGCTGGAGAGGTGCGCTGAGGAGAGAATTTCTCCCTCACGCACAAGTATTGGCAACTGTAATCTAATCCAAAAGCAGTTTACTTACTAATACATTCAATATTTACTCCACTATAAGTTACATGCAAATTTAAACATAAGGCATTCACTAGCGGCTTTTGCAAGTGTTTTGCGCACTGACGTTAAAAAATCTAACAAGAATGAAGATATGCAGTTCGGAAAAATCAAAATCACACTGTACTATATTTGCTTATGCAAGACATCTGGCAACATTGCTCTATTGTGCTACCCCTAGTTATGTACAAAATTGTCTTGAGCCAACAATACTGTGTTCAGCAGAAGAAACTTCAGTGATGGTCGTAATTTTAGTCTGTTTTTAGTGTTAGTAGATGCAACAACTAAATAAATCTAAAAAATAAAACAAAAAATCGGCGTTGAATTAGATTTACTGATCTCTCAGCGTTAAACTGTGAATAGTGACTTGAATATTGATATTTAGTTTTCATTTTTGTCGACAGCGCTGGCTTTACGATAGATTAAAATCGATAATACGTCTGTTCGGAACATTTGGACGTATCTTAAGACGCTCCGGGACGCCTTCGAACAAGAAACTTCAAGAAACTGTCAAAAGATAGTCCACTACGTGGAATTTAAATTCAACATGTCAGAATAGCGTTAACTATCTGGGATTTCGAGAGTGGAAATTCTATCATCTGCGTAATTTTAGCTAGAGATTAACTGTTAAACTAACAAACCTAGTGTTCAAAGCACACAGCATACTTAGAACTGCGAAACTAATCGAATTACATACCCTAGGCCTATATAGGAAAAAATGTAATAAAAGTTTGCTCTTTACTTATCTGCAATGCTCTTACAGCTTTGTTCTGTAGTATGAACACAACAAATATTCTGAAAGCAAAAAAGAAGGGATCTCTACAGCGTAATGCTTCCTCGAGAGTTTTTTACTTTATATTTTTTTCTTTATAAGTGTTTAATAACAGAGCATGTGTACCGTCAAAATTGTCGCACCTTATGAAGCAGCAGTGTAAACAATGATTAAATTACCGCAACAATGGGTGTGCGTCGAACGCTAGTTCCGCGTAGTTCATTGTTAATTCATAACAGCGACAATTTGAAATACTTCCTTTTCAACAATTTTCAATATCCCTTGAGTTCGCCTCAAAGGTAATTTAACAAAAAAGCTTCTGGAGCAACAATGGAGGCCACTTGAATAGTTGTTGTCGTTTCAGCAGCAAAAACTTCAGAATACGTTCGATATCCGTCAAACTTCATTTACACGATAAATCAGTGAACACAACAAGTCCAACAACGACTAAATAGCTAGGAGTAACAATTACGAACAACTTGCAGAGTGTTTGTAGATGCAGAAAACTTGTAAAATGAAGTTTGCGAAGCGGTAAAACTCTAGAAACAAAGAAACTGGCAACTAAGCGTCTGAAAGGAATGTCAATTAAATGTACAGTTTAGGAAATTAAACGCAACTGCAGTCTATAGCAACATGTATCACAAAACGCATCGTGGTCTGCAACGAGGATGACATGTCTTGGTTTATTGTTATAAGCTTCAGCTATATATTTTATCAAAGGAAGCTGTGATGAAAATACTATCGCAGCTGATGCGGAAGAGTCAAATTAATAAGACGGCTTGTTGTTTAGAAAAATATCTGGTCGACTGTTTGTCTAAACAGTATATCGATCGACGACCAAGCCATCGGCGCGGCAGATCAACAGCGCGTATCGCGGTCACAATAACAAAGAACAGGAGACGGCGCTCACTGGCTGTCAACACCCGCACTGGAAAAAGCACACGGAGCGGCAGTGAAGGCAAACGTGCCTCAAAGGAGGGCCAGAAGGCACCGGCGAAATGGCAGTCGAGGGGTACTCACAGGCGAGAAGCGAGCTGGAGATGTCGGAAGCCATGCCGCCGTCCGGAGCACGCACTGGCGACGCGAGCGGCTCGGCGCTCGGACGCCTACTGGAGTGTCAGCGCAGCATACGCCGGCCGGGCTGCGCCGTGGCTCTGCGCAGCGTGGCTGTCTGTGGCCGTGGCTGGCCTCTGCCTGGCTGTCTGTCACACGCAGGACGGCGCGGCGGCCGGGGCACACGGCTGGACCACGCCGCAGAAGGCCGGGGGCTTCAGCCGGCATCACAGCTAGCCAGTGTGGCCGCGGGTTCGTGTCTTCTGCACGGCTGGTTATTTACGCAGGTAGCGTCTCTCGCAGGAACACTTCAAGGAGAGCACACGACTATCGGATTTTTAATAATAATTATGCGGCCAAGATCGCATTTTTCATTTATTATTTGACCGGTTTCGGCGTACTCGACGCCATCTTCAGACCTATTACACAAAGTTTAACAACTGATCTATATACATGATTGCCAAGAGACTACTTACATTACAATTGTATGGTTACATATCTGTCGTAATTTACATAATTTCACACCATTTTTATATACTAAAAGAGTACATCCATGGTTGAGGCATATCCGTTAGAAGATGGATACATATTTTTTTCTTGTGACTACTAATTTTATGTTTAACGATGACTCAACCTGGATGTACTCTTTTAGTACATAAAAATGGCGCGAAATTATGTAAATTACGACAGGTATGTAACCATACAATTGTAATATAAGTAGTCTCTTGGCACTCATGTATATAGATCAATTGTTAAACTTTGTGTAATAGGTCTGAAGATGGCGTCGAGTACGCCGAAACCGGTCAAATAATAAATGAAAAATGCGATCTTGGCTGCATAATCATTATTAAACAATTATAGATCGCCCCACTTAACTATGAGTTCCTTATATCGGATTTTTATTTCTTTTTCTATTTGTTGTTGTGTTCTTCAGTCCACAAACTGGTTTGATGCAGCTCCCCACGTTCTTCATCCAACCGAACGGCAACCTACATCCTTTTGAATGTGCTTACTATATTCGTTCCTCGGTCTCCCTCTACAATTTTTATCCCACACACTTCCTTCTATTGCCAAGTTGACGATTCCTTGATGTAGGAAGGAAGCTTTGGGTTTAACGTCCCGTCGACAGCGTGGTCATTTAGAGACGGAGGTCACGGTCGGATTTTTTAGGTACGGATGGGAAAGGAAAGCGGCCGTGCGCTTTCAAAGGAAATATCCAGGCATTTGCCTGGAGTGATTTAGAGAAATCACAGAAAAAAATATATCAGAATGGCCGCAGGTGGGTTTGAACCACACTCCTTCCGAATACGACTCCAGTGTGTAACCACTGCGCAAGGTCGCTCGGTGATTCCTTGATGTCTCAGAATGTGTCCCTCCAACCTATGCCTTCTCTTACGATACGCCAGAAACTCACTTTCTCCCCAATTCGATTAAGCACCTCCTCATTAGTTACGTGATCTACCCATCTAATTTTAATCATTCGTCTCTACACGACATTTCTAAATCTTCTATCATATTTTTGTCTGAACTCCTTATCGTCCACGTTTCACTCAAATACAATAATACACTCCGGACAAGCCGGCCGCGGTGGCCGAGGGGACTGAGGTGCTCCAGTCACGGTCTGCACGGCCTCTACGGTCGAGGGTTCGAATACACCCTCGGGCATGGATATTTGTGCCGTCCTTAGTCTTAGCTAATTCATAAGTAGTTTCTAAGTTTAGGGACTGATGACCCTGTAGTCAAGTCCTAAAAGCTATACAAACATTTGAACACTCCGGACAAATGATTTCAGAAAGCTCTTCCTAACATTTAAATTAATATTGGATTTAACAAATTTCGCTTCTCCAGAAATGCTTTTCTTCCCATAGCTATCTGCGTTTTATATCTTCTTTACTTCTGCCATCTGAAGTTACCTTGCTACCTAAATAACAAAGCTCATGTGTTTTTATTGTCTCATTACCTAATCCAATTCCTTCAGCATCACTGATTTTCTTACACAACATTCCATTACCATGTTTTACTTTTTTAATGATCATCTTATATCTTCCTTTCAAGACGCTGTCCATTCCCTTTAATTGCTCTTCCAGGTCCTTTGCTGTCTCCGACAGAATTACTATGTCATCAGCAAACCACAAGGTTTTTATTCCCTGTCTCTGGGCTTAAATCCCCCCCTCCCAACTGTCTCCTTGCATTCCTTCAGAGCTTGCTCAATGTACAGATTGAACAACATTGGGGAATTGCTACATCCCTGTCTTAATTCCCTTCCCAACCACTGCGACCCTTTCATGTCCTTTCGACTCTAAGAATTGCTGTCTGGTTTTTGTACAAGCTGAATATAACTCTTCGCTGATTATATTTTACCCCTGCTACTTTCAGAATGTGTATTCCATTCAAGTGTATTGCAGTCAACATTGTCAAAAGCTTTCTGGAAATCCACAAATGTCAAAAACGTAGGTTTGCCTTTCCTTAGTCTATCTTCTAAGATAGTCGTAATGTATTGCCGTGCATGTTCCTACATTTCTTCTAAATCCAAACTGATATTCCCCAAGGTCGGATTCCACCAGTTTTTACATTCGTCTGCAAATAATTCGAGTTAGAATTTTCTAAAAAAATGTTTGTTAAGCTTATCGGTCCCTAAACTTACAGACAACTTATAAAGTAACTTATACTAAAGATAGTACATACATCCATGCCAGAGGGAGGTTTCGAACCCCTGACGGGGAACGGCCTCGCGCATCGGAGCATAGCGCCTTAACGCGCTATGCCACTCCGCCGCGGCTATTTATCTTCTATTTATAGTAAGTGAATTAGTAGCGAAAATCAGACGTTGCAGCCTCCCCTAAAACTCGATGTTTATCCTCTTAATTTATTTTATTTTGAAATTATACTGCCGTGTCTTACGGACCACTTTTGGTTTTCCTGTAGTTTTATATTTTATGCAAATGTTTTGGATAAAATTAAAAATATACCTTCTCTAAGTTGTTACGCCAAGAACGCTGAAAAAAAGATATTTATTTTCTTTGACCGGTTTCAATAACTTAAATCACCATAGAATAGTTTACAACGTCTTCACTTGGGCACACACGTCAAGTACAAAGTTTCTCGTCGAGATATAAAAGGAATAAACAAGCATGATCAACGTGGTAAAAAGGACGTCACCAAATTGGATCGTCATATTAGATTAAAAGGTTAAATGTGACTATTTCTGACGTGAGTCTGTATTATACTTACGTCAGAAATACTCACCTCATGTATCGTATGGAAGTTTAGGTAGACGATGTCGGTGATCGTCCTCTTGTTTTGAAGGTCACGCGTGCAAAATTTCATGAAGATCAGAATGAAACTGTAGATTTCGTCAGTCTGTAGGAAAAGAATCTTAATTCGGCCCTATCGCTAAATACTTTGTTATCTGACGTCTTCTACCTGTAAATTACATACCAGCAAAATTTCAGCTTCATAGACGTTGCAGTTTCGGAGATTTCGTGTTTTGTCAGTGAGTGATTGAGTGACCTTTTGCTTTTATGTATACATATATAATACATAATATTTAAATAATAATAATCAGAGACTGATTATGACTCTCAGCATTCAGTCTGGAGCATAGTCCCCCTAATGTAATTTCACCATAATCTCCTATTCAGAGCTAAAATTGATGCCTCGTCTGATGTTGAGCCTGTTAGTTCAAAGTCATCCTTGACCGAATACAAGTAGTTTCTTCTTGGTCTACTGCTTCATACCCTCTACTGCCGAACCCATGAGTCTCCGAAGTAACCTTGCTTCTCCCATGCGTGGAACATGACCTCTCTGCAACTGCTTCATCTATGGTGTTCATACCTAGTTTTTGTTTGACTTCCTCATCAAGGACACCCTCCTGCCATTGTTCCCATCTATTAATACATGCAATCATCCTCGCTTCGGCATGTAAATACACTAACAAAATATATTTATAATTTACCGATTTGAAACTTATTTTTATCGTATTCAAGGGTTTTGTGTAGTTTAGGATACACCCATCAGCTTTGGAGAACGATATCTTATCGTAACTAAACAGGAGTGGCGTTCCAGAAGACAATAAGAGTGCGTGTTGCTGCCGGGAATTAAAAGCAGACTTATATAACACGAAAACCTTTACAAAATTCGGACACTGGAACTGCTTGGAACTTATAATAATGACGGAACCAAGCGTTTACCGTCGTAAGAAGCAACCCTGTAAGGTTACCAACAGTTCAACATATACACATCCAGTCGATTGACGAAGCATTAAAAGAGATTAAAATTCGCTTTAATTTTAATTCCTACTATTTTATGCCGCGGTGAAGCGGCCGAGAGCATTGAGGCGCTATGCTACGATGCGCGAGGCCGTTCCCCGTCGGGGGTTCGAATCTCCCCTCGGACATGGATGTTTGTGCCGTCTTTAGTATAAGCTAATTCATAAGTAGTTTGTAAGTTTAGGGACTGATAGCCCCGCAGTTAAGTCCCATAGACTTTCCAAACATTTGAATTTGAACACTATTTTATAAACTTTGAATAACATAAGGATGGAATACATACGTACATGGACAACGGCGGGTTGTCAGCTAGTTTGAACTACGCGACATCTTGCTAAAATGTGCGGGTGAAACAGGGGGTCAGGAAGGGAGGCGGGAGGATTAAAATAGGGGAGAGGTGTTCTCCCTGCGAAACGCCAAAGCATTACCGACCATCGTTCTGCCGAATCCTTTGGCTCTCGTTCGTTGGCCAGGCGTGTACGTGTATAGGCGGATCCATTGGGACAGGAAGCAACTCGTTTTTTATTTTTTTATTTTTAGAATGCGAAGCTAGCGTGCTATCACTGCACTGAGTCTTAAAAACTGTGAGACTTTTGTGTTTGATTGGGCGTGGGGTAAAAAGGGGTGACAGCTAGTAGAGTCTTTCTACTGAGCCAGAGTTCAGCTGACGATGAAAATTCCTCCACCGCCCCCTCCCCCCTCCCCATCCACAGACCGTCCTGCATCCGCTCCTGTCAGTATGTGTCTTCAGAGCTTCATATGTTAAAGAGTGCTATCGTTTTGGCAGCAAGTCCCTAGAGTGCGACCCCGCCGGAAGTTGAGGTCAAGTGTCCTGCGCCAGATGTGGCGTTCTCTCGCGGCGGTACTGGGGAGAAGCGGGACTTCAAGGTCACTCTGCGACAGGCGTGCCGGCAGCAGGGGTGGTCGTGACTGATGGGAAGGGGGACGGGACACTCTCTCACTACCTGCGAGTGGCCACACGCCGCTGTAATCAGAGCTGTCTTCAAACTGAACAAATCCCTCAGTGACCGTGGGGGAGATGATGGACATTGTAGCTCGCGCATCCCGACACTTGCGGCTTTACCTGCTCTGAAGGGTTGGCTATTCTTATCTTCACCTCCTCCTCTCCCCACCCGCGGCTCCTGGAACTCGACGAAACCACTGAGTCTTCACACATTATTTAGCTGAATTATTATTATGTATGTCTATGGCACCTGTATACAGACGGTCATGAGCATCAACTTCTGCCGTAGCATCAGCTTCCGCCGCCATTTTTGTTCCAAGCAGTGATAGCGTGAGCTTGTCAAAAGCGGAGTCCTTTGCTGTTATTGCTTAGAAATATCGCTTGCTTCACTTGTAATACATACATAAAGAAGTAAATACAGGTTTTTATTAAAAAATCTGGTCATAATAAATTATTTTAATACAGCTTGAAAAATTGGGCATTGGACAATTCAGTTTTATTGTATGCCAGATGCACTTCCATAGCTTCGTGATAACTGTACCTTTTCGAATGTGATAAATTAGATCAGAATACAATCGCAGGTCTGCGCTTTTTTCTACGGAATATTTTTCAAAATTCATATAAATTTTTTTTCAATGCTCAAGCTATAAAAGTACATTACCATGATAAACCAGGATGCAATAAAAGTTTTATGAATAAGAGAGGAACGGATCAATCTTTTCCAACCATTCGCTCTATTTTTTTCAAATTGGCTGTCTTCAAAATGAAACTAAAATTAGTGTTTTTAATAGCTTAATAAGAAACAACGTAGATGTTTAAAAAGGTTTTCAGTTACGGCTTGTGGCAAAAAGCACCTAATTAAGTCATTAAAAACCGATTACCTCCAATAGGCGAATAAGAAGGGTCCAATTTGGAGGTAAGACATAGCTATGACGTAGGTTCACACAAGTTCGTGCATTTAAACATCACAATACTTCCAAACATGTTTTACAAGTACCAGCCGTATGGGCCACTGTAATTAGAGAAAACAGTATGCACCTGTAAAAGTAATTAAAATCGTTTTAATCTTTATGTCGATACTATTTGTTATCGCCAATATATGTATAAATAAAAGTCGGTAAGAATAGTTGTTGCGACGGACCCTTCGCTAAAAAATAATTGTTGAAACCTTCCGTTTACAATATGTTGAAATCGTCAGTAAATACAAATAGCGTGCGCGAGCTTTTCCGCCGTATATCTTTCTCATTTACGTTGATCCACACGCCACAAATTAGTCAGATGGGGAATGGTTGCTGTGGCGGAGCGACCGAGCGCATTGAAGCGCTATGCTCCGATGCGCGAGGCCGTTCCCCGTCGGGGGTTCGAATACCCTCTGGGGCATGGATGTTTTGCTGTCTGTAGTATAATTTAGTTCATAAGTAGTTTGTAAGTTAGGGACTGATGACCCCGCAGTTAAGTCCCATAACATTTGAACATTTGAATTTTTGAGGAATGGTTGTTGTTTACTGAGGACGGTATTCTTCGATCCCATAGACTCTATACTAACTTCGCAGTACTAAAACACTGTTGGCTGTTTTTGATCAGTATTTGTGTGTTTTTATTTAGTCGTAAGGTTAACAGAATTTCTAGAAATCCTCTTGCTAGAGCAACTATGATAAAATTCAACGTCCTCTGAGTAAGAAAATTTCCGACATCTGCAGATTGGAAGACGAAGTGCCAAGTCTGCATCGTCGGCAAATGGCGACGACGAAAACGAAATGTCACAACAGAAAGTGAAAAAATGCGTACTGAACATACGTACTGAGTCTTTGTACAAGGACTCTGTATAAGTGCAAAACGTGAAGTAATTGGTAAATGAAAAAGTAATTTCTCTCTTTTCTTCAAAGTTTATTAAATGTACTATATAATTTGGTGTATATTTTGTGCAAATATTTAAAAGTATAGCTATAGCATCTTTAGTGTTTCGTTTATAGGCTAGCGTGTGGTATTTGACTAAAAGAGTTGCGGAATATTTGTTTACTTTTCATTCAGATGTCACATTTAATTAAAAACATTCACTAGAATAAAGAGTAGCGGAATATTTGTTTACTTTTCATTCACTTGTCACATTTAATTAAAAACATTCACTAGAATAAAAGAAAACGATTGAACAGCAGTTCGGTTACTGTTTCTAATTTAAATACGAATAAATGCCATGTTTTTTTTCAGTTGTTGATTGTAGTGGTCTGATACCGGCCTCACAAAACTTGGAACATAAAGTGACCACACTGGCGAAAGGTTAATGATGACACTAGATGGATGCAGCTTGGTTCACCAGCGTTTAATGAGCAAGTAGTGAGGTTTGGCATGAATAAGCGAACATAAATATAACTCAAATACCCCTCTTACACCTTATTTTCGAATCTAATTTCCTAATTAGTGACTCTATTAACTTTTTCTGTTTTGTACGTTATCCCGCGACACAATAGTAATGAATTATTGACGGCAAGACATATCGTTATCCAGTGAGTAAATTATCGTGGAGTATGTTACACTTTTCGAACATTCACGCACCATTTCTTCTTTACTTATTGGTTGTTTGACGGCCAATCGCAGTAATTAAAGTAGCCGCAAACACAGAATTTGAAATTATTAACATTCGCTTTCTTTTTACAACGATCCTTTCCTGTTTCTTCCACGCCAATGCAAAGTATGGACACAAGCTAACGAGCAGGAGGGAGGATGTGCTAGATTTTTTGTTCGGAAATCTAATTACACATTGACATTCCGTTAAATATAAAACATTTCGATTTCCGGATATTGAAAAGGTCTGTATTTCGACGCAGTGGGACGGAAGTTGGAAATATGTTTTAATTATACGTTTGTTGCCTGTCCTTTTCTGCCGGAAGAAGACACGGTACATAATTCTTGAGCAGCAACCGTTCATTGCATTGTAGATGCACAAAGAAACTCAGAACCCTTACAGGGACACAAAGTTTAAGCTGCGAGCAATGCGATAATTGATCGCTGTATCAGTAGTATGTGAAAG
Source organism: Locusta migratoria (assembly GCA_026315105.1). Classification (NCBI taxonomy): domain Eukaryota; kingdom Metazoa; phylum Arthropoda; class Insecta; order Orthoptera; family Acrididae; genus Locusta; species Locusta migratoria. Next base: position 244,380,504 of record CM048748.1, read on the forward strand.
CTTGAATTTGGATGATCAAAATGGCATGCACTGTTCGCATAAAGTGTGCAATCCGGGTTCGACGGGCCGGTCTGGTACAAATTTTCAGCTGTCACCGTTGATCTATTTCAACGCTCTGTAGCAGCTAAGACAGTAAATTTCACTTCCCTTCGGACGTATATTAGATGCAGCCATCTAAAAACCACTTATGTAGTAGGGAGTCATCAATGATTACATCGATATTCCATTTGACAACATGATTTTTAGCACCCAGGATGACGACGAAGAAAGGTCCTAACGTATTCGCAAATGTGTGGCATCGAAGCTGTCGGCGTGGATAGGCCAGTGCTAAATCTTAGGAGAGGTATCTTCCTGTCACCTGTCTCCGACCATTATCAATTGCCTGATTGTGAATATTTTCAGTGCAATAAGTGCTTTCTGATTACATACTCTGTTTTCTGGGCCTGTGGATGACCATACAGCTCACTACTCATCTCGGGGAAAAAAAAGTTGCCGAAATAGCTTCCCAATCCAAAGGAAGCAGTACAGTTGAATGTGGTAGGTGCTGCCTAAAAGCAAAATTACGAAATGGGGGGGGGGGGGGGACGTACTTGAAAACTTGTCTTTATTCAGATATTCATCGTACCTCCGAGTTTACCTCCTTAGAGCAGTGTTTTTCAACCTGTGGGTCACGACCCCCCAGGGGGTAGCAAAGTCTTCCTCGGGCAGTCGCCCTCTCAGGAAGTAGTACTTGCACCATAAAATAACCAGGGTTTCAGTAATACAAAAACATACGCCTAAGTGAAACATATGTAATGTTAAAATTACGGAGTTCCTTGTGTAACATTCATTATAGATTCCAGAATTAATCTTTCAGTCTGCAGCGGAGTGTGCGCTGATATGAAAGTAGGTGGCGAGGTATTGGCAGAATTAAAGTTGTGGAGCGGGGCCGGGAGTCGTGTCGGGATAGCTCAGTGGTAGAGCGCTTGCCCACGAAAGACAAAGGTCCCATCTTCGAGTACCGGTTCCGGCACACAATTTTAATCTGTCAGGAAGTTTCATTATAGATTGATTTATAAAAGAATTTGTTAATGATGAATAAACGCCAAGTCAGAAAACTTATTTTAGGAACCAGCTGATAGGTAAAAGAACTTTATACAATAATTAATTCAGAAAATTTCTTTACAAATTGTCAGTGTATTGGAACTTTTTTAATTATCATAAATTCGCTTCTGAGTCTTGCTGGAAATGCGAAACAGTCGTTAAGGAAAACATTTCTTTGTCACAAATCAAATAAAAGTAGGATAATATATTGCATTCGGAAAAAAAAAAAATCGGCCGTGCCCTTTCAAAGGAACAATCCCGGCATTTGCCTCGAGTGATTTAGAAGTCAGTATGACTGGAGAGGGATCTGAATTACCGCCATTCCGAATACGAGTCCAGTGTGTTATCACTGCACTAACTCTCTCGGTGAAGCCAAGTTCACTCGTAGTCGATTGATGTGCTGTAGATGAGAATCCGGACGGCACAAAAGACCTCCACAGTGGTAAGAACAGCCAGATTTCAGAGTCTGAGGGGCAGAACGAGCAAGTGGTCCTGCGCTATTCACGTCGGTACCTACATTCTGAGTCGCTACAAGCTGACCTGCGTTACGTGATCCTACGTGGCGCCAAGGAACGTAGTGCGGGCTTCCTAGATCTCACTTGCGCAGATCTGAGCTGTCTTGTAGCGCCGCGCGTTGTGTAACGGCTGTGATTTGTGCGCTGCTGGTGGTGAGCACGTGCAAAGTCCAGTCTCACAGTCGCTGGGCACAGCACTTTCACTACACACCCTTTAATGTATTTCCGCCTCATAAACATAAACTGCTTGTCTGCCATCTAGGTTACAGCCATTTAGATACAAGGGCTGGAAAAAATATATGTTTAAACATAAATGCTAGTCAAACCTGCAAGTGAAGCTGTTGGATTTCACCACAAACGGCATCTGCGAGGTCCCTCAATATGTTAGTGTCAGTCGTCCACAGAACAGTGATCTGTTTGGTAAATGATTTCAAATTCAAATGTTTCAAATGTTTGTATAGCTTATGGGACTTAACTACGGGGTCATCAGTCCCTAAACTTACAAACTACTTACGAACTAACTAAGACTAAGGACGGCACAAATATCCATGCCCGAGGGGGGATTCGAACTCCCGACCGTAGTGGCCGTGCAGACTGTGACTGACGCGCCCCAGTCCCCTCGGCCACCGCGGCCGGCGGTAAATGATTTCAGAACCATAAGAATTGGTACATCGACAGATTGTTCGTGCTTGTTTGAACGATCCCAGCCGCGGCGGATTAGCCGTGCGCATTGGGAAGCCGTGCTGCGGAGCGCGCGGCCGTTCGTCGTCGGGGGGTTCGAGTGCTCCCACGGGCATGGCTGTTTGTGTTGTCCTTAGGCTAGTTTGCCGTAGTTTAAGTAGTTTGTAAGCTACAGACCAATACCCCAGCAGTTGAGTCCGATACATTTACAAACATCTGAACATGAACGATACTTCCTTAATCGAGGTTTTCAGCAGGAGCGTAGATAATTTATTCTTCTGGATGGGGAGAAGGTTGTTTCAGTCCTCTTTATGGAAGGGTGAGGGAGGAGGGTTTCCGTCCTACGAGAAGATAATTCGGATCATTCAACTCAAAAACTACTCGATACACCAGGGTTGACTTTTTTATACATTGGTGTGGTGTCTGTTCTTTTTGGACATGTCCGAAAGCCGCGCGGGAGTAGCCTAGCGGTCTGGAACACCACGTTACGTATCACGCGGCCTCCCGCGTCAGGGGTTCGATTACCCTCTCGGGCATGGATGTGTGAGTTGTCCTTGGGTTAGTTTGACTTAGTTTAAGTAGTTTGTAAGTTTATGGACTTATGACCAAAGTAGTTTGGTCCCATAAGAATTGCAACCATTTTGAACATGTCCGAAAAGAACAGAGACCACACCAATGTACCGGGTGATCAGAAAGTCAGTATAAATTTGAAAACTTAATAAATCACGGAATAATGTAGATACAGAGGTAAAAATTGACATACGTGCTCGGAATGACATGGGGTTTTAGGTTTTATTAGAAAAAAGGGTTCAAAAATGTCCGACAGATCGCTCTTCATCTGATCGGAAAAGCAATACGTAACGTAACAAATTAAGACAGAGCAAAGATGATGTTCTTTACAGGAAATGCCCAATATGTTCATCATCATTCCTCAACAATAGCTGTAGTCGAGGAATAATGTTGTGAACAGCACTGTAAATCATGTCCGGTGCTATGGTGAGGCATTGGCGTCGGATGTTGTCTTTCAGCATCCCTAGAAATGTCGATAGATCACGATACACTTGCGACTTCAGGTAACCCCAAAGCCAATAATCATACGGACTGAGGTCTGGGGACCTGGGAGGCCAAGCATGACGAAAGTGGCGGCTGAGCACACGATTATCACCAAACGACGAGCGCAAGAGATCATTCACGTGTCTAGCAATACTTTTTTTCGGTTCTAATAAAACCTCATGTCATTCCAAGCATGTGTGTCAATTTTTACCTCTCTATCTACATTATTCTGTGATTTATTAAGTTTTCAATTTTATACCTTTTGATCACCTGGTGTAATAGGTATTTACACACGAAGACGGCGTTTGGTACTTCACCACAGCTGTTTGTCGAGTTTAAGAAGGCATGGACGATGGGGACGCTCCAACAGTAACGTACGACTTCAGGAAGTTTGAGACGGACGGGAAAGAAGTGCGGGGAGCCAAGTTGTTAAGGCAACTACTGGCCCGAAGCGGGTAACCCGGGTTCGATTCCCGGCCCGGCTCACATTTTCACTATTCGCCATTGTATAATTTCCTTCTTCCTTCCCCTCCTTAATAAATACTTTGCACCGTTGACTTTATAATTTCGACATAATTCGCGATGTAATACAGTCACGGAGGTCTCCACAGCTAATGATGGAGGATAAGTAGAAAATTCAGAAAAGAGCAGCTCGTTTTTTATTATTGCGATATGTGGGAGAGAGTTTCGCGGAAAAGATGGACGAGTTTTGGTGGAAATCAGTGCAATAAAGGCGTTATTCATTCCGACGAGATCTATTTGCGAAATATCTTTCAACAACTTTCTCCTTAGAATGCGAACATTTTTTGATAGCACCCACCCACATAGGTGGGCATGATCATCATAATAAAATAAGAGAAATCACATTGAAAACGGAAAAGCTTATGTGTTCCTTCTTCCCGCGTGCTATTAGAGAATGGAACGGACCCTCTGCCATGCACTTAAATGTGACTTACAGAGTAATTATGTAGATGTAAATGTAGGATAGAATTGCTTTCTTGCAGTAAAGAAATTACCAACCTATTGGGTGCTTTTAGAACTACACATTTTATTAGATATGGTTCAGTAATAGATGAAAATAATATGTTGTTTGGACGCAATAGCGTGGTCTTTAGTGCCCATAATAAAATTTTTAATGAGAGAAGTGTAGGTAGAAGCAATAGCATTAAAACCTACACGTATAAACACACACACACACACACACACACACACACAAATACAACACTATATTTTTAATGAGCTCTAAAACTGAAGGGCACATCCATGTTTCCTTCACTTTATTGATGATCGGATCGTTTGGACTGTTCTGTTCAAACCGTAAGTTTAATTATATTTGGTTATCAGTCTCAGTATTCTGATTTGGTTTAGCGCAGATGAAACGACAAGTTTCTTTGCGTGGCTATCTTCCCCAGCAAGCGCAGAAATTCTTCGGTTTTGAAGGTGAAAAAGAAAACGCCTTTTGTTTTCTGCAGTTGATTTTGTTTCTCCCAGACGCGTTTCGCATTTTATTTTATTTTAAAGGCATCTTCAGTGGGATATACAAAATTATACTTGTAGATCCAACTAAGTGTGTTGTTATGGTCTTCAGTCCGGAGACTGGTTTGATGCAGCTCTCCACCCTACTCTAACCTGAACAAGCCTTTTCATCTCCTCATACGAACAACAACCCACATCCACTTGAATCTGCTTACTATAGGCGTCTCTTCGTCTCCCTCTGCGATTTTTACCCCACACACTTCCCTCCAATGCTAAATTTACGATTCCTCGATGTCTAAGAATGTGTCCTACCAAGCGATCCCTTCTTTTAGTCAGGGTATGCCAAAAATTCCTTTTCTCACCAATTCTGTTCAGTACCTCTTTATTAGTTATGCGATCTACCCACATAATCTTCAGCATTCTTCTGTAGCACCACATTTCAAAAGCCTCTATCCTCTTCCTGTCCGCACTGCTTATCGTCCATGTTTCACTCCCGTACAAGGCAACACTCCACACAAATGCCTTCAGAAAAGACTTCCTTACACTTATATTAATATTCGATGTTAGCAAATTTCTCTTTTTCAAAAATGCTTTTCTTCCCATTGCCATTCTGCATTTTATATCCTCTGTACTGCGACCATCGCATGTTATTTTACTACCCAAGTAACAAAACTCATCTACGACCTTCATTGTTTCGTTACCCAATCTAATTCCTTCAGCATCACCCGATCTTCTTAGACCGCATTCCATTATTTTTGTTTTGCTCTTGTTAATGTTCATTTTATACGCTCTCTTCAACACACTGTCCATTCTATTCAACTGCTCTTCCAGGTCCTTTGCTGTCTCTGACAGAATTACAATGTCATCAGCAAAACCCAATGTTTTTATTTCTTCACCCTGAACTTTAATCCCAATTCCAAATTTTTCCTTGCTTTCCTTCACTGCCTGCGCGCTGTACAAATTGAATAGCATCGGAGAAAGGCTACAACCCTGTGTTACTCCCTTCCCAACTGATGCCTTCCTTTCATGCCCTTCGAGTCTAATAACTGCGGTCTGGCTTTTGTACAAGTTGTAAATAACTCTCCTTTCCCTGTATTTCACCCCTGCTGAGTTCAGAATTTGAAAGAGTGTATTCCAGTCAACATTGTCAAAAGCTTTCTCCAAATCTACAAAAGCTAAAAACGTATGTTTGCCTTTCCTTAATCCCTTTAAAATACATGACGAAACGCGTCTGGGAGAAATAAAATCAATTGCAGCAAACAAACGGCATTTTATTCACCTTCAAAAACAAAGCAGCAGACGAAACGATTTTCGAACGCCACTGATTCATCTGAAGATGTTATCTAAACATGTTATCAAACAAAAAATGATATCTGAGACTATGAGTTATACGTTAAGTATAGGTTCAGCCACAACACGGATTGATAGATTGCAAAAAGTCTGCATCGCCGGCAAGTTAAGTCATCTTACATTTTGAGCGATTCCTCACGATGAACTGATGATTTTGTTAGAGTCGCCCACTACTTCAATGAACAGTTTTTGACTTTTCAAGACGCTTTCGGTAAGCCCGGCTCCGGCTACAGTAGCTGGTTTCTGCTGTCACAGCAATTCTACTTATGTTGACAAGTTTCTCATTCCACTTCTTGTAATAACGACAATCACTCAACTTTCTACGAAAAGCTAACCAATCCAACATGTAAAGCAAAGTACATATACATAGATGAAATTCTTGTACATAATTATAATTAACAGGATGAACTTGTATTAAATGTAAAAATCTAAAATCATCATCATAATCATAATCGTTTGAGACTGATTATGCCTTTCAGCGTTCAGTCTGGAGCATAGTACCTCTAATAAAATTCCTCCATGATCCCCTATTCAATGCTAACATTGATGCCTCGTCTGATGTTATGCCTTTTACTTCAAAATCATTCTTCACCGAATCTAAGTACTTTCTTCTTGGTCTACCTCGACTCCTCTTACCCTCCGCTGCCGAGCTCATGAGTCTCTTAGGTAACCTTGCTTCTCCCAGTTATTTAAATTTTAAAGCAATAAAAAGGACCCACTGAAGATGCTACAATTATAGCGAAACATGTATTGACCGGCAATGTTTTTCTGTAGATAGATCCTTATCCAGAAGCAATTAACTTAAATATTTCAAAAATTATTACTAGAGTCGTATTTTTTAATTTTATTTATTGTGAAGTGTAGAAGGTCTGCATAAAACTCTTAACTATTGCTGTCTCGGGAACGATTTATAGAGCCCAGTATACGAGGTTCCTGGCCTCGTCGCTTCCCAGGTAAGAGACCTTTATGTGAGCGACGAGCCAAACAGGGTAGGGGGCGGACAGGTCTTGGACCCTGACTACCAGGAAACCAAAGCGGAACGTGGGAAGGGATGAATGGGAGCAGGGAGAAGCACAAACCCAGGGCACGGCGGAGCGGGTCTGCTGCGTCGGAGTCTTAAGCGATTTGTGAATGTCAGAGCGAGCAGCGGTAGGGATGAATACTTGTTACATTTTTGTTATTATTATTGATGTTCGTTTCCGATTGTCAGTTGTTGATGTATAAAACATGTTTTAGAAGTAAAAGTCCGTCGACTGTGTTTAAATTTTCATTTCCTTTGTGTGTTACAGAACGAAGCTACAAAATCAAATTTCCAAAATTCACTCGAGGCTTTCCGTTAAGACCTGGCAGAACAGGATCACTCAAAATGTTCAAATGTTTGTTAAGCTTATGGGACTTAACTACGGGGTCATCAGTCCCTAAACTTACAAACTACTTATCAACTACTTACGAACTAGGACGGCACAAATATCCAACCCGAGGGGGGATTCGAACCCCTGACCGTAGTGGCAGTGAAGACCGTGACTGAAGCGCCTCAGTCCTCTCGGCCACCGCAGGATCACTCATGGGACGTTATGTTGTAATACAGAAAAAAAAAAAAAAAAAAATCACGGATTAACTTGAAAATTTATGAAGAAACGAATGATATATCATGCATAAACTAGGAAAATTTCGAAGGAGAACTAAGGTATCACTGTGAACAACGACTGACACATCAGTTGTTCTCCATCGACGATTGACATTTAACCTCTACATAATAGCCTCGGAGACGAAACCGCCCATTGTTTTTGAAATAAAAAGAAAAGTACAACTAGTGCCATTTTATTCAAAACGTTTTCTTACTCTTCAAGTAAAGCACAACTGGAGCTGTCGTTTTATCCAAGATGTTTCCAAACGAGAACCACTAGCTCTCTCTCAATGTAATCTACACTTTTCTCATTTCTTTCTGTGTTTTCTTCCTTCCGTTCATCTCCTAATATTACCCTACTATTGCTGGCACTTCCTCTGCCCTATTGATTCCTTCTGTACTATTGTTACATGTTACTGTCAGATTCGACAATCAGAAAAATTCTTTAATAGTTACAAGAGTAGCATTCTTTAAATTTTACAGATTTATTACATAATATAATGCAGTTATCACTGTAATGCTATAGTGTTATAAGTGGCGAGTGAAACAAGAAAATAATCCCAGTAAAAACAGTACCGTAAACCAATGGTTTTCCCGATACAACTTACGCCTATTACAACACTGCTACTAAGTAAGAATACATTTATTACGAACGTGAGGCGTAAATAACAAAGTGCTAAACAGCCATAGTCTGATTTTATCATCATGTGAATACCTAAGTCCTTATAAATGTGTCACAACTGTATCGGTTGAGGATCGCCTATATCTTTCTCTTATAGTGTCCTAACTTGAACCCATTCAATTTTTTCTCTTGTGAAGATATTTATTCCAGTCCTCTTGATAATGTAGACGAACTCTGTAAACGCACTGTAGATGGTCGTTATTGCATTCGAATTGCGGTTATGAGTTTTTGGAACTTTACAGGTGTTGAAGAGACGTCATAAAGTCTTACTTCCTAGGTACACATGAACGGTAGCGATATGGAACACTTGTAATATGTTTGTTCCTACGTGCATATCGATCCTTGAGGGATCTGTTATAAGCTGCCAATATACGCAGTGGTATTAGGAAACCATTGGTTTTAGGAACAGTGTTTAATAGGATAATCTGCATATACGAGCGTTGTAACTTATTCACAAGCGATACAAAAGCGTCACATTTGTACACCTGTTACTGATATTCAAAATCGTCATCAACGTTGCATAGAACCCATGCCAGCGATGCTGAAAGCGTAGTATACTGTTATGAGTCTCTTCTGTTGAAGATGCGAATAGACCGGTCTACAGCCCGTTGAATCTCTGGAACAGTTCTGAAGCGAATCATCTTCGGAATCAAATCAAAGTCACGAGGACGGAAGTCCGGGGAGTATGGTGGATGGTACAGTACTTCCCAGTCACATCGACCGAACAGAGCAGCCACAGCTTGCACTGTATGCGGCCGCGCATTGTAGTGCAAAATGATGGGTGGGTTGCGCAGAGCCGGACGCGGTGGCCGAGCGGACTGAGGCGCGCCAGTCACGGTCTGCACGGCCACTGCGGTCGGGGGTTCGAATCCCCCCTCGGGCATGGATATTTGTGCCGTCCTTAGTATTAGCTAGTTCATAAGTAGTTTGAAAGTTTAGGGACTGATGACCCCGTAGTTGAGTCCCATAAGCTATACAAACATTTGAACATTTGGTTGCGCAGAAAGTGTGGCCGCTTCTTTCGGAAAGCTGCTCGCATGTGATACTCCAAAAACTAACAGAAATACCGTGCACTGACGGTCGGCCGTGGAGGAATGTAATGTGTTTGAATAACACCATCACAGTCGTACACAACATAAATTTCACTATACTGGGGCTCTGACGCACTTTCGATTTTCGCGGCGACCCGTAATGACGCGATTCGTTGGATTTGCGTTTCGTCGCGGCGGATTAGCCGTGCGCACTGGGGCGCCGTGCTGCGGTTCATGCGTCCGTTCGCCATGAGGGGTTCGAGACCCCCTCGGGCATGGGTGTTTGTGTTGTCCTGAGGTTAGTTTACCTTAGTTTAAGTAGCTTGTAAGCTTTAATTTGCGTTTCAGTTTTGGCTTAACGATGTGGCCCATTTCTCATCCAGTGTTACGATATGACGTAAGAAAATTTCTCCTTCGCTTTTACCAAACATGCCACTATTGTGTATACCAATGTCGATACCACGCACGCCTCTTGAAGACCTGGATGACACTGTCGTGCTGTACGATTTCTTGCACATTTAATCTTGATCCAACTCCGTTGTTCCTGTTTGGAAAAGGTAGTGACACCGTTATGTTAGACCGCTCGCTCACAAGTGACTGTGTTTACCTCGATTGTGAGCATGCAGGTGACGTGGGACGGGCGAGTCCATTTGCTCGGAGGTAAGGTAGGTATGCCAGCAACGTGTGGTATCAGCGACAATAGTAGATTCCATTGCAGAGTGTCTCCACAGCAGTGTTGTCACTATTTAAGTTCCAACTCTCGTACTCGGCCCCTTTCGCCTGTACCTGTAATAGTTCCTTGTGCATTGTTCATGTACCACACATGTTGGAATGTCGAGTCAGTGAGTATTCTGTCTGGATGTAAGAGAAGACCTTCAGGCGGAGCAAATAAATAAATTCAGGTGCATTATCTGCGGTACAAACATGTCTGTGTAGACCACGCCAAAGAGTAATACACTTGTCAACGAATTCGAATGGAAGTCTTTGAAAGAAAAGCGAGTTTATCTCATGAAGTCCTTGATGAGTACAATTAGACAGCTGGCAATTGAGGAAGACTGCTCAACAATACTGTTGCCGCCACTGAATATCGTAGACAGAATTAGTATGACAAGAGAGGCTAGATTACTTGCATTGTCAAGAAATACACTCTGACATTCCTTTCTAGTGGCTTATACAAGATGTATATACGTATATTGATGTAAATAGCTCCTGGTGTTTACACTGTGAACAAAGAAAAATTGCGTCTGAGTTTTCATTGCGTTAAAAATAGTCACTCACTGAAATCCAGTTCACAGAAAAAGCTGCTAATTTTGAAGCCTGGCACAGAGAAAGTGAAACCACAGCGGCAGAGTGACACAGCAGCGCTGGTCGCGGTGGCGTTTCCGTTGCGGAATCGAGTGCAAAAACGTGCCGGGCGCACACGACCCTGCTGCTACACAGATTTTCAATTAGCGTCGCCAGCAAAGCGAACGCGGGCGTGTTTGTATTCGCCGAAACTTGAAGCCGCGCGCCTGCTGTTAACGAGGACAAAGTGTGCGCAGCGGACGACACGCTACAGGTATTCCGACTCGCTGTATTTCCGGGACCAGCGACGTCATTTGCTGACGCAGTAAAATATTGGCTACTCTGGCTACATCTCGGGTTATGACAAACTTGCACTTTAGTAAAATACAATGAATTCTCCTTCAGTCACAAAATTGTGTTTTATTATTATGCATTTCGAGCCCTGAGGGCTCATCATCATCAGGCGCCTCTATGATTTTTTATACATGTTTAAAGGCCTGGGCCTGATCTGCAGTGTCTAGTATATATCGTTGTGAGGCTTCACCGTCAATTACAGCTTGTTGTTGGTATGCGTCTACAGTAGTGATCACAAAGACAAGATAAGATAAATTAGAGCTAGCATATAGACATTCTTTTTTTCCCTCTTTATATTTAGGAGTGGAATAGGAAAGGAAATGCCTAGTAGTTGTACGGTGTACCCTCCGCCACGCACCTTACGGTGGATTGCAGAGTATGTGTGTAGATGTAGTGCATTGAGGAACTACGCTACGATTCGCTAGGCCGTTCCCCGTCGGTGGTTCGAATGCCCCCTCGGGCACGGATGTTTGTGCTGTCTTTAGTAAAAGGTAGTTCATAAGTAGTTTTTGGTCTGATGTCCAAGCAGTTAAGTCCCTTAAGCTACACAAAAATTTGAAAATTTCTACAGTAGTCGGATCGTGATAATCCAAAAACCTGTGGTTGACGAAATGAAGGGTTAGAGCTGACTTCCCTACCCCACCGTCCCCAGTACAACTATTTTGTACACTATCAAACCATCCCTTGTGGTTTCAGGTCTACTCTCCTATCATCAGATATGCCTAGTCTCCCCAATCTTTTGTACAGGATTAAGGGCGCAATTTCAGACCCAGAAGATCCTGCTTGATCTGCCGTCACCTCTGAGTCTTTATATTTCAATTTAATATGTGTAATTTATAAATACAACGTTTTCTCTCGGAATTCTATTATCCGAGGCCATTATGGCTATGGTTTAGGGTTTTAAAATGCTAAAACACCCTCGGAGCATTAGTGAAGGTAAGCGTCCCCAATCAAGGATTACACTCAAGTAGAAATGCGCCCTTAACCACGGGCAAAAGACCCGGGAGAATGTGCATATCATTACTAATGCAACTACATAGTAGCAAAATTCAATATGATGTGTAAAATATAATTTAGTCCGTTATATACTTTTTACACATAAACAACGTCTCAAACCAAAGAACATTAATTAGTGAAGTGCGGCATCTACCACAGCCATCCTGTTTGCACCACATGCAGTGTTTATATTTTGTGGAAATTGTGACGCCATGTGCCATGCTGTCATGTGTGAAAATCGTCAATGCCCAATTCACAAAATGGTTATGCTTATACCTGTAATAAAACACAGTAAGTACATAAAATATAATAACCTAACGTGTAATTTCGTTTTATTCTGTTCCCGATTACTGAATTTCAGTAATTTTGCCAGAAGCACCATCACATCGTGAACCTATACTTAGCGGAAGATAATAAATGTTCCTGTAACGTATCCATTGATGTTGTGCCTGCAGTTGTTCGAAAACTAGTTATGGAATAAAAACATCCAAAAAAGCAGATGGTTTCACTTTTTAACCAAAAGAAACCACCGATCAACAATATTTTTTATGGATGGTAATGTTCCTTCTCACTGTGCCATAATTGTTCACGATCGGTTTTAAGAAAAATCTGGACAGTTACAGCGAGCGAATTGGTCACCCAGATAAGCCACCATGAATCCCATGGCCACATTTATTGAATATATCGTGCGGTGACTTCCTTCCCTGCCAAAAATTTCGCCATTACGGTCGGCTATAGAGGTAGCATGGCTCAGTATTCTAGCATGGGACATCCAATAATTTGATGAGTCCGTGCCATATCGACTTGTTGCACTTTGTAGGGAAACAGAAAATCCGACACGATAAGCAAATTTTTGGGAACGAGGTCTGCTGCTAAATCATTATTTGGAAGATAAACGTTTAAAGTTCGGTCGACGGTGTGGTCACGAACCTCGATGGCAGCTGTGCGTCCACGCACTCCGTTAATGCAGTGGAGCAGGGCTGTTGGCGCTGGTGTGTACCGCTGTGAGTTATGAAGGTGCGTGGGCCAGATTAGCAGTGGTCAACTCGCCAGGCCCGGTCATGGCTAGTAACGCGCTGGCGCCAGGCGGCGACCACGGCTGCACATGACGGCGCCAACGCCGCCCACTGAAGCGTCAGCCGCTCCTGGCCGCTCCCCTCCCGGGCACGTAATTTGCTGACACCTAGCACCACCAACAAATTACCTCCCACTTAACTCCGGAAAGTGGAGCATTACAGAACAAATAATCTGTGGTATGGGAAAGAGACACCGTGGCGAATAGAGATTTGGGTGTGGCGGGAGACGTGCAGGGAAGAGTCCTCTGCTGCTGGGCTGGTCACTGTGTCCTCGGTGGCGGAGTGGTCAACCCGTCAGCCTAGTGAGTGGTGAATGGCGCACTCAGGGCTAAGAAAAAATGTTCAAATGTTTGTAGCACTAATGGGACTTTACTACGGGGTCATCAATCCCTAAGCTTCCAAAATACTTATGAACTACCTAAGACTAAGGACGGCACAAATATCCATGCCCGAGGCGGGATTCGAACCCCCGACCGTAGTGGTCGTGCAGACCGTGACTGAAGCGCCTCAGTCCCCTCGGCCACCGCGGCCGGCCAGGGATAAGAGAGGACAAGTTGAGAGAACGCACGATGGCAAATGGGAAACCAGGAAAATGAGACCAGGCATACTGCTTGGGGAACATAATAAAGCAAATATCGAGAAGTCGTGCTGTCGGTATGCTGAGGTTGAGGTATGGAGAAAATAAAAGGAACACAAAATCAATCAATGAATTAAGAAGTATTGAGGGACTACGTTTCCAAGTTTCTTTCCCGAAGAAATTTTAAGTTTCCTTTGTCAATGTCATTTTCTGTGCAGTGACTTCACTGACGGAAACAGTTAATGCACCTTCTTCTGTAGAGAGCTACGATGTTATTTTACAGCCGGCCGCGGTGGCCGAGGGGACTAAGCCGCTCCAGTCACGGTCTGCACGGCCGCTACGGTCGGAGGTTCGAATCCTCCCTCGGGCATGGATATTTGTGCCGTCCTAGTTCGTAAGTAGTTCATAAGTAGTTTGTAAATTTAGAGACTGATGACCCCGTAGTTAAGTCCCATAGACTATACAAACATTTGAACATTTGTTATTTTACATGGACAAAAAAAAAAGTGAGCAGGAAATCCCGGGTTCGAATCCCGGCCGGGCACAAATTTTCACTCACCGCTCTCTCGTATTACGTCTAAATCTAGTACAGTTTTGCCATAACTGATCGCAAATTGCGATTTATTTCATTCATCGAGCGCTGTAACGTCGTCAAAAATAAATAATAAAATAATGCTGTTGGGAAACAAAATGGCGGATGCTCTAATTGGCGCGGTTGTACGCTGACCGGAACGCAATCTACTGTGCAGCACACGGTTGTACCGACATGTGTTGACATTTTGTACAGTTACATTCCGAATTAGAGTGAGGAAGCAGCGGATTGTTACTGTAACTTTGAGTAAATACCGCCCGTGCTGTTGAACGTCGAAATCAAGCGAACTTGCGGCGGCGCGGTGTTTAGTGGCGGCCTCCCCGGCTTGGCACGGGCCGGCAGTGGCGCCCGCAGCCAGGTGTCTGGCTCTAATTAATGGCTGCCACACAATGCGCGGCCTCGCGCTCTGCCCTCGCGCAGCACTTCCGGCATGCTTCCATCTGCCGGCCGCACCGCAGCGTCACTGAGTTATTGCCCCGGCTCCTCTACGTGAGCTACCGGTAACTCGCTGCTTTTGTGCCAGGTGCTGACTCTCAATGCTCTCAAAATAGTGCCCGTCTCTAAAAGTGTATCTTTGACCGAAGTTTCTGAGTTCCGAACCCCTGGTTAGGTATTACTGTCGAAGGACTTTAAATAACATTTCAATGCTTCACCTTTGCCTAACAACGATGAAGACCGAACCTCCTACTGACTCACTATGGCGGATACATCTGCATCTACATGGGATACTCGGCAAATTTAAGTGCTTGGCAGAGAGTTTATCGAACCACCTTTATACTATGAGGGTAAGTCAATTATTATCCGCAATTTAGTTGTATTTTTGGTTATGTTAGTACTGTCGTTTTACGTTGGTGACGCATACTTTGTTTATTTGTTGTTATATCTTGGCAATTTTCAAGCTGCTACGTTGTCGCTGCCGTGCTGTTAATCATGGATGCTCCGCTGTCTATTTGCACCAAAGAAGAGTAACGCTCAGTGATACGTTTTTTGTGGGCGGAAGGTGTATCAGGGGCCGAAATTCATTGAAGACTTTCAGTACAGTACGGGAGCAGTGTTTTGCCACAACGAAATGTGTACCAGTGGATTGAAAAATTCCGAGTGTTAAGCACGATGAAGGAACCGGACGACCGTTTACCACCACAAATGAAGAAACCATTGAGTGATCACGTGAAATGATTCTCTTAGACAGACGATTAACTATTGATGAAGTGGCTCATCGTCTTCAAATTAGTCATGGTTCTGCCTACGAAATTATTCACAACAGACTTGGGTTTCGTAAAGTTTGTGCAAGATGTGTCCCAAAACAACTCACACAGTTGCTTAAGCAAACGCGCCTCGACATCTGCAAAAACATTTGGATCGCTATGGTAACGAAGGGGACAACTTCTTAGACAGAATCATTACTGGTGACGAAACATGGATCCATCGTTACGAGCCGGAGAGTAAACGGCGGAGTACGCAATGGAAACATCCAAATTCGCCGTGCAAGAAAAAGTTCAAGACCCAACCGTCCGCAGGAAAACTGATGCTTACGGTTTTTTTGGGAAGCTGGCTCGCATCTCAACCGAAAACCTTCTTTTATGAGGGCATAAGGAAGCTTGTAGAGCGATGGACAAAGTGCATTGAAAAGCAAGGAGACAATGTCGAAAAATGATGTTCTTGTAAGTTTCGTATTTTATTACAATAAAATTTTATAACTACTTTGCGGATAATAATTGACTTACCCCCGTATTTATCTCCTATTCCATTCTCGAGTAGCGCGCGGGAAGAAGGAACATCTGAATCTCTCAGTTCGAGCTCCGATTTCTCGTAATTTATCCTGATGATCATTTCTACCTAAGTACTTGGGAGTCAACAATATGTTTTCGCATTCGGAGGAGAATGTTGGTGCTTGGAGTTTCGTAAGTAGACCACGCCGCAGTGATAACCGCCGTTGTTGTAATGATTCCCATCCTAGGTCCTGTATCATTTTCATGACCCTGTCTCCCCTGTATCGTGACAATACAAAACGAGCTACCCTTCTTTGGACTTTTTCGATGTCCTCCGTCAAACCCGCCTGATAAGGATCCTACACTGGGCAGCAGTACTCCAAAAATGGACGGACAAGCGTAGTGTATGCAGTTTCTTTAGTGGTTCTGTTGCATCTTTTAAGCGTTCTGCCAGTTTCTGGTCCGCCTTTCCTACGACATTATCTACGTGTTCTTTCCAGTTTAAGTCTGAAGTAATAGTAATTCCTAGGCATTTTGTGGAGTTTACGGCCTTCACATTCGAGTGATTTGTCTTGTAAACAAAGTACTCATGTGGACGACTTCCAGTTCAAATTATTTAGAGTCAATTACCAATTTTTACACCATAGTGATATCTTATTTAAATCGTTCTGCCATTGGTTATGATCTTCAGATGACTTTACTAGACGGTAAATGACGGTTTCATCTGCAAACAACCTAAGAGAGCTGCTTAGATTTCTCCCAAATCGTTTATGTAGATAAGCAACAGCAAAGGGCCAATAACACTATCCTGTGGAACGCCCGATATCACCTCTGTTTTAGTCGATGCCTTACCATTACTACGAACTGTGTCCTCTATCTGGGGTGATATTTCGTAACCACACAATTTGAGTAAAAGCCGTTTGTGAGGTGCGGTGTCAAAAGCCTTCTGGAAATCTAGAAATATGGAATCAATTTGAGAACCCTTGTCAATAGCACTCATTACTTCGTGTGAATAAAGAGCTAGTTGTGTTTCGCATGAATGATATTTTCTAAATCCGTGTTGACCTTGGGCCAACAGATAATTCTGTTCGAGATCATTAATAATATTTGAACGCAGGATATGTTCCAAAACTCTGCTGCAAATTGACGTTAATGAAATAGATAATTTTGTAGGTACATTCATTGGCATAAATGGACGGTGTTTCCAAATTATGTTGTGAATACATTTAGTTGCAAACAAGTAATAAACTTAATCGTCATTCAAAATGCGGCATTTTTTCACGTATCTTAGTGATCGTGATGTCATGTCTCCTCAACCATGTGTCGTACGGTGATATGCCTATAACCTCGGATAAAGTGCAATCGATATGTTGACAAAGTTTGATAGCAATCGGACGAACGTTACAGCAACACATAAAATATTAACAAACATACAAACAAATAATCATTTGTATGTATTACATAACTACAGGATGATTCAGGAAGAATGTCACATAATTTGTGAGGCTATTCTAAATGTAAAAATAAACCTAAAACGTGCTATTAAGATGTGTTCGATTTTCAGTCGTAGACTACGCACGTCCGTGAACGAATATGAAGACAACTGTGAATCGTACTTACCAAAATGCTATGTAGGTTCTGTGTTGGACAGTATATTGGTGGGGCAGATGACGAATGCATCCTGTAAGAGGTGCGGCAGCATTGTGACTTCGCAATGAGGGAACAGCTGCAAGTGTACACAGTGTGCAATCGTGAGCTGCATCAGTAAGCTGTCGTGAGACCGTGAGCGTGTCATGCTTGAGTGTTCTTTAATTGAGCGAGTCCACTGAGTCTCTGAATACCAACACGATATATGATGTACCCATGCAGTATACGCAAACATATTGGTTTGTCTACAGGTATTACAAAAGCAGTGCCCATGAGGCTGTGACAAAATACCAGACATGTTTCTCTTATCGGTGATCCCCTGCGCCAGGTTGTTTCAAACGTCATGTGAATCCGGAACAATACCAAACAGACGCATAACATCAGAACACGAGGGCTTGCATCCATTCCATTTACAACCAATGTCTGTATCCAGAAAACTCAGTAAGCGCAGATAACTCAGTAAGCAGACAACAATTCTGTGAATGGTTGGCTGCACTAAAGAGACGTTGTGCAATACACTTTGTTTACAGATAAGGTTACATTTACACACAATGGTATCGCGAACACCCGCATTTGGCATACATGGACGAAATAGAGCGTACAGGACAATAGTGAAGCAAGAGTCCAAGTTATATTCATAAGTGTATTCCTGATGTGCTATGGCATAGTATTGCGCCTGTGTGCTTTCACACACACACACACTTTTCCAGAGAGAATATCTACCTGCACTTTTAGAAGTGAAATCAAGCCACAGGAAATGTACCCGCAATATGATGGACCATCGATTCACTGTACCAGGCAAATATTTCGGTATCTGAATGACACATTTCTTCAGCAGTGGATTGTTCATGCGTGCCACATTAACTGGCCTATCAGATCACCCGACCTAAACCAATTAGACTTATTTTTATGGGATGTTTAAAGGGGGATATTCTCGCTGCGAAGCCTACGTGTCACTGTCGATTTGTTCCACCTGCAGAGCCCAACGTCTTAGGGTAAAAACCATTGCAGATCAGTTCTTGCACGCAATACAAGGTGGAATAAATCGTCTGTCCAGTTGTAGGCACAGACCAGCAACAAGTAAAATTAAACGCGCTAGAATAGTCTGTGCAACCGTGGTGACCTACTATGTCCAGGTGGCATGGTGGTCAGCGCAACAGTTTAATAAGTAGAAGACTCGGGTTCGAATCCCGGTTCGGTACCTATTTTCGGCTGTCCCCATTGGTGATACACTTCAATGCTTCTAGCAGCCATTGTCTGGTATTCTTTTAGGCCGTTACAACAACAGTTCATTGCAGTTACGAGGATGGCGTAAACAGAGTGAAGCATGGGCACGTCCTCACTCGGCGGTCTAATCTTAAATACGCAGCTGCAGTCTCAAATGCCACTAGGTCCTTATCTCTTGAAGCCCTTTACTGCTCTGTTTGATGCAATGTTTCGCTATTGCTTGTTGTTCTGTTCTCTGGCTTTTGTAATTTCAGTCTGAACATTTGCGACAATGCTGCAGACTGTAGTCTCTTTCTAGTCAACAAGTCACTATGTAATCTGTGTCGTTACTAACCGCTCTGAACTATTTGTTTCAGATGTACTAATTGTTTCAGTGAGCATCGCTTAAGATTTCTAGAAGAATTTGAGCTATTTCAATTACCTATGGCCTATAACGTTACAGGATCGATATACAAGTATTTGTGTTCATGACAACAAAATCGATATGCATTTAGTATTACAGGATCGATATACAAGTAATTTCCTTATTTCGCTATAAGAGTGGTGTTAAAGCGAAAGTAGTAGAGAATAATGAGCTTGAAACTACAAAGCAAATGTTTATAAACTTATTGAACCAAACTGCTATGATCATCAGTCCCTAGACTTACAAACTACCTAAACTAAGTACCCATGCCTGAGGGAGGTCTCGAACCCAGTTCGTAGCATTATGCCTTAGACCACGCGGCAACTCCCGTGATGCTCTGAGATTTGGTTCCAAGACTATGGATTTGCAGATAAAGGAAGAATTAAGATTTCTCATGAGGAGATGATATATGCTTCCCTTAATATTTTGGAAAATATTTTTATAGAATGATGCCCAAGACTGGTTTTAAGAGGCCGGGGTGTTTTCTAAATAATTCGGCACAATATGACTGACTTTGAGTCCAGACTTCTTGCGAAACGAAATGCTTGTGATGTTGTTCTCGGGTTGGCTGGGAATCCCACCACTGCCTAATATCCTTGGAAATCCCTAATGGTGCTTGCTGGTGCCTGGCTCACTCCACAAAGGGTTGCCGTATTCCGGCGTCCCGGTTCAAGTAAAATAAATAAACTGACCGCAGTCAGGAAGAAAGACGGGGATTTACACAAGAGCTACGGTATACAGCGGAGCTAAACAGTTTGTGAGTTAAGGTTTATGTGTTACGGAAGTCAAATTTTGTAACAGTTGTATCGAGTGGAGGCAGACAGATACTGTCTGAAACCATTTCTTTAAGAATAAGGAAGATTTCTAAGCTATATTAAGCACATAGGAGAGAGGCCGGACTGGTTTGAGCAGAAGAATGGACTGGAGCAAGGAAGTCCTTTATCTTCTCTACCATTCGTCTTGTAATGGTTAAAATGACAGGGGTTGGAACAGGAATAGGAGAGGATATGAAAGCGTTATTGTTTGCAGATGTCATAATGGTGTGGGGTAATAGAGAAGGGGCAATACAAGAGAGACTAAATGCATGGGAGGAGGTGGTGGCTCAGTATGCAATGAAATTCAATGCGTGAAATTACGGTGAGAAGGAATAAAGAAAGATAAGTAGCCGATGTAAAGGCTGGAGGAGATAGTAAAGGGGGTGGACAATTTAAATATCTGGGAAATGTGATTGAAGAAAGTGGGAGGAATGATATGGAGATCAGTGAAACAGGAAAGTGAGCCTACAGATTTCTGCAAAGTGTGCGAAATCTGGCGTGGGCAAAGACGTACTCTAGAAGAGTAAGACGTGATATACCGACAATATTATGTTCCAATATTCACGTATGCATCAGAATCTTGGGATATGAAGAAAAGGCAGGTGAGCTGAATATAGATATGTTAGATGAAATTCCACAGAAGCAGGACTGGTGCAACCAGAATGGATAGAATGTGTAACGAGAAGATGAGGGAAATGGTGAAGGAGAAACCTCTACAAGAGACCATAGAACAGTGAGGACTGAGATGGTATAGACACGTCAAGAAAATAGAAGATGGCAGCAGTCAAAAGAAAACACATGAGATGGAAATAGAAGGCAGGAGACCAAGAGGAAGACAAGAGATAGATCGATCATGGTAGTAAAGGAAGGAGTGCAGAAGAGAGAAGAATGGGAAAAAAGAACAAGAGGAAAAGAGGTGGAAGGGTAGGGAGCGATGGAGAAGTTAATTTTCCAAGCGGACCCGCCAGAGGCTGGAAACACTATTGCATGATGATAACGATGATGATGATGTGATTAATTGTGTTTGTTGTTGTAGTCTTCAGTCCGCAGACTGGTCTGATGAAGCTCTCCACGCTACTCTGTCCTGTACAAGTTTCTTCATCTGAGACTACGTTCGGCAACTTACATCCTTTTGAATCTGCTTACTATATTCGTCCCTCGGTCTCCCTCTACGATTTTTACCTCACACGCTTCCTTCTAATGCTAAGTTGACAATTCATTGATGTCTCAGAATGTGTCCAACCCATCTCTTAGTCGGGATATGCCAGAAACTCCTTTTCTCCCCAATTCGGGTAAGCATCTCCTCATTATTTACGTGATCTACCCATCTAATTTTCATCATTCGTCTGTAGCACCATATTTCAAAAGCTTCTATCATCTTTTTATCTGAACTCCTTATCGTTCATGTTTCACTCCCATACAATTCTACACTCCAGACAAATGCTTTCAGAAAGGACTTCCTTACATTTAAATTAATATTGGATGTTAACAAGTTTCGCTTCTTTAGAAACGCTTTCCTTCCCATAGCCATTCTGCATTTTATATCTTCTTTACTTTAGCCATCAGAAGTTATCTTGCTACCCAAATAACAAAATTCATCTACTACTTTTATTGTCTATCAACAGTGAAACAGCAGGCAATTATACAACACTCGTGAGATAAACAAAAGATAGCCAAGACTGGGAAAACTACTAGCCAGTGGCGAAGGTATAAGACTCTGCAGTCCGGAAGTTGATCAAATTTTAGAAATTAATGCGGTACTGCAATATCTTTATCGCGAATACCCACGAAAATAACAGTCATCCACGCGATGCAGTACAGAAATTAAAGGGAAAAAATCATGCCACTACCTACGGCCTTTGGGCTTGTAACATAGGGTGACCAGACGTCCCGTATTTTTTTCCAACTGTCCCATTGTCCCGACAAGGTAACTAGGGGACGTATATTAGCCTGCATTTTACTAACTGTCTCATATATTTGGAATTAACATTTTTTAAAAATATTATTAGTGTAACAAAAACGGAGAACAAATGTAGTCATAATCAATGGGCTTCAACTCAATGGGGATGAGTTATCATTTTCACGTACTTTTTTCATATATTTATAATATTTCAACCTATGGTGGCGATCATTTTTTTATTGCAAAAAAGCGTAGGTTGCCCAAAATCGCAATATATGTTTTAAAGTATTCTTAGCAAAAATCCTATGGTTTTGTGGATTTCTTTTTCTTTTAAAAAAAAAACAGTAATACTTTCCCACGACATGTGGAAGTGTATACAAATTCAGTGATTAATGAGTTCATAGAAAGAAGACAGCGTGCTGAAAGCATCTGATTTCATAGACATTTTAAGTTCATTTCACAAGACGTTAACTAGTTATATCGGGAAATGGACTTACCCGTTTCACGTGCTGAACGCATTTAACTAGTCTCGGCTCAAATATTTTTCTTCTATGGAAGTCTGTTCAGTAAAGAATTAAAAATTTACCTAAGATTCATGAAAATATTTTGCGACAAACATGTGAAGATCTGAAAATGAACCATCTTCAAAACATACATGAAAAGAAAATTTATTATTTGGGAGCTGCTTAGCGAGTTGGAAAAGCTGGTCCCTCTTTGTCAACGTATTTGGATCTGAAAATGTGTGTAGCAAATGATGCTGTAGAAACAGTGTTCTCCATCACAAATATCTGATGGACTACAAAAGAAACATATTTAGTGTGCAAACTGTGAAGGAAGTAATTATAATAAGAACTCATTTTCACAATAGTTCCTGTGGTGATCATTATGAGAAAAGACTGACATCCGGAATGACATCTGACTTGGTTTGTGTCACTTATTGAGATTGCATTATATGTGGTTTGTCCCGTCCTAAAACCCCGTAATACCGATGCTTGTCCCGTTGCTTTCGTGTACTTTAAGAAATGAAAGTAAATACAAGAACCAGAGAATACGACACACGTCAGCTTAGAGAGCAGGGGGAGGGGGGAGGGAGCGAAAAACACTGGGTTTCTTCACTATCCTGTGACTGCATCAATTCATGTATTTACATATGCTTTGATGCAACACGTAAAGGCAACATCTAGTGTCACACGTATAGGAACCCAAATGTGTCCCGTATTTTTATTTCGTAAATCTGGTCACCCTATTGTAACACCAGTAAATTATCAACAACGACATTAGGCCAGTACTATGCCACAGCAAACAGCAGCGCGGCTGGAGAGCTATTGCTGGTGCCTTTGCCCCCCGGGGCTTCACGTGGGAGCTGTGTGTGAGAGAGAGATAGAGCTGCCGCGGCCGCCTCCCCCTCCCAAGGTCGGAAGCGGCAGCGAGGCGTCTTCCGGCGCACCGGAGCGCCTCAGGCATGACAAGCAGGCACCAGCCAGCCAGCAGCCGTCCCAGCCGAGGCTTGCTGCTCTCCACAACAAGCACCCGTCTCTCAACTTTTACTCAGTACTAAGTCCCCTCTGCAGAATGTCACAGGGTCCTGGTGGAGCTAGGGGAAAGCAATAGAGTAAACCTATTGTGGGTCCCTGGCCACTCGGGGATCAGTGGCAACGAACATGCCGACAGATTAGCCAGGATGTTGGCAGAGACTCCATTTATTGGACCGGAACCTGTCCTGACAATCACCAAGGCAATGATCTAATTGGAGCTACGTAACTGGCTCAGAAGACAGCACGTAGAATATTGGACCAAAGTCCATCAACAAAAACATGGCAAGGTAATGATGCCAAAGCCATGTTTTAAAAGAAGCTCTGCAATCCTGGGCCTGAACAGGAGAGAGATTAGACTCATGGTTGGATTGCTGACAGGCCATGGAAATTTCAAAAAACACCTACATACAATGGGAATAACAGAAGAGGTCCCTAAATGTAGGATCTGTGATGACGGTGATGAAACTGCATCACATCTAATCTCGAATGCATTGCATTGGAGAGTAAAAGGTACAGAACATTTTGGACAACCAGACCCGAAGAAATTGTGTCTAATAAATAACTGGTAAAGGGACTCCTTGCACTGTTCAAGGGCATTGGTTGGCTTTACTGGATATACAGGGAGCGATACCGCACAGTAAATTTATTTTCGGTGCGGGCAGTGGCGGGTTGGACCAAGACTGTTTTGGCTTCCCTGAGAAAATCAAATCAAATCAAATCAAGTCCCCTCTACAGCCCCTCCAAGCGAGGCGGTGTATTTTAAATTCACCTTACACTGTTTATATTTTAAAGAAATAGATATTGCAAGCAGATTCAGGTACTGAGTTATCACACGAAGTTATTTAAACACTCTTTTATTTGCAGAAGCGAAACTGTTGATTCAAGAAAATGGAACACAGTTACAGAAACCTATTTATGTTTTAAACGGCCTATGTGCACTGCTCAAAACATGACAATGTATTTTAGTCAGATATTGGTTATAATTGCAATTTGCTTCTGATAAGGGCTCTACAAAGGAAATGAACTTCGAGACTATATTGTAGGAAGGGAAGATGATGTAGATGAAATAGGAGATACTGTACTGAGAGAAGAATTTGACAGAGCCCTGAAAGACCTAAGTCGAAACAAGGCCCCTGGAGTAGATGATATTCCCTCAGAGCTACTGAAGTCTCTGGGAGGACCAGCCATGACAAAATTGTTTCACCTGGTGTGTAAGATGTATGAGACAGGTGAAGTACCCTCAGACTTTAAGAAAAATGTTATAATCCGCATTCCAAAGAAAGCAGGTGCAGACAGGTGTGAAAACTACGGAACCATCAGTTTAATAAGTCATGGCTGCAAAATATTAACACGAATTATATACAGAAGGATGAAAAAGCTGGTAGAAGCCGACCTCGGGGAAGATCAGTTTGGGTTCAGGAGAAATGTAGGAACACGGAAGGGAATACTCACTTTACGGCTTATCCTAGAAGATAGATTAAGAAAAGGCAAACCTATATTTCTAGCTTTTGTAGATTTGGAGAAGGCTTTTGACAATATTGATTGGAATAAACTCTTTCAAGTTCTGAAGCAAGCAGGAGTAAAATATAGGGAGCGTAAGGTTATTTACAACTTGTACAAAAACCAGACAACGGTTGTCAGAATTGAAGGGCATGAAAGGGATGCAGTGGTTGAAAAGGGAGTAAGACAGGGTTGTAGTCTTTCTCCATTGTTATTCAATTTGTACATTGAGCAAGCTATAAAGGAAAGCAAGGAGAAATTTGGAGAAGGAATTAAAGTTCAGGGTGAAGAATTAAAAACATTGCGTTTTGCCGACGACATAGTAATTATGTCAGATACATCAAAAGTCCTGGAAGAGCAACTGAACGGAATGGACAACGTGCTGAAAGGTGCATATAAGATAAACATTAACAAGAACAAAACTAGGGTAATGGAGTGCAGTGTAAGAAAATCAGGTGATGCTGAAGGAATTAGAATGTGTAACGAAGCAATAAAGCAGGTAGATGAGTTTTGTTACTTGGGCAGTAAAATAACAAATGATGGTCGCAGTACAGAGGATATAAAATGCAGAATGGCAATGGGTAGAAAAGCGTTCTTGAAAAAGAGAAATTTGTTAACATCGAATATTGATTTAAGCCTAAGAAAGTCCTTTCTGAAGGCATTTGTATGGAGTGTTGCCTTGTATGGGAGTGAGACATGGACGATAAACAGTGCGGACAGGAAGAGGATTGAGGCTTTTGAAATATGGTGCTACAGAAGAATGCTGAAGATTAGGTGGGTGGATCGCGTAACTAATGAAGAGGTACTGAACAGAATTGGGGAGAAAAGAAATTTCTGGCATACCTTGACTAAAAGAAGGGATAGATTGGTAGGACACATTCTTAGACATCAAGGAATTGTGAATTTAGCGTTGGAGGGAAGTGTGGGGGTAAAAACTGCAGAGGAAGACCAATAGATGGATACAGTAAGCAGATTCAGACAGATGTAGGTTGCCGTTCTTATGTGGAGATGAAGAGGCTTGCTCAGGACAGAGTAGGGTGGAGAGCTGTATCAAACCACTCTCCGGACTGAAGACCACAACAACAACAACAAAGTACGATATTCTGCTGTCTCAACTCCTTAGGTTTACATGGCGTTTACTTAGAGCGAGACACCATGGCGTTACCAGAATAGTGAAACAGTCATTCTCGTTGTTCTCTAATATGGTGCATGATCACCTCGGGCAGTCAATATAGATGCACACCTGCGTGGCATGGACATTATGAGGTTATCAATCAGCTCTTGAGGGATATTTGGCCAGTCTTCCATGAGTGCAATATCCAGCTCTGCAACCGTTGTGGGAGGTGCTGGTCTGGCTGCAATGCGTCTGCCAAGTGCATCCCAGACATGCTCAATCGAGTTTAAGTCCGACGAACAAGCTCCAGTCGTTCAGTCCCTCAGCTTCAAGCATGTTGTCCACCAGTGCAACTATGTGGGGACGAGCGTTATCGCCCACTAGAAGGATTACATCTACTATGGCAACAGTGTAGGGCACAACAAGAGGTCGAAAGATTTCGTCACTATACCTCTGACCAGTCGACGGTATAGAGTTGTTGTGGTGTAAAGTCAACGCCACACGCCAGACGTAAGAGAACGATCGTGGAGAAGGCAGCGATCGACCGAAAGCCAATCACAATCAGGCGCCGCGCATCCTGGAGGGAGTAACCGAAGATGCGCGCCCTCTACAAGCGGCTATATCTAGGCCGACATACGTCTGGACGCCCATCAGGTACTAGTAGAGCTCGTCAGCTACTTGTGAAAACTCGGACAGTTACTAGTTAAAACTCGGGCAGTTACTTGGCAGCTACGAAATCAGAAATAGGACAGTACTAGGTCAGAACACGGCTACGAACTTAGCAGTCATTAGGTCTCAGCGCAGCTAGCATCATATGGACCACACCGCGAGAAGCAAGAAGAGAGAAAAAACAGACATATGTTATAAGTTGAGTATTGTAAATTTCAGTCAATAAATATCTTGTAATACTAACTATATCAATGTTTCAGATGTCAAAGGATCCTGCACCAGTACCTTTGTTGACAACTAGACTGGGACAAGTACTAAACAAAAGGCGACGAGGTCACAACAAGAGGTCCGTATGGCCGCCAATACTGACTGCTGCCCACACCATTCGTCCATCCCTATGATATGGTAATGTTTCCTGTACATAAGAGAAGTGTTCCGAGTTCCACTTCTCTCCAGATGAGTGAACGACGATTGTCCGGCTAACAGAAAATCTTGACTCATCTGTAACAGAACCCGGTGCCATTCGTTACAACAATCCTGATGATACTCCGCCCAATTTCTGCGGTCTAAACGGTGTTGTGGTTTTTAATGGGACACACACCATAGGAATTCGTGCGTAGAGACCACATTCCCGAAGGCGATTTCTGATTGTTTGTGTTGATATCGCGCGTCCTGTTGCTGCCTGGAGGGTGTGTTGCAGCTGAGTTGCATTCAGCCTGCTGTCTCGACGGGCTGTTAACCGGAGATAACGGTCATCTCTTGCTGATGTTACTCGTGAAAGATCTTATCCTTGACTTCTTTTAACGGTTCCTGTTGTGTGAATTCGCGACCAGGTCCAGGACATTTCACTCCAATAGCTGCAGCCACTTCCCTCTATGTCTCTCCCTCTTCCAACTTTTCTGTGGCTCTCCACGCCATAGCTGCAGGTAAGTCACGTTGTTGTTGCATAGCACTACCTGCTCTCTACACTATCTGAACCCAACTGCTTGTGTAATTTGTTTTACAACAACAAGTCAACACCAAACCCCTCTGCAGCAACTTTCTGTTATTACCATTATCTCGGTTGGCGTAATGTCTCCTCTCTGTAAAACCAACAGAAAGACGTCGAACCATTTTAGCTCGTCCTGCCGATGACAATACTTCAGAACCTAGATAACTCAACTGATGCCCTAATTGTTTTGACCAGCGTATTAACCCGTGCAAAAAACCGAAAGATTTGAACTGCATTCCGCCTGATATGCATGCATCGCAAAAAAACGTTCCTGTCTTCCAGCTCCTCTTATCGCTTCGCGGTATAGTTGTTTGACTATTCAAAATGGATCTATTAGCGAAAACTGGCAAATATTTCAGATTAATTTAACACCAGAATATTGCATATAAAAGGAAGCACGTTATTCAAGTTCTTAAAGTTTTCAAACCCTACTTTATTACAATAACTGACTCATCAGAAGTATCACCACACTCATTAGAGTCTGATATAACAAACTCTCTTACATAAAACTTTCAGTTATCCTTAGGAATCATTTAATATTGTTATGAACAACAGATTTTCGACAGTATCGGAATTCCTAAAGTTCTACAGCAATTTGGAATACTTTTTCTGTCTCAATCGTTTTCTCACAACTGCGAAATGTCGTTCCTGTGGCGAGCGATTTTGTATTTAGCGGGTGTTGAACGAACCAGATAATAAAAACTCTATTAACAGCAACAAATGCCCTATGGAAACTTCAATATTGACTAAGTATCAGCACCATTAAGCAAAAATTTGTTCATATTTTAAAACTCTGAATGATATGCCAAACTATCTGTTTCTGGTGTCAAATCCATCAGCCGCAGCCACTGCTAACGAAGCGAAACATTCGTGTCTTATCAGTACTCAATCATGACAAGGATCGTCATAGCTAAAAGACGTGTGAATTATCGAAGTTAGTTTACATCTGGAATGATCGCTAGAAAAAACAAGTTTCTTCTGTTGTTCCGTAATGGATTCATTTTGTATAGTCGAACGATGATACCGCGAAGCGATTGGATGGCCCGAAAGACTGGTACGTTATTGCGGATGCGTGCATATCAGGCGAAACGCAATTCAGATCGTTTCATTTATTGGGGAAGCCTGGGAGAAAATTTTTGTATTTTCAAAGATGTGTTTATTTGTGAGGCTGTATTCAGCGACTGCCTATTTCGTAAGCCCTCTGTTATAATATGGCTTTGGTGTTTTGTTCAGCGGTCGGAATCTACACAGATGGAATGACCCATGTAGCTACTCCCGCACTCACATGGTATGTTATAAATAGCAGGAATCCTGTGACCAAGACTGTTCTTAACATGAAATACTGCGCACCAAAAGCAAAATAAAAACCGATAGCTTACGAAATCGGCAATCGTGGAACAGAGAATCACAAACAAACAAACAAATCCTTTTTGAAGAAAAAAATATTTTTTCTCAGTCTTCCGCATACTAGGAATCTGTAATTAAAGAGGCCGTGGAAGTAAGATTGTGCAACAACTTTAATCGTAATGGCGGTTATAAAGACAGCGGTGCGTGGAAGTGAGCGCTTGTACACAGACGCAACAGAGAGCTTCTTCAGAGCGTACTCGGTACTACGGATGTGGCGGCGCCACTAGTGCAGACGTCGAAACCACTTGTGACATATTTGCCGACCATTCAGAAGGTGACCAATTGGAAGCACTTCACTGGCTGTTTAAGTCCATGACAGCACGAGTACAGACAGTCATTTGCTCCTGACGAAGGAAGGAAGATTAGTGTTTAACGCCCCGTGTACAGCGTGGTCATTAGAGGCAGAGCTTACTCTCGGGTGGTTTGGGTAAGGACGGGAAAGGAAATCGGCCGTGCCCTTTGAAAGGAACCATCCCGGAATTTGCCTGGAGTGATTTAGGGAATTCACGGAAAATCTAAATCTGGATGGCCGGAGGTGGATTTGAACCACCATACTCCCGAATCCTGACGAAGGCGATGGAGGTAAGCGTCAAAAGCTTAAGGTTTCATCAAGAACTGACGCGGCAAGAAGACCGAGACTGTTTTATGTAACAGATTCGTCGCGAAAGACTTCATTCCGATACTAATATTTGGTTGGTGTATTACGCACCAATTAAGAAAGAATTTATTTATCTAATCACTTTAAAGTGATCTAAAGTCATCACTTTACAAAATAATATTTTAACGGAAGAGAAGCATATAATGGAGTTATAATACAGGGCATTTGCGTGGAGTGTTGCCTTGTACGGAAGTGAAACATGGACGATAAACAGTGCGGACAGGAAGAGAATAGAGGCTTTTGAAATGTGGTGCTACAGAAGAAAGCTGAAGATTAGGTGGGTTGACCGCATAACTAATGAAGAGGTACTGAACAGAATTTGCGAGAAAAGGAATTTTTGACATAACTTGACTAAGTTGAAGGGATCACTTGGTAGGACATATTCTTAGACATCGAGGAATCGTAAATTTAGTATTGAAGAGAACTGTGTGCGGTAAAACTCACAGAGTGAGACCAAGAGACGCATATAGTAAGCAGATTCAAATGGATGTGGGTTGCCGTTGAGGAGATGAAAAGGCTTGCTCGGGATAGAGTAGTGTGGAGAGCTGTATCAAACCAGTATCCGGACTGAAGATCATAACAATAGTGAAAAAAAAATTAAAAATAAATAAATAAATAAATCACAGGAGACAAGAAAGCATTTAAAACAGCTGATGTAATTCTATTTGGGATTACAAATTCATATCCCACATGTAACCCGATACATTGCAGCTTGAATGGCCTGTCTAGTACATCTTCCATAGTACAAAGTTCGTCCAGTTTCCTGAAAACGAGTAGGTGTTTTTGCTCTTGCAGTTCTCCACACTCACAGGACTCGTCTGCATTGGTGTATCCTCATTTCTTCAAGTTTACTCTGCACCGTGATAGTCCCGTTCGAATTCAAATCTTTGTAAATGTATCGGACCAAACTGCGTGGTCATCAGTCCGTAGCTTACAAACTACTTAAACTTAGGTAAGCTAACCTAAGGACAACACACATACACCCATGCCCCAGGGAGGATTCGAACCTGCACGGCGAGCAACCACGCGCTCCGCAGCGAGACGCTTTAGACCGCTCGGCTACTCCACCGCAGCTCTTCTGTATCACTTAAGACGCTCGGCTACTCCACCGCGTCCCGTTCGAATTCAGTGCTTTCCATATCGTACGTGGAAGTTGGAAACCAAATCAAATGTTCAAATGTTTGTTAAGCTTATGGGACTTAACTACGGGGTCATCAGTCCCTAAACTTACAAATAACTTATCAACTACCTTATACTAAAGACGGCACAAATATCCATGCCCGAGGGGGGATTCGAACCCCCGAACGTAGTGGCCGTGCAGATCGTGACTGGCCACCGGCAACCGCGGCCGGCAGTTGGAAACCAGCTGCAGGTTCTTCTCTGGGGCTATTCCCTGGTCTGCCTGTTTCCAAGATTGGCAACAGTTCTTCTCGTCGTGCTTTAGACGATGCGTTCATTTGGTTGTTTGTAATAAAATCTCCCTTTATTGAACCCTAGTAGGTTGGAGGTTATGTCCATACGATGAATGCTTGGGTTCTATTAAAGAACCAATAAAGAATAGCGTCTTTCAGAGTCAGTTGGAATCTCTGAAAAGCAGGAATCAGTATTAATTCCTGCTGGCCGCGTGCTTCACGAGTGCGATAAGAGTGGCGTCGATAAAAAGCGGTTAGCGCCGCGCATCTGGGAGATCGGCTTGCAGAGGCGGAAAGCGCAGCCAGGCCGTTGGCTGTTCCAGATAAGGGAGCGGTCGGCCCAGTCAGATGCCGGCAGATAGCCGCACACAGGCGCCTCTGTTCTGTGCTGCCCCCTCCTACTGGGGGGGGGGGGGGAGGGGATACAGCCTTCCACTGCCCAGGCTGCAAGCTACCAGTAACAGCCTCCTAACCACAGCGATCACCGACCTCTTTAGCGTTGCCGACCACCAATAGTGATAACAAAAACCGAAAGTAATAATAACAAATATTCAGCTTGGTAGTATATTATAAAAATTTTATAATATACTAGCTGAAAACCCGGCGTTGCCCGGGTATTTATTTACTCCTGCCATTTTTCAGGTATATATTTTTGAGAAAGAGATCGATAGTAAAGAAGTAATAGATTCTACATCTACATCTATATAGATACTCTGCAAATCACATTTAAGTGCCTGGCAGAGGGTTCATTAACCACTTTCATAACTTTTCTCTACCGTTCCATTCTCTAATAGCGCGCAGGAAGAAAGAACAGCCGGCCGCGGTGACCGAAGAGACTGAGGCGCTTCAGTCACGGTCTGCACGGCCACTACGGTCGGGGGTCCGAATCCCCCCTCGGGCATGGATATTTGTGCCGTCTTTAGTATAAGGTAGTTCATAAGTAGTTTGTAAGTTTAGGGACTGATGACCCCGTAGTTAAGTCCCATAAGCTTAACAAACATTTGAACATTTGAAGAAAGAACAACTAAATCGTTCCGTTTTCAATCTCATTTCTCTTATTTTATTGGGATGGTCATGTCCCGCTAAGTAGGTGGGTGCAAAATATTTTCACATTCAGAAGTAAAAGTCGGTGACTGAAACTTCGCAAACAGATCACGCCGCAATAAATAACGTCTTTGAAATGTTCAAATGTTTGTTAAGCTTATCGGACTTAACTACGGGGTCATCAGTCACTAAACTTACAAACTGCTTATCAACTAGCTTATCCTAAGGACGGCACAAATATCCAAGCCCGAGGGGTGATTCGAACCCCCGACCGTAGTGGCCGTGCAGACTGTGACTGAAGCGCCTCAGTCCCCTCGACCACCTCGGCCCCTCGGCAATATCGTCTTTCTTTTAGTGATTTCCACCCCAATTCGTGCAACATTTCCGTGACGCTTTCCCCCCCCCGTAACGTGATAAAACAAAACGAGCCGCCCTTCAATAAACCTTCCCAATATCTTCCGTCGGTCCCACCTGGTAAGGGTCTCACAAGGGGCAACAGTACTCCATGAGAGGACGCACAAGTGTGATGAAGGCAATCTCTTTGGTGGAGCTGGTGCATCTTCGAAGCGTTCTGCCAATGAAACGTAACCTTTGGTTCGCCTTCCCCACAATATTTTCTATGTGTTCTCTCCAGTCAAAGTTGTTCGTAATTGTAACTCCTAAGTATTTTGTAGAATTTACGACCTTAAGGTTTGACTGATTTATCGCGTAATTGAAGTTCAACGGATTTCTTTTAGTGGTCACACTTTTCCTTATTTAGTGTCAATTGCCAATTTTCGCACCAAGTAGAGATTTTGTCTAAATCGGTTTGCAGTTGCTTTTGATCCTCTGTTGGTACGTGATGGGGCGGTTTTCAATGAACGTTACTGTTTACGTGCTCATATCTCATGAACTACGTGTTGGAATGTGATACAATTTTGAAGGCACATTCAACTATATGTGTGTATACTGCCTGTAAAATTTCCTGCGGATACAATTTAGAGTGTACAAATTATAAATCGTAACATCATACCGAATGCAGTAGTTTTACTCCATAAACAGCAGAAAACTAGTAAGCTAGAAACTTTTTTCCTTTCATCATTTTACTATGGTTGCCAGCGAGAAAAAGTTTAATAACGGTTTGAAATTATGTTTAAAGTTTGTTGCAAGTCGCTAAGTACTGTCATTCTCATACAGTGTATTACGGAAGTCTCGCCGCATTATATGGCATTTTTTGCGATTTCTATTGGTTATGACGTAATATCTTTTGAACCGTGCGCCGTATGTGATTCTTAACCATGCAGCAATTGTTACTTCACGGTAAGGAATATGTGTACCAAATTTGGTTGAAATCGGTCTAGTGGTTTAGGAGAAAATGAGCAGCATTGTCGCAAAATGCAGCAGTTTTTCGCGCATCTCATTGTTTATGACGTCATATCTCGTGAACTATATATCGTATGTGATTCTTACACTTACGGTCCTCATGGATTGAAGCTTACGTGTACAAATTTTCATAAAGATTGGAGCCAAACTGCAGATTTGTATGCAACACGTACAAACTTACATATACTCTGCTTTATATATTAGACTACCAAGCTGAATATTTGTTTTCCTTTAAAAGTATCGCATATTAATTTCATTCGATGATTGAACATCATCAGTGCAATTTAGAGTTCTGAACAATCATGTACATCGCCTAAAAACTTTTCTACAGTCAAACTACGGGCCACGGTGGAGCGGCCGAGCGTTCCAATGTGCCTAGCTGCGGAGTGCGCCTCCGCTCGCCGTCGGAGGTTCGAGTC
Source organism: Locusta migratoria (assembly GCA_026315105.1). Lineage (NCBI taxonomy): Eukaryota > Metazoa > Arthropoda > Insecta > Orthoptera > Acrididae > Locusta > Locusta migratoria. The sequence continues at coordinate 244,414,693 of CM048748.1, forward strand.
CTCCCTCGAGTATGGGTGTATTTGTTGTCTTTAGCATAAGTTACTCTAAGAAATTTTCGATCCAATGGGCTCTCAGCGTAGAAAATTTCTCTAAGAGACATGATATAAATATATCAATGTGCTCCTACTTTATACATCTACATCTACATGAGATACTCTGCAAAACACATTTAAGTGCCTGGCAGAGGTTTCATCGAACCACCGTTATACTATTTCTCTCCCATTCCATTCTCGAATAGCGCGCGGAAATAAAGAACACCTGAATCTCTCCGTTCGAGCTCTCTTTTTTCGTATTTTAGTCTGATGATCATTTCTACTTAGGTAAGTGGCAGTCAACAATATATTTACACATTCAGAGGAAAATGTTGGCGATTGGGGTTTCGTAAGTAGCCCACGCCGCAGCGATAAGCGCCGTTGTTGTAATGATTCCCATCCCAGATCCTGTATCATTTCCGTAACGCTGTTCAAAGTGCCGTCGATGCGAACAAAAGGTGACCGAGACGTGTAACCAATGGCACCCGATGTCATCACGCCGGGTGATAAGCCAGTATGGCGATGACGAATACACGCTTCCAATGTGCGTTCACCGCGATGTCGCCAAACACGGATGCGACCATCATGATGCTGTAAACAGAACCTGGATTCACCCGAAAAAATGACGTTTTGCCATTCGTGCACCCAGGTTCGTCGTTGCGTACATCATCGCAAGCACTCCTGTCTGTGATGCAGCGTCAAGGGAACCGCAGCCATGGTCTCCGAGTTGATAGTCCATGCTGCTGCAAACGTCGCCGAACTGTTCGTGCAGATGGTTGTTGTCTTGCAAAGATTCCCATCTGTTGACTCAGGGATCGAGACGTAGCTGCACGATCTGTTACAGCCATGCGGATAAGATGCCCGTCATCTCCACTGCTAGTGATACGAGGCCGTTGGGATCCAGCACGGCGTTCCGTATTGCCCTCCGTATTGCCCACCGAGTCCATATTCTGCTAACAGTCATTGGATCACGACCAACGCGAGCAGCAATGCCGCGATACGATAAACCGCAATTGCGATAGGCTACAATCCGAACTTTATCAACGGATGGTACGCATTTCTCCTCCTTACACAGTGCATCATAACAACGTGATGGTACGCATTACTCCTCCTTACACGAGGCATCACAACAACGATTCACCAGGCAACGCCGGTCAACTGCTGTTTTTGTACGAGAAATCGGTTGGAAACGTTCGTCATGTCAGCAGGTTGTAAGTGTCGCCACTGACGCCAACCTTCTGTGAATGGTCTGAAAAGATAATCATTTGCAAATCACAGCATCTTCTTCCTGTCGCTTAAATTTCGCGTCTGTAACACGTCATCTTCGTGGTGTAACAATTGTAATGGCCACAGGAGTGTATTTTGACGCCGCATCGATACTGCGGACGAACCGCAGCCTCACCTATGAAGACGGCGCACGGTACGTTTTGAGTAGGCGCGAATTACCAAACTGCTGCGACATTCCGCGCCCTTTAAACGCATCCTTAACTAGGGTAGTTGTGTTTATCAAAGTCTAATCAAATGTTCAAATGTTTGTAGAACTTATGGGACTTAACTACGGGGTCATAAGTCCCTAAGCTTACAAACTACTTATGAACTACTTAAGACTAAGGAGGGCACAAATATCCATGCCCGAGGGGGGATTCGAACCCCCGATCGTAGTGGTCGTGCAGACCGTGATTGGAGCGCCTGAGTCCCCTCGGCCACCGCGGCCGGCTCAAAACCTAATAGTAGTAAAAGGGAGTATTAGGCAGAGAATGACGGCCATTGTTCCGGCGAGAGATGAGAAGTGACAGCAGGTTTTTGGAGCACGTGCCCGCAGCGCGTCGGCGGGGGTTTGGGGGGGGGGGGGGGAGAGGGAGCGGTGAATCAGTGGTGCCAGCTGCTCGCTCCGTCCCGCCGCTATTCTGAGAGCCGCGCTCTCCGTGGGACTTGTAGCGGGCCAGACACGCACGTAAAATAGAACACGCGCTCGCGTGTGTACGTGGCGGCCACACTCCAGTTCCTGCGCCTGTCTCCGGACGCCTCTGTTTACGACGCTCTCCTCACAGCAGCAGCGTGCCACATCTAGGCCGCGTAAACCGCTTCCCGCGACCACCACAACACAACAGGCCACCGCCGCCCGTTAAAACTGCCGCCAAGGCAGCGCATCGAAACGGCGTGTACTGCACACTAGCAGGTGCAAATGCTTAGCAGTTGCCAGCCGCGGTGGCCGAGGGGACTAAGGCGCTCCAGTCACGGTCTGCACGGCCACTACGTTCGGGGGTTCGAATCCCCCCCTCGGACATGGAAATTTGTGCCGTCCTAGTTCGTAAGTAGTTCATAAGTAGTTTGTAAGTTTAGGGACTGATGACCCCGTAGTTAAGTCCCATAGACTATACAAACATTTGAACATTTTGAACAAATGCTTAGCAGTTCATCCTGTTGTTGTCGTTGTGGTCTTCAGTCCGGAAACTGGTTTCATGCAGCTCTCTACAATAACCTATCCTGAGCAAGCCTCTTCAACGCCACATAAGAACGGCAACCTACATCTGTCTCAATCTGCTTATTGCATCCCTCTCGGTCTTCCTCTGCGGTTTTGACCCCACACACTTCCCTCCAATACTAATTCACGATTTCTTGATGTCTGAGAATGTGTCCTACCAATCGATCCCTTCTTTTAGTCAAGGTATGCCAGAAATTCCTTTCCTCCCCGAATTCTGTTCAGTACCTCCTCATTAGTTACGCAATCCATCCACCTAATCTTCAGCATTCTTCTGTAGCACCATATTTCAAAAGCCTCTACCCTCTTCCTGCCCGCACTGCTTTTCGTCTATGTTTCACTCCCATACAAGGCAACACTCCATACAAATGCCTTCAGAAAGGACTTCCTTATGCTTAAATCAAAATGTTCAAATGTTTGTTAAGCTTATGGGACTTAACTACGGGGTCATCAGTCCCTAAACTTACAAACTACTTATGAACTACTTACGAACTAGGACGGCACAAATATCCATGCCCGAGGGGGGATTCGAACCCCCGACCGTAGTGGCCGTGCTGACCGTGACTGGAGCGCCGCAGTCACCTCGGCCACCGCGGACGGCATGCTTAAATCAATATTCGATGTTCACAAATTTCTCTTTTTCAAGAACGCTATTCTTCCCATTGCCATTCTACATTTTATATCCTCTGTACTGCGACCATCATTCGTTATTTTATTGCCCAAGTAACAAAAATCATCTACTTCCTTTATTGTTTCGTTACCTAATCTAATTCCTTCAGCATCAACTGATTTTCTTAGACTGCACCCCATTACCCTCGTTTTTCATTTGTTAATGTTATCTAACATGCAGCTTTCAGCACTCTGTCCATTCCGTTCAACTGCTCTTCCAGGTCCTTTGCTGTCTCTGACAGAATTACAATGTCATCGGCAAAGCGCAAATTTTTTAATTATTCACCCTGAACCTTAATTTCTTCTCCAAACTTCTCCTTGCTTTCCTTTATTGCTAGCTCAATGTAAAAATTGAATAACATTGGAGAAAGGCTACAACTCTGTCTTACTCCCTTCACAACCACTGCATCCCTTTCATGCCCTTCAACTCTGACAACCGCTGTCTGGTTTCTGGACAAGTCGTAGATAACCTTACGCTCCCTATATTTTACTCCTGCTTGCTTCAGAACTTGAAAGAGTTTATTATAATCAACATTGTCAAAAGCCTTCTCGAAATCCAGTTCATCCTAACCGCAGTAATGACATCTTTGACCTTGACGTTCGAAACCGCATGAAAACATGCTGACAATCAATAATACAAAAATATGTTTCATTTCCATGGAAAGGCTGTTGGAGGCCCGTGGCGGCGGCGAAACAAAATGGGGCCCCTCCGTCCATTTGGAAACACATGTATTACTACAAAAAATAATTGGAGGACCCTCCAGGACGAGAGGCACCGGACAGTCTAAAAAAAATACCTTTCGAGATTTGGAGGCCCCAGAAAAAAGAGATGCGATGCGCGATTTAAAAAAAAAAAAAAAATGGGAAAAAAGCCTCTTGCTTTCGAGGTATTTGGAGGCCCCCCAAGACCGGAGGCCCGGGGCGGTCCGCCCCCCCCCCCCCCCTTAGTCCGGAACTGCGACACAGCATCTTGAAGTGCATCAGGTTGCTGGCAAGTTCGTCCCATGCATAATTCATCAAGACCAGAAAATCCATCTTCTCGCAAACTGTGAAGAGCTTTTAGATCGCACAAATGAGAACGAGCTCACCCCTATGGACTTTATTTTCAAAGTTGAAACCCATTGAAAGGACGAAGAGTTTCAACCGGTGCCAAAGCCAAAAGGAGGGGTGGGGGGAAGGCTAATGTAGAGAAGCCTCCCCCCCCCCCGGCACCTCCCAAAGACTTTTTAATTTTACTACTTTTTACTGTTTTCATTTTTAACTTTTTTAGTCGGGTCGGTACCGGAAATTTGATCTAGTACACATGTAATAAATCACAACGTTACTATAATTTACCAAACACAAGTGAACGTGACAAAGGGTTGCAAACGTTATGCCGCCACTGAGAACGTGTGCTGCTGTTACTGTGAGCGGTTTTAATGCCGCCGCGACCAGCTTTGATGCTGCCGCTATTGTTACTGCTGTGGTGAAGTTACGAGCCGATTGTTCATATGCGGCGACCCGCTGCTTAGCAGGTTAGCGGCGCCACCGACTGGATTCTCTTGAACAACAGTAGTGTTAACGGCGCTTTGCATGATTCAGCAGAACGTGTAACATTGCTTCCGGCTTTCCGGGTGTGAAAACGTCGTCGGGAGCGATTTATCAATTGTGGATTACACTATTTCGATGGAGATCAGGTGTGGAAAAAAATTATGTACGAAGTTTCGGATTTATTTTATTATTTATTTATTTATTTATTTTTTTACCTCGTGTAACAGCGCAAAACACAAACATCCTACACATCTGACAATGTTTACAGTACTCACCGAAGTGCTCATGTTGAGATTTCGATAAGGTAGTTTAAATAAAGTGGAAAATATACATGTTGGTTATCATCTACATCTACATGGGATACTCCGCAAATCACATTTAAGTGCCTGGCAGAGGATTCATCGAACCACCTTTATACTATTTATCTCCCATTCAATTCTTGAATAGCGCGCGGGAAGAAAGAACACCTCTCCGTTCGAGCTCTTATTTCTCGTATTTTATGATAATGATCTTTTCTACCTGTGTAAGTGGTAGTCAACAATATTTTTTCGCATTCGGAGGAGAATGTTGGCGATTGGAGTTTCGTAAGTAGCCTACGCCGCTGCGATAAGCGCAGTTGTTGTAATGATTCCCGTCCCAGATCCTGTATCATTTCCGTTACGTTGTCTCCCCTGTATAGTGACAATACAAAACGAGCTGCCCTTCTTTGATCTCTTTCGATGTCCTCCATAAAACCAACCTGATAAGGCTCCCACACTGGGCAGCAATACTCCAAAAAAGGACGGACATGCGTAGTGTATGCAGTCTCTTTAGTAGTTCTGTTACATCTTTTAAGGGTTCTGTCAATAGACGGTAAATGACGGCGTCATCTGCAGACAACCTAAGAGAGCTACTTAGATTTTCTCCCAAATCGTGTATGTAAATAAGGAACAGCAGAGTACCAGTAACATTACACTGTGAAACGCCCGATATCACCTCTGTTTTAGTCGATGCCATACCATCGATTACTACAATTTGTGTCCTCTCTGACAGGAAATCTCATATCCAGTCGAATACGGAATCAATTTGAGAACCCTTGTCGATAGCACTCATCACTTCGTGTGAGTAAAGAGCGAATTGTGTTTCGCATGAACGATATTTTCTAAATCCGTGTTGACCTTGCGTCATTGTCGCATCATTTGAATATGTAACTGCTGTCGCTTTTGTTATCGGACTGCTAGATTGCCAATGCGATACTGAATGTAAAAACAAGTCTTTAGTGAGGTGTGCAAATTTTTCTCTTCTTCTTTGTTTTAACCACTGCATTTGTACTCTGAGGACTAATATACGATATATTTTCAAAATATTCATGCACGTAATTTCATACCAATAGAGTGTTGGAACGAAACGCGGTTGGCATCCCTGCACACACTTGTTTTGAATGAATAACTCCCAGGAGTTTCATTATTGTACTTTACTATTCCTTGCCTTATTCATCGGAACGTTGTGTCGCACAGTTAGAGTGTTTCGAGATTGCAGAGTTTGAGGAGCAACGCGTATAGACGGGATCAGTAGTGCGATATTAAACGCCGTGCCGGATGTGGGGGCTCCATGTGACGAGCTCCAGAGAGGATAAATATCTAGCAGCGCCCCATGCTACTGCCACCGGAAAGGTCAGAAGTACTGTTCGTTTGAAGGAAGACAAGTAGCCACTTGGAATACTGGCTTGTTAAGGACAGTGTGTTTTTATTTCACACGATGAAGCTACTGTCATGCAAAAATACATAGAATTACTTTTCGCTACTTCCTCTCAATGTACCCGTAGTGTTCGCAGGAGCTAGTGTAGTATTCTAAACACTACGAGTGTGGTTTGGAAAGTGATTTACGAAATGCTTTTTTTCCCTCAGAAAACATTGTATGGTGGGGACTTTTATTACATACCAGTTAACAGTTTTCCTTTTCGTTCTTTTTTGCAATTAATTTATCATACATACTCAACTTTTGTCATATCGCTTCAAAAACTTAGAATCCCTTCTGCGTTGAACTATGTCGTTTGTATGTATCTGACGAAATAACTACTCAGTTAAAAGTTTAAGTATTTATGCTTGTTCTTCCAAAGAGGTGACATTCTGCACAATTAGATGTACAAGCAATGGAATATTGTACAATACTTCAACGTGTAATCACCACATGAGCTAGATTAAGTACAGTGACACCACATACCCTGCTCATCACGTCGAACAGCGGCTAACGGCTTCAGTGCTACGTACGTTTTTATCTGCTGTTCAGTGTTGGTAACCAAAGCTGAGGTTATTAGTTCCCGAGGGTGAATCTCCAATAACGTACGTACCTGAAACAGAAAAGAATTCTTTTTTTAGACAGTGTACGCGTTTTATAGTTACAGTTAATATGTAATGTTCAGACGTTTGTAAACCTAAGGGAGCAAACTGCTGAGGTCATAGGTCCCTACACTTACAAACTACTTAAACTAATATAATTGCTTAGGTTTCCGCGGCCAGAGCCAGTTAACATAAATGTTTTCTGGGTGTTGTACTGCGTCATAATGTACGATGGTTATTACCTTAATAATCGATGTTTCGTCCAACGGTACAGTGGACTTCTTCTATACTGATGAGAGCGGCTTGTTACGCGTCTCTATATTTTGTCACTACTGTTAACTGTGACATTACGTCATAATTTTGAAATCATCGATGTTATTGGTGATTTTTTGCGAAAAAGTGGAAACTTTATTATGATAGGATATTGAGTTGGAAGGAGTGGGGATCAGCCGTTGTCTATTGCCTCTTGCATAGCGAGACATGATTGGTGTTCATCGGCTTCAGTTTCTCTCCTGCTGGCCGTGGGCCGCGCGACGTCAGTTGCTTGCTGGTGACGCTCGCGTGTTGTGTTGTCAGTGCGGCCTGTTTCGTTGTGATGGATGGTAGCCAGGAGGGGGCATGCCTGAGTCCATCTTCTCTGTACATGTTGTTAAGATGTTTTAAAGTTTTGATGGCTTCCCTTATCTTGCGTTTAACCATCCCTGGTTCCTTACGTAGAGTATAGATATCTATGGAGTGAGCATTAGGATGAGAAGAACGGGAATTCTGTCCGCAACCTCCCCTGCACTCAAGTCACGTGGTACTGGGACGGCGCACTACAGTTCGTATAGCGCTAAGTGTATTTCTAGCGTTATTACTTCGATATCTACACAGACAACACCTTCTGAAGTATCGTAAAACTTTGTGTATATATTTATAGACGTCTTAAACATGTGATTCTTTGGTGAAGTTAGTTTAAATGCGAATAGGACAAGAGTATTATTTTTAGTTTTGTGGCTGAGATACCACATTATTTATGTTTTTCCTGTTTGCTTTGAAAAAATTGAAATTCACAAATATGGTAATAGAGACACATACCGTCACTTGATAGTTTCTTTTTGTCGCCGATTTTGTTGATGACCCTTCCGGAAATAGATACTGAGAGAAGTGAAAAAAAAAAATTTTTGTGGCTACAGAATCACGCTTCAATCATACATTTCCGAACCTTTTCCTATTAAAACACTCTTCTAAATAATGTTTAGAGTACCCTTTTGAATTCTTCATAAGGAGTAAATTCTTCCTTTTTATTTATTTATTTTTTTAAAATATATTTTGCCTCTTCATCTTTCGGGAAGCTAAAATACAAAAATAGCAATGTAGGAATCTGACTCATACGTAAGTACTTAGAACAACACTAGAGTCTGAGAACCTGCGTGAAACTAAGAAAATTAATCTGAGATGTATAAATGTTATCTTCCGTTGAATATGGAAGGAATGTGTAGGCACATACTAACAATTCATTCAGACATGGTTTAGAGTTACAAAACTCTTTTCTGGTAAAAGAGCTGCCAAAATTGACAGAAACAAGCTCCACAGTGTTAACACTTCATTATACTGTGTACCGTAATTTTTCAACCTTTGTAATATCTCATATCAGTACTACTTTCACAAGACCACCTAGCTCGTACATGAACCAGAACAATACTGCACTATAACTTCTCCACAAGCATAGCGCCGTAGCTTAGCGGTTTAACGTCAAACTTCCAATTCGAACGTCATGGGTTCGATCCACGGTTAAACCTAGAATTTGTAACGATTACATATCACTTATTCGGCGTCTATATACAATATCGTTTACGTGAAAAATGCCATTCTACATCGTGGTGCGGAATCTACGTTAAATTGTATTCAAAGGACGGCATACCATATCCAAATAGAACCACGCTTTGTACAGCACTGTGGTGTTCAAAGCAATCACCTTCTATCATCCAGAAATGTGTGTACAACAAGTCGAACATGTGTAATATTAAAGTTTCGCTACTATCACGTTACGTAACCCAACAGTGTCGTCCCAATTCCACGTGACTATTCCGGCCAGATGTTGAGAACATACGCATTAGGCTATACTCATTCCATAGATATTTGTACTCATTGCTCGCTCAGCGAGTATTGTTCAAAAATGTTCAAATGTTTGTAAAGCTTATGGGACTTAACTACGGGGTCATCAGTCCCTAAACTTACAAACTACTTATGAACTACTTACGAACTAGGACGGCACAAATATCCATGCCCGAGGGGGGATTCGAACCCCCGACCGTAGTGGCCGTGCTGACCGTGACTGGAGCGCCTCAGTCACCTGCGAGTATTGTGACATCGTTAAATTTGATCTTTTTGCTGCAATCTTGCTGGTGTTTGGCTACTGCAGATTTATTGTGTTAGCCTAATCGAGCCGCGGTGGAGTAGCCGAGCGGTCTAAAGCGTCTCGCTGCAGAGCGTACGGTTGCTCGCCGTGGAGGTTCGAGTCCTCCCTGGGGCATGGGTGTGTGTGTGTTTGTCCTTAGGTTAGTTTACCTAGGTTTAAGTAGTTTGTAAGCTACGGACTGATGACCACGCAGTTTGGTCCGATAGATTCACAAACATTTGAACATTTTTTGAGCCTAATCGAATGTACTGTTCATGTGCGCGTATGTTTACTTTAACTTAGGCCAAGGACAACACATACAACCAGCCTGAGGGAGGACTCGAGACGGGGAGCAGTTGCGATGTAATATCCACAAAAATTAAAAACATCTGCTGGAAGTGTGAACGGTGTTGGCACGTGTCGGGTGGAGAGTGTTGCCGCCCTCGACTGACCAACGGTACAGTTTTTTCATGCAAATTTTAAAATTCACATGCGTCCCAGTCGTGCCGACATGACGTCCGACTGCAGCTGAACGTTGTTTAATTACGACTTCCACATTTGTCTCTCTCTTCCCCTCGTCGAAAATAATCGTGATTACGTCCCGACTGACATTTTGCAGCTAGTTAAATATGTAACTGCGTCTGGGGGGTGGGATGACAAATGGGCCCCGGATCCTATTCGCCGGACACGGCTGCCATTTCACTGGATGCGGCTGCAATTTACATTTTGCCCGGAGTGAACGCGGATCCTCTCCCCCATTGCAGCCATAGCTTGGGGGGGGGGGAGGGGGATAGCAGTGCTATAGCGCACCCAATGCCAAAGCTCAGCTCTTTGATAGCTCTGAGCGGCTCGATACCGCAGGAGAGCCACCACTGTTTATAGGTCTATTACGGCAACAAAGTAAACGGCGGCTGTATGATCGGAGTTGGTGTATATCGCGGAGTAATATTGTGGTTGTTCGACAGTGAGGGAGGAGTTGATGACGTTCCACAATGTATAGCTACAACGCTGAAGTACATGGATTGCCCACGGGAGAAGATAAAACTGTGATAAAAGTGGAAGAAGCGTTGTTTCCCCGCAGATACCGGGAGTATCGTTTCCTGTATTGGTAACAAGTTGGGCAGCAATTCACAACACCTAAACTGTGGCACTGCTGCTCTCGGAAAGTGAGTTCAGAGTGATCGTTTCAGTATCAAATCCCCAAAATTATAATAACGGTGGCAGTGATGAGGATGATGACAAAGGATACTACAGGCTTACTACATCTAGGTCTTCAGCATCTGTAGTAAAATCTGATGTTTGTGTCGAGGAGGAAAACCTGCCTTTAAGACAGTCCGTACAATTGCTATTTGCATTAGGTCACGGTGCCTTAATGGTTGCCAACCAACCGACCACCCGATTCACAGGAAACACAAAATTTTCCTTTGGGAAAACATATCGAAGAATATCCATAACAAAGCGCTTCCTCCTAAAGTTAAGAGCCATGTGATATGAAGTCGTAAATGAAGTAATCCCTACCGGCGAAAAACTACATTAAATACATCTTAGACCGACGCCATATTGTGATAAATGTCAGCTTGTTGGTACCCATGCACATAAATTTACATTCAGAGACCGAACTGAAGTATGGAATTGGACACGGAAAAAGTTGGCACTTATAATCCGAACAACAAAAAATGTTCAAATGTTTGTTAAGCTTAAGGGTTCTTAACAGCGGGGACATCAGTCCTTAACCTTACAAACTACTTGTGAACTACCTTACAATAAAAACGACACAAACATCCATACCCTAGGGGGATTCGAACCCCCGACGTGGAGTGGCTTCTCGCATCGGAGCATAGCGCCTCAATGTGCTTGGCCACTCCGCCGCAGCCCGAACAGTGGCAGCCTATATACCAACAACGCATATCTTCATCCGGACTGGACTTTCTTTTTTTATGTTTGTTAAGCTTCAAATCCCAGCCGTATCACAAATTTTTCAATGCCTTTCCTTCAAAAATCTAATGAGATGAGTATGGTCACAGAGAAAAGGTTGAAATATCCTTATAGTGGATGTGGAAATATAAACTTTCCTGAAACATCGTATGCAAACATACACAAACATGTGGGTACAAGCACAGGGCGGAAAAACACATATATCCGAACACACGGAATGTGACATGTCCTACGCCACATCGTAATATTATTAGGAAAAATGTTCAAATGTTTGTTAAGCTTATGTGACTTAACTACGGGGTCATCAGTCCCTAAACTTACAAACTACTTATGAACTACTTACAAACTAGGACGGCACAAATATCCATGCCCGAGGGGGGATTCGAACCCCCGGCCGTAGTGGCCGCGCTGCCTGTGACTGGAGCGCCTCAGTCACCTCGGCCACCGTGGCCGGCATTATTAGGAAAGTAAGAACATGTGGGTACAAGCAAATGGCGGAAAAACACATATACCCGAACAAACGCAATGTGAATTGTGCTACGCCACATCGTAATATTATTAGGAAAGTAAGAACATGTGGGTACAAGCACAGGGCGGAAAAACACATATACCCGAAAACACGCAATGTGAATTGTGCTACGCCACATCGTAATATTATTATGAAAGTAAGAACAGAGCTAGTGAGGAACGAGACAGACAGAGGGAAGTGGCTGCAGCTATTTGAGTCTCAAACAGTAATTTCCAAGATCTGGACGCAATTTCAGACAACACGAACCGTTAAAGGAAGGCAAGAAAAAGGTCGTCCCTGGGTAACATTAGCAAGAGATGATCGATACCTCAGGTTAACAGCTCGTCGACACAGGGAGCTGTATGCAACTCTAGTGCTACACATCCTCCAGGCAGCAACAGGACGCGCAATATCAACATAAACAGTCCGAAATTGCCTTCGGGAATGTGGCCTCTACGCACGGGGGCCTATTGTGTCCCCAATTAAAACTACGACACCGCTTAGCCCGCAGAAAGTAAGCGGAGGGACATGAGGACTTGTCGTAATGAATGGCGCGCGGGTTATATTCATAGACCAGTCAAGATTTTGTGGTTACCGAGCGAGGTGGCGCAGTGGTAACACAATGGACTCGTATTCGGAAGGATGGTGGTTCAAATCCACTTCCGGCCATCCAGATTTAGGTTTTCCCTGATTACCCTAAATCACCCCAGGCAAATGCCGGGATGGTTCCTTTCAAAGGGCACTGGTCGATTTCCTTCCCCCATCTTTCCCCAAAAATCCGAGCGTGAGCTCCGTCTCTAATGACCACGCTGTAGACGAGACGTTAAGCCCAAAGATTCCTTCCTTCCTTTTGTGGTCAGCCGGATAATCGTAGTTCCCTCATCTGGAGACAACGTGGAATTCGGAACAATCTTGCTGATCTGCAGAAAACATCCACCATATTATGGTACTGGACAAATGGTGTGGGCAGGAGTCAGTATTGGCGGACGTATGGACCTCAGAATGGTGCTCTGACTGCACAGAGGTATAGAGACGAGATGCTTCCACCTTTTGTTGTGCGTTACGCTGGTGCCATAGGAGATGGGTTCCTTCTGGTGGATGATAACGCTCATCCACACAGAGCTGCACTGGTGGACAACATGCTTGAAGATGAGGGAATTGAACTAATTAAGTGGTCAGCTTGTTCACAGAACTTAAACCCGATTGAGTATGTCTAGGATGCACTTGGCATACCCACTGCAGCCAGACTAGCACCCCTAAAGCGGTTGCAGAGTTGGATATGGAAGTACAGCCAAATATCCTTGAAGAGCTGATTGATAACCTCATACTGTCCGTGCCACGCAAGTGTGCAACAGTACTGGCCGTCCGAGATGACCACACACCATGTTAGAGAGCAGCGAAGAATGACTTTTTCACTATTACGGTAGCCCCGTGGTGTGCCTCGCATCTAAGTAAGCGCCATGTAGGCCTAAGTAAAGAGTTGGGGCAACAAAATATCTTACTGTATCAAATACAAAATATAAATTTAACCAATATCTGGTAAAATACGTTACCACGCGTATACTGTCTATGCCAAATTCTTCTCGCAGTATCATATCTCCTATCTCATCTTCTTCCACTTCGTCTTTCATTTCTAGAAAACTGCTTTCAAGTTTATTTCCTTTGTATACGTCCTCTATATATTCCTTCCACAGTTCAGCCTTTCCCTCTTTGCTTAGTACTGATTTTCCGTCTGAGTTCTTGAGATTCGTACAGCTGCTTTTCTTGTCTCCAAATATCTCTTTTATTTTCCTGTAGGCGGTATCTATCTTTCCCCTAGTTATGCATTTTTCTACGGTTCTGCATTTGTCCTCTAGCCACTCCTGCTTAGCCAGTCTGCACTTCCTGTCAATCTCATTTTTCAGACGTTTAAACTCTCTTTTTCCTGTTTCACTTGCTGAATTTTTATGTTTTCTCCTCACATCAATTAAGTTCAGTATATGCTGTGTTATCCAGGGATTTTTATTAGGCCTTGTCCTTCTGCCTATATGGTCCTCTGCTGCCTTCACTACCCTGTATCTCAGAGCTACCCATTCTTCTTCTACTGTATTACTTTCCCCCGTTGCCTAATGCTCCCTCTGAAGCTTTCAACCACCTCTGGTTCCTTCAGTTTGTCCAGGTTCCATCTCCTAACCTTTCTACCTTTCTGAAACCTCTTAAGTTTTAATCTGCAGTTCATAACCTATAAGTTATGGTCAGAGTCTATATCTGCCCCTGGATATGTCTTACAGTTTAGAACCTTGTTTCTAAATCTATTCCTAACCATTATAAATTCAATCTGGTACCTTCCAGTGTCTCCTGGTCTCTTCCACATGCCGCGGTGGAGTAGCCGAGCGATCTAAAGCGTCTCGCTGCGGAGCGCGCGGTTGCTCGCCGTGGAGGTTCGAGTCCTCCCTGGGGCATGGGTGTGTGTGTTTGTCCGTAGGTTAGTTTACCTTAGTTTAAGTAGTTTGTAAGCTACGGACTGATGACCACGAAGTTTGGTCCGATGGATATACAAACATTTGATTTTCTCTTCCACATATACAGCCTTCTTTCATGATGATTAAACCAAGTGTTGGTGATCATTAAATTGTGTTCTGCGCTAAATTCTACCAAGCGATCTCCTCTTTCATTCCTTTTTCCCAGTCCATATTCACCTACTACATTTCCTTCTCTTCCCTTTCCTACTATCGAGTTCCAGCCCCCGACCACAATCAAGTTTTCGTCTCCCCTAACTTTCTGAATGATTTCTTTTATCTCCTCATACACTTTTTCGATATCCTCATCATCAGCCGTGCTAGTTGGCATATAAACGTGCACTACTGTGGTCGGTGTTGGCTTCGAGTCTATCTTTACTACGATAATGCGTTCACCATGCTGTTCATAGTAACTTACCCGCATTCCTATTTTCTTATTCATTATCAGACCTACTGAATATGTCCTGTGAATATGAACATCTTATATCTAATCTTTCAAGGTGTTCATTTTTTCCTGATCTTGAATGTAGTTAGACGGAACAATGTACTGATGTAAGTTTAGTAACTGTGCCACAGTTAGCGCACACTGTAAAATGCTAAGGTACAGGTCATTGCAACTCGCCTGAGAGCGCTAGGCTGGAACAATGGGCCGATGCCAGTGGCGATAGCTGCTGCTGCTCGGGTCGACGCCTCCCATGTTGGGAAAGGAAAGGCTGTGCTGTCACTGGCGTTATCAGGCGCAGACCATTGTAGACGTTGTTATCGCGCCGGCGCTACCACCCACGCCGCACCACGAAGCTCGAGTCCGAAGTCTCTGGAAATATTTGAACTGTCGCGGCAGGCGGCGTCTGAGCTGGAACACTGCCCGTCACGTCGCCATCACCTCAGCTATGGCCGGGAACATTATGAAATGTTTTCACTGAAGTCATTCTGGCCGTACCGCCGCGTCATATTGTAAAATGACGACACTTAAAAGAAAGGTGTAGTATTAAAATACGATATGGCGGTCCTGAAGCGCCCATCCTTAAGATATAGACCAAGGAGGTAAGGTCGTAACGTCTTGGAGGGGGGTTGGGGGCGTCACAGGAGGAAGTACTTACAACATGAGACAGCCACGGTTTCAGTGATGCAAAAGTGTATGCCTGAGTGAAATTTATTTAATGTTAAAATTACGGATCTCCTTGTGTAACATTCATTATGAATTGATACATCATAGATGTTTTATAATACAGTGTGTTAACGATGACTATGTGAAAGGTTTCTACATCTACATCTACATGGGATACTCGGCAAATCACATTTAAGTGTCTGACAGAGGGTTCATGGAAACACCATTATACTATTTATCCCCCATTCCATTCTCGAATAGCGCGCGGGAAGAAAGAACATTTGAATCTCTCCGTTCGAGCTCTGATTTATCGTATTTTATTCTGATGATCATTTCTATCAATGTAAGTTGGAGTCAACAATATATTTTCGCATTCGGAGGAGAATGTTGGCGATTGGAGTTTCGCAAGTAGCCCACGCCGCAGCGATAAGCGCCATTGTTGTAATGATTCCCATCCCAGATCCTGTATCATTTCCGTAACGCTGTCTCCCCTGTATCGTGACAATACGAAACGAGCTGCCCTTCTTTGGACTCTTTCGATGTCCTCCGTCAAACCCACCTGATAAGGATCCCACACTGGGCAGCAATACTCAAAAAATGGACGGACAAGCAGTTTCTTTAGTAGTTTTTCTGCATGTTTTAAGGGTTCTGCCAATAAAACGCAGTCTCTGGTTCGCCTTTCCCACGACATTATCTACGTGTTCTTTCCAATATAAGTCTGAAGTAATAGTAATTCCTGGGTATATTGTGGAGTTTACGGCCTTCACTTTTGATTGATTTATCTTGTAAACAAGAAAACAGTTTTCAGGAATCGATCGATAGGTACGTTTCTGTGAAATCTGCTTCGCTCTGTTCGGCCCTGAGACCCAAAACGCAATACATACAGTTGTCCAGGTAGATGCCGTGTTCCTTAACTTCCGGAAGGCATTCGATACCGTCCCGTACTGTGGCCTAAGAAAAAAATTACAAGCTTACGGAATGAAACCAGCTGTGTGGCTGAAGTGTAGTGTTTCTAGGTAGCAGAATACGGTATGTCATTCTGATGGGGCTGTGGCGAAGTAGCCAAGCGCATTGAGGCGCTATGCTACGATGCGCGAGGCCGTTCCCCGTCGGGGGTTCGAATCCACCCTCGGGCATGGATGTTCGTGCCGTCTTTAGTATAAGGTAGTTCATAAGTTTTTTATAAGTTTAGGGACTGATGACCCCTAGTTAAGTCCCATAAGCTCAACAAACATTTTTTTTCCTTTTTTTATCATTCTGTTGGGGGGGAAAAATCGTTAAACGTAAAAGTTATTTCACGAGTTCTTCAAGGGACTACTACAGGACTATTACTTTTTGATAATAAATGTAAATGAGCTAGTAGATAACGTCCGAACGTAAACGAAGTTTTTCGTGCGTGGTGACTATTACACACTCACAGCGCCGGAAAATTATAGATAAATGCAGGAAGACGATCAGAAGATGCTTGGTACAGGGAGTGGCAATGCCTCGCAACGTAAATAAACGGGAGACAGTGAAGACACATATAATATAAATAATTGCATAAAAATCACTAGAAATAATGTAAGCCAAAGTAAGAGAAAGGAGTTAGGTAAGATCCAAAGGAGAGCAGCACATTTGTCACAGATATGTTTTTGTGAATATGAAAATATCACGTACATTCTCTCTCAATTTTAGTGACAGACGCTGCAAGTCAGGGGTTCTGTACAACACTGTGGATTACTGTTAAAATTTTGGCGACTCGAATGGGCAAAACGTGGGGCTCTTCACGCCGTTGTAGCACATTTCTGCTCTTGAATCACGAAAAGTTTTCCTGCCAGCAGATGACTTCGACTTCGAGCGAAAGCTTGAAGGAAAGCAAGTGGTCCCCAATATAGGTCACGTACACAACAGGTGTGATGATTACTTCATTACTGCACGGATCCCAAGGAAGCCCAGATGGATGTCCCCACAGCTCAGTGGTACCTCCGTGTCCGTGGCACAGGGCATGTTCGAGTGACCATTCGCCTCGGTGACTGCTTGTCCGGACATGACTGTCCACCATGTGTTGTAAGAAACGTGATTCACTACACCAAGCGACGCGTTGTTATTGATCAACGCTACAATCTGGGCGATCTCGAGCCCATTGTAGTCTCAATTGACGATTTAATAGAATCAACATGGGGTTCGTCCGCCGCGCAGCCACACGATCAACATTGTGAACGGTGCTCTCCAGAGCACTCAGGCCTGCGACAGCATTGTCCTCTGCAGGCAGATGTGCCACAGACGGCCCCTTGCCGGGGATCCCACAAGGTCGAATGCACAGCCGAGCCATCCCTTTCTGGAAGCCACTCACGTTAGGCCGGTATTACTCTATCAAACTAGCTTAAACCCGCGGCTCCGCTCGCGTGTTGGTTGATTAGGATAGATAAGCTATCTTCAAGTAGTGTGCTATGACACTGGTTTTGAAGGATGAAATGAAATACAATACCTTCTTTAGAAATAAACTGAAAACTATTCCCATCAGCTTTACACATGCCGTTTATAAGAAAAGTAAGTAGTGTAGATCAAAACGCACGTAAAAATCCACTCGTTTCGAAGAATCCAATCACGAAATTCAACAATAATGACTGTAATAATATCACAGAGCGATCACTTGATGTAATGCGCGAAACGTCAAACGATTTTTTTTAAAGAGATGTATGAAAAGAAATTTCTTTTTTACTGATTGTTTGTTTATTCTTATATGTCCTTATTCTTATCCTTATCCTTACAGAGAAAGAGCTGAAGACATTGTAGCACGCATAGACTAAAGATATGGTCTGTGACATCACGTTTCGCTGTATCTAACCTCCTTGTTATAGAGTCACAAACGTCATCGCTGGCCTTCAGTCCGAATTTTTTTATATTTTCACGACTTTCAATCACCTTACCTTCCACCCCTTATAGCTATCGGCATGGAACTGCTATGGAGTAGAACGGGAGACTTCGAGCGACAATTACACGCAGTGCCATTCGTTTGCGTTCTGTAGTTTTCGGTGCAGAGCTAAATGTTAACACACACACGTAGAATTTTATATACACCGATAACTTTCCATCCTAATATACTCCACCCTTTTATCATTATCAACCCTTAAGCAACAATGCAACGAATAAAACCATTTTCAAAGAGTAAATATAATTTTCACAGAGCAATTATTGTTCTGAATTTCGCGTTATGTTGTTCAAATTACTAAATATCTATCAGATCGCTATAAAACCGTGCCTTAAACCTTCCTCATGTATAAATGAATAACTGTACAAATATTTAAGTCTCTGCGTCTTGTGGTTCACACGTGATAAACGTACAGCGAACAGACATTCACATTTATAGATATATTATTGATACATATTCATAGAATATATGACATCAACTGCAATTGGGCAAAGCCGAAATTGTGTACCCAGCCGGAATTCAAACCCGGTCTCCTGTTTTCTAGGCAGTTGCGCTGGCTCCTACACCACTGGGGACACAGTGATCACCGCACCTGCAAGGACTACCTAAGCACGCCTCCCGTCAGATACAAATTCCCAGCTTCGCCCTGCCCACAGTACTCAAACTCGTAGTTATTAAACTAATTCCCGTAAGAGTAAGGGCCACAAACTTGCCCAAGTGGGCAAAGTTTGGAGCGCTTACTCTTATGGGAATTAGTATACAGTGACTGCGAGTTTGATTACTGTGGGCAGGGTAAAGTTGGAAATTTGTGTCTGCCGGGAGGTGTGCTTAGGTAGTCCTTGCAGGTGCGGTGATCACTGTGTCCGGAGTGATGTAGGGTTCAGCGCAACTGCCTAGAAAGCAGGAGACCCTGGTTCGAATCCCAGCTGGGTATACATTTTCAGCTTTGATCAATCGCAGTTGATGTCATATATTCTGTGAATATGAAACAATAACAACTGCAGGATCAGAAGTGACGTCTGTTCTTTCGAAATAGACGCCACATGTATATATCAAATTATTGGACAAAGAATTAGACAACGAAATATTGGACGTAGTGTAATGGGAATGACGTCCAATATTTCATCAAATCATCAAATCCAAGGCCTCGGCTTAGATTTGACCGCAGAAATCGCTCGTCTTCTGTTTCCTGCAGTGAGAAATTTGACTACTCGGAGCACTAGTAGCAATAGCACAGCCTTCTTGCAATAACAGCTGTTTTATTAGAAAGGTAATGTTTGACTTAGCGTTCGTATTCGTAAACATGGCTACTAGTGGCAAGTTTCTGTAGTGTTTTCCAGCAACAACAAAATTGATAGGAATGTAAATACCGGATGGGGCGTTGTATCTTCGTCAAAGAATAGGACCAATATTTCATCCAATTTTTTCGTGCAATTTTTTGTCCAGTAATTTGATAATGTAATACCGGCCTTAATCTCGATCACCCTGAAAATTCGTAACGGATAGAGCTAAAATCCCCGTCAGGGGTTCGAATCCCCCTTCGGGCATAGATGTTTGTGTTGTCTTTAGTATAAGGTAATTCATAAGTAGTTTGTAAGTTTAGGGACTGATGATCCCGTAGTTAAGTCCCTTAAGCTTAACAAACATTTGAACATTTAGATCTTATTGACAGGGCAAAGACGATATACTATAACTTGCTATATTCCCAAACTACCTGCTATAAAGTTTACGAACTGTTTCCAGCAAAATTCTTAAATTTTGTTACTCATACACTCACTCTTCCATCATCAAAATTCAATGGAAGACACACATAAACGACACATTATGTAAAATTATTTAGCTTCTAAAGGCTACACAACTGCAACATACCGAATATTCAGTCTCGTTTTCTGAAGTTCATTTCTATTTTCTTTGCGATTCGTAATTGGCTGGCAGCGTATTGTATTTCATGCTCTTGCCGCAGAGTATGCCATGGCGAATGACGAATAATTTTACAACTGCTTTATTACCTTTGTAATCTAGAGATACGGCAGTGCCCCCACCAGGTGGAACAAAAGCAAACAAACGAAAAGGTATCCCTACTATCCTTTTTTCGAAGTCGCTCACGGAACTTTCGACGTTGTGGATAAAGCTAGGAGCTTGAATTTTCAGTGAGCAAGACGATATGCTATAGTTATATTCCCAAATTACCAGCTTTGCGAAGTACTGCCAGTTGACATTCTATAATTTTGTCACTGACACACTGCTTAGTGGAGGATTCTGTCAGTATATTACAAAATAAACAAAGAAAATATTGCATTTAATAACGATCACCATTACGAGATTAGTCCAGTCAATACGAAGTTTGTAACTATTATTAGAGCTTATGACATCACGAACAGTTTCCGATATGTATAGCTTAGCCTATACTTCTAGCACTGACAAAACTTACGGGCTAAGTCTATACAATGCACTGATTGGTTGTCCAATATTCAGAAGCGGTAACTTTCGATAGTAAGAAGTCTGGGCGGAGTTCATCTAATTAATGTCGATTTTAGTAGTATCGTAGCTCAACTGTTGGTAGTCACTGAATACAAAAGATTTCGACTCGCTTACTGCCTAGACTTGACAATAATTCTTATTTCAAAGCTTTCGATCAGGAAGCCTACAAGACGAACGCATATTACATTTAATAATGAACATCTTAATACGATTATCTAACTAAACATAACCACACAAGAATAATGTATAACCGTCTAAGAATAAGGAATTATAAATGATAGATTATGTTGCAGTGCGAAAGCCTTGTCATTATATTGACTATAGAATATTAAGATGGCTAATATTGGTAAGCTCACTTTAAGTTTAAATGTTGGTAAGTAACTAATCAGATCACAATGTGTTACAAAGTTGTTGAATAACTGCTTCCATAGGTACAAACTAAAGACTGATTTATTTTATATGAGATCTCACAATTACGGTGGGAGGAACGCATGCATTCAGATTCTTCAATGTACATATTTCATGTTTTTATGGCATTCTGCTTTACAGAGTGGGCAGCTTCTCACGTTATGTACATTAGTGTAAAGAGCTTCTGAATAGAGTTATAAGAAGTATACGGCTACATTTTAAAAAGCCATACTTGTTACAGTATATCGATTCAACAAGAGTTTCGACTCCTTATCACTAACAAAATTACGTGCCCTTTAGTACAATATTTGCAGAAACCCTCATTTCGTTATTTGGAATCTTCCACGAAATAAAAGGGTTGCAAGGTTTAGACGATTGACACTAATGGGTCACGTCAGTACTGTGTGATTAAGTCGAGAATATGGCGGCATGTGTGCTAGGAGAGTCCGCACACTAGTGGTGACCACTGTGTCCAGATGGCGTAGTGGTTAGCACGACTGCCTACTGATGAAGAGACCCGAGCTCGAACCTCGGGCCGGAGAAAATGTTCAGCTTTTCCTATTGATGTAATTCAGTGCCTTTCGCAGCTAATTTCTGTAAACTCTCTCACGTCACTATATTTACCCAATTGTGCCCGGTAACGTCGATAAAATGATTTCCCATTCGCCACAGGATGCTGTCGTATACTTCCGTGACTACAATTGTTCGCAACGCACAAAAAATGTAAGGCTATGGGACGAAACTGCAGTTGTCAACAGTCCCTAGATGTACAAACTACTTAAACTAACACACACACACACACACACACACACACACACACACACACACACACACACACACACACACACCTATGCCCAAGGGAGGACTCGAACCTCCGACGGGTAGCAGAGGTGCACTCCGCAGCAAAGCGCCTTAGGGCGCAAGACCGCTCCCGCGCGGCCGCAGAGCGACGAGGTGGCTTTTACTCTCGTGGTGGAGAGTCATGGTTGATGTTGGCTCGCCGGCGTCTATCTGGGACATCTTGGATGGAATTCTGGTCCGCTCATTACGGCAGTTGGTCTGATTGCGTAACACGAGGAGCCTTAGGAAGGTAAGCTCTCCCATAAACTCGGATCGAAGCCGCATTCCAGATTAACGATTGTTGGTCTGGTACAGCGACTAGGCCACAAGACGGTTCGCTCTCTCTCTCATTCGTTTACGTTTGCCGGGATTGTTTGTCATCTCATTTTATTCAGAAATTCGGAAAAATTAGAAACGTATAATCATTAAGATGATTACAGCACTAGAAATTATAGATCGCCTTACACAGAACTGAGTGTCAGGTCAGTTTTGTGGCTAAAATTATGGAAAAAGTTTTAAAAAAGGGATAAAAGCGCAGCTCTTTTTGTATCAGTGCGATATAGTGTAAAGAGAGCGAGTCGGAGATATACAGGGTGATCAAAAAGTCAGTATAAATTTGAAAACTTAATAAACCACGGAATAATGTAGATAGAGGAGATAGAGATTATTGGCTTTGGTGTTACCTGAAGTCGCAAGTGTATTGTGATCGACAGACATCTCGAGGGATACTGAAAGACAACATCCGACGTCAATGCCTCACCATAACTCCGGACATACTTTGCAGTGCTATTCACAACATTATTCCTCGACTACAGCTATTGTTGAGGAATGATGGTGAACATATTGAGCATTTCCTTTTTTCTTAATTTGTTATGCTAATTATTGCTTTTCTGATCAGATGAAGCGCCTTCTGACAGACATTTTTTGAACATTTTTTTGTCCTAATAAAACCCCATGTCATTCCAAGAATGTGTGTCAATTTTTATCTCTCTATCTACATTATTCCTTGATTTATTAAGTTTTCAAATTTATACTGACTTTTTGATCATTCGGTATACGTAATTGAGGGAAATGGGGTGGGGGGGGGGGGGAGAAAGGGTTTCATTGTGGCAAGAGATCTTTACATAATTTCAGATACCAATCGTAATTTAAAAAATCATAGCTCCCATCAGCTACGTCTTCATACTTTCTGCGTGCTTTCTGAGAGTGGAGCGGTTGAGAAATACTCTAAAAGTGCCCTATGAACCCTCTGCGGAACATCTAAGTGCTAATTGTACAGATGTAGATGTAAATGACTTTAGGCTACCGTCTCTAGCGCAAATGCAGCCTTTGATTCCTGATTAGCGTCGAGATTTTATGACTTACAGATGGTGCGCATTTGACAGGTACAAGTAATTTGAGGTAACTTCACGTGAAAAATAAACACACACAGCTGTGCAAAGGTCGAAAGAATATCTTCATTGAATTATTTTTTAGGCGCCGGTGGTCCTCATAAAACATAAACAGGCGAAATAAAACAATGTTTACCGTAACAAAAATGTTCAAATGTTTGTTAAGCTTATGGGACTTAACTACGGGGTCATCAGTCCCTAAACGTACAAACCACTCATGAACTACTTACGAACTAGGACGGCACAAATATCCATGCCCGAGGGGGGGATTCGAACCCCCGACCGTCGTGGCCGTGCAGACCGTGACTGAAGCGCCTCAGTCCCCTCGGCCACCGCGGCCGGCTTTACCGTGACAGATACAGGGTTGATTTTGTAATCATGAATACTTCATTTTTGGAAATATAATGAAAAAGTGAGAAACCCAAATCGTTATACAGTGAGAATTCCATTCCAGGTTCCCACGACTGCCTCAGACAAAAGAGAGAAACCACACACGAAACACACACACACACACAAATGTTCAAATGTTTGTAAAGCTTATGGGACTTAACTGCGGGGTCATCAGTCCCTAAACGCGCACGGTTGCTCGCCGTCGGAGGTTCGAGTTCTCCCTGGGGCATGGGTGTGTGTGTTGTCCTTAGGTTAGTTTACCTTAGAGAGGTGAACAGGTGGGGCATAACAGCTTTGAGATAATTGCAGAACGACATATTGACCATGGTTTTTTAATTTTTCTCAATGACCGAAACCGGTAGCATTGAGAAAAAGTTAGCAGCTATGTTCAATATGTCGTTCTGCAATAGGTTACCTTAGTTTAAGTAGTTTGTAAGCTACGGACTGATGACTACGCAGTTTGGCCCTATAGATGTACAAACATTTGAACATTTGAGTCCCGCCGGCCGCGGTGGCCGAGGGGACTGAGGCGCTCCAGTCACGGTCTGCACGGCCACTACGGTCGGGGGTTCGAATCCTCCTTCGGGCATGGATATTTGTGCCGTCCTTAGTATAAGGTAGTTGATAAGTAGTTTGTAAGTTTAGGGACTGATGACCCCGTAGTTAAGTCCCATAGACTATACAAACATTTAAACATATTTCATTCCACTTAACTTCTCATACCTTAGTTTCTTTGTCCTTGGCTACATGTTTTACTTCACGCTGATGTAGAAAAAAATCAAAATATTTCACACAGTGCAGTCATTGCCAAAAGAAACTTTCAAGTGTTCCATCGAGTATCCTCGTCCTGGAATCTGACCGATGAGTATGTCGTTCGGTTTCGTCACCTATCGGATTTGTCCAGAACACCTCACGTTGTCTGCCATCTTTTAACATTGATGCCAACGCCAGCAGTTTTTGTTGGTAGCGCTGAGCGCCAATTACGTCATGAGCACCTCCTTTACTTTATCCACACAATCAATGAGAAAGGATGGATGGGATATAGTAGCAAGACTCTTTCACATTTCACACAACGAAAGTTATATTCCACTGCAGTTTCAAAAGAAAAATTAAAATATATACCGAAAATTGCGAAAAAAAAGGTAATCTATATCTATAGATGTGAATGTCTGTTCGGTGTACGTTTATCACGTCTGAAGCACAAGACATAAAGAGCTAACAATTTGTACAGTTACTAATGTCTCCCTGGGAAAGGCTTTAGGCACGGTTTTATGTCGATCGGATAGCTATATATATATATATATATATATATATATATATATATATATATATATATATATATATTAATGTGAATGTGTGTTCGGTGTGCACTTATCACGTCCGAACGACAAGACGCAGAGACTTAAATATTTGTACAGTTACTAATTAATTCCTGAGGATGGTTTCAGGCACGGTTTTATAGCGATCTGATAGATATTTATTAATTTGAAAAATCTTGGAACAGTAATTACTCTTTGAAAATTATATTTACTATTTGAATATGGTTTTATTGGTTGCATTGTTGCTTGGGGGTTGATAATGATAAAAGGGTGGAGTATATTGGGATGAAAAGTTATCAGTGTATATAAAATTCTACGTCTGTGTGTGTGTGTGTGTTAATATTTAGCTCTGAGTGAAAACGACAGAACGCAAACGAATGGTCTGTGTGTGATTGTTGTCCGAAGTCTCCTGTTGTACACTATAGCAGTTCCATGCCGATAGCTGTAATGGGGTGGAAGATATGGTGGTTGAAAGTCGTCAAATTATATAAAAAAAATTCGAACTGAAGGCCAGCGATGACTATTGCGACTCAATAGCAAGGAGGTTACATACAGCAAAACGTGATGCCACAGATCATATCTTTGGCCTATGCGTGCTACAATGTCTTCAGCTCTTTCTCGGTAAGGATAAGCATACGAATAAGAAAATATAAGAATAAATAAATAAAGCAGTAAAAAAGAAATTTCATTTAATATATCTCTTTAAAAAAATAGATTTGAAGTTTCGCGCATTACATCAAGTGATCGATCTGTGATATTATTACAATCATTATTGTTGAATTTCGTGATTGGATTCTTCGAAACGAGTGCATTTTTACGTATGATTTGATCTACATTACTTACTATTCAGTCTCATAGCACACTACTGAAAGATAGCTTATCTATCATATTCAACCAACACGCGAGCGGAGCCGCGGGTTTAAACTAGTGTAAAATAAAAATATCGGCACCCGATATTTGCATTTTGATATCGATATATCGATGTTTCGACGAAAAAAATATCGATATATATCATCGACACCTCTAGTCGTTATGTAATAACTTTTGTCATCTCCTGTGTATGTTGTGATACCAGTAAACACACCGCTGAGGGCGCCCAAGAGGACAGAACCGCACGTGTTATTTTATTTGTTTTCGACTGGAGGATACAGAGATTTGGAGACGCAGATAAGGAGCGCGTCGCGTTTATGGTGCTGTAGGAGGGCAGACGCCGGCTCTAAGGTGATGGCGCCACTAGGCGCCGATAACGGAGCCAGCCGGCCCGGGAGGGCCACGGCCGCTTATCTGGCTTCCGCTCCGGTGAGCCCGCGTCCCGGCTTTTCGTCCCCCTCTGTGGGCCCACGATTTACTGAATGACAGATCCGGTGTGAAAGTGCCCCGGAACTTATGTGGCGCTTATCTAGCCACCCATCCCTCATACAGTATCAGTATCGATTTGACGGAGTGAAGCGGCTCTTCGTCAAATACAATGAACTCCCAAAATTCGTGATGTAATTAACTGTGTTTAATCTCGTATTTATCTACATGTACAAATGTATTCCGCAATCCACCGTAAGCTGCGTGGCGGAGGGTACATTGTACCACTACTAGGCATTTCCTTTCCTATTCCACTCCCAAATAGAACGAGGGAAAAAAGCATATCTATATGCTTTCTCTATGAGCCATAATTTTTCATATCTTGGTTTTGTGATCATTACGCGAAGTGTAAGTAGACGGCAGGAAGATCGTTCTCCATAATTACTCGAAAAGAACGTCGTCTTTCCTCCAGCGATTCCCATTTGAGTTCATGGAGCTTTCCTGTGAAACTCGCGTACTGGTCGAACATACCAGTAAGGAACCTAGCTGCTCGCCTCTGAACTGCTGCCTTTACACTGATCTGCTGCGGTTCCCAAACTCTCGAGCAATACTCAACACGGGGTCGTACAAGCGTTTTACACGCGATCTCCTTTACAGATGAAGTACATCTTCCCAAAATTCTCCCAATAAACCGAAGTCGGCTGTCCGCCTTACTCACAAAGTTCTATCCTTACATGTTCGTTCCAGTTCATATCGCTCTGCAATGTTACGCCTAAATATCTGAACGACGCGACTGCATCAAGAAGCTCACTACTAATGCTGCATTCAAACATTGTGGAATTCTTTTTCTACTCAAGTGCATCACCTTACATTTTTCTAAATTTAGAGCTAGTTGCCATTTTTCTCACCAACTAGAAATTTTGTCTAAATCATCCTGTTTCCTGTTACAGTCAATTAAAGACGACACCCTCCCATACACAACAGCATCATCAGCAAACAGCCGCAAATTACAAGTTACTCTGTCCATCAGATTATTTACATACATAGAAAACAATAGCGGTCCTAGCACACTCCCCTGGGGCACGCCTGACGGTACACTCGTCTCTGATGAGCACTCGCCGTCGAAATCAACGTCCTGCGTCTTCCAGCCAGTCACAAATCTGTGAACCTATTCCATATGCTAGTATCTTCGTTAGCAGTCTGCAGTATGGCACTGCGTCAAACGCCTTTTCAGAAATCGAGATAATCACAATCTGCTTGTTACCCTTCATCCATGGCTCGCAAGATGTTATGTGAGAAAATGGCAAGAAGTTTCACACGGACGATGTTTCCTAAAACCGTGCAGATTCACAGAAAGAAGCTTATCCGTCTCAAGGAAATTTACTATATTCGAGCTGAGAATATGCTAGAAAAATCTACAGGAAACTGATATCAACGATATTATGTGGGTCAGTTACCATCAGAATGTTTTTGAGGGTGACGTTTCATAATCTGTTATTGAGCATGGAAGGTGTATGAAAGCTTAGTATTTAACGCCCGTCGACAGCGTGGTCATTCGAGACGGAACTAACGGTCAGATTATTGCACAAGGTTGGAGAAGGAAACCGGCCGTGCCATTTGAAAGGGACCGTGTCGGAAATTGTTTCGAATGATTTCTGAAAACCAAGGAAAACCAAAATCTGCATGGCCGGAGGTGCATGTAAACCACTGTCCTCCCGAATGCGAGTCCAATGTCTTACCATTGCGCCACCTCACTCAGTGGTTTGAGTAGCGAAGATATAGAATCCACAGTGGCAATAGGAAGAAACTCATTTCTGAATAAGAGAAATTTGTTATATTGATAAACGTGGAATAAATAGTTCAGATAAGTGGAGGACTGATGCTTTTTTGAAATGTAGTGCTGCAGAAGATTGCTGAAGGTGAGGTGGATAGATCGCATAACTAATGAGGACACAACTGGGGAGGAAAGATATTGGGGATACATTTTGGGAGATCAAGGAATCGTTAGTCTAGTATTGTGGGGAATGTCAGAAGAAGGCCAAGAGATGAATACACTGTAAGCAGGTTCAAATGGATGTGGCTTGTTGTTCTTACTCAGATATGAAGAGACTTGTACGGGGCAGAGTAGGGCGGAGAGCTGCATCAAACCAGTATCCGGACTGAAGACCACAACAACAAAAAACTTAATGTTTGTGGCAGTGAACATGTGAAAACATATGTCATTTTTGTGTTTTCACAGGTTAGTTGCCTCAAAGATCAAGATGTTGTCAATTGAGATTAATGTATACCTTCAGAAATATATTTTGTATTCCTATAGCGTGATGATGACGCACGGCGCCGAAACATATCGCTAATAAATATTTTTTAAATCTGTATATCTATAAATGTGAATGTCTGTTCGGTGTACCTTTATCACGTTTGAACCACAAGACATAAAGAGCCAATAATTTGTACAGTTACTAATGTCTACCCGGGGATGGTTTTAGGCACGGTTTTATGGCGATCGGATGGCTATATATATATATATATATATATATATATATATATATATATATATATATATAATGTGAATGTCTGTTCGGTGTACGCTAATCACGACAAGACGCAGAGACTTAAATATTTGTATAGTTACTAATTTACGCACGGTTTTATAGCGATCTGATAGATATTTAGTAATTTGAAAAATATAACGCGAAGTGCGGAACAATAATTACTCTTTGAAAATTGTATTTACTCCTTGAAAATGGTTTTATTGGTTGCATTGTTGCTTGAGGGTTGATAATGATAAAAGGGTGGAGTATATTGGGATGGAAAGTTATCAGCGTATATAAAATTCTACGTGTGTGTGTGTGTTTATATTTCGCTCTGCAGTAAAAACTAAAGAACGCAAACGAATGGTCTGTCTCCCGTTGTACACCATAGCAGTTCCATGCCGATATCTATAAGGGGGTGGACGATATGGTGGTTGAAAGTGATCAAATTATAAAAAAATCGGACTTTAGGCCAGCGATGACGTTTGCGACTCTATAGCAAGGAGGTTACATACAGCGAAAAGTGATGCCACAGACCATATCTTTGGTCTATGCGTGCTAAATTGTCTTCAGCTCTTTCTCTGTAAGGATAAGCATACGAATAAGGAAATATAAGAATAAATAAATAAAGCAGTAAAAAGCATCAAGAGAACAGGCTCTACTAACGGTATAATACGCCTTCCACGTCGCTTCAACGCGTTCTACACAAATCTATAGTTTCGTTCCAATATTGATGACTATTTGCACACTCTACCTCAAAATCGAGAGGAATGTCACTGTCTGTATAAAATTTCGTTCGGTGCATGGTGAAAGGCACTTAACTTACGGAATTTTACAAAATGCATAGTTTTGCTCCAATCTTTATGAATTTTTGCACACATGACCTTTGAACCAAAAGGAAGATCACTGGATACATAAATTTTTGTATGTTACATGACAGAGGGTACCTTGCAGAAAGCTTTGGCGAGAGAGGGAAAGGTAGAAACGAACAGATAGATGCGAGAGAAAGAGGAGGATGCTGAGAGAGAGCCGCGGTGGAGTAGCCGAGCGGTCTAAAGCGCCTCGCTGCGGAGCGCGCTGTCGCTCGCCGTGGAGGTTCGAGTCCTCCCTGGGGCATGGGTGTGTGTGTGTTTGTCCTTAGGTTAGTTTACCTACGTTTACGTAGTTTGTAAGCATAGGGACTAATTACCAACGTAGTTAACTCTCGTAGATTTACAACCATTTGTGAAGAGCGGTTATACGAAATGTTCGCCTTACGTGAATAATTCTGACCAAACAAGGATACATCGACGAATGTTATGATTTTTACGTATGTGTAATGATTTTTAAAAGTTGTGGTTAGGCAGGAATGAAGAGTACACCTTAAAGCAAATGTTATGATTTTTACGAACACATCATAATTTTAAGGCATATGATTAGGCAGAAACTAAAGAGTACAGATTACATTGTTGCGAGTGAAGAAGCAACGCTGGCGCTAATTAAACTACCGGCCTTTAAAATTGCTGCACCAAGAAGAAAAGCAGTTGATAAAAGGGTATTCATTGGACAAATATACTACACTACCAGAACTGACATTGATTACATTTTCACGCAATTTAGGTGCATAGATCCTGAGAAATCAGTACCCAGAACAACCACCTTTGGCCGTAATAACAGCCTTGATAAGCTTGAGCATTGAGTCAAACAGAACCTGGATGGCGTGTACAGGTACAGATGCCCATGCAGCTTCAACACGATACCACAGTTCATCAAGAGTAGTAACTGGCGTAGTGTGACGAGCCAGTTGCTCAGCCACCATTGACCAAACGTTTTCAATGGGTGAGAGATCTGGAGAATGTGCTGGCCAAGGCAGCAGTCGAACATTTTCGGTATCCAGAAAGGCCTGTACAGGACCTGCAACATGCGGTCGTGCATTATCCTGCTGAAATGTAGGGTTTCGCAGCGATCGAATAAAGGGAAGGGTAGAGCCACGGATCATAACACATTTGAAATGTAACAGCCACTGTTCAAAGTGCCGTCGATGCGAACAAGAGGTGACCGAGACGTGTAATGAATGGCACCTCACCACGGTGGAGTAGCCGAGCGGTCTAAAGCGTCTCGCTGCGGAGCGCGCGGTTGCTCGCCGTGGAGGTTCGAGTCCTCCCTGGGGAATGGGTGTGTTTGTTTGTCCTTAGGTTAGTTTACCTAGGTTTAAGTAGTTTGTAAGCTACGGACTGATGACCACGCAGTTTGGTCCGATAGATTTACGAACATTTGAACATGCAAAATTGAAACATAAGTAGTAATATATGACATAGTATGTCAGTTTCACTCTATTCTCAGTATATTAATAATTCTATCTCTACGAGGGATATTATCACATCGCGTATGGACCAAAAGAAGAACGCAAATAATTAAAATTTCCTTCAAGTCTTGTGACATAGGTAATACTTAAAAAGAGAGAGGGGGGAGGGGATGTGGACCACGAGAGTGTGGGATAAATAAACACCCGGGAAACGCCGGGTTTACAGCTAGTACTTAATATTTTTGAATGGTAGCGGAAATTTGAAGCAACCTTTTAATTGGGTGTTTGTTCCTCAGAGGTCACTATTGGCACCAGAGTATGGAAGGGCCATGGCACTGCTAGCACTGGGCTCTGTGAGATCCCCGGACGCGGTCCAATCTTTATGAATTTTTGCACACATGACCTTTGAACCAAGAGGAAGATCACTAGATACATAAATTTTTGTATGGTACATGACAGAGGGTACCTTGCAGAAAACTTTGCCGAGAGAGGGAAAGGTAGAAACGAACAGAGAGATGCGAGAGAAAGAGGTGGATGCAGAGAGAGAAAGAGAGAGAGGGGGGGAGGGGGATGTGCACTACGAGAGTGTGGGATAAATAAACACCCGGGAAACGCCGGGTTTACAGCTAAAAAGGTAAAGCAGTCAACAATCCGAAGATTGGTTTGAACACCACAGTGCTTTACTAGGCATGGTCCTGTTTGGAGGTGGTATACCGTTGCCTTCCTCCCACCTTCGAACTGACTTTCCCAGCCAGTTATAGGGGGACCTACAGTTTAACGTGGGTTCCGAACCACGGTGCTACTCGGTATTTTTCACATGAGCAACACTGCCACAGGTGAAAGAAGTGGAAAGTGACAGCTAAAAATCCTAGGACCTGGTGGGGATCGAACCCGGGACCTTTGGATTTGTAATCTAGCACTCTACCACTGTGCAACCGAGGCGCACGTAGTACTTAATATTTTTGAATGGTAGCGGAAATTTGAAGCAACCTGTTAATTTGGTGTTTGTTTCTCAGAGGTCACTATTGGCACCAGAGTATGGAAGGGCCCAGTGGCGTAACTAGGACTTGGCTTCGGGGGGGGGGGGGGGGATAGATCTGCTTGACGAGCTAAATTTTAGTCAGTTTCCAGACAGATTACCATCTACCACTCGCGTTGAAGATTAATTCACTCCCATCCAATGAAAGCTTATGGTAAAACACCACGAGTTTCCAATCTTTACCTTTACCAGATTGCTGTTATACAATTTATTTATTTATTTCCTTTTTTTCTTTTTCTTTTTTTTTTCCTTTTCTTTGGGTTCTGGGAAGGGGGGGTTCTATCCCCCTCATCCCCCCCAAGAACCCAAAGAAAAGGAAAAAAAAGAAAAAGAAAAAAGGAAATAAATAAATAAATTGTATAACATAGTTACGCCAATGGAAGGGCCGTGGCGCTGCTAGCACTGGGCCCTGCGGGATCCCCGGACGCAGGCGGCGCGCGGCTGCTTTCGGCGAGTCGTGCCGGGGTAATGACACGTGCAGCGGCTGACTAAGCCGACACCGGCCGGCGGCCATTGTCCATTGTTTACCGAGCCTCCCAGCGCCCGCACAGAACGCCTCTGTGGCGCGACGCCTCCAAATATTAGTAATTTCGCGCTAGCGCTACGACAGATGCTCAATTGCTGCATCGCCATTGTTTGAGGTCGACGCGTCCTTCTAAAAACGGCTGCTCCTTCTGGCAAACTCCTTATTGTTCCGGTTGTTATAATCGCCCGCTTATCTCGTATGGTAGGCTGTCCCGGTCCTCGGGGTCATCGTGAGTCATCCGAGACTGCGCCGTAATTACACAACGCCACCAACCGACTTTCACTTTACCTCTGCTTCTCTTACTTTTGAGTCCATTTATTGCTCCACATCTGATAATAAATTTTCTTCTCTTCCTTTCGTGTACCTACACATAATTTCTTACAGTTTCTCAGCAGGTATCAAACTGAATATCTTCACGAATGTGACGTTCTAATCTTAATAGTTTATATATGAACATATAATTTATTTGTAGCTACACATTCACTTTATCAAATTAGTAGGTAACCGTCAAAATATGTTGGTATAAAGGCCTATACTTTTTGTGAAACTGGGGTACGAAACTAAGCAAGCTCTACTGAAATAGTTGATTAAGTGCTATTGGAAGCATTCAGACATTACTTTTAAACAGCTGTAATATTATGCAATAGCGGTCTAGTATTTGTAATTTCGATTAAGAGCAGAAGTTTGGACGTGAATGAATTGTTAAAGATTTATTTCTATGCCTAAAAGCATAACAAACCACCGTAAATGAACACTTGTTATTCGTAGCATTAGTCTGTTACTTCTGAACATCCTTTGCAAATGAGAGATTTTATAATTATATTCTTAATAGTTGCTTCAATTTACAGCGTCACAAAAGCTCCTAAATATGAAGATATTTTGATGTGCTGCTTCACTCCAAATACACATTCATTACTCACAAGGAAAGTACATGGGCTCGAACAAACATATCTGTATGAACGTTTCGTTACAGGATCTCTACGTACACCTCAATTTGCTGGTAGGTGTCGTTTTTCTGCAAAGCTCTGCAACCATGCTGTAGATAACAGTGTAGATGTAATTGTAGACGCCATACGTAATGCAGATATCTTAACTATAGCTTCAAAAATCGCCGAGAAAATCGTCTATGGAAATTGAAAGGTTTTTTTGTGGATCGTCGTTAAGCAATGGGCAATTCGAGTTTACTAACACTATTCCCGATAGCTGAATGTGGTAGTGTTTCAGAGTGAACATACAAATTACACTGAATTCTAAACTCTTGACTTACCTACTAGCTTCACCCATGTGTAACACACGTGGGCTGATAGACAGCAACGACTATAGATTCGTTCGTCTAAATTCTGAAAGATGAGTGGGATGTCGTGAAACACACGAACCTAATTGTGATTTTAAAGACGACATACAAATGTAGTGAGTCTTGGTGAGAGACCAAAAGGAACGAGAAGAATTGGTAAAAAGGACACACAATGTTCGTGAGTCATCCGAGACTGCGTCGTAATTACACAACTCCACCTACCGACTTTCATTTCACCTCTGCTTCTCTTACTTTCAGTCCATTTATTGCTCCACATCCGATAATAAATTTTCACTGACAAGGAAAATACATGGTCTCGAATAAACATATCTGTATGAACGTTTGGTTACGGGATCTCTACGTACATCTCAATGTGCTGGTGGCTGTCGTTTTTCTGCAAAGCTCTGCAACCATGCTGTAGATAGCAGTGTAGATGTAATCGTAGACGCCATACGTAATGCAGATATCTTAACTATAACTTATGTAATAATCATCGTACATGTTCTCTAGAGAATTGTCATCAAAAGCCGTGATGATAGTTGCAACTTTAACCTTCTTCCCGAAAGACTGTTGGTATTCACTGCCACTGCTTCCATCGCCTCTTCCCGCACTTATCGTAGCACTACCGCTTGCAATGAGTTGTTCGTCATTATCATCCCTATTATCATTATTATGAGTTTGTGCCGCGGTGGAGTAGCCGAGCGGTCTAAAGCACCTCATGCGGAGCGCGCGGTTCTCGCCGTGGAGGTTCGAGTCCTCCCTGGGGTATGGGTGTGTGTGTTTGTCCTTAGGTTAGTTTACCTAGGTTTAAGTAGTTTGTAAGCTACGGACTGATGACCACGCAGTTTAGCCCGATAGATTTACAGACATTTGAACATTTGAGTTTGTAACAACAGTATCTAACTTATGCTCATATTTCTGTATCATAACAGATACGAGAAAGGATGCAAATGATTCATCTTCTACACTAATACCATCGTCACGAAGAAGGGTTCTTCGTAACTTCATCTCAACTAACCGCAATACGTTATTAGGATTGATTAGCAATCGCCGTCCCATCTGACGCTTCATCACACAAATAACATCACAAAACATAACTTTGGCGGCACACTGCACCGTCCCTACTAGCGAACCGACAGGTCAAAGTGCAATGCGGCATGGCACATGCAGAGGCCTCTAACGGACGACTCCAGGGTTTTGCAGATGCGGAAGTATCAAATGTTCAAAATGTTTGTAAAGCTTATGGGACATAACTACGGGGTCATCAGTCCCTAAACTTACAAACTACTTATGAAGTACTTACGAACTAGGACGGCACAAATATCCATGCCCGAGGGGGGATTCGAACCCCCGACCGTAGTGGCCGTGCAGACCGTGACTGAAGCGCCACAGTCTCCTCGGCCACCGCGGCCGGCTGCGGGAGTATCACTAGTGCAATAAGGGATCTTTACATTATCTCTCATACGATTTAGGTGTATATGTGTTTGTTCGAGCCCAAGTACTTTCCTTGTGAGTCCATTTTGAAATGATTCAGCGCGTATGCTGAACACTTCGTACAAATAGGACTGTAAACACTCACTAAAAGTAAACTGTAAAATTTTTTTTATAAATCGGGATAAAACTACCAGGTGTTCTATCCATACCGCACTCATAAATGTTCTTCAGAAGACAAACAACTTTTATTTAAACACCAATATTACACAAATTAAAATTATCTTCTTTGTTTGGTCCAAATTAACAGTTTTCAATTGACTTCCTTTCAAGCAGTCACGCTGAGATATTACCGCCGTTACAAAATCCAAAATAGTTTTGTTATTGAAAATTGACAACAGGTAACCGCTCACAGCATTGGTGCGTCACCCATTTGAGTAATGTAAAATATTCCTTGCTAGTTCATCTCACGTATACTGACGAAATAATCTGTCACTTATTCACAGGATCTATCAGTTCAGCATATAAACTTTATAACAATACAGACAAAGACACTACGTTCGCTATACCAGTGTACCCATATATAATACTTATAATGCAGTTTACGTAATAATTACGTCACAACATGTGACACAAAAATCCCAGGATTTTAGCATATTAAACTCCATATATCACCTATATATAATTATTTGTGTTAAACTGAGTCATTCCCAGTATTTTGTTAATATAATTATAAGTTGACGATCGGCAAACGTATGATCGTCTATAGCCAGTTATTCTTAAGATTCTTTGAAATACATCGACGGCAATAGTAAACAAAATACAACATGGGCCGATTCCGACCATAAGTGAAGTATCAAGCTATATTACTAAATTACTATTTACTAAATTTCTGACACATTCAACCCGAAATATACATCAATAACAGTAGTAAGGTGAGTTGGAGTATATTCCGTTCTTTAACTACAAAGCAAATGATTAGTTAAAAATTTCAAAACAATTATGTATCGTCACAATTTCTGCTCCACGTCTGATAATAAATTTTCACATCTTTATCTCTTCTAATATTCTCCAGATCACATAAAGCTCTGTTCCTTCAAGGGCTCTACTTTCTGCCTCGTATTTTTTCTATACATATTCTCTTTCCTTATTTCTTTGCTCAGTTCTTCACTCTCGCAATACGTAATACAAGGTGCGTTTTAAAATTTCAATGTATGGTCTCAGGAAACAGAAAAGAATAGTTACAAACAAAATACCTTTACTGCCCTTAAAAGTAATCGCCATTGGCTTCAATATACTTCTGACATCGGTTGTCCCCGCGGGGGGCTCACGGTTCTTTCGTGAGTACGTGCGTGGCGAGCACGGGGCCCCGAGCTAATGCAGTCTTCCTTCCTTCTTTACTTCCCGGACTGCATTTCCTTTCCCCCTCCCTTCCTTTCCTATCCTTACTCCTTCTTCTCCCCAGCGGTGGACTGATAACCTCAGTAGTTTAGTCCCCCTAACACAACCAAACAACCCAAACCAACCCGCCATCGGTTGTACAGCTGTTGGAAACTGTCAACAAATGCTTGAGTTTTTTCACTGACCGTGTTAGCTGGGTCGCAGCGTGTACCACCGCTTCACTGCAGTGCTTTGCACGATAGAGGGCGCTTGTTGACTTGCCCCTCAACATGTATGCGCGGGCATGTCATCCTTGCCAGCGCGGTTTGTAAAATATGGGACTATTCCCCGAACTATTCAGACATACCTTGTATTTCTGGTTTGAGGACTGTCTAGGTGGTGACTTGTTTGTGGATGTCACCAGTAGTGTATTTTGTAGTTACATTTTATTAGACTGACCCTGTGGATTATTATAGGAAGTGGTTGTACTCAACAACCTAAGTAAATTAATAGCTGGCTTCTCTTACCGGTCTGCCAACTCATATGATATAGCTGCATAGCTGCCAACTTTGAGAAGAGATTGTCAGTAATCATGCATCAGACTAAGAGGAGGGGGAGGGGACGGGTGTCAGGGTTGTGAGATGGGAGAGGGGACTGCTCCCTTCCCAAAAAAATTTTATAAATCTGATTTAGAACATTAAATGCTATATTTGTGACACTTTCCGTTCATCTACAGGGGCTTCAAACTTTTTCTTTACTTTCACTTCATTCATAATTTGCACTATTTAATTTATTTAATGTGAAAGTTCCTTTGATTATGTATAAATATTTTATGTGTGGATGCCCTTCGTTTAAAATTCTCTGTAATTTCGCATCGCCACTTGCGTCGGGCTTTTCTTTACGGAAACTGTTCACAATTGCGGAAGGCAGAAAATTCCTTTCTAATTCCTTGCATTCTTGAAAGAACGATATTAAATACTTAGCAGCTAACACTATATACGAAACGGTTTTGCATTTTAAAACGATGAATAAAAGCACAAAACACAGATAGTGTGACAAATAGCTGAAATTTGATCAGTTATATTTTTTTCTGCTGCACAACACTGCTATAAAACTACACGCGATGAAATTCGTTAAAAGCTTCTCTTTTAGGAAAGGAATGGGCTAATATACGACGCCTGGTAAAACATGTAGACTATTAAGCTGAGACTTAAGACCATGTACTCATTCGAAACCATATAATTTACATAGCTCTTGCCGGGTAAGTATGCATTTGGTAGGTGTGGAGGGGGATGAGTAGGCGAGACTTGTTCCAGAGAAAATTCCATCGTTAACGTGTCCTACAGCTTCGTTAGTACTCAGAAAGGAAGTCATTACCATCTATAAAACTTTTAGTAGTTATGATTAAAGAAATGCAAGCACTACCTTTTTTTTCTTTAATTGAGATGGTAAAATGTGTTACTGTCTTAAATTTTTTCTTAAAATTTCCCGTAGCTTGGGAATTAAGGTGATTAATCCGTAACAATTACGGACAATCCGTAATATTTGGCAGTTATGTAGTTGCTGCAAGTTTTAAGGAAAACATGAGTCTTATTAGAAACAGGCGTGCCACTCCTACAATTATAAGAAATTAATAAAATCAGCTCACCAATTGTTCGAATAGTGGTTTTAATAAATGTTTACCGTTGTATCAACAGGTTTGGATTTGTCTTCTTCAGAAGTACTTGAGACCTAAGATAATGTGATAACCTCATCTTCAGACTCGTAATCATAAAGTCCACTACTCGTCATAAAAAGACGATTGTCTGAAATAAGATACGCAGTGTCGCATGCACCGTTAAAATTAAGCAACAGAATAAAAAATGGTAGTTACTAAAATTTCATATTAAATATGCCGCGTGGGAGTAGCCAAGCGGTCTGGAGAGCCACGTTGCGGATCACCCGGTCTCCCGCGTCGGAGGTTCGAATCCTCCCTCGAACATGGAAGTTTGTGTCGTCTTTAGTAGAACTTGGTTCATAAGTAGTTTGTAAGTTTAGGGACTGATGACGCGCAGTTAAGTCCCATGAGCTTTACAAACATTTGAAACCAAACATCTGTATAATCAAGGGTATGTCAAATGATCAAAAGAAACAGTAATTATATATGGTCTGATACCCCATTTCAAGAGATTCGTACCGACTGACAGGAAATGGAGAGCCCAGTCACCAGGAACACATATGCAGCAATAGCTGGAAGGGACTTCGATCCACCTTTGATTTGCCGGGGAAAATACAAGTTTAACGCCGGTATGAAGAAAAAAAAATCGTAAATAAATAAAAATATTGTCGAAATTTTTTGGTTCACAGCGACAACGAATGCTAGTGTACACGTCCTGTAAATATGAACTACCATTCTCTAGTGTTTCACGGTGGTCTGTTTCTTCTGAAAATGGCGGCAGTAAGTGTGGTGTTCAAACTACCGGTTTTAGCCTTTCAAGTCGACGGTACACCCCTGCTTGCTGTCACTGGCGTCTTCGGCGAGACAGGTCGTAGCACAGCGTAAAGACGCGGAGGTGCTGTGCTGCGTGTGTGGGTCAGCGGGACTCTGGGCAGTCGGCGCTCCTGGCGGTCAGAGGTCAGGCGGAGTCAATTGACGGCGCAGGGGTCAAGTCTCCTGGGAGTGGCCGCCGACCGCAGTGGGCCCACTACACACAGGCACGTCTCACAGGCGGTACGTTGCATGTTGCTCAGTAGGTCTTAACAGTGTCGCCACATTGCTTATTTAAATAATAAATGCTTAACGAATGCCATGAAGATATTGTTAAGAAATGACTTCAAAATGTACGTTGCAGATGTTTCATCTGAGGCTTTTCCGATGTACATGTTGCTCCCATGCTTCTCGGGTGTATTGCCAGATCGAATCATATATATTTCGGCAGAGAACTGTTGCGCCATCATCAGGTCACGCTGATGTAATCATATCATCGTGTGATATCATACCCAAAAATATCCGAGCGACCTGAATTGCATTTTGTCTGATATACAGGCATCCGAAATAAATACCTGTCTTGCGGGTCCGCTAAACAGTTCGCGGTACAGTAATTCGACTATTCAAAATTGGTCCACTAATGACGACCAGAGAAAACTGTTCTTTATTGCAATCATTCCAGAGTCAAAAATTTTACTGATATGTGTGGTAACTGCCCTAATATACACTACTGCGTACACCAAGAAGAAACGCAGATGATAAAAGGGTATTCATTGGACAACTATATTATACTAGAAATGACATGTGATTACATTTTCACGCAGTTTGTGTGCATATAGATCCTCAGAAATCAGTACCCAGAACAACCACCTCTGACCGTAATAACGGCCTTGATACGCCTGGGCATTGAGTCAAACAGAGCTTGGATAGCGTTTACAGGTACAGATGCCCATTCAGCTTCAACACGATACCTCGGTTCATCAAGAGTAGCGACTGGCGAATTGTGACGAGCCAGTTGCTCGGCCACAATTGACCAGACGTTTTCAATTGGTGAGAGATCTGGAGAATGTGCTGGCCAGGGCAGCAGTCGAACATTTTCCGTATCCAGAAAGGTACGTAGAGGACCTGCAAAATGGGTCGTGCATTATCCTGCTGAAATGTAGGGTTTCGCAGGGATCGAATGAAGGGTAGAGCCACATCTGAAATGTAACGGTCACTGTTCAAAGTGCCGTCGATGCGAACAAGAGGTGTCCGAGACGTGTAACCAATGGCTCACCATGCCATCACGCCAGGTGAAAAGCCAGTATGGCGATGAAGAATACACGATTCCAATGTGCGTTTACCGCGATGTCGCCAAACACGGTTGCGACCATAATGATGCTGTAAACAGAACCTGGATTCATCCGAAAAATGAAGTTTTGACATTCGTGCACCCAGGTTCGTCGTTGCGTACACCATCGCAGGTGCTCCTGTCTGTGATTCAGCGTCAAGGGTAACCGCTGCCATGGTCTCCGAACTGATAGTCCATGCTACTGCAAACGTCGTCGAACTGTTCGTGAGGATGGCGTTGTCTTGCAAACGTCGTCATCTGTTGACTCAGGGATCGAGACGTGGCTGCACGTTCTGTTACAGCCTTGCGGATAAGATGCCTGTCATTTCGACTGCTAGAGATACGAGGCTGTTGGGATCCAGCACGGCGTTCCTTATTGCCCTCCTGAACCCACCGATTCCATATTCTGCTAACAGTCATTAAATCGCAACCAACGTGAGCAGCAATTTCGCGATAAGATAAACCGCAATCGCGATAGGCTACAATTCGATCTTTATCAAAGTCGGTAACGTGATGGTATGCATTTCTCCTCTTTACACGAGGCATTACAACAACGTTTCACCATGCAACGCCAGTCAACTGCTGCTTGTGTATGAGAAATCGGTTGGAGACTTTCCTCATGTTAGCATGTTGTAGGTGTCGCCACCGGCACCAACGTTGTATGAATGCTCTGAAAAGATAATCATTTGCATATCACAGCATCTTGTTCCTGTCGGTTAAATTTCGCGTCTGTAACACATCTTCCTGATGTGGCAATTTTAATGGCCAGGGGTGTACAAAAAATGCATATTGCCAACCGTCAGCTGTTTTGGTTATGAACCATCATAAGAAAAGTAGATTAAACAGACTGACTACGTTGGTACATTGTTTGTCAACTTATCCATGTCAATCAATAAAAATATGTAAAATGTCACTTGACATTATGTATCGATGATAAATAAAAACCATTATTAATGGTATACCATAAGTATTGTTCAAATGTTCAAATGTTTGTTAAGCTTATGGGACTTAACTTAAAATGTTTGTTTGTTTGTATAGTCTATGGGACATAACTACGGGGTCATCAGTCCCTAAACTTACAAACTACTTATGAACTACTTACGAACTAGGACGGCACAAATATCCATGCCCGAGGGGGGATTCGAACCCCCGACCGTAGTGGCCGTGCAGACCGTGACTGTAGCGCCTTAGTCTCCTCGGCCAGCGCGGCCGGCCGACTTAACTACAGGGTCATCAGTCCCTAAACTTACAAACTACTTATGAACTACCTTATACTAAAGACGGCACGAACATCCATGCCCGAGGGGGGATTCGAACCCCCGACCGAAGTGGCCGTGCAGACCGTGACTGAAGCGCCTCAGTCTCCTCGGCCACCGCGGCCGGCCATAAGTATTGCTTATAAGTCTGATGTAACAGACTCTGACATATAAACATTCAGCAATCCTTAGACAATAGACTGTTTCCCGATCGTGACTATATGTAAATAATTAATTACCGATACCAGTCACAATTTTGTTACATCTGTAAAAATTGTTTATTTAACTACGTGTTTCGAGACTGCACCTCATCTTCAGGCTATAATGACATAGAAATCACAAAATATTGTAGTGTTGTTTTACATTAACAGAATTTTGCTGTCTGTAGAAATAAACCTGTGAATATGTAAAGATAACCTATGTGAGGTGATGTCTATGTATTCGATTATAAAAGTTTTTTTACCAATTAACTTTGTTGTTGTTGAGCAGCTCTCTTCTTCTGGTATCTGAAGGTAGTACCGTTTCTCTTGTGGGCTTGTTAGCCTCAAAACACGGCAATGTAACACTATCATCACAACTGCTGCTGGAAGTAAGATGGCGATTTTACTGTCATCACAGCTATTGCTGGCACCGAGATGATGGTCAAAATATAGCTTGTTTCAATTACAATATCGATACATCAATTTTTGAATTGTGAGTAGCTTGGAATTGCTTCTGTTGCCTTGCTGTCACTTTACTGGCGATATTGGTTACGTAATTACATATTGTGGTGAATTTATATTCGCTGTGACAGAACAACTTTAGAATAAATTATTACATAGGTGTTGCTGGGCACTGGATACATGCAAAAATTTGATTTTAAGAGAAAAGAAGTAAAGTTATTGAAGTAATAAAATTTTTTGAACTATTGTCTTTTCATTTAGGATTATCATCAGTTT
This sequence comes from Locusta migratoria, assembly GCA_026315105.1. Taxonomy (NCBI): domain Eukaryota; kingdom Metazoa; phylum Arthropoda; class Insecta; order Orthoptera; family Acrididae; genus Locusta; species Locusta migratoria. Next base: position 244,457,669 of record CM048748.1, read on the forward strand.
CCATATGGATGAAGATTTCATTTTCCTCCAAGACGTCAATTTTCCAGCTCTTTTCCAAAACATGCCTTACTTTAATGTCATAATCTGTTGTAAACCTGTGTCCAGTATCATATAAATGTTTTGTTATGGGTGAATTGTTGCATTTTTCAAGTCTGAAATGTTGAAATTTCTGCCAGTTTGGCCATGTAGTATTTATTGCCTTTTCAAAAATGTTCAAACGTTTGTCAAGCTTATGGGACTTAACTACGTGGTCATCAGTCCCTAAACTTACAAACTACTTATGAACTAGCTAATACTACGGACGGCACAAATATCCATGCCCGAGGGGCGATTTGAACCCCCGACCGTAGTGACCGTGCAGACCGTGACTGGAGCGCCTCAGTCCCCTCGGCCACCGCGGCCGGCTATTGCCTTTTCTGCAAATAACATTCTAAATTACTGGTAATTTCGTTTTTCTTTTGGTTATGAGAGTGAATGAGTTTTTGTCTTAAATGAGTTTGATTCCAAGAGCAGAACAAAGATACTTAGTCATATCATTTCCGGTTCAAAAATGTGTACATCTATTTGTTCAGTAATGAGTACAGAGAAATTGTTGGTGATACGCAGTTAATAATGAAGTTTTCATAGAGCGTTTGGTGCTGTTTATCAAGATCTTATTGCCTCGTGAGTTCAACAATGTTCAAATGTTTGTAGAAGTTATGGGACTTAACTATGGGGTCATCAGTGCCTAAGCTTACAAACTATTTATGAACTACCTAAGACTAAGGACGGCACAAATATCCATGCCCGATGGGGGATTCGAACCCCCGATCGCAGTAACCGTGCAGACCGTGACTGGAGCGCCTCAGTCCCCTCTGCCACCGCGGCCGGCTGAGTTCAACATCCGGGCAACACAACCTCTCGCCAAAGGAACGACGTTTTGCAGTCGTGAGAAAACTGTTCAGAAACAAAAGTACTTCGAATTCATAAAGAACTCTAGGGATTCCAATACTGCCGTGAATTCTTTTGTTCGTAACACTATTGTATGTTTCCAAAGGATTACTGTCTATTTTATGAGACAGTTAGTTATATCACATTTTGGTAATACTTTTAATGCGTCAGCTATTGTAATAAAGTGGAGTTTACAAACGTTAAGAACTCAGTAATGTATTTATTTGCAATATCGTGGAGTTACTTTGCATCTGGAATGATTGCCATTAAGAGCAGTTTTCCGTACTGGTATGCAGAGGAAATATTTTGAATAGTAGAACGACTGCCGCGGTGGAGTAGCCGAGCGGTCTAAAGTGTCTCGCTGCGGAGCGCGCGGTTGCTCGCCGTGGAGGTTCGAGTCCTCCCTGGGGCATGGGTGTGTGTGTTTTCGTTAGGTTAGTTTACCTAGGTTTAAGTAGTTTGTAAGCTACGGACTGATGACCACGCAGTTTGGTCCGATAGATATACAAAGTAGAATGACTGTAAGGCGAAGCGACTAGAGGACCCGCAAGACAGATACGTTATTTGGAACGTATGCCTATCAGGCGGAATACGATTCAGGGCGTTCGGATTTTTTGTGGCTTTATAGTACATCAACACCAGCCGATGATGGAAGAACAGTTTTCTACCGAAATATCGTGGACTTTCGATCTGGCAGAACACCCGAGAGCCAGCTTGCTCACCGTACTTAAACCCAATTCAGGATATCTGAGACGCTCTTGGCAGAGGCCTTACAACTGGACAATAGGCATTGTACCATTAAAGAAAAGCGTATGTTAGCACAAAAAATACACATTCTATGCATTATTAAAATCTGTTTATTAGGTAACAAAACGAGCGCCTGACTACCAGTGTATCGTCGTGTATACTTCGTTCGTTCCAGCATATGTGAGATTTTACACCGTGGCTTGTTTTAAATAAAAATTTATTGCTTCTTTACTGTATGTTAAAGTTAATCCCTTAAAATTCACCTCTTCATGTATGTAAATTCACTACACACTCTCCATCGCTGTGAATGTACAAATCTATGTTGACAACTACATAAATACACATGGCTGATGAACAGCATGTTACGCTTCTGACGGCATGCCCGATGTGGAGTGTTGAAATAAAAATAAAAAGCCAATAAAAGAGACGATCTTCAGACTTCAAACGATGACGGAAGAGAATTGCTATGTGGCCGTCATACAATACAGCATTAATCCTCCATTGCACCGTGTATATTTAAATATACATATTTTCAAAACTCTATACTAGCTCACGTAATATGACTGTACCATTCAAGCACAGTGTATACTTCTATATACAGCTGTGCGTCTCATCATGGCAGATGGTAGCATCTGCTTACAGCAGTTGAGTAATTCCGGTGTTACACGACACACCTATAAGCCTGGAACTGCTGAAGTTTTCTTCCGTTCTATTACACTATAGACCCAACGTGTAAAAGCCCGCACGAGCACCTCAAGAATACATGCTTGGCATGAGTTGTGTTGTTGCTTGGCTACTTTACAAGAGAGCCGGTATTGAAAATAGTACTGAAGAGAAAACCCAGATAGCTTTTTTTGATTTCTAGTTTGATATTGCTGAATCCTTATACTGGTCAGGAAAACCATCCAAGAGACAATCTCTGGATACCTCACCAAGCAATAGCACATAAAAGAGAAGGCAGCCTAATACAGAAAATGCTGATATCAGGAACGACCGAATCGATCACTGGCGTAACTTCTGTGGAAAATCTGCCAGATGTAAATATAATGAATGTCAAAAAATATGAAAAGTAATGTGTACAAAATGTGACGCGTATTTTTGTTTGTACCAGGTAAAAATTATTTCTACAATCTTCAGAATATATAAATTCTGGAAGTATTAAATTGCAAAGCAATTACATTTTACCAATTTTCAGAATGTATAAATTCTGAAAGTATGTAATTGCAAAGCAGCAACATTTTACCAACTGATGTGTACTCAACCTTTCTAATGTTTTCCATTTTTTTAAATAAATACATTTTACTTAAAAGTCTTAAATTGCTGATGTATCATAAATTTTGAATGCTGTTCCCCAAAAATTTAGTACTTGAAAACACCAATAAAACAAATGTGTGCAACACAATGTTTTGCTGTTGTCAGCGGTTGCAGTGTTAAAATCACAGACACCGGCACTTACACTGTAGGATGCACAGATACTATACATACCGACGATACACCACATTACTAACTGGAAAACTATGCTGATCCCACAGTGGGAGAGGGTAGGAGGGGGGAGTACCGGGTGTGGGATGGGAGGGGAGCAGGTGTGGGGAAGGAAGGTGTAAGAACTCTGAGGGCAGGGGAAGGGAGATCCAAGTGGGGAGGGAAAGGACGGGAGAGGGAGGGGAGGGGGCACGTAATATATGGAGAGGATAGGGGTTAGGTCTGATAGGATGGGTACCTATTGGAATGGAGAATGTCATCCGGGACAGGGAGGTGGCGAATGTTACCGTGGGAGAGGATGTGAGGAGTGTAAAGGTGTAGGGAGGGAAGGATATGCTGGTACTCGTGTGGCAGAGGCCAAGGGTTTAGGAGGGGAGAGACCAGAGGATGATGGGAGATTTAGTGCCTTCTATTAACTAATATGTAAGTACTCAAAACATCAGTATTTGTGCAGTGTATATCTGAATATATAGAGTGGTATTTTGCAAGCTGAGGTAGAGTGACCGAGTGCACTGACGCGCCATGCTCCGGTGCGCGAGGACATTCCCCGTCGGGAGTTCGAATTCCCTCTCAGGCACGGCTGTTTGTGCTGTCTTTGGTATAAGGTAATTCATAAGTAGTTTGTAAGTTTAAGGACTGATGACCCCACAGTTAAGTCCCTTAAGCTTGACAATCATTTGGTATTGTCCAAAATATATATACACTAGAGAGTTTATGATCATATATTTTACTGGAAAATTCTTAGTTTAATTGTTCTTGTGCAATAGAAGGTTAAAAAAAAACAGTGTACTAAGTTTGGTGTGTTGCATGTGGCACACAACTTTATTGGTATGTGGCTGTCGATGGAGCCTCACGTAACTCTGCGCGGTCAGAGCGCCCTCTATGCGCACGTCAGGGCAGCACCGCTGACGCGCGGCCCGTCCGCTCCGAGTGGCGGTGTGTTCGCGACTGACTGAGACGCGACCATTCAGGGGCCGGCGGGCGCTCCCAGGATAGGGCCGCACACGCCCTCCTGTCTCTGACGTGTTTGCATCTGAAGCTGACGTGCGGGTCACGTGGCGAGTGCCACGAGGCCCACCCGCTGCTATTGCTCGCTAGCCGCAGTGGAGCTAATTATAGTGCTTCTAGAAGGGCTGTTCAAGAAGTTAACCTTCAGCCCAAACAAAAATTGTTGAAATGTTTGTAAATCTACCCGACCAAACTGCGTGGACCTCAGTCCGTAGCTTACAAGGAACTTAAAGTTAGGTAAAATAACCTAAGGACAACACACACACACACACACACACACACACACACACACACACACACACACATGCCCCAGGGAGGGCTCGAACTTCCGACGGTGCCGCGGTGGAGTAGCCGAGCGGTCTAAAGCGTCTCGCTGCGGCGCGCGCGGTTGCTCGCCGTGGAGGTTCGAGTCCTCCCTGGGGCATGGGTGTGTGTGTTGTCCTTAGGTTAGTTTACCTAGGTTTAAGTAGTTTGTAAGCTACGGACTGATAACCACGCAGTTTGGTCCGATAGATTTACAAACATTTGAACATTTGAACTTCCGACGGTGAGCAACCGCGCGCTCCGCAGCGGGGCGCCTTAGATCGCTCGGCTACTCCACCGCGGCAGCCCTCACACCCCCTTACGGTACACAAAGGGTACACTCGGTCTTTAAGACCAACCGAGGTGCCGTTTCTTTCAGTTTCTCTCAGCATTTTCACTATCTGAGTGTCTTAAAATCCATTTAGTGCACCATTCGTTCTCTCTCCTCGCCACCATACCCCCATAGTTTTCTCATACACTTGATACGTATATTTTTCCCAATATTACAGACTTTACAGTTGACTTTGAAAGGAAAAACACAGAACTTGAGGTTACACGGGATACATTGGACCGAGAAAAATAAAGACATTCTGCGTACACCTCGGTCTTTTTACCGGTGGCAGAGAGTGCAATTCGTTAATTGCAGAACTTCAGACAGATGCTCAACGAAGAAAAGACTTATCTCGACTTCCTCTTCAACGGCCTCGAGGCTATTGTGGAGGCCAGAGTACTGATACGCGCTGAGAAAGAAGAGAGGGAATAGAAGAGGGGTGCCCTGGTCCAGATGACCGGTGCACAGGCTAAAGTTTAACTTCCCAATTTGGGTAAAAATTTTACTTACGACCTCGGCGATGTACTGTGCTGCTGATGGCAACGACCGTCGAAAAAACTATTCACATACAATGAATCGGAATAATTTTTGGTAATTTTATAGAACGCTTGCAAACATATATCGAAGGTGCGACAGTGACGGATCGACATGTCAAGCAGTGTCGCATGGTAGTCAAATAGACGAGTAAGATTTACGACGTTCAGAAGAGCAGTGTTGTCCATACTATAAATTACTTTAAGTTAGTTTAAGGAGTTTGTAAGCATAGGGACTAATTACCAACGTAGTTAAATCTCTTAGATTTACAACCATTTTTGAAGAGCAGTTGTCGCTATTCGATATTTTCGCTTTACGAGGATAATTCATTTACTGACAAAGCAAAGATACATCGACCAATGTTATGATTTTCATGAATATGTAATGATTTTTAAAGGTTGTGGTTAGGCAGGAATTAAATTGTACACCTTAAATTGGTGTGTGCAAATGTTATGATGTTTACCAACACATCAAGATTTTAAAGAATATGATTAGGTAGAAAGTAAAGTGTACAGCTTACATTGTTGCGAGTGAGGAAGCAACGCTGTGTTCACTCACAACAATTTAAGCTGTACTCTTAGGTTCATGCCTAACCACATCCTCTAAAATCATGACATATTGTATGTTGTATAATCTACGACATTTACTTATTCGATATATATTGTTTCGATCCGTTACAATCCCACCTTCCATATACAGTGTGCTACAAAAAGGTACGGCCAAACTTTCAGGAAACATTCCTCATACACAAAGAAAGAAAATATGTTATGTGGACATGTGCCCGGAAACGCTTAATTTCCATGTTAGAGCTCATTTTAGTATTTCTCTTTAAATGTAAATTGAAATAATTCGTGCAGACAATTGTCAAAATACCCAATTGTTTCGTTAGTATGTACTGCACTTCCTCGATTCACGTCATCAACACAGATTTTCTGTGAACGTTTCGGCAGGAATTGTTGGTGATGCCTTGACTAGGCCTCATGTTCTTCCACCTACGCTCACTGGAGCACGTTATCATGATTTCATACGGGATACTCTACCTGTGCTGCTAGAACATGTGCCTTTACAAGTACGACACAACACGTGGTTCATGTACGATCCTGCACATTTCAGTCGACGTTTTCGTACGCTTCTCAACAACAGATTCGGTGACCGATAGATAGGTAGAGGCAGACCAATTCCATGGCCTTCACGCTCTCCTGACCTCAACCCTCTTGACTTTCATTTATGGGGGCATTTGAAAGCTCTTGTCTACGCAATCCCGGCACCAAATGTAGAGACTCTTCGTGCTCGTATTATGTACGGCTGTGATACAATACGCCATTCTCCAGGGCTGCATCAGCGCATCGGGGATTCCATGCGACGTAGGGTGGACGCATGTATCATCGCTAAAGGAGGACATTTTGAACATTTCCTGTAACAAAATGTTTGAATTGACGTTGGTACATTCTGTTGCTGTGTGTTTCCATTCCATGGTTAATGTGATTTGAAGAGAAGTAATAAAATGCGCTCTAACATGGAAATTAAGCTTTTCCGGACGCATGTCCATATAACATATTTTCTTTCTTTGTGTGTGAGGAATTTCCTAAAAAATGTTTGGCCTTACCATTTTATAACACCCTGTATTTCGTTTGCAAGCATTCTAAGAAATAACCAAATTTTTTGCATTAACCTTGAAATAAATATTTTATGCTGTTCATGCTCTGCAGTCCTTGTATGTACTACTGTTCGCTCAGTAAATTAACACTCAGAGCGAACATTTTGTTCCCAGTATTACCACACTACGCCACCGTTTCGCAAGTAAAAGAAACCAAACATTATGACATAAATATGTCTGTGTTCTAGGAGTCAGTAAAGATATAGCAAAATGTTCAGGTCCTATAGTATAGCCGCCAACTGAAGATTCATTAAGGATTTCTATGACTACTCGTTTGGTTTCGTTTGTTCTGTATGCGACCGCTTATGGTTTGAAAGCTATGTACGGAGTGCGTCGCAAGAAGGCTTGGATTTACTGGCCGAAACTTTTCCAGGAGAGAATGTATCCGACTTCACGGTATGCCAGGAAGGTTGTAAGACACTACTCTCGCACTGGCGAAGAAGGTGGTTCAAACCAGCCGCTGGCCATCCTGATTTAGGTTTTCCGTGATTTTCCTAAGTCACTTCAGACAAATGACGGGATCGTTCCTTTCTAAGGACACGGCCGATTTTCTTCCCCATCCTCAGCAAATATCAATCAGATCGTGTTCTCCGCCTCTAATGACCTCGCTGTCAACGGAACGTTAAACCATAATCTTCCTTCCTTTCCTTTTTTAATATAACTTGTGTATTCGAATTTGCGAGGGAGACTCGTTATAATCTGATACCCCATAGCTAACGAAAGGGACATAAATATTGTTTGCGAAATAATGATCGAGTACAGTTTATCAACTGCACGCATGAAACATTCAACCTCGAACTGAACAACGTCCCGTCATTCTCAGCTACCAGAAACGACAAAAGCATTGATGCCATTTTCTCACAGTACATCGATCATTTCAAAAGAAAGCACCACATAACGTATAGTACATGGCAATGATACCTTAGAAAATTCTTTGACACTATTTAACCAATTATCATTAAAGATGGCTCATGGATGTATAATTTCATGGAGAAAGTTTTGATAATACTGAAGCCACTGAAGTGTGAACGGAAAAGGATAGCTTATAAAGTCCGAGAGGAAAATTAACAGAGGTATGTGACTTTTCATAGAGAGGGTGAAGAGCGAAGAGGAGATAAATGAGTATGCCGAGCGGGAATGGCCGTACGGTCTGAGGCGGCTTGCCACGGATTGCGCGGCAGCTCCCCGTCGGAGTTTCGAGTCGTCTCTCTGTATACATAGGGTGAGGCACCTGCAGCTAAGTCTTAAGAGCCCTTGTGTCGCCCCAACCGTAATAGATACAAAGATGCCGTTTGGACAGTGAATTGCAGGGACGGGCTACTTGAATACATCACATTTCATGTTTGTACTATTTTTTATTAAAGAGATATGAGGCTATTTTTTTCTTTAAAAGAAATGAAACCCTATGTTAAATTTTAGCGTAACATTATGGGCTTAAAAAGACCTGTTCGAATATGTGAATATCATAATATTTAGGCGAATGGTTTTTGAGACAGAGATATGTTCTCCTATAGTATTCGGTCTTCGAAGCGGCGTTGTCCAGAGCGACCTTTCCTGTTGTGTAGACTACACGGTAAACGTCGCGAGTCCGTCCTTACACAAACAACGCTACTTCGATGGACGAATACACTACGGCAACATATCTGTGTCTCAAAAACTATACGCCTAAATGTTATGATATACACATGTTTGAAACCGTCTTTTTAAGCCCAAAATATTACGATAAAATTTAACATAGGGTTCCATTAAAAAAACTAAAGATGGCCTCATATGTCTGTAATAAAAAATAGCACAAACATAAACTGTCATGTATTTAAGTAGCCAGTGGCCCTGGACAGAGAGAGAGAGAGAGAGAGAGAGAGAGAGAGAGAGAGAGAGGAGAGAGAGAGAGAGAGAGAGAGAGAGAGAGAGAGAGAGAGAGAGAGAACTTTGTTCTTAGCGTTACTTTTAGAAGTATGTTCAAATGTTTCTAAAGCTTACAGTCCGTAAACTAACAAACTACTTATGAACTAACTTATACTAAAGGCAGCACAAACAACCATGCCCGAGGGGGAATACAAACCCCTGCCGAGGAATGGCGTCGCGCATTGTAGCATAGCACCGCAATGCGCTCGAGGCTCTGCCGTGGCAGTAGTTTGTTATGTCAGTAGTTTTGTCCCTCAGGTTTACGAACATTTGAAATGTGGAGGCAGAGTTGAACATACAGAGGGGACTGGGAGAGAGGAAAAATGTTCAAATGTTTGTAAATCTGTGGTACTTAACTACTATGCTATGTTCCGTACAAACTACTTAAACTAACCTAAGGATAACACACACATGCGCAAGGGAGGACTCGAACCTCCGACGGGGAGCTTCTGCACACTCCGCAACAAGGCGCCTTATGAATGCTCCGTCAGATATGAACAGAGGGAGACGAAGAGATGAGAAGATAGAGAGAAAGTGATGAACAGATGGAGAGGAAGAGATGAATAGATGGAGCGGAAGAGATGAATGGATGGAGAGGAAGAGATGAGTAGATAGAGATGAAGAGATGAGTAGAGAGAAAGGAAGAGATGAGTAGTTAGACAAGAAGAGATGAGTAGATAGAGAGGAAGAGATGAATAGATGGAGAGGAAGATATGAACAGATGGAGAAGAGATGAGTAGATGGAAAGGAAGAGATGAGCAGATGGAGAGGAAGAGATGAGCAGATGGAGAGGAAGAGATGGAGAGGAAGAGATGAGCAGATGGAGAGGAAGAGATGAATAGATGGAGAGGAAGAGATGAATAGCTGGAGAGGAAGAGATGAATAGCTGGAGAGGAAGAGATGAGTAGTGGGAGAGGAAGAGATGAGTAGTGGGAGAGGAAGAGATGAGTAGATGTAGAGGAAGAGATGAGTAGATGGAGAGGAAGAGACGAACAGATGGAGAGGAAGAGATGAGTAGATGGAGAGGAAGATATGAACAGATAGAGAAGAGATGAGTAGATGGAAAGGAAGAGATGAGTAGATGGAAAGGAAGAGATGAGCAGATGGAGAGGAAGAGATGAGCAGATGGAGAGGAAGAGATGAGTAGATGGAGAGGAAGAGATGAGTAGATGGAGATGAAGAGACGAACAAATGGAGAGGAAGAGATGAACAGATGGATAGGAAGAGATGATTAGTGAGAGAGGAAGAGATGAATAGATGGAGAGGGAGGAAGAGATGAGTAGATGGTGAGGAAGAGATGAACAGATGGATAGGAAGAGATGAGTAGATGGAGAGGAAGAGATGTGCAGTGAGGGAGGTGGGGAGGTGAGATGAAGTAACGAGAGTATGGAATAAATAAACACCCAGACAAAGTTATTTACGCTGTGTGGATGGTCACGTGATGTCAATTTCCGGTCCGAAACGTCAACTCAGCCTCATTCTATACTATCGCGAGACACTCCCCACGTTACGCACGCCGTCCGGCGTTGCAACTGAGAGCCAAGCGCGCGTGCTCTCAAGAGGCACGAAGCGGTTAACGGCGACACCAGCAGGCAGCAGGCAGCAGGGCGGCACTCGAGAGGAGGTGGAGTGGCCCCACCACACGCACTCGCGGCGCGGCTGCGTGCGACTGTGCGTGCCGACGGAGGCAATAGCAGCCGACGCCATAAAGCGGCCGCCTGCGCCGCTTCCGGCCACGAACAATGCCCCCCTGTCTCACGGGGGGAGGACCCCCACAATGCGGCGCCTCGCGGCTCGCTCGCCCCGCCGTAATGGGCCGATCGCTTCTCGGCCCGCGGCCAATTAATCGACGACTTGTGTGGGATCCCTAATAGGAGCGTCTTCTGCCGCTCTTATACCACTTACTTTTTCCGGAACTAGCCGAATTAGATACAATGACTGTGATAATGGTACTCGGCCCCTCGACTGCCTCATTTCACGCCATTGTAGTTTATTTTACGACGTCTCGGAAGGCGGCGTTTGCTTACGGTATGAGCTCACATGGACCCATCTTCTTGACCAGTACTGCGCGTTTAAAGAAACATGAAGTTTGTTTTTTACGTTACGTACGCTCGACGTTGGGTATACTGGCTCCAATACTGAATCATTAGTAATTCATCATCATCAAACATTTCAATCATTATATGATGTGACCTCGTCGAGTTGTGAATTCAGGTAGGGTTTCAGCAGTCCTCTCCGAAGTGGAACTCTCTTGAGCAGTTCTATGTCACGTGTACCAGCGATCTTCTTGATATCTTTGTCCATCTGTCCGTCTGTCCGGTGGTCTTCCTCTAGCCCTCCGATGCTCTCTTGGGCTCCAGTACTAGCTTCGTCCATCTGCTGTCATTTCTCCTTGCGACATGGTAAGCTCATTGCCATTTCAAGGAGCCAACTATCTCTTAACATGACCTTAACCTTCGTCACATGTCATCTGCCGTTTTCTTATCTTATCATTTAGCAATTACTATTTCCTATATAATCAAAACTAGCGAACTCAGCAATTATTCGCAATTGCTGATACCTATGGTAATTGGATATACACCATAATCTCCTTGTCCTTCCCTATCCCTCTCCTCCACCCTTCTTTACTCGTGCACTTTTCCTCTCCCTTTGTCCATCTCCTCCTCCTACCCCTATCTCTGTTCATCATCTTCAGCCCACTACCTGTACACCTCTTTTTCCCACAGTCTATCCATCTCCTCCCTCATCTGAGTCTCTCCTCTACCTACCTTCGCTGTCGTCCCCTCCTCCACCTCTAACTCCTTCCTCTTTCTCCTCCTCCTTCTCCTCACTCATTCCCCTTCTCCTCCTCCTTCTCCTCACTCATTCCCCTTCTCCTCCTCCTCTTCCTTCTCATCCATTCACGTTTCTTGTTTCTGTACGTCTCCTTTTCCTCTCCTTCTGAAATAAATAGTGGTACATGTAATTGCCAGTAACATATTCTACATTATGCATTTATTCCAATCTTCCATTAGTCCTCCTCCGCCGCGTGGAATGGCCGCATGATCTAAGGCGTCATATTTTGAGCTATGGGGACTTTCCCGCCGGAGCTTCGAGTCCTCGCTCAGACGTCGGAGTGTGTGTGTGTGTGTGTGTGTGTGTGTGTGTGTGTGTGTGTATACAGAGTGTGTGTGTGTGTGTGTGTGTGTGTGTGTGTGTGTGTGTGTGTGTGCGCGCGATAGAGAGAGAGAGAGAGAGAGAGAGAGAGAGAGAGAGAGTTGTCTTTGGTGTCATTTAGTTTCAGTACTTTTAAGTCTGGGGACTGATGACCAAAGCAGTTTGGTCCAGTATTTGAACATTTACATTTGAGTCCACTTCCTCCATCCTCCTCTTTCTGTGCTCACATGCCCCCCCCCCCCCCACCCAACTCTTTCTCCTGCTGTCTCTGTACATCTTCTCCTACCTGCCATCTATTGAAAAAAAATATACCTGTAACTTTCATGGTGACTAATCGCATAGTGTCGAAGCATATTGCTAGTTACCATCCGCCTTGCCAGTGGTTCACAGAATTTAAAAACATTTCTTCACCAAAATATACATACACATGTCTAGTTTCATGATGGCCATGAAATCTACTGATCAATCAAATGACGTCGTCGTCTAATGCATGGTAATCTCAGCCATACACCATACGTTGGGTTGCGGAACATAAAAATCTTCTCGACGAAAAAAATACAGAAATGTACCAAATTTGATGGTGATCATTCATATCAAACGTGCAGTCCTACTGTATCGACTGCATGCCAATCAGCGCAGCAAGGCCATAATGAGTGCTTAGAAGGCGCAGCAACACGCGCCAATTATGACAAGAAGTGCGGCCCCGCTTATGGCCGCTACAGAGAGCAGCGATCTCCATAATACGGATTTAACCAGCCGCACTTGTTGGCCGGGCCCAGACAGGCGGACTCCGTACCAACGAGTTGTAGCCAGAAGAATCACCGAGAAGAATCTAACGTTAGTTTTGTTTATGAAAATTCATCGTGAAGATGGGGCAGGATTAGCAACTGGATACGTAATGAAAACCATTTATTTTTTATTTTTTCGTCACAATTGTACTATTTAGAAGTTGGTAACTAGTTTCAGACTTGTTCGTCCATTTTGAAACCATAGGCCTTATTCCAACCGTAACATGCGTTCACGGGCCTCCAACGATTGGGCGAGTGTTTAAATTTACAGATGGAGTTGGAGGCCCCTGAACGCATCATCTATTTTAACCTATTTTAAATTTCAATGTAATCATGTATTAACAGTGGACAACGTACAGATTTTACGTCATTTGCTGCATGCAGTGTATTGTTACGGTTGAAATAAGGTCTGTAGTTTGAATATGGACGAACAAGTCCGAAACTAGTTACCAACTTTTAATAGTGCAACTGTGGGAAAAAAAAAAAAAAAAAAAAAAAAAAAAAAAAAAAAAAAAAAAAAAAAAGGTTTTCATTTGTTTTGTTTGTCAGTTGGCGGTCTACCTGTTCTCACACTTCACACCAGAGGCAGTTAAGTATTTGTTTATGTTTGGTAAATAAATTCTTCTACAGTTCAGTATGACTGTTATAGTATTACTCCCACAGCCACATTACTGTTTGTGTGCCGGCCCCTGTTACATCTCCCCGTAGCCGAGACAGCACCAAATATGTCGTTCCTATCGTCAGGAATGTTGTGAAGTACGAGCGAGCGTCAGTAAATAAGTCGCAAACTGAGGTAGACACGCCAGTACTGCGTTTTATAAACGCCTGAACATTACTTTTCAGTTGACTCCACCTGTAAATTTAAACACTCGTCCAATCGTTCGAGGAGGCTTTAAAAGCCTGGGGCTTGGAATTTTTGTGGCAGTGTTTGCCTCCTATAAGTGACGCTCAAAATTTGTAACTTTATTTGTTTCCTTAAACTGCAGCAACCCACAAGACGGATGTGTCGTAGTGGTAGATAAATACCCCTACACAGCGCACAGTACTGGCGTGTCTGCCTCAGTTTTAAACTTATTTACTGACTCACCCTCGTAGATACAAAAGTTTTGAGTTTTCCACTCTGTTCAAATTTTCAGATTTTCTTTACTTACTGTTTAGAATTCTTTTTCTGAAATTTTTTCAGGACCATAAAAAAAGAACCCTTACCCTTTCAGTCTTCCGAATCATAAGCTATTATGTTGAAGTAAATCAAAAACACAATGAAAACCGCACTACCAGTTTCCCACAACTTTTCAAATTTTCCGGTCAATTTTTCAAAAATTTTCTTTCGCAGAAACTTTTTCCTGGGAATTACGGACGAAACAAAAGGAAGGTCAGACAATTTCATCGAGCGTACATACATGACCAGACATGGATACATACAAGAATATGTCAACCATAGAGCAGGAACAGCATTAATCATTTACTTCGATGTCAACACAAATGATTAATTTCCCCTTACATAAAATTATGCTTAAGTCATGAAATGAGAGGATATAATCCTTTCTGATGACCATAAATAACGAATGTTGTTTCTGCTTTGTAGGTGACAGGATCTTGTATGTACTCTTGTTCGCTAAGTAAATTAATTGTCATCATAAAGAGAACATTTCGCGCCGCGGTGAAGTAGCCGAACAGTCTAAGGCGCCTCACTGCCGAGCGTGCGGTTGTTCGCAGTCGGAGGTTCGAGTCCTTCCTGCGGCATGGGTTTGTGTGTTGTCCTTAATTTAGATTACCTTTGTTTAAGTAGTTTGTAAGCTACGGACTGGTTCGATAGATTTACAAACATTTGAACATTTGAGAACATTTCGTTGTCAACACTAGCTCACCACACAAATGTTTAAATGTTTGTTAAGCTTAAGGGACGTAATTGTGGAATCATCAGTCCCTAAACTTACAAACTACTTATGCACTACCTTACACTAAAGACAGCACAAACATCCATGCCCGAGGGGGGATTCGAACCCCGACCGTAGCGCCCGTGCAGACTGTGACTGGCGCGCCGCAGACCGCTCGGGCACTACGGTCGGTTCACCACACATCCGTCGCCTTACGTAAAACTTCACCATGTCACGATTCATCGTAACGCGTGAAAGAAGTGGCGCATAGAACCTTCTTTTATGTCCTTTCTTTCTTCTAACTACTTTTTCACGTAAAAATGAAAACCGTCGGAATTCAGATTGGCTGCTGCACCTGATTCGTCATTGGTTGCCACATTTCCAATCATTTTGATTTATTGCCAACATAAACACACTAAGTCGCACATAGTTGTACGTAAAATGTAAGCAAAAATATGTGTAAAAAATTTAACAATTTATCACAAAATAGATAATGTATATGAGCTGCCGAAAAACACTAAAGATCTTCTATCGAAATATGCTTAATTAAATAATGTTATTTATATTATAAACCACTGAAGATTTGTAGCATGAACAGGTGAAATATGTTTGGTAGATATCCTAGGCGCACCTTTTCCTCATATGGATGATAGAGCATAATTAAATATTTCTATCATTCGTGAGTTTAACTGTCTCCTTTGTTAGTTGCTCATACAAGCACATCCAAAACATATTGTTGCCAAGATTCTTCTTGTAAGACGTAGATGAGACAGTGAGGAAGCTGTTAATAAATTCAAAATGGAAAAGGGGGAGGGGTAAAAAGCAATTTGAAGGAAGCTGGAGCTGGTGTTAACATTACTGCAGTGACTCCTCTTTCCTGTGGTTCAGCAAGGGTGCATCATCTTTTCTCTCTACGTGGTCGATAATCTGGCGGAAGTGTGTTGTATAGTTACAGCACTTTCGGCATCCCTTATTTATTGCCAGCAAATCATGGTCTTGAATTACGTAATTACTGGGAACCAACAATTCCCATTGTATGAGCGGTTCGCAAGTTGCCTACTTTTTATGATCACCGTGGGAAATCTCACAGTGTTCCAAAGCATTGCCTTAATTTTAATCATGGTATACACTCACTAGAAAGAAAGAACCGTGTCAGATTGTTAGCATACTCTCCAAACAGGATCTGATATCTGCTTCTGTTGCAGGAAAGAGTTTCAGACGGTCTTTTCACACAGTATGTTACGATTTACGTTTTCCTCTTTCGCCGCTTAGAAGATAAGAAAAGTTGACGATATTATCATCAGCGTCACTACAGTGAAAGTGCAGAGGAGGAAGTGAGGAAGAATATAGGACGTACGCCAAAATAAGCAGCAGCTATGTTAGCCCAACAACGTATGTTGGAGAGCTTCTGTGGAATCTAGGATATGAGGTACTGGCGGAAATAAAGCTGTTGGGACCAATAATTGGTCGAACTAAAACTCCTCCATTGGTGGGAACACTGTCCGTCAATACAAATGTTCTGATTTCGAATCCTGTCTGCCATGAATTTTTAATCTAACACTCCACTGTAGACTGAAATATTCATTGCGAAAAGAAGCAGCACTAAATATCACAACAGCATAAAAAGTTAAAAAAATATATTGTAAGAAGAATTGAAAAAAAAGTTCTACAACGTGTCACCTTAGTTTTGTGAGGTCATTAGATGACTATTGTTTTCCTTTCCTCACCGCATCGTATTGTATTGTGCATGAATCCGTGGATTGTAATAAAGACAGAAAAGTATTTGCCTTTTCCTTTAAGTTTTAGTAAGACACTGCATGTATTCCTTCTTTTAATCTGAACTAATGAATATCTGAATTGTGGATATGTCCCTAATAGCGTATTTCTACATCGAAAATGCACTGTTTTCGAAAAGCTTTAAATTGCGACCCAACACGATAAGTCACGAAGGAATACCAACGCTGCTATTTTACCAGTCCTGTTGTACATATGATATTACTTCAATATTTTATGGTGATTCTCCTTGGCAGGAAATACTACTTGGAATCGTAAACCTGATTAGATATCAAAGATAGGCTTTTCGGTAGCAGGTTGTTCCAGAGGGCGAAGTATACCGTCTCATCGTGATCGTCGTAAAGGAGGGCCCCACGAAGTAGAATGACGAGTGGAATGAACATTCGCAAGATAACGCTGAACTTGTACTTAGGGTAATGACAGGCCGGCCGCGGTGGCCCAGGGGACTGAGGCGCTCCAGTCACGGTCTGCACGGCCACTACGGTCGGGGGTTCGAATCCCCCCACGGGCATGGATATTTGTGCCGTCTTTAGTATTAGCTAGTTCATAAGTAGTTTGTAAGTTTAGGGACTGATGACCACGTAGTTAAGTCCCATAAGCTATACAAACATTTGAACATTTGATTTGGTAATGACAGCTATTTTCGGTTACAGTGGCGGTTTTCCAAAGGGTTTCAGATTCTACATTCACTGTCAGGAGAAAATCCATTTCTCCTTATATTATGGAAAAGTATTCGCCGATTAATTTTCAGCAGTTATAATGCAGCAAAATTATGTGCCTTATCGTGACGGTACAATACATTTCGTAGCTAATGCTCTTACAGAGCTATTCTTCGAACGACTCTCGTCACGCCCTCACTGATGTATTTCTGCTGCTCACTCTCTCCTACTGTTTAAGTTTCACAGATCTCCTGCATGTATAGCTGCATTTGATGTCTCTGAAGAATAAGGAAAAAGAGTTACTTTATAATTATCTTATCAATAATGTATTCACTACACAAAAGTGTGTAAAACAGATCATCCTTCTGAAATTTATTTAAGGATTTAGGGATCGTCACAGTAGTTTTACTATGTTTGTATTCACTTAAGAAATTTGCCATTAGTAACTCAACCCAATTAGAAAGTAACAGCAATGTTCGTAGCTACAACACTAGGACAACGGATGGTCTTCACTCTTCGAGGTTAAATCGAACTTTGTCACAGAAAGGGTGTGTTACGGCGACACAAAGGTCATTGGTCACTAACGAAATAGCACAACAACTCTGAAAGACAACCAACTGCCATTTAAAAGGAAGTAAAATAATTTTTTAGATAGAAATTAGTAATAAAAATAATAATATAACTGAAAAATAATAAAACAGAGTAGGTGAGCAACCAGTCTGTTGCAAGTTGTATTTTGTCGATCAGGGTTTGGAAACCGCTGATAGGGATACCCATCGTGCTGTCGGGACCTTGATGGGGATTGATAAGGTTATTGTGACAGATGGGCTGTATACTTGTCATTCTGAAGCTTGTACAGTTGGTGATAACAGCCGTGTTAAATATTGTAGAAAAATGTTTCTACAGCTTATGGGACTTAACTACGGGGTCATCAGTCCCTAAAGTTACAAACTACTTATGAACTACCTAATACTAAGGACGGCACAAATATCCATGCCCGCGGGGGGATTCGAACCCCCGACGGTAGTGGAAATATTGTAGAAAACTGAATGCCTTGCAATATCAAGTAAAAATACATTTTATAAAGGTGACATGTTCCACAGGGTTACGAAATGTCATGTTCATGATCTATGAAACAAGTATAAATCGAACCTAATCGTGCCTCTCTACCTAATTGAATCGACACTCTAGGATTATTGAGTCACTCAATGCAGTATACCAGAAAACCCAAAGCGGTGCTGATGTTACTGAGCAATATCACAACAGCCAACTAAATCCCTACAAGGGTTATGCTATATTTGGCGACCATGACAGGACAACTTTTAATGTTTAGTTCAGACTGTAGACCGTGACTCCCAAACCTTTCTCTGTTTATTTCGTGCAATCAAATAAACAGTTCCAAGTCACAAGTATAAAATTCAGTTTACCTAGTCTACAGCACCAAACTTTCAAACTGCAAATGAGCCTCTCCACAGAACATACACCTACACTCACTTCGGAGTAAGGGGAGAGAGAGAGAGAGAGAGAGAGAGAGAGAGAGAGAAACAGAAAGAGAGAGAGAAACTAATGTCATCTTTCTCAATCCCTACAATGGTTATCGTATATTTGGCGACCATGACAGGATACCTTTTAATTTTTATTTGAGACTGTAGACCGTGACTCGGAACCGTTTCTCTGTTTCTTTCGTGCAATCAAATAAACAGTTCCAAGTCACAAGTATCAAATTCAGCTTACCTAGTCTACAGCTCCAAACTTTCAAACTGCAAATGGGCCTCTCTCAGCCCACGCACCTACACTCACTTCGGAGTAAGAGGAGAGAGAGAGAGAAAGAGAAAGAGAGAGAGAAACTAATGTCATCTTTCTCAATCCCTACAATGGTTATCCTATATTTGGCGACCATGACAGGATACCTTATTAATTTTTAGTTCAGACTGTAGACCGTGACTCGGAACCGTTTCTCTGTTTCTTTCGTGCAATCAAATAAACATTTCCAAGTCACAAGTATCAAATCCAGCTTACCTAGTCTACAGCTCCAGACTTACAAACTGCAAATGAACCTCTCCCAACACACGCACCTAAACACACTTCGGAGTAAGAGGAGAGAGAGAGAGAGAGAGAGAGAGAGAGAGAGAGAGAGAGAGAGAGAGAGAGAGAGAGAGAGAAGCTAATGTCACCTTTGCGGGAAAAATTGCGTGTTTCATAATGTAAGTTGTTGTTTTTCTCCCGCGGTCTCGCCGGGGCAAGTTCGACCCGCAGGGGCGCAGTTTTCGCAGATGACGCGAGGGGCGCCGGCGGAGCAAGAAGCTCCGGGCGTCACCTGCAGGCGGCGCGGGGATCGTTGGTAACGCACCGCGGCCCGGATTAGCATAACCCGGTGGGGAGCGCCCCGGCCGCTGTGGGAAAACGCAACCCCCGCCAGCTGCCGCCGCCGATGCCGGCAGGGTTCGCCGCGAGAAAACCAGGGCTGGAGCCCGCGACGCGGCGCGCGGAGCTCCTCAGACCGGCCGTAAGGCGAGCGGTTCGCACCTGCTGCCGCCTGCGAGGAGGAGGAGCCTCTGCCAGCTCACAGCTGCGTCACGCACCTGCCTCTTCCTTGCACGCTGCCAACTGCGCGAAGTGACCCCGTTATGGCAACTGTGTTGCCATTTGTGGCAACTGCGAAACAATTGCGAGAAACTTCCTACGAAATGGAAATATTCACACCCACCCCCTCCCCCACGCACCCCCGCCCCCCCCCACACACATATACAGGGTGTCCCAGCTATCTTGTCCACCCAAAATATCTCTGGAACAATAACAGCTACTGGAAAACGACTTTCACCGGTATCAATATACGGCTGGAGCCCATGAATGTACATATTAGGAAACATTCTAAAACGAAAGCAAATGTGTGGTTTTTTTTAAATGGACACCCTATACTTTTTTCTTCAGCAATCCATAGCATGACAAATCACATAAACAATGGCGTTGATTGCATCGCAATATTCAAATTACATCTCGAGGTATTACGACGCGAATTTGACGCTCGAAATACGCGAAACGCGCGTCTAGTGCACGTCCAGAGACTCAGGCGACAACCCCATGTTTATGTGATGTGTCATGCTACGGATTGCTGAAGAAAAAAGTATAGGGTGTCCATTAAAAAAAAAAAAAATAAAAAAAAACATAAATTTGTGTTAAAAAAACATTTGCTTTCGTTTTAGAATGTTTCCAAATATGTACATTCATGGGCCCAGCCGTACATTGATACCGGTGAAAGTCGTTTTCCAATAGCTGTTATTGTTCCAGAGATATTTTGGAGTGGACAAGATAGCTGGGACACCCTGTATATACTACTGGCCATTAAAATTGCTACACCAAGAAGAAATGCAGATAATAAACGGGTATTCATTGGACAAATATATTATACCAGAACTGACGTGTGATTACATTTTCAGGCAATTTGGGTGCATACATCCTGAGAAATCAGTACCCTGAACAACCACCTGTGGCCGCAATAACGGCCTTGATACTACTGGGCATGGAGTCAAACAGAGCTTGGATGGCTTGTACAGGTGCAGACGCCCATGCAGCTTCAACACGATACCACAGTTCATCAAGACTAGTGACTGGCGTATTGTGACGAGCCAGTTGCTCGACCACCATTGACCAGACGTTTTCAGTGAGAGATCTGGAGAATGCGCTGGCCAAGGCAGCAGTCGAACATTTTCCGTATCCAGAAAGGCCCGTACAGGACCTGCAACATGCGGACGTGCATTATTCTGCTAAAATGTAGGCTTTCGCAGAAATCGAATGAAGGGTAGAGCCACGGGTCGTAACACATCTGAAATGTAACGGCCACTGTTCAAAATGCCGTAGATGCGAACAAGAGGTGATCGAGACGTGTAACCAATGCCAACCCATACTATCACGCCTAGTGATACGGCAGTATGGCGATCACGAATACACGCTTCCAATGTGCGTTCACCGCAATGTCGCCAAATACGAATGCGACCATCATGATGCTGTAAACAGAACCTGGATTCATCCGAAAAAATGTCGAATTGATATTTGTGCACCCAGGTTCGTCGTTGCGTACACCATCGCAGGCGCTCCAGTCTGTGATGCAACGTCAAGGGTAACCGCAGCCATGGTCTCCGAGCTGATATCCCATACTGCTGCAAACGTCGTCGAACTGTTCGTGCAGATGGTTGTTTTCTTGCAAACGTCCCTATCTGTTGACTCAGGGATCGAGATGTGGCTGCACGATCCGTTACAGCCATGCGGATAAGATGCCTGTCATCTCGACTGCTAGTGATACGAGGCCGTTGGGATCCAGCACGGCGTTTCGCATTGCCCTCCTGAACCCACCGATTCCACATTCTGCTAACAGTCATTCGATCGCGACCTACAACCATACGACAAACCGCAATCGCGATAGGCTGAGTCCGACCTTTATCAAAGTCGGAAACGTGATGGTACGCATATCTACTTCTTACACAAGGCATCACAGCAACGTTTCACCAGGCAACGTCGGTCAACTGCTGTTTGTGTATGAGAAATCGGTACGAAACTTTCCTCATGTCAGCAGATTGTAGGTGTCGTCACCAGCACCAGCCGTATGTGAATGCTCTGAAAAGCTAATTATTTGCATTTCACAGCTTCTTCTTCCTGTCGGTTAAATTTCACGTCTGTAGCACGTTATCTTCGTGGGGTAGCAATTTTAATAGCCAGGAGTGTATATATCGCAAATTGCGAAATTTTCCAACATTATCTGCTCTTCTAAAGATGGACTATCGATCCATAACACAAACAAATTGCCGGACCCGGGTCTCCCACTATTTACCACTGCTGCTGACCAATGCTAAAATCTGTTCCTCTGAAACAGACAATAAAATGGAAAAACATGTCTGGAGAAAAATCTACGAGAGACGTACATGAAATCGAGAGCAACTTGATTTTTTAAGATCATATTCATTTTCAGACAAATCAAATATATCATCTTAATCTCCAAAATCGTAAAACAAATTATTTACAAAAGAATGGAAAAACTGGTAGACACCGACCTCGAGGAGCAGACAATACTTTACGACGTATCTTAGAACACCGGTCAATGAAAGGTAAACATACATTTCTAGCCATTGTACATTCGGAGAAAGGTTTTACAATGTTCAAAGAACACATTGATTCAGGCTTAACAAAAGCAACAATTCAACCATAGCAAAACATATATATGAACGGGACATAGCTTTCCAATAGATGACCTTAAAGTATTGCATAGTTTGGAAAAAAAAAAAAAAAAAAAAAATAGCTGGAATCTTGACTTCATCCATATGAAAAACGACGGAAATCCTAAAAGAAATGACAGAGTACAATAATTCTTATTTCTTTGAAAATTTTATTTACTACTGTCAAAAGAAAGGGGAGAAAAAAAGGAACGTGTCTCTAGTATCTAACAACACCTCTGTAAGTCACAACATATCATTATGTAACCTACGACATCAGTAAAAGACAACAAGACAACCGAAGACATACCAAGCTACTAACAACTCAAAAATCGATACTTTAATCGAATCAGGCTCTATTTTGATCTCCATGTTGGTTCCATCAACAGCTTTGATGACAGTGAAATCGCCATCTTGTTTCAAGCAGCAGCTATGCTAGCAGTGAGATTGTGTTTTTGAAGTATTGCTTTTTACGATTAACAAGCCCACAAGAAAAATGGTGTCATCTTCAAATACCAAAAACAGAAATCTACTCATCAAGAAGAAACTGAGTTGATAAAATTTTTACAATGAAACAGGTAGTCAAAAGAAGCAACACCGCATATAAGTTAGCTTTTTGTTTATCACAGGTTTATTGCTACAGGTAGGTAGATTTTGTTATTGTCAAACAATACTAAAATCCGTTTTCAATTTTTGTAATGCCTGAATAGCCTGAAGATGAGGCGCAGCCACGAAACATGTAGTTAAATAAACAAATATTATAGTTGTAGGAAGTTCGTGATTGGTTTCGCCCTAAAGCAAGCCAATGTTTTTACACGTAACTAACTGCAATTTTTTTTTATCCTAGAACAAATCAACAGTAAACAATACACCAGATGTTTACATTTTGAAAGCATTACACCACCTGAAGATGAATGAAAAAACCGAACCCGGTAATGGCACTCCTAAAATAGAGTTAAATAAAACCAATTGTGGTTGGCTCTTGTTCCACTCCAACAACTTATTTCACATAACAACCACGGTCTCAAACATGTCTACTTATTACAAAATTAATTGTTTCTAAATTAATTATCAAATAGTAATACGTTGAAATGTGGTGCTACAGACGAATGATAAAGAATAGATGGGTAGATCACGTGACTAATGGGAGGTGCTTAACCGAATTGGGGAGAAAAGGAGTTTCTGGCATATGCTGACTAAGAGAAGGGATAGATTGGAAGGACACATTCTGAGACATCAAGGAATTGTCAACTTAGCATTAGAAGGAAGTGTGTGGGGTGAAAATCGTAGAGTAATACAGTAAGCAGATTCAAAAGGATGTAGGTTGCCGAATATATTCTCAGATGAAGAGACTTGCACAGGACAGGGTAGCGTGGATAGCTGCATCAAACTAGTCTGCGGACTGAAGACCACAACAACAATACTTTCCAGTGCTGAAGTCGAAAGACAGAGTTGTAGTAATGCAACGGTTTGTCTTTATTTGTGTATTTTTGAATCAGTAAGGTACTGGAAAATGAGCTCATAACTCGAAACATAAATTGCACAAAATTGATAAAGTTTTGTGAAAGAAGGCAACAGTTATTTAACTCATGTTATATGAGGCAGCGCAACTGCCTAGAAAGCGGGAGACCCGGGTTCGAATCCCGGCTGGGTACATATTTTCAGCTTTGCGCATTCGCAGTTGATGTCATATATTCTGTGAATATGAAAACAATAACAACTGCAGGATCAGAAGTGACATCTGTTCTTTCGGAATAGAAGCCACATGTATATTTATATAATATGCCAGCGACAGGCAATGATCCTTTAGTTAGTGGGGAGGGGTAGGCATGTTTGAAGCCCTTACTCTTACGGGAATTAGTACATAGTGACTACGAGTTTGAGTACTGTGGGCAGGATAAAGCTGGAAATTTGTGTCTGACGGGAGGCGTGCTTAGGTACTGCTTGCTGGTGCGGTGATCACTGTGTCCCCGGTGGTGTAAGGGTCAGCGCAACTGCCTAGAAAGCAGGAGACCTGGGTTCGAATCCCCGCTGGGTACACATTTTCAGCTTTGCCCATTCGCAGTTGGTCATATATTCTGTGAATACGAAAACAATAACAACAGCAGGATCAGAAGTGACGTCTCTTCTTTCGGAATAGACGTCGGAATTTAACTGTTATGGGACGTTTTAGGCTAGAGAGTGAGCACAGAATTTTAAAAGTGTAAAGAACAACTTTAAATGAAGACTTGTTATTCACAACATTATTCTCTTACTTCCTAGCAAACGAGAGATTTCCGGGTTCTATTATTGACAGCTGCTACAATTTTTCGCGCCACAAATGCACCTAAATACGATGGTATTTTGAATGTGCTGGTGCACTTGAAATACACAATCGTTTGGCCGCATGTCTTTACGGCCCAGCCGCTTGGCGGCGCCGAAGTTGCGAAGTTGGACAAAATTACTAATAGGTTTTCGACTCTTATGTTAGATTTTACCAATATTTATCGGCAATAGATAATTTCTCTTAGCTTTACTGTATTGGGTCTGGATGTCCTACCAAATGGTGACGTACGAAAATTTGTGCCGGGCCGGGACTCGAACCCGGGTTTCCCGCTTTTCGCGGGAGGTCGCTTTACAACTAGGCTACCCCCGAACACGACTCCAGTACCGACCCAAACTTTCGTGTGCCACACTGACTGCACATATGAGTCCACTACATTCATAGCTTTTGTAGGACATCCATACAGTGGAGCTAATAGAAATTCGATATTGTGAATAAATATTGATAAAATATGTCATCACTGTAAGTAGAAGTAGATGGCGGATGGCCGGCCGCGGTGGCCGAGGTGACTGAGGCGCTCCAGTCACGGTCAGCACGACCACTACGGTCGGGGGTTCAAATCCCCCATCGGGCATGGATATTTGTGCCGTCCTAGTTCGTAAGTAGTACATAAGTAGTTTGTAAGTTTAGGGACTGATGACCCCGTAGTTAAGTCCCATAAGCTTTACAAACATTTGAACATTTGATGGCGGATGTTTTGGTACAAAAACAGTATAATATTCTCTTGGAAACTGTAGAGACACTTTACGACTCTATTCGTCGAAGAACTGGGTCTGTTATCAGGGCCAATGATGGACCAACTCCGTACTAATAAATATTAGGTATCCACCCCCTGTAGGTAGCTTGGAGACGCGACCCACAACTGGGAAGTGAGAGAGACGAATTAGTGACGTCAGGCGTTGTGACGTCAGCACGGAGGTGACCAGCCGGGCGCAGCACAGTGTTGAGCACTCACCGTTGTCGGCGCCGGAGGAGGCGCGCGGCGTCTGGCAGAGCATGGCGGCCCCCTGGTGCGCGCGACGCTTCCACGCACAAACTGCACCGCCGCCCAACCTCGACACTGTCTGCCCGGGTAGCGCACAATGGTGGCGCGGCGCGGCGCAGGGGGAGCGCCGTGAATACTGTACCACATGCGCCGCCGCTGGGGGAGGGGGCAGGGCGGCGCGCAGGAAGCGTGGTACGCATGCGCGGACAACACGTGCACCGCCGGCTCACGTGCGACCGCGCCACGCCGGCCGCCGATCCGTTCCGTTGGTAACCCGGGCACATGGCCCTGCTGCTGTGGTTCCTCCAAAAAACACGCATATCCTGCCAGGAAGTAGCTGTTTTGCCATTCCCCAGAGGCTTTCGGGGTACAACGGACAAGAACCGTGTGATCTGAATGTCTGTAATTCATCCTAGCTGCCCACGAAGGAAGGAAGTTAGCGTTTAACGTTCCGTCGACGATGTGGCCATTAGAGACGGAGCTCACACTCGGATTTTTGGCTAAGGATTGGGGAAGAAAATCGGCCCGGCTCTTAACAAACTAACCATCCGGGCATTTGCGTGGAATCATTTAGGGAAATCGCGGAAAGCAATCTGGATGCCTGGAGCGGGATTTGAACCACCGCCTATCGAACTTGGAATACGAGCCCACTGTGTTACCACTGCGCTACCTCCCTCGATACCTCCAGAGGCTTCGTTCGTCTATTCAGTAATTACCTGTGACAGTACAGGGATGTAATTTCCGATTCCGGTAATAATACCTGGTGATAAAAAAATCAGTATAAATTTGAAAACCTAATAAATCACGGAATAATGTAGATAGAGAGGTAAAAATTGACACACATGCTTGGAATGAAATGGGGTTTTATTAGAACACCCCCCAAAGCGTAAGAAAGAAATTTCACGTTCTCGATCCGTTTCTAAAAGACAGAAAACGGCACTGAAAAGTCAATATACAGACGATAGAAAGTTGAAATTGGTACACTTTCTTTACCTTACACTGTAGGCATCGACGATTTTTCGATATTCCCATTCCTAAGGAGCTGAAGTAGGGTACGAACGAATGTCTTTAAAATATATTCCTGTTAGTTTGGGAGCTACAACCCTTCAAATTTCCGGGGGCGGAGCCTGCGATAGCGTAACTCACTGGCCGAGTGGCTATCCCCTGGGGTACGGCCCACTGTCTCATGACCGCCAGCCAGTGAGCTACGCTGTCGTAGCCTCCGCCCCCTAAACTTTGAAGGGTTGTAGCTACCAAACTAACAGTGATAGGAATGTAGTTTAAATTGATTTGGACAGGGGGGGGGGGGCTCAGTTTGTTTTTCGGCCGACCCGGGACTCAGACAGCCTAAGTCCGCCACTGCTGTACAGTACTGTACTACTTTGTTTTGCGTGTGTGTTTGGGACCATGTCGCCGAGTCAATAATCTGGAAATCATAGATAAATCTTTATGTAGCTACTCGTGAGGGGCTACTGATGCAGTCTGCACGTCGAATAAGGAAATTGCTGATATAAATCCGTTGGAGATCATTCCATGATGATCAAGAGCAGATAATAGCCGCGGTGCAGTAGCTTAGCGGTCTAAGGCGAGCCTCTGCGGAGCGCGCGGTTGCTCGCCGTCGGAGGCTCGAGACCTCCCTGTGGCATGGGTGTGTGTGTTGTCATTAGGTTAGTTTACCTTAGTTTAAGTAGTTTGTAAGCTACGGACTAATAACCACGCAGTTTGGTCCGATAGAGTTACAAACATTTAAAAATTTGTTTTGTTAGCAGGTAATAAGTGAGCCATGTGGCTAACTTGAGGAGATATCTATTCTAAAGTTGGGGATATGTTTCTGCTGAGCTTTGGGATTAGGCAGCGGCACCAACTGTTGGGGTTCGGGGGAAATGGTGTCGTGGTGGCAGGAAGCAACAGAGAGGAACGGGCCACAGTCTAACACAGACGGTAACTATACTTTCTAGGGCAGGCATGGCCAAACACCTCGGCAGAGTTCCGAGCAGGAAGAGGAAGAACGCCAGGGTAAAGAGCAATATGCTAACATAATTCTGAAGTTGAGTTAGGTAATGACATTGACTTGCTATCATAGGATGTGTAGAACGTCATCAAAGGAAGTAGGTTAGAAAACTGTTTATCGGCCAGCGGCGGAGTGGCCGAGAGCATTGAGTCACAATGAGCCGATGCGCGAGGCCGTTCGCCGTCGGGGGTTCGAAGCCTTCCTTTTGCATGGATGTTTCTGCTGCCTTTAGTATAAGGTAGTTTGTAAGTTTAGGGACTGATGACCTCGCAGGTGAGACCCATAAACATAATAAACATTTGAACATGTTAATCTGAGAAGATACAACGGAGAACACCACGCTTCGTTACGGGCTCATTTAGTAAGTGCGAAAAAGTCGCAGGATTAATTAAAAAAACTGCAGTGGCGGACACTCCAAAAGAGACGTTCTGAATCGCTGTTCAGGCTTCTGCCAAAGTTCGAAAGCATATTCATGTACAAAAATCAACCAACATATTGCTTTCTCCTATGTATATATCGTGAAACGTCCATAACGATAAAATTAGATTACAGCGCATAAGGAGGCTTGCCGGCTATCATTTTTTCCACGAACTATACACGAATGGAATAGGAGGAAGTGACAACGGTACGAAAAGTACCCTCCGCCGCACATCGTTAGGCGGCTTGTGGGGTATGGATATAATATATTCGATTACGCACTGCTGATCATCGAAAACGTACATCAAGAAGGACAGGTTATATCAAATCAAAATTACATACAAATGGATCAGACATATACACTCGCCGTGGAGGTTCGAGTCCTCCCTGGGGCATGGGTGTGTGTGTGTGTGTGTTGTCCTTATGTTATTTTACCTAGGTTTAAGTAGTTTGTAAGCTACGGACTGATGACCACGCAGTTTGGTCCGATAGATTTACAAACATTTGAACATTTTTTGAACATATACACTCCAGGCCACGAAGAACACGTGATACAGACGCGAAACTTAACCAACAGGAAGAAGATGCTCTGATATGCAAACAATTAGCTTTTCAGAGCATTCGCACAAGGTTGGCGCCGGTGGCGACACCTACAACGTGCTGACATGAGGAAAGTTTTCAACCGATTTCTCATACGCAAACAGCAGTTGACCGGCGTTGCCTGGTGAAACGTTATTATGATGCCTCGAGTAAGGAGGCGCGATGCGTACCATCACGTTCCCGACTTTGATAAAGATTGTTTTGCAGCCTATCGCGATTGCGGTTTATGGTATTGCTACATTGCTACTCGCGTTGGTCGCAATCCAATGACTGTTGGCAGAATATGGAATCGCTGGGTTCAGTAGAGCAATACGGAACGCCGCGCTGGATCCCAACGGCCTCGTATCACTAGCAGTCGAGATGACTGGCATCTTATCCTCATGGCTGTAACGGATCGTGCAGCCACGTCTCGATCCCTGAGTCAACAGATGGGGACGTTTGCAAGACAACAACTATCTGCACGAACAGTTCGACGAAGTATGCAGTAGCATGGACTATTAGCTCGAACACCATGGCTGCGGTTACCCTTGGCGCTGCATGACATACAAGAGCGCCTGCGATGGCGTACGCAGCGACGAACCTGGGTGCACGAATGGCAAAACGTCATTTTTTCGGATGAATCCAGGTTCTGTTTACAGCAATATGATGATCGCATCCGTGTTTGAGGACATCGCGATAAACGCACATTGGAAGCGTGTATTCTTCATCGCCATACTGGCGTATCACCTGGCGTGATAGTATTGGTGTGCCATTGGTTACAGGTCTCGGTCACCTCTCGTTCCCATCGACGGCACTTTGAACAGTGGCCGTTACATTTTAGATGTCTTACGACCCGTGGCTCTACCCTTCATTCGATCCCTGCGAAACCCTACATTTCAGCAGGATAATGCACGACCGCATGTTGCAGGGACTGTAGGGGCCTTTGTGAATACGGAAAATGACCGACTGCTGCCCTGGTCAGCACATTCTCCAGATTTCTCAGCAAATTAAAACGTCTGGTCTATGGTGGCCGAGCAACTGGCTCGTCACAATACGCTAGTCACTACTCTTGATGAACTGTGGTGTCGTGCTGAAGCTGCATGGGCGTCTGTACCTGTACACGCTATCCAAGCTCTGTTTGACTCAATCCCCAGGCGTATCAAGCCCGTTATTAGGGCCAGAGGTGGTAGTTCTGGGTACTAATTTAAAAAAAAATGTTCAAATGTTTGTTAAGCTTAAGGGACTTAACTACGAGGTCATCAGTCCCTAAACTTACAAACTACTTATGAACTACCTACAACTAAGGACGGCACAAATATCCATGCCCGAGGGGGGATTCGAACGCCCGACCGTAGTGGCCGAGCAGACCGTGACTGGAGCGCGTCAGTCCCCTCGGCCACCGCGGCCGGCGGTACTAATTTCTCTGGATCTATGCACCCAAATTGCGTGAAAATGTAATCAAATGTCAGTTCTAGTATAATAAATTTGTCCAATGAATACCCGTTTTTAATCTTCATTTCTTCTTGGTGTAGCCATTTTAATGGCCAGTAGTGTATTTGGGAAATAACATATCGAACGGAGATCACGTACCGCGCGGTAGTGGCTGTGCTCTCTAAGGCACCTTGCCGCGGAGTGGGTGTCTGTTCCCCGTCGGTCCGAGTATTCCTTTCGGGTTTGGGTGCATGTGCTTTCTTAGCATAAGTTAAAGTAGTTTTTAAGTCAAGGGACTGATGACCATTGCAGTTTTGTTCCATAACTTTAGAAACATTTTAAATGTTCAAAGATCACGTGATTGAAAATAGATCAACAGGCCACAATCTCGATGTTTGTTAATTCGTTACGGGAAGAATCGTGGTTGCCAGTAGTTTCATGGTATTGTCTTTCTGCACATTCCCGGCGTCTAAGACATTTGCAACTTTGCTTTTCTGCGATGAATTTCAGAATATTTCCACCTAACTACTCTACGTGATCTTCAGACTACTAGGAGGGATCTCATGACAGAGAGGAGCACTCAGGTACTGAACAACAGTCTCCAGCTCTGGCACCTGGATGCCACGCGCTCTGCGACGAAAATAGGCCGCGTGGTTGCTGCCAAACCAGAAGGAGCCAAACAGTGCTCACTTCTTTGTTCCTCATTCCTCTGTAGAGGTCGATGGATTTTAAAACGACCAGTGCCGGACGCAGCAGTCGTGTATCATGACTATCCCGTCCAAATTGTCGGAAGCGGGTACAGCAGTTGGCAGTCACGTAGACGATAGTCCTGTGGTCCAAGTCTTGGCAAGTGATCTTTAATAATAAGTGTGAGATCATCCATATAACCACTAAAAGAAATCCGTTGAATATCATTTACACGATAGATCAGTCAAAGCTAAAGGTCGAAAAATCAACTACATACCTAGGAGGAACAATTAAGAAGAACTTAAATTGAAAAAAAAAAAACAAAAAAAAAAAAAAAAAACAAAAAAAAAACAAAAAAAACCCATAGAAAATATAGTAGGGAAGGTGAACCAAAGACTACGTTTCATTGGTAGATCACTTCGAATTGCAACAGATCCAGTAAAGAAACTGGCTAAACCACACTTGTGTGTCCTATTTTGGAGTATTGCTGCGCATTGTGGGATCCCCACCAATTGAGGCTGACAGACGATTTAGAGAAAGTTCAGAGAAGGATAGCTCGTTTTGTATTATCGAGATATAGGGGGGAGAGTGTCACGGAAATGATGCACGAGTTGGAGTGAAAATTAAAAGAAAGGCGTTACTCGTTGCGACGAGCTCTATATGCGAAATTTCTTTCAGCACATTTCTATGCCGAATGCGATCATATTTTGTTACTACCCATCTACACTGGAAGACATGATCCTAAGATTAAAATAAGAGATTTCAGATCGAAAAGTGAAAGCATATATGCGCATCCATGGGGATTCGAACCCCCGACCGTAGAGGTCGTGCAGACTGTGTCTGGCGTGCCGCAGACCACTCGGCCACCGCGGCCGGCTGTGCGCAGTAGCTCCATTGTCTTTGCTTCGGAACTATTCGTGCGCAACCGCCAGAGCTCGAGTAACCAGAAGCTGGCGTCTCTACCAGCTCCAAACCGAATGTTAAAAGCGGCGATTGCCCTCCCCTTATCTGCCCTCCCTGCCACGGGAGCGCCAATATTCTGCCTCCAGGGGGTTCAGAAGAGAATGTGAACCACAGTAGCGCATGCGCATTGTAACTCTGCGGCCACTGTCGCCTATATTAAGCGACCGCGTTACGGCTCGCATACGTGGTGTCTCCGCGACGTGAATGTTTCTCATGCGATAGAAATACTTCGAATGTGCAAATAAAATGAACTGTTTTATTTTATTTTATTTTATTTATCTATTCTTTTTTATTTTCACAACGACCATTTTTCAGGGACCGAGCGAGGTGGCGCAGTGGTAACACACTGGACTCGTCGCATTCGGAAGGATGGTGGATCAAATCCGCCTCCGGCCATCCAGATTTAGGTTTTCAGTGATTTCCCTAAATCACTCCAGGCAAATGCCGGGATGGTTCCTTTGAAAGGGCACGGCCGATTTCCTTTCACATTCTCACCCAAACTTGCCGAGCGTAATCTCCGTCTCTAATGACCACGCTGTCGACGGGACGTTATAACTCCAAGCTTCCTTCTTTTTTTCAGGAGGTTTACCGAACCAGTGAACATATAGGACGCGGCCTCACTGTTGTTAATATGTCTTATACCATAAGGCAAGAAAAAATAACGAAATTTAATTTTTTTTCACTTAAACTAAACCCTTCTCTAATAATAGGCGTTACAGAAAATAGCTTGATATTTCTGGAGTTAAGTCAGTAGATCTTTGTATGGACTAAACTTCTCATAGCAGATGTCAAGCCTAAAAGCGTTGAACACACATGATGTAGAGGAACCAATATAATTCGGCCGCAAGAACAGCTGTCGCGACGCTGAAGTAAGGTCAAACACGACGCCTATAGCACCGTAATGTTTATCCTCTGCTACTGTGCCCAGTGCGGCTTGCATTTATAACGACTAGCTTTTATACTGATCCTTTCAGAACCGAGAGGTGACCGGCGCCGCTGCTGGTCGAACACGTGGGCGTTCTCGAGAGAATCCGTGAATAGGTCGCGGCGCATTCGGCCGTTCCGTCGAAGTGAAAGGGAAATGAATGTATAAAATAGAAGCTTATTCAAGAGTGAGAAAGCGAGCAAAAAAACGACAAGTGCGGCGGGCGGTGGTAGGGCGCGAGCAACGCGACACTGCTCGGCTCGGCTTTCTGTTTCTCACGGCGCAGCGCCTTGGGAACGGGTGCTCTCAATGCGGGTGCTCGCCGCCTCGCCCACAGGTCCCGCGTACAAAAGGCCGCACCGCGGTCCAGGAAGACGCAACCTCCAGAGGAAGAGGAGGAGGAGGGGCGGGAGGGCGTCTGGGAGGAGGGAGGGAGGGAGGACAAGGACGGGGAAGGACGCCTCGCGCGTGAGCCCACAGCCAGGAAGATGGCCCGCCGCTGTTTGGCTTCCCCATAAAACACGGCAGGCGTGTGTGTACGTTCCGTACCTGCAGTCGCCCAGACGTGTCCTTGTCGGTTGTGGCTCGTTTACTATGTCACAGAGTTGCACCGCGGTCTAAAGTGGGCATTACGCGACGACCCGCCCCGGAAGTTGAGCGTCTAGCCAACGCCACCTAGATACGAGGCCTGTGCGCTGCCTGCCAAGAGCAGTCATAACACAAGCAAACTATTTGTATTACATAGCATTGTGATGAGTTTGCGAATACGTACTCGCTGCAACAAGTGTTTCAGAATGTCTTAATGTTATATGCGAGGCGCGTCCAGAAAGTAAGTTCCGTTTGGTAATAAAATGAAATTGTACACAGATACAAAACAAAGTTTTATTGCACAAAATTATACAACTCTTAAACTACTTTTCCACATAACTGCCGAAATTTTGCAGGCATTTGTCATAGCGTGGCACCAGGTTTTATATACCTTATTCATAGAAATCTGCCGCCGGCCGCTGTGGCCGAGGGGACTAAGGCGCTCCAGTCACGGTCTGCACGGCCACTACGGTCGGGGGTTCGAATCCCCCCTCGGGCATGGATATTTGTGCCGTCCTAGTTCGTAAGTAGTTCATAAGTAGTTTGTAAGTTTAGGGACTGATGACCCCGTAGTTAAGTCCCATAGACTATACAAACATTTGAACATTTTTTTTTTTAGAAATCTGCCGCCTGTGTCTTCAACCAGTTGGAAACAGTTTCTTTCAGCTCGTCGTCATTGGTGAAGTGATGACCGCCAAGGAAAGACTTGAGATGTACTGGATCTTGTCATCAATAGCGTGAACCAGTTCTCATGTAACCAAAGGTGGACGCCCACTTCGTTCTTTATCGTGCACATCACTACGCCCGCCATTGAACTGTCGGACCTATCTTATCACCATCGAATCACTCATCGCATTTTGTCCGTAAAATCACAAATTTGCCGATAAATTTCACTTGGTTTCACTTTCCTCCCATTCAGAAACCGAATCACCGACCTGATTTCACAGGCGGCGGGATTTTCAATCAACGTCGACATTTCAAACAAGCACAACAAAGCGTACATAACTGACAGCGATCTCCAAATGGCGCACGTCGATCTCCTTGATACAAATCGTCTACAGCGCATGTGCGGAACTGCAGTTGCAGCGCTGCAGCGGAGATAAATTGAAACGGAACTTACTTTCTGGACGCGCCTCGTATGTGATTCTCTGTACAGATTTTTGCTGGTATGAGACAAAACGAGTGCTATCGACAAGGGTTCTCAAATTGATTCCGTATTTCTTGATTTCCAGAAGGCTTTAGACACCTTACCTCACAAACGGCTTTTAATTAAATTGCGTGGTTATGGTATATCGACACAAATTTGCGACTGGATAGGGGATTTCCTGTCAGAGAGGACACAGTTTTTAGTAATCGATGGTAAGGCATCGACTAAAACAGAGGTGATATCGGGCGTTCCACAGGGTTTGATTTGATTTGATTTCATTTTCTCAGGGAAGCCAAAACAGTCTTGGTCCAACCCGCCACTGCCCGCACCGAAACTAAGTTTATTGTGCGGTATCGCTCCCTGTATATCTAGTAAAGCCAACCAATGCCCTTGAACAGTGCAAGGAGTCCCTTTACCAGTTCTTTATTATACACAATTTCTTAGGGTCTGGTTGTCCCAAATGTTCTGTGCCTTTTACTCTCCAATGCAGTGCATTCGAAGATTAGATGTGATGCAGTTTCATTACCGTCATCACAGATCCTACATTTAGGGTCCTCTTCTGTTATTCCTATTGTATGTAGGTGTTTTTTGAAATTCCCATGGCCTATCAGCAATCCAACCTTTAGTCTAATCTCTCTCCTGTTCAGGCCAAGGATTGCTGAGCTTCTTTTAAAACATGGCCTTGGCATCATTGCCTTGCCTTGTTTTTGTTGATAGACTTTGGTGCAGTATTCTACGTGCTGTGTTCTGAGCCAGTTGCGTAGCTCCAATTTGATCATTGCCTTGGTGATTGTCAGGACAGGTTCCGGTCCAATAAATGGAGTCTCTGTCCCCATCCTGGCTAATCTGTCGGCATGTTCATTGCCACTGATCCCCGAGTGGCCAGGGACCCACAATAGATTTACTCTATTGTTTTCCCCTAGCTCCACCAGAACCCTGTGACATTCTGCAACAATTTTAGACTTTATTGCAGGAGCTGCCAGTGATCTCAGGGTTGCCTGGCTGTCTGAATAGATATAAATGCTACGGTCTTTGTAGCACCTACACAAATTCTCCTCCACACACGCCCTGATGGCAGTGATTTCAACCTGGAATACTGAGGCCAGTTTCCCTAGAGAGATGACGCCCTCCAGTCTTGACTGCACCCCGTATACCCTTGGCCCCAACGCCTTGGTCTGATTTTGACCCGTCATTGAACCAGACAATATCTCCCGTACGGTGTCGAACTATTTCCTCCCACTGCTCCCTACTTCCAATTGTTATATTGAAAGGCTTGTAGAAGCAGTATGGGGTTATAATATAGTCGGCTGGCATTTCCCCAACCTTTCCTATATTTACCTCACTCACTATTTTAGTGTGTGATTCTGGATATCGCAAAGAGTTCCAGTTTTTGCCAGTTTTGAGTCTGTATGCACCAGCCGCTGCCTCCATCTTGACCCAAATGTGTAATGGGGGCATATCCAACATGGTTTCCATCCCAGCAGTTGGTGTGCTGCTAATTCCGCCTGTTATGGCTAAGTAGGCTAATCTCTGCACCTTACCAAGCTCCTTAGCAGCAACCTGCTGTTCTACTTTCTTCCACCACACGAGCGCCCCATAGGTGATCCTGGGTCTAATCACCGTGGTGTATATCCAGTGCATACCCTTGGGGCTCAGGCCCCAATTTTTGCCACAAGCTTTCCTGGTATTTACCAAAGTACCTTTTGCCTTGGAGCAAATATTCCTAATGTGAGGGGTCCACTTTGAAGTGTTGTAGCTCCCAAACAGTGATAGGAATGTAGTTTAAATTGATTTGGACGCATCTGGTTTCAACGATTCCAATGCACGATAGAAAAAAACTATTGTTCCATTTAAAAAATTATATCTTTGTGCTGTAACTCTGTGGAAAATGATACAATAAACTGTGTCCACAGCTCCGCAGAAAGTGTAACATTTCTTGTGTTGACCTACCGCATTAAAATTTCCAGTCACCTATTATTTTATAAATTACAGAGGCAAACACACTTAGTGAAACACCCTGTTTATCAGTTTTTGGCAGCTGAATGCCTTGTGATACAATTTTTGTTTTTAGTCATTGTAAATATTCTTTATAACTCTAGGTGTATTTGCGTGTCGGAGGAATGACTTGCATGTAAGTGTTAATTCGTAACATACCGTGGCTGAGTGGATAATCTCCTAAGGTCTTAAGAACCAACCCTTCTACCAGCTTGGGAAAAACAAAATACTCCAATGCAGCAACTATCGCAAATCAGTCGCCGGCCGCGGTGGCCGAGGGGACTGATGCGCTTCAGTCACGGTCTGCACGGCCACTACGGTCGGAGGTTCGAATCCCCCCTCGGGCATGGATATTTGTGCCGTCCTAGTTCGTAAGTAGTTCATAAGTAGTTTGTAAGTTTAGGGACTGATGACCCCATAGTTAAGTCCCATAGACTCTACAAACATTTGAACATTTTTTAGTGAATACATTATTGATAAGATAATTCTAAAATATCTCTTTTTCCTTATTCCTCTGAGAAATCAACTGCAGTTATACATGCAAGAGATCTGTGAAATTTAAACAGTAGGAGAGAGAGAGCAGCAGAAATACAACTGTGAGGGCGTGACGAGAGTCGTGCGCGAATAGCTCTGTAAGAGCATTAGCTACGAAATGTATTGTGCCAGTCACGATAAGGCACATAATTTTGCTGTGTTATAACTGCTGAAAATTTATCGGCGAATACTTTTCCAGAATATAAGGTGAAATGGATTTTCTCCTGACAGTGAATGTAGAATCTGAAACCCTTTGGAAAACCGCCACTGTAACATGTGGTTTGCTTTAAAATATGGACACACCACTATGAATGCTTGATGTGACTTGCTCAGAGTGTCCACTCTTTCTGCTAGCAGCGGGCAGAGTTGTCGAATTCGATTCAGATACTAACTGATCCCTTTCCAATACCTTCCTTTTGCTCATTAAAAGTTGCCGAATCGGAGTGTGGCCTTTGTTACTGCTCCTTCCCCAAACATAGCCTGCTGTCAAGCATCACGTTTAACGAGCTCCAGACGACTAAGGACTTAAACCGTTGTTATTGTTGTTCTCTACATCTACATGAATACTCTGCACGAGAATGGCCGCGCGGTTTTGGGCGTCATGTGGCGGACTGCATGGCCGCTCTTAATTTAGTTTTAAGTCCTCGCTCGGGGATGGGCGTGTGTTTTGTCCTTAACATAACATTCGTTTTAGTTTATGTAGTTTGTAAGTCTAACGATCGATGATGTGAGCAGTTTGGTCACTGGGGTTACATTTTTTGAACTTTGATTTTTCTTATTTTTCAAGGACCATTTCTTCCTATATACGAGGGCGAGTCAGTAAATAAGTCGCAAAATGAGGCAGACACGCCAGTACTGCGTTTACAAGCCTGAAAATTGCTTTACTTTTCAGCTGACTCCACCAGGAAATTTAAACACTCGTCCCATAGTTCAAGAAGGCTTAAAAAGCCTGGAGCTTTTAATTTCTGTGGCAAAGTTTGCATCCTCTTCAGGTGTAACGTTATTTGGTTCCTTGAATTGCTGCAACCCACCAGACGGATGTGTCGCAGTGGTGGAGAAATACCCCTACACAGCGCGCGGTACTGGCGTGCCTACCTCAGTTTGCGACCTATTAACAGACTCACCCTCGTAGATAGGAGTCAATATATTTTCGTTTCCGGAAGAGAAATTTGTTAATTAAAATTTTCGTAAATATATGTTGCTGCAACAAAAAATACCTTAAAGTTTACGGGTTGTAACGCGGACAAGAAAGAAATCCCCCTTTTTTTCCGGAATTCCAGGTTAAAATACACTTTTTACCGGATAAAATACACCTTGTTCCATGTTAAACGCCAATATCCTTTCCCTTCTAGCTGTAAAACTTATCAATAGTTTGAAACCGAAATGTTTTAATACTGGCGTCAAATTCCGCAGGGTTCATTGCACCAACGGTGTCATCGAATTTTTTCGGGACTGGTGCGCGTTGTTAATGTTCACTCATGAGTTAAGTACAGATACAAATGAGAATATTGATTTTATTTTCTTATGTTTCGTAAATGAAGTTCGCCTATATTTCAATTTTGTCCTGATGACATACACGCTATAATTTGTGAGAAATTCGATGATCATTTATATCGTATTTGTAAATTAATTTGCTGTTTAGGATGAATGTATTACAGTTTTCCAATATGTTATTCGGCAGGTGCAATAGAACAGTTTTAATTGGTGCTAGTGAAATGATCAGCAATCTAATAGACTTTCTTGCTTCTCAAAAGTATGTGTTATTTTCTATGAATATGTCATAATTTTTCGAGTGTCGTTTGACCATCCACCACGAATTAGGCAGGTATTGTAATTTTCCATATACAGGGTGTCCCATTTATTTTTGACCACCCAAAATATCTCTCGAACATCAACAACTATAGTAAAACGTCTTTCACCGGTATAAACGTAAGGCAGGGGCTCATGTAAATATTTTGAATCACTATAAAACGAATGCATATGTGTCTTTTAACACAAACTAATGTGTTTTTAAATGGACGTCCAATATTATTTCATGGGCAATCTATAGCATGACAAATCACATGAACAATGGCGTTGATTGCATCGCAATACGCCAATTAGATTCCGAGACATTGCGACGCGAAGTTGACGCTTGAAATACGCGAAACGCGCTGCTAGCTCACGTCCTGAGACTCAGGCGAGAAACCCATGCTGCTCAGGACGTGCGCTAGCCGCGCGTTTCGCGTATTTCAAGCGTCAACTTCGCGTCGCAATATCTCGGAATGTAATTGGCGTATTGTGATGCAATCAAACCATTGTTTATGTGATTCGTCTCGTATGGATTGCAGATGAAATAATATAGGATGTCCATTTAAAACACATTAGTTTGTGTTAATAGACACATATGCTTTCGTTTTAGAATGTTTCAAAATATTTACACTCATGAGCTCCTGGCTTACATTGATACCGGTGAAAGTCGTTTTACAATAGAGGTTGTTGTTCCAGAGATATTTTTGGTGGTCTAGATAAATGGGACACGCTGCATATAAATGCATGCTCTTCTTACGTAGCAGTTAGTGACTAGCAGAAGCCACGTTCTGCTGCAAGTAAATACATGAAATATAAAAATTATGTACCGGTTATTCGTTTTCAGTAGTGATGTACGGCATATTTATGCATCACCAAAGAATTTATAAACGAGTAAGCCTACCGTTGTTTTAAACTGACACCTCATATTCACTCTCATCTCCGCTATTGTCGTCATTAGTACTGAATGGGTCTGGTCATCTTTTAGGCGCTCTTTCCCGAGAAGATGATCTTGTGTTCCATTCAGGGCACATAAAATGCTAGTCTTCTTGAATCTCTTGTCTACTGTTTCAGGAGTGATCAGATTCCAAGAACGCATGATCCATTCCGTAAATTATTTCTGCCAAAATTAATATATAAAGCAGTGTGTCCGTATGTATGTGCGTACGTATTGCATACAAATCTACAGTTTTGTTCCAATCTTTATGAAATTTTGTACAAGTAAGCTTCAATCCACGAGGACGGTCGCTGTAAGTGTAAAAATCGCGTACGACAAATAGTTCACGAGATATGACGTCATAAACAATGAGATGCGTGAAAAACTGCTGCATTTAGCGACAATGCTGCTCATTTTTACCTAGACCACTAGTCCGATTTCAACCAAATTTGGTACACACATTCCTTACCATGAGATAACAATTGCTGCAGGGCTAAGAATCACATACGAAACAAGGTTCAGAAGATATGACGTCATAAACAATAGGAAACGCAAAAAAATGCCACATAATGAGCCGGGAGTTCATAAATAGACTGTACGAGAATGACAGTATTTAGCGACTTGCAACAAACTTTAATCATAATTTCAAACCTATATTAAGCTTTTCCTCCCTGCCAACCATATCAAAATGAAGAAAGGAAAAAAGTTTCTTGCTTACTACTTTTCCGCTGTTGTAGACTAAAAGTACGGCATTCGAAATGACGTTACAATTTAGAATATCTTTACTGCCGCAGTAAATTTTACAGACAATATACACGGATATAGTTGAGTGTACCTGCTAAATTGTACCACAGTACGACACGTACTTCATGAGATATTAGCACATAAACAGTAACGTTCGTGGAAAACCGCCCTTTGCCGCACCAAGTTTTAATCTATTACTTCTTTACTAGTAACTGTATTCCCAAGAGATTTTACAGACATACAGCCCTTATAAAAATGAATATATACCTGAAAAATGGCAGGAATAAATAAATAAATATCCGGGCAACGCCGGGTTTTCAGCTTGTATCACAGAACCTTAGTCACGAATTTTCGAGATTTTTTACATTTCGTATTTTCACAAAAATAGTAAGGGGGTTCTAGAGGCGGTGGGATACTACAGTCGAGTAAATACGATAATCATAATAGCGTGAAACACGCATAACATAGAAAAGTGATAGTGCTTACACTAATGCTCAAAGAACAGCTGCGGGATTTCGTTGAAGTGGTTAAAACATCGTGGAAGAGATATATTATCACTTCATCACAAAACTTTGATTCATTATTTACAATGCGTTTCTGCACCAAACATAAGCCTACGTTGCAGTGTGCTTGCTGACAGGTAGATTATGAAATTCATATCATAATTTGAAAATGCAGTTAATGTGGCTGTCGATATTTTGTCAGCTGCGTCCGGAGGAATACCAGGGACTTGTAGACTCACTTCCTCGGTGTCTCACTGCAGTTCGCAGACCTACAAGACGCCCAAGACGATTTTAGGAGCCTGTCGCATTACAGTTGCTAAGTCAGTATACATCTATTTGAACACACTTTTCGTATTAGCCGCACGTACTGGAGCGCCGTGTTGCGGTGCGCGCGGCCGTCTGCCGTCGGGGGTTCGAATCCCCCATCGGGCATGGGTGTTTGTGTCGTCTTTAGTATTAGCTATTTCATAAGTAGTTTGTACGTTTAGGGACTGATGATCCCGCAGTTAAGTCCCTTAAGCTCTACAATCATTTGAACATTTGAACGCTTTCCGTATTCACTCATTCTTTTACTTTTACAAGTTTTACACTCCTTCTCCCTACCCTGTGTCGTAGAACCCTCCCTCCCCCCTCCCTCTCTATCTCTCTCTCACACACTCTAGTTGTGTCTTATATTTCCTTTTCTCCCATTTCAATTCTATACTTTCAGTTATTCGATCTGTCTGTCGAAGTTATGTTATTATTCCTTAATATATCAATGCAAAAGCTTCGCTTAACTTCTCCGCCCCTATCTCCGACTACCCGTGTCCACGAATAATTAAAAGTGCGAGGGTGAGGTGCAAAAAGAGGTATACACGCCAGTACTGCGTTTACTGCTTTACTTTTGAGCTGACTCCACCTGTAAATTTAAACACTCGTTCCATCGTTCGAGGAGGCTTTGAAAACCTGGAGCTTGGAATTTTTGTGTATAGCTTTTGCATCCTGTAAGTGACGCTCTTGAGCTGTAACTTTATTTGGTTGCTTAAACTGTTGCAACCCACATGGCGGGCGTGTAGTAGTGGTAGAGAAATACCCATACACAGAGCGCAGTACTGGCGTGTCTATTTCACTTTGCGACTTATTCACTGACTCAGCCTCGTAAATACTGACTGTCGTAGTGATGACAAACGGTCTACTTCTACGTTC
Organism: Locusta migratoria; assembly: GCA_026315105.1. NCBI lineage: Eukaryota > Metazoa > Arthropoda > Insecta > Orthoptera > Acrididae > Locusta > Locusta migratoria. The sequence continues at coordinate 244,499,786 of CM048748.1, forward strand.
CCATGCCATGCCCCATACGTTGGCTTGCGACGTGTGAGATCATTCTTCAGCTAAACGTGCACACAAGTGAAAGCTTACATTGACGTCAACTCGGCTGTAGCGCGAATGACACCATCTAACGCATGCGCAAAACGGCAACAGCACTTTAGGCATGCGCAAGAACCACTATAAATACCGCGACTGTACCTGGGCGCTTCAGTACTCGCTACTCACCTGAAGATGGCCGGACGTTTCCTGGCCGAAATATCGTGTCAGAATGACGACGTGATCCGGCTGCACACTCGAAAGTTACTGGATGAATCTGTGTCGAATCTATCGAAAAGTACTTCCGGAGTATAAAAACATTCTTCACGAATGTTCAGATGTTTGTAAATGTATCGGGCACAACTGCGTGGTTATCAGTCCGTAGCTTACAAACTACTTAAACTAAGGTAAACTAACCTAAGGACAACACAAACACCCATGCCCGAGGAGGGACTCGAACCTCCAACGGCGAACGGCCGCAGCACGGCGCCCTAATGCGCGCGGCTAATCCGCTGCGGCTCTCCACGAATGTAAATAGCTACGAAGTACATATGTTTGTGAACTAATTAGTTGTTGGAATAACCACACTCAGACCTTCTAGAATGCCGGTTCTAACAGGCGCACGAAAGTGTTGCTCTTCTGCTCTGGCATTGAAGTTCCCACTATGTTGAGTCTGACTGTAACGAGAGACGTGGGCTCGCCGCAGCTGCCGGTTTCGTAACGGCGCGTAGGATCCTAATTACGTGTTCTTGCCGCGGGCAGATGTTCCAACTTTCTAACACACGTCGTGGCTCTTACACGAGCCTCCAGAAAGAACGAGCGAGTAAAACAGTCATTCATACGAAGAAACAGAGACAGTGTATGCGAGTACTCATTTTTAACAATTTTCTTTTTGTGCGACGAATCAAGAATCTCGCTCACCATGCATATTCTGCTTTTAATGTGATGTTTCTATGTTCATGGACACTGCAGCTCACTAAAGGCTTTTAATCAGATTACGTGCTTATGGAATATCGCCTGAGACATTTCACTGGAGTGGAGCTTTCCTGTCAGAGAGGACAGTGTAATTGATGGAAAGGCGTACATTTAATAGGTGTAATGTCTGGAGTACCGCATGGCAAAGCTGTTCCTTGATACAATGTATCATCACTTTGAGATGTCCGCAGGACAATTTCTATAACAGATTACTTACATTTTCTCTATTACGTAATGAGGTTGTTTTCAACTTAGACTATATGGTTCTTGTATAACATATCGATAATTAACCACCAAGTGTTCAACATCCGTCAACATAGTGATAATTTTCTAAACCACTGTATATTTTTACGTCGTATACAATAATTTGACTGCTATACTATATAACAGTGTCGGCTGGTGCTTCAGATGACTGGGGGTTCACTTCTTTGAGATTATCTTGATAGTGGCGCCGCTGAAACGTCCAAAGGTATCTGGCAAGTAACAATACAAAAGTCATTGTTGTTCCCGTATCTGTTAAAAAGAAGATTGGGTTAAGAAAATTTGCTTTCAGTCGATCTCGAACCCACTATCTTTTACGGCGCAGCGCGATGCCTTCAACCACATGACTATTCTTGCTACGTGGAGACTAGTGTCTTCATTATTATTCATGATCGGATTTTCCGAAGGCATTTTCAGCTGATGCGTCTTTAATTTATAGTTAAAAGATTTTTTACCAAATATGACGTGTCTTTAATGAATCTTCAACGCGCCAAAAACGAATATGATGGGCGGATGTTTCCTTCATGGAGGTTTTGCGCATACGCAATGTGAGGTGTGCAGTAGCTCCAATGTCTTGCTTCGGGAATATTCGTGGGTCACTGTCAGAGCTCGAGTAGCCAGGAGCTGGTGTCTCTACCAGCTCCAACGCCAATGTTAAAAGCGGCGTTTCCCATCGCCCCTCCGGGCTGCGGGAGCGCCCATAGGCTGTCTCCAGGGGGTTCAGAAGAGAACTTGAAGCTCAGCCGCGCATGCGCATTGCAACGCTGCGGCCACTGCCGCCTACATTAAGCGGGCGCGATACGACTCGTATACGTGCTGTGCCCGCAACGTAAAACGTTTCTCAAGCGATAAAAATACTGTTAATGTGCATTTAAAATGACATGATCGAAGAACAAAACGAAGAATGATACTTTAAAAATATTTTTCATTTTATTTATTTATTTACTTTTTTCACGACGAGCTTTTTTCCAGGTGTTCACTGATCCAGTGACAACATAGTCCGCTCCGGAAATGCTATATAATTAATATACATAATATAATGTACTATGTATGGCGCCACTATACGCTTTGTAATGGCACCTGATGCCAAGGAATGTCTTCCTCGTGATTTCCTATTGTAATCATGCTTATAGTCTGCATACATGTCTCTAACAACTTTTCAAATCCATGTATCTGCCTACGTGTGACCATGTCACAAAAAGAGGCATAATAAAATGTAAATCACCACTTTATTAATATTATGATATGTTAACTACTACTACAATGTCCCTAATGAATTTATTTTTAATTTATTTTTGTAGGTACAAATCTGATTATGGTTAATCCGAAACGAGTCACTGAATTCACACTGTATATGAAGTGTGACCTGTAATAAAAAAATTAAAAAGTATATAAGATTTTAAAAAATATCGACTTAGCCAACTTTTAGGCAGCCTTATCCATTGATTTGGGAGGAAATATGATCAGCTCTCTTAGGTTTTTTGCAGATAATTCTGTCAATTATCGTCCAGTAAAGTCATCAAACGATCAAAACCAGCTGAAAACGATTTACATATCTGTATATTGCGAATATTGGCAATTGACCCTAAATAATGAAAGTGTTAAATCGTCCAGATGACTAATAAAGGGAATCCTTTAAACTTCGTTTACAATTCATACACATGTGAAGATTGTAAGTTCGACTAGATGCCTCGGAATTGCTGTTACGACTAAACTAGTAACATACAATTTTTAATAACTACTTCGGTGTTAATGAGTTCGGTAACATATCAAAATTATACTGCTTTACGTTTTGAACATGTATATACTTCAAAGAAATGGGTTTTGAAGAAACAATATTGTATCATATTTATTAGATTCTTAAGAGATTAGTACTTAATAAATGCGAATGCATCATCATCAGAATTCTAAGAATTTATCAATAGTAATTTAAAAAGGAAATTAAACTTCGAAATAAATCTATTAAAGATATCATATGAATATTTTTGCTAATAATGTACATTACATGTATGTAACATGATGTAGTGCGCTTGGTATATCTTAAGATAACGAACAAAATGAAAGAAGCTGAATATTATGACCAAATGTAGTAAAAAAAGTTGAGGAACTTTGCTGGATATCAAAAGTTCTCATATTTTCTCTAACGATACATATAAATGACTGTGTTGTCCTGAAACTGATCGATAGGCAGTGTTGTTACACTGGAAAAGCAAATTTTCCTGTACCACTCAACTAGTTTAATCGTACATGAAATTTAATAGTAAGGGGAAAGATAAACTCCGTTTCCTGGTATACACCTAAGTGATATTTTACACCGAATAATTATTCGTTTCCATATGTGTTTGTTTCTTACTTTCATAGCAGAATAACTGTTGTCTATTGGAGATATAAAACTGTAGGAGAGACACTAAATTAAAATTTCGGCCGTGGCAGAAATTTTAATTCAATGCCTCTCCTGGAGTTTGATATCTCTCATATATATGTCTCTGGAAAATGCTTTATTATTTGATATTGTCTATTGTACAAGCGGATCTGATATGCTACTCCGAAACGAGTATATAAGCACAGACATTAGCGCAATGAATTAGAGTCGCATTCGCGTCTTACCGATGTGCGTGCGGTAAATTCGGAAACGTGATCTATGGTGATATTGTTACAAAATGCGACCAAACAGATCCAACGTTACTTGGCTGCCTGCGTAAAACCGCCGGCAGACATTCATCGCAGAAATAACAGCGTGTTTGGGGCAGCTTGCCTGTCGGAAACTAACGAAGTTCAAGAGTCAGCAGAATTCTGCAAAGGAGATGAAGAAGGGAGGCTCATCAGGTTTCAACGTCTCGTCGACAAGGTGGTCGTTAGAGACGGTGCACAAGCTCTTCCTCGAAGAAAAAAGGCCCGATAACGGTATATGAACTTTTTTTCCTCTAATAAAACCCCATCTCATTCCAAGTATTCCGTGATTTATTAAGTTTTCCAATTTATAAAAACTTTTTGATCACCCGGTACGTAGCGTAGGCCCGTTGGGCATTTTGATGACAATAGCCATACATAAATACCATTCGACCTTTTCTGTAATTGGTAAACGGTTAATTTTAACACGAGTAATTATCACGGAGAAAATATCGTCCGCACTGACGAAATGTTACGCGATACCATGTACTTAAAAGTTTGTGTCTATCACAAAGCGAAAAAAGTGTTCCAAATAAAACATTCATATTTATTTGCGTACTTGAGAAATATGTAATAAAAATGGGGGTACCTATTTAAAAATGCTGTTGATATCCGTTTGACATATGGCAGCACCATTTAGCGGGCCAATCATAGCGCCATCTGTTTTCCCCCTTCAAGCTAGAAAACTTTTCGTTTTTTTGCAGTTTTTTCGTTTGATGCTAATTTCGTGGGATATTTGGCCCGGTCAATATCAATGGATCACCCTGTATATGGTCTGCTACCCGTGCGAAGCCGGGCGGCTTAGTAGTGTCATATATACTAAATTTTGTGCTGAAGCTTTAATTGCGTTATTGCAGTTAGTAATGAATCAAGTGTAAGGTCATGCTTATGTGAGTAGTGCATGAAAAATCTCTAACATATAATTTGTAATAAATCTAGTAGAAAAAAACGAAAGAATAAAATACCGAAGCAGATATACAGAAAAGATATTTCTATTTATTTTTTATTGAAATGACGGAATTGTACAAACATAAATTACGTTGAATATTTGTTTTTTTTTTTATCCTTTTTAGGAAAACGGTAGGTGAGACCTTTCATAGCCAACGTCCGGCTTTTTGCTGTATCACTGATGTTAAGCACTGTCGGGCTTGGCTAGTACCTTAATGGACCACCGTCCGGGTCTGCAGAGCGCTATTCGAAAGCGGGTGCCATTTGAGGAGCTACAGGAATGAAAAGCAGCCGGGAATGTCACAACCGTTGGCGCCTTTGGGCGAAGGATGACACGGCGGCAGGTCGGTACTTAACGAGCCTTCCGAGGCCTGTAGGACGGAATTTTGTTTAGTTTAGGGTTTTATGTCCCGTCGAAAGGCTAGTCGTTGTAGAATGATCTCAAGCTCGAATTGTTTTGGTTAAAGATGGGAAGGGTATCCGACGTGCTCTTTGAAAGGAACCATAATGTAATTTAGGGAAATAGCGGAGAATTAATTCTGGATGGCCGGAGCTCGATCTGACGACCGCAGTGGCGCGCCAGTGACGGTCTGCACGGCCGCTACGGTTGGGGGTTCGAATCCCCCCTCGGGCAAGCATGTCGTCTTTAGTATAAGGTAGTTTGTGAGTTTAGAGACTGATGACCCCGCAATTAAGTCCCTTAAGCTTAACAAACATTTGAACATTTTGGAGCTGCCAGGCACTTAAATGTGATCTACAGATTATCCCATGTAGATGTAGATGTAGATTTGAACCGACGTCTCTCCTAATAACCACTGCGCCACCTCGCTTGTTGTCTAGTAATAGTAAAATAATGTACCTACGCTCTCGTATTGTACTTTCTACTGAAAATTTTTAGGAGATGAATACCCGCAAATAATGCTTCACGAGTGCTGTTAAATAAATATACTCCAAATAATAAAACACATGGAACGAGTACGAGTAATACGTATAATTTAAACGTGTATGGTAAAAGCTCTGCATAAAAAGACTTAATCCTACGAATATACTGTAAGGATTTTCGTAGTATAAGAAACCTATTACTATCACTCCGAGAGCAGTCAGTGAAGTTTTTTCAAGTTTACCTATGTAACAGTGGCAACCGTCATGTCACAAGACTTGAAGGAAATTTTAATTATTTGCTTTCCTCTTTTGTGATATCCCTCGCAGGGATAGAATTATTAATATACTGAGAATATAATAGTGTATAAGTGACATACTGAGTCGTATATTAATACTTCTGTTTCTATGTTGCATGGAAGTTTATTCTATGTATGAAACAACACACTGAAGCAACTATTTAATTGGGAATAATAATGATAAATCACATTATTCTAATCAAATAAAAGGTAAAGAAAATTCTTGCTAATGAGGCAAAGGGAATAACGCATATATTCGTGCTTGGAAAACGATAGTAGCAATAAAAATTGACAGTGTACGCTCAAACTGAATACAGACATCTTTATCCGCTTTTCGACATATCTCGGACTTCCTGTTGAGAATCTATACGAGATTAACATGCACTATGTGTGCTCTTCGGGGGCATAGAGTTAATTAAAAACATAATTAATTAAAAATGCAATTTAAAGAGATAACAATAGATGTGTCCCTCTATGTCATTTATCTGGACGTTGGCCATAAATATAGTTTCAAGACAGGGTGACATTTAGATGCTGAAGAAAACAATCAACCCTTGGAGAAGAAATGACTTCGCAAGAAATATGTCTTTAGTTTATATAGTGAAACGCATAGAACGGATGTGAGTAATACGTATAATTTAAAGATGACTCATATTCTGCATAAGAAAAAGTTAAAATCGTACAAATTGTCTGGAATGATTTTTTAGCCGTTGGAGGTCAGTTGCTTCATTAAAAAATATTTTATTAGCGTCAGCAAAGTTATATCTTAACTATGGTAACGATATTACAAAACGTAAATCCATATCTGAGGGATTTCAGCTGTTTTGCAGTAGTGTGACATTTTGTCAACAAATGTGGTGGTTCACTATTTTTGTCACTACGAGTAGTACGGACAAGGTCTAATTTTACCTTATAAAATTTTTCGTTAGCAATCATATTTGAAATGTAACCTTCCCTGAAGGGATGCGTTTGACCGTTTATGAATTTGTTTCAAAGAGTGGTTCAAATAACACAACGGATATGAAATGATATTCCATAGACCATTCCGTCAGCCGATAGGTAGTTTGAGACTGATGGACTGGCAGTAAAAGTGGCTGCTGTTCTTCGAAGATGACTTGTGATGAATCGGTTGGCAATTAACAGGGTGTGTTAACGATGGCTGAAGGCAATGCGATGGCATACATTAACTGCAAGTCATACAGAAAGCCATTATTTTCTGTCAACTACGAGTGCGGCTTTGACAAACAGAAGGAGGTTCTCATCTATTATAATTCAGAAAAGTTCTCGCGAAACATGATTTGATAGTGGATGACGTCATGTCACATTCGCTTATACTTTTACTTCGTGCTTTATCCGCCTGTATTAACGCTAATAATGCCACTGCACTACGGCAGTAAGACTTACCGGCGCCTGCTGTGTATACATCACTGTGTGCTTTACAGCGAGGCAGGGTGTGTTGCCTATCCAGCGGATTGAAGGCGTTATCCTCAGCAACAAAATCTTGTTATGCCTGCACCGCAATTATTTAACATATCTTCTACACAATAACACAGATTCAATTAAAATTTGTAATATTGATATAATTAAAAATAAAATATTTAAACAAAAAGTTTCAGAGCACCAGAATAATCCGTCGTTAGATTTCGCACTGCAAATGAAACACATCAGATGTGTAATATGATTAAGTGCGGCATTTACACAACTATGATGTCAATGAGGACTTCAAATATTGGAATCTTAAGGCAGGGAATTGGCTTTGTACATCTCAAAGTCAGTCAGCAACCTGCAGATTTTCAGAACACGTACTGCACATATTTTACAGTATTAATCCAATGTATTGATTTAAATTATTTAATTTTTTTAGCGGAAGTCGCTAAAGACACTGTATAATTGGGTTAAGATACCTCAACACTGTTATTTCTCGTCATCAGTTTTACGATTTGTTTGATGCCGCTGGCCAGGAATTCCTTTTCGTCATAGAGTACCATAGAACCTAAAATATTTAATTATGTGTTTTATTAAGTAGAGGTTGTCGTTCTCTGGTGTTCTTATGTGAAATATTGCTAGGTCTTTGATAGCTTTTGGTGACACTAGACGTCAGGAAAACTGTGATACATTGGTTCTCATAGTCTTCAACAAAAATTCTGTTAAAGTAGCTGACCGAACTACTAACCATGAAGGCAAACGCCAGGGTCACAATGCAGTTTCAACTTCATTGCCACATAAACGTCACATAGCGTGGCAGGACATACGCAGTCGCGACGTCGTTCGGCCTCTGATTTTTTGGCTTAATTTTGCGTAATGCCCTGCTGGCAATATCAAAAGAGTTTCTTGTGAATGATTCTACCTTCTGGAGGTATCGACGACACTTAAAAATAGTGCAGCATAACATTTAAATATAATTACTTCCTAATCTCAGAGATAACGATAGCGTGAGTATTAATAATACTGCAAATATCTACCACATTACATGCACATTTGTTAAACGTCTTGAAATATTTTTGAAATATAATTAGATTGACCATATCGTGCCAAAAGTTACTTGCTTAACCGTACAGCAGTTCATGAAAATATGTAGGGTGTATTACACGCAGTACTGAAAACTGATGCAGGTGAGACTATACTACGATGGTTGGACTTAAATAGTGGCAAATTTTTATTCACAACCGATACAGAAGCGTTACATGTTTGCACCTGATATTGTCCTTTCAAAGTAGTCACCTGCGTTGTGTAGAACCAGTTACCAGCGATGTGGAAGGCGTAGTATACCGTTAGCAGAGCCCGTTCTGTTGATGGTGCGAATGGAGCAGTCTACTGACTGTCGAATCTCTGGAACAGTTATGAAGCGAATGCCACGAAGTGGTTCCTTCATCTTTGAAATCAAATCAAAGTCACAAGGACGTAAGTACGGGGAGTATAGTGGATGGTACAGTACTTCTCAGTCCCATCGACCGAACAGAGCAGATTGTGTAGTATGCGTCCGTGCATTGTCGTGCAAAATGATGGGTGGGTTGCGCAGAAAGTGTTGCCGCTTCTTTCGCAAAGCTTAAGTCCTTGTGAATTTCATTTGATTCCGAAGATGAAGTAACCACGTCATTACATTCGGTTCAGTACTGTTCCAGAGATTCGACAGGCAGTAGACAGCTCCATTCGCACCATCAACAGAACAGGCTCTGCTAACGATAGAGTGCGACTTCCACAGCGCTGGCAACGCGTTCTACACTACGCTGGTGAGTACTTCGAAGGAAAGTAACAGGTACAAACATGTAACGCTTTTTATTGGTTGTAAATAAATAGTTGCCATTATTTAAGTTCAAACCTTAGTATAGTAGACTGAAACTTACTGATCCTTTCGTAAATCATAACAGCGCCGCAGAATTATGTGCTCCAGTTGTTCAATAGTATCTGCGAGACTCCTATACGCATCGGGATTAGATAAATGCAGACAGAAAATCCATAGTATTATCACCTAGTTATCTTGTATGCTAAATTAAAGAACCGGTTTGAGCTATTCATTTGGACTATACTGGTGCGTTGGTCAACTCATATGAGCAACAAAATTTGCCGGTATCCCGTCATGCCTGTACTATATACCAATGGGCTATGGATAATATTTAAGGGCGATTAGATAGTAACTAATCACAAGTTTACAAATAGTTTTGTACTAACACAATATTTCATACTGTAACCAGTGGCAGCTCATAACACGCATTCACAATTATCTCACAAACAGCTATGTTTACTGGACGATTTTGCTTATAATATATTTTCCCTTTCCCTCGTATCAGTTTTCGCTATTGTTTATAACATTGATGAGTGATTGTTTTAGGGTTCAAGGGACCAAACTTCACTGGTCATCAGTCCCTATTGTTTATAACAGACCATGTTACAAATGTTCAAATGTTTGTAAATCTATCGGAACAAACTGCATGGTCATCAGTCCGTAACTTACAAACTACTTAAACTAAGGTAAACTAACTCAAGGACAACACACACACCCATGCCCTACGGAGGACTCGAACCCCCGCGGCTACTCCACCGCGACAGACCACGTTACATATTGCCAATATAAACATGGTGTAAAGGGTATAAATGCAGATATTTTTAATGTAATACCTCAATATGTACACTCTTTGACAAAAAACCTGGCCGCCGGCCGGCCGCCGCTGAGCCTAAGTCCGAGCCGATCGCGACATGGGACAATAAAAGTGGCCGCGCTGATTCGCTCTAAGTCCAACTATCTGCACAATCTGGCAACACTGTAGACTGCGGAGGTTCATACATTACTTCTTGTGTCCTGTTAGAAGTTGTGTAGGTCAGCTACATCCGTGGTCCCGCTGTAAAGTGCGTGACTTGGATGTGAAAGTATTAGCGCTCGAAACCGACTGTTGACAAAAATTTTAAATTCACGTTCCTCGTGCGTACTGATGCCACATGTGTAAGGGAAGCATATACGTAACGTATTTCATTTTTTGATGCACTGATAATAACATTACGGCCCAATAACATTGCTGCCTCTGGCCGCAGCACTTGGCAGAGCTCACCGTGGCCCATATACCTCGCCGGCAGCAGCGGTGGCGGCGCTACACAGCGCTGCCTCGCCCTCTGCCCACAGCGCCTGCCGCCGCTCATCGCCCTGGATATGTAAAATGCTATAGTGTTGCTAAGTGGTGATCCAAAAAAAAAAAAAAAAAAAAAGTTGCGATGTGTATTTCAGACACGATAACAACGGAGCTGACCACCCATTTTGAATGATGACCATACTATTACACTAATACATAATGCATTAGAGAGGCAAAACGTTGCCATAGTCGCAATCTACGATGTTTAACACTTATTTCTGGTTTAAATCGCCATCCTTTTCCTTTCAGAAAAGCCCTTCATGTAATTTGTTATTGTCATCACTTCATATGTTTTCATCAAGACACTGTCCGTAACTGCACTACAATGTTTAGTGCCGTTGTTTGATTCCTTATGGTAAATGTATGAGCTAAATTATGTGAATACGTTTCAGCGCACGTTATAAAGCAACACAGCCACACTGAAAGGTGTCTCATTTCTACAGCAGATATTTTGCATGAACGAACTATATTAATCATTATGTTCACTTCCTCTGTAAGCATCCCCTATCATGTGGGTCCTAAGGAAATAGAAAAATTCCCATTGAGGGAGGTCAATTCGAATTCCTTCAAAGGCGTTTGTATGGTGAAGCAAAAAAGACATCTAATACCACCTCCGTAATTTGGAGTCGACCTTTCTGAAAGCCTTATTGTATAAAGCTTTTCTTCTGATTCCATTAAAGAGTTTCTTCTTGCAATCTGCAGCGTATAAAGTAAAATAAAACAAAGTAAAACGGAATACCACCGCCAACCGCACTGTCTCCAACCAGGATTAGAACTGCCGACCCACAGCTCAGTTGCATCGCGAGACACGAGCAGAACCACACAGCCAACCACACGCTGCCGCCTGGGGCCCTCAGTCTCTCACATATTCAATGCTGAGCCTCTAACGTATCTTGAAAGTTAACCTGAAAGTCACCTATGCGAATAAAAAAATTCCTTGAGTGCAAAAGTTAAATTTCTGTCTCTCATATCTCATGGGAATTATACAGCATGAGTCATGAAAGTAGAAGAGGAATGTCAAGTGAACTTAGTTAGACAACTCAGTACCACTTGTGGAAGTAACTGCACTGTCACAGTGTTGCCAAATATTAGCAACGATGTTGCCAGTTCTTAGCTGTACTAGGAAGACCTGTGTAGCGATAAGCGACGCGAAATCGCCCTCGTCTCATACGGGCTTCAAGAGGGAAGTCGCGGATTTTGGTTAATACGCGGCGCAATCTCCTGATAGTTTCTATCGTCACACTTTAGGATGCAGATATTTAATTCGTCCAATGAGGCAGAAACCAGCGTTCATATATTTTGAAACTTAACAGCATTATGATATAATGTCTGCAAATGACTAGAGAAGTGAAACATACTGATATTGTCCCCCCCCCCCTAAAAACCGACTAAAACAATTACTTTGTTAGATTTCGACATTTCATTAAATGTGACTGGAAATGAACGTTGCCCCATCCGTCACTAAACCACTTACCCTCACCAACTTTCAGTGAGAGCTGTAACAAAACGAAAAAGCAGTGCGAACGATCATTTTGTCCAATGATACTAGGCACTGTAGTTCGAAAACGGACTGTATCTGCCGTCCGCGGTGGCCGAGGGGACTAATGCGCTTCAGTCACGGTCTGCACGGCCACTACGGTCGGGGGTTCGAATCCCCCCTCGGGCATGGATATTTGTGCCGTCCTAGTTCGTAAGTAGTTCATAAGTAGTTTGTAAGTTTAGGGACTGATGACCCCGTAGTTTAGTCCCATAGACTATACAAACATTTGAACTTCGGACTGTATCTACGTTGTGTCTTGTCATGCGCGTCTCACATTCAAGGTATATTACCTAAATGAGCAGCTATTATGGAAATGTACCCAAAGCATCGACGCAGTGTAATAAACAAATTATATTTAGATAAGCATGTTTTGAATTTAGTCCTATTGAAACTGAAACAAAATAGAAAATGTGGGTAGTTGTGCATATAAGTAAGCTTTTTACGTTCCCGTAATACTCGATGCAAATATGAACAAAATACAAATGCGTCATCTATCTTTTTTTTTATTCTTTAGACAGTCTTCTTTAGTTTCGACACCTTCACTTCGTCGGCAATCTACTGGTTTCTTGGACAATAAAGTAATCAAAATTACGCGACTATTTGTCCACATTTTAACGTCGTTGGATTTTATTCCGAACGACAGTAATAATTTCTGTTGGACTGGTTCCATATATCGGGGCCTATTTAATGAAATTTTATTTCCATGACAGATGAAAGTGATTTGAACGTTGGGTCTCTGTAATGAATTTTCATATGAACAATATTTAACATGAAAACGGTCGTGGACCTGTAAACCAAGGATCTTAATTAAAAACAGCTGATGCGGTTTCAGAATTTATTATTTACTTTATGTGATGACAACAATTGCAGTAATTTACAAGTAAGTTGTTTTATCAATATTTAAAAGTTTACCGTCATTTTAGAACAACAGATAAATTCATTTAAGAAAGTGTTCTGTCGTTTTGTTTGTGATGTCACTTCATATTCTTGAAGTAGGTGGCTATGGCATCTACTATGAGGTTTACAGGAGACAGTTGGCACGAATGGTTTTGTTTGACAGTAAGCGGGTAATTTAAAGACGTAACGCCGCGGCGGAGCGGCCGAGCGCATCGAGGCGCTATGCTACGATGTGCGAGGCAGTTCCCCGTCGGGGGTTCGAATCCCCTCTCGGGCATGGCTGTTTGTGTCGTCTTTAGTATAAGGTGGTTCACAAATAGTTTGTATGATTAGGGACTGATGACCCTGCAGTTAAGTCCCTTAAGCCTGACAAACATTTGAACATTTGAAAGACATAACGAGATGAATTGATAAGATCCAGCTTTTGCAACAAAACTGACCCGATTTCGAAATAAGCTAGGTGTTTAGAAAGTTACTATTATACAGCTAGACATTACTGCTATAAACCTTACCTCATTGATTTACTCACAGCTGAGGCAGATTGCTCGCAACGTGAAAGAGAGTAGGAGTAGTTAATGCATGAAACGACCTTCTTGAACACAATTCAGCTACTACAATGTGCATATTCTGATATTAATTTTACAGAATATTTAATGGAGGTGACGAGTAAAAGTCAACTGTTTGCAGATTTACAAATCAGACTCACATCTACATGATGCCAAAGTTGCGAAACAATAGACCCTAGCTACGACGTTGGAAAATCTTGATTACATTGGTGGCCTGATGAACGAGTTTTTGTAGCTGGCGTCCTGCATGTTAGGATCCGTAATTCCACTCATGCTCGAGACACTGTGCCCTCCAAATTGCATATGTGCCATGTGGTCAGCTATTTTAAAAGAGTAAAGAAAAAATATCAATGAATACCTCATTGAGAGTTTTTCCAGTTTTGTTTCTCGGGTTATGGTTGTATACTAGGTAGGCCTTATCGTTATGTTTACTTTACTCCATTAAATAACAAAAAGACGCACAATTTGTCGTAGAAAAGTCTTCGTAAATACTCAAATTCTGTCCAGTTTCCTTAGAGTTTGCTTCCTGATAAAATAATATGTCGGCAGGTCAATATGGAAATTACAAGCTACCTGTTATTGATAGAACATCTTGCTACGTTAAATAGCGTTCCATTTGAATCAAACGCTAATTTTTAGCACGTTTCTTGATATGCTCGATTGATTTCGAACCTGTCTTACTGTTGCCTGCCTCGTTTATTTCATAAAATGTTACGTAGTCTGATGGCCGAATGCGTTGCAGACATAGTTTAATTTGCAATTTGCTCGCTACAGCGCGGTGATAGGTTTCAGAGTACAAACTTTATGGCGACTTTTAGGTTCCATGTATCTCACGTCGATAGATTATCATTCGAGCGGTATCGTCGGCAGATAGCGGACGACATTAATTTACTAACCATTCAATGCAATTCGTGAATTTCATTTATTTCTTATGTTACAGTCAAACCGCGAAAGTTCGGGGAGGTCTACCGAACATCTGTTAGACTCCGTTTGATGGCTTCATCTATTCAAAACGACAACTATCCTTTCCCTCCAGCAGGCGCGCTCCGCCTTCTCCGTTTCCAAATGCGCGCGCCTTCGCTCGCTCGTTGTGCCGCATTTACCGAAACGACCGTGGCTGCCGCCACCGCGTCGTACCTCTTATCGAAATAAATGAAATAAATTACCCTTCAAGTCGATGGCGACTAAACGCTACTGCTAGCATTACTCATGAAGCAAGAACACTTTACGTTCCAGTGTTACTATGATGACTGACATAGCTATTAAAAATTCGAAATTTTTTTGGAACTATCTTTAACGCGGTAGCAATTTTCGAGTGGAAAAAGTTACTTTATACGTCTTAGTCTATTTTACAAGCATTTTTCATTTAAATGATTGTTTTACACTTTTCAAATTTTGTATGTGTGAAATTTTTCATTCAGTTTCAAACGTTTGCATGAGAATACAACAGAGACATTCGATAAATCTGTTTCAAGGATTTCCCTTGGATGCGGAAGTAGCTAGAGCAATGTAATAGAAATTAGGGCTCGTACGGAGGCATATAAGCATTCTTTTTTTCCTCGTCCTATTTGGGAGTGGAATAGGAAAGGAAATGCCTGGTAGTGGTACAGTGTACCCTCCGCCACGCACCTTACGGTGAATTGCGGAGTATGTATGTAGATGTAGATGTAGATGTATTTCTAATTCACCTTAACCCTCGTACGTATTAGTCACGGAAAGATCACGAAGGTAAAAGATAGGGCCATATGAACTCACATTAAGTCTTACCAGAAATTGTTTTAACGGCGAACCATTCACGACTGGAAGAGAAACAGGAGGAAACAGCAGTTGTATAAAAAGTGCCCTCCTCCACACACCAATTAAGAAATGGCTTTAATGTAGCAGTGCCATCCAGTTCTAAGTTGAGTTGAAAGTTTAAGGTCTCTTGTTCAGTGGGAATTAGGTTTGAAATGAAGTGCAAAATTTGTAGCAACACACTGAAACATAAACAAAATATTGCACACTAGACACGAAAGAAAGAAGGAAGGTTACGGATTGTTGTGATAAGGATGTAGAAGGAAATCGGCCGCACACTGCCGCAGGGATCATTCCGCCATTTTCCTGGACTTATTTAGCAAAATCATGGAAAATTCAAATCCAAATTTGCCGAATATGAATCCAGTGTGTTACCACTGCACCAACTCGCAAAAATGAACGCGAGTAGATATTGCATTGTCACACGGTTCTGAGTTACGTTAATTAAGTTTCTGGCCTATCGTTAGTATAAAATCAATTGTAGAATTTGTAAGAAACACACAAATGACAATAAAGCAACCTAATACATATGTGTTACAACGATTAAAATTAAAATTGATCGATGAATTGTGCCACGGTTTAAAGCAGTATTATGGAAAGCAATTGCACTGTTGCTTGTTAAAAGATAGTAAATAAACGTATTGACGTATCTCTTATTCATTGATTTAGAACAGATGACGTAGAATGCGGAGGGCTGTAATTTAATTAAATGGACTGAGTACAAAATTTGTAAATAAATCTGATCCTAATTATCATTATCAATGACGTTAATAAATGAGTAATCCGTGAATGTCCACTGCCTACATATCGGTTTCAAATAAAGGGTGTTAAAAGAAGTGTTCCACATTTTGAGAGGAAGTTGTACAAATGAAACAAGACAAAAATGATCGTTATACATTAGCTCTAATACGCTTATGTTAATGGATATGAAAACTTGTTGACCTTCAATACTGTCAAACATACTCAACAAACAAATGTAACGGCAATAAAAAATACAAATTCAAAGCTCAACATGAAATAAAAACTAATGGTACTAACAATAACAAAGCACAGTTCATCCACTTCACGAGGAGAATTATAGGGAATTGGAGACGAACAGCAAGAGCAAACTATTTACGCTTGCGAACAATATTCGTACAAGTAAATATACCAACGGTAAATATACGACCGCCTCCTGCGAAATGAATGATGTGGAGGACATTTTTCTTTCGATGTGAGATCCGGGACCGGCAGAGACAAAGTATGATCCATCTAGAGACAACGGAAAATGTAATGCTACTTGCAGAGAAAAAGATATGTCATTATTTTGTGACAAGTAAAGGCGAATATAAGCCTGAAAAATATAAATATAGGAGAAAAATAAAAATAATAGGCAGGTTTCTTAGATATGACTTCTTTCTTCAACACACAATTACATCTCTTCTCCACAGAGGATATGAGTTTGGTCATTGACTTAATATGAATCTGTTATCCTGAATTAAATTTTCGAACAGAGGAAGGTCGACCCCTGTTTAAATTGCAAACAATTTTGTTGTTTATGTCGGGAATGTATTAACTGCCAACAAATGACAGACAACTGAACCAGTACTCTCAATTTAGGTCGGTGACGCTATTCTCGTCTCCTGATCTACGGCAAGCAAAGTTGATTAGTGAGATATCGTTGTACTAGTGATGTGTGTGGCTTTAGGTCTATTTTTCTCCTCTGAAAAATGTCCTAAACGGTATTCAGCAACTAAATACCAAAACTTATTTCAGTGTGTCAATCACGAGATCGGCATTTTCTATTGTTAATGTAATCGTTATCATTCTGCTGTAATGAGGTAAACGCCATTGATTACTATCATTATCATTAATTCAGTTGCAAAAGCGTTCTTTCCCATGTGGCCAAGAGACCGGAAAGAATATGTGGTTTTACGGAAAATACAACTATATGAAAAAGAAGGCAAAAAATTTGTAATAATTTCTGTTGACTTATCACCGTGACGACAGATACTAAGCAACAACACATGAAAGTCGTGGGTGACATAATTCGAAGAATCCATCATACACATGTATTCGGATTCTCATCATCATTTGTTGGGCCAACAAGGCTGTAACACTGCGAAATAAATAAGCTGGTTAGTAGTCTATGGATTATATGTATATGTTTGCAGATGAAAAACCTCAGAATTGCACATTTCTCACATACACAGTTTAGTTTCTGTGTTCATGGCCGTAATTTTAAGTATCCTGTCTTCTGAATCCCCAAATGAATTAATTACTGTGTTGCACACATAATCACTTGATTATGTTTCTTCTGGATTTCAAACAAACCAACACGTGAAATATTACTTGTACGGTCGTAAGGCTGCATTTTGAAACGCAGTCACTTTCAAGATGCGCAGTTTTTCGTGACGGATGAGGGAACGTTGCTTTACAGTAACTTTTCACGAAAAATTAAAAACAATGTAGCTTTTGCTGAAATCTAACAAAGTAATTGTTTTAGTCTATTTTTGGGGGGAGGGGGGAGGTGAAACTGAAATCCTGATGGAAGTTTACATATCTCAGTCTTTGACCTGCCGTATGTTTCAAGAACAATATCAGTATGTTTACCTTCTCTATTCATTTGCTGAAATTATATCATAATGTTGTTAAGTTTCAAAATATATGAACGCTGGTTTCGGCCTCATTGGACGAATTAAATATCTGCATCCTAAGTGTGACGATGGAAACTATCAGGAGATTGCGCCGCGTATTAACCAAAATCCGCGACTTCCCTCTTGAAGCCCGTATGAGACGAGGGCGATTTCGCGTCGCTTATCGCTACACAGGTCTTCCTAGTACAGCTAAGAACTGGCAACATCGTTGCTAATATTTGGCAACACTGTGACAGTGCAGTTACTTCCACAAGTGGTACTGAGTTGTCTAGCTAAGTTCACTTGACATTCCTCTTCTACTTTCATGACTCATGCTGTATAATGCCCATGAGATATGAGAGACAGAAATTTAACTTTTGCACTCAAGGAATTTTTTTATTCGCATAGGTGACTTTCAGGTTAACTTTCGAGATACGTTAGAGGCTCAGCATTGAATATGTGAGAGACTGAGGGCCCCAGGCGGCAGCGTGTGGTTGGCTGTGTGGTTCTGCTCGTGTCTCGCGATGCAACTGAGCTGTGGGTCGGCAGTTCTAATCCTGGTTGGAGACAGTGCGGTTGGCGGTGGTATTCCGTTTTACTTTGTTTTATTTTACTTTATACGCTGCAGATTGCAAGAAGAAACTCTTTAATGGAATCAGAAGAAAAGCTTTATACAATAAGGCTTTCAGAAAGGTCGACTCCAAATTACGGAGGTGGTATTAGATGTCTTTTTTGCTTCACCATACAAACGCCTTTGAAGGAATTCGAATTGACCTCCCTCAATGGGAATTTTTCTATTTCCTTAGGACCCACATGATAGGGGATGCTTACAGAGGAAGTGAACATAATGATTAATATAGTTCGTTCATGCAAAATATCTGCTGTAGAAATGAGACACCTTTCAGTGTGGCTGTGTTGCTTTATAACGTGCGCTGAAACGTATTCACATAATTTAGCTCATACATTTACCATAAGGAATCAAACAACGGCACTAAACATTGTAGTGCAGTTACGGACAGTGTCTTGATGAAAACATATGAAGTGATGACAATAACAAATTACATGAAGGGCTTTTCTGAAAGGAAAAGGATGGCGATTTAAACCAGAAATAAGTGTTAAACATCGTAGATTGCGACTATGGCAACGTTTTGCCTCTCTAATGCATTATGTATTAGTGTAATAGTATGGTCATCATTCAAAATGGGTGGTCAGCTCCGTTGTTATCGTGTCTGAAATACACATCGCAACTTTTTTTTTTTTTTTTTTTTTGGATCACCACTTAGCAACACTATAGCATTTTACATATCCAGGGCGATGAGCGGCGGCAGGCGCTGTGGGCAGAGGGCGAGGCAGCGCTGTGTAGCGCCGCCACCGCTGCTGCCGGCGAGGTATATGGGCCACGGTGAGCTCTGCCAAGTGCTGCGGCCAGAGGCAGCAATGTTATTGGGCCGTAATGTTATTATCAGTGCATCAAAAAATGAAATACGTTACGCATATGCTTCCCTTACACATGTGGCATCAGTACGCACGAGGAACGTGAATTTAAAATTTTTGTCAACAGTCGGTTTCGAGCGCTAATACTTTCACATCCAAGTCACGCACTTTACAGCGGGACCACGGATGTAGCTGACCTATACAACTTCTAACAGGACACAAGAAGTAATGTATGAACCTCCGCAGTCTACAGTGTTGCCAGATTGTGCAGATAGTTGGACTTAGAGCGAATCAGCGCGGCCACTTTTATTGTCCCATGTCGCGATCGGCTCGGACTTAGGCTCAGCGGCGGCCGGCCGGCGGCCAGGTTTTTTGTCAAAGAGTGTACATAAATCAGGGCGCTGGGTGTATTTTCTTTAGCAGCATCTCCACAAACACGTCCAAAACTTTACTGTCTGATGTTTTCTGCATGGCCGTAGCTGTGCTGTGAAGTGTGCTACGCCTGTCAGTATAGACTATCCGTTTTGTATCCGCGTCAATGAGCCAGCCTACAGAGACGTCAGCAGCGTTGACGCAATTCTAAGAAGAAGAATTTGAAAAGCTGTCACAACCATCCGAACTAATTTCTAGATTACGGAGACGGATCAGCATTGCCAATAACACGGCTGCCGTGCAGCTGACGGAGATCATTTATAACTGATGGAAGCTCATGAGAGCCTTAACTTCGTTTGATCTTGTTATGAGTACCTTTCGAGTCACAGAATGCGTGTTTTTCTTTTTTTTTCTTTCTTTTCTTCTCTTTTTTTTTCTTTTTATGGTTTAGGAAGTTCTTTACTATGAGCCATATCTTCTTGTTGTCTTTTTATTTCTTCGTTTTGTACACTGCATTAGTTCAAATGTGTTCAACTGTTTGTTAAGCTTAAGGGACTTAACTGTGGGGTCATCAATCCTTAAACTTACAAACTACTTATGATCTTCCTTATACTAAAGACAACAGAAACATCCATGTCCGAGTGGGGATTTGAACCCTCACTGCTCTTGGCCATTCCGCCGCGGCTGCATAGTGTAAGCACGTTAAAAGAACAGTGCAATGATGCGCATTGGTATTGTCACGATAAGCTTTGAAACGTCCATTAAACGTTTTTACACCTGCGTACTCGATTTTGCCTTATTTTTGGTAATGGACATTATAGATAAAACAAATACTGATTAACAACTCGTGTACAAATACTGCTTCTTGGGATGCGTACGAACCCTGACAGATGCCTCCATTTGTTGTTAGTTGCGAGAGAGTGACTGCAAATTTCGTTATCGCGAGGCGTGTCGCTACCGCTTTCCCCTCTCCATAGCTTCTCCCCAGAACTTGGGGAAAATATACATTAATGGCCTGCATGTGGCACGTGTACTCTGTGATACTACCCAACCTAAAACCATCCGACTTACCCTTTGCAAATGACATAAATACTGATATAATGCTTTATGGTACAACGGTTATAATTGACTGAGGACAGTGTACTGAACACACTGAAAACACACACAGACACACACACACACACACACACACACACACATAAAAGGATTCTTAATCGCATACCAAATTGCTTCCTTCTTAGCATATTAAGAGAGAGAGAGTGTATGTGTGTGTGTGTGTGTGTGAGAGAGAGAGAGAGAGAGAGAGAGAGAGATTGATAGTGACTTAAAACTCGGGTACCATTTATTTTGTGGCTGGGTGCAAGTAATAAAACGAAGTTTTTGGCAAAATATGGTGTACTAAGGGGTACGCAGTTTGGTGTCTCACCACTTGTATCGATGGAAAAATTGAACCATTGGAACCGTATATTTTTTCATAACTATAATCAACAACTCTGGGAAAGACAGGCAGAGCTGTCGGACAGCAGCAGATTTTACCTTTAATAAACGTCCCGTTGTCTCTCGGAAAAGAGTGGACAGCTGTTTTTTTTCCTCGCCTAAGAAAATACTGTAGTATATTTGACACTTTTAATACGGCTATTTATAAACCGCTTGGAGTGTGTGTGTGTGTGAGAGAGAGAGAGAGAGAGAGAAAGAGAGAGAGAGAGAAAGTTTGTGTGTGTGTGTGTGTGTGTGTGTGTGTGAGAGAGAGAGAGAGAGAGAGAGAGAGAGAGAGAGAGAGAGAGAGAGAGAGAGAGAGCGAGAGAGAGAGTGAAAGAGAGAGAGAGAGAGAGAGAGAGAGTGAGAGAGATATAGAGTAAGAGAGAAAGAGAGGGAGAGAGAAAATTTGTGTGTGTGAGAGATAGCGAGATAGCGAGTGTGTGTGTGTGTGTGTGTGTGAGAGAGAGAGAGAGAGAGAGAGAGAGAGAGAGAGATTGAGAGAGAGAGAGGGATAGTGTGTGTGTGTGTGTGTGTGTGTGAGAGAGAGAGAGAGACTGAGAGAGTGAGAGAGAAAGAGAAAGTAGTTGCTGTTAAGAAATAATTATTTGCGCTATTTCTTTCAAAATATCTTGTCAGCATTCTCAGCAGTCCGATGTGTTAAGATTATTTTGGAGTTTTTCCATGGGTTAGACGAGAGCAATGGATTTAGAAAGGAGTGTGTGTGTGGGGGGGGGGGGGGGGAGAGCAGGATGAGCACATTATGCGTGCTGTAAAAGAAAGCTGAATATCAAGCAGAGGCGGAAGCAGCGGAGTGAAGCGGAGATACCGCCGCGAGGACTTGGCTGTGCTCCGCCATTAGTGGATGTGAGGGGAACTAAAGTGAGTAGGCAGGCGGCCAAATTGTCTGATAAGACATGATCGCTGCGAGTTCGGAAGAGCGATCAAACACGGCGACGGTAATCCGAAATCTCCGTCGTATAAAATATTTGCCGTCTTGTCGAAGTTCGCAGCCTCACGTCCCCCCCCCCCCCCCCCCCCCCCCCCCCCCCTAACAACGCCTAACGGCCGCGGCAGCAAGAGGGGTACGAAAGTAAAAGAGAAGAAAATTCTCACGTTAACGTTATTTGTCAACTGAATACTCTGCTGTATTTATAGTTTTAAAAAGCCAAAGAAAAAAATGTGAACCGATGCAGCATTTTGTGGCAAACGATTCAAGAAACCGAGAGATCAGATCTGTAATAATTGGCATGTCAGAGGTTAATATGAGGAAGTCCTAAATGGTAAGGGTAGCCAGATCAGATTCACTTCATATGATACAGTGGCAGCAAACGCCCGAGCAGCCACACGTAAGAACACAGTAACTTATGGAATGGGGTGAACTGTCATATAAAAATTGTCACGTCCATGACTGATCGGTTTGCAGGAACACAATGGTAAGCGCCATTATCGAGTTTTTGCTTTATAGGGCAGTAAACGCAGCCTATGAACTGCAGAATATAATACAGCAGGAACACGTCGTATCTCATAGGCTGCATTTACTGTCCTACAATGCAAAGTACTAGGCAGTGGCGCTTACCATTGTGTTCCCCTGAGCCGATCATTATATTCATCGGATATTTAATGATAAAAACGTTTAAAATTTCTATTAATTTTTTTTATGTGGAATGTTTTGCTGGAGAAATTCCACAGATGGACACAACTATTCGTTGCACCAGCCTGTATGGATAATATCTGTTAGCAGTCTTCGAACTTTATGGAAGCAACTGTCTAAACAATTAAGCGTACTAACAGACAGCCTCGCAGTAGATTTTCACTCGTTACTTTTGCTGTGTAGAATCAATCACAATCAGAAACTAATATTTGCGTTTGTAATTATAACATAGGAATTAAAACAACCAACACTAATCATAACTTATTGTTGTTTAATATGCAGTCATAATAATTGATTTCTCTCTCGTGAATGATAGCAGCAAGTAATGAAACTTGTAAAAATAAATTAAAATCATACAGAATGTTTATCCGTTTTTTGCTACACGCTGATTTTATTAAGTTGTTATTTACTTAAGAGCCTCGTTTCGGCAATGCGCCAGTTTCAAAGAATCTTCGGTATTTTAGTATATAATTTTAAAAACAATAGCGAAGACTTAACTCTATTTTAGTATGTATATTTAATTTTTATTCGCCACAGTACGAAGTTTTGGAGTTCTGTTAGACTTTTTCAGGGTTTCTGTCCTGACTATTTCGTTAGACTTTATTTTGTGCACATTCTTCTTTATTCCACTTACGTTATTTCGACATTCCCATATCGCCGCGTGCGAGGGGCCTTGCGGTCTAAGGCACCTTGCCACGGATTGCGCGGTCGCCCACTCTGAGGTAGTTTCTTCTAGGGACCGATGACCTAAGCGGTTTGATACCTTAGCTTTACAAGCATTTGAACACTTCGTATAAGAGGAATTTCAGTGATACTAGCTATATTACCGTACAAAGATCTTTTTATTTCAGCTGTATAATTTATTTCGATGTTTCTTTTGGTTTCATATAACGGGTAGAAAAATAGCCTTTTTCTTTTAGAAAATCGATAAAGTCTTTTAAATGTTGCCCGTGTTTTAGACCAGTTTCTTCATTAACAATTATCTCTTGACATGCGTCTGTTTGTGTTTATATGACTAGCTGCAAATACCGGATTCACTGGGTTTTTATTTTGTTGCATATTTATTTATATCTGTTACAGTTTTTTCTATAAAATACACGTTTTATCAGTAATTTTACATTTTAAACTGTATTACCCTCTTATTCTTATTTCCCTTATTCATTACAAAAAGCAATTGAAGAATGTGGATCACGTTTTCTGTATATAACCTCCTTGCTGTAGAATCTATAAAGCGACAGTGGACTGGCCAAGCGCTCTATGGCGCCTTTCTGCGGAGTGTGCTGTTGCATGTCAACGGAGGTTCGAGTCCTCCCTCGGAGATAATTGTATGTGTTGTCGTCAGCATAATTTAGTTTAAGTAGTTTGTGAATCTAGGGCTTGAGAAGCGCAGCAGTTAAGTCCCTTAGATTTACAAAAATTTGAACAATTGATTTGAGTCTCAGAAGTCATTGCTGGAATTCAATCCGAATTTTATATAAGTTGACGACTTTCAACCACCATATATACCACCACCTTACAGTGACCGAAATGGAACTGCTATAAAGTACAACGGAAGACTTTGGACTATAGCTACACACAGAGACCACTCGTCTTCGTTGTGTAGGTTTAGCTGCAGAGCGATAAACTGATACATGTAGAATTTTATATAAGCCGATAACTTTCAATCGTGATATCTTCATCCCCTTGTCGTTATTAACCCTCAACTACCACAATGCACAATGAGAGACTGATAACTCTTACCACATACATACGCTGTTCTTTTGCGATGTGTAGTTTTGGCTGCAGAGTGAAACAGAGGGACAAATAAATATAACAATTGAGATGTTTTACCTATATTTCACTCTGCAGCCAAAACTAAACATCGCAAACGAATGTCGCTTGTTTGTGGTAATAGTTGTAGTGTCCCATTACGCACTATGGCGGTTGAGGGTTGATAACAATAAGGGGGTGCAAGATATGGGTGTTGAAAGTTGCCGACTTATATGAAATCCTACATGTTTGTGTCTTTCAACTCCCCATATCTTCCACCCAGTTGTCGTTATCAGCCCTCAACCACCAGAGCGCGCAATGAAAGACTGATAACTACTACCAAACTACTACCAAATGTAACACCCAGAAGATGGCCACTTGCAATAGTGGCCGAAACGTCGGTGAAGTGTTTGATATTTTGACGATGCGGTCCAACACCCAGAAGAGTTTTATATACTACTACTACCACACCGTTCGTTTGCGATGTGCAGTTTTGGCTGCAGGGTGAAATGTAGGCACAAACACCTCAATTTTTATGTAAGTAAGAGAGATATTAATTTTTACACTTACATACGAAAATATTGTCTATTATTTGTTGCAGATTACTTGAGAATAGTCCCACTGCCAAAACGAGAATATATTAGATAAACGCCGCGGTGGAGTAGCCGAGCGGTCTAAAGCACCTTGCAGCGGAGCGCGCGGTTGCTCGCCGTGGAGGTTCCAGTCCTCCCTGGGGCATGGGTGTGTGTGTTTGTCCGTAGGTTAGTTTACCTAGGTTTAAGTAGTTTGTAAGCTACGGACTGATGACCAGGCAGTTTGGTCCGATAGATTTACAGACTTTTGATTTTTTATTAGATAATTAATACTTAATAAAATTATTTTAGAGCCAAAAACCAATAAATAGTACTTATTCACTGACGTCATGTACGCTCCGGTCTCATATGATTCTATGTATATAGAATATATATATATATATATATATATATATATATATATATATATATATATATATATATATATATATATATATATATATATATATATTGAAGACCTTTTTCTTGGACGCTAATGCGTAGAAGAAATGTTGAACAGAGTGTTTCTGTATATTGTTGTGATGCAATTATCACATTCTATTGTAAGTTAAAAGAACAGTTACGTACATGGCCATGTTTTCACAGAGTAAATATATTTTATATATACATGTGGCGTCTGTTCGGAAAGAACACACGTCACATTCTGATCCTGCAGCTGTTATTATTTAATATTCATAGAATATATGACTTCAACTGCTATTGGGCAAAGCTGAAAATGTGTACCCAGCCGGGATTCGAACCCGGGTCTCCTGCTTTCTAGGCAGTTGCGCTGACCCCTACACCACTGGGGACACAGTGATCACCGCACCTGCAAGGACTACCCATGCACGCCTCCCGTCAGATACAAATTCCCAGCTTCGCCCTGCCCATAGTACTCAAACTCGTAGTTTAACTAATTCCCGTAAGAGTAAGGGCTTCAAAGTTCATTCCGCTGTCGGTGGGCGAGCGGTAAGGACGTGTTGTGTTTACGTCGCAGCTGCGGCTGGCCGAGCGCTGTGTTGGTGAGTTTAACGCCGTAGAGCGTTTCCTCATGTATTCAACTTAGACTAACCATGGCAGAACCTGTACGAGTTGACACGTTGAAATTTATGTTTGACAAAAGCTTTGCTAGACCTAGTTCGTTTGAAGTAGAGAATTTCATGGAGGAGGTTGTAAAGATAGCAGAGGATGACATGATTGGAATTTGCCCATCGATCTGTAGTAGCACAGTCTTCATTAAGTTGAAAAATGCCAAGATGTGTGACAATATTGTTGTTAGATGTGGAGGTAAATTGAAATTTAAACACTCAGATGGTAATATCGGCGAAGTTAGAGTGAGTCATGCTGGGTTTGGCATTAGAACACTACGCATTTTCGAACTGCCATTCGAAATTACCGCTGACGATATAAATGCTGTTCTGAAACCCTATGGAACCGTTATCAGTAATGTCGCAGAGAGATGGACAGGTGCTCACAAATTTAAGGTCCTTAATGGTGTGAGGCAGGTCAAAATCGATATGATCAAACATATACCTTCTTATATTAGTGTCCGTGGCCATAGAGCTATTGTGATATATGAAGGACAACCTAGAACGTGTGCAGGATGTGGTGGTACAGGACACGTTCGTGCTGAATGTATGCAAAGGAGAGTGGCGCAGCTGCCAACAGGCGAAGCAGTGTTTCAGAACACGATGTCACAGCTACCGCTGACTTACGTAGCGGCAGCTCGTGCGTCCGTACCTGAGGCTACGACCGCAGATCTGGAGGTGCCTAATATCGAAGAACAAATTGAGGAAATCGGAATGGAAACCGACGTCCCAGAATATAATGATGGGCAAAATGCTGTAGAACTGCCAGCAGAAAACGAAGAACGTCAGTCTGCGGCTCTTGAGCACGACAGTACAAATACAGAAGCCCCGAATGAGGGATTAAACAATGAGCAGGAGACGGAGCACGACTTCCAAACAGTTACGTCTGGTGAAACGTCTACAAATAAACAATCTACGGACAATAAAAAACGTCGGATTGCCCACCAGGGAGCTGAAAAAACTGCACCTGCACTGCGAGAGAAAGCAAAACAGTTGCGACAGAAGTCGAACGACACAACAGGGAAAACGCGTGACAGCAACCAGAAAACCATCAAAAAGTCACGAACGGAAGACTCTTACGGCGGCGTCACGGAAACGTCAGTATACTCTGTGAAGATGAAAACGACGACAAAAACTAAAGTGGACTGTGAAGAACAACCTCATGACGTCACCGAGTGGAAAAAGGAAAAACGGAAAGGTAACCTTCCTCAAAACTGGGCTGACGACCATGAAGATGCCAACCAAGTTCAGGAATTGATGGAGACGAATGATGAAATGACACAGAAGACTGAAGAACACAGAACCAACGACAATAGACCTTCACCGGCGAAAGACATAGCAGTAACTGATGACCCAGATTTTTATTAAACTGAAATTTGTTAGTAGTAAGATAGAAGGAAACATAGAAAGAATGATAGAATTACAGAAAGTTTAGAATTTAAAACAAAAATAAATCATTACCAATATAATATGACCGAACTACAAGCATATCGGTTAGCCACAATCAACATCAATAAGATAAGGAGCGCACTCAAACTGCGACTTCTCCAGGATGTGATATATGCCGCAGATATAGACATCGTTATGTTACAAGAAGTGACAGATGCAATTGATCTGGATCAAATAACAGGATATAATGTTATAGCTAACCCTGGCTATACTACTGAACTCGGAACAGCCATTTTAACAAAAGAAGGTATTATAGTCAGACGAATAGAGAAACTACCTAACAGCAGAGGCATAGCATGTACGATAAACAACACAAGAATAGTCAATGTCTACGCGCCTTCAGGAACTGGAAAACGACGGCAACGAGAAGAATTTTTCAAAGACGGAATAGTACCACTCTTTGGGACCGGACATGATCATGTAATATTTGCCGGGGACTTTAATTGTGTCATACACCCAAAGGATCAGACGCCAAATTATAATAAATCAGTTGAGCTTGAAAGCATTGTCAATCAGTTAGGACTTGTTGACACCTGGGAGTATACCCATGGTGACATGCCTGGCTTCACGCACGTCACGAGTCACTCGGCAAGTCGTTTAAATCGGATGTACGCATCAGCTGATCTTAAGGAATGTATCCTACATTCGGAAATATGGCCCACCGTCTTCTCAGATCACGCAGCTTTCATGTGTACCATTAATTTGGAGAAACAAGGGACCTATAAGGCCCGAGGTCAGTGGAAACTTAACGTAAGCCACTTGTCGAATCCAGGATGTCGTGCAGCTTTTGACACTACGTGGGAAGCATGCGAAAAACGGTTCACTCAGTTCAGCTCACCGATCAGTTGGTGGATTAAATGCGCTAAACCTGCAATAACGAGAACCATGAAAAATTACTCACGGGAGAAGAATGAGTGGCAGAAGAAAACAGTAGAATTTTATTTTCAGTGTCTGCGAGAATTGTATAAACGGGATGCAGCAATAATTAATAATTATGTACAGATTAAGAGAATTCAAGCTAAAATAATCAATTTAAAGAGGAAACAACTAGAAGGATGCAAAATACGGTCACGGCAGCACAATACCGTCCAAGACGAAACAACTTCCGTATACCATTTCATACAGGAACATAAAAGGAAAAGCAGAAAAATTCTTACCGAGCTGAGGGCCAGTGATGGACGATTATTGACCAATCAACGCGCCATAAAGGAAGAGATACAGAAGCATTTTTCAGAGCTCCTAGCCACGAAACCTACAGACGAGACGGCACAAAAGGACTTCACGACACGGGTACCAGGAAGACTCAGTCCGGAAGAAGCACACAGCCTCACTGCTGAAATCACAGAAGACGAAGTAGAAGACGCGATACTCAGAAGTCCAAAAAATAGATCACCCGGCCCTGACGGTATCCCGGCAGAATTGTATCAAACGTTCAGACACAAACTGCTCAGTAAACTAACGAGCATATGTAATGAACTTATGAACCACAGTACACACATCCCCAAAGAATTCTGCGAGGGGACCGTGGTTCTCGTTCCCAAAACCACAGCTGGCAAGTCCATCAGCAATCTCAGGCCTATAACGCTTTTGAACAGCGATTACAAGATCTTCACGCGAATTCTGATGTAACGTCTCCGTGCAATAATAAACACTGTCACAGGACCGTATCAAACAAGTGTAGGCAAAGACAGAAGAATTTTTCACGCGCTAAGTGATTACAGGGACATAATAGCGATAGCTGAGACATGTAAAATTAGATGTGCAATAGTATCCCTTGATTTTGAACAAGCTTTCGACAGAGTCAATCACGATTATCTTTACAACACCATGAGAGCGATGAATTTTCCTCCACAATTCATAGAGATGGTCAGGCACTTATTAAATAATGGCACATCAAAAATTAATGTAAATGGACAATTAAGCAGTCCAATCAAGATCAAAAGCTCTGTTAGGCAAGGATGCCCCTTATCCGTGTTATTATTTGCTATAGCCATCGAGCCTCTCCTACGTACACTAACCCAAGGATTGCAGGGATTACAGATACATGGACAAAATATTGTCTGCAAATCATATGCTGATGACGTAGGACTTGTAGTAAGAAGTGAACAGGAGCTCCAAACCGCTCTTGACATTATTAAGAAGTACGAACTTGCATCTGCTTCCAAACTCAGCAACGTAAAGTCAAGAATTATGACCACTGGAAGTGGCAATAACATCAGAGCGGAAGGACAACTGACGGAAACGGACAGATTGAAATGTCTAGGTATAGTTTACACACGGAATATACGACGAACGGCTGCCCTCAATTACAAAAGAATATTGACGAGTATGAGAGCCGCAATACAAGTTCACAGCCTGCGAAACCTCGATGAAATACAAAAAGTTCGGCTTGTTAATACATACATAACGGCCAAAGTGAACTATGTAGCTCAAGTTCTGCCATTACCCAAAGAGATGGGAAAGAGAATGCTCGCAGCGCTCGGCCACTTCGTTAGTAAAGGTCAGATTTTCAAAGTGAAATATGAAACCCTTACACTAATGCACAAAGATGGCGGCCTTAATCTCACAGATGTTTACAGTAAGGCACAGGCGCTTTACATCTGCAAGACCTACCGACAATGGAAAGTTTCGGCCAACAACTTGGTGGCTCATCTTCTGGATGAGATAGCCCCAATCAGCATGGACCCGCCAGTAGATGTGCGCCACATCCCGAACGAGCTGTATCACCTAAAACATTTTCTCATTGAATACAGCTACATTCGCAGGGCAGTTCCCCAGAAAAACATTCAACAAGTACGAGAAGTATACAAACGCTTGATAGACAGAAAACCGAGGAACGTGATAGAACAGAAGAATAATCATTTTAACTGGAAGAAGATATGGGAGAATATTCACGACCGCAATTTACCCACAAACGTAAGATCTACTTGGTATTTAGCAGTCAACAGGAAGATCCCGACGACTTCACGGCTACATACCATACACTTAGCGGAATCACCAAATTGTAGCACGTGTAACTTGATAGACACAGATGAGCACAAATTTACATGTGACAAAATCAAGGATATTTGGGGTTATGTTCGGCATGTACTCTCGCTTATACTACGAACATCAGATAACTCTATAACACCAACGAAACTATTACACCCCGAAGAAGTGCCATACCCAAATGCCAAAAGGAATGCTGTGAACTGGATCATGGGACATGCGGTATTCTACATTATTAGAAATGAAGAAAAAAGTAAAGAAGACTTTTTAATGTATTTGACAATACAACACCAACAGTTAGAACAGATAAAAGATTATCGAATACTATACGCCAATTTTCTAAAGAAAACATTGACGTAAACATTGAAGTAAATATCTACACAATTTTATTTAATTACTTTAGTTTTTTTTAATTACAAGGGAACGTTTTGTGTTTATAAACAGATTTAAGTATTCCTTGAATTTTCGGTGCAGAAAACCCGAAATAATTTATACCATGTACTATTCAACAAAGAAGCTCATTGGAAAGAAGTACAGCTGTCAGTCCTCTTTTATCAAATGCAAAAGGAAGTGCAACACTGAGTTCTTGTATATACCATGGAAGAAATATTTCTGTTAACAAAAATGAAGAAAAGACTTCGATTTCACAGAAAGGCAATGAAGCCTAGCCGAAGAAGGCATATCTGGAGAGTGAAAGGACGGGCTAGAAGGGGAGATGGGAGGCCCTAAAAAAAAAAAAAAAAAAAAAAAAAAAAAAAAAAAAAAAAAAAAAAAAAAAAAAAAGTGGTGTAGGGGTCAGCGCAACTGCCTAGAAAGCAGGAGACCCGGGTTCGAATCCCGGCTGGGTACACATTTTCAGCTTTGCCCAATAGCAGTTGAAGTCATATATTCTGTGAATATTAAATATATTTTATTAAGCTACTGATTTGGTCTACATCTCTCAGTTTTTCGTGAATAAAAAGCTGAATTAAGCTTCCACAAGTGGTTTTTAACGTTTTTGAAACTGATAAAATTGGCAAAATACTGTTATTTGGAACTGTGTCTTGGCAAATATTTGTGCACGTACTACACTATCGCAGCACCCTGTGGGTGTTTTCTTTCAGTGACGCGTAGAAGACGTCTCATATCGGAGATTCACAGACATCGAGTATGTAACAAATTAAAAAAAAAAAAAAAAATAAATAAAAAAAAAAATAAAAAAAAATAAATGTAAAACACATCGAAATAAGTTGTGATGGTGACGTAAGAACAGTTAACGGGTGTATATAAAAAGCGTTTGGGTAGACTAATTGATGTTATGTGTGCATAATCTACTAGAATAAAGGGTATCTATTCATAGTGTCAAACCGTAATGTTACAGAATGAAGTGTGTGTATCTGTGTGAAGTATCGATATCGCACATAACGCAGTGCAAATGAATGCTCCTAACGGCAGTGGTCTGAAAAAGCTTCAGATTTCAATACGGAGTACGAGGAACTTTGAATGCGCTGCGCCCTTTAGTAGTCTATTTGTGTATGGTTTCGCAATTACGCGCAGTCCTTTGTACTGGCAGTTAGTGAAAGCGTTTATCGGGTATCAGCTTGTTGTCTTTTCTTTGTGTGGGACTCGTGACCGCCGTTAGCAGAGCGATATCTGCAGCTGGAGGTCTTTGTTCTCATACGCGGCTGCAATTATGCGCGCTGCGTGACTTTTTCATCCCATTTGAGCGGCAATTCTCTTCATTCTGGGAAGCGCCTTTTTTGACGAAGTGCAACCGACTACGTCAATGCCTGACTAATGGTTTCCATGTCACCATGTTTCTTTTATTATACGAGTTACTGCATGTGTGATACGAGGGAGCTGAAAGGTCTAGGTCAGTGTAATTTTCCACATAATCTGGCGCTCAAGCAGAACAGGAAAAAAAGCTAAAAGAGGTCGAAGATAGGTGTATTTTACTTTTTCGGTCGATAATGGAAGGCTAGATAGACGGATCTAATGAGAATTGCACTACGACCGTTGTCTACAGAAGTTTACATGGCATTTAGACACAAGGAAGCTATAATATCTGATAGTTCATTGTCAAATAATGCGATAGTCACATTCTGATTTTTTTACGTAATACTGCTGATGATGAAATAACAATAATTTATTACAGATACAAATATTAGAAGTTACTGTAGTGAATATGCACTAATGTTCGAGAAAGCTGCGTGCGGAAATTCGATGCCTCTTATGTCGGGTTCACCGATTACTGACGTAATAGGTGAAGTGTCTTGGATAGGATTTAGCTTCACGATAACTCGTACACCAATCAGATGAACAGGCATGCTGTAACTCTCCTTCAATACAGGTTCGAAATGAAAAATATAACCAATTTCCTGCTCGGCAGGCAAATAGTAAAAATCTAGAATGAAAATTTCACTCTGCAGTGGAGTGTGCGCTGACATGAAACTTCCTGGCAGATTAAAATTGTGTGCCGGAACCGGGACTCGAACCTGTGACCTTTGCCTTTTTGCGGGCAAGCACTCAACCGACTTTATTTTATTTTATTTTATTTTTTTTATTTCTCCTTTTTCTTTGTTTTTGTTTTTTGTTTTAGCGACTGAGCTACCCCGAAACTACTCACGATGCCGCCTCACAACTTTACTTGCGCCATTACCTCGCCTCCTACTTTCCAAACTTCACAGAAGCTCTACTGCGAACCTTGCAAGACTTGCACTTCTGGAAGAAAGGATATGGTGGCGGCATGGGTTAGCCACAGCCTTAGGTGGCATCGTGACTCGTGTCGGGATAGCTCAGTCGGTAGAGCGCTTGCCCGTGATAGGCAAAGGTCCCAGGTTCGAATCCCGGTTCCGACACACAATTTTAATCTGCTAGGATGTTTCAGTAATAATCTGTTTTTACATGTGGTAAAGGATGTGCTTTATGTATAATTTGTTCATGGACGATTCCTGAGAAAACCATCAAAAACCATGTCTACGATTTCTATAGATTGCAAAGCGATGTAACTTTCTCCGTGTGTTATTTTTTAATTTTGTTTTTCGATATATTTATCTACTACCGAGGACCAAGTCTACAACATTACCGCACAAGTACAAAATTACCAAGATACTTTTAAACAGTTTTTGTGCTGTGGGCTCCAAATATCTGACCATATTAAATGGCTCAACTTTTGACTGTAAATTCTACGTACACTTACCTAGAAACGAAAATTTTCCGTTTTCGAAAATCTTTATCCATTATCCCGATATACTCGGAAAATTAAGATGTTTGGAGATCTAAAGTGAGTAGTCTATCAAACACTACATGCTCTCTGCGGTTCTACAAGATGCCCAAATGAAGTAGTTCTTTTGTATATATTAGGGAGGCCTTTTTGGGACTGTTACTGTCCTGGGCTTTTTTATTCCACAGGTGAAGGCCCAGATAAGAACCTTACGAAGGGCATGGAATGTGGAAGCGCAAAATACTGCGCGGAATATAGACACTTAGAATATTCAGAGAAGAGACTACAAAAAAAAAAAAAAAAAAAAAAAAAAAAAACAACCACCTGTGGTGGATAGTGTTTTGTTTTATAAATATATACGTTTTTTGAGTTGACCTGAGTAGAATAAGGTCCAGTCTGTAATGTTATCTGATTGTGATTATGTAAATCAAATACTGAAATTAATTAACTATTGTATAAGGGTCAAATAAACCCATGTTATTGGTGTTCATTTGTAACTGAACAGTCTTCTCAATTTTATTAGTGAGGAAGTTAGAGTTTAGGTATCTCTCTCTTCTGATCTTAATTTATATGGAAAAGAAGCCCGAACAATTTTTAAAAACTGGAAGAACCTTATTTAGAGGCACTGAATGGCAGGACCTTTATCTACAAATATCAATGACCTGGAAGAACACATACAAAACAACTCAATAATAAAATCAAAAATATATGATGGTATTCCCGAAATAGGTGGGCCGGCTACGGTGGCCAAGGGGACTGAGGCGCTCCAGTCACGGTATGCACGGCCACTACGGTCGGGGTTCGAATCCCCCCTCGGGCATGGATATTTGTGCCATCCTTAGTCTTAGCTAGTTCATAAGTAGTTTGTAAGCTTAGGGACTGATGACCCCGTAGTTAAGTCCCATAAGTTCTACAAACATTTGAACATTTGAAAAAGGTGGAATTACACGGTCCCATCACAAGTGCCGATTGTTGGAATGGCTGCTTCTGTAATTTCTATGTACCGCAAATCGCCAAAAAAAAGAAAAAAAAAAGAAAAAACAACCCGGAAGATAAAAATTATCGTAATGATCGCTTTCGTTAGGCGTTCTCTATGTATTCCGAGCTGAATGCGGCTTTCTTGTCGTTGTTGACTGATGACCTGTCATGTCACTATCCACGGTTCCTAAATTTCTGTAAGTGGATGTTTCGCTCGTCACAAGCACATCGCATTTACAACCATATGGAAGCTGCAGTGTTATGAAAGAGGATTCACCAAACGCATTGAGCGTTGTCAGAATTCAACAGTACACTATTTGAACTCCATCTTCGTATTGGTAATGGTATGTAATGTGATAACTGGATGATGCGGGCGGCTAGGTTAGTAGCTGCTAGAGTCTATCAATACGCAAGTGTTACTGAAGTGCTTCGGGAACTCAACTGTGAGTCTCTGGAGGGAAGGCGACGTTCTTTTCAAAAAGCACTGTTGAAGAAATTTCGGGGGCAGGAATTTGAAGCGGATTGCAGAACGATCTACTGCCGCCCACCTACAAATCGCTTGAAGACCACAAGCATAAGATGAGAGAATTGAAATGTTAAAATGTTTGTAAATCTAAGACAGTACGCTGGTCATTAGTCCCTAGGCTTACAAACTATTTTCACTAACATAAACTAACTTATTCTAAGGACAATAGAAACACCCATGCCCTACGGCGAACGGTCGCTAAGATGAGAGAGTTTATGGGTGGCACGGATGCACACAAGTATTCATTTTTTCACTCGTTCTACATGGGAGTGAAACAGGAAAGCAATTAACTAGTGCCGGCCGCGGTGGCCGCGGGGACTGAGGCGCTCCACTCACGGTCTGCACGGCGACTACGGTCGAGGGTTCGAATCCCCCATCGGCCATGGATATTTGTGCCGACCTTAGTGTTAGCTAGATCATAAGTAGTTTGTAAATTTAGGGACTGATAACTCCGTAGTTAAGTCCCATAAGCTTAACAAACATTTTTGAATTAACTAGTAGTTGTACTGAGTACCAGTTAATAGACAAGAGAAGAAGTTGGCTTTGTACAGAAATAAGTGAGTACATATAATTCCTTTAGTATACATAATTTGCGACTGTTTGCTGATGATTCTGTGGTGTATGGGAGGGGGTCGTCTTTAAAAAAAAAAAAGTTCAGACGTTTGTAGAGCTTATGGGACTTAACTACGGGGTCATCAGTCCCTAAACTTACAAACTACTTAGGAACTAGCTACGACTAAGGACGGCAAAATATCCATGCCCGAGGGGGATTCGAACCCCCGACCTTGGGTCGTCTTTAATTGACTGCAATAGCAAACAGGATGACTTAGACAAAA
This sequence comes from Locusta migratoria, assembly GCA_026315105.1. Lineage (NCBI taxonomy): Eukaryota > Metazoa > Arthropoda > Insecta > Orthoptera > Acrididae > Locusta > Locusta migratoria. The sequence continues at coordinate 244,536,200 of CM048748.1, forward strand.
TTTCTAGTTGGCGCGAAGAATGGCAGCTAGCACTCAATGTAGAAAAATAGAAGGTGATGCGCATGAGTAGGAAAAACAATCGTGTAAAGTGTCATGACCCCTCGAATGATGATTATGCATCACTTCTTACATGTGTGTATATAGGTTTTCTGTTCCCTTCTTCGATATGAATACATGAGTTGTTTGGATACTCCTGAGACAACTCCATGAGATAAACTTTTTGTCGGGATGTCGCTTTTGAACACGACTGAGCCACCAGTCCTCCTACGAGAAGGAAATCGCTGCAAGTACTCCACAGCTCGCGGAGTACTCCACAGCTCCACAGCTCCACAGCTCCACGCCCGCGGGGACTGAGGCGCTTCAGTCACGGTCTGCACGGCCACTACGGTCGGGGGGTTCGAATCCCCCCTCGTGCATGGATATTTGTGACGTCCTAGTTCGTAAGTAGTTTGTAAGCTTAGGGACTGATGACCCCGTAGTTAAGTCCCATAAGCTTTACAAACAATTGAACATTTTTTTGAACTGCACAGCTCGACGCGACCACTCTGGTCAGCAGCTGTCGGACCCTCGCGCTGGGTTGGGGCGTTCCTTCTGGTGGCCACGCGGCTGCGTTCCGCCGAGGCCACTGGGCCAGTCGTCTGTGAGCCGGCATACCGGAGAACAGTGAGAGGCAGTCGATTCTGAGTCGCGACCGGTCGATCACGGGTGGGCGATACGATCTGCCGCCACTCCGCGGTAGCCTTGGCCGGCGTTACTCACACACCAGACAGCTGCCGATTATACGGCCCCGCACGTCGGATTATAATAACACCGAGCGCTGGCCGCGCACCGTTCTCCAGCACACACACACACCAACACACATACTCGGGCTGGGCTGATTTTCGGAGACCGCTGTGAAAGGTCACAGAGTCACCGGCGCTCCGAGGACAAAGCCGTCGCTGACAGCTTCACGTCGGCTCCCACTCAGCTGTTCCTTCCCGGCACCTTGCGGCTCCTTTCGGCAGCCGTTCACGAGTGTTTAGAAGAAATACCTACCTACTATTTAGTGACTAGCGGTCGCTGTCACGTAAAGCTCTTTATGGAGAAACGTCATTGTCTCCTTTAATTGAAGGAACTACATGTTTAGAAAATCCACTAATGTCGTTATTATTTTTGGCCCACTTTACGTTACGGTAGTAACACTAAAAGTGGAAAGTGGGACTTTGCGATCGCTTTTTCAAAATGTTCAAATGTTTGTAGAACGTATGGGACTTAACTACGGGGTCATCAGTCCATAAGCTTACAAACTACTTAAAAACTAGCTAAGACTAGTGCCCGAGGGGGGATTCGAACCCACGACCGTAGTGGCCGTGCAGACCGTGACTGGAGCGCCTCAGTCCCCTCGACCACCGCGGCCAGCAGATCGCCTTTTGACAGTGAAGTGTCATCATATTAAGAGATGCGATGATCGTGCTTTGTTTGCTGCTCTCTTAGTTCGGGGACATACATAAATGGAATCATGGGCTCACTTCTAATTGTACATATACATCTACCTACATACTCCGCAATTCACCGTAAGGTGCGTGGCGGAGGGTACACTGTACCACTACTAGGCATTTCCTTTCCTATTCCACTCCCAAATTGAACGAGGAAAAAAAGAATGCCTACATGCCTCCGTACGAGCCCTAATTTCTCTTATCTTGTCTTTGTGATCTTTACCCGAAATGTAAGTGGGCGGCAGCAAGATCGTACTACACTCAGCTTCAAATTCCGGCCCTCTAAATTTACTTAACAGAAATTCACGAAAAGAACGTCGTCTTTCTTCCAGCGATCCCCAATTGAGTTGTCGGAGCATTTCCATGACACTCGCGCATTGGTCGAACCTACCGGTAACAAATCTAGCTGCTCGCCTCTGAACCGCCTCTATGTCTTCCTTCAAACCGATCTGCTGCGGGTCCCAAATACTTGAGCAATACTCAAGACGTGGTCGTACAAGCGTTTTATACGCGGTCTCCTTTACAGGTGAAGTACATCTTCCCAAAATTCTCCCAATAAACCGAAGTCGGCTGTTTGCCTTACTCACAACTGACCTTAAATGCTCGTTCCATTTCATATCGCTCTGCAATTTAATGCCTAGATATTTGAACGACGCGACAGCATCAAGAAGCTCACTACTAATGTTGTATTCGAACATTATAGGATTGTTTTTTCTACTCATGCGCATCACCTTACATTTTTCTACATTGAGAGCTAGCTGTCATTCTTCGCACCAACTAGAAATTTTGTCTAAGTCAACCTGTATGCTATTACAGTCAGTTACAGACGACACCCTCCCATACACTACAGCATCATCAGCAAACAGCCGCAAATTACAACTTACTCTGTCCATCAGATCATTTATATAGATAGAAAATAATAGCGGTCCTATCACACTCCCCTGGGGCACGGCTGACGATAAACTCGTCTCTGATGAACACTCGCCGTCGAGAACAACGTACTGCGTTCTATTACTTAGGAAGTTTTCCAGCCAGTCACAAACCTGTGAACCTATTCCATAAGCTCGTATCTTCGTTAGCAGTCTGCAGTGTGGCACCGCGTCGAACGCCTTTTTGAAGTCGAGAAAAACACAATCCGCCTGTTGCCCTTCGTCCATGGCTCGCAAGATGTCATGTGAGAAAAAGGCAAGCTGAGTTTCACATGAACGATGTTTCCTAAACCCGTGCTGATTCATGGAAAGAAGCTTTTCCTTTTCAAGGAAATTTACTATATTCGAACTGAGAATATGCTCCAAAATTCTACATGAAACTGATGTCAACGATATTGGCCTGTAATTGTATGGGTCAGTTCTCTTTCCTTTCTTATACACGGGAGACACATGCGCTTTTTTCCAGTCACTAGGAACATTGCGCTGAATTAAAGATTCGCTATAAATGCAAGCTAAGAAGGGGGCCAATGCCGCAGAATAGTCTTTGTAAAACCGAACTGGTATTCCATGCGGACCAGCAGACTTTTTCGTATTTAGCTCTCTCAGCTGCTTCTCTACACCGGAAATACCTATTGCTATGTCCCCCATTTCGGAATTAGTACGTTGATCAAATGATGATATATTTGTGCGGTCCTCCTGCGTGAAAGATTTCTTAAAGGTTAAATTTAGAACTTCAGCTTTCCGTTTGCTTTCTTCTATTACTGCCCCGGAATGATCAACTAGTGACTGGACAGTACCCACAATAAACATGTTTCTTTACTCTTCTGTAACACTTAACACGCCTTCATTGAGATATGTCTTTATATATATACAGGGTGTTACAAAAAGGTACGGCCAAACTTTCAGGAAACATTCCTCAAATACAAAGAAAGAAAATATGTTAAGTGGATATGTGTCCGGAAACGCTTAATTTCCACGTTACAGCTCATTTTAGTATTTTTCTTTAAATGTAAATTGAAATAATTCGTGCAGACAATTGTCAAAAAACCCAATTGTTTCGTTAGCGTGTACTGTACTTCCTCGATTCACCGCCAGTTGGCCCAATTGTAGGTAGGTAATGTTGACTTCCATGCTTGTGTCGACATCCAACGGATGATGCTTCATTCCAACGTGATCAAATTGTAAATTTGTGCAATCACGCAATTGTGCAATCACGTCATCAACACAGATTTTCTGTGAACGTTGGGCAGGAATTGTTGGTGATGTCTTGATTGGGCCTCATGTTCTTCCACCTACGCTCACTGGAGCACGTTATCATGATTTCATACGGGATACTCTACCTGTGCTGCTAGAAAATGTGCCTTTATAAGTACGACACAACATGTCATTCATGCACGACACTACCAAGAAAGATGCCGAAGCGTAAGAAAGAAATTTCGTGTTCTCCAGCCGTTACGTTTTTGTAACACCCTGTATATAAGTTGAGGTGTTCGTGCCTACATTTCACTCTGCAGTTATAAATACACATCGCAAACTAATACTGTTTGTGTGTGGTAGTAGTTATCAGTCTCCCATTGAGCACTGTAGTCGTGAGAGGATTGATAACGATAATAGGATGGAAGGTATGGGAGTTGAAATTTACCGACTTATATAAAATTCTAAGTGTGGGTGATAATAATTTGCTCCTCAGCAAAAACTACACAATGGGAGCGAACGATCTCTCTGTGTTGTTGTAGTACAAAGTCTCTCGTTGTACACCATAGCAGTTCCGTGTCAATAGCTATAAGAGCTTGGAAAGTCGTCAGCTTATATAAATTTCGGACTGAAGACCAGCTATGACTTTTGACACTATAATACCAAAAACGTTATATACAGCGAAACGTGATGCAAATTTTTAGTTGTATTTCTGCAACAAGCGTACGAAAAAAGAAAAATAAGTGCATATTGCAGTTTGTAAAGTAAAACTACCAAGAAAGATGCGTAAGAAAGAAATTTCGTGTTCTCGGTCCGTTTCTAAATGACAGAAAACGGCGCTGAAAAGTGACTCTACCGACGATAGAAACTTGAATTTTGTAGACGTTGTTTATCTTACACTGTAGGCATCAGCGATTGTTTCAATATTCCCATCCCTAAGGGGGTGAAATAAGGGAGGAACGATTTTTTTTTAAATACGTCGCTATTAAGGCAATTTGAAGCAAGAAATACAAAACTTCGGATTTTGATTTTTGATTAGAATTTTAAAAACACGTGTTTCGATATTTTTGGATATTCAGCCACTAAGCTGGTGAAATAAGGGAAAATATTTTAAAGGTGCTACTAAGACTAATGTGGTTCGGGATGTTTTGAATTCTGCCATCAACGGTGCAATAGGGGGTGGAAAGTTGTATCAAAATACTTTATCCGGAAAGCAAACACTCCGAGCGTAAGCTCCGTATCTAATCGACGGGACGTTAAACCCTAAGCTTCAATCCTACTAACTGACTGATGTTTACTAGGATGCGGCGGCCTTGCAGACTACGGAAACGACAACCACTCCAGAAGAAGAGAACATCTCCTGTACCAGTAAATTATGTACGAAATGACAGTTTTAGTCACTTGCCAGATAATGGACGAAAACGAAAATGTAAGCTTGGTCTTCAAGTGTGTCTGACTGTGAAACGTTGCAGGATTGTTCTCCGTTTTGTACCTAAAAGGGACTTGATTTCAGACAGTTCACTTGAAATGGATCAGAATACGCCGCGGTGGAGTGGCCGAGCGTTCCAAGGCGCCTTGCTGCGGAGCGCGAGGTTCCTCGCCGTCGGAGGTTTGAGTCCTCTGTCGGTCATGGGTATTTCTGTTGTCATTAGCGTACGTTTCTTTAAGTTGGTTTAACCCTCTCAGGCCCTGCATACACAACTGTGCGGCTCTGGTTTTGCTCGCTTTATTTCTTTGTGATTCACGCTAGGAAGTTCGGGCCTGCATCACACAATAGTGGATGGACTGTGGTAACGTGCGCAACGTATTTTGGTTCCATGTATCTACACTGGGTGCTATCAGTAGTCGACAAACTTCCAGTACACTTACTATGGCGACAAGAAAGATTTGTTGGCAAGGTGTTGATATCCTTGTTTTGACATGTGAAGCTATCATATCTGATAGCCAATTGGTTTTATATTATCCTGTGATGTTATTATGTCATTTCTTCGAAAGGCATGTTACTGTAAGATGGTGCAGATCATAAAAATTTGCAATGAAGTCCCAAAACAGATAATTGTGTGGTACAAAATTTTTGAAAATAATTTTCTTTTTTGTAATTAATTACTTTATTATTTTGTATCTTAAACGTCCTTCTCTATATTAATGCCACGTCACCTACAGCCTACCCTCTGAATGGGTTGTTACGTAGTTCGTAAGCCTAGGGACTGATGACCAACGTATTTAAGTCCCTTAGAATTACAAACGTTTGAAAATTTTGAGCGGAATACAAAAATTCATATAGCACCGATGCGCTTTTTTGAGGCTATGTTACTTGCAGGCGAGATACTATATTGTGAAGAACATTATGTAAAATTGTTCATGTGACCATACACGTCAGATTTAAGAACTTTAATATTTTTCTTTGCGTGATTTCTGTGGGTTATACATAAAGGATTTAAATGACTGACGTCTGCTATTATATGACTGAAGAAAGGAAAGAAGATTAGGATTTAACCTCCCTTTGAGTTAAGTGACTGAATGCTAGTCCGCCTGATTCGTATTCTCTCATACTGCTCTCGCTGCGGCGGAGGGGTCGAGCGTATTTAGGCGCTATGCTCCGATGCGCAAGGTCGTTCCCCGTCGGTGGTTCGAATCCTCCCTCGGGCATGGCTGTTTGTGTTGTCTTTAGTGTGACATAGTTTGTAATTTTAGGGACTTATGACCCCGCAGTTAAGCTTGACGAACATTTGAACATACTGCTCACGGGCTACAAAGAGCGATCGCAGTTACGTAACTCCTACGGCACGGTGGAATCACTCCTCGGATTTTCTCCCTAAGGAAGTGAGTGAGAAGTACACGAGTAGGCACTTCACACGGCTCTCAGACGAGTCTTGCGCAAAGAGCCGACGCGAGTGTCTTCCCTCGCTGCTGCCAGCGAAACTCGGACACCAGTAAGGTGTCGCTCTACACGGTGCTGCTACGTCACATCCGGCTCTCACGTTACACCCGAGTCGCAGCTTCGCCGAGTGGCTGCACGTTCCGGAGGATCCATGTACAGTACTCGTCTGTAAAGGAGACCCCGTCTTGAGTATTGCTCAAGAGTTTGGTTTCCCTAACATATCTGTTTAGACGAAGATGAAGAAGCAATTCGGAGGCGGAGTGCTGTGTTTGTGACTGGTAGGTTCGATCCACAGACATATAGTACTAGACTGGCAATACCATATTCAATATCATTGGTCTCAGTGAAATCTCGCCGCCATATTTCTATACTACAAACTTGTAAGCAGTCATTTGTGTTGCTTCAGTAAACTGTCGTAAAAATACCAATGAACTGACTTAACTACTCTGTCTTTAGACTTTTTACATATCGGAATATGTGTGTTGGGCATGGCTGTAATTTTTTAAACTGGAATAAGCTTTGACACACACACTAATGAATCGCATTTCCTGTTTCTATTAATCAGTTACCAGTTTCGATCAACTTCGGTTCTTCTTTTAATAGTATCACCGTTATAAATGTGCTATTTGTCTTGGAGAACACATATCTATATTCTTCGAAGTCTTTTCCGGATAACTACCATCTGCTTTAACTGTACATAACGGTAAAATTTTACTTACCATCCCGGCGGACTCGTATGATTAAGTTGGCAACATCAACAAAACAGTAGAAAGCCCTCGCCAGGATGTTAATATTCTTATAAATCCTCACCGTGTGACTTAATTAGCTTTTCGTACAGACGATAAAGTAAATAAATAATGCTCTGTGGCTGACAAGTTCCTCTATGTACCCTCGTTCGCTCAGTAAAAGTAATTGCCCTCTTACACGAAGACTTCATGAAAAAACAAATGCATTGTCACGCGACTGGCTAATGGCAACGTCACATTATTGACAATCACGCGAGGCCGCCAGGACCTAGCCGTATATATGTAACACATTCTTCTGATAACACGATTTGACATTGTACGCCTATGTGTTAAACTCAGTTATTGCAGAAGTATTGGCTCAAATGCAAATCATGTTCAAACCAACTAGTATAGCTTATAACGTCATATCGTATCATAAGATCATAGTAGTGGCGTACGGAAACTTTTTGACGTGACGTGAGGAAAGATGGCGGCGTCAGGCTTCAGTCACAGATGGACGTTTGCCAGTCTAGTAATGTATGTCTGTAGTTCGATCAAGAGTGTTCTGAGATGCTTCGGGAACTCGAATGGGAGTCGGTGGAGGGAAAGGCGAATTTCTTTCCGAGAAACTCTGTAGAGTAAATTTAGAAAGGCGGAGAATTCTGCTTCCACCAACCTACATTTCGCGTAAAGATAAGATCAGAGAGATTAGGGTTCGTACGGATGCATACAAGTATCCGTTTTTCCCTCGTTCTGTATGGAGTAGCACAGGAAAGCAACTAACTGGTAGTGGTACTGAGTCCTCTCCGCCACACACTTTTGGATGGATTGCGGAGTATGGATGTATATGTAGAGGAAATATGCGAGGTGAGTCAGGTATTGATGGAAATAGGCAAAACAAGAAACGATATTAAGCATGATGGGTGCACTGCACAGTGTACGTAATATTAGATTGCTATAGAAAAAACGAGGCGAGATTTCTATTGAGGTATTTTAGAAGTAAAATTTTACATCCATAACATCATCCAACAAAATTACATAATTAACGTTTAATAGTGTAGACACTCTTCAGAAAGCCAGTTATTTCTTGTAGACGCTTTAAGCCCATACTTTGCAGCGGTAGTTAAATAACTACATATGCATATGGTCGCTTTTATGGGGTTCCGACTTAGAGACCTTGTGGACTCACTTTGTCAATAAATTAATTTTTCCTAACCTGCAGGTAAAATATAAATGAGAACCCAATGAGAGAAGCAAAGCAATTTCGCCAAGCTTTTAATACAGAAAGCAAAAATCCATATACCCTACTCAAGTAAATCCAGTTATAAGGGATGAAACTTTCACTCTGCAGCGAAGTGTGCGCTGATATGAAACTTCCTGGAAGATTAAAATTGATTGCTCGCGAAATACAAACGTCCCAGGTTTGAATCCCGGTTCCGGCACACAATTTTAATCTGCCAGGAAGTTTCAAAGTCAGTTATAAATTGTATTTGTAAAGATAACGTTGCAGATATAAAATGCAGAATGGCTGCAGTATGAAAAGCGTGTCTGAAGAAGCGAAATTTGTTGACATCCAAAATTAATTTCAAATATTAGGGAGTCCTTTTTGAAGGAAATTGTCTGGGGTGTAGCATTGTAGGGAGTGAAACGTGGATAATACGGAGTAGAGGCGAAAATGTGATAGAAGCTTTTCGAATGGGCTGCTACAGACGAATGTTCAAGATTAGATGGGTAGTTCGCGTAACTAATGAGGAAGTGATCAACAGAAATGCGGAGATAAAATGTTTCTGGCATATCCTGACTAAGAGAAGAGATCAATTGATGGGACACATTCTAAAACGCTGGCCGCGGTGGCCGAGCAGTCTGAGACGCGCCAGTCACGGTCTGCACGGCCACTACGGTCGGGGGTTCGAATCCCCCCCCCCCTCGGGCATGGATATTTGTGCCGTTCTTAGTATTAGCTAGTTCATAAGTAGTTTGTAAGTTTAGGGACTGATGACCCCGTAGTTAAGTCCCATAAGCTATACAAACATATGAACATATATGTACATTCTAAAACATGGTGGAATCGTGAATTTAGCATTAGAGGGAAGTGTGCGGGGTAAAAATCGCAGAGGGAGAGCGAGAGACGAATACAGTAAGCAGATTCAAAGGGACGTTGCAGTTGTTATTCAGAGATGAAGAGGCTTTCACAAAATAGAGCAGGGTGGAGAGCTGCATCAAACATGTCTCCGGATTGCAGACCACAAAACTACAACAAAGTTGCGACTGACGTGAACTTCTTGAAAGTACTTTTGACACTGAAGGAAAAAAAAAAAAAAAAAAAACGCAAACTGGGACAGAATATAATTTGCGTTGCTGATTAGGGCACGACGCGCTTGATACTTTGATCCCAGGTGACGTCGGGCTGATGCTAAGTTTTCACCAATCATATTTTCGAACAAGAAATATAAATCTACTCTGTCGATTAAAGCAATGTAATGTTTCTTGAAATTAAGTGTCAGGTGCGATACAAATGAACATCATTATACACAGACCAGACTAAGATAGTTCAACGGCAATTTTAGTGGAACTCACAAACGTTACAGGAACTTACTACATCCTCGAATTAAAGTCAGTCACATTTAGCTAATAATAGCATGTTATAGAAGGTATATAACCGCTATAGATCAATATAAGGCCTAATACGGGAAGGACCAGGTTAGGGTGTGCGCTACAAAGTAATAATTTGTCGAAAAATACGAGGAAAATTTACCGTTCACGTGAAATGTTAGATAGAAAATTTTCGGCTTTGTTAAAGTGAACAAAACTGTCTTATTTCTCAGTGCTTTTTCCGACAAGTTGTGTACGTCAAATATATTCGTCGTCGTCGTATTTCACTGTTCCGCGCTACACGCGTAAATTAATAACACATAATAAACGTAAAGTGGCATCAATTAACGCCAATAAATCACGAAATACGAAACACCAACGCAATTTCACACGCGCTCTCGCTCAAATCAGTTATTGTAATGAGCTGTTACACAGAACTAGACAGCTAGAAAGTCGCTTAGTGGAGAGCGGATATGCTGACATTTACATTTGCCCTGTTACTGGCTAACGGATTAGAGCATCTTAAAAAAGTTAAAACTGCCTGATTTATATTTTTACAGGCAAGGAATGCTACATTTTGTTTGAAATAGAATATAAGGAGTGTGATAAACATCAGAAGAAACTTACTCTGGTTAAATGAGAGTAGTTAGAAATAATCGGTATTATACAAGAAAAAATGTTTGGGTTAATTCAGAGAACGAGTATTAGAGGAAAGCTGTCGATAAATCCTACGTCGACACTGAATATAACGCACTGCGCATAAATTCAAAGCGATATAAAACTGTAATGGGCAACATCGCAACCATAGTAAAGCGAAATAAACAAGCATGCGCCATGCTTTCGGAAACAAAGATGCATGGTACACGATAGTGCGTAATGAATTTACAAAACCTAGAACAAAATAATAAGTCTGCATATTCATATAAAGTTATTAAACACTTGAAAGTTCTTCTGTGGTGCTATGTAATACGAATGTTCTAAATCACACGAGCTTTTGAGCGCGTGCAACGGAGAAAACTAGCTGCCTAGCGGAATAGCTGGTAACTTACAGCATCTCGGACTGTGTTGTCATGTTCACGCTCCGTTAACTCACCTGCAACAAAAGGATACAGTAATTAGTTACATCAGGATCAAATTTATAGACTAATCAATGACTTAGAATATACTTTTAAATGAAAAAGAAGAAATTAATTACAATTATTTCTTTAAGTGCGTCAGAAATAAAGAACTTCTGCACTAATGTGAGTCACATTAGGTTATTACGAGCTCACAAGATCGTATTTAAACACATATTAATATATAAAAATTATTAATTCTGCAATTTGCTATGCACACGTAACGGCGATCAAAAAATTTATACATTGCATTTCTTCCGGCGCGCGAGCCACTTGAGGGCTAGCAAGCCGAGAGGAAAAAAAAAAAAAAAAAAAAAAAGCAACACTAATTACACGAACGATGGAAAAAACTGTCAGAGCTCAGGTCCCTCATAAATCACCCATTTACCTCCCATAAACATTTTTATGTCACCGAGAGGGAAATTATGAAATGTTATAGTAAATGAAGTAAATAATTACAAGACTATTTCCGGCTGTTTATCTATTTCCACCTTCTTCTCCTACAGTTCCCACCTGTCTTTGTGCATCTCCTCCTTCCCTCCTTCTGATACCCCTACTTAAATTTCCTCTTCACACCTCTGTTCAGCACCTCATTTCTTTCTCTGTCTCTCTCGACTCACCTTCTAACCCTACCGCTATCCATATTCTCATCCTCTTATCATTCATTTAGATCAGTATTTATTGGACTTATTACCCTTGTTTCGATGAATACTGCAACACTTTCGCCGTTTCCTGAAGGATATTTCCAACTACTTGTTAGACGATGCCAAGCTGAGTTGCTGCACTTCGCTGTACACAATAAGGTCCGACAAGACATTAGACTGTACCTCTTAACTTTGCACCTCCGTTTAAGCTAATTAGTCTTTATCCCTTTGGCTCATGGCGTCCACTGTAGTGGACGGCTATTATTGACAGCATTTTTACTATCTTAAATCGTTTCTCAGGCTGTAAGCGCCTGGAGTCCACTCCAGAGGGGTCCTTACCGACGGATGCTACACTTTAGGTGTAACAAGCTGAACTGAAAAGCGTCAGTTCTTCGCCGGAAGGCAGTAGCAGGTAGAGATGGTGAGCGTGAAGCGCAGCGAGTGTTCTCCAACAATATTTCACCAGTTTCACAAAGAAGAGACAGATTACATTTGCACTAAATGCAAGGAGCAAGCCGGCGGCGGTGGCCGAGGAGACTGAGGCGCTCCAGTCACGGTCTGCACGGCCACTACGGTCGGGGGTTCGAATCCCCCCTCGGGCATGGATATTTGTGCCGTCGTAATTCATAAGTAGTTTGTAAGTTTAGGGACTGATGACCCCGTAGTTAAGTCCCATAAGCTGTACAAACATTTGAACATTTTTTTTTTTTTTAAAGCAGGGAGCAAATGTTCAAATGTCTGTAAATATATCGGACCAAACTGCATGGTCATCAGTCCGTAGCTTACAGACTACTTAAACCTAGGTAAACTAACCTAAGGACAACACACTCACCCATGCCCCAGGGAGGACTCGAACCTCCACCGCGAGCAACCGCGCGCTCTGCAGCGAGGCGCTTTAGACCGCTCGGCTAATGCAAGGAGCTCCGTGAGTTTCCATACGAAAAGGAGAAACTCACAGAAATGACTCGGGAGTTGACAAGTGCACAGTGACCACTCAATGCATATAACTATTGATGTTGGTTGTTGAGGTCTTCAGTATGGAGACTGGTGTGATGCAGCTCTCCACCCTAAACTATCCTGAGCAAGCCTCTTCATCTCCTCATTAGAACGGCAACCCACATCCATTTGAATCTGCTTACTTTATTCGTCTCTATGTCTTCCTCTGCGATTTTTACCCCACACACTACCCTCCAATGCTAAATTCACGATTCCTTCATGTCTAAAAATGTGTCATTCCAATCGATTCCTTCTCTTAGTCAAGGTACGCCATAACTTCCTTTTCTCTCTCATTCTATTCAGTACCTCATCATTAGACTCGTGATCAACCCACCTGACTTTTAACATTCGTCTGTAACACCACATTTCAAAAGCTTCTATACTCTTTCTGCCTGAACTGTTTATCGTCCATGTTTCAAGACCGTAGAAGGCAACACTCCACACAAATATTTTCAGAATAGACTTCCTTATACTTAAATTGATATTTGATGTTGACAAATTTCTCTTTTTGAGAAAGGCTTTTCTTCCCATTGCCATCCTGTATGCCGGCCGCGGTGGCCGAGAGGACTAAGGCGCTCCAGTCACGGTCTGCACAGCAACTACGGTCGGGGGTTCGAATCCCCCCTCGGGCATGGATATTTGTGCCGTCCTAGTTCGTAAGTAGTTCATAAGTAGTTTGTAATTTTAGGGACTGATGACCCCGTAGTTACGTCCCATAGACTATACAAACATTTGAACATTTTCCATCCTGTATTTTGTATCATCTGTGCTGCGACCATCATATGTTTTTTTACTACCCAAGTAACAAAACTCATCTACCACCTTTATTGTTTCATTACCCAATTTAATTCCTTGAGTCACTAATTTTTTTAGACTGCATTCCATTACCCTTGTTTTGCTCTTGTTAATGTTTTATCTTATACGCTCCTATCAACACACCGTCCATTCCGTTAAATTGCTCTTCCACGTTCTTTCTCGTCTCTGGCAGAATTACAATCTCATAGGCAAATCGAAAAGTTTATATTTATTCACACTGAACGTTTATTCCTTCTTCAAATTTCTCCTTGCTTTCATACACAGCTTGCTCAACGTACAAAATGAATAATATTGGGTAAAGGCTACAACCCTGTCTTACTCCATTCCCAACCAATTCCTTCCTTTCATGCCCTTCGGCTCTTATAACTGCTGTCTGGTTTCTGTACAAGTTATAAATAATCTTCCGTTCTCTACATTTTACCCTGTTGCCTTCAGAATTTCAAAGTGTGAATTCCAATCAACACGGTGAAAAGCTTTCTATAAATCTACAAAATATAGAAGTGTAGGTTTGCCTTTTCTTAAACTATTTCCTAAGTTAAGATGTAATGTCAATATTGCCTCACGTTCTCCTACACTTCTTCTAAATCCACACAGATTTTCTCCGTGGTCGGTTTCTACCATTTTTTTCCATTCTTTTGTAAATAATTCGTGTTAGAATTATGTAATCATGACTTATTGAACTGATGGTTCGGTAATTTTCATACCTGTCTTCTTTTCCGCAAATGACAAATTTCAAGAAGTGTTTGTATCTCATGAGACAGATGTTCTTCTTCACTATAGAAGGCCCATGAAATATTTGCACACTGCATCAAACAAAAGTTATGTCATTACATTTGTCAACTTTCAAAAAAGCAAATGAGAGTACAGACCGAGAAGCCCGTTTTGAAGTGTTAGCAGAATTTGGACTAAATAAAAAGACAACAGTCATCACAAAAGCAACACTGATGGAGAATTAGGTACATGATTGGAAATAGACACAGGAGTACGTCTGTCCCCATTGATCTTCAATTGTGCGCTTGAGAATGTTGTTCGAGAATGAAGCAGGTGCACCAACGCACAGACTGGAACCAAAACGTAACGCCATAGAATGACACATTTTAGCATGTTCTGACGACATGGAACATTGCCTGTGATATCACAGATGCACAAAAACAACTGGAATTATTAAAAAAGCAGGCAGCAAAAATAGGTTTCGCAATTTCATTTGAAAAAACAAAATTTATACAGACATCAAAGATGCACCTTCTGATCTCAAAATTTGTAATAATTACATCTCTATTGTAAAAGAATTAAATATTTAGGCGGATGGATTACAGAAAATTGTAATAAAAAAATCTGTCAAATCAAGACTCCAGAAAATGGAGACTGCCTTTCAATAAACAAAAAAATTGTACAACAAAAAGAGTCTCTCTTGGAACTGCAAAATGCGACATTATACAACACTAATTAAACCCGAAGCTCTCTACGCATCTGAGACACTAAATATTCAACACAGAGCCCTAAAAGGAGAATTACAAGTGAAATAACGTAATAGTAATGAGGAAAATCCTAGGACCAAGAATTAAATACAGTATACATTATCCAAAGCCCAAAGCGGAAATATATAAAAATATCTGCAAAATAACAGACACAATGCGCATGCGAAGAATCCAATGTTTGGGACATTAGAAAGAACGGACTCAAACAGGTAAACGCACAAAATCCATGTATTCTGAAAGAACAAAAATACTAGACCGAACTCGTACAATGAGAGAGAAAAAGTCGTAAAAGAATTAGGATATGCAAATCTACATGACCGAAATGAAATCAGAAAAATCACGGTGATGGGGTTTTGAGGAAGAAGAGAGAAAAACTAACAGACATAGGTGGGCTGGATAACGGAAACAAGCTCATTCGTTGCGTATGAAAGAATACTGGGGAAAAAGGAGAGCCAACAAACGTTGATTCCAGTTGGTGCTAATTGATCCATTCGCGAAGAAGAAGATAAGGCACATTTCCAATTTTTTCTCATTTGTTAATAATCAATGTATTATAGGTGCGACGTCTTTTCCTGTTTAGCTCTTGAAAAATTGACGTATCGGCAACTGATGCACGGACAGGTAAAATTTTACTTGTGCGAGCGGCTTGCGTGTGGTGTACGGTTGGCAGCAGAACATGTAATGAGTGGTGTCATATTCATCAATTGTCTATTACAGTCTCTGAAATTGGTTTTAGTCGCTGTTCACACTGTTACATACGGACAGGTTATAAATTTTACTTCAATGCCCACGAAGTTCGCTTCATAAGTTGGCAACAGATGTACACGATGTCCCTGCCTGGCCTTTACAATCTGTTAGATAAATACAGTGCGCCTCGGTTGCACAGTGGTAGAGTGCCAGACTACAAATCGAAAGGTCGCGGGTTCGATCCCCGCCAGGTCCTAGGATTTTTATCTGTCACTTAACACTTCTTTCACCTCTGGCAGTATTGCTCATGTGAAAAATGCCGAGTAGCACCGTGGTTCGGAACCCACGTTAAACTGTTGGTCCCCCTATAACTGGCTGGGTAAGTCAGTCCGAAGGTCGGAGGAAGGCAACGGCATACCACCTCCAAACAGGACCATGTCTAGTAAAGCACTGTGGTGTTCAAACAAATCTTCGGATTGTTGACTGCTTTACCTTTTCAGATAAATACAATTAGCAAGCAGATAGTGGAATTCACTTTTGGAAATTTATTTTCTTCGCTGTCATTTAGGATTTGTGTGGAAAGAGAAATATCAAGGCTAGCTCAGAGTTTTTGAATAATGCTACGAAGTCAATCCTATCATGAGCGTCGTAACCACAACAATTCTAAGATATTGTTTACTGTTAATTTAAGAGTTACTATCTGCGTTGCTTTTAATTTCCCGTCACTAAAAACACTTTAGAGTTATTTATTCAAGGAAGATGAACTTTTTCAAAACCTCTACCAACTTTCGAATAAGTAAAACTGTTTGACTCTTTTCAAAACAGGGTTGCTTTAACAGTTGCGTCACTTTCGATATTAGTAACACTATTTCAAAAATCATTCAGAGATTTTTTTAACCTTGAAATGTGGCTTAATGTTCTTCATACTGTTTGGAAATTACTTGCACTGACTCCTTAAGGCACATTCATTTGTACGATGAAGGTTTCTAGATAATTGAAGGAAAATGCTGAATACGTTTAATTCTGGTATATTTTAACTGTTACCAGTATCATACACTCAGCAATGGTACAACCGGCAAAAGACATTGGCAGAAAGTCAATGGAAAAAGACAACGAATAATCGCTAACAAAGGTATTTTACCACAAATGACGTCATTACATACAGTTTCTGTGGCCGTAAAATGGCTATCTTATTATTTCTTTTGATACTGTTAATAAAATTTTAACATTTGCACAATTTCGAAAAATTTTCGGTAATTTGGAGGAATCCGTGTACATCGAAGAAAAGGGATTGCGATCGATATATATCGAATATTCGACTATCGCTTTGCTACCAATGACGGAAAACTGTCATGGCGGACAGCCTGATTTATATAGCTAATTACGATGTTGTTTTTTGGCTTGGTGATTTTACGAAATTTTGGCTATCTAAAGACTGGGATACCACCCGTTAGATTTGACCCGTGGCGTTGGCATGTTGTAGTGTAAGTGCGTATTTGTAGGTGGCTTGAGTAATAATGTTGTGGCTGAGTTTTAGCCGATGGTATGTCATGGATGGTGCATTCTGTTGTAATACGTAATTTACGAGGATTACCACACATTATTTATTATCTACAATACGTAAGTATTTAGATATTGTAGCGTATAAGTGGTTTCAGAGATTGTGGTTATATAATGGGTTAAAGCTGAAAAGTGGGATCCCTGTCTTCAGTTATGCCGATATTTAGGTAATTTCCAAGAGTGCTTGCAATCGAAGAACCTCGTCCTGAAATGATATACATCTATCGTGCAACTGTAAATCGATTGAGTGTTTCTTAACGGGAGATTCGGGCGCTACGCGCCCTCACGTACTGTACTAATGATAATAATAATACTAAATCTCGTTTAACCTATACCTAACCTAAATATCACTTTAAAAGAAAGTGATCTGTAGCGTAGCCTTAAGAAAGTTAGGTACAGGTCAAACAAGAATTTTTTTCTTTTAGTATGTGAGGGCGAGTAGCGCCCGAATCTCCGGCTCAGAAGCACTAAATCGTTTACAGCTGTAGTTCGATATATACCATTATTGGAAATTACCGTTATTTCTTTCGGTGTTTCAACTAGCAACCACATATTGAGTTGGAAAAGTACAAGAAAATGTCACAAATTCAACGCAATCAAAAATACAATTTAAATTAGCTGCTTCGCGTTTGTCATATCGAATGTGGAGCAAGAATTGAACGCTGGATATATATCGATCGCAATGCCGTTTCCTTCGATTCTATCAGATTACCATATTTTCATATACAACATTTGAGAATTGATTTCTAAAAAAAATATTTTTTTACCAATGCTATTGACATGAGAGACGGATGTACGGGGTATTTCACTAAGTGTGTTTGCCTCTGTAACTTATAAAATAATAGGCCACGGGAAATTTTAATGCGGTAGGTCAACTCAAGAAATGTTACACTTTCTGCGGAGCTATGAACATAGTTTATTGTATCATTTTCCAAAGAGTTACAGCACAAAGATATAATTTTTTAAATGGAACAATAGTTTTTTCTATCGTGCATTTGATTCGTTGAAACCAGCTGCGACCAAATCAATTTAAACTACATTCCTATCACTGTTAGTTTGGGAACTACAACCCTTCAGCGTAGCTAACTGGCTGGTGGTCATGAGACAGTGGCCGTGCCCCAGGGGATAGTCACTCGGCCAGTCAGCTATCGCAGCCTCTGGCCCCGGAACTTTGAAGGGCTGTAGCTCCCAAACTAACAATGACAGGAATGTAGCTTAAATTGATTTGGACGCAGCTCGTTTACACGAATCCAATACACGATAGAAAAAAACTATTGGTCCACTTAAAAATTATATCTTTGTAGTGTAACTCTTTGGAAAATGATACAATAAACTATGTTCATAGCTCCGCAGAAAGTGTAACATTTCTTGTGTTGACCTACCGCATTAAAATTTCCCGTCACCTATTATTTTATAAGTTACAGAGGCAAACACACTTAGTGAAACACCCCGTATGTTACACAGGGTTACAGCTAAAGAGGAGACAAAGTGTTAAAATTTAGTATAATTATTGTTTCTAGCATCAGGAGGGAACGAGTTGTTGGCAGTTTTCGTGCTCAGAGAGAGAGAGATGTTGGGGCGCAGTGTCGGCCCGATGAGCCATTAACGAAATGAGTGTGTGCGGATGGTCGGTAATCAGCTGCTACGTTGCATCCGGCGTGGCTTAATGATTCGCGGCAGGCTGCAGACATTACGGCGTCTCGTAACGCCAAACTAGTTCCGCGCCGCGCCGTGGTTTCTTAGGGGCCCGGATGCCACTTTTTTCTTCCTTCTGGCGTGTCGCATCTTATCTCGAGTCGTCTAATACACGCTCGTAGCGGCGATCGTTGACCAGATGAGTCACCCCGTACGTGGGAAGTTCGTCCGCCCGCTCCTGCTGTGAGAACGTTCCCAATGACCGGGTCTCGAACCCAGGACACTGCCCGCAGGAAAGACGTCCGGTCAGCCGGCCGGCACCGCCGACGGACTTAATAACTGGCATCTCTCATCCTAGCCTTACACCACTCGGTAGAGGCAATTAGCGCGAAAATCAGCGAATGATATTTCAAAGCAGCACACGCATCTTTCCGATCTTCTAAATTAATTCTGCGAAGTTGTGTGGGGGAACCAGTTTCCTGAACTAGGTATGGGTAAGGTAACTTAACAAAGTAAAGCTTAATCAGAAGAGATTTTCCACGCAACGGTGTCTACAGTAAGAGAAAAAAAGATAATTAATAGACCTGAAAATATTTATATGGACATCCTGGTAAAACTGGAATCGGGACTACTTAGCAGGTAGCTGCCCACGTTCTGTTCTTAGCGGTTCGATAAACTTCATATGTAGAAGTGACGTCGAGAGTACCTCACTGAAATGTTGTAGAGCTGCTACTATTACGAATTCAAAATATTGACACATTTCGACTGTTTCGGGGTGTTGGAATAAATTCAACGACGAAGTTGAAAATTTGTACTGGACCGGGATTCGAACCCGGATTTCGCACTACGGGCCAACACCTAAGCAGATTTTTTTTTTTTTTTTTTTTTTTTTTTTTGCCGGCATCGTATCTTGGCGCCCCCTGTAACGAAAAAGCCGATTGAACGACGAAACGATCAAAATAGAAGAAAAGAAACCAACATCCACAAAGGAAGAACCAATGATAAAACTCTGTTTTGTGCAAATCCTTCAGAAGACTAGTGTTCAATTCCTTGTTACATATTTCACAGCGTGTTCACGAAATAGTACAAACGCACATTTTAGAGGGAGCACTGTGACATCTGCACAACTCTAAACATTGCAGAAGATAACTGTTTAATTAATAAGAGTGCCGGAAACCCTTTTAAGAGCCAAGGCGAACTACCGACCGCATGCATCGCAACGTAGAGTTCTACCCACTAAACCACGTTTTTTTTTTTTTTTTTTTTTTTTTTTTTTCCTACGGTACTCCTTACCACCCCTTCAGTACGGCATTGCGTTCACCATGTGTCACCTTCCTCGGCGTCGGCTTCAATGCCTTCAAAGGAAACAAACTGGCCTTCTGCCATATAGATTCTCTTTCAATTTTTTATTTTTTTTCTTGAAGTAGTGATGTAGTTGCGTGTCGTTTTCGGTGTAGTGACCTCCACAAAGTTCGTCTTCTCGAATGTTGTAATGGTTTCCGCGTCGTTCTTTCTTTCCTCACTATTTCCCAACTGTTGTTGATTGTGATTTTGTCTACTCTTAACTTCGGGCGTCACGTGCCAAAATTCGAGAAATATTTTGGTTGCTCTGGGGTCTTAGCCCCCTCTCCATCCTGAGTCCGTCACTAACTTAACTCCCCTGTCGCGATTATCAGGCTGCTCGAAACACGTATTCTTCTGCAGGGATGCAGGTTGGTGGTCGGTAATAGTACATTGACATGTAAACCAAAGGATGCCTCGCCGACCAGCAGGTCTGTCTTGTACAGTGTGCCTGCTGGGCTCAGTATATCAAAAAGTAATAAAAATAATGAAACACGTCCACTGAATGTGTGGCCGTGTTCCATTTTGAGTTATTCAAAACTCTAAAGTGTTTCTGCACCATTAATATTACCTATTTGTATGTCAATTATTTTATTCTTTTTATTAATGATCAATGCCCCATATTTTTCCATCCGTGTGACTGAACTTGTGTGTTCATGTGAATGTGGAAGGTTGCTTTTAATATTGACTGACTGCCGCGCAATGGCTTTCAGTGCCGCCTCGCGCTTTAGGGCCTCTTTAATTAAGAACGCATGGCTTCGTTTGTCGTCTACACTGGCGTCTGTTGGGTGGCCACAAACTAGCTTACTTGGCGAAATGGCGAGGTGGCCGTGTTCTTAGTGTGGTACCAACCTAATCTTGGACGAAAGAGGTGACAAAAGAGACCTCTCTGGAGCTCTAGAAGAGGGTACTGTATTCCTCAGATTGGGAGGGATGGTAGACACTATGCTCTGAACGCGCTCTGGTCGCTTTTAGTGCGCTCTACATCCGGTGTGTGGTAGGGAAAGCTTCTGGCGTGGCCTTAGGTGGCACTCTTGCTGCGACGGCCGATGTGAGTATATCGTGGAATCACGCTGAGGGGATGGCAAGCTGTTAGAAATTTGCTTTCTGTGATTTTTCAGTGATAGTTTTTTGAGTACCCTCGTGCATGGATGTTTGTGCCGTCTTTAGTATAAGGTAGTTCATAAGTAGTTTGTAAATTTAGGGACTGATGACTCCGTAGTTAAGTCCCATAAGCTCTACAAACATTTGAACATTTTGAAAAAAATTGCGTTTTGCCGATATGATTGTAATTCTGTCAGAGACGGCAAAGGACCTGGAAGAGCAGTTGTGTGGAATGGACAGTGTGTTGAAAGGTGCGAATAATAGAGTGCAGTCTAAGAAAATCAGGAAATGCTGAAGGAATTATATTACGTAACGAAAAAATAACGGTGGTGGTTGAGTTATGTTACTAGGGCAGTAAAATAACATATGAGTCGCAGTACAGAGGATATAAAATGCAGAATGGCAATGTGATGAAAAGCGTCTTAGAAAAAGAGAAATTTTCTAATATCGAATATTAATTTCAGCGTAAGGAAGTTTTTTCTGATGGCATAGATGTGGATTGTCGTCTTGTACAGGAGTAAAAGATGGACGATAAACAGTGCGATGAGGAAGAGGATAGATGCATTTTAAATGTGGTGCTACAGAAGAATGCTGAAGATTATGCGCGTGGATCGGGTAGCTAATGAGGAGGTACTGAAGAGAATTGGAGAGAAAACGAATTTTAGGCATACCTTGGGATTGACAAAAGACATTCTCACAAGGCAAGTACACGGACTCAAACAAACATATCTGTATGAACGTTTGGTTACAGGATCTCTACGTACACCTCAATGTGCTAGTGAGTGTCGTTTATCTGCAAAGCTCTGCAACCATGCTCTAGATAGCACTGTAGATGTAATTGTAGACGCCATACGTAATACAGATATCTTAACTATAACTTATGTAATTATCATCGTATATGTTCTCTAGCAAATTGTCATCAAAAGCCGTGATGATAGTAGCAACTTTAACCTTCTTCCCGAAAGACTGTTGGTATTCACTGCCACTGCTTCCACCGTCTCTTCCCGCACTTACCGTAGCACTAACGCTTGCAATGAGTTGTTCATTATCATCCCTATTATCATTATTATGAGTTTGTAACAACAGTATGTAACTTATTCTCATATTTATGTACCATAACAGATACAAGAAAGCATGCAAATGATTCATCTTCTACAATAATACCATCTTCACGAAGAAGGGTTCTTCGTAACTTCATCTCAACTAATCGCAATACATTAGCAGGACTGATTAGCAATCGCCGCCCCATCTGACGCTTCACCACACCAATAACATCACAAAACGCAACTTCGGAGGCACACTGCACCGTCCCTACTGGCGAACCGACAGGTCAAAGTGCAATGCGGCATGGCACATGCAAAGGCCTCTAACGGACGACTGCAGACTTTTGCAGATGCGGGAGTATCACTAGTGCATTAAGGGATCTTTACATTATCTCTCATACGATTTTGGTGTATATGTGTTTGTTCGAGCCCAAGTACTTTCCTTGTTAGACATGAAAGAATCGTTCATTTAGCGTTGGAGGGAAGTGCGTGGGGTAAAAATCGCAGAGGGACACCAAGAGATGAATATAGTTAGCGCCGCGGCGGAGTGACCGAGCGCATTGAAGCGCTATGCACCGTTCCCTGTCAGGGGTTCGAATCCTCCTTCGGGCATGGATGTTTTTGCTCTCTTTAGTATCAGTTAGTTTATAAGTAGTTTTTAAATTTAGGGACTGATGACGCCGCAGTTAAGCCCCATAACAAACATTTGAATACAGTTAGCAGATTCAAATGGATGTAGGCATCTATTCTTATGAGGAAATGTAGAGGCTTGCTCGGGATAGAGTAGGGCGGAGGGGCAGACCCGAACTGGACAACTTTTAGTGGCCATTACAAGGGTACTCCGGAAAGGACAGTTAATCCCACACTCGAACTGGGCAACTTTCGCTCGCAGGTAGCAGAACGATCCGACCTAAGGTGTTCATCGTCAATCCTTTGAATGACACCAGCTTGCTGGCATCTGTGTAGAATAAAATAGTGTTTCGTTTTGTACTTCAATTTAGTCATGGAAGCGAATAATAGGACAGAAAGTCACATTACATCTTTAGGCTTATCTATTTAAATCCTCTTCATGTTTCTGAAGTTTTTGCTGTTCTGGCCATCATACAACCACAAGATGACAACATCACAAAATTATCGGATTACATAACTGAAAACTACATTGATGAAGAAGATGCAGCCTTTCCTTCAAACGTTTGGGCAGCAGATTGCGCTTCCTTGTGGAGAACGACTAACGCTTGCGGATGCTTTCATTCCCGATTCAATGCTTCGTGTGAATCTCCTCACCCAAACATCAACTCAGCAAAAAATAATATCACCATCCAAACGGACTCAAAAACCAGGAAAAGGCACCCTTTCTTGCAACAGAAGTTAGAAGTACTTACGATTGGTGAAATGTTCAAATTATACTTTGTAAAGTGCGTTTCATACCAAGCAGACATGAGCAGAATATGAGTCAAACTAAATGCATTTGTTTTCTGCAAATATTTTTATATGTAACATTTCTAATAAAATCATTGTATTTGTATATAATTTGTTTGTTTTTTATATCTTATCTTAGAACTCTACAAACTGGGGCAGAAGTTGAGCACTTGGTAAGTTCAGATTTGGAAGAGTTTTGCGAGATTGTTCAGTCGGTCTGCCAGGAGCAGGTAGGAGTTGTCGAGTTGCCCAATTCGTGCCTGCCACTCACGTGGCACTTAGGGGATAGTTGCCCAGTTCGAGTCTTCCGTTTATCACCAACAGGTAGAAGATGCCCAGTTCGGACGAGCCGGGGCGGAGAGCTGCATCAAACCAGTGTTCGGACTGCAGACCGCAACAACAACAATACTAAGTACAAGACACACACGTCCATAGACATCGGAGGACTCGAACCTCCTCCATCAAGCAACCGAGCGCTCCGTAGCAGTGCGCCTTAGAGCTCTCGACCACTCAATCGCGGCAATATCAAAGCAAGAAGAAGAAAATGGAGCATATTAACAACAATACTAAGGACAAGACACACACGTCCATAGATATCGGATGACTCGAACCTCCTCCATCAAGCAACCGAGCGCTCCGTAGCAGTGCGCCTTAGAGCACTCGGCCATTCAACCGCGGAAATATCAAAGCAAGAAGAAGAAAATGGAGCATATTAACAACAATACTAAGGACAAGACACACACGTCCATAGACATCGGAGGACTCGAACCTCCTCCATCAAGCAACCGAGAGCTCCGTAGCAGTGCGCCTTAGAGCACTCGGCCATTCACCCGCGGAAATAACAAAGCAAGAAGAAGAAAATGGAGCTAGTGTGTGTGTGTATGTGTGAGAGAGAAAGAGAGAGCGAGAAATTCGCTTTGTATCGCCACCCTGGACCAGTTGACCTGCCAATGCAAGTCACTACAGATCGATACGGAAACAATGAGATAATGAGTGGTACACCTGTATCTGACAGCCAACATCTGTCGGCGGCGGGGCGTCGGTCGCGAGTGTTGCGACAGTGATTCGCGCTGCTCATAAACATTAATGAGACCCTGTCGGGGGTAACAGCGGCGGGGCGGGCCGCGCGCCGGGTTTCCCGCGCGGTTCGCGGTTCTCGGTACCAGACGCGTGCTTTCTCCGGCCAGCGCGGCAGGCGGCAGGTCACCAGAGGTCGCGCTGCCAGCGGGCGGTTCGCGCTACGCGACGGCCCACACAGTTCGCCGAACCTAAGAGCTGAGCGCGTCTGCGGGCACGCCTCTGCGGGCCCTGACCGAGGCCAAGGCGCGCGCCGCCTACGTACCAGGCGACACCGACAGGTGGCGACAAGTGTCGTCTACACGAGGTAGAAAACGGTGGTGGTGCATTGGCAGAGCCAGGTAACATTAAAGGTCGTACCACTCGATCCTTCCGTCAGCTCGACCTGTACCTCTCACTCAATGACCGTCCCATGCCCCAAACCTCCACCTCAAATACCTTGGCCTAACCCTGGATCACTCCCTTTCCTGGAAACCCTCAACTTCAAACAGTCCGTCAAAAAGCCCTCTCCCGTCTCAACCTCCTCGAGCTCCTTTCCAGGTAATCATTAAAGGTCATACCACTCGATCCTTCCGTCAGCGCGACCTGTACCTCTCACTCAATGACCGTCCCATGCCCCAAACCTCCACCTCAAATACCTTGGCCTCACCCTGGATCGCACCCTTTCCTGGAAACCCTCAACTTCAAACAGGCCGTCAAAAAGCCCTCTCCCGTCTCAACCTCCTCGAGCTCCTTTCCAGGTAATCATTAAAGGTCATACCACTCGATCCTTCCGTCAGCGCGACCTGTACCTCTCACTCAATGACCGTCCCATGCTCCAAACCTCCACCTCAAATACCTTGGCCTCACCCTGGATCGCTCCCTTTCCTGGAAACCCTTAACTTCAAAAAGTCTGTCAAAAAGCCCTCTCCAGTCTCAACCTCCTCGAGCTCCTTTCCAGGTAATCATTAAAGGTCGTACCACTCGATCCTTCCGTCAGCGCGACCTGTACCTCTGACTCAATGACCGTCCCATGCTCCAAACCTCCACCTCAAATACCTTGGCCTCACCCTGGATCGCTCCCTTTCCTGGAAACCCTTAACTTCAAAAAGTCTGTCAAAAAGCCCTCTCCAGTCTCAACCTCCTCGAGCTCCTTTCCAGGTAATCATTAAAGGTCGTACCACTCGATCCTTCCGTCAGCGCGACCTGTACCTCTCACTCAATGACCGTCCCAAGCTCCAAACCTCCACCTCAAATACCTTGGCCTCACCCTGGATCGCTCCCTTTCCTGGAAACCCTTAACTTCAAAAAGTCTGTCAAAAAGCCCTCTCCAGTCTCAACCTCCTCGAGCTCCTTTCCAGGTAATCATTAAAGGTCATACCACTCGATCCTTCCATCAGCGCGACCTGTACCTCTCACTCAATGACCGTCCCATGCTCCAAACCTCCACCTCAAATACCTTGGCCTCACCCTGGATCGCTCCCTTTCCTGGAACCCTTAACTTCAAAAAGTCTGTCAAAAAGCCCTCTCCAGTCTCAACCTCCTCGAGCTCCTTTCCAGGTAATCATTAAAGGTCGTACCACTCGATCCTTCCGTCAGCGCGACCTGTACCTCTGACTCAATGACCGTCCCATGCTCCAAACCTCCACCTCAAATACCTTGGCCTCACCCTGGATCGCGCCCTTTCCTGGAAACCCTCAACTTCAAACATTCCGTCAAAAAGCCCTCTTCCGTCTCAACCTCCTCAAGCTCCTTTCCGGCCGAACATGGGGACTTAACGCCTCCACAATCCTATACACCTACCGTTCCTCGATGTGTCCCGTCCTTTGCAGTTTCCTCCTCCACCTACAATAAATCGCTCCAAATCCTAGAACTCCAAGCCCTCCGCGTCGCTTACGGCATCCACCTCCACTCCCCCACGCGTGTCCTCTACGATCTCATTCCATTTCATGATAACTGATTCTTCTGTCGCTTCTTGGTAGTAAAAAATGTCTGTATAGCTTATGGGACTTCACTACGGGGTCATCAGTCCCTAAACTTACAAACTACTTATGAACTACCTTATACTAAGGACGGCACAAATATCCATGTCCGAGGGGGGATTCGAACCCCCGACCGTGGTGGCCGTGCAGACCGTGACTGGAGCGCCTCAGTCCCCTCGGCCACTGCGGCCGGCTGTAGATAAACTAACCTAAGGACAACACACACACCCATGCCCCAGGGAGGACTCGAACCTCCACGGCGGGCAACCGCGCGCTCCGCAGCGAGACGCTTTAGACCGCTCGGCTACTCCACCGCGGCCTTCTTGGTAGAATATATTCATTTGGAAAATTAAAATACACAATTTTGTGTCCGTTCTACGGCATATTACGCCTTCATCAGACATTTACTGCAGGATGTGAAATAACAAGTCAACACTTATACAGGGTGTTACAAAAAGGTACGGCCAAACTTTCAGGAAACATTCCTCACACACAAAGAAATAAAATATGTTACGTGGACATGACTCCGGAAACGCTTAATTTCCGGTTAGAGCTCATTTTATTACTTCTCTTCAAATCACATTAATCATGGAATGGAAACACAGCAACAGAAGGTACCAGCGTGACTTCAAACACTTTGTTACAGGAAATGTTCAAAATGACCTCCGTTAGCGAGGATACATGCATCCACCCTCCGTCGCATGGAATCCCTGATGCGCTGATGCAGTCCTGGAGAATGGCGTATTGTATCACAGCAGTCCACATACGAGCACAAAGAGTCTCTACATTTGGTACCGGGGTCGCGGAGACAAGAGCTTTCAAATGCCCCCAATAAATGAAAGTCAAGAGGGTTGGGTTCAGGAGAATGTGGAGGCCATGGAATTGGTCCGCCTCTACCGATCCATCGGTCACCGAATCTGTTGTTGCGAAGCGTACGAACACGTCGACTGAAATGTGCAGGAGCTCCATCGTGCATGAACCACATGTTGTGTCGTACTTGTAAAGGCACATGTTCTAGCAGCACAGGTAGAGTATCCCGTATGAAATCATGATAACGTGCTCCAGTGAGCGTACGTGGAAGAACATGAGGCCCAATCAAGACATCACCAACATATTATATGACATTGTAGTAAGGAGTGTGTGACTGATTAATTATTTATTATATTCCACATATATAGTGGTTAAGCCACGTCACACAAATTGAATTTTAATTTACAAAACGTAACTAGTTTCAATGAGCTCTGTCGTCATTATCAAACGTAAGCAAAAATTGCATTAAACACGCATAATTACATTATGAAAAGGTGTGCCACGGTGGAGTAGCCGAGCGGTCTAAAGCACCTCGCTGCGGAGCGCGCGGTTGCTCGCCGTGGAGGTTCGAGTCCTCCCTGGGGCATGGGTGTGTGTGTTTGTCCGTAGGTTAGTTTACTTAGGTTTAAGTAGTTTGTAAGCTACGGACTGATGACCACGCAGTTTAGTCCGATAGAGTTACAGACATTTGAACATTTTTTTGAAAAGGTGTAGTAAATGTAGCCAGGCCATCTAGGGGTGTGACAGTGACTCCCACCTGTCTGCCATAGTCACACATGGTATCGCCCATGGCAGACAGTTGGAAGACACTGTCACACCCCTAGGTGGCCTGGCTACATTTACTACACCTTTTCGTAATTTAATTTTCTCAGTTTGTGTTTAATGCAATTTTTGCTTACGTTTGATAATGATAACAGAGTTCACTGAAACTAGTTACGTTTTGTAAATTAAAATTCAGTTTGTGTAAAATCCTTAACCTCTATATATGTGGAATATAATAAATAAATCACCAACAATTGCTGTCCAAACGTTCACACAAAATATGTGTTGATGACGTGATTGCACAATTGCGTGCGGATTCTCGTCATCCCACACATGTTGATTGTGAAAATTTACATTTAAAGAGAAGTAATAAAATGAGTTCTAACATGGAAATTAAGCGTTTCTGGACACATGTCCACATAACTTTCTCTCTTTGTGTGTGAGGAATGTTTCCTGAAAGTTGGGCCGTACCTTTTTGTAACACCCTGTATATGGCACTCCATATTTAATGTGGAACTTATAGCTCAAAGTGCGACTTGTGCACAGTTCATAAGTTAATATATAAAATAATTTCAACTACGGAAATGTCTGACGCACTCCGCAAGGGGTCCGCCATGTTCACTGGTTTTCATTGCAGCACGCCGTGCTGGTGACAGATGCCAGCAAGAACGAAAATAATAGCAAAAAATTCAAATGTTTGTTAAGCTTATGGGACTTAACTACGGGGTCATCAGTCCCTAAAATTACAAACTACTTATTAACTACTTACGAACTAGGACGGCACAAATATCCATGCCCGAGGGTGGATTCGAACCCCCGACCGTAGTGGCCATGCTGACCGTGACTGGAGCGCCTCAGTCACCTCGGCCACCGCGGCCGGCGAAAATAATAGCGACAGATATCCAGTACAGGCCACTGGGTCTCAGAGTAAAGCGAAAATGGGCAGTATTCTAAAATCAAGAAAAAGGCGGTCTCCAATATACTGGACGTCAGGTCTGAAAGGGCTAATCATGATTTGGTGCGGTTCCAAGCGTTCGAGGTCAAAGGTGTCCCTTGTGAGAATTGACGCCTGGAAGCTAGGCGCCCACACGACTCTCTATGTTTGGCACGATGGCGCATTCCAGGCATCTGATCGTCGTTTCAGTCGCGGATCGTTTTAACTGTCAGTCGGTAACAACGTTCACAGTGCAGAGCGTCGTGACCGTATGTGGTGGACTGTGGTTCAATGCTCAGAGACCAGAGGAATACATCCATCTTGTATGGAGATCACCGGTGTGGCGGAGGATCGTTTAATCGGTGGTTTCCGGTTGCGTCCGGTGTTTCGCAGCCCCAGAGGGAGAAATAAAACTGCCGACGAATGGTCGGTGGAAATGTAGTGGACAGGACAGGTTCAGAGGCCGGGCGCCGCTCCCACAGGAAGCGCGGCGGCGAGGTTTACGGCCGATTCAGCGCGAGAACAGAGGCAGGTCAAAGCGTGGGAGACTGCGTGGCCGCAGCGGGCAATCCCCCTGCTGATCAGAGGGCAGGTCAGGCGCTGGTCGTCGGTCAAGGCGACTCCTCACCAGAATGTTCTTTGTTTCTGTTATTTAATGCATACTAAATGGTCCTTCATGATACTTCCATGCGGGAGACTGAGTCAATAATTAACCCTTAACTACTATCTGCGGTCTCTCAGACCGCTACGACTTTTTGAGTCGAGATATTTCACACACCCCTGCCAAGCTAAAGGGACTCTTCCGTGTACCTTCCTGGTGGCCGACAAGTCCACGTGCCAGCATTCCTGCAGTGTTACTACTGTTTGTTCCGTATTTATGAGCCCTGACCGACCACAGTGTTAGCGTGCCGCTGGCGCAGGCTCTGCCTCATAGCGCCTGGACTGTCGGCTAAAGCTCTGTATAGGGAAATTATGGCCATCCCTTTCCGCGCCGCTTGCCGCCGTCTGCGGCTCGTGATTGGCTGAAATCGAGTCACGTGGTTCTTTCCGCCATCTTGGTCCTATACGTTGCTTGGCTGCCTTGAGAAGTCTTGTGAATTTCGTATGTTTGGGTTTGAATAATGCCACAGCGTTATACTTTTGGGTGTTCTTACGAAGCGAAAAAGGGAGGTAAACAGTATAGTACTTCCATTAGATATCAGAAATGCAGGAAGATGAACAGTCTGACTGAGGAAAGTGGTCAGAGAAAACTAGGAGCCCAGAAGTGATCTTCGCTTCTTCTACTAATTCATAATATAAATTAATAGATTAAAGATTCACTGACGAATGAATCAGGCAGCAGGTATCTATATAATTTTAACTTGAATAAATTTGTGAAGAAAATTCCTGCATAATGTCGTGAGGTTAAATTATTCACGCATCGTTGGTTTTATCTGCAGGTAGTTTCCGAAAACACAAATTTTGAACATATTAGCGAGTAAACTAGATTCTCGTTTAGATATGAAATTAATATATAGTTCGTAAAGCAAGCTTTTCTCATTCTGTTTAGTTCACGTACGATATAAGTACATAATACGCAAGAAAATAGTCATCACAGACTTACCGGTATCCCTAATCTAAAAAGTTTTCTTCATTTACGCTATGCTCCGATGATATGTTCGCGGTCTATTCGAATAGGCGACTACGGTACAGGTCAGTCTGAATTTATAGGTGAGCTCTTTAGATATGGAGCCAAAAACCAAGCTGTTTTCTTAAAATCGGACGATAAGTATTTCGTAGAGCCGCCAGGTCCGCATGGACAGAACTACGCGAAGTTCCCGCATCTGTCCGTCTGATATAACACCCCGTATCTCGAGAATGAAAAGAGTTATCGTTCTGCTCTGAACCTTAAATAAAATTTCGATATCGTACCTACATTTCGTCCGCAGCATTGTATGTGCTAAAAGCAACCATACGCAAAGTGTACGCAATGCGATTTTTCCTCTGCAAACTCTTCAAAATTTTGCGCAGTAGTTTACTTAATTTGATGTAGCACGGAAGCTATACGTAATAATGAATAGAAAATCAGTTCATTATCGAGCTAATATATCACACTGTAACATGTGAAAAAATTAAACTCATTCATTGAATAGTTTCCTGAAAATCGGTTGATAAGTATTGTTAAGCGCTGGGCCGGCCGCGGTGGCCGAGGGGACCGAGGCGCTTCAGTCACGGTCTGCATGGCCACTGCGGTCGGGGGTTCGAATCCCCCCTCGGGCATGGATATTTGTGACGTCCTTAGTATTAAGTAGTTCATAGGTAGTTTGTAAGTTTAGGGACTGATGGCCCCGTAGTCGAGTCCCATAAGCTATACAAACATTTGAACATTTGTTAAGCGCTGGGAACGTTGTAGCGGTCGGTGCGTAAGCAGCAGCGGAATAGGCCCAACATGGCTGCCGCTGGCAGGCTGGCCATACTTTCCCTATACACAGCTTTACTGTCGGTTTCGTGAGCGCGGCCTGCTAAGCGACAGCGCTGTGGCTGTGGCCTCTCTCTCGCTGTTGTTGTTCCGTGTCGTGTTTGTCCATGGCAGGAAAAGCTGAACGTTCTGTGCAACGCATTTTACGTGAAGCAGATGTTTGATGATCAAGAACGTTTCGGTGAATCCTCCGATGATTTTGACGACAGCGATAATGACCCTGATTTTGAGGTATTTAGTGAACATGACACTTTTTAGAGCAGAAACCTGAAAGTGATGAAGATGTGACACCTGATGATGATGAAGCAGCTTACTTCTTCGGTAAGAACAGATGTTTTCGATGGCCAAAAAAGCAGCCAACGTAAGAACAAGGCAACACAACATCGTCTTACAGCGTCCTGGACTGCGACAGACGGCTCAAAGTCTTGGAGAAAACCCTTCTGCTTTGGAGGTATGGAGTCTGTTCTTTACACAAGATATTCTAGACGAAATCGTTCTATGGACAAAACTGGAAAAATCGCAGCTTAGAGCACAGTATGCGAATGATCGCTTGTAACGAGAGGTGAGTGGCACCATTAGAAGAATAGTGAATATACAAGATGAGCCTCATACACCAAAACAGTTTGAAAATCGAAGAATGTGTGCCTTTTGTCCTCCTCATCTGAAGAGGAAAACACGATATCCGTGTCAACAGTGTGGTGTTCATTTTGTTTGGGGTGTTCTAGAAAGGTCTGCGTGAAGTGTATGCGGGGTCAAAGCAGCCAAAAGAGTATTTAGTGGCACACAGAAGGATATCTTTAGTTTGTATTTTTTACTTTATAAGGAAAATGTGGCAACCTTTCTGGGAGAATCGTAAATGGAAAGGAGATTTCGCATACAACTTACTATAATTCAAATGGGATTTTTGTATCTAATCACGCTAAGAATTTGTAATATAATCTCTATAATGATAATCTGTGGGTCTGTAGAGAAATAATTACTTGCTGTTCTTTTCGTAGCACAAAAAGTAAAAGTGTACTGCAAATTGCGCTGTGTTTTACTTGTCATCATGTTACTCATACTACATTATTAAAAAAAAAGTCAAATTTCTACTAATGCCACCTCTAAGAAGTGTAATGAACGACAGAAAGTCATGAAAAGATATATATTTAGCAAAATACTAGTTTAAAATATGGAAAATAAGAGAGCGGTCTGAGAGACCCGTCCATAGTAGTTGCGTTCCTGTCAACGTCTATAGTAGTTAAGGGTTAAATCACTAAAGACTAAGGACTCTTGTGGATATGATGGGGTATCTGGCAGAATTCTAAAGTACCGTTCTCCATATGTCAGCCCAGTACTAAGCCATATTTGTAATTTTTTCCTTTCAGAATGGTCAGTTTCCTGACAGATTAAAATACTCAGTAGTAAAAAAGGAGAAAGCGATAATGTAGACTACTATAGACCTATTTCTATGCCATCAGTTTTTCTAAAGTCATTGAAAAGGCTGTATATTCAAGATTAATTGATCATTTCAGTTCACATAACTTGTTGTCAAACTTATAGTTTGGTTTTAGAAGTGTTTTAACGACTCAAAATGCTATGTTTTCGTTTCTCTGTGAGGCGCTTGATGGGTTAAATAAGAGGCTACGGACATTTGGCGTCTTCTTTGATTTAACAAAAGCGTTTGATTGTGTTGATCACAAAATATTGTTGCAGTAGTTGGAACATTATGGAATACGAGGAGTAGATCACAACTAGTTCACCTCTTACTTTAATAATAGACAGCAGAAGGTAATTCTCCGCAGTGTAGAAAATGGCTATGACGTACAATCGCAATGGGGCATAATTAAGTGTGGGGTGCCACAGGGGTGTTTTGGGACCGTTGCTGTTTCTTATTTATATGAATGATATGCCTTCGAGTATAACAGATGACTGCAAAATATTTTTGTTTGCTGATGATACCAGCTTGGTAGAGAAGGATGTTGCTCGTAATATTGACACAGTATCAAATAATGCAGTTCAAGAGATAAGTTCATGGCTTGTATAACACAAGTTGATGTTAAATCACAGTAAAACTCAGTTTTTAGTTTCTAACACATCGTTTGACGAAAGCTGACATATTGATTACACATAACGGGCATATGATAAGTGAGACTGAACAGTTCAAATTTCTAGGTATTCAGATAGACAGTAAGCTGTCGTGGAAAGCCCATGTTCAGGATCTTGTTCCTAAACTAAATTCTGCTTATTTACCGTTAGAACAATATCTGAAATAAGTGATTTCTCAACACGAAAAGTAGTTTAATACGCTTACTTTCTCTCACTTATGACGCACGGCGTTATTTTTTTGGGTAAGTCGACTGAAACAAAAAGCATATTTTTGACTCAGAAACGGGCAATTCGAGCAATATGTAGTGTAAATTCACGAACTTCATGTTGACCCCTCTTCAATAGTCTGGGAATTTTGACACAATACATTTTCTCTTTAATGTAGTTTGTTGTTAATAATATCAGCTTACTCCCACGAGTTAGTAGCTTTCACTCGGTGAATACTCAACAGAAGCCGAATCTACATTTGCATCACACCACCTTGACACTTGTGCAGAAAGGTGTACAGTATTCTGCACCATTCTTTTTCAGTAAGCTGCCACAAGAAATAAAGAATCTTAACACTACCCCACACGATTTCAAATCTAAATTGAAGAGTTACCTGATGACTCACACCTTTTATTCTGCCGAGGAGCTCCTAGAAATGTTAAACAATTAAGCTTATTCATTTTTTTCTTTATTGATTCTTTACACTTCGTCTTAAGATTGTCATGTGCATAGGACTACTTAAAAATTTTCTACTACCATTCTTGTGTAAAAATTCATGTATTGACTTGTTCCATGACCATGGAGTCTCACTCCTAAATTGGATCCTACGGAACAGAAGACCATTATAAATAAATAAATGTTTTCATAGTGAGACTCATACTTCCAACATGCGTGGGGTGAACTACATAATTATCTGTGTAAATCACTTGGTAGTGAACAATGTAACGCCTGCAAGCACAGTCACTTCCAGCAGCTGGTGGTCACATACGCAACACCTAGTGCATGCGTACCAAAACCATAGCCAGTTTCACCGTTACACTTTGATAAATACTGGGAGCTTATACAGGGTGAATCACCTAACACTTGCACGGCAAATATTTCAGAAACGGAAAGTGCTCAAAATGTTCAAATGTTTGTAGAACTTATGGGACTTAACTACGGGCTCATCAGTTCCTAAGCTTACAAACTACTTATGAACTAGCTAAGACTAAGGACGGCACAAATAGCCATGCCCGAGGGGGGGATTCGAACCCCCGACCGTAGTGGCCGTGCAGACCGTGAGTAGAGCGCCTCAGTTCCCTCGGCCACCGCGGCCGGCACGGAAAGTGCGATTGATGTGTGGTTTTCACAGAATGGATTAGTAATCAAGGACTCGAATTGCTAGCCAATAAACAGATTGTAAAAATACCTAGAAAGTGTATTTTTTATGCAAACATACAATTTTTCAAATAGAACAATGGTTGTTTCTATCGAGCTTCAGGGACTTAACTGCGGGGTCATCAGTCCCTAAACTTACAAACTACTTACGAACTAACTTATACTGAAGACAGCACAAACATCCATGCCCGAGGGGGGATTCGACCCCCCGACAGGGAACGTCCTCGCGCATCGTATCATAGCGCCTCAATGTGCTCGGCCACTCCGCCATGGCCACTCGGTCAGTCAGCTACGCTATCGCAGCCTCTGCTCCCGAAACTTTGTACAGTTGTAGCTGTCAAACTAAACGTGATAAAAATGTCATTCAAAATTCTTTACACACGGCTGGTGTAAAAAATTCCAGCGAATGATAGGAACAACCATTGTTCTATTTGAAAAATTGTATGTTTGCATAAAAAATACACTTTCTAGGTATTTTTAATAGCAAGTATTTGCCTAGCATGTAATTTTTATTATGGACAAATCTGGTGTTATTTTATGCGACGTGAGCACAGCATGCTCTGATTTCAGCCTCACTGGAATGCCCGAGTGCACTAAGGCGAGTACTTTAAGTTAGTTCAAGTAGTCTATAACCTAGTGACAAATAACCAAAGTAGTTAAGTCCCATAGATTTGCAAGCATTTGAGCTGTGATTTCATACGACTCGTGACATAATTTTATACGTACTTCTGATGAAGACACCCAAAATCGGTATAAAATGTATTTAATTACAACGCAACTTATTGGGCTGTTAATTTGCATTTACAGTAAACATACTGTTACGGTTAACTTTCATGACAAACTATGTTCAGAATCATAGTCATCAACGTATTATTATTATTTACGTTAGTCTCAGTTGCAAAACAATTTTTGTTTGGTTATAGTGGGATGACTTCAGAACTAGTAGCTGAATTCGCAACCTTTATATTATGCGCATGTTTGAGGGCGGAGCGGAGTGGCCGAGTGCTCTAAGGCGCCTTGCTGCGGAGTGCGCAGTTGCTCGCCGTCGGAGGTTCGATTCCTCTATCGGACATAGGTGTGAGTGTTGTCCTCAATTGTTAGTTTAAGTAAAATTTTGAACACAGTTGCTAGTGTCAACGACTGTTACAACGTCAAAGGATAAAAATGCAGCCATCGGTCGCAAAAATAAAATTATTTAACTTGGTTTAGGTAATAACTACGACTGCCTTCGTCAGAAATTATAAATTAAAACAAGTCATTTAATAAAAGTTACAACTCAGCTGTAAAGCTTAAGTCACAAAGTTAAAAACAGCTGAATATAATTTGTGTAATATTAGTACTACTTTTAGATTAATATAGAAATCTTCTAGCAAATCATCGATGCGTAATATTGTCTATAATAAAGGGTTTCCAAATAAAATGGTTTCGAACTCTCCCGCCGACAATGGAAAGCACTTAACAGGATCCGAACATCTCACGGAGTCTGTCAGGATTCTCTGTACAAGTGGAGCACATCGACAAGTTTTCAATGCGACTGTGGTGCTTTGCGTCAGACAATAGACTATATTGTGTATGACTGCAACACCAGAACTTACCCAGGTCCAAAAGCAGACCTATATAAAGTGACAGATGCTACAATTTCATGGCTGGATGGTTTAGACATTAATATATAAGGACCATGTTCGCTGAAATTCTTTTTTAATTAGGTTAACATAAATTATGTAACTTTGCTGCTCATTTCATGTTGCTTTTCTTATTACTTATTTTATTTTTCTACCTTAATATTCCTTTATTACTATTTTAGTGTTCATTCAACTGTTCATCTTACTGTACGATGCCCTATATCTTTTACTGGCTGTTCATATAAGCATTGAATTACCGAGCCTTTTTAAAATTCCACTGCATCACACATTGTAATGGAC
This sequence comes from Locusta migratoria, assembly GCA_026315105.1. Lineage (NCBI taxonomy): Eukaryota > Metazoa > Arthropoda > Insecta > Orthoptera > Acrididae > Locusta > Locusta migratoria. The sequence continues at coordinate 244,573,211 of CM048748.1, forward strand.
TTTTTACTGTATATCTGTATACTTCTTTTGTAATTAATGAACTTAAATTTTGATATAAGCTGTTTGTTGTCTCTGCTCCCCACCTGGAGGAGCGTCATTGTGTAATGTTATCTTACACGTCAAAGTGTTTACGTCATACGATAAATAAATAAAATAAAAGCAAATAAAATTCTTGATGTTTTATCTTCACAATTCCAGTAATCCATGTGTGTAAAGGATGACGTTTGTATAAATCCCGGCCCTCTGGCTGGGATCTCTCTAATTCGAACTGGAAGTGACCGACCGCTCGTTTTGCTACCTCTTTTTCCAAATGCGTACATTATCCTGCGACGTAGTACGCTCAACCATCACTTGTCAGTAAGTGAATATACTTACGCTTCTGACGCTGGGAACTGAAGTCAATGGAACGGAACCGGCGTCATTCACTGCACGGTTCACTTCATCGATAGACAGGTAGCGGGCAACAGAATTTGGTGCCTCTGTAGGGCATTAGCAGGTTTCTTCCGGCAAATGCTACCTGCTCCGCCAAGAGCGCTGCTCGGTCGTGAGTTTACCGACAGGCTACAGGCAATTGTGCTAACCATTGCATCGCCCAAACACAAGGGCTTCACACACCTGCACGGACTATTGAAGAACGTACCCCATCCGAACCAAATTCATAGATATCCTACTTTCACCTTGCAGTGCATGGCTCGCAGCTAACTCGCATTCGGGAGGACGGTAGTTCAAATCCACCTCCGGCCATCGAGACTTAGGTTTTCTACATCTACATCTACATCTACATGGGATACTCAGCAAATCACATTTAAGTGCCTGGCAGAGGGTTCATCGAACCACCGTTATACTATTTTATCTCCCATTCCATTCTCGAATAGCGCGCGGGAAGAATGATCACCTGTATCTTTCCGTACGGGCTATGATTTCTCGTATTTTATTCTGCTGATCATTTCTACCTATGTAAGTGGGAGTCAACAATATATTTTCGCATTCGGAGGAGAATGTTGGCGATTGGAGTTTCGTAAGTAGCCCACGCCGCAGCGATAAGCGCCGTTGTTGTAATGATTGCCATCCCAGATCCTGTATCATTTCCGTAACGCTGTTTCCCCTGTATCGTGACAATATGAAACGAGCTGCCCTTCTTTGGACTCTTTCGATGTCCTCCGTCAAACCCACCTGATAAGGATCCCACACTGGGCAGCAATACTCCATAAAAGGACGGACAAGCGTAGTGTATGCAGTTTCTTTTGTAGTTCTGTTGCATCTTTTAAGGGTTCTGCCAATAAAACGCAGTCTCTGGTTCGCCTTTCCCACGACATTACCTACGTGTTCTTTCCAATTTAAGTCAGAAGTAATTGTAATTCTAAAGTATTTTGTGGAGTTTACGGCCTTCAAATTTGATTGATTTATCATGTAAACAAAGTTTAACGTATTTCTTTTCGTACTCATGTGGACGACTTCACACTTCTCATTATTTAGAGTTAACTGCCAATTCTTACACCATACTGACATCTTATTCAAATCGTTCTGCAGTTGGTTTTGATCTTCAGATGATTTTACTAGACGGTAAATTCGGCGTCATCTGCAAACAACCTAAGAGAGCTACTTAGATTTTGCCCTAAATCGTTTATGTAAATAAGTAACAGCATAGGACCAATAACACTACCCTGTGGAACGCCCGATATCACCTCTGTTTTAGTCGATGCTTTACCATCGATTACTACGAACTGCGTCCTCTTTGAGAGGAAATCCCCTATCCAGTCGCAAATTTGGGTCGATATACCGTAACCACGCAATTTGATTAAAAGCCATTTGTGAGGTACGGTTTCAAAAGCCTTCTGATTTTCCTAAATCACTCCAGGCAAATGACAGGATGGTACCTTTCAAAGGGCACGGCCGACTTTCTTCTCTATCCTTACCTAAAATTCCGAGCGTTAGCTCCATGTCGCCGGCCGCGGTGGCTGAGGGGATTGAGGCGCTCCAGTCATGGTCTGCACGGCCACTACGGTCGGGGGTTCGAATCCCCCCCTCGGGCATGGATATTTGTGCCGTCCTTAGTATTAGCTAGGTCGTAAGTAGTTTGTAAGTTTAGGGACTGATGACCCCGTAGTTAAGTCCCATAAGCTATACAAACATTTGAACATTTTTTGAGCTCCGTCTCTAATGACCAAGCTGTCGACGGAACGTTAAACCCTAAACTTCCTTTTTTTCCGCAACGAACACTGTATTCCAGCCAGGGCTCCGGTTCTCGTGAGCATCTGCACTGAAAGAGGCACCAAAACGTTTCTTGGTGGATCACAATTAAGAATTGCGGCCCGTTCCTCTACCCTAAAGAACGAAAATGTTCGAATGTTTGTAATTATATGGGACCAAACTACGTTGTTCATGAGTCCCTAGTATTGCAAACTACTTAAACTAAGTTAAAATAACCTAAGGACAACACACACTTCCATGGCCGAGGGAGGATTCGAACCTCCGGCGCGAGAGGCCGCGCGATCCGTAACGCGGCGCTCCAGACCGCTCGGCTACTCCCGCGCGGCCCTAAATAGCGGACGCCACAATTTTTAATTATGACCAGACGGGAGATAACTTGCTCCGGCCCCTGTACGCTCTGCTGCAGTGTTTTGGTGCAGAGCGGCCCATCGCGTGCGTGGCGTGGACTCGGCAGCAGCGCTGCGGGGTCATCAGGGGTTTCCGGCGGTGGCAAAAAGCAGGACCTGCCGACAGGAAGCGCCCCTCTGACTCACAGAACTGGTTCTGGTGCTGGCCGCCAGCTGCGTCGTCCGCACACCGCAGCACGCCGCTGATTTGCATCTGCCCCGGCCGTGTTTACACTGATTACGGCTTGTCTGCGCGTACGAGTTCTCTGCCGTCGATGTCATCATTCACGCTTAAGAGGCGGCGCGTCAGCAAGCTCATCGGAACCAACAGGCATTTTCTATCGAGGCACGCCTGTTAACCAAGCACGTGTTTATTAAACCTTGGCCATCCACCAGTATCGGACTTTGACCATCTGGATCCTTGTTGAATATACACTGTCGGAAAGAAAAATAATAATAATACTAAAAATCAGTACACCTTGAAAGACGCCGCCGATTTTAATCCAGTTGCTTCCTGGAGGGTTCTAGATGTACCGATCATGTTTACCAACGACGTCTGCCAACTGATAGCGTTGTGACATATAGAGAGCCTATATAGGGAGAGAGAGACCATGCGTGAGACAGCTCCTGATTGGCTGAGAGCCCAGGACGTCATGTTTTTACCAGATTTGGCGGGCTTTACATGTGTGTGACTAGCTACAGCGTGTGTTTCTGTACTGTGGTGTGTCTCAAAAGCTTCTGAAAGCGATTGCACTGTACATTTACGTATATGTTGTATTACAGTAGACACTGCTTGACTTTTGCCTGTCTTCTGTCCTATTTACGTAAATTAACGTGTTCGTTGGTCGTTAACGATAACCTTAGCACTTCGCAGCAGTTTTAAGATTGTATGTTGGTTTGAAGTGATTTAGTGAGTGTAATAATTAATAATGTGTTTTACATGATCATTAAGCGCAATCACGAGAAATGGCTCGTTGGTTGGCTGTAAAACTCGAAGAAAAAATTTTGTTATATGATGCTTGTGATCGCAATGAATGATCAGATATCTGTCGGACATTTGTTGAACTTTTTCTTTTTTCAAATGTCCGACAGATGGCGCATCATCTGATCAGAAAAGCAATAATTAGCATAACAAATTAAGACAAAGCAAAGATGATGTTCTTTACAGGAAATGCTCAATATGTTCACCATCATTCCTCAACAATAGCTGTGGTCGGGGAATAATGTTGTGAACAGCACTGTAAAGCATGTCCGGAGTTATGGTGAGGCATTGGCGTCGGATGTTGTCTTTGAGCATTCCTAGAGATGTCGGTCGATCACGATACACTTGCGACTTCAGGTAACCCCAAAGCCAATAATCGCACGGACTGAGGTCTGGGGACCTGGGAGGCCAAGAATGACGCAAGTGGCGGCTGAGCACACGATCATCACCAAACGACGCGCGCAAGAGATCTTTCACGCGTCTAGCAATACTTAGTGTGTTTTTTTGTTCTAATAAAACGCAATGCTATTCCAAGCATGTGTGTCAATTTTTACTTCTCTATCTATATTATTTCGAGATTTATTAAGTTTTCAAATTTATACTGACTTTTTGATCACCCGGTACATCGTCAGGAATATTTCAATAAAATTTGATCTTGAGACTTTATGAATTTATGGTGTTCTATTTTTCATTTTCCGGGACTGTATTTCAGTATTTGTTATTCCAGAAATATATTTAAGTGGGAAACACCGTAAAAAAAAGTTTGTAAATCTTTCGGACCAAACTGCGTGGTCATCAGTCCGTAGCTTACAAACTACTTTTACTAAGGCAAACTAACCTAAGGACAACACGCACAGCCGCGGTGGAGTAGCCGAGCGGTCTAAAGCGTCTCGCTGCGGAGCGCGCGGTTGCTCGCCGTGGAGGTTCGAGTCCTCCCTGGGGCATGGGTGTGTGTGTTTGTCCTTAGGTTAGTTTACCTAGGTTTCAGTAGTTTGTAAGCTACGGACTGATGACCACGCAGTTTGGTCCGATAGATTTACAAACATATATATATATATATATATTTTTTTTTTTTTTTTTTTTTTTTTTTTTTTTGCAACACGCACACCCACGTCCCAGAGACGACTCGAACCTCCGACGGCGAGCAATCGCGCGCTCCGCAGCGAGGCGACTTACACCGTTCGGCTACTTCACCGCGGCTGGGAAACCCCGTAGATTTAGATCGAAGACCATTTAATGCTCAAGCAGCGACCTTTCAATGCATTAGCTGCTCACAGAACAAATACATTTTCTTCCTCTGCAACAGGTTCTCCTTTCTCTCTTTCATCATCTTAGCGCTCTGTTTACCATGCACTAGCACCGCGCTTTTGTGTGTGTGTGTGTGTGTGTTCACACGTAAGTGGCTGCTCCTCCACGCAGTGCTGACCAGCCAATTAGAGCAGAGCGGTAATTATGACGCGCGGTATGCTGCCGACAACGGCGGCCAATCACAGCCGCCTCGACGCGCCGCTTTTTGTCTGCGCATGCGCTATGGAGTCTCGGCGTCTCCGCGCAGCACGGCTGGCCCGTAATGAATCTACTGACAGGCGGCGCGGCGGTCGCTGCCCGTCTTGTTTACCCGTGGCGGCACGCCGTCGCTTTACGAGCTGTCGCAGCTCAAATAATTGCAGATGCCTCCGCGCAGTGCCGCGACGTTGGCTTTTTGTGCAGCGAGCGCAGATGAAAGCACGTGAAATAGCGCGTCCTCGCCGCCGTCCGTCTTAGCGGCCGCGCATGAAATGCAAATATGTGGAGGCAGTCGTACTCGTCGGCGGCGCGGCGCCCGCGTGGCTGGCGTCGTCAGCGCGGCGATAGAAATCGTGTCGCGGTGACTCGCCCGCCAGCTGAGTTGTGTAACGTATTCAGCGCCCGAGTCAAACGCACGCGAGCGAGTCGGTAAACAAGTGCCGCTTGTGCTTAAACCAATCTTCTTGTCATAATAACGCTAGGGATATACGGACGCGCTAGGAGAGCGTAGATTCAAACTGGCTCTCTCCCGTACTGTCCCTGTCACTCTCGCACTCGTATACAAGAGTGTGTGTCTTCTTTTTGTTTCTACTTCACTCGGAGCATTATTCATTTTCTTGTTGCAGTAGTGGCTGGCTAGATTTCTCATTTCAGGTTTATTGTGCATATGTTCTTTTGATTCTCCGACAGCAGTGCCGCCGCGTCCCGTGTGTTCACTGGTTCAGTGACCTCCCGGAAAAAAGCTCGTCGTGGAAAAATAAATAAATAAATAAAATAAAAACTGTTTTTCAACTATCATTTTTTGTTTCATTCTTCTATCAGATCATTTTATAATCATATTCAAAGTATTTTTGTAGCATGAGAAACGTTTTACGTCGCGGAGACAGCAAGTATACGAGTCGTAGCGTGGCCGCCTAATATAGGCGGCAGTGGGTGCAGCGTTGCAATGCGCATGCGCGGCCGAGGTTCTCTTCTGAACTTCCTGGAGGCAGCATATGGGCGCTCCTACGATAAACTCTTTCAAGTTCTGAAGCAAGCAGGAGTAAAATATAGGGAGCTTAAGGTTATTTACAACTTGTACAAAAGCCAGACAGCGGTTGTCAGAGTTGAAGGGCATGAAAGGGATGCAGTGGTTGGAAAGGGAATAAGACAGGGTTGTAGCCTCTCTCCAATGTTATTCAATTTGTACATTGAGCAACCTATAAAGGAAAGCAAGGAGAAAGTTGGTGAAGGAATTAAAGTTCAGGGGGAAGAATTAAAAATATTGCGTTTTGCCGACGACATAGTAATTCTGTCAGATACAGAAAAGGACCTGTAAGAGCAATTGAACGGAATGGACAGTGTGCTGAAAGGTGTATATAAGATGAACATTAACAAGAGCAAAACTAGGGTAATGGAGTGCAGTCTAAGAAAATCAGGTGATGCTGAAGGAATTAGATTGGGAAACGAAGCGATGAAGGAGGTAGATGAGTTTTGTTACTTGGGCAGTAAAATAATAAATGATGGTCGCAGTACAGAGGATATAAAATGCAGAATGGCAATGGGTAGAAAAGCGTTCTTGAAAAAGAGAAATTTGTTAACATCGAACATTGATTTAAGGCTAAGGAAGTCCTTTCTGAAGGCATTTGTATGGAGTGTTGCCTTGTATGGGAGTGAAACATGGACGATAAACAGTACGGACAGGAAGAGGATTGAGGCTTTTGAAATGTGGTGCTACAGAATAATGCTGAAGGTTAGGTGGGTGGATCGCGTAACTAATGAGGAGGTACTGAACAGAATTGGGGAGAAAAGAAATTTCTGGCATACCTTGACTAAAAGAAGGGATAGATTGGTAGGGCACATTCTTAGACATCAAGGAATTGTGAATTTAGCGTTGGAGGGAACTGTGTGGGGTAAAAACCGCAAAGGAAGGCCAAGAGATAGATACAGTAAGCAGATTCAGACAGATGTAGGTTGCCGTTCTTATGTGGAGATGAAGAGGCTTGCTCAGTATAGGGTATTGTGGAGAGCTGTATCAAACCAGTCTCCGGACTGAAGACCACAACAACAACAAAGGCAGGGAAGGGAGAGGGGAAACGTCGCTTTTAACATTGGCGTTGGAGCAGGTGGAGACGCCGGCTCCTGGCTACTCGAGCTCTGGCTGTTAAGCTCGAATGGTCCCGAAGCAGAGACAATGGAGCTACTACGTACCTCGCCTTCCGCATAGCCAAATTCTCCATTAAGCCAACATCCTCCCTTCATATTTGTTTTTGGCGAATTGAAGATTCATCAAAAACACTTCATATTTGGTATAATATCTTACAACTATAAATTAAAGATGCATCAACTGTAATAGCCTTCAGAAGATCCGATTATGAATAATAATGATGTCAATACTGTCCAACTAGCAAGAATAGCCGTGTGATTAGCGGTATCGAGGTGAGCTACCGAAGGCAGAGCGTTCGGGACCGATTACAACAATTGTTTGTATTTTAATTATAAATTGCAAATAATTTTGTGTATATACTTATCGGTTGGCGCCTCGGTTGCACAGTGGTAGAGTGCTAGACTACAAATCCGAAGGTCGCGGGTTCGATCCCCGCCTAGTCCTAGGATTTTTACCTGGCACTTTCCACTTCTTTCACCTCTGGCAGTACTGTTCATGTGAAAAATACCGAGTAGCACCGTGGTTCGGAACCCACGTTAAACTGTAGGTCCCCCTATAACTGCCTGGGTAAGTCAGTTCGAAGGTCGGAGGAAGGCAACGGCATACCACCTCCAAACAGGACCATGCCTAGTAAAGCACTGTGGTGTTCAAACCAATCTTCGGATTTTTGACTGCTTTTCCTTTTTTTTTTTTTTTTTTTTACTTATCGGTTATATAATTATGTATCTTTCTGACAGGTCACCAGATGATGGGCTAAGCCCGAAACATGTTGTGTATTCAAAATAAGTATTCTACTTACAACAACAAAGAGAGTATTCCAGCAACGTATAAGCAATTTTAAAATCATTAAACAATTTTTTGATCGTGAAGGTTGCATACCATTATCAAGACTATCAGTCTAAGATAAGATTTTTATGACTGTTACGAAGGAACAGTTTTTAACCTACAGTTTTTAAGCTACGGTAATGCTCAGGCGGATACGCCGGACCTGCCTGATTACCAAGGTTATCGACCTGTCGGGCGTGCTGATCTTTGAATGGGTGGCCGCTCTGTAACGACTGCGGGCTGTCGCCAGTTCTCTGTTTGTCTTGCGGTTTATAGGACTAGGAAGTGCGGCAGTGCAAATTCCCTCTTCATCAGTCTGTAGCGCAAATATCGCGGATGAAATTCCAAACCTCTCCGCAGCGTCTCATGGGATTAGGGCATATGACAAGTGTTGACGGTAATCCGTCTGCAAATTGTTGATGGAGGAGGGGAAGGAACAAGGATTAGGAAGGTAAGGATTGACAGTGGCTGTCTTGGGGCATCGAAATTAAACAACGGCGGCAAGTGAAAATGTGAGCCGGGCCGGGAATCCGGGTCTCCCGCTTCGGTTCAGCGGTTGCCTTGACCACTTGGCTACCCGTGCTCGCCTCCCGTCCGTCTCAAACTTCCGCAAGCCGCTCGCTCTGGCTGTTGCGCCCGTAACTTCCGTGCCCTTTACGGATTCCCGTGCGAGGTGAAGTAAGTGAAGCTAACGCCGTCTTCACGTTTAAATAGTGATACTGGTGTGGTGTCTATTCTTTTGGACATGTCCGCACTGGTGAGTGTAAGAGGGCACGGACGGTAGGGGCGCTACAGCCATAGCCTGCGACTTGCGGAAGTTTGAGACGGACGGGAGGGGAGCAAGGGTAGCCAAGTGGTTAAGGCGACCGCTGGTCCGAAGTGCAACAACCGGGTTCGATTCCCGGCCCGGCTCACATTTTCACTTGTCGCCATTGTTTGATTTCAATACCCTAAAGCATCCACTGTCAATCCTTTCCTTCTTTATCCTTCTTCCTTTCCCTCCCATCAATAATTTGCAAATGCAATATGGCTGCGACGCAGGTATGGTGTCTGTTCTTTCGAGTATGTTCGAAAGAACATAACAAGTATTTACACGCGAAGATTTTATCCTATTGCCTCGACGTAAACTCGCTTTGATAGGAAAGAGATTCAACGATATTCCTGACATCCAATGAAAAGTGACGAAACTACTGAAAACCATCCAGAAGGAAAGCTCGTGCAAAGTTTCCAGGACATGTATCGCAGACCTCATAGGTGCCTAGTTATGGGAAGTGACTATTTCGATGGACAGTGAGGCGACTGTAGCCCATCTACGTTAACCCCTTCAGTCCTGAATTATTTTAAAGATAGAATGAAACATATTCTTGTATTTTTTCATGTCTATAAGAGGAAGGACGGAAGGAAGCGTAGGGTTTAATGTCTCGTCGACAGCGTGGTCATTAGAGACGGTGTCTATAAGACCCTGTTGTTGTTATGGTCTTCAGTTTGGAGACTGGTTTGATGCAGCTCTCCACCCTACTCTATCCTGAGCAAGCCTTTTCATCTCCTCATAAGAACGGCAACCCACATCCACTTGAATCTGCTTACTATACGCGTCTCTTGGTCTCCCTCTGCGATTTTTACCCCACACACTTCCCTCCAATGCTAAATTTACGATTCCCCGATGTCTAAGAATGTGTCCTACCAAGCGATCCCTTCTTTTAGTCAGGGTATGCCAAAAATTCCTTTTCTCACCAATTCTGTTCAGTACCTCTTCATTAGTTATGCGATCTACCCACCTAATCTTCAGCATTCTTCTGTAGCACCACATTTCAAAAGCCTCTATTCTTTTCCTGTCCGCACTGCTTATCGTCCATGTTTCACTCCCGTACAAGGCAACACTCCACACAAATGCCTTCAGAAAAGACTTCCTTACCCTTAAATTAATATTCGATGTTAGCAAATTTCTCTTTTTCAAAAATGCTTTTCTTCCCATTGCCATTCTGCATTTTATATCCTCTGTACTGCGACCATCGCATGTTATTTTACTACCCAAGTAACAAAACTCATCTACCACCTCCATTGTTTCGTTACCTAATCTAATTCCTTCATCATCGCCTGATTTTCTAAGACCGCATTCCATTATTTTTGTTTTGCTCTTGTTAATGTTCATTTTATATGCTCTCTTCAACACGCTGTCCATTCCATTCAACTGCTCTTCCAGGTCCTTTGCTGTCTGTGACAGAATTACAATGTCATCAGCAAAACGCAATGTTTTTATTTCTTCCCCCTGAACTTTAATCCCTATTCCAAATTTTTCCTTGCTTTCCTTCACCGCCTGCTCGATGTACAAATTGAATAACATTGGAGAAAGGCTACAACCCTGTCTTACTCCCTTCCCAACTGATGCTTCCCTTTCATGTCCTTCGAGTCTAATAACTGCGGTCTGGCTTTTGTACAAGTTGTAAATAACTCTCCTTTCCCTGTATTTTATCCCTGCTGACTTCAGAATTTGAAAGAGTGTATTCCAGTCAACATTGTCAAATGCTTTCTCCAAATCTACAAAAGCTAAAAATGTAGGTTTGCCTTTTCTTAATCTATCTTCTAAGATAAGACGTAAAGTGAGTATTGCCTCCCGGGTTCCTACGTTCCTCCTGAATCCAAACTGATCTTCCCGAGATCAGCTTCTACCAGCTTTTCCATTCTCCTGTAGATAATTCGAGTTAACATTTTGCAACCATGACTTATCAAACTGATGGTTCTGTAATTTTCACACCTGTCTGCGCCTGATTTCTTTGGAATGGGGATTATTACATTTTTCTTAAAGTCTGAGGGCATTTCGCCGGTCTCATACATCCTACACACCAGTTCAAATAGTCTTGTCATGGCTGGCTCTCCCAGATACTTTAGTAGCTCTGAGGGTATGTCATCTACTCCTGGGGCCTTGTTCCGACCTAGGTCTTTCAAGGCTCTGTCAAATTCATATAAGACCCTATATATTACATATTTGAGCGAAATTAAAAATTTTTATATTTGGTTTCCAAAATAAAAAAAAAGTCAAATAAATTGGACACCGCACCCTTAAGGCAGCTAAGTCAAGAGTTATATATGTCACACCATATGAATTGTGGAATCTATATTGCAAAGTGGAATTTGAGCGAAATACAGAAGCTAATACATAAAATAATATCAATTACTGATATCACGTCTGACGCACTCCGCAAGGGGTAGCACGCCATTCTGCTGGCAGATGGCAGCAACAAGTACGAAACTAAAAGCGACGAATGTCCACTAAACACGCCAGTGAGTCTCAAAGTAAAGCGAAGTCGTATACTGTTCAAAAATTAATAAAAAGTCGGCGTCCAATATATTGGATGCCACGTCTGAAAGGGTTGTTACCGGTCTACTCACCGAAATTTATTGTATATATACACCGTAAAAGACAGACAACATCACTCACGCCTTACTGGAATATTCTGGTTTCTCGGTTCTTTCAGGGTTTTTGAAATAAAAGGTTGTGTTGCGACTTTTTTGACTCACAAAAAGCAAAAACGGTAAAGCAGTCATAAATCCGAAGACTGGTTTGAACACCACAGTGCTTTACTAGGCATGGCCCTGTTTGGAGGTAGTATGCCGTTGTCTTCCTCCGACCTTCGACCATGAACACTAAAACACAGTAACTGATTACACTGTTAAGTGACTGTAACAAAATGAATCTGTTACGTTGAAGAGACGAGGTACCGTCAGGACACATGACACTGTAAGCAGCAGCACCTCCAGTGGTATCGCGACAGGTGCTTATGGAAGGACGGATGGAGACGTCTTCGGTAATGGATGTCGCTTCTGCCTCGGTGCCGGTGCCAATGATGGTCGTACGCCTGAGTGGCGTCACGCAGGGGAGCGCGAGGGAAAATCTGGATTGTATACGACAGAGGTACAGTGGGCCGACATCCGGCATCATGGTGTGGGGAGCCGTATCCCACACTGGCCGTTCTCCTCTGGTGATCGTCGAGGGAAAATTCAACAGTGTATGGTACGTTGAAACCACTATTCAGCCCGTCTTGCTACCGCTTATGGACGAACAGGGCGATATACTTTTTCAACAGGACAATGCACGTCTACAGGTACCATCTAATGTTTTCAAGGTGTACGTAAACTACCCAGACCAGCACCACCCCAGATGTCCTCCTTCTTGTTCTTCTTTCGATTCGGCCATCTTTGGACCACGTTAATTCACATCAGCTTTCTTTCTTCCGTTCTTCCTCCTCTTCCAGTATTCTTTCATTCTCATACTTTGCATCTTTCTTCGCTCTTCTGTCCACAATGATTTCGTTCTCGGTCTAGTTCTGTCCTCAAATCCTGCAAATGCCTGAATTATTTATTTAAAAATCACCCTGTTGTGTATTTCTTGATCCCGTATTCCCATTTCTTCCAGATCCCTTTGTACTTCTTGGATCCACCGTATTTTCCTTTTCTTGTACAACAAGAATTGTGAAATTTGCTGTGTTAACCTCCGCTGGTCCGTTCTGCAAATGTGTCCAAAGAACTCGCACCTTCTTTTCTTAATGATGTCGGATATATTTTCTATTTTGGAAGAGAGTTCCTGGTTGGATCGATTTCTAAACTGACCGTCTTCTGTTCTTCGAGGTCCTAATATTCTCCTGAGAATCTTCCGTTCCACCAGTTCTAGCCTCTTGATCACTCCAGTTCTTATTAGGTTGAGTGTTTCTGCTGCATATAAAGCTTCAGGGCGGATGACTGGTAATGTTTCAGTTTTGCATTGATATAAATATTCTTCTTATTAGAGATGTTCATTGTTAGTTTATATGCTAAATTAATTTTGTTTATTCGTGGTTCCATTGCATTTTTTTCTGTCAGTCCAGTGTCTATCCATTTTCCCTCTTTCTATTGCCATCCATCCAGGAGCTTCCGTGATGTTTGTCATATATTTTGTCTTCTCGATAGAGATCTGTAGGCCCGTTTTAGCTGCTTGCCTCTGTAGTTCTTTGGCTTGGTTCACTGCCTCTTCTAATGATTCTGACCGTAAAACAATATCATCCGCAAATGCAAGGCAATCTACTCGTATTCCTTTTTTCTTGCACCCCAGTCGTATCCCGCCCACTCCTTTCATTCCTTGTCGCCATTCCCCGATCACCTTGTCGAGTACACAGTTGAAGAGCATATGGGATAGTCCATCTCCCTGTCTCACTCCGGTATTAATCTTCAAGGACTCTGACAGTTTTCCTCTGAACTTGACTTTGGATGTTGTATTGTTTAGGGTCTGTCTCACTAGTTCACTGGCTTTTCTATCTAATTTCATCTCGTGTAATTCCGTAGATTTTCCCGGCGTAATAATATTTGTTGTTCTTCACGGGTTTGCGGCGGGATTAAGGCGATCTTCTGATACGATATTTCGGCGGTCCACCTGGCCGCCATCTTCAGGTATGACTGGTGCACAATCACGCCGGAACACCAGTCATACCTGAAGATGGCGGCCAGGTGGACCGCCGAAATATCGTATCAGAAGATCGACTTAATCCGGCCGCAAACCCATGAAGAACAACAAATAATTTCATCTCCTTTAAAATTTGGAACAGTGTTTGCCTGTCTACTGAATCATATGCTTTTTTAAAGTCTACGAATGTGAGCACGAATTTCTTGCGCCTCTGTTTTTGATATGCCATTATCATTTTAAGATTCAAAATTTGTTCTGCACATGATCTACCCTTTCTGAAGCCTCCTTGGTACTCATCAATCTGTGGGTTTAGTTGTTTTTCCACTCTGTTTAGCAATGCTTTTGAAAATACTTTGTAGGCCACAGGTATTAACGATATTCTCCTGTAGTTCCCAGGATCTGTCTTATCTCCTTTTTTGTGAACGGGATGTCCACCATTGATCTTTTTTGGGGCCGGATTAAACGTTGTCTTGCTCGATCTGCACGACCAACAAGAACTCTTACCCAAATGAGGCACGAGGTGGAAATTGCATGATGGGATATTTTGAAAAATTACATATAGCGCCTCTACAATTGTCTCCGTGGGTGAATTTCAGCTTGCATTGCTGCAAGAGGAGGGTATACACGGTACTAGCGTCTACATTGCGTCTACATTTAACACCAATAAAAAGAAGTACGGGAGTGTAGGACCGGTCGACTTCATCTCGTTCGAGCCCTGCTGTCCAAAGAGGGCAGGCGTCAGTTCAGAGCACGGGCTAGGGTGCCACTCTACTGGAGTCGCCCCCTCGGTGGATGGCCTTGCAGGAGCAGTAGTGGCGGCTCGGGCCAGCTTCTGCCTATAATGGCGAGTGTCAGGTGTGCCTTCCCCACGCCTGAAAGCTCCATTAATCTCCATTACCGCCGAGGGGGTAAGATCTTCCATTTTACGACCTCATTACGCCGGCGCGGTGCCTTAAACAGGCGAGCTCCGTACCGCTGAGGCACTCTGCTACATCGACGCAGCCACAAATAGTGCGCCGTTATCTTCGGCGAGCGGGAAATGGAAATACATAAATATCTGCGGCCGTGCTACCATCCCAAAACAGCACTCTTGTACTCACACAATTTCTTCGCGAGTGGCCGAAACGGGGGCACTAAAGCGTCTGACTTAACAGCATTCTATCTCGCGACGGAAATGTTTTAAAAGGCTCGATGGTGTTCGACATCAGTCCAGTCGCTGCCTCGTTGCCTCCTGAATGGTGCCTCTTTATAAGGAGATGAGTCTGTCCAGACTGAGAAAACAAAGTTTACGATCTTCTGCACAAGGTTACACAGTTGGAAAGGAGCGGCAGCGACCGCGAATGTTTGTCGCTAGTCTCATAAATTTTGCCATGAATTTTAATTGACTGTTTGTAAGCTCGCACACAGAGGAAGTGAAGTGCCTCTTCATTACAACTATCTAAACTCCTGGAAAATGAAAAAAGAACACCATGAATTCGCCAACGCAGCAGAGAGAAATTTTATTGACACGTTCTTGATGATGTTACAACGCACGATCACGCAGTCAGGACCATACGCACGTCAGTACAGTCACCAGAGCGTACACAGTGTAGACGCTAGTATCGTGGATAAACTCCTTCTGCAGCAATGCAGGATTCAACTTTCTCATGAAGACGATTGTAAAGGAGCCGAATTGAAGTCTTACGGTATGGCCTTCCATGCAATTTCCATCTGATGCCTCAGTTGGACCAGATCTCGTGCCGGTCGTCTAGACCGCGCCTAGATGACGTTTCATCCGGTGCCTGACATGCTCAATGGGGTACAGATCTGGGCATAATGACGGGCAGAGTAGTTGACGTACACCTAGAAGAGCACATTTTGTTGTACGGGATACGTGTGGACGTGCATTGTCCTGTTGGAAAAGCACATCGCCTTGTTGGTGCATGAAGGGTGGCAAGACAGGTTGAATGATGGTGGTCAATGTATTGTGTACTGTTCAATTTTCCCATAACGAAAATCAGAGCAGAACGGCCAGTGTAGGATACGGCTCTCCATACCATGATGCCAGGTGTCGGTCCCGTTTGCCTCTGTCGCAAACACTCCAGATTTTCGGATGCTATTACACGACACCACACATGATTACGACCATCATTGGCATCGAGGCAGTAACGACTCTCATAAATGAAAACCATACGTCTCCATTCGTCCCTTCATAGCGCCTACCATTGGGGTCGGACTGAAAGAATGTTGGGGCGTGAGTGGAGAACACTAACGGCACACATGATCGTGCATCATTGTGAGGAGAGCGATATTCTACACTCACCAGTCTCCTCTAGTGATCGTCTAGAGGACATAACAGCGCACGGTACACTGAAACCATAATTTAACCCGTCTTGCTATCACTCATGCTCCCACAAGGTGTTATGTTTTTCCAACAGGATAATGTAGATTGTCATGTAACCCGTAGAACCCAAAGTGCTCTTCAAGGTGTACGTCAACTACCCTAGCCAGCACGATCCCTAGATCTCTCCCCCACTGAGCATGTTTGGGACCGAATGAAACGTCATGTTGGGCGGTCTGTATGAGCGGCACGAAATCTGGCCCAAATGAGGCACCAGGTGGAAACTGCATGGCAGTTTTCGTTTCCATGAAAGAATTACAGCTTGCATTGCTGCAAAAGGAGGGTACACATGGTACTAACACCAAAATTACGGACGTTCTGGTGACTGTACTCACGAGCCTACGGCTCTGCCTGTGTGATCGAGTGTTGTGTACAACCTCTAGAATGTATCATAAAATTTTCCTCTGTTGGGTCGATTAATTCATGGTGTTCTTTTTTCATTTTCCAGGAAAGTATGTCAAGCTGTTTTTCTTTCTGTCTGCCTCTGTTTCTGCCTAGAAAATAATCGTTGGAGACCGCCTGCACTGTGTCAATCTGTTGTTAATGCGGTGCCGACATATGCTTGCGGAGTACAGTAGCATCATCAGTTGTTCAATCATAAGGAAAAAAATGTGTCAACTTTTATTTTGCTGGAATGAAAACGAGTTATTGCCAGGGCCACCTTTCATTAAGTTTTGCTTTAAGTAGTGTTTTAAGTGGTAACTAATTACGTGTACCTGTCTCTAAGTGTTATCACTGTGTTCTTTGCTCTATATAGTCGGGCACGGTAGTTTTGGGATAAAGCGCTCGACTGGAAACCGAATGGTTGCGGGTTCGAAACCCTCTTGGACCTCGGATTTTTCAGTCTGAGTTTTAATCCATCCTTCACCTCTCAACGATGTGAGGGGTCACCAGAAACGACACGTGATTCGGATTCCACTTTAACCTTTTCATCCCCAGTGTTGTTCCTGGACAACAACGTATTAAACGCTGATTTACACCGTTTTTATATATCAGTCTTTAAAGTCGCATGGTTGGTGTTGAACAACGTGCTTCTTGTACGATATTTTGCCGCTTGGTACGGCGTGTAGCCACTTCTGAGACATTAATTTATTCGTCTTGGAGGTTGTGTTACGTTGCCGTCAGTATGTGGCTGTGAGTGTGAGCGTTAGTGTGGTTCATATTATTTTATTTCAGCATTGAATTGTCTTGTATTTGGTGCTGTGGAGAGATTATGTTCGCGTTATTGATCTGGCAGTGTTATCTATCAACAAAATAACGTCACAAGTACTAAAATACCTCGATACAAATGTCTGTATTGCGCGTGAAATACATGAGATAAAAACAATAGTACTATTACAAATTTTTGAAACGCACATTTTTATGTTTAGTGCGCTGTATTAATACAGAAAACAGTGAAATTTAATTCTTCCGAAGCTGAAGTCATAATGTGGGACTGATAGGGTTAAGCTGTAGGTCCCCTTTTCCCTGTTGGATAACTAGGGTAGGCTAGGGACACGTAAGTCGCCGAAGTGGCGGCCAATTGAAAGACTTGCACCAGGCCAATGAGTCACTCGAAATTATTATTATGACTTTACATGCTGTTCAGACTTTTGACATAGTTGTTGGTGGTCCTAATCTGTTTGTACAAAACCGTCTACAGACAAGGCCTCACAACAGACCGTGTTACGTCACACCGACTCGCTGCGATTGCTAGCTGAATGGCTTACCGGTGGGCACAGCCCACTGCCTCAAGGCCTTCAGCCAGTCAGCTACATGATCGCAGCCTATCGGTGTGACGTGGCATGGTTTGTTGTGAGGCTTTGTATTTAGACGGCTATGAGCCAACGGCTCCAAGATAGCGAAAATTCAAATAGTGCTTCGTAGATAGGTCTTAACAGTGAGGGTTAATGTTTTTTTAATTGTGGTGTAAGGCACAATTAATGTTCAATGCAATTGTTACTTACTTGCCCAAGACAGCTATCTCAAATGTTCTTGTAAAAGGAAAGGAAAAACAAACAAAAATTGATTTGATCTACTGCAAGGAGACCTAGCGTGTGGAAATTCACCCTTTGTTTTGGGTAACCCGCCTTAATTGAGTTGATTTAAGTTTCAGTTCTTTAAAATTTCCGTTTATCAACGTTCAGGGATTTTATTTTATGTGTGTATCTTGATTAAGGACTGACCTCTTTGGTTGTTGAAAAGTAAGATTTTGTTTCAGATTACTAAAAAATCCACATCATCTTTCTTCTCTTTCTTTACATCTCTTAGAGTAGTTAAGTAAAATAAGAACATGTGCTGAACCTAAACAAATTATGAAACCGTCCTGATGGAGTGTTAATACATCTGAACAGAGATCGTCTACGAACGAGACAGGGAGACACTACTTTAGTGACCTTGGAAAAAGCATAAGTAAATGGGAAGGTAGTTTGTGACACAACAGGACAGTGACCAACGCCGCTTTCCAATCATGTGTGCGTACATTATGTAATGTAAAACGATGATTAATGTATTTTTCCTTATTTTTTTATTTTATTTTATTTTATTTTTTTTTTTTTTTTGTAATTTGTTGTGTATTTGTATATTTTATTTCTGTAACGTATTAGCATTGTCCTGTTAATCTCTGTATGTGTCAAAACTAAAATGTAATACCAAAGTAGACACGCTGGTTTAGCAAGGGCTTTGCTATTGTATAGAATCATCTTTGAGTAGGAGTGTTATCGCTGGTAGCGCAGAAGCGCACAGCGAGAGAGAGAGTCATCGTTGTTCTGATGTAGAAGCGGACAGACGTTAACAGTGAGACGGTGCGCGCAATGGTGTACAGAAAAAGTATGTGAAGAAGAACTCATGTTGGTTTGGCAAGTGGAGGATACGGCGAACAGGCAATATTATTTATTCAAACGGGCACAGATCAAATAATTAACAAATGCATCAAGAGGAGTGCTGTGGGCCCAAAATTGTAGTTAACATTCGTCGCCACGAAGAGACTCTGTTTGTCAATTGTTAAGTGCCAACAGTCTCCAATCAACAGCATCACGTCGCACACCAAAATCTGTAAGATCTGTCTATTTGTCTTAGCATGTACAGCTAACCAGAGTATTAGTGATAATTGTTCAATAGTGAACACTGTGATTTGTGAACCTGTGTATAGATCATTACCCATAATCACTGTCCAGGCAGGTTCCTTCCTCATCCATTGTTTTATCGAAAATAGTCAAAAAGTTATAGAAAACTAAAATCAAAGTCATTAAAGACAGTGTGACAATGATTAATAATAATTTGTTCAGAAAAGTGTTACTAAATGTATCTTATGCCAGTGTTGCAGATTTATAGATTTGCTAAGATGAGTGAAACTGCTAGACCAACTTTCACTTTTTGCTTGGAAGTACTGATTAGTGAAAATGGTGATTATTTGCAAATATTTGAAATGCTAATAATTCCGGGTTAAAGAGAAGGCGAAAGTTAATCAGACGGTTAAATTGTTCATTTCAAAATATTCAATGTTATAATGTTAAGTCATTAATTAATTTTTGAGCATGCAATTGGTACAATTAATAGTGCAGTTACAACTTGATTATTGCTAAAGCATATTGTGTACTTGCTGTTGAATAATTTCTGGCACTTATACAAACAATTAATTACTTGAAGCTGTTAATAGTAAGTATTAAGGTGAGGGTTTGCATGGTCTGATGCATGTTACATTTGCGTGGCTATTGCTTGCATTTCTTTGTCCTACATTCAACCTCTATGTTAACGAACTATTTCTCAGAAATTAGTGCATTGTCAATGTCTTTTGAACCGGACTTGACGCGCATACACTGATTTCTTGCCCACCCAAATTTTACGTAATTTTTCACTTTGCTGATTAACTTTGCTGTTATTAACATCCCACTAAATAATTTGCTCGTACAACGAGCTGGCGACCGTAAACCAATAAATTATTCACTTTTTTCCAAATCAATTCCCGTGTTTCGTTTGTTCATCATTTTTCATTTAAACATTAATTATTTTATTCCAAATTTTACTTTCCGATTTCTTTATTACTATCTATCGTTGTTGTCTACAAAAGAGGTACAGCAACGTTCCGGTTATAACCTCCACTACATCATCGGCTTCATTACCCCTAGCTTTTCTACCCAATTAAGATAATTAGCCAAACGAGTTAACTTTTATAATTATCGCATTATTACACCGGTGGTGTAGGACGGGAAAGGTTATAAGTTGTAGCCAATTTGCGTGATGTTATAATTCAGTTTCATGATTCGTACACTTAATGTGCTGCTCATTTCTTTGTGTTTTACGTTCGTGTATTTGGGATAGTCTGTCTTTTTCCATTGGCCTAAAAGGCCTATTTCTGTGCAGTAAATGATGATGATATTTAGAAATTTTAGGAACTGAGTATTAGTTAGGCGGCTGTAGGGATATATAGATCATAAAAGAAATGAAGGGACGTGAGCAAGTTAGGAAGCAGTGTTCCTGTAATTATGAAGGCAGATAACCATCCGCTGTTGGGTATCGGGGATTGTTCTCCGGCACTCTTCTGTGACTAACGAGTCCAAGAGCAGAGAAAAACATACTAGACAGCTTTATTCCGAAATTCACAGACGAAAGTGGTGAGTAATTAGAATCGTACATTAGACAATGATTAAGCTTCCTCTTTTCTGATACAGGAAAGAAGATCTAAAATCAGCGTTAATGTAATTACTCTTAAGAACGCTTTTTTTTCTTTTTTCACACTGAGCTTTTTAGCAAAGGAGGCTTGCGTTAATCATCATCATAATAAGCCTTTTTCTTCAGTTATTGTGTGCAGCAGTTTATCGAAGGGATATTGCTGAATAACGTCTTTAATATCTGTGCTTTGGCGGTGTATCTGTGCGTCATTTACCGATTTATCACGCAGTTATTTATAAGAAGATTTTTCTCATATAAATTTCTTGTATTTATGTAAAGACATGAGCTTGAGAAACTTAACGCACTTTAAAATAATAGAGCGCTGCTTCTGTGTCTGTTGATACACTTGAGTACATCGTTAGGGGAACAAATACATTTCAGCGCACTGACGTGTACCATGTCACATGAGACGTGATAGTCAACGTGATTTGCGATATGGCTGTCACGAGTGGCAGCTGTCGGTTGTATCTCCCCCAAATTAAACAGTTTCTTTACATTACACGCACATTTCGTTCCTCATCAGTCTGCTAGTGTTCTGTAAGTAGGGTACGTAAATAAGAACTTCAGCGTCGATGAATGTTATCTACAAACGAATAAGTGAAATGCTGTTGGTTGGTAACCCCATCAATTGAGAACAGCTGCATCGATCTGGTAAATTTCTTTAAACGTTCATAATGATCCGAGTGACTTTTCTGGAGAAAGAAAAATGATAAAGTTTCTCAGAAATCGGAAAATTTAGATAAAGCAGAAGTGCTTCCTTTAAATGAGATCTTTGTATGAACTCAAGATCGTAACTAATAATTTTAATGATAGATGTGCCTAGATATTATTCTGTTGTCTTTGTGATCCTGGAAAGCACCACAGGAAAAAAAATTGGGCACAATTATAAAGGGAAGTCCAAAAATTCGGACACACTGCAACAAATCTCAGATTTTATGGACTATCACCCATAACTGACGGAAGGAACGTTATGTTTGCCGCGGCGGAGCGGCCGAGCGCATTGATGAGCTATGCTACGACGCGCGAGGTCGTTCCCCATCGGGGGTTCGAATCCCCCCTCGGGCATGGATATTTGTGCCGTCCTTAGGATTAGTTAGTTCATAAGTAGTTTGTAAGCTTAGGGACTGATGACCCCGTAGTTAAGTCCCATAAGTTCTACAAACGTTTGAACATTTTGACATCCTAAATCGCAAAGAAATATTATTTTCAAGACATACTTAGGTTTTTTTTAATTGTTGCCCCATTGGTTCCATTCGGAGTAAGGATCACAAGTATAGGAGAAATTATGGCTCCTACTGATGGATGTCATCAGTAATATTTTCCTCGCTCTATTGCAGAATGTAAAGGGAAGGTGCGATCCCCCCCCCCCCCCCCCCCCACCAGCACGCACCTTAAGGAGGCTTGCCGAGTATGTATGTAGATAACTATTCCGTTCCTGCATTTCAGAGAACCAAGTGTTTTGGCACTCAATTAAACTTCTGAGCGTCTGGACCATATGGTTCAGAGACTGCAGAAAACTAAACAGCGTCGTACAGTGTAAAAGGCAGGAATCTATCCAGGCCATCACATAGGAATTCTAAACGGCATCAGGATACACTCCAAGTATTATGACAGTTAGGCGGGAGATGAGAAAACTTGTATTTCATGGTAGAACGGCTGCCGATAAGCCACACATCACGCAGGTCAATGCTAAACGACGCCTCGCTTTGTATAAACAGCGTATACAATGGACGACGTAAAAGTGGAAAAACGTTGTGTGGCGTGGCGAATCACAGTATACAAAGTGGCGATCCGATAGCAGTGTGCGGCAAATGCCCGGTGAACGTCACCTGCCACCAAAAAATGTTCAAATGTTTGTTAAGCTTATGGGACTTACCTACGGGGTCATCAGTCCCTAAACTTACAAACTACTTATCAACTACCTTATACTAAGGACGGCACAAATATCCATGCCCGACGGGGGATTCGAACCTCCTACCGTAGTGACCGTGCAGACCGTGACTGGAGCGACTCAGTCCCCTTGGCCACCGCGGCCGGCGCCTGCCACCGTATGTACTGTTAATAATAACATTCGGATGCGGTGGTGTTATGGTGTGATCTTATTTTTCCTCGAGGGGGCTTGCATCCCTTGTTGTTTTGCATGGCACTATCACAGCACAGGCCTACATCGAAGTTTTAAGCACCTTCTTCGTTCGCACTGTTGAACAGGCATTCGGGGATGTCGATAACGTCTTTCAATACGATAGAGCACCTGTTCAGAACAGAATACACGGCCTTCGCTGGAGTAGTTATAAGACAATAATATCGCTCTAACGGACTGGCCTGCTTAGAGTCCTGTCTTGAATCCTACAGAATTCCTTTGGGATGTTTTGGAACGCCGAATTCTTACCAGGCCTCACTGACCTACATCGAAGTCTCACAGGTCTCACGGTTTGTCGTGAGTACGCGCGTGGCGAACATGGGTCCCCGAGCTAATGCAGTCTTCCTTCCTTCTTTCCTCCCTGGACTACATTTTCTTTCCCTTCCTCCCCCTTCGTATCCTTACTCCTTCCCCTCCAAACTGGGGAAGTGATCACCCAGGCAGTTTGGTCGCCCTGTCCCAAACCACCTTCTCGGTGCATCAGCCCAAATGGGCTATATCATTCTTTTCATTCTCCACTCCGAGGAGTGGAGCGGGCTGTTTGAGATCCGGCCCATAAAGAGTCCCGGTTCTATTCAGCCAACTATCAGGCAAGCTGATAGTGAGGCAAGGGGGAGCCCAATTGAGAATAAGTGGGAGGGGTTTACCAGTTCCAGCATACGCCTTACAACCAAGTAAAACCTCCCGAAAAGCTTGGTCAGAACCGGAGGATTGGGACCAATTTAATTTCTCAGGGAAGCTGCCCCAGACTCTAAATGGATTAACGGAGGAGCACGAGTGCACTCACGTCGATCAAAGATCGGACGCCCGAGTTACTCTTGTAAACTCGTAGAGATCAGCTCGACCAACAGTGGACAAGCGTCTCCCTAGAGGAATCGCACTCGGAAACACGGTATCCTCCGTGTCGTCGTGCCAAATGGGCTACCATTTCCCAAGAAATTTTCTTCACCTGATTGAACGTATGCCTGCGAGATTGGAAGCTGTCATAAAGGCTAAGGGTCGGCCAACACCATACTGAAGTCCAGCATTACCGATGGACGCTCCACGACTTGTGAATCATTTTCAGTCAGGTGTCCGGATACTTTTTGATCACATAGTGTATGCAGATGTAGACCGCTATACCGTGTCTGCATTTGAGGGAACCAAGTGTTGTGTCACAGAATAATAATTCTGAATGTCTCACACGCAAACCTTCAGATGTCAGACACTCAGATCGATCCCAAACGTTGTATATCGAAGGAGTATCAACCGAATCTTCTATATAATTCGTGCTATGTGATGCCGTCCAGAAGAGCGTGAGTAAACGGAAAATAATAGTACGTAACACCTGTCCTACGGAGCAGAGGATGAGCGTATCTGTAGGGATCTGCCGCGCAGACCGCCCACGGGGTAGTTGATAGAGCGAATCTTTGTCGTTACGAGGGTCCTCGGTTTAAACCCTGGTGTTACGACTCCTTTCCCTGCATGGCGTTGCAAACTGTTCTACGTCGACAAACGTACACCGAGTGTTACATGGGACAATATGTTCCTGAAATATAAAAGGACTGTTCTGTTCAAATGTTTATATGGTCTATGGGACTTACCTAAGGGGTCATCAGTCCCTAAACTTACAAACTACTTATGAACTACTTACGAACTAGGACGGCACAAATATCCATGCCCGAGGGGGGATTCGAACCCCCGACCATAGTGGCCGTGCAGACCGTGACTGGAGCGCCTCAGTCTCCTCGGCCACCGCGGCCGGCAGGACTGTTCTGATTTCATAGCACTGTGTAATAGCAGTTTGTGTCTGCTTAGTTTTGTTTGAAAGTAGCAAACCTGTAGAGTATATTCGTAGAAGAAAGAAACAATTGCACCATACGTGCGGAAGTATTAAAGTAATAATAATAGATAGGCAGCACCGCAGTTCAGCGGATGTGCGTGTTGTGGCTAGAGTGCCGTGTGTTTGCCCACACCATGAAGTGGGGCTGCGGTGCTGTCCAGTCCGCACGCTATTGCTACTGCTATTGCTGTAGCTGACGCTGCTGTTTTGCTAAATGAACGTTATATATATTGTCTTTCAATAATTTTCAGCGTACTGCAGTAAAAAAATGTTCTAGGCGGGGCTTTAACCCAGAACACTCTGTTCGATAAACTAACGCTCACGGTAGTGCGACGTGATTATGCTCACATTTATGCTTTTCCTCTACTCCGTAGGTTAGGTGTTACTTATTAGTATGGTTTATGCACGTCCTCCTGTACCGCAGCACATGTTGTTGTTGTTGTGGTCTTCAGTCCGGAGACTGGTTTGATGCAGCTCTCCACAATACCCTATCCTGAGCAAGCCTCTTCATCTCCACGTAAGAACGGCAACCTACATCTGTCAGAATCTGCTTACTGTATCCATCTCTTGGTTTTCCTCTGCGATTTTTACCCCACACACTTCCCTCCAAAGCTAAATTCACAATTCCTTGATGTCTAAGAATGTGTCCTAGCAATCTATCCCTTCTTTTAGTCAAGGTACGCCAGAAATTTCTTTTCTCCCCAATTCTGTTCAGTACCTCCTCATTAGTTACGCGATCCACCCACCTAATCTTCAGCATTCTTCTATAGCACCATATTTCAAGAGCCTCAATCCTCTTCCTGTCCGCACTGTTTATCGTCCATGTCTCACTCCCATACAAGGCAACACTCCATACAAATGCCTTCAGAAAGGACTTCCTTAGGCTTAAATCAATATTCGATGTTAACAAATTTCTCTTTTTCAAGAACGCTTTTCTACCCATTGCCATTCTGCATTTTATATCCTCTGTACTGCGACCATATTTTGTTATTTTACTGCCCAAGTAACAAAACTCATCTACCTCCTTTATTGCTTCATTTCCCAATCTAATTCCTTCAGCATCACCTGATTTTCTTACACTGCACTCCATTACCCTAGTTTTGCTCTTGCTAATGTTCATCTTATATGCACCTTTCAGCACACTGTCCATTCCGTTCAATTGCTCTTCCAGGTCCTTTGCTGTATCCGACAGAATTACTATGTCATCGGCAAAACGCAATGTTTTTAATTAGCACGAATTATATAGAAGTTTCGGCTGATAATTGACCGATGTACATCGTATGGTACCGATCTGAGTGTCTATCATCTGAAGGTTTGGGGGCCACATGGTCCAGAAGCGTGCCGTGGGAAAATTACCATGGACAGTATTCTGTAAATTTGTTTCCAGTTTGAAAGTGAGGAAAAGAAACAAAATTTTCCAGTATGTGCGATGTTCGTCAACTGCAGCTCAAGGTTTCTAGGCACAGTAGTCGGTTGCTAGAACGAGAGAGAGGGCAGGGATTAGGGCGTGGTGTTGGCGTAGTGGCGGCTAGAGCAGGCCTAGATCAATATTGTGTCGCCTGGCGGCGCGCCCTCGCGCTGCGGCGGCGGCCGTGGGGTGGCCACCCTCTGCTCGGTCCCTGCCTTACCCTCCTGGCAGGACACGGCGGGGTTGGGCCCGCGCCACGCCGCCCTGCGCTGCTGCCAGCTGCTCCTCTGGCGCCGGCCACGCGTGGGCGGCGACGCCCCCGCGACCAGCGCAGGGCCAGTAACGCGGGGACTCTGCCAAGCACTGGCGCAAGTGGTAGGGCCTTAGCGGTTGTCCGCACCACATCATGTGTAGTTGTTGTTGTTGTTGTCTTCAGTCTGGAGACTGGTTTGATGCAGCTCTCCATAATACCCTATCCTGAGCAAGCCTCTTCATCTCTACATAAGAACGGCAACCTACATCTGTCTGAATCTGCTTACTGTATCCATCTCTTGGTCTTCCTCTGCGATTTTTACCCCACACACTTCCCTCTAATGCTAAATTCACAATTCCTTGATGTCTAAGAATCTGTCCCACCAATCTATCCCTTCTTTTAATTTCCTTTAGCTCCTCATATATTTCTTCGATTTCCTCATCATCGGCAGAGCTAGTTGGCATATAAACATGTACTACTGTTGTCGGTGTTGGCTTCGTATCTATCTTGACAATGATAATACGATCACTGTGCTGCTCATAGTAGTTTACCCGCATTCCTGTTTTCTTATTCATTATCAATCCTACTCCTGTGATACCCCCAATTGATTTTGTATTTATAATTCTGTACTCACCTGACCAGAAATCCTGTTCATCCTGCCACCGAACTTCACTAATCCCCACTATATCTAACTTCAACCTATCCATTTCCCTTTTTAAATTTTCTAATTTTCCTACTCTATTAAGGGATCTAACATTCCACGCTCCAACCCGTAGAATGCCAGTACTGTCTTTCCTGATGATCACATCCTCCTGAGTAGTCCCCACCCGGAGATCCGAATGGGGGACTATTTTACCTCCGGAATATTTTACCCGAGAGGATGCCATCATCATATGTTCATACAGTAGAGCTGCATGTCCTCGGGAAAGGTAACGGCTGTAGTTTCCCCTTGCTTTCAGCCGTTCGCAGTAGCTGTGTAGCAAAGCCACATTAGCTGATGTTACAAGGCCAGCTCAGTCAATCATCCAGACTGTTGCCCCTGTAACTACTGAAAAGGCTGCTGCCCCTCTTCAGGAACCACACGTTTGTCTGGCCTCTCCACAGATACCCCTCCGCTGTGGTTGCACCTACGGTACGGCTATCTGCATCGTTGAGGCACGCAAGCCACCCCACCTCGGCAATGTCTGTGGTTCATGGGAGTGGCATGTGTAGTATAACCACCGATTTGTGGTTGCACTATGAATCGCTTTTCCCACTATGAGATGTTGATCTATCTTCTAATATATAGTTTGTCCGTATGTTTGTACATGTTGCATACTTTATGAAATTTAGCACACATAAGCTCAATCCATGAGGACGGTCGCCGTAAATGTAAGAATCACTTACGGTACATAGATTAGATTAGTTATTCGTTCCATAGATCCATGATGAGGGGATCCTCGTGGATGTGGAACATGTCAAGAAACAAAATTTACAAGTTGAAAAATAGATAATACTAATAATATAAGTACAACTACATACACTTATAATATAAATACAGATACATAAATTTTTAGGCTTTTTTTTCTTATAATATAATAATACTAGTATAGTATGAGTGCATGCATCATTTGGTACAATTTAGAAATTCACTAATGGAGTAGAAGGAGTTGGCCACTAGAAAGTCTTTTAGGTTCCTCTTAAACTGATCTTTATTTGTAGCTAATTTTTTATACTTGATGGTAAATTATTGAAAATGTGTGACACCTTTTTGAACTAAAGTAAGTGCTTTTAAGTCCTTGTGTAGATCATTTTTATTCCTAGTATTGTATGTATGAACTGAGCTGTTTGTTGGGAAAAGGGATATATTATTTATGACAAATTTCATTAAGGAATAAATATACTGAGAGGCAGTAGTTCTTTCAAGAGGCTTCTACAAGACATCCGTGAATTTACTCCACAAATAATACGTATTACACGTCTTTGGACTCTGAAGACTTTTGACTGACTTGAAGAGTTACCCCAAAATATTATATCATATTATAATATTATACCATATACAAGATATGACGTCATAAACAATTAGAAGCGAGGAAAACTACTGCATTACGCGATAATGTTGCTCATTTTCTCCTAAACCACTGGACCGATTTCAACCAAATTTGGTACACACATTCCTTACCGTGAGGTAACAATTACTGCAGTGTTAAGAATCACATACGACACATGCTTCAGACGATATGAGTCATAAACAATAGGAATCGCAAAAAACTGTCACATAATGCTGCGAGACTATTCACACACTGTATGAGATGGGGGTACTTAGCGACGTGCAACAAACTTTAAACATAATTTCAAACCTGTATTAAACTTTTTCTCGCTGACAATCCTAGCAAAATGATGAAAGGGAAAAAGTTTCTCGCTTACTACTTTTCCGCTGTTTAAGGAGTAAAACTACGGCGTTCGGTATGACGTTCCAATTTATAATTTTTACACTACAAATTGTAGCCGCAGGAAATTTTACAGACTGTATACACGCATAAAGTTGAGTGTACCTTCTAAGTTGTATCACAGTACGACACATAGTTGATAAGATATGATCACAAACGGTAACGTTCATGGAAAACCACCACACCACGCAACTAGTTTTAGTCTATTACTTCTTTACTACTAATTGAATTCCAAAGAGATTTTACAGAAATACAGTCCTTATACAAATTAATATATACCTGAAACTGGCAGGAATCAATAGATAAATACCCGGGCAACGCCAAGTTTTCAGCTAGTATATATATATATAAATGAATGTTTGTCTGTATGTCCTCTATGCGTTCATAAACCATTCATTCAGTTGCAATGAAACTTTGCTCAACTGTTCACCGTACGCCCTCGAAGGTTAGTAACCCAAAAACAAAAGAGCACGACACAGCTCAGGAGATATGACGTCATAAATAATGAGAGGTCATCGCGTGAGAATGGCCAGATTAATGTGCCAATTATCGGAAAATGGGAGTAGTTGAGGACCTGCAACAAAGTAATTTCGGACGATTATGAAGTGTTTTGTAACCGACGCCCCCACAAAATGATCAAACAAAAAGAAGTCTACCGCTCTCAACAGGTTCGATGTAGATGGTGTAAAATTATCGCATCAGGCATGACCTTGTATCAGAGTTAACATTATAGATTTGCATGTTACTATTTATTTTTATCTGCAAGTCTCCCTTAATTCTCTTGCATCTAAAATTTAG